>CAKJTW010000013.1:41585000-44125000 GCA_917880005.1 Nanger dama | reverse complement strand
CCTGTGAGTCCGGGTGGACAGATGCAGACGTAACTGGAGGCTTCGGGACGGCGGGATGCAGACTGCAGCCTGGCCAGGCGCCCACGCCCCGTCTCCGAGGCCAGCTCCACGCACCGCCCGCCCGGCCTGGCAGGGGCCGCTCGCGCATCCGTCGAGGTCGGTCTCGCACTGCGCGCCCGTGTATCCTGCAGGATAAACGCCAGAGAGGCTGCGGGCTCAGAGCTCCTCAGCCACGGAGCACGCGCCTGACTGGAGGCTGGCCACCGCGTGGCGCCAGGTAACAGGTGCTGGGCCCCCCTCGAGGAGCCGGCAAGGGGACCTGACAGAGGGGGCTTCCGTGAACGTTAAGAGCAACAGTGGAGTCACTTCCATGGTACCACCCAACACTTAACAAAGAAGGATGAAGGGGCTTCAGGATCATCTTGACTTAACCTGTAAGTTTTAACTAAACTCCAATTCTTCAAACATTCCAACTGTTTGAATACTAAGCAAGGAAAAAAAATATATATTTTTCCAGAGTATAGATGTAAAGTAAGCAGACTGCAGGTGGGTGCTGGTGGTAAAGAATTCACCTGCCAACACAGGAGATGTAAAAGAAGTGGGTTCAGTCCCTGGGTCGGGAAGATCCCCTGGAGGAGGAGATGGCAACCCACTCCAGTATCCTTGCCTGGAGAATCCCATGAACAGAGGAGCCTGGCAGGCTCAGCATTGCAAAGAGTCAAACAGAACTGACGTGACTTAGCACTCAGCACACACTCAGCAGAAAGTAAGTAGCCAAGCCTCAGTGCCTCTCTTAAACCTCGAAGCAGAGGTAAATGATTTCCTTACACACCATGAGAGAGAAGAAAAAACTCTTTTGTATTTGAATGGATTTAGCTGGGTCATTTTACTAGGGACAAGAATAAAAACAATAAAACATGAATGATTTAGTATTTTATAAAATATTTGGATATTAAATATAAAAGAAAGTCCCTGCCAGAACTATTTTCTGTGGTTTTACCAACATATGCACCTGTTAAAACCATATATGTGTCTATGTATTGTGTGCATTAACGTACCTGGCACTGTACTGACTGCATGCATCGGGCAGTATGGCTTGGTTTCTTTACTCTTTTGCACAGTCTATCCATGTTAGAAATATAGAGCTGACTCATAATTTTTAACTATTGCCAAGTAGTCCATAACATAGATGTGTATAATTTGACCATTCCATTCCCTTAGGGGGTCATATACATTTTTGATATTACAATATTGTATTGAATAGCATCATATATGTGGCTTGTGCAAATGTCTGAGTGCAACACGGGGGTCTATGCTAGGAGTGGGATTTCTGGGTTATAGGTTATGGGCATTTCAAATCTTAACAGATGCTGGTAACGACCTCTGGAGCAACTGTAGAGGTTGTTACGTGTCTACTGGCACAGGATAAGAGTGTGTGTGGCCCAGACCCTTGTCAACACTTGCCACACCAAGCAAAAACTTTTACCAGTTGGCTAGATAAAAAATCATACCTTATCACTGTTTGCTTTACATTTTCCCCAGATATTATTGAATTTAATATTTTTTGAATTTTTTTATCATTTCATATCTTTTTCCATTTGGTTATTTTTCTTACCGATTTCAACTATTTACATACTATGTGTAGTGCTAGTCCAAAAATGTAAATTTAGTAAGTGCTAATATAATGCTGAGTGTGTCCAGGATCACATCAGCTGTTTTGTGAGATGATGAAAGAGATGTACGAAGTTTCTATAGGAACACAATCTGACTTATAATACAAATGACTGCACCTACGGATCTTTGCAATGTCACTTAACTGCTGAAAAATATGTTTTAAAATAAAATTTCAATCCAAAGTGGTAAAGGTTATAAATCCAATCATGGTCTTTCTTTACTTTGAAACCATTCAATGGCTTCACTTTTCACACAGAATAAAGTTCAAATTCCTTAACCTGGCCAGCCCTTTATTATCTGGCCCCATTCCCAAATCTGTTCCTGTCTGACCCTAGAATGCTTTCTGTCCCAGAGTCTTTATAATACCGTTCCCTCCCCCAGAAAACCCTCCTCCAAGACTGCCTGCATAACTCTTAAGTTTTCCAACTCAATCTTTTATTACTTTCTCAGAATGTCATTTCCTCATGGACAGATCTAAATAAGAACCTGTTTTCTCTCACATACCCAATTCTTTCCTTTCATTGTCTTACAAAGATTGGTATTATGTGCTTATTTTTAGAGGTATCTCTTAAAATTGACTTATGTATACAGTTTTCACTTGATTGCTCAGACAGTAAAGAATCTGCCTGCAATGCAGGGGACTCGGGTTCCAGCCCTGGGTCAGGAAGATCCCCTGGAGAAGGGAATGACAACCCACTCCCCTCCATGCGAGGGCATAGTGACTCGCTCCGGTATTCTTGCCTGGAAGTCCCACAGACAGAGGAGCCTGGCGGGCTGCAGTCCACGGGGTTGCACAAGGGCCGGACACGACTGAGCGGTTAAGCAAACGACATGGCTTTCACCTATTTATGTCGCTGTCTCCCTCAACAGACTGGGAGCAGAGCCTGTGTTTTTTACTCACCACGCTAGGACTGAGCAACACCTGAGTACTAGGCCTTCAGTCAACTCCTGAATGAGATTCAAACAGAACTAATCAACAATTTAGATGAGAATCCTCGCTTAGCAAATAAACTAGAGAGTTGATGAACTCTTAATGAGCAAATAATGAGAACATGATGTGAATGCTCATCTTGTAGTTTTAATAAAACCTATATGGGGTCCCATGTCAAGTCATAACTGCAACACAAAGTCTGCTGCTCGTCCATATAACACTTCTGTCACATTTGAACCTGGAGTCTTTATCAACCTTCTCAAGAAGAAACTGAGAGTCGAAAAGGAAACTGGAAGCACATGTCAGATGAGGGCCCCACAATCCTTTGTCATGACCCCATCCCTGGAGCCCTCAGTCTCTTAAAGTGAAAAGTGAAAGTGAAGTCACTCAGTCGTGTCTGACTCTTTGCGACCCCGTGGACTGCAGCCTACCAGGCTTCTCTGTCCATGGGATTCTCCAGGCAAGAATACTGGAGGGGGTTACCATTTCCTTCTCCAGGGGATCTTCCCAACCCAGGGATCGAACCTGGGTCTCCCACATCGGAGGCAGATGCTTTAACCTCTGAGCCACCAGGGAAGCCCCAGTCTCTTAAGCCTGAATGTTTATTTTTCAAGCGTTTTTATTTCATACTTAAGGATCTACACCTATTCACTAAATAATGGTTTTCACAAGTTTTTATAAACGCCATGTGCTACAGTTGACTTCCTGAAGTTCTATTTTCAATTTTCTTCTCATTCTAAGTTTGAAGACTTATGCACAGTCCAGGTTAGGAAGTAATTTAGTACTTTCATAAATCCTGTTTTGCTTTCTGGCTCATGCATTGTCTTTATTTCTATCCTGAACATTAGGGAGGTTCTGATTTATGGTGTTACAGGTCCTGTCCTTACCACTGGGCCCTGTGGGGATTCTGTTTGCTGTTCCCTTCAACCAGAGGTAAAAATAGATTCTTTCAGTCAAGGCTACATTCAATAGTTCTAACAAGTTTTCCTATAAAACTCTGTACAAAGAAACAATATGATGCTGAGTCAAGATCCCAGGGTTCTTAAATTACATGTTTTAAGAAAAAACATGGGTAACAGGAAAACTTTTAAGATAAGCATTTAAGGTGACCGACACTTGTGATTAATTAGCCCTGAAACGAGGACCCTGGGCAATTAAAGAGCTGTATTCTTATCATCACGCTCAGTGGCAGGCATCTCATGATCCAAAGGAACGGTCTACGATTCTTAGATAAACCTTTTCTTTACATATAACTGTGAGATCTGGGTACAAAGACATTGTGAGTTTTCTCTCTAGGCAAAACTGACATCCATCCAGTGACCCAAGAGAGAAACTCAGAAGCAGAACTGTCCTAAATTGGTGCTCCTTCCCATCCTCACGTCATTTCCACTTCTTAAAGGGCTCCTGTGGCCGTCCATACGGCTCACATCCACCCTTGCCACTGGCATCCTTGTTCCAGTCTGTGACTTACCTGTTATTTAAATCACTGCAGAAGTCTCACGGGATTCCCTCTGATTAGCCTTCTCTCCATCGTCCTTCCACTGAAGTGCCAGGGAGCTCTTCGTAAATTGACAGGTTAGACTGCCCCACGGTTTGCAGGGCGGACATCGTGATCTGGCTTCAGCCTCGTCCTGCTCCTCAGCCCACCCCCTCTACCCTCAGCTCTGCGTAGTCCAGCATTTTGAAGAGTCCCTCCAGGCCCCACAGTTGGACGGGCTCTTTTCTCTGTGCTCCTGCTGCCCTTTCATCTTTCCCTTTACTTTTTCCTCTCTTCGATCCTTAAACAAGCAATGAGCTACCACCTGCCGGCCTTAGGGTCTAGAACGGCCCGTCTCCTAATTCCGGTGCCGGGCGGACATTTATCGACTTGCTGTGGTCTAGGCTGAGCTGGGAGCTCCTTCTGTATTGCTGGACTTCATGCCACAATGACACTATGAGGCGGATATTATTATCATCATCTCTGCTCTTTCTGTCGATGAGGAAACTGGGGCTCAGAGCAGAGATGTGGCCAAAGTCACACAGCTCGTGGGTACATTTCTGGGGTGTGCTTAGTGATCTTTCAAGTTTTCTAAAATGCTGCCTCCTCAGTCAAACCGTAGCTAAACATTTTCTCCCCTTATTCCCTTTTACAGAATTTATTAGAGATTCTTGTGAAACTGTTAGTTGCTCAGTCATGTCTAACTCTTTGGAACCCCATGGACTGTAGCCTGCTAGGCTCCTCTGTCCATGGAATTGTCCGGCAAAAATCCTAGAGTGAGTTGTCATTCCCTTCTCCAGGGGATCTTCTCAAGGTCTCTGCATTGCAGGCAAATTCTTTACTGTCTGAGCCACCCAAAATTGTACTGTACACAGTTTTTCCACACTGTATTCCTGCTAGAATTTAAGCTCCTTGGAAGGAGGGACTGTGTCTCTGTGATCCCCTAATCCTTCATATACATAGTTGGCAGTGAAATCTTTGGGGCTTGAATGAGTGGGACTCATACTGGTCTTTTTGGGCAGCTCTCCTTTGCTGCCTGACTCCATTACAAACCCTTCAGAACATCAGGACCCAACTTTTTGACACTAGGGACTGCTTTCATGGAAGACAACTTTTCCGTGAACTGGAGAGGGGTGGGGAGGTGGTTTCAGGATGATTTGAGCACATTACATTTATTGTACACTTTATTTCTATGATTATTACATCAGCTCACCTCAAATCATCAAGCATTAGATCCCAGAGGTCGGGGACCCCTATACCCCTATTTTAGAGCACAGAAACCATCTGTCATGTACAATTTCCACCTCCTGGTGTAGAACTTGGAATGTAGTAATAATAGCTGCCTTTTTTTTTTTTTGAGTACTTAATACATGCCAGGTTCCGTTTTTATAATTTTACCCCTCACAACAATGCTACAAATAGCTTTTTTATCCTTCATTGTGGATGAGAAATGTAAGAATTAAAGGGTAATTCACCCTAGCTTACTCAGTTAACAAATGGTGGACTCATCCTGCTCCCAAGCTGTCCACTCCACCCTCTGCTTCTAGAATGAGGTCCTGTTCAGAGTGTCGATTGAGTATTGAGGGTTGGCTGATGGCAAGACCGTGGAATAACACGTTTTGGAAAGAAATTCAGTGTTGGAGGTGACTTGTTGATTCAAGTGTTACAAATTGCTTGCTAGTGACAAGGACCAATGGCCAAAGGATAACAAATACGTCTTCTTCATTATCTAGAAGTGGGGAGACACATGAGGTACACAGAGCTCTGAGCCACAGGAGAACTCCCAGCTTCCGTTCATACTTTTAAGTTTGTTTGTTTTTTACCAAAGCATGTAAAATGTTCCTCAGACACCGAGATGCCTTTGATCAGAAGCTGCTATTGACTGGATTGACCCCTGTCTCCATGCCTCCCCCAACTACAGGGCCTCCCTTTCCTTAGATAACAGCATGAGTGGGGAGGGTGGGAATACGTGGTCAGTAAGCTGAATGCAGAGTTCCAAAGAATAGCAAGAAGAGATAAGAAAGCCTTCTTCAGCGATCAATGCAAAGAAATAGAGGAAAACAACAGAATGGGAAAGATTAGAGATCTCTTCAAGAAAATTAGAGACACCAAGGGAACATTTCATGCAAAGATGGGCTTGATAAAGGACAGAAATGGTAAGGACCTAACAGAAGCAGAAGATATTAAGACGAGGTGGCAAGAATACACAGAACTGTACAAAAAGGATCTTCATGACCCGGATAATCACAGTGGTGTGATCACTCATCTAGAGCCAGACACCCTGGAATGTGAAGTCAAGTGGGTTTTAGAAAGCATCACTACAAACAAAGCTAGTGGAGGTGATGGAATTCCAGTGGAGCTATTTCAAATCGTAAAGGTGATGCTGTGAAAGTGCTGCACTCAATATGCCAGCACATTTGGAAAACTCAGCAGTGGCCACAGGACAGGAAAAGATCAGTTTTCATTCCAATCTCAAAGAAAGGCAATGCCAAAGAATGCTCAAACTACCACACACTTGCACTCATCTCACATGCTAGTAAAGTAATGCTCAAAATTCTCCAAGCCAGGCTTCAGCAATATGTGAACCGTGAAGGCAGAGGACCCAGAGATCAAATTGCCAACATCCGCTGGATCATGGAAAAAGCAAGAGAGTACCAGAAAAAACATCTACTTCTGCTTTATTGACTATGCCAAAGCCTTTGACTGTGTGGATCACAAGAAACTGTGGAAAATTCTGAAAGAGATGGGAATACCAGACTACCTGACCTGCCTCTTGAGAAACCACTATGCAGATCAGGAAGCAACAGTTAGAACTGGACATGGAACAACAGACTGGTTCCAAATAGGAAAAGGAGTACATCAAGGCTGTATATTGTCACCCTGCCTATTTAACTTATATGCAGAGTACATCATGAGAAACGCTGGACTGGAAGAAACACAAGCTGAATCAAGATTGCCAGGAGAAATATCAATAACCTCAGATATGCAGATGACACCACCCTTATGGCAGAAAGTGAAGAGGAACTAAACAGCCTCTTGATGAAAGTGAAAGAGGAGAGTGAAAAAGTTGGCTTAAAGCTCAACATTCAGAAAACGAAGATCATGGCATCCGGTCCCATCACTTCATGGGAAATAGATGGAGAAACAGTGGAAATAGTATCAGACTTTATTTTTTGGGCTCCAAACTCACTGCAGATGGTGATTGCAGCCATGAAATTAAAAGACGCTTACTCCTTGGAAGAAAAGTTATGACCAACCTAGATAGCATATTCAAAAGCAGAGATTACTTTGCCGACTAAGGCCCGTCTAGCCAAGGCTATGGTTTTTCCAGTGGTCATGTATGGATGTGAGATTTGAACTATGAAGAAGGCTGAGCGCCGAAGAATTGATGCTTTTGAACAGTGGTGTTGGAGAAGACTCTTGAGAGTCCCTTGGACTGCAAGGAGATCAAACCAGTCCATTCTAAAGATCAGTCCTGGGATTTCTTTGGAAGGAATGATGCTAAAGCTGAAGCTCCAGTATTTTGGCCACCTCATGCAAAGAGTTGACTCATTGGAAAAGACTTTGACGCTGGGAGGGATTGGAGGCAGGAGGAGACGGGGGCGACCGAGGATGAGATGGCTGGATGGCATCACTGACTCAATGGACGCGAGTTTGAGTGAACTCTGGGAGTTGGTGATGGACAGGGAGGCCTGGTGTGCTGCGGGGTCGCAAAGAGTCGGACACGACTGAGTGACTGAACTGAACTGAAGCTTAGATTTTAAATAATTGAATGCTTACTGGTTGTTTTCCAATGGCTCAAGAAAGAAGAGAGGCGAAATGCACTTCTATCAATAGAATCCTAGTAAGAGTTAGCAACAGCATCATCAGCGGGAGTTAGGTGGAGTATGTCAAGCAGGCTATTTTTTTGCCAAAATTAATGTCAATATTTATGAGCAGCTTGTTGATTCAAGTGTCGCATACTCTCTCCTATCACCTCTACGCTCAAGTCCAATTACCTTTTAAGTGTGATTTAAAATTATGGTTTATGTGTGTGTAACTTGTATTGACTTTTACATTATAAAGGTGAGCAGAATACTCACATCTCTGAAAAATCATTCTACACTATGGGGACCATCAACAATCACACTGACTGACTCCGTGAACTGCAACACAAGCACTCAGGATTTTAAGAGTTTCATGGGTTTAAATATGTCCTGGGTGTCGATGAAAACATCTGGAGGAGAAGGAAGCATCTGCCAGTGAATTTCACTCCACGAAAACCATGCTGAAATCAACCCTTCCACCGAGTATTTGTTTCCTCTGCAGTCTTCTAGAAGATTCTGATGACTGGGCACCTTTGTGATCTAGTTCAGATAATGCATAGTGTAGCAGTAGATATGTCTGAGCACTGAAGAACACGATTAAATCAGTGAGAACTAGAAGAAAGAGTTGGTTTTAAACCTCCGGCAACAAGAGCTGTTAGTTTCCATTTGCCCTAAGTTATTTGTTTCTGTTCTACGCAAAAAAAAAAAAAAAAAGAAACAGTGAGAGGAGCCCTGTCGCTCACCGGGCCGGCAGCGGCAGGTGTAGCGGTCAGCACGGTCCTCGCAGGTGGCGTTGTTGTGGCAGGGCTGAGACCAACAGGGGGCAGCAGGGTCTCACAGCGTGTCCCCGTGAACCCGCCGCCTGTGCAGGCACAGCTGTACCTGGGGAGCAAACGAAGTCGGGACATCAGCCCGTGCTCCCGGGGGATGACGCATCCTTGTCCTGTCTCTCCCCTGTCCCCCAGCGCGGGCTTAAAGCCTACCCAAAGCATGTGCTTGCAGGCTTCCAGAGACGATCCCTCAAGGTTTTTAGAAAAAGCAAATGTTTTGAGGAGAACTAAGGAGACTTAACCCCAAGCAATGTTCAGTCAAAATTACTTGGAAACCATGATTGTCTATACTTTTGTTTCCTCACCCATAAATTGAAGGTAATAGTGCCTTTGCCACCGAGTCGTCAGGATAATTAAATGTGCATATGAAGAATGAGCATAGCATGCCAAAGGGCAGAAAATACTGAATAAAACTACTGAACTGTATGAAATAGAGCAGTCAGTATTGGTGTGGTGGTAGAGAATGATTTACACCATCAAGGCACTTCTTTATATAAAGAATCCAGTAATAAGGTCCCTAGTGAAATAATAAATTATGAAAAAAGGAAAGCTTCTCATTATATAAATTGTGACTTATGTTTCCTTATTTCTAGATTACAAGAATATCTTGGTCGTGTTATTTATAATGATTCGTCAATTGAATGGGATTATCTGACAGACCTAAAACACGGATCTGGCCGGGAGAGTTGTTCACTTTATTTCACTTTAGATGGCCTCTCCTTGAGGATCCAGTATTGAAAAATCATGGGCTTACACACCCAGCTTAGATAAAATAAGTGTCTAGGGGAGGATACCTATGATTTAATAAAGAGCATCAGTCCTGCTCACCCTGGCTATGTGTCTATTTACCACCAATGCAGACATTAAGATTCCCTAAGGAAAACGAAACACTAGCAAATAGAAGTGACTATAATTTTCATACATAATTTTCTTAGCTAGAAATCCTCTATTCACCATTTCATTTCTTTGATTTAAAAAATGCCTCCTGCAAATCTAAATACCACGTGTGAGACACTGAAGAGCAGAGCCCTGTGGTCAAGCCTGGCTAGTGCATCTCAGTTCACAGACTCCGTCTCCACTGACATCTTCCTTTATCTGCAGGAACCTTCCAGGGGGTATAGTTTTTGCCTTTCCCACAAATCTCATAGCAAATGTGTTAATTATTTTGGTGGGAAAACAAAGTCAGGTTGTATTTGCTGAACTTGAGATGATCTCAGAATTTAGGTAATGAGAGAGCTATGGATACAGTAGAAAGAGTATTCACAACACATACTCCGGTGAAGAGGAAAGCTAACAGAAGCAGCGTTAGCCTTGTTCTCTTTGTGTTTCCAGAGGCATCAAAGGGCTTCCCAGGTGGCACCAGTGGTGAAGAACCTGTCTGCCAGTGCAGCAGACAAAGAGACACGGGTTCGACCCCTGGGTCAGGAAGATCCCCTGGAGGAGAGCATGGCAACTCACTCCAGTATTCTTGCCTGGAGAATGCCCGAGGATGGAGGAGCCTGGTGGGCTACCGCCCACGTTTCACAGAGTCGGACACGACTGAAGCTACTTAGCACACACACATGCAGGTATCAAAAGCATCGTGCGACTTCTGTCCTGACGCCTCCTGGAAACAGTGAGGCCTGAGAGCCTCCTCTCTCCCGGGGTACGTGTGTGGGAACCGCTGCTTTGGTCTGTCCGTCCACGTGTTTCCCAGTTACCAGTCTCCAGATGTGAAGATTCTCGCCTCTGGAGGAACGAAGTGGGTATAACTGAAAATCACAGGCAAAGCCTGGATCACGCTCAGAGTTTACCAAAGAGGCGTTCCACCACCTTGTTCTACTTAAAATACGTTGTTTTCCTGGATATATTTGAAGCACACAAGACTTTTATTGCTCCCCCTTTTGAGTCTGACTCATTTTGAAATTCAGATGTGGGATAAATTATATCTTACTTATTAAATAAAATTGGATTCTAGTCCTTCTTTGCAAAGAATTAACTGTATGAACCTGTGGGGGGTCCCCTGACTTCTCCAAACGTTAGACGCCTTGTTGTCGAGGGGGAGTTTTAAGGCCCACCTTGCCTTCCACTGAGCTGCCGGCGGATATGTGAAGACACCGCCAAGTGCTAAGCAGTTAAAACTCAAGTACTTGATAACTCAATGCCCGTGCTTTAACTAAGTGTTAGAAATATCTTATGTGAATATCTTATATGAATTCAACTACCATCACCCAAATTTATTATATGCCTTATATTAAGGTGCGATTTATTGTTTTGGTTTTGTTTTTGCTGAAAAGTCAATGTTAGACTCTAATTTGGAACATCACTCTGCTGGCTCAAAAGTACTCACCTAATTCCCTAAACAACTAGAAATTCTAGACATAATTAATTTAATATCACTGCCCTAGCCAACACTGTTTAGATAAAATTCCTAAAGGATTTCTTTTTCACCACTTGACTTATATGCTTGTCATTTCAAAAGTATAATCTTACATTCACATACAGAATAACTCCAGCTTTGTTTTCGCGTCTACTACGGATAGGGAAGGTAGATTCCCCTTTGTTTCCTCGATGTGAAAGACTGGCACTTTTCTATAACAGAAGAAATTCTAAATTGTTACAAAAATGACTTGGAAAATGCTCTCTCTTGAGACAGGGGCCCTCAAAGGATGCATTTTTAATAAAGTGTGACTGCTACAACCTTGAGTCACTTGAAGCATGAAAAGCACTCTGAAAACGTTAAGCTGGGGATGTGAGATCTCCAGATTCGCCGGAGGTGGTACAGCAGCTTCTTGCCAGTGAGTGCTCTCTCGGGAGAAAGCATACCTGTTGGCTCCGTCCACGCACAGCCCGCCATGGAGACACGGCCCACTGGCACACTCGTCCGTGTTGAGCTCACAGTGATCGCCCAGGAATCCGGGGGCACAGTCACAGAAGTAGGCCCCCACAGCGTCCTGACAAGTGGCGCCATTGAGGCAGGGCTGGGACCAACACTCATCAACTTCCAGTTCACAGTTCACACCTTATTCAAAAGTTGGCACGGGAGGAAAAAAAGGGAAAGTTTTAGTAAAGTGTTAATATTTTCGCTCTTTGGCAATGCTTTGTTTGCCAAAGCTCTTGTCAAATGTGATGTTGCCCAAAATAATTTTCCTCCTTAATTGTAATTGATATTAACTTTCTGGCAGGCTTGCGGGAAGTTCACAAACCAGAGCAGCTGTCACTTACAAAGAACCATCCCCTGCAACAGCTTGTGGCTTTTTAGTCCGTGGAAACAAATCATTTTTAGAACAAAGTAATTGTTTACTGTACTTTTGTTGGAAGCCTGAAAGGGACTGGCCAATATCTTTAAATTATTTTTAAACACTTAGTTTAATTAGGCATCACATTGAACAGTGGGTAAAAGCTCAGACTCCAAAGCCAAATGGCCTGGATTGGAATCTTGTCAAAGCCTCTTTTAGTTGTGTGACCTTGGGAAAGTTGCTTAATCTTCCCTAATCGCAGTTTCTTAACCTGAAAAATGGGACCAATAGTTGTAATTACCCCATAGGATACTTATTACAATTCCAATGTGTTCTAAAGTACCTAACGTAATACCTGGAGTATACTCCACGTTGCTAGAGAAAAAGAGGTACTTTCTCTTTCTACAAACATTTATTTATTGTACAATGTGCAATCATTTCCCTAGTATCCTTTTGCATGGAAGTATTTACATTTTCTATCCCACTGTAAAATGTTGCTTTTAAATAGAAAATCCATTTGTGACTTAAACTCAACGTATTTAGTGCTATTATTAAAAGCTACTTCATTTTAAGGTAAAATTACATTTAAAAAATCTGTATTTTCCCCCTCCCCAAATAGTAGGTGAAGATTATTTTCTAAGCAAGCTAAGTTTAAGACTTTCAAAAGTAGTCACACTGAGATCACAAAATATTCTGCTGAATCTGTCTAAGTAACATTTGATGGTGCATTCATGCTTAGTCGTGTCCAACTCTTTGTGACCCCATAGACTGTAGCTTGCCAGGCTCTTCTGTCCATGAAATCCTGCAGGCAAGAATATTGAATTGCGTTGCCGTTTCCTGCCCTGGAGGACCTTCCTGACCCAGGGGTTCAACCTGTGTCTCTCACATCTCCTGCATTAACAGGCAGGTTCTCACCATTAGTGCCACCTGGGAAGCTGAAACAGTATCTGATACACAGTAATCAAATGTGCATATAGGTTTTAAAAGATACAAAAGGGGCTATTTATATTTGCTTATCTTTATCCCTGGGCCTATTCCCTAGGATAACAAATTATGAATTAAAATTATAGAGGAATTTCTCAAGAACTCAGAGGTTTTTAGTAGTTATTCGATTTTTGTCCTCTTTTCTGACAGAAAATGAAATAAGATATTCCAACACCACCTGCCATTTACAACTGTGACTAGACTCTACAGATGCTGAACCCAAAAGAGATGCCAGCATGTTAACTTTGAGTGGTTTTGGAGAAGAAAAAGAATTTAAATTTTACATCAGTAAAAATGGAAAGTTGTGGAATAATATCTGTTGTAAGTAAATGGCTTGCCATTTTTTCAAACTTTCAACTTTTTATTTCATATCAGAATATAGCCAATTAACAATGTTGTGATAGCTTCAGGTGGACAGCAAAGGGATTCAGCCATGCGTATACACATATCCATTCTCCCCCAAAGGCCCCTCCCATGCAGGCTACCACGTGACACTGAGCAGAGCTCCTTGTGCTACACAATAGGTCCCTGTTGGTTATCCATTTTAAATACAGCAGTGTGTGCATGACCTTCCCAAAGTACCTCAGTATCCCTATTTGAGGTCTGGCTATTTCTCACCCGGCCTGCAAATAGGAATTTCTCTGTCAGTTTTACTTGGCATTAGTAAGGCTGGTGGCTCAGTGGTGAAGAAGTCGCCTGCCAGTGCAGGAGATGCCCCTGGGTGGGGAGACCCTCCGGAGGGGGAAGTGACAACCACTCCAGTATTCTTGCCTGGAGAATCCCATGAACAGAGAAGCCTGATGGGTTACAGTCCATGGGCTCGCAAAGAGTTGAACACGACTGAGCAACCAAACACAAGGTGAGGGAAAGACCCCTGAACTGACCACTAGACACTGGTGTTCTCATTCTATCTCTGAAGCAGTTTTTCAGCAATGCTCTGGTATCTTTATTTCTGCCATGTAAAATAATACAATTACATATACCTTTTTTATTTTTAAAAAATATATGAAAGATATAAATGACCAATTCTTTTAGAAATGTTTCATATAATTATTTTTAAAATATTTGTTATTCAGCTGCTAAGTCATGTCCGACTCTCTGTGACCCCATGGACTGCAGCAAGCTGGCTTTCCTGTCCTTCACCATCTCCCAGAGTTCACTCAAACTCATGTCCACCGAGTCAGTGATGCCATCTGACCATCTCATCCTCTGTCATCCCCTTCTCCTCCTCCCCTCAATTTTCCCCGTCATCAGAGTCTTTTCCAGTAAGTCAGCTTTTCGGAAATCAGGTGGCCAAAGTATTGGAGCCTCAGCTTCAGCATCAGTCCTTCCAATGAATATTCAGGGTTGATGTCTTTTAGGATTGATTGATGTCCTTTAGGATTTGATCTCCTCATTGTTCAAGGGACTCTCAAGAGTCTTCTCCAGCACAATTCAAAAGCATCAATTCTACAGCACTCAACCTTCTTTATGGTTTCTCTCTCACATCCTAATAGCTTTGGATTACATCTTTTGGTATTTTAGTCATCTATATTTACTAAAAACCATTAACATATAAACCCAAATAAGTGGTTTAAAACTTGTTAACACTTTCCTAAATTTTATTTCATAATGTGAATAAAATTCATATATCTATCTGTTATACACTCATGTTACTTCCTATTGCTTAAGAAATAAGATAAATAAATTAGAAACCATTATTTTAGACACTCCAGCTCCATTTATAACAATGTCATTCAAATACTTTACCCTCAAGTGATCCTGATGCATGTATAAGAACGTGTTTCAAAAGCTCAAATTCAATTTCAGTACAAACAACTATTTGCTTTGGATTTATTTGATATGTCTTATCACTTAATATTACTTAACAATGTGATTCTTATCACTGCTTTTCAGTGGTACTGATACGGGAAAAAAAGAAAAAGTGATTTGGTCTACGTCTGAGTGATGCCAAAGCAGCTGGGTGAAAAGTGATGAGCACAGTCAGTCATCCAGATGTTTCTGTATTTCCAGATGCTTGGCTTCATAGATGAAACATCTGGAAAACTAACTACGATCTTCAGTTTTCATTTGGATGTTTACTGTTTCACGCATACAGCCATCAAGTATAGACAGTTAATTGACCTTCAAAAATATACCTGAACAGTGTGGTCCAGTCTGTCTGGAGACATTCATTTTGTAAACGGTGTCCCTGAGTATGGGGCCGTCTCATTGTAACCCTATGTAGCACAGAAACTGATCGCAGCTACTGAGTAGCCCTTCTGTGGCTATTTGTCTAAGAAAAGGAAAATTCATAACATTAAATTCTTTCACAAAAACTCCTCCGGAGCTGAACCAGTCTGTTCGATTTGGTTTATAGTTCTATGAATTTCATAGATGGTATAGTTCATGGGGTCACAAAGAGTCAGACACGACTGAGAGCCTTTCACTTTCACTTTTTTGGGGGGTATGAAAGGAAAGTAGAAAGGTTGGGATAAAAACACAAATAAAAGGAACTCTGCGTCAACAGAAAAATGTACAGGACAGGAAAAAACCCTCTGACTTTATTAGGTTTGGGGGCACACTATAACTTACTCAGCAATATCGCTACGTATACACAGATGACTAAGGTGTTACATCACAGATTCTGGACAGTCACGGATAGTTCCACTCTGAACTGTGTGACTTCCATTAGCTGTCAAAGGCAGTTCAGACATTCTCTCACAACCAAATATTTTTAAAGATATAAATTTCAGAAAAGGATTGACATCACATGCATTTAGGCGAGGACAGGGAGACTTGGCGTGCTGCAATCCATGGGCTCGCAGAGTCGAACACGGCTGAGCGGCTGAACAACAGTTAACAGAAAAGAAAAAGAATGAGAGATTTCCATGTTGACGCACTGGCTTCGGTGGAGAAGCACCGTTCCTGGCAAATAATCTAAAGATGCTCCTGCCTTCTTCTATAATTAATTTAAAGCAAAAGATGCACTCATCTCCCCTGGTTTGGACGATGCTTTCGGTGGGCTCTCCTTTAGTCTCTTCAAAGGCTTCTGGACTCGACTGTCTCTTCCCTTCTCAAGTCCTCCTTCTCTCCTCTTCTTGCTTACTTGCTACATCAATTTTTTTCCCCCTTTTCCTTATATGGAAAGGTCATATTCCCTGGAGGGAGGAGAGTCCACTTCAGAGAGATTTCACTTCATAGCCCTAAGGCCAAGAGAAGGGCCAGTGCTGCTCCTGCCTCTGCCCCGACCTCGCCCTTGTGAAAAGACATCTTTGCCTGGTGGGAGGGTGGGGGGGTGGGGAGGCGGTCTTGTTAGAACCCAAGGAAACTGACGTCCAAACTTCAAGGGCAGAGAGCGTCAGCCCAAGGGCACCAGGAAGTCTGCTGTCCATGCAGCGCTGAGATCATCCCTTCCCAAGACCACCTGCCCTGCAACAGAGAGACGTCGGGACACACGTGCCCTCAGACTCCCTTCTCCATGCAGTTCCCGGCTTTTCAACGGGAGGCACTTAGGGATTCGGGAGGTGGGAGAGAAGCTGGGACTCACGGGGGCAGGTAGGCTTCCTAGCAGCTCCCCAGAGAGTCTGGAGGCCACTCGTTCCCACGGCTGCAGGATGGGGTGTCTGGGAACTTCCCGGAGATCCTTCAGAGCTGCAGCACCTTCCGGGGAGCTTTCAAGAACCCCCACTTCAGTGCTTTGGTGAAGATCTTTCCCGGGAATTTCTGTGACTCCCCCGGCCCAGTCATCTGACAAGCAGGGCCAGTCTCCTGGAATTCATGGCAGGTGACCTTTGCTGTCACTCAGGGCCTTGCATCTAGAGGTCCTGTATGAGTTTGCCAGGGCTTCCTGGGAGGCTCATACGGTAAAGAATCTGCCTGCAGTGCAGGAGACCTGGGTTCCACCTCTGGGTCGGGAAGATCCCCTGGAGAAGGGAATAGCAACCCACTCCAGTATTCTGGCCAGGTTCGGATGGCATCACCCACTCCATGGACAGGAGCTTGAGCAAAGTCTGGGAGATGGTGAAGGACAGGGATGCCCACGTGCGGCAGTCTATGGACTTGCAGAGTCAGACACGACTGAGCGACTGAACAACAAACTCCTGGGTATCAAGTGGCTTAAAAAGTGGAAATTTGTTGTTTCACAGTTTCCAAGTCTGAGACGGAGGTGTCGTCAGGACGGGGCTGGCTCTTTTTAGGAGGAAGACTCTACTCCAGGCCTCCCTCTGCTTCTGGGGCTTGGCTGCCAGTCTCTGACATACTTTGGTTTATGGAACCATCACCACAATCTCTGTCCTCATCTAAGAATTAAGGGCTTACAAACTGTATTGCCTGTTTTGCATACAAGCCTTTAATTCCTGTACGAAACTCCTCAAATCTGAAATACATAGAATGAATTTTTTTCCTAACCAAATCCTGATTGATTGATATGCAGACCTAGGATAGAAAATATTGGAGGAGCACATTCAAACAAGCAGAATTCTTCAGGGTTTGGTCCAATCTTCAGATTAAAGGAGAGAAACTGAGGGTCAAAGACACAGGAGACATGCAGGTAGAGGAGAACCCCAGACTTCTTACCTTTATCCTCAGTGAGCTGGGGATAGGATGGGGCCCCAGACACATCTGGGACCCATGAAAGAGGTTGTGAGTATCCTGTTTTTCCTTTTAGAACTAGGAAAACACATAAGGCCACCGTAATTCCCAAGCTGCCACACCACAGAATGGGCAGACAGAGAAAACTACATGAAACCTGAATATATGGAGGTGAAATGATTTTATGGCGAATGCTTGTGCAAGCCTGAAAAACTGCCAGTGCTTTTCCTGGTAAGCAAAATAATTACTGCTTTATAAGACCGGGTGAGAGAATTATAAAAATTGTCCCTGCGGCTCTCATTTTCCTTTTCTCCCCACTTGCCTCTGCCGCTCATCACAGGCGAATAGAGGAACGTGGGTTTGCAGGCAGACTGTCCAAGACTGCACGCTGCTCTCCACCTCTGAGTGAGCTAATGCTCAGTGAAGGGTGGGGACGATCCACAGTCATTTGTTCTTTCCAGTGTTCCTGCCTTGATTTCTCCAAGTAGGTAGAATTTTTAAAAATTTTGAAAAGTAATTGGAAGCAAAGAATAATTTGCCAGGGAATCTGGGATAGCTTCCAACTCAGTTAAATACAGATGTGATGCTGAGAAAACAGGAGCTAGAAACTGGAAAAGCATGAAGTAGCCACTGTATTAAATATGATTTTAAAAATCTACAACTGACATGTAAATACCTGCTTAACAATACTAGGGGCTTCCCAGGTGGCACAGTGCTAAAGAATCCGCCTGCCAATGGAGGAGACATGGGTTGGATCCCTGGGTTGGGAAGGTCCCCTGGAGTAGGAAATGGCAACCCACTTCAGTATTCTTGCCTGGAAAATCCCGTGGACAGAAAAGCCTGGTGGGCTACAGTCCATGGGGTCATAAAGGGTCAGACAACTGAGCACACACGCATACACACACAAGAAATACTAAATATGTAACTACAGGCAGCTAATATCTGAGGTGGCTCAACAGCCCTTAAACCGGGAGAAGACAAAGCAGGCAACGGGGATCCCCAGGTCTGGAAAGTTGCAAGATACTAATTGCAGGTTAAGGGCAAGAAAGTTAAGGAAAGAGGCTCATCGTTAAAACAGTTCCCCAGGAAGCCCACTCTTCCCGGGTGGCCCTAGAGGTAAAGAACCGACCTGCCAATGCAAGAGATTCAAGAGACACAGATTCGATCCCTGGGTCAGAAGACCCCCTGGCGGAGGGCATGGCAACCCACTCCAGTGTTCTTGCCTGGAGAATCCTGGGGACAGAGGGGGCCTGGCGGGCCACAGTCCATGGGGTCGCAGAGAGTCTGAGCGTCTGAGCACACACACAGCATGGCACGGCCCTAACCCCCAGGCTGGCTGGGGAGGCAGCAAGACAGGGAAAGAGTGACGGATGCCACAAATGCAGAGAGGCCAGGAGACGGAGCTTCTGCTAGAGCTGAAGGGGGATTTCAGCAGAAGCAAGAAAACAGGAAGTTCAGTTGTGGGAATTTGGGTGGTAAAACCTTTTGAATGAGGGCAGGCTCTGACCTGAAGTTGTGTTGTTGTATGGTTATAGTGGAATAGAGATGGGGGTCACCGAAAATAAGAAGCTCAAGAAATTCTAAAAGCTTGGTCCATAAAATTCTGCAATAGCTGCTAATTGGATTTAGTTAAACCAAAAACTTACTCTGGTACCAAAACATCTTTGTAATATTTCCAAGTTCTTTTCCCATGACAATTCTATCACCCTTCTACCTTCTAGTCCTATGAGACCATTCGCTTTTTCTCAAACCCACTAGGTCCCTCTACCTTCACTCAAGTTTAGACACACTGCTCTCTCTCCCTCTTCTGGAAAATTCTTTCCCACCTATTTACCTGATGAAGTCATCCTTTAAGGCTTCTGTCCCATGCCCCATCCTCAATGAAGTCTTGCTCATTTCCCTTACTCTTTCCAGCCTCCTGGGCTCCACAGACCAACCACTGTTATACTTTACTTATTTGTTACTTGCTTATATCCCACAACTGCTTTGAAGACAAAGATCCTTGCCTGTTATTAATGGTAACAGCTGGCCTGCACTGAGTTTATTTCCTATCAGATACTGTGCTAAGCATTTCAGGCACATGATCTGCTTTTGTTTGTCAAAAAATTATCCGTGAGGTACTACGATGATGCCCATTTTATTAAGGATGGAACTGCAGCCCAGAGAAGTTAAGAATTCAAACAAAATCAAAAAGCTAGAAAGTAGCAGAGTCAGGATTAGGAAAGGAGCAGCTTTCGAGGAAGATGAGAGAGTCATGAACTAAAGGACGGCCTTCCAGGAGCAGTGGCTGAGAAAGCCAACTTCCCTCTTGGCCCCGAGACTCAAGGAGAGAGGAAGGAACCCTTTAATAAGGGCTGTGTGGAAAGTGCTTTCAACCAAAAATCGCCAAGTTCTAGTAAAGCCAACAAATTAAAGGTGCACTGGAAAAAAATTTTAAAAATGTTTTACTTACTTGCATTTGAGAAAAGACTATGGGGGCTGGAGGGAGAAGCCAGTGACCATTCTCAGGGAAACCAGGAAGCAGTTTTCCCCTTTAACATCTTCTCAGAAACTACAATTTTGATCTGTAACTTAAGCCAGACCGCCCTTCTGAATCCAACCATCTCCAGGATATCTCCACCAACTATCTCACAGGCATCATTCAGCAATTCCAAATATCAACTCTCTCTCCTCCATACACCCTCTCTGAGCCCCCTACTACTGCATCCACCCTCTCTGACCCCCCTTCTCCTCTGTCCACCGTCTCTGACCCCCCTTCTCCTCCTTCCACCCTCTCTCCCACCCCTGCCGGTAAATGAGGTTATCATCCAGGTCACTCAAGCCAGTTTTCCAGGAATTACCACGATCTTCCTCGCTATTTCCCATGCCCTAATTAGCCATCAAATCCCGTCAGTCCTCCCTTAGAAATGGATGTAAGGTGCCATTCTCATCGCTGTAAACTTGCCTAGATCCTGCTCACCATCTCTCATCCTGTCTGACTGCTGGCTTCTCTCTTCCAAATCTCTCTCTACATTTCTTTTCTAGGAGTGATCTTTATAAGAGAAAGATCTGATTTTACCATTGTCTGCGTTAATTTTAAAAAAATACTTTCTTCCTTGTTTCCAGGAAAAAGCATGTTGTCTTGGACTGCTACAGAAGCTTCTGAAAGATATGGCCACTGTTGGAGCCGCCTACAAGGACGGTCTTGTAGCCCACCATCTCTCACACCCCTTGACTGCACACAGCTGTTCTCCTTCCTTGTAAAACCCGCTGCTCACCCAATATACTCAATAACTAACAGGGCTCTGTGCACAATTTGCTCTTGAGTAAGAGCCATGTATGCCACTCCTGGGTTCTGAAGGAGTGATGTACACTGCATCAGTCACAACAGCCATCAGGGCATCTCTGCAGCCAGCATCAGTGCAGAGGGACGGAGCACACGTTTCCATTACAACTATGGGTTTACGGTGCAGGCCTGGGTTTCTACATGTTACTTATAATATCTTAACCTCCTGGAACAATGAAAGAGTCTGTGTGACCTCCTGCTCTGATTCAAAGTTCAAGTTATTATGGTTCAAAGTTCAAAGTTATTATGGTCAAGCTACCATAATAACAGCAAGATATTATGAGAGATTGGAGAAGGCAATGGCACCCCACTCCAGTACTCTTGCCTGGAAAATCCCATGGACGGAGGAGCCTAGTAGGCTGCAGTCCATCGGGTCGCTTGGAGTCGGACACGACAGAGTGACTTCACTTTCCCTTTTCACTTTCATGCACTGGAGAAGGAAATGGCAACCCACTCCAGTGTTCTTGCCTGGAGAATCCCAGGGACGGGGAGCCTGGTGGGCTGCCGTCAATGGAGTCGCACAGAGTCAGACACGACTGAAGCGACTGAGCAGCAGCATTATGAGAGATTAAGGGCTTCCTTAACAGAATGGGAAAGACTAGAGATCTCTTCAAGAAAATTAGAGATACCAAGGGAACGTTTCATGCAAAGATGGGCTCGATAAAGGATAGAAATGGTCTGGACCTAACAGAAGCAGCAGATATTAAGAAGAGGTGGCAAGAATACATGAAAGAACTGTACAAAAAAGATCTTCAAGACCCAGATAATCATGATGATGTGATCACTCATCTAGAGCCAGACATCTTGGAATGTGAAGCCAAGTGGGCCTTAGAAAGCATCACTACAAACAAAGCTAGTGGAGGTGATGGAATTCCAGTTGAGCTGTTTCAAATCCTGAAAGATGATGCTGTCAAAGTGCTGCACTCAATATGCCAGCACATTTGGAAAACTCAGCAGTGGCCACAGGACTGGAAAAGGTCAGTGTTCATTCCAATTCCAAAGAAAGGCAATGCCAAAGAATGCTCAAAGTACCGCACAGTTGCACTCATCTCACATGCTAGTAAAGTAATGCTCAAAATTCTCCAAGCCAGGCTTCAGCAATACGTGAACCGTGAGCTTCCTGATGTTCAAGCTGGTTTTAGAAAAGGCAGAGGAACCAGAGATCAAATTTCCAACATCTGCTGGATCATGGAAAAAGCAAGAGAGTTCCAGAAAAACATCTATTTCTGCTTGATTATGCCAAGCTGTTGACTGTGTGGATCACAATAAACTGTGGAAAATTCTTCAAGAGATGGGAATAACAGACCACCTGACCTGCCTCTTGAGAAATCTGTATGCAGGTCAGGAAGCAGCAGTTAGAACTGGACATGGAACAACAGACTGGTTCCAAATAGGAAAAGGAGTACGTCAAGGCTGTATATTGTCACCCTGCTTGTTTAACTTCTATGCAGAGTACATCATGAGAAACACTGAACTGGAAGAAGCACAAGCTGGAATCAAAATTGCCGGGAGAAATATCAATAACCTCAGATATGCAGATGATACCACCCTTATGGCAGAAAGTGAAGAGGAGCTAAAGGGCCTTTTGTTGAAAGTGAAAGAGGAGAGTGAAAAAGTTGGCTTAAAGCTCAACATTCAGAAAATGAAGATCATGGCATCCAGTCCCATCACTTCATGGGAAATAGATGGGGAAACAGTGGAAACAGTGTCAGACTTTAATTTTTGGGCTCCAAAATCACTACAGATGGTGACTGTAGCCACGAAATTAGAAGACGCTTACTCCTTGGAAGAAAAGTTATGACCAACCTAGATAGCATATTGAAGAGCAGAGACATTACTTTGCCGACTAAGGTCCACCTAGTCAAGGCTATGGTTTTTCCAGTGGTCATGTATGGGTGTGAGAGTTGGACTGTGAAGAAGGCTGAGTGCCGAAGAACTGATGCTTTTGAACTGTGGTGTTGGAGAAGACTCTTGAGAGTCCCTTGGACTGCAAGGAGATCCAGCCAGTCCATTCTGAAGGAGATCAGCCCTGGGATTTCTTTGGAAGGAATGATGCTAAAGCTGAAACTCCAGTACTTTGGCCACCTCATGCGAAGAGTTGACTCATTTGAAAAGACTTTGATGCTGGGAGGGATTGGGGGCAGGAGAAGAAGGGGACGACAGAGGATGAGATGGCTGGATGGCATCACTACACGATGGACGTGAGTCTGAGTGAACTCCGGGAGTTGGTGATGGACAGGGAGGCCTGGCGTGCTGCGGTTCATGGGGTCGCGGAGAGTCGCCACGACTGAGCGACTGGACTGAGCTGCACCGAAGGGCTTCCTAGGTGGCGCTAGTGGTAAAGAGCCCACCTGGTGACGCAGGAGACAGAAAGAGATACATGTTCAATCCTTGGGTCAGGGAAGATCCCCTGGAGGAGGGCACGGTAACCCACTCTAATATTCTTCCCTGGAGAATCCCTTGGACAGAGGAGCCTGGCAGGCTACAGTCCATAGGATGGCAAAGAGTCAGACACAACTGAAGCAACTTAACACACACAAACATGAGAGATTAGAATTGGGACTTTTATTTTCAATGGGAGCATTTTGAATTTTTATCCAACAAGATTTCTGGCTCGTGCATTTAGACACACCTTTTCTAAGGATACTAAAATGTATTAATACGCTTTTTAAAAAGCATTTGCTTAAAGTAGACTTTGCAAGCTTAGGACTCGTCTCTGAGAGACAACTGAGTTTCATTGGTTCCAAGAGTGCTCTGTGCCGCCTCACATTTTTAACTTCTAGAAACCACCATGGACAATCAACAGTGCTGTGGTGTTGTGTTATATTTTAGCTGCAGAGGTTTTCATTCTTATCTTATATGAAACCAATGTCATTATCAGTGATGAATTTAACCCTGATGAAACATGAAAATAGATGTATTCTTTTATTATTTTAATCATATTTACTTATTACAGATTATTATCATGTATTATTATATGTTGCTGTTGTCAGATGTTAAGTCATGTCTAACTCTTTGTGACCCCATGGACTGCAGCACGCCAGGCTTCCCTGTCCTTCCGTATCTCCTGGAGTTTTCTCAGACTCGTGTCTACTGAGTCCATGATACCATCCAACCATCTCATCCTCTGTCACCCCCTTCTCCTCCTGCCCTCAATCTTTCCTGGCATCAGGGTCTTTTCCACTGAGTTGGCTCTTTGCATCAGGTGGCTAAAGTATTGGAGCTTCAGTCCTTCCAATGAATATTCAGGGTTGACTTCCTTTAGGATTGACTGGTTGGATCTCCTTGTAGTCCAAGGGACTCTCAAGAGTCTTCTCCAGCCCCACAGTTCAAAAGCATCAATTCTTTGGCACTCAGCTTTCTTAATGATCCAACTTTCACATCCACACAAATAACCTCCAGAAAAACAATAGTTTTGACTACATGGATCTTTGTTTGCAAAGTGATGTCTCTGCTTTTTAATATGCTGCCTAGGCTTGCCACGGCTTTTCTTCCAAGGAGCAAGCATCTTTTAATTTCATGGCTGCAGTTACTGTCCACAGTTGTTTTGGAGTCCAAGAAATAAAGTCTATCACTGTTTCCATTGTTTCCCCATCTGTTTGCCATGAAGTGATGGGACCAGATGCCATGATCTGCCATGATCTTAGCTTTTTGAATGTTGTGTTTCAAGCCAGCTTTTTTACTCTCCTCTCACTTTCATCAAGAGACTCTTTAGTTCCTCTTCACTTTCCACCATTAGGGTGGTGTCATCTGCATATCTGAGGTTACTGATATTTCTCCTGGCAGTCTTGATTCCAGCTCGTGCTTCCTCCAGCCCAGCATTTTGCATGATGTACTCTGCATATAAGTTAAATAAGCAGGGTGACAATATACAGCCTTGATGTACTCTTTTCCCCATTTTGAACCAGTCCATTGTTCCACGTTTGGTTCTAACTGTTGCTTCTTGACCTGCATACAGGTTTCTCAGGAGACGGGTAAGCTGGTCTGGTATTTCCACCTCTTTAAGAATTTTCCAGAATTTTTGTGACCCACACAGTCAAAGGCTTTATGGGTAATCAGTGATGCCAACATTATACATTTCAGCCTTCTGTAATGATAATCCTGTAATTGAAACAATTATCTTTCTTGATAATTGTTATTCCTGAGTATTTGGAATGTTATAATATTAAAAATCCTTAATTCCTTTATTTTATGATATAGCAGTTTCAGAAATTAAATTCTTGCCTAGACACATCATAGTATTCCAGTTTAAACTCATAGAGTCCTGGGACTATGACCTCAGTTAACCCATTCCTGAGTATGATTCTAATCTATTCAAAATGTAAACAGTTCACATATAAGAAAATAATACCTGAAAAATGCATTGGTCAGGGTTGTGTAAGCAGCTTTGGTAGCAGTAGGAATACTGAAGATGTTAAAATAGTGACAACCAGCATACACACAGCCTTAAATAGTTTATGGAAATATTGTCACTAAATCGTTTCATTCTCACCAAGAACCTGACATTAGGTGCTAATATGATGTTTACTTGTTAAAGTGAGGAAATGGAAACTCAGGACTCTCATCGTTTACCGTCATCACGCCCCTGGAGAAGGTCCAAGCTGGGCCTGGAATCCTGTGCCCTATTCCCCACGTTGCATGCTGGCAGCTGTATGGCCACACCCTCCTCTCTCAGACCCGCGCACCTGCGCACAGCTGCAAGACCCTGAGAGGAGAGCCAGAGAGGGGGGCGTTTAGGATGGAGCACGCCGTCCACACCGCCGGCTGGACCACAAGCCAACTGTCAGCAAACACGACGGGAGAGACGGCACTTCTTTCCAAAACACCGCCGCAGCCCTCCCCCTTGCTCTCAGCTCGCTATGACTCACACAAAAACAACAATAAATGTAGCCAGAGTACAAGAGTCTCAGCTCCACATCCCGGAGCTGGTGCACCCTGCCCTGCTCATGGACCACTTTTTCTCCGGAGTGTTCCCTGACTCTGAGTGGCATCTTTCTTCCTGCTTCCCCAGCGCTCTGTTCAGAGAGAGACTATAATTTTGTTCACATGCTTTCTCCCTGAATAGGCTGTGAGCATTTTGTCAGGGGTCAATTCTGTCTTAGCTATCTAGGTCTTCATGGTCTGGCATAGTGTCCAGTGCCTCGTAAAACTGTGATGAATATTTTCTGAGCAAATTGCATTTGTTACTTTGTGCTCTCATTCAACAACCATTTGTCAACTGCAAGAAACCGCATTTCTCATGAAAACTATTTCAAGTGGTTCTGTTCCTGAGCAGAGCCCTGAGCAGTACTGAACTGCCTCTGCAGGACCCCACCAAAAATTGGTCAACTTCATAATTAAGAGCGTATAGGAAAACCACCATTTTCCTTTGATAAAATAAAGATATAGCCTATGAAATTCAGAATTTCTCTTTGGGCTGTTATACATTATTTGCCTTTTGGGTTTGAAAGATAATTCTTACGGGTATATTCTATGGTGAGTAAAATTTGAAGTGTCCAGGTAGGTGCTCACAGAATCAATATTTAAGTGTTCTTTAAACTGGTGCCTCATATATTTATGTAAATATGAACTATCTAAGAAAATTATTCCTGGTAATGGAGATAAGTTCATTAAGTTTCATGTCTTAATTTTGTACATAGGATTACACTTTCAACAAAAAACTTTCAATAGTAATGGTAATAAAAATAATATTTATCATGAAATAAGATTATATTTTACATAATACTTTTATGTTCCCCAAATTATTTTCATGACCATTCAATCACACATTTGATTCACCATAGCTTCAAAGTGATTTACCTGAGCAAAAACACATTAAGAACAGATGGAACATCAGGCCTAGGTGCGAATCTCCACATTGACTGAAATTCAAATTATGCCTGTGATAAATGCCATTTAACGGCAGTGTCAGAGTTGGCTACCTTTTGAGGACCACTGGAAAAAGCTTAGAGAAGAACATGAAGAATTATCAAAAAAAAAAAAAAAAAGAGAGAAGGTCTTATAGGAGATTTTAAGTAAGTAGCATCTGTATCATGTCATGTGGAGAAGTAGAGTAAGCTTCAGGTGCCCAGAAAGAAGCTGCACGATAACATGGCTGATCCGCCAGCCTCTAAGGGGGCTTCCCTGTGGCCACAGCTATTGTGAAGGGGAGAGCCGTGCCGAATAACCTGGATTTCCCACCAGAGGGCAGAAGAGAGCCGGCCGGGGAAGGCGTGCTCTCGTCTCATTTGCATCATTCATGACCCTTCAGTGTTCATCTCTGTCCTACAATTTAAAGGGAAAAAGGTGGTGGTGTTACACTGTGATACTTCTCTTTCCCTCTTTCCTCTCCAACAATAGTCCACTTGCTTGGATTATTATATTACCCTCCACTGGCACTCTAATTCTACGCTAACCTCTCCTTTCAGTGTATCCTTAGCTCAAGGAGCAGAGTGGTTTTGTTGAAATGCAAGTCAGAAACTTTTCAGTCCTCTGCTCAAAACTCTACAACAAGTTTGGGATTAACAGATACTCAAAACTACATATAAAAGAGAAAAACAACGGGGACCTACTATATACAGTACAGTATACAATACAATACAATACAAGATAGTGAATATATAGATATATTCACTATCTTCTAATCACCTATAATGAATGGAAAAGAATCTGAAAATGACCCATCAAAAGATGGATCACTTTGCTATACACCGGAAACTAACATAACAGTGCAAATTATACTTCAACACAAATTTAAAAAAAAAAACTCTAAAGTCATTCACTAATGACTGAATGAATTCAACAAATATTTATTTTTACCCATATCATTTATCTGGAACTTTTTCTAGTAAAAAAAAAAAACAAAACACTGTATACATGTACGTACATGTGCATACCCAGTACATACATATGTGCTACATATAAAAATAAATATATAAGTGTGTGTGTGTTAGCTGCGTTCAACTCTTTGCAACCCCGTGGACAATAGCCCACCAGGCTCCTCAGTCCATGGTATTCTGCAGGCAAGAATACTGGAGTGGGTAGCCATTTCCTTCTCCAGGGGATCTCCCCAACCCAAAGATCAAACCCGGGTCTCCCACACTGCAGGCCGATTCTGAGTCACCAGGGAAGGGAAGTTCCCTATAAAAAATAAAATATAAGTATATAAAAATGCATGTATAACTACTTTGGGTTGATCCTTGTCTTACAGGCTCTGTAAAATAAGAATCAAAGATGTCACGTGACAATCCATTTAATTGTTTACATCAGTGTTCTCTCAAAGTGTGGTCCCCAAACCAGCAGCAGCACCATGGAGGAGCTTATTATAAATGCATGCTCTTGGACCTCACCTCGGATATATTGAGCTGGAAGCTGTATTTTATTAAACTCTCCAGGTGAGACTGTTACATGCTAAGATTTGAGAAAGACTGAAACAGATTATAAATTCATTAAGCTGGAAATGGCAATTGAATATTTAATGCATTCTCATTTTCACAGAGATTTCAAGTTTTTTGTGGGTAAAAATAAGTTTGAAAATGTTCTGGCTGTGATAATGTCAGCAAGTCTTCTTCCTAATGACATGGATACCTGTTCTTCCCTTACCTGCTTTTAGTCCCTCATCCAGGCTGGTCCTAATGTCTTATGCCTGGTATTGCAATGCTTTCTAAATAGTCTCCATGTACTAACTAGTTTCCATGTATTAACTAATTTCCACATACTAAGGCATTTTCTTGAATAAAAAATAAAATTTTCATACATTTTTGTTTGTGAAATGAGATACATCTTACAATCAATAAATACATTACAGTGCTTTTTCTTATTTCCCCAAAGATTATTTTTATATCAAAGATTTATTTCACTTGAGGAACTAAGATATTTTCCTATACTGCTTCGCTTCATCACCCTTCATTATGCATCTCCCTGCCCTCTCATCGCTCTATTTATCTCATACTGCTGGCATTTTCAACATGAAAAAGATTATTAGTCAATCAGACTAATTCTAAGGAAGATGTCAATTTCAGAATGATCCACTGCATACACTTGAACTAAGAGTATGTCACTAAGGTGAGGCTATTAAGGTGGCCCTTACTCCAATCAGACTGGTGTCCCCGTAAGATGAGGAGACGAGGACACAGAGATGCACAGAGGAAAGACCGCAAGAGGCCTTTCACGTTTGGGATACATCCTTGACATCTTTTATGCCTAAATTTAGACCACTTAAAGGAAACCTTAAAATTCAATTAAAATGTAAAAGTAAAAAAAAAAAAAAACGCACATACACTGTAAAACATAATTTTTCAAGCTATGTTTTGGCAATTATAAGGCTGTTTTAGAAAACTATATGTCTGAAACATTTGCCTTTACGTCTGTTCCTTTCAGTCACCACTCATGATGCTGTGCTAGGAGCAGAAATAGGAGATAGTATCTTAATAAGCTAGAGTGGTTTTCCAATGTGACTTTATAAACAGATGCAGTCCCAAAAGCAGTTCTATAAAAATGTACTTCTCATTTTTATTCAAACACTAATAAAATTGATTTTGATGGTGAGCACACTGTAGTGTATACAGTGGAAATATAATGCGGTGTGCATGAAACATGTAGTGTTATAAGTCAGTTCAGTTCAGTTCAGTCACTCAGTCGTGTCCGACTCTTTGCAACCCCATGAATTGCAGCACGCCAGGCCTCCCTGTTCATCACCATCTCCCGGAGTTCACCCAGACTCACGTCCATCGAGTCCGTGATGCCATCCAGCCATCTCATCCTCTGTTGTCCCCTTCTCCTCCGGCCCCCAATCCCTCCCAGCATCAGAGTCTTTTCCAGTGAGTCAACTCTTCTCATGAGGTGGCCAAAGTACTGGAGTTTCAACTTTAGCATCATTCCTTCCAAAGAAATCCCAGGGCTGATCTCCTTCAGAATGGACTGGTTGGATCTCCTTGCAGTCCAAGAGACTCTCAAGAGTCTTCTCCAACACCACAGTTCAAAAGCATCAATTCTTCGGCACTCAGCCTTCTTCACAGTCCAACTCTCACATCGATACATGACCACTGGAAAAACCATAGCCTTGACTAGACGGACCTTAGTCGGCAAAGTAATGTCTCTGCTTTTGAATATGCTATCTAGGTTGGTCGTAACTTTTCTTCCAAGGAGTAGGTGTCTTTTAATTTCATGGCTGCAGTCACCATCTGCAGTGATTTTGGAGCCCCCAAAAATAAAGTCTGACACTGTTTGCAGTATTTCCCCGTCCATTTCCCATGAAGTGATGGGACCGGATGCCATAATCTTCGTTTTCTGAATGTTGAGCTTTAAGCCAACTTTTTCACTCTCCTCTTTCACTTTCATCAAGAGGCCCTTTAGTTCCTCTTCACTTTCTGCCATAATGGTGGTGTCGTCTGCATATCTGAGGTTATTGATATTTCTCCCAGCAATCTTGATTCCAGCTTGTGCTTCTTCCAGCCCAGCATTTCTCATGATGTACTCTGCATAGAAGTTAAATAAGCAGGGTGACAATATACAGCCTTGATGTACTCCTTTTCCTATTTGGAACCAGTCTGTTGTTTCATGTCCAGTTCTAACTGTTGCTTCCTGACCTGCATACAGATTTCTCAAGAGGCAGATCAGGTGGTCTGGTATTCCCATCTCTTTCAGAATTTTCCACAGTTTCTTGTGATCCACACAGTCAAAGGCTTTGGCATAGTCAATCAAGCAGAAATAGATGTTTTTCTGGAACTCTCTTGCTTTTTCCATGATCCAGCGGATGTTGGCAATTTGATCTCTGGTTCCTCTGCCTTTTCTAAAACCAGCTTGAACATCAGGAAGTCCACGGTTCACGTATTGCTGAAGCCTAGCTTGGAGAATTTTGAGCATTACTTTACTAGCGTGTGAGATGAGTGCAATTGTGTGGTAGTTTGAGCATTCTTTGGCATTGCCTTTCTTTGGGATTGGAATGAAAACTGATCTTTTCCAGTCCTGTGGCCACTGTTGAGTTTTCCAAATGTGCTGGCATATTGAGTGTAGCACTTTCACAGCATCATCTTTCAGGATTTGAAACAGCTCAACTGTAATTCCATCACCTCCACTAGCTTTGTTCGTAGTGATGCTTTCTAAGGCCCATTTGACTTCACATTCCAAGGTGTCTGGCTCTAGATGAGTGATCACATCATCATGATTATCTGGGTCTTGAAGATCTTTTTGTACAGTTCTTCCGTGTATTCTTGCCACCTCTTCTTAATATCTGCTGCTTCTGTTAGGTCCAGACCATTTCTGTCCTTTATCGAGCCCATCTTTGCATGAAATGTTCCCTTGATATCTCTAATTTTCTTTAAGTCAGTTACCTCAATAAAAAAATTAAAAATTTTAATAATTGAAATTCAATTGCTGTAACTCAGAGGAATGGACATGATAATATGGAATATGAACAAAGGGTTTTTCATGAGGTAGTACTGTTCTATGAGCTACTTTAGTATGTCTGTAATTTTTAGCATATTAGATAATTTAAAGACATTGAACAAAATAATTTTCCATGTGACATGTGTTCCACCATTTTAAAGTATGCATAAAGTAATAGAGAAAGTAAAATCTAGTTTAATATCTATTTACACCAGTTTCATTACTAGAAAGAGTACCCAGAAAAATAAGGAAGAATTAATTAGAACAATTCACTAACAGTTTATTATTTCACCACGATTCACTGTGCTGAGTACTCCTCTTTTAATTCACTAAGTTAGTATAATAAATACTCCCAAAGTAATGATGAATTGAAGAATAAACAGAACACATGACTTCTGTTCTTTCAGAACTAACACTTCAGTGAGAGGAGACAAAAACACAGATAATCTGAAGAAGAGGACAGAATATAGGGAGTTCTTTAACAGAGATGCAAGCTACTATGGAAGTAATAAATAATCATAGTGACTTGGTGGCTCAGATGGTAAAGAATTCATCCGCAGTGTGGAGACTCGGGTTCATCCCTGGGTGGGGAAGATCCCCTGCAGAAGCGCACTGAAGTATTCTTGTGTTTCCCTGGTGGCTTAGATGATAAAGAATCTGCCTGCAATGCAGGAGACCTGGGTTCAATCCTTGGGTGGGGAAGATCCCCTGGAGAAGGAAATGGCAACCCACTTCAGTATTCTTGCCTGGGAATCCCATGGACAGGGGAACCTGGCGGGCTACAGTCCACGGGGTCGCAAAGAGTGGGACACACTGAGTAACTGAGCAGGCAAGAGCCTTATACTGAATGAGCTACTTGTTACTCAGCAGAATCAACATCAGCAGAATCTTTGTGAATAGATGTATGGGGTTATTATTTGCTGTTTCCATGAGATTCAGCAAGAAGTCGCTTATTCAATAATAAAATCATGACTTATCTCAAACGCCATGCTCAGTCAGCTTGCTATCCTCGGTGCGTTTATCACATGTCGACGTGTTCCTGTGCCCGCCCGTGGCCAGCTCCCACCAGGCCGCCCACGCCCCTGGGACGAAGGGCGTCTGCTCCGGTGGGGAGACTGGACTGCCTTGACCCCGAAGCCCAGGTCCCAGGAGCCCTCTAACTCTAAATCTTTAGACTGAATCTAAACTAACAGCAGCGACAAACGCTCAAGCTGGGTGGATTCTGAGTAGCTAAGAAGGCCCCCATCTGCTGATGAGCTCCTATCCAGACTACGTTCAGGAGCAGCTGGGTGGGCCATTCGAGGTCTCTTCTTCCATCACATTAAGCAGAGGGCTGGGTTCCTCGCCCCGGACTGGACCCCCACTTACCGGAGAACCCGCGCGGGCAGAGGCAGGTGTAGCGTCCGATCTCATTGAGGCACGTGGCGCGTTCCGGCAGGGCTCGGACACACACTCGTCCACTTCCACGTCGCAGCGCCGGCCTTGATAGCCCGGGACGCAGAAGCAGGAGTAGCCGTCGCCTCCGTCCCGGCACACGGCGCCGTGCAGGCAGGGGCTGGACGCGCACTCGTCGAGGTCCAGCTCGCAGAACCTTCCCGTGTAGCCGGCGGGGCAGACGCACACAGGGGTCCCGGGGTCCCGGTGGCAGACGCCCCCGTGCAGGCAGGAGCTGGGCCCGCAGGGGGCTGCGGCGGTGTCACAGCCAGCCCCGTTGTGCCCGGGAGGACATCTGCACAGAGAGCGCCTCTCCCCCGGGACGCGGACGCACGTGGCGTGTTCGGGACAGGGGGCTGGAGCGGCAGGGGTCCTCCTCCTCCCTGCAGTCTTTGTCCCCGTGAATGGCTGTGTCTGAACAACGGCAACTCTTGCCTTTTGAGAAATCCTTGCAGGTAGAATTGTTTTGGCAAGAATTGGAGCCGCACTTGGTGTCATTTTCATTGCAAAAGGAACCTACAAGGAAAAACATCAGATGAAACATGCAAACAAATGGAGGATGATAAAATTAAAGAACGTCCATCTTTCTGCTCTTCGTGCACCTCAAATGAACTCATTAATGGAACAGAAATTTGACTGTTCCTGGCGATGAATTTGTCAAGTGATGTCTAATAACGAGCTCTGTCATAATGCTGACTTGTCATCTTTTTTCCACATTGCTGTTAATAAGAAGCAAAAATGGCTGGTTTCAGATTCTTTGCTTCTCTTGCATTTTCCTTTCTCGGGTAGAAGTGCTGTTGAGCAATGGGGTAAATTGTTAAATTTCCCCATAAACCCTAAAATTTGAAATCTACATTCTCTCATGGAGGATTTTTGGGGTATTCTGGGAGATAAGGTACAAAATTGTCTCTGAATATACTGTCTAACTGCAACGAATATTTGAATGAATACAGTACTTTGGCTATGACTGCTCTATTACAACGATCATGTGTGGTCTACAAAGAAAAGCACAGAAGAGTGAAAATACAAAATCAAAACAAAACACCAACTATTTGACAAGGCTTACTCTGTGTACCAAGCATGTCAGGTGTTTCACATATATATTTATAATCATCACAGCAACAAATATTATGTGCATCTTACAGATGACAGGTTAAGTCCCACCAAAAGGAAGCAGACGTAAAGTGTATGTACTTTCAAATTTCTGAAAGCTTCTCTGTTCTAGGGGAAACATTTTTGAAATTCTAATTGGAATGATGACCAGCAAGAAAGCAATACTTCTGTGATTCGTTTCCAAATTCACTGGATATCTGCATGTGTATAATTTTCCCCTGAATCTACACACATTAAGATCATAGCATTGTTATTTTCTTAATCATGTATATTGAGAAGCTGTTTGATTTGGCAACAAAACACTGTCTTTTGTGTATGGATTTATCTAGTACACCATTCTCTTATTTTTACTTCCTGTCTCACAATATTCCTTACTAATATAACAGTGGATAATGGTCTAGGCTTATAATTTTAAAAATTAGGAAATGAGTAGTCTGCTCTTAGGAGACATAAATCAATTACTGTCAGAAGAAAGTAGCATGAAACCTTTGAGAAATATGTAAACATAGTAAATCTCTTCCTGCAAAAAGAGAATTGGTTCTCTTTAATGTGGTCTGGTCACCAAGAGTGTGATGGGAAGATGGAAAGGTACCGATTGGCTGGCTCATCACACAAGAGTGAGGGTTTTCATAGTTATCTTGCTTGAAATCTTTCTGGCAGCTGAAATTTTCCCTCCAGTGCCTGTGCACAGAAGGCTAACATATGCTTATGTGTGATCAGGAGGGTTGATCTGAGAGCAGACCTTTGTCTAGTCCCTATGGAAAAACTCAACCAATCATCCTTTTCCCATAGTTGTTTTTCTCAAGCACTGGCTTTCCAATCACATCTTCAAATGTATGACTGGCTTCTAGCTGTTCATGTCTGAGAAAAGCTTTCTCTGAACCCCTTTTCTAAACGTTCACGATGTTTTGCTTTCTCACATCTACGTGAGTGTGCTCATTTCTCTGTGCACCTGTTTGTTCTCTGTTTTCCTCACTGCAGTTCTAGCTCCTCTAAGGAAAGGGGAAGACCTTGTCTCTTGTTTTCTGGGTTTGTAATACTACCTGTTGCATAGTATCTGCTCAGCGCATACCTACTGGAATAGAGTGGAGAAATGTCACAACAGAACATGGGGGAAGGGTGCTGTGTGATCACAGGGTCCAGGGCAAGTGTACCAGGAGAGCCTCCCTGAAGAACAGGCACTTAAGGTGTCTTTTATTTTTATTGATAATTGGATGACAGTTGGTTTACAGTGTTGTGTTGGCTTTTCTGTACAATAATGTGAGCATGGTGGTGGTGGTGGTTTAGTCACTAAGTCGTGTCCGACTCTTGAGACCCCGTGGACTATAGCCTGCCAGACTCCTCTGTCCGTGGGATTCTCCAGGCAAGAATACTGGAGTGGGTTGCCGTAAGTATACGTATATCTGAGATGTCTTTTAAATGAATGCAAGTGAAGGAATGGCATTATTTTCAGAAGAAAAAAAGCAAAAGCATGAGAGGTATTGGCATTGCTCTGCCAATCATATGAAATGCATGAAAGTACGGGAAGGCAGAGGTCTGAGAGCGGGGCAGAGGGCCGAGGACAGGGAGGAGAATGAAGAGACATTCAAAAGTTCTGTCATTTACAGTACTCAGACTTCCTGTGTCCAAACTAAAAAAAAAAGAGGAATAAACGCTGCGCTTCTGCTCTCTGAACGCGCACCATCAAGGGCATGCGATGAAACTGCATTTTCAGTCTTGTTTGTTTTGTTGCATCTTGTTAGTGGTGATAATGACGGTTTTCCTCTTCCTTCAGAAATCAAGTATCTTGGAATAACAGTAGAAAGTAAGAGAGGGAAAAAGTGAAAGTGAACTGTAGCATAGTTCTTAAGAGATACTGTGAAGAGGTACAGCGTTATTTACAGGCATATTGTGATAAGTCAAAGATGTATATTGTAAACTCTAGAGCAAGAGTTAGCAAATTCTAGCCTGTGAGCCAAATCTGATCTGCCATCTGACTTATAAATAAAGTTTAATTGGAGCACAAAAAAATCAAGTATCTTGGGACTTCCCTGGTAGTCCAGCAGTTAAAAAAGCCTTCTAATGCAGAGGGTGTGGGTTCAATCCCTGGTCAGGGAGCTAAGATTCCACTTGCTTCACAACCAAAGAACATAAAAAAAAAAAAAAGCAGAAGCAATATCATAACAAATTCAATAAAGACTGTAAAAATGGTCCACATCCAAAAAAAATCTAAAAATGAAGTATTTTCATTTAAGCCATTAATTGAAGCATTTGTATAGAAAAACACATAGCAAAGGAAATTAGCATTTATATCGTAGGCCCTTACGGTGCAATTTTAAAAGTAACTTCTAACAGCGTTTGTGCAAAGAATCTTACAGATGGAAAACTGAGTTTTATAGGCAATAAGCTATTTGTATGGGGTCATAGAGAAGGGGGATTTGAACCTCTGATTTGTCTGATTCCAAAGTTCATTCCTTTTTCCTCCATTATTTTAGAATTTAGGGTACTTCTGGGTAGAGTTTCCTACTTACCCATGGTGATATCCACCTAAGTGTTTACTTCTGCTGCCTTCTAAACCCCATAAAAAGCCTAGTCAAAGTGTTAGTTGCTCAGCCATGTCTGTTTCTTTGCAGCCCCATGGACTCTGCCAGGCTCTTCTGTCCATGGGATTCTCCAGGCAAAGAATACTGGAGTGGGTTGCCATTCCCTTCTCCAGGGGATCTTCTAGACCCAGGGATCAAACCCAGGTCTCCTGAACTGAGTGCAGATTGTTTACCATCTGGGCCATCAGGAAAGTCTGTATGGCTTAAAACAGTATGGCGACTCAGTGGAGAAGGAAATAACAACCCACTCCAGTGTTCTTGACTGGAAGTTTCCATGGACAGAGGAGCCTGGCGGGCTACAGTCCGTGGGCTCACAAAGAGGTGGATGGGACTGAGCACATGCATAGCTGCTCACCCACTCAAATGACTAAATGACAAAGATTGACAGTACCAAGTGCTGATGAGCATCTGGAGAAAACGGAACACTCCTTCACGCCCTTTATTATAACTGATCTTTCTTGTCTATATGTTAATAATTGTATTCATCTTTCAAATAATGAACTTTGATTTTGTAGAATTTGTCTATACTACCTTGGTTTCGTGGTTTTCTGTCCTACAGATTTCTACTTTTTCCCTTTTTTCCCCTTAATTTTACTTTCTTTTTAACTTTCTATTTACTTTTCCAGATTTCTTCTAATTTATTAATAAGATAATTTTTTTCTTTAAAAATACAGCTTTGCTGTGTTTCTGACAATTTCTTATTATATTAAAAATGTTTTCTAATTTCCATTGTGAGTTATTCTTTGCCATATTAAAAATCTGTAAGAATTAATTAGATCAAGTTTGTTAACTGTGTTATTAGATCTTCTATAGCATCATACCCCTTGTCCAAGATAAGGAGCACCGGCTGTGCTTTGCTGGAGCAGCTGTGAAGAGATACCCCATGTCCAGGTAAGAGAAACCCAAGTAAGATGGTAGGTGTTGCAAGAGGGCTTCAGAGGGCAGACACACTGAAACCATAATCACAGAAAACTAGTCAGTCTAATCACACTAGGACCACAGCCTTGTCTAACTCAATTAAACCAAGCCATGCCTGTGGGGCAACCCAAGACAGGCAGGTCATGGTGGAGAGGTCTGACAGAATGTGGTCCACTGGAGAAGGGAATGGCAAACCACTTCAGTATTCTTGCCTTGAGAACCCTATGAACAGTATGAAAAGGCAAAATGATAGGATACTGAAAGAGGAACTCCCCAGGTCAGTAGGTGCCCAATATGCTACTGGAGATCAGTGGGAAATAACTCCAGAAAGAATGAAGGGATGGAGCCAAAGCAAAAACAATACACAGCTGTGGATGTGACTGATGACAGAAGCAAGGTCCGATGCTGTAAAGAGCAATATTGCATAGGAACCTGGAATGTCAGGTCCACGAATCAAGGCAAATTGGAAGTGGTCAAACAGGAGATGGCAAGAGTAAACATCAACATTCTAGGAATCAGTGAACTAAACAGGACGGGGTCAATTTAACTCAGATGACCATTATATCTACTACTGTGGGCAGGAATCCCTCAGAAGAAATGGAGTAGCCATCACAGTGAACAAAAGAGTCTGAAATGCAGTACTTGGATGCAATCTCAAAAACGACAGAATCATCTCTGTTCGCTTCCAAGGCAAACCATTCAATATCACAGTTATCCAAGTCTATGCCCCAACCAGTAACACTGAAGAAGCTGAAGTTGAATGGTTCTATGAAGACCTACAAGACCTTTAAGAACTAACACCCAAAAAGATGTCCTTTGCATTACAGGGGACTGGAATGCAAAAGTAGGAAGTCAAGAAACACCTGGAGTAACAGGCAAATTTGGCCTTGGAATATGGAATGAAGCCAGGCAAAGATTAATAGAGTTTTGCCAAGAAAATGCACTGGTCATAGCAAACACCCTCTTCCAATGACACAAGAGAAGATTTTACACATGAACATCACCAGATGGTCAACACCGAAATCAGACTGATTATATTATTTGCAGCCAAAGATGGAGAAGCTCTATACAGTCAACAAAAATAAGACCAGGAGCTGACTGTAGCTCAGATCATGAGTTCCTTATTGCCAAATTCAGACTTAAATTGAAGAAAGTAGGGAAGATCACTAGACCATTCAGGTATGACCTAAATCAAATCCCTTATGATTATACAGTGAAAGTGAGAAATAGATTTAAGGGCCTAGATCTGATAGATAGAGTGCATGATGAACTCTAGACTGAGGTTCATGACATTGGACAGGAGACAGGGATCAACACCATCCCTGTGGAAAAGAAATGCAAAAAGTAAAATGACTGTCTGGGGAGGCCTTACAGATAGCTATGAAAAGAAGAGAGGTGAAAAGCAAAGGAGAAAAGGAAAGATATAAGCATCTGAATGCAGAGTTCCAAAGAATAGCAAGAAGAGATAAGAAAGCCTTCCTTAGCAATCAATGCAGAGAAATAGAGGAAAAGAACAGAATGAGAAAGACTAGAGATCTCTTCAAGAAAATTAGAGATACCAAGGGAATATTTCATGCAAAGATGGGCTCGATAAAGGACAGAAATGGTCTGGACTTAACAGAAGCAGCAGATATTAAGAGGTGGCAAGAATACACAGAGGAACTGTACAAAAAGATCTTCATGACCCAGATAATCACGATGGTGTGATCACTCACCTAGAGCCAGACATCTTGGAATGTGAAGTCAAATGGGCCTTAGAAAGCATCACTATGAACAAAGCTAGTGGAGATGATGGAATTCCAGTTGAGCTGTTTCAAATCCTGAAAGATGATGCTGTGAAAGTGCTGCACTCAATAGGCCAGCAAATTTGGAAAACTCAGCACTGGCCACAGGACTGGAAAAGGTCAGTGTTCATTCCAATCCCAAAGAATGGCAATGCCAAAGAATGCTCAAACTACCACACAATTGCACTTATCTCACACGCTAGTGAAATAATGCTCAAAATTCTCCAAGCCAGGCTTCAGCAATACGTGAACCATGAACTTCCTGATGTTCAAGCTGGTATTTGAAAAGGCAGAGGAACCAGAGATCAAATTGCCAGCATCTGCTGGATCATGGAAAAAGCAAGAGAGTTCCAGAAAAACATCTATTTCTGCCTTATTGACTATGCCAAAGCCTTTGACTGTGTGGATCACAATAAACTGTGGAAAATTCTTCAAGAGATGGGAATACCAGACCACCTGACCTGCCTCTTGAGAAATCTGTATGCAGATCAGGAAACAACAGTTAGAAATGGACATGCAACAACAGACTGGTTCCAAATAGGAAAGAAGTACATCGAGGCTGTATATTGTCACCCTGCTTATTTAACTTATATGCAGAGTACATCATGAGAAATGCTGGGCTGGAAGAAGCACAAGCTGGAATCAAGATTGCCAGGAGAAATATCAATAACCTCAGATATGCAGATGACACCAGTCTTATGGCAGAAAGTGAAGAAGAACTAAAAGCCTCTTGATGAAAGAGGAGAGTGAAAAAGTTGGCTTAAAGCTCAACATTCAGAAAACGAAGATCATGGCATCCAGTCCCATCACTTCATGGGAAATAGATGGGGAAACAGTGTCAGACTTTATTTTTTTTGGCTTCATAATCACTGCAGATGGTGACTGCAGCCGTGAAATTAAAAGATGCTTACTCCTTGGAAGGAAAGTTATGACCAACCTAGACAATATATTGAAAAGTAGAGACATTACTTTGCCAACAAAGTTCCGTCTAGTCAAGGCAAGGATTTTTCCTGTGGTCATGTATGGATGTGAGAGTTGGACTGTGAAGAAGGCTGAGTGCCGAAGAATTGATGCTTTTGAACTGTGGTGTTGGAGAAGACTCTTGAGAGTCTCTTGGACTGCAAGGAGATCCAGCCAGTCCATTCTGAAGGAGATCAGCCCTGGGATTTCTTTGGAAGGAATGATGCTAAAGTTGAAACTCCAGTACTTTGGCCACCTCATGTGAAGAGTTGACTCACTGGAAAAGACTCTGATGCTGGGAGGGATTGGGGGCAGGAGGAGAAAGGGACGACAGAGGATGAGATGGCTGGATGGCATCACGGGCTCGATGGAAGTGAGTCTGAGTGGACTCTGGGAGTTGGTGATGGATGGGGAGGCCTGGCGTGCTGCGATTCATGGGGTCGCAAAGAGTCGGACACAACTGAGCAACTAAACTGAACTGATAGCATCATTCATTGTTTTCTACTTTTTCTCTCTGCTGATATTGATGCATTTAAACCTCCCATAGTGATTATATATTGGGCTTCCCTGTTGGCTCAGCTGGTAAAGAATCTGTCTGCAATCCAGGAGCCCTGAGTTCAGTCCCTAGGTTGGGAAGATCCCCCGGAGAAGGGAAAGGCTACCCACTCCAGTATTCTGGCCTGGAGAATTCCATGGACTGTATAGGCCATGGCATCATGAAGAGTCAGATACAACTGAGTGACTTTCACTTTCTTTCCATTTTCATAGTGATTATAAATTTTGTCTATTTCTCTTTTTAGTTCTGGTAATTTTCACTTTTATATTCTGAAGCAATGTTCTTATGTTCATAGAAATTCAGAAGAGTTACATTGCACTGTTGGTTTGATCCCAATATATTTTTAGGATCGTCTTTTGTCCTCAGAAAGGCATCGTAACTTAAAAGACTACTTTTGCCGTTATCAGTATTGCTATATCAGTTATTTATCACATACATTGCGGGTGGAAATTCAAAATAGTGTAGGAATTTTGTAAAACATTTTTGAAGTGTCTTATAAATTTAAACATACATTTACCATATGACCCAGCAATCTCACACCTAGGCATTTCCCCAAGAGAAATGAAATCATAACGCCCATACAAAAAATTGCTTGAAAAAGAAAACAACTTTATTCATAATGACCAACACCAGAAAGAGCTAAATGTTTATCAACTGGTAAATAAATTTTAATATATCATATGTTGGACCACTACTCAGCAAATTACGGAGCCACAGAACAACTTGAAGGAATCTCCAGAGTATTATGCTAAGTGAAAGAAGGCAACCCAAAGACTACATGCTGCGTGATTCCACTTTTATGACGTTCTAGAGAAGGCGCAGTTATATCACTGGACGCAGTTCCGTGGTCACTGGGGAAGGGAACTGGTGAAGGGCCTTGATGCAGAGGATCATAAAGAAATATTCACGGACATGTTCTGCATCACGACTGTGCCTCTAGTTACTGAATCGCATGCATTTGCCACTTAAAAGTGGTGAGTTTTCTCATGCTGTATGTAAATTATACCTCAATAAATCAGACCCACCCCTAATCCTAAAATAATACAGAAAGGAATAAATCACCATAAACTTTCAAGAGCCAGGACAGAGGCTGAGGGGGTAGATAGCCATAAACATACATACACATTGGAAGCTGGGCTACAGGGGCTGAGAAGCACTAGACTTAGGAAGCCAAAGAGAGCTGACACCAAGCCAGAAGTGGGGAGAGCGCCGGAACCAGCTGATGCCGCAGAATCCCTGACAGGTTCAGGAATTACACGCGTCACGTACTTCTGAGTGGAGCTGAGAAGAGGAAGGTTGTTTGGGAAGCTGGTTGTTTGGGAAGCTGGTTGAGAGCAGTTAGGCGTTCTTGTTCTCTCTCTCTAGGAAAATGCATGTGTTTTCCCCACGAAGGCAGATTCAGAGGCACGGGTGATGAGCGTGGGGCTGAGTCTGGTTTGTGGAAGAATTAAGTGGGTGTCTATGCAGAATTCTGAGACACCGCCCAGCCTCATTTTCAATTCATTTCTAACAATGCCAGGAGCCAGATGTATACTCCAAGCAGGAAAGAGAATTATTTCTCTTGACAAGCCTGAGTGAAAATACTTTCAGATACTGATGTGGAATGTCACCTATTGAAATGACCCAGCTGGACCACTCTAGAATAAATCCTAATAAGCTGTAAACCCTAGCATCTAAAGAAAGATCTTTCAAACAGCTTTGATAAGAACTACCATATGAAATGTACGTAAGCATATAGGGCATGCATACATGATTATACTTTAAATTATACTTCAATTATACTCTAAAAAATAATGATAAATGAATGTTTTTGAATGTATTAATCAGCTTAAGAAACAATAGTACTTCCTTCTTATATATGAACAGATTGAAAGAGATTTTCAGACATTTGAGGAAAATCTCCAACTAAGATCAAACACAAAGACCAAAACACACATTGTTTTAAAGAAATCTAACTTGGAAGAGGCAAAGACAGTGTAGGCAGATAACCAAAATTTATGTAAACTCGAGAATTATCATTTTCAAAGAGTCAGGAAAGGATATAGCTGCAGTGAAATGAATAGAAGAGTTATAAACTTCCAGAAAACAAGAAATTAAAAATGTAAGTCTCAGACATTTAAAAATTCAGCTGAGTGATTGAAGGTTGGGAAGAATCTTCCCCACCTCACCCCCACAAAAGAATTTGACCAACAGATTAGAAACAGGAAGTAGAAGAAAAAGGGAACTAGAGGAACAGTCAAGGAGGAATTTCAAAATGAGACACCAGAGAAAACAGGCAGGACATGAGGGGGCAAGGAGGAGAGGAGGTCAGAGCTTAAAGTCACGTCGGGATATACGGAATTCCAAGCAATCATGCGAGTAGCTAAAACTGAAGAATAAAGCCTAGCCTATTATTTTAAAACATACAAATGAAAACTACATGAAATATCTAGAAGAGTTTCAAGTAGTTGCTTCCAGGAGTGCATGCTGAGAGTGAGAAGCTGGACCCTCTTATAACCCTTAGTGATCTTTAAAGTGTTGCTGAATAAATGTAATAAAAATATTTTTCAAAGCAAAACAGCAATAGTGATATATAGACACACACACACACACTCATTGGTTTGCTCACACGCGCACTCTGAATTCTGTTTTCCGTGCTGGTGCAGGACAGGACGGTCCATCATCACCTCCCCTTCCTGGGTCTTCTCTGGGGATCATGCGGTCACTGGCGCCATTTGCTCCCTGGGTTTATGGGTATGCCCTAGGTGAGATGCAGACAGGCCCTCTTAGAAATGCAACCTCTGTGCGTGTGTGTGCGTGCGTGTGTGTGCATGCACGCGCTCAGTCTCTCAGTCATGTCTGACTCTGTGCGACCCCATGGACTGTAGCTCACCAGGCTCCTTGGTCCATGGGATTCTCTAGGCAAGGATACTGGAGTGGGTTGCCACTTCCTCCTCCACGGGATCTTCCCGACCCAGGGATCGAACCCAAATCTCCTGCATTGGCAGATGGGTTGCCCACAGACTGTGACCTGAGCATTTTTTAAAAAGATTTTTTAATGTGGACCATTTTTAAAGTCTTTATTGCGCTTGTTACAATATTGCTTCTATTTTATAGTTTTTGGTTTTTCTGACCACAAGGCATGTGGGATCTTGGCTCCCTGGCCAGTGGTTGAACCCGTACCTCCTGTATTGGAAGGCGAAATTTTAACCAAGGGGCCTCCTGTATTGGAAGGCAAAGTCTTAACCACTAGCCTAGGCTTTATTAATTGGTGCTTCAGCTGACTGTACTAAACAAGCAAAGACCGTAGCCTGTCAAAAAGAAAATAATTTTTTTCAAATATAGAAAGGAACTGCAATTTACTGCCTTATTAAAAACAATGAATTAAATAGCCAACTAAGAAAATAAAAGCAGAATATGCAGAGACCAATGATGGGAGTGTCACGAAGTAAGGGTTATGATTATTCCACTTTTGTACACCTGAATTGAAAAAGAATCTATCGTGTATACATCACTTCAGTGTACCATACACTGTGTGTATACTCAGTGAACAATAAAATCATTCTCATGATGGTGACACCTTCAGAACAAGAGTGAAGTGGGCATGCAGAGAAGCACTTTACAGGAGGAGGATGTTCCTGACCTTCCTGTGAGCCTCAGTCGCCGGGTGGAAACCTTACCGCATGTGAAGCAGCACTGCTATCCTCAGGCCACTTCACAGAGGCTGCCCGGCTGTTTTCTTGCAGTAAAGTTTGCCATCTACTGGATATTGTAAGAAGTTCCAGAATAATGGGGTTCGGACTTTGCCTTTTTTCTTAAGTGCAGCAGAACTCCTCCAAGTAAGATGCCATGAGCAATCCCAACACACACAACTGCATCGAGGAGCAGCCCAGTGTGAGGAAGGGAGGAGACCTCCAGCCCAGCCACTCAGCCCTCAGCCTTTCTGGGGACACCTGCAGGGAGCCCAAGGGGCTGAAGAGTGATCTGAAATCGCTGTTCAGGAGAAAAGGAACTGTTTCAGAGAGTTTCTGTAATTCTTTTGTATTTGCTATTTTGGTGTTGCTAGGGCTAAAATAAATGTATATATTTTAATATAAATATATATTATATATAAGTATATATGCAAACATTTATATTTGCTAAGAAATAAAAAGTAACTTGACCAGTTTTATAGACTATAAGCACACAAACATTAGTATTTACTTATGTGTGGGTATTTCCATTTTCTAATAAGTTGATTTATTTGGAAAACAGCCATATTGGTAATTTAGCTTAGTTATAAGAATATATTTATTTGGAGCCGCGACATACCACAAGGTGATTTCAGGGAAAAGCATTTTAACATCTCTAAGATAACTCTGTGTGTGTGCATGCTAAGCCGCTTGAGTCGTGTCCGACTCTGCGACCCCATGGACTGTAGCCTGCCAGGCTCCTCTATCCATGGGATTCTCAAGGCAAGAATACTGAAGTGGGTTGCCATGTCCTCCTCCATGGGATCGTCCCAATTTAGTCCTTTGTCCTTGATGGCTTTAATACACTTATCTCTGAGACAGAAATGTAATTCTCAGATTTAAAAAACATCAGTAAAGAATCTAAAAATTTTATCAACTTTTTATTAGCAATGTTTTTGACAGTGTTTAGACTGGCCGACCATAGTAGACAAGCGTGTGTGTGTGTGTGTGTGTGTGTGTGTGTGTGTGTGTGTGTGTGTGTGTGTGTGTGTGTGTGTGTGTGTGTGTGTGTGTGTGTGTGTGTGTGTGTGTGTGTGTGTGTGTGTGTGTGTGTGTGTGTGTGTGTGTGTGTGTGTGTGTGTGTTCTGGAGGACAAGCAAAGCCTGTGAAGTGAGACACACTCTATCGGGCCTGGCTCTGGCATGCACAGCCTCTGATTGCTCAGCTACAGAGAAGGAGAAACAGTAGAATCCACTTCTTAGGGTTTTTGTGATAACTAAGTCACTAGATTTAAATGCTTGGCAGACATACAGTAAGTGGTCAGTAAATGTTAGCTCTTATTGTTACATAAGATGCTTAGAGATTGTTTGGAAAAAAGTTACTGGATTAATAGAAAATGGAGCAATAACAATAATAACCAAAAAGTGTCATTTACTAACACAGTGTCACTGCAGGAGCTCTATTTGAGGAAACTGTTAACAGAGACCCGGAGAAGGCAATGGCACCCCACTCCAGTACTCTTGCCTGGAAAATCCCATGGATGGAGGGGCCTGGCGGGCTGCAGTCTTCGGGGTCGCAAAGAGTAGGACATGACTGAGCAACTTCACTTTCTTTCTTTCTATAGTTCCTTTTGGAGAAGGAAATGGCAACCCACTCCAGTGTTCTTGCCTAGACAATCCCATGCATGGAGGGGCCTGGTGGGCTACAGTCTATGGGGTTGCAAAGAGTTGGACATGACTAACCAACTAACACACACACAACAGAGACCCAAGTGCACACTTACACAGCGAGACTACCAGTGGGCTGATCCAGTACGCCAAAGACACTTTTCCCATAAACTACATGACATATATGCACTACGTATAACGTAGATAACTAACGAGACCAGACACTCTACTCAGTGCTCTGTGGTGACCTCAATGGGAAGGAAATCCAAACAAGAGAATATATATATATATATATATATATATATATATATAGAGAGAGAGAGAGAGAGAGAGAGAGAGAGAGAGAGGAAGAGAGAGAACAGAGAGAGAGAGACAGAGAGAGAGACAGAGAGAAAGAGAGAGACAGAGAGAGAGAGAGAGAGAGAGAGAGAGAGAGAGACAGAGAGAGAGAGAGAGAGAGATGATTTACTTCGCTATACATCAGAAAAGAACACAATGTTGTGAAAAACTACACTCCAATAAAAATTAAATAAAGTACCTGGACTTGGTCAGGGTCAAACCAAGATAAATGAGGTTTAGACTGAGAAAAAAAAACAACCTGCTCTCACACAAGAATATCTTCACTATCTCACTGTACATTTCGAGTGCCATTTAAATTTGGGGCTCAGAGAAATACCTGACAAATTGATAAGGGTTTTCTGTTCAGAAGATCTGCTATCTGTTCCCAGTACCTATTTACGCCCAACAAATACTCAGTGACTATTCTGTGAATTTTCATAGTCAAAGCCACGATCTTATCTTAAAGATGTCCCTTCCTGCATAAACTCAGCCTGTGTACAAGTCCATCTGCATTTGTTCGTAGGGGTGACAACTGGCCCTGGCTTCTCTGTCCTTATTACAGCTCTTCCTAGTCTATTCCTAGCACCTCCTCCCTCAGCACTCTCATTTTTGAGTTGAGCCCTCATTTTTATCTACTCTAAGAATCAAGTCTGTTAGCAGAAGGGAAAGAAGGAAGGTAGGAGGGACTAATGTTATTGCTCATATCAGGGTTAAAGTAGCAGTTCAAAATACGCCTCACCTTTAAGTAGGCACTCACCTGCACTCCCACAATCACAAACGAAGTGTCCTCTGCTCACTGCTCTGCTCTGCGGCAGGTACTTCGCTGCGTTTTCTCCTCAGGCAACTGAGACCTGCCCAGGGCCTGGGGAAACTGCTGCCTGGGGGCGGGAGTAAGGGCCTGCCGGCTGCAGGACAGTCACTTCTTTAACACGCTAAGGGACAGGCTTTGCTGCTGCTGCTGTTCAGTCCCCAAGTCATGTCCGACCCTTTGCAACTCCATGGATGGCAACATGCCAGGCCTCCTTTAAAGATACAGGCACAGGCTTTCAGTTCAGTTCAGTTCAGTCGCTCAGTCGTGTCTGACTCTTTGCGACCCCATGAATCACAGCACGCCAGGCCTCCCTGTCCAGCACCAACTCCCGGAGTTCACTCAGACTCGCGTCCATCGAGTCAGTGATGCTATCCAGCCATCTCATCCTTGGTCATCCCCTTCTCCTCCTGCCCCCAATCCCTCCCAGCATCAGAGTCTTTTCCAATGAGTCAACTCTTTGCATGAGGTGGCCAAAGTACTGGAGTTTCAGCTTTAGCATCATTCCTTCCAAAGAAATCCCAGGGCTGATCTCCTTCAGAATGGACTGGTGGGATCTCCTTGCAGTCCAAGGGACTCTCAAGAGTCTTCTCCAACAGCACAGTTCAAAAGCATCAATTCTTTGGCATTCAGCCTTCTTCACAATCCAACTCTCACATCCATACATGACCACAGGAAAAACCATAGCCTTAACTAGACGGACCTTAGTCAGCAAATATTATTTCTACTTTTAATATACATTTAACCTAATTTCACCTAAATAAAAATGAAAGATGAATTGAGGAATTGTGAGCATAAATTCAATTTTCCCAGCAACATCTACAGAATAGTTTCTGATACCCTGTCATGTCAAAGATCTTTTCTTACAGAAGAATAAGTAAATGTTTGCTAGTGAATTGCTTTCATTTGTACTTTTGTTTTTATTAAAATAACAACAAAGTCTCCCGTCTTTATAGAGACAGTTTGCTTATATCCTTGGTGTTTTTAGAAGTTAATATAGATTTCTACATTAAACAAGATCTCAAAAGCCACTGTTCATTTCTATAATTGGAACAACCATTGACTTAATAAAGAGGACTTAATTCAGCTGATGCTGAGAAAGACTGAAGGCAAGAAGAGAAGGGGATGACAGAGGATGAGATGGTTGGATGGAATGAGTTTGAGCAAGCTCCAGGAGTTGGTGATAGACAGGGAATCCTGGCGTATGCAGTCCATGAGGTGGCAAAGAGTCAGATATGACTGAGCAACTGAACTGAACTCAGCTCTCAAAGGGAAAACATTTTTATTCAAATTGTATTGTCTCTTCCTAATTCATAAACATGGTAAATTGGATGCACCCTGTCATTTTGGTGAACCATCTAACAATTCCAATCATGTTGCTGTGTTAGCGGCTCAGTCCTGTCTGACTCTTTTGCAACCCCGTGGACTGTAGCCCACCAGGCTCCTCTGTCCATGGGATTCTCCAGGCAGAATACTGGAGTGGGTTGCCATTTCCTGCTCCAGGGGATCTTCCCCACCCAGGGATCAAACCCAGGTCTCCCGCATTGTAGTCAGGTTCTCAACTGCTGAGCCACCATGGGAGCTCATTTCAATAATAGTTTGTATTTCAAATGGAAAATATTTGGGATTTGGGGGGTTTCAAATTATCCATACTTGAATGAAATAGGTTGCCTTTAGAATGAAATAGGTTATAAACAATGCTAGAGATAGAGGAGAAATTTCCAGATCAAAGAATTCCACGTCAGGGAAGGGGCTGGTTGAATTTTCTTGAGCCTGGCTTTCTGCAGAGACTGAACTTTAATTCCAGGGTTGGGACTGCGGTGGGGGGGTGGGGAAGGGACGTGGCAGGAGAGGCGCATCTTTACTCGGGAAGTAGCCAAAATGGCCCACACGTGGTGGGTAATCAATAGGAGTGTTGAATAATGGATGAATGAGCAAGAAAACCTGGATTTCCGTTTAAGCCTGGCTGTGAAGCTCTCATTCTCACCTCTTTTGATAAAATCAAGTGGAGCAAATCATAGGATAAATTGCTCACTTTGATACACATGATGAGAGGATCACATGGGACAGTTCAAGAAGTAGATGGGCCGTTTAAGACGCTTCTTTACTCTGCGTTCCTGTGGCCGCTAAAAACGAGGTATTCACTCTCTCCTACCTAGCTATCTCTATAGACGGGTTTTAAATTCTAAATTGAGGCAACTTTACTGTAATGGCAAGAGTACAATTTTTGTGGTAAGACAGAGAAAGGTTTAAATTTTGGCTCTGCTGTTTCCCATACCTGTGGTCTTACAATGAGTGTCATTAGCCTGCCTCCTCATTTCTGAGGGAGACAGTACAATTTTCTCAAGGGAAAGCCCTTCAGAACAAGGACTTTGGAACCTGGGTTTAAATCCTGACTCTGCCACTTACAGACAGTATGAGTTATATTCAGATACTTAACACCTCTGTGCCTTAGCTCTCATTTTTATAAAAGTGATGCCTACCCCATAATTTTATTGGAGATATTAGTTAATACATATAAATTGCCCAGCAGTGCTTGTAACAGCGAGAGTGTTGTCAGCCAATTCATATTATTGTTATTATCATGAGAGGTAAAAAGGATAACATACATAAAGTTCTTTATAAAAATGTATAATGAACTAATTATCTAACCAGTATTACTTGTTTTTCCTTTCAATGCAGAGTTCAAAGCACAGATGCCTTGGCCCCCTTCTACTGATGAGCACAGTACCACCACGTGGCGAGTGCCTGGTGAGTGCATATTTAATAAATGAGTCCGTGCAAGGAAAATGAGAGTGCATGTCTATTCTGGAAAGAGTTACTCGTTTCTGAGCTCTGGGAAGTACAAGGGTGCTGCCATCACGCATCCCTGAGCACCCTTCCGCACGATCAGGAGGGAGCCAGCCCCACCAACCGCGCATTTAGCACCCTCAGCTCACGGCAGACTCTGCAGCGCGGCTTCCCTGCTGAGAAGCCTGCACTGGGGCCCGCTGCTGCCACCTGCGTCTCACCTGCTCTAGAGTGTCCATGGACTCACCAAGGACTTTCCCCACAAAGATATTTAAAGTCCCTTGGGTATGAGTGCCATCATGCTAGGTGCCTTTACGTATGACTTCCGATCGTTAACACTGGCACAAGCGAGATCGGGCCTGCTCCTCCAAAGCTTTCTTTTGCTCTCAAAGCTTCCCCATGAGAACAGAAGCCTCTGGGTCCTCATCTACACAGCCTACACACCTGAGCACAGGTCTGGATGGGGTCAGGGTGAGGGACCAATGGATCACACTTGCTAACCCCAGAGAAGGGGCCCTGCCCTTGGTCATCCTTAAACATGACTAAAGAATGAAACTGTGAAGGTCATTTTTACTAAGTGTCAATCACTGACGATAGCAAGGAGAATGTAATTATGTCCCTTTGACATTAAAATCATCTAAAGCTAATCAGGCCTGGGTACTCTGACCTTATAATCCATGTACACTTTAATAAGGATAGGCTTGTAAGTGACCCCTTTTATTTAAAGGGATACTTACATTTTACTAGGTCCCTGCCTCTAGCGAATTGAATTCCACAGTAAAGCTAAAAATGTTCTAAATGAAGAGAAAAATAAAAGTTCTTTTTTCCCCACTCCTTCAGTTCAGTTCAGTCATTCAGTCGTGTCCAACTCTTTGTGACCCCATGGACTGCAGCACACCAAGCCTCCCTGTCCATCACCAACTCCCAGAGTCCACCCAAACCCATGTCCATCGAGTCGGTGATGCCATCCAGCCATCTCATCCTCTGTCATCACCTTCTCCTCCTGCCCTCAATCTTTCCCAGCATCAGGGTCTTTTCAAATGAGTTAGCTCTTTGCATCAGGTGGCCAAAGTATTGGAGTTTCTACTTACCACTGTTTTCTTTACTAATCAATGATCAACAGACATAATCTCAATATTAATTATAAAACCATCCTACAGAATCATTTAGCTACATGGCTACTCTTGTTCTAAAATGATACTTGAAAGTTTTATTATTTTCCACTAGATTTTTATCAGATTTTAAAGTAATTATGTTATACAGAAGGTTAAAGAAAAAAATAAAGAAAATTGGTAAAATAAGTGAAAACAGACTTTCAAATTTTAGCTCATTCTGTTGTACCCAAAACAGTACCAACAATATAAGAATGAAAAAATTAGGATAAACTAGTGTTTCAGTTTTATTATTAATATTACCAAAATGCCTCCAGTACCTGGGTTCCTAAATATCTCATTAATTCCTCCACAAAAAAATATGGGGTTAGAGGTATTATAGCTATTTTATAAGTAGGGAATTGAGGTTCAAGGATGTTCAATAAATTCTCCAAAGTTATGCAGCTAATATGTGTTCAGTTAGGATGCCAAGAAGACTTTAAACATTTATTTGAAAAAATTCAAATGAAAACGGAATCATAAAAAGAAGCACCGAAGAAGAGTCTAGACCAGCATTTCCACAGTTTGTCACTCATCTGAACCACGAGGATCTCATGAACTTGTGGACTTTCTGAGTCAGCATTTCTAGTGAGCTCCCAGGGGTGCCGATGCTGAGGGTCCAGACCACACTTTAAACACCAGGCCTCTCTCCCTGCCTTGTCTAACAGAGGTATGATGTGGGTGGGTCATACGTTAAGTCTTCTAGTGAAAAATATAATTTAAATTATAACTAAGAGGTAAAAATAAGCAGGTACAATTAACTTTAATAATATATTATGTTTAACCACATATAACAGTATCATTCTAATATGTAATTAGGGTTAAAAATTAATGAGATATTTACATCTCTTCTCATACTAAGTTGTTGAAATCCTACATGCACTTTACACGCAGTGCATCACAGCCCTAGCTAGCAACAGTTTAAGTGCTCAGAGCCACATGTGACTCATGGCTACTATGTTGAACAGTGGAGATCTCAATGGTTTTCTCATAATTTTTAGAAGACAGTAATGATGACCCTATATGTGAGACAACAAGAGACACAGAGGTATAGAGTGGGCTTTTGGACTCTGAGGGAGAGGGTAAGGGTGGGATGGTTTGGGAGAATGGCAGTGAAGCATGTGTATTTTCCTGTAAGAAACGATTCGCTAATCTATGTTTGGTGTAGGATGCAGGATGCATGGGGCTGATGCACAGGATGATTCAGGTAGAGGATGTGGGGTGGGAGGTGGGAGGGGGCTTCGGCATTGGGCGATTGTGTTCACCTATGGCTGATTCGTGTCAATGTATGGCAAAACAAATACAGTATTGTAATTAAAAAAATAAATTTAATTAAATAAAAAAAAACAAAGAACTAATGTCTAGAAAAATTACATTTGGTTATAATTATGAATAAGACATTCATTTTCTAGCATTTAAGTTATCTTCTTTTAAGGCATGATTATAGTACTAGGCATAATAGAGTACTGTGTGTGTCAGTCATGTTCGATTCTTTGCATCTCCACCAGGCTCCTCTGTCCACAGAATTTTCCAGGCAAGAACACTGGAGTGGGTTGCCATTTCTTCCTCGAGATATAGTACTAGGCATGAATAAAGATGCTTCAAGGTACTTTCTAAGAGCTTATTTATTACAATGTATATTCAAATTGTGCACATCCTTAGAAGCCTATGTTTCCATGAATCGTTCCCAGATCTTTGTGATCTTGTTGATCTCCTGGCCTAAGCTGGCACAGAACTAATCATTGTTAAGACATCACACTTATTTACGTTGTTCCTAAATTGTTCTGTTTCACAAATGGTGACTTGTCTCCCCAGTTAGCAAAGGAACTCTTTAAGTTTAGGAAACAGAACATTCCCCACTTCAGTCTGTCTGTACACAGGCTCTGTGTATTCAGCAGCGACCCCACTTGGCACCCTAGCTCCCGCATGGTACAGTAAGTACATGCTGCTGGCTTTGCTGATTGATAGGTTTTCCCCTGGGGAAATTTGTCCTGCTCACTTTGAGGCTCACCACACTTGGACAGAGAATGATTTTCTAGTCTGGTCACTGCAGGTCGTTAGCCAGATTGGGGAAAACCCAGGTTACTGTGGTTACTTGATAACTTGGAAACAATGGTGAATACATTTTATTTTCTTTTTATCCAGCTAAAAGCCCCGTGACACCGAGTGCAGCGAGTACAATGCCCTTGTGCCTTTGGTCTGGGCAAGATTCTGGTGGCCTGCTGCCCAGGGCGCCCTGGCACCTGCTGTTCTAGCAGGCCCCAGTGCACACAGACCTGCCCAGCTCCCTGGCACACCCCATGACATGCATGGACTGTGGGTCTCCATCTCCCCAGGACCCATCTGGCAAACACTACCTACCCCAGAAGGCTGTGGAGAGTGCACACGGGATGAAAGCTGAGCTTTCTTTGCTAAGTACAGAACATCGGGAAAACGAGAGAAAACTAGAGGGAGACGCGTGGTTGCTGACGTTCTTCTGAAAGTTGAAAGAGAATGTCTCATATTTGAATTGGAAACTTAACTGAATAGAAAATAATGAAAGTCTAAGGCTAGTTCTACTGTGGAAATGGCACAGAAGGGAGCTTCATGAGCAGAAACAAGACGCCGTACTGTAGGAAGGCATGGCTGTACCTTGGCACTTAAAGTATTGTGGAGGTGGGTGGGTGGATAGGAAAAGAAGGATGAACTCAAGCAAATAATTAATTCCTAATAAATCAAGTAAATTAATATTTTGCATAGTAATATAAAACATTTTACTTGATATAAATTAGGTTTTTAAGTAAATCCCATATATTATTCATCATTGCATATACCACCCATTTCCAGCATAGACTCAATAATCGGTAATTCATAACTAAACTGAAACAAACAAGCTTACTCCCTATCTCCTGAAATGTAACCAATTGTTTTTCTAAGCCTGGTAGGCTATGGTCCATGGGGTCGCAAAGAGTCAGACGTGACTTAGCAACTAAACCACCACTACCAACTAAACCACCACTACCAAGCTTACTGTATTTTTTTTTCTCTTGAAAAGTTGTCTGCAGCCCACCACCATCTATTAATATCCCTGTATCATATACCTGGTTATACTCCCACTGATCTTGCACTTAGAAGGAGCTCTTGAATGAAACACGTGTATGAAATGGGAACCTTCGTTGTGTTAGTTCCTGACTCTGAGACCCCACGGACTGTAGCCCACCAGGCTCCTCTGTCCGTGGGATTCCCAAGGCAAGAATACTGCCTTCTTCAGGGGATATTTTTCTGACAACGGGATCAAACCCAGGTCTCCCACATTGCAGGCAGTTTCTTTACCATCTGAGCCACCAGGGAAGCCCAAATGGGCACCTTCATTCTTTTCTACATCATTTTTTTTACTGTGCTAAAACAATAAACTCAGAACAAATCCAGTAAACCTACCTAGTATAACACCTAGTAAATTGTAAGTCAAATGGAAACCATGCCTAATTTGAAGCACACTGAAGGGCATAGCAAAGGATGAGAACTCAGCTCATTAGTTGGAGCAGAAATGACCTCCTGTCAGTGAGCCTGGCAGGTATAATCACGGTGTGGCCCAGGCTTCCCCAAAGCACAGCCTTTTGGTGACCTGTGAGAAAGCTGATAGATGCTACCGCAATACAATGAAAGAAGCCGCTTTACAGACTATTCCAATTTCATGATGGAGAGATAGACCAAAGATACAATCAATAATTTTCTGAAATGAAGGAGGCTAAGATCCTATCAGCTAAAGCCAGGTCTCTAGAGAACAATAATATGCTTAAACTTTACAAAATAAAAGCAACTTTAGTTTATTTACAAATTAAATGGCTTCCGTCAAATAAGCCAATTAATATTTATCTTCCAAGGCGATGCTAATCCTGTGGTATAAAAGGGGTTAAGAGACCCTGAAAGAATCTGTTTACCTTGGGTCTATTTCTAAAGCACCCTATCATGTTGTTATAGAAACTACTCCGGGCTGAAAATCTCCCTCTATGATTATTGCTATAGAAACCACCAGACGGCCAGAAGCCAGTTTTTCACCCATTAGCCATCACTCCCCTACCCTCCTCCAAGATGGTTTTGCTTCTAAATGCTTCTGTGCTGCTGGAAACAAAGGAGGAAACACGGGTAAACAGATTTGGTGGGAAAGAAAAGACACAGAGAGAGACACAAAGACACGCTACAAGCAATGAAGAGACCCTGGGTGCTTTCAGACTTCCTTTACAAAGAAAAGAAAGGTAATTAGACAAGTAAACAAGCCTTTAAACTGGTGACTAAATCGCCTTATGACCATCTGTTCAGATTAAAAGTGAGCAATAAAGAAATTGTTATTCTCGTATTTTTAAAGCCATCATTGGACATTTTCAAGAATTTCCCAGTTGAATATATGTCTATGTCTGATGTTTTTTTCTCCTATTTAACTCAAATTAAATATAAAAAGTAATTTTCTAGGCCTTCCCAGGCAGCCTAGCGGTTAGGACCTGGGTGTTCCACTGCCACGGCCCAGACTCAAACCCTGGTTGGGGAAGGGAGATGGTGCCAGCCGCAGAGCATGGCCAGGAATATAAACACATTTAAAACTTAAATAGATAAATAGATATGTAAATAAACAAGTAAATAAAGAAAGAAAAGGCAATTTTCTTATGATAGTTTCATATAAGATATTGTTAAGTTCTAGGATGGTGTCATAGTGAAAAACTCATGCTTTGATAACCATAATTTAATTCATTTTCTTCCTCACAAGGTTGTAATCAGTTTTTAAGTTCTCATATGATTTTAAAGTTTTGGCACTGTTCTGTGTAAAAATGGCCTACATAAATTAAACCAGATGACAGAATTTTTAAAATTTTTCTTTATCATACCTCAGACTTTACCTTTTCATACTGAACTGCCTTGTCCGTTAATAAATGACAAATTTGCTTGGACTTTATGGCTTTTGTTTTAAAACTCCAGCAGACATATACATAAACTTGACACTGAAATAACGCAGAGTCAGATTTTTGACACAAGGATGATGGTTTAAATGCTTAAAAACTGTCACCCCCATGAAGATCTTAGAGATGTCAAGGGTTGGAGGAGTTTGGTGGCAAGATAGCAGAGCAGGACATGAGCTCACACCTTCTTACAAAAACATCTAGGTCAAAACTAACTGCTGAACAATCATTGACCAAAAAAATGCTGGAACGTACCAAGAAAGATACCCCACATCCAAAGACAAAGAAGAAGCCACGGGACGGTAGGAGGGGTGCAATCACAACTAAATCAAATCCCGTAACCACCAGGTGCATGACCCACAGAAAGGAAGATCATGTGCCCCAGATTCTCCCGCTGAAGTGGAAGTCCTGAGCCCCAAGTCAGGCTTCCCAGACTGGGAGTCAGGCAATGGGAGGAGGTGTCCCCAGAGAATCCGGCTCAGAAGGCCAGAGAGCTTTGAGTACAGGAATGCCACACGACTGGAGGAGACAGACCTTGTGCATACCAGAGCCCAAGGAAAAGATCAGTGACCTCATAAGAGACAGGTCCAGGCCTGCTTGCTGGTCCTGGAGGGTCTCCTGTGGAGCTGGAGGCGGCTGGGGCTCACCGTGGGAACAAAGACACTGGCGGCAGCAGTGAGGGCGAGCACCCATTGGTGTGAGCCTTCCTGGAGGCCTCCCACTAGCCCAGCCCAGGGGCCTGCAGGCTCCACGGCTGGGCTCCCAAAGCCAAAGCACCAACGGGACAGGAGAGCTGGGCCCTAAAGAAAGGTGAGGACCAGAGAACTGATGCTTCCGAAACGTGCACTGGAGAAGACTCTTGAGAGCCCCTTGGACTGCAAGGAGATCAAACCAGTCAATTCCAAAGGAAGTCAACCCTGAATATTCATTGGAAACACTGATGCCCAGATATGCAGATGACACCACCACTATGACGTAAAGTGAAGAGGAACTAAAGAGCCTGTGGATGAAAGTGAAAAAGTTGGATTAAAACTCAACATTCAAAAACCGAAGATCAAGGCATCCGGTCCCATTGCCTCAGGGCAAGTAGATGGAGAAACAATGGAAACAGTGACAGACTATTTCCCTGGGCTCCAATCACTGCAAATGGTGACTGCAGCTAGGAAATTAAAAGATGCTTGCTCCTTGGAAGAAAAGCTATGAGCAAACCTAGACAGCATATTAAAAAGCAGAGACATTACTTTGCCAACAAAGGTCTATATAATCAAATCTATGGTTTTTCCTGTAGTCATGTATGGATGTGAGAATTAGACCATGAAGAATGCTGAGCACCGAAGAACTGATGCTTTTGATCTGTGGTGTTGGAGAAGACTCTCAAGAGTCCCTTGGACTGCAAGCAGATCCCACCAGTCAATCCTAAAGGAAATCAGTCCTGAATATTCATTGTAAGGACTGACGCTGAAGCTGAAGCTCCAGTACTTTGGCTCTCTCATATGAAGAGCCAACTCACTAGAAATGACCTTAATGATGGGAAAGATTGAGGGCAAAAGGAGAAGGGGCCAACAGAGAATGCGATGGCTAGATAGCATCACCTGCTCAATGGATTTGAGTTTGAGCAAACTCTGGGAAATGGTGTAGGACAGGGAAGCCTGGCATGCTGCAGTCCATGGGGGTGCAAACAGTCAGACATGACTTAGTGGCTGAACACCACCAGCAACCTCAGAGTTGCTTCTGCTCTGACCCTGGAACATGTACATCTTTATTATTATGAAATTATAATTATTTAGAGGACTACTCCTGCTGCTGTTGTTGACATGATAACATATCATTCCTTCGGAAGAAACCTCCCAGAATTTGTGCCAGTTTATATCAATATTTTGTCAGTAAAGAGTTTATTTGGCTTCTTTCTACAAGATAAAAGCACAAAAATTGTCCTTATAGACATAAATGACCTGTTTTACAAACAGATCTCTTTTCTGAGATTTTTAATAGTTTTGAAATTTGATCTGAATTTATAGATATATTGGATCCTCTTTCCATTGAGATATATATATATCTCACACACACACACACACAATATTTCTTATAATTTCATTTTCTTTTCTTTCACTAATTTTAGCTGTGCTATTTTATGAATCTATTACCTTCTTGAAATTGGACCAGACAAAATATTGTGGAAAAGGGTTCATGTACTCGATAGAGACAGTGAAAAATACATGAATGATATTAAATATTGCCATGTGTAATTTTTGGAGAAACGGTATAAAAGTACTTTCTTTTATTTGAATGGATAATGGCCTCTATTCTGTAGCCATGCTCTGTTTTTCCTGCCCTAACGGCGTTTTATGAGTGAAATGGTATGCTCATTTGGTTTCTATGGTGGGTTTTTGGGTGTCTTATTGAATAGCAACTAATAGCAACTGTTGGTATGTATTGATAGTTATCCTTCCATTCGGAGGTTTATTTTCATATTTTTAAATATTTTCTATTTTCAAGAATGTTGGAATTTTTCCCATTTTATTTAGTGTGGAGCAGTATGCATAAATTATATTATTTATGAGAAATCGAGGGCATAACAATTTAGCATCATTTACAGAAAAGAAAGAAGAATATTTGAGAAAACCCTTATCTTTTACTCAGACTTGATGATTTTTAATTTAAGAAAATTTCAGTGGTCCAGTACCTAAGACTGCTCCCCTAAGCAGGGACCTAAGTTTGATCTCTGGTCAGGGAGCTAGATCCCACAAGCTACAACTAAGAATTCACACGCTAAAAATAAAGATTCCGCATGTCACAACTAAGACCTGGAACAGCCAAATAAGTGAAGATTAAAAAATAAAAAAAGAAATGAAGAAAATATCACTGGGAAAGAACCTTCGTTATGGCAGAATTGACAACAAAATGTCCTTAAGATTTCCAGTCATAACGGCAACTTATCTAAAATGACACTACGTATTTAAAGATGTGGGATTGCCTGGTGGCTCAGATGGGAAAGAGTCTGCCTGCAATGCAGGAGACCCAAGTTCAATCCCTGGGTTGGGAAAATCCCCTGAGAAGGGAATGGCCACCCACTCTAGTATTCTTGCCTGGAGAATCCCATGGACAGGGGAGCCTGGCGGGCTACAGTCCATGGGGTCACAAAGAGTCGGACACGACTGACTGATCGACTTTTAAAGACTTACTTTTTTCTAAATAACTATTTGTACTTATTTTTATATGATGTCATAATCTGTTGTTGAAACTGGTGTAAGAGATTAAAGATACTTTGGTAATCCAGTTACAGTTCAGAAACAATGCTGACCTCTTACAACTAACTATATATCCTAAACATACAATGAACCAAAAACCACCTCAAGAATATTTGTTTCATAACCGTTTGAGAAGAAAGAAAGGCACATTTGTTAGTTGGCTAAAATTAGCCAAGGCACTCCACTGGGTATCATATGAGTCTATCGTTTTGTAGATATTTACCAAGTTGAACAGCCAATAGTCAAAGGCTGGATAGTGCAGAGAGTTAAATCCTTAACTCTGCATTTGAACTCCTGCCTCAGCACAGGGTCTTGTGTGTGATCCCTGAGCCTTCTGCTCATTTGCAGATGAAAAAATGGAAAGTGTACATTCCTTAGTGAAATAACAAGTGAGCAGGCAGAGAGTTCCCCCAATTCATGATTTCCCTGCTAGAAAGACTTAGTATTTAATGCCAAAAACTAATAGAATGTGTGTGTCTTTCATTAGCGACTGTGATACTTATTTTAAACAATATTTTTCATCCAACAATGTACAGAAATAGCCTCAAATGAAGTGCCAGTTGTAACTGGTGGAGAGTCATACATCAATACTTGAAAGCATACAGAGTGTCCGCAGGGAGGCTGTGCCTCTGAGGTGCTGTGGGCTCTAACAAGGAACTCTTGGTTAAGGGTCATAGTAATTGTGATGTTTTAAGCATTTTACATTCTAGGAATGAAGTTTAACTTGGGTTCTAGGAAACTGGCTGGGACATTTGGGTTGATGTGAAAGGCAACTTTTTCCATTTAAAATACTACATAGTAAACATTTTCACTCTCAGTGTTGGATTCTCAGGAATGAGTTACTGATATTAAGCAGGCAGCGTCTCCCTCTACCTTTTTTCTTTGCTAAAGCACATTTGAGTTGCATTTTAGTAACTTATAAGCAAAAGAATCCTAACTACTATTTCATTAGTGTTCTATTTTTATGGACTCAGATGTTTTTGCCTTGCTTAAGAAAACCTTTTTCTTTCCAAGATTATAAAAAAAAATTATCTTTTATATGTCATTCAAATCTTTTACAGCTTTCAATATTCTTGCTAATAGAAATCTGAAATTATGTCAAAATAAAAATATTAAAGTGAAGAAACTATTTTTAGCTTAATCTTCAGGTTTAGAGTTTTAATTTTGGAAATTTATTTCTAGGCACGGTGGAAGAAGGCCAGTGTGCTCTGGATGAGATTACTGTCCCTCAAAGTATTCATTCTTCTCCTCACCTCATGGAACATATACTTCCCCACTCCCTGGATGTTGGGTTTGGTGGTATGACTTGCTTTGACCAAATGGGCATCAACAGATATTAATATATTGCAGAAGCACATTATACTTCCTACCACCCCATGTGGCCTTATACATTTGCACTGAGTTTTTGTTAAAATAAGAGTGATTATATAATTAGTGTAATTATGCAAACACGGTTCTCAGGTGAACGCTCTAGTAATTCTAAGGTTCACATAGAGCACTCTAATTATGTATCCATTAGTATATATTTTCAATTTTATTCACTGAGTTTTCTGTATCTAACTCTAATTGATCTAGGAGCTTTGTGGCAGAAGTCTAAAGTTCCTCTCAATATGGTAAAAATACATTAAAAAAATTTATAAGTCCTTTTTCTTGTAGACGAGCTGCTCAACAGACTAATTATATGGCTGGTAGGCTGAGATTCCCCTTCGAGTTATCCTGGGAATTCCTTTTCCCTGGAGCCGGTGGTCTGGCACCATAGCAGCAGTCCAGGGTCCAACAGCTTCCAAGAGGAGAAACCCCCAGCCTCCAACTTAGTAAAGGACAGAGGATTTAGGTACCACCGCCTCCTACTGGTTATGAGGAAGGAGATGGGAAGAGAATATTTTCTCTTTAATCCCCAAATGCTCAGATTTTCTTTTATGTTTTTCTGTTCTGAAAATTGCCAAACCAGCAGGGCTTTGGTCATTCCTGGAGGCAACAAGGAGAGTCACAAGAGAGACTCTTTCCTTGAAAGAAATTTTAATTTTTTTTTTAAGTTTCATTTATTTATTGTTTTACTTTACAATATTGTATTGGTTCTGCCATACACTGGCATGAATCCGCCGTGGGTGCACATGTGCCCCGTCCTGACCCGCTCCCGCCTCCCTCTCCATCCCGTCCCTCTGGGCCATCCCAGTGCCATGTGACCCAGCAATCCCACTGCTGGGCATACACGCCGAGGAAACCAGAATTGAAAGAGACGTCTACCTTAATGTTCATCGCAGCACTGCTTACAATTGCCAGGACATAGAAGCAACCTAGATGTCCGTCAGCAGATGAGTGGATAAGAAAGCTGTGGTACATATACAGAGGAATATTACTCAGCCCTTAAAAGGAATACATCTGAATCAGTTCTAATAGGTGGATGAAACTGGAGCCTATTATACAGAGTGAAGTAAGCCAGAAAGAAAAACACCAATACAGTATACTAATGCATATATATGGAATTTAGAAAGATGGTAATGATAACCCTGTATGCGAGACAGCAAAAGAGACAGAGATGTATAGAACAGTCTTTTGGACTCTGGGAGAGGGCAATGGTGGGATGATATGGGAGAATGGCATTGAAACATGTAAATTATCATATGTGAAACAAATCGCCAGTCCAGGCTCGATGTGTGATATAGTAACAATGCGAGCAACTATAGATAACTTAGGTTGAGTCCGAACTGTTGGCCAAGTTTTCCAAGCACCTTATATAAATCAGCTCATTAGCTAATTAGATTAGCTTCACAGTAATTTTATGATTTAGAACTGACTGTTATTCCCATAATACAACAGCCTTTAAGGAACTTGCAAACGATTGTGTAGCTAGTAAGTAGAAAGGCCAGGTAGAGAGAGGGTCAGGAGCGCTTCTCAGCTGGTCAGGTTAAGTTAGGATGAGACAGAGCCTGAGGAAGCCTTGGGACTCCAGCAAACTGCACCCGAGAGCTCTTGTCGTTGTTGGTATTGTTAAGTCACAAAGTCATGTCCTAGCCTTTTTGCAACCCCACAGACTGTAGCCCATCAGGCTCCTCTGTCCATGGGATTTCCAGGCAAGAATACTGGAGTGGGTTGCCATTTCCTTCTCCAGGGGATCTTCCCGACCCAGGGATTGAACCTACAGCTCCTGCCACATCTCTTGCATTGGCAGGCAGGTTCTTTACCACCAAGCCACACAGGAAAAGCTCTATTGCCATTAAATCAATGAGTAGCCCACTCTTCCACCAGTGTAAGTTGTCTAGCCATCAGTGACAGTTTATGGACATTTCTGTTCATTTTCAAATTTTAAGATAATTAAACAAAACAAATCAGCATTTATAGAGTACCAACTGTGACCTGGGTTTCTCTCTGCTGTTTTAGTTCCTGCCGTTAATGTTATTTGTGTTCAGTTCTCTCTCCTCTTTTAGACTCAGGACCACAGTGGTAGAAACCATGGCATCTTTTCCTTTGCATCCCCAGGGCCTTGCGTGGTGTTTGCCACACGTTATTTTGTTAACAAATATCCATTAAACTAACTGAGTTGCCCATGTAAAGCCCCCTTAATCCTGTCCATCTTGTAAAGCAGCTTTTATTATCCTATTCACACTTGTGAAAACTGGTGACTGGGGAAGTCATCTGCTGAAGGTTTCTGCCACTTTAGAAAAGGTCTGAAACTTGACCCTGGCAATCCTGACAGTGCTCCCAGCTCTACAAGCTCTCATCAAGTCCTCTGAAAACTTGCGTAAAATATTGTAGGTAAAGCGCAAGGCAAACAAAACATGCTTAATAAATGCTGTTGTACTGGCCTCCAGGTAGCACATGCATTCAAAAGAAATTCGAACGGAAGAAATAAAAGTGAATGGACTTCCATTTTACACCTAAGAATTCTTTTCACAGTTACAACTGGGGGACTTGTCCAGCTACACAAATCAAGCTTCTTGTCCAGCATCCTGTAAGGGCACAACTGGCAGCGTGATATGAGTGGGATACAGAACGTTCTGCTTGGTTGCAGTGGCTGTTTCTGTCTGACCTGCTTTAGAAAAGGGTCCTGTGAGCTTTCATTAGGAGTGAAAATGACTGGATGCCAAGGAAGACCAGAGCGAGCCCTCCCTGGGCCTGACCTGAGTGTGCACGTCATCATTTTCTGTGCCATTTTCCTTCTGCTACAAATGCATTTTCAGCAACAGAGTGATTTCTCATTCTTCTTTGATCCTCAGCCCCGGAGCCTTCTGTGCCCAAATCCTGCCCCTGGCAGAGTCTCGTCCCACTGTCTCACTGCTCCACACAGCACCCACCCAACCTAACCCACCACCCACCGCCTGTGCCAGCCCCTTCACTTCCAACCCTCAGGACAGTACTTTCAATTTCTTGGCCAGGCTGGACCATCCACTGTGGGATAAGCTCTCCTCTAGGGTTTAGAAAACCCCAAAATCTCAGACGGGGAATCTCTGCCCAGTTACCACTCTGACTCCCATTCTTGATAGTTCATAATGTGTTCCTTTGCTTTCTCCTAGCTCCTCCTGATTGTTGGCTGGAATATTTTCACAACTTCCCTTCTTTGACCATTTCATTTCCTTCAGCCTACCTGTTCTCCTACATCCTGGGCTTTACACCAGCATGCCTTTCCTTGTTTAGCACTGTCCAGAGACTCAGGGCCAGAGGCCTCCTCTGAACCTTGACCTTCTGGGTGCCCATCTTGGCTGCTTCCTGAGTCAGCGAGGTTTCTCTGCCATGTTCCCCAAGGCTGCTCATGACCAGACACTCTTCACTGCTACTGAGGCTGACTCCTGGAACGCCTTTGCTTTGCCTCTGATCCTCTTTGGTTTCACTCCCTAAAATTCAGTAACAAAGAGATCCCCAGAATTGAGTCTAAAAATGCTGGAGGATCACTCTGTTGTTTAGTTTGGTTTTTAAATTAGATTCCCAAGTCAGTTTCCAAAATGAACAGTTCATCATCTGCATTAGAAAGATTTTTCTTTAAAATATAAACACTGCAATTTGGGTGCAGAGGAAGAGTCACAAGGGATGCAGGTGTTTGAATGTCCTATTCAAGAAAGCTGTGAAGTATTCAGGTGCAGTTAAGACTGATAATCAAAGACACTTAAGGAGATGACTGTAAAAGTCAGATAATTCTTCAGGTGCTATAATAGTTTATCCAAAGTACAAGTTATAAAAGGACTCTAATGAAAGCTTATAGATTATAAGGGTAATTCATGTAACTATTATTCCTCTCTACCACATTATAATATTTTTATACCCATGCCATGGCTTAGTCATGTCCAACTCTTTGCAACCTCATGGACTGTAGCCTACCAGGCTTCTCTGTCCATGGGATTTTCCAGGCAAGAGTACTGGAGTGGGTTGCCATTTCCTTCTCCAGGGGATTGTCCCAACCCAGGGATCGAACCTGGGTCTCCCGCATTGCAGGCAGACGCTTTACCCTCTAAGCCACCAGGGGAGACTATATAGGAAGCTTATGTACCCATACCTATAGCAAATACTTTGTCATCATCCTAACCTCTGAAAATCCTTTTAGAAAACACACTTAGTCACATATTTTTAAATCTACTTCAGACATTTTAATCCACTGTATTATTACACGAAGCTTTTAAACACGTATATCCACTCTTCATTTTTAATAGCAACCCCACAGTTATCCTCTGACTTACTGGTTCATTAACAAACATGTTTACACACTTGACTCTCATACTCAAAACCAATGAGTAGATAATTATTGGGTGGTATTTAAATTACACCATATATAGACACCACATAGAGAGAAGCTGAAATTATTTAAGAAAATAACCATAAAAATTAGCGACTGTGAAGCAGAAACGACATGAGGAAAGTGCCCCTGTGAAGACAGTCAACTCAAAGAACACGAGAGCAGAAAGCAAATACGGGCACTGTATTAGGGCTCAGTAGAGAACATATGAGGCTTCCCTAGTGGCTCAGACGGTAAAAGCATCTGCCTACAGTGTGGGAGACCCGGGTTCGATCCCTGGGTTGGGATATATAGAACATATAAAGCAAAATATTTAAAGTATAAACAGACTTAATATATGCAACTAGATGCAAACACCACTATTGGAAGGGCTCAAGAGTGGGCTCTTGTGGGGCTTAAAATGACTTCCAGAACACTTCAGAACTACCCTGAGACTGGCACTGGGACTGCCGAGTGCAGAACACGGGGCATAACCCGCCCCAGGCCAGGGCTCAGGGCTCCCTGCGGTCACGCCACCATCGCCACAGTCTGTGCCACAACGGCCCCTTGACAACCAGGCGGAGGGCGATGGAACGCCGCCCCGGCCTCATGGCTGGGCAAGCCTGTACACACAGCCCCAAAGAGGAAGAGGGCTCACTTCTGCCTTCTAAGTGCTTTTAATTGGTGGAAGCTAATCCACGCATAGAAATTCCTTCCCCACCTGCAAGGAAACTGAGAAAATGTAGATTTTAACTCTCCAGCACCCACAAAGCAGAAAGGCACAGAGAAGGGGTGAAGGACGAGCGAGTCAGGCCACAGTATCTACACAGAGGTCACCTGTGTGCATTCCTCCAAATTACAGAGGATAAATATGAGGATCATAGAGGGTAAGCCTGAACATGGCATGGCCAATCAAACAATTGCTTTTATTGATTAAATCCAATGTTCTTTTTTCACTATACCCCACTGCCATTCACAAAACAATGTCTCCCATGTGGTTAAATGTTTAATGTCATTTAAAATTAGCAATGAAATATATTTTTAATTGTGGTCATTAGGAGAGCAGGCATCAAATTGAATTTGGATTATTTTAAAGTAATTATTTTCTGCTTTATTGACTATGCCAAAGCCTTTGACTGTGTGGATCACAATAAACTGTGGAAAATTCTGAGAGAGATGGGAATACCAGACCACCTGGCCTGCCTCTTGAGAAATTTGTATACAGGTCAGGAAGCAACAGTTAGAACTGGACATGGAACAACAGATGGTTCCAAATAGGAAAAGGAGTACGTCAAAGATCCCTGCTTATTTAACTTAGATGCAGAGTACATCATGAGAAATGCTAGGCTGGAAGACGCACAAGCTGGAATCAAGATTGCTGGGTGAAATATCAATAACCTCAGATATGCAGATGACACCAGCCTTATGGCAAAAAGTGAAGAGGAACAGAAAATCTCTTGACGAAAGTGAAAGAGGAGAGTGAAAAAGTTGGCTTAAAGCTCAACATTCAGAAAACTAAGATCATGGCATCTGGTCCCATCACTTCATGGCAAATAGATGGGGAAACAGTGGAAACAGTGGCTGACTTTATTTTGGGGGGGCATCAAAATCACTGCAGATAGTGACTGCAGCCATGAAGTTAAAAGATGCTTACTCCTTGGAAGGAAAGTTATGACCAACCTAGACAGTAAAAAAGCAGAGACATTACTTTGCCAACAAAGGTATGTCTAGTCAAGGCTATGGTTTTCCACTGGTCATGTATGGATGTGAGAGTTGGACTGTGAAGAAGGCTGAGCACCGAAGAACTGATGCTTTTGAACTGTGGTGTTGGAGAAGACTCTTGAGAGTCCCTTGGACTGCAAGGAGATCCAACCAGTCCATTCTGCAGGAGATCAGCCCTGGGATTTCTTTGGAAGGAATGATGCTAAAGCTGAAACTCCAGTACTTTGGCCACCTCATGAGAAGAGTTGACTCATTGGAAAAGATTTTGATGCTGGGAGGGATTGGGGGCAGGAAGAGAAGGGGACGACAGAGGATGAAATGGCTGGATGGCATCACTGACTCGATGTACATGAGTTTAGTGAACTCATGTATAGTGAACTCATGTATAGTGAACTCCAGGAGTTGGTGATGGACAGGGAGGCCTGACGTGCTGTGATGCATGGGGTCACAAAGAGTCGGACATGACTGAGTGACTGAACTGAACTGAAAGTAATTATTAAAGAATTATTAAATTAAGAATTATTGAAGGATATATTATATTCAATATAATTCAAAAGGGTATATGAAATTCAACTTTCAAGATCTGTACTGAAAAGACTTTGGACTGCTTTGCAAATTTAATTATGTATCTGGAGTTGGTTTTTGTGTATGAATGAGACACAAATCAAATCCAAGTTTTCCATGTGAATAAATAATTGGGCAATTCCATTTAAATACAGTTTATTCTATTCCAAGTGTTGGCAAGACCGCTTCTGTCATGTACTGTTTTTCATCTCCATATGGATCTTTCTGAGCCTCTGCTCTATTTACTCACACCCTGAGCCAATTTCACACTTTCTCAGTTGTAGTATAATAAATCTTGCTGTATTATCTGCTATATTATCTGGCAGCTCTCTTTCCTCAGCTTGAGGATTTTAAGTCTTATTTTCCCTTCAACTGTTCCATTCTAACTCAACTTCACAAACATAAGACTCCCCTTGTCATTACTTACCCCTGCACTCCCCATCCAACACTTTTCCTCCTGCCACATCTGCAGCTTGGCCAGAAAGTTGATGGAAGAACTGGCCACACAATTGACCAAACCAGAATCCTGGGTGTTGTCACTGACTCCTCTCTGTTACTCAACCCACTCGATGATTCATCAGATCTTGTAGACCCTCACTCATATCACACCTGGTACCCTCTTAGTCTGGAAAGGGACAGTTAGGACCTTATGAACAACATTAAAAAAATTGTTTGAAGGAAGATAAGTACAGTTTGGATATTAAGACTGTTTGACAAGGACCAAACAGAGGACAGAACTGAGATCATGGAAAGTAATCAGTAAGGTTTTAGGTGCCCCTGTGTTCAGAGTAGAGAATCAAACCACAGGATTCACTGACCCAATCATAGAGAAAATCAATGTAACAGGATTAGAAAATCCAGATACTGGGGATACTAGCTCAGACAGAACCAAATTCTGCTATTAGGAATGGAGAGCAAAGAAGGCAAGTCAGTCAAGAGGGAGACTTGGTTATTGGGAGAAATTGGTCCTGAAATCCAGTGCTTTAAGGTCAGATAAGTGGGGCCTCCAAATTAAAACATTTTGCTTAGTCCCTGAGGTCTATCTTCTCCTTTTATCTGGAGACTTCAGAATCTGTGGCAAGGCAGCTTTGAGAGAATAAAATATAAAAGAAACTCAGTGATCTCACTGGATAACAAAAGCAGAAATTAAAATTTACTGATTGCTATGTGCCAGGCATTTTTGGCACCATCCTAAGTCATTCCCTCTTATGAGGCCATTAAACTTCATAAACACAGTAAACAATGTAATGTAAGCATCATTGTTATTCTCAGATGAGGAAACTGAGGCTTAGGAAGGTAATGTTCTCAAACTAAACTAAAGGGTTAGCCCCAGCAGTCTGGCTCAAAGCCTGCTGCAATTACCTTCTATGAAAAGTGTGCCTTGTCATAGACAACAGACTTGTGGACACAGCAGGGGAAGGAGAGGCGTGATACGAACAGAGAGTAGCACGGATGTATGCCCACTGTCGTGTTTAAAACAGACGGCTAGTGGGAGCTGCTGTAGAACACAGGGAGCTCGAACCGTGCTCTGCGATGACCTAAGGGAAGGCTGGGGAGGTGGCAGGAAGGTTCTAGAGAGAAGGCATATACGTATACTTCTGGCTGATTCCCGTTGCTGTACAGCAGAAACCAACACAGCACTATAAAGCAATTATCCTCAAATTAAACATAATTTTTTTTAAAAAGTATGTCTTTTAACTATAGCTATGGATGTTATTCATGAGGAAAAACAATCCAAGAAGATTAAGAAATTTGTATGTTATAGTTGACTCATCGGAAAAGACTCTGATGCTGGGAGGGATTGGGGGCAGGAGGAGAAGGGGACGACAGAGAATGAGATGGCTGGATGGCATCAACGACTCGATGGACGTGAGTTTGAGTGAACTCCGGGATGGACAGGGAGGCCTGGCGTGCAGCGATTCATGGGGTTGCAAAGAGTTGGACATGACTGAGCGACTGAACTGAACTGAACTGATGTTGTAGTTTAAGCAATTCTAAAACTCAGATTCCCCAGTCATGTGTTTATAATCTTAAAGCCTCATTCTTCCACTTATGAATAAAGGACTATATCTTATCTGAGAGAAAACCAAAACTCTCAAGAGTTTAGGTGCCATCTTTCTTAGAGCCAGCAGCAGAAACAAAAGAAAACTGCCTTCTAGCCCTGTGATGCCACACTTCACAGTAAGGCTGGCTTTGTCTTTACGAAACACAGTTATTTATTAGGATCATCCTAGGTACATCCAGACTCAAGCAGAAATAAGATTAGACCTCAGACGTATGTTCCACTTATCAGAAAATCTAATTCACAATTTTGATATACCCAACAGATATTCCCATTAACAAATCTTAATGCTGGGGATGGAAGGAGGGAGGGTGATTAAAACAAAGATGCTGAAATACAGAGCGGTGATTACATGTTGCAGGGCCAAGGTATGCAGGCTTGGAACCGAGCCATTGTAAAGAACAATGGACCACAGGCTTCCCTGGTGGCTCAGACAGTATAGAGTCCACTTGCAACGTTGGAGACCCAGATTCGAGCCCGGGGTCAGGAAGACCCCCTGGAGAAGGGAATGGCTGGAGAATTCCATGTACAGTCCATGGGGTCGCAAAGAGTCAGACACGACTGAGCGACTAATACTTCCACCTTTCACCCAATGGACAGCAATTAACATGATGAAGCACAAACTCAGTGAGACTGCAAAGTCCTGCAGTACCTGGTCTGGTGATTTAGCTCAAAAATTCTGTGTCCTCTGACATTTCTGTCCTATAACAAGATACTCCCCCGTGCCCCCTTGACCCCAGGTTCAGTTACACTTGCCTCTGGCTTCCCAAGCTGCTCTCAGTCTTCCCTGCTTTGTGTCTGATCTTTGGTCTTGTCTTCCTCATGGGACTTAACATATTTCCTTGGCTTCCTGCTTCAGTCCCGTGGGAGTCAGATGTTCAGAAACCAAGTGACACCATCCAGGGCCACCTTCACTCAAGTCTTGGGCTCACCAGAGGCCAAAACAGTATCCACAGATACTGAAAGAAGGACTGAAATCAACACTCTTACACCCTACCAGTAGGTTAAAAGAGGTTTCTGGTTTTGCAAGAATTCAGAGTATATCACTCACGCTATTTAGGAAAAAATTACTCCTTTGGCTCAGACAATAAAGTGTCTGCCTGCAATGCAAGAGACGTGCATTCAATCCCTGGATTGGGAGGATCCCCTAGAGGAAATGGCAACCCACTCCAGTACTTTTGCCTGGAAAATCCCATGGATGGAGGAGTCTGGAAGGCTACAATCCATAGGGTCACAAAGAGTCCGACACAACTTCACTTTTACTTTCTGCCGAAATATTCCAGTAAAACAATCTTAGTTCTCACAAATATTGCACACAGATGTCCCAGAAGAAGACAGATAGGAAAGACTTATATGTAATAAAACATGTGTATAGATACAGGTGAATTTGGCCTTGGAATGCGGAATGAAGCAGGGCAAAGACTAATAGAGTTTTGCCAAGAAAATGCACTGGTCATAGCAAACACCTTCTTCCAACAATACAAGAGAAGACTCTACACATGGACACACCAAATGGTCAACACTGAAATCATATTGATTATATTCTTTGCAGCCAAAGGTGGAGAAGCTCCATACAGTCAACAAAAACAAGACCAGGAGCTGACTGTGGCTCAGATCATGAACTCTTTATTACCAAATTCAGACTGAAATTGAAGAAAGTAGGGAAAACCGCTAGACCATTCAGGAATGACCTAAATGAAATCCCTTATGATTATACAGTGGAAGTGAGAAATAGATTTAAGGGCCTAGATCTGATAGATAGAGTGCCTGATGAACTATGGAATGAGGTTCATGTGACATTGTACAGGAGACAAAAATGGCTGTCTGGAGAGGCCTTACAAATAGCTATAAAAAGAAGAGAAGCAAAAAGCAAAGGAGAAAAGGAAAGATATAAGCATCTGAATGCAGAGTTCCAAAGAATAGCAAGAAGAGATAAGAAAGCCTTCCTCAGCGATCAATGCAAAGAAATAGAGGAAAACAACAGAATGGGAAAAACTAGAGATCTCTTCAAGAAAAGCAGAGATACCAAGGGAACATTTCATGCAAAGATGGGCTCGATAAAGGACAGAAATGGTATGGACCTAATAGAAGCAGAAGATATTAAGAAGAGGTGGCAAGAATACACAGAAAAACTGTACAAAAAGATCTTCATTACCTGGATAATCACAATGGTGTGATCACTCACCTAGAGCCAGACATCCTGGAATGTGAAGTCGAGTGGGCCTTAGAAAGCATGACTACAAACAAAGCTAGTGGAGGTGATAGAATTCCAGTTGAACTGTTTCAAATCCAGAAAGATGATGCTGTGAAAGTGCTGTGCTCAATATGCCAGCAAATTTGGAAAACTCAGCAGTGGCCACAGGACTGGAAAAGGTCAGTTTTCATCCCAATCCCAAAGAAAGGTAATGCCAAAGAATGCTCACACTACTGCACAATTGCACTCATCTCACATGCTAGTAAAGTAATGCTCAAAATTCTCCAAGCCAGGCTTCAACAGTATGTGAATTGTGAACTTCCTGATGTTTTAGCTGGCTTTAGAAAAGGCAGAGGAACCAGAGATCAAATTGCCAACATCTGCTGGATCATGGAAAAAGCAAGAGAGTTCCAGAAAAACATCTATTTCTGCCTTATTGACTATGTCAAAGCCTTTGACTGTGTGGATCACAATAAACTGGAAAATTCTGAAAGAGATGGGAATACCAGACCACCATACCTGCCTCTTGAGAAACCTGTATGCAGGTCAGGAAGCAACAGTTAGAACTGGACATGGAACAACAGACTGGTTCCAAATAGGAAAAGGAGTACGTCAAGGCTGTATATTGTCACCCTGCTTACTTAACTTCTATGCAGAGTACATCATGAGAAACACTGGACTGGAAGAAACACAAGCTGGAATCAAGATTGCGGGAAAAATATCAATAACCTCAGATATGCAGATGACACCACCCTTATGGCAGAAAGTGAAGAGGAACTAAAAAGCCTCTTGAAGAAAGTGAAAGAGGAGAGTGAAAAAGTTGGCTTAAAGCTCAACATTCAGAAAACGAAGATCATGGCATCCAGTCCTATCACTTCATGGGAAACAGATGGGGAAACAGTGGAAACAGCGTCAGACTTTATTTTTTTGGGCTCCAGAATCACTGCAGATGGTGACTGCAGCCATGAAATTAAAAGACGCTTACTCCTTGGAAGTTATGATCAACCTAGATAGCATATTCAAAAGCGGAGACATTACTTTGCCAACTAAGGTCCAATTAGTCAAGGCTATGGTTTTCCTGTGGTCATGTATGGATGTGAGAGTTGGACTGTGAAGAAGGATGAGCGCCGAAGAATTGATGCTTCTGAACTGTGGTGTTGGAGAAGACTCTTGAGAGTCCCTTGGACTGCAAGGAGATCCAACCAGTCCATTCTGCAGGAGATCAGCCCTGGGATTTCTTTGGAAGGAATGATGCTAAAGCTGAAGCTCCAGTACTTTGGCCACTTCATGAGAAGAGTTGACTCATTGGAAAAGACTTTGATGCTGGGAGGGATTGGGAGCAGGAGGAGAAGGAGATGGCCGAGGATGAGATGGCTAGATGGCATCACTGACTCGATGGACATGAATCTGAGTGAACTCTGGGAGTTGGTGATAGACAGGGAGGCCTGGTGTGCTGCGATTCATGGGGTCACAAAGAGTCAGACACGACTGAGTGATTGAACCGAATTGAACTGATAGATACAATATTGTATATTATACATTTATGTAATATAAAAGTTAAATGAATAAAGGCAAGTTGTCTGGAAATATCATCTTGCCAGCACTAGGCATGCTAACCAAAAACTCTGGAAACAGAAAAGACCAATATAAATAGATATTAAATCTCTAATTCTGCTCTTACTATAGAAATATTATAGCATGGCTATCCAACAATGTCATAAATTTTTGATGACTGAATTGATATAAACGTTAATTGAATGAAATTTTATCATGCAATTTGAGGCTATTTTGAATGTGAGGTATTTACAATAATCAAGAACATTAATTTGAAAAGATATACAGCCAAATAATATTGGAAAGTTAAGGAAATATCAAGATATTAAATTCCCTAATGAAATTACAACGCTTCCCAGGTGGTGTTAGTGCAGATGTAAGAGATGCCGGTTTGAACCCCTGGAGAAGGGAATGGCAGCCCGCTCCAGTGTTCTTGCCTGGAGAATCCCATGGACAGAGGAGCTGGTAGGCTATAGTCCACGGGGTTGCAAAGAGTCAGACATGACTGAAGTAACTTAGTACACACACACAATGGAATTACAAGTTAGAATAAATTGCTTAGAAAATGTCTTGTAGCCCCCAGTGGAAAGGAAAGTAAAATTCAATCATTATAATGGAAAGAAAAGACATATATGTCTACTGTCTTACATATTTCAATTTTTTCATTATGAATATCCCTTTCAAATGTTTTTAAAGAGTATATTGTTCAAGAAATAAATTATTTTGCATGGATATTTAAATATTACTGATTAAGTCATTCTGGTTCCTGAAATTATTGTCTTTACTTAGGTCCTACTAAATGCAAACTTACCAAAGTTGCCAGCTTTGAATAGCCTGTGAAAATGCCATATATACATATAAAGAGATGATTAATGGTTGCTTCAGACTTAAAAAAAAATCAGTGTTTTTTAAATTGTGAGGACAAAACTAAAAGAACAGAAACAAAATAATATTGTCAGATCAGAAGGTGGGGATGAGGGAGGAGTAAATAAAACTGCATCGACCTAAAATAGTGCGTAAATGGAGGGGGATAAAAATGAGACTGTGAGAAAACACGGTAAACAGAGAGCGAAAGTGAGATGACATGCCAAGCCCCAATATGATAGTAATTACAGGGCATGCAAATGAAACCAAATCATCACTTGGATGACAGAAAGTTTCAAATTTAAATGAACACAAAATTTAACTATAGTTTGTGTGTAAGAAATTAATCTAAGGTATGGTGGAGCAGAGTGAAGCAGAAGAAAGAGCCTTCAGCTAAACTCATGTAACGCTATGCATGCGCACTGGTCATCATGATGTATCACTGTTCCATGTCTAAACTTCAAAAAACAAAGTAAGAAACACATACTCTCACCTTAAAGAAAGAAAGTGTTCTGCCTATAAAAGCTAAGCTTGTCTAGATTCCTGACACAAAGAAAGTATAAATGAATAGATGTTTGTTGTTCTGGAGTTGATTTGTTATGCAGCAACAGATAACCACCTCATTCAAAGATCCTGGAACTGGAAGATGCTATGAATGATGAGCATATGGATGAAGAGTGTTCTGCTGTTTTCTTTAGAGGAGGAGTAATTCCATTCTATTAGCCTGCTGGCTAAGATCAAGTGTGGCACGTAGTATGGGGGCTTCCTGGGTGGCAGAGTGGTAAAGAATCTGCCTGCCAATGCAGGACATTCAAGAGATGCAGATTTGATGCCTGGTTTGGGAAGTTACCCTGGAATAGGAAATGACGATGTGCTCCAGTATTCTTGCCTGAAAATTTCCATGGTGGGCTACAGTCCACAGAGTCACAAAGAGTCGGACATGACTGAGCGACTCAACACAGAGCACACGTGTGGTTTTTATTTTTGGTGTTTAGACAAGGAACAGTGAGGCGTGTTGATGGCCAGCCTACACGCACAGTATTACATAAGTTATTGCTAAACAACAATATTTGAAAACCTTTTTAATATTTAGTCAATTTCTTCCTTTATAAGCACTCAAGGGAGAAGTCACAGTTCTTTGTAATCTAATCTCAAAGTGACATCTCATTGCTTTTGTGTTATTTTATTCCTTAGGAAATAGGTTCAGTCCGTACTCAAGAAGAAGGGATTTCACAAGAATGAGTACTGTTGGGAGGGATCATTGTGGGCCATCTTAAGGATGCCTACCAGCCAGTTGATGGCCATCTCTCTCATCTAGATCTCTCGATGCTGTAGCACAGCTCACTGATGCTCTGTTTTGGTGTGGTTTTGCTTTGTTTTCTTTTTAATCCTCTTTCTCTGTGGTTAATTTTGGATAGCTTCTGTGGCCACATCACTAATTTTTCCTTCACTATCTAATTTGCCACTGATCCCACCTGTTAGGTAGTTAGAACAGGAAACAAGAGTCCAGAATGGTGGTGGCTAAAAGACAAGGAAGGGAAAAGCCCGTGAAAAGAGAAGAAAGGAAGGTCCGAGGACCTGAGTGAGGACCTCAGGTACAACAAATAGCACTCCGGGCCCGCCCGATTTATGTAGGGCAGGCCCGGGGGAGGAGCAGACTTATAAAAAGCAGAGCCAAAGGGCCAGGGCCTCTCTATCTGGCAAGCTGGGGTGCTCCTCTCTTCACGTCTTTGGGTCGAAATGCCCTCACACCTCGAGGATGGACTTTCTGGATGTTTTCTAAATAAAATAGAGCTGTAACACAGGGCTGTAACACTGATTTGTCTAAGAGCTATAACACGGTCTGTTCGTGACCTGAGAGCTGTGACGCGCCAAGGGCTTTAACGTCCGTCACTCCAAATCTTTGTTGTGATGAGACAGAACTGAGGAGCATACACTCGCCTGACACACCCATGGCATCTCATATGTTCTTGTTTTAATCTAAGGTTGACTTAAATCTTTTCTTATACTGCCCATATTTCTACTTAACTTTTTGAACATCTGAAATACACTGCTGCTGCTAAGTCACTTCAGTCGTGTCCGACTCTGTGCGACCCCATAGACGGCAGCCCACCAGGCTCCAGTACACTAGTAATAACCATTTTAATGTCTTTATCTGCTAAGATCTGTGTCATCTGTGTCAGTTTATGATCATTTTTGATTGACTGGGATCTTACTTTCCTGTTTCTTTGCATGCCTCTTTTATTTGTGAACTTTACCTTAGTAGGTGTTGATTATTTTTGTCCTCCTATAAATATTTTTGGACTTTGTCCTGGGATGCAGTTATTAGAAAACAGTTTAATCCTTTCTGGTTTGCTTTAAGATTTGTCATGTGGAACAAGAATAGGTTGAATCCAGAGCTAATTATTTACCACTGCAAGATCCTTCTGTTTACTCCGTGCCCCATCAATCATGAGGTTATCTAGTCTGGCAGGTAGCAACAGTCCTCTGTTGAGTGCTGGGTACTATTATCGTCCATCATTTCAGGGCATATTCTTTCCTGGGTCTTAAGTAGTTTCCTCGCATGCAGAGTGGATTAGAATATGCAAGAGGAAGCCTCTGCAGGTCTCTGGTCCTCTGTCTCAGGCAGCAATCTCTTCTCAGGAACTTTGTACTGAGAATTCTTTCTGGCAGAATCTCCACAAACATTCAGCTTTGCCCCTCAGTTCAGCGATTCACTGGGCTCAGCTTGGGTCTCCCCACCCAATGCTGTTTCCTGGAAATTCTCTCAAGGTCATAAGCTCAATAAATTATAGGGCTCATCTTGCTTATTTCTCATTACTTAGGGATAACTGTCCTTTGTTACCTGATGGCCCATGTCTTAAAAACCCTTGTTTCATACATTTTGTCAAGTTTTTAATTGCTTCAGACAAAAGGGTAATTCTGTCCTTGTTATTCCATCTTACACAGAAGTGGGAGTGCCCTTCAGAATATGACTTTTATTTTTTAATTAAAATATGTACTTATTTATATTGATGTAACTTTGGGTTTTAACACTACGTAAATTTCATGTGAGCATTATATTTTTGGCTTCTATATACACCACAGTATGCGTGCAGGTGTCCTAAGTTGCTGCAGTCATGTTTGACTCTTAGCAACACCATGGGCTGTAGTCCACCAGGCTCCTCTGTCCATGGGATTCTCCAGGCAAGAATACTGGAGTGGGTGGTCATGCCCTCCTCTAGTCGATCTTCCCAACCCAGGGGTCAAACCTGCATCTCATATTTCCTGCACTGGCAGACGAGTTCTCTGCCACTAGTGCCACCACAGGATACTCATCAAGAAAAATCGCTTCCATCCATCACTGCGCATTTGGCCTCCTTTAACCATTCTGCCCTCCCTCCATCCCTCTTCCTCTCTGGTAACACTGCTCTTTTATCTGTGTGATTTGTTAACTTATTTATTCCTCATATGTGGGAAATCATATGGTATTTGACTTTCTCTGTAGGACTTATTTCACTTAGAATAATACTGTTGGGGGTCCATCCAATTTCTCACAAGATTGCATATCTTTTTATGGATTATACAGTGGAAGTGAGAAATAGATTTAAGGGACAAGATCTGATATACAGAGTGCCTGATGAACTATGGACGGAGGTTTGTGACACTGTACAGGAGACAGGGATCAAGACCATCACCATGGAAAAGAAATGCAAAAAAGCAAAATGGCTGTCTGAGGAAGCCTTACAAATAGCTGAGAAAAGAAGAGAAGTAAAAAACAAAGGAGAAAAGGAAAGATATACCCATCTGAATGCAGAGTTCCAAAGAATAGCAAGGAGAGATAAGAAAGCCTTCCTCAGCAGACAATGCAAAGAAACAGAAGAAAACAATAGAATGGGAAAGAGTAGATATCTCTTCAAGAAAATTAGAGATACCAAGGGAACATTTCATGCAAAGTTGGGCTCAGTAAAGGACAGAAATGGTCTGGACCTAATAGAAGCAGAAGATATTAAGAAGAGGTGGCAAGAATACACAGAAGAGCTGTACAAAAAGATCTTCACGACCCAGATAATCACAATGGTGTGATCACTCACCTAGAGCCAGACATCTTGGAATGTGAAGTCAAGTGGGCCTTAGAAAGCATCACTAGGAACAAAGCTAGTGGAGGTGATGGAATTCCAGCTGAGCTATTTCAAATCCTAAAAGATGATGCTGTGAAAGTGCTGTGCTCAATATGCCAGCAAATTTGGAAAACTCAGCAGTGGCCACAGGACTGGAAAAGGTCAGTTTTCAATCCAATCCCAAAGAAAGGCAATGCCAAAGAATGCTCAAACTACCACACAATTACACTCATCTCACACACTAGTAAAGTAATGCTCAAAATTCTCCAAACCAGGCTTCAACAGAATGTGAATTGTGAACTTCCAGATGTTGAAGCTGGTTTCAGAAAAGGCAGAGGAACCAGAGATCAAACTCCCAACATCTGCTGGATCATCAAAAAGCAAGAGAGTTCCAGAAAAACATTTATTTCTGCTTTATTGACTATGCCAAAGCCTTTGACTGTGTGGATCACAAGAAACTGTGGAAAATTCTGAAAGAGATGGGAATACCAGACCACCTGACCTGCCTCTTGAGAAACCCGTATGCAGGTCAGGAAGCAACAGTTAGAACTGGACATGAAACAACAGACTGGTTCCAAATAGGAAAAGGAGTGCGTCAAGGCTGTATACTGTCACCCTGCTTATTTAACTTACATGCAGAGTACATCATGAGAAACCAAACCCAGGGGTTGAATCTGGATTTGTTGCACTATAGACAGATTCTTTACTTTCTGAGCTTCCAGGGAAGCCCCAACTCAGAGACTAAACAAAATTAAATTAATAATTCCTGAAAGTTAAGATTTATTGAGACAGTTTTAATTCTATGTAGATGATTCTTTCCATTATTTAATCAGCAGGTGTATTTCCCGGGCATGCTCGTCCTCTGGTGAAAATGGGTGGAGCTTTGTCTCCTGTCTCATGCATTGCTTCTCAAAACTTCTGGCTTGTGATCATCAATCCTTATTTCCATCACTTTGGCCTCAGCAAAGAGGAAAATGTGAGTCACAATATACTGTTCATAGCTCAATTCCACTATTATTGCCATTATTCACCATTCCACTCCCCGAGCTTAGAAAGCAATAAAATCTTACAGAAAGTTTGGAGAGACAGAGGCTTTGAAATGCAGTAACACAGATGAGCTAAACTTGAGACTCTGACATTCTCGTTCCTAGTCCTTTGTACATCCCACGGAGAGGAACGTTTCACCGGCTATTTTTTCTCTGGAGGTCGTGGCCTCTGCCAAGTTGACTGATCTCTCTCCCCATCCTCCATTTCTTTCTGAATTCTACCTTTTTATTCTCTGACTCCCAAACTCATGGTCATTTATCATTAGAAGCAGTTTAGCTGTCATTTCCTTGCACAATCGTCATAGAAGCTATGCCCCTGGAGGAGGTGGAGCCTCACCTTTCTATTCCCGCCAAGCAGTTATCCCAACTACGTTCCAGGTCACTTCTCAACCAGAGGGACTACAATGCTGATCAGAATCATCCTTCTCAGCTTTTTTCTCTGAGAAAAAAATCATCTATCTCACACTTCAATAGCCTGCACTCCTGTCCTATTTCAGCAACCTACTCTCAAGACCGCAACTTGTCGCCCTCCCTCCCTCCCACTACATGAAACTGTTCAATGACATGGTAATCATTGACCTGCAGCACACATGGTTTCAGTCAAGACAGAGTAGGTTTAAATTTTCACTAGAAGTGAAAGGACTGTGACAGAGCATAGGGTGAACCTCTAATTTCAGCAATGATCATTTCAAAAATCCATCAAGGAAGAAAAGATATTCCAACCGAGCAGTGGGTTTCCTTGTTCTATTTAAAAAACAACTAGAGTATTATAATGAACACTTGATTCATCCACTTTTGAAAGATATATCCAACGATTCTAAGATTTTTCCATGCTTACTATGAGTCTGTGTAAGACAGGCCTGAAGATCCGACCTTTAGTCTTGCAAAGCAGCAAATGATGAATAGTTAAAATTTACCTAAATCAGAGGCAAGATAACTGAGAATTCTGTGTACCAGACTGAGCGATTACACTCATCATGAAGGCTGCTTAATGAGTAACTGGGAGCGAATGGAACAGAGCTGTCCTGGAGAATGGGGGCAGTTTATGTCAATGAGGGGAGATGTGACCAGCCAAGTACATGCATCAGTTCAGTTCAGTTCAGTTGCTCAGTCATGACCGACTCTGGAACCCCATAAACTGAAGCATGTCAGGCCTCCCCGTCCATCACCAACTTCCGGAGTTCACTCAAACTCACGTCCATTTAGTCAGTGATGCCATCCAACTATCTCATCCTCTGCCATCGCCTCCTCCTCCCCCCCTTCAATCTTTCCCAGCATTTTTCAGATGAGTCAGTTCTTCGAATCAGGTGTCCAAAGTATTGGTGCTTCAGCTTCAGCATCTGTCCTTCCAATGAATATTTAGGACGGATCTCTTTTAGGATGGACTGGTTGGATCTCCTGGCTGTCCAAGGGACTCTCAAGAGTCTTCTCCAACACCACAGTTCAAAAGCATCAATTCTTCGGCGCTCAGCCTTCTTCACAGTACAACTCTCACATCCATACATGACCAGTGGAAAAACCATAGTCTTGACTAGATGGACCTGGGTTGGTCATACCTTTTCTTCCAAGGAGTAGTAAAGTGAAGTCGCTCAGCTGTGTTCGCCTTTTCAACCCCATGGACTGTAGTCCATCAGGCTCCTCCATCCACGGAATTTTCCAGGCAAGAGTACTGGAGTGGGTTTCCATTTCCTTCTCCAGGGATCTTCCTGACCCAGGGATGGAACCTAGGTCTCCCACATTGCAGGCAGACACTTTACCATCTGAGCTTTCATGGCTGCAGTCAACATCTGCAGTAATTGTGGACTCCCCAAAAATAACGTCTCTCACTGTTTTCATTGTTTCCCCATCACTCTGCCATGAAGTGATGGGGCCAGATGCCATGATCTTAGTCTTCTGAATGTTGAGTTTTAAGCCAACATTTTCACTCTCCTCTTTCACTTTCAACAAAAGGCTCTTTAGTTCTTTTTCACTTTCTGCCATAGGGTGGTATCATCTGCATATCTGAGGTTATTAATATTTCTCCCAGCAATCTTGATTCCAGCTTGTGCTTCCTCCAGCCCAGCGTTTCTCATGATGTACTCTGCATGTAAGTTAAATAAGCAGGGTGACAATATACAGCCTTGACGTACTCCTTTCCTGATTTGGAACAGTCTGTTGTTCCACATCCAGTTCTAACTGTTGCTTCCTGACCTGAATACAGATTTCTCAAGAGGCAGGTCAGATGGTCTGGTATTCCCATCTCTTTCAGAATTTTCCACAGTTTCTTGTGATCCACACAGTCAAAGGCTTTGGCATAGTCAATCAAGCAGAAATAGATGTTTTTCTGGAACTCTCTTGCTTTTTCCATGATCCAGCAGATGTTGGCAATTTGATCTCTGGTTTTCTGCCTTTTCTAAAGCCAGCTTCAACATCTGGAAGTTCACAGTTCACATACTATTGAAGCCTGGCTTGGAGAATTTTGAGCATTACTTTGCTAGCATCTGAGATTAGTGCAATTGTGCAGTAGTTTGAGCATTCTTTGGCATTGCCTTTCTTTGAGATTGGAATGAAAACTGTCCTTTTCCAGTTCTGTGGCCACTGCTGAGTTTTCCAAATTTGCTGGCATATTGAGTGCAGCACTTTCACAGCATCATCTTTCAGGATTTGAAATAGTTCAACTGGAATTCCATCACCTCCACTAGCTTTGCTTGTAGTGATGCTTCCTAAGGCCCACTTGACTTTACACTCCAGGATGTCTGGCTCTAGTTGAATGATCACACCATCATAGTTATCTGGATCATGAAGATATTTTTTGTACAGTTCTGTGTATTCTTGCCACCTCTTGGTATCTTCTGCTTCTGTTAGGTCCATACTGTTTCTGTCCTTTATAGTGCCCATCTTGGCATGAAATATTCCCTTGGTAACTCTAATTTTCTTGAAGAGATCTCTAGTCTTTCCCATTCTATTATTTTCCTCTATTTCTTTGCATTTATTACTGAGGAAGGCTTTCTTATCTCTCCTTGCTATTCTCTGGAACTCTGCATTCAAATGGATATATCTTTCCTTCTCTCCTTTGCCTTTAGCCTCTCTTCTTTTCTCAGCTATTTGTAAGGCCTCCTCAGACAACCTTTTTGTCTTTTTGCATTTCTTTTTCTTGGGGATGGTCTTGATCCCTGCCTCCTGTACAATATCATGAACTTCCATAGTTCCTCAGGCACTCTGTCTATCAGATCTAATCCCTTGAATTTATTTCTCACTTCCACTGTATAAGAGTAAGGGATTTGATTTAGGTCATACCTGAATGGTCTAGTGGTTTTCCCTACTTTCTGTAAGTCTGAGTTTGGCAATAAGGAGTTCATGATCTGAGCCACAGTCAGCTTCCAGTCTTGTTTTTGCTGACTATATAGAGCTTTTCCATTTTTGGCTGCAAAGAATATAATCAACCTGATTTCAATATTGACCATCTGGTGATGTCCACATGTAGAGTCTTCTCTTGTGTTGTTGGAAGAGGGTGTTTGTTATGACCAGTGTGTTCACTTCGCAAAACTCTGTTAGCCTTTGCCCTGCTTCATTCTGTACTCTAAGGCCAAATTTACCTGTTATTCTAGGTATCTCTTGACTTCCTACTTTTGCATTCCAGTCCCCTGTGATGAAAAGGACATCTTTTTTTTGGTGTTTGGTCCAGAAGTTCTTGTAGGTCTTAACAGAATAGTTCAACTTCAGCTTCTTTGGCATTAGTGATTGGGGTATAGACTTGGATTACTGTGATATGAATGGTTTGTCTTGGAAACCAACAGAGATCATTCTGTCATTTTTGAGATTGCACCCAAGCACTGCATTTTGGACTCTTTTGTTGACTATGAGGGCTACTCCATTTCTTCTAAAGGATTCTTAGAACAATGTGTAAACAGAGTGTGTGTGTGTGTGTATGTATGTATGTATGTATATATACACACACACTATTAATGTAGATTTGCCTAGAGAACAATGATCTTTTCCATGGTCAATATCTTGCTTATATTAACTACTTAATAAATATTTGTTGAAATGTTTGTCAATGTCAGCAAATTTTTAATAGTCATCCTTAATGGTGGCTTGGCGATAAAGAATCTGCCTGCAATGCAGGAGACATGGGTTCAATCCCTGGGTCAGAAAGATCCCCTAGGGAAGGAAACGACCATCCATTCCAGTATTCTTGCTTAGAAAATCCCAATAACAGAAGAGCCTGGTGGGCTACAGTCATGGGGTTGCAAAAGAGTCAGACATGATTTAGCGGGTAAACAACAACAATAGTTATTAAAATAAATTTGTTTGAGATTGCCCTCTGGAAGTTGGAAAGAAAGGAAAAGTGAAATAGACCACACTATTTGTTTTAAATATTCTCTGTTTTAATATATCCTGAGTCCAGTAACATCAGGCTTAGTCATATGACCTGCCCTGATGAATTAAATATGACCCAGAGTGACACAGGCCATGTATGTGCTGGAAGCCGTGGCGTGGCTGTGGTTCTAGCGCCACTCTCCCTCTTCTGTAAAAACACCCATTCTAAAGGGACTCTCTGGCCTGTGCCCAGGTGAGGACGCACGGAGCAGAGCTTCAGTGAGCCTGCCCCAAGACGTGATGAGGACAAACTAGAAACTTCTGTTGCTGTAAACTGATGTTGAGTTTGATCGTTACAATATAGATCTAATGAAAGCTACCTCAGACAGGGTGAGGCTGATAAAAAACACTTGGTCTATATTTCTGTATTTGTGCCAGTACCATACTGTTTTGATTATCATCCGAAATCAGGGAGTCTGATTCCTCCAGTTCTTTTCCAAAGACTCCAATTTGTGTTTCTGTACAAATGGTAAAATTTTTGTTCAAATTCTGCAGAAAATGCTACGAAACAGGATAGAAAGTTCAGGAAGAAACCCACATGCCTGTGGCCGCCTAACCGACGACAAAGCAGAGATAGTCTCTTTAATGAGTGGTGCTGGGAAAACTGGACAACTGCATGGAAAAGAGTGAAACTGCTCCACTCTCTAACACCATACACAGAAATAAGCTCAAAGTGGATTAAAGGCCTAGACATGAGACTGGATACTAAAAAACTCTTAGAGGAAAACATAGGCAGAATACTGACATAAATCACAATATCTTTTTGATCTACCTCCAAGAGTGATTAAAATAAAAACAAAAATAAACAAATGGGACCTGATGAAACTTAAAAGAGTTCACACAGCAAAGGAAATCATTAACAAAAGGAAAAACTCATAGAATGGGAGAAAATATTTGCAAATGAGGTGACTGACATAGGATTAATCCCCCAATACAGAAACAACTTATGCAGCCCCATATTAAAAAAAAAAAAACTCCAAACAGCCCAATCAATAAATTGGCAGAATATCTAAATAGACATTTCTCTGAAGAAGACATATAGTTAGCCAAGAGGCACACTGAAAGATGCTCAAAATCACTAATTATTAGAGAAACGTAAATCAAAACTTCACTGGTATAAATGTAAGTCAAAACTTCCGAGTTGCAGGCAGATTCTTTACTGACTCCATGAGAGACCTGGGTTCAATCCCCCATTTGGGAAGATCCCCTGGAGGAGGACAAGGTAATCACTCCAGGATTCTTGCCTGGAGAATCCCATGGACAGAGGAGCCTGGTGGGCTGCAGTCCATGGGGTCACAAAGAGTTGGGCATGACTGAGAGACTAAAAACACACAAATCAAAACCACAATGAGGTTATCACTTCACATCAAATGGCCATCATCAAAAAAATCTACAAACAATAAATGCTGGAGAGAGTGTGGAGAGAAGAGAACCCTCCTACACTGTAAGTGGGAATGTTAATTGGCACAGCCATGATGGAGAACAGTAAGGACATTCCTTTAAAAACTAAAAACAGAGCTACCGTATGATACAGGAAACCATTCCTGGGCATATCCAGAGAAAACCATGATTCAAAAGGACACATGTACCCCGGTGTTCATTTTAGAACTATTTACAATAGCCAAGACATGGAAGCAACCTAAATATCCATTGACAGATGAATGGATGACGAAGATGTGGTACATATATACAATGGATATTACTCAGCCACACAAAAAGTGTAATAATGCCATTTACAGCAACATGCATAGACCTAGAGATTGTCATACTGAGTGAAGTAAGTCTGACAGAGAAAGACAACATATCAATGACATTGCTTATAGGTGGAATTTTTTAAAAAATGCTACAAATGAACCTACTTACACAAAACAGAAATTGAGTCACAAATGTAGAAAAAAAAAACTTATGGATGCCAAGAGGAGAAACATGGGGAGAGATAATTAGGGGTTGGGGTTGACATATACATACTATATATGAAAGATAACTAATAACATACTATATAGCACAGGGAATTTTATTCAATACTCTGTAATTACCTATGTGGGGACAGAATTAAAAAGAGTGGATAATGTGTGGGTATAACTGATTCCCACTCCTGTACAGCAGAAACTAACAACATTGTAAATCAACTGTACTCCAGTAAAAAATAACTAAAAAGATAAAAACACTATTGATCCAAGCCTATGATTCCATTACTTAGAATAATCATGGAATCAAAAATGCAGATCTCACAGGAATCTGGTAATTATATAATCACCCCCCTCATTCTACAAATGAGAAATCAGAGAGTGTAAATGGTGCATTTACGGATGTGCAATTAACCAACATTGGCCAGGGCCCAAATTTGAACATCCTGACTCTACTTATTTAAAAATTGATGTTGAATATATAAACATTTGTTCTTAAACTACATTAAAAGGAAGACTCACTAAAATTATAGACAGGTATGAAATCAGAATAATGAATTCCTTGTATAAGGAAGTTATTGCTGCTAACTCACAACTGGCTTTCCAATAGCGCTGCTTTATTGGCTAAGTGCTATTTCCGTTTTCTCTCTTTGTGTTCAAAGCAACAAATTTGAGGCCAGTTGATCAGACTGACCAGTACTTGTATCCACTCGGTCTCCGTGGGAAGCAAACAGAATCACACAGATTGGACCACAAACCCAGCCTCATTAGCACTCTGCTCTCATCAATTTGCCTAATTTTAAGAATCAAAGAATTTTGGATTCAGAGAAAAGAATCATTCATTTGGCAATTATCAGGATAATTATGTGAAGAACCAAAAAGACTACAGGAAGGTTAATCTAGGTTACATATGAGTGAGTCTCATTTCTGCAGATATTAGTTATGGGGGTGGATAGCAGTTGAAACTATAAACATTTTTAATTTGGAAAACTTTTAAAGGTGAAATGGATACTCAGTTATCTAGCACTCATTAATAAAAAACACAACCCTGATTTGTAGTGTTTGCCAATTTCTCTGATGCCAGTTACTTCCACCGTTGCTCACTGAAGCCAACAGTTTAATAATTCTCTTGCCAAATTCCTGAATGTTTGCCTCTTGGCTTTCGTGAGTTGGTATGAGGCTTGGAACCTGACAGACCTGGGATTAAATCTCAGTTATCACTTTGTAGTTGTCTTTTAAGTACATCACATAAGCTATCATGATCTTAGGTGTCTTAATAATAGCTACTTGGTAGGATTTGAGGTATGGATAACAAATCCATGATACCTCTTCTACTTGGCTCTTGTCTTGCTTAATCCGCTCCAGCAACACTGCTCACCTCGTGACGCCTCAAAAGCTCTGGGCACGCTCCTCCCTCGGGACTAAGAGCTGCTGTTTTCTTTGCCAAAATGGTTTCTACCCACATAGCTTCATGGCTCACTTGCTCTGTTGCTTTTCTCCAAAGCACTACTGCTAGCTTAAAATTACATATTGTACTTGTGTTTTGTCTATCTCATCCCATTTAAATATAAACACATTAGCAAGGATTGTGGGCTTTTTGTTCACAACTATAAAATGAGCAGTAGGAGAAGGCAATGGCACCCCACTCCAGTACTCTTGCCTGGAAAACCCCATGGGCGGAGGAGCCTGGTGGGCTGCAGTCCATGGGGTTGCTAAGAGTCGGACACGACTGAGAGACTTCACTTTCACTTTTCACTTTCATGCATTGGAGAAGGAAATGGCAACCCACTCCACTGTTCTTGCCTGGAGAATTCCAGGGACAGGGGAGCCTGGTGGGCTGCGGTCTACAGAATCGCACAGAGTCGGACACAACTGAAGCGACTTAGCAGCAGCAGCAGCGAACATATAGACATTAAATACCTGTTGAAGAAAGGAGTCAGTGAAGAAATGATTGAATAGTGAACATTTAAATATTTATCATCCTAACCAACCACAGTCTGTCTAGACAAAGCTATAGTTTTTCCAGTATGGATGTAAGAGTTGGAACATAAAGAGAGAGTTGGAACATAAAGCTGAGCACCAAAGAACTGATCCAACCAGTCCATCCTAAAGGAAATCAGTCCTGAATATTCATTGGAAGGACTGATGCTGAAGCTGAAACTTCAATACTTTGGCAACCTAATGGGAAGAACTGACTCATTGGAAAAGACCCTGATGCTGGGAAAGATTGAGGGCAGGAGGATAAGGGGGTGACAGAGGATGAGATGGTTGGATGGCATCATGGACTCAACGGACATGAGTTTGAGCAAGCTCCAGGAGTTGGTGATGGACAGGGAAGCCTGGCCTGCTGCAGTCCATGGGGTTGCAAGGAGTGGGACACAACTGAGCAACTGAACTGAACTCAACTGAATCATCCTGTTCTCTGGTGTCCCAGACAGTAAAGAATCTGCCTGCAATGCAGCAGACCTAGGTTCAATTTCTGGATTGGATAGCTCCCTGGAGAAGGGAGTGGTTACCAACTCCAGTATTCTTGCCTGGAGAATTCCATGGACTGAGGAGCTGAGTGGAGTCACAAAGAGTCAGACACGGCTGAATGACTAACACACACGTCTCCAGGCTGGGGATAACTCGTCTCCCCTCATTTTCCTATAGAGCCAATACGCTTTTTGCTTCAGCTAAAACATTTCCACTCTGGATAGCCAAACTCATTTCTACTGCTCTGTCTTTTATTTTTGGTCCCTTACTGTTATTATTCTAAGTACACTGGTTTGAGTTCTTCATGCAGTAGAACTTTTCTGAGAACAAAGAGAAGGCTGGGAATAGATGACAACATGCCTAACACATTGCTGGAAAACTCTGGAGGAGTCACTGCTTTTTATTAAATTGGGAAGAAAACTCTACAAGATTGATAAAGGGTGTTAACAGTATCAGCAAATAGGACCTGGTTCTAGATGACTGAGTCCATTCCTTCCTCAGATTTCACTGTTACGGCAAAATCATGAAGTCCTAACCCCTTGTACTTGTGCCCTGTGCACTTTATAAGATCTTTGGGAATGCATGTGTGTTAAGATGTGGTCATTAGGATGGGCCCCTAACCCAATGTGCCTGATGTCCTTGTAAGAGAGACAGAAGAGACACAGACAGACGCAGGGTGCACACCATGTAATCACAGAGGCGGAGCGTGGAGTGATGCAGCTGTGGAACAAGGAATGCCAGGGCTTGAGGATCACCACCACCAGATGCTGGGAAGAGGCATGGAGGATTTGACCCAGAGTCTTGGAGGGGAGCAGAGGCCCGGCTGACTTGAGACTTCCAGCCTCTAGAACCAGGAGGGAATGGATTTCTGGCTGAGCTGCACAGTTTCTGGCACTTGGCTACAGCTTACGTAGGAAACTAAGACCATAGCCCAAGACTGGAAGCAGCCAAGATGACCTGTAATAGGTGAATAAACAAAATGTGGTACATCAACATAATGGGATATTATCCAGGGATAAAAAGAAATGAGGTATTCAAGTCACAGAACATCATGGAGAACCCTTCAATGAAGACAGCTACTTGAAAGAAGCTAGTCTGAAAAGGTGACACATTTTATGTTTCCGATTATATACCATCCTGTAAAAGACAAAACTATAGAGACAGTAAGATCCCCTGGAGAAGGGAACGGCAACCCACTCCTGTATTCTTGCCTAGAGAATCCCATGGACAGAGGAGCCTGGTGGGCTACAGTCTATGGGGTTATAATGTGATATGACTGAAGCGACTTAGCAGCCACGCACACAGGAACAGTAAAATGATCAGAGGCTGCCCAGAGGGCGAGAGCAGAAAAGGAGGGTGAGAAAGGGGACTTACCGAGTAGTAAAACTGTTCTGTATTATGTTGTAATGGAGCATTTAAAAAACCTAGAGAACTGTAGAGCAAGAAGAGTGAACTCTATTGTATGCAAAGATCCCAGGAAGGCATGTTGATCAGGACACAAAAGAAATGTATAGAACAATCACACAGAAGGGGATGGGGGAAAAGGTGCTATCCAAAGGAAACACGCAGGTCTTCCCAGATGGCTCAGTTATAAAGAATCCGTCTCTCAATGCAGGGGCCTCACGTGACCACAGGTTCAATCCCCAGGTTGGGAAGAGCTCCTGGAGTAGGAAAGGGCAACTCACTCCAGTATTCTTTCCTGGAAAATCCCATGGACAGAGGAGCCTGGTGGGCTATAGTCTATGATTACAAAGAGTTGGATACTACTGAGCACGCATGCAAGGAAACAAGCAAGTGTCAAAATAAAAACAGAAACCAACTCATTTTAAAGTGATTATCCTCCAATTAAAATGTTTTAAAAAAGAATAAAAACAAAAGGAAAGTCACATAAGTAGTACACACAAATTGATAAAGATATTTCTACAGGATTGTGGGTTGAAAATTTGACATTGGTAGTGTGTGTGTTAGTCCCTCAGTCGTGTCCAACTCTTTGTGACCCCATGGACTATTAATCCAGCAGGCTACTCTGTGCATGGGGTTCTCCAGGCAAGAATACTGGAGTGGATTGCGATTTCCTTCTCCAGGGGATCTTCCTGACCCATGGATTGAACCTGGGTCTCCCTCATTGGCAGGCAGATTCTTTACCATCTGAACTACCAGGGAAGCATTATATAACTTATAAACTGTTTAAGTTATGTTTACTGAGTTTAAACAAGTAAATGAATGGGAGATGGCAAGTTTCTCACTGTTAGAGTTGGAATTTATAGACAAGCAAGGAGAAGCTAGAATAATACATGTGGTAATGAAGTTAGAGGTATCAACATAAACTCAAGTTTAGCTTCATATATGTACCAATGCACATATAGATACATGTATCAGTTCAGTTCAGTTGCTCAGTCATGGCCGACTTTCTGCAACCCCATGGACTACAGCACACCAGGGCTTCCTGTCCATCACCAACTTGTAGAGTTTACCAAACTCATACCCATTGAGTCAGTGATGCCATCCAACCACCTCATCCTCTGTTGTCCCATTCTCTTCCCACCTTCAATCTTTCCCAGCATCAGGGTCTATTCCAGTGAATCAGTTCTTTGCATCAAGTGGCCAAAGTATTGGAGTTTCAGCTTCAGCATCAGTCCTTCCAATGAATATTAGGGACTGATTTCCTTTAGGATAGACTGGTTGGATCTCCTTATAGTCCAAGGGACTCTCAAGAGTCTTCTCCAACACCACAGTTCAAAAGCATCAATTACTTGGTGCTCAGCTTTCTTTATGGTCCAACTCTCACATCCATACATGACTACTGGAAAAACGATAGCTTGGAATAGATGGACCTTGGTCGGCAAAGTAATGGCTCTGCCTTTTAATATGCTGTCTAGGTTGGTCATAGCTTTTCTTCCAAAGAATAAGTGTCTTTTAATTTCATGGCTGCAGTCACCATCTGCAGTGATTTTGGAGCCAAAGAAAATAAAGTCTGTCACTGTTTCCCATCTATTTGCCATGAAGTGATGGGACTGGATGCCATGATCTTAGTTTTCTGAATGTTCAGTTTTAAGCCAGCTTTTTCACTCTCCTCTTTCACTCTCATCTAGACACATGTGCAGAAATGTGTGTACACACACACGTTTCTGTGCTCTGCCAGCTGAGATGGCCTAAAAGAGATGACACCCCACTGGCACCACGCACACCTTGCTCAGTCCTGTCCAACTCTTCAAGACCCCGTAGACTGCGGCCTGCCACGCTCTTTAATACAGGAGTGGGTTGCCATTGCCTTCTCAAATTTATCTTCCTGACCCAGGGATCGAACTCACGTCTCCTGTGTCTCCTGCACTGCTGGCTGATTTTTTAACCACTGAGCCATCAGGGAAGAATTCCTGACATCCCGATCATTGGTTTCTTTTGCCACACTCTAGTGAAACAAACCGGGGCTCATGGAATCGGTGACCTATGGTGGGGATGGGACAGGAGACACAGCAGACAAGTCTGGAGCATCTTGTAGAGACAGAAAGTCAGGAAGGCAAGTGCCTCACGTCGACGGGGAGGACGATAAAAGAGGACAGGCACCAAGTGAAGGAGCTCCCAGTGCCCAAGCTGGAGCAACTTGAGTAATAAAGGAGCTTATATTAGAGTAGTATTAGATTATAACCCAGGGTACAAAATAGATATCCATGACCCTATGGTGACATAAATACTTGCGTAAATTAATAAATGGTGGAGAAAAGCCAAATCTCCCAGGCAGCGGAATCCCAAGTAACTTCTATAGATGCTCTGCTTCTGGCCAAGGGGAGCATAATTCCCTCCTCCTTAGTCCTGGCAGCATGTAGTGACTTCCCAAGAAGAAAATACAAGAAGGGAAAAAAGTAAGTTTACAGTGGAGAATCCTGATCAACACCACATCCCAGGTGATTAAGGTCAACATCAGAAGTCATAATCATGCTGCCTGTCCATATCCTTGGTGTGATAACTTGAGAATGACATTTTACCTCTGTGGTTTTCCTCCCAGTGAGCCATAACTCCAGTTTTACCATGAGGCAAACATCCAGCAATTCCAGTGTTGGAGGATCCCATAAAATATGTAAACTATACTCCTCCAAATTGTCAGTGCCGTCAAAACCAAGGCCAGGGAACTGCCACAGGCAGAGAGAGCCTGAGGACAGCTCTTAGGCACTAAGCCAGATGTGACATGGTGTCCAAGCAGAATCCGGGACCAGGGAAGACGCTGGGTAAAAGTCCAAGAAGATCTGAATAAACTACTGACTTTAGTTAATGAAAATGTATCAATATTGGCTCATTAATTGTAACAAAGCTTCATACTGATGTAAGATATTAAGATTATAGGGGACCCTCCTGTACCAACCTCTCAGTTTTTCTGTAAATCTAAAATTATTCTATTATGTTCACCTATGGCTGATTCGTGTCAATGTATGGCAAAACAAATACAGTACTGTAATTTAAAAAATAAATTAATTAATTAATTTAAAAAAATAAAATAATAAAGGACATTATAAAAAAATAAAACCATGTAAGAATTTTAAAATACTGCCAACATGTCATGAGGAAGGAAGATATTCATCTGGAAATGCTATAAAAGTTCCATTATTCATTTACTCATTTAATAACTATTCTTTGAGTAACCACCCTAAGGTAGACACCACCTGCTTACTGACTAAGGATATGTCAGTTAGTAAAACACCCATGGTTCCTACAGCCATGTCTTAGCAACCTCATAGGTAAAACAGAATTCAACATAAAAATAATATCATGTACACCCGTGGTGGATTCATGTCAGTGTATGGCAAAACCAATTCAGTATTGTAAAGCAAAATAAAGTAAAAATAACAATAAATAATAATATTTTCAAATTTTGGTACATAATATAGAAAAGAAATGAAAATTGTAATATAAGGATATATAGTGAAATTTAATGTAAGCAGAGATAGTGTGAATGGGGACAAATGACACTCTCATTTTCATTTTCTAAAAGGAGAAAACTGGGCTTCTTGAGATTTCCAATAAATCTGCAGCAAAATTTAAAAAAACCCTGATTTTTCTTGTCCTCTTTAATTTCAAATTTTGATATCATAATACCATTAATGATAATTTTTGAAGGTCAGCAATGATAAAAAATAGTGCAATTCTAAAAAATCCAATTCGCCTAAAACAGACATCAAAAATTACACACTAAAATTAATTCTGCTGCATAATTCAAAAACAGTGACTGACCTTCAGGAAGTGGAGACTTTTACTGTAAGTTGAGATAATTGTTTAATTTATGAAGAAGCAAAGATATCTTTTTCTCACTGTGTAATTCTGTAAGCACTTTACAACCTGCTTCGGCAAAGATGTTCACTGGCATAGTGAATAGAAAAGTTTCATGTGTTTCTACACATGTAAGTATTAGAGATGAGTGGGCAATTACTCCATAATGAATAACGTCACTAGCGATACTCGTGGCTCAGATGGTAAAGAGTCTGCCTGTGGTGCAGGAGACCCAGGTGATCCCTGGGTTGGGAAGATCCCCTGGAGAAGGGAATGGCAACCCACTCCAGTATTCTTGCCTGGAGAATTCCATGGACAGAGGAGCCTGGTGGCTACAGCCCATGGGGTCCCAAAGAGTTGGACACGACTGAGCGACTAATGAATAACATCAGCCTTCTCTAACCTATGGAGCAAACTCAATTATTTCTTGATAACAGCCACCAGGGTTATTACGATTGACTAAATCTGATCATATTTTACCTTTATAGATTCTATTTGTTCTGTATACTTCAGGTAGATTGAAAAGAAAGCATTCTTTAAAATGCTTCTTCCCTTCTCCAGGGATCAAACCCAGGTCTCCAACATTACAGGCAGACTCTTTACCAACTGAGCTACCAGGGAAGCCCTTCTTTAAAATAATAATTCAAATTCAACTGCGTAATCATTGCTGATTGGTTCTAGAAGATAGGATGGCATCCCAAAGTCTTTGAAGTTATTCAAATACATTTAATAGTAGTTTTGTCAAAGCACATTTCTCTTATACACTGTCAAATATGACCATACTTTGAATACTAGTTAAAACAACTTTAAATTAAACTAGATGTTGAATCTACATTGACAATATTCAATTTAGGTCCAAATGCATGAAAGACTCAATAAAGATAGCTATAAATGACTTTCCTAAAGCACAGAGCTCTAATATGGTAGTTTCTCTTCATGTGTCAAGGTCACAAAGAGAGTCATTATAAGGTGCTCTCATTATTGAAAATACTGTGAACCATATGAAAGTCTCACGCCAATAAAATTCTCCCTTGGGTTTCCCTGGTGGCTCAGTGGAAAACCACCTGCCTGCCAATGCTAGAGATATGGATTCGATCCCCAGACCAGGGAGGTTCCACACGCCACAGGGCAGCTAAGCCCTTGCACCACGACTACTGAGCCTGCACTCTAGAGCCCCCGGGTTGCAACCACCGGTCCCAGGAGCACCCTAAAGCCTGTGTTCCGCAACAAAAGAAGGCACCGCAATGAGAAGCCTTACACCTCAGCTGGGCTTCCCCTGTGGCTCAGCTGGTCAAGAACCCACCTGCCATGCAGGAGGCCTGGGTTCGAGCCCTGGGTTGAAGATCCCCTGGAGAAGGGAAAGGCTGCCCACTCCAGTATTCTGGCCTGGTCACAGTCAGACACGACTGAGCGACTTTCACTTTCACATTAAAATTTTCTCTTAATACATCAAAGCAGAAAACAGTAGTTCTTGAATTATTAAAATTCAATGTAGTTATGTACAATAACCGGAGAAGGCAATAGCAACCCACTCCAGTACTCTTGCCTGGAAAATCCCATGGACAGAGGAGCCTGGTGGGCTGCAGTCCATGGGGTCGCGAAGAGTCGGACATGACTGAGCGACTTCACTTTCACTTTTATGCACTGGAGAAGGCAATGGCAACCCACTCCAGTGTTCTTGCCTGGAGAATCCCAGGGACGGGGGAGGCTGGTGGGCTGCCGTCTATGGAGTTGCACAGAGTCGGACACGACTGAAGTGACTTAGCAGCAGCATGTACAATAACCAGTTTCGTAAAACTACAGAACAGATAGGAAAACAACTGGCAGTGTGTAACGCAAATTCATTGCAGCTCTGAGTAAAGGGGAGTGTCTCTCTGCACAGAAGAGGAAGGGAATGTCCCTTCCTGTACTCTGCTCTGAGACTCCTCATGTCCATGTCCTCATCCAAAAGGAAATGGAATTGTAGGACACTGCACGGTCAACAGAAAGAGCACACCCCTGGAAGGAGAGGGAGGTACCACTTTCATGAAAAAGAAAAATGCACCATGGAACCAAGGGTGACTCTTCCCTCTTCATTTAAAAGAATGTATTTCATTTTGTATTTCAAAAACTTTTTGTTTCAAACGTTCAAGAGGAAAAAAACATTGATTCAATAAATTCATATGATCCAAATAACCAAAAATTTCTCTATGTTTTTATGATACTCTGAGCAGCGTGCTAACCTACCTTCCCCCCACCACCGCCCCGGCTCCCCACACTGCTGCTGCATTATCCCTTCACGAGAGTCAGTACACAGGCTGCAAGCACAGCAGCCAGAGTCAGACCTCTCGGCCCTAGTCTCAGCCCGTCACTCACGGCAGTGTGGCCTCAGGAAAGCAAATGGCCTCTGTGGGTGCCACTGTTGCTTCAGCTGGAAGACCATTAATAAGCTCTACTTGATAATGTGGTCATGTGTGTCATATGGAAAAAACGCTCATAAAGCTCATATTACTTATATGGTTTCTCCTAAACAATCTCTTTGAGGAGAGAGACACTTATGTCTTACAATTCTGATGATTAAAGTTCCCAGGAAAGATGTATTGTGTAGTGCAGAACTTGTGATCGCCTGTGTTTGAAACAGAGAGCTTGTTGACAATACATCCACGGGACCCACCCAGACATATGAATTATCAGGGGCTGTACTTGAGAGGTGGCATCTTAAACATTCCAGCTCTCTGTTGTCTACCAAAGGCTGAGACACCTGGTGTAGCCTTCTGACTCTATACAATAGGGATGGTTATAATCATAGCTATCTTATGGGGGAGCTCGGAAGAATTAAATGAAATATAGCACATATAAAATATTAAGCAAGGTCAGAAAATGTACTATTATTTTATTAATATGGATGGAATATAGGATTTGTCACATAAGCAGTCAGAGTGGAAAAGAAGGCTGAGGTTGTGAAAGTTTTCAAGTCGGGAAAGAAAATGCCTAAACTAAGTATTAGGATCAAGGAGGCAGAATCATCTCTTCTTGAAAGCAAATATATCAACACAGAGTTTGAGAGTTTGCCTGCTTAAAAATTAAAATGAGACTTCAAATTTTTTTAACTAATAAAAGATGTTGTTTTAGAGAATGTATCAATAATTCCAAAGGAGTCTATCAATAAAATTGCCAATTCAGAGAGAGAAAACAAAATTACTCTAAAAGGTACACACTCATCTCTTTAAAAGCTATGTGCAGCAAACACTAGGAATTATAATATACCTAATTGGAATTAAAAGTTCTTTGCCATAAAAGGTACTGTAAAGTCACCTCATCTTACGTTTTACCTATCCTCTCATTTCTTTAGCTCCATTTCTCCCCCACTTCTCAACACAAAGCTTCTGTGTCTCGTTTCCTAGTGCATGGGGCCCACTCAAAGTTTCAAGGAGGATGAATAACTAAACAACGACTCTTTTCAATAAGTACACCTCTGGGGAAAAAACAACCCTGAGTGTGTGTGTATGTGTTGCACCTTTCCTGTTCATTTGGTTTTTCTCCACTCCCTTCGGCTGCCTCAGCTGTAGCATCTCGTCCTGTCTCCACCCAGCCTTTGCTACCCACTCAGCTGTAAGCCATACCAGTAACAATCTCAGCAGTAAACCAAAGTAACAATCTTGCTGTAAGCCATACCACTCACAGTCTCAGCTGTAAACCATACAGGTAACAATCTCAGCTGTAAACCATACGAGTAACAATCTCGCTGGTGCAGCCACAGCAGGTGACCCAGATTACAGAACACTGTGCTAATGCCAAGCTGTCTTGTTTAACAGCAGCTGCTCTATGCTCTGCCTTATTGATATTCAGATTCAGCAGACACAAATCACATGGCCCCTTTGAGGAGCACGCACTCTGCTTGAATGTGTTCAATAGCTACCGTCCTGCATAAACACACAGCTGAGGCCGCTGGTCTCCTCTGATTTTCCAGACTGCCATATATCTGACAAGACTATCCCAGAAAACATTACTCTTGTTTTCATTTGGGGAAGTTGGTGGACTATGATAGATAAAACAGAAGCACATATGATAGAAAGGAAGCCCATTCCTCTCTGGTAAAATAGATGCTTTGAACCATTATCCTTTGGGGAAAATTGAGGTTCTATCCCCTTCATCGTGAGAGCAACTGTTGGAACACAAAGTTCTTTAAAAGTGGAGATACACAGACTGGGGATAAAATGCTGTATAGCTTATGAGTAAGTTCCTTTTTGACTATATCAAAGTGCCAAATCTATTCTATAAAAGCATAATCACAACAAAATAACCTCTCTATGTGGCCATTTCAAACTCGTGCTCACCACTCGAAGGGGTGAAAGAGAACATTATCTATATCTAAATACTTATTGGAAATCATAGAATCTGAAAACCGTTCACACTGGCTGGTCCCACTGATTCAACACGACATGCTTGCTAACACCAAGTCCTTTTTACTTTTTAAAAACACCTTGCATTTTGCAGAACTTGCAGCACTACACACTATCCCCATGGAACATCTGCAAGTCAGGAAAAGTGCCAAAAGTTCGATAAATGGAAAAGACTTACTTTTTATGGAGATGAGCAGTGAGAGACTGAGGCAGAGGAGGAGATGGTGGCTAACTGTCCGTAGCGCCATGGTGTCCTGGAGGACGTGCCCCAACCTGCTGCTGGTGGTCTGGTCCCTGTCCAGCTCCAGCTCCCAGCCCTGCCTGACTCAGGGGGTAGCCAGCGTCTCAGAGTCTCACCTGAATGCTGTCTCTGCCCCTTCCCTCCAATAGCTCCCTCGCCACAAGGACTCAGATTCCAAGAGCAGTTGTACTTCTTAGCATCTTACTTGCACAGGGGGTGGGGTGATTTTTCAAACCTGGTACAGATTTTTTTCATGCTGGACTGGAGTCATCCCTCTCAAACCGTGTGTACTAGTTTCCTTCCATGAACAACTCTGCCTCCCAAGGGCCTGTTTAATGGTGTCCTAAATCATTCTTAGCAGAGGATTTAATTTCTGATGGCTGTCTTGGCACACAGTCGCTATGATCTGGCAACTGTTAAAGGATCACCCTATATTGCTGCATATTTACCTTCATCTTTAGAACACAATTCACAGATACATCAGCTTTTCATAAACTTACTCTCACAACTCAGATTATTGTTACTGATAAAATGGACAGAGATTATTTAGGAGCAGTTTTATCTCGGTAAAGAATCTGCCTGCAATGCAGGAGGCCTGGGTTCAATACCTGGGTTAGGAAGATCCCCTAGAAAAGGGAACATTACCTACGCCAGTATTCTGACCTGGAGAATCTCGTGGGCTGTATAGACCATGGGGTCACAGTTAGACATGACTGAGCAACTTTCACTCACTTTCTACAATAAACCTAGGGCCCACTTTTAATCCTGTTCATGCTATTTATATCTGTTGGGATTTCTTGAATGTTTGCTTTATCATAATGGTTAAATGCAAATATGTTTACTTACTTTTATATATACTTTTGCTACTTGGACTGCAAGGAGATCCAACCAGTCCATTCTAAAGGATATTAACCCTGGGATTTCTTTGGAAGGAATGATGCTAAAGCTGAAACTCTAGTACTTGGGCTACCTCATGCGAAGAGCTGACTCATTAGAAAAGACTTTGATGCTGGGAGGGATTGGGGGCAGGAGGAGAAGGGGACGACAGAGGATGAGATGGCTGGATGGCATCACTGACTCGATGGACGTGAGTCTGAGTGAGCTCCGGGAGCTGGTGATGGACAGGGAGGCCTGGTGTGCTGTGATTCATGGGGTCGCAAAGAGTCGGACATGACTGAGCAACTGAACTGAACTGAAACTATTTCTTGTGACTCGTGTTCAGTCGTGTCTGACTCTGTGACCCTGTGGACTGTAGCCCACCAGGCTCCTCTGTCCTTGGGATTCTCCAAGCAAGAATACCAGGGTGTGTTGCCATTTCCTTCTCCAGAGGATCTTCCCGACCCAGGACGGAGTGTGCCTCTCCTGCACTGGCAGGCGGATTCTTTACCATCGTGCCATCTGGGAAGCCCATATACTTATGCTAAGTACTGCAATATTTTCCTTCAGGTTAAATCGTTCAGGTTCTTAAGACTGCATTATCCTTGGACACTTGATGGAGACATCTACTAGTTTAAGTCAGATTCCTTACTCTCTAAGGTTATACTAGTACATGGTTTCACTCCATTGTTAAAACTGCCTACTTGTTACATTTAAAATGCAAGTTACTTTAGAAAAATTTTGTGTAAAACCTGAGGGCTCTGTCAAAAGTTAACATATTTTGAAGCCTCTATATTTCCTGCTTGTGTATCTAAATGGGGAATCGTATCTTGATAACTTAACGGTTTTTATTAATGTTATGCGTTGACCCACTCCCAGTGGATGTTACTTGCTCTAGTGAGGCTTATCCATTTTAGCTATCTCTATCTTACAGAGTTCATGATAGTTATTATTTTTTTTTTAAGTTTCCCCTACAATGCAAATAATTTAGTTTAGGCAGTTTAACAAAGTAATTACAGATTAAAGAGGCAATATTAATCCTCTGTTCTAATCCCTGTATTTTATTGGGTAGAGAACAAAAATGCAGAGCAATTATACTGTCTGCCCAGAGTCATCTAGTGAGATATGGCAGTTAGGACTACAGTCTCCCCACTGATTTCTAGAACATTATTCCTTCAATAAGCCTTGTGGCTTCCATTTCCATCTTTATTCTTATGCTTTTTGCAATGTGGACTCTGGGAAATCTTCCATCTGTCCTTAAATGGCCTCCAGGGAGAAATGAATAGGCTGAGCACAGAGCATTTGGGGGGCAGTAAAAATGCTCTGTATGACATTACAATGATGGATACATGTCATTTTACTCTTGTCCAAACCCATAGCCTGTACAATACCAAGAGTGAGCCCTAAGCTAATAGACTTTGGGTGATTCTGATTTGTTGATACAAGTTTATTTTGGTAAAAATGTACCATCTAGTAATATATGCTGATAACGGCGAGACTGTATGTGGGGACGCAGGGTGTATACAGGAATTCCCTGTGCCTTGCTCTCCATTTTACGGTAAACCTAAAACTGCTCTAACAAATAAAATCGTTTTTAAAAGGGCTCTACCGTGGAGCTCATGGACCTCAAGGCTAAGTGAGTGACCACCTGATAGACTGGAGAGGAAGTGAAGGGCTCCAGACATAGAATCTGATAGTACTAGAAAACATTCCGTAAAGTGTTATGAGTGTCACAACTAAAGAGAAAATTAGGGTTTTTCAAAAGACAAAAGTATTAAAGATAATAAGTGGTTGAGTAAATAATTACACAAAGGATATCTGACTATGCATCAGATTTGGGGCTAGTTAGGAAATCTTCACAAAAGAAGTAATATTTAAGCTGAATTTTCAAGTATGATTACAACAAATAAACAGGGAAAGTAGTATTTTAAGGGCATTTCAGTATTTTAAGGGCATATGTATGGGAATAGAGGCATAGAGTGGATGGGCAGATCTAGGAACTGAATATATTCTGACTTTGCAGAAATATGAGTGTGAACACGGCAATGTCAGTGTATAAAACTCAGTAAAATCAAGGTAGTTTAACTTCTAATATGAAGGAAGGAAACAATAGGTTTAAACATAGAATCAGCATAATGAGATTTGCATTTGGAAAGATAACTCCAGTGGTCATGTGGCAATGACTGGAAGAGGGCAGGTGAGAAGCACGGAAACCAGTGAAAAGGACATTGTCATAGTGCACAAGAGAGCTAAGGGGGCCCAAACTGCATCAGACAGTGGAGACAGCAAATAAAAGAAAAAGAATAAAGTCAGACAGATTTATTTAAATAATTAAATAAAGAACTAAACCAGACAGCTCTAAAGAGCCAGTGTAGAGACTATGGCTACAGAAAAGCTAGAAATTTTCCAGGTAAACCAGACAGATCTAAAGTGCCAGTGTTAGAGACTACGGCCCCAGAAAAGCTGTAAGTTTCTCAGCTTGGGCATTGGGATAATAGTCATGCACCCATAGAAATGAAGAATGTAAACAAGGCTTCCAAACAAGCAGCAAACCCTCTCTTCAAGTCAAACACACTGAAATACGTGCATTTGGACAAATAGTAGCTTTTGTGAAAATATACAGGTGAGCTCTAAAAGGAAGGGGAATGTCCATTTGGGACAGAAATCTCTTGGCTTCATGTGAGGGCCTGATTCCAAGCCCCCCTCCCCCACCCCACTGGCTATGGGATGCAAGCTGGCAGCAGGACTCCTGCTCTTGACTGTGGACAGAGAGCTCCTGGTGAGAGACAGAACCCAGACCTGCCCCAAGGGTGAGCCAACACCAGGGGGAGGTCTCAGCTGAAACTGAACATGTGGCGTAACGTTTTAAGCCAAAAATCTTATTAAAAATAAAAGGGAAAGAGAAAAGTACTGGTTTGTAAATAGGAAAATGGCACCATGAGCAGAGCCGAACAGGAACCATTATGTGGGAAAGCTGAAACTCAGAGTTCACACTGGGCCATGGAAGGCAGCCTCTACTGAAGATGACCTCACAGTCTGAAACCACAGATCAAATAGAAGCCCGCTGCCATGAGAGAGAGCAGACAAGACAAATGGGAACATTCACACTCAGGAGACTCAAAGAAAATGGGAGCGAGCTATCAGAAGAGACTAAAATAACACTATAAAATGTCTGTTTAAAAGCTTTTAGAGCAAAAGGAATATATGAGTTTCGAAAAACAAGACATCATAAAAAAACTATTAGACATATTAGAAAGTGAACCAAATATAAATTCTAAAACTGAAAAATAGTCATTGAAATAAAAAATTCAACTCACAGCTTAAATGGTAGAATGACACTACGCTCAGCTAAATAGACGGTCCCGAAGAACTCAGCTGTAATAGAGCAGTGTGAGATAAAGAGATGGCCCCAAGGAACGAACACTGAAGAGATGTGGAAAGTTCTACTTCAGGAGAAAGAAGGAAGAAAACAAAATGGAGAGGATATAATTCCTGAGAACTCATGGTATATATTTTTCAAATATGAAAAAAATATGGCTCCTTGAATTTAGAAAAGCCCACTGATTCTGTACGAAATACTGTATCTAAAGTGTATCAAAAAAAAGCAAAATGAAACCAACTGAAGAAAATAAAATCTTAACGGTCGATATTTGTCTTCAAAGTTAAAAAGTGTACAGTGGAATGACAGTAAGAAGTCCTGAAGACTTTTCATCAATAAACTAGATGTCGTAATAAAAGGAATGTAAGAGAAGATGAGGGTGCGTAGACAGACATAAGTATGGTTTTAAAGTTTGTTCAGTGTGAGATGCCTATTCAGAACCAAGATGAGGATATGTGGTAGGATCTGGAAATACAACTCTGGAACTCAGGATAGCAGTTCTTTTTGGTGGAAAGGACAGGTACCATATTAACGTACAAACATCATTGAGTGCCTGTTGTGTACCAGACACCAGAATCAACATCGGGGTCACTGCTCTTATGAATCTAGGGAACACATGCAACCTAGTGAGAAAGAATACTTCATCACTCAGTTACTTGAGGTTTAAAGGTGACTTAACAGCGTGCCAACAGCGCTGGTCACCTTCAGCTGGTCACCTGCTCTCGACTGCAGATTCTTTCCTGGACACTGTGTGCTCAGTTGCTCAGTTGTGCCCGACTCTTTGCAAACCCGTGGACTGTAGACCGCCAAACTCCTCTGTCCATGGGATTCTCCAGGCAAGAATACTGGGGTAGGAGGGTGGCCATTTCCTTCCCCAGGGGATCTTCCCAACCCAGTGATAAGCCTGCATCTCCTACATTGACTGGTGGATTCTTTACTTCTGATCTACCTGAGAAGCCCTCCTGGACACTAGCTTATTTAAAACTCACAGAATCTCCACAAAGTATATGAAGTTACACGAATCTGACAAGTGAGTGATGCAGGTCAAACATATAATAAGTGATAGAGCTCAGATCCAAACCTAGTTCTATTAATCTACTGTTCTTAATTCTTGTTATAATAGTATTTATTTAATTATATAAGTAAATTATAAATTTATTCTTATAAAAACACTCTAAAGAATCATGAGTACCTATCTCACACTCTTCTCCAGAAATAACCATTGTTATTGTTTGTGAAGATTGTTTTATACCATCCTAGGCCACAGGTTGACAGATATATAGATTATTGATTGATTGATTGATAGAAAAGTTCTTTGGCTTTTCATTTTTTTGTTTAAATAATGATATTATAGTATGTGTATTATTATGCAACTTCTTCTTCTCATTCAACAATATGTCTTGGGTATTTTTGCACATTATTAAATCTATCTCAGACTTTTTTTTTTTTTTGGTCTCCAGAGGGTCTCACTCTTGGGTGCCTGTGCTGACCACACACTCAATCCCACCCCAGGCTCTCCTATCTGGACACCCCTCTTGGGGACCCTCTACCCCCAGAGCCCTCAGCCTTATCACCAGGAGCCACAGGGCTTGCAGGATCCAGCTGGTACCTGGATACAAGGGACTTCTCCAGCATCTGTGTGCACAGATCCACGCAGATCTGGAATCTCCTGCATCTCAACTAGCTCCAGACCAGGAACAGCGGCTCCACGGCCAGCCTACGGCAGCCAGGGTCCACAAAGGACCAGGACCCAGCCAGGGAGGGTGGCAGCGAGGAGAAGGCGGCATTCAGCTCTCTGATTTACACTTTATAATGCCATAAGGCAGTCCACAGGATGGATGTACCATGTTTTAATTTTTTCATTTTCCAGCATCAATGTTGTTCCCAATTTTCTCTATGCAAACAATAATTTAATAATAATCATTTTACATGCTTTTTTGTGCAAATGCATAAGAGTTTCCATAGGGCAAAGGCCTAAAAGCAGTAATTTTAGAGTATCTTCATTTTTAAATTCAACAGATGCTTCACAAAATGAGGTGACCAACTTTAACTTTTCTCAGTTGTATGTGAAGAAACTTATTTCTCTACATTTCTCCAACATTGTCAACATCAAATGATAAAACATATATCTAAATCTCAGTGGGGAGGGGAGTGGCTATATGAAATAAGACTGGATATTTTTTTATAAATTCTGAAACTTGTTATTAAGTATATGGAGGTTCATCATATTACTCTACTTTTGTATAGATTTTTAAAATTCATAATCAACTCTTGAAAATTTAACTTGCATATCCTTCATACATAAAAAAACTGAGCATCTTTTGAACATTTGTGTTTTCTCTTCAGTGATTTGCCAACCCACATCTTGTTTTCTATTAACTTCCTTAAATTTTTATTTATTTTGTTGTTTTCTTTATAAAGTTAATGTCAATTCTTAGTCTGCTGTAAGTGTTGAAAATAGTTCCTCCTTTCAGGTTTGTTTATAGTTTTTTTCTTTATGAACACTTAGATTTTTATTTAACAGTTTATCTGCCTTACATACATTTATTTATCTTATTTTTATGCCCTTTTGTTTTTATCTTATAGAAGAAAAGGTTACAAGATTATTCACATAGGATGTTACTGGTATCTTATTCCAATATTTATTTTAAATTTTAAAAATGTTGCTTTGTTTTATAGATTCATATACAATCCAATTTTATGAATGTGGAACTTATAAATCTAACTTTATTTCTAAATGGATTGCCAATAGTCAAAATAATTTCCTGTGTATTTCAAATTTGAAATCACATATAAAATTCCCATCTGCACATGAACTTGTTTTGTTTCACTGTCTTTATGTGTATTTCTTTGCCAATGAACTGAGTTAAAGTAAGTTTGGAATATGGTATTGTAAGCATGCTGCAGTCCATGGTGTCACAAAGAGCTGGACATGACCGGGCGACTGAACAACAGCAGCATGTACCTTTACAGTGGTAGAGAATCTGCCTGCTGACGCAGGAGATGCAAGTGACTCGGCTTCAATCCCTGGGTCGGGGAGATCACCTGGAGGAGGGCATGGCAACCCACACCAGTCTTTTTGCCTGGAGAATCCCATAGACAGAGGAGCCTAGCAGGCTACCGTCCATAGCGTTGCAAAGAGTTGGACACAGTTGACTACTTAGCACTCACACATGCAAGAACTTGGAAACAAACAAATAAATCCTAATGAAAAACCTGCTGGCTTCATGAACGGTTAACAAAAGATCAAGATCAACAAGGATTAGTTACATGGCTGAAAAAAAAAAATCATGACTTTTTGTCTGAAATATTACTGACTTTAATCTTGGTTTCTAAATATAAAGAAACCTTTTTATTTAAGCTAATTCTGATTTTACAGCAATTTGATAAATTACATCTTCGTAAGCAAATAAGAAAGCCTTCCTCAGAGATCAATGCAAAGAAATAGCGGAAAACAACAAAATGGGAAAGACTAGAGATCTCTTCAAGAAAATTAGAGATACCAAGGGACATTTCATGCAAGATGGGCTCAATAAAGGACAGAAATGGTATGACCTAACAGAAGCAGAAGATATTAAGAGGTGGCAAGAATACACAGAAGAACTGTACAGAAAAGATCTTCACGACCCAGATAATCACGCTGGTGTGATCACTCACCTAGAGCCAGACATCCTGGACTGTGAAGTCAGTGGGCCTTAGAAAGCATCACTACAAACAAAGCTAGTGGAGGTGATGGAATAGCTCCAGCTGAGGTGTTTCAAATCCAGAAAGATGATGCTGTGAAAGTGCTGCACTCAATATGCCAGCAAATTTGGAAAACTCAGCAGTGGCCACAGGACTGGAAAAGGTCCGTATTCATTCTAATCCCCAAAAGGCAATGCCAAAGAATGCTCAAACTACTGCACAATAACACTCATCTCACACGCTAGTAAAGTAATGCTTAAAATTCTCCAAGCCAGGCTTCAGCAATACATGAACTGTGAACTTCCCGATATTTAAGCGGGTTCTAGAAAGGGCAGAGGAACCAGAGATCAAATTGCCAGCATCTGCTGGATCATCAAAAAGCAAGAGAGTTCCAGGAAAACATCTATTTCTGCTTTATTGACTATGCCAAAGCATAGTGTATCACAGTAAACTGTGGAGAATTCTGAAAGAGATGGGAATACCAGACCACCTGACCTGCCTCTTGAGAAATCTGTATGCAGGTCAGGAAGCAGCAGTTAGAACTGGACATGGAACAACAGACTGGTTCCAAATAGGAAAAGGAGTACGTCAAGGCTGTATATTGTCACCCTGCTTGTTTAACTTATATGCAGAGTACATCATGAGAAACGCTGGGCTGCAAGAAGCACAAGCTGGAATCAAGATTGCTGGGAGAAATATTAATAACCTCAGATATGCAGATAACACCACCCTTATGGCAGAAAGTGAAGAGGAACTAAAAAGCCTCTTGATGAAAGTGAAAGAGAAGAGTGAAAAAGTTAGCTTAAAGAGCAACATTCAGAAAACAAAGATCATGGCATTCGGTCCCATCACTTCATGGGAAATAGATGGAGAAACAGTGGTAACAGTGTCAGACTTTATTTTGGGGGCTCCAAAATCACTGCAGATGGTGACTGCAGACAAGAAATTAGAAGATGCTTACTCCTTGGAAGGAAGGTTACGACCAACCTAGACAGCATATTAAAAAGCAGAGATATTACTTTGCCAACAAAGGTAGGTCTAGTCAAGGCTATGGTTTTTCCAGTGGACATGTATGGATGTGAGAGTTGGACTGTGAAGAAAGCTGAGCACCAAAGAATTGATGCTTTTGAATTGTGGTGTTGGAGAAGACTCTTGAGAGTCCCTTGGACTGCAGGGAGATCCAACCAGTCCATTCTGAAGGAGATCAGCCCTGGGATTTCTTTGAAAGGAATGATGCTAAAGCTGAAACTCCAATACTTTGGCCACCTCATGTGAAGACCTGACTCACTGGAAAAGACTCTGATGCTGGGAAGGATTGGGGGCAGGAGGAGAAGGGGACGACAGAGGATGAGATGGCCAGATGGCATCACCGCCTCAATGGACATGGGTTTGGGTTAACTCCAGGAGTTGGTGATGGACAGGAGGCCTGGCATGCTGCAGTTCATTGGGTCACAAAGAGTTGGACAAGACTGAGCGACTAAACTGAACTGAAGCAAATTGAATCATTGATCTTTTCTTTCTACCTGATCCTCTCAAAATTTGGAAACTCTTAGTATTCTTATTTTTATAGCAATAAAACTGTTTGCATAAGAGTCTGTTCTTGTAATAGGACACAACTGGAAACACTGACTTTGACTGGAAGATCATATTTGAGAATATGCATAGAATCATATATGACCAGTTTTAAAGAATTAAAGTGGACCTTATGCAGCAATAAATTCCTCCAGAAAAACACCGTGCTACCTTGCCTACAAGGTCCCCAACAGCCTTACCAGGTAAATAAGGAAGGCCACTCCTGGCAGGTTTCTCATGATGTACTCTGCATATAAGTTAAATAAGCAGGGTGACACTATACAGCCTTGACGCACTCCTTTTCCTGTTTGGAACCAGTCTGTTGTTCCATGTCCAGTTCTAACTGTTGCTTCCTGACCTGCATACAGATTTCTCAAGATGCAGGTTAGGCGGCCTGGTATTCCCATCTCTTTCAGAATTTTCCACAGTTTATTGTGATCCACACAGTCAAAGGCTTTGACATAGTCAATCAAGCAGAAATAGATGTTTTTCTGGAACTCTCTTGCTTTTTCCATGATCCAGCGGATGTTGGCAATTTGATCTCTGGTTCCTCTGCCTTTTCTAAAACCAGCTTGAACATCAGGGAGTTCACGGGTCACGTATTGCTGAAGCCTGGCTTGGAGAATTTTGAGCATTACTTTACTAGCATGTGAGATGAGTGCAATTGTGCGGTAGTTTGAGCATTCTTTGGCATTGCCTTTCTTTGGGATTGGAATGAACACTGACCTTTTCCAGTCCTGTGGCCACTGCTGAGTTTTCCAAATGTGCTGGCATATTGAGTGCAGCACTTTCACAGCATCATCTTTCAGGATTTGAAACAGCTCCACTGGAATTCCATCACCTCCACTAGGGTTGTTCGCAGTGCTGTTTTCTAAGGCCCACTTGACTTCATATGTCTGGCTCTAGATTAGTGTTCACATAATCATGATTACCTGAGCCGTGAAGATCTTTTTAGTACAGTGTATTCTTGCTACCTCTTCTTAATATCTTCTGCTTCTGTTAGGTCCAGACCATTTCTGTCCTTTATCGAGCCCATCTTTGCATGAAATGTTCCCTTGGTATCTCTACTTTTCTTGAAGAGATATTTAGTCTTTCTCATTCTGTTCTTTTCCTCTATTTCTTTGCATTGATTGCTAAGGAAGGCTTTCTTATCTCTTCTTGCTATTCTTTGGAACTCTGCATTCAGATGCTTATATCTTTCCTTTTCTCCTTTGCTTTTTGTCTCTCTTCTTCGACTAAGGTCTGTCTAGTCAAGGCTATGGTTTTTTCTGTGGTCATGTATGGATGTGAGAGTTGGACTGTGAAGAACGCTGAGCGCCAAAGAATTGATGCTTTTGAACTGTGGTGTTAGAGAAGACACTTGAGAGTCCCTTGGACTGCAAGGAGATCCAACCAGTCCATTCTGAAGGAGATCAGCCCTGGGATTACTTTGGAAGGAATGATGCTAAAGCTGAAACTCCAGTACTTTGGCCACCTCATGAGAAGAGTTGACTCATTGGAAAAGACTCTGCTGCTGGGAAGGATTGGGGGCAGGAGGACAAGGGGACGACCGAGGATGAGATGGCTGGATGGCATCACGGACTCGATGGATGTGAGTCTGAGTGAACTCCGGGAGCTGGTGATGGACAGGGAGGCCTGGCATGCTGCGATTCATGGGGTCGCAAAGAGTCGGGCATAACTGAGCAATTGAACTGAACTACACTGAACTGGTAGGTTCAGGAATGTCAAAATATTTGGGGGACACTGAGAAGAGAGGAATTCTCCCAAATGTATAGGTGCTGCAGGTGAATTTGATGGCACGTCCTTGGCATTGCTTTCCTGGCCTTTATAGGCCTCTCAAAGTTTAATCTCAGGTTCTTGATGAGAAGTTCAGGGCATTCAATTTAAAAGAATGTATATGATTAATTACACTTATCTAAATAATCAGACCAAGTTTATTGAAATCGACTCATTTTCCAAACAAATTGATCTTAATTTAGCTATAGTGGGTAGAAATGAGGGTAATCTTAGAGAGAAAAAAAAATTCAGTGGATATTAAGTTCTAGTGCTGTTATTTGTCTCTGAGGTAATAAATATGTAGTAAATACATTTCAGGTGGTATATAAGCATGACACCTGAAATGAGAACAACTCTGGGAGGAGGATGGCTTCGCAAGGGAACAGTTCAAAGTTGGAGGTGAGCAAAAGCTTCCCATCAGGGATACAGGTTCGAAACCAGGAGGCTGAAGACCTTCAGAGAGGAAGAATCCATTCAAGACACACTAAATCAACTCTACTCCAATAAAAAGAAGTATAGCCACTTAATTTCCAGATAATAGTTACACTCTCATAAGCTGTGTGCTCAGTTGCTCAGTCATGTCTGACACTTTGCAATCCCATGACTGCAGCCCGCCAGGCTCCTGTGCCCATGGGATTTCCCAGGCAAGAATTCTGGAGTCAGTTGCCATTCTCTTCTCCAGGGGATCTCCCGATCCAGGGATTGCAACCTTGTCTCCTGCATGCAGGCAGATTCTATACCATCTGAGCCACTAGGGAAGCACTGGAGACTTTCAGAGAGGAAGCGTCAATTCAAGAAACACTAAATCAACTATACTCCAATAAAAATTTTTTTTTAAGGATATCCATGTAATTTCCAGGTAACAATTATATTTTATAAGCTATTTTTCAATATATGGAGCATTTTATACTCTCAACTTCATAACAACTCAGATTAGAAAATATTATTGCAGCATTTTATGATTGAGAAAAGAGATTAAACAATATAAAGTAAAAAAATCCCTGTCACTTATTTTCAAATCTGAAGACATCTGTACATCTACAATGAGTATTAATCTTTCTCTCAGTATGCAGGAGTGTTATAGTTTAAAGTGTTGGAATATATTTCAAAGAAGAAGTGGGAGAAAAGAAACACTAGCAGGACTTAGTTACTGACTGAGAGTGAAGAGTGTGGGACAGGGAGGCATGAAGAATGATTCAGGTTTCTGGCTTTGCAAACTCAGATGTCAGTGGAGTCAAAGAAACATGAAATTATTTTTAGTTTAAAGGTTAGGCAGTGTTGAAATTTAAAAGAATACAAATTTTTTTTTTTATTTTACACATAAAACCCTTGCTAGGGAAACGCACACACGCGCACACACACATATGTGCACACACACACATACACACAGTAGGAAACGGATAGGATATAAATAAAGCACACAGCAGAACCTATGCTTTCACAAGCTACATGGCAGATTGTCTGGTGCAACAGTGGAGCTAAGTAAGGACTCATGCCCAGAGTCAGGATGTTCCAAGTTGCTCTGTTCAGAACAGAACTCAGCCAGCGGCCATGCCATGAGGCACTGGACTAGACCACAGTGAGGAGACTTCTGACATGATCTACTTAGGTAAAAAGCAGAGACATTGCTTTGCCAACAATGGTCCATCTAGTCAAAGCTATGGTTTTTCCAGTAGTCATGTATGGATGTGACAGTTGGGCTATAAAGAAAGCTTAATACCAAAGAATTGATGCTTTCGAACTGTGATGTTGGGGAAGACTCTTGAGAGTCCCTTGGACTGCAGGGAGATCCAGTCAGTCCATCCTAAAGGAAATCAGTCCCGAATATTCATTGGAAGGACTGATGCTGAAGCTGAAACTCCAATACTTTGGTCACCTGATGCAAAGAACTAACTAATTAGAAAAGACCCTGATGCTAGGAAAGATTGAAGGCAGGAGGAGAAGGGGATGACAGAAGATGAGATGGTTGGATGGCATTACCCACTCAATGGACATGAGTTTGAGCAAGCTCTGGGAGCTGGTGATGGACTGGGAAGCCTGGCGTGCTGAGTCCATGGGGTCACAAAGAGTCAGACACGACTGAGCAACTGTACTGAACTACTTAGGGTATTCAGGGCCCCAAACCCATGGACTCTGTTCACAATAGGGACTCAGGCACAAAGTGGTAAAGTGAGACAAATCAGCAAGACCAGGCAAATATGCTGAAAAGAGTAAGAGGAATTAAGTTGAAAGAATAAGCTTCACAGTCATATGAGAAAACACTCTAAAGCAACAAGATTGACTCTTGTTCCCAACTTGTAATACTTTGGCAGAAATGTCTGCAGCACCTTGGGCCTGAGTCTGTACTTTCAGGTTACCCAGTGAATAGCTGAGACGGCCAGAGCAAAGCAGTTGACTGACAGGTGAAAGGATCCTGGTTCTCCATTAATCCAGGCCCATTTGACGTGGGCACTTCCTTACAATTACACTGCTCATTTACAACCAGGCTCTGAACCGTGATGGGTAATGAGTCGGTAAATATTTTCCTTGGCTAGATCCTCATCTAAGAGCTTAGAATACATATGTTATAAGTAACAGGTAATCTAGAGGAAATTATTGGCAGAATACTTAATCCCTCAAAGGATAGATGAGAATTTAGGAGAACAGGTTGGAATAACCTGAGTAAAACCATGGTGATGCCTCATCATGACAATATGAACAGCTTAACTTCATCAGGATAATACCACTCACACAAATGAATTCTAATGATTTCCCCATTCTGTCAAAGTCAAGGAAGACAGAACCAGGTGCTCTATCAAAGTAAGGCTGGGCAGTGCACCTGGATTTGCCATGTGGCACTACCAAGCTACCCCAAATGGAAAATTGACAACTTCTCCAAAGGAATTCAGGATGAGGATGCTGCTGTCAAATGAAGGGGAAATGGATGCAGGGCACCAAAAGAAGCAGATGCCCATTATAAACCTACAGAAATAGTCATCAAGAAGCCATGACAAGGCTGAGTATCCTTAAGAGCTTTTAAATTTAAACTAGCACAAAATCCAAGAGACAGCCTTCTGAGTGGGAGAAAACAAGAGCAAATGAAGCAACTGACAAACAACTAATCTCAAAAATATACAAGCAACTTATGCAGCTCAACTCCAGAAAAATAAACGATCCAATCAAAAAAATGGGCCAAAGAACTAAATAGGCATTTCTCCAAAGAAGACATACGGATGGCTAACAAACACATGAAAAGATGTTCAACATCACTCATTATCAGAGAAATGCAAATCAAGACCACAATGAGGTACCATTTCACTCCAGTCAGAATGGCTGTGATCCAAAAGTCTACAAGCAATAAATGCTGGAGAGGATGTGGAGAAAAGGGAACCCACTTACACTGTTTGTGGGAATGCAAACTAGTACAGCCACTATGGAAAACAGTGTGGAGATTCCTTAAAAATTGCAAATAGAACTGCCTTATGACCCAGCAATCCCACTGCTGGGCATACACACTGAGGAAACCAGAATTCAAAGAGACACATGTACCCCAATGTTCACTGCAGCATTGTTTATAATAGCCAGGATATGGAAACAACCTAGATGTCCATCAGCAGATGAATGGATAAGAAAGCTGTGGTACATATAGACAATGGAGTATTACTCAGCCCTTAAAAAATAAATTTGAATCAGTTCTAATGAGATGGATGAAATTGGAACCGATTATACAGAGAGAAGTAAGCCAGAAAGAAAAACACCAATACAGTATACTGACACATATATATGGAATTTAGAAAGATAGTAATGATGACCCTGTATGCGAGACAGCAAAAGAGACACAAAGGTATAGAACAGACTTTTGGCCTCTGAGGGAGAGGGAGAGGGTAGGATGATTTGGGAGAATGGCATTGAAACATGTATACTGTCATGTGAGAAACGAAGCGCCAGTCTGTGTTTGATGCAGGATGCAGGGCTGGAGCATGGGGATGATCCAGAGAGATGATATGGGGTGGGAGGTGGGAGGGGGTTTCAGGATTGGGAGCTCATGTACACCTGTGGCTGATTCATGTCAATGTGTGGCAAAACCAATACAGTTTGTAACGTAGAATAAAGTAAAAATTTAAAAAAAAAGAAAAAATAAACTACCACAAAATCCAACGAATAAATCCAGTACCTAGTCACACGTGAAAAATATTACTCCCCATTGAAGAGAAGGCCCATCACGAAATTGCTGGATATATTAAAATTTGTGTTACTGAGTTTTGCAAAGCTTAATTGAGAGAAATTTTCTAGAACTGTGGAGAAAACACAAATATAAACTTCTGAAGTCACACAATAAGATAAAGGCAACTATTTATAATTTATTAGCATATATCAACTTACTTTATTCAAATTCTATACTTGCCTTTAGAAATTATTATATTTTGTAATGATATATAAAGATGTCTTTTTATTGTAGTTGATTTATAATATATTAGCTTCTGATGTGCAGCCAAGTGGTTCAGTGTATTTTGATTATACTGGAATATATGAATCAATATATATATTTTTAAAATGGTTTCCTGAGTTCAGGTTGCAGTCCTGATTCTAGTTAATCTAAGTTCCCACTCAGAAATTAAAACAGATGAGGCCCTTTTGCTCCCTGTCCTCATTCAATTATCACCACCACAGTAAAGCAGAAATAGCAACAGAGCCTGGGAATTGAGTAGAAGAGACAGTATGAAAAAAAAAAATTCTATTCACATCATGAATCATTGTGACATTACTAAGAAAAGAACACGAGCAATTCTGACAAGCCCACCACTGACATCAATATTAATTCCTAAAATCCTGAGTGGACTAAAACTCTCAGCACCCTACAGTATTTCTTTTTTCTATCCTGCTATAAATGGTGATTCCATAGACTTGTGTGCATTGCTTAGAAGGGAGGGAAAAAGCATACAGAGGGAGCCATTCGCTAACCCTGGTCTTCAGGGGGCCTGGGTACCATCCCAGGTGAATAACTGTAAGGTTCCTGAGCCTGCACAGTGTCCAGGAAGCTTTTTTTTTTAATCAAATATATGTGCTGCAGCTTTCTTCCCAGTAATTATTCTTATATCTATAAATACTTGTATTTATTGAGTTGGCCAAAAAGTTCATTCAGGTTTTTCTGTAACATCTCATGGAAAAACCCAAAGGAACTTTTTCCCCAATCCAATGCCTCCCTAGGGAGAAGAGAAGGGATGTGTGAATTGGGAGGTTGAAGAGAACAGAGTGGAAGTTCAGATCCAGAGCTGGTCCATAGTTTGGATCCATAGCTACCTAAACCCTTTTCACCATTTGCATCCCTAGGACATTTGGAATGAGCTCTAAGATTATTTCTGCACCCAAGTGCTTAGGACTGAAAAAAATTCCCCAAATCTCAGATTTACAGTTGCAACCTCACTGGGCTTATCTACAAATGGTAATAGAAGCTCCCAACACAAAGAATTGTTAATTCTCTTAAAACTTGATAGTTTTAGAAAATGTAGTTATAGACTTAAAAATTCAGGTCCAGTAAGAAAAAATCCAAAACAACTTAAGGGTGATTTTACTTTACCAAGACTTCTCCGGTGGCTCAGATGGTAAAGCGTCTGCCTACAACGCAGGAGACCTGGGTTCGATCCCTGGGTTGTGAAGATCTCCTGGAGAAGGAAATGGCAACCCACTCCAGTATTCTTGCCTGGAAAATCCCACAGATGGAGGAACCTGGTAGGCTACAGTCCATGGGGTCACAAAGAGTCGGACACGACTGAGCAACATTTACTTACTTTACCAAGTGAATCTCTGCTTTGCAAAAAGATACACCCCATATACTATTTTCCTTCCAAAAATGTTAGGTTTTTTCCTTTCCTTATAAAACACATTTCATGTGATATATGGCAGATGTGAGCACTCAAATCTAAATTCCTTTGTTGTATCATTCAAAATCATTTGTCAGTCCCAAGCATAAACCAGGTTTTGGAAAAACAAAGATAAATTCATCCAATTATTTACGTTAAGAGCCCATATTAAGACGAGTGTACACAATCACGAATACAATGAATTATAACATAATGAGATAAATATTTTAAAACATGTCCAAAGTACTGTGAAGGTAGGAAAGCAAAAGTGATTAATTCGGCCTGAAAATTCAGAGGCAACTTCCTGGAAAGAGGTGCCATTGAAAGGTATGTCTGGAAGAGAAGATGCTGCAGATTTTGTGACCTGGAAAGTGGTGCCAAGGAGTCTGGCGGGTCAATGAAGGACCATAAGTAAGGGAGAAATATAATCAGATGAGCAGTTTAAATTTAAGGATGATAATTCCAGCTGTGGCATGATGAATAAAGTGGAATCATCTGGATAAGAGGGACTGTGGGAATTTGAAGCAGAATAAGGCAGAAGGGGACAAATTATGGTCTGTAGAACAATTCTCAACAGCTGCCTATGTTTATGTCACCTACAAGCTAAGATGGGATTTTTACAGTTTCAAATAGTTGAACATTTTTAACAGAATAATATCTAACATATAAAACGTCAAAAGTATATAAACTTCAAATTTCTGTGTCCATAAATAAAAGTTTTATTGGGGCACATACATGCTGTCTATGGCTGATTGCATTCACAGCACCATGCAGAAATGAGCATTTACAACACAGACTGTATGGTCCACAAAACCGAAACTGTTTATGACCTAGCTTTTCACTGAAAAAAGTCTGCTAATGTCTGAACTCAGGTATGAGCAAACTGGATGGCTAGGTCCAGTATGAGTTGTATTCGGAAAGATTCTTCAACCAGCAGTAAACCATCAGCATCACTGAAAAATATTTCTGTTTCTAGATATTAACCTAGCTCAAGTTCTGGGGACTGATAATAATCCAGAATAGAGAAAAGGATCACCACGAGAGAAAACTGGGAAAACTGGCAATAGACAGGTAGTCTAAAACCTTCCTTCTTCCCAACACCACAATACCAATTGAAAATGATTTAAAAAAACAACCACCACCACCATTAAAATACTGGAAACCTCCATATTACACTGAAGACTTAGGAAGGAAGCTAGGTCTAAGAGACAAATTACAAGGAATTTTTAACAGAATGGTTTTAAGACAATATTAAAAGAAGCCAGGGAGACTCGAACACACAGCTTCCATTCCGGAGAAAGTGATCTTAATCGGCAGGAAAGGATTAAGAGATATTTTGAGGAACGGAGATTAAAAGCGCAGCCAGTGCCGTCTCTAACGCCGTTCTCTGTGGCTGCATTCACTAAATGTGTCTTTAATGAGCACTGATTGTGCAAGCTTAAATCCCTGAACCTGTTTCTTTTAAACAGCTACTTACAGATCTGCTGGGAAAATCAAATATCAGCCAGTCCCAGCCCTCTGCAACAAGGATGACAACAAACTCGTCTCTAGTGTTTCCCATGTGCTCAGCATTGTTCTAAGCACTGGATGTATTCATTTATTTAAGTCCTCACGACAGCATTTTGCAGATAAGGAAACCACAGGGAGCAAAGTTAAGTAAATTACATGAGGCTCCACAGCTGTGAGTGCAAAGCTGTGACTGGAAACCAGATAGTCTGTACACAGGGTCCGTGTTCTCAATACTGGACTATTTCTTCAGATCAAATAAAGTATGAAAAGCAGCACAATGTCTGTTTCCATTGTTCAGTAAATGTGCTTATTTACATATTTCTGAATTTCTTTAATCACTGGTACAGAGGTGAGGGCTACCAAGTGGACAGATTGGAGGATAGATGGAAATCACTCTGCTTGAAGACCTTTCTATCAGGGGCACTTAGAGAAGCTCATCAGGAGAATCAAGGGAAAGAAAAACCTTATCATACAGAAAATAACATGGCAAGGAAGCACTTCTTACTAAGTGGGGGCTCTTCCCTGATGCAAAAAGCTGCTCTCCCACAGAGGAGGTGCCCTAGCAGAGGCTGGTACAAAAGTCAGTTTGGGGCTTTCCCTAGTGGCTTGGTGGTAAAGAATCCACCTGCAATTCAGGAGACGTGGGTTCGATCCCTGGTCCTGGAACATTCCACATGATGTGGAATAACTAAGCCCATGAGTCACAACTACTGGGCCTCTGCTCTAGAGCCCAGGAACCACAGCCACTGAGCCCACACGCCTCAGCTACTGCAGCCTGCACACCTGGAGTCTGTGCTGGGCAGTGGGAGAAGCCACCACGAGAAGCTTGAGAACCGCAACCAATGGAGACCCAGCACAGCCAAAAACACATGACTAAAAAGTCAGCTCAACTAAGGAAAGCTAGTGTCCAGTAACAGAGCATCACCACACACAGGAATGAACAGAGAAAATCTTTCTCTGCCAGAACCACACAGCCCTGTCTCTATGCCCCTAATATTGCTGAATAATATTGCTGAACTGGTATAATTTACATCAAGCAACGCTTCAAAATAAGATCTGAAAGGGGACAGTAACATAATGTCCACAAAGCATCAAGTCAGGGAGTTTTATGGAAAATACTAGTTTCTCTTCTCGTATGAAAACATTAATAAAGAAAAAAGGAAGGAGTTTTGCCCTATCAGAAAGTGGGAAAAAGACCTAAACAGACATTTCTCCAAAGAAGACATACAAATGGCTAACAAACACATGAAAAGATGCTGAACATCGTTCATTATTAGAGAAATGCAAATCAAAACTATGATGATATTTTTTTTCTCACACTGGTCAGAATGGCCATCATCAAAAAGTCTACAAACAATAAATGCTGGAGAGGGTGTGGAGAAAAGGGAACGCTCTTGCACTGTTGGTGGGAATGTAAATTGATACAGCCACTATGGAAGGCGGTATGGAGAGTCCTTAAAAACTTGGAATAAAAACACCATATGACCCAGCAATCCCACTCCTAGGCAAATACTCTGAGGAAACCAAAATTGAAAAAGACACATGTATCCCCCTGGTGGCTCAGAGGTTAAAGTGCCTGCCTCCAATGTGGGAGACCTGGGTTCGATCCCAGGGTCAGGAAGATCCCCTGGAGAAGGAAATGGTAACCCACTCCAATATTCTTGCCTGGAAAATCCCATGGACGGAGAAGCCTGGTAGGCTACAGTCCATGGGGTCGCAAAGAGTCGGACGCGACTGAGCGACTTCACTTTCATCCCATTGTGCATTGCAGCACTATTTACAACGGCTAGCAGTCCATGGGATCGCGACTGAGTGTCTTCACTTTCACTTCTCACTTCCATGCACTGGAGAAGGAAATGCCACTGAAATGCTCTGGGGCTTCCCCAGTGGGTCAGTGGTAAAGAATCCGCCAACAACGGAAGAGTTTGATCTTCGAGCTGGGAAGATCCCCTGGAGGAAGGCACAGCAACCCACTCATACGGAAGTGGGAGTCCATACTCCCATGGACTGAGGAGGCTGGTGGGCTACGGTTTATAGACAGCAAAGAGTTGGACACGACTGAAGCGATGAGCACGCACACGCGGGCACCGTAATGCTACATGACGTGCATGTCTCAAAATCTGTGAAACTACAACACAGAGAGTGGACTCTGGTGCAAACTATTGATTTTAGTCAGTAACACAGCAATACTGGCTCAACAATTGTAACAAACACGTAATAAGGGAGAAACTGTGTTCATGTGTATATAAGTGGGAGGACTGAGATATACCTGTATTAATCTGCTCAACTTTTCCGTAAACCGAAAATTGCCCTAGAGATAAAATCTATTTTTTTAAACCTGGAAAAAAAAAGGATGAATAAAGAAAGAAAAAGGACAGAGTTTCGCACTATCTTTAAATAGTGAACACACACATTTATGATTACTGTAATTATTAAATATTAATTACGTAAAATTATGAATTGTAGTTATATGCCCTCTAATAAGGAATCATGAAACATTAATAATAGGGCCAATCCTCTTGGCTGCTTTTCCACCAGATTCCTAATTTTCTTTTATTTTTCTGCTTGAGATTTCCTGTTCACTGTGGTTAAGAACACGGAAACCTCTAACTAAAAATCTTTGCTCCGAGGACTATTAAAACCAGCATGCTAGAAATGTACCAAGCTGAGAAGAAACCCAGAAGTGGGTATTGTTTGTCTCCAGAGATGGAAGTACAAAGTATTACACGTGTAGATACCGCTCACAACCTGACATCTTAGCCATAAATAGTTCCAGTGCGTCCAAAAACTCAGTGCAGGGCACACACAGGCAAGAGGCCTCATAGCTCACTCCCTGGGATTAACATCCACCAACCACTTTTACCAGCTCCACTCTTGATGGGTTCTTCCCGTCTGGACTTTGCTGTTTAGGATGCCAGAACACTGAGTCTGCTTTGCTCACCTTGGTTGATCTCCCTGAATTTAGACCCTGGCTTTCTACCTGTTCCCCGAAACATAGGTCTTCACTGATGTTGCCATTTCGACTGCCTACATCTATCACATCACTAGCTTTATCTGAAAAATCTTGTGACGCCCTTTCTGAAAGCTCCCAACACTCCAGAGTGCAGGAAATAAAACCTCGTACTCAGAACGTCGGCCTCCATAAATACTGCTCATTACTTTAACAGTTCTGCACTATTTTCTACCACATTGTCAATTATCAGTCCACAGCATTCAAAGAACTGGTAGTTTACATCGCTCTGCTGTCTAGTCATATTTCTTGCTCTCCTTCACTCTGAAATGTTCAAAACTCCGTAGAGGCACCATTCACAAAATAAATAACTCAGCCATGCATATACAGGTATCCATTCTCCCCTCAATTCTCCTCCCGTCCAGGCATGACACTGAGTAGAGTTCCACGTGCTATACAGTAGGTCCTTGTTGGTGATCCATTTTAAATACAGCAGGGTGTATCTTATCTTTCTTAATTTTGAAATTTATAGTTATAGTACCAATTTAAACATTAGGTTAATGAAAAATTTCATGGTCTATTCTGAGAAACCAGCTTTATCTGGTGGCCTTTAATCACATTTTGATTTAAAAAATAACATTTTGTTTTAATACTGTGTTTGTTGTTTAATTAATAATTGTCTTTAATGAAGACATTTCAATCAATAATAAAGGTACAAATTAACATTAAAATTTAGCTGTGGGATCTCATGACTTGGCAAAGACATAAGCAATGCTAACTATACCATAATTTAATCCTTACCTGCTGTTTTTCACCATTTACTTTAACATCAACTTCAGAAACATTAAAATGTAATGTAATAAAAATGTTACTATTATGAGACAGAATTTTTAAGGCTTAGCCCCAGTCTCACCTCCATGAGGCTCTCACCTGTTTCACTCAGCTCTTTTCTTTTGGTAGGCTTTTTTTTTTTAATACTTAAAATATTTACTACACAATTTAGAGTTGGTTACAATAAGCACCAATTATCTAACACTTATCCTGACCCTGTGTGTTAAGTAGTATTGCCTTACTTTATAGATAAGGAAACTAAGGCCCAGAGTCGTTAATTTAAAAAATTCAGAATCAGGTTTGTCTGACTCCAGAGCCTGGATGCTTTCCACTCAGGTATATTTTGTCTAATTTCTAATTATTTCATGTGTTCATTTTGTAACAAATTAGCAGTAAGCTCTCTGCAGATGGGAAAATTGGTGGTGCTTGGTTTTATACTTCACAGACCAAACCTGGGAACTTAATTATTCTTCATAAAATGCTTTTACATGATGAGGGCATATTTTGTTGAAAATTGTGATGTTTGGAAAAAGAGCATTTATAATTAAAATGTGCAAATATCTTTGCAGGCTTAAAACATGCAATTTTTGTTTTCTACTAACGTGATAACCTTTTGGTGTCATGTCACAAGATTTAAAAATGGCAACACTCACAAGAACTTATCACGTTTACCAACTACTATGTAATTAGCAGCAGCATGTTCTCCTGGGCTTATAGGCTCAGCATTGACCAAAGCACCTATTCATGGTCAACTAGATTATTAATATTTAAGGTGAAGATTTGTGTGATGATTGTAGTTCTCAGGTTCCAGAGTTTAAGCTGTTTTCCTTTAACACGCACACTTCCCCTGAGCATTTTGCATTTTACAGACCAGGCAAACTGATTCAGAGAAGATGCTGGCTACCCTCTGGGGAGCCCCTGAAAGCAATGGTGTGTGGTACAGCTCTGCTTACTTTTGATGAATTCCTCCATGAAGAACATGTTTTCTCTGCTTTGCCTGGGGTTGATACCACCAGGGAGCAATTCCACTGTCACTGATGAATGCTAGCTAGGTCAGACCTTGTCAGTGCAAATGAAAGTCTTGTGATTAGTATTCTGTTCCTTCTTACTAATGAACCTTCTAATCAGGAAATCTGTCTGTACTTATCATCATCTTCTAACCGCTAAGTGCCCTTGAAAGGTTAGATAAGTGGGAAATAGTACCACTGGTTTGGGGTTTGTTTTCCTTTTTTTCCTTCTTGCAATATGCCTTTCAAAATTAATTTGGTGCTCACTGTTTAGGACTCTCAGGATTAGAATGGATCAACATTTCGACACTGTCAACCTTGGTTATACAATTCCAATATGCAAATGGAAGTTACCAATACACAACAGTTGTCTATAAGCATAACTAGAAAAAATTTTGGAAACATTCAAGTTTTGAGGGGACTATTCTGACAGTAGAAGAAGTATTTAAGACTATTTGTACCAGACTTTGCTAGAAAACATTTACTTGGAAAAATTATGAGTGAAAAAGGTTTGGCACTAAAAATAAATTTTTTTTTAAAAAGGGGGTGACCCTGAGGTCAATGTTTAAGGAAAAGTTAATATAACCTGAGTAGCTTTCGGCTTAAACTCAAAAATGTACACATTCTTAACTGTACAAAGATGTATTTGTGATTGCTCCTGATCAATTACGTATCTCATTAAAAACCAAGACATCATCATTTGTAAGGAGTATCCTTCTTTTGGTGGCACTGCCTGCTGATGCAGGAGACACGGGGCGGTGGGGGGTTGATCCCTGGATCAGAAAGATCCCCTGGAGAAGGCAATGGCTACCCACTCTGGTATTCTTGCCTGGAGGATTCCATGGACAGAGGAGCCTGGCGAGCTACATACAGTCCATGGGGTCCCAAGTGTCGGACATTCTTTCACATATCACTAAGAAGGAAAAGGGCTGCCAACTAAACTATGACAAGGTATTGATTGCAAGTCACATTGGAGATGTTAAAATATAGAGGAAAATACTTCTTAGAACTGTTGAAATAAGTATCATACAACAATAAGTATATGAAAGATATGGATACTAAGAGCAGGAGTGCAGGTAACTGTCTGTCAAAGTATCATCTTTCCTAGCCAACATCTCAACCAAATCTGTATTCACCAGGGCCTAGACCTGAAGACAGTCTATATGAATTTATACTGATTTATGCTGATTAAGTTCTAGTAACTCATTCTGTTATGTGATCCAGGGGTCAGCAAGCTTTTATAAAGGATCAGATAGTAAATATTTTAGGGGTTTGAACCATAACAGTCTTTGATGTAACTGCTAACCCCTAGCCACCATAGCACAACAGCAGCCACGCAGAATTAAAACTTTATTTATAGACACTGAAGTTGGACTTTCATATGGTTCTCATGTGTCATGAAATTTTATTCTTCTTTTGCTCTTTTCTCAATCACTTAACAATGTAAAAATGTTCTTGGGACCTCTTTCAGGAAAATGGAGTAGACATTTTTTCCTATTTCTTCTGCTAATTACAACTAAGAAATGTGTACATTATACATACAAAGCAAACATAAGGAGACTCTGAAAGACAGAAGAAAGCAGTCTGGCTACTGGATTTCAGGCTCTAGAAATGGGACTATGACAAGCTCTTTAGGTTTTTGGGGGCAGGGGTTGGCCCTGTATATCCCAGACTTGAATCTGAAGAAGTTACAAACTCAAAAATGCTGATGGATGTAGACAAATAAAAGTTGAGCAAAAGCCTGCTCTCTTTAGCTGAAGATTAGAAAAGAGGCAACGTAGTAAGACAGACAAGTCGCTACTAATCAGATGAACAATAAAAGGAAGTACTTGGAACAACCCATTTGGTAACTTAGATAAAATGGAACATTTCCTTTAGAGACAGAATATACAAAATCTACACAAGAAACAGTAAATTATCTGAATAGGCCTATATCTACTACAAAAATCAAATTAATAATCTTCAGACAATAATCTTCAAAATATAAAAGGGCTACATCCAGGCTGTTTTACTGGTAAATTCTACCAAACATTCAAGGAAAAAATGATACCAACTCTCTATAGCCTCTACTAGAAAACAGAGAGACTACTTCCTAATTCATTCTGTGAGGCCAACATTAAACTAATGGCTAAAACAGGTGATGGTATTGGAAGAAAGGAAAACTATAGATCGATATATCCCATGAACATAGATGCAAAAAAACCTCAGTAAAACACTCACAAATTGAATCCAAAAAAATATGTAAAAGAATTATACACCATAACCAAATGGGATTGATTCCACATATGCAAGGCTGGTTCAACATTTGAAAATCAATGTAATCTGCCACATTAAAAGGCTTAAAGAAAAATCATATAGCATATCATTAGATACAGAAAAGGCTATTGACAAAATTTAACCCCCATGCATGATATAAACACTTAGAAAAATAGAGATTGAGGGAAATGTCTTTAACTTGATAAGTACGTCTACCCAAAACCCCACAGCTAACATTACCCTTAATAATGAAGTATGGAATGCTTTCACGAGAAGCTCAGGAACAAATCAAGGATGTCCACCCTTACTTCTCTTATCAACATAGTGCTGAAAGTTCTAGTCAGTGCGATAAGGCAATAAAAGAAAATAAAAGCCATACAGGTCATACTTAAACAATGGGTACAGAGCTACTTCTCAAGTAAGCACCATAAAACATAAGGCTGTAATTACACCACCTTACTTCTGTCTGTAACACTTCTGCACTAGAGCTCATAGGAGCAGAACTATGTTATACGGTCAAGAATTCTAACCTGAACCAAAGCTAGAACCAGAGGATAAGCCACAAGGGCATGGCTTCAGGATAAGCCTAACACAAAATAGAAAGAACATCCCCAAGTTTCACTCAAGGCCCTCGGTCAAGTCACCAGAAAATGATTTTATTCAGAAAGTCTAGTCATTGATAAATGTCTGTTTTTCTCAGAGTGATCTTTGGATTGTGTGGTGTTTGAGAAGAAGAAATGATCCAGTATCCTGGTTCCTAAAACCCTCCTCCTTGCGAGATATTTCTTGTTCATACCTTCTGGCTCTGTAACAAACTACTCTAGAACTTAGGTACTTAGAAAGCCGATCACTTATCTAGTTGTGAGTCTGAAGTCTGAACCACTCAGCTGCCTCTTCTGGCTTGCTCATGCCCCCACTGCACTTGGCTGGTGGTTTGGCTGGTGGGTAGGTGACTAAGAGAGCCTTGGTCATATGACCAGCATTTGGCATATTACCCATGGGAGCAGCGCGGTTCCCGGGCCAGCCTCACGTCTGTCATCACAGCAGATTAGCACAGGGTAAACCACAGGGTGCTCACAGGATTCCAGGAGCAGCGGGAGAGCCGACCACAGAGCGCTGCATCCTTCAAGCCTCTGAAGAGCTGCCTTTGCTGGGCAATCAGCTCTCATGACCTCCCCCAGATGCTGATGCCTCTCCCAGTGCTTGCCCCTCAGCATGAGGGACCCAAAGTGCCTGGCTGGCGACTGTAGTGGAGGTGGTGCATCAGTGCTCAGTCATGTTCAGTTCTTTTTGACTCCACAGACTGTAGCCTCCTGTATTCATGGAAAATTTTAAGTCACTGATGCTGAGGTGGGTTGCCACTCCATTCTCCAGGGGAACTTCCCAAACCAAGGAAATCAAACCCACGTTTCTTATATCTCCTGCATTGGCTGGTGGATTTTTTAATCACTGAGCCACTTGGCCAGCCCACAGTGGGACCCAAATGCAGTTATTTCCCCTTTGAAATGAGGTCCTCATAACATGTTTCAGTGTCTCAAAAGTTACAGGGACAGAAGGTACAAGGCCACCAACTGGGCCCCCAAAAGGTGGGTAGGCTGGGCCACTCCTGTTTCCACCCTCGGTTCCCATATACTTGCCCAATGGAGACACAGAGCCACATGTGCTCACTGGTTTGCAACAAACCAGTGTCATCCTAGAGGATGACACTCCACTCTTGAATTGTTTATGAGCTGACTTCTTCAGTTCACTTCAATCGCTCAGTTGTGTCCGACTCTTTGCTCCATGGACTGCAGCATGCCAGGCTTCCCTGTCCATCACCAACTCCCGGAGCTTGCTCAAGCTCATGTCCACTGAGTCTGTGATGCCATCCAACCATCTCATCCTCTGTCGTCCCCTTCCCCTCCCTCCTTTGATCTTTCCCAGCATCAAGGTCTTTTCCAGTGAGTCAGTTCTTTGCATCAGGTGGCCAAAGTATTGGAGCTTCAGCATCAGTCCATCCAATGAATATTCAGGACTGATCTCCTTTAGGATGGACTGGTTGGATCTCCTTGCAGTCCAAGGGACTCTCAAGTCTTCTCCAACATCACAGTACAAAAGCCTCAATTCTTTGGTGCACAGCTTTCTTTATGGTCCCACTCTCACATCCAAACATGACCACTAGAAAAACCATAACTTTGAGGAGACAGATCTTTGTCGGCAAAGTAAATTTTTAATATGCTGTCTAGGTTGGTCATAGCTTTTCTTCCAAGGAGCAAGCGTCTTTTAATTTCATGACTGCAGTCACCATCTGCACTGTTTTTAGAGCTTTTGACAGACGTTCCCATCTTTCTGTCTGGCCAGCAGATGCTCAGTGAGATTATAACTAGTATGACCTATGGGGTCCCAGGGCATATGCCCTCCCCTGCCCCACAGAAAGAAGCTGTGTGGTCACCACTGGGCAAGTGAGTGTCCTTGCAGGCGTTGAGTGCTGTCACCACCGCCGCCATCAATTCAGGCTTCTGGGAGCCACTGAAATAGTTAAATAGGCCTTGATGAACGTGAGCCCAAGTTGTTAGGATCACGAATAGCTTTCATCTTTATGCCCATGGTTTCTCCATCTTTGAAACCATTTTACTAACACAGGAGTTGCTGATAACAGCAACAGGCTGACTGATGACAGCTGGGTGAGTCATTCTGTCTGTTTAGTGTTTCTGCAATAGTGGATACTTTCAGACAGTCTTACAAATATGTGGTTATTTTTTGTTGCATAACAAAAGCCTCCAACACTGGCAGCTTGAAACAACACACATTTGTCTGCATCAGCTCATGCACAGGAGTCCAGAAGCAGCTGCTTCTGGTTCCAGTCCTGAAGAGGCTGCAGTCAGTTTTCCATCCAGGGTTGCAGTCTGGGGACTAACAGAACCACTTCCAGACTCGCTCACCTGCTGTTGGTGGGAGGCCTCTGTTCTCCATCTCAGGGGGCTCCCGGTCCCCTGCTCCTCACGACGCGGTGCCTGGCTTCGTTCAGAGGAAGGGATACAAGAGAGGAGCAGGAAGCCTCAGTGCCTTCTGCCAACTAGTCTCCAAAGCTGCTCATCATTACTTTCCCTTTATTCTATTCATTAGAAAGAAGCCTATCCCAAACTCAAGAAGAGGAAAAACTAGACTCTAACTCTTGAAGAAGAGTATCAGAGAATTTGAGGACACTTAAAACTAGCACCACAAGTGGTACAAAGATCCTAAGACACCGAGTCCACTCCCATAGGCCATCCACACGTCTATACCCTATCCCACTTCTTTGTGAAAGTCATTCAGGTTCTCTAAGAAGCAGACACAGAGATGGAGTTAGGAGAAATACTTAATTTGTTGGAGGAGGCAGGTAACAGAAAGTAAAGACAAAAGGAAGGATAGAATTTGGCAGGAGATTGATCAAATCATGATGCAGGATGGATAAGTTGTCTGTGAGCTCAAGGGGACTTCTGCAACAAAGAGTTCATTAAAAGACTCCATAAGAGAGATCTCACACTGGGCAGAAATGGCTAGGCCCATGTCTCCCCATCTTTCTCACTGGCTTCCTTGGGAGGACCGTGAACTTGGCGCAAAAGTTAGGCAGGTATCAAACAAGAAAACAGGTTGTCAGCCAACCATACCCTAGTAACATCAGGAGAAATTTGGCTCCCAGCTTCATGCATTCTTGACCAATGTTGATGGCAAATAGTCAAGTATAGTGGCTATACCCCCAAGAAAGGCCTGGTGAGCTAAGGGCTCAGACTTCTCACAGACTGGGATTTAGGTCGTATCACTAATGAGCTGTATCACCTCTTCACATCAGGTGGCCAAAGTATTGGAGCTTCAGCATCACCATCAGTCTTTACAATGAATATTTAGGGTTGATTTCTTTATGACTGACTGATTTGATATCCTTGCTGTCCAAGGGACTCTTAAGAGTCTTCTCCAACACCACAGTTCAGAAGCATCAATTTTTCAGCCTTCTTTATGGTCCAACTCTTACATAGATACATGAGTATTGGAGAAACTATAGCTTTGACTATACAGACCTTTGTCAGAAAAGTGAGTGTGTCTCTGCTTTTTATAAGCTGTCTAGGTTTGTCATAGCTTTTCTTCCAAGGAGCTGTCTTTTAACTTCATGGCTGAGCACCGAAAAACTGATGCTTTTGAACCATGGTGCTGGAGAACACTCTTGAGAGTCTCTTGGACTCTAAAGAGATCAAATTAGTTAATCCTAAAGGAACTCAATCCTGAATATTCATTGGAAGGGTTGATGCTGAAGCTCTAACACTTTGGCCACCTGATGCGAAGAATTGACTCACTGGAAAAAAACCCTGATGCTGGGAAAGATTGACGGCAAGAGGAAAAGGGGGTGACAGAGGATGAGATGGTTGGATAATATCAATGACTCAACAGACATGAGTTTCAGCAAACTCTGGGAGATAGTAAATAACAGGGAAGCCTGGCGTGCTGCAGGGCATGGGGTCACAAAGAGTCAGATACAACTTAGTGACTGAATAGCAACAACAAGGTCTGTTGTGGTAGCATTAGATAAATTATTACATATATATATTTTGAGGGGCTTCCCTGGTGGCTCAGAGGTTAAAGCGTCTGCCTCCACTGCGGAGACCCAGGTTTGATCCCTGGGTTGGGAAGATCCCCTGGAGAAGGAAATGGCAATCCACTCCAGTATTCTTGCCTGGAAATCCCATGGACAGAGAAGCCTAGTAGGTTACTGTCCACAGAGTCGCAAAGAGTCGGACACGACTGAGCGACTTCACCTCACCTCACCTCACCTCATACATTTTGAGAATCCTTCCCATTGGAAACTTGACCTCTTCTTGGCTCAATGGGTTTGAAAATTGGTTCAAATCCTAAAACTGGAAAAGGAATCATGAGTATTTTTTGAAGTATCTGGCTTCAGCCTCCTGGTCATCCATCCTTGATTTCTTCTCATTGTGTAGAGTTAGTGGTGTCTATATGGGCTGTCCATTTCTCTTGCCTCTTTGGGGCCCCAAGTATCAGGAACCATAGCCTCTCCATGAGTCAGTTATGACTGCCACTCAAACCTTGCTTGTCTTTATCATAACTGCACCCACCTGATTCCTAACTGCTAAGCACGGCCATTTGGTCTCCACTGTTTTAGGGTGTCACCCCAATTAGTTAGTCCAGTTCTTTAAAAGTGAAGTCTTTTCCTATTGCTATTTTAACAGTACCAAAAACAGTGGCTAAAAGCTACACAAATTTATTCTCTTGCAGATCTGGAGGTCAAAATCCAAAATGAGTCCCACTGGGCTAAAATCAGGTTTTGCTTAGCTGCATTCCTTCATAAGGCTCTCAGGCACATTTACTTGCCTTCCGCAGCTTCCACAGGCTCCCTGCATCCTTAGCTCATGACCACTTCATTCCAACCTCCGATCCCAAGTCACACCTCATTCCCTGACCCTCTCTCTCATAAAGACCCCTGTGACTAGAATAGGCCCACCAGATTAATGCAGGATCAGATCCTCATATCAAAATCCTTAATCAAATCTGCAAGGTTCCTTTTGCCATGAAGGTTACATCTTCACAGGTTCTGGGAACTAGGTCCTGAACATCTTTGGGAGGCCATTATCATGCTCACCTGGGCTTCCCAGGTGGAGACGTGGTAAAGAATCTGCCTAACGATGCAGGAGACACAGGAGCTGCAGGTTTGATCCTTGGGTTGGGAAGATCCCCTGGAGAAGGGAATGGCAATGCATCCCCATATTCTCCCCTGGAGAATCCCATGGTCAGAGGAGCCTGGCGGGCTGCAGTCCAGGGGGTCGCAAAGGGGTCGGACACGACTGAGCGTGCACACATGCATGCTATTCTGCATACCACAAACAGCCTCTTGTTCTCTGGCCTGTGGAGGAGAACTCCTCCTGAGATTCTTTCCACACTTGGTGCCCCTCTCATCAACTCATTCCTCACTGTGGATGGAGAATCCTTCAGGCCCCCCATGGAGCCAGCCCCTGGTGGGCTTCCCTAGCGGTGCGTCCCGTCTAGCAGGCCCACTCTGCCTAGTCGCTTGCCATCTGCGATGTCAGTTCTGGCATTCCCACCTTGCTTGTCGTGGCTGCATGGCTGCTCGCCTTCTCCCTGGTACTAATGCCGACCTTTCGGTATGGACGCATTGTTTCCCAGGGTCCTTGCTCAGCTGTGATACCCTGTATCCTCAGAGAGTGTTTCCATATTGTACCTATCTACTTTACGATACACCCATCTTTGCTTCCAGCACCCTCACAATCTAGTTCAGGCTTATTCTCCTGAATAGGCAGGAAAGAATCGTATGAGACAAGTCTGGCAGCAGACAAAGTGGAGGACACTCTTCACATTTTAAATGCAAATTGTGAAAGCATTGGTAATTAGATGGGGAAGAGGCAGTCCTGTCCTACCTGCATTGGGCAAAGGTGTTTTTCTCCTTCACCTAAAACCATCAAGGGCATTCTGCCCTGTCTCATGAGTACAGATTTAGAGATAATACAGACAACTCAGTGAATCTGCTCTCAGCCTTAGGATCCTGTCGCCACAGGACTGACTGTCTTAAATTTTACTCTAATTATTGAGGGTTTTTGTTAAATCCTACCCACCTGAGCTATCTTTCAGGTAAGACCGCAAATCAAGTACACGAAGCAAACCTTGTGTCTTATGTAAAACTTTATGTTTGTATGTGAAAACTATTAAATGCTCTAAAGAAACCTAACCGAGAGTTCTCCTGAATCCTTGCGGACACTGCAGGTGCCTTTAATCATCATGCAATGGTCTACTTTCCATATGAAATGCCCCATCCATTCCTCTCCTCGCCTTTAGTCTTAGCTCTTCTCTGAAAATCATCTTATCAAATTCATCTCATTTTAGGTATTGATATGCTGAAACCTAGTGTCTTGTTGCTCAGATTAAGTCCTGGATTTTAGTGACATAGACTCACCATCAGATACAAGCCGCTGAGGAACAAGAAGGAAAGGGCAAAAGCTGAGGAGGATACAAGTCATCCTTCCTACCTTTGTTTCACTCAAACATTTTTTCACTCTCAGTATGTCTTTACCTAAGTGTTTTCAATACTTGTGTGTTCTCCCAGACTATAGTTTTAGGCCATTCTGAAAGGAGTTAATCTGAGAAGGTTGGGAGAGAAAACAGAAGAGCCTACTGGAGGGTTTTCCTTTTGTTCTTCCCTCATAGAAGCAAGACTGTGAATGAGCTGGACTCTGACTGTAAGAGGTGAAGTGAGGGAGGGCATCAGAAACAGAAACCTAGGCTCTGAGCGCACCTTCCCTTTGATGTGAGGCTGGCTGCCCTGGCCCCAAAGAACTGGAAATCAGTCCTTAATATTCACTGGAAGGATTGACACTGAATCTGAAACTCCAATACTTTGGCCACTTGATGCAAAGAGCTGACTCACTGGAAAAGACCCTGATGCTGGGAAAAACTGAAGGCAAGAGGAAAAGTGGGTGACAGAGGATGAGATGGTTGGATGACATCACCGACTCAATGGACATGAGTTTGAGCAAGCTCCAGGAGTTGGTGGTAGACAGGGAAGCCTGGCATCACTCAACCTCAGTCAGTGATGCCATCCAGCCATCTTATCCTCTGTCATCCCCTTCTCCTGCTGCCTTCAATCTTTCCCAGCATCAGAGTCTTTTCCAGTGAGTCAGTTCTTTGCATCAGGTGGTCAAAGTATTCCTTTCAATGAATATTCAGGACTGATTTCCTTTAGGATTGACTGGTTTGATCTCCTTGCAGTCCAAGGGACTCTCAAGAGTCTTCTCTAATACCACAGTTCAAAAGCATCAATTCTTTGGCACTCATCTTTCTTTAGAGTCCAGCTCTCACATCCATACACGACTACTGCAAAAACCATAGCCTTGATTGGACAGACCTTTGTTGGCAGAATCTTAAAACCTGTATGATATTCTAACTCCCACAGACCTTTGGTCATCTTCTCACCTACGAAGTTTCATGTAACTTTTCCTAAACATTGATTAAACCTCAAGGAAAGGGCCTTAAAGCAAACTTCATTTATTCTTTTCCTTAAAATAAGAGGCTGGTGGCAAGTTTAAAGAGAAGTTGGCAAAATCAAGGCTTGTGTCTGAGCAAAGAGGAAATGCTGGGAATCCAGGAAGTTAGTGAATTTCTTTATACAAAATGACTGTGTCATACTTATTCTTTACTGCAAAATCATGTTGCTAATCTTATAAAAATACTTTTAACTTCTTTGACCTCAAGAAGAGTACACCATAGTACTCTTCCTGGCTACAAAAAGGGAAGTAACACTTGGCATGAATTAATATATTTTAAATTGACAATGGTAAAAGCAAGTTGCAAATTATTACCCTGAGTAGAACAAGCTTTGCAATTAATTTTAAACTATGGGAAGAAGCAATCTTTAAAGAAATGATGGTGTAGAATTAAGCAAATGTGTATCATTAGCCCAATAACATATTCAAAATCAATATAGTCTGAAAGGATGTTTGATGGCCTCATGGAAGGGTCACATCTACTGAGAAAGGCTGTGGTTGGGTATTGACTGAGGACTGACAACATGGGTTTTTAAACCTTTCAAAAATCCATAATTGTTAATATGATTAAAGATAGCAGCCTATAGCAGAAAACCTCAAAATAGAGGCTTACAGGAGACAGAAGTTCCTTGCCTCTCTTGCTCTTCATCCAAGCATCTTGCCTGAAGGTCTAAACTGGCTGCTTAATGTCTTGCTGCTCTTCATGCAGGCACTGGAGGCAGCAGGAGAGAGTAAGCAGGAGTAAGTGTCACAGACCACAGATCTTGTATCTTAAGAAGTCCCCCTGGAAATCCTACCCAACAGTTACGCTTGACATTTCCTTGCCCACCTGGTGACAAGCCATGCATCTCTGAGGCCGCAGAGCTGAGATGATGTGGTCTTTCCCTCTGAGTGGCAGTCTTAGTGTCCTGCTACGGGCAGGGGAGGAGAGAAAAGCTGCTGGGATAGGCAATTAAGAGTCTGAGTCACCATTTCTCTAAGTCATGATTAAGTGAGTTCTATCAGTTTTGGCCAAGGAAAAACCATAATAGTTGATGGACATCTTTGAGACATTAGCTGCAATGCAACGTGCCTGCCTTCAAGTGTCTAAAATAAAAATCAAGACATTGCTATTTGGGTAACAGAAGTTGGCAAAGATAAGTCTAACACAGCTATTAAACAATGATCACGTCTGGGCCATGCAGTCAGGCCCCCCAGCTTGAGCTGTGGTAAGTATAAACTTGGGTAAGTCACAAGACAATTCAGATTCCTCTTCTCTGAAGTGGGGAAAAATGGTACCTATTTGTTGAGGTTGCTGTGAAAACTAAATAAAAACAGAAAGTTAATCAGTACAAAATTCTGCTGAGATATAACTGATTGGTAATCAATAAATATGGCTGTTATTAAAATCTGTATTTTATTAATGTTATATCTAAGACACAAATCAAAAGCCTTCATACTACATGAAGGCATATAATGAAAACAAAAATTCAACTAAATGAACATATTCATTTTATGCTTATTAAATACACATTTAATTTTAGACCATACATTATTACTGCACATAGTCTAATAATCTGTATTTCATAGAGAATTTTAAATAAATACAGACTGCTAAAGAAAACCAGTGCAAAAACCTCAAAATAAGCAGGGCTGTATTTCTCTTTATTATGAATTTTTAGCATACATTTTTGCAGTATTAAAAACCAAGAAAGTCATAGGCAGTATCCAAAAAAGAGAATTAAAAATACACTTAGCTTAAAAATCACTTGATCCTAATTAAATCAAAAGTATATTATAGAATAAAGCCCAGACTCCCATTAGTGAAATTTCATTTATTTAAAGTTTCATAAAATCTACTCTGCATTCCACTTGGAAATAATCATTTCTCTGATATTTTTTCTAAAGTATACTCATTAAAGGAACTGTGGAAATATTGATACACTGATGAATTGCACCCTCCAGTGGGAAAAAAGTGTTTATCCATAAAAATTTAGAGTGCTTCTGCAGTGCAGGTTTAATATAGTCAAAAGAATTTTCACCTAAAAATTTAATGTAACTGTGTTTTTATGACCTTCACTAATGTATATCAACATCTATTCATTTCCTCTGGGTTCCAAGGAAGTTGCTCTGAGTTTCAGAATCTATTATGTAAATAGGCCATTAAATTCTGGGAAAGTAAAACACTTTCAAAGCAAAAATTTAAAAAGAAAAGTAAAAAAAAATTGGGCACACACACGCATATATTGGATGTTTTCTAGAATATCTTTCACTCTATTTAATGTAGAAATAATTTAGATATACTATACCACATCACCAGACAAATGTTTCATTCTTCAAAACATGTATGATTTTTTTCAGTGGGAAAAAATGTGAATCACTGATTGTAAAATTATTATTTTTCAGAAATAACTGAAAGGCTGAGCACATCTCTATGATTTTCACTGTAGTCTGAAAAGCATACAAGCTGACACCAACAGGATTTAAGAGGTAAGCTTTGACTCCAAAACTGAACTCATCCCGCAATATTCTATGCCACTCCTGCATTTATCGACCACTTGTTTCTCACGAATCAACAGCACACTACCAAAACCAGGAGCAGGTATCACTGAAAACTGAGGTCTTTTTCTTAACTGTCATCTCTCCTGGAAATGCCCCTCTCCTTTGCTTTCTTCGCTCTGTTGCAATGTGACTTCTAAAACCTTCCCCCCGCTATTCTTCTCTAGCTTTGCCTTACACACCATACACACTAGGCAAAATGAAAAGCCTGATAACCCAACTTGACCACCTTCCATCCCAGCACACTCTTTAGAGGATTTACAAGTCTCTTCCTTGCAGATGGTCATGTTAAGCAATAAAATTTTCACTCCATGCTACCATTTTGCCAAACAAACATCTGATGTCCTTGACAAATCAACTTAAAGCTTTCTGGCAGAAGAAAGCAAACCCGATCTTTGTTACCTGAGGCTCTTACAGCACAGGGTGTAATTCTGACACCGTCCACCTCCTCCCTGCTTCTTTCAGCTTGTCTCATATCAGAAACCCTTCTGGAACCAGCGTAGGCATTGAGCTGTCAAGTATGATTTGTTCTCACTCCTCTTGAATACCTTCCTCAACCTAATTCAGTGTGTTGCAGGTTCCAAGTTTAATTTTTACTTCTTCAAAGTGTTTTGTTTAATCCACTTGTTTTACTTATTACAAACATTTCTACTCTATTTTGCTTAGTACTTTTTTTTATCCTTTAAAAATGTAACCCCCACTCCCTCAACTTTTTTAACTTAAATGTAGTTGATTTACAATACTGTGCTAGTTTCAGGTGTAAAGAATAGTGATTCAGTATTTTTACACATTATATTCCTTTATAGGTCATTAGAAGATAATGGGTAGAATTCTCTGTGCTATATAGTATATCCTTGTCCTATATATAGTAGCTTCTATCTGTTAATCCCATACCACTAATTTGTCCCTCGGGGGTGAAGAATCTGCCTTCCTGTGTAGGAAATGCAGGTTGGATCCTTGGCTGGTGAACTAAGATCTCATATGCCTCAGGGCAACTAGAGAAGTCCTCACAGCACAGCGAAGATCCCTCTGTCGCAACTAAGACCCCATTCAGCCAAATAAATAAACTTTTAGGGAAAAACGGGATGCTTTCCTGATGGCTCAGATTCTAAGAATCTTCCAACAATGCAGAAGACCTTGGTTCAGTCCCTGCGTTGGGGAAATCCCCTGGAGAAGGGCATTGCAACCCACTCCAGTATCTATGCCTGGATAATCCCATGGACAGAGGAGCCTGGTAGCAAAGAGTTGGACAAGACTAAGCCATTAACACTCTTCTCCTTCCTTTTACCCTTTACCCTTTAGTAAGCACAGATTTGTTTTCTGTATCTGCGATGCTGCTTCTGTTTCGTATATACATTCATTTGCATGAGTTTTCAGATTCCATATATAACTGGTATCAGACAGTATTTGTCTTTTTCTAACATTTTACCAAGTATAATATTCTGCAGGTCCATTCATGTTGCTGCAAATGGCAGTATTTCATCCTTTTATGGCTGAATAATATTCCATTCTGTATGTGTACTACCTCTCCTGAATCCAGTCATCTGTTGATGAGCATTTGGGTTGCTTCCATGTTTTGCCTATTATAAACAGTGCTGGTATGAACACTGGGGTACGTGAATCTTTTCCAGTTGTTTCCATTTTCTGGATATATATATATATATCCATCCCTGGATAATACGGTAGTTCTATTTTTAGTTTATTAGGTTACCTCCATACTATTTCACATAGTAGCTGTACCATTCCATCAACCACTCCAGTATTCTTGTCTAGAGAATTCCATGGACAGAGGAACCTGGTGGGCTACAGTCCATGGGGTCACAAAGAATTGGATACAACTGAGCGACTATCACACAACAATTTACAAAGATTTCATTCCCTCCATATCCTATCCAACATTTGTTATTTGCAGACTTTTTGATGACAGCCATCTGACAGGTGTGAGATGACACCTCATTATGGTTTTGATTTTCATTTCTCTAATAATTAGTGAAGCTGAGCATTTCACATGTGCCTGTGAACCAACTGTATGTCTTCTGTGGGAAAATGTCTATTCAAGTCTTCTGTCCATTTCTCAACTGGCTCATTTGTTTTTTGATTCTGAGTTGTATGAGTTGTTTGTATATTGTGGAAATTAACCCCAGTCAGTTGAATCATCTGCAAATATTTTTTCCTGTTCCATAGTTTTTCTTTTTGTTTTGTTGATGGTTTTCTTTCTTTGCTGTGCAAAAGCTGTGAAGTCCATCATTATAGGGCCCACCTGTTTATTTTTTGTTTCTTTTGCCTGAGGAGACTGATGAAAACATTGCCATGATTTATGTCAGAGTGTTTCCCCTATGTTTTCTTCTAAGAGTTTCATCGTTTCATGTTCTATATTTAGGTCTTCAAACTGTTTTGAGTTTGCTTGTATATTATGTGAGGGAATGTCCTAAGAGATCCATAGTTTTTACTTCTCTCCCCCATTTTCTGTTTTTGATGTCATTATTTTGCATCTTCAAGCTTATCATTTATTGTTCATTGTAGTTATAGTTGCTTTCACTATTTTGTTTTATTTTTTTAAATCTACATACTGGCTTCTTTAAGTGATCTTCAAGCCTTCTAAGTATTTGCCTTTCCTGTTGGGATTTTCCTTTTCCTATAGATTTTTGTTTCTTTTCCACTTAAAGGAAACCTAAAGCAATCTTGAAAAAGAACAAAGCTGGAGGCATCATACTTCCTGATTTCAAAGCAATATAGTATTGGCACGAAAACAGATACACTGATCAATGGAATAGAATCACGTGCCCAAAGTAATCCTATGCATATATAGTCAATTAACTGACAAATGAGCAAGATATACAATGGAGGAAAGACAGTCTTTTCAGTAAACATGTTGGGAAAGCCAGACAGCCACATGCCAAAGAATAAGACTGGACCCCTTCTCTTACACCATGCACAAAAATCAACTCAAAAATAGATTAAAAACTCAAATGTAAGACCTGAGACCATAAAACATTTAGAAGAAAACAGTTGGCAAATTCCTTGTCATTGCTATCAGCAATGACTTTTTGGATTTGACAAAAGCAAAATTAATAAGTGGAACTACATCAAATTAAAAGCTTCTACATAGCAAAAGAAACCATCAGGAAACTGAATAGTCAACTTTCAGAATGGGAGAAAATAGTTTCAAACCACTTACCTAATAAGGGGTTAATATCTAAAATATACAAGTAACCCATACGATTCAACAACAAATAACCCAATGAAAAAATGGGCAAAGGACCCATACAGTTTTTCAAAGACATACAAATGGCCAACAAGTACATGGAAGGTTGCTCAATATTACTAATCCTCAGGGGAATGCAAATCAAAACCACAACGAGATGTCACTTCTCATCCACTAGGATGTTCATCATCAAAAAGATAAAAGGTAACAAATGTTGGTCAGGATGTGGAGGAAAGGAAATCTTTGTACACTGTCAGTGGAAATATAAACTGATACAACCACTGTCAAAAACAGCTTGGAGGTCCCTCAAGAAATTAAAAATAGAACTACCATATGATACAACAATCCCACTTCTGAGAATATATCCATAGAAAGTGAAACCATTATCTCAAAGCGATATATGCACTCCTATGTTCACTGCAATATTCAACATAGCCAAATTATGGAAACAACCTCAGTGTCTGTAAACAGATGAATGCATGAAGAAAATTTTGTTTCTTTATATATATTATTCCTTGGAAGAAAAGTTATGACCAACCTAGATAGCATATTCAAAAGCAGAGACATTACTTTGCTGACTAAGGTCCGTCTAGTCAAGGCTATGGTTTGACTAGAAAAAGAAGGCTGAATGCCGAAGAATTGATGCTTTTTAACTGTGGTGTTGGAGAAGACTCTTGAGAGTCCCTTGGACTGCAAGGAAATCTAACCACTCCATTCTGAAGGAGACCAGCCCTGGGATTTCTTTGGAAGGAATGATGCTAAAGCTGAAGCTCCAGTACTTTGGCCACCTCATGTGAAGGGCTGACTCACTGGAAAAGACTCTGATGCTGGGAAGGATTGGGGGCAGGAGGAGAAGGGGACGACCGAGGATGAGATGGCTGGATGGCATCACTGACTCGATGGACGTGAGTCTGAGTGAGCTCCGGGAGTTGGTGATGGACAGGGAGGCCTGGCGTGCTGCAATTCATGGGGTAGCAAAGAGTCGGACACGACTGAGCAACTTAACTGAACTGATATATATTATTCAGCCTTAAGTAAAAGAAGGAAATTCTGCCTTCTGCAACCTAAAGGCATCATGCTAAGTGAAATAAGCCAGACACATATACAAATACGAATACTATCAATATATATTACCACTTATGTGTGGAATCAAAAAAAAAAGGTGAAACTCATAGAAACGGAGAGTACAAAAGCAGTTGCCAGGGCCTGGGAGGTAGGGAAAGTAAGGAGAGATTGACAAAAGGGCACAGACTTTCAGTTATCAGATGAATGAGGTCTGATGCTCTCATACACAGCACGGTGACAATAAGAACACAATGCTGTATAACTGAAATTTGCTCAAAGAGTAGAACGCAAATGTTTTCACTAAAAATGTAACGTGATGGATGTGTTAAAGACATGTGATGTGATGGATGTGTTAATTAACTTGATGGTGTATTAACTTATATGTGCATGTATGTCAAGTCATCACATTGTGTACTTTAAATACATTACAATTTTGTCAATTATACCTCAATAAAGTTGAAAAATAAATTTCTTCTAGGTAGCAGAGAAGTCCCTGAGACTATGTTTTCATAAAGTGGCAATGACAAAGCTTTCTTAGTCCTTCCTCAGCATGTGTGACACTCTGACTTTGAAGTCTAACGTCTAAGAGCCTGTAAGCACTACGACATTATCTGACACATTTTCTTTATGGTACTTTTTAAACAACTTATTTTCCTCATTAAAAATGTTGTTGTTCGGTTGCTCAGTCATGTCCAACTCTTTGTGACCCCATGGATGGCAGCACATCAGGCTTCCCTGTCCTTCACTGTCTCCCAGAGATTCCTTCAACTCATGTCCATTGAGTCAATGATGCCAAAAATACATGTTTATAATAGAAGAGTTGAAATATTTTTTAAAAATTGAAGAAAAGAAAATCTTATATCACCCTACAACCTGGAGAGAATTTCTATTAATATTTTGATGCGATGCTTTCCAATCTTCACTCAGTATAACGTTTTTTACACATGACCATACCATGTGAACAAAAAGCACTCTTTTACACATAAAAATTATATAAGCATTTTCTATGCTGTTACATTCAGAAAACTAAGACCATAGCATGTAGTCCCATCACTTCATGGGAAATAGATGGGGAAACAGTGGAAACAGTGTCAGATTTTATTTTGGGGGCTCCAAAATCACTGCAGATGGTGACTGCAGCCATGAAATTAAAAGACGCTCACTCTTTGGAAGGAAAGTTATGACCAACCTAGATAGCATATTGAAAAGCAGAGACATTACTTTGCCAACAAAGCTCTGTCTAGTCAAGGCTATGGCTTTTCCTGTGGTCATGTATGGATGTGAGAGTTGGACTGCGAAGAAGGCTGAGTGCTGAAGAATTGATGCTTTTGAACTGTGGTGTTAGAGAAGACTCTTGAGAGTCCCTTGGACTGCAAAGAGATCCAACCAATCCATTCTGAAGGAGATCATTCCTGGGTGTTCACTGGAAGGACTGATGCTAAAGCTGAAACTCCAATACTTTGGCTACCTCATGCGAAGAGTTGACTCATTGGAAAACACTTTGATGCTGGGAGGGATTGGGGGCAGGAGGAGAAGGGGACGACAGAGGATGAGATGGCTGGATGGCATCACCGACTTGATGGACATGAGTTTGGGTGAACTCTGGGAGTTGGTGATGGATAGGGAGGCCTGGTGTGCTGCAATTCATGGGGTCGCAAAGAGTCAGACACGACTGAGTGACTGAACTGATGCTGTTACAATTACAAAAATGAATATACCATTTTTATTGAATGTAATTCATATAAAATAAAATTTAACCTTTTAAACCATACAGTTCAGGGGTTTTTCAATTCCTGGGTTGGGAAGATCCACTGGAGAAGGAATAGGCTATCCACTCCAGTATTCTTGGGCTTCCCTTGTGGCTTAGCTGGTAAAGAATCTGCCTGCAGACTTGGGTTTGATCCCTGGGTTGGAAAGATCCCCTGGAGAAGGGAAAGGCTACCCACTCAGTATTCTGGTCTGGAGATTTCCAAGAGTTTGCAAAAGTTGGACACAACTGAGTGACTTTCACTTTCACTTAGCGTATTCACAAAGTTGCACAAGTAAAATTACAATCTAATATTAGAACAGTTTCATTACCTAAAGGAACTCTGTACCCATCAGCAGTCATTCCTCCACTCCCTTTTCCCTAGACCCTCACTACTAAACTACTTTGTTTTTGTGAATTTCACTACTCATATTATATAAACAGAATCATACACTAGGTGGTTATTTACATTTCACATTTTTCACTTAGCAGAATTTTTTTAAGACTCATCTATGTTGTAGCACATATCAATACTTTAATACCTTTCATGACAGAATATTAAATTCTATGAATAAGCCAAATTTCAGTATCTATTTATCAGCATGGACATCTAGCTTGCTTCCACCTTTTGATGATTATGTCATACTTTTGATGATTATGTCATACATACATAACATTTATACTGCCATAAACATCTGTGTACAAGTTTTTGCATGAAAATGAATTTTTCATTTTCTTAGGTATGGTTAGATATCATCACCAACTCAATGGACATGAATTTGAGCAAACTCCAGAAGACAGTGAAGGAAGGACAGGGAAGCCTGGCATGTTGCTGTGCATGGGGTTGCAAAGAGTCAGACATGACTTTGAGACTGAACAACAGGTATATACCTAGGAGTGGAATTGCTAGGTCATATGGTAACTCTTGTATTGTAACTCTTGTTTCTCTTTTTGTGAAACTGACAAAACATTTTCCAAAGTAGGTGCCCCATTTCATGGTCCCACCAGCAGTGTTATGAGGGTTTCAACTGCTCCACAGCCTTGCCAATTTTTGTTATCTATCTTTTTAATAATGACCATCCTAGTTGGTGTGATGTGGTAGGTATGTGACTGTGGTTTCAATTTACATTTCTATACAGACTGTGACACTGAAAAACTTTTCATGTGTTTATTGGCCTTTATATATCTTCTTTGGAAAAATGTCTATTGAAATCCAATGTCCATTAAAAAACTGGATTATTTTATTTTTTGATTCATAAAATTTTAAAATAGAATCTAGATACTAGATCATCAGATTTATCATGTGCAAGTATTTTCTCCCATTCTTAGGTTGTCTTTTCACTTTCCTGATAGTGTCCTTTCCTTCTGGTACTTTTACAAGAAAGAGAGCTTGTCACTTTCCAATCATGGTTTTCTTACTTTTTAAAAATCTCCATTTTTCCCTTCAGGAACTAACAGGGAGCCAGTCTGCAAATCTGAGTGCCAGCCCAGCATCACATGCAGAATTTTGAAGGGGAGACTTGAAGTTAATACACAATAACAACAAATGGCACACAGGAAGGTAAGAGTTCCTTATCAACTGTATACTGCTTTTTTTTTTAAACAACAACAAAAAAATAACTTTAGGGTTTAAAAAAAAATAAGTGGTATGGTCCAGGAGTTAAGAATCCATCTTCCAATGCAATGGACACAGGTTCAATCCCTGGTTGGGAAACTAACATCCCACATGCCACCAGGCAACTAGGCCCCAACTACTGAGCCCAGATGCTCTAAAGCCTGTGTGCCCCAACTAGAGGGAAGGCTCTGTGCCATGATGAAGAGCCCACATGCCATGAGGAAAGCTCCCACACATCACAACTAAGACCCAATCCAGTCAACTACATAAATAAGTAAATATTAAAAAAAAAAAACTTTCCATTTTACTGATATTTGGTTTTAGGTGTTTCCAGTCTTATAATCTCTGGAAATTTTTTGAAGGGGGCAGGTGCTAATTTCTTGAAATTAATGCATAGATCAAGAATTTTCAGTTTTTCTTCTAGTGTGAGCATTTAAAGTTGCCCTCTGAATATGATTTTAGCTATACCACATTTGTTTTGATATATTTTTATTATAATCCAGTTCGAAATAAGTTGTAAATTATACTGTGATTATTTTCTTTTATCTTTAGGCTGTTTCAGTTCAGTTCAGTCACTCAGTCATGTCTGATTGTTTGCAATCCCATGGACTGCTGCATGCCAAGCCTCTCTGTCCATTCCTAACTCCCAGAACTTGCTCAAATTCATGTCCATCGAGTTGGTGATGCTATCCAACCATCTCATCCTCTGTCATTCCCTTCTCTTCCCTTCAATCTTTCCCAGCATCAGGGTCTTTTCCAATGAGTTGGCTCTTCACATCAGGTGACCAATCCTCTCAAGACTGGCTTGTTTCAACTAGCTTTTATCTTTCTTCTCATTTGAAGGATTTTTTCTAGCTCAGCAGCTATCTTCTACAAGCATCATGAAGATGTCTTTGGGCTTCAAAAACTTCCATTGGGAAGTCAGCTCTTGGTCTAATTTTGCTCCTCTAATGCCAATACCCTTTTTCTCCCGCATGTGTGCACGCTAAGTCAGTTCAGTCATGTCTGACTCTGTGCGACCTTATGTACTGGAGCCTGCCAGGCTTCTCTGTCGATGTGATTCTCCAGGCAAGAATACTGGAGTGAGTTGCCATGCCCTTGTCCAGGGGCTCTTCCCCACCCAGGGATGGAACCTGCATCTCTTTTGTCTCCCGCACTGGCAGGGGGTTCTTGCGCCACCTGTGAAGTCCCTTTTTCTCCTATGGATGCTTTTAAATTTTTTTCCTTACTTCCAATTTTCAGCAGTTTTACTATGACATGCCCAATTTTACTTTTCTATGAACTTATCTTGCTTGGAATTCCTACTTTTTCTTGAATCTCTGGCTTGATGCTTTTCATCAATGGGAAATTCTCAGCTGTTCTTTTTAAAATGCTACATCTTCCTCATTCTCATTTTCCTCTCCTGCTGCTGTGGTTCTATTAAGATTTATGTTTGGTGTTTTATGTGTTCTAAATATTTCTTTTCCTCTTTTCTGTATTATCCATTCTTGGTTTGTGTTTTATTCTGGATGTTTCTTCTGATTTATCTTTTACTCCAACAGTTTCTCTTCAGTTCTTTCTAATCGTAGGTTAATCATACCCACTCTTCTTAGACTTACCTATTGTATTTTCCTGTTCTAGAATTTGTATTTGATTTTCATTTTTTTGTTTAAAATTTCAATATTCTGTCAATTCCTTGAACATATCACTCATGGTTTATTTGTTGTATTGGTCTAATAACTTCATTTTCTTCATCTTCTGTGGATCTGTTTTATCTGTTTTGTCTCTTACTTTTTTGGGAATAGCCTTTGTTACGTATAGGTGTGTGTTTGATGCTGCATATTAAAACTTAACAAGTTAGGAATTCCTTGGTGGTACAGGTTATGACACCACACTTTACTACTGAGGGCCCAGGATCGATCCCTAGTCAGGGAACTAAGATCCCACAAGTCATATAGAATCACCAAGTTAAAAAAATAATGAGTCTGGATGATGTCATCATAATCAAGACAGGATTGGTTTTGCCTCTGGCAGGCAGGTGGGCTAAAAGAAGGAGCAATTCCTCATTGTCTTTCTCAAATAAGGAATAAAAATGTTAAGAGCGTCAGTGCATGAAGACTGGTCTGTTTCTGGTACATTCTTACTCATAGGTTAGGACTTTCAGAACTCCAGCTGAAAACATGGGGTGTTTATTAGGGTCCTTTTTTGTGGGAAGGGTCCTTTAATTTCAGCTTTTATCTCCCTGCCTCATGGCTCTGTCAAGGATTTGCTCATGTTATCAGCCTCTCAATTGCTTCTTTCCAGTCAGTAACGTCAGATCACCTCTTTGAGCCTCTTTTTCTTGTAGTCCAGCCCCTCACAACTCCTCATATACAACCTTGGTAGCTATGCCATGTATTCAAAACAGTAGCTTTTGTCTAAAAAAAAAAATTGAACTCGTTCTTTACCGTTAGACAATTGGTTCCAGCTACTTAATATACCATTGCTGATACTGGAATTCCTGCATGTAAAATATTTTTAAGTTTATATAGTTGACTTAACAACTTTCTTCCCTTGATTGCTTCTAAATTCTGACTCATGGTGAGAGAGACCTTCACATTTTACTGTTATTTTGTTATACTCCTTTTATGGTTTCAAATTTTAAATTTATATTTTTATATTCATCTGGAATTTATCTTAATTAGCTGAGGATATATATAACTTACTTTTGTTTCTGATGCCCACCTGTTTATCTATTTTCATTTATTGGACAGTCTTATATTTTTGTCACAGACTTGACACTTTACCTTTTTAAATAGTAAATTGACCTGTGAATTTCAACTCTCCCATTGTTTCATTGCATGTCTTTGTGTCTGTGACATGTTTTAATGACTTTAAGATTATCATGCAATACTCTGTATACATTTAAGGTATATAGTTTGATCAGCTATATGTACACACTAGTGAAATTATCGCTACAATCAAAATTTTCTTGTGCGCTTTTAAAATCTATACAAATTCTGATGCCACCTGCTGTGACTAAGCAACAAACTGTCATTTTAATCTGTAGTTTGTAGTTTTTTGATTAATCAAATCATATAGAATATATACTCATTTTCTTTTATTCACAGTTATTTTGAGATATCTATTTTTTTGCTTTTGGCATTAGTTTGTTCCTTCTTTCTGCTAAGTAATGAAAGCGTTGGTCACTTGAGTCATGTCTCCTCTTTGCAACCCCATGGACTATAGCCTGCCAGGATCCTCTGCCCATGTTTTCCCAGGCAATGAACCCAGTCTCCTGCATTGCAGGTGAATTCTCTATCATTTGAGTAGTTTGAGACTCATCTAGGTTGTTGCCTTTGGCATATCTTTGTTCCTTATTGCAGTAATAGTATTCTACATATTTATCCACTTGCCTCTTATTGGACATTTGGGTTGATCCCAATTTGGGGCTATCATAGCCTGAGCTGAGGATTGGAGACTAATCACCTCCTCTTGGCAGAGAACTTGAGTTCTGGTCTGGTCTGATTTCTGGTAGGGCCGAGTTCCAGTCCTCCCTTCTCTGGAGGCCCAGGAAAAGTCCCATAACACCTGGGTATCTGTAGGTGGCAGGAGACGTCTCTGTAAGGCCACCCCTTTCACCCCCCATCTCCCGCCTCCTCCCCCCTTCTTCTTTCAACCTGGCTTCCTTTCCTCCCTTGAAATCTTTGATGTTAGTACTTAGAGTCTTGTATTTAAGGGCTTCTCTGGTGGTGCAGAGGTTAAAGTGTCCCCCTGCAATGTGGGAGACCTGGGTTTGATCCCTGGGTCAGGAAGATGCCCTGGAGAAGAATGGCAACCCACTCCAGTATTCTTGCCTGGAGAATCCCATGGATGGAGGAGCTTGGTGGGCTACAGTCCATGGGTCCCAAAGAGTTGGACATGACTGAGAAACTTCACTCTCACTTTAAGTAAAACTGCTATAAAATTTTGTGAGATTTTGTGTGGATATAATGATTTGATTTCTCTTGACTAAAGATGGACTGCCTAGCCTATATGATGTGCGATTTTCCAAAATTGTTCAACTGTTTTCTAAAGTGCTTATACTGTTTTACATTTCAGGAAGAAGTGAATGAAGGACTTCCCTCATGGTTCAGTGGTTATGAATCCACCTTGCAACCCAGGGGATGTGGGTTCAATCCCTGATCTGGGAACTACAATCCCACATGTTGCAGAGCAACTAAGTCTGCATGCCTCAACTACTGAGCCCTCCCACAACTAGGGAGTCCACGCACCGAAAATGAGAAAATCCTGCCTAAGGAAGCAAAGGTCCCAAGAGGTGCCACTAAGACCGGATGCAGCCAAATAAATATATATATTTTTAAATTAATGAGATTTCCAGTTGATCTAGCTTCATCAGTTGATACATCTATCTTCCAGCTGAAACATCTTCTTCAACACTTGATATTATCAGTCAAGTAGTTATTCTTATGGATGTACCTTACTGTGGTTTTAATTAGAATCTTCTTTAAGATGCAATTTAAAGATAATACCTTTCACATATTTATCTCTTTTCAAGAAATTTCTGATCAAGTATTTTACTCATTAAAAAAATTTTTTCCTTCTCATTAGCTTTAATAGTTCTTTTTACTTGGGGGACATATGTTTTTCAAATATATTCTCATCTGCCTTTTGATTTTCTTAAATATGTGTTTAGCTACACTGGGTCTCAGTTGCAGCATGTTTGAGCACTGACCAGTGTTCAAACTCCAGTCGCCTGCATTGGGGGCATAGAGTCTTAGCCAATGGACCAACAAAGCAGTTCCTTGATTGACATCTTTACAATATGGACTCTTCTAATCTAGAATATGACATATTTCAATTATTTAGGTCTTAACTTTAATATCTCTGATCTCCCTGCTTGTTTAACTTATATGCAGAGTACATCATGAGAAACGCTGGACTGGAAGAAACACAAGCTGGAATCAAGATTGCCGGGAAAAATATCAATAACCTCAGATATGCAGATGACACCATCCTTATGGCAGAAAGTGAAGGGGAGCTAAAAAGCCTCTTGATGAAAGTTAAAGAGTAGAGCGAAAAAGTTGGCTTAAAGCTCAACAGTCAGAAAACGAAGATCATGGCATCCGGTCCCATCACTTCATGGGAAATAGATGGGGAAACAGTGGAAACAGTGTCAGACTTTATTTTGGGGGGCTCCAAAATCACTGCAGATGGTGACTGCAGCCATGAAATTAAAAGACACTTACTCCTTGGAAGAAAAGTTATGAGCAACCTAGACAGCATATTCAAAAGCAGAGACATTACTTTGCTGACTAAGGTCCGTCTAGTCAAGGCTATGGTTTTTCCTGTGGTCATGTATGGATGTGAGAGTTGGACTGTGAAGAAGGCTGAGTGCCGAAGAATTGATGCTTTTGAACTGTGGTGTTGGAGAAGACTCTTGAGAGTCCCTTGGACTGTAAGGAGATCCAACCAGTCCATTCTGAAGGAGATCAACCCTGGGATTTCTTTGGAAGGACTGATGCTAAAGCTGAAACTCCAATACTTTGGCCACCTCATGAGAAGAGTTGACTCATTGGAAAAGACTCTGATACTGGGAGGGATTGGAGGCAGGAGGAGAAAGGGACGACAGAGGATGAGATGGCTGGATGGCATCACGGACTGGATGGACGTGTGTGAGTGAACTCCGGGAGTTGGTGATGGACAGGGAGGCCTGGCGTGCTGCGATTCATGGGGTCGCAAAGAGTCGGACACGACTGAGTGACTGAACTGAACTGAATGTCTCTGAATTATGTTTTAGGGCGAGTGCTCAGGTATTTCATATTCCCAGGTATTTTATATTTCTAATGCTGTCAAATAACACCTTTTATGATTAAGCTTATTTAAAATGTTACATGCAGGGTACAGAATATTGTTCACTGGATATTCAATGAGTAAATGAAGAAACACATTTTCATTTTCAGAAATAAATTTGTGAAACAGCCTTTTTAAGGATGTTGAATTAAGACCATGACAGATCAGCAAAAGGAAGCTATAGGGAAGAGGTTCTAAAGAGTGTTGATTTTCTTTCTGTCTTGGCTTTCTCGCTCTGCACTTTCCTTCACGGCACCAACCCCACTGCTACTTCCTTTGACAAAGACTTCTGACACCTTAGGGACATGAATGTTGGTGCCACATGATTGAGGAAAATACAAAGGCATTATTTTTCAATTTTATGTTCCTATTGTTCAATGCCAGTGTACTAGTGATGGTTCTCCAGAAAAACAGAACTGACAGGACAGATAGAGGATACATTGGTATTCTAAGGAATTGAGTTGCATGGTTGATTCTGGGGGCAAGTCTGAAATCCATAGGACAGGCCTATGGATATAAGTTTCCATAGGAAACTCAGGTAAGAGTTGATGTTCCAATCTTCAGTCCAGACACTTCACAGCATCAGGCTGAAAACCCAGGTAGAGTTTTCAGGTTGAAGTCCTGAGGAGAACAGCTTCCGCTGGAAAGCTCAGTTTTTGCTCCAAGACGTTCCACTGATTGGATGAGGTCTAACAAAGATTCTCCTTGACCAAATTTTAATCTCCTCTAAACTCCCTTCTCAGTTAGGTTCTGACTTTTGAGCTTCTGTATTTGTCTCTGCATCTCTCAATTATCCTGCTAGGTCAATTTAGCCGGAATACGCCACCTTCTCTATCTGATACCTGGTTTCTTAACCTCTTCCCCAACCCCATCCCACCAGGTGATGTCTGACCAATCCCACCTGCCTCCAACCAGAATCCTGTTGGGTCAGTTTAGCCAAAATCCCCGACACCCCGCGTTATCTCTAGGCAGTTCTCCATCCACTGACATGCCCGCCACCCCCAGGCAGCTCCTGGGCTGCAAATTCCCACTCTTCCTGGTCTGTAATTGAGCCCATTCTCTCCCCTACAGGACAGAACCCTACTGAACGAAGTTTGCCTTACCGTTAACAAGGGTCAGGAATAACTTTTCTGTACCAGGTCCATCCACAGGGGAACGGAGAATGGGTTCCCCGAGCTGCTCACCCATCCTGTTCGGCGTCAGCCTCTGCCTCATTTCCCCAGTGTCTGGAAAACCACACGACTCGGACCGCCTAGTAAGCGTGTAGCCTTCGGGGAAGCAATCCCGGCACCACCCGGGACTGCGCTCCAAACGCACAATCCTGGGCACTGGCCCCCAAGTTAGCCTGTGCACCTTTCCTCGTTTCAGCTTTCTTTCCTGTCCTACCAGCTGTATGCTTATGTGTACAATTCTCAATGTTTTCTGTGGACAGTAAGAAGTCAAACACTAATTTTAGGAGCAACTGCGTTAGCTGCGCCCGGCTGGGTTCCTCCGACGCGGGGCGGCGCAGGCGGAGACGCTGTCGCCTGCCGCTGAGGGGCCGCCGCGAACCGACCCCGGCCGGGAGGACGCCGTCCGCTCGCGCCGCGGTGTCCCCGCCCAGGCCTCCGCAACTCCGCCGCGCCTTCTCCTCTGCCGGTGTCCGGAAGGCTGTCCCCCAGGGCCGGACTGGCTCGGTCACAGCGGCCCCTGAACCGCCGCGAAAACCCGGACTAACGGACTCAGGCTGTCGTCTCTGGAGCCGCCCGGGGGCGGGGGCATCACGGAGCATGCGCGCGGAGGGTGAGCGCGCGCACATGCGCAGGGTCGCGCGCTGGGGGTGTGTCGGGCGGCAGCGAGGCTGCGCGCGGCTGACGTGTTCGGTGGCCGCGGCGGCGGCGGCGGCGGCGGCAGCGGCGGCGGGGCGACGGCAGGGGAAAGGCGGGCGGGGCCGGGGGCTGAACCCGGAAGTGTCTCGGCGCCGGAGCGAGTTCGCCCGGAGTGGAGCTCGGCGGCCGGGAGCCAGCGGGGAGCCCTGCGTTCCCGGGTAAATGGACACGCGAGGCGTCCGCGCGGGGAGCGGGTGGGCGGGCGGCGGGCGGGCGCCGTCGGTGGCGCGGTCCCGGCCCGGCGGGGCCCCGGGGAGGCTCTGCTCTGGCGGTCGTCTCCCGGGTGACCCCGACCTCCTCCTCGCGACGCTCCCAGGGCAGTCCCGCCGGGCGCCTCCGGCCTTTGGACGCTCGCCGGCGGGGATGAGGTGCGCCTCACCGCCCCGGGGAAACGTGTTAATGGGTGGCGGGGAGGGGCAGGGAACGTGGGTTCCGTGGCCGCGACGGCCTGAGTGTCAGCGCCCCGGCGCCCTTGCATCGCGAAGGTGGCCGCCTCGACCTGCCCCGCGGCAGGCTCGGGGGAGCCTCCCCTTCTGCCCGCTTTCCCGCTACTCCGTTCGGGAATAGGGCCTGCAAGGTGTGCCCTGCCTCCTTCAAAATTATTCTTTTGTTGGCTTTTTCTAACCTGGCCCTCCTCGTTCTCCGCCCTAAAATCTCAGCCACGAATGCGTGGAAGCGGTAACTTTGTCATAATTTACTGTTCATTTAGGACGGATTTGTTGACAGTACCGCGAGTGATTTAGGATGGCTGGGCCGGGGAGTTGTTTTACGTGGTTCTACTCTCTTCTTCACAGACCATGCAACCCTCGGGCACGCCCCTCCAGAAGCTGTGATCCCAGACAATCCTGTTTTCCTTCATAAATCCCTCAAGACACTTATGAAGTTTCTTGTTCTGAAACCGTTGTACTGCAATGAAGAAGAGGAGAAAGGTTACTTCACATCTTGACGAGAAGATCCATCTAGGCTACCATAAAGATTCCCCGGAAGGAAATGTTGTAGAGGAGTGTGACCAAGTAACCTACACTCATTCCACAGAAAGACCAGCTCCTGAAGCCCTACGCTGTTATCAGGAACTTCCTCCCTCCCCGGATCAGAGGAAACTTCTGAGTTCTTTGCAGTACAATAAGAACTTGCTGAAGTATTTGAATGATGACAGGCAGAAGCAACCGTCTTTCTGTGACTTACTTATCATAGTAGAAGGAAAAGAATTCAGCGCCCATAAAGTTGTCGTTGCTGTTGGTAGTAGTTATTTCCATGCATGTTTGAGCAAAAATCCGAGCACGGATGTTGTCACCCTGGATCACGTAACGCACTCCGTTTTTCAGCATTTGCTTGAATTTCTTTACACATCAGAATTTTTGTGTACAAATATGAAATCCCTCTTGTTTTAGAGGCTGCAAAGTTTCTGGATATTATAGATGCAGTTAAGCTGCTAAATAACGAAAATGTTGCCACTTTTCAGTCTGAGCTAACTGAAAAGTCATCACCAGAAGAAACACTAAGTGAATTAACTGGAAGACTATCAAGTAATCATCAGTGTAAATTCTGTAGTAGACATTTTTGTTATAAGAAGTCTTTAGAGAATCATTTGTCGAAAACCCATAGATCCCTTTTACTAGGGAAAAACATGGGTTAAAAATGCTGGAGAGAAGTTTTTCCACAAGAAGATCAAAACGGAATCGAAAGTGCCCTGTTAAGTTTGAGGACACCAGTGATGATGAGCAAGAAAGTGGTGATGGGTCAGACAATTTGAATCAAGACAGTTTTGATAAAGAAAAGTCAGATAGAAATGATTCTGAGGATCCCGGAAGTGAATATAATGCTGAAGAAGATGAGCTAGAGGAGGAAATGTCAGATGAATATTCTGACATTGAAGAACAGAGTGAAAAAGATCAGAATGATGCAGAAGAGGAGCCAGAGGCCGGTGATTCTATCGGAAGCATTCATGAGGGGTTAACCCCTGTAATCATTCAGAACAGTAACAAAAAATATTGCAGTGTCCCAAATGCGATAAGACATTTGACCGCATAGGTAAGAAAGAAAAGCTTGTTTCTTGTCTCTAATAAGAAAAAAAGGCATGTTTCTTGTCTCTAACAATTTACTTTTCATGGATACTTTAAAGGTGATAATTAAAAACTAAACTTTGAAAATAACTTTTGAAAAGTATGGAGGGTATTAGATTTTTGATCTGTATTTTATCCTGTTATAAATTTATTGTGATTCAGGAATTAAGTATTTATATTACCTTTTATTTTCTCTTCCTCATGTCCTGGCAGTAGGTGACAGATCATTAGTTCCTGTGTTTAGTATGAAAAATTCCAGAGTGTCAATAATTATGAATATAGCATTTTGATTTATATGCTAATTTAATTTAAGTACTATTTTTGAGTCAGCATAGAAAATTGAAATAGGCCATATTGTATGTAATTTAATAATTACTGTTTCCTCTTGAGTGCGGTAATATGTGAGTCATAAATATAGTCACTTTTCCAGTATCCAGTACTGTTTAGACTGGGACGTTTCAGATTAAGAATAGTTACGGATAAAACTAAATTACTAAATGTAATAAATGCCTTCATTCTGTAGGCAGAGACTTTAGGAAGTGTCATAGTATTCTTGGGTTATTATAATAATGAATAAATCAATTTTTTATTAGAAAAGCATTTATATGAAAAGTGATATGAAAGTGAAAAGCATATGAAAGTGAAAGTGTTAGTTGCTCATTTGTGTCTGACTCTCTGCGACCGCATGGACTGTAGCCCACCAGACTCCTCTGTCCATGGAATTCTCCAGGGAGGAATACCTGGAGTGGGTTGCCTGGAGTGGGTTGCCATTCCCTTCTCTGGGGATTTTCCCAGCCCAGGGATCGAACCTGGGTCTCTTGCATTGCAGGCAGTCAGTGAATATTTAATTTCAAGAGAGCTTACTTGCTAGTAAAATAATTTTTGGAGGTGTCTTATATGGACTTTATAATGTGAACTTTAAAATTGCAGCAATTCACCTATTTACATATAAATGAGAGTTATGAAATTGGGGACTGTATTTTACCACATAGAATGATAAAAGAAGCAGATAAGTATTATTTGACCTTGTAAAATTACTTATACATTTAATATATCCCCATGTGTCCCTAGTGGGTCAGATAGTAGAATCTGGCTGCAGTGCTGGAGACCCAGGTTTGATACCTGGTCAGGAAGATTCCCTGGAGAAGGAGAGGCAACCCACTCCAGAATTCTTGCCGTATTCTTGCCTGGAAAATCCCATGAACAGAGGAGCCTGGCAGGCTTCAGTCCGTGGGGTAGCAAAGAGTCAGACATGACTGAGCAACTTCACTTCACTCACTGATGTTATTGAGTTAGGAGGAAATTGGTTAAATAAGGTATTGGTTTGCTCTCAAAATACTCAACGGGGTAAACTATGACATAGCAGTAGGTGCCTTTTTTTTTTGCCTTTTTTGCCTTTGAATATTTTTCTCTAAATTAGAATGCTTTTGACAATCCAACTTAATAATTGTTCATTGCTGTTTTTACTGTGTTAAAGTTCTGTACAGATGAATAGAGTAACTTTTTTTTGCGCAACTAGTCAGTTGGAAGAGTGTGTGGAGACAAGCAGCTTGTTAAACTAAGTCTGTTAAGTGTTCTTGTGGAGCTGTGAACACACACTGTGAGCATTACAGGGAACAGAAGAACATTCTTGAATTGAGATACCTGACAGTGTTTCATCTTTCCGGTTGATTCTGCCTTTTAGACTTTACTCTTAGCACACGCTTCCTCTATCATGCCTTGCTCTCAGTCGTGCTCAGTCGTGTCTGGCTCCTTGCCACCCCTGAACTGTAGCCCGCCAGGCTCCTCTGGTCATGGGATTTTTTCTCGGCAAGGATACTGGAATGGGTTGCCATTTCCTTAATTTTGCCTGATTTGATTTGAGATGTGTGAGAGCAGGATCAGTCTGCCAGTGGCATTGTGGGTCCAGCAGATAGATATCAGGCTCTTGTATCCACCACTTGGCCTGTGGGATGCATTGTGAGCAAGGGATTCTGGGTTCAGGTAAGACAAGGAAGACGATACTCAATCTCTATTAACACTCTCAAATTGTCTAGCAAACAAACCTGTTAATTTTACTTAACCTGGCATTTTCGCAGATAACTTTATCACAGGACATTTGGAAGCTCCCGGGAAACTAGAGTTCTGTGCACACTATTTGGGGAAATAATGCATAAGTTAAGGTCTTAATGTACTAAAAAGAAGGCATTTTGCAGCTTTTTGAACTAAGGTTAGTTCAGATAATCAGATAAATAGATCAGTAGATCACATTGTCAGCTTATTTCCAGCCTCCTTTCTGAATGTGTTTTATATTATCCTCCTCTTATTGAACCCCTCTTTGCTTGACCTCACTGGGGCTGCTGACTTCTCCCCTGTGCAGAGAAAGAGAAGAGATTGAGATTATGATTTTATCATACTGGTTACGAAGCGTTGATATGAGCTGTGGTGATGTCAGGCTGCCTGCATTTTTGCATCCACGTCTTATGTGAGTTACTTCACCTGTGTGAACTTTTGTCTCCTCACAGATAGAATGGATGATGCTAATAGTACCTTCTCCTGGGGGTTACTGTGAGGATTAAATAGGATAGTCTTTGTGAAATTTGTGTGAATCTAGTATGAAATTACAATACTGTGAAATTTAGGTGTGCAGTGAATGCCAGCTGCTCTTGTTTATCATTAATATAGTTTCTGAGTGTCTGTACTATGCCAGACACTAAACAAATATGAAGTGATATGTTCTTTGTCGTCATGAATCTTAGAGATTAATGTGTACATGCAAAAACACAATTATATTATAATAAAGATAATCTTATCAGGACATGGACAGATGCTTAAGGGAATCGGGAAAGATTTCATGTAGCAGGTAGCATTTGAGCTGAGAACATAAGAAAGGGAGGAGCTTGTAAGGCAGAAGGACCAACAAGTACAAAGACTTTAAGGTAGTTATGTTCTGGAAATTGCTAAAACTAGGATGATTTCAGGGTGGGCTGCTGCTGCTGCCGCCAAGTCGCTTCAGTTGTGTCTGACTCTGTGCTATCCCATAGACAGCAGCTCACCAAGCTCCCCAGTCCCTGGGATTCTTCAGGTAAGAACACTGGAGTGGGCTGCCATTTCCTTCTCCAATGCATAAAAGTGAAAGTGAAGTCACTCAGTCATGTCTGACTCTTTGCGACCCCATGGATTGCAGCCCACGAGGCTCCTCCGTCCATGGGTTTTTCCAGACAAGAGTACTGGAGTGGGGTGCCATTGCCTTCTCCGTCAGGGTGGGCAAGTAGGCGTAATGAAAATGATGAGAGATGAAGATTGGCAAGTGAGCAGAGGTCACGTTTTGAATAGTTTGTATGCAGTGCAGAGAGTTTTTAATCCAGTAAGTAATAAAAAGTTGAGAAAACAGAGGAAATAACCGCCATAGGAGTTTTAGAAAGGTAGACTGGCTTCAGGGAAGAGAAGGAAGTTGGAAAGAGCAGGGGGTTATTTCAGGCTTTGGCTAGAAGGATGAGCAACATTGGGAATGGGATGTGGGACAGGGTGGATCAGAGCTGTAGGCTTCTGTGAACTGGGGATGGGTAGAATGAAAAGAATAGGCAAATGGAGAAGACCTGTGATTCTTCAGTGTCTTCCTGTATCATCTCTATCAGAAGTCCTCTTTATTCTTGAAACACTTCCAGGGCTACTTTCCAATAACCCTTGTGTCACCCACATTTCCTTAGGAAGTTTTTAAAATGTCCACCTAGGATTTTGGTTGTTATTTCCCTACCTCATCACATTGTGAGCTGGAAAGTGTCGTCTGTTACTTTTGGTTAGTATCCTTCATGATACCCCAGGTCATTTCAAATGAGATAGTAAGTTTTCAGTAAGTTCCTGTGTAATTGAACTAAGGTGAAAGACTCAATCTTCATCTGACTTGAAAGGAGCCTTTAACTTGCTGTTTCAGAGTGAGTTTATGAGAGGTAACTAATAAGCTCTGGAACCATATGTAGTTTACTGGTTTGATTTCTCTCACTTTGGATCTATTACCTTTTTGATGTGTTTCATAGATGCTCAGAGGCAGACTCCTTATCCAGTTGTGTTTTCCTGAGGCTCCAGCTGTTCTCCTCTCTGCCCATTCTCATGCAGATAAGAGTTCTTTGACCTTTCCCCCTTAAACTGAAAACGTTGGGGTGAAAAGGCAAAAATCAAATGGGGAAAAGATGACAGATGGGAGTGAGAGGAAAAAATTTTGGATGATTTGTCTTTTCTGTCCTTTCCTTAGATTAAATTTGATCTCTTCTAGAAGCAGAAAATATTTTGTAGCTTTAAAAAAATGTGACTTGTTTAAGACTATCCTGACAGATTCCAGTTGGTTCTGAATAGGGAAGCGTTTTGACTTACGGCATACTTCTTTACTTTAAAGTTAAATATTTTAGTAAAATGTTCTTCATGCCATTCCAAATGAATAAATTTGAGGTATAATTTAAGATTTGGCGTATGAGATATATAATGAGCTAATTTGGTGATGTTTCTCTTTGAAAAAGCTCCACATGAAATCTGATAATAATTTAACATGACCCATTTGGAATGAAACCCAAGGTCAAGTTTTGTTATGTGTAAATATGTGTATTCTATATCTCTCAATTTGGGACATAGTTCATATTGGGATTCAGTCAGAAAAATGCTGTGGATGAAATTTCTTCATATTTGTATTTTCTATTGGTGATCAAGAATGGCTGGGCATAACTCAGTAAGCATTCTGTGATGGAACACGGAGGGTTTTTTTGATGGAAACTTTATTTGATAACCTGGAAGTAAACACTTGATTTATACATTATTATTGAATTCCCCCACCCGATAAGAAAAGAAAGAGAGATTTGTTGTCTGTGTTTATGCAAGGAGAACCCCCACTGTCATCAACAACCCTACCAGTTGATTTAAACCTGGGATTTCATTGTACATTTACCTGACTGAAAGAGGAGAGTGAAAAAGTTGGCTTAAAGCTCGACATTCAGAAAACGAAGATCATGGCATCCGGTCCCATCACTTCATGGGAAATATATGGGGAAACAGTGGAAACAGTGTCAGACTTTATTTTTGGGGGCTCCAAAATCACTGCAGATGGTGACTGCAGCCGTGAAATTAGAAGACGCTTACCTCTTGGAAGAAAAGTTATGACCAACCTAGATAGTGTATTCAAAAGCAGAGACATTACTTTGCCGACTAAGGTCCGTCTAGTCAAGGTTCTGGTTTTTCCAGTGGTCATGTATGGATGTGAGAGTTGGACTGTGAAGAAGGCTGAGTGCCAAAGAATTGATGCTTTTGAACTGTGGTGTTAGAGAAGACCCTTGAGAGTCCAAGGGACTCTCAAGGAGATCCAGCCAGTCCATTCTGAAGGAGATCAGCCCTGGGATTTCTTTGGAAGGAATGATGCTGAAGTTGAAGCTCCAGTACTTTGGCCACCTCATGCAAAGAGTTGACTCATTGGAAAAGACTCTGATGCTGGGAGGGATTGGGGGCAGGAGGAGAAGGGGACGACAGAGGATGAGATGGCTGGATGGCATCACGGACTCGATGGACGTGAGTCTGAGTGAACTCCGGGAGATGGTGATGGACAGGGAGGCCTGGCATGCTGCGATTCATGGGGTCGCAAAGAGTCGGACACGGCTGAGCTACTGAACTGAACTTACCTGACTTTGTGCTTCAGCGTTCCCTCAGAAGCTGTGTCTCTTGTTCAGAAATTCAAAGCCATGAAGATAACATATCCTTCAGTGCCTCTGTGCATAAATTTGAGTTGACATAATAAAAATGTGTTTTTTATTTTAGAGATTCTGATTGTTATAGTAAATTATTCAAATGTATGTATTTTCATAGGTGTCTTTGGACTTTACTGAATTTATTTTAAAACAGTTTTCTTTTGGGGGGTTAAATCGTGTTGTCTTCTGGTCTGTAGGCAGATGGAAGTTTAACAATCAGAAGTAGTTTTGATCTTTAACTGCCACTTAATGGCTTTATTATTCAACTACATATAACTAAATTTGCAAGCAGGACTTTCTTGACTCTAAATAAAGGGAAATTCTGCTAATTGTTAATTTAACGTCTTCCCAACAGAGGTATTTTCATAGAAAATAAAAGGCTTGGGGAAGATTTTTCTTATAATTTAAGATTTTTATTAATTTGCTTTTCCCATTCACTTGGGTAAAAACCAGGAGACTTTAGTAGAAGGAGGTTAAGTTAGCTTTCATTTCTGAGACTCTGTGCTAAGTATGCACAGAGTAAAAATAGGTAAAAATAGGCCCATTCCAAAAATCACTTGTAACTTAGTCATTTAAAAATCATACTGTATACTCTTGGTTCATTATTTACATAATTTAAAAAGCTTATGAAAAATGTGAAACGTGAAAACTTTTACAATCATGGAAGACTTTTGTTTTAATTCCATAAAATGAGCCCTATCTTTGCCAAATTAAAATTGTGGGTTATTAGTACATATTGATAATGTTTGGATTCTGTACCTTTTCTGGTATCCAATAAATGTGTAAAAAGTATTTTGGAATCCAGTACAAGCATGCTATATTTTTTAAATTAATTTAATTGGAGGGTAATTCAAGCATGCCGTATTATAATAGAGAAAGATTAAAATCAACTCAGAAAACACTTCCCCCAGAAATTATGTTATAGCAGTATTATTCTGGTTATATCCTGCAAAAAATTATAAAATACATGATTTTCCAACTTTCTTTAGATAGCTCAAGGTTGGAAACACATAATTATGCTATATGCATATTAATATGTATGTGTATGCTCAGTTGGAAACACATGATTATGCTATATGCATAATCCCAGATGAGAATACTGGGATGGGTAGCCATTCTCTTCTCTAGGACATCTTCCTGACCCAGGGGTGGAACCATAGTCTCCTGTGGTGTAAGCAGGTTCTTTACTGCCAAAGCCACCAGAGAAGCAAAAGATGCATAGATCATCGTACGGTCTGTGCTTAAATACCTTGTGGATTTCTATCATATTTTGGTTTTTCTTTGCTTATAATGTTACCCTTCCCCCCTACATTAAGGGAAATTCCTTGATTCCCTTTCTTCAGTATTCTTATGTAAGTGCAGTGCAATTAATTTTTAGATAATACTCTCTGTGTTTATTAAATTTAATCATCTTTAAGTTTAATTAAGTCCCATTTGTTTATTTTTGTTTTTATTCTCATTACTCTAGGAGATGGGTCAAAAAGCATCTTGCTGTGATTTATGTCAAAGAGTGTTGTTCTCCCTATGTTTTCCTCAAAGAGTTGGCCTTGCATTAGGTCTTTAATCCATTTTGAGTTTATTTTTGTGTATGGTGTTAGGAAGTGTTCTAATTTCTTTCTGTTACATGTCCAGTTTTCCCAGCAACATTTATTGAAGAGGCTGCCTTTTCTACATTGTATATTTTTGCCACCTTTTTCAAAGACTAGGGGACCATAGGTACTTGGCTTTGTTGCTGGACTTCCTATCATGTTCCACTCATCGTACGATACTGTTTTGATTAGCTTTGTAATGTAGTCTGAAGTCAGGAAGCCTGATTGCTCCAGCTCTGGTTTTCTTTCTGAAGATTGCTTTGGCTATTTGGAGTCTTTTGTGTTTCTATACTAAGTAAAATTTTTTGATGTAGTTCTGTGAAAAATGCCATTGATAGTTTGATAGGGATTGTGTTGAATCTGTAGATTGCTTTGGGTAGTATGGTCATTTTTACGATATTGATTCTTCTAATCCAAGAACATGGTGTGTCTAAATGTCCATCAACAGATGAATAGGTAAAGAAGATGTGGTATATATGTACAGAGGAATATTACTCAGCCATAAACAGGAGTGAAATTGGGTCATTTGGAGTGATGTGCACGGACCTAGAGTCTGTCATACAGAGTGAAGTAATAGAAAAATAACATACATTAATGCATGTGTGTGAGATCTAGAAAAATGGTACAGATGAACCCATTTGCAGGGAAGGAATAGAGACAGACAGAGAGAACAGACTTGTGGACCCTGGGGTGGCTGGGAAGGGGAGGGTGGATTTGGGAGGTAAGACTGACATGTATACACTTCCGTGGGTAGACAAATAGCAGTGGAGACTTGCAGGGCAGCACAGGGAGCCCAGCGCGGCGCTCTGTGATGACCTAGAGGGCTGGGATGGTGGGGGAGAGGCCCAGGAGGGAGGGGACAGATGCATGCATACAGCTGGCTCACATTGCTGTTCAGCAGAGACTGACACAACCTCGTAAAGCAGCTGTGCTCCGTAGACAAATGATGATGATTATCTTTTCTCCTCATGGCCTTGGAATATTTTGTTTTTTTATATAATCTCCATGATACATATAGGACATACATATTTTTAAAAAGTGTGTGGGTGAAAGGTTATACTTGCTTATTAGCTTTCGCCTGAAGAAAAATTTATGTTATGTATATATATTTTTAGGACAAAGCAAAGTTAAGCTTATCATGGAAAATTACTCTTCATATTGACAGTATTTTTCTTATTCCTGTTGCCTTTCACTCAAAAGTCTCCTTAGTTAAATTTTCTGTTTTATGCTACTAGATGTGCATAGTCACAGCTTTCTTACAGAATAGTAATAATAGCCAGTGTTAACTGATAACTTATAATTGGTTAGAAAACAGTAGTGTCTTACGTGTATTAATTGATTTATTATTATGATAATCCTCTGAAGTAAATGCTATTATTCCATTTTTATTTTTGCATATTTTCTTTATGCCACTATTATTTTTTCAAATAAGAAAGATTTGAGAAAGGTTACTTGTCCAAGGTCACATAGCCTGTAATTTAAAGTGTTGTGATTCATGTCCAGGTGCCTGGATCCAGGGTCTCTGCCCCTACCATTGATACTGGTGTGCCTCTATAATGTGAAGTTGTACATTCTGAATAATGATGTAAAAGGCTTTTAGTATAAGGTGGCTCAGTGGCAAAGAATCTGCCTGCCAGTGTACGAGACACAGGAGATGCAGATTCCATCCCTGGATCCAGAAGATCCCCTGGAGAAGAAAATGGCAACCCACTCCAGTATTCTTGCCTGGAGAATGCCATGGACAGAGGAGCCTGGTGGGCTACAATCAGTGGAGTTGCAAAGAGTCAAACAGAACTTAGCAACTAAACACACCACCACCATCATAAGTAGGAATATAAATAAAATTAAGCCAGAATGTATCCTTTTATTTCATTTTTAAATTGTCACTTTTCTTTTTGGACAAGCTGTGTTAAAATTTCTCTTTTTTTCAATTTTTTTAATTGAACTATATTTGATTTACAATATTGTGTTAGTTTCAGGTGTACAACAGAGTTACTCAGTTTTACATAAATTCTTTCCTGTGATAGGTTTGTTATGTGTGTGAGTCTGTTTCTGTTTGTAAATAACTTTGTTTGTATTATTTTTTATATTCACCTGTCATAGGTGATTTTGTCATATTTGACTTACTTTGACTTCCTTAGTATGATAATCTCAGGGTCCATCCATGTTTCTGCAAATGGCAGTATTTCACCATTTTTATGGGTGGACAATATTCCACTACATATATATGTGTGTGTGTGTGCACGCATACACATGTGTATACATACAACAGCTTTTTTATCCATTCATCTGTTAATGGACATTTAGGTTGTTACGTCCTATAATTTAGGACATTATATTCAGAATATAATACAGATCTCACATTAATATGCCTCTAGGTGTCTGCATTATACCCGCTCATTTTGTCGTTTTCTTTCTTTTCTTTATTACCTAAGTATGTGGGCCTTAGTCACCTGATGTTAAGCATGCACTCAGTCCTGGTGATGCGCTTGTGTCCTAATGTCTTAATAAGCTGGAGAAGTCTTGTATGAATGGGCTATAGTGTAAATTTTGTTGAGTAATGCTAGATTTGTAGTGTCCTTTCCAGATTTCCTTCTGTGGGAAGAGAGATGAAAATATATGAGCTATACAATATATTATGTTGCCTTTTGTGATATTTTTTGAAAGTCTGCTAATCTGTAGATTCCTTTCAATTTGTGTCTATTAAATATACTTCTTTATCATGAGATTTTATTCCACTGTCTAATTTCAGTCACTGTGTAATAAAGGTACTGACCCTAACTTTAATTTCTGTCTCTTCATAGGGAAATATGAGAGCCACACACGTGTTCACACAGGTGAGAAGCCCTTTGAGTGTGATATTTGCCACCAGCGCTATTCGACAAAGTCTAACCTAACTGTTCACAGAAAGAAGCACAGTAATGAAACAGAATTTCATAAGAAGGAGCACAAGTGCCCTTACTGTAATAAACTTCATGCAAGCAAGAAGACTTTAGCCAAGCATGTTAAGAGGCAAGTATGATCTTGCTTCCATAGTAGACTCTAATATGCCTTCTCATCTAAATATGTAGTGAGCCAAACACACCTATGGAGTGCTTGTCTCCACTCCTTTCACTGCTTAAAATTTTCTAGAGGACAAATTTCTTAAGAAAAGAACAGGAAATATTAGTTCATACTTGTGAGATTAAGTTTTTGAGGTTGAAACAGAAACAACAATCTATATTCTAGAAATTTAAGAAACTACATTTTTATTATCCTTGGTTTTGTGTCTTGGGTTTTGACAAGTATATTTGCAATGTATATGATTATACAACTCCAGAAAACTTACTCCTCATGCTCAGCTTTGTCTTTAGTATATAAAAATTTGTGAGAGAATATTTATATTTAACTGAGAAATTAAATTTACTGAACTATGGACTAAAGTCAAGTGAGTTGCCTTGAAGATTCTCTGTGAATAGATAGGTTCCTGAATATATTTAAAATGATTACATTACACTTTGACTATTTCTGCATAAATGTAGGCACACACATTCATGTATTAAAATGATAGCGATTCTTAAAGTACTCAGATGTGCCTGTCTCTAATAAAGGAATCACTGCTTGATTCTTATAATTAACTGTTAACATGTCAGATAGAGTACTGACTTAACTAATATCATCTTTTCTTAACAGTCTTTTAATCTGTTTTCTTATAGATTTCATCCTGAAAATGCACAGGAATTTATTTCCATTAAGAAGACTAAGAGTGAAAGTTGGAAATGTGATGTAAGAGATTTTAATTTGTAGTAGAAAACCCTAAATTAAATGTAGTGTGAACTTTTGTGAAAGTAATTAAATTTTAAAGTAATATAAACTTAGCTTATATCACTTTTAGAATCTTTTATACAGTGTTATTCTAATATTTTTACAAATTAAGCCTGGTATGAGTTACTTTTTGGGTGATGGACCTGAAAAATAGAAACCCTAGATTATATTTTTGTTGTAACCACTATAACATGTTTCTATAGTTGTCTGTATAAATTGTGACATTACTGTTTCCTTCCACTTCTGATCATCAGTGGCTATATGTCAAACCACCTGCAAACTTAGCAGCCTTAAATTACTGTTTCACTTTCATCTCATCGTTTTGTGGGTCAGTAATAGCAATGGGGCAGGAGTTTGCTAGGTAATTCTTCTGTCCCGCTCGGGTGGTCCGTCTGGTCAGGTCTGGTCTGGTTTGGAGCTCCTCCCAAAGTGCCTCACTCGCCTGGCTGGAGGTTGGTGTTAGTCTACAGCTAGGAGCTCTGCTATGCCGCTGGCTGGGGCCACTTCCTGGAGCTGCTTGAGCTTCTAGCATGGCACCTGGCTCCAGGAGGGGAAGAGTGTTCCAGGAAGCTGAGGTGAGCAGTATCAGACTTTCTACAGCCTTGCCTTGGAAGTCTCAGAGCACCACTTCTAGCGTGTTCTGTTGGTCACACAAGCCACTCCAGCCAGGGAAAATTTAAGGGGAGTGGAATCAGCCTCTATTTTACAATGATAGGAGAAGCAATGAGTTTATAGGTGTTTTTATTCTTCTATACCCACTAAGTCAGTCAGTTCAGTTCAGTCGCTCAGTTGTGTCCAACTCTTTGCGATCCCTTGAATCACAGCACACCAGGCCTCCCTGTCTATCACCAACTCCCGGAGTTCACTCAGACTCACGTCCATCGAGTCAGTGATGCCATCCAGCCATCTCATCCTCTGTCGTCCCCTTCTCCGCCTGCCCCCAACCCCTCCCAGCATCAGAGTCTTTTCCAATGAGTCAGCGCTTCGCACAAGGTGGCCAAAGTACTGGAGCTTCAGCTTTAGCATCATTCCTTCCAAAGAAATCCCAGGGCTGATCTTCTTCAGAATGGTCTGGTTGGATCTCCTTGCAGTCCAAGCGATGCTCAACAGTCTTCTCCAACACCACAGTTCAGAAGCATCAGTTCTTCGGTGCTCAGCCTTCTTCACAGTCCAACTCTCACATCCATACATGACCACTGGGAAAACCATAGCCTTGACTAGATGGACCTTTGTTGCCAAAGTAATGTCTCTGCTTTTGAATATGCTATCTAGGTTGGTCATAACTTTTCCTCCAAGGAGTAAGCATCTTTTAATTTCATGGCTGCAGTCACCATCTGCAGTGATTTTGGAGCCCCCAAAAATAAAGTCTGATACTGTTTCCACTGTCAACATCTATTTCCCATGAAGTGATGGGACCAGATGCCATGATCTTCATTTTCTGAATGTTGAGCTTTAAGTCAACTTTTTTATTCTCCTCTTTCACTTTTACTTTTCACCTCCTAAAGTAGTTTTTCATTATTTAGGTAAATACTGTTTAAATGAGTCACCAGCTGTCATTTTGTCTTCTTTACTCCAAGGCCTCAGTTTATGTGTATGACCACATTCTCACCATTTCTCTGATCTCAGCTTCTAGGAATTGAGGTTAATTATTTGGATCTTTGTGGTTTCCTTACCATATTAAGTTTTATCATTCTCACGTGTAAAATGATAATAATTGTATCTACCTCCTAGGTTTGTTGTGAGAATTAAGTAAAATAATCCATGAATCACTTAGCTTTGTGCCTGGTATATAGTACATGCCATGTTGTTACATCTGGTGTATAGTACATGTCTTGTTATTTCAGCAGCCTGTCTCCTCCCCCGCCCCCACTTTCTAAATTTGATGTCTGCCAGATTTTTTAAAAAGTTGTGTCTATTCTTTCTGACCACTTTTAAGAGATAAACTTTCAAGTAATTTTTCTGAGTTTTTTTAATTCCAATTCCTAATCAGATATATGGCTAGTGTGACATATAATTAGTTTGCAAATACACATTTAATGGATTTAGAAATGTTGACCAGGATTAAGATTACTGTATAATCTGAGGAATTAGCCTATTAGAAATGTAAAATGTTAAAATTCACCTACCTTTAGTACTAATTTAAAATAATTTCTTACTATGATTCCTCCGGGGCTTCCCTGGTGGCTCAGTCGGTAAAGAATCTGCCTGCAATGTGGAGACTTGGGTTCATTCAAACCCTGGATTGGGAGGATCCCCTGGAGGAGGGCATGGCAACCCACTCCAGTATTGTTGCCTGGAGAATCCTCATGGACAGAGGAGCCTGCCAGGCTGCAGTCCATGGGGTTGCAAGGAGTTGTGATAGCACTGAGTGACTAAGCATAGCACACTCATTTCTCAAGGCTTTCTTTTTTTTCTGTAAAATCAGTTGATTATACTTTTGGTAAGTTTTTTCTTTTGGGAGAAATTCCTGATTACTTGAATTTATATGTTTATTCCTCATCAAAGCTTTATATTTTTATTTTAGATTTACATTCTCTCACATTTTATGTACATTTTCCTTTAGATTTGTAAGAAATCTTTTACTCGAAGACCACACTTGGAGGAACATATGATTCTTCATTCTCAAGACAAACCTTTTAAGTGCACCTATTGTGAAGAACATTTCAAGTCACGATTTGCACGGTTGAAACATCAAGAAAAGTTCCATCTGGGTAAGCAAATTACTTTTCTAGGAGCATCACAGCCACTGTTGGTGAGCATATCGTGCTGGGGAGACTGCTGCTGTGGGACCATTTAGGAGAGGAGCTCGTGTGAGTGGGGCAGGGTTCTTGGAGATGAGTAAACACTGGGTTTGTTTTGTTTTTTGGTGGCACGTGCGTTTGTGGTCAGAACTGCATTTATTTACAGTTGATTGTCGGATAGGTTTGTGAGTGCCTGGGGTAGGCATTTTTTTTCTGTCTGTTTTAGAAAAACCTCATTTCTCAGAGAGTGCAGTAAACTTGGTATACTTGGAATGCAGTGCTGTACTTGCTGAGTTCTCTGCCTCCTGCTTGTGGCCACAGTGGAGACTTGTGTTCCAGATAGGTACATTTATGACAGTTTAATCCCAGTAATGAATTATCATCATCCAGGTAGCCTGTTCCCTGTCCTATTCACTGTTTTTATTGACAACTTGGATAAAAGATAATATACTTCATGTTTTATCAATATGCAGCATGAAATAAAGCTCGCAGGGGGAGTCGTAGCAGAAAATAAAAATGTAAAAAAATCCGCTGTCAAAAACGTTAAATTAACTTAAAATTAATTATGAATAAATACAAAATTGTACATATGGGAATGATCTGACTTCCTTCCAGTCATTGGGAGTTGCAGAGCTGTAAAATGGTACAGAATCCAGAGGCCTTAGTTTTCAGATGGGCTTATTAATAGCAGAGGCTTTTAGATACTGTCTGAACCAGTAATGTCATATGACTGACAAAAGCAACTGTAATTTTAAACTACATTAATGAAAACATATTGTTCAGAATTAGGAAGGTCATCATCTCACTGATTTCAAATTGATCTGGAACATTGCATTCATTTATGGATACCACATTCAGGATGGATATTGACATATATTGCAGAGGGGGGTAATTACAGCAACATAGGGCCTTAAGATCATGTCATCTGAAAAACTTTCGAAGGACCTTGAAATATGCTGTTTGGGAAAGGGAGACAAAACAGCTGTCTTCAGATATTTTCAAGGCTCTGTGTGCACAGTGAGGAATACAGTTGCCCCTCTAGTATCCGTGGGAGTTGGTTCCAAGACCTCCCCAGACACTGAAATTTGAGGATGCCCAAGTCCCTCCTTTAAAATGGGGTTCAGTTCAGTCGCTCAGCTGTGTCCGACTCTTTGCGACCCCATGAATCGCAGCACGCCAGGCCTCCCTGTCCATCACCATCTCTCGGAGTTCACTCAGACTCACGTTCATCGAGTCCGTGATGCCATCCAGCCATCTCATCCTCTGTCGTCCCCTTCTCCTCCTGCCCCCAATCCCTCCCAGCATCAGAGTCTTTTCCAATGAGTCAACTCTTCGCATGAGGTGGCCAAAGTACTGGAGTTTGAGCTTTAGCATCATTCCTTCCAAAGAAATCCCAGGGCTGATCTCCTTCAGAATGGACTGGTTGGATCTCCTTGCAGTCCAAGGGACTCTCAAGAGTCTTCTCCAACACCACAGTTCAAAAGCATCAATTCTTTGGTGCTCAGCCTTCTTCACAGTCCAACTCTCACATCCATACATGACCACTGTAAAAACATAGCCTTGACTAGACGGACCTTAGTCGGCAAAGTAATGTCTCTGCCTTTGAATATACTATCTAGGTTAGTCATAACTTTTCTTTCGAGGAGTAAGCGTCTTTTAATTTCATGGCTGCAATCACCATCTGCAGTAATTTTGGAGCCCCCAAAAACGTCTATCACCGTTTCTACTGTTTCCCCATCTATTTCCCGTGAAGTGATGGGACCAGAAATGTTTGCATATACTGTGCAAATCCCCCTGCATACTTTAAATCATCTTTTGATTACTTAAACAATACCTAATACAATGTAAGTGCTATTCAAATAGTTGTAAATACAATGTGGGTTTCTCTTGTAGCTCAGTGGTAAAGAGTCTGCCTGCCAAGCAGGATATCCAGGTTTGATCCCTGGGTCAGGAAGATATCTTGGAGAAGGAAATGGCGACCCACGCTGGTATTCTTGCCTGGGGAAATTACATGGTTAGAGGAGCCTGGCAGGCTACAGTTCTTGGGGTCATAAAAGAGTCAGAGGTGACTTAGCATGTAAACAACAACAAAATACAACGTAGATGGTGTGTAATGGTTGCCAGGGCCTGGAAAATTCAAGTTTCGCTCTTTGGAACTTGATAGAATTGTTTTCAAATATTTTCTATCTGGAGTCAGTTGAAACTGCAGGTTCTTCAGGGTGGTGTTCAGTGGGCAAAGCATAGCAAGCACACCGTACTTCTTTTTCACACATCCTTTGACTACCTTTTGGTTTGCCCTACAGTAGAATTCTGTCTTCTCTAGTCATTTATTTGGTAAAATCATGGTGACATTTTGAATCCAGTTAAAGGTCAATATTACTATAAGAAATTTGCGTTTAATTTTTGTAAGACTAAACAGAAATGTGTCACAGTATTTTCAGTTTAGACAATATCATTATTTTTTGGTTACAAGGAGCAACAGTATATTTCCAAACCATGAACTCGCTTAAGTCCTCTGTTTATCCTTTGAAAGTTTCTTATTACCTCCCCCCACCCCACCGAACTTTGGTAGGTAGCATTTTTTTACTTTGATCCAGTCTGATTTCAAGCTAGGAGTTGGCCATTTCAGTTTATGAACCGATTGATTTATTCAGCATTTATTCTACCAGATACCTGGTGCCGTACTCAGTTCTGGAGATGTAGAGATATGCCCTGTCTGCTGGGGCTAAACAGTCTAGAAGGGAAGAGATAACTGTAAACAGATAAGTGGTTATGTTATGATATGGGCAGTAGCAGTGGGAGGTATGAATTTATAGCATGTATTAAATTTAACATCTGTTTATAAATGTTACATGCACACTAATTCTTAATTTGTAGGTCCTTTCCCATGTGATATATGTGGTCGCCAGTTTAATGACACTGGAAATTTGAAACGCCATATAGAGTGTACCCATGGTGGAAAGAGAAAATGGACTTGCTTTATCTGTGGAAAATCAGTACGAGAAAGGTGAGGAATTTTAAATACCCAGAAAAATCCTGTTACTGTTACATAGAAATAATCAATGAATATATTTTATAAGGTTTAAGGTAAAATACATGAATCATGCTTTAATTTGAAATTTAAGTGTAAAAGAAATTACATAAAATGTTATGGAAGGTGATATGAGGTCAGGATTTTCAAATTTAGATGGTGAATTTAACAGAGACATCATTTTGTCTCTTTCTGAAACCCCACTAAATATTCATTAACGGTTGTTCATTCATTCATTCATTCGTTTTGAAAACATAAGCTACAAAGACAGCAAGACAGGAGAGCCACAAGAGCAGCCCAGGTTTGGAAGCGTAAAAGCAGTGTCGGTGGGAACTGACCTAGCAGGTCTGAGGAGGACAGGTCCCAGAGCGGTAATGAAGAAATGGAGAGCCTCGTCTCCTTGCAGAGTCCACAGAAGGTGCAGGAACTGGCGGGTCCAGATGCCTCTGGATCCAGGGTGACGGGCAGGCAGAGTAAGGGCTGCTCTGCAAGAGAAGTTAGAGCGTTGGGTTCTCCTCTGTCGCCCACCAGGCCTGTGCTGGACAGCCGCCCCCCGCCCCCACCCCCCCGCCCCCGCAGTGACAGATGGCTGCGTGGAGTCATGCAGTCGGACACACGCTGTGAGCCCCAGATACGGCACAGCACAGTGCGCTGCCTAGCGACATGTGCTGCACGGGCAGTAAGACCAAGAAAGGGGGCACTGCCCTAGATGGCTGTTTCCGAGAGAGGCACGAGCGGAGGAGCAGACCCAGGAGAACACGTGAAAGTGTTGTCAGTGATGGGAGTGTTCTCTGTCTCATCCTGCACACAGCACTCTTCTTTAAACATCGTGTGCTTATTAGTACGCTTAAGTATGTAGAAGTTCATTATTTTAAAACAACTGAAGGGACACTTTCCTAAAAGAACAAACGGGTACAATGGCAGAAAAATCAGTATGCTATATTTATATGAAAACCTGTATTTACCCGATTAGTAAAATATAAAGTATATCTTATACAGTATAAATTATCTTTTCCCTTAAAGGTCTTTCTATAAAAATAAAAAACAAACTGAAAAGGAAAACAGCCTTTCCATCTTTTTAACTTGTTAGGGTCTGGGAATAGTTTTCCTGGTGTTGGTGGGCCTGGTGGAGGAGACCCCCTACTGGTGGAGATCAGCCTTTAGGTCACATTCACCTTCATGACCACTGGACGTGGGGCCGAAATAAAACCAGGTGGTAGTGACAGAAGCCCGCCATGGTCAGATGTATTGTGCTTTCCTTTCTTTCCCCTCAAAATAACTTTGTCTGCCTTTCCTCAGCCTTTGTTTTATGTATGTGGGAAATCTCCGAATATTAGAACTGTAGGAGATGCCACAGTGGTTACACAGTGATCCATCCGCAGTCGGTAAGGCTGGAGGATTTAGGACTAGCAACAATTAATATCCTTTACATGGTTTCCCTGTTTACCATTGCCATCTGGAAATTGCAAGTATCTGCGAAGTTTTCTTTGGCTTAAAACATTAGTAAGTTGTGAGCACGTTGGAAAGGAATAGTACTGATAAACTGGATTTCTTACATATTATTAAACTCTATCCACTAAAATTTACATCAGTTTTACTGATTTGTCACTGGAATTCAGTAGTGACAATTGAGTATCTTTCATTTGTATGTCTTGGATGTTTCAGTTCAGTTCAGTCGCTCAGTCGTGTCCGACTCTTTGTGACTCCATGAACCACAGCACACCAGGCCTCCCTGTCCTTCACCAACTCCTGGAGTCCACTCATACCCATGTCCATCAAGTCGGTGATGCCATCCAACCATCTCATCCTCTGTCGCCCCTTCTCCTCCTGCCCTCAATCTTTCCCAGCAGGGTCTTTTCAAATGAGTCAGCTCTTCGCATAAGGTGGCCAAAGTATTGGAGTTTCAGCTTCAACATCAGTCCTTCCAATGGACACCCAGGACTGATCGCCTTTAGGACTGACTGGTTGGATCTCCTGGCAGTCCAAGGGACTCTCAAGAATCTTCTCCAACACCACAGTTCAAAAGCATTCTTTGTTTGGCGCTCACCTTTCTTTATAGCCCAAGTCTCACATCCATACATGACCATTGGAAAAACCATAGCCTTGACTAGACAGACCTTTGTTGTCAAAGTAATGTCTCTGCTTTTGAATATGCTATCTAGGCTGGTCATAACTTTCCTTCTAAGGAGTAAGTGTCTTTTAATTTCATGGCTGCAGTCACCATCTGCAGTGATTTTGGAGCCCCCCAAAATAAAGTCTGACACTGTTTCCCCATCTGTTTGCCATGAAGTGATGGGAACAGATGCCATGATCTTTGTTTTCTGAATGTTGAGCTTTAAGCCAACTTTTTCGCTCTCCTCTTTCACTTTCATCAAGAGGCTTTTAGTTCTTCTTCACTTTCTGCCATAAGGGTGGTATCATCTGCATATCTGAGGTTATTAATATTTCTCCCAGCAATCTTGATTCCATCTTGTGCTTCCTCCAGCCCAGCGTTTCTCATGATGTACTCTGCATATAAGTTAAATAAGCAGGGTGACAGTATACAGCCTTGACATACTCTTTTTCCTATTTGGAACCAGTCTGTTGTTCCATGTCCAGTTCTAACTGTTGCTTCCTGACCTGCATAAAGATTTCTCAAGAGGCAGGTCAGGTGGTCTGGTATTCTCATCTCTTTCAGAATTTTCCACAGTATATTGTGATCCACACAGTCAAAGGCTGTGGCATAGTCAATAAAGCAGAAATAGATATTTTTCTGGAACTCTCTTCCTTTTTCCATGATCCAGCAGATGTTGGCAATTTGATCTCTGGTTCCTCTGCCTTTTCTAAAACCAGCTTCAACATCTGGAAGTTCACGGTTCATGTATTGCTGAAGCCTGGCTTGGAAAATTTTGAGCATTACTTTACTAGTGTGTGAGATGAGAGCAATTGTGCAGTAGTTTGAGCATTCTTTGGCATTGCCTTTCTTTGGGATTGGAATGAAAACACCTTTTCAGTCCTAGCAAACCACTAGCAAAGGAGGCCAGAGCTAAATTATTTGCTTTTTTTAAGAAGAGAGACATAATAAACATACTTGTATACTGGTGCAACTAATCCAGTAAGAAATGGAAATGTAGGAGAAGGGGAGCAGTTGACATTATGTTAGCTTGAACAGCTTTCTAGTAAGCTTTCTAGAAATCTGTGTTTATGTATTAAATATGTGTTTCTGTATTAGGTTGGCATTAAAAAAATCTATAGCTGTATATACATGTATGTATACTTTCTTTCTTTTAAATACAGAACTACTTTGAAAGAACATTTGAGAATCCATAGTGGAGAAAAGCCTCATCTCTGTAGTATCTGTGGACAAAGTTTTCGTCATGGAAGCTCATACAGGTAGGTCAAGCCATTTTTCCCCTGTATTAAGTAAGATAAAATTCTATCTCCATTTTATACTCTTTTCTTAACATTGTTTTAGTTGTTTGATGAATTAAAACGTCTTAACATTTGTGATGAAGCAAAGCTGTGCAAAAAAGTTTATAGACTTTTGCCTCTTCTTTATGCCTTTGAATATTTTCTTAATTCTGTGGTATAGAATATGTTAATATATTTCTTCATCACTAAAAGTAATGGTGTACTAAGTTGTTTTTATTTAAATATTTCATTACTTTTCTTTAAATCAAAATTCATGAAAGATCTAATGTTCTGAAGTTGGTGTATTTTTTCAGTCCTAATTGTCAAAGAATGTTTTTGTTACAAAAATATGACAAAGTTGAAAACTAGAGGATTCTCAATTTTAGAAAGTTTTCTGAAAATAAGTTGTAACTTAAGTGATTATTTTTACAGCTGAATGCTGACTCCCTTTGCAATTTATGAAAAGTTAAATGAATAAATAATAGAGGACTACTTATTGTGAAATACATATACAATTTTAAATCTTAGCAGTGTTCTCAGGATTTTAGTTTTTACACTATTATTTGCAGTTTTTAAGTTTAAACAGAATGGTGATTTTACTAATTTTAGTCATAGCAGAATCAACACCTGTTTTGACAACTTGAATGGAAAGGCTATTCATTTCACTAGGATGTATATAGATGGAATATTGTGGGGATAAAAATAACCCAAGTGAAATGAATTCTAATAATCTGTTATTTATGATAACCTTTTATAATCTGTTTCTAGGTGATTGTAAAATGAGCCACACTTTATTTGGTTGGTGTGAAGGACAGGAGTGAAGTGGGACCGTCAGAACCTTGATTCCTTATTGGCTTTGCTAAGTTCTCAGTTGTCAGTGTGTAAGCGATGTCAGTTGTCCAGAACAGGACTGATTCTTGGTGATTTGCTATCATCACGCATCTGTCGCTTGTGCACTTAGCTCGTTTGTCAATTCTGATTCCGTCCCATTCAGTCCTGCAACACCAGCTGACACCTCTAGACATCCGGTAGGTTCCCAGAAGCAGGTTAGGAGCCTCATGTCAGGAAGGAATGCCATCCAGAGGTAGTGGAGTCCGTGCAGATGTCGAAGCGCTGCCCAGAAACAGCTGAGTGGGAGCCCTGGAGTCAGGTGTGAAGCGGGAAGGCCCCTAGGAGTCAGAAATGGAGCACATAATGGTGGGTGAGCGTGGTTGAGTAGCAGCCCAGCTCGCATTATTGAAAGTTAAATCGAGTTTTTCTCTTTCACCCATTGTCACCGGTGTCAGTGGGCTTCATTTTTTTCTCCTTTATAGACTTCACTTACGAGTACATCATGATGATAAAAGATACGAGTGTGATGAATGTGGGAAAACCTTCATTCGTCATGATCACCTTACGAAGCACAAGAAGATACATTCAGGTGAGGCGCATTTTGTAATGATTTTCCAAAGCACCTGAAAAACCACACCATGACTTGCTGGCTGTAATTTAAATAGCTGGTATATTTGGTCACCCTTTGTAAAAATACTGATTTTAAAAGTTTTTTAAAAACCATCTTTTAACCTTTTTAAGTATTTCTTATAAAAAGAGACATAATTTTGTGACATGTTTTTTTGGTCTCTAATTTTAATCATTTGGTTACCCTTTATGATCACAAACTGACTTTTAAAATTTGTTTCAATCAGATCAAATTTGTATTTTGCATATTATGTGGGTATGTGAAGTTATTACCATTGGCACTTTTTTGAATGAAGATGTCAAGATTATATTTCTCATTTTAATTGGATTTGAAAGAAGCTAGCAAAACTTAGATCCCTCAAGAGGATCATTGTAATTGGGGTGTTAAAGTTTATGTACTAGTGAAGTTTTGAAACCGTGTCTTTGGAAGAGCACCTTAATAATCCTGATCCGTTTCAGATCTTTATTCTGTATTTATAATTTTTATACTCTGGGGATTTCTTTCATATTTTCCTCTCAGATTGATGTTCAGGAAGTGCTAAGAGAGCCACCTTTATGAGCACAATGATGGGAAAGAGCCATCTCTCTGAGCCCAGTAGAACAGGTGATCATTACTACTGTTCTAACCCTAATTTAAATGGACAGTGTGCGGCAGATGTAGCGTTTTCCTGAATGATCCCAGTGAGGCAGGCTGCAGCTGCCACCACCACTGCTAACAGGCGCTAAAGGTCTGATGGCTTTTTCATTGGCACTGTGCATTTCCATTCTCAGGAGGACAGTTCTAAATTTCTGATTCTAGAAGTCACGTGGTTTGATTGCACACGGGTAGTGAGATTGATTTTTAAAGGGCAAGCCTTTGTAACTGAATATAAGAATAGGGGTGACAAATTGGACTCATCTAGAACTTTCCTTTATATTTGTATTTTGGCTCATTGCAAATGTAAGAAATCCCCACAGATGAAAAATCTTTAAAAGTAAAGTATAAAGATATGAAAATGTTCAGGTCCTTTTTATAAACAGAAGACAGCCTCATCTGGATTCATTGTATATTCATTTGAGGTGTTTGATATCCAGACTTATATATTCCTAAAAAAAAATCCTGAGTTGTGAAGTCCTTTCATTATCTCACCCTGTTACACTGAAAGTCAAGATTTGAAGTCTGCAGCAAAGGCTACCGATTCCTTTTCCAACTGGGGAGGAGGATTCACATTCCTAAAAATAAGTACAGAGTCACTGAAGAAAGATAAATTTGAGTATTAATATAAGGCAAACAGCCCAGAAAAAGGGTGGCTTTACCTTTCTGGTATCTGTTTTCTACCATGGTGTCTTAACTGCTGGATAATTTGTCTCTGGGGATAAAAAGATTGGCATGCCTATTATATAACAAAAGTATTTGGGTCTTTAAGGTGAGAAGGCTCATCAGTGTGAAGAATGTGGAAAATGCTTTGGCCGTAGGGATCATCTCACTGTTCATTATAAAAGTGTACACCTTGGAGAGAAGGTGTGGCAAAAGTAAGTGAAAAGGCAAAGTTTCTCATCATCATCACCTTGGATAAAGCTAGGCTGGAGAAAAGTTGTCTCATAGTTTATTTAACTGAGGATGGGTTAATCAGTGACCTTTCTCCAGCATATCTAGCTTCTCTGCAGATGTAAAGGAATTGAATGTAGCAAAATTTTTCATACTTGATTTCAGTTGATTCAAACACTGGGAGATGGTAGACATTGAAGTCAGTGACTAATATAAAATTGTGGCATTCTTTGGGAATTTGATTTATATTTGGTTGCATTAGCTCTTGGAGAGCTAAATATAAATGAACATACTGCCTGCATTTTGTACTTAATATGACAGCAATTCTTGGAAAATGTCAGAATTTAGATCCCTTTAATGACACTGATAAATGATACTTTATTGGAAGGAGGTATGTACTGTCTTTGAACATCAACTTTTAATACAATTTAGATATCCAAGGCTTAATAACTTGAATTGTGTGAGTATGAGATGTTCTAAGAATTCATGTTCTTGGAGTAGGAATTTGGAGCAAGTGGTCTAAGGTGTCAGGAAACTTAGTGTAATGCTGACCTAGATAATCATGGAACCAGAATTTGTCTCTTACATGTTCTGCAAGGGCTGCTGGGAGTGGATCTAGAGTGGAGCCTTGGGGTCATTTCCATGGTGCACTTTTGTAGTTAACCACTGCTTACCCATCCTCATTGATTTTTTTTTGGTCCCTATAATTTTTCCTTCTCATTTTTAAGTAGAAAATAATGTATAAAAAGGTTGATGATTTAAAGCTTAAAGTAGTTTAAAGTTGAAAATCTAAAGACATCTTTTTATAGATTTGCTTATCGAGTATAACTGGAGAAGGAAGAACCAGAGTTAAGGTTGATGGCATAAAAGTATTCCCATGTTCATTTGGCATTCTCTGCTTTAATCATGAGACAGTTATGTATGAAGTTATAACTTGTTTTCACTATTAAAACACTCAAATCTTTTTCTTTTCTTAGATATAAAGCAACCTTTCATCAATGTGATGTTTGTAAGAAAATTTTTAAAGGCAAATCAAGTCTGGAAATGCATTTTCGGACACATTCAGGTAAAAAACCTAATGGGTATTTTATATAGTGTAATTATTCAGAAGTGATAAATGGATGTTTATACTTTGTTGTTCTTGGTGAAATTGTTTTTTTCCTGCCAGTAAAATTTTTGCTTATTAAAATTGGTGTTGTGAATGGACATTAGTCTGATCATTCTGTTCCATATTATGTAAGCTTCAATACTTTTAAATATCATTTTGTAGAATTTGGGGAAATTTTTTTCCATAGAGAATTTATTTAACTTTCAGTTCTCATTTTCTCCTTTCCTGGTTGTTTATGGTTCCTCTATATTGGCATGGCTCTATGAAGACATTTATTTTATTTCCTTATCTTTTAAAAGAGTAATTCAGATATGACCTTGCTGTTGCTTATCAAGTCAATCATTGTATGGTTTTCCTTTTTACATATTCAGTTGTGATGTATAGGTAGTTGTAGTAGAATGATTCACTTCAGCTGCTTTCTAGGACTTGAAAGTGAAAGTCACTCAGTTGTGTCCATCTCTTTGCAACCCCATGAACTATACAGTCCATGGAATTCTCCAGGCCAGAATACTGGAGTGGGTAGCCTTTCCCTTCTCCAGGAGATCTTCCTGACCCAGGAATCGAACTGGGGTCTCTTGCATTGCAGGCGGGTTCTTTATCAACTGAGCCGTCAGGGAAGCCCTTTCTAGGACTTATCATTTTCTAAATCTTTCCTTTTTTTCCTTTGGCAGTTCTACCATATTTTGAAACATAGATTGTTGGATTTTTTTCCTATATGTTGTCATAGTTCTCGTTTTACTTCTCATGTAAATTAATAATTTTTAAAGCTTTCTTTCCTTCTTTTTGGGCTTCTCATGTAGTCAGTACAGTATCTGCCAGCAATGTGGGAGACCTGGGTTCTATTCCTGGGTCAGGAAGATTCCCTGGAGAAGGAAATGGCAACCCACTCTAGTATTCCTGCCTGGAGAATCCCATGGACCAAGGAGCCTAGTGGGCTGCAGTTCATAGGATCGCAAGAGTTGGACATGACGTAGTGCTATCTTTCTTTTCCTTCTTTTTAAGAAAGAAAGCTATTAATACATTTATGGCTGTTTGCTTTATATTTGGGCTTCCCTGGTGGCTCAGAGGTTAAAGCGTCTGCCTCCAGTGCGGGGAGACCCAGGTTCGATCCCTGGGTCGGGAAGATCACCTGGAGAAGGAAATGGCAATCCACTCCTGTAGTCTTGCCTGGAGAATCCCATGGACAGAGAAGCCTAGTAGGTTACAGTCCACGGGTTCGCAAAGAGTCGGACACGACTGAGTGACTTCACCTCACCTCTGCTTTATATTTAGTTAGGAATTTATCAAGCTGCTGTTCTGGAAGGGAAATTAATTTATTTTATATTTCTCATATTTAATGAGAATTGGAAATAACTGAATTTGGGCAATTTCAATAGCATAGAATTACAGTAAAAAATCTATTACTGGGACTTCCCTGGTGGTCTGGTGGTTCAGTAGTCCCAATGCAGGGGGCCTGAGTTCAATCGCTGGTCAGCGAACTAGGTCCTGCATGCCACAACTAGGAGCCCCCATGCTGCAGCTAAGACTTGGCATGGCCAAATATTTTTAAAAATTAAAATAGAAAAAGAATTTGTTACTGATACAGTAACTGCATTAAACATAAAAGCACATCTCCCTGAAAATGAAGAAGTCCTAATTTGGGGGCCACATAAATAGGAGTAAGAAATGAGGAAACTATATTAATGCTGTTCTCAATGCTAGTTAAGAATAAACTCATGATTTGTAGGAGATAGTTAAAACTTAATTTGAAACCACTGATGATTTAAGAATTGTCAAACTATAGGAATTACCTAGAGGAGAAAGTTATTAAGGGCTGGCTTTATAACTGCATTAAGTTTTTTTAAAACATTAATTTGTAGTAATTAATTGATAACCAGTGATTTCGAATTCTCATCTCTGGATATGTCACTGTTAGAATTAGGGACAAGTCCCTCTGCCCATGGAAAACTGGGGAAATGAGCTCTGTTACAGATGAAGACAGCGCTTATGGCAGTTATGGAATGGGATGGAGGAATCATGTGAAGCAGAGGTCAACCTACTTTTTCGGTAAAGGACTGGAGAGTAAACATTGGAGAAGGCAGTGGCACCCTACTCCAGTACTCTTGCCTGGCAAATCCCATGGACGGAGGAGCCTGGTGGGCTGCAGTCCATGGGGTCGCTAAGAGTCAGACACGACTGAGCGACTTCACTTTCACTTCTCACTTTCATGCATTGGAGAAGGAAATGGCAGCCCACTCCAGTGTTCTTGCCTGGAGGGTCCCAGGGACGGGGGAGCCTGGTGGGCTGCCGCCTATGGGGTCGCACAGAGTCGGACACGACTGAAGTGACTCAGCGGGGCGGCAGCAGCAGACAGTAAACATTAAAGGTTTTGTGGGCCCAGCAATCCAGGTCACAAGCACGCAGCTCTCTGTGGCAACATGAAAGCAGCCACAGGTACGGCATAAATAAAAGGAGCGTGGCCACATTCCACGGAGCCATCGTTCCCTGGACTGCCGCTGTGCTGCTTGTCCCGTCTGTCGCCTAATGCTTTTCCCTTGTCTTCACTTCCTTTTAATTGTGAAGTATTTTTATTACCCATTTTCCTGTTGGTTTACTTGTTAACTGTGAATTCTTTCAGTATTCTTTTAGTAGTCACCCTGTAGATCACAACGTGTGTTCTTAAATGATTAGACTCTATTTCAAGTTAGCTCATCATCTCTTTTCAGACAGTTCAGAGACCTTATGATGCCTCATCTCTCTCACCCTTTATGAATTGTGTGTGTTTTAATTTTACATATACTTTAAATAACATAAGACCTTAATATTTTGTTATTTTGCTTTAAATAACTTGTATTATTTATTTTTATTCTTCATTCCTTCCTGCATTACCATTCTTCAACCTGGAATGATAATCTTTCTGCATGAAGAATTCCCTTTTGTGCATATCTGCTGGCACCAGTTCTCTTAGGTTTTGATTATCTGAAAATGTTTTTATTTTACTTTATGGAGAACATTTGGCTGACTGTAGAATTTATGTTAGTGGTTTTTTTTCTTTCATTATTTCAATTGTTATTTTTTCCTCTTTGACCTTCTTCAGTTTTTGTTGACAAATATACTGTCAGTCTTACTGTTGCTCATTTAAAAGGAATTTCTTTTTAATTGGCTGCTTAAGATTTTTCTTTTATTTTTGATAGTTTTTTATAGTGTGCCCAGATACGCTTTTTTTTTCCCCCCTTTTGCATTAATATTTTTGAGATATATAGAAATTGCATCTGTGACTTGATGCCTTTCATTTAGTAAGATTGTCAGCCATTTTTTCTTTCAAATTCTGCTTCTGACCTATCCTCTGGTTTCTTTCTGGGACTCCGGTTATATGTATATTAGACTGTTCACTTTGTCTTATGTATCTCTCTCATGCAAGTGCTTCCAGTACAAGCTTATGATGTTACAGCTCTATTAGGTGAGAAGAATGACCCAAGCTAAAAACGTCAGTGTTAGTAGGGCTCCATTTCTTTCTGGAGTCACTAGGGAAGAGTCTGTTCCCACTCGGTTAGATTATTTATTGACTTTCAGGTGTAGGACTGAGGTTCTAGTTCTGTAACTAGTCGTAGACTGAGGTCTTCTCGGCTTGCAGAGGCTGCCCCATTCCCCGAGTCCCCGCCTCCTCCTCCTGTTTCCAGAGGCAGCAGTGTGGGCTTGAGTCCTCTTGGCACAGCTGTCCGACCCCTTTATCTTCAGTTATCACCACTTTTAAAAATCTATGTGATTTTGGGCCTACCTTGTTAATCTCCCCACTTCACGGTCTTTAAGCTCAATCATATCTTCAAAGTCCCTCTCTCCATGTAAGGTAACAAAATCATTCCTTTCGGGATTAACCAACCACCCTGGCTACTTTAGGAATTTATACTGTTAATAGGAGGAAACAAAAGCTGCAGTTGAGAACCTGACTCGGGCACAGCCAAAAACTGGCTTCCTTATTCTTGATCCTGATCAATCTCCTTATTTTAATCTCAGGCTATAGATACCAGTATTGCTACTTCTTGTTCCAATCCAAAGCCCCGGGTTAGTCAGAGTTGCTGTTTTAGTTTTTAATCCTTCTTGATAGGAAGAAATCAAACACTCTAGTTTTACTTCTTTAGGGGCTATAGTGAGAGCAAGCCATAATAATATTAGCATGAGTCTATCAGGTACTCACCGTGTGCCAGGATAATGCCAAGCACTATTATTTACTTTTCTCATTCAGCTTTCACCAGTCTGTGAGGCAGGTACTACTAACAGGTGAGGAAATTGTGCTTAGAAGTTGGGGAGTTTGCTCCAGGTTTGCCTGGTAAGTGGTACAGCTAGAATTCAAACCCAGATCTTTCTGATGTTTGAGTTCATTCTCTTTTTCTCTTTACCAGTTATTATACTGTCTCCACTTTGTGATAGCATATATTAATTGCTTTTATTAAGTTCTTGTAAGCATTCATGTGGAAAATTTACTGCTTAATTAATCTTATTGTCTTAACTGAATGTATTTTACAGTTAATTTCATTTGTGTTCAAACAGGTGAAAAACCATACAAGTGTCAAATTTGCAATCAATCTTTTAGAATTAAGAAAACTTTAACAAAACACTTGGTCATTCATTCTGATGCCCGGCCTTTCAACTGTCAGCACTGTAATGCAACATTTAAACGGAAGGACAAGCTGAAATACCACATTGACCACGTTCACGGCATAAAGTCTCCCGATGACCCTCTCAGTGCTTCTGAGGAAAAACTCGTGTCCTTGCCGGTAGAGTACTCATCTGACGATAAGATCTTTCAAACAGAAACCAAACAGTACATGGACCAGCCCAAAGTCTACCAGTCGGAAGCCAAGGCCATGCTCCAGAGCGTGTCTGCCGAAGTGTGCGTCCCCGTGACGCTGGTCCCGGTGCAGGTGCCCGACACACAGGGTGACCTGGTGCGCCACACCACCTCCCTCCCGCCCCCCGCTCACGAGATCTTGTCGCCACAGCCGCCGGCTGCGGATTACCCTCGAGCCACTGACCTAGCTTTTCTGGAGAAATACACACTTACTCCTCAGCCTGCAAATATAGTTCACCCAGTCCGACCCGAACAGATGCTGGATCCTAGAGAACAGTCTTACCTTGGAACGTTACTGGGCCTTGATAACACCACTGCTGTACAAAACATATCTAATAGTGAGCACCATTCATGAGCGAGTCTAAACATTCCACAGACTTCTTCAGTGGCTATGCACAATGGTAGCCTGGCGCTGATGGCTTTTAAATTAGTGGGGCTGCTATTTTTTCATTTTCTGTATAGTTTCTCAAGTCCTCAGATGCTTTTCCAATCAAAAAAATATGTATCTCTGTTTACTGAACATATTTGAATATTTGGACCCATTTTGAGGTATATAATATTTGAAATAGACATTTTGTGATTTTTTTTTTAAAACAGATTATTTAGTGCTAATTTTTAACTTTTAACTCTCTTAACTTTTCAAAACTATCAGCTGTTGACATTATGGGGGTATTTGTTTTTAAACATCAGTGGAAGTTTTTATTCTCCTTTAGTCTCATTTGTCTTTTCTCCTTTTCCCATCTTCCAAACAAGTGTTAAGAAACATGTAGCCTTTAAGAAAGAATGTCAGAGTGTACTGATACTTGCAACTGTTCTTTATCCTGACTTTAAGTTTCATGATTATTTCTTCCAGATTTTTAAGAAAATGAAATTAGGAATTTGAATTTATAAGAAAGTCTTGGGATAGATCTGTGTTATTTTTCATCTGGCCATAATTTCAGTTATCACTATTCTTTGGTCTTTTGACAGACTCAAGACCAGAAAGCTAACTAATGTAGGATTAACTTGTTAAATGAAATGTAGAACTGAAATAATTATCCAAATGATTGTTTTTGCCAGTGCTTCAATTATTATGAATAAGAAATGGAAATATGGATGTAGGCATTAAATTATACACGTTGAAAATGTGTTAAAAGCAAAATATGGCAGTTTTAACCAGATTTTTTAAGGTAGATTAACTGTTTGTATTTTGCCATTTATTTTAGAAACATTAACAGTATATCAGCGTATATTAGCGTATATCATCATCTAACTAATTAAAATTCAGTTAACAAGCCACTTTGGGTCTCATTTACCTTGGCCAGCTGTAACTCTGGTCAATAGCACCTAGAGATTTTGTTTAATTATTAGAACAAGTGCCAAACAAATTACAAAATTTGTGTCTAACTGAACTGAATGTTCATTTACTTTAATTAGAGCTAACCGTTCCTTGTATACAGATATACATGTAACCTAGATCTTTATTTTTGCTTTACACATAACCCTAATGTCTGTGATTATCCTTAATTTTTATTTATGTATGAGACAAAAGTTGAGGACTTGGTAAAAGGAAATAGCAGTTGGAGCAAAACCTCACTGATTAAAATTAAATGAGAAAAAACAAAAAGTCAGTCAGAATTGTGAAATACCTTAAAGATGTGCACTTTCCATACTCTGAAGTCAATTTAAACTTAAACTAGGATGTTTCCTAGTGGAGCTGCTCAAAGGATTAGAGACTAGGCAGGGTTGATTTATTATTAGCATGTTCTTATGTAAACTACTGGAAAATAGCAATTTTAAGAGTTTTCTATTTCAGTTTTGTTTACACTCCTAATTGCTTTAAGCACTTTTTTTGTGTAAACTGTAAAGTCTGGCCCAGCCCTTGTGAAAAGAAAAATCACAAATAAAATAACGAAGTTTAGTGAAAAATTTTAACCACTTAATGATGTGGAAATTTGTTTGCTGAAGCACTTAAGAAATGAAGGTACTTTGCAGGAATATTTACCACACTAGTGGAAAAGAAAAAAAAAAAAAGTTGAGAATTGGGGTAGTTAACCAAAGTAGCTCATATAACTAGTAAAGCCAACCTGAGTTTTGCCTCATTTGTTGAAGTTTGGTTATAATTCTCCTATAACTGATGGATACAAGCAATGTATCAATATTCTTTTAAAGCATTCTTACTTTTGTGTGGAAATGTTGTGTCTGGGGTACTTAACATGATAGAACTTGACTATATGAGGTACTATTAATTTGTCTTTCAAACTGACTTTTAAAACCTCTTTATGCTTTTTATCATAAAGACTTTTAACTAAAAGACTTACTATGATGAAAAGAAATCATTTCTAAAAATGTACCCTGCCTTGAATATAAAATAATCTAGAAAAAGTCTGGACTTAAACAAAGGCAAATAGTATATATGTGTATGTGTGTGGTATATTATATGTTCAGTAGCAGAAAAAGAATGTGTTGCATTTTCACATTCAAAAGAATACTTTGCTTTTTGAAGGTATTGACTTTAGGTTTCTTTTAATAATAATCTCCTCATGCTTTAAAAATATAATTTGATTGTAGGAATTGGTTTACAGTATAGAACTTTTCTTGAATACATCTCTTATATAAAGTGAAACATAATTATATTTACTTATTATTGTAGATAACTTAAACTTGAAAAGTAGTTTACTGTTTAATAAAATGCTTTCACAGTTATCTCATTTAAACCTCATAGCCAGTTCTGAAGTAGAAAGGGCATGCTGTATTCCCATGTTAGAGATGAAGAGTCAGAGGTTAAGCCTACATCATTAATAAGTGGCAGAGCTACTAACAGGGGAGGAAATATAGCATTAATGAATGCTTTTCCGGTGCCAGGCACTGCATTTTCTCATGTAATCTTAAAAACAGTCTGGGAAGTAGATAGTATAATTCTTATGAAGAAATAGTCTCAGTGGGCAAACAAATCTGCTGCCTCTAATCTCCAAATTAGAATATAAGAAGTCTTACAATTGTGAAAACCTCATGGATTTGGGCAAACTGAATGTATATATAAGTTTTTGAAGTTGGCACAAAAATATGAAATGAGGCCTGCTCTTTTCAGTTAAGTGTTTGTCACATTTGATTTGGAGTATTTGGAACAAATGCTCCATTAACTCTTAAAATCCATGAATTCTGTAACTATACTTAAAATTTTGAATCTTGCAACTAAGGTCAGCCTCATTCAGAATTTTTATTTTATGAGCATAATTTATTGTTTTAAATTAATTTTGTAGCTGATAGCAGTTAGCACTTATTATGTAAATTGAATAATTTATCAAATGTAGAAATTTGTTAACCTAATCCATTTTTACTTAAATACGCCAAAGATTTTTAGTAGGTTTTAAATAGTTTAAAAGAATTTAAATTCTTTGTTGTTCGAATAAATATTTGTCCAAAGAAGCACAGTTGAAGTCCTAGGATTATGGATTTTCTAAAAAAATCATTAGTTTGAATACTGAGATTAAGTGTTTGTGTTTATATGTATTAGAAATAAGAGAAGAAAATACTCCGGGAATAGTCATACTGACAAGCCAATTACAAGTAAGAATATTCCGTTTTCCTCAGTTTAATTAATTGAATGTTATCTTTTAAGTGGACACTACTAATTGCTAAATAATAATAAGCTTATTTTTTACACTACACTACTAAAATAATTTTGCCTTAGAATTTTTTAGAACAAACTGAAGATTTTTGGTAACAAACCCCACCTATTTTTTTTGCAGCCTAAAATACCATTTAAGATTAGGGTTTGTTCTTCATGCCAGCAAGATTTCACTAGCTATGAAGGCGGTGATCTTTGCATACTTTTAAGTAACTTAGTCATTTATTGAGGAGTAACAGAAATAGGGTTTTAAACTGGTGCTTTATTAAGTGACTTCCTTTAAAGTGATGGTACATCATGAAGTAGGTACACTAATAATTTTCTGTCAACCTTAAAATTGTCAAAACATCTTGGCAGATTGACTAGAAGCTATTAGTTAAGGGCTAGTAGGTGTTCAAAAATCATTCATTGCTTTCATTCTGTCATTAACAAATAAGTTAACATCGTTAACTGGTGTGTGTGCGTGTGAGTCTGCGCTCTCTTCTAGCAGGCCATTCTGCTGTCTTGCGGGTGGGCAGTCGGCTGTGGAGCAGCAGCTCTGCGACAGCACCCTTTTCTCCATGCCCAGGCGTCTCTGGATTGAATGCTTTGTGCCTTTTCAGTCCGAGGCAGCAGTTGTAGTAGCTTGGAGTTGGCTCTGCTGGCTAGATTGTGCTGGTTAATAAATGATTGTGGTTGTTTTGTTATTGTTATGGGTCTTATGTTTGTGTTGCCTGCTGGTCAGGCAACAGATGTGGTGTTTTTTTTTTAGGTTGCTTTAGATTTTTGTAGGAAACTGGCATCAAGTACTAGTATGAATTTTTTTTTTAAATCTTTAATATTGTGGCCTTTCTAGTTACTGCAAAGCCACTCCTGGGCCTGTCTCTAGAGGCTCACTAGAGGAATCTGACAAATGAGCAATGTGTCTGCCTCTCCATCTCCTCCCATCTCCCGCCTTTTCTTCTGAATAATCCGTTACCAAACCACCCTGCTCTAAAAAGCAGCTTCTTTGCTCAGTTTGCCTAAGACTGAGCCAGAGGTGATGTTTTGAGATGAATCTCTAAAAAGCAACATCCCAACCAACTGACAACTTGAGTTGATGAACTCAGGAAAAATTAAGACTTTTGAAGTCGTATTTGGATCATTCTAAGATTCAGTGCCAAATTTTAAATGAGTCAAAATGTATTTTTTAATAAGGAGCAAGTCACATTTCTAAAACCTGTAGTAGTGTTATGGTAAATGTCACTATTAGGCTGAATATTAATTTTTAGTAATTTCTAGGAACCACAGACAATTCTTTTAGGTCCTCTCCTTTCTTTTGCACATTCCTCTCTGAAGTCTGTAGTGGTTTTGGGGGAGGGGGACTGTTCCCTGTTTTCTCAAAAATCATTTCTACTTCAGGGCACTTTTATTCTGGACTGGGAGCATGCTTTCTGTGCTTCCTCTTTGGCAGTGGCCTGAAGCAGCAGTATCAGCAGTAGGTCACATGGAGAATGAGGGGAAGGGCTGGCAGAGTGTCTGTCCTGTATTTACTCTTCATCTTTCAACTTGCTGTGCACTGATCTTGAGTCTGTGACTGTTGAAAAATCCCCAAATAAATTGAGCCTCTATAGCCATTCGTATAAAGAGAAAATAAGAATTATATTCAGAGAATAGAGGTTATACAAAATGGACATGTCTTTTTATTCTGCTTTTTCCCCCTAACTTCTTAGGTAAAGAAGTAATTTTGGTGCTCATATTACTGCTAGAGATTCTAAAACATTTCTTGAATGAAGAGTATGCACACTTATTGTTATTTCACCCTGATGCTTGGTATTCCTGCTTTATGATTACACAATTTTTATTCCTTGTAACAATCGGACTTTTCTTATCCCTGTGGATAAAACTGTATTACAGCTGATGACTGAGGCTGCCAAAAATGAGCACAGAGGTGGGCACTTGGATTATGAGATTTATGATGTACATTAAAGTGGAAATGCCTTTGAACCCTGTTTTCAGTCTCCAATCTTAAATTTTGTTTTTAATCATTAGAACTTTTAAAAGCAATTACAAAGAAAAATCTAAAATACCAAGATTTATTATTTTGTCAACTGTATGTAAAGTATCTTGTGAGTTTTCTAGATATTTTGACTGTCTAGTGTTTCCTGAATACCAATGTCTTTATAGAAAAATTCAGTTCTCTGTGAAGACTAGAAAGTGTGTTGTATGCTGAACTAGTTCTTTGTGTTGTTTAGATATTTAAATAAAGTTCTTTGGTCCTAATAAAGCATATCTAGGTTTTATTGAACACATTTTCACAGCATGACAATGCACAGTGCTCTGCCTGCCTCCTAAAAAATTGAATGAAAAGACAGTGAACACATAGAAAACCAAACTCTTGGGGCACAGGTATTAAAATTTTACTTACGTTTCATAAGCTAGATATAATTTCAAATATTTTATATGTTAAGTGTATAAATCATTAATATTTAATGGTTTTTAATCCAACCAGTCCATCCTAAAGGAAATCAGTCCTAAATATTCATTGGAAGGACTGATTGCCGAAGCCAAAATTCCCAATACTTTGGCCACCTGATGCGAAGAACTGACTCATTGGAAAAGACCCTGATGCTGGGAAAGATTGAAGGCAGGAGAAGGGGGACGACAGAGGATGAGATGGTTGGATGGCATCACCGACTCAATGGACATGAATTTGTAAACTTGGTGATAGACAGGGCCGCCTGGTGTGCTGCAGTCCATGGGGTCGCAAAGAGTTGGACAGTACTGAGCAACTGAACTAAATTGAAGTGGCTAATTAATATATATTCAAACATTAACGACAGGTATTATGCTTGAAGCAGCCACCTGCTGTTTTTCCCCCAAGAAGTCTAAAGTGCAGAAAACCTCATGGATGGGCTGTCCCCTGTGACAGTGAGGGCCATTCTCACTGCTGCCCCTCATTCCCAGGACTGTGCACTCTGGTCCCGGGAGGGGCCACTGCTGATTTACAAAGGCACAAGCTGTGTCACAGGACACACCTGACCTTGCCAGCTGCTGTCTGCATCTGGAACCATAATTCAGCCTCTGTGGGCAGCTGGTAGCTCAGTGACCTCCATGGACAGGAGTTCATTTCTGCGAAGCATGTATTCCCATTGGAGGAAGTGTTGTGTGAGAAACCTAATTCTCTACTGCTGTATAACAAATTAGACCAATTAGAGCAGACAGTGTCTTAAAACAGCAGGCCTTTATTGCCTGCTGGGTCCGGTGGATCAGGAGTCTAGTGGCTGAGCTGGTGGCTCTGGCTCAAGACCTCCCCTGGAGCTGAGGTCAAAGCTCAGGGCAGGGTAGTCTCTAGAGGCCATCCTGGAGCAGGCTTCACCTCCAAGCTCACATCTGGTCCAGAGTTCCTCCCCACAAGGCCTCTCTCCACAGGGCTGCATGTGATAGATAGGCAGCTGGCTACTCCCTCTGCAAAACATACAGAGTGAGAACACAGGATTTAAGATGCAGGCTTTTATAACCTAATCTAGGAAACAGTATCACATCACTTCTGCCACTGTGAACTCCTAAGTGAAGAAGGGGTAGCTCTGGTGGGTCAGGAGTCTAGTGGCTGAGCTGGTGGCTCTGGCTCATCTCCCCTGGAGCTGAGGTCAAAGCTCATGGCAGTGCAGTGGAAAGAATGGGGAGAAGAGCTACCCCACGCCCGAGGTCAGGGGCAGCGGCCAAGAGGACCAACCCCACATCCAAGGAGCGACAGCTGCACGGGTGCAGGAGGGCTGACAGGAGCTACTCCATGTTCAAGGTCAGGAGGGGCAGCCGGGAGGAGGTACCCCTCGTCCAAGGTAAGGCACAGCGGTTGCGCTTTGCTGGAGCAGCCATGAGGAGACAACCCTCGTCCAAGGTAAGAGAAACCCAAGTAAGATGGTAGGTGTTGTGAGAGGGCATCAGAGGGCAGACACACTGAAACCATAATCACAGAAAACTAGTCAATCAGATCACACAGAACAGAGCCTTGTCTAACTCAGTGAAACTAAGCTGTGCCGTGTGGGGCCACTCAAGATGGGCAGGTCATGGTAGAGAGGGCTGACAGAACGTGGTCCACTGGAGAAGGGAATGGCAAGCCACTTCAGTATTCTTGCCTTGAGAACTCCATGAACAGTATGAAAAGGCAAAATGATAGGATACTGAAAGAGGAACCCTCAGGTCAGTAAGTGCCCAATGTGGAGAAATAACTCCAGAAAGAATGAAGGGATGGAGCCAAAGCAAAAACAATGCCCAGTTGTGGACGTGACTGGTGATAGAAGCAAGGTCCGATGCTGTAAAGAGCAATATTGCATAGGAACCTGGAATGTCCGGTCCATGAATCACGGCAAATCGGAAGTGGTCAAACAAGAGATGGCAAGAGTGAACGTCGACATTCAAGGAATCAGTGAACTAAAATGGACTGGAATGAGTGAATTTAACTCAGATGACCATTATATCTACTACTGCAGGCAGGAATCCCTTAGAAGAACTGGAGTAGCCATCATGGTCAACAAAAGAGTCTGAAATGCAGTACTTAGATGCAATCTCAAAAACGACATAATGATCTCTCTTAGTTTCCAAGGCAAGCTATTCAATATCATGGTAATCCAAGCCCATGCCGAACCAGTAACATTGAAAGCTGAAGTTGAATGGTTCTATGAAGGCCTACAAGACCTTTTGGAACTAACACCCAAAAAGATGTCCTTTTCGTTATAGGGGATTGGAATGCAAAAGTAGGAAGTCAAGAAACACCAGGGGTAACAGGCAAATTTGGCCTTGGAATATGGAATGAAGCAGGGCAAAGACTAATAGAGTTTTGCCAAGAGAATGCACACTGGTCATAGCAAACACTGGCTTCCAACAACATAAGAGAAGACTCTACACATGGACATCACCAGATGGTCAACACCGAAATCAGACTGATTATATTCTTTGCAGCCAAAGATGGAGAAGCTCTATATAGTCAGCAAAAACAAGACCAGGAGCTGATTGTGGCTCAGATCATGAACCCCTTATTGCCAAATGCAGACTTAAATTGAAGAAAGTAGGGAAAACCACTAGACCATTCAGCTATGACAAATCAAATCCGTTATGATTATACAGTGGAAGTGAAAAATAGATTTAAGGGCCTAGATCTGATAAATAGAGTGCCTGATGAACTATGGATGGAGGTTTGTGACACTGTACAGGAGACAGGGATCAAGACCATCCCCATGGAAAAGAAATGCAAAAAAGCAAAATGGCTGTCTGGGGAGGCCTTACAAATAGCTGTGAAAAGAAGAGAAGTGAAAAGCAAAGGAGAAAAGGAAAGATATAAGCGTCTGAATGTAGAGTTCCAAAGAATAGCAAGGAGAGATAAGAAAGCCTTCCTCAGCAGTCAATGCAAAGAAATAGAGGCAAACAATACAATAGGAAAGACTAGAGCTCTCTTCAAGAAAATTAGATACCAAGGGAACATTTCATGCAAAGTTGGGCTCAATAAAGGACAGAAATGGTATGGACCTAACAGAAGCAGAAGATATTAAGAGGTGGCAAGAATGCACAGAAGAACTGTACAAAAAGATCTTCATGAGCCAGGTAATCACGATGGTGTGATCACTCATCTAGAGCCAGACATCCTGGAATATGAAGTCAAGTGGGCCTTAGAAAGTACCACTACGAACAAAGCTAGTGGAGGTGATGGAATTCCAGTTGAGCTATTTCAAATCCTGAAAGATGATGCTGTGCAATTGTTGCACTCAATATGCCAGCAAATTTGGAAAACTCAGCAGTGGCCACAGGACTGGAAAAGGTCAGTTTTCATTCCAATCCCAAAGAAAGGCAATGCCAAAGAATGCTCAAACTACTGCACAATTGCACTCATCTCACATGCTGGGAAAGTAATGCTCAAAATTTTCCAAGCCAGGCTTCAGCAATACGTGAACCGTGGACTTCCCGATGTTCAAGCTAGTTTTAGAAAAGGCAGAGGAAGCAGAGATCAAATTGCCAACATCCACTGGATCATGGAAAAAGCAATAGAGTTCCAGAAAAACATCTATTTCTGCTTTATTGACTATACCAAAGCCTTTGACTGTGTGGATCACAATATACTGTGGAAAATTCTGAAAGAGATGGAATACCAGACCATCTGACCTGCCTCTTGTGAAACCTATATGCAGATCAGGAAGCAACAGTTAGAACTGGAGATGGAACAACAGACTGGTTCCAAATAGGAAAAGGAGTACGTCAATGCTGTATATTGTCACCCTGCTTATTTAATTTCTATGCAGAGTATATCATGAGAAACGCTGGGCTGGAAGAAGCACAAGGTGAAATGAAGATTGCTGGGAGAAATATCAATAACCTCAGATATGCAGATGACGCCACCCTTATGGCAGAAAGTGAAGAGGAAGAGAAAAGCCTCTTGATGAAAGTGAAAGAGGAGAGTGAAAAAGTTGGCTTAAAGCTCAACATTCAGTAAACAAAGATCATCACATCGGGTCCCATCACTTCATGGGAAATAGATGGGGAAACAGTGTCAGACTTTATTTTTGGGGGTTCTAAAATCAGTGCAGATGGTGATTGCAGCCATGAGTTAAAAGATGCTTACTCATGGAGGTAAAGTAGACCAACCTGCTGCTGCTAGTGCTAGGTCGCTTCAGTCGCATCCAACTCTGTGTGACCCCATAGATGGCAGCCCACCAGACTCCCCCATCCCTGGATTCTCCAGGCAAGAACACTGGAGTGGGTTGCCATTTCCTTCTCCAATGCATGAAACGTGAAAAGTGAAAGTGAAGTCGTTCAGTCGTGTCTGACTCTTCGCGACACCATGGACTGTAGCCTACCAGGCTCCTCCATCCATGGGATTCTCCAGAGAAGAGTACTGGAGTGACCTTCTTGGAGACCAACCGAGATAGTATATTAAAAAGCAGAGACATTACTTTGCCGACTAAGGTCCATCTAGTCAAGGCTATGGTTTTTCCTGTGGTCATGTATGGATGTGAGAGTTGGACTGTGAAGAAGGCTGAGCGCCCGAAGAATTGATGCTTCTGAACTGTGGTGTTGGAGAAGACACTTGAGAGTCCCTTGGACTGCAAGGAGATCCAACCAGTCCATTCTGAAGGAGATCAGCCCTGGGATTTCTTTGGAAGGACTGATGCTAAAGCTGAAACTCCAGTACTTTGGCCACCTCATGTGAAGAGTTGACTCATTGGAAAAGACTCTGATGCTGGGAGGGATTGGGGGCAGGAGGAGAAAGGGACGACAGAGGATGAGATGGCTGGATGGCATTACTGACTCAATGGACATGAGTTTGAGTGAACTCTGGGACTTGGTGATGGACAGGGAGGCCTGGCGTGCTGTGATTCACTGGGTCACAAAGAGTCAGACACGACTGAGCGACTGAACTGAATTGATTGAAGAACTGGCTGAGAATTTAGACACATTTGAAAACCACCACCGATTCTTTGGTTCCAGAAGAAGCATTCTACAGGTCTATGGGGAGGTACAGCCTTTTGACTCAGCAAATGAATCAACTCCAGAGAGGACAATATCACCTCATTCATGACAGAAGGAGTTTAATGTAACCCACACACCACAGGCAGCTGGCTGGTCCTGGGTAGGGGTGTTACACTGGGGTTCTGCTTGGCCTTTGCATGGCAGGTTATCTTGTTGGCTTGAGTTGTGAACTCCTTCTTGGCCATGGATGCTCTGTGATGGGCATTTACCTGGGACACAAATTTCTTAACTTCCTGTCCCTATATTGGGAGGTCCTTTAACATACCTCCCCTTCCCAGACCTACTTGTCACCAACTTTTCATTTTCCTTTTTCCAAACCTTTGACCATTTGCCCAACCTGTTAGCTGCTGCCTTTGATTCAGCAGAGAGCTGATTCATATCTCCCTTTTGAAGTGGACCAGATGCACCTATGCAAATCCTGCTCTTGAGAGTGTTGTCATCTACTCCTGAGAGGAACATGAAGTGTAGCTCTACTCGCATCTGGCCTACCACCCACATCCATATATCAGTTCAGCAGACTTCAGTCACTCAGTTCTGTCCAACTCTTTGCAAACCCATGGACTGCAGCACGCCAGGCCTCCTTGTCCATTGCCAACTCCCGGAGCTTGCTCAAACTCATGTCCATCGAGTCGGTGATGCCATCCAACGATCTCATCCTCTGTCGTCCCTTTCTCCTCCTACCTTCAATCTTTCCCAGCATCAGGGTCTTTTCCAATGTATTGGATCTTTGCATCAGGTAGCCAAAGTACTGGAGTTTCAGCTTCAGCATGAGTCCTTCCAATGAATATTTAGGACTGACTTCTTTTAGGATTGATTGGTTTGATCTCCTTGAAGTCCAAGGGACTCTCAAGTCTTCTCCAACACCACAGTTCAAAAGCATCAATTCTTTGGTGCTCAGCTTTCTTCACAGTCCAACTCTCAAATTCATACATGACCATTGGAAAAACAGTAGCCTTGACTAGATGGACCTTTACAGACAAAGTAATGCCTCTGCCTTTTAATATGCTGTCTAGGTTGGTCATAACTTTTCTTCTAAGGAGTAAGTGTCTTCTAATTTCATGGCTGCAGTCATCATCTGCATTAATTTTGGGGTCCCCCAAAATAAAGTCTCTCACTGTTTCCATTGTTTCCCTATTGATTTGCCATGACATGATGGGACCAGATGCCATGATCTTAGTTTTCTGAATGTTGAGCTTTAAGCCAGCTTTTTCATTCTCCTCTTTCACTTTCATCAAGAGGCTCTTTAGTTCTTCTTTGCTTTCTGCCATAAGGGTCATGTCATCTGCATATCTGAGGTTATTGATATTTCTTCCAGCAATCTTGATTCCAGTTTGTGCTTCATCCAGTCTGGCATTTTGCATGATGTATTCTGCATAAAAGTTAAATAAGAAGGGTGACAATATACAGCCTTGACATACTCCTTTGCTGCTTTGGAACCAGTCCATTGTTCCATGTATAGTTCTAACTGTTGCTTCTTGACCTACATACAGGTTTCTCAGGAGGCAGGTAAGGTGGTCTGGTATTCCCATCTCCTGAAGGATTTTCCACAGATTGTTGTGATCCACACAGTCAAAGGCTTTGGCATAATCAATAAAGCAAAAGTAGATGTTTTTCTGGAACTCTCTTGCTTTTTCCATGATCCAGTTAATATTGGAAATTTGATCTCTGGTTCCTCTGCCTTTTCTAAATCCAGCTTGAACATCTGGAAGTTCTCTGTTCACATACTGTGGAAGCCCAGCTTGGAGAACTTAGAGCATTACTTTGCTAGCATCTGAGATGAGTACAACTATGCAGTAGTGTGAACATTCTTTGGCATTGCCTCTCCTAGGGATTTGATTGAAAACTGACCTTCTCTAGTCCTGTGGCCACTGCTGAGTTTTCCAAATTTGCTGGCATATTGAGTGCAGAACTTCCAGAGTATCACCTTTTAATATTTGAAATAGCTCAACTGGAATTCCATCACCTCCACTAGTTTGCTCGTAGTGATGCTTCTGAAGGCCTACTTGACTTTGCACTCCAGGATGTCTGGCTTTATGTGAGTGATTACACTGTCGTGGTTATCTGAGTCATTAAGATCTTTTTTGAGTAGTTCTTCTGTGTGTTCTTGCCACCTCTTAATATCATCTGCTTCTGTTAGGTCTATACTGTTTCTGTCTTTTATTGTGCCCATTTTTGCATGAAATATTCCCTTGGTATCTCTAATTTTCTTGAAAAGAGCTCTAGTCTTCCCCTTTCTATTGTTTTCCTTCTTCACTGAGGAAGACTTTCTTATCTCGCCTTGCTAGTCTTCGAACTCCACATTCAGATGTGTACACTTTCCTTTTCTCCTTTGTCTTTAGCTTCTCTTCTTTTCCCAGCTATTTGTAAGTCCTCCTCAGACAACCATTTCACCTTTTGCATTTCTTTTTCTTCGGGATGGCCTTGATCACTCCCTCCTGTACAATGTCACAAACCTCCATCCATCGTTCTTCAGGCACTCTATCAGATCTAATCCCTTCAATCTATTTCTCACTTCCACTATATAATCATAAGGGATTTGATTTAGGTTATACCTGAATGGTCTAGTGGTTTTCCCTACTTTCTTCAATTTAAGTCTGAATTTGGTAATAAGAAGTTCATAATCTGAGCTACAGTTAGTTCCTGGTCTTGTTTTTGCTGACTATATAGAGCTGCTCCATCTTTGGCTGCAAAGAATATAACCAGTCTGATTTCAGTGTTAACCATCTGGTGCTGTTCATGTGTAGAGTCTTTTCTTGTGTTGTTGGAAGCCAGTGTTTGCTATGACCAGTGGCAAAACTATATTAGCCTTTGCTCTGCTTCATTTTGTACTCCAAGGCCAAACTTGCCTGTTACTCCGGGTATCTCTTGACTTTCTAATTCTAGTCTCTGTGATGAAAAAGACCTTTTTGGTGTTAGTTCTAGGTCTTTTAGGTCTTCATAGAAGGGTTCAACTTCAGCTTCTTTGGCATTAGTGGCTGGGGCATAGATTTGGATTACCGTGATATTGAATGGTTTGCCTTGGAAACGAACAGAAATCATTCTGTCATTCTTGAGATTATACCCAAGTTCTGCATTTCAGACTCTTGTTGACTATGAGGGTTTGGTTCTCCTTGGATGACAAACATCCTTCCATTAACCAGGCTTTTTATTCCTTTATGAAATGCTCAAGGAACACCCTCACCTTCCCAAAGTACAGACAGAGGCAGCATGGGAGGAGGAGATATTATAGGACCCAAGTCATCTTTGCAGGTTGTGAACTCTGGGCCCACTCAGCCCGAAGCTGTTGGACATCGCTTATTTGATAACAGAAGTTTGCTTGTCACAACTAATTTGGTTCTTTGGATTAGATCCCTGATGGAAAACTTCTTTGTAAAGGACCAGATACCAAATAGTTTAGACTTTGGAGGCCACACCATTTCTCCTGGAACTGTAGTGTAAAAGCAGTCATAGATAATGTATAAATGAATGGGCTCATTTACTGTGTTCCAATAAAACTTTAGCTGTATAAAATCTCAGACCCTCACAGTACCTGACAGCTATTTCTTGATCATTAGATTTAATCAGCAAATGTCATCAATATAATGGACTGGCAGAGGGGGCTGACTCTCCTGGAAAGTGAGGTTTGTGGAAAGAATTACAAGTTCTCAGCCTTTAAAATTTTACCCAAATTACTTTGCCAGCAATGGTCCATCTGGTCAATGCTATGGTTTTTCCAGTGGTCATGTATGGATGTGAGAGTTGGACTATAAAGAAAGCTGAGCACTAAAAATTGATGCTTTTGAACTGTGGTGCTGGAGAAGACTCTTGAGAGTCCCTTGGACTGCAAGGAGATCCAACCAGTCCATCCTAAGGAAGATCAGTCCTGGTTGTTCATTGGAAGGACTGATGTTGAAGCTGAAACTCCAATACTTTGGCCACCTGATGCGAAGAGCTGACTCACTGGAAAAGAACTTGATAGGAAAGACTGAGGGCAGGAGGAGAAGAGGATGACAGAGGAGGAGATGGTTGGATGGTGTCACCAACTCGATAAACATGGGTTTCTGTGGACTCCGGGAGTTAGTCATGGACAGGGAGGCCTGGCATGCTGTGGTTCATGGAGTCGCAAAGAGTCGGACATGACTGAGTGACTGAACTGAAGTGAACTGAACTGAAGATACATTTTCACAGGGTTCCACTCTCTCCCCTTAGCTAAGAGGCTGGCAGGGTGGAGTATTTAATTAGTGCTGTCACATTTACCAGAAGACGTGGGCTTGATCCTTGGCCATATGTTCCCTGAGACTACAGGAAGTGAGGGGCTTCTTCAGAGCTCCTATCCAAATATTCTTGTTCTCAATATATGTTCTTAGTGGTACCTTCATTTTCTTTTTCTCTATGTATTCTCTCTAGGGTGTCAGGTAAAACCGATGACACTAAGCTTGGACAGTGTCCAGTGGATAATTTGAGGACTCAGCATGCTACCCCACCCTTTGGATTGTCATGGTGTGTTTCTTGCTAGTAAGAGTTTACCCCTGTGCTCCTTAAATATAAGCAACTCAATTTAGAATTCTACCTGAAGAGGCAATTTCCCAAGGCCAGTGTTGTATCAGCCAGGGTCACTAAGGAAATAGTTCAGTTCAGTTCAGTTCAGTTGCTCAGTCGTGTCTGACTCTTTGCGACCCCATGAATCGCAGCACGCCAGGCCTCCCTGTCCATCACCAACTCCCAGAGTTCACTCAGACTCATGTCCATTGAGTCCATAATGCCATCCAGCCATCTCATCCTCTGTCGTCCCCTTCTCCTCCTGCCCCCAATCCTCCCCAGCATCAGAGTCTTTTCCAATGAGTCAACTCTTCGCATGAGGTGGCCAAAGTGCTGGAGTTTCAGCTTTAGCATCATTCCTTCCAAAGAAATCCCAGGGCTCATCTCCTTCAGAATGGACTGGTTGGATCTCCTTGCAGTCCAAGCGATACTCAACAGTCTTCTCCAACACCACAGTTCAAAAGCATCAATTCTTCGGCGCTCAGCCTTCTTCACAGTCCAACTCTCACATCCATACATGACCACTGGAAAAACCATAGCCTTGACTAGACGGACCTTAGTCGGCAAAGTAATGTCTCTGCTTTTGAATATACTATCTAGGTTGGTCATAACTTTTCTTCCAAGGAGTAAGCATCTTTTAATTTCATGGCTGCAGTCACCATCTGCAGTGATTTTGGAGCCCCCAAAATAAAGTCTGACACTGTTTCCACTGTTTCCCCATCTATTTCTCATGAAGTGATGGGATGCCATGATCTTTGTTTTCTGAATGTTGAGCTTTAAGCCAACTTTTTCACTCTTCACTTTCACTTTTATCAAGAGGCTTTTTAGTTCCTCTTCACTTTCTGCCATAAGGGTGGTATCATCTGCATATCTGAGATTATTGATATTTTTCCGGGCAATTTCCTCTGCAATTTAGTGTAAAGGAAGCTTAATAAAGGGACTGTTCACAAAGAGAGGTCTGGGTTGCAGGGAAACAAGCAATAGGGTCTTATCCTGGACCTAGTGACACTGTGGTGTCCCCACACCCAGATCTCCAATAGGAGAGGGCACCTCTCCAGCTAGTTGTGACTTTAATGTGGAGATGGAGCCAGCCCAAGGTGGGTGGGGTTGGGAGAGTACCCTGGGTTACCTCTTTGACTAAAACAGACATCACAGAGTAAGAAACGTATGGATGTAGCAAATACAGAACACAGCCAGCATCTCACAGCCAAGAGCAGGCTGGAAAAGGGTCAAGGGTGGAAGTGGAGGGCAAACAAAAAATATCCAGTATAGTTCATTTTGGGTTTTTAAAACTGCATCAATAGCATTGCTTTATGAAGAGAAACCTGTGAGGGGAGAACATATAGAAACAAAATATGTTCCTTTCATGTTAAAAAGAGTTGAGACAAACATTTCAGTGACTTAAGCTTAACAGGGCCTATATTTGCAACGTTAATTTGATGAATAACATTCACAGTACAAGATAATAAACATAAATTAAGTGTATTTAAAAGTTACTGCGGAGAAGGCAATGGCAACCCACTCCAGTACTCTTGCCTGGAAAATCCCATGGACTGAGGGAGCCTGGTGGGCTGCAGTCCATGGGATGGCTAAGAGTCAGACTCGACTGAGCGACTTCACTTTCCCTTTTCACTTTCATGCATTGGAGAAGGAAATGGCAACCCACTCCAGTGTTCTTGCCTGGAGAATCCCAGGGACAGGGGAGCCTGGTGGGCTGCCATCTATGGGGTCGCACAGAGTCGGACACGACTGAAGCGACTTAGCAGCAGCAACAGCAGCAGTCATTCGTTTTAACATTTTGCTAAAAATGTATTTCGTAGCATTCTCCTTGTGCATCAGTCCTGAAGGATTTTTAAGAAACCTCCACAAACACGTTCGATTTAATATCGTTGAGGTACTAGGGTTCAACATCAGGTCAAACTGGGTGTCAGTGAATACCATTTCCGATCTCACTTTCCTCATTTTGGTTTTCCGCTCAGGGAGTTTTCATGTATTCTGTGTGGCTGCACGCACATCCACAGGTTCTTTCTTAGTCTCCTGTCTTTAGAGGCAGCGCGGCAGCGGGGCAGCAAGAGGAGCCCGACCGCCGGCGCCCCCGCGGGCCTGGCCTCTCCCAGCTGCTGGCCGCCGCCTCGCTCGCCTGGGACTCGCGAATCGCGGGACGGAAGGCGGAGATGAACACGGGCTTAACACAACCCCTGGCAGGGAGTAACGTGCAGGCTACAGTCACCACCGTCAGATATCTACAGTTAAAGCGAAAACCGAGAAGGTATCTGTCGAGGGCCATGCCCGTCAAGACCACCGCTTAGGAATTACTGGGAATCTCGGCTTTTGTTTGTTTACCCGGTTTTGCTCCCAGAATCGCGAGGTAAGAACCAGCAGGTAAATGACTGAGCCACCGACACCACGCCCTGACGTCAGCACGTCCACACTAACTGTACATTCAATTTTCATTTTCCTCATTTTCTCCCTTTTGGGCCCAGGAAGTGGCGGAGGGATCCCGGGCGAGTACACTGATCTCCCTCAAAGTACTGTGAGGGAATGACTGGGCCGGCAACCGCTAACACCAACCTGACACAAAACCGAAAGGCGAATTCCGAGCCTGAGCCCCAGCCCTCAGGGGCAGCCGATACCCAGCTACCACGGCCGTCTCCTCGGCGAGAGCGACCCGTCACCGTCGCCGCCACGTTTAAATAAGGCGCCGGCTTCTCATTGGCTGGCACTGCTGCTCACCGATTGGTCTCGCTTGGAGGTGGGCGAAACCTGGGAAGCCCATTGGTGGAGGCGGGAATTTTAAACGGGGCAAAACCCGTTCTCAGTTCGCCTCTCTCTCCAGTTTGAGGTTGTGCGTCCAGACGCTTTCCTGGGTCCTAGCAACTGGATAAGAAAAGGGGCGAGTTCTTTCTCGATCCCCGCAGCTCCTCGAGGGAGGCGGTGGGCGTTCTTGCGGAGGCCGCTCGGAGTAGCCGGGCGCACCCAGAGGCCTCGATGGCGACCTGGCAGCGGGGTCGCGGCTGCTGGGAGCGGAGCCCGCCGGAGCCGAGGCCGCGGGCGGGGCCGAGGGGTCCCCGCGCCGAGGAGGAGGCGGAGTCCCCGGCCGTCCTGTCCCTCAGCCACTTCTGCAGGTCGCCCTTCCTCTGCTTCGGGGACGTGCGCCTGGGAGCCTCGCGGACGCTGCCCCTGACCCTGGACAACCTCAACGAGGAGGCGGCCGCTGTGCGGCTGTCCCGCGGCCCCGCGGCCGAGCGCGGCTTCACGATCAGGCCGAGCGCCTTCGTGCTGCAGGTAGGAGCGGGGTGCGGCCTCCGCGCCGCGCCCCGGAGCCGGGCTGGGAAGGCGCAGCCGAGTGGTTCCCTCAGACGCCGGCGAGCCCCTGTCCCGGGGCGGGAGGAGCCCGGGTGGGCGGGGACCCGGCGGTGACAGCGCCCGCGCCGGGCTCCCTTCGGAGCCCATTCCTGCCTTCTGCGTCAGAGCAGCTCTGCTCATTGACTCAGGGCCTCGAGCAGACTGGCAGTTCTAGAGGAGTGGATGGCGCGTTTACAATTAATATTCTTCTCTCTCATCTATTCATCCATCTCCCCATTTTCCTGTCAGCATTAAAGATTGCCAGGAGTACTCTGATTAGAGTAGGGTTTTTAAATTGCTTTCTGTCAGTCATCTTAATACGCGCTTTAGTTTCTAAAGGGAAACTGACTCCATGGAGTGTCAGAGTAACTACTCTTCTGGTGAGCTTCGTTTTGGCCAAATGGCAACAAAATCAAAAACACTTTATCAGGGGTGTTTTCAACAACTATGCACACTTTATTATTTTAATCTTTTTTTTCCCTTTGCTGTAGTGTAGTTTTAATGGCGATTCAAATTTAATTTTGTGACTGCTGTTTCAAGGATTTCCAGGGTAGCTTTTCTGCATTACATTGGCCACAGTCAAGCTCCCATCCCTGTCATCAAAATCTAGAGAATTTACATCCTTATTTGGACTGCAGTGGTCTTTCCATTGGTTAGAACCTCTGAAAGTGTGAGAAAAAAAAAAAGTTAGCTGAGAGTCCCACTCCTTGTCTAAATAAGCGCTTCCTAAAGCAGTGATACAAGGCTCTAAGCTGAGGTGCATTGACTTAAGCACTTGTTCAGCTACAGTTAAGAACCTGCCCTTCCCCTCTAGTTTATAAATGCTTGCTTTTCTTCTTGTGGGAAAACAAGTACTTGTTTTTTTCTATCTACACTACTACTTGTTCTTTTTTGTTTTGTGGAACTAAAGTTTTTGAATTTTTTTTTTAGAATTATACTTTTATATTATAAAAGTTAACTGTTCTTTTAAACCATATGTTTGTTATGTTTTATGGTTTCTGCTTTAAAACAAAGCTTGTCTTTCATTAGCTGTTGGTTTCCCTAAGCTTCAGGTTTGGGTGTGTTGATTCCACTCAACCACTAAGATAATACATACAAACATAATGTCTATCTTTTACAAATTGTTCCCAAGTCTGTTGCCTTATTTAATCCTTACAACAAGCTCATGGAGTCACTATTTACATTAGAGGATAAGGCACCACTGTCAAAGGGTTTGTGTTCAGTGGATCAGAGTTAGGCAGCTCGGTTCAGTCTTCTGAGTGTCTATTTTCTCATTTATTAGTTGGAAGTAATGCCAGCTAAAGCTGTGCATGGTGCTCAAATGAGATAAAGCTTCAAGCAAAGATCTTGACTGTGTCCTGAATAAATGTTCCATTATTAATTTTTAATGAGGAAGTATGCTCAGAGGGTGGAAAACATTTACACATAGTTTTATTCTTGGTGATTGACACAGTTGGGATTCTCATCCAGGTCTTTAAATCCCCTGCACTTTTGCTTATATTGATTCAAAGACAGGAGGCATGGTTCCTTCCTAAAGACATATATTAGGAGGATGAGGGGAAATTCTAAGAACAAGGAGAAGCTGCATCAGATAGGCACCAAGAAGGATGGGATGTTTTGAGGAGACTGGTGGTTCTAAATCTGAGGGCATCAGAACCACCTAAGAGTAAAATACTCAGGGCCACTCAGAATCTGATTCCATGTGTGCAGAGGACAACTAGAATGTCCTTTTCGCAGAAGTTCCCAGGTGATGCCTCTGCTACTGGTTTAAGGACCACATTTTGAAAAGCACAATAGTAGAAAATACTTAAGTGAACATCCCTTATCTAAAACACACCCTTGGTGAATTAGCATGTTACCGTACGCCTAAGCAGCATGTCTCTGAGATGCCTCAACTACTCACATCAGAGTTGTCTGCATTGCTTGTAATATGGGAGATTTCTGCTCATCACTCCACACTTGCTAATGCAAATCTCTGGGGTTAAATACAGAAAACTGCATTTTAAACAATATCTTTTGTATGCAGATGGCATCTCAAAAACCACGAGGTAAAGTGTTATACCTGCCAGAGAGTAACTTCACGGTTACTGTAAAAATAGGTCTATAATACAATGTATCTAGGCCTCAAAAGGAATGAAGGACCAGAGACTTATTCAGGATATTTTTGCAGAGCAGATTTATGGGCAGCCCTTTTCAAGGAAAAAACTTTTTTTTTGGTATACTTATCTATTTTTTTTCCCATGTTACATTAAAAACTGTATTTTTCATGCACCTACTTTTGCTAGGTACTGTGTGAGACATTCTGCTTATAAAATTGAGGACCAAGGGAAAAAAATTTTAAATGATCATTTGGGTTTCTCTCACTCTCCAAATCATGCTTTTTAAAACTTTGATAATACTGGTGTGCTAGAATCTGCCCATGACGGCTGTCATGTAGAGAGTGTGTCATTTGGGTCTGAGTCTTCATAATGATAGTCAGTTAAAATCACCACCTGCCACAGTAAACGCTTCCCTTGTAGCTCGATTGGTACAGAATCTGGCTGCATTGCAGGGGATCCAGGTTTGATTCCTGGGTCGGGAAGATCCCCTGGAGAAGGAAATGGCAACCCACTCTAGTATTCTTGCCTGGAGAATCCCATGGACAGAGGAACCTAGCAGGCTACAGTCCACGGGGTCTCAGGAGTCTGGACATGACTGAGCGACTCAACCACCAGCACACTGAATGGAGTTCAGCTCTGTGTCCATCCTGGCTGCATGTTACCTCCTGGTGAGCTTTGAACAACCACAGGCACCAGGACCCTGCTTCAGCATCACTCCTGGGAGGACATGGGGAGGGCCAGGGCATCTTTACTTTCCACACACCCCTCAAAATGATTCCTGTAGCCAGGTGTGTGAGTAATTTAACTGGACGGTTTAACAGACTCATAGGTGCCAGTTATGGGAATATGAGCTTCTGCGACAGATGAGTAGAAACTAACACGAGGCCACTTGCACTTCTTTAATAAGACAAGCCATCTTTCTTCTCTCTGCAGTGAGTGCGATGCTATTTTGATCTGACTGGAAGACTTGGATGAACTGGCTTAATAGCAGCCCCAAACCTGACTACTCTTCCTCTCCACCTCTATGCTTCTGAGACTGTTCTGTTCATTGCACTTATGGCCACCAGGGGGCGAGCCAGATCCAGTTAATAACCACGTACCTTCCGTTGTCACTGGCTGCTGCTGCTGCGGCTGCTAAGTCACTTCAGTTGTGTCTGACTCTGTGAGACCCCACAGACGGCTGCTACAACTATCATTTTCTGATTTGTCACTAATAAGGGAGTGTGTAAACAAAGACCGCAGAATCTTAGGACTTGATGGAAATGACACATGATTTTGTTCACTGATTCCCAGCTTTTAAAAATTTCCTCCTCAAGGAGAGATGCAGTACACGTTTTAAATTGCTATCCTGACTTTCTAATGTCTCTCTTAGAATCCAGATAAAATAGTATCAGTCTTATCTCAGACACTCAGCAATGCTTCTGTTCAAAAAAATTAACAGTGATGCATAGACTGCCATTACTGAAGGTATTTAAAAGAAAATATATAACAGATCGGCTCCCTCATTTGTTTGGTTTGAGTTACTAAGAGGTTGAAAGCACGGGGGAAATGGGTAGGGAATCCAAATGAAGACTTACCAAGGGGAAAAAGCAAAATGCTTCATGTTTTGTCTCAGTTTTTACACCTCTGAGAGTATTTGTCTCCATAAAAAGTCAAGTTTTGTAGACAGACTATCACCATCACAGTCCGAAAAGTAGTTATCAGTTATAAATCCCTTTTAAGTGTCTCTCAGAACTGACTTGCTGTCAGTGCCTCAGTCTATGGACTATTACAGATTAAAGAAGGACTTCCTCATGGGAGAGTGGATGGAGGAAGAGAAGGCAGGAAAGGGGAGAACATTTTGAGCATCTTTTTTCCCAATGTACTTTCCTAGGTTACAGGATTAAGCCTTCAGTTAAGGATAAAAAGACTTGAACTTCATTTTGGTATGCCTTAAAGAAAATAGGCAAACAAGCAAAACAAAACCTCTGAAGCCAAACGTACACCTAAGTACTGTTTATGATGTTTAGATCTTCTAGAGAGGTTTCAGACATACAGCAGTTCTCTGCTTCTCTCCAGCCTCATGTGTCGCAGCTCATTTGCCTTCTCACTACTATTAAGCCACACTGGCCCTCTGTCTCTGGGGTTGCCCTACGAGGCAGCCCTAACTGTAGCCCTAACCCTCTGGTTCCCGGGCTATGCGTGTGCTGGTGCCTTCTGAACTGCTTCTCCCTCATGGCTCAGTTGGCAAAGAATCCACCTGCAATTTGGGAGACCCCGGTTCAATTCCTGGGTTGGGAAGATCCTCTGGAGAGAAGGGATAGGCGACCCACTCCAGTGTTCTTGGGCTTCCCTTGTGGCTCAGCTGGTAAAGAATCTACCTGCAGTGTGGGAGACCTGGGTTCAATACCTGGGTTGGAAAGATCCCCTGGAGAAGGGAAAGGCTACTCACTCCAGTATTCTGGCCTGGAGAATTCCATGGACAGTCCATGGGTCTCAAAGGGTTGGACACAACTGAGCTACTTTCACTTAGCTCTGTGTGTCCAGCTCATTCTTATACTTTGTTTAAATATTATAATTATTATAATCTCTGATCAGCCAGTTAGAGATTATAGTTCCCTTCACTGTTGCTGTGCCTCTCAACCTTTTTTTTGTTTCATTGATGACAGTACTGGGGACTTGTATCTTTGAACTTATCTTTTTACTTAGATTTTGTCATTTCTTTTATTGAGCAGAATATAGTGTCCAGGAGACCAGAGGCTATGTGTGTTTTTCATTCACTCAATAATTTTGTCACTTAAATATTTAACACACTCCCCCTCTGTGACAGGTACTGTGTATGCCATTAGGCATTCAATAACCATTTGTTCAATAGTTCCTTCTTTAAAAGGAACTCCCCCTTTTAAATTTTAAAAAAAATGTATAAATTGAGAAGCAAGTAGTAAGAATTCACACTCTTGAATTTATCCTAAACAGACAATTTCATCTGAATCTCAGTGACAATGAAATTTGAAAGATAAGCCCATTAAGTATAAGCAGATCTCAGATATTGTGGGTTCTCATCCAGACCACTGCAACAGAATGAAAATCATAGAAAAATGAGTCACATGAATTTTTTGGTTTCCCAGGGCATATAAAATTTATGTATACACTATTCTGTAATTTTTTAAGTGTACTGTAGCCTCATGTTGAAGAAAATGATATATGTATCTCAACTAAAAAGACTACTAAAAGATACTAACAATCAGTTGAGTCTTCTGCAAACTATACCTGTTTTGTGGTTGTAAGGTCTGACCTGGATGTTGGTGGCTGCGGTCAGAGTGGTGGCTGCTGAAGGCTGGGGCGACCGTGCCAGTTTCTTAATGTAAGACAGCAGTGAAGTGTGCTGCATTGATTGGCTCTTCGTTTCACGAATAATTTCTCTGTAGCCTGCAGTACTGTTTCATAGCATTTTCACCACAGCATAACTTCTTTCAAAATTAAAAGTCTCTCCTCTTCAGCCTTGCTCTGTTTTCCCAACTAAGTTTATGTAATATTCTAAATCCTTTGTTGTCATTCCAGTAATCTCCACAGCCTCTTCACCAGGAGTAGATTCCATCTCAAGAAACAAGTCTGTTTGCTCATCCGTAAGAAACAACTTCCCATCCATTCAAGTTTTATCATGAAATTGCAGCGTTTCAGTCACATCCTCAGTTCAGTTCAGTTCAGTTCAGTCGCTCAGTCGTGTCCGACACTTTGCAACCCCATGAATTGCAGCACGTCAGGCCTCCCTGTCCATCACCAACTCCCAGAGTTCACTCAGACTCACGTCCATCGAGTCAGTGATGCCATCCAGCCATCTCATCCTCTGTCGTCCCCTTCTCCTCCTGCCCCCAATCCCTCCTAGCATCAGAGTCTTTTCCAATGAGGTGGCCAGAGTACTGGAGTTCTAAATCTGTTACTGAGTCCACACTTGGACTGCTCACCATGCAACAGGCTAATAATGCTAGAGATGAGCTGTTGGGGCAAGGAGTAGTGACTTTATATGAAAATTCGGCTGACCAAAAGACAGTGGACTAGTGTCTCAAAGAACCATCTTACCCTAGTTAGAATTCCGGCTTTTTCTTCTTCTTCTTTTTTTTTTTTTTAAGAGGAAGGTATGTGATTGGTTGGTAGAAACTTCTTGGTGTCAGAATCTTTTGTTCTTGCAGCTGTCCCTATAGGTCAGGTCATGATGTTCCCATAAACCCCTAACAGGACAAATGCTATTCTCCGTTCCACAACTTTTTAATCTCTATCTTAATGGGAAAGTGTAACACTTAAAGGCCAGAGCCTTGAGAATGGGCTCTCCTGTATGTTTCAAGTTACCTGCAACATTCTTGTACAAAAGCAAAGGAATACAGAGTTTAAAGTAAAAGAAACAGATCTACTGTGGAGTGGGATTTATTCTTCCCTCTTAAAATTCAAGTTCTCTGGCTATTTCTACCACATCTGCACTTTTGCTGAAGTCTTGAACCCCTCAAAGTCATTCTGGAAGACTGAAATTAACTTCTTCCAGATCCCTGTTGATGTTGACATTTTGACCTCTTCTCATGAATCATGAATGTTTGGCATCCAGAATGGGGGATCACTTTCAGAAGGTTTTCAATTTACCTTTCCCAGATCCATCAGAAGAAGCACTCTTCATTGTGGTTATAGCCTCATGAAATGTATTTCTTAACATTTGAAAATTGAAGTTACTCTTTGTTTCTCTGGGCTGCAGAATTCGTGAGAGCTTCCTGAACCTTGATTACGTCATCTGTAAAACATGCGTCATGACAGTATCTGCTTCCTAGGGATGTGAGATTCAGACTAGTTATGTTAGATACCTGAAACTAGGCCTAGAGTATCAATAAGGGAGCTATGGACTTTAGAGAAGCTTGTAGGGAGCAAGGAATTTAGCTGATCGTCTTTACATTTCTTTCTGAAAATGTCTTTCTCATATACGGTATTTATATTTGAAATGGAAGTTCTGTACATAGTCTAAAGAAGTGGAAATAATGTGATTAAATTTTTAAAAACCACTGGACTAAAATAAAGTGATTTGTAGACTCTCTGTTCCACTGCTTTCATATACAATTAAGAGTTTATTATAATTTTATTTTGTTGTGAACTTTGTTATTACTGGTAGCCTTTTTCCTTAGAATGAAATGAGGTAGGATAGGAAGATACATTTGACTTGTTAAATGTTGGTGAGTAGCAGTTATTAATCCTCTACTGTATTCTCTCTATTGATGATGGGGGTGTTAGTTGCTCAGTTGTGTCCAACTCTGCAACCCCATGGACAATAGACCACCAGTCTCCTCTGTTCATGGGATTCTCCGGGCAAGAACACTGGAGTGTGTTGCCATGTCCTTCTCCAAGGGATCCTCCTTACCCAGGGATCAAACCTGGGTCTCCTGCATTGCAGGCAGGTTCTTTACTGTCTTAGCCATGAAGAAAGCCCCATTTGTATATAATATAGAATATGTTTGTGTTGTTATAAATCACTACTGTTATAGTAATTTAAAATGTGTTCTTTGGTTATAGCCTAAAGAAAAATTGTTGTTTCTATTACCTGGACACCGTTAAAAGGAGGCCGAGTAAGAGAGACTGTGACATTTCTTGTAAATGATATTCTGAAACACCAAGCTATATTACTAGGAAATGCAGAAGAGCCGAAAAAGAAAAAGGTAATAAGTTTTCATCATTCTGTATTTACTGTAGGAAATAATATGTAAAGTCATTTTGTTCACAGGTCTCTTGAAGTAACATTCACAATATTGCCTACAGGTAGTATTCAATAGTTAGCAACTTAATCTGTATGTTTTGCTTATTTTTGCAGAGGACTGTTTGGGATACTATTAATAAGAAGAAAGTATCGGCCTCTTCAGGACATACCAAGAAGGTTTCAAATATTCAAAATGTGAATAAAACATTTAATGTTTCCCCCAAAGCTGACAGAGTTAGGAGCCCGCTACAAGCCTGTGAGAATCTGGCTACAAATGGAAACTGTTCCCCTCCAGAAAGCAATCCTTTAATCCTTGAAGAAAATAAACTCCTCATATCACCTATCAGCCCCGCTTTCCAAGAGTGCCACAGGGAGACCTGCTTGCCACTTCCTGTTCGTCGATCTACAACCTACACATCCCTTCCTGCTTCTGAAAATGGGGAGCTGGAGAAAGCAGACGGTGCCAACACTGCAAAAGATTTTCATTTTAATGAGAAAGGCATAACTGAAACCTCCTTTGACTCCATAGACAATGTTAATAGTCAAATTGAAGAGAATGGTAAACTTACTCTTACCCCAAATTATTCTTCAAGTTTGAACATCACACAAAGCCAAGGACATTTTCTAAGTCCGGATTCTTTTTGTGAATAATAGCCATGCATCTAATAATGAACCAGAATTTGTAAAGTGCCTCTCACCAGATATGTTTGTGAAAGGTAATACAAGGCCTGTGCTTTTGGAATCAAAAAGGGTACATGAAATCTGCCGGAAAATTCTAAGTCCAGATTCTTTCATAAATGATAACTATGGACTAAATGAGGACCTAGAAACAGAGTCCGTCAACCCAATTCTCTCCCCAAATCAATTTTTAAAAGATAACATGGCATATATATGTCTATCTCAGCAAACATGTCAATTGCCATTATCAACTGGACGTTTTCAGGACTCACAGCCTCCTCAAGACGAGAGAAAAAAATGCAGCTGTACCTTGTATTTCTGAATGTCAGCAGTTAGAATCTCCAAAAGCTACTTCTGAAGCATCCAAAGCTTTAGAAGTGATGTCAAACTCTTACACTTTTAAAAAACAGAACCAGCCTGAATTTTCGGCAGTTCAGGATATTTCTAGTCACAGCCGTGAAAAACCTATTAAGAGACGCCCAATACTTTCTGCCACTGTCACTAAAAGAAAGCCCACTTGCACTGTAGAAAACCAAATAGAGACTGTTAAACCAAAGGCAAAAAGATGTCTCAATGTTGTAGTGGGTGACTGTGAAAAAGAAACAGATGATCACAAAGAGAAAGATGATTTTCATCCTTTTCTTCCAACTAAAGATTTAATACCGAGCAGACCTAAGAGCTCTAAAAACATAGTAACTCCTCCCTGCAAGGCAGCTTCAGTTACTCGTAAAAGAAAGAGTGAGGGACACACAGGAGAGGAAAATGTGAGGGTGAGAGTTACAGAATGCTCAGAAGTGCAAGAAGTCAAAAGGACCCATTTTTCTCCTGTGGCGTCTAAAACATCAACTGTTAAACGCACACAAAAAGTGCTAACCTCTTCCTTGAAACGTGTTAGCTACAGAGAGAAAGTAAACCTGAAGAGGAAAACAGGTGAGTCTCATTCATAAAATCTTTCAGGAAAGTATACCTATATGGGGGATATTTTCTATTTCTTTTGGTTTAGTAAATTGCCATTGAGAAGCTTGACTCACCTTGTACTTTTCATCCACTGGTTGGCTTTAGTGGAAGATGAGTCAGACGCAGAGCAGGGCCGAAGTCTGAAATCACTGTGATCTCATCCTTATTTACGTTTTTGATGTTCTGTTCATCATGGTTTTTCTGCAGTAATTTTTAAAAACTATTGTGTTAAAATGCTTATCTTTATATTAAAAAAAATATGTTAACATATTGGTTGTATCAGGTCTTAGCTGCAGCATGTGAACTCCTTTTTTTCCCTGAAACTTTAAAGTTTTATTTTGTATTGGGGTATAGCCAATTAATAAGGTTGTGATTGTTTCAGATGAACAGCTGAAGGGACTTAGCCGTACATTTACATTATCCATTCTCCCGTAAACTCCCCTCCCATCCAGGCTGCCACATGAAGCTGCACAGAGTTCCACGAGCTATACAATAGGTCCTTTTGGTCATCCATTTAGAGCAGTGTGTACTTAACTTTTCCAAGGTCCCTAACTATGCCTCCCCTCCCAGCAGCCGCAGTTCATTTTCTAAGTCTGTGAGTCTCTCTCTGTTTTGTAAGTTCATTGATATGATTTCTTTTTAGATTCCACACATAAGGGATGTCATAAGATATTTCTCCCTCTCTGTCTGACTTACTTCACTCAGTATGACACCCTCTAGGCCCACCCATGTTACTGCAAATGACACTATTTCATTCTTTTTAACGGTTGAGTAATATTCCATTGTATGTGCCACATCTTCTTTATCGATTCCTCTGTCGATTTAGACTGTGTTTCCATGTCCTGGCTACTGTAGACTGCTTCAGTGAACCCTGGGCTGCATGTGTGCTTTTGGATCATGTTTTTCTCTGGATACATGGCTCGCAAACTCTTAGTTGTGACAAGTGGGATCTAGTTCCCCAACCAGAGATTGAACCTGGGCCCCTGCACTGGGAACATGGAGTCTCAGTCACTGGGCCATCAGGGAAGTCCCTCCGTGCTTGTCTTGTGACAGTGTTTTGCTCCCCTGCAAGTGTCACACCCGGGGAAGTGCTGAGCATGCCTCACCTTAGTCCAGGCCCCAGAGTGAGGGCCCAGCACACACCTGGCCCCCATCACACTGTCTGAGGGGGTGCAGAGGGGGCCTTCCCCTGGGACATCATTCTTGTTAGCCTTTACTTGTCTCTTATTCAGGAGTGAAGACAAGGCCCCCAAGCTCCTCTTTCCTTTAGGAAGAACCTCACCGTTCCTTCCCCACCCCTCACCCATCCCACCTCTGTCTGCCTCAAAAACTGTCAGGACTAATGCCAGACTGCCTCAGATGCCAGTCAGGGTCCAGGCTGGAAAACAAACCACACAGGCTATGAAACATGATTTTAAGGGATTCCAGGACTCACAGGAAATGTCACACCCAAGTACTTGAGCTTATTTCTCTACACTCCCCAGTTGGAACCCCCTTCTGCATCTCCCCAGCTCTCTGCAGTGCCCGTGTGCTCTGGGCTCACTGCCTTCCTTCCCATCTGTCTTTGCTGAATGCCCCCTCCTCTTGTTCCCGCCCTGACCTGGCCCTCTCCTGAGAACACGCCTTCTCTCCTGCTCCTCTGACCTGGAACCTCCTGGGACTGTGGACCAGCCACCATCTCATACCTGCTTCCAGACTGTTGCTTCTCCTTTCCTCCCAGAAACAGATGACAAGGAAGCAAAGGGACCACAGACAACCTGAAGCTCAGTTTCCATACCATCCCACCTTGAGTTCTCCTTGTTACAGGGAGAGATGACTGAGAATTACATTTGGCTCATAAGACCTTCTCTAAAACTTCTACTTTATAAAGCGTTTTTATGATTTCAAGATCCTTGAAGGAGCAGTACCCTGGCCTGAGTTCCAGCCTCCTTCGGCCACACTCTTAGAGCAACTCCTCGCTGGGATTTCTGCGTTTTGCTAAAAGCCAATGAATCCACCTCCATTTCTCCAGGCCTCACCTCTGACCTGTCATCATTTTCTCACTTGGCTTGGCCTCCACAGCTCATTGTAACCCCTTGTTCCATCTTGGTGCTTGCCTGGCACATTCCAGTTTCCAGGCCAGCTCTGAACCTTGCTGGACCACAACCGCTTATCTCCTGGAAGCCTGCAACTCTTCTCGGCTCTGTTATCCTGCTTTGTTGACTTTATCTCTCTGCTGCAGACTTCTGCCCCCGCCCTTTTGTCCTGAAACCTCAAGCACCTCCTTCCTCCTCTGAGGACAAGCAGCCAGTGTTTACTGCCTGCGTTCCCCACGGCCCCCACTGTGAGTGCCTTGCTGATAGCTCCCCCTCATGCCTCCAGCAGTCAGCCTGAGTAGATGTCATGAGCACATGTTCAAGTCAGGAAATCTCCACATCCAGAAGCTGAGTCTTTGCCTGAGATCATGGGGAGTGAGTGGTCAGGCTGGGGTTCCCCCAGGCAGGGGGCTCAGGAGCTGGTGCTCTGGTCCTCACCTAAGCCGACAGCCTGCTTCCTATCTCACTGAGGACACGGGTGCTGCAGAAAGTTCCACAGCATCCATCACCCGCTGTGTTCCCATCCCCTGCTGCCTCCCACCCTGTGACAGCCTGAGAGGTCTGTGCGCCAGCTAGGCAGGCCCTTCACAGTAACAGTGAAGACCCCAGCCGTCTGCACGGTCACTGTTTCCGGCAGCTGCCTCCCCACGTCTCCAGGGTTTTACTCCCTTTTGGGTCATTTCTGATTCGTGCACAAAGTGCTGTTCTTACCTCCGTCTCCCAAAAAACAAAGACTTCTCATGGATGCCACATATCCATTCACACCCGGCATCTTTCTGCTTTCTTGTAAGCAACACTCCTTGAAAGAACCTACATGTTCGTTTCGTGATAGTTCACTGATTCTGTATACTTTTCCATGTAAACATTATGCTTGAATTAAAAGGTGCTTTTTAATGTAAACAAAAATAATCACTTTGAAAGATGCTTTTATTAGCTGTTTCTAGTTATCCTCTTTGCTGAAGTCACTTCAACCAGATTTTGATGACTCTAGTAAAACCTTGTTTTGTCAAGGTCATCAGCACCTCCACACTGAATCCAGAGGTTATTTCTCAGTCTTCATCTTGAACTATTAGGCAACCTCTCTCTCTGGGACCCCTTTACCCTGCCACTCCCACTTCCTCCTGGTTCTTTTCCTGCCTCCCTGGGGGCTCCTCTGTGTCTGTCGCTCCAGCCTCTAAATTTGACTCAACCACTGAAACTTTTTCACACTTTTGCTCATTCCCTTAATGCTTTCAGGCCATCTCACAGCTTTCAGTACTGCCTCTACATGGAGGCCTTCCAGTTTTACATCTTTAGGATGGACCTCTCATCTGTAGACTCTTTTATCCAATGTCTTTTATTTCCACTTGACTGCCTAGTGAGCGTCTTTAATTTGTCCAAAAGCAGCCCTTTGCCATCCCCAGTCCTGTGACGTCTCTCCCTGGTGTGTCGGTCCAACACAGTTCTGTTATGATCTCCTCTCATCTCAGGCCCCACACCTTGGGGTGTCCCTAAGTGTGTTTCTCTCCTACCCTTTCTCTATAAATTCAGACAGTCTGCCTGATTCTAAATTCAGTCCATCAACAAATCCTGTCTTCTTTCCAAGTACATTCAGAACTGGATCAACTTCTCAGCATCACCGACGTCCCCATCCGAGCCTATGTCTCTGCAGGTCCCCTATTGGATCTTGCCTTCACCTTGCCTTCTCTGGAGTCTGTTTTCCACTTAGCTGCCAGGGCAATGCTTTTAGAATAGTCATCAGTTGGATTCTAACATGCTCCATTTCTGTACCCCCGATGGCCTTTCATCTCACGAGAAGCCAGGTTCTTCCAGTGATGTGCAAGACCCTGCAGTGTCTGCAGAGAAAGAAGTCAGCTTTTCAAGGTGCATTTATTCAACTCTGATAAGTTACCTGCTGTGTGCTATGCATTGTTCTAGGCTCTGTGGATACTGAGAGAAAAGACATCATTCCTGTCCTCAGCCGCTTCCCGTCCTTGGAGCTATGCCCAGGGAATCATGAAAGCACAGAAGTGGGGGCACTTTACTTGGCTTTATGGGAATGACCAGAAGCCGTGAGACGTTTCCAAGGAAGTCTCCCACAGAACAAAATGGTGGTAGGCGGAGGGACTAGCTTGTGCAAGCCTTCAGAACGAGGAACTCATAATTTTAAGTACGTTAAGACAGAAAGAAACTTATAACCTAATAGATATTATGTAACAATGTGGTCATATTCCTTATTTTGACAATTGGGTTTGTAGTTCTTCTAAGTCACAGCTGAGCACTTTTTCTCTGAAGGTCCAGATAGTAAATATCCAGGTTTTGCAGTTCATGTGACGTCTGTCACAACCACTGGGTCCTGCCACTGCCGATGGGGAAACAGCCACAGACAGTGTGGACATGAGCGGCTGTGACTCCGTGCCAAGAAGACTTTATTTACGACACTGAGATCTGAATTTCATATTGTCCTCATGTGTCATGAAATAAAACTGTTTGGAGGTCTATTTTGTTTTTAACTAGTGTTCATAAATGTGAAAACTTCGTAGCTTGCAGACTGTACACAAACAGCTGTGGGCTGGATTCTGCCCTGGGCCTTAGCTTTCCTGCCACTGGCTTTATTATTAATATTAGCTCCTGGTTTGTATGGAGCAGCAGCACAAGCTGGTGTGAAACCCACCTTTGAGGGAGTGAACTGCATCAGGACAGGCTGTTTCCCTCTGTGTCTTTCCTGTACTTTCCCTTTAGGCACCCACCCCGCCCCAGCGCCACCATCTACCTCCTGTAGGTACCACTTACCGTCTACCTCCTATAGGTACCCCCACTGTCTACCTCCTGTCGGTACCCCCCACCGTCTACTTCTGCACCTGGGTGAGGCCTGGGAACCTATCAGGGTTCTTATTCTCTATCACTTGCCTAGTCAGTTGACATTAAGCCCTGTTACAAGTTCTGCTATGAAAACAGCAGAACTCCACCACTTCTGTGTTCCTTTAAATTCTCATCATACCTGACTTGGGCCCCTGGGATTGCTTCCTTTTCGCTCCTGACTCTAGTTTTGACTCCAGTCCACTGTCCATTCCATCTTCTGAAATACATGTGACAGTGTGACTTCCTGGACCTTAATCCTTCACTGGCCCACCAGGTACTTGGAACTGAGTTACAGTGCAAGCCTGGAGCCATGCTGTCTAGCTCAGCTACCTACTAGCATGCCTGACCTTGACCAAGTAGCATAGTTGCTCTAAGCTCCATAAAACATAGAAGATGATGGTGCACTTCTGAAGATTTCTGGTGCTGACTACATCAGTAACTTAAATTGCAAGACTCTGAGTGCCTGGCGCAAGTATTCAACTACTAGCCATCACTGTTATTTTTCATATTTTTAATTCCTTTCTTTCTCTTCCAACCTCTTTTTTGTCTTGGTTTTCTTGTCTGTGTTCTTGGCTCCAGGTACCACCTTACAGTTCAGTCAGAGGCCCCGTTCCTGGTATGTCACGTCCACTGCAGGGTCAGCTCAGGGGCGCTCCGTCCAGGAGGCTGTCCTGCCTTTCAGGTGCCTCCCCTTGTCCCAGGCTCCTCGTATACTTCTGATGTAATGTACTGTGATTCTTTCTACTCCTCTGTTCTGGACCCAGAACATCCTGAGGGCTGGAACCACATCTTTCCATTCTGTATTCTCAGCACCTAGTTGTATATATACATACACACACAGGCACACACACACACACAGTGAGCTGTTTCAGTCTCAATCGTAGCTTCTGTCGACACAAAATACTTTGTAGTTTCTGGTCTGTAACTTTCAGACATAGGTTTTATTTACCCAAGTTCATATCCCGGCACATAGTGGTTACTCAGCATCTGCCAAATGGATATGATTTTGGAGAGTGCAAATTTTAAGTTGATAGCAGTTCATTTGCAGAATTTATTTTACTTTTAAAATGTTATTTTTCTCACGAGTGTAGATTCATTGGGATACAGAACTCCTACTTCTAAAACAAACAAAAGGACAAGACCCTTTGTTCCTGTGGCTCAGTCTAAATTGACCTTCATAAAAGCACTAAAAGCAGGCAAGTGTTTAACATTTTTAAAGTCTATGAAAAACTGACACTGAATGAAGCATTAATTGCATTTCAAATGGAAATGAATTGATTTTTTTAATGGAATAAAAGCCTTGAAGAATTGTTAAAGTATGTGTCCTAATAACAATTAGGATATTTTCTCAGAGTTCAATGAAGCTGACTCACTTTTCTTGGGATTTCTAAATGACTGGGAGGCGCTGCTTACTTTTTCTCTTTTACTTTTACTATATTTTATACCCAAAAATGGGCTTCCCTAGTAGCTCAGCTGGTAGCAAATCTGCCTACAATGCAGGAGACCCCAGTTCGATTCCTGGGTCAGGAAGATTCCCTGGAGAAGGGATAGGTTAACCGTCCGGTACTCTTGGGCTTCCCTGGTGACTCAAATGGTAAAGAATCCGCCTGCAACGCAGGAGACCTGGGTTGGGAAGATCTCCTGGAGGAGGGCAACCCACTCCAGTATTCTTGCCTGGAGAATTCTATGGACAGAGGAGCCAGGTGGGCGACAGTACATGGGGTCACAGAGAGTCGGACACGACCGAGTGACTGAGCACAGCACAGCACACCCCAATGCTTTCAATTCCTTCCAGCAGGAAGTAGAAAAGCAGACCTCGTTCAGTATCTTAAAGGAGACCTTGCTGACGATAGTCCATTGCTATAGATTGTATAATAATTTAAAGGAAAAATGTTTATGCCTTAATCTAACTGTATTCCTAGGTATACCTAGACATCCAATGCCGTTTGCTGCAAAAAACATGTTTTATGATGAACGCTGGAAGGAGAAGCAGGAACAGGGCTTCACTTGGTGGCTAAATTTTATATTAACTCCTGACGACTTCACTGTAAAAACAAATATTTCTGAAGGTAAACATGAAGTTAGTGTTTAAATTAGATAATACTTTTTTAACGGGTCACTTTTAACATGATTTTTTCATTCTTTAGTTGTACAGATTTATTGGGCTTCCCTGGTCGCTCAGATGGTAAAGAGTCTGCCCGTAAGGTGGGAGACCTAGATTCAATCCCTGGGTCAGGAAGATCCCCTGGAGAAGGAAATGGCAGCCCACTCCAGTATTCTTGCCTGGAAAATCCCACGGACAGAGGAGCCTAGCAGGCTGCGTAGGATCGCAGAGTCGAACATTACTGAAGTGACTTCACTTTCACAAGTGTATCATAGTGTAGTAGTGGCACAGCACACTAGGCCGTTAACACAAATGCTCATTATTGTGCAGGTGAGAGAATTTTGTGCTGTAAGTACTGAACTTCCTTTTTCCTCATCAGCCAGTGTGATTTCCAGCCTTTCCAGTGAATGGGTTTTATTGTTAGACAGATGCAATCTTCATTAACAGTAAGACATGGCTGCCTAGAAACCCAGTCCAGTCTTAGCTGCATCAATCAAGTGGAATGTCCTGGTGGATCATTTTGTCTTGTATGGACTGTTTATTGTCTCTACTGGACCCTGTTTAAGATGTTTGTGGCCAAGTATATAATGATGAGAGGTCTAAAAACCAGTGGATACGAGGAATTTTTAAAATATTTCACCGTAGTTCTGGAAAAGAGAAAAACTCAAAGTATGGAATGTGATGGAAACATGGTGTTATTCAAATATTTAAAGGATTTTTTCCTGAGACAAGGAAGATTCACTTGGGCCACTCTGCCGTAGAAGTTACAGAGACAAGTTCAACTCCAGATAACGAAGACCCCTTTAAAATACTTAACTTGCCCGGGCATCACACAGGCTGACTTTAAGGGGACAATTTCCCTCTTGCTGTAGCGTTCCAGCAGACACTGGTCTGCATTTGTTAGAGAAGTGTGTATAGGAATTCTGCCTTTGATTAGGTACTTCGCTTTTTCTCCAAAAGTAAACAAAACATGATTTTTAGTTCTTTCTTTGAGAGAAGATGTGCTCTGTGAAAATTCAAATTGCATTTCAAAATTTGACTTTAACAAATCACATTATTTTTTAAACCTTTATTAATTTATTTTAAAACATTATTTCTATTTCTCTTTGGAATAGAGAAATATAACTTTTAAAAATGTATTCAAGCATATTGACTTTTTACCTTTTTGATGTTTTCCATTACTTTTTAAATGATTATTCTTTTTAAATTTATTTTTAAAACTGAAAGATAATTGCTTTTAGTATTGTGTTGGTTTCTGTCATACATCAGCATGAATCAGCCATGGATATATGTATGTCCCCTTCTTATACTCCCTGCCAACAAATCCCATCCTTTAGGAGCTTATCTTTGATAAAGTGTATGGAAGCAGAGAAGCCAGCTAGGAGGCTCTCTCATGAGTCTGGGTTAGAGGAGGTCATGTTGGAACCTGGACAACAGTGGTTATAAGTAATGGTTAGATTTGGGATACAGTTTACAGGTACAATCAATTGGTTGCGACTATAGGACAGCCTCGGAGAAGGCAGTGGCACCCCACTCCTTGTTCTTGCCTGGAAAATCCCAGGGATTGGGAAACCTGGTGGGTTGCTGTCTATGAGGTCACACAGAGTCGGACATGATTGAAGCGACTTAGCAGCAGCAGCAGCATAGCACAGCCTAAGCTTTTGAGTGAAGGATGACACCTTCACCTTGAGGTGGGAAGGAGAGGAGCAGGCTAGAAGGCATAGGGAACAGATTCTGTCTTGGCCACCTTCAGCAGCATTTACTGCTAGATTGTAAGGTGTATACACATATGATTTAACCAGAAATGTCCTTTCTTTCATTTTGACCCAGTAAATGCTTCCACTCTTCTTCTGGGAGTAGAGAGTCAACGTAAAATAAGTGTCCCGAAAGCTCCTACCAAGGACGAGGTGTCGCTCAGAGCTTACACAGCTCGGTGCAGGTTGAACAGGTTGCGTCGTGCTGCATGCCGCTTATTTACTTCTGAAAAAATGGTTAAGGCTATGAAAAAGCTTGAAATTGAAATCGAAGCTCGGCGGTTAATTGTTCGGAAAGACAGGCACCTCTGGAAAGATGTGGGTAAGAAGATTATAGAAATTTTGAGATTAATTCCTTAAAAACACTCTAGAAAATTTTTTTCAGAGTCAAATATATATGTGGTTTCACTTTGCTACCTAAAAGTTCACAAACTTAAACGAGATCATGTACATATATAAAAGAGTGGAAGAATGCTGTAACATGTTTCATGTATGTGATGTTCCTTTTGGTCTCTCATTTCTCTCCATGAAATTGTATTCACTGTCTCGTATTTGATTAGTGGTCTGAGCTTACTTGTGTGTCATACGCGTTTCAGGAGAACGGCAGAAAGTCCTGAATTGGCTATTGTCATATAATCCTTTGTGGCTACGAATCGGCCTAGAGGTAAGTACACCTTCCCGATTTTAAAAAGATATATATATATATATATATATTTTTTTAGAAGATTCTTTAATAAAATGATGATTTCAGTTATCAAATTATTTGATTACTTAATATCTCACTATGAAATTTAAGGTCCCTTCATGAATGCTCTTAATAGACTGTCATTCTATATTACTGCCATTTTGTTACATAGCAGTTTTCCTGTTAGTTCCATATATATGTAATATTTGGTACCAGATGTAATAACAAGTATAGTTAACTCCTTTCTGAGCATTTACCAATGACAATACTAGGTTGTTTAAAACACATTAAATATATTTTCTAATTTAGATCTCTATAAAATCCAGTGAAGTATTTCTTGTTATTCCAACTTCACTGACAGAACAGAAGCTGAGATGGTAAGTAACCTACCGGACACCAGTGAAGGGCCAGGATTGGAATCCACACCAGTCTGAAGTCACCAGAAACATTCAGATGGAGCACTACTCATGGAAACATCAGAATTTGAGTTTTCCACATGGTGTATGGTTCAGTAATATTTAGAATGATAAAACTAACTGAATTAGAAAGCTATTAGGAGTTGGCTGTTAAAAATATTATTTTATTCCAGCCCTCAGTGTTTCCATTTCCTTTAGTCTTTTACTGGTGAACTCCTGTATCTTGTTTAGGGTTTTTACCTTTGTCATGTGGGATATCCCATTCTTCAGTTTTTTCTAAGTTTTTGAATAGAAAAATCTTTTGTATTAAAAAGGAATCTTTGCAATAATCTGGCTAGTTATTAGAAAATTGAGGTGTAGAGAGAGTGAATGATAATCCCACTATGGTCATCCAACTAGGTAATGAACTTGCTAAGATTTCTTGCTTTAATTCTTATTTCAATTGATTTGAAATTCAACTTCTCATTTCTTTCAAAGAAGAGTTAATCAAACAAATACAGTATTGTAATTAAAAAAAATAAATAAATTTAATTTAAAAAAAAAAAAAAAAAGAAAATTACATATCAACTGGCTATGCTTCAGATGTCAAAGAGTTCCAGAGCCTCAGTTAAAGGAGACACTGTCTAGGGCTTCCCTGGTAGCACAGACAGCAGAGGCCCTGCCTATTTGGGGCACAGCTCTTTTGTGGCAGAGGCAGAACGTAGGAGAGTTAGAAACCTGCAGTGCCTTTTGAAACTTCCTCTTAGGTGTCGTGGGCATCACTGCATCCATAGTTCTACCCAGAGTGCATTATCTATCCAGGTACAGATAAGGCAGAAATATTTATTCTTTCACGATAGATAATAGCAAATCTATGCCATTTGGTGGGAAAGGGGACTTCTAAAGGGAAGGGTGAATGAATAATTATAAACAAAACATTCTACCATCACACCTTAGAATTCTGTTGGGGGCATGACCTTTGAGGATCTTAAGAAAGCATCACATGCCAAAAAAATAAAGGAAATAAAGACAAAGTGCTCTATTTTGGCAGATATTAGTATTTTTTAAGCTTTTCTCTAGTTTTATTGATGTAAAGTTATAAAATACAATTTGATGCTTTTAGTTTTTCTAATTGCTTTAAAAATCATTAACAATCACACTGATGTTACATGAATGACATATTTTGATCCTTGATTATATAGAGATCAGAACATCCCCAGTCACTGTCTCAGATGGTTTACAGATGGTTTTTCCATTTGTTAACTACTAAAGCATTTAGAATTATTTAGGTGTGTGTTGCACCTTCATGATACACTTGAAGGACGTGCGTTCTTGTGTGCTAAGTTGCTTCAGTTGAGTCCGACTCTTTGCAACCCTATGGACTGTAGCTCGCCAGGCTCCTCTGTCCATGGCATTCTCCAGGCAAGAATACTGGAGTGGGGTGCCATGCCCTCCTCCAGGGGATCTTCTGGACCCAGGGATCGAACCTGAGTCTCCCATGTCTCCTGCACTGGCAGGTGGGTTCTTTACCACTAGCGCCACCTAGGAAGTCTACTAACAGGACAGTTGTCATTAAATTTGAACAAGAGGCCTACATTTGATAGTTCTTAAAAGAAAAAATTGCAATAGAAATATCACTTGTCATATAATTTTTAAGAACTTATCTTAGTCCTGAACTTTCATCTCTCCTTCACTGTGAAGAGTGCACTAAAAATTGCAGAAAACATACATGTTCAGCCCAAAGAGCCTGGTCGAACATCCCCATCTCTCCCAAAGGAATCAGAACCTCTCCTGTTCCTAGACCAGCGTCGTCTGTCCCTCCCCTCTGCATCCCTGTGCCCCAAGAGAGAGCATAGCCCTGACTTGGGCTTGGATTTCTTTTCAGACAATTTACGGAGAACTGGTGCCTCTGGAAGACAACAGTGATGTCACGGGGCTGGCGATGTTCATTCTGAACCGCCTGCTTTGGAATCCTGACATTGCAGCCGAGTACAGGCACCCGAGTGTCCCTCACCTGTACAGAGATGGTGGGTGGCTCTGCCTCCGTCGTGTGCTTCCTCGCTGTGTGCAGAGGGCGTCCCGTCCTCATTCCTGTCTCTGTTCCGACATCACCTTCCAGAGAAACCGTAAAGGCCTCTCTCTCCACTGTCGTCTCACTCTGCGACCCCCGCCATTCCCCAGCTTTCCCCGCACCGCTGCAGCCCTGTCGCTATCTGCGCCTGCTCTCTCTCCCCTCCACCTGGCGAGCAGGCCTCACGCCCGGCGGAGGTCACGTCTGTCTTAGGCTGCCGCTGGCTCTGTTTTAGTATTCTTAGCCCGTAGGTCGGTGCCTGCGGTGCTCACGACGTAGTTGTCATGTGAAGCTAACCCAGTCTCTTGCTGTGTCTGTGCCCCAGTTTCTTCCACGAACCGGAAACGTTAAATAGTACTTGCCCCATAGAGCCCTCCTGAGCCTTAAATGAGTCTGTTCATGGAAAGCCTAAGACAGACACGCAGTGTGCTCCTGTGCTTATTACTGCTGGTTTGTTCCAGCAGATGTAACTATCCTACTTTTACATAAAACTTATCTTTTTTTTTTTTAATTGAGGTATAGTTGATTTACAATGTTATATAAGTTTCAGCTGTTCTGCATAATGATTCATAATTTAGAAAGGCTATACTCCATTTGTAGCTTTTATAAAATATTGGCTATATTCCCTGTGTTGTACAATATGTCCCTGTAGCCTGTCTATTTGGCAAGCAGTGACTTGTACTTCCTAATCTCCTACCTCTGTCTTGCCCCCGCCTTCCCTCTCCTCACTGGTAACCACTGGTTTGTTTTCTGTATCTGCAAGTCTGTTTCTTTTTTGTCATATTCACTAGTTTGCTTTACATTCCACATATAAGTGATATCAGGCAGTATTTATCTTTCTCTCTCTCACTTATTTCTCTAAGTATAATGCCCTTCAGGTCCATTCATGTTACTGCAAATGGCAAACTTTCATTCTTTCCTATGGCTGAGTAGTGTTCTGTTACACACATGTACATACATACACATGTGCATATGTATACACCATATCTTCTTTATCTACTCTTCTGTCAGTGGACTATCAGGTTGCTTCCACATCTTGGGTATCTTAAATAATGCTGCTGTGAACACTGGGGTATATGTATCTTTTTGACTTAGCATTTTCATTTTCTCTGAATATATACCCAACAGTATAATTGGTGGATTACTTGGGAGTTCTCTTTTTAGTTTTTTGAGTCATCTCCATACTGTTTTCCATAGTTGCTGTACCAATTTATGTTTCCCCCACCAAAAGAAAAAAAAGGTAAATATAAAGAATTTTATAGACTTACAAAGAATTCCAAGATAATTTGACTTTAAAGTATAGGACACATCTCAAGAATCCTTAACAGAAATATATAGACCAAAAGCATATCAGAATAAATGAATATAGAAAAATAATTGAGAACCACCCCCTCCAAGTAAAGAAAACCAAACTTGTCTTGCATAGATGAACGTGCTATGCCTTTTTGTATTTTATTTCAGGTCATGAAGAAGCTCTATCTAAGTTTACATTGAAAAAGCTACTATTGTTGGTTTGTTTCCTTGATTATGCTAAAATCTCTAGACTTATCGATCATGATCCTTGTCTCTTCTGTAAAGATGCCGAGTTCAAGGTATGGTTTTTATCTTATATTTTTTATTTCACATATAAGACTTCTGTCTGTTTTTATTGTGTATTTTCTCCTCAGAAAAAGTGATTTTCCCAAAGAACACTCGTCCGACTCTTTGCAACCCATAGATTATACATATATACAGTCCATGGAATTCTCTAGGCTAGAATACTGGAGTGGGTAGCTTTTCCCTTCTCCAGGGGACCTTCCCAACCCAGGGATCTAACCCAGGTCTCCCACAGTGCAGGCAGATTCCATACCAGCTGAGCCACAAGAGAAGCCTGATAGTTTTCATCTTATATTTTATATTTCACATATAAAATTTTGTCTGTTTTTATTGTATATTTTCTCCTCGGAAAAAGTGATTTTCCCAAAGAACAGTACTCTGGAGTAGAACAGAAATGCCTGCCCAGTAGTTCTAACCCTGCCTAGCTTGTTGGTTGACATTTCACCAGTGCATCATCCTAGCTTTGCTTTGAGAATGAATGTAACTGTGCTTCTGAGGAATTAATTTGGGAGAAAATGTATTTCCTAGTTTAGTATCATCGTGTCATGAAGTCACTCAGTTGTGTCCAACTCTTTGTGACCCCATGGACTGTACCCCATCAGGCTTCTCCATCCATGGAATTTTCTAGGCAAGAGTACTGGAGTGGGTTGCCTTTTCCTTTTCCAGGGTATCGTCCCAACCCAGGGGTCGAACCGGGGTCTCCTGCACTGCGGGCAGATACTTTACCCTTTTAATTTAGTATGCTATCAAATTAATTCTAATTTTTAGCGTGTATTATTATTTATGAGCCCTTTCTTGAAAGGTCTTAAATTGGAAATATTAGAAATGCATGAGGTTTGCATTGTTACCATATGAAACTGTCTTTTTATACTACTGTTAATTTTACTTTATTTCTATATGTGCAGGATGATTTGAAGAATTTGTTTTTATTATAAACAGAATGATGATACTGGACTATAATACCTTCTGCTTGTTTCTCCATAGGCCAGTAAAGATATCCTTCTGGCTTTTTCACGAGATTTCCTAGGCGGTGAAGGTGACCTTTCCCGTCACCTGAGCTTACTGGGATTTCCTGTGACCCACGTCCAGATGCCTTTCGATGAATTTGATTTTGCTGTTAAGAATCTTGCTGTAGACTTGCAGTGTGGGGTGCGTCTCGTGTGAGTATAAGAAATGGAATTATGTCTCTCCCTAGAATAGACTAAGATTTTCTGGAAGACACTTTTTCCTAACATACATAATCCCTCTTGCTCCTTTATGTAAGGTTTAAAAAGTTGGGGTAAGTTCAGGAAAAAAGTGTGAATTTTAGGCCAAGAAACCTTGTTCCCTATCCACATTTTTCCTGATGACAGGTGATGAGGTCTAAGTAGCAACCACTGATGCCCCAGAATAGGAGTTGGGGAAAGCATGTGGCTAATTAAACTATAAGACATTTAAATAGCACTTTATCTGCAGTGGTTTCATGACTTCTACATCATTTGAGACCAGTTTTAGTTGTGTTAGCCTTGTTGCACATGTAAGGATGCAGCTCTGAAATTAAAAGACACTTGCTCCTTGGAAGGAGAGCTGTGACAAACTTAGTGTATTAAAAAGCAGAGACATCACTTTGCCAGCAAAGGTCCATATAGTCAAAGCTATGGATTTTCCAGTAGTCATGTATGGATATGAGGTTTGGACTATAAAGAAGGCTGAGCACTGAAGAACTGATGCTTTCAGATTTTGGTGCTGGAGAAGACTCTTGAGAGTCCCTTGGACAGCAAGATCAAAGCAGTCCATCCTAAAGGAAATCAACCCTGAATACTCATTGGAAGGACTGATGGCTAAAGCTGAAGTTTCAATACTTTGGCCACCTGATGCGAAGAGCTGACTTGCTGGAAAAGACCCTGATGCTGGGAAAGACTGAGGGCACAAAGAATGAGATGGTTGGATGGCATCACCAACTATATGGACTTGCGTTTGAGCAAACGCCAGGAGATGGTAAAGGACAGGGAATCCTGGTGTGCTGCAGTCCATGAGGTCACGAAGAGTCAGACACAACAACAACAACACGTGAGGAGAAGTGAGATGAAGACATGGCATGGTTTGCCCAGGTTTTACATGGCAGTGGCAGTGGGCATCAGCTCACGACAGCCAGCTTCATGTCTCACGTGTTTCCTCACTAACACACTAGAGTCTCAGGCATTGGCTTTGATGTGACAGCAGTGAGTCACCACTGCCTGCTTTGGAAGGAGCAGCCTTTACACTGTACCTCGGGTGGCTTCTTTATAATATGTGACTTGAAGGCATCCGTCTTGTTTCTAAGAAACTCTAATTTATATTATGTCTGACATTTGTGAGGAAGTTACCACTGTATCTTTGTGAATCTCCAGTTCTTCACAAATAGGATACATGGGACTTCCTTTGGTAGTTAAGTGGTTGAGAATTTGCCTTGCAGTACAAGGGATACAGGTTTGATCCCTGGTTGGGGAACTGCGCCTTGAAGCAGAAAAGACCCAGCATAGCTAGACAAATAAGCAAACAATAATAGCACACGTCTCTTGTTGCCTTCTAAATTAAATTTCCATGAACCTTCTTTTCTTTTCCGATCATATATTCTCATGACAAAGTAATAGTCTTGAGCTTTACTGTAGCTTCCTCTCTTGAGTAATTTCTATATAGGCTGGTGCATTTGCTGAGAATGCTCTCCACACTATTTTTACATTTAATTTTAATTTGTTCATTCCATAAATCCAAGCCAGCACATCTGTTTTCTGGCCACTAGCAATTCATGATTTGAAACTTTTTCCACTGTCTGGGAGAAGCAGTGATTGGCTTCATGTTCAGTGTAATTTTTTGATGATGAAAGAAATTTTTTGTTTTTTATAGGCACTACTAAGGACTTCCCAATGTTGGGTGTTGATGCTTTGTCATTCTCAGGAACTCTGACTAGTTAAGAGACTCAATCTTGCTTGACAAGTTTCTGTTTTCTTCAGTGTCCCCAAAATGAGCATAGGTCTCGGAGGTCATTTGAAGTCACTTGGGAACGGTTAATCCACTGATGCTGTAGGTGACAGTCAGTCTAGTGTTGCAGGAATACTTCAGACATTGATTGAGTGGTTGGCCTATACCTATCTTACATTGCTTCCTAACCTGTAGAAATTATGGTTCTGTAAACAAGTCTGCCAAATTTTAACCAGATACAGTCATTAGTTGGGCTCAATCTTTCTGTGGAAACAGTGATTTTTCTCTAGTGTAAAACATAGATGATATTAGGAGTTCAAATTTAAACTGTAGTATAAGTGACTTTTTAAGGTATACACGCAAACGTTTTTGTTTTACCTGGTATAAATATAAGATGATGTCTTCAGAAACTGTAAAAGTGGGGCTTAGTTCTGATCTTAGTCCTGTCATTACTAGTTGTAAAACCACGGGAAATTTTTTACTTTTCTGTGCTTTGGTTTCTTCATCTGCCAAATGTGGGATAATAATTGCCCAACTGTGGGATTTGCCGTGGACAAAATGAGAAAAGAAAGGACTAAAATGAGAAAAGACAGCGCTTACTTGATGTGTAGAGTGCTGGAGTCCCTCAGTCAACGTCCATTTTCCTTTCTTTTCTCTAAAGAGCCTTGTTCTTCTGTTTCAGTGTGCATTTGTGTGTGTGCATCTTATTTTCATTCTTACATTCTGTTCATAGACCTTAACCCCCAGGTTTAAATGAGAGACAACTCTATTTACTTAACTGTGGAGTAACAGTTTTGAGATAATGTTTTGGGATCTTTCTAACCTGAAACCCTTTAACTCTGGAAGATTGATATGGGTGATTATTTAAATGAAGTTAGTTTTTCCTGCATGTTTTTATCTTAACAATCTCATGTAGCAATCCCTTCATTGTTAGGCGAACTATGGAACTTCTCACGCAAAACTGGAATCTCTCAAAGAAACTCAGAGTTCCTGCAATAAGTCGTCTTCAAAAGATGCACAATGTTGACATCGTTCTTGAAATTCTTAAATCACGAGGAATTCAGTTGAATGACGAGCATGGTAAAACCAAGGAACGATAAAAGTTTTCTTCTCACTGAAAATCAAGTTGTACGTACTTTGTGCTAACGGACTCTTTTCCATTGGCAGGAAATTCAATCCTGTCTAAGGATATTGTGGACAGACACAGAGAGAAGACCCTGGCGTTGCTTTGGAAGATCGCATTGGCTTTTCAGGTATTGTACATTTGGTGCATTTTGTACTTTTTGTCAGTTTTCAGTATTGACGTATGAAAGTCTTTAGTGTCAAATAAAGACTAGCAGTAGCAGCTGTTACTAGCTAGACTTATTCTGGCCCAGGAACTGTGCTAATGGCTTTATGTACACTCCAATTCAATCCTCACAAGGCCCCCAGTAGGTCCCTATTGTCATTTCTTTATAGGGGAGGAGACTAGAGCTAAGGGTTCCTCACTGATCAGACACAGAGATCAGATCCCTGACTGAGGTGAACACAGATCCCGTGCACTCAAGCACTTACATGTTCCATAACTTCCTTGTAGACTGTGTTTGCCTTAAAAAGATATTGATAGTAGCAGACTTGAACTTTTGTGGGTCAAAAATAATGTATGAAAAATATGGTATTTATCCTCTTTTTGTATTCCAGGTGGATATTTCCCTTAATTTGGATCAGTTAAAGGAAGAAATTGACTTTTAAAGAAGACACAGAGTATGAAGAAAACAATGTCTGCACTGTTATGCCGCCTGATGCTGTTATCAGTAAAAAAGAGATGAAAGGCATAGCGGTCCCTTTGAACAATACAGTGAAAGTGTAAAGCTACTGATGGATTGGGTAAATGCTGTCTGTGGCTTCTATAATAAAAAAGTAAGTTCTGTGTTTTTGTTGTAGCCTAATTTCTTTAAGCAAATTTTGGTTAAAATCAAATAAACAGTGCATGAAATATTTTCTTTAATTTCTTTTCTTTAATGTCATATAAGGCAGTAGAATTTTATTACTATATAGATTATTTATACAGATATTTTTATATGATGTATTTATATATGTATATATTAATATATAATTAACATATAAACACATAATAATTATATAACTGTAATGATACATCTTATTGTACAGATTTATTATATGATAATATAGATGCTAATATAATTTATATTATAAACAATAAAATGTGTTAATACCAATTAAAAATTATAATAATGATGATGATGATGATGAATTTCTTTTTTTTTCTTATTGGAGTATAATGGCTTTACAGTGTGTTCATTTCTGCCATACAGCAAAGCGAGTCGGTTACATGTATACCTGTGTCCCCTCTTAGTTAATATGTACGAGCAAACTTTTCCTTTAATGAGTAAGGGTGCTGTCACACACCTATTTCATCATATCTGTCACCAGCTGTGTAATGAACAATTATTTTATGTCTTACTAGGGAAAAAAAATGCCCTAGTTGGTAGTCTTAAAAGGAAATGCTTGCATAGAACTGGGGTGCCAAAGGATCATACCCTTATTACAAAGTGAGGTCACTCAGTTGAGTCTTTGCAACCCAGTGGACTGTAGGCTGCCAGGCTCTTCTTTCCATGGGATTTTCCAGGAAAGAACACGGGAGTGGGTTGCCATTTCCTTCTCCAGAGGATCTTCCTGACCCAGGGACCAAACATGGGTCTCCCACACTGTAGGCAGACTTTTTCCTGTCTGAGCCACCAGGGAAACTCTTATTACAAAGGTGAATGCAAACAAGCCCACCATGCACAAAGGGACATTAGAGGACTTTGCCCCACTGGGCAGAGAGGGAGGAAATAGTCTGAGTTGTGTCTTTTATAATCATTTGTTAGATTGATCCTCCATTGCTATATGAAATGTATGTATAAGTATAAATACATGAAAATAAATGGTCCTGATGCACATGAATAACATATCCTGTAAGGAATGTAAAACAGAAAAACTGTCAGATATATGATCGTCTGTGTTTTAAGTAAGTACCGCTGCTAAGTCGCTTCAGTCGTATCTGACTCTGTGCGACCCCATAGACGGTAGCCCACCAGGCTCCCCCGTCCCTGGGCTTCTCCAGGGAAGAATACTGGAGTGGGTTGCAATTTCCTTCTCCAATGCATGAAAGTGAAAAGTGAAAGTGAAGTCGCTCAGTCGTGTCTGACTCTTAGTGACCCCATGGACTGCAGCCCACCAGGCTCCCTCCATCCATGGGATTTTCCAGACAAGAGTACTGGAGTGGGGTGCCATTGCCTTCTCTGTAAGTAAGTACTGAGAGCCCCAAAGACCCTGGTCCTGCAGTCCTTCGTCCCATGCCTTTCTCTTGACTCCAGTCCCTTGGCTTTCCTAGGTCCGTAGACACAGCACTCCAGTCACTGCCTGTCTTCACACAGCATTCTCCCTATGAGTCTTGTCTCAGTGTCTCTCTTCCTTTCTCGTAAGGGCACCAGTCATATCAGATTAAAACCTCATCTTACTCCAGTGTGGTCCCATCTTAGCTGGTTAAATCTGCAGTGACCCTATGTCCAAACAAGATCACATCCTGAGAGTCTGGGAAAGACATGAATTTTTTTGATGAACACTTTCCAACCCAGCACAATCATATAATATTTTAGAGGTGAGAATTTGGCCATGAATGTGGTAGTATACAGTGTAACTTCCCAGGTGGCTCAGTGGTAAAGAATCTGCCTGCCAATGCCGTAGATGTGGATTTGATCCCTGGGTCGAGAAGATCCCCAGGAGAAGGCAATGGCAAACCCACTCCAGTGTTCTTGCCTGGGAGATTCCATGGACAGAGGAGCCTGACAGGCTACAGTCCATGTGCTCACAAAGAGTCAGACACACCGGAGCATACACATGGTATCACACCAGGTGCTGCCATAAATTAGCATGCCAGTCCTAGCTGTTAAAAGGAAAGATGGACTGTACAGCCGTCAGTATCTGGATTCTTACCTAAATACGGTCCATTCTTTTTCTGGCATTTCCCATCAGGTGGAGAACTTCACAGTGTCTTTCTCGGACGGCCGGGTGTTGTGTTACCTGATCCACCACTACCATCCTTGCTACGTTCCTCTTGACGCCATATGTCAGAGAACCACGCAGACCGTGGAGTGCACACACACTGGTTCCGTGGTGCTGAATTCCTCATCTGAATCTGACGGAAGCTTTCTGGATTTGTCTCTTAAATCACCTGATCAGGGTTCGTCCCTTTCAGTTAATTTACTTCTCCAGTGTTTTCACTGGCCTGTCTGATTCCTGGCCCTCACAGTATAATCTGATCTCTCTCTTTTACTTGCATTGCAGAACATGCTTCAGAACTATACAAAGAACTCCTGGAAAATGAAAAGAAAAATTTTCAGTTGGTTAGGTCTGCAGCTAGAGACCTTGGTGGAATACCTGCCATGATCCATCACTCAGATATGTCAAACACAATCCCTGATGAGAAGGTAAAGTGAAAGCTCCTTAACAGCAATAACTCTGAGTAATCAGAGTCTCAGACAAAAAGGTTCATGCTCTCTGTCTCATAGAAACTTCTGTCTTCATCTTTTATGTTCCCTCTTAGGTGGTGATTACCTATTTGTCATTTCTTTGTGCGAGGCTTTTGGATCTTCGTAAAGAAACGAGAGCTGCTCGACTTATACAAGCAACTTGGAGACAATATAAGCTAAAAAGATCTAAAACACCACCAGGTACTCCTCAAAAATGAAGTGTGTGTGTGCTCAGCCACTCAGTCATGCCCAGCTCTTTGAGACCCCAATGGACTATAGCCCACCAGGCTCCTTTGTCCATGGGATTTCCCAAGCAGGAATACTGGAGTGGGTTGCTATTCCCTTCTCCAGGGATCCCCCCCTCCCCCGGCCCCCAGGTTCCAATCCACATCTCTCGTATCTCCTGCACTGGCAGGTGGACTCTTTACCATTGAGCCACCTGGGAAGCCCAGTCAGTAACGAAATACTGTAATGAAAATTGTTCATAAAATGTCACTCTTGATATCGTTTTTACATTTTACTGACGTAGGAGATTACCGAGGTAATTTTCATGATTGTGTGTGTTTCGAGTAGGGGGTGCATATTTCTCCCTAATGCCTCATGTTTCCTTCACTGGGCACTTTTTCCAGGCTTTGTCCTCCCCTCTCGCTCTGCTCCAGGGAACGGAATAACTTACGCACGTTGTGAATTCGTGAAAAGTAAACTGGGGTTGTCTGACTCATCTCTTTCCTCCTTCCTCTTGAGCTCTGACGTGCCTCCGGGAAACAGGAGCTTTCCTTTCCTTTTTCCCACTGTGCTCTAGGAGGCTTGCCCCCAACCAGTGCCCCTCTGGCCTGGGTGTCCCCTTTCAGACTCTGCAGTTCGATTAGCCAAGCTCATTCTGTCTGCCATGAAACTGTCTTCCAGGCTATCGTTTGTTAGTTTAAAAATGGCATTTTGGTTTCCATCGCTTAACCTCTCAGAACATTTAGGACCCAAGCACAGGGAGAGAAGGGTTGTCCCTCTGTGTCCCTGATAGCACGAATTTTGCATTAACATAAAATAAGTGTTTTCTTGAGTTCGGAAAAAATGTCATTCTTCACAATGTTAGAAATGGTCTCCTTGGTCAAACTGAATAAACTATTTTAATCCTCTACTGTTTTCACTAATAATGCTGTATTTATTTGGAGAAAGTAAAAGAATTATTCATGTTTAATAAATCTTAGCAGGTATTTCAGAAATATATTTCACCCAAGATTGCTCCTTAGTTCTGAATTACAATGTATTTATGATAAAGTTCTTAGTACCTGTAAAGTAGCTAAATTTTGGCGATTCTTACCATTTATTCTCTTGCACCATTTCAGACCCGGGTGGTTGTCATTGTTCAGTTGCTTAGTCCTGTCCAACTCTTTGCGACCCCATGAACTGCAGCACGCCAGGCCTCCCTGTCCATCAGTATCTCCCGGAGCTTGCTCAGACTCATGTCCATTGAGTCGGTGATGCCATGCAACCATCTCATCCTCTGTCATCCCCTTCTCCTCCTGCCCTCAATCTTTCCCAGCATCAGGGTCTTTTCCAGTGAGTAGGCTCTTCGCATCAGGTGGCCAGACTTAGAATAGCAATTTGATCTCTTCCCTAGCTGTGTTCTCATGCTGCATGGTTTCCGGTTGTAGTTAAATACCAGTCAGCACCTCCAGCTCATCTCTGTGCCGAGCCTGCCCTCACATGGCGCACTGTCTGACACAGCAACACAAAGGGCCGTCAGACAGCCTGTACGTTGTTCCTCTCCATCACAGGAATAATTTATATTCCCGTGTCTGATTTAAGTGAAGTGAAGTGATAAGTCTAGCCTTACAGAGTAGCAAAGTGATTAGGAGCACGAACTCTGAAGCCAGTCTGCCTACTTCAAATCCTGGCTGGCTGACCCCTGGGGAACCAGCTGTCTACTTGACCTCCCTGCCCGGGTTTCCTCACGCCCATGGGGGTAGGGCCGGTTCCTCTGTTCTCATGGTTGTTGTGAGGTTGGATGGCTCATTCCCGCAGTGTTTAGAATGGTGCCTGATACCTGGCATTTAACCTGTTACTATTCTCTGAAATTCACTGTTAGAAGTAGAGATGTGCAGGGAGCTCCCGAGGCGGCCAGCTCCTCTCTGGACACTGCCACCGCAGGCAGTTCTGGCACCATGTGTCGCAGCCCCGAGCTCTGTCCTCTTGAGCCTCTGTACTTAAAGCCACAGTGTGTTCTCCTGGTGAAAGAGGATGTTTTGCCTCTTTTTTTTTTTTTGTGAATTCCTTTCTCCAAATTGCAGCAAAACAATACTTCCAGGACTTCCCTGGTGGTTCAGCAGTTAAAACTCCTAGCTTCCAACGCAGGAGGTGTGGCTTCAATCCCTGGTCTGGGAACTAAGATCCCACATGCTGTGAGGTGTGGCCAAAAAACTAAATACACATTAATAGTAAATAAACACAGTACACCCAATTAAAAGCAAAAGATAATACTTCCTTACACTGTAATGCATTTTCTTTATTTGAGTCTCTTTTCTTTTTTCTCCTACTTTGTTGTTCAGTCGCTCAGTCCTGTCTGACTCTTTGCAACCCCATGGACGGCAGTATGTTAGACCTCCCTGTCCTTCAGCTATGTCCCAGAGTTTGCTCAGACTCATGTCTGCCGAGTTGATGAGGCCATCCACCCGTCTCATCTTCTGTTTCTGTCATCCCCTTCTCCTCCTGCCCTCCATCTCTCCCAGTATCAGGGTCTTTTCCAATAAGTCAGCTCTTCGCATCAGGTAGCCAAAGTATTGGTTCTTTGGCTCAGCATCAGTCCTTCCAATGAATATTCAGGATTGATTTCCTTTAGGATTGACTGGTTTGATCTCCTTGCTGACCAAGAGACTCTCAAGAGTCTTTTCCAGCACCACAGTTTGAAAGCATCAATTCTTTGGTGCTCGGATTTCTTTATAGTCCACCTCTCATATTGAACATGACTATAGCTTTGACTATATAGCCCTTTGTTGGCAAACCCTTTCCCAAAAATCAAGCATGAATTCATTCCACCATAATCTGAGAAGCTGTTTTTGTTGCTTAGTTGCTCAGCTGTCTCTGACTCTTGTGACCCCATTGACTATAGCCCACCAGGCTCCTCTGCCCATGGGATTTCCCAGGCTAGAATACTGGAGTGGGGTGGCATTTCATCCTCTAGGAGATCTTCTCGACCCAGGGATCAACCTGCATCTCTTGCATCTATCTCATCTCCTGCATTGGCGGGCAGAAGCCCAATCTGACTTCTTACAAATAATGGCTTAGGGCCTCAAGTGATTGTTTAATTCATATTTGCCTTTTTTTTTTCTCTTTTAGGAGAGAGACAAAGCTGCAAGAATTATTCAGTCAGCTATAATCAATTTCCTCACTAAACAACGATTTAAAAAGAAGGTCAGCGCAGCACTGGTCATTCAGAAATATTGGCAAAGGGCCTTAGCAAAGAGAAACTATTCATGTTGAAAAAGGAAAAACTAGAAAGAGTTCACAGTAGATCAGCATCTATTATTCAGGTACGGTATTCTGAATTTTTAGATTTAAAAAGGTTTAACAACATTTTTAAGAGAATAAAATATGATAAAGTTTTAAATTAAATTTTAGGCTTCTATATTTTATCTAGCACTTTAACAAATATTTGGTATCTCCCCACTACCTGTAAAACTCTTGGCTATGTTGAACATGAGGATCAGACAATCGAAGCACCTCCTTTGCTCTGACAGAGGGAGCAGTTTAATTCTGCACCCCATGCTGTCTTGTTCGCTTTACATTTTGTTGTTGTTGCTCAGTTGCCCAGTTCTGTCCAGCTCTTTGAGACCCCATGGACTGCCGCACACTAGGCTTCCCTGTCCTCCACTCTCTCCTGAAGTTAGCTCAAGTTCATGTCCATTGAGTTGGTGATCCAAGGATCTCATCCTTTGTCGCCCCCTTCTTCTCTTGTCATCAATCTTTCCCAGCATTTGATATCCTACAATTTATTCATCTCTTCTATTGTCGATGGATATCTGGGTTTCTGGTTTTCAGCTGGGTAACTGAAGGTTTTATGAACGTGCCTTTTGGTATGAAACATATACACTCTGTTTGCATACCTAGAGTACAGTTGTTTGCCTTAAGGCATATGTGTTTTAGTTTTAGTAGATACTGACAAGGAGTTTTCTAAGCTGGTTATAGGACCGCCCCTGTTTAAATACTTGGAGGTTATCTCTTTAATTTCAGTGATTCTAGTCAGTGTGTAGTGGTACCTTAGAATAGTTTTAGTTTGCATTGTGTTGATAATGAATGACATTGAACAACTCTTCATATTGGAAATCTTTTGTGAAGTGCTTTTTAAAGATCTTGATCTTTTTCCATTTTTATTTTGATTGTTTGCCTTCTTGTGGATTTGTGTGAAATCTTTATATATTCTGGTTGGTCCTTGTTGGATATATATGTTGTAAATATCTTTTCCCAGATCATTACTTATAGTTTTATATATTTCCAGTGAAAATTCTTAATTTTCTTCTGTGGTTAGGGGCTATGTGTGGGTGGTTTTTTTTTTTTTTTTTTTGAATCTTTGAGGAGTACTTGTTTAACTGCTAAGACCTTGAAGATGTTCTCCTACACTCTATTCTGCTCTGAAAGCATTAGTGTGTGGCCTTTCACATCTAGAGCTCTCTTGAAGTTAGTTCCTGCGTATGATTTGTGCTAGGGGCCGTATTTCTTTTGGTATGTACGGATAGCCGCTGTTTCGGTTACAGTTCACTGAAATGACCGCCCTTGCCCCACTGTGCTGCCTGTAGTGCACATCAAGTCTTCTTTTCCCCACGCAGTGCCACATGTGGGGCCTTAGCTCCAACAAACTGAACCCCCGTCCCCTGCAGCGGAAGCCAGTGTCCTGATGGCTGCGCTGCCAGAGAATCCCCTAGTGCGGATTCTTATGTGTGTGGTTCTGTTTCTAGAATTTTTTTACTATTTCATTGTTCTTTTTGTCTACATCGAACCATATACCCTAGCTTTACAAGAAATCTGAACGTCTGGTAGACAAAGACTTCTTTTGTTTTCTTTAAGAAGTTTTTAGCTATCCTAAGTCCTCTGCATTTTCTTACATATTTTAAATCTGAAGTTTAAAAAATATCAGAATTTGAGATTTAACTGAATATGTCAGTTTAGTTAGAACTGATATCTTTAGCTACTGAACATGGTATTAATCAATACCTATTTATTCAGGCCTTCTTTAAAAGCCTCCTAAAATGATTTTATTATCTGATGCAAGAAGTCTTAAATACCTTTACTTAGATATAGTATCTATTCTTTAAAATTTAAATTTAATAAATTTTAAATTTATGCAGATCAAAATTAAAATTTTAATTTTCAAATTATCAATAACACTCAGTAAAATGTGCATGTCTTTTTTGGTGTGCAGTTACACAAATTTAAACACACACACAGGTTGTGAACAGTCCATCTCCCAGAACTTTTGTATTCCATTTCTCTGTGGTCCATTCTTCCTCCACACCCATGCACCAAGCTCTGTTCTCTGTTACTATAGTTTTGCATTTTTAAAAACATCACATAATGGAACCTTTCAATAGGTAAGCCTTTGAGACTGGCTATTTTTCTCTCTGCAAGAGGCCTCCCAGCCTCACCCAGGTGTTGCATGCGTTAGCTGCTGCACGTATCAGTGCATGTATTCTCCTTCAGTGCTAAGTAGTGTTCCCTGGCATGGATGTGCCACAGTTTGATTATATATTCATCTGTTGAGGGATATTTGCATTGTTTCCAGTTTTAGGTGATTTCATTCTGTTAGGATAAATATCTAGGAATGGGATTGCTGGGTCATTTGGTAAGTATATGTTTAGCTTTACAGATCAGTTCAATCGCTCAGTCGTGTCCAACTCTTTGAGACCCCATGGACTGCAGCACGTCAGGCCTCCCTGTCCATCACCAATTCCCAGAATTTACTCAGACTCATGTCCATTGAGTCGGTGATACCATCCAACCATCTCATCCTCTGTCATCCCCTTCTCCTCCTGCCTTCAATCTTTCCCAGCATCAGGGTCTTTTCAAATGAATGGGCTCTTTGCATCAGGTGACTAAAGTATTGGAGTTTCAGCTTCAGCATCAGTCCTTCCAATGAATATTCAGGACTGATTTCCTTTAGGACGGACTGGTTGGATCTCCTGTAGTCCAAGGGATTCTCAAGAGTCTTCTCTAACACCACAGTTCAAAAGTATCAGTTCTTTGGTGCTCAGCTTTCTTTATGGTCCAACTCTCACATCCATACATGACTCCTGGAAAAACCATGGCTTTGACATTGCCAAACCGTCTAGACTGGCGTATTCCATTTTGCATGCCCACCCCCAGTGTGTAAGGGTTCTAATTGCTCCATATCCTTTGCAACACTGATCACTTGTGTTTCATCCGTTCTGATAAGTGTGTAGTGGTCTCTTGGTTTTAATTTGCATTTTCTCAAAGCCTATGTATATGTTTTTCAAATGCTTAATTGCCTTTCAGTCATCTTCTTTATAAAGTGTGTTGAAATCTTTTGACCATTTTTATAACTGAGTGCTAATCTTATTGAATTTTGAGATTTCTTTCTATATACTGGATACAAGTTCTTTGCCAGTGATTTGCCTGTAAATGTTTTACAGAAAAGGTTGGTCCTTGGTCTTGGTGAATGTTCTGTGTTCTGGAAAAGAACGTGTATTCTGTTGTTGGATGCAGTGTTTTATAAATATCAGGTTGATAGTCCTTTTATGTCCTTACTGATGTTCTATTTACTTATTCTTGTGCCAAGAAAGTGGTGGTTAAGTCTCCAACATAACTGTGGATGTTGTCTTTCCCTCTTCAGTTTTATCTACATGGATTTGAAGAGGTTTTGTTAGGTGTGTACACATTTGGAATTGTTCTGTCCTCTATGTGAGTTGAGTTTTTTATCATTGTTTATTGTTCCTTTTTATCTTCATAATTTTTTTTGTTCTAAAGTCTACTTTGCATGTTCTTACTATAACCAAACTAGCTTTCACTTGATTATCATTTTCAGGATCTATTTTTTTCCTTTATTTTACTTATCAGTCACTTAAATCATTATATATGGCTTGAAGTCTTGACAGCATTTAGTTTTTATGTTTTGAAAATATCTTTTAATTGGTGATTTAGGCCATATATATTTCATATATTTATCAATATGTTTGGGCTTTGGTCTGTCATTTTATCATTTATTTTCTGAATGTTAGCTTTCTTTCATTTTCCACTTCCCCCTTTCTTGTCTCTTCAATTATTTGAATACTTTTTAGTGTTTCATTTTAGTTTATCTTTTTGATTTTAATTATTATTTTATTCCTCTGTACAGGGATTTATTTGGGAGATTTTTTGTGTTTTGGGGTTTTTTTGGGGGTGTCTTTTTTGTTTTGTTTTTGGTTTATTATAGGCATTTCAATATATAAAACTTTTATTTAGAATCAATACTTTATCCCTTTAAATGGAATGTAGAAAACTTACCACTACCTAGATCCTTTTGCTTTTATGTTTTAGCGGCAACTTAGCAACAGCAGCAGCAGTTTTATTTATTAAACTTACATACAACTGAAACCACATCAGGCAACATTATAATTTTTGCTTTTGATCATAATAAAATTTTAAGGAGTACATGAGAATCATATTCTATTAGTGCAGATTTTATCATTTCTGTTGCTTTGCTTTCTTTTTTTTATGGTATCGTGTTTGCAATTTATGAACCAACAATGATGCATTATAATTAAGTCCTTAGTTTCCAAGGGTTCACTGTTTATGTGGTATAGTTATGTGTTTGACAAAAGTCTTGCCCTAAAAATCCTTTCTGCTTTACATATTCATCTCTTACCCTTCTTCAAAACCCTGGGCAACCACTGTTGCTTTTACTATTTTTGCTTTTTCCAGGATGTCCTATAGTTTGAATTCAGAGATATATAGCCTTTTCAGATAGATTCTCTCACTTCACAAATACACATTTAAGTTTAACTAGTCTTTTCCTGCCTCAGTAGCTTACACTGAATGACATTCCATTTTATAGATATTCTACAGTAGTCTATCCATTTGCCTATTGAAGGATATATTGGTTGAGACAATTTTTCCCCAGTCATTTTTTTTTCCTTTCTTGTTCCACATTGATACTTTGCATTGATCTTCAAGTTCATTGATTCTTCCGTCATCTACATTCCACTACTGAGCCATCCCAGTGAGGTTTTGTTGTTGTTTTGGTTATTGTGTTTTTTAGTTCTGATGTTTCCATTAGGTTCTTAGTTGTATCTTTGATTTTTTTATCTGAGACTTTGAATCCTTCCATTACTTCCCACCCCATCTTAGCAATATTTGGAGTGTTTTGGACAGAAGAATCATCTTACAGCTAGAGCAGACTGTCCAGAGCTTGAAGACCAGCAGCCAGGATCTGCTCGAGACTTCACAGCCTGCACATTGCTGGGATAATTACAGGGTTAGGGAACAGGGGGTGCTGGGAAGGAAGCAGATGGCAAACGGCTTCTTACTCCTTAAGTGTTTCCAGAATTACACTTTTTAACAAAGTAACTATAATTCCTAAATTTTACTCTTAATGAAAATACTGACTCAGAAAGTGATCTGGCTCACTTATTTCTCAAAACCCTTTGTTGACGTTTGTTGTTGTTCAGTTGCTAAGTCATGCCTGATTCTTTGCGATCCCAGGGACTGCAGCATGCTAAGCTTCCCTATCCTTCACTATCTCCTAGAGTTTGCTCAAACTCATGTCCACTGAGTCAGTGATACTGTCTCACCATCTCATCCTCTGCTCCCCCCTTCTTTTGACTTCAGTGTTTTCCAGCATCAGTATTTTCCAGTGAGTCAGCTCTTTGCATCAGTTGGCCAAAGTATTGGAGCTTCAGCTTTGCATCAGTCCTTCCAATGAATATTCAAGGTTGATTTTGAGAATTAACTGACTTGCTCTCCTTGCTGTCCCAGGGACTCTTATTAAGAGTTTTCTCCAGCACCATAATTTGAAAGCATCAATTCTTTGGCTCTCAGCCTTCTTTATGTCCCAGTTCTTACATCTGTACATGACTACTGGAAAAACCACAGCTTTGACTGTATGGGCCTTTGTCGGCATTACCAGGCCTGTAATCCATGGTTCCTCCTATGAACAGTTTCCAATCACTATAAGATATCTTATTAACCTTGATAGAAGGTGGAATATAAGAACCAGAGATATATTCACCGGAACTTACTTAGAATCAATAGATAGCAGAATATTACTTTCTAGTATGTTATTCTAATATAACATAAACTTATTTATATTTCTTGTGTCTCCTGAGTACAAATGCTATGTAAGTATCATTAGTATTTGGAGAAAGATTTTGGATTGGCTACAGTTGTATCAGCATAGAAACAAACTATAAACAAAACAAGTATCTCCTTTAGAAATATATTGCTTTTAGTTTGATATGTTTGTTTTTAAGCAAAATGTTAGAAAAAGTGATAGTTTCAAAGGTCTTAAGCATAGAAAGTTGTGTCTATTTTATTTTCTGTCTTTTTCAGAGATACTGGAGAAGCTATTCCACTAGAAAGCAGTTTCTGAAATTGAAATATTATTCAATTATCCTGCAATCTAAGATAAGAATGATCATTGCTGTCGCTTCTTACAAACGATACTACTGGGCTACCGTGACAATTCAGAGGCGCTGGCGTGCTCATGTGAGAAGCAAGCAGGATCGACAGAGCTATGAACTGCTAAGATCATCCACCCTTGTAATCCAGTCTGCCTTCAGGAGATGGAGGCGACGTAAGAGGCAACCACAAATAAAAGCTGCCATAATATTGCAAAGAGCTTTCAGAGAATGGTGTGTCCGGAAACGCGCTCAAGAAGAAAGAGCTGCCGTGGTCATACAATCCTGGTATAGGATGCACAGAGAATCACAGAAGTACATTCACCTTAGATCTTGTGTTATCATCATTCAGGCAAGATTTAGGTGCTTTCAAGCGCAAAAGTTATATACAAGAACCAGAGAGTCTATCCTGACTCTGCAGAAGCACTACAGAGCGTACGTGGAAGGAAAGGCTGAGCGCACAGGCTATTTGCAGAAACGGGCTGCAGCCATCCGCCTGCAGGCTGCTTTCAGGGGAAGGAGAGCATGTAACTTATACAAGCAGATCAGGGCCGCTTGTGTCTTACAGTCCTACTGGAGAATGAGACAGGACAGACTCCGATTTCTAAACCTTAAGAAAAACATCATCAGGCTGCAGGCACACGTAAGGAGACATCAACAATTACAGACATACCAGAAGATGAAAAAAGCCGCCCTCGTAATTCAGATTCACTTCCGAGCTTACATCTCAGCCAAGGAAGTTCTGGCCTCTTACCAGAAGACACGTTCTGCCGTCATCATCCTGCAGTCTGTGTGCAGGAGAATGCAGGCCAGGAAAAAGTTTCTTCACATCCTCACCTCAGTTGTAAAGATTCAATCATATTACAGGGCTTATGCTTCCAGAAGAAAGTTTCTGAGGCTCAAAAGGCTACAGTAAAGTTACAATCCATTGTCAGGATGAAGCAAGCCCACAAACAATATTTACATTTAAGAGCAATTGCACAACAGAGAGAAGAACACCTGCGGGCCTCTTGCATCAAACTGCAAGCTTTCCTCAGAGGGTACTTGGTTCGGAAGCAGGTGAAGCTGCAGAGAAAAAGCGGCTGTTTCGCTGCAGTCTTATTTTAGGATGAGAAAAGACGCGGCTGGACTACCTGAAAGTCTGTCAAGCCGCTGTTGTCATTCAGCGTTACTATCGTGCACACAGAGCAGAGGCCCAGCAGAGGAAGCACTTCCTTCAAGTCAGAAGAGCCGTGACCTGCTTGCAGGCCGCTTACAGAGGGTATAAAGTCCGCCGGCAGCTGCAGCAGCAATCTGCAGCTGCTCTGAAAATTCAAGCTGCTTTTAGAGGCTATCGTCAGAGGATGAATTATCAGTCCATGCTTCAGTCTGCGCTCAAGATTCAGAGATGGTACAGGACAAGCAAGATGGTTTCTGCCGTGAGAAGCAATTTCTTCAAAACAAGGACAGCTGCAATTTCTCTCCAGTCCGCTTACCGTGGCTGGAAAGTTCGGAAGCAGATGAGAAAGGAACATGAAGCTGCAGTGAAGATTCAGTCTGCTTTCAGAACGGCCAGGGCCCAGAAGGAGTTCAGGTTGTTAAAAATGGCAGCATCCGTGATCCAGCAGCATCTGAGAGCGCTGCTGGGGCTGAGGCAGCGGACGGAGTACACGGCACTGCGCCGGGCGGCAGTGACGCTCCAGTCCGCCTGGAGGGGCCGAGCAGCCAGGAGGCGGATTCAGAAGCAGCAGAGATGTGCCATCATCATACAGGCCTGCTACCGAAGGCATGTGCAACGGAAGAGGTGGGAAATCATGCAAAAAGCGGCTCATCTAATTCAAATGCATTATCGGGCTTATCGTACAGGAAGAAAACAGCATCATTTGTTTTTGAAAACCAAAGCAGCTGCAATAATCCTACAGTCAGCTTTCCGAGGTGTGAGAGCGAGGAAGAAAGTGAAGGAGATGCACCAGGCAGCCGCCACCATCCAGTCTAGATACCGAGCGTACCAAGCCAGAAAGAAGTACGCCAGCTACAGAGCAGTGGCCGTCATCATTCAGCGGTGGTATCGAGCGGCTAAGCTCGCGGGCCGTCAGCGTGAGGCATATCTTGCTGTAAAGAAGGCAGCACTGAAGATCCAGGCCGTCTATAGAGGAGTCAGAGCAAGAAGACAGATGCGGCGCATGCACACGGCAGCCACTCTCATCAAAGCCGCCTTCAAAATGCAGCAGTCACGGAGGAGGTATCAGCAGATGAGAACAGCAGCTGTCGTAATTCAGGTAAGGTACAGAGCGTACCACCAAGGTAGAGCTCAGCGTGCAAAGTACCTGACGACTCTGAAAGCCATTGCTCTCCTCCAGGCAGCTCTCAGAGGGGCAAGAGTTAGACAGAGCCTGAGAAGGATGCGGACCGCGGCCACGCTCATCCAGGCCCACTACAGGCGGCGCCGACAGCAAGCCTATTTTAATAAGTTAAAGAAGGTGGCCAAACGGTGCAGCAGAAGTACCGGGCAGGGGAGGGACAGGCACGCACAACTGCAAAGGTACAACCAGCTGAGACGCTCCGCGATCTGCATTCAGGCTGCTTTCAGGGGCATGAGAGCGCGAAGACGCTTAAAAGCCATGCACTCTGCCGCAGCCGTAATCCAGCGGAGGTTTAGGACTCTGGTGATGAGAAGAAGATTCCTGTCTCTCAGGAAGACTGCCATGTGGGTTCAGAGAAAATACCGTGCCAAGGTTTTCGCAAGGCATCACTTACAACAGCTCCGGTTGCAGAAGGCAGCTATCAAAATCCAGTCCTGGTACAGGGGTGGATGGTGAGGAGGAAGACACAGGAGATGCGCAGGGCGGCCACGGTCCTCCAGGCCGCGTTCAGGAGGCACAGCGCACGGGCGAGGTACCGGGCCTGGAGGCGCGCCTCGCAGGTTATCCAGCAGCGGTTCCGGGCAGGTCGGGCTGCGCGCCTGCAGAGGAGACAGTACCTCCAGCAACGACGCTCTGCGCTGGTCCTCCAGGCTGCGTTCCGGGGGTATGAGAATCCGAAGACATCTGAAAAGGATGCATGCCTCCGCGACCCTGATTCAGAGCAGGTTTAGGTCTGTAATGATGAGGAAAAGATTCCTTTCCCTCAAAAAAGCTGCTGTTTTTGTTCAGAGGAAGTACCGAGCCACCATCTGTGCCAAACACCACTTGCACCGATTCCTGGAGTTACAGAAAGCAATCATCATAATCCAGGCGTCTTACCGAAGACGGATGGTAAAGAAACAGATACAGGAGATGCACAGGGCTGCAGCCCTCATCCAGGCAAGCTTCAGAATGCACAGAGCGCTCCTGGCCTTTCAGACCCGGAAGCACGCCGCAGTTCTCATTCAGCAGCGTTACCGGGCATACAGAGCTGCAAAACTGCAAAGAGCACTTTTCATCAGATGGAGGCATTCTGCGGTGGTCATTCAGGCTGCATATAAAGGGCTGAAAGCAAGGCAGCTTTTAAGGCAAAAGCACAGAGCCGCTGTCATAATACAAAGCACCTACAGAATGTACAGGCAACATTTTTCCTACCAAAAGCTTCAGTGGGCTACAAAAGTAATACAAGAAAGATACAGAGCCAGTAAAAGGAAAGCTCTTCAACACGATGCGCTCAAAACAGCAACCTGGGCCCGAGCTGACTTTCAGGATATGGTCATAAGGAGACTGAGTCAGGAAAGGCGGCATCAAGCTGCCATTACTATTCAGAAGCATTTTAGAGCCTTTAAAACACGGAAGCACTATCTCCACTTTAGGGCAAAGGTAGTTTTTGTTCAAAGAAGATACAAATTGCTAATGGCAGTGCGAACCCAGGCAGCCATCTGTATCCAGTCTTGTTTCAGAGGCTTTAAGGCACGAAGGGGTATCCAACGCATGCACCTAGCTGCCACACGAATTCAGTCATGCTACCGAAGGCACCAGGCCAGGGCTGATTATCAGGCCAAGAAAAGAGCAGCTGTCGTCATACAGAATCACTACAGGTCATACGTCAGAGTGAAAATGGAGAGGAAGGAATTTTTAGCCATTCAGAAATCTGCACGAACTATTCAGGCTGCTTTCAGAGGCATGAAAGTTAGACAGAAATTAAAAACCATGCCTGACAAAAAGATGGCAGCCCCCGCTACCCAGCCTGCATTCTACTGTCACAAGACTAAGAGCCAGCATGAAGCTGGCCGGCATCCAGCACTTGTGGCTCAAGGGCTGAATAAAACTTCTCTGGTTGGCCCTTCACAGGAAACAGAGCATCATTCTCAAAGAAAAGCTGCGGTCACAATTCAAAAAGCTTTCCGTAAAATGGTCACAAGAAGACTGGAAAAACAGAGGTGTGCTGCTGTGCGAGTTCGGTCCTTCCTTCAGATGGCCGTGTGTCGCAGAAGATTCCTTCAGCAGAAAAGGGCGGCCCGCACGTTACAGCGGTACTTCAGGACACAGCAAAGCAGAAAACAGTTCTTACTGTACAGAGAAGCAGCAGTGGGCTTGCAGAATCCCCCCAGAGCCTTCCTGCCTGCAAAACATCAAAGAGAACTGTACTTACAAATAAGGAGCAGTGTAATCATTATTCAAGCTAGAGTGAAAGGATTTATACAGAAACGGAAGTTTCGGAAACTTAAAGATAGCACCATAAAAATCCAGGTATTCATATATTTAAGTATAAAGCTTTCATTCATCCTTTGACCAGTATTTCTTAGAATTTTCAAAATGAGCTGTAGCAGGTTATAATCTTCCAAAATGGAAGATTTTTGAAGTTGGGTAAAAGGTGCCAATAATCGTTTACCCAAGACAGCACAGAACAAGATTGTTCTGGACATGATCACCCTAAACTTAAGTTATAACTGCATAGTTAAAAGCAAAGACTTTGAGACCATATGGTTGTAGCTGGCAACCTTATATGTTTTGAGAACAGCTAGTGGTGTCCTTCAGAGAAGGCAATGGCACCCCACCCCAGTGCTCTTGCCTAGAAAATTCCATGGACAGAGGAGCCTGGTGCGCTGCAGTCCATGGGGTCGCTAAGAATCAGACACGACTCAGCGACTCTTTCACTTTTTACTTTCATGCATTGGAGAAGGAAATGGCAACCCACTCCAGTGTTCTTGCCTGGAGAATCCCAGGGACAGGGGAGCCTGGTGGGCTGCCGTCTATGGGGTCGCACAGAGTCGGATATGACTGAAGCGACTTAGCCACAGCAGTAGCAGCACTGGTGTCCTTAAGTTTAATATAAAGTTCAGGTTCTCAGTGATGCTGAAACATGTCAAACCACATCCACGATAGCCACTTGGCTCCATTTTGGACACCTGAACCACAGTTAATCCATTTTGACTTTTAAATGCTTTTTCTTTAACAGCTAAAGTAGATATACAGTATATGTTTAATAGGCCACAAAACAGGCAGTTCTAGTTAACATAAAGTTCAAGCTAAGTCATGTGATAGCTGAAATGATTACCCCATACATCAATATTTGGAAATTTCTTCATCATAATACAGAATGAGAAATGGATGTGGCTGGGAACACAGAGAAGGGAAACCTAAGCTGGTCCCAGTGATCAGAGAAGGCTTCTTGGAATAAGTGGGGTTTAAGATAAGAGTTAAGCTTAAGCTGAAGGAAATCGCCTAGTAAACTGTATTGAAGGAGTATTCCAGCTGTAGGAGGTAACACGGAGCTCTAAACTGAGAGTGAGCACAGGTGTGCAATAAAGGTGATCTGAGACCATGGAGTGAGAGGTGGGCAGCTCTGTAAGAGGGAAAAAGGTTAGCCTTCATTCTCTGGACTAAAAGAAGTTCTAGATGAATTTAAGGGGAGGACCAGAATCCTAGTTTATCCTTTTAAAATTCCTCAGGCAGGGTCTTGCCTGGTAGCCCAGTGGTTAAGGCTCTCCAGTGCAGGGAGCACAGGCTGAATCCCTGGTCAGGAAACTGCGTTCCCACACGCCCTGCAGTGTGGCAAAAAAAAAAAAACAAAAACAAAAAACTCAGGCAGGAATGTGGGAGATGGCCTCGGCTGCGGTGGCCAGTCAGAAAGCTGTAGGCAGTAGGCTGGGGAAAGTGAGTCACACTGAACAGAGGGCAGTGACATTAGGATCTTCAGGGTCCACACGAGTGGAGGGTGGGATTGGCCTTGCAGGGAGCCTAAATAGAGCTGAGCCACCTTTGAGCCCGCGGAGACAAAAAGACTGATACCTGGCTCCCACTAAGGGGTGTTTGTCTACATAAAACCATATAGAAATATTCTGAGTCAAGGACACCACAGGAGTCAGTTTGACCATCCATACCAATCGCCTGTCAACTGAATTTAGAAACCGACCCCCACGTAGGAGGTAGTTATCATATCTGTTGTAGGTATTTTGAAATCAAGTAGACTCAGGTTCAGATTTTGACCCTATTCACTTACTGTGAGGTAACAAGTCTCAACATTAATTTCTGTTTTGTGAAAGAGAGAGCTCAATTATCATCTCACAAGATATTTGTCAAGATTAAATAAGATAGGTCTGCTGCTTATTAAATGTGACTTCAGCAAGTTCCTTTACTGGTGTCAGTTCCTCTGGGCCTTCATTTCCTCATCTCTAAATTAGAGGTAATAGTGCGTACCTGTGTTACCGTAAGGAATCGTAGTGCTGAGTATCACGCTAAGCACTTAAGAACTAACTATCACTTAAGCTTTTAGTCAGCTGCAGGGTTGCCAGAATCGGAAAGTCTGATGGTCGTGGCTGGATGGATGCTGGGATTCCGCAGCCGGCTGGCCCGCACCCAGGTGCATCTGAGGTGGGACAGAGAGGGCGGTGGGGGAGGTCCCCGTCCTCTCCCCGGAAGCGGGAGGCAGCACTGTGTGTCCCTTCACAGGGTTGAAAAGGTGAGGGCAGCGCACGCACTTGCTTCCCAGGCTTTGTGCAGCTCTCACAGCTCAAATACTTGCTCGGGTTGTGTGAGGCCTAGCCGGCAGCCAGCCACAGGGTGAAAGCACGGATTAGCCCTCTGTTCTCAGAGGGCTCACATGTCAGAAGTGAATGAGCCTCACAGAAGAGTTGGGATGTGACGGCGTTTCTGCAGTTGATCTTGTCTTCCTGAACTTATATTAGTTGTTTTCCAATATTAACTAAAAAAAAATTAGACATCTCATTGCATATTTGTTATGTTTATTTGTTTAATAGGCTGTGTGGAGGAGATACAAAGCCAGGAAATATTTACGAGAAGTGAAAGCTGCCTGCAGGATTCAAGCCTGGTACAGGTGCTGGAAAGCACGTAAGGAGTATCTGGCTGTGTTAAGAGCTGTTAGAATCATTCAGCGTTGCTTCCGCACCAAACAGCAGAGAAGATGGTACTGTGTCAGCTGTGTAGAGGACAGTGTGGTGTGTGTGTGTTTGTGTATCAAATAATACTGCTTGTTGGTTTTTCTTTTAAATAGTTGCTATGCTTAATTTATGTGGTTTGTTGATGTTTTCTCCATTACTGTAACAAAATTATCTCTGAAATTGTTTTATTTTTTTTTGAGATAGAGTCTTGATGGTATAATCCAGTTGTCCAATTGCTCAGTCTTGTCTGATTCTTTGTGACCCCATGGACTGTGGCATGCCAGCCTTCCCTGTCCTTCACTATCTCCCAGAGTTTGCTCAAACTCATGTCCATTGAGTGAGTGATGCCATCCAACCATTTCATCCTCTGTCATCCCCTTCTCCTCATGCCCTCAGTCTTTCCCAGCATCAGGGTCTTTTCTAATGAGTCAGCTCTTCACATCAGGTGGCCCAAGTATTGGAGTTTCAGCTTCAGCATGAGTCGTTCCAGTGAATATTCAGGACTGATCTCCTTTAGGATGGACTGGTTGGATCTCCTTGCAGTCCAAGGGACTCTCAAGAGTCTTTTCCAACACCACAGTTCAAAAGCATCAATTCTTTGGTGCTCAGTCTTCTTTCTGGTCCAACTCTCAGATCTAAAACGTGACTACTGGAAAAATAGCTTTGACTATATGGATCCTTGCTGGCAAAGTGATGTCTCTGCTTTTTAATATGGTGTTTAGGTTTGTTATAGCTTTTCTTCCAAGGAGCAAGCATCTTTTCATTTCGTGGCAGCAGTCACCATCCACAGCAATTTTGGAGCCCAAGAAAATAAAATCTGTCACTGTTTCCACTTTTCCCCCATCTCCTTGCCATGAAGTGGTGTGAAAGTACTTATTTAAATTTGATTAACTCAGGTTCTTAAGGATAAGGGTGCAGATGGAGGACTGGGAAGTGGGTAAACTCGTTTAGTACTGTTGCTTTGCTTGTTAGTGCGCTGCTCCATTCTGTTTGTTGATTTAGTTATTGGCAACATCTCTTTCCTTTTTTTTTAACCTTGTATTATCATCTGTTCTCTCTCTGTAATGATGACATGATTACCAGCTTGTCTATGTTAATTCTATTTCCCTCTTCCTACTTCATTTCTTTGAAACACCTTTTCAGAAGTTCTTACCAGGTTGTTCATGCTATTGTTTATTCCATAGTGTAAGAATTTTTTCTTCCATTCCCAGAATTGATGAATTATTGTATCAGTGGTTTAAAGATTGTTTTAGGAGAGCACCCTTGTGTTAAAAGCACTTCTTGATTAATTCCATGGGTAGAGTCAGGCTTAACAAATAAACGTATAGTTGCTGCTCTCAGCTATTAAGGACCAGTATTTAGTTTTCTTGTCGATATTCAGCCTGATTTTCTAGGAAAAGTGGTGACATGACTTAGTTAATCTGTCTTTTCCACACAATTGTGAACAAACAGATAAAGACCTGCCCATTCTATGTTGTTGCCTATTACTACTCTATTGATGCTAAAGTTTAATCACTGTCCCTCACATTTTAAGTTTTTCTCCGGTTCTGTCTCTTTTAGATCTTTTGATGGCGCTCATCTTTTCTTTCAGTTAAGTGTCCACTTCTCATTTGCTGATGCTGTTCCACCCTCCCAAGCTCTCTTCTTGACCACCTTTGTCTGCTTAAAGACTTGATTACAATGTGGACTCAGATTTTATTCTCTACCATTCATTCTACCACTACCCCTTTATTGAGGCTTTTCTCTAGATCTAGCTAATCCTACTTTCTTTTGATCCAGTTCAGAATTTTTTGTCATTCTAGAACTTAATATTTCTTGACCACTGAAATATTGCCAATTGTAAAATTTCTTTTGCATTGTGTTGCCCTGTCTGTGTCTGTATGTGTGTGTTTGTATAATCCTGATTGCTAGAACATAATATAAATTACTCATTTCTACTTTTTATTTATTCTTTCATTGCCTTTCTTATACCTTCTTTCTCCTTTAGTATTTATGGGGGTGGGCAATAAATACTTACTGAATAAGTTAATTTGAAATTGCTTTTCAATAATCGCTTTGTAGGTTTTTGGATGTGAGAGCATCAGCAATCATCATTCAGAGAAGATGGAGAGCTGTACTCTCTGGAAGAACAACTCATGAACAATCCTTAATGATGAAAGTAGGTGTTAAAAAAAAAGCAATTCATGTGTAAAGAACTACTTTAGAAAACAGAAAACAAAAAAAGTAAAGACCTAACTATACATTTATTTCAGAGAAGGCAATGGCAACCCACTCCAGTACTCTTCTTGCCTGGAAAATCCCAGGGATGGAGGAACCTGGTAGGCTGCAGTCCATGGGGTCACTAAGTCAGACACGACTGAGCGACTTCCCTTTCACTTTTCACTTTCATGCATTGGAGAAGGAAATGGCAACCCACTCCAGTGTTCTTGCCTGGAGAATCCCAGGGATGGGGGAGCCTGGTGGGCTGCCGTCTATGGGGTCGCACAGAATCGGACATGACTGAAGCGACTTAGCAATACATTTTTAAGTACCTCATTGCAGTCAATTAAAAATTATGTTCACTCATAAAAATACTATTTGTAAATATTTTTTTGTGTGTGTACCTGTATTTATAAAGTATTCTCAAACCGGTTTGAAGTGATTTATTTGGAAAAAGTCATAATAATAGATGTAGCATATCCTCATAATAGATGTAGCATATCCTACCTGTATGAGTCAAACACATACTCTTTCAGCCACAATTGGTGATCTAGTTAAAATATTTAGCATCAGTTTTAGAATAGTAGTGATACCTATGATCTTTTAATAAATTGAAAGTTTACTTGTAAAATTTTACATTCATGTAATATTCACTATGTATGATTATATACCCACTATTATTATTATACCTGCTATTATATATTTACTAAGGGGATTCCCATGAGATAATTATTGTCAGCATTTCCATTTTATAGATGAGTAAAGCGAGGTCTGGAGATGAAAAGGGATTTGCTCAGGGTCACTCAACTAATATGTGGGGGTCTGTGTCATAAAACAAATCTACCTGTTTCAATCCAGAGATTTTACATGTCTTGGAATTTGATTGTAAGGATGTTCTGGAACTGAGGAACCTAAGATGGGCTGGGACTACGCCGCGGTTCTTGAAGCTGCCGACAGCTTCCCTCGTAGCTGCTTATGACGCCCATTCTCTTCTCTAGAGTGTAACCAGTTGTTTTATTAACTGCGTCTGTCCTGTAGTAATATTAGTCCTTTGCTCATTCACAATGAAAAGAATAAGAGGAAGAGAGGGGGAGAGTACCTGGTATCTAGAGTTCCTGGTTTACACCTCCATAAAACTTCACTTTCAGCTATAGACCTCTCTGGGTTTTGAAATCTATGACATATGACATCTTAAACTAAAAATATAATTATACATTCTATTTTACATTGAGAAATTCCAGAACCTCCAGTGAGTTGAAATATTATATCTATATGTTAACGTCACTTGCAAATTTTTCCTTATAGAGACATCAAGCTGCTTGTTTGATCCAAGCAAATTTCAGAGGATACAAAGCGAGGCAGGTGTTTCTCCAGCAGAAATCCGCTGCTTTGACCATACAGAGGTACATACGAGCCAGGAAGGCTGGGAAGCATCAGAGGATGAAATATGTCGAATTAAAAAAATCTACAGTGGTCCTACAAGCACTGGTGCGTGGTTGGCTCGTAAGAAAAAGGGTGAGTATTTTTAAGTAGGATATCTGTTTCCCGTAGATGCTCCCCAGAAATACAAAATAGATTCTCTCGGGTCATAAATCTTAACAAAGGAGCTGAAGTCTGAGTGAGGGCTCCACCTGTGCAGCAGGTTGTTATCCACGTCATCCTGTGCTACAGGCAACTCTGTCAGGGCGTTGTAAGACCATCCTGCAATAACGTCCACACCTGCAGCAGGGAAGAATCCTCCCTAGGGAATTCATGACAGCCTGGCATCCTGTATATGCAGCACTGGCAAACAGAAAGAAAAACTTAAAGGAGAAATCTGTCTTTTGTTCACTGAGTATAAGCTGGAGTTCTGAAGGCCAAAGGCCCCTGTTGGGAGCTTCTGCTACAGAAGTCCGCTACATGGCGACACGGCCTGACACTGGAGCTGCTGCTGCTGCTAAGTCGCTTCACTCGTGTCTGACTCTGTGCGACCCCACAGACGGCAGCCCACCAGGCTCCCCCGTCCCTGGGATTTTCCAGGCAAGGACACTGGAGTAGGTTGCCATTTCCTTCTCCAATGCACGAAAGTGAAAAGTGAAGTCGCTCAGTCGTGTCCGACTCTTCATGACCCCATGGACTGCAGCCCACCAGGCTCCTCCGTCCATGGGATCTTCCAGGCAAGAGTACTGGAGTGGGGTGCCATTGCCTTCTCCTGACACTGGAGAGGTCTGGTCAAATGTTTATCCCGCTTGATATCACCATCTCCAGAACACTGGAGCTGCTGCTAAGTCGCTTCTGCCGTGTCCGACCCTGTGTGACCCCCATAGACAGCAGCCCACCAGGCTCCCCCGTCCCTGGGATTCTCCAGGCAAGAACAATAGAGTGGGCTGCCATTTCCTTCTCCAATGTATGAAAGTGAAAAGTGAAAGGGAAGTCGCTCAGTTGTGTCCGACCCTCAGCGACCCCATGGACTGCAGCCTTCCAGGCTCCTCCATCCATGGGATTTTCCAGGCAAGAGTACTGGAGTGGGGTGCCATTGCCTTCTCTGGAACACTGGAGAGATCCTGTCAAATGTTTGTCCTGCTTGATACCACCGTCTCGAGCCAGTCTGCTTGGAACACGCCAGCCCTTCCTGAGTTTAGTATTCCTAGACCTCTCCTGTTACAATTAGTACATTTTAAGCCTTAACTAGCTGCTATTGGGTAGCCTAATTAAATTCTTAAGTGAAGTGCCCAAATATAATTTTGCTTTCTATACCCTCAGTTAGGGGTTTCACCATTGAAAATATTGTAAGGAATATAACTGGGGGCTTCCCAGGTAGCTCAGTGGTAAAGAATTCATCTGCCAATGCAGGAGATGCAGAAAACGTGAGCTCAGTCTCTGGGTCGGGAAGACCCCCTGAAGGTGGAAATGGCTCCCCACTCCAGTGTTCTTGTCTGGGAAATCCCATGGACAGAGGAGTCTGGTGTGCTGCAGTCCATGGGGTCACAAAGAGTCAGACACAACTTAGTGACTGAACAACAGCAGCAAAGGAATATAATTACTTCAAGTTACGATGTAGATAATTTTAATAGTTAAAAGTTAACTTACTATTGCTAATTTATATAACTTGATATTGAATATATACAGAAATAAACATTGGTTGATCGTCTCAAGAATTAACTGATTGTTAATCTTTTTTTCTCCTTCAGATCTCAGAGCAGAGAGCCAAAATTCGGCTTCTTCACTTCACAGCAGCTGCCTTTTATCACCTGTCTGCTCTTAGAATTCAAAGAGCCTACAGACGTCACATGGCTCTGAAGAACGCTAGCAATAAACAGCTTAACTCAGCCATCTGTATTCAGGTTAGCTTTCCTTTGCATTAAGAGTATGATCTAATTTTTGTTTAAAGTTTTTTGATGATTCATAAGCAATTTCCAAATACCTCTAGTAAGGTTATATAACATTTAGCTTTGGCCACACAGCTGTTAGGATATTTTGATGGTTTAGAGATAAGTTGATGTTTTATGGCACAGTACTGAAGCTATGAATTATTCTCTGGTGCTTTTGGACTCATTTACTCTTCCGCTAGCAACATCTGAGGGTACCTGTTTCTCTCTCGACATTCTTGGCAACTTGTGGCATTGGAAGACTCTGTGATTTCTGTCATTTTGATGAATGGCAAATTATATAATTTTTGTTTTGGATTTCCTTTGACTGCTAACAGTTCTGAAAAAAATTTTTCACCTATGTTGATTATTCAAATTCTTATCTGTATATAATGTGCTTTAAAAAGATTTTCTTCCATATACCTTGCTTGTTTTTCTGTTGAGTGTTTTTTTTCTTAATACATTATAGGATTTCTTTATGTATTCTGAATAAGAATCCCATTTGTGTATGTTAAGTAAAACAAGTAATTGAAGAATACACAGCTTAATAAGATTTATATAAAGTATGAAATGAGGAATATGTTGTACAGGGTTGAATTCACATACACATTTGTTTATATATGTATACATTTATTTTAAAAAACCTGAAATAATAAAGATCTTCATTTGTCTTAAACAGAGATGGTTTCGAGCAAGATCACAGCGTAAGAGGTTTCTTCAGAAATATAGCATCGTGAACATTCAGTGTGAAGCTCGAGAACAAGCGAGCCAGCACAGCAGGGCTGCCTCCGTAATACAGAGAGCTGTCCGCCGTTTCCTCCTCCGTAAAAAGCAGGAAAACTTTAACAAAAGAATTGCTAAAATTCAGGTAACCAAAAATATTATGATTTTGCAATTCATCTACATGATACCTAACATTTTATTTTATTTTATTTTTTGGCCATACCTCAAGGCTTGCAGGATCTTTGTTCCCCAACCAGGGACTGAACTCAGGCCACAGCATGGAAAGTGCTGAGTCCTAACCACTGGACCACCCAGGAATTCTACATCTAACATTTTAAAAAGCATTCTAGAAAACTAAGGCTGGCCAATAGAATCATTCATAAGCACTGTGCTACCGTAATTTCATTGTTAAGCATTTTATTTTCAAATTCCCTATAGGAAGTTAATGACTGAGAGCTGCAAAATTATTTTTGCATTTTGAATACAGTTAGCCACCTGTGACCAATGAATGCTACTTTAGCTTATATGCAGGAATATTATGGATATTTCTTCTTAGAGAAATTTATTTTGCTCTTTATTAGATCCTGAATTGAAGTTCTACTTGCAAGGTGTCTGACTGCATCATATAATTTTACTGAAAATATTTACTTTGTTTGGAAGTGATATAGATATAAATTCACAACATCAAAGGTTGCAATCTTGAAGTTACTGGTTTGTCTCTTTAAGGCACTATGGAGAGGATATTCTTGGAGGAAGAAAAATGATAGTACAAAAACTAAAGCCATTCGACAGAGACTTCAGTGTGTTAACAGGGAGATTCGAGAAGAAAACAAGCTCTACCACAGAACAGCAGTCGCCCTTCACTATCTCCTGACATACAAGTACCTTTCCACCGTGCTTGAGGCCCTGAAGCACCTGGGTTAGTCTGTTTCAACAGTATCTTGTAGAAGGTTAGGAATGCATTTTTACCTTAGAGTAGACAAAGAAGGGGCTCCCCAGGCAGCGCTAGTGGTAAAGAGCCTGCCTGCCAGTGCAGGAGACGTGAGAGACGCGGGTTTGATCCCTGGGTCGGCAACATCCCCTGGAGGAGGGCATGGCAACCCACTCCAGTGTTCTTGCCTGGAGAATCCCACGGACAGAGGAGCCTGGTGGGCTGCGGTCCGTGGGGCCACAAAGAGTCAGACAGGACTGAAGCAACTTAGCACGCGCGAGTAGTTGAGATGCTGATTTTTGTTGTTGTGAATGTATCTCTTTTTTTCCTTCCTCTTTCAGAGGCAGTTACTAGATTGTCTTCAATTTGCTGCGAGAAAATGGCCCAGAGCGGAGCAATCTCTAAAATATTTGTTTTGATCCGAAGCTGTAACCGGAGCGTCCCGTGTATGGAGGTCATCAGATACGCCGTGCAGATCTTGCTTAATGTCGCCAAGGTACTTTCCAGCCCCGATTGTGAAGCGTCCCGTGGTCCAGAGCTCTCCTTCAGCAAGTTAGGTCTGTGCTTGCTCATCACTAGAGCTGAGATCTCCAAGTTACAGTGCGTTTATTGCATGACAGGGTTTTAGGGGGACATGTTGACTCATTTAACATAGCTGTACATAGAGACACTGAATGTTATGATTTTATTTCTTTTGTTTTTGTAGTACTCATAACAGCGATGGCAAGCATTTATCAAGGACTTGCTAACTATGTGCTAGTGCTTTTCATGCATCATTTAATTAAGTCCTCATGTTACTCCTCTAAGGTGGTTTTGTATCATCCTTCTCGTTTTGTTGTTTTCGGTTCAGTTGTGTCCTACTTTGCGATCCCATGGACTGCTGCCTGCCAGGTTCCCCTGTCCTTCCCCATCTCCCACAGTTTGCTCAAATTCACATCCCTTGAATTGGTAATGCTATCTAACCATCTCATTCTTTGTCACCCCCCTTCTCCTGCCTTCATTCTTTCCCAGCATCAGGTTCTTTCCCAATGAGTTGGCTCATTAGAAATTAGGTGGCCAAAGTACTGGAGTTTCAGCGTCAGTACTTCCAATGAATTTTCAGGGTTGATTTCCTTTCGAATTGACTGGTTTGATCTCCTTGCTGACCAAGGGACTCTCAAGAGTCTTCTCCAGCACCACAATTTGAAAGCATCAGTTCTTCAGCACTCAGCCTTCTTTATGATCCAACTCTCAGATCTGTACATGACTACTGGAAAAACCATAGCTTTGACTATATGGACCTTTGTTGGCAAAGTGATGTTTCTGCTTTTTAATATGCTATCTAGGTTTGTCACAGCTTTCCTTCCAAGGACCAAGCATCTTTTAATTTCATGGCTGAAGTCACTGTCCCCAGTGATTTTGGAGCCCAAGAAAATTTGTCACTGCTTCCACTTCTTCTCTATTTGTCATGAAGTGATGGGATCAGATGCCATGATCTTCAAGTCTTTTATGTTGAGATTCAAGCCAGCTTTTTCACTTCCATCTTGTAGTGAAGGAATAATCATCCTTATAGGGGGAGGGTCCCAGCCTGAGGACCAGCACGTGGTCAGTGGTGGGGCCGGACGTGGGCTCACGTCTGTCCCCTGCCAGAGCCGACCCTCCACACGCTGTGTTGTACCAGAGCAGCAGCACCTCTTCCTATCACATGCGGTAAAACAGGCTGATACCCACTGTACTCAGGGCTCCCTGGGACACTCTAGGCACGAAGGTCAGCCTTTTGGCCTTGGACTGCTTGAGGCAGTCTCCACCAAACTTTAACACAAGCAGAGATGCCGACATGGGAGGTTTATCCTCCTCGCCCTGTCTATCAGCCGTAACTTGAGACTTCCCCTGGGCTTTTTCTCTTTGAGGAGTAGTGGTTGAGACAAAGACTCTGATGCCAGACTGCCTGGGCTTGCATCCCAGCTCTACTGCTCACTCTAGGTTACTCAGCCTCTCTGTGCTTCCTTTTTTTAATGTAAACTTTCTCATACCTTTCTCATAATGTTATTGTGAGAATAAATGAATCCGTGCACATAATGTGCTTAATCCACAGATGTGCCAAACAAGTGCTAAGTGTTCATATTGCTTTGCTGTTTTTCTCTTTGTACCAGTAGCATTATCTGTTACCATGTAGATGTCAGCATGAATCTAATGATGCGAGTCACAACTGAAGCATGAAAGATATATTCTTGGCTAATGATCGTCACATTTATTTATTTTAAAGCAAGCTCACCTTCTTCTCAGGAGGCAAGCAGTAAATCTTACCTTTATGGTTATCTTAACCTATGAGTGCCTATCACAGCTACGCGTGCCTATCACAGCTACGCATGCCTATCACAGATATGATTATCTATCACAGATATGTTATCTTTTTTCTGAGAGGGTCTCGCTAAAATGTCCTTGTTTTCTACCTTGTTTTCATTTATATCAAGATGTTCATTTTCAGAGATTTCAGATTTGACTCATTTTTTGTGGAACTTTAAAGTAGGTTGGGAAGAAAAACATTAAAAGTCACATGTGCATATAAGATGGATCCAGAGATGACCTTGGAAAGTCATCTCGTAAAGTCCTCAGCTCTTGATGCAAATGGTCCAAAATTTGTCTCTAAGCCTCCTTCTCAGTTGGTGTTTCTAAAGAGAATCTGCCCTCATTGTAACTCGTAACCTTGTTCTGTTCTCCTCCAGTATGAGAAGACGACTTCGGCGATTTATGATGTAGAAAACTGTGTAGATACACTGCTGGAGCTTCTGCAAATGTACCAGGAAAAGTCCGGTGACAAAGTCGCCGACAAGAGCAGAAGCATTTTCACAAAAACCTGTTGTTTGTTGGCTGTTTTATTAAAGACGACAACTAGAGCTTCGGTGAGTATTCATCAGTTTTTTTTCCTTTGCAGTAATTTTGCATGTTCTTAAGCCCAAGACTTTTATGCGGAAAGTATCATAACTTAAATAGGGTTTTGTGTGTGTTCACACCTTCTTTTTGGGCTGATCTGATTGTTCCTCACATGTCAGAGGAGCTGAATTCTAGAAGTAGAACTTATTACAGCCCTTGAAGTAGGAAAATGGAACCCACTCCAGCGTTCTTGCCTGGAAACTTCCATGGACAGAGGAGCCTGGTGGGCTGCAGTCCATCGGACCCCAAAGAGTCAGGCGTGACTGGGCACACACAGAGCAACCAGCTTCCATGTACTTGAGGGAAGTAAGAACTGTGCAAACCAGGAAGCAGCCCAGTGTATTGACTTCTCATCCTCTCGCTGTGATGTCAAGACGTGTCAGGCGTTCCCTGGTGGGGTCTCTGCGTTACCCTCTCCAGCTGTGCAGGCAGCAGGGCACACCGTGGGCCGGTTAGGATTGTGACCTTTATCCTGAGAACCGCAGGAAACCACTAAAGTTTTTTTAAGCAAAGGAATATGTTCCAGTTTAAGTGTTCACATCACCTTGGCTGCTGATTGAAGAATGGATTTGGGAGAGCGTGTAGATGTAGGGGGACCGTCAAGGGAGGGGCCAGCGTAGGTGCTCAGCGGTCTGGGCCAGAGACTGCTTGACCTGGGGCTGCTTCTGGGAGAGGCCGGTGGGCAACGCTGGAGTCTTTGAGGAGGTAAAATTCACGAGACTTGGTAACTATACAAAATAGGTATATTGACTCTAATGTTTGCTTTTTTTATTCAGTATGGAATTAAGTGCATCATTTTTGAATGTTTGCCCTCTTTGTGATTCTTTTAAATTAGATTATAGTTTAAACCAGTCTAACTGCTGCACTTGGAGAGCATGGCTTTTTATGGTTAAAAGCTTGTCAGTTACTGCACAGTGTTTGTTAACTGTGGTTGATTTTTCTGGCAAAGAAAGGATATGAAGTTTAATCCTAATTACTATTTTAATAAACATACATTTTCTTTTTAGGATGTTCAAAGTAAGTCCAAAGTTGTCGACCGTATTTATAGTCTCTACAAACTTACAGCTCATAAGCATAAAGTGAATACTGACAGAATACTTTGTAAACAAAAGAAAAATCCTTCTGTGAGCCTTTCCTTTTTCCAGAAACACCTGTAAGAACCAGAGTGGTTTCAAGGTGAGCAGTAAATGCAGCCTGCAGTTGCGTGTCACCAAACGTTCATTTGTTCATTGAGCCAGGGCTTCCCGGGTAGCTCAGTGGTAAAGGATCCTCCTGCCAAGTGGGAAATACGAGATGTGGGTTCAGTCCCTGGGTGGGGAGGATCTCCTGGAGGAGGGAATGCCAACGCCCTCTAGTAGTATCCTTGCCTGGGAATCCCGTGGACAGAGGAGCCTGGCGGGCTGTGGTGCACAGGGCTGCAGAAAGCCGGATGCTACTGAGCACCTCCACCACCTTTTCTACGTATGATGTTTATTTAAGAACTTGGTGTATTTTAATATGAATTACGTTGTAGAACTATTAACAAATTAATGAAGATTCTTCCCCCCCGCCCCCCCCTTTTGACATTTGTTGTTCAGTCGCTCAGTCATGTCCAACTCTTTGCGACCCATGAACTGCAGCATTCCAGGCCTCCCTGTCCTTCACTATCTCCCAGAGCTTGCTCAAACTCATGTCCATTGAGTCGGTGTTGCCATCCAACCATCTCATCCTCTGTCATCCCCTTCTCCTCCTGCCCTCAATCTTTCCCAACATCAGGACATAGTCAGGGGTTTGTTTGGGGGCGGGGTGGGGGGGACGTTGTTGGGGGAAGTGGGCGGGTAAAACTCCAAATAGTATATATGCACCTGTCACAACAAAGTCCCCTTGTGCCCCTTTCAGTCAGTTCTCGCACGTTGACCCCCGATCCTGGAAACCACTGACATGATTTCAGTATCTTTTCTGCTTTGTCCCATACATGGGATCAAATATAGGCAGCTTTCTGTGACAAACTTCTCTATTTAGCTTGATAAATACACCTTTATGAGGTTCATCTACATCTTACGTGGCCTAGATTTCATCTCTCCCTTCACACAATGCTCGTCCATGATAGGGAACACCCACTCTCTGTGACCACTTCCCTCCTCACCCCCAATTAATTGATATTTGGAATTTTCACTGGAAGGAGTAAGAAAATGGAATTGTGTATAGTGATAGGGATTCATGTGAGGAAGATGGATATGATGCTATTTTCTCAGTGAAGGCGATTATAAACATTAACTCAGCAGCAGATGGGGGAAGGTGTGGAGGGGACATTTGAAAAATAAAATAGTCATCTTGGGGAAAGAGAAAGGAAGCAATTTCTAGGTGGTTTCAATCGCTGGCGTACAATCAGCCAGCCTGGTTGTGTAGTTTCTCTTTAGGGACCGTTCAGCATGCAGGAATGGAAAAGGCAGATGCCTGGATTCAACTGGGAATCCGTCTAGAACTTTGTAGCTGAATTCAGTAGGAAAGAGCGACAATAGCATTAACAGCATTTGCAAAGGAGATTATACTGGGGTACCCAAGGGGAGGGGGAAGGTGTGCAGAGCTGTGGTGGAGGCGGGCTTGCACTGAGGTCCAGGGAAGTGGGCCTCGGCAGGCAGAGCCTGCGAGCACGGGCATGTTAGGTTGAAGGATGCGGATGAATCCCAAGTGGCGGTTGGGGCTGGAAGGCTGGGCACCTTCTGAGGGTGCCAGTCTATCGTGTGGTCATGTGACAAGGGGTGGAGCTGCAGGAAAGGGGAAGAAATGGACAGAAGAGAGGTCATCTCTTTGGCTGCAAGGATTTGGAGTTCTGAGATGGGACAGGAGTCCAGTGGAGACCAGGAACCAGGTTACATACAAAACCCTGGGGTTTCATGGCTGAACATCCTGAGCTTCAAAGGAGCCACCATCATCCTTGGGGAAGACAGGGAGAGATGATCTGAAGTTATAAAAGACAATAACAGAAAGCCTCCCACCTGCGTGAGGGGCCTGGAGGGGGTGATGTATCCATGGGGGGCCACCTTTCAGTTAAGACAAAGCAGTGGACATGACTCTGTTAAGAGAAGAACTCGGTTAATGAAAGGTTTTTGTTCTCACAGACTCAGACCAGACTGGGTTTTGAGAAGAGATAATGTGGAAGAAATCCTGACTCCTCTGAAAGCTGTTCAGATGGTGATGGACACGCTCAGCCTCCCTTATTAGCAGGGGCAAGCATCTCAGCCTGCTCAGGAAAAGACTCAGGAAAGTTCATCACGTGGACGGAAAGCGTTTTTAGGTTTCTTTGTACAACTTTTAAAAATCTGACTTTGTATTAAAGTTAAAAAGATATATGTAACAAATAAACTTTATATTCTTTCTTTCTCTTATTTAGTAGCTTTATTCAGGTAACAAGTTAATGTCACGACATGATTCCAACACTGTTATCCGTGGCTGTCATCTTAAAATAGTGCATTAGTCTGAGTATAATCATATTCCTAAAGAGAAAAGAGTAGTTTAGTGTTCCTGTTTTATACGTAAATTGAGGCATTTGTCCAAAATAAGTGTTGAAAAGTTAGTCTGCCAACTGACATAGAAGTGAGAAGATAAAATAACCCTACAAATGCCATCGACCCCTGCTTCCTGACTGATGACCATCCAGATGAGCAACGGAGCCCCCCCGGGCACATTCGGCAAATTCAGCCCACCTCATCACATACTAAAAACCCTAGACTTGGAACTGAGTGGGGCTATAATTTGACCTGGGGAGAACAAGGTTGTAACAGAAACTCTAGTCCCTGAGCACAGACCTGAAGATGCTTCATTTACAAAACGCCACCTGTTTTTCATAGCTTTGGGCCGCTGCTGCCAGCCCTGCACCCGTGGTTCCTGGCCCGCAGACGCCTACATCCAGTGGCTGTTTGCAGTCTGATCGGGTCCCAAAGTCTGTCTAGAAATGGGGGCCAGGACAGTTCTTAACTGTTAGAAATAAATCAGTAGTAGCCAGAAATGGGAAAAAGGATTAAACTTAATTAGTCAGAAATTGTCTGAGACCTGGTTAAAGTGGATCTAAATACCGTATTTATCTATTGTAGAATATATTAAAAGTAACTGGAGGTTGTTTTTTTTTGTCTTCCAATAAAGTGTTTTGGGCACTCTTGGTACTGAGAATTTTCCAAATGGTGTGGTTTTTGTTGACTCTCCCAAATGCGTCATTTTTCATGTCACAGAATTTTAGTATAAACATTATTTACTTGGTAAATTATACTGCTAGGATATAGTCAAGCAGCATAAAATGTTATTGGTATTCATTTCTTCCAAGATGATTATGACCAATTAGTATTTGTACAAGAAGTATTTCTACCAAGTTATACATGAAAGGTGATTTCCAGATAGTATGTTTTACTGATGAAGAAAATGCTGTCTTTTTATTACTTTTTAAATTTTTATATTGTCAACCTGTCACTGATTCTCCGTATAAAGAAAGCATTATAAGCTACTATAGTTCTACTTTCAATAAAGGAGGAATTTCAGTGAAAACACTTTGCTTATAACTTCTTCACAGGTAAAATCAATGCAGATAAAGATTTATTCACAATCTGTTTGAGGGCGTGTGTCTCTGTGGGTGTGTATAAACATTTCCAACCTATGTAGAGAAAGAAAGGAATGGTCTAAAACCCTGCTCATGTCAAGAAATGCTTATGGGGGCTGCATAAAGTAGTGCTTCTCAAGCTTGCATAGATTATGGGCCCTTCATTTTTCCCTCCAACTTTATAGAGGCCTATTTCAGAAGCATCTTAAAAGAACAGAGGTGGGTTTTTTTTTAATTTTAATAATCGAATTTTATTTTTATTTGTTTTTGTTTTTTCACCTTTGGGTCTCACCATGTAGCATGTGATCTGGGACCTTAGTTTCTCTACCAGGGATCGAACCCACACACCACACTTCAGAAGAGCAGAATCTTCACCCCTGGAAGGCCAAGGAAGTCCCTAGTTTTATTCTATGAATAATATTCCATCATTAATGCAGATAACTTGTATTTGGAATAATGGTTTATTTTGGATTATCTAAAAAACAAAATGAAATTTGTTCTAAACTTTGCCCTTGCTTTGCCAAGGAAGGCATCATTAAGTTTCATTTCTGCTGAACATTATTTGAAACAGATTCTTCCTTCTATTAATAATTGTGATTGATCTTTATTGTGGTATGTTGGTACATTAATAGTCCAATAACATCTATATGTGTTAATATGCCAGCAAATCTGGAAAACTCAGCAGTGGCCACAGGGCTGGCAAAGGTCAGTTTTCATTCCAATCCCACAGAAAGGCAATGCAAAAGAATGCTCAAACTACCACACAATTGCACTCATCTCACACGCTAGCAAAGTAATGCTCAAAATTCTCCAAGCCAGGCTTCAACAGTACATGAACCATGAACTTCCAGATGTTCAAGCTGGATTTAGAAAAGGCAGAGGAATTAGAGACTGAATCATCAAAAAAGCAAGAGAGTACTTTTGCTTTATTGACTATGCCAAAGCCTTTGACTGTGTGGATCACAACAAACTGGAAAATTCTTAAAGAGACGGGAATATCTGACCACCTGACCTTCCTCCTGAGAAATCTGTACACAGGTCAAGAAACAATAGTTAGAACTAGACATGGAACAACAGACTAGTTAGTTCCAAATAGGGAAAGGAGTACGTCAAGGCTGTATATTGTCACCCTACTTATTTTACTTATATGCAAAGTACATCGTGCAAAATGCCAGGCTAGATGAAGCACAAGCCAGAATCAAGACTGCTGGGAAAAATGTCAGTAACCTCAGATACATAGAGGACACTACCCTTAATGGCAGAAAGTGAAGAAGAACTAAAGGGCCTCGTAGTGAAAGAGGAGGATGAAAATTTTGGCTTAAAACTCAACATTCAGAAAACTAAGATCATAGCATCTGGTCCCATCACTTCATGGCAAATAGATGAGGAAACAATGGAAACAGACTTTATTTTTTTGGTCTTCAAAATCACTGCAGATGGTGACTGCAGCTATGAAATTAAAAGATGCTTGTTCCATGGAAGAAAAGCTGTGATCAACCTACACAGCATATTAAAAGCAGAGACATTACTTTACCAAGAAAGGTCCGTCTAGTCAAAGGTATGGTTTTTCCAGTGGTCATGTATGGATGTGAGAGTTGCACCATAAGGAAAGCTGAGTGCTGAAGAACAGATGCTTTTGGACTGTGGTGTTGGAGAAGACTCTTGAAAGTCCCTTGGACTGCAAGGAGATCCAACCAGTGCATCCTAAAGGATCAGTCCTGAATATTCATTGGAAGGACTGATGCTGAAGCTCAAACTCCAATACTTTGGCCATCTGATGCAAAGAACTGACTCATTTGAAAAGACCCTGATGCTGGGAAAGAGTGAAGGCAGGAGTAGAAGGAGATGACAGAGGATGAGATGGCTGGATGGCATCACCAACTCAATGGACATGAGTTTGGGTGAACTCCGGGGAGTTGGTGCAGTCCATGGGGTTACAAGGAGTAGGACACGACTGAGCGATTGAACTGTACTGAACTGAACATCCGTGTTTATCTTAGCAATGTTATTAAGGGCGAAAGTTACTCGGTGTCTCCTTCTACTGTTGCTTTCTCTGAGCGTGGCCACTTTCCTACAAGCCCTCTCAATGCCACGTGTGTCCTCTCTGCTCTAAAGCAGGTGATAACCTCCTGGACAGGCAGCAGCCCCCTTGCTTCCCGCACACGCAGGCAGCTTTCAAGTAAAACTCCCCTGATTCGTAGCCTTGCTGTCAGCATGCAGATGTTCGCTCTTCAACAACCTCCGGGAGTGTGTCTGGCCACGTTCCTCTATTTGTGTGCCACATAATTTTGTCTTGTATCCTAGACACACTGAATGTTGTATTGTGGAGATGGGATTGCCTTGTATCCCTCACCCACCAAAATTTTTTTTTAACAACTTGATTGGCTCAAGCTGAGCATTGGTTTTGCAATGGGAGCCCAAATCTTATTTCAATTATTTTTGATCCTTATCTGAGTTACTTTGAGTTTGCCTAATACGTAGGTATTCAAGAGTCATTTGGAGGGGCTTTCCTCATGGCTCAGTGGTAAAGAATCCACCTGCCAATGCAGGAGACACAAGTCAGTTCTCTGATCAGAGAGGATCCCAGAGAAGCTAAGCCTCAGAGAAGCCTCAGAGAAGCTAAGCCCAGGTGCCACAACTGCTGAGCCTGTGCTCTAAAGCCCAGGAGCTCCAGCTCCTGAAGCCTGCATGCTCTAGATTCCGTGATCCACAACAAGGAGCCCAGGAACTGCAACGAAGGTAGCTCCCACTTTGCACAACTAGAGAAAGGCCACGCGGCAAGGAAGACCCAGCACAGCCAGAAAAAAACCCAAAAGGAATCATTGGTGATTTACAGAGAAATCACACCCAAAAGTCGAGCCCCTCTTTTTGCACTCTCTAGCCTCATTTCCCCATCGCCCCCTTTCTCAGTGGACATTACTGCCCCCACCCACCTCTCTGGTACCTGTGGCTGGAATGTCAGTGAGCTTTTCCTTTAAACCCAAGGCTTCACTCCATTGCAAAGGGCTGAGGGCTGAGTTCTGTCAGGCTGTAGCCTGTAAGAATGGTCTACTGCCTGAGAGAACTGACTTCCTTGCCTTTTTCAGCTGAACTGTCCCATCCAGAAATGGTCTGCTGTTTTCCATTCTGCTGTGTGTCTGTGTATCTGGCTGCTTGGTTTCCATTGGGGGTGAGTTTGGATTTTGTTTAGAGTTGCTCTCTTAGAAGGTTACTTGTGCATATTCAAAGCTGAAGTTGAAGAGGTGTTTTATCATCTGTTTTATTCCCCTTCCAAAACATACACCTTTTATTTTCATTTTTAAAAAATGAATAAAGGACATTCAATTTTATTTTCATTTTTTAAGAAATGAATAAAGGACATTGAAGATGAAAACTTAGATAAAATGTAAGGGTGTGGATGATGTCTTCTCCCCCAGAGAATTTGTTTCTGTTCCCAACTGACAGCTAGCCTAGAAGCACTAGCTACTGCACATCACCTTTATCCAGTTTGGACTGAGATGGTGTTAAGGTGGATCTGGGTCCCTAGACAGTCTATCTGCTTCTCACAGACTGATTTTTGAGGCCCTAGAGCTTTCTATTCTCTTGCAGGCTCTGCAAACCACTGTTAGGTTACTAACAGACCCCAGGGTCTGTCAATAGCTCTGCGTGTCATCTTAGTCTTTTTAGCATCAGTCCCGAATCAAGGATTGCTACGAGAGGAGAAAGAACGAAAGTGAAGTCATTCAGTCGTGTCTGACTCTTTGCAACCCCATGGACTGTAGCTTGCCAGCCTCCTCTGTCCATGGGATTCTCCAAGCAACCCAATCCACCTGTGATGGAGGAATTCTCATTCTTCTGACTTTCAAATATGTTGAAAATGTTGAATATGATGTGGCTTGAAATGATGTCAGCAACTTCGTCTGATTTGGTTCAGCTAAAGTATGAAACTCCAGTACTTTGGCCACCTCATGCGAAGAGTTGACTCATTGGAAAAGACTCTGATGCCGGGAGAGATTGGGGGCAGCAGGAGAAGGGGACGACAGATGATAAGATGGCTGGATGGCATCACTGACTCGATGGACGTGAGTCTGAGTGAACTCCAGGAGTTGGTGATGGACAGGGAGGCCTGGCATGCTGCGATTCATGGGGTCGCAAAGAGTTGGACACGACTGAGCGACTGAACTGAACTGAACTGAACTGAAAGTATAAAAAGGTAAACTCATACATGAATTTTTATAGCTGGATAAGCTGATAGAGCAGATAACAGTAAAATGTTAAAAACTGCTGAATTTTGACATTTCAACAATGGTTGAATCAGAGTTTGATGGAGTGCTCTGTGTGTATACTTGCCATGAAATAAAAGCTGGTGAAAAGCATGTGAGGAGCATTTAAATAGGCTTTCCCATCTTGCCGTCCTTTAGAACTTAGCATGGATAAATGCATAAATGCAAACTGATTGTCCCATTCAAATGCTAACACACACAATTTATTTTCTTAATAGAAGGGGGAAAGCATGACTGTACACCATCCTAATTCAAGCTCAGTGCTAGCATCTTGTCAGCAATTCTGTCTTTTGTGGTGATACAATATAAAATCCATGACATCATATATTAGACCTTCCAGTCAAAACATTTGCCGTCAATTCAACACAGTAATGAAAAATCTGAGCTTGGGCCGAAGTGAGGTTGGCCTTTCCTCCCCCAAGTCCTTGGGAGCTAAGGGTATGGAGGTGAAGGGCCCCGCCAGCCTTCCCTCTCCATCACCCCAAGCTCTTCCCACACTTGGCTCCATCCAGGTCAACAACCAGGACCTGGGCCCCAGTGGGAAACACAGAGAAGAAAAGGAGAAGCGATACACTTGTGGATAATTACTTCAACAGCACTTTGGGACCTATTTCATTTGCATTTCAAAACCTTGCTGGCTCTCTTTTTTGTGGCTGAGTAACATTCCACTGTGTACACATGTATGTACCACATCTTATCCACTCTTCTGCTGGTGGACATTTGGGTTGCTTCCATGTCTTGGCCATTGTAAATAGCACTGCAATGAACATTAGGGTGTGCGTGCCCTTTTAGATGGTGTTTTTCTCTGGATATATGCCCAGGAATGGAATTGCTGAATCATGTGGTAGTTCTGCTTTTCTTTTTTTAAAGAACCTCCACACCGTTTTCCATAGTGGCTGCACCGATTTACATTCCCACTAACAGTGTAGGAAGGTTCCTTCTCTCCACACCATCTCCAGCATTTATTGTTAGAGGATTTTTGATGATGGCCATTCTGACCACTGTGAGGTGAGACCTCGTGGTAGTTTTGATTTGCGTGTCTCTATTAATTAGTGATGTTGAGCGTCTTTTCATGTGCTTTTTGGCCATCTGTATGTCTTCTTTGGAGAAAGGTCTGTTTAGATCTTCCACACACACACACCCTTTTTTTTTGATTGGGTTGTTTTGTTTTTTATATTGGGCTTGCAACAACATGGGTGGAGCTAGACATTGTTAAGTGAGTGAAGTCAGAGGAAGACAAATATTATATGATATTGCTTATGCATAGAATCTAAAAAGAAAATAGTACAAATGAACTTATTTTCAAAACAGATGGAGTCACAGATGTGGAAAGCAAACTTAGGGTTACAAGGAGGAAGGGATAAATGGGGGCTGGGATTAACATGCACACTCTGTGTGTATTCGTCATGCAGGCGTGTCTGGCTCTTTGCAACAGTACGGACTGTAGCCCGCCAGGCTCCTCTGTCCATGGGGCTCTCCAGGCAAGAATACTGCAGTGGGTTGCCATGCCCTCCTGGGTCTCCTTCATTGCAGGGAGATTCTTTACCATCTGAGTCACCGGGGAACATACACACACCACTCTATATAAAATGGAGAACTAATAAGGACCTGCTATGCAGCACAGGGGGCTCTCCTCCATCCTCCAGTGACCTACATGAGACAAGAATCTAAGGAGAATTGGGTGTATGTGTATGTATAACCGAGTCACTTTAATGCACACCTGAAGCTAACTCAACATTGTAAATCAACAATACTCCAATAAAAATCAAGAAAAAACACATGTCTTGCTGGCTCTCCTTTTCTTAACTAGAGTGGCTACAGGTGGGCCTTTCGGGCGAGTACTTTAAGAAGCTGGCTTCATGCCAGTTTCTCTCTCCTTCTTGGCCTCTGACTTTTCCTCTGCTGGTTTCTCTTTAGCTCCTCAACTTCTCTCAGTCGTGAATCAGACATAGTGTGTAAAAATAAATATCATGGCCTCCAGATAGCCTCTCTGAAGCCCTTCTGCCAAGATTGGAAGCAACAGGGAAGGAAGTTCTACTCACCTCCCCAAGAAAGGTGGCTGTGACTCCCAGCACCTGAGATTACCCGTAAAAGGCTTTCTCCTATTTCCTGTCTTACTCCCGTTATGTCTGATTTTGGCTCGTTGCCTCGTGGGAGAGAATAGCGAGCCACGCCCAGCAAACCTTGGCAGCAGGCGCCGCATCGCTGCTGACCATGCACCTGGCTTTGGGACATGTGCCACAAAAGAGTTTAAGAAAGAAAGAAATTCTCAGAAACTGACAGAGAACATCCAAGTTTAAAATACTGTTTCCTATGCTCTGAATAAAACATTTTTATATGTATTTTGTTATTCTCAAAATTCTAAGTAATAGACCCAGTTCAAGATGTCCCACTCAATACTGAGGAATAGAAATAAAACTTGTATTAATACCTGCTTCCTCCTAAACTAGAGGTCAGCTGTTTTAACAGCAAGAGTGATTTACAAGTTCTTATTTTTTTATTCAACACCACCAATCTTTGAGTTAGTATAAATTCCTCATAGATTTTGATACTGTCTTAGTTTTTGCTTTTTACATTCCCTGTGTTTCTCATTGATTTAAAATTGTTGACCACTATTTTTGAAAATACCTTTATTGAGGTATAGTTCACATACCATACAATTAGCCCATTTGAAATGTACAATTCAGTGTTTCCTGGCATGATCACAGAGTCGTGCGATCATCACCATATTCAATTTTGGAACATTCATCAGCCTCAGCTTTCAGTCATCAGCCCCGCCCCAGTTCTAACCCTAGGCGACCTCGAGGCTCCTGTGTCTACATTTGTCTACTCCGGACATGCCATATAGATGCAGCCACATAATACGTAGTCTTCTGTGACTGGCTTTTGACACTTAGCATGTTTCTGAGGTTTGTTCATGTTATGACATGTAATAATACTTCAGAATATTCCATTGTTTCGATGTAACTTTTGTTCAGTTCTTGTGTATATTAATGAACATCTGGGTTGTTTTTCAGTTCAGTTCAGTCACTCAGTTGTGTCCGACTCTTTGCTCCATGGACGGCAGCACGCCAGGCCTCCCTGTCCATCACCAGCTCCCAGAGCTTGCTCAAGCTCATGTCCATTGAGTCAGTGATGCCATCCAACCATCTCATCCTGTCATCCCCTTTTCCTTCTGCCTTCAATTTTTCCCAGCATCAGGGACTTTTCAAATGAGTCAGTTTTTCGCATCAGGTGGCCAAAGTACTGGAGTTTGAGCTTCAGTATCAGTCCTTCCAATGAATATTCAGGACTGATTTCCTTTAGGGTGGACTGGTTGGATCTCCTTGCAGTCCAAGGGGCTTTCAAGAGTCTTCTCCAACACCACAGTTCAAAAGCATCAATTCTTCAGCACTCAGCTTTCTTTATGGTCCAACTCTCATATCCATACATGACTACTGGGAAAACCATAGCTTTGACTAGATGGAACTTTGTTGTCAAAGTAATGTCTCTGCTTTTTAATATGCTGTCTAGGTTGGTCATAGCTTTTCTTCCACGTAGCAAGCATCTTTTAATTTCAAGGCTGCAGTCACCACCTGCAGTGATTTTCAGTTCAGTTCAGTTCAGTCTCTCAGTTGTATCTGACTCTTTGCGACCCCATGAATTGCAGCACGTGAGCCTTCCCTGTCCATCACCAACTCCCGGAGTTCACTCAGACTCACGTCCATTGAGTCAGTGATGCCATCCAGCCATCTCATTCTCAGTTGTGCCCTTCTCCTCCTGCCCCCAATCCCTCCCAGCATCAGAGTCTTTTCCAATGAGTCAACTCTTCGCATGAGGTGGCCAAAGTACTGGAGTTTCAGCTTTCACATCATTCCTTCCAAAGAACACCCAGGGCTCATCTCCTTCAGAATGAACTGGTTGGATCTCCTTGCAGTCCAAGGGATTCTCAAGAGTCTTCTCCAACACCACAGTTCAAAAGCACTCAGCCTTCTTCACAGTCCAACTCTCGCATCCATACACGACCACTGGAAAAACCATAGCTTTGACTAGACGGACCTTAGTCAGCAAAGTAACGTCTCTGCTTTTGAATATGCTGTCTAGGTTGGTCATAACTTTTCTTCCAAGGAGTAAGCATCTTTTAATTTCATGGCTGCAGTCACCATCTGCAGTGATTTTGGAGCCCCCCAAAATAAAGGCTGTCAATGTTTCCACTGTTTCCCCATCTATTTCCCATAAAGTACTGGGACCAGATCCTATGATCTTCATTTTCTGAATGTTGAGTTTTAAGCCAACTTTTTCACTCTCCTCTTTCACTTTCAGCAAGAGGCTTTGTGAAGTTCCTCTTCACTTTCTGCCATAAGGGTTGTGTTATCTGCGTATCTGAGGTTATTGATATTTCTCCTGGCAATCTTGATTCCAGCTTGTGCTTCTTCCAGCCCAGTGTTTCTCATGATGTACTCTGCATAGAAGTTAAATAAGCAGGGTGACAACATACAGCCTTGACGTACTCCTTTTCCTATTTGGAACCAGTCTGTTGTTCCAGGTCCAATTCTCACTGTTGCTTCCTGACCTGCATACAGGTTTCTCAAGAGGCAGGTCAGGTGGTCTGGTATTCCTATCTCTTTCAGAATTTTCCAGTTTATTGTGATCCAGATGCCATGATCTTAGTTTTCTGAATGTTGAGTTTTATGCCAGCTTTTTCACTCTCTTCTTTCACTTAAGAAGCTCTTTTGTTCCTTTTCACTTTCTGCCATAAGGGTGGTGTCATCTGCATATCTAAAGTTATTGATATTTCTCCCGGCAGTCTTGATTCCAGCTTGTGCTTCATCCAGCCTGGCATTTCACATGATGTACTCTGCATATAAACCAGGGTGACAATATACAGCCTTGATATACTCCTTTTCCAATTTTGAAACAGTTGTTTTTACCTTTGGTTATGAATAACTGTGCTGGGAACACTCACATGTAAGTTTGTGTAGATACATGTTTTCATTTGTCCTAGGTATTCATCAGTACCTAGGAGGATTGCTGAGTCATCGCAACTCTATGTTTAACCTTCAGAGAAACTGCCACGTTGTCTTCTAAAGTGAGTGCACCGCTTTACGTTCCCTTCAGCAGTGTTTGTGGGTCTCCATTTTCCGCATCCTTAAGAACTCCTGTTATTATCTGACTTTATCACCGTCCCAGTTTGTGTGAAGCAGTGTCTCATGATGATTTTTATTTCAATTTACTTAATCCTTTAGTCAGCTGATACAAAGAGCCAGCTCACTGGGGAAAGACCCTGATGTTGGGAAAGATTGAGGGCAGGAGGAGAAGGGGACGACAGAGGATGAGAGGGTTGGGTGGCATCCCTGACTCAATGGACATGAGTTTGAGCAAGCTCCAAGAGTTAGTGAAGGACAGGGAGGCCTGGCGTGCTGCAGTCCATGGGGTCACAGAGTCAGCCATGACTGAGCGACTAAACAACAACGAAATGATTAGCGATGTGAGACATCTTTCAGTGCGAATTGGCCATTCATACATCTTCTTCAGACAAGTATCTATTTAGATCCTGTTTTCATTCTTAAATTGCATTGTTTGTCTTGGTCTTTTGAGTTGTAAGAGTTATTCATATATCCTAAATACAAGCCCGTTATCAGATATATGATTTGTAACTATTTTTCCCATTTTGTCTGCTATGCTTTCATTTTTTTCCCTTTTCTCTGAAGCATGAATGTCTGTAATTTTGACTAAGTCCAGTTTACCTGTTTCTTTCTTTTCTTTCCTGTGTGTTTGATGTCATATCTAAGAACCCATTGTCAAACCCACGGCCATGAGGACTTTAAGCCATATTTTCACCTGTGTTAGTAGTCATCTTTTGCACAGATATTTAAAAGGAAGAAAAAATGCTGTCTACCATAGAACACCCAAAGTATATTTCGAAAACTTTTTGTTCAGTATTTCCCAAACTACAGTACATGAAAAAATAAAGGAGTTGTTGCATGAAATCAGCATCATGACCCGAAGGGTCTTTATATTCTTATTTTCTATTTTCTTGGTCTGATAACTCTTTTCTGACTATAAAAGCAGTATATAATGTTAAAATATAGGAAATACAAATAATTTCAAAGTATTCTAATTTCTTAAACCTATTCATCTCAAACCACATAGACTGATTATAGCCAGCATTTTATTTACTTTTCATTTTTTCTTCTTTATCCATTTATGCCCGCCCAGACAATTCAATACACATAATATTGTAACCTAATAATTCTCACTTAAAATTATAGTTTCTTTTTTGTATGTGTACGTTGCCTCTTGACAGCACCACACTAAGATTTGTGTGTGTTTCAAAGTCTTCCACTCATTTGGAGAAGTGGTGTATTCAGTCCTTTAAGGCGTATGTACGGCTTAATGGATGGTTAGAGTCACATAAATACTAATGCTTGCTACAGACATAAGGGGTGACAGTGTTTGTGTTTTTATGAAATTATAATAATGTAAAGAAAGAGATTATCCACCACTTCTTCTGAAATAAAGTTAACTCAGAAAGCCTTGAAGCTGTAAATTTCAGACAATGAGAAGAGGGTGCGTGGAACTAAGCGCTGAAGGCGGGCCTGTTTCTGCGTGTGTTGCAGGAGAGGGGGACTCAGGTATGGGATATGCATGGTCCTGCTATGAGAGAAGCCTTGGCTACTCAGCCTACAAATTTAAGAGCCTCTGAAAATCCAGAGTTCTAATTAAAACTGTGGTAAGCCGTCCCTGAAAGTATAAAGAAAATAACTGTAGCAGTGACTACATAACAAATACTAACAGCCTCCCTGTAAGATGACTTCTAAGGGCACATCCAGGGACGTTGTGCTTGCTTTATTCGCATGTGGGATATTCAAATTTCCCTTCCCGACAGAGGACTCGAAATGATTGTATGGGTGTTCTCTCTTTACGTGAACGTTTACACTCAAATTCAATGAAATCCCCTGTTTTAGCATATCTGTTTGGGGGTTTCTCCCTTTTAACTGTATGTTATTTTTGTTCATTCTGTCTTCAGATATGATACATGCATCTGAAAGAAAAAATAATAAAGTATTAATAATATATCTTTCCTTATCCAAGAACAGTGAAGTTGCATTTAAGACAATCTGAAACTAAATAAAATTATAAAAGAATATTAAAAGTTAATATTTATTCAGTTATACTAGACATAGTTCTTAGCATTTTGTATGTATCATTTATAAATGCTGGGCATTATCTCTCCAGGCTACCCACGAGGAGACGGAAGCTCACAGAACCAGAATAAATTTTCCAAATTCACATAATTTGGTGTTTTGAGCCAGAATATGGAAGCCAGGCTTCCCTGTCCTTCACTATCTCCCAGAATTTGCTCAAACTCATGTCCATTGAGTTGGTGATGTCATCCAACCATCTCAACCTCTGTCGCCCCCTTCTCTTGCCCTCAATCTTTTCCAGCATTGGGATCTTTTCCAGTGAGTCAGCTCTTTGCATCAGGTGGCCAAAGTATTGGAGCTTCAACTTCAGCATCAGTCCTTCCAGTGAATATTCAGGACTGATTTCCTTTAGGATCGACTGGTTGGATCTCCTTGCAGTCCAGGGACTCTCGAGTCTTCTCCATCACCACATTTCAAGAGCATCAGTTCTTTGGCTCTCAGCCTTCTTTATCATCCAACTCTCACATGCGTATGTAACTACAGAAAAACCATAGCTTTGACTAGAGGGACCTTTGTCGACAAAGTGATGTATGAATCCTAACACCACTAGATACTCACCAAGCAGCTTAAATCAAATACTAAGGTGTTCTGTGCCTCGTTTCTTCATTCATTGGCACAGGTTGTTAATAAAACAAATCTCATAAGAATATTGATAGAAATTATGTAAATTCCATTTCTTATTGTGCTAGACAATGTAGCTGTAAATATCCTTGTACAGATTCTTTTACACTCGCAAGAGTGCATGTATAGATTAATCTTCCAGAAATAAAGTAATGAGATCAAAGGATGTGTTTTTAAAATCTGAGGTTTATTCCCAAACTGCCCTTCAAAGAGTTTGCCCCACTTTATAATTTCATTAAGAGTCAGAGAGACTTCCCTGATGGTTGAATGGCTGACTGCACACTTTCACTGCAGGGCCACAGGTTTGATCCCTGGTTGGAGGACTAAGATCCCACATGCCCCAGAGCAAATAATCTGGCGTACCACAGCTGCTGAGCCAGAGTACCACAACTAGAGAACTCATGCCAGCTAAGACCTGATGCAGCCAAATATTTAAAAGAGAAGAAGAAAATATAGGGCAGATTTGGGAGGTGACTTGCTAACCTTGCCAGTTTTTCTACTTTCCCTACTAGAACTCCCAGCCACATGGGAGTAAAAATCCATGTTAGCAGTGGTCTGCAAAGAGTTCTTCCAGGAAAAAAACGTCAGGTTTACAAGTAGAATTCTGCATACTGATAAAGAACAACTCCTAGACTATCATTTCGCAAATGGTCTCCCGAAAAAACTCCTCCGATGTTTGTCCCATGAAAATACTTTGTGGTGTAAGAGTATGTCCTGTGGTTAAATGACTCGGGATATTCGTGGAGCTTTGTGATGCACCGTGCATTTTGGGTCTCTTTAAAGTGTGTTTACATTACTGTCTTTTTAAAATGTATTTGTCTGTGGCTGTGCTGGGTCTTGCTGCTGCACAGGCTTGTCTCTGGTTGCGGGAGCGGCAGGGGCTGCTCTCGTGTTGCACTGCACGGGCTCTCCTCGCAGTGGCTGCTCCCGCTGCAGAGCAGGGGCTCTCGGTGCACAGGCTCAGAGGTTGCAGCCTCGGGGCTTTAGTTGTTCCTCAGCATGTGCAATCTCCCCGGATCAGGGACCGAACTCATGTCCCCTGTATCAGCAGGCAGATTCTTATCCACTGCCTCAGCATGTGCAATCTCCCGGATCAGGGATTGAACTCATGTCCCTTGCATCGGCAGGCAGATTCTTATCCACTGTACCACCAGGGAAGTCCTGATTTATCATTTTTAAAGAAACTTTTTTTCCACTCTGCTTTAAATAAAGCAGATTTTTTTTTAAAGTGTTCACTTATATACCTACACTTGTTATCAAGTTTTTGGCTGAATGAAATATAAGTAAAAATTATCCTACAAAATTAGTCCATGAAAATTCTATAAACATCAAGTTTCAGACTCCAGGAAACTATGAAGAACTCACCAATGCATGTGGGTGGTTCTGACCACCGTCCATTTCTGCACGTCACAGTCAGGTTTCCCCGGAGTTCATAGAAAGATTGGCAGCGGTACTGGACCACCGACCCTGGAGAGTATGCTGATAAGGGGGAGGAGGTGATGTCTCCATTGTCAATAGGCGGAGGGGGCCCACAGTATTGTGCAGACTCTGGAAGGTGACACGCAAGTGTTAAAAAAAAATCAGTATTGCAGCATAAACGGAATAATGTGAAGTTCCATATAGCACATCGTCAATGTTTTATTTACAGGATGTTCGAGAGTGCGAATAGCTCATTATAAAATTTCTATCATGCAACCTGATAACTAGAATAGAACTATAATGCTTTCTTTCACCCTAAAATAAAACACACAGAAAATAAGTATCAGGCATACATCAGGGCATGCTTGTATGGTCAGTCTCTACAGTCGTGTCCGACAGTTTGCAACCCAGTGGACCATAGCCCACTAGGCTCTGTCCACGGGATGCTCCAGGCAAGAATACTGGCGTGGGTGCCATGCCCTCCTGCAAGGGAGCTTCCTGACCCAGGGACCGGGCCCATATCTCCTGCATCACAGGCGGATTCTTTACCACTGAGCCACCAGCAAGCCCATATATAAGGTTATATAAGTATGCCTGATGAACTATGGAATGACGTTCATGACATTGTACAGGAGACAGGGACCAAGACCATCCCCATGGAAAAGAAATGCAAAAAAGCAAAATGGCTGTCTGGGGAGGCCTTATAAATAGCTGTAAAAAGAAGAGAGGCAAAAAGCAAAGGAGAAAACAAAAGATATAAGCATCTGAATGCAGAGTTCCAGAGAATAGCAAGAAGAGATAAGAAAGCCTTCTTCAGCGATCAGTGCAAAGAAATAGAGGAAAAGAACAGAATGGGAAAGACTAGAGATCTCTTCAAGAAAATTAGAGATACCAAGGGAACATTTCATGCAAAGATGGGCTCGATAAAGGACAGAAGTGGTCTGAACCTAACAGAAGCAGAAGATATTAAGAAGAGGTGGCAAGAATACACAGAAGAACTGTACAAAAAGATCTTCATGACCCAGATAATCACGATGGTGTGATCACTAATCTAGAGCCAGACATCCTGGAATATGAAGTCAAGTGGGCCTTAGAAAGCATCACTATGAACAAAGCTAATGGAGGTGATGGAATTCCAGTTGAGCTGTTTCAAATCCTGAAAGATGATGCTGTGAAAGTGCTGCACTCAATATGCCAGCAAATTTGGAAAACTCAGCAGTGGCCACAGGACTGGAAAAGGTCAGTTTTCATTCCAATCCCAAAGAAAGGCAATGCCAAAGAATGGTCAGACTACCACACAATTGCACTCATCTCACATGCTAGTAAAGTCATGCTCAAAATTCTCCAAGCCAGGCTTCAGCAATATGTGAACCATGAACTTTCTAATGTTCAAGCTGGTTTTAGAAAAGGCAGAGGAACCAGAGATCAAATTGCCAACATCTGCTGGATCATGGAAAAAGCAAGAGAGTTCCAGAAAAACATCTATTTCTGCTTTATTGACTATGCCAAAGTCAGTGCCACAGTCCCTTGACTATGTGGATCACAATAAACTGTGGAAAATTCTGAAAGAGATGGGAATACCAGACCACCTGACCTGCCTCTTGAGAAATCTGTATGCCAGGAAGCAACAGTTAGAACTGGACATGGAACAACAGACTGGTTCCAAATAGGAAAAGGAATACATCAAGGCTGTATATTGTCACCCTGCTTATTTAATGTATATGCAGAGTACATCATGAGAAATGCTGGACTGGAAGAAACACAAGCTGGAATCAAGATTGTCGGGAAAAATATCAATCACCTCAGATATGCAGATGACACCACTCTTATGGCAGAAAGTGAAGAGGAACTAAAAGCCTCTTGATGAAAGTAAAAGAGGAGAGTGAAAAAGTTGGCTTAAAGCTCAACATTCAGAAAACAAAGATCATGACATTTGGTCCCATCACTTCATGGGAAATAGATGGGGAAACAGTGGGAACAGTGCCAGACTTTATTTTTGGGGGCTCCAAAATTACTGCAGATGGTGATTTCAGCCATGAAATTAAAAGACACTTACCCCTTGGAAGAAAAGTTATAAGCAACCTAGACAGCATATTCAAAAGCAGAGACATTACTTTGCTGACTAAGGTCCGTCTAGTCAAGGCTATGGTTTTTCCAGTAGTCATGTATGGATGTGAGAGTTGGTCTGTGAAGAAGGCTGAGCACTGAAGAATTGATGCTTTTGAACTGTGGTGTTGGAGAAGACTCTTGAGAGTCCCTTGGACTGCAAGGACATCCAACCAGTCCATTCTGAAGGAGAACAACCCTGGGTGTTCTTTGGAAGGAATGATGCTAAAGCTGAAACTCCAGTACTTTGGCCACCTCATGCAAAGAGCTGACTCACTGGAAAAGACTTTGATGCTGGGAGGGATTGGGGTCAGGAGGAGAAGGGGACGACAGAGGATGAGATGGCTGGATGGCATCACTGACTCAATGGATGCGAGTCTGGGTGAACTCAGGAAGTTGGTGATTGACAGGGAGGCCTGGCATGCTGCGATTCATGGCGTCGCAAAGAGTCGGATACAACTGAGCGACTGAACTGAACTGAACTGAAGTGTTAAAAACTGTTTTTTTTTAAAGCCTGATGGACTAGTGAGTAAACCTCTGGTCTATTTCACCTTTCCCCATAAAAATGTTTAATACAAAGCAAAGGTAAAAATAAGTAACTTCCTTCCCATTTTTTATTCTCTGTGGCAACTGTTACTGTTACGCAAACATCATGGAGCTATCAGCTACGGTCATGAACTTTTAATTTTACTGAAGTGACTTGTAGACACACTCTTTGGTGTTTACTTTTTTAACTCCAAATAATAGCATGGGCCTCTTTCTCTGTCCATCATGTTTCAACTCACGTTAAGACGTTAAGATCATCTGGAATAAGTTCCATGATCTCCCTACACGGTCACAGAAGCTACAGATACGCAGGGACTGAATCAGACAGCTGATCACAAATAACCTGTTCTCTCTCCTGTTTGATTTCTTGTCCCTGCTCTTCTCTCAGACCCACTCCATGTGGACTTTGGATTCTACGCCCCCTCCACCAGCAGAGGCCCTGCCCCGTGAACTGTCCTTTTTCTGCTGTGTCGCCAATGTCTCTTCTGCTGAATATGTAACCAGCATAGAAATGCGCTGAAAAAGTCACAGCTTCATCAGATAAAAGCAAAGTTACCAGTGATTTTCAGGTAGCTTAATCCACTGTTGTTGTTGTTTTTTCATCTTTGTCTCCATTTACTTCCCTTCCTCCTAGTTAAAATCTTTTAATTGGAAGAAAATTGCTTTACAATGTTGCGCTGGTTTCTGCCAGACAACATAAACCAGCCATGATGATACGTATATCCCCTCCTTCTTGAGCCTCCCTTCCCCCAACCCACTGCTCTAGGTCATCACAGAGCACCAGGCTGGGCTCCTTGTTAAATCCGCTGTTCAGTTCTCAGACATCTTGCCCATACCTAAGCAGTCTTCGAAATGTTTGCCTTCCTGTCAAATAACATTTTAAAGTAAGTTGTTTTTTTTTTTTTTTTTTACTTATACCATTGGCATTGCTTCTGGGACACCGGTTGTGGTGGTGTGATTTTTAAAAAGAAGCAAACATTTGGTCTGACTCGTGCTTCTTGCACAGAGCTCTGGAAACCCTTGGAATCTCCTGAAGATGGAAAGCAGTCAACGTGCCTTTTGTTCCATCAATGAGGCGATTTTTGGAAAGCCCTTTGATAACACAAGGATGCGCTGGTTGCCAGGAGAACCACCATGTGATTAGAAGGCTGAAACTTTCAGTCCCACCCTGACCTGCAGGGAGGGCAGAGGGGCTGGAGGTCAAATCCATCCCCCCATGGCCACGGATTTGATCAATGGTGCCAACGTACTGAAGCTTCCATAACGCCCCAAAGACAGAGCCCACAGGGCTTCCTGTGGGAAGATGCGGGAAGAGCCACACCTGGAGGGGGCACGGCAGCTCTGCACCCTCCCCGACACTTTGTCCTGAGTGTAGCTTTTATCTGGCTGTTCACGAGGTGTCCCCTTTTATAATACAATGGTGATCTAGCGAGTAGACTGCTTCTGAGTGTGGTGAGCTGCTCCAGCAAAGTAACGGAACCCAAGGAGAGGGTCAACGAAAACTTCATCTATACGTGGTCGGTCAGAAGCACAGGTCACAACCTGGACATGCAACCAGCATCTGAACTGGGGCCACAGGGAGCAGTCTTATAAGACTAGGTCCTTAGCCTGTGAGATCTGAGGCTGTCTCTGGGTAGACAGTGTCAGAACTGAGTCCAATTGCAGGCCACTTGCTTGTAGAATGAGAGGTAGCATCCCCACATTGCAGTTGGGTCCTAAATTATTTTAGCAACCTTCCCTAGTTTATCTCCTGCAACCTTGTTTGGTTTGGCTGCTCCTCTTTGCCCACCTCTTTCTCTCTTGTTTAGATATGTAAACTCTTCATGGGTTCCCAGCCCATCCCAAAGCTTTCATATCATCTCTCCAGCAGCAATTACCAAATTCAAACCCCAGCCTTGACCACTCTCAGATTGCCTGTTCTACATCTTAATGCTGGATATTGAGTAATTCTAATGAATAGAATTGAATTTCCAATGAAGGTCTCAAAATCTGTTTCTTGTCTGGTCAGTGTTGGAGATACATCTCAGAGAAACAGTTTAACATGGGCAGAATTGGGTAACTAGATGACAATTTAATGCTTCAGAATCTTGTGTAATAAATAGGTCATAAGTTTTTTTTTTTTCCTGTTCTTTAGATAAAGCGAACATCAGAAACCTCTTTTTAAACAACATTATTTAGAAACAAATACTGACCTACACAGTGTGGTAAGGACTGCCATTGTCCACTTTTGCACACGAGTTCTTTTGCTTCCAGAAACGCATAATTTTCTTTACAGAGAACAGTGACCTTTTCTCCTTCCTGATAATTCACCGTGGTTAGCATGTTCTGAGCATTAGGAATCTGAGGTGGAGGTGGGCACAGTTGTATCTTTTTCCTACAAAAAAATTGCATTATTTGATTAATAAAAGCTAAGGAAAAACAGCTCAACAAGATGACATTTCAGTGTAATGGGACATCCAATAACTAACTCTCTCTCTCTCTTTCTCTGCATACATACGCATACACATACATACATATATATACATATAGTGTATACAACGCTGGGCTTCCCTGGTGGCTCAGTGGTTTAAGAATCCACCTGCCAGTGAAGGAGATTTGGGTTCGATCCCTGGGTCAGGAAGATCCCCTGGGAGGGCATGGCAACCCACTCCAGTATTCTTGCCTGGAGTATCCCATGGACAGAGGAGGCTGGTGGGCTACAGTCCATGGGGTTGCAAAGAGTCAAACACGACTTAGCCCCTAAACTACAGCATCATATACTGTGCTATAGTAATACCTGTATTCCACGTTAACATAGTTTCTGGTTTAAAAAGCATGTCTGTGTTATAATAATTGATTTAAAATTTCTCAGGTGCCCCTACTCACTGTGCTCTCAGAACTCTTGTATAATTTTTCAAATTAACCCTTTTAATTTTTCTAGCTAACCCACATGATTCAAAAAAGGTACGTGCATGTGATTCAAACATGTTAGAACAAAAAAATATTTAAATAGCCACAGTAATGACAGAACCAGCCAAGGCTTCCCTTGACCACCTATTCTTTTATTTTCATTTTACATTTATTTTTTTAATTGAAGGATAATTTTAAAGAATTCTGTTGGTTTCTGCCAACATCAATATGAATCGGCCATAGGTATACATATGCCCCCTCTCTCTTGAACCTCCCTCTAGAGATGTATGGAGTTAGTAACACGGAGACTTACAATTCCATATATAAAATAGATAGCCAGTGGGAATTTGCTGTCTGACTCAGGGAACTCAAACAGGGGCTCTGTACCAACCTAGAGGGGTGGCGTGGGGAAGGAGATGGGAGGGAGGGTTGACAGCCTAAACTCTGATGGCAATAAAAGGTTTTCATAATCTGCATTTTCTTCTAAGCAGAACAGTGCCTGCTGGTGGATGTGGTTAGAATGCCTCTGCCTGAGCAGGAACCAACTCTGTTTTTGGTCAGTGGGCTTGTTCTTAGGGAAACACTTTAAATGGTCACCTTAACGCCGGAGCACTGCGCTTAGAGCTGCAGGCCCACCTCCTGACCAAGACTCGCGGGGTGCCCTGCTTTGGCGCATCCCACCCCAGGGCACAGGCTGCTGTCCAGTGGTGTTCTCTGCAAAAAAGATTTTTTTTTTTTTTTTTACTGCACCATGTAGCTTACAGGCTCTTAGTTCCCCAGCCAGAGATTTGAACCTTTGCCCTCAGCAGTGAAAGTGCAGAGTCCTAACCCCTGGCTCACCAGGGAAGCCCCTAAATTTCTTCACTTTATAAAATGGTATTCTCCTATTTCCTAAATTTGGATTTTCATCCACTTTTTGGTTGCAGAATACTTTTTCAGACTTCTCACCATTCTTCTTAATTAAAGTAAAATTGGTTAGACAGGTCTGCTTAATCTTTTTAAGAATTACTTAAGGAATCAATTGTAAGTAAAATATTCTATTTCATTCACTTCCTTCTGCCTTTACTTTTATTATTTCTTTCTCTTCTTAATATCTGGAATGTATGTTTTCCCTAGCTATATATTTATTTAATGTATATACACACACACACACACACACACACACACACACACACGAGGTTTATTTTTTTCCTAAAAATACACATTTAAGGCTCTGAATGTCACTCTAAAGTTTGGTTATTGTGCATCTCATAGGTTTTACTTTATGTTTTATAATTATAATACACTTCTTAGTATTTTAAATACTATTCCATTAGGTTATTTGGAAGTGAATTATTTCACAAAATGAAAGATAGAAGAGGAGGTCAATTTCATTATTACTTTTAAATATTACTTCTTTGTGGTTATGAAACGTATCTATAGAGTCTTAATACTGGGAATGTAACAGTGAACTATAGCTGGTTAATTTAAATAAACATTCCACAGGCATATAACAAGTTCTTGAAACTCCCCAGAACAATAGTCACTTTCTAATATTAAAAAAATGTTGAAAAATAAAATATTTAATAAAAATGAAAAGTTTTAGTTGTTTTAGACAAATTATAGTTAACTTATCTTCTTAAAATCATTATTTAAATTTAATTAGACATTCAAATATTTTCCTCCTTCACAATTTCTAATGCCATCATACCCAGAAAGTTTTCAAGGTTTTTACTGAATTTGTTACAATATTGCTTCTGTTTTATGTTTTGGTTTCTTGGCCCTGAGGCATGCAGGATCTTAGATCCTGGACCAGGTTAGGAACCCATATTCCCAGCATTGGAAAGCAAAGTCTTGACCACTGCACCACTGGCTAAGTCCCAGCCATTATACTCTTGCGTTAGGATTTAGTATTCCATCAGGTATATTTGGTATGATCTCTTTCTAAATGAGTCTTTAAGTGGTAAATTTTCTTAGTCTGTCCTATGTTTCAATTTTGTTTATTCCATAATCATTAATGAACATAATACTGGTATTTTAAAAGCTGGCCACCAGTTGCCTTCTCTAAGCACCTGCCAAGCTCCTCGGTCCCTGGTTATGAGCAGTTTCTAAATTTACCTTCCAATTTTATGATTATATATCACAGCAAATAATTTAATTTAAAAGCATGTTAAGGTCAAGAGCATTTTTCTGGTGAAGAAGCAAAGGATCTACAAAATCTTTCAAACAACTCTCACCTAGGCAGTCTGGTTCTGGGTCCCACTTCCCGTTGATGCAGACTGTCTGCATGTACGTCCTCTTCCGGGCACATTTGTAACTTACTCTGGCATTGTGATTAAATTCATACATATATGAACTTAACTGTCCTCTTACATAAAACCTTGGTTTTTCACACCTCTTAAGTTGGTTTGTTGCTATTAAAAAGAAAGATATCCATACACAATAAGACTATTAAACAGAACCTAAGCAACGTTTCAATAAAATATCTGAAATATTTATGACATAATTAAATTATGCTTGATGCATTTGAGTATCACCCTATGAAATTATTCATTTCATTGCATGAGGTAGGCTGTGCTGTCAAAAAAGTAAAAGAAAGCAAAAAACTATAGCCTGTGTTTGAATGACAAAAAAATGGATCAGAAAGTCTTGGGAAATGAGAGTGCAAGATGGGTTGCTTAGGTTCAGGGGTTTGACTGAAGGTCAGTCCTCATGTAGCTACATTCAGCCTAATGCTTAAAGGCAAGAAAAGATGCCCACCAAATCATGCTGAAGAAATATTTTCAAAGCATTCAAGTAATAAAAAGAGGTGATGCATGAATAAGTCTGTACAGTATCATCTTAATAAAGAGAGATAAATCTGGATGTTCCTTGAGGTTCAATGATTCCCACATTTCAGAAGCTTAGCAGAGACCCAGAGTCAGTAAGTCAGAGCATGTGCCAGGGAGAACTTCCCTGATACAACACTTTGTTGTTCAGTCACCAAGTCGTGTCTGACTCTTTTCAGCCCATGGACGGCAGCACGCCAGCCCTCCCCTGTGGACCCTCAAAACTTGCGCTTCCAAGAGGTCTCTTGCTTGTGGAGGTGGTTTTTAGTATTACATTTCCCCTGCTTTTGTCCACACATACATAGACTGCTATGTGACCTTCCCCTTCGTGTGTCAAAGGACAGAATAATGAAACATGGAGGGTTCTGCTTCTTCTCTGCTGCTAAGTCCTTTTTCTTCATTGATTCCTACTTTAAATGTACCCCAAGTGATGCTGCTGATTGGAGGTCTGTGTCCCACTTCTACATGACTGGCGACCGTGAGCGTATACAGTTTACACCTTCCTGGGGGTGGGAGACAGCTCCTCTCAGTGGGTCATCATGGAGGGCCAGTGACCAGGGGTCTGCCAGACTCAGAGGGGTTCAGCAGCTAACCCCGGGAGTTTTCATCCCCAGGAGTAAGGGGGCCAGTGGATGATCCAAAAGCCAAGGAGATGGGGAAGGAGTGGCTCGGGGGATCTACTTTAGAATCTGAAAGAGCAGCAACAGAGAATCTGCTAGTCTTTAAAGTTCAAAAGTAAAGACTTTCCTATATTGAGATTACTGGAAATGGAGCAAAGGCGGCCGGGATCTGGCTTTGCTGGGCTTCCCTGGTGGCTCAGCGGTAGAGTCCATCTGCAAGGCAGGAGTCTTGGGTTCGATCCCTGGATCAGGAAGATCCCCTGGAGGAGGAAATGGCAATCCACTCCAGTATTCTTGTCTAGGAAATCCCATGGACAGAGGAGACTGGTGGGCTACAGTTCAGGGGTCACAAAGAGTCAGACACTACTGAGCAACTGACTTTGTCAGGAAAAAAACTGGCAAATACTTAGGCATTGTAGCTGAAAGTCCAGAGACTGCTGGGATGCAAGGGAATAGAGCAGACAGACCAAAAGAAAAACTTGGAATAAAGCTTATGGCTTCTGTGGAGGAAACATGTAAGCAAGCTAATCTGAAAATCTGGGATAGAGTTAAGGGAATTAGGAAAACAGGAAGAGCAGAGATCAGACCTGGGTCCTGGTCTCTCTTTCTCTAAGAGGAGACTCCAAACACCCCAGAATGTATTATAACTCAGGCTGCTGCTGCTGCTGCTGCTGCTGCTAAGTTGCTTCAGTTGTGTCCGACTCTGTGCAACCCCATAGGCGGCAGCCCACCAGGCTCCTCCATCCCTGGGATTCTCCAGGCAAGAACACAGGAGTGGATATAACTCAGGCTACATAATTATTATTTTGGTTCTTATTTTGGGTCCAAACAGAGGTATTTTTCCAGGCTGATGCAATGAAATAAAAAAGATCAGATAGATTATTTATAGAAAGGTTCAGATGCTCAGCTGCGTCCAGCCCTTTGCAACCCCTAACCCTATGGACTGTAGCCCTCCAGGCTCCTCTGTCCATGGGATTTCCCAGGAAGAATACTGGAGTGGGTTGCCATTTCCTTCTCCAAGGGATCATCCTGACCAAGGGATTGAGTTAGCGTCCCTTAAGTCGTTGGCATGTGAATTCTTTACCACTAGCACCACCTTGGAAGCCCATTTATAGAAATTAAAAAATCCAAATTTATTCTAAGAACTAATATGGGAATTCAGCAAGGTTGCTGAAAAGAAAATTGACATACAAAATTCTGTTATCATCTTGCATATAAAAGTATAATGATTCAAATATATAAGATAATAAAAGGTCCTATTTACCAATAAAACCTCAAAGAGACTAGTGAAGAAACTTATGCAGAAAATGGTATTAATGAGAAAACTATAAAACATATGTAGAAGCTTAACATAAGACCTGAATGCACAGGTTGATGCACTCAGCTAAAAGGTCAAGCAAAGCTTTACAGACTCCCTATGTCTCTGAGAAAGCCTAGACTAACAGAAAGGAGGGTGCAGGGTGTGATGTAAGAAAGAAGGCTAGCACCACACGGACCACACCCTAGAGGAGGAGCCTTTGCAATGCCAACCAAAAGCTATTGCCAACGAGTCACTGACACATAATCTTAAAATGCTTTAAATCTACGCCAACTGAAGTGGTTACCAAGGCTCTGAATTAGGCCCTGGGTCCAGGCACATGGGCTCTGCTCCTCTGGTACTTTACAGTCTAAACAGGAAGACAAGTGTCTTAGGTACAAGACATGGAATAAATGGTATACAGTAGATGGGCAGGCAGATAGCACAGTGGAGAAGCTCTGTCATTCTACCGGAGTTTCAGGATGAGATTGTGGGTAGAGGAAAACGAACCAGGAAAGGCTTCACAGGTGAGAGAATTTTGAGTTGAGTCTTGAAGGTGAATAGTTTTACATGTGATTAAAATGGAGAAAGACATCTCAGGAAAAGAGTAAAGAGGGAGGAGAGGCCCAGAGTTTTCAGAAAACATGGCTTTGAAAGCTTGCAACGGGAAGGTCTGTATGTAGGGGATTATGTACCGTTATCTCTATTGTTATATTGCACTGCGGAGTCACGTAAGACAGTATCCCACTGTACAGAAGCACTGGCCTTTATTCAGCCAATCCTCTTCGCCTCTGCCATCTCCCAAGCCCTTGCCTTCCTCCACTCAGTAACTGTTCTTACCTGTCCATGCGATGCGAACTCCTGCATGTCAGCTGTACTACTATACGTTTTAAGGTACTCTGTTGTTCTCTTAAAAAAAAAAAAAAAAGAAAGAAAGAAAGCATGGCTTTCCAGAAGCTTAAAAAGCAATCTGTCTGCATAGCTTCATCACGTGGTGAAGGTGGGATGGAGCAGAAGATAGCTGGAAAAAGCAGTCTGGAATTCACCTGAAGCAGAGGTTGCAAATGTTCTTGATACACAGATACTAAGTGTCTCAGTAATTTTGCACAGTATTCGTAGATCAAAGGAAATCCTTAACCATTCAGTTTATTAAGTAATTAAGAGCAAGCAATAAGCGTCTTGCATCCTAATAATTTAACATCTGGTAGGCAGCAGCATGTGCTGGTGTAAATATATTTTTGATTTTAAAAAGTTATAAACAATCAAATATAAAATGGAGAAACATACACTCACCAACACACTTAGGAAGCTCGGTCCATATTCCATCAATACATGTAACTGTAGTGTTCCCAATCATTGTATATGCATTTCTGCAGCTTAACACCACTGATACTCCATGTCGATAGGGAGGGACAGAGGGCTGGCTATAGCCATTCTCAAGCCGAGGCATAGATCTACATGCTTTCCCTGGTTCTAAGAAAATGTCATGAAAAATATGCTTTACCTTTAAAATACTTTATCTTTTTACATATGTATTTATACATACAGACAAAGTAGAAGTAACTGTCCTGTTTAAACATGAACATCTATTTACCAACACACATGGGCAGAGTTGTCCATTCTCCATCCATACACTGTATTTTCTTAGGCCCCTTCATTACAAAATTAGGGTTGCAATCATATTCCACCATTTCACTGTGTTCGTATTTTTCTTGTTTTATGTGTTTCATTTTTCCATTGGGCAGGTGAGGAGGTTGACCACAGGATCGCACTTGCCCTAACACGAAATCAACTGTGTGAATAATGCTCGCTAAGTCTGCTGAGTCGCTTCAGTCATGTCCGACTCTGTGTGACCCCATAGGGGTCAGCCCACCAGGCTCCCCCATCCCTGGGATTCTCCGGACAAGAGTGCTGGAGTGTGTTGCTTAAATAGTTTTAAATATTGTAAGTTATGGAGCTCCAATTTTGTTTGATCTAGAACTAAGTTACATTTATACCATGTTCTTATTTTCTTCAGGTTTGTTTTTACAGTGTATATAGGGTATTGGCTATTCTCTTTCTCAAATTTTGAGGTTTTAGTAATAATCTGAATAAATTAAAGATGAAAAATGTATAATGAACACATATACTGATAGTCTAGATATATAAATGTTCCATTTGGCACAGTTTGCTGTGCTCAATTTTTTGTGAAGTAATTTAAAATAAATGATAAACAGTGAGATTTTACTTCTAAATTCTTCAGAATCCCTGCGTAAGAAATAAGGACATTTACTTACATTTATCAAATGTCTTACTGCATTTCTTCAGACTAGCGATAGTGTTTACTATAATCTTTTATTCTTTCTATATTCAAATATCCTGGTCGTCCTCAAATAGCAATATATTGCAAGTTATTTATTATAGAACCAGGCTGTTACATAAATAAATATCAAGTAAGTGGTAAGATACACACACACCCTTTATGACATATTTATAAACAGCTGGGCTTCCAGGCGGCTCGTGGTAAAGAATTCGCCTGCCAAGCAGGAGACATGGGTTTGATCTCTGGGTCAGGAGGATTCCCCTGGAGAAGGAAATGACAACCCACTCCAGTATTCCTGCCTGGGGAATCTGATGGACACAGGAGCCTGGCGGGCTACAGTCGTGGGGTCACAAAGAGTCAGACATGACTTAGCAATTAAGCAGCAGCATAAACACTTAAAATAACTTGATCAAGAACTTGCTGAAAATAATGTCATCTGAAGCAAGGCACAGATTGTCATTGTTTTATATCAAGTAAACCATTTTTACAATGATTTGATTATTCTCTTAATAAAAATATAACAAGAGCCAAGTAATATTTTTTAAATTATATTTTTAACAACACTAGGGAGAAAAAACACTAGCACTTCTTCACCTCAGCTACAATATTTTGATCTTTAAAATCCCTTTATATATTTCAAAACACGAGGTAGAATTACCCCTTGACAAAAATAATTTAAACAAGCTATGCAACTCAATTACATGGTCTATCGCCCCTCCTCCGTCTGCATTTTTTTGCAGTTTGTCAGATTATAAATACAAGAGCCAATAAAATACATGGATTTAATATAAAAATCGAATTCTTATTTCATCAATCCTAAAATAAACATTGACCTTTGCATGTTGGAAAATTAGGTGACCATCCAAATTGGTAGCATTGAACTGAATCCGGGCCAACTCTCTTAAGTCTTTGTCTGCAGGAAAATTTCAGCACATCTCCAACTTTGTATTTTTCTTGCTTTGGATAAGCATCTACGTTTGCTTCTAAAATGGAAGATGACATTCTATTTCTAAAAGTAGAATTAAAGTAAATGAATACATATGAAATAATCATTGCAAAAATGAAGTTAACATTTTCAATGTGAAAATAAGATTTAGGGAGCTTCACATACAGAGCAGCATATATTCTTGCCTTTTAAAAGATTTATATTCAGCAAGAATGTGTTGGAAAAACTAGTCAGTTGAGCATCCAGGTAAAATTTTGTATAAGAGTCTCTTCAGGATTTTTATAGACAAGTTCTGAGAAGTTACTTATAAATTATTAATATTTACTTTGTTTAGTTAATAATAAAAACTTAACTTTTATAATTTACTTATAGAATAGGAATAATGTTCAAAGTACATGAAAATCCATCTTTTGAGAAATAAAAATTAAAATATAACGTATTTCACTACACTTTCACATAAAAGATGATAATTATGTTTAAAAAATAGTTAGCTAGAATGCCTAAATAAAATGTATCTAATACATTTTAAGCAGGATGGAACATTAAAATGCAATTCTTAATTTTATAAATAAGGAACTAAATATCAAAACTTTTTAAAAACACATGGCTAAGTTGCCTCTAGGTTTTCTGAATCTTTCCATTATACCCTGTAAAATGTAAAATATTGTATCACTTGTTAAATATTAACAGAAACCTCAATTCAATAAAGCCAGGAGACCAGAAGTTTCTCATGCTCCATGAAGATAGCAGAGCTCAACAGGAAGAGGAAAGGCTCTTCTTTCCTGCAAGGACTCGGCCAATGAAAAGCCACTGTCTACATAGCCCTCCTGCTTCCTTTTCTTCTCCATAAAACAATTCTCCTTCTCTTGCCATGCAGGGACTTGCATGTGACTCTTCATGGTTGCAGACCCCAAGCTGAAATTCTCTGCTGATCCCAAATAAACTCGTTGCTAGAAAAATAACTGACACCCATTTATTTCAGGTCAACTGACATGTATATAAAAACTAAAACACTGTGAATACCTTCTGATTCAATTAGAAATGGATATATAAATGAATATATGTGTGTGTCTTTCTCTTTTAACCTTCTATTATTAATGGTTCATTTATAAGATTCTATATTGAAATTCACATGTAAAAATATAAATGACAATCAAGACCAAATAAGCACTCTTAATAGATCAGGCACACATCAAAAAGTATAGCGGACTATCTCCCAATTAAATAACCTCATAAATATTATTTAATCTACCCAGTTTCATGTATTGTTATTGGCAATTTAATGGGATTCTCCATTCCATTCCAGTCCATGGAATTCTCCAGGCCAGAATACTGGAATGGGCAGACTTCCCCTTCTCCAGGGGATCTTCCCAACCCAGGGATCAAACCCGGGTCTCCCACATTGCAGGTGGATTCTTTACCAGCTGAGCTATCAGGGAAACTCTTTCTAGAAAGCCTACTAAAAAGAAACCTATCCATCATTGTTTTTATTTTCCAGAGAGGCGAGTACTTACCACGGCATATGGGCAAATGGGACCAGCCGTCTTCCCCACACACTATGGAGTCTGTGGTGCGTCCCTCTTGGTTTTCATAGCCAGCATGGCATTCGTAGTTCAGCCTGTCATTGAGCTGAAACCACATGAGATCACTCTTGACTCTGGCATTCACTAATACTGGCCTGTCACAGGACTCTGGGGCAAATAAAAGTCAAAATTTTATTTCTACTTCCAAGCACACAACAAGCCAACACTGACCTTTAATGATCATTGCTGCTGCTGCTGCTGCTGAGTCGCTTCAGTCGTGTCCGACTCTGTGCGACTCATAGACGGCAGCCCGCCAGGCTCCCCCCGGTCCCTGGGACTCTCCAGGCAAGAACACTGGAGTGGGTGCCATTTCCTTCCCCAGTGCATGAGAGTGAAAGTGAAGTCGCTCAGTCGTGCTCTACTCTTAGCGACCCCATGGATTGCAGTCTACCAGGCTTCTCCATCCATGGGATTTTCCAGGCAAGAGTACTGGAGTGGGTTCTGATAAATAAATGACCTTATAGAAAACACCAGTAATAATAATTTAATAAAAATTGGTTTTAGTTACATATATATATAAGTTAAATATATATATATATTAAATATACATACAAGTTAAATATATATATACATTTTTTATATATTTAACTTATATAAATATATGTTATATATATAAATGTATATATATAAATATGTATATATTTAACTTATATATTTATATATATATTTAACTTACATATATATTTCTGGATAAGTTTTTAAAATATATATTATATATTTTCTATTATATATTATATAATATATATTATATATAAATAATATATAATGATTGTAATACATTACACATTATTTATATTATAATAAATTCTGTTATTATATAATATTAAATATTATATAGTAAATATATACACAAATGGGCTTCCCAGTTGGTGTTAGTGGTAAAGAACCTGCCTGCTAATGTTGGAGACTGAGACACTGGTTTGATTCCTGGGTTGGGAAGATCCCCTGGAGGAGGGCATGGCAACCCACTCCCAGTATTCTTGCCTGGAGAATCCCATGGACAGAGGTACCTTGTAGGCTACAGTCCCTAGGGTCCCAAAGATATGACTGGCGCGACTTAGCACGTATATATGTAGATCTATCAGCTATAGTGTATATTCTCATGAAAGTGAAAGTGGAGTCTCTCAGTCGTGTCTGACTCTTTGCGACCCCATGGACTGTAGCCCGCCAGGCTCCCCCCGTCCCTGGGATTCTCCAGGCAAGAGTACTGGAGTGGGGTGCCCTAGAGAGAAGTCCCTAAATCTTGCTGGAGGTACACATTGCTTCTAACTTCTAAGGTGTCTTTGCTGTTTAATTATCCTTTACCCAGGTCTGCCAGTGGTCTTTGTTCAGAAAGCCTGGACCACCCGATGTGAAACTGTTCCTGGGAAACTGTCTTCTAATACCATGTCCTAATGAACTTACTGAAGTAGAAAAAGCTTGTAGAAGAATGTAAGCAGTGTAAATTCAGAAAATTATTACAAAATCAACACACCTCTATAATTACCCTCCAGGTGAAAAAAAGAGGTATCACTCACATTTCCAAAGTCTTCTATGGCCCCTTCCAATCACTAACCCACTTTCCTGACTTCAAACACCTTGAAATAATTGCACCTAATAATTTTGAAACTTTAATTTTTTAAGTTCATTTTTTACATTTACTAGCATCAGTGTCGTTTTTGTGATTAGCTCCAGTTTATTCCATTATTTTACTGCTTTAATGTATCCAATTTCTAAAAGTTAAGCACACTTTAAAGAAGAGGAGCAGCCAGTGGTAACTTGTTCTTCTGATATCATTACGAAAAAGTAAAAACTGTATTTACGCGTACATTCCTTTCTTCATTATCAAATTCTGTAAAAATCACTGTTACATAAATAAGTCAAAAATGGCCCCTGTGTTGTCTGCTTCTTTATCCCGGGCTGATCATTCAAAAGACAGCTGGCACCAAATGCAAATTTTTACGCATCCAGTTTCTTAAGATAATTTCATATTCATTTTATAAAAATATAAGAATAATATAAGCATATTTTCATCATTTGGAGAGTTCCTCTGCCTAAGAAAAGTGAAAGTTTTAGTCACTCAGTCTTGCTGACTCTTCACAAGCCCATGGATTGTAGCCCACCAGGCTCCTCTGTCCGTTAGATTTCCCAGGCAAGAATACTAGAGTGAGTTGCCATTTCCTTCTCCAGGGGTTCTTCCCGACCCAGGGATCAAACTCAGGTCTCCTGCATTGCAGGCAAATTCTTTACCATCTGAGCCAGCAAGGAAGCCCTATATAACTTCATATTCTACCAAATTAAAGGTTTCTTCCTAGGCCCCTAAGTTGGTTATAGAGTACTGATTTATCACTTTGTATCCCTGAGAAAACCTGTAAAAATCAGAAATCCAATGTTAGTGTAAGTTTCCCAGAAACCGGAACCCAAAGTCCACCCATACCTCTCAGATACTCACAGATTACAAGAATTTCTAGACCTGTTCCTCCTCTGATCATCAGATCACGGACTGAAAAGAGTTCAGTGCTAGTGTCCTTGGACCAGTATACCATGGTTGAAGCTTGTTCCTTGGACTCACGACTTATATTAAAAGGAACAAGAAATCAACTACAGGAGACTGAGAATCTGAAGATGGTGGAGGATAAATGCCCAAAGATCTCAGCCTCAAATAAATTCAGCTTTGCCTGAAGCTCTGTAATGGCATAGGACATGGCAACCCACTCCAGTATTTTTGCCTAGAAAATCCTAGGGACAGAGGAGCCTGGTGGGCTATAGCCCATAAGGCTGCAAAGAGTTGGAGATGACTGAGCATGCAGGCAGGAAGCTTTATAAATCTAATTAGAGGTGTTTTTTTTCCCCATTTTAAAAATAATGGCATTTATTCAAGGGAAAAAAAGTAGACTTAAGAGAAGGATTATGTCCTTTGGAGACATGGAAAAACGTAACCAAAGAAGTTAAATCAATGTGGTATGGAAGTATTCCTGTATTTTATAAAAATATATTTATTTCTAAAAAATGAGTTTGACATCGTTTTACATGGTGCCATCTAATCTCTGAAAAAGCAAATAAAACAGTTGGAGTAAACTTCCACGTCATGGGTTCAGAAGGATGCATGGTAAAGTATGAAATTACTTACTAATACAAGTGGGTTGATGTGACCATCCACCTTGCAAACACTGAACTGTCCCTGACGTTTTGCCATCTGCTGTTGTATATCCTGGTTTACATTTATATTGTGTTTCTTTATTTACAGAATAAGCATATTCTGACTCAGACAAAAACCCATTGGCAACTACAATATCTGTTTTTAAACATTTCTCTGAAAAAAAAAGGAAAATATAAAAGTTATTAAAATTTTTCATAATAAATCAATGAATATGACTATAAAAAGAAAAACATAAGCTGTCTTTCAGGAAAACCACAGCCTAGAATTATTTTTGCAATTCACATTTTTAGTTTATTAAATCCTCAAAGAAAATATTTTAGGAAACTGTATAAAATATTTTACATAGAATAAGGCACATTAAAAATAAATGTGTTGCTCTAGAAAAAGGAGGAAATACTCTAACCAGGGAGTTTTGGTATGCCCAAGAGAAATCCAATTCGGTTATTTAATAATTTCCTATAAAGAATTATGAATGATTTGCAACAAATTGAGCCCTTTGCTTAAGTTTCTACACTGGTTTGGATTTCCCTGTGAGTTTGCAGTACTCAAATGGAGTTGTCAAGCTTTGAAATTCAATTCTTGGACTTTGGTTGCCATCACCCCGTTAAATGGGTTGCAAAAACGTCTGCACCATAAATGAAGCTTATACAACATGAACCCTGTTCGGTCACTGGACATTTCAGATATGATGTCAATAGATTTGTTCTTTTATTTTATGTTTTTGGCAAATATTGGTCATGTGTAAGCTCTCTGTAAGAAACCATGGCCTCACTGTTTACTGAAACACCGTTGTCATTCAAGCTGTTTTAGAAAGAGTCTGTTTCCTAAAAGGTTAAATTTAAATACTGAAGATGACTTTGATAGCATAATTGCTATTTTTAAAAGCATACCAGAAGACTCCACTTTCTGTAAGATGAAGTAGCTGGTATCAGCATTTCTTCCCACTGCTTAAAAAGCTGGAAAACTGGACAAAATGCATTTCCAGAACACTGGAAACTACAGTGTAGGTCCATGATGATCAAGAGAAGGGAGATAAGCAAAGTTCAAACCCCAAAGCATATCTTTGTGAGCGTCCCAGCTCCCAGGGAGGAGAAGCCAGGCAGAGTCCTGTGGTTTTTCTGAGATGAGAAGAGGGAGATAAGGGTTTTGGATGCCCTGGAAGCTAGAATTTATAGGGCCAAGTAACAAAGAATTGGCGCTATGATGAGAAACAACTAGAGAAGTTTTTATGTCTCCTTGAATACACCGTGCAGGCATAGAGTTACGAAAGGAAACTGGAAAGATGATTATAAATTATTATGGATTTTATATAATAGAAAGATGATTATAAATTATTATGATGATTCCAGAGGTCTGGAAGATGCTGCCATGTTATAGCATTTCTAAAGGAATTGTTTTCCAGATTTTAAATCAGTGACAAACAGACATAACTTTCACAAGTACAAAATTTTTAAAACCTAGAAATTGTTTATTGAATCAAGCATGTGAATTTAATATTAACACAAAAGGTTAATTATTAACAATTGCCTTAGTTAAAAGACATTCTAACTGGTATTGGACTTTTTCTCTTTAATATTTTAGTTTTCTAGATATTTATTCTCAGCTAACATGATAATTTTAATGCACTGTACACAAAAAATGAGTATTACTTTAATGTAAAGGTACTATCTTCGAGTGCTTGTGTCCTTGTTTAACATTTGTTTGATTTGTGTAGGCAGCAAACTATGTTACTTGTGCGTCCGTTCAGAGACAGCTGTAACTGAAAAGCGAATGTGTAAAATAACAGCAAGGGGTGAGTCTCTACTTAGGACGTGACAATAGGTTTATTTCTTTAAAAAAAAATCAGAGCATATTCCAGGATTGGAGAAGATGGCATTTGACTTACTGGTGGAGATGCAGTCAGGAGGGGAGGACCAGCCCCCTTCAGCACAGGTAATGTTGCCCTGCTTGTCTGGGAGGCTGTAGCCCTCATTGCAGGTAATTTGCACACTGTCACCTTCCAGGTGTGTTTGTCCCGAAGATGCAGATTGACCGTTTTCCACAAAAGGAAAGAAACACACTCCTAAGGACCAAAAGTTGTTTAATGCACCAGATGGAAGTGGTAAAACAATAGTAAAATACATTTGCATTTTACAATATTTTTTAATGGAAAACTTTCAAAGCTAAAATTAAGTATGAAAATAAAAATGTAAAAGAATTTAGGTTTTGCTGCTGTATTGATGAAATATATACTTTTCATATATGTTTCATACACAAAAGGAAATTAACATTTCACTCCATTGTTCTATGGTTTTTATAATAAAATATTTCATTTTTATAAGCTTTTCTAGGTATTTTAATATGTTTCTCTCTTAATTCTCATAAATATTTTTTTATAGAAAGACCATTATTATTACCTTTGTTGGCTCATTTATTCTGCCCCCCCACATTGTTTTCCTGTTTTAGTACACTTGTTACCTCCTGAGTACGCTCTTCACATTTATTGAAGGATTAATATAGACATAGTTTTAGGCACAAAAAAGTATGGAAAATGTAAAAGTATGGATGCTAAACCTTATGTGATCCTTTCAATATTCAAGAGAATGATACATTTCAAAAGAGAATGGATATGTACAAAGACTTTTTTAAAGAAAAATTATGATCAGGCTGATAACAAATGAATATTAGGACATAAATATTAGGCGTGAAATAAATTAATGATCAGTTTTAAAACTTACAGCATGAAAGAAAGTTCATATATTCATTCTTCATTTGGTTTTCAAAAAGGCTTCTCAAAACATGAAGGACCGCATCTCTCATCTTTGCTGGCTCCTCTAGTCCTAATCCCTGTGACTCTCTGTCAAGACCTTGTGACCCCACCTGCCACGTCCTTCACTCCCCGAACGGTTCATCCCCATCAGGCATTTACTCACTGAGACACTTTGGAGTTGGTGACCATCCGCCCTCTGTGCATGTTATGGGAGTCCAGAAGTATTTTGAAGGAGACATAAAATTATATTCACAGGAATAATAGAAAATTTTCCCAAGAGAAACTGGGAAAGATGCCTTGGATTTCTTTTCGTTGTACAGAATTCCATGGTTTATTTTTGGAAAATCACAATGTCTCCCTGGGAAAAATAAAACAAAACTGAAGAATTAAATATGAATCTACATTTATGAATCATTAAATCATATTTTAATCATCTTATCAATACTTTTTTCTTTCAGCTAGCTTAAATTCCTTTAGCTTAATGCCCTCCAGTGCCCTAATTAGTTAAGAACAAAGAAAGATCTCTAATGATGAGTACAGGTGCTAGTGGTAATGAACCTGTCTATCAATGCAGGAAACATAAAAGACTCAGATTCGATCCCTGGGTCAGGAAGATCCCCTGGAGGGGGAAATGGCAACCCACTCCAGTATTCCTGCCTGGAGAATCCCATGGACAGAGGAGCCTGGCAGGCTACAGTCCATAGGGTTGCAAAAAGTGACACGGCTGAGCAATTTAGCACACAGCACATTGTCAATGGAGGTAAAATGTAGATGTTAGAGTCACGTGAAATATGATGTCCCTTGCAGTATCTTCAAGAAGAAAATTTCCCACAGATTAAGAGCCAAGCAGAGTGGGACAGCAGAAAGACCTCACTGGTGTACAGGACATGCTGGCATCTCCACTCGCCTCCTTTCTCTACTCTGTATCCTAGTCCTAGGTAGCTCCACCTGAAGTCTCTGTCTTGTCTGCATTTTCCTGGTACATTGAAGATGAAGTGTTTAGTTTGTTTGTTTTCTCTTTATTTGGAAAAAGAAAAAAGCAACTTACAGAAACTCAGCTCACAAATTAACCAGGGAAATTTCCCCTTTCCGCTTATCTAGAGGTGATTTTCAACATTGCACAATATTTGAAGCTGGTAATTCCCATAGTATTTCACTTGTGAAACCTGAAGTTGCTTATCTAAGTGTCTAAAATTTTACGTTAGATGGTTTTGGAGGGGAAAAACAAAACCCTCGCATACTGATGGTGAAAGTGTTAGTCACTCAGTGTGCCTGTCTTTGTGACCCCATAGACTGTAGCCCACCAGGCTCCTCCATCCATGGGATTCTCCAGGCAAGAATACCAGAGTGAGCTGCCTCCTGTGCCTCGGCATGGGCACTAACTCAATAACTGCTTTTCCTAGATCTGCTTTACCCAGTCACCCACTCCAAAAGGAGAAAATGATTTCTCAAGGCTCGACATTCTGATAAAACCTTGGGAGTACATTTCCTATGGGACACACATACACACCACTACCTTGCAATCTATTTGCTTATTTATGTGGTTTGCTTTCCTCATAGGACCCTGTGCATTGTAATAAGACACGGAGTTTTCTTTTTTTTTTTAACTTGTTTGCCACACAGTATGCTGCCGCTGCTGCTAAGTCGCTCAGTCATGTCCGACTCTGTGCGACCCCAGAGACGGCAGCCCACCAGGCTCCCCCCATCCCCGGGATTCTCCAGGCAAGAACACTGGAGTGGGTTGCCATTTTCTTCTCCAATGCATGAAAGTGAAAAGTGAAAGTGAAGCCGCTCAGCTGTACAGTATAGTGTTTGACAAATATTTTACTACTGAAAGCATAGGGAAGGTTGAACTATGCAAGTGCTCTGTCGCACTCCGGCCAGTCTCTCAACAGGCAAATGAACAGCTGTTGTTGCTGTTCAGTTGCTAAGTCATGTCCGACTCTGCAACCCCATGGATTCCCAGTCTTCCACTATCTCCCAGAGCTTGCTCAAACTCGCCTCCATTGAGTTGGTGATGCTATCTAACCATCTCATCCTCTGTCACCCTTTTCTCCCCTGCCTTCAATCTTTCCCTGCCTTAGGGTCTTTTCCAAGGAATGGGCTCTTCTCATCAGGTGGCCAGAGTTCTGGAGTTTCAGCTTCAGCATCAGTCCTTCCAAAGAATAGTCAGGATTGATTTCCTTTGGGATTGACTGATTTTATCTCTTTAGAATCCAAGAAACTCTCAAGAGTCTTCTCCAGCACCAACATAAACTCACGAATCACTTAACTGTACAGCAGTCCCCAACAGTTTTGGCACCAGGAACTGCTTTTGTGGAAGACAACTTTTCCATGTGTGAGGGATGATGATTTGGGAATGATTCAAGTGCATTACATTTATTATGCACTTTATTTTTGTTATTATTGCATCAACTCCAGCAGAGATTATCAGGCATTAGATCCCGGAGACTGGGGACTCCTGACTTAATAGCTATACAACTCTTGATAGAGCTTCTCTAAAAGCTCTAGGAGGCTAGATGGAAGCTTGAACATTTTTTGCACTTTTACAGAATGTTGTCATTGTGCAGTCACTAAGTCATGTCCAACTCTTTGCAACCCCACGGACTATAGCCTGCCAGGATCCTCTGACCATGGGATTTCCCAGGCAGGAATACTGAAGTGGGTTGCCATTTCCTTCTCCAGGAGATCTCAACCCAAGGACTGAACCTGCATCTCTTGCTTGGCGAATGGGCTCTTTACAACTGAACCACCTAGGAAGCCCCTCAGATTTCAGGTTGTCAAAATTCTACATATGACTATATGTTATATTCATCTTCTTCTGTTTCCTCTCCCTCAATTTAGAAATCCCCTCTTAATGTCCATTCTCAATGGTTTTCAAAACAATATTTACCAGACACATAGGTTAAAAAGAATCAAATTCCCCCATACACACAGTTTTCAGTGAGGATGTTGTAAAAAGGTCTAATCCTTAATTTAGGCTAACCAGAGAAGCTGGTATTTTTAATTGACTAAGCAATATCTGTTACTGGAGAAAAATACTTTTTCCCATTAGCTAACTGTAGTCCTCTGATTATAATTCTATGAAAAATGTATAATTTTCAAGTCTGTAGAAAAAATGTTTTGCAACTTTTATAATGGTGGATCATAAAAGGAAGGAATTTTATAGCTCTTATTTTTTCCTTTGTTAGGATTGAGGAGATTTTCCCAAAGAGAGCAACTATGTGCAAAAATTAGCATCAAAAGAGCAAAATAAATACTTTCTGAAAATCAAACGGTAAAGCACATGACTAAAATCCCACAGCCATATACAGTTTAATCAGTTACCCTAGATCTTGTAGGGTATTTCATTTGCAATTACTCAGATGTGATGGGTTTTATTTCAACATAAAACAAGATGTGACATTTTTTAAAATACTGTGAGACATAGTGTTTTGTATTAAAGGAGAAGTGGTGTACATTTTTTTTTCATTTTAAACTTGCTGAAAAGCTCAGAAGCAGCAAATAATTTATTGGTATCTCATTAGTTTTATTACATATGAAAAAAGGATATGCTCTATAGTTTCATTAAAAGAGATGACACTAATTCAGAAAGATAAATGCACCCCAAACTTCATAGCAGCACTATTTATAATAGCCAAGACTTGAAGGCAATCTAAGTGTCCACAGATAAATGCATGGGTAAAGGAGATGTGGTATTTGTACATACCATGGGATATTACTCAAGCATAAAAAAGTGGAAATCTTGGCATTTGTGACAACATGGATGGACCTGGAGAGCATTCTAATAACTGAAATAAGTCAGAGAGAAAACTGTATGACCCCACTTACATGTGAGGATTTCAAAATCTAGAAAGCAAAACAAAAAGGAACTAGATAAAACAAAAGCAGACTCATCATAGAGAGAACAAACGTGTGGTTGCCAGAGATGAAGAAGGTGGAGAGTAGGCAGGTGAAATAGGCGAAGAACATTAAGAGGAACAAACTTCTTGTTATAAATAAGCCACAGGGATGTAATATACAGCATAAAGAATAGAATCGATACTGCTGTAATAACTTTGTTTGGGGACAGACTGTTGTGAGAATTATCATGATAACCATTTCATAATGTATGTATGCAAAAGGCAAATCACTTTCTAGTGCACCTGAAACTAACATACTATTGTACGTCAAATTATATTTTAGTTAAGAAAAAAGATTTTTCTTTGTCAAGTGATGATTAGATCAAAATAGGAAATTCCTGAATTTAATAATATTCAAATCTTAAATTTAAAAAATCTATGAAAATTCAAACATATTGCAGGTGTCCAGATTTCCTTGGTATACTTTTTCTGGTCTGTGTCATTGCAGCATTCACACAGAATTACATTGGCACTTTACTTCTGTACCTTCATTATATGCAGATTTTTCAACATTCAATTTCTCTCCAGATTTTGTATTTGGTGGCTACTTATAAATCATAACTTAAAGAACATAGAAAAATGGTTTCATTCGATTTTCCCTTAATTGCATATTAGAAAATATTTTCATTATAAACAAAAATGATGATCCTTTATTCCCAATATTTTCACCCACTCCTGCATTCATTTAAAAATATATATACACACAACACACACATTTGAGAGAGGAACTCAATATTCAGAGCTGTTTTCAGGCTTCAACTTACCTTGTCCCCCACAGTAGAAATCCATAAGATTAGAAGGACATGGGTTAAAAGCGACATGCCAGTTACGCCAGCAGCATGTAATTAAAGCTGGGCGCGCAGTGACGGCGTTCCTCTCAGCGCCGCTTCATTCACAGTTATGAGCATGACTGTGAATTCCGTGCATTACCAGGAAGCCAGCGTAGTGAAATCCTTTTGGTAAATATCAAAGTTCACACAGGGTAATGTGAAATCTCTAAATATCTGACCGGTGCTTTCACATTAATACTCTGAGTCCATCATTTGATAGTTGAGCACAATGCTATGAATAGCTGTGTGATTTCTTTGTGGTTGTACTTACCAAGTTTCCCAGTTTGAAGCGTTCAGAAATGGACCATGAGGAGGAGAGATGAAGCCCCTTCTTTCTTCTTGCTGGCCAAGAAGTGAGCTGTTTCAGGGCCAGCCAGGTGAAGGCCATCAGCCTTCATTTTAACACAGCATCAATCTGACAGTTATATGTTCCTCTTAAAGGGGCACAAAGAATTAAGTTCCTTCTTGATAGTTTTTATATTTGTAGACATTTTTAAAGTCTAGTCAAGAATAAGTTTGTCAGATAAAGTTTCCTGAAAATCTTGAGCAGGTTATATTTCGAAGTCATTTTGTTTAGGGGGACTTTAAGAATGGCTATGAGAAAACCTGAACATAATCTCTCCCCAAAGATAGAAGTAAATGGGGTAAAAAAAAAACCCAGAAAACTACAAAAGATTTATAGTTTCTGGAAATGGGTCGAAGAGTATACTCTTGAGAAATGTTTATTCAGTAAAAAGAGCGGCTGCTCCCTGGCTCCTCTCTTTTGCCTTGGCTCAGAAGTTGCAGTCTGGGCGGCCAGGCAACCCCCTGGACTGGAGGTTTTGCTGCCTGGAGGGAACGCAGAGCTTGGAAAAATCCGGCCCCAGTGACATCGTAGACTGCAACAGAGAGTATGTGTTTATTATATAAGCAATCCAGGAAGACCTGCATCTCTAGCTGGTACTATTTGGGGCAAGTAAGAAAATGGCAGCTCAGCCAGCCATTTAACGGGGCGATTTGGAGACAGGGGCAGGCAGCCCAAAGGTGCCCGCTAGATGCCCCCTGTTGCTTGTGGTCAGAAGTCAATGGATATGCACACGACTGCTCCATCAGAGAAAACGGAGAGAGACACTAGTCCTCGGCTAAATGTGGAGCAGACTTGTAAATTCCCTGAATTTTGTAAGCATTTCCCCAGGCCACACACTGTTCTGGAGATAAAGGTGAAATCTTTACTTACTCAATATGTTCAAGCAAAACATCTGACCAGTTATTGTCTGACTACTAAGCTATGCTGACTCAAGGGTGACCCCTAGGAAACCAGATTAAAAAATAAAAAAATTAAGCAATGGCATCAAAATCTACATACTGTGGGAAAATCAGACTCTGCAGATTTAGTCCACACTGGTCACTAGACAAAAAACAAACACTAGCAATTGCAGAAGCCTTTGATTGGAGAGGATTCGGAATGCATATGTATTGCCATATGTTATCTAAAGTATCTAGTTTTCAACAACCAAAATAGTAATGAATTTTCAAAGAATTTGAAAAAGAATAGGTACATTTATATGTATAACTGAACCACTTTGCTGTACATCTGAAACTAATACAGCATTGTTAATCAACTCTGCTCCAATATAAAATAAAAAGTTAAAAAATATGAGACACAGAAAGAAATAGGGAACTGTATGTCATACACAGGGGTAAAAGTTCATTTTATTCACATCCAAGTTATTCCAGTCTTACTTCCCAATATGTTGAGAGACAGGATTGTCTTGCTCTCTTTGTGTTAGTTAAGTTTGTTCAGTTGCTCAGTCGTGTCCAACTCTTTGTGACCCCATGAATTGCAGCACGTCAGGCTCCCTGTCCATCACCAACTCCCAGAGTTCACTCAGACTCACGTTCATCAAGTCAGTGATGCCATCCAGCCATCTCATCCTCTGTTGACCCCTTCTCCTCCTGCCCCCAATCCCTCCCAGCATCAGAGTCTTTTCTAATGAGTCAACGCTTCGCATGAGGTGGCCAAAATACTGGAGTTTCAACTTTAACATCATTCCTTCCAATGAACACCCAGGACTGATCTTTAGGATGGACTGGTCGGATCTCTTTGCAGTGCAAGGGACTCTCAAGAGTCTTCTCCAACACCGCAGTTCAAAAGCATCAATTCTTTGGCACTCAGCCTTCTTCACAGTCCAACTCTCTCATCCATACATGACCACTGGAAAAACCATAGCCTTGACTAGACGAACCTTTGTTGGCAAAGTAATGTCTCTGCTGTTGAATATGCTATCTAGGTTGGTCATAACTTTCCTTCCAAGGAGTAAGCGTCTTTTAATTTCATGGCTGCAGTCACCATCTGCAGTGATTTTGGAGCCCAGAAAAATAGTCAGCCACTGTTTCCCCATCTATTTGCCATGAAGTGATGGGACTGGATGCCATGATCTTCATTTTCTGAATGTTGAGCTTTAAGTCAACTTTAAGCCTAAGATAAAAATTTTAGGATTGAATAAAATAAGTCATAGTGATATCCAACACTTAATTAGTAGTTCTAGAACTTGTCTTTACAGTTGTTATCTCTTTTAAACCCCAAAGCTCCTTCTTCAAAGAAGGCATAATTATCTCATAATTACCAGTAGGAAAAATTAAGCAAAACTTTCTCCAGTTGCTGTTCATCAAGGGTAGGAGAAGATGATGGACCTGGCAGTCTTGACCTAGAGCTGTGCTAGTTCTGTCTGTTTTACAGTTTCTGTATTATAGATTACGTATCAAATAGGATTGTGGTAAAACATATTTTACATTTGGATCATGGCTATTCACCATTCTTGCTCCACTAAGGTACCTTCACGTTAATGATCACTACAAACATTTAAAGTTTTTTTAATACCTTTTGTTGTTATTCAGTCACCCAGTCGTGACCGACTCTTTGTGACCCCTTGGACTGCAGCACACCAGGCTTCCCTGTCCTTCACCATCTCCCTAGGTTTGCCCAAGTTCATGTTCATTCCATCAGTGATACTGTCCAGCCATCTCATCCTCTGACAACCTCTTTTCTTTTTGCCCTCGATCTTACCCAGCATCAGGGACTTTTTCAATGAGTCATCTATTCGCATAAAATGACCAAAACCCTGGAGCTTCAGCAGCAATATAAACATTTAAAGTTTGTTTATATCTTATTAGAGCTGAAATATTTATGAATATTCTGCTCTTAGATACATACAGCTGTCTTCCAGGAAGGGGGAGGGAAAGTGAAACTTTGTTCAGTCTTGTCCAGCTCTTTGTGATCCCATGGACTGGAAATCTCTCCAGGCTCCTCTATCTATGGGATTCCCAGGCAAAAATCCTGGGGTGGGTAGCATTCCCTTCTCCAGGGGATCTTCCCAACACAGAGATTGGGCCTGTGTCTCCTGCAGCTTCTGTGTTGCAGGCAGATTCTTTGCCATCTGAGCCACCAGGGAAGCCCACTCTGCACTTAAATTTCCAGGGATGGGAGAGGAGCTGGAGGTTAATCAGCTGCCGGACGTCAATGAGTTAGTTAGCCATGCAATGAAGCCTCCATAAAACCTAGAGACCAGGTTCTAGAGCTTCCAGGCTGGTGATAATTTGGAGGTGCCAGGAGACTGGCCCCAGGAAGAGCCTGGAAAATCTGCACCACCACCCCCCCACCCCCGCTACACCTTGCCCTGAGTGTCTCCTCCATCTGACTGTTCCTGAGTTAGATTCTTTTGTAAGAAACTGGGACTCTAATGGATCAAATGCTTTCTGCTTTCTGTGAGCCACTTTAGCAAAGTAATCGAACTTGCAGAAGAGGTCATGGCAACCTCCAATCTATAGCCAGTTAGTCAGAAGGACAGGTAACAACTTCGACCTTCAGTGGGTTTCTGAAGCGGGGGTCGGGGTGCAGTCCTGTGGGTCTGTGCCCTTCACCCTGGCATCTGGCACCGCCTCCAAGTAGACAGTGTCAGAACTGAGTTGAACTGTAGGACACGCTGCTGGTATTGAAGAGTCGCTTGGTGGTGTGGAAGACACATGCATCTTAATAAGAAAGTTTAATAAATATGCTACTCAAGCAGCATATTTCAGTCAGGATTGCAAACAGACTTACCTTCAGTCGGAGTAAAGTGAAAGTCACATGTGGTAACAGAAACTCTACAGTCTTCCAGGCTCGGTTTTGCACAGATGAACCAAAGCTAGCTTCTTCCCCCTAACTTTTCTTTCTTTTTTTAATACCGTCCACACACCTGACAGCTGACCTTGTCAGGATAACCAAACTGTGTCACCTTTCAACGTATTATGAGAGAAACATATGTTGACTTGCTTCTTTCTATTATTACTATACTGTGTTAGTTACATGAATTCTACATAAACTGTCCTGTAACTTTGAGACACACGATAGCGTTGCTGTTAACGGCACAGTCTTTAGAGACAAACTAACATGAACTTAAGCCCTGGCATGAGAATGGAAGACGTCAGGTCTTCAGTGGTGCATTATGAACTGTGTGGCTTCCGTCGCCTTGTCTGTGAAATATTTACAATAATATACTTGGTGTTAAGGACTTTGTGAAGATCACACATATTAATTATACCACATTTTGAAGCATAGTATATGAGGATCCAGGTGTTACTAGAATTTAGTTTTTCTTAATCTGACATCTTCTTAGGCAATAAACTTACGTGAGCTGTTCCTGGGGCTACAGCTTCAAGGGAAACTGGAAACATAACCTCTTGCTAGGAAGGCCTATCTCCAGAGACACACTGTGACCTTCTAATACTAAAATGAACAGGAATATGGTGGAGAATGCATAAAGTGATCATACAATTTATTGCACAATTTACCTCATTTTTAAAAGTAAATGTTATGTTTGGGGCTCACAGCAACAATCAGCAGAAAATACAGAATTCCTAAACATCCCTTGCCCTCCCAAACACCAATCGCCCCCATCAACACCCTCCAGCAGAGAGACGCATCGTTACAATCAGTGAACCTACAGTAACACATCAATGTCACCCAAAGTCCACAGTTCACATCAGGCTCACTCTTGGTCTATATATTCTACAGTATCATAGTGTACTTTATAGGAAAAAGTATTGGTCATTCAGATGATAAAATATATGAGAAGTATATATTTGGTTTTTATCCTGGCTCATAGCTCCCCAAATCACTGGAATTCCTGAGAAGAAAGAGCAACAGAATAAGTTATCGTTATGCTAACATTTTTTAATAACACCATACTCCCTCACCCTTGGGACAATATGTAACTGCCCCTCTCATGGAGAACAAAATCAGCTTACAGCTTCTTCTTTCTCCTTCCTTCCCTCTCCTCCATCAAGCAAGTCTATTGAATGTTAAAATCTTTTCTGTTTGTTTTCTAAAATATATTTAGAACTCTGCAATTTCACCTCAGCTTTCAGTTCAGTCGCTCAGTAGTGTCTGACTCTTTGCAACCCCATGAATCGCAGCACGCCAGGCCTTCCTGTCCATCACCAACTTCCAGAGTTTACTCAAACTCATGTCCATTGAGTTGGTGATGCCATCCAGCCATCTCATCCTCGGTCGTCCCCTTCTCCTCCTGACCCCAATCCCTCCCAGCATCAAAGTCTTTTCCAATGTGTCAACGCTTCGCATCAGGTAGCCAAAATATTGGAGTTTCAGCTTTCGTATCATTCCTTCCAATGAACAGCCAGGACTGATCTCCTTTAGGATGGACTGGTTGGATCTCCTTGCAGTCCAAGGGACTCTCAAGAGTCTTCTCCAATACCAAGTTCAGCTTCACAGTATTTTTATTCGATTTCCACTTATAACCTATGAAGGAAGGAAGGAAAGGACAGAAGGAAGGAAGAAAGGAGAGAAGTGAGGAAATTAATTAAAAGTCCATCAATTGGAGAATAATTAAACTATGTTACCTCGACCTAGTGAAATACTATTCAGATATTAGGAAGAGGGAAATCAATTTAGGTATACTGATATGATGATTTGAAACAGCTCAACTGGAATTCCATCACCTCCACTAGCTTTGTTCGTAGTGATACTTTCTAAGGCCCACTTGACTTCACATTCCAAGATGTCTGGCTCTAGATTAGTGATCACATCATCATGATTACCTGGGTCGTGAAGATCTTTTTGTACAGTTCTTCCATGTAGTCTTGCCATCTCTTCTTAATATCTTCTGCTTCTGTTAGGTCCATACAATTTCTGTCCTTTATCAAGCCCATCTTTTCATGAAATGTTCGGTTGGTATCTCTAATTTTCTTGAAGAGATCTCTAGTCTTTCCCATTCTATTGTTTTCCTCTATTTCTTTGCATTGATCACTGAGGAAGGCTTTCTTATCTCTCCTTGCTATTCTTTGGAACTCTGCATTCAGATGATTACATCTTTCCTTTTCTTTTTCTCAAATCGTGAAAGATAATGCTGTGAAAGTGCTGCACTCAATATGCCTGCAAATTTGGAAAACTCAGCAGAGGCCACAGGACTGGAAAAGGTCCATTTTCATTCCAATTCCAAAGAAAGACAATGCTAAAGAATGCTCAAACTACTGCACAATTGCATTCATCTCACATGCTAGTAAAGTCATGCTCAAAATTCTCCAAGCCAGTCTTCAGCAATACGTGAACTGTGAACTCCCTGATGTTCAAGCTGGTTTTAGAAAAGGCAGAGGAGCCAGAGATCAAATTGCCAACATCTGCTGGATCATGGAAAAAGCAAGAGAGTTCCAGAAAAACATCTATTTCTGCTTGATTGACTATGCCAAAGCCTTTGACTGTGTGAATCACAATAAACTGTGGAAAATTCTGAAAGAGATGGGAATACCAGACCACCTGACCTGCCTCTTGAGAAACCTGTATGCAGGTCAGGAAGCAACAGTTAAAAATGGACATGGAACAAGAGACTGGTTCCAAATAGGAAAAGGAGTACGTCAAGGCTGTATATTGTCACCCTGCTTATTTAACTTATATGCAGAGTACATCATGAGAAACACTGGACTGGAAGAAACACAAGCTGGAATCAAGATTGCCGGGAGAAATATCAATAACCTCAGATATGCAGATGACACCACCTTTATGGCAGCAAGTAAAGAGCTCAAAAGCCTCTTGATGAAAGTAAAAGAGGAGAGTGAAAAAGTTGGCTTAAAGCTCAACATTCAGAAAATGAAGATTATGGCATCCGGTCCCATTACTTCATGGGAAATAGATGGAGAAACAGTGGAAACAGTGTCAGACTTTATTTTGGGGGCTCCAAAATCACTGCAGATGGTGACTGCAGCCATGAAATTAGAAGACACTTACTCCTTGGAAGAAAAGTTATGACCAACCTAGATAGCATATTCAAAAGCAGAGACATTACTTTGCTGACTAAGGTCTTTCTAGTCAAGGCTATGGTTTTTCCTGTGGTCATTTATGGATGTAAGAGTTGGATTGTGAGGAAGGCTGAGCATCAAAGAATTGATGCTTTTGAAGTGTGGTGTTGGAGAAGACTCCTGAGAGTCCCTTGGACTGCAAGGAGATCCAACCAGTCCATTCTGAAGGAGATCAGCCCTGGGATTTCTTTGGAAGGAATGATGCTAAAGCTCAAACTCCAGTACTTTGGCCACCTCATGTGAAGGGTTGACTCGTTGGAAAAGACTCTGATGCTGGGAGGGATTGGGGGCAGGGAGGAGAAGGGGTCGACCGAGGATGAAATGGCTGGATGGCATCACGGACTCGATGGACGTGAGTCTGAGTGAACTCCGGGAGATGGTGATGGACAGGGAGGCCTGGCGTGCTGCGATTCATGGTGCCGCAAAGAGTCGGACACGACTGAGCGACTGAACTGAACTGAACTGATATGGTGATAGGCCTATCGTGTATCATCAACAACAAAAAAACCCCGAAGGGTTAGGATAATATATATGATGTCGTATATAATATACACCTCAATAAATTCATATATATAAATTAAAAATACGTATGTGTGTATGGAAACACATGCGTGTGTGCCTAGTTACAGCTGATGTGTGCGTGCCTGCTCAGTGTTGTCCTGCATCTGGAAGACAGAGCAAATGCTTTTCAGAGTTGTGCAGACTGAGGAAGTTTATCTGGGGTTTTCAGAGCAATGAAGGAGGGCTTCTCTGGTGGCTGAGTGGTAAAGAATCCGCCTGCCAATGCAGGAGACACGAGTTTGAACTTTGATCCAGGAAGATCCCACGTGCCGCAGAGCAGCTAACTCCATGTGTCACAACTGTTGAGCCCACACACACCTTAGAGCCCGAAGCCACTGCAGGGAGAAGCCCCAGCACCGCGACTAGAGAAGAGGCAAGCAGGAACGAAGACCCCGAACAGCCAAAAGCAAACAAATAAGGAAAAGGAAAAGAATGAAGGGAATTTTCATTCTTTGCTCCATTACATTTGTATTATTTGAACTGTTTACAATGTCAAAGAGCTGCTCTCATGTCCTTGCCTGGAGAATCCCAGGGACGGGGGGGAGCCTGGTGGGCTGCCGTCTATGGGGTCGCACAGAGTTGGACACGACTGAAGTGACTTAGCAGCAGCAGCAGCAGCATGTTTGAAAACATAATAAACTATTTAAAATTGTAATTCTTAAGATATCTGGTTGTAGGAAAAATGAATGCTAATACAAAACTGAATTTTTATTTTCTCACAAAGCTATGTTGAAAGTGTTTGAAAACAGGTTAAAACCCCTGTCCACTGAACCCTTGTCTTTTGTCTGACAGCTGGTCCTCAGTGTGTCTGAGAGGAGTGTTCGTGCAAACTCCTTCTCAGCTCGGCTGCTTCCTCTTCCATTTGCTCCAGTTTTCCTCCAAAGGAATCACGCTGGGTCTCCCTGAACTCAGTCTGAATGTGTGATGTTCTCCAGCGTTTTGATCTTTCTTTTTATGAAGAAATAGATTTCAATGAATTCTTCATTTCCCTGTGAAACATGAAAGCTTCTCTGTGTAGTGCTGGGCAGCCCCGCTCTGAGCCTCGGGAGGTCCTAGGGTGGTCACCAAGTCAGTAATCCTTTGGTTTTTGACTTTGCCACCTTGCCCCACAAGCAGGCAAAACATCTATGCCAGGTTTCCTTTCATATGCGCCACAATAAGCCATGATCATACAACACAATTTTTGCCCAAAAGCAAAATGGTGATCACTGTATTAACGACATGATCCCCACACCCTGCACACCTAACTGAGGTGGTAACTGAGTGAATGAGTAGTTTGCCAGATCACTTTGCAGGCTCGCCTTCTTTATCTTTCTTTCTGCTACCATCTCCCTCTCCAGCCTCTACAGGACTTTTCCAAACTCTCTCTGGTCTCTCTCCCCATGTATTCTGACACATTCTCAGCAGGTGTCTCCCTCCTTCATGGAGGAAATAGAAACCGGGGGACCAGAGGCGCCTCGTTCCAGCCAGAAACCCAGTTCCTCCCACCCAGCTAAGGCTAAGGCTGCCTTTAACTTCTGCCTGGGGTCCTGTCTCTTTTCTCTGCATCGTTATGCCATTTTCCCCCATTATCTCCCATCCATTCTTCTTCTTTTTTTCACTGTCAGTTACTGTAGAGGATAGAAACCCAAGTATTTATAGGTTGGAAACAAAAAGTATACATTTCTGCACAATATACCCAGATGTTAACCCAAATAGATATACAGGCACAATACAACACAGAGTCGATGGAGGAAATCTAACGACTCATGCTTTACCGCGCTGAGGGATCCAAGGAGAATGTCACCACCCATGTTAACAAGACTCACCACTTGTCCTTCTTTATCCACCCATCCGCATCCATTTGAACAGGTTCTGACTTCTCACATTTTATTCAAAATTCCAAAATTCCCCCTTATCCTCACCTCCCAGTCCACACCTCTCCCTTTCACTGTGACACTTACTGCCATGCCCATCACCGTCATGTTTCTGGACCCTCTGTTTCTTCCTCAGTGTGCTCTTGTCTCAGTCTCACGTGGAATGATGCTGCTCCTCTCCAAGTGACCAGTAACATCCAAGAAGCGTCTCCAGTCCTCAGCGCTCCTGGTTTTCATTCCACAACTCCAGCCCTTCCTCGTCACTTTGCTTTGTTAGACCTTTTCCTATAGCTAATCACCAAACTCTGAATACCCTCAAAGTCCTGAACTAAACATACTTCTAAGCTTAACCTGAAACACTCACCCATTTCATTAGTTTTAATAGACTTCTACTAACTGATGACTCCAATTCAGGCCCAAGGCTCTGCTCTGATATGTAGCCTTGTAAGTCTCTTGGACTGCAAAGATATCAGGCTGGTCAATCCTAAAGGAAATCAACCTTAACTTTCATTGGAGACCACTTGACCTGCCTCCTGAGAAACCTGTATGTGGGTCAAGAAACAATAGTTAGAACTAGACATGGGACAACAGACTGATTCCAAATTGGGAAAGGAGAATGTCAAGGCTGTATATTGTCACCCTGCTTATTTAACTTATATGCAGAGTACATCATGAGAAACTCTGGGCTGGATGAAGCACAGCTGGAATCAAGATTGCTGGGAGAAATATCAATAACCTCAGATGTGCAGATGATACAACACTTCTGCCACAAAGTGAATAGGAACTAAAGAGCCTCTTGATGAGAGTGAAAGAGGAGAATGAAAATGCTGGCTTGAAACTCAACATTCAGAAAACTAAGATCATGGCATCTGGTCCCATTACTTCATGGCAAATAGATGGGGAAACAGTGGAAACAGTGTCAGACTTTATTTTTGGGGGTCCACAATCACTGCAGATGTTGACTGCAGTCTTGAAATTAAAAGACACTTGCTCTTTGGAGGAAAAGCTATGACCAACCTAGACAGCGTATTAAAAGCAGAGACATTACTTTGCCAACAAAGGTCCGTCTAGTCAAGGCTAAGGTTTTTCCAGTAGTCATGTATGGATGTGAGAGTTTGACTATAAAGAAACCTGAGCACTGAAGAACTGATGCTTTTGAACTGTGGTGCTGGGGAAGACTCTTGAGAGTCCCTTGGCTGCAAGGGGATCCAACCAGTCCATCCTAAAGGAGATCAGTCCTGAATATCCATTGGGAGAACTGATGCTGAAGCTGAAACTCCAATCCTTTGGCCACCTGATGGGAAGAACTGACTCATTGGAAAAGACCCTGATGCTGGGAAAGATTGACAGCGTGAAGAGAAGGGGACGACAGAGAATGAGATGGTTGGATGGCATCACTGACTCAGTGGACATGAGTTTGAGTAACCTCTGGGAGCTGGTGATGGACAGGGAGGCCTGGTGTGGTGCAGCCCATGGGGTTGCAAAGAGTTGGACCTGACTTAGCAAATGAACAGCAACAATCACTCTCAGACTGGGTTCCTGGGGAAGCAGGCTATGAGGTGGGAATCAGGAGCAAGAGGATTTGGGGAGGACTCTTAGAATCCACACCTGTGGAAGGGAGAAGGAGGAGGCAGACAGGAGCAGCTGAGCTGGGCGAAGTTGCCACCAGCGGCATCACCTCCCTCTGTGGGGGGCTGTGCAAACGAGTGACTCTTTAGATTGATTTGTCCTGAGCTGGAGTGAGGGGGAAGCTTTAGAGCTCCTGCTGATCCATCATTGGTGCAGGCACCCTGGGGAGAAGTTGTGACTTTGGAAGGGGAGGCACTTCACCTGAGACAACCCCCTTGGGGAGCTGACAGCCGAGAGCTCTCAGCAGCTAAGAGGTCCATCTTGTTTCTGAAAGCAGTCTGGGTGGTTCATCACAGCACTGACTGTAAGAATCAACTACTTATGTAGTATTTCTACCTGACTACTCCACAAACACCTTAAAGGTAACATCTCTGAGACCCACATCTTCATGCTAACCCCTCACATAGCTTCTCCTGCATCTCCACATCACACTGAGATGGACGTTTGGTTTGTTTAGTCCAGACAAGACCCACAGTCCCGCTTCAGTGCTTTCTGTCCAGGGCACAGCGTCACTGGGTGTGCCCAGTACTTGGGTCTGTGTGTGCCATTCCTGCTACTTGGGTTATCTTCCTAGTTTTGTAAGCCCCAGACTTAACTTTTCCGCGAATTGTCCTACAGCTCAGTTATACCAAAAAGTTAATTACTTCTCCCTCAAGGCCACTCCTTTAAATGCTCCATTGCTCTCTTGTTCACACTCTTATTTCTTTAGCATTAGAAGTTTACAAAACGGCAGCTGATAAGCCACATTGCTCACAAAACTTTTGGCGTCCCACCTCCCAAGGGGACAGGGAAGCCTGGCATGCTGCAGTCCATGGGGCCACAAAGGTTCGGACATGACTTAGCGACTAATCAACAACAACAAACATAAAGATCAATAGATTTCACAATTATCACAGGCGAGGACATAGCAATACTGGACACAATATCCCCATGTGACTATTATCCACCTTGACTGAACCTTCTGTTTCCTGGGATAAAGCAAGGTCAATACTGTTCATAAACAGAACAATTGCTGAATTCATTGGAAAAGGTTAATACTTTTTTTTTTAACTTATGAAACGTATGTACCATTGCTAAATTACTTTTTAAATGCAGAAACCCACATTTAAAAATAAGCCACTAGGAAGTAAATCAGGGAGATAGGAAGCTACCCAGGTTGAACAAAGCTTACCGTGAGCAGTTCCCCTCAAATACCCTTAGAACTCCACCATCCATTCACTTGTTATGTCTGAATTAATGACAAATAATACAAGTTTAGCTCTTGTACTAAATTAAATATTCTTCTTTTGTGAGTTCCTTGACATAATGAGCTGAATTTTATTCATCTCTGAATCCTGCATTAGCTGCGACACAGCACGTGATATCAATATCATTCTTAATGGATTAATTGATGAATTAGTTGGAAAGGATTAATACTTTCCTATTGATATTGTTGAGAAGGTCCCCAGGAGAAGGAACTAATAACCCACTCCAATATTCTTGCCTGTAAAATCCTATGGACGGAAGAGCCTGGTGGGCAACAGTCCATCGGGTCACAAAAGAGTCGGACACAACTCAGTGACTTAACAACCACAGCAACAAACCGTGTGTGTTTTAGAACTATCCTTCCTCGAGTCCATATTCATTACTTCCATTAATCTCCAAGAGTGGTTTTTCAGAGTGGATCTCATAAAATTGAAATTTGACTGAAATATATATGGTTTAACATCAAATGAATCTGTGTTTAATCCACAAAGTTAGGTCCAACCACAGCTTCACTCCCAGAGAAACTCTCTTAACCCAGCAGCAGGAATTGTACGTCAGGGCTGAATGTCTGGAATGTCGTCATGCCAGAAAAATAACTTCTTGAGTTAGACCAACTGTACACTTTCTAGAGAGGAAAATGCGTGGTTCTGGCAAACAACCAGTCCTAACAAGGGTCCTAGGACCAGAGGTGCTTGGGAGTAAACTGTAACAGCGATTGGACGAATAACTTTCCTTCATACTGAAAAGTGACCGAGTGGTGTTTCAGGACACCAATAGAGCCCAGTGTTACTGACACACTGTCTCTTGGTGTGTGACCTGCCTATCTTGGTGGTCTCATTGATCTCAGATTTTCTAACCTGGAAGATTCCAATAATGGCCTGATCTAGAAAATAACTAAAAGTGTGTAATATAAAAATAGCAAGTGTTGTTCTTTTCATAACTGTGTTCTGTGGGCAACATTTGAACAGGTGAATGGTTCACTAACTCACAATTTGATTACTAACCCTGTTGCTAATAGTACAGTTGATTTTAAAAGTTCTTTATCCTTCGAAAGTCTGAAGGGCAGCCTCATCCGCATTTTATAAAGTAAATCCTCTAACATAATGTATAGTTTCACAGCTCTAGTGAGACTGGTTCTTCCCTACTGACATAAATATTGAACTAAAAGTAACAGAAAACACTGCTATTAACAAAGATTACAAAGACAGATGGGAATTCCTGCACGTATACTGAGGACCGTATAGCCCAGTGAATGGGCTTTCGGAGCCTGTAGATCAGTTTTTAATAGATGGAAGACATTCGGCAAAGATGAAGTCACACGGCAAGTCAACCAAACTAGAAATAAAACAATATATTTGGCTTTTATTTATAGAAAATATCCGGTGTAAATAGTTTAGAGTCAAATCTTCGTGCAAGTAAAAACTTAGAGGTTTTTATCCAACAGTTTTCTTCTAACAATTATGCTTTATAAAAGACTTTATAGTGTGTCAAAATGCTGTTCATCTTATGCCATTCATTTTTATGTCCTTAAGGGTTCTTGATAAGACAACATCCTTGATCAGAATGAAAAAAAGAAAAGGGGGAAGGAGTTGAAATAAGCATCATATCTGGTCAAGTATTTATGACACTCTTAACCATTCACTATTCATATAATTGGTCCTTGTTTTAATGAGGTACTGATAAAAGCAAGTAACCATCCTTGATAAATTATACCACCAATTTCTTTTTAAAAACTCAATGTCATTAACTACACTAACATCATTTTCTGCAATTTTTCCAAGTTGCATATTCTTTTTTGTCCTAGAAATTGGAAATGCAAGATATAATGAAATATTTAACTAGCACATAAATTTTTCAACTCTGATTTTCATTGCAATAAAAAATAAAAAACTTTTACACCTATGTGTCTTGTGAATGCTTCTTATGTAGTTCATATAGTGATTCATTATGATCACTAGAAGAGCATCACATGTACTTTGCCATTAAGTAATTTAAAAATATTCTTAGTTGAATACAGAGTATAATTCACATTTTACAATGTATCTTCAAAAGGGGCAAAATTCTGACCTGATAAAATTAATTCCATTATTATATAATTCTTATATAGAAATGAGTTCCTGAAAATAAATGCCATAATCTCATCATTGTTACTAACATGCTCTTGCCTCAGTAGAAAGTTTGTCCAGTTGTGCTTCCCATCATTGTTGCTTATACATACACTTCTATGGAAAATGGTTGAAAATGTGATTTCTTTTATCTCAGAACATATAGATTAATTTTTCCACATTTAGATGTGATTCATATAAATTGATTTATTTATCCAATTGCCAAAGAGTCACAAATACCAAATAGCAAACAGGGCTTTGATCTTAGACCACCCAGAAAGCTTGTTGAATTAGTTAATGCTTCTTGAAGTTCACTTGCTTTAAAAATAAACATTTTCCCCCTCTATAATGACCATAAAGTAGGAGTGTTGCAGAACCTGATACGTCTGAAATTTATAGCATAATGAATCTCATGAATAACAGTCTGAATAGAAAAAAATAAAGAGGCACAAGCTCCTTCTTACCTTTCTCTTTGAACACATCTTGGGTAATTGAATTGTCCTCTGTCACACTGCACTCGGGATTCCGATACAGAAACCGGAAACCCAGCTATATAAGTATCTCTCTTACAAAGAAACTCAACGTACTCGCCATGGAAAATATATGGTCTATTGTCAAAATTCCATTTCAGAAGTAAATTATTATTTTCCATTGTATCAAAAGATAATGTGCAAGGCTCTGAAAACAAAACAAAACAAAACTATCTTGATGCCTTTCAGTATTAGCCATTGCATTGTTTTCTCATAATGACCTTAAAATTCCCAGGCATTAGAGCAGTAAGTAAGTTAGTTGGAACTAATACTCAAGTCAGAAAATATGTTCAAAGCTCACAGAAAGCAGTCTGTTATTTACCTCTGTTGCCTTGAATTTGGAAAAAGGGTACATTCTACCAGTTACTGAGTTTTATGCCATTAAGGTTTTCAAAGACAGCAAAAAAAAGATGTTTTTAGAAAATATTGATCAAACAGTCATTGAAATAGTTTTTTCCCTTTTTCTTCTTCAGAAAGTACAAATAAAACATCCATGGGACAAACCATTGATCGCTGGACAGATAGCATTTTATGGAAAGGTAAGAGTCGGACACGACTGAAGCGACTTAGCAGCAACAGCAGCAGAAACAAGCTGGACTCCTGACACTGACTCAGTCCAAGAAAGCGGAAGAGAGGAAATAATAAAGACAAAAATGCAAATTAATTAAATAGCAACATATGAAGAAAGTATCCAAAAAAATGAAGATATTGGCTCTTGAAAAGACTAATAAAATTTATAGACAAGATATGACAAGAAAGAGATATATCTTCACAGCAGTAATGACAGAACACACATCACTAAAGCACTGAAAAGAGTGTAAAAGGATGTTATGAACATTATGTCAATACATTTGATAATTTAGGTACAGTGGATAAATACAAACCACTTCCTACTGAAACTGAAAGAAGAGATAATAACCTGGTATTTATTAAACAAACTGAAAGCTGTAATTGAAAATCTCTCCTCAAAAAAATCCTCAAGGCTCAGGTGAGATCTCTGATAAATTCTTAAAATTATTAAGAAAGAAATAGTATCACTCAGACAAATCCAGAGAACTGATGAGGGAATACTTTTCAACTTGTATGAGGTTAGCAGAAACTAAACCAAAAGGTAAATAGCAAACCAATCTCTCACATGGCAAAGATACATTAGTCATAAGTAGAATATTAGCAAATAAAGTTCAGCAGTATATAAAAGCATAATGCATCACAATCATGTGAGATTTGTTACAGAAATGCAAACACGCTTTAACCTTCAAAAAGAAGCAATGTAATTCCAGGGGGAAAAAGAGCAAAGATAATAATCATATGATTGTTTCTACAGATACAGCTAAAATTAAACTCACTGAGGTTTTCTTTAAACTCTTAACAAAATAGAAATAGGTGGCTTCTGTATCTTTAATCTGAGTTTTATAAGTATTTGTAACACCATAGTTAAAGAATAATACTGGAAGAGTTACTTATAAGATTGGAACACAAGGATACACACCGCTTCTTCTATTCAGCCTTGTACAAAAGTCCAAGACAGTGAAATAAGAAAATAAATGAAATAAATGTAAACACAAAGAAATTTTTCTTTTTATTTAAAAATGTAATTTGGCGCCTCCTGCGAATCTCGGGAAGTGGTGTCGCTGCTCTAGGCTGCCTTGCCAGCGAGGCAGGAACGTGTCTCCCCTCCTAGACCGAGGGGGCCATTCCTGTGCTGTCTCCTGCTGTCTGCGTGTTTCCTAGCAGCACCGATAACACCATGACCGCGCTTAGCCTGGTTACACACGCCGCACGGCTTACACGCCCGTAGGTCCTACTAGCCCCGTACCTGATGTACGGTTTGTACTTAAGAAGTGCGTGTTGGGAGGGCTGGACTCCCGCTGATGATGATCTAGAGGCTCACCTGGGGCTTCCCAGGTGGCACCAGTGGTGGAGAATCTGCCTGCCAAGGTAGGAGACGCAAAAGGCACAGGGTCGATTCCTGGGTCGGGAAGACCCCTGGAGTAGAAAATGGCAACCCATTCTGGTATTCTTGCCTGGACAATCTCATGGACAGAGGGGCCTGCAGGGCTACAGCCCATGGGCTGCAAAGAGTTGGACCCGACTGAGCGAATAAGCACACACAATAACCAGATCTAGAGCAAAGACCAGTAAATTATCAGGCACACTAATAAAATAAAACGAATGAAACTTAAGTGTTATATTAGTCTTCAGTTCAGTTCAGTTGCTTGTCTGACTCTTTGCAACCCCATGAACTGTGACACTCCAGGCCTCCCTGTCCATCACCAGCTCCCGGAGTCCACCCAAACCCATGTCCACTGAGTCAGTGATGCCATCCAGCCATCTCATCCTATATTAGTGTTATATCAACACAAAGAGAAGAGAAAGTGGAAAATCGGGCTCAGTTTGAACAAATAGAGACACACGTAGCACTACATACCCAAACACGAAGGTGGTGTAGTCCACACGCCCTCTAAACAGTGGGACTCCCTGGCCCCCTGAAGGAAATGGTGCTCGAAACATACGTATTCCACTGAAGAACCGTTCTCATAGGTGTTGAGTGTTGAACTCTTAATAACTCCATTTTTAATAGCTGGGGAGATGCACACATCCTTTTAGATTCTGCAAAAACGATTGTTAAAGTCCACAGTGAATTACAGAAATAAAACAAGATGCTTCATGTCAAAGCATTTTTAAGACAACTCTCAAATAATTTTTAAATATCAAAAGCATTTTCTGCTGTCACGTCATACATAAAATTTATGCTTGCAATTAGAATATCATAGCATTAAATACACATTTAAAACTAGCCAAGTATTAACAATCATGGTTTTACTTTTCCCCTTTCTGTCTTCCAAAAGTGAAAGGTGTAAGATCTGTCTCAAAGCCATGTTTCTGAATGCACTCTCTTCCTTTTTTCCTTATTAAAAGAGACAGTCCCCTGTCTAAGAAGTCCACAAATTCTCTCCCTCTGGTTCAAGTTCCCTTCTGAGACAATGCTCTCTGGCTCACCCTGAGGTGACCTTTACCAGCATACTGGTTGCCCACAAGAAAGTGATCCATCCTCTGAAAGTCTGGTGACATTTGCAAAATCTCATGACTTCTCCCTTTATAAAATTGACTTATGAAGTTAAAAGATGTCCTCATCGTCATCCTATTTAAGGGTATGTGCTAACTGGCAACTGATCAGCTCATTCCCAGTTTTATAGATTGGATGATGAGGGTGGTAGATAGCTTATGGTCTTATCCTTTGAACCATATTGATCACGAGCGATATTGGTCACCTAAGAAATTGTCAGGAAGCACTGTTTTTTGTTTGTTTGTTTTCTTGGCTGCAGCATGCTGAACTTTTCTGGACTAGGGATCAGAAACTGAGGTCCCTGCAGTGAAATTAATGGAGCCTTCACCACTGTACCATCAGGGAAGTCAGAAAGCACTGTTGTCTTACCTTTTCTAATACATGACGGATATTTCACTTCTCCTCTATTACACTGCACAGATAATTCAGAGGATGGGGCTGATGGAGACAACTCATATCCCTGCTTACATACAAAATCGATTAAATCTCCATGTAAGATCTTTCCCTCATAATTCCACTTCATCTCCACGTTATTTCTGTGCATGTCACCCACGTTAACAGTACACGGCTCTGTAAAACAAAGTCTGTTTTAAATTCTTTTCTCATCTTACAAGTATGAGAGTGATACATTTTTACAATAAAATTATATAGGCATGAATAGCAGTATTTTATATTTACCACTTTGTATTATTAAAGCTCTTCACATACACAATAAAGTATATATTACATTACTAACAAGTGAATTTATATATTTCATATAACCTCTGTTATACCATAAATTAAAACCAAATAAAACCAACTGAAACAAATAGACCAATTGAAACCAAATAAAAACTTAATTTGAAACATTAAAAATATTGTTTAGGACCAGCAACCACTTAGATTCATCATAATTTCCTTTCTATAAAATAAAAACCTTCAAACAGGAAATGTACTTATTGTGTTATATTTGTGGGACTCCTGTCACTTGATATTCATCAGCAAATAAAACAAAGCTCCTTGACTTCATGGAGATTGCCTTCTAACCGGAAGAAATGCAATACCCTAAACAATAAAGGTGCTGAATATATGGATCTTGTTTGTCCATCTTTTTTTTTTTAATTACAATATTGTATTTGTTTTGCCATACATTGACATGAATCAGCCACAGGTGAACACAATCTCCCAATGCCGAAGCCCCCTCCCACCTCCCACCCCACATCCTCTACCTGAATCATCCCGTGCACCAGCCCCATGCATCTTGCATCCTGCATTGAACATAGACTGGCGCTTCGTTTCTTACAAGAAAGTATACATGTTTCAATGCCATTCTCCCAAACCATCCCACCCTTTCCCTCTCCCTCAGAGTCCAAAAGTCCGTTCTATACCTCTGTGTCTCTTTTGTTGTCTCACATATAGGGTCATCATTACTATCTTCTAAATTCCATATATATGTGTCAGTATACTGTATTGGTGTTTTTCTTTCTGGTTTATTTCACTCTGTATAATCGGTTCCAATTTCATCCATCTCATTAGAACTGAGTCAAATTTATTCTTTTTAAGGGCTGAGTAGTACTCCATTGTGTATATGTACCACAGCTTTCTTATCCATTCATCTGCTGATGGACATCTAGGTTGCTTCCATGTCCTGGCTATTATAAACAGTGCTGCAGTGAACATTGGGGTACATGTGTCTCTTTCAGTTCTGGTTTCCTTGGTGTGTATGCCCAGCAGTGGGATTGCTGGGTCATAAGGCAGTTCTATTTGCAATTTTTAAGGAATCTCCACACTGTTTTCCATAATGGTTGTACTAGTTTGCATTCCCACCAGCAGTATAAGAGGGTTCCCTTTTCTCCACATCCTCTCCAGCATTTATTGCTTGTAGACTTTTGGATCGCAGCCATTCTGACTGGTGTGAAATGGTACCTCATTGTGGTCTTGATTTGCATTTCTCTGATAATGAGTGATGTTGAACATCTTTTCATGTGTTTGTTAGCCATCCGTATGTCTTCTTTGGAGAAATGCCTATTTAGTTCTTTGGCCCATTTTTTGATTGGATCGTTTATTTTTCTGGAGTTGAGCTGCATAAGTTGCTTATATATCTTTGAGATTAGTTGTTTGTCAGTTGTTTCATTTGCTATTGTTTTCTCCCATTCAGAAGGCTGTCTTTTCACCTTGCTTATAGTTTCCTTTGTTGTGCAGAAGCTTTTAATTTTAATTAGATCCCATTTGTTTATTTTTGCTTTTATTTCCAGTATACTGGGAGTTGAATCATAGAGGATCCTGCTGTGATTTATGTCGGAGAGTGTTTTTCCTATGTTCTCCTCTAGGAGTTTTATAGTTTCTGGTCTTACATTTAGATCTTTAATCCATTTTGAGTTTATTTTTGTGTATGGTGTTAGAAAGAGGTCTAGTTTCATTCTTTAACAAGTGGTTGACCAGTTTTCCCAGCACCACCTGTTAGAGAGACTGTCTTTACTCCATTGTATATTCTTGCCTCCTTTGTTGAAGATAAGGTCTCCATAGGTGTGTGGGTTTATCTCAGGGCTTTCTATTTTGTTCCACTGATCTATATTTCTGTCTTTGTGCCAGTACCATACTGTCTTAATGACTGTGGCTTTGTAGTAGAGTCTGAAGTCAGGCAAGTTGATTCCTCCAGTTCCATTCTTCTTTCTCAAGATTGCTTTGGCTATTCGAGGTTTTTTGTATTTCCATACAAATCTTGAGATTATTTGATATAGTTCTGTGAAAAATACTGCTGGTAGCTTAATGGGAATTGCATTGAATCTGTAGATTGCTTTAGGTAGTGTACTCATTTTCACTATATTGACTCTTCCAACCCATGAGCATGATATATTTCTCCATCTATTAGTGTCCTCTTTGATTTCTCTCATCAGTGTTTTATAGTTTTCAATATATAGGTCTTTAGTTTCTTTAGGTAGGAATATTCCTAAGTATTTTATTCTTTTCTTTGCAATGGTGAATGGAATTGTTTCCTTGACTTCTTTTTCTACTTTCTCATTATTACTGTATAGGAATGCAAGGGATTTCTGAGTGTTGATTTTATATCCTGCAACTTTACTATATTCATTGATTAGCTCTAGTAGTTTCCTGGTGGAGTCTTTAGGATTTTCTATGTAGAGGATCATGTTATCTGCAAACAGTGAGAGTTTTACTTCTTCTTTTCCAATTTGGATTCCTTGTATTTCTTTTTCTGCTCTGATTGCTGTGGCCAAAACTTCCAGTACAATGTTGAAGAGCAGTGGTGAAAGTGGACACCCTTGTCTTGTTCCTGACTTTAGGGGAAATGGTTTCAATTTTTCACCATTGAGGATAATGTTAGCTGTGGGTTTGTCATATATAGCTTTTATTATGTTGAGGTATGTTCCTTCTATTCCTGCTTTCTGGAGAGTTTTTATCATAAATGGATGTTGAATTTTGTCAAAGGCTTTTTCTGCATCTATTGAGATAATCATATGATTTTTATTTCTCAGTTTGTTAATGTGATGAATTACATTGATTGACTTGCGGATATTGAAGAATCCTTGCATCCCTGGGATAAAGCCCACTTGGTCATGATGTATGATCTCTTTAATGTGTTGCTGGATTCTGATTGCTAGGATTTTGTTGAGGATTTTTGCATCTATGTTCATCAGTGATATTGGCCTGTAGTTTTCTTTTTTGTGGTGTCTTTGTCAGGTTTTGGTATTAGGGTGATGGTGGCCTCAGAGAATGAGTTTGGAAGTTTACCTTCCTCTGCAATTTTCTGGAATAGTTTCAGTAAGATAGGGGTTAGCTCTTCTCGAAATTTTTGGTAGAATTCAGCTGTGAAGCCGTCTGGACCTGGGCTTTTGTTTGCTGGAAGATTTCTGATTATAGTTTCAATTTCCATGCTTGTGATGGGTCTGTTAAGATTTTCTATTTCTTCCTGGTTCAGTTTTGGAAAGTTGTACTTTTCTAAGAATTTGTCCATTTCTTCCAAGTTGTCCATTTTATTGGCATATAATTGCTGATAGTAGTCTCTTATGATTCTTTGTATTTCTGAGTTGTCTGTTGTGATCTCTCCATTTTCATTTCTAATTTTGTTGATTTGATTTTTTTCTCTTTGTTTCTTGATGAGTCTGGCTAATGGTTTGTCAATTTTATTTATCCTTTCAAAGAACCAGCTTTTTGCTTTGTTGATTTTTGCTATGGTCTCTTTTGTTTCTTTTGCATTTATTTCTGCCCTAATTTTTAGGATTTCTTTCCTTCTACTAACTCTGGGGTTCTCTATTTCTTCCTTTTCTATTGCTTTAGGTGTAGAGTTAGGTTATTTATTTGACTTTTTTCTTGTTTCTTGAGGTATGCCTGTATTGCTATGAACTTTCCTCTTAGGACTGCTTTTATAGTGTCCCAAAGGTTTTGTGTAGTTGTGTTTTCATTTTCATTCGTTTCGATGCATATTTTGATTTCTTTTTGATTTCTTCTGTAATTTGTTGATTACTCAGAAGGGTGTTGTTCAGCCTCCAAATGTTGAAATTTTTAATAGTTTTTCTCCTATAATTGAGATCTAACCTTAGTGCATTATGGTCAGAGAAGATGCTTGGAATAATTTCGATTTTTTTGAATTTATCAAGGTTAGATTTATGACCCAGAATGTGATCTATCCTGGAAAAGGTTCTGTGTGCACTTGAGTAAAAGGTGAAATTCATTGTTTTGGGGTGAAATGTCCTATAGATATCAATTAGGTCTAACCGGTCAATTGTATCGTTTAACGTTTACGTTTCTTTGTTAATTTTCTGCTTAGTTGATCTGTCCATAGGTGTGAGTGGGGTATTAAAGTCTCCCACTATTATTGTGTTATTATTAATTTCCCCTTTCATGCTTGTTAGCAATTGTCTTACATATTGCGGTGCTCCTATGTTGGGTGCATATATATTTATAATTGTTATATCTTCTTCTTGGATTGATCCTTTAATCATTATGTAGTGGCCTTCTTTGTCCCTTTTCACAGCCTTTGTTTTAAAGTCTATTTTATCGGATATGAGTATTGCTACTCCTGCTTTCTTTCGGTCTTTATTTGCATGGAATATCTTTTTCCAGCCCTTCACTTTTAGTCTGTATGTGTCCGTTGTTTTGAGGTGGGTCTCTTGTAGGCAGCATATATAGGGATCTTGTTTTTGTATCCATTCAGCCAGTCTTTGCCTTTTGGTTGGGGCATTCAACCCATTTACATTTAAGGTAATTATTGATAAGTATGCTCCTGTTGCCATTTACTTTATTGTTTTGGGTTCGGGTTTATACGTCCTTTTTGTGTTTCCTTTCTAAAGTCTATCCTTTAGTATTTGTTGGAGAGCTGGTTTGGTGGTGCTGAATTCTCTCAGCTTTTGCTTGTCTGTAAAGCTTTTGATTTCTCCTTCGTATTTGAATGAGATCCTTGCTGGGTACAGTAGTCTTGGCTGAAGGTTATTATCTTTCATCACTTTAAGTATGTCTTGCCATTCCCTCCTGGCCTGAAGAGTTTCTATTGAAAGATCTGCAGTTATTCTTATGGGGATCCCCTTGTGTGTTATTTGTTGTTTTTCCCTTGCTGCTTTTAATATTTGTTCTTTGTGTTTGGTTTTTGTTAGTTTGATTAAAATATGTCTTGGGGTGTTGTTGTTTCGCCTTGGGTTTATCCTGTTTGGCACTCTCTGGGTTTCTTGGACTTGGGTGATTATTTCCTTCCCCATTTTAGGGAAGTTTTCAACTATTATCTCCTCAAGTATTTTCTCATAGTCTTTCTTTTTGTCTTCTTCTTCTGGGACTCCTATAATTCGAATGTTGGAGCGTTTCATATTGTCTTGGAGGTCTCTGAGGTTGTCCTCATTTCTTTTAATTCGTCTTTCTTTTTCCCTCGCTGATTCATTTATTTCTACCATTCTATCTTGTATTTCACTAATCCTGTCTTCTGCCTCCGATATTCTACTATTTGTAGCCTCCAGAGTGTTTCTGATCTCATTTACTGCATTATTCATTATATGTTGACTCTTTTTTATTTCTTCTAGGTCCTTGTTAAACCTTTCTTGCATCTTCTCAATCCTTGACCCCAGTCTATTTATCTGTGATTCCATTTTGATTTCAAGATTTTGGATCATTTTCACTATCAGTATTCGGAATTCTTTCTCAGGTAGATTCCCTATCTCTTCCTCTTTTGTTTGGTTTGGTGGGCATGTCTCCTGTTCCTTTACCTGCTGGGTATTCCTCTGTCTCTTCATCTTGGTTATATTGCTGCGTTTGGGGTGGCTTTTCTATATTCTGGGAATTTGTGGAATTCTCTTTCTTATAGAGCTTCCTCTCTGTGTTTGGGGTTATATCAGTGGCTTGTCAAAGTTTCTTGATTAGGGAGGCTTGTGTTGGAGTTTTGGTGGGTGGAGCTGGATTTCCTCTCTCTGGAGTGCTGTGAAGTGTGAAGTAATAGGTTATGAGACATCAGTGGTTTTGGAGTATTTTGAGTTGCCTGTGTATTGAAGCTCAGGGGCTTGTTCTTGTGTTGCTGGAGAATTTGCGTGGTATGTCTTGCTCTGGAGCTTGTTGGCCCTTGAGCAGTGCTCATTTTCAGTATAGGTATGAAGGCGTTTGATGAGCTCTTATTGGATAATGTTCCCTGTATTCAGGAATTCTTTGATGATCTCAGGATTTGGACTTAGGCCTCCTGATTCTGGTTTTCAGATTTATTTTTACAATAGCCTCATGACTTCTCCATCTATTCAGCACTAATATTAAAACATCTAGGTTAATGATGATAGGTTTCTCCACCTTGAGGGTCGTCCCTAGAGGATCGCTGAGTTACTGGTTTTGAAGCCAATGATCTGCTTTGCTGGATGCCCGATGTCCTCTGCCAGCAGTCAGAAGTTATTTTGTGGAATTTACTCAGCGTTGAAATGTTCTTTTGATGAGGTAGAGAGGGAGAAAGTGTTCTCCCCATCCTATTCCTCCGCCATCTTTTTTCCTGTTTGTCCATCTTTAAACGACATATATAAGTGAGGCAGAAGAATGAAGAGTGGAGGGGAGGGCTGTCACAGAGCTAGGGGAAGGGAGGTTATGCTTCTAGGTAAGGTGGTTGGGACAGGCTTGCCTGTGCATGCGCACTAAGTCGCTTTAGCCATGTCTGACAATTCACGATCCCATGGACTGTAGCCTGCAGAGCTCCTCTGTCCATGGAATTCTCCAGACAAGGATACTGGAGTGGGTTGCCATTTCCTCCTCCAGGGGATCTTCTCGACCCAGGGATTGAACTCACATCTCTTATGTCTCCTAGATTGGTAGGTGGGTTCTTTATCTCTAGTGCCACCTGGTAAGCGCTGTGGTGACTATGGTTAACAATATGATTTGGTACACTTAAAAGACGCCAAAAGAGAGGAACTTAAATGCTCTCATCATGACAGTTCAGTCGCTCAGTCGTGTCTGACTCTTTGCGGCCCCATGAATCGCAGCACGCCAGGCCTCCATGTCCATCACCATCTCCCGGAGTTCACTCAGACTCACGTTCATCGAGTCTGTGATGCCATCCAGCCATCTCATCCTTGGTCGTCCCCTTCTCCTCCTGCCCCCAATCCCTCCCAGCATCAGAGTCTTTTCCAATGAGTCAACTCTTCGCATGAGGTGGCCAAAGTACTGGAGTTTCAGCTTTAGCATCATTCCTTCCAAAGAAATCCCAGGGCTGATCTCCTTCAGAATGGACTGGTTGGATCGCCTTGCAGTCCAAGGGACTCTCAGGAGTCTTCTCCAAAATCACAGTTCAAAAGCATCAATTCTTTGGTGCTCAGCCTTCTTCACAGTCCAACTCTCACATCCATACATGACCACAGGAAAAACCATAGCCTTGACTAGATGGACCTTAGCAAAGTAATGTCTCTGCTTTAGAATATACTATCTAGGTTGGTCATAACTTTTCTTCCAAGGAGTAAGCGTCTTCTAATTTCATGGCTGCAGTCACCATCTGCAGTGATTTTGGAGCGCCCCCAAAATAAAGTCTGACACTGTTTTCACTGTTTCTCCATCTATTTCCCATGGAGTGATGGAACCGGATGCCATGATCTTCGTTTTCTGAATGTTGAGCTTTAAGCCAACTTTTTCACTCTCCTCTTTCACTTTCATCAAGAGGCTTTTTAGTTCCTCTTCACTTTCTGCCATAAGGTTAGTGTCATCTGCATATCTGAGGCTATTGATATTTCTCCCGGCAATCTTGATTCCAGCTTATGTTTCTTCCAGTCCAGCATTTCTCATGATATACTCTGCATATAAGTTAAATAAGCAGGGTGACAATATACAGCCTTGACGTACTCCTTTTCCTATTTGGAACCAGTCTGTTGTTCCATGTCCAGTTCTAACTGTTGCTTCCTGACCTGCATACAGATTTCTCAAGAGGCAGGTTAGGTGGTCTGGTATTCCCATCTCTTTCAGAATTTTCCACAGTTTATTGTGATCCACACAGTCAAAGGCTTTGGCATAGTCAATAAAGCAGAAATAGATGTTTTTCTGGAACTCTCTGGCTTTTTCCATGATCCAGTGGATGTTGGCAATTTGATCTCTGGTTCCTCTGCCTTTTCTAAACCAGCTTGAACATCAGGAAGTTCACGGTTCATGTATTGCTGAAGCCTAGCTTGGAGAAATTTGAGCATTACTTTACTAGCGTGTAAATCACTCGAGGTGAAGGATATGTAAACCAACTTTATCATGGTAATTAATAATTTCACAGTGTGTTTGTGTATAGAATCATCATGCTGTACACCTTAAATCTATACTATATGTCAATTGCTCCTCAGTAAAGCAGGGGAAATTTTTGTTTTAATTCATCGTGCTCTCTGTCTTACCTAAGCAAACAGGTGGTGATGACCATCTTCCTTGATCACAATGAGATATTTTTGCTCCTCTCAATAAGTAATATTCATTGCATCTATATTCCACAGAGGATCCTGTTGGGTAGCTTGCCAATAATTCACCAATAATAGCCCCATTTATTACATCAGGTGGAGGATTACAATTCTCAGTATTTTCTAAGAAAAGAGGTTACTTTTAGATTAACATGCACTTATAATAACATAATGACATAATACAGTTGCCCAGACAATAGTCCTCCAATATTGTAATTTAGGACAATTGATTTCTGAATTCATCAGAAATTAGAGAAACATCATTCAGCTACATATTATTAAAATTTACTAAGCAAGACAATACAGCAAATGTTTTGCTGAAGAACAAGTATGGGTCTTTTTTACTTTTCTGGCTTACAAAGGAATCATGCTATAGATATTCTTAAGATGAGTGGAAAGGTAAAGAGTGTTTTAACCTAAGGATTACGGTCAGTTCTGAAGCTGTGGTTTGTCGTTATCCTGTTTTATTTTTTCCTTCTCCTCCCTCTTCACCTCAGATCTCGGTCAAGCCATGCATGAACAGTTCCATTTCTCTGTCTGTAGGAGTCTTGCTTGTACTCTGCTAATTTCTCTAGCATCCTTAGAAGCTTTTCTCTTATGCAATTGCTATCCTTGGTAAACATGCGGAGGTCTCTCCAGGACCTGGCCAAGAAATGAGGATGACAGGACGGGTGGCATCCCGAAGTTGTAACCTGGTTGCATCCTTGAGTTAAATGAAAGGCCAGGTTTATGGCTCAGAGGGCAGGGGAGTCAGCATGGACAGATGCAAAACTATTAGAATCAGGACATTCAAAAATGGTTTGCTTTTCTATTCTTTATATTGGATTAAAAATATGAATCTACAGAGAGCTTCATATGCTTCCGAAAAATGGCAGAGTGGGTGCTCTATCTGTGCATGGCAAACTCTTCTAAGCCATGGACTGTTGCTATAAGCCTGCGGATTAAACAAAGAGAATGAAAACTTCTGCACGCTCGGCTTAGCTCTGGATATGCCACGCAGCGCACATACCAACACACTCAGGGGGAAGGGTCCATCTCCCGTGGTCGCACGTTATTTCTCCTGGTCCACGGAGGCGATAGCCCCTCTCACACGCGTAGGCCACCTTATCCCCGCCGTGATAAACCTCGGAGCGCGGGCTTGCCGCGCCATGCCCCACCAGCGGCGGGGCCTCACAGGTCGTCCTCTGCTTGTCCTCTGCAGAGGGAAAAATGAGAGAGGAGAGGCCAGTGAGCTCTACACACAGGGTTCCCATCAGGGAAAGCTTAGCGGAGGCGCTGCTAACCAACGCATTTGGGAGGCTCCGTCCATTTCCCGTTTTCACAGCGTATCTCTTCGGCTCCCTTCCTGGCGAAGTTAAGTCCACACTCTATACGAACTGCTTCTCCGTGCCGGTAGGTGGTCGAGTACGTCTGAAGGTTGGCGTTCAGAGGCAGAGGGGGAGGAGGACACCGATTTCTTGTTCCTTACGGAAAAACATCGGGATGTTTAGTCGCATAGCCACCAAAATAATAGTTAAGATCTCACAAGCACGTTGGGCTGTACCAAGCACTCTAAGAAGTCTGGCAGGGGTCACCCCTCGGATCCTCACATCCTGAGAGTCACTTGGTCGAGTCACGCCCTCCTCAGGAGCAGGGACTTGGTCTTGCTTCTAACCGATGAACACAGCGGAGATGATGTGATGAGCTGACCGTGTCTAACACAGCCACCAGGGTGGAGGTGTGATCACGCACACATGCTCATGCAGCGCAGTGTGGCGAGGCCCTTCATCCCGAGAGGCTCTGTCCCCCCTACTGATCTGGAGGAGAAGCTGCCTCGTCTGCCAGCTTCCAAAGAGGGAGGAGGACCACAGGGCAGGGGGCACAGGGCGGCCTCCAGAGGGCAGCCAGCAGGCACTAAGACCCTCAGCTCAGTAGGCGCCAAGCTCAGAATCCTGCCACAAATCACAGAAAGCATGACTGCACAGTTCTTCCCCTGTCCAGCCTCAGATGACACTGCGGCTTGCCTATTGCTTCATCAGACATGGACACACAGCTATAGCTGACCCACACTCCTATGTGGTTTTAAGCTGTTACTCAGTCGCTTAATCATGTCTGACTCTTTGGGACTCTGTGGACTGTGGCCCACCAGGCTCCTCTGTCCTTGGGAATTCCCAGGTAAGAATACTGGAGTGCCATTTCCATCTCCAGGGTTTAAGCTGTTAAGTTCATGCAATAGAGCACAAAAAAAAGAGCCAGAATTTTACATTCATTATCTCCTTTAATCTTAAAATAGTTTTGCTAAGTAGGGACTATTTCATTTCCCATATTATAGACAGAGGAACTTAAACTTAAGAAGTAAATTATTAATAAGTGGTGGATCTTGGCATCCCTGAACCTGTGTCTATATGAATTAAAATCTCCTCCTCTTAACTATTCTAAAATACTGACTATGTTCATTTTCCACGACTGCTGGGACAAATTACCACAATGGAATGGCTTGACATACCACAATGGCTTGACATTCTCTTACAGTTCTGGAAACCCAAGTCCAGAGTTGGCTTTCCTGGGCTGGGATCTGGGTGTCAGGAGAGCAGCGTTCTTCCAGAGGCTTTAGGGAGGAAGTGGCTTGCCTGCCTCTGCAGCGCCTGGGGGCTGCCAGCTCACCTTTCCCACTCCAACCTTCGCTTCCACTGCCATCTCTCATACTTGATCCTCTGTAGTCAAATCCCTCTCTTCCTCTTATAGTGATTGCGAGTACATTCAAAGCCCACATGGATAATCCCAGATATTATCCCCATCTCAGGAGCCCTAACTCCATGACACCTGCAAAGTCCCCATTGTTGCGTTCCATAAGGGGACATTCACAGGTTCCGGGGAATAGGATAGGGGTATCTTTGGGGGATGGGAGGGGCAGGGGAGGCGTTACTCAGATTACGACACTGCCCATCTTACATCTAAGGACTATTTACTGGAAAAGAGTAACATGGACGTTGGCATCTGACTAATTTTTGGTGTGGGGAGAGGAGTGTGGAATAAGTGATAAGTCGGTAGGCTTGCCATTTAGTTTTCTAACATGTATTTGTTTCGGCTGCATTGGGTCCTAGCTGCAGCAGCCAGGATCTTTTCATTGTTTGTGGCTCTCGGGCTCTTCCCTGGGGCACCTGAGCTTCTCTCTAACTGTGCTGTGTGGGCGTGGTTGCCCCAGGGCATGGGGGATCTTAGTTCTGAGATCAGGGATTGAAGCCGCATCCCCTGCACTGGAAGGCAGATTCTTAACCTCTGGGCCACCAGGGAAGACGCTGGCATTAAGTTCAGGAATAATATGCTATGGGAAATTTGCCAGCTATCTTTCTCTCTACTGTTAGACCAGGGCTGTTAGGCACCACTGCAAAATTTTAGAATGTTTTTAATAAAAGAAATTAAAATCACTGTTGAGTGCAATTAGAAATTGCTGGCCGTTTGGAGCAATCCTACTACACCACCCCTGGTCACTCAGCTTTCATTCTTCCCAGCAACTGTTTCAAATCGTCACTCCTCTCTTCCGAGCTTTCCTTTCCTGCCTTTCTCCTGCCTGTTAGGAATGGCTGTATTTTCTACATTACAGAGAAAACAGAGGCCATCAAGCCCTTTATATCTCCCCCATCCCTCCCAATCCTCCAACTCCTACCTATCTTTTAAGGCCCAGATCAGACATTATCTATCACCTCTGTACATGCGGTCCCACACCATCAGTCAGAAGCTTCAGTGTACACCCTATACCTGACTTTATGATACCATTTTTCACATTGTATCGATTACTCTCTTGTATCTGTTTCTTCTGCTAGACCAGAACTTTCTTCATGGAACACTGCAGTGTGATTACATGACTATCGAATTGCTGTCTCCTAACAGGAGAAGGCAATGGTAACCCACTCCAGTACTGTTGCCTGGAAAATCCCATGGATGGAGGAGCCTGGTAGACTGTGGTCCATAGGATCGCTAAGAGTCGCACACGACTGAGCGACTTCACTTTCACTTTTCACTTTCATGCATTGGAGAAGGAAATGGCAACCCACTCCAGTGTTCTTGCCTGGAGAATCCCAGGGTCAGGGGAGCCTGGTGGGCTGCCGTCTGTGGGGTCGCACAGAGTCAGACACGACTGAAGCGACTTAGCAGCAGCAGCAGCAGCAGGTAATCATCCCACCTGCCTGAACACAGCCAGTGACACAAATGAAAGCACAGATGACCCATTTGAGGGCCGCTCTCACAGCATGACTTCAGTTTTCTTTTTCACTCTTGGTAACTTTGTGCTGCTTTTTCTGCACTTTATCCCACTATTCTGAAGTCTGTGTTTTCACATCCAGGGAATATATGGCCCAGTAATAAGAAAGTACCTTTACAAGGCACAATGGACCTAGTTAATTCCCAATAAGAAAAATGATTCATTACAATAAAAGATTTACAATTTACTACAGATTTTTAACAATATATTTAAAAGCTATATCCACTCTACAGACTAAGATAAAAATTAAGCATATTAATTATATACTCAGATTAAATGTATTAAAGATTGCTGAAAATAGCAGTAATTTAAAAGACAATATTTATTTTTAAAAATAGGAATTAAAAGAATGCTTACATATCATCAGAGACATTTTTATAGAAATTAAAGCTGATTCAGATACAATATTTTATTTGTGAATGAAATTTTAAAAAGTTACCTTCACAGACAGGAGATTCTGGGTACCAACCAAAGTTATAGCACTGAATTAAGTCAGAGCCACTTAGATAATAATTTTTATGACAGAAAAACTGAACTACATCTCCTTCTTCATAGATTTGCTTTACAGGATGAAAATAACCATTTTCTATTACTCTTAAAGAAGAGCATTTTAATTCTAGAAATGAAAGAACAAATAAAAAACAAAGATGTGTTATTTTTCCTGCTAGAACAAAATCCACTTACTATTTACATGCCATATCTGAATTTGAATTCAGCAACTTTGCTATTATCCATAGCAAAGCTTGTCAATTTATACATTTATTAAATATCAATAAACTCATTTTAAGTATCTGAGCTAAAAGGATTCTTTCTTCTTTGAGAGCTTGAAATGAGGAAAGCCTACTGATAACATCATTAAAATCAGAAGCAAAAAAGTAAAATTATGGAAAAAGGAACATAATTAGCGTAACAACTTGCACCCATCTCTGGGAGGGACTTTTTCAGAGAGAAAGCAGATGTCTTCAAGGGGGAAACCTACTGGTACATTGTGGGGTGAGGGCCCATCCATACGGGTGACACTCTGCCTCCTCTGTCCTCTTCCCAGAAGCTGTGTGGTACCCAGAGGCACACTCATATCGTACTCTGTCCTTCACTTTGAATGTTTTCTGTGTTGTGGAATAATTTCCGTGATGCAATTCAGGGGCCAAACATGTTTCTAAAAAAAAAAAAATTGAAGTCATTTGTTTTATGGACTTCATCCCTGAACCTAGAATATTAAAAGGAAATCTCAGAAAGTATTTTCAACTTTTATTTACTCTGAATCTTAACAAATATACAACAGAATCAACTCTCAGCAAAACTGAAAAATAGTCAAAGTTTGTCTTTGTCTTTGGAGTCCCTTTTTCATGCACTCTGTGTCCTAACCCTACTGGTCTTCCATCCTTCAAATTCTACTCTGAGTATTTGGCCAAAGGCCACAATTCAACAGAAGGCTTGTGCATTAACAAGTTTTTCACGATGTCCCATCTGGGAGTTTGTATAATTTAAATAGCTAACACCACACTAACTACATGTATATAGATAGATAGATAGATAAATAGATAGATAGATACATCAGTTCAGTTCAGTTCAGTTCAGTCACTCAATCGTGTCCGGCTCTTTGTGACCCCATGGACTGCAGCACCCTAGGCATCCCTGTCCATCACCAACTCCCAAAGGTTACTCAAACTCATGTCCATTGAGTCAGTGATGCCTTCCAACCATCTCATCCTCTGTCATCCCCTTCTCCCCCTGCCTTCAATCTTTCCCAGCATCAGTGTCATTTCAAATGAGTCAGTTCTTCACATCAGGTGGCCAAAGGATTGGAGTTTCAGCTTCAGCATCAGTCTTTCCAATGAATATTCAGGACTGATTTCCTTTAGAATGTACTGGTTGTATCTCCTTGCAGTCCAAAGGACTCTCAAGAATCTTCTCCAACACCAAAGTTCAAAAGCATCAATTCTTCAGTGCTCAGCTTTCTTTATAGCCCAACTCTCACATCCATACATGACTACTGGAAAAACCAAAGCTTTGACTACATGGACCTTTGTTGGCAAAGTAATGTCTCTGCTTTTAATATGCTGCCTAGGTTGGTCATAGCTTTTCTTCCAAGGAGCAAGCGTCTTAATTTCATAACTCGCAGTCACCATCTGCAGTGATTTTGAGCCAAAAAAATAAAGTCTGTCACTGTTTCCATTGTTTCCCCATCTGTTTGCCATGACGTGATGGGACCAGATGCCATGATCTTAGTTTTCTAAATGCTGAGTTTTAAGCCAACACTTTCACTCTCCTCTTTCACTTTCATCAAGAGGCTCTTTAGTTCTTTGCTTTCTGCCATAAGGGTGGTGTCATCTGCATATCTGAGGTTACTGATATTTCTCCCAGCAATCTTGGTTCCAGCTTGTGCTTCATCCAGTCCAACATTTCTCTCTCTCTCTCTCTCTCTCTCTCTCTCTCTCATATATATATATATATATATATATATATATATACACACACACACATATATTCAAATGATTGCTTTAAGTTTATCTGATATTGGCTTGCAGAATAAAGTAATGTGCATTATTTCAAATTCTTATCTAATGAACGAAATCATTTATATATGTTGCAAAAAGCAGGTTCATTAAGGTTCTTTCCTTTTATCTTACATCAATTCTTCTTTTTTTTTTTACTAGCAGAAAGTAGGAATTCCTAGAGCAGGTGTGCTGTGGAAGATGGGGTCCCTTGGATGAAGGAAACACCTAATATTTGAAGGAAACAACATAATAACCTCCTGCATTGGTAGATATACTAAAAATAAACTATATTTCAATAAAAACGCCTGTCACTATAAGAAAGCACTAAACTGACTGAATTCCCAAGCTCTTATCTTCAGGTTTAGGAGATGATTCTTAAACACGTACCATGTTCTTTCCTACAGGTTGGCTGGGAAGACCACCCATCAGCAAGGCATTGAACCACTTCTTCATCCTGTCCTGCGATGGTTTTGTATCCTGATGTGCAACGATAGTGCATGTTCTCTTGTATTTTGTAAGATAATTTTGAATCAAAGATGTAACCATTCTTCAAGTCAGGCTTAGGGCATTTTTCTGTGGGGAGAAAAATATTTCTTTTCTAAATTGATGAAATTAAGCTTTATCTTTTTAAAAGTTGTAAAACTAACAATGCAAAAGTTTAGTGTTACTCTTGGAGTTTTAAGGAGAAAAACAATTCACTTTTTTGTGAATGTTAAACAAGGAATTCACAATTCCTTGATTTAATTTAATTTTGGAAGTATCTCTTTAAAAGCTGATTCAGTTTGATACTGAAATTCTTGGTATGCACTGACTTCGATTTTCTCAGTCATCCCCACCCCTACCTCATCCACTTTAGAAAATATATCCAGAGATCTGCTTCTAATTATCATTAATGGAAAATAGAAGGATTTTCTTTTAGGTTTACTTCCTAATACTTTTGGGACCACTGCATTTGATAATTTTTAACATCCCTACTCTATGAGTCCTTATATAATCCTGCAGACAAGTTATTGTGGAAATCATGTTCATCTATTTTTTCAGCCTCTGATTGCTCCTTAGTCAGTCTATGTAGACTGTGAGTCACAGACATGCTACTTCGAGTTCACAGAGCTAATTTTTAGTAAATACCTGGGACAGTGATATGTTGAATAGGACGTTCATCTTTGCATCGAATGCAGTTCAATCAGTTTTTTAGCATGATTAATGGACCCTCATAATAAACCAATTCAGAAAGATTAAAGGGATTTGTCCAAGGTCAGTGTTAGTTTAAATATGTCATACTTGCTGTGTGGAAGCACTCTATACGGACTGTCTCGCTGCAGTTGCGTGATTTCCATTTTTTAAATGCGAACGTCCGGCCCAGAATGTTTGAGCCCCTTCCCAGTGGTAGAGCCAGATCTACCAGAGCAGACTGGCTGCAGAGGGTGTGTCTCAGCCCTGACCCTGCAGTGTTGACCCTCTTCATCCTCTTCCAGCTCCTACTTCACTACTCTCACAACATCTCATCTCAGATGTTTAATTTACTTTTATCCCCCAGCTATGAATGAGGTTCATTTATTGCAGTTAATCTATGATCTGTGTTAACACTAAAAAGTGTAAAGCTTAAATTGGTGGTCTATCCACAAGTCATGGAATGGATAATTATTCCACATGGATATGTTTACTGGACATATCAACCACTGTAAATAAACATCGTACTTCTTCTAAATGAAACGAACTCAACCAAAGCCCCTTACTCTGCAAAACAGAGCTTGGGACCTGTGTTAACAGAGAGAAGTCACCTGACCCTCTGGAAACCAGCTGATAATCTCTAATGTTTCTAGTGTAGCCTGACATGAAATTTTGGGTTCTGCCAAACAGATTTCCTTTCCACGAATTTGAACTCAAAAATTCAGAAAAACAGATTGTTCAATGGATATTATGCAAGGAGAAGTCATACAAAGGAGAGAGGAGTCTTTGAAATGATAAAATACTAGAGTAACAACCTTATACTTCCTAAGGCCAGCGTCAGATATTTTTCTGGCTCCCACAGAATTCTCTGTTTAAGTCCTTCATTCCTCAAAGTAACTAGATGGTGTGTCTGTTCCTTGCCATGTGATGATAACAATTTCAATAATTGCCCTTATTCTCTTCCCAGAGTATTATTAAGAACAGGTAAGGGGGCTTCCCTGGTGGCGTAGCTGTAAAGAATTCAGCTGCCAGTGCGGGAGACGGGTTTGATCCCTGATTCGGGAAGATCCCACGGGCCACCGCTTGAGCCCGGAAGCGCCAACAGCTGGGCACACATGCCATGGCTGCGATGCCCATGTGCCCAGAGCCCACGCTCTGAAACAAGGGAGGCCCCCTCGATGAGAACCCCACGCGCCACAACTAGAGAGGAGCCCTCCTCACGGCAGCTAGAGAAAGCCCGCGCCGCACGCAGACCCAGCACCGCCAAAAATAAATACATAAATGAAACTGCTTCCAGAAAGATAAGGAAGACAACATTTTAATGAAAAACATGATTTATAGAATTTCAGAATATGCTTTCATTTTGTGGAAAAGCCCGAGGGCCGATAATTTTGTCCCTCCCTACCGAAAGGTTCAGACACCTGCCCTCTGGGGCCCCCGGTTTCACCAGCTAATCTGTTTGTGGGTTATCACGTGAGAGCGGCCCCCCGCTGACTCACTGAAGCACCGTGGCTCTGGAGACCAGCCTGCCGCCGTACACGTGGTCCGCGCCTCGCGTTTTCCAGTTGCAGTCGTATAACCCACCAAGCAGGAAAATGACAGATTTTGGTTTATGCTCATTGGAAAGTAATAACTTTCAAAAGTATAGTAATATTGGGCAATCCTTCCATTCTCCACACTAGGAAAACCACAGGGCTTCTCTGAAATGAAGAAACAATAAGCTGCACACTGAAAAATACATTTAAAACCATGCAATTTGTGAGCAAGTGACAATACATTTTAAAATTTAAAGTGTTTGCAGACACTGTAGCCAGTACTTACTTTGTATTACTTAACGTTTTAAGGTACTTTCGTGACAATACTTTTCAAACAGAATTAATCTGGTAGCAACCCCAACTCCCAATCGTCAGAATTAGTCTGGGTAGGCCACTTCCTCAGAGAAGCTTCCCCTAACTTTGTCAAGCAGCATGTTCTAATAGAAATAGAACACAGCTGACATTTCTTTGTGTGAAAGAAGATTATAACCACACAATAATTACAAAATTAGCTAGAATATTGCAATGTCTCATGGTACAGCTAATAGACAATTCAATCTGCTGTTTTCTTTCCTAATTAGAAAAATAACAGGAAACTATTCATATAAAAATTATCTTATACCAGAATTAAATGCATCAAATCAGATGAATTCTTTTCATAATTTTAATTGCAAAACCTCTTTTGGCAGAAAATTTGTAGTAAGCTATTCAACTAAAAGCAGTTGTAGATAATCTGTAGGCTATTTTAGTCAACAAATTCCTCCCGGTGTTTTAAAAGAGCATTATGGCCGTGGTTTCCTACTCTGTTTATTCCTCTTGCTGATACTCAATGACCTGCCTGGCCTCTCATCCCTGCAGCCCGAGAACACCGTGAACTAAAGGGCCCACACTTGTGCACTGCCCGTCTCACTCACACTCACCTCGCAGCATGAGGCAGTCTGGGCAGGAAGATTTCTAACAGGGAGTCCACAGGCACGTTTTCTGGACAGTCCCGATCAAGCCCTGCTGTCCTACATGAGTGTTACTAAGCCCACTCTCATTCTCGGAAGTGTCCTTGTTTACATATTCAATCGTATGGTCCTACTAATTATCTATACTACCTAATGTAGCCAATCAAGGGCTTCCCAGGTGGTGCAGTGATTAAAAAAAAAAAAATCCACTTGCCAATGCAGGAGATGCAAGAGATGTGGGTTCAGTCCCCAGGTCGGGAGACCCCTTGAAGGAGGAAATGGCAACCCCTCCAGTATCTCTCAACCAAAGAATAAGTTAGGATAAAAATCAAGGCATCAAGAGTCAAAAATCTTGCTGATGATTTGTGGTTTGTTCTTTTTCCAATTTCCCACATTAAGCTCTCACTGTAAGGACAGAGAATTAAAATTCTATAAGCTTAGCAGTGTTAGGAATGGGTTCTAGTCTAAAACTAGAATTAAGGTTAACTTGACTTCAAATGGTGATACTTTTAGCCTAAAATATCCTTTAAGGTATTTATATCCTGGTCTCTTATGCCCTCAAAACTAGAGACGCTAAAGGTTTTGGGTGTTTTTTTGTCTTGTTTTGGACTTCTAAGTTATGTTATTTTAGGAATAGTTTAGTAATTTTTCCCAAAGCAAAAAGTTTGTCTAAATATTATAACATTTTATAAGAATATTTTTTATAATACTGATACATAAAAATGAAAGACTATATTCAAATTTCAAGAGAAGTAATGTTAGAATTTCCCTTTATAATTTTTAGAGAATAAAGAATATTAAAAATTAGTTTTACCTTCTGCATGGAGTTCTCCTGAGATGATTAATATGATAATCAAAGCCAAGCCTTTTGACTTCATCTTCTGTGGTGTGTTTTATAGAGGTTTTAGCCATTCAAAAGTACTTAGGGACTCCTCATTAAGTACACAATACTCCTCACGGGAAAAAGTTAATTATTTACAACATCTGTCTAAGTCCCTTTGTAACAACCGTTATAATTGATTTAAAATAGCTTAGGATAATACTAAAAATACCCAGCCATGTTAATGGACAGTAGTTTTCATGCCACAGACCAATTAGAACATGATCACCAATAAGGGCAACAGTAAGAAAAGCAAAATAATTAACCCAGGCTGCATAAAAAGCAGGCTAAGTTTTCGACTTTAATTTCCCATTGTAAGTCCATGGAGTAAAGTTCACTGGTCACCATTGATTTCTTCACCACCATTGATTAATTGACGGGTTGAACTTAGGTCTGTGAGTTAATGAATCCGATATGAAAACAGTGTTGTATAGACTGAGCTGCTAAAGGGAAAAGTGGCCTTATTTGGAGAGGTGATAGAATATTTTTCTTGCTTGTAAAGGCTCGTGTTGAGAGAGTTTGTATCTGGGGCAGGTGATGAGACAGACAGTGTGCTGAGCTGCCATTTATGAGGAATGCTCGGAGAGTCTGGTGTATATCAGCACATGCTTTAGTCTTGCGTTTGTAGTGTCAGCTCCAAATTGGCACTTGCCATTTGGCACTTGGCATTTGCCCTCTACCTCCACAAGGATTGAATCCTGTGCTGCTGCAGGGGCTGACTTGCAACACTCCTGGGAGGGATCTCAGGGTGGAGAGTAGAAATGAGGCACTCAGTGCTCTGGGAAAACTGGCAGAACACATCAGTCAGACTGTTAGATGTTTTCAAGAGTTCATTTTATGAGCCCAATTCTTGTCTCGCCTCATATCTAGGAGTACACTGAGATCCGTCGTGGTGCCATCTACTCCTTGTGACTAGCAGAAGCCTTCTGCAAAAATACAGGCTTCACTGCATGCCTCTCCCTTCACCAAAAATCACATATATACTCACCGTCCTCGCTACCTGTTTGAAGCAGCTTCTTGGAACTGTCTGAGATGCTTTCTCCTGGGCTGCAGTCCTCATTTTGCCCCAATAAAATTTAACTCGCAACCCCTACATTGTACATTTTTTAAAGTCAGCAATACCAGTAAAAAGAAGAAGAAAAAAAAAAACAGATTCTCATGACTGCCCTCATGGAGTTTACATTCTAAAGGGCTTTAGTTTAAACTACAAAATAATACTGTAAGGTGGGAAGTCCTATTATTTCAATTTTGGAAATTTTATTTAAAATACAATAGGAAAGTGCATGAACCATTTCTACACAGATCAACAGAGTCTCACTAGCTGAACATACCTGTGAACCTGCACTCAGAACAAGAGACAGGTTGCCCCATCCCTCTGATTCCCTCCCATCCCAGCTCACTGCCAAGGTCCACTCCCAGGATAAGTGCAATTTTGACTTCTAATAGCATAGGTCAGTTTTGCCTGGTTTTATTTTGTGATGGCTGTTGTACATACATGCTCAGTCATGTCTGACTCTTTGCAAATCCATGGACTTTAGCCTGCCAGGCCCATCTGTCCAAGGGATTTTCCAGGCAAGAATATTAGAAATGGGGTGCCATTTCCTGCTCCAGGGAATCTTTCTAGCCCAAGGATCGAACCCTCACCTCTTGTGTCTCCTGTATTGAGCAGGCAGATTCTTAATCAATTGCACCACCTGAGAAGCCCGCAGTTTTATTCTACATATATGAAATCCTAGAGTAGTTTTTAAAAAATATCTGGCTTCTTTCATTTAACATTCTGCTTGTGAGATTCACCCTGGTCTGGGGATATAGTGAATAACTCCCTTCCCTAAGTAGTTTTCCACTTTGCTAATGTGACACGGATTACCTACCCATTCTACTCTTCCTGTACATTTAAGTGACTTCCAATTAAGGTATAAAGATAGCCTCTGCTTATTTTGATTATTTTTAAATTTTTAAGTTTCAAACATAACCTCCCCCACTAGATTCTACCATCAACATTTTATTATACTTATAAAATCATGTCTTTATTCATCTATCCACCTGTCCTTGTTTGACACATTGAAAAGTAAATGGTATTTGTGTGTGCTCCTCTAAAAATAAAGCAATATATCATTAATTCTACTCAGCAGTTTTGCAGATTATTTTTTGACTTGAAATTTACAAAGAAATAGAGAAATTTTAATTGTACATCCTGAGTCTTGGGCAAATCAAATATTGTGTACCTCAAACCCTGAAATAAAGAGCATCTCGAAATGTGGAGGATGGAGTTTGCTGAAGAGCGAACATCTGCACGCTGACAGCAAGGCTATGAACCAGGATGGGTTTTCACTCAAAAGCTGCCTGCATGTGAGGGGAAGCAGATGGCTGCTGCCTGTCCAGGAGGTTATCACCTACTTTAGAGGAGAGAGGACACATGTGGCATTGAGAGAGCTTGTAGGAAAGTGGCCATGGCACAGAGATAGCCTCAGAGGAGGTAACAGTAGAAGGGAGACACTGAGGAACCTATGTCTTTAATTGCTGGGGTCCAGACCCAGTGGATCTAGGGTGATTCGAAGGGGAGATGGATAGGCGAGGAAAAACTTATTTATTTAGAGATATAAGATTAGATTAGGGAGAAATAGTATAGTAGGAAATTTAGGTGGAGAAAAGATGCTGAATAACTTGGTTTACAGGGAAAACCAATAAAACTTCAAGACAAGAAGTTTGCACCATCTACGTTAGGCCACCAGCACCCACTTGAATATCAAAGGATGCCCCGCCTTAGGCTCCCTTTCACGTGGATCTTAGAAGCCAGGGCAAGTAATTAGATGTGGTGAGCCTCCCGGCTCTAGATGGGATTCAGCTGGAAAAGGGGAGAAAAGAATGACATGGGGGAGCCCAGCATCAGTGCGAGACTCAAGACTTTATTTTCAAAATCAGCTTATATACCCCAAGTTGTACATAAAGAAATAATGGAATATGCATAGTTATGCAGGGGCAGCAGTCCTGACCCTCATTGAGACCAGGCTTTCTTTTTGCACACCTTCCCGTACACAAAAGGTCTCAGGTGGTTTACATTATCTTCTGGCCAAGAGGCCTGTTAACATTTTTATGGCTCTCTTCCTGGATAATTGTCTATCAACCAGAAAACTCCTTTTCCCTAGAAGTGTTTTTTCTTTACTCTGCGTCACCCTCAAAGTACTAAATAAAGTTACATTCCTGTAGAACAAAGGTGCAGTGGGTTATAACAAAGAAAGTACTTAACTCAAAGATCTAATGTTGCTAAAACCAGGCCTATTACCTGTTTTTTCTATATACCAACTATATCTACAAATAAAAGATATGAAAATTTGGCAGCAAGTATTGGCTCAACAAATGAAACCCTTAATCAGTCCTATTCTAATGATTTTGACTCCTCGGAAGCCCCTACATTCCTAGGATGTTTTAAGCTTCCTGTGCCTCTTGGTTGGGAGGCGGCAAACAATCACATACACAGCTGTAAGATTCCGGCAGGCAGGCTAGAAAGCCATCAGAGGGGTTTTGGATTGAAACACTCTTATTATGCCCAGGAGATTTATTATCTAAAAGCTCTAAATTAACTTTTTCCAGAAAAAGGTGGTGGGGGACAGCTCCCTGTTAATGTCAGAAGAGTAGGTGGAAAGCATAACACAGTAAGCAGGCAGACTCTGGTTTTGGGGGTGGACGCTCAGGGAAATTCCAGGGGAACCCCTGAAGCCTGATCACGCCCTTGTATTTTGTCAGGCTTCCTTCCTCATGACTTTTGCCATGGGCGGGGTTCCTCACGCTGGCTCCTGGCATTTAATAACTGCTAACTTTGGCCACCTCATGCGAAGAGTTGACTCATTGGAAAAGACCCTGATGCTGGGGGAACTGGGGGGTGGGAGGAGAAGGAGATGACAGAGGATGAGATGGCTGGATGGCATCACTGACTTGACGGACAGGAGTTTGAGTAAACTCTGGGACTTGGTGATGGACAGGGAGGCCTGGTGTGCTGCAGTCCATGAGGTCACAAAGAGTCAGACACACCTGAGCGACTGAACTGAACTGACTAAACTGAACATAAACATAAAAGTCACTGGACTATTCTCTGAATGTACCTCAATAAAGATCAATCACGACTAGTGACAACAGGAAGAGCCTGTTTCTAATACTCCTACAATGCTCGGCAGGTTGAAGCTTAATGATGCTTTGGCAAAGGAAAGGCAAAGTTTAGATCAAATTTTGTTTTGTTCTCATTTAGGTGTGTGTGTGGGGGTGCTGAGTGGCTTCAGTCTTGTCCAGCTCTTTGCGACACCACAGACTATAGAATCTGTCCATGGGATTTTCCAGGCAAGAATACCGGAGTGGGTTGCCATGCTCTCCTCCAGAGGATCTTTCCCACCCAGGGCTCAAACCCATGTCTCTTATGCCTCCTCATTTAGGTAATTGAAAATAAACCACACGTATACCAAATATAAAAGTTATCTGTAGCAATGACAGAATGTTATTCATAGAATAAAACTCTACCCTCTAAGACGGGTTTCTGAAATAGGCCAATGATAGAATGTTATTCATAGAATAAAACTCTACCCTCTAAGACTGGTTTCTGAAATAGGCCAATGATAGAATGTTATTCATAGAATAAAACTCTACCCTCTAAGACTGGTTTCTGAAATAGGCCAATGATAGAATGTTATTCATAGAATAAAACTCTACCCTCTAAGACTGGTTTCTGAAATAGGCTTTTGCAAAATTGGAGGGAAAAAAAGTGTCCATACTTTATGCGAGATAAAGAGCACTATTTTAGGTAGGCCCTCATAAATATTCCTAGAAATAAGCAAGTTTTTGGACTATTTCCTCTTCCTTTACATAGGCTGAAATATTTTACACATAGCAACAAATACATATACGATCAAATAAAAATTGTAAATAAATATTTATCTGCACTATTTTTAACTCTGATAAAGAAGTCATAAGTAAAGTACTTTCACTGGAGTTCTCCCTCTTGGTTGAAAGCAGAACTACAGTAGATTATTATTCTTTCTTGACTGAGTGAACTATATAAAAATTAAAGCCTGTTAGCAAGCCTAGCTACTAGCAACAAGCAACTCAAAAGGCAGTTTTTTCTTAATCAATAAAGATTTCTAAATGTCTTAGTCTTTCATTGCTATCAACAAAAATTAGATGCTATACAGACAATAACACTTCAAAAAAAATCACTTGCCTATTGAGAAAATTTCAATAATTTTCAGTACAGAATGCACAATGTCAATTTCTTGCTCTCAAGCATAAAGTCAAAAAACAGTATGGATAATAAACTGTATTCAGTTCAGTTCTGTCTCTCAGTCATGCTGGACTCTTTGCGACTCCATGGACTGCAGCATGCCAGGTTTCCTTGTGCATCACCAAACCCCGGAGTTTGCTCAAACTTATTTCCATCAAGTTGGTGACACCATCCAACCATCTCATCCTCTGTCATCCCCTTCATCTCCTGCCTTCGCTCTTTGCCAGCATAAAGATCTTTTCCAATGAGTCAGTTCTTCACATCCGGTGATCAAAGTATTGGAGTTTCAGCTTCAGCGTCAGTTCCTCAATGACCATTTAGGACTAATTTCCTTTAGGATGGACTGGCTGGATCTCCTTGCAGTCCAAGGGACTCTTAAGAGTCTTCTCCAACACCACAGTTCAAAAGCATCAATTCTTCGGTGCTCAGGTTTCTTTATTGTCCAACTCTCATATCCAAACATGACTACTGGAAAAACCATAGATTTGACTAGACGGATCTTTGTTGGCAAAATAATGTCTTTGCTTTTAATATGCTGTCTAGCTTGGTCATAGCTTTTCTTCTAAGGAGTAAGTGTCTTTTAATTCCATGGCAGCAGTCACTATCTGCAGTGATTTTGGAGTCCCCCAAAATAAAGTCTGTCACTGTTTCCATTGTTTCCCCATCTATTTGCCATGAAGTGATGGGACCAGACTCCATGATCTTTGTTTTTTGAATGTTGAGTTTTAAGCCAGCTTTTTCACTCTCTTCTTTCACTCTCATTGAGAGGTGCTTTAGTTCCTCTTCACTTGCTGCCATAAGGGTGGTGTCATCTGCATATCTGAGGTTATTGATAGTCCTCCCAGCAATCTTGATTCCAGCTGTGCTTCATCCAGCCCAGCATTTCACATGGTATACTCTACAGATAAGTTAAATAAGCAGGGTGACGATATACAGCCTTGATGTACTCCTTTCCCAATTTTGAACCAGTCCATTGTTCCATGTTCAGTTCTAACTGTTGCTTCTTGACCTGCATATAGATGTCTCAAGAGGCAGATAAGGTGGTCTGGTATTCCCATCTCTTGAAGAATTTTCCACAGTTTGTTGTGATCCATGCTGCCAAAAGATTTGGTGTAGTCAATAAAGCAGAAATAGATGTTTTTCTGGAACTCTTGCTTTTTCGATGATCCAGTGGATGTTGGCAATTTGATCTCTGGTTCCTCTGCCTTTTCTAAATCCAGCTTGAACATCTGGAATTTCACGGTTCATGTACTGTTGAAGCATGGCCTGGGGAATTTTGAGCTTTACTTTGCTAGTGTGTGAGATGAGTGCAACTGTGCAGTAGTTTGAGCATTCTTTGGCATTGCCTTTCTTTGGGACTGGGATGAAAACTGACCTTTTCCAGTCCCGTGGCCCCTGCTGTGTTTTCCAAATTTGCTGCCAAATTGAGGGCAGCATTTTAACAGCATCATCTTTTAGGATTTGAAATAACTTAGCTGGAATTCCATCACCTCCACTAGCTTTGTTCATAGTGATGCTTCCTAAGGTTCACTTGACTTCGATTAGGAATGCATAGATAAAAATTTCTAAGAATGTAAAAGTACTGGTTTTATTTGCAAAAATCATAGTTTGTAACATTATGTATGTATATATTTAAAACTAAATTAAGAATGTCACTCTATTGTTATCATGGCATCTACTGAAATTTTGGGTTAATTACAGGTAACAAGATAGTGAATTTGAAATTTACCTAACTTCACCAGTAATAAACTCACCCAACACAGAAGTATATTGGAAATAATACATTCATAGTCTTTCTTTAATATAGTGTAATCTTTCTTCTTGGCTTCCCTCATGGGTCAGTGGTAAAGAATCTATCTGCCAATGCAGGAGGCCTGGGTTCAATCCCTGGGTCGGGAATTCCCACAGAGAAGGGAAAGGCTCACTCCAGTATTCTTTCCTGAAGAATTTCATGGACAGAGGAGCCTGGCAGGCTACAGTCCACGTGGCCACAAAGAGTCTGTTATAGCTGAGTGACTAACACACTCAAGATACACCTGCAAACTGCATCTCAAGTCTAACCACTCCTCATAGCCTCCACTGCTGTGGTCAAACATGGTCAAATGTGGTCACCTCTAACCCAGACTAGGGTTTCCCAGGTGTCACACTGGTAAAGAATTTGACTGCCAATACAGGAGACTCCAAGAGACTCAGGTTCGATCCCTGAGTTGGGAAGATCCCCTAGAGGAGGAAATGGCAACTCACTCCAGTATGCTTGCCTGAAAAATTATACAGACAGAGGAGTTTGGTGGGCTACAGTCCATGGTGTGGCAAAGAGTCAGACAAGAGTGAGCACAACACACACACACAACTCAGACTAGGGAGACAGCCTCCAATCTGGTCTCTCTGCTTCCCTGGCTTTATAAATTAAAAGGTAAGCCCTTAAAGAATATGATTTGTTAAAATTAAATTTTGAAATGCAATTTGAATTTTAATAAAACACTTATTTTCTTCTCTCAGGACGTTCTGGGTCTAGTACAGGGAGGGAAAGCTGAGTCATCTGGAAGGCAGACAGCCTCCTGGCAGGGGCACCCCTGGGCTGACCCTGCCATGGACATGCCACACCGGGAACAGGACCTCTGAACGAACTGCATGGTGGTGCCTGGAACCAAGAACACAGACAAGAAGGGCAAGACAAAAAAGAGGCTGGAAGAGGAAGAAAGGAATTCAACAGCATTACAAATGACAGTGATGGCCAGCAGTTGACTATTTAGTTGCAGGCACTGTCAGCGTCCTGTATCTTAGGTCATTTCATGCAGTCAGCACTTAAGCTGTTTATTATGGCTGTGATTGGAGATATCCTGAACTTCAGAAACTTTAGTTCTGGTACTGTTCATTTAAAAGTGTAACAATTTTACCTCATTTCTAAAGCTTTGGGTTTTCCAAAAGTAGCTTTTGGAGATTTTGGGGTTTTCAAATTGGAGATTTTGAACCCTGACATTCAGGAATCAAGGTAAAACTTCATTTTTTGTCACATCTTGAGAAGACTGTGAGTTCAAATCAAAGAACTTCCATTTGATGATGGTGACAATTAACATATTTGCTGAGATATACATATACACATCCCATGGTATCTTTTACACATTGACTTGGGGATAGAACTGGATTAATTTACCCTGATTCTAGATCCTAATTTAGTCTGTAATTATCATGTATGAATCTGGACTTATAATTGTCCAGTGAATCTCATGCACACATTTTGATTCCAAATACAGTCTTATTATTTTTTACAAATATATCTGGTGAAAGACTCTCCACTAATTCTGATTATTAGCTGCACAGCTATTATTCACCCCCCAAAAAAAAAATCTGGACTTAGAAAATGTCCTTGACTGTATGATGTTCAAAGTTGAAGAATAAAGAATCATCCTGCAATGCACGAGACCCCCTGGAGAAAGGAAAGGCTACCCACTCCAGCATTCTTGGGCTTCCCTTGTGGCTCAGCTCGTAAGGAATTTGCCTGCAATGTGGGAGACCTGGGTTCAATCCGTGAGTTGGGAAGATTCCCTGGAGAAGGGAAAGGCCACCCACTCCAATATTCTGGCCTGGAGGGTCCATGGAGTCCCAAGAGTCGGTCACGACTGAGCGACTTTCACTTCACTTCTTTACTATCTAAGCCACCAGGGAGCTGAAAGTTTAATTGACTAACCCAGAAGAGCACACGTGCAAATAGGATGCTCAGGTGCTCCTAGAAGTGGCTGAGGGACAGGACGGGCGGGGACGCTGCCTTCTTCTCTGCCCTGGGACCTCTCTGGCACTCCCCCGGGGCTTGGCTCTGGCGGGCTTCGCTCCCAGCAGCAGCGCCCCCGGTGCCAGGTCGCGCTGAGGCCTCCCGGGTCCGTCGGGATGCTCTGAGCGGCCTCCAAAGGAAGCGCACCGCGTCCCCTCGAGGAGCTGCGGGGACTGAGAGAGAATTTGCCCCTTCTCCTCGGATCACCGAGTCCCAGGAAGATAGCCGGGCCAAGCTAATGGCGCAGAGGGATCGACCAGTGTAAAATTCCCGCCTCCACCAATGGGCGCGCCCGGTACCGCCCACCTTCGCGTGGAGCCAACCAACGAGCAGCAGCACCAGCCAATGAGGAGAAGGCACCTTATTTAAACTTGGCGCGTCGCTCCCCTGAGGAGGCAGCGAGGGCAGCGGGGTCTCGGGCGCTGAGGGCAGGGGCTTAGGTTTGGAATTCTCTTTTCGGTTCTGTGAACAGGTTGGTTGATGGTAAAGCATCTGCCTACAATGCGGGAGACCCGGGTTCAATCCCTGGGTCGGGAAGATCTCCTGGAGAAGGAAATGGCAACCCACTCCAGTCCTCTCGCCTGGAAAATCCCATGGATGGAGGAGCCTGTAGGCTACAGTCCACGGGGTCGCAAAGAGTCGGACACGACTGAGCGACTTCACTTTGGCTGAAGGGAAGAGAGTCACAGCTCTTCCACCGGAAATGCGGCTGTCTCGGCGGTTGCCGGCCCAGTCATTCCCTCACAGTACTTTGAGGAGATCAGTGTACTCGCCCGGGATCCCTCCGCCACTTCCTGGGCCCAAAAGGGAGAAAATGAGGGAAATGAAAATTGAATGTACAGTCAGCGTGGACGTGCTGACGTCAGGGCGTGGTGTCGGTGGCTCAGTCATTTACCTGCTGGTTCTTACCTCGCGATTCTGGGAGCAAAACCGGGTAAACAAACAAAAGCCGAGATTCCCAGTAATTCCTAAGCGGTGGTCTTGACGGGCATGGCCCTCGACAGATACCTTCTCGGTTTTCGCTTTAACTGTAGATATCTGACGGTGGTGAGTGTAGCCTGCACGTTACTCCCTGCCAGGGGTTGTGTTAAGCCCGTGTTCATCTCCGCCTTCCGTCCCGCGATTCGCGAGTCCCAGGCGGCGAGGCGGCGGCCAGCAGCTGGGAGAGGCCAGGCCCGCGGGCGCCGGCGGTCGGGCTCCTCTTGCTGCCCCGCTGCCGCGCTGCCTCTAAAGACAGGAGACTAAGAAAGAACCTGTGGATGTGCGTGCAGCCACACAGAATACATGAAAACTCCCTGAGCGGAAAACCAAAATGAGGAAAGTGAGATCGGAAATGATATTCACTGACACCCAGTTTGAGCTGATGTTGAACCCTGTTAGCTTAACAACACTTACCCAAAAATTTTTATAGAGGTGTTTTTGAATCCTTGAGGACTGATTCACAACGAGAACACTCCATGCTAAGTCGCTTCAGTCGTGTCCGACTCTTTGTGACCCTATGGACCACAGCCCACCAGGCTCCTCCGTCCATGGGATTCTCCAGGTGAGAAAACTGGAGTGAGTTGCCATTTCCTTCTCCAGGGGATCTTCCTGATCCAGGGATCTAACCTGTGTTGCCTGCTTTGGCAGGCGGATTCTTGCCACTAGTGCCACATGGACAATACTTACTCAAAAATGTTTATAAAGGTATGTTTGAATCCTTAGGATTGATTCTCAATGAGAACACTGTAATTTTTAAGCAAAATGTTAATATGAACGATGATAACGTTCTAATACACTAAATTTATGTTTATTATTTCATATTGCAATGTTATTCATCACATTAACATTGCAAATATAAGCCCTCTTAAGCTCAAGTCACTGAAATGTTTGTTTCAACTCTTTTAACATGGTAGGAACTAACCAGCTACTTGTGGCCTGTGGTTTACTTTAAACCCTTCCTATGATGGACGAGGTGGTATTGTCCTGTCTGGAGCAGATGTATTTTCTGAGTCTGTACATCCCAGTGAACAATAGAATGCTTCTAGAACCAAAGAATCTGTGGTGGTTTTCAAAATGTGTCTAAAAAGTCTTAGCCATTCCTCTTTTCATTCAAGAGGGAAAGTAATTTGTGTCTTTGGGTGGTGTGGACTTAGGGATTCACAATGGCAGAAGTGACATGGTATCTCTTCCTAGATTAGGTTATAAAAGCCTGCAGCTTAAATCCTGCCTGTGTTCTCACTCTTTCTTCTTATTTTTTTCTTGGGAGTAGCCAGCAGCCCATCACCCGGGCAGCCCTGTGGAAAGAGGCCATGGGGGAGAACCTGGCCCAGAAGTGAGCTCGGAGGTGAAGCTTGCTCCAGCACAGTCTCTGGAGACCTCACTGCCATGAACTTTGACCTCAGCCCCAGGGGAGATCTTGAGCCAGAGCCACCAGCTTAGCCACTAGACTCCTGACCTGTCAGGTAGTAAACGTCTGTTGTTCTAAGTGGCTACAATTTGTTACACAGCAGTGGCGAATTGGGTGTCCCACACAGCACTACAGATAGTGACAGTTTCACCTCATCCTTTCCAGTTCGGATGCCCTTATTATGCTGATAAATGTTCCCTCTATAACCACTTTGTGGAGTTGTTGTTTTTTTAATCATAAATAGTTGCCTACAGACTAAAGAAATTTTTAATGAATTTTATTTGTGCCTGGCATTCTGAACTATTAGGACAATTATAAAACAGTTTTGCTTTTTCTCCCTTTGCTCCTACAAACTTTATATATGTAAAATAAGTTAGGCCCCACAGCTTTCCTACTTCTTAATGTGCTCAGTCACTCAGTTGTGTTCAACTCTTTCGCAACCCCATGAACTGTGGCCCACCAGGCTTCTCTGACCATGGGATTTTCCAGGCAAGAGTACTGGAGTGGATTGCCATTTACTTCTTAATTTTGACTAAGGTTATTAAGCAGTAAATGGCAACACACTCCAGTACTCTTGCCTGGAAAATCCCATGGTCAGAAAAGCCTGGTGGGCCACAGTTTATGGGGGTTGAGGTTAGGAGATAAGACTGAATGTTCTGATCCTCTGATCATAAGGTTGGTTCTACCAAACAAAACTGGCAGCCAGCCCCCAGTTTCAAGGGCTTTCCCAAAGTCACCTCGTTAACATAGCAATATACACATTTATCACTCTCAGCACTTAGTAAAGATCATATGATCATTGCAGTAGATGCAGAGAAAGCATTTAACAAAATTCCACATCCATTTATGTTATGCTAGTGTTTAGAGCTGTGAAGCATGAACCTTGTAGGGAGACTAAATTACGAGAAATAGTTTGGTCATCTGAATGTCAAATTATACATACATTTTTATAAATCACAATTTCGCAGAAGGAAACTCTTCTGAACTCATTTTAAGAGGCCAACGTTACTCTGATACTAAGACCAGATAATGACACCACAAGAAAATTGTAGGCCAATATCCCTGGTGAATATAACAATTTTCAGTAAAATATTAGCAAACTGAATTTATGAACACATTAAAGGATCATAGGCTGTGATTTGCTGCTGATGTTCAGGTAGCTTTTATTCCAGGGATGTGGAAATGGTTCAACATTCACTAACCACTGGGATATAACACATTAACAAAACGAAGGATAAAAATCATAAGATCATTGCAATAGTTGTAGAAAAGGCATTTAACAAAATTCCGCATCCACTTATGTTAATGCTATCAATCAAGTGGGTGCACAGGGAACAGCCATACACGGCACAACTAATATAATATTTAATGATGAAAAGCTGAAAGTATTTTTGTCTATCATTGAGAAGGACAAGGATACCCACTAAAGAGTTCCTGGACCCCATTCCACTGTGGTTCTGTGCCTGTGTAAAGCCTAACACCAGTAAGCAGTTCCCAGATGCCAGCAGGGTGTCCAAGAAATCAATTTAATTGTGACACTATCTGGAAATAAAATCAGATTCCACAGGTAAAGGGCTTATTCCCATAAGATCACCCTATACTTCAGACACTAGTTATAACCCAGTTTGTTACCTGTGCTTCTGACTAACCACTTCAAACTGGATGTTCCTACAACCTCCTCCAACTCAGGATGCCAGTCAGGGTCCAAATTGTCACATGTACTTCTGACTGACTGGCTATAAATCAGAGGTTCCCATTTTCCCCTCCTTGGGTTTGATTAACTTACTAAAATGGCTCACTCACTAGATTATCAGCTTGTTACAAAGGACATTGAAGACTACAAATCACAAGCCAGATGAAGAGATCAAAACCACAGTGAGATGTCACCTTACACCTGCCAGGAAGGCTGTTGTTAAAATGACAAAGTTAACAAGTGTCAGCAGGGGTATGATGGAGAAGGAAATGGCAACCCACTCCAGTATTCTTGCCTGGAGAATCCCGTAGACAGAGGAGCCTGATGGGCTGCTGTCATGGGGTCTCACAGAGTCAGACATGACTGAAGCAACTTAGCATGCATGCATGCATTGGAGAAGGAAATGGCAACCCACTCCAGTATTTTTGCCTGGAGAATCCCAGGGACAGGGAAGCCTGGTGGGCTGCTGTCTGTGGGGTCGCACAGAGGTGGACACGACTGAAGCGACTTAGCAGCAGGGGTATGAAAAAGAGAAACCTCAAGCACTTTTGGTAGAATGTAAACTGGTTTATTGGTTGGACTTCCCAGGTGGTGCTAGTGGTAAAGAACCCGCCTGTCAGTGCAGGAGTTGCGGGTTTGATCCCTGAGTCAGGAAGATCCCCTGGAGGAAGGTGTGGCAACCCACTCCAGTATTCTTACCTGGAAAATCCCATGGACAGAGAAGCCTGGCAGGCTGCAGTCTGTGGAGTCACAGGAGTCCAACACAACTGAAGCAACTTAGCACACACACAAACTGGTTCAGCCACTATGGTAAACAGTGTGGAAGTTCCTCAGATAATTAAAAATGGAACTACTATATGATCCAGCAATTCCACTTATACAAAGAAAATGAAAATACTAATTTAAAAAGATACATGCGCCCCAGTGTCCATTACATTATTTACAGTAGCAAAGATATGGAAGCAACCTAAGTATTCATAGATGGCAGAATGGATCAAGAGAATGTGGTATATGTATTCAGAGAAATATTATCCAGCCTTAAAAAGATGAAATTTTGCCATTTGTGAAAACATGGATGGACCTTGAGGGTATTATGCTAAATGAAATGTCAGAGAAAGACAAAGAACATATGATCTTACTTACATGTAGAATCAAAAACAAAACCATAAAAACAAATAAATAAACCAACCAAAAACTGAGCTTAAGGATACCAAGGGTTGATTAGTGGTTGCCAGAGTCTGGAGATGGAATAGGGAGTTGGGCAAAATGGGTGAAGAAAAAGTTAAAACTTTCAGTTGTGGGAAAAAAAAAAGTCATTGGGATGTAACATACAGCAGGTAAGCACAGCTAATAATGTGTTAAAATAATATATTTTAAAGTTGTAGACAGTAGATCTTAAAATTTCTTATCACAAGAAAAAGTTTTTATAACAATATACAGTGATAGATATTTAAACAAAAGAGTAACAAAGTATTACCTTAAAATATTTTTACTTTATATCTTTATTTTCATCTTTCAGTGTTCATATTTTTGTAGAAATTTGAAATGTTTCTAATCAACTGATTTTTTTCATTGGAATACAATTGCTTTACAGTGTTGTGTTGATTTCTGCTGTACAACAAAGTGAAACCACTGTATGTTTACACATATCCCCTCCCTCCCACAACCCACTTCATCCCACCCATCTCAGTTGTCACAGAGCACCGGGTGGGGCTTCCTGTGCTATAGAGCGGGTTCCCACTAGCTTCCTGTTCTACCCATGGTATGCATATATGTCCGTCCTAATCTCCCGATTTAGTCTACCTTCCTCTTCCCCCACTGTGTACACATTTGTTCATAACTGTGTCTCTATTCCTGCCCTGCAAGGAGGTCCATCTGTACCATTTTTCCTAGATTCCACCTATATGCATTAGTATATGATGTTTTTTCTCTTTCTGACTTACTTCACTCTGCATGACAGACTCAAGCAACTGACAAAAGGATTCATCTCCAAAATATACAAGTAGTTCATGCGACTCAATATCAAAACAACAAACAACCCAATCAAAAAAATTCGCAGAAGACCTAAATAAACCTTTATTCAAAGAAGTCATACATGAAGGAGGCACATGAAAAGATGCTAAACATCACTAATTATTAGAGAAATGCAAATCAAAACTGCCATGAGTTATCACCTCACACCAGTCAGAGTGGCCATCATCAAAAAAATCTACAGACAATAAATTCTGGAGAGGGTGTGGAGAAAGGGAACCCTCTTGCGCTACTGTTAGGAATGTAAATTGATACATCCTTGTGGAGAACACTATGGAGCATCCTTTAAAAGGTAAAAATAGAACTACCATATGACCCAGCAATTCCACTGCTGGGATATCCCTGAGAAAACTAGGCATTTAAAATTTTATAACTTAAATGACACATGTACTCCAGTGTTCATTGGAGCACTATTTACAATAGGCCAGACATAGAAGCAACCTAGATGTGTATCAACGGATAAATGGATAAAGAAGATGTGGTACAAAGACACAGTGGAATATCACACAGTCATAAAAAAGAAGTGAAATCTAATTACTAATCTAATAAACTAGATCTAATGACCAATGTAGGTATGACACACAGGTTTTTACGTGTTTGTGAAATGATATTATGAGGATGGAGATAAGCATTTTTATGAAATAAAGTCTCAGGAAACTTCAGAACTTATGGAGAATATTTTATAAAGTTAGAATGATGGAAGGAAGGAGGCACTGAAGTGATTGCATCTAATTTCTTCCCAAAGATGTTTTATACATAGGACATGTAGCATTTTGACTTTCCAAGTGTCAAAGTGCTTTTAAGAAGTGATTAGTTGGTCACCTGGATTATAATTGCACCATCCACATAATATTTAACACAAATTCTGATTTACTTGATAAAATGAGAATTGGATTAATAATGGAAAGTTCAGTTTTATGACTGCATTTTAACCAGTGTTTCATTCACAATGAGGATACACCACTTTTCCTTCTTGACAGGTTGTTCGAAACGTATGTTTTGGTGTCGTTGGGCGGTATCCACGTTTACACGTAAATTCAATAGTGTCATCTGTTCTAGTATAAAGTTTTTATCATGTCTCCATTTTAACTGTATGTTATGTTGTTTCATCATTTCTTCTGAAATTACACATGCACCTGAAGTTAAAAAGAAACATAGAACATTAAGTAGTATACAAATATATCACTCAGGATTTTAGACTTCCAAGTAGAATCTTCTACACTGGTCCAGGATTTCATTTTCAAAACCTTTTTCCAAGCCAACTCACTGAAAATCCATTATGTAGAGTCCAATTAATGATATTAAAATGAGGTACTATGTTTAATTTATTAAGTGTTATAATGAGGATTCATGAAGTCAATATCACATTGAGTTTATATTAAATAATCCTTCATTTCTATGATTCCTTGAACAAGAGTTTTTCAAACTTTATTTTCTCATATATTATTATCTGTTAGTCATGCATTCAATAGAATTATTGTTAATCCATAGAATTTCTATTCTAAACAGCAAAATATTATACCAATTACACTGATTTTCCGGGAACCACGAGAAGATGAAAGTATTACCTAAGCACTTTGGTGGTTCTGACCACTCTCCATTCCGACACACTATGTATCTGTCTCCCTGAAGTACATAGTAGGCCTGGCACTGGTACTCAACAGCCGATCCTGGAGGATATTGTGATAGTGGGAATGAGACAGTGTCTCCATTGTCTATTGGTGGAGGAGGCCCACATCTTCCTTGAGGGTCTAAAAACATAATTTGACTTATTGAGAAACCAAAGAAAAACAGAGGTTAAAGAAAACAAACAAAAATATACCACAATATGTAATATCAAGATTTATGATTTCTGATGACAGAAATGATTCATTTAAGGAATTTTAATCACTTAAACTGAGAGTCAAATTTTAAGGCCTTCCTTTCACCCCATGTGAAAGCATATATTAGACATTAACAAACATGTCTGCTTTGTGGTATTCTGGTACTTAAAAATGTTTTCCTTAATGAATGTATGCTAGAAAGATGGATTGCTACCATAAACAAAGGCAGTTTCTTGGTCTTAGGTATTAAGCATACTGCAATGGCCATTGACTCTTTAATAATTTTAAAAATTGATTTTCATTTTTTTCCAAGAGAAACATCAACTTCTTAAATAAAATTCAAGGAATTACAAATGTGTATAATGTGAAGGGAATTTCAGGCTTTCTGACTGGACAAAATGAGAAGGGAACACTTCTGCTTATTTCTTCTGCTACATATTCCCTCTGTTAACTAAAAATCCTGAACAGAATTATAAAAACCAACATGAGAGGTTGTGAAGAGTGTAGAAAAGAAGTAGATTGTTTTGAGACCTTGGGATTCAAGGAGTTACAATGCACTGGTCGTTGGAGCTTTCACTTTGCTTTGTATGTATCAGGACCAGGCACTGAGACTGCAACCCAGAAACGATCTCACATTCAGGCAAAATTAACAAACAAAAGGCCACAGGAAGGTTCCGCTTTCTTTAGGCACAGGCCCAGGAAAGAATCAACCTAGCAAGGCAGAAACTTTTTCACATAGTACAGGACTTAGTCTAGAAAAACATCACAGAGGAAACCTAAGACTAACCCTGTCTTCACTTTGATCAACAGAGGCCTTTGATGAGTCTAGACTTTTTACCCACGCTGGAAGGGAACAAGATGCCTGTCCTTGTGTTTGAACTGCACCCTGGGGGTTTCATGGTCTCCTGGAACCTGGATTTTGCATTTGCCGTAGTTACTTTTGTGGCTAGATGCTAAATTTTTATTATTGAAGGTGGGATACCAGGAGGAGCATCTTATCCTTTATCTTGCTGACATCACTCTAACCTCTGTGCTATTTTTTGTCTGTATTTCATAATTGTTCTCTTCTTTCTGTTTGGAATTTCTTGTTTCTAATAATTTTGTATATTCTCTCACTATGTTGTTAATCTTTGTTTAGCAGATTGCTTCTGCTTCCTTTCTTCAATTAATAATAATTCAATCACATTACAGTTTTTGAATACCTATATGTTTTGTTTGCAAATGCCCATTTTTAAAAAAAATTTATATCGGAGCACAGCTGAGTAGAAATGCTGTCTAGTTTCAGGTGTTCAGTAAAGTGACTCAGTTATACATATACATGTATCTCTTCCTGGAAACTTTTTTTTATTGCAGTATAGTTGATTTGCAATGTTGTGTTAGTTTCAGGTAGAAAGCAAAGTGAATCTCTTATACATATATCAACTCTTTTTAGATTTATTTCCCATAATCACCCAGTAAAGATGATTTTTAAAAATTGTTCAAATCACCTCTATTCAGATTTGAATTACATACAATAAAATCCACGTGTCAGCCAATGATGTGACAATGTGTAACTGTCACAAACCCAACCAACTAGAGGAAGTTTTCTTCTCCCTTTGCAATTCTGCTGTTCCATTTCTACTCCACCCCTCCCCCTCAACTCTCCTCTGCTTGGAAGCCCATGTTTTTTCTGTCCCTATGGAGCAATGCTGCCTTCCTACAACTTTGTTTATGGATTCATACAACATGCCTTCTCTTACATCTGGCTGCTTTATGTCATCAAATGTCGGGCCCCGTCTGCTCTGTGGTGTCTTGCATCATTAGCTCACTCCTTTTCATTGTGGAGCAGGGTAGCTTTATATAAACGTAAGTATGTTAGTCCATTTTATCCTCTGTTGACTGTCTTTTGAAGTATTTCCAGTTTGTGGCAGTTATAATTGAGCTATTTATGAACACCTGAACTCAAGTCTTCGAGTAAACATGTATTTACTATTTCCTTAAGGCAATGGCACCCCACTCCAGTACTCCTGCCTGGAAAATCCCATGGATGGAGGAGCCTGGTGGGCTGCAGTCCATGGGGTCGCTGAGTCAGAAACAACTGAGCGACTTCACTTTCCCTTTTCACTTTCATGCATTGGAGAAGGAAATGGCAGCCCACTCCAGTGTTCTTGCCTGGAGAATCCCAGGGATGGGGGAGCCTGGTGGGCTGCCGTCTCTGGGGTCGCACAGAGTCGGACACGACTGAAGCGACTTAGCAGCAGCAGCAGCAGCAGCTGTATATTTAAAAGTGAAATTGCTAGGCTATCTGATAAATGCATGATTAAATCTATAGGAAACTGCTATACTGATATTCAGAGTGATTGTACCATCTTACATTCCCACCAGCAATGTGTGAGAGTTCCAGTTGAATCCTCACTAACAAACAGGATGTTTGTTTTTCTTTTTTTTTAACTGAGGTACAGTTGGTTTCCAATACTTTGTTAGTCTCAGGTGTATAGCATGGTGATGCAGTACTTTTATAGATTATACTCCTTTGTAGTTTAAGACAGAGACTATAATTCCCTCTGCTATACCGTATACCCTTGTGGCATATCTGTTCTATATAATACATGGTAGTTTGTACCCCTTAATCCCATACCTCTAACTTGCCCCTCCCTACTTCCTTCTATCTTTTGGTAACTATGAATTTTTTTCTATATCTGTGAGTCTGTTTCTGTTTTGCATAACATTCAGTTATATTGTTTTTAGATTCCATATGTTGAGTGCATTTCACTGAGGATTATATTCTCTGGGGCTATCCATGTTGTTACAAATGGCACTATTTCATTCTTTTTTGTGGCTGCGTAGTATTTGATTCAGAGAAGGCAATGGCAACCCACTCCAGTACTCTTGCCTGGAAAATTCCATGGATGGAGGAGTCTGGTGGGCTGCAGTCTGTGGGGTCACTAAGAGTCGGACACGACTGAGCAACTTCCCTTTTACTTTTCACTTTCATTCATTGGAGAAGGAAATGGCAACCCACTCCAGTGTTCTTGCCTGGAGAATCCCAGGGATGGGGGAGCCTGGTGGGCTTCCGTCTATGGGGTTGCACAGAGTTGGACATGACTGAAGCGACTTAGCAGCAGCAGCAGTATTCATTGTATGTATACAATGGAAAACACCTGAATTGGTTGCCAGAGGAGCCAACCTTGTGATAAGATTAAAAGTTTCAGTCCCATAACCCTGACCTCCAGGGAGGGAAGAGTGGCTGCAGATCACATCAACTGCTGATGGCCATGGATTAATCAATTTGCCTCTGTCATAAAACCTCCATAAGAAAAAAAGGATGGGATTCTGAGAGATTCCTGGTTGGTGAACATGTGGATGTGCTGGAAGAGTGGCTACTATGAGGGGCCTGGAAGTTCCTCGCCTTCTACACACCTCACCCTGTGCCTCTCTTCCATCTGAGTGTCCCTCAGTTATGTTCTTTATATTCTTTAAGCTGGGAATCTGGGAAATCAAATGTTTCTTTCAGTTCTGTGAACCACTCTAGCAAATTAATTGAACCTGAAGAGGTCCTGGGCCCCTCTAACACATAGCCCGTGGACAAAAGCGTAGGTGGCGAGCTAGGCTGGCGGCTGACTTGTGAAGTGGGCAGTGTGAGGAAGAAGTCTCGGGGGGCCTGAGCGCCTGCCTGTGGGAGCTGACAGTATTTCCAGTTAGACGGTTTCAGGGAATTGCTTGGGGTTGCACAGAGTCAGACACGACCGAAGCGACTTAGCAGCAGCAGTAGGGTCGTTAAGAGTTGGACACGACTGAGTGATGGCACTTTCACTTTTCACTTTCATGCACTGGGGAAGGAAATGGCAACACATTCCAGTGTTCTTGCCTGGAGAGTCCCAGGGACAGGGGAGCCTGGTGGGCTGCCACCTATGGGGTCACATAGAGTCAGACACAACTGAAGTGCAGCAGCATGGAAAACATGCATCATTGTAATAGGAAAGATCATTAAACAACTGGAATGGCCTATCTCAACAATTATAACTAGGCTTGTCCTAAGTTGAAGTAAAAGCCACGTGTGGTAACAAATATTCAATTTGACAAATTTGGTTTTGACCTTGAGAAAGGCTAGTTTTCCTTCCCTTTGTTTCCTTCCTATGTATCATTCACTTACTGAAGGACCTTGTCCGAGTCAACTGGCTGCCTTTTAAAGTTGCATGAGAGAGCCATATTTTGACTTGCTTCTTTTGATGCATTGTTATATTATGTGAAGCTATTTGGATTTACATTAAAATGCTGTATATTCAAAAGCAGCACTATATGCATTACCAAGATTTGTTGATTCTGATAAAAATCATTTACTGAAGAAACTATATAATGTGAGAATTATAGTTTTTCACCGTGTTCTTGGCTAGTGTTTGCTATTATTACCTACATTTAATTTATGTAAGTAGACAAATTGATTTTCTAGTGATGACCCAGATATTTGCAGCTCTGCTTGGGCAGAGTTGGACCTTGAACTGAAAAGGTGTTGACAGTAGCAACAGCAGTATCGCCTGTACTTAATATTGTTATTTCTCTATAAAATATAAATGAATACCAGACCCGAGGCACAGTGTGTTACTCACAGACATGACGGCATTCGGGAGGGGAGGACCAGCCACTTTCCCCACATGTAATGCTGCTCTGACCGTTTGGGAGGCTGTAGCCAGTATCACACACAATGTGAACGATGTCACCCTCCCGGTGCGTTTGTCCTGAAGATTTAGAGTGGCCATTTTCCACCCAAGGGAAAAAGCACTGTCCTAAAGGCAAAAAATGACTGGTATTCATTTTGCAATGAAAGAATATGACATTTTGCAAAGTTCCAAAGAGAAATCAAGTACAAAAATTTTGCTTCTTAAAAATTTGGCCATGCATGTAAAAAATTAGTATGCCATGTCATTAATTCCAACTTGTATAATGGAAACATTTTTCATTTGTAAAGTCACTTTCCACAGACATCTTCTCACAGTGACTGTCTTAGGTCGACCTATCTTTGCTGGCTCCTCTGGTCTCCACAGCTCTCCAGACCCTGCAGTTCCGTCAGGCGCGGCCTCTCCACCCACTGGACACACTGATGATTCATCCTGATGACGAGAAGGGTGCTTACTCACTGAGGCACTTTGGTGCTGGGGACCACCCTTCCTCTGTGCAGTTGATTCGAGTCCAGAGTGATTGTGAAGGAGTCACAAAGCTGTGTTCACAGGTGTAGTAGAAATATTTCCCTACATCAGCTGGGAAGATTTTTTTATATCTATTTTCATTATATATACTTCCATGTTTTATTTCTGGAAAATCACACGTTCTTCCTTAAGAAAAAAAAATAGTTATCCTACATTAGTGAATAGTTATATGTATGTTAATAACCCCATTGATGAATTTATTCTTCTTCTTAGCTTAATTACCCCACTTGTAGTAGTGATAGAGATCTGGGACAGTCTATAACTAATAGGGTGTAAAGGTCTTGGAGAAACACAGGATGTTTATGTTCTTTGGAAGTGTTTCTAATATTGACATTATACAGGATAAAAGAAGAGAGAGAAACATACTGTATTTTCTTTTCCTTAGAGTATGAGGTAATTTCTCTATAAGTTTACTCTCCATCATGATGACACAATACAGACAATTTCTACAAGTCACCTATTAAAATATAAAGACCCATGAAAGTAGGTAAAACATGAAGCTACACTTAAGAGGGAAGCTGAGTGTTCAGATCTGTTTCAACTTACCTTGCCCATGGGCACAGCAAACCCACAGGGTGAGGACGACAGTGAGTAGTAACAGCATGTTAGACATTCTCAAAAGCATGTTCATGCAAATATTCCAGTTGTGTTGTTTGGTTGTTTAGCAGTTCCTCAAGTGTGACTCTGAATTTAAGGGGATATTTATCAACGAGATGCTAGTTAAGTGAGGTCACTTAGTATCAAAGTTCAAAGAACTTTGCCAAATCCCTGAATTCCTGGTAGTGGTTTCAAAACAATTTCTTGAATTCATTCCCAGATATGTACTTGTCTGTTGGGAAAGACAGAAGGCAGGAAGAGACGGGAACCCCAGAGGACGAGATGGTTGAATGGTATCACCAACTCAGTGGATATGAGTTTGAGTAAGCTCGGGAAATGGTGAAGCACGGGAAGTCTGGTGTGCTGCAGTCCATGGGGTCACAAAGAGTCAGACATGACTGAGTGACTAAACAACAACAAATGCGCCTGTATGACTTTGTTTGTTTCTTTTTAGGGAGAGTACTAGACTGGCCTCTAAAGTGATATAAAACACTAATTTTTAAATTAAACACTTCTCGAAAAAATGCCATTTCTTTCTCAGCCAGATGAGTAACCGAGTCCATGTTACTAATACTTTCTCACGGCCTTTACTTACCTTCTGCCAGCTTTGCGTGGGGTAGGGATTTATGAAAATTGATGTGTACTTGGACCTTACTCCACTCTCTCTGTTTTCTTGTGCTTAGGGAAGCACCAGTGTTTTTGGAGCTCACTTGGGATCATGCTAATAAGTACAGGGGTTTCAGTGTGTTCTCGGCATGAAGTACTGAATGTGCTTTGCATGTCCCTTGAGTCCAACTCTTTGTGACCCCATGAACTCTAGCTGCTAGGCTCCTCTGCCCATGGGATTTCCCAGGCAAAGATACTGGAGTGGGTTGCCATTTCCTTTTCTATAATGTACTTTGAGGCACCTTTTAATTTTAAAACATATTCAGATGCACACAATGATAATCCTCTTTTTATAGGACTATAACTCAAAAATCTTCATCTGTTCTTTCATTGACTTATTAATTGCTTTTATTCTTTGTTTATATGTGTGTATTTATATAACTAATTATATTTGTCATCATTTAAAGTGTAATTCTTTTAATAGAAGAGAATTTCTATTATCAAGAAATTCTATTATCTAATTATCAAGCAGGTAATTAACATGGAAAATATAATACTACTAGAAAGGAGAAGAAAATAGATCAGTCACCAATGTGAGAGAGTTAATGCACTAAAATTATTTATTATTTCCTTACATAATATTACTATAATAGTTTCAAAATACTAAATTATTTATTAATGTAATTTAAGCTTCCAGAATAGAAAAATAGCTTATAGCAACTAACCCTTCTATAAAGAAATATTATAAACTAATACAAACTACAACAATGAGTACTTGACATACTGAAAGAAAGCAGAAAATGGTAAGTGTCCAACCCTTGAAAAAATGGAACCAAACTGGGACCTGTATTTACCCATTTTGGGGAAAATTCCCCCAAATCTTTATATTTCTCCTTAAGTTATCTACAAAATCCACATGAGTATTTATGAGGTGAAACTCCAAAATCAGATAAAATTAAAAGAATTACTATATAATAATGAAGAGTGTTTTATAATAACAAATAGTCCAGATGATGTTGAATTCACTAAGGCAACAGGAAAAACACCATTACAATGGTAAGTGGTAAGGGCACAGTAAAACACAATTATAGTGAAGGACTTAGGTTAAAATTTAAGCCCGGAAGGCAGGCTGTGCCTCAAGGAAAATAGCTTACTCCTTATCTGGTGACTCAGAGCCTCCTGACCGATTCTTAACAGATAACTTATGACCTGGTCAAGGAAACCCCCTCCCAAGAATGTATCTCTCTGTCGGACTTTTCTGGGTAAAAATTGACCAAATGCCGCAGGGTGATCAGCCAACCGTTTCAACTTAATTACCTGCAAACTTTTCCCACCAATCAAATGTATCCACCTCACCTATGGCCCCTACTTCATTGTATCCCATACCCTGACCTCATCCCCACCTACCTGTGATTTTTTGTATAAAAGTCCCTCACGACTGGCGTTCGAGGTTCGCTCCTCCTAAGGAGATCGAACCCCGGCGCGCCCGGCCTAATAAATCCTCTTGCTGATTGCATCGAATTCGAGTCACTGTGGTCTTTGGGGCGACGGTTCCCGAGAAAAGGCCGTGAGGTCTTACAATAGCATGTAATGTTTACAAATTGAGGATTCCACCAAAAAAGGCTATTAGACCTATTATATTTAAAAATTCATATAAAAACAAAAATTGAAAAAATATGAAAAGCCACACTGAATTTTATAAATACTTTAAAAACTTTATTAAATGCATTTGAGAAAATGTGTGAAGAGTGCTACACTGCAAATTGTAAAACAAAACTGAGAAAAATGTTAAAATGCAAATGAAGGAAGAAGTAGATGATGATTCTTTAATCTGTCCTCCAAGAGTTAATATTAATTTAAAAATGCATGTGCCAATGGCCAGATCTTGAAAATAAAAGAAGGTTCATAATACCAGATATCTAGATTTATAATTAAGATATTGTGTTTATCACCATGTGGTAGTTGGCTAATGACAGTCAAATTGATCAGTAAAAAGAAGAGAGTTCAGAAATACACACCCACACAGAGATTACGTGTTGTGCACCAGTGTAATTCAGCAGGGAAGAGAAGTTTTCTCCAGAAAGAGTGAGGTGACAGTTGCCTTTTGGTTGGTCAACAAGATATAACCCTTTTAAAAAATGTATTTTTATTGAAGTGTAGTTGATTTACGATGTGTTTATTTCTCTTGTATAGTAGAATAGTTCAGTTATGCATACATTCTTTTTCACATTCATTTCCACTGTGGTTTGTCTCACAATACTGAATGCAGTTCCCTGCGCCACACAGTAGTTTTGCTGTTTATCTTTCATATGTGTAATAGCTGGTGTCTGCTAACCCCACTCTCCCTACTCTTTCCTCCCCCACACCGTTGGCAGCCACAGGTCTGCTCTCCACGTCTGTGAGTTTGCTTCTGTTTCACAAATGGGTTCCTTTGTGTCATATTTTAGACTCCACATATAAGTGATATCATGTGGCATTTGTCTTCCTCTGTTTGCATAATTAGTATTGAGAATCCTTTTGATGTGCAACTCAAAAACAGAAAACGTAACTAATTAATTGATTTTCTTTTTCCTTAGGAGAGTATGTGGTAATTTTCCTGTAAGTTTACTCTCCATCACGATGACACAATATAGACGATTTCTACAGGGGCACGTGAAAGTAGATAAACATGAAGTTACCCTTAAGAGGGGAACTGAAGGTTCAGATCTGTTTCAGCTTTTTCCATGAGCACAGGAGGACGACACTGAGTAGTAACAGGATATTAGATATTCCCAACGGCATGTTCATATAAATATTTCAGTTGTGTTGTTTGGTTGATTAGCGGCTCATCAAGTGTGACTGAATTTAAGGGGATTTCTATCAATATGATGCTAGTTAAGTGAGGTTACTTAGTGAATATCAAAGTTCAAAGAGCTTTAAAAATCCCTGATTTCCTAGTAGTGGTTTCACAACAGTTTCTTGAATTCATTCTCTGTTAGGCACTTTTACAAGTCTTTTTTTTTTTTTTTTGTGTACAGTAACAGACTGGCTCCAAAAGTGATATAAAAATCTAATTTTTAAATGAAACACTTCTCGAAAATCACTGAAGTTCTCTCTCAGCCAGGTGAAGTGTATATGAATAACTGATTCGATGTAACTATCACTTTCTCATGTCCTTTCACCCAGCTTTGCTTGGGGGTCTGTGAAAACCAACATGTCTTTGGACCTTACTCCACCATGGATACTTGTTGTGCTTATAAAGTGAAAGTCCCTCAGTCATGTCTGACTCTTTGAGACCCAATAGACTATAGCCTACCAGCCTCTGTCCATGGGATTCTCCAGGCAAGAATGCTGGAGTGGATTACCATTTCCTTCTGAAGGAGATCTTCCTGACTCAGGTCTTTCACATTCCAGGCAGATTCTTTATTGTCTAAGCTACCAGGGAAGCTGGTGCTTAGGAAGCACCAATTAAAAAAAAAAAAACCCACTTGAGATAACAGTAGTGAGTACAAGAGTTTCAGCATATTATTCTCATTAAATATTCTTTAATGTGCTTTGAGGCACCTTTTAATTTAAAAATATATTAAGATGCACACAAAGATCCCCTGGAGGGGCATGGCAACCCACTCCAGTATTCTTACCTGGAGAATCCCCATGGACAGTGGTGCCTAGCAGGCTACAGTCCATGGGGTCATAAGTCGGACATGACTGAGCGACTAAGCACAGCACAGCACAAGAGTGTGTCACTCCCATTTCCACTGGATTCCTGGTACTGTTAATCTTGTCCAAGGAGATACAACTCCGTATATCAGATGCTGACTTAGAGCAGAGGGAAAACGGCTACAACCTGGCAAAGGATCCACACCTTGGAAACTCACTGAAACTGAGTTTTCCGACTGTTCTGCCACTATTCTATCAATCAAACTGCTTCAGGTTGCTGGAGCCTATATATTCACTGCTGCTGAGTCGCTTTAGTCGTGTCCGACTCTGTGCGACCCCATAGATGGCAGCCCACCAGGCTCCGCAGTCCCTGGAATTCTCCAGGCAAGAACACTGGAGTGGGTTGCCGTTTCCTTCTCCAATGCATGAAAGTGAAAAGTGAAAGTGAAGTTGCGCAGTCGTCTGACTCCCAGCAACCCCATGGACTGCAGCCTACCAGGCTCCGCTGTCCATGGGATCCTCCAGGCAAGAGTACTGGAGTGGGGTGCCATAGTGAATTCCAAAATTCACTAGGCTACTGCTGCATTTCTTTAGCTGTGACATAAATTCCTTGATCAGAAGCATTGCTCTGTGGACCACCACCCTCCACAGAGGGTTGTTTTGGCAGATGCATTGTGCAGAGAAGCACATCCATCTGGAGTGGGTTGTCATTTCCTACTCCAGAGCATCTTCCCAACAGAGAGACTGAACCCTTATCTCCTGTGTCTCTGCATTGCAGGTAGATTCTTAACCACTGAGCCACCAAGGAATATATACCCTTACTTTGTATATGTCTTTATGATAAAATAACATTTTCTATGTTTCAAAGGTGATATACATTAAAGACAGAAAAATTCAAGAATGCATGTACACAAAAAGGAGTTAAACATCACATTTTACCCCATTATCTCTAAATTCAGCTATGAAGTGAGTGAAGTGAAGTGAGCTCTCTCAGTCCTGTCCGACTCTTTGTGACCCCAGGCTGTTCCATCCATGGGGTTCTCCAGGCAAGGATACTAAAGTGGGTTGCCATTTCCTTCTCCAGGGGAACTTCCCAACCCAGGGATCGAACCCGGGTCTCCCGCATTTCATGCAGGTGCTTTACCCTCTGAGCCACTGGGGAATAGTTATTCTAAATATTCTATTATGCTTCTTGCTAATATTTTTCTCTAAAAATGCATTCAGTGTTTAAAGCATAGTGTGTTTATGTGGTGTTTTTATAGATGTCAAGTGTTTTTAATCACTGTAATCATTTTAATGTCATGTTATAATCATGTACCCAATTGGATTCTAATTCCTCTTTCTTTGAATTACTGTGTGCTGCATATGCAATGAAACTAATGAAACTAAGCCATGCCCAAAGGGCAACCCAAGATGGGCGGGTCATGGTGGAGAGGTCTGACAGAATGTGGTCCACTGGAGAAGGGAATGGCAAACCACTTCAGTATGCTTGCCTTGAGAACCCCATGAACAGTATGAAAAGGCAAAATGATAGGACACTGAAAGAGGAACTCCCCAGGTTGGTAGGTGCCCAATATGCTACTGGAGGTCAGTGGAGAAATAACTCCAGAAAGAATGAAGGGATGGAGCCAAAGCAAAAACAACACCCAGCTGTGGATGTGACTGGTGATAGAAGCAAGGTCCGATGCTGTAAAGAGCAATATTGCATTGGAACCTGGAATGTCAGGTCCATGAATCAAGGCAAATTGGAAGTGGTCAAACAAGAGATGGCAAGAGTGAACCTCAACATTCTAGGAATCAGCAAACTAAAATGTATTGGAATGGGTGAATTAAACTCAGATGACCATTATATCTACTACTGCGGGCAGGAATCCCTAGAAGAAATGGAGTAGCCATCATGGTCAACAAAAGAGTCCAAAATGCAGTACTTGGATGCAGTCTCAAAAATGACAGAATGATCTCTGTTCATTTCAAAGGCAAACCATTCAATATCACAGTAATCCAACTCTGTGCCCCAACCAGTAACGCTGAAGAAGCTGAAGTTGAATGGTTCTATGAAGACCTACAAGACCTTTTAGAACTAACACCCAAAAAGATGTCCTTTTCATTATAGGGGATTGGAATGCAAAAGTAGGAGGTCAAGAAACACCTGGAGTAACAAGCAAATTTGGCCTTGGAATGTGGAATGAAGCAGGGAAAAGACTAATAGAGTTTTGCCAAGAAAATGCACTGGTCATAGCAAACACCCTCTTCCAAAAACACAAGAGGAGACTCTACACATGGACATCACCAGATGGTCAACACCGGAATCAGACTGATTATATTCTTTGCAGCCAAAGATGGAGAAGCTCTATAAAGTCAACAAAAACAACACCGGGGAGCTGACTGTGGCTCAGATCATGAACTCCTTATTACCAAATTCAGACTCAAATTGAAGAAAGTAGGGAAAACTGCTAGACTATTTAGGTATGACCTAAATCAAATCCCTTATGATTATACAGTGGACGTGAGAAATAGATTTAAGGACCTGGATCTGATAGATAGAGTGCCTGATGAACTATGGAATGAGGTTTGTGACACTGTACAGGAGACAGGGATCAAGACCATCCCCATGGAAAAAAAATGCAAAAAAGCAAAATGGCTGTCTGGGGAGGCCTTACAAATAGCTGTGAAAAAGAAAAGCGAAAAGCAAAGGAGAAAAGGAAAGATATAAGCATCTGAATGCAGAGTTCCAAAGAATAGCAAGAAGAGATAAGAAAGCCTTCTTCAGTGATCAGTGCAAAGAAATAGAGGAAAATAACAGAATGGGAAAGACTAGAGATCTCTTCAAGAAAATCAGAGATATCAAGGGAAAATTTCATGCAAAGATGGGCTTGATAAAGGACAGAAATGGTAGGGACCTAACAGAAGCAGAAGATATTAAGAAGAGGTGGCAAGAATACACGGAAGAACTGTACAAAAAGATCTTCATGACCAATAATCATGATGATGTGATCACTCATCTAGAGCCAGACATCCTGGAACGTGAAGTCAAGTGGGCCTTAGAAAGCATCACTACGAACAAAGCTGGTGGAGGTGATGAAATTCCAGTTGAGCTATTTCAAATTCTGAAAGATGATGCTGTGAAAGTGCTGCACTCAATATGCCAGCAAATTTGGAAAACTCAGCAGTGGCCACAGGATTGTAAAGGTCAGTTTTCATTCCAGTCCCAAAGAAAGGCAATGCCAAGGAATGCTCAAACTACTGCACAGTTGCACTCATCTTACATGCTAGTAAAGTAATGCGCAAAATTCTCCAAGCCAGGCTTTAGCAATACATGAACTGTGAACTTCCTGATGTTCAAGCTGGTTTTAGAAAAGGCAGAGGAACCAGAGATCAAATTGCCAACATCCACTGGATCATGGAAAAAGCAAGAGAGTTCCAGAAAAACATCTATTTCTGCTTGATTGACTATGCCAAAGCCTTTGACTGTGTGAATCACAATAAACTGTGGAAAATTCTGAAAGAGATGGGAATACCAGACCACCTGACCTGCCTCTTGAGAAATCTGTATGCAGGTCAGGAAGCAACAGTTAGAACTGGACATGGAACAACAGACTGGTTCCAAATAGGAAAAGGAGTACGTCAAGGCTGTATATTGTCACCTTGCTTATTTAACTTATATGCAGAGTACATCATGAGAAATGCTGGGCTGGAAGAAACACAAGCTGGAATCAAGATTTCTGGGAGAAATATCAGTAACCTCAGATATGCAGATGACAGCACCCTTATGGCAGAAAGTGAAGAGGAACTAAAAAGCCTCTTGATGAAAGAGGCGAGTGGAAAAAGTTGGCTTAAAGCTCAACATTCAAAAACGAAGATCATGGCATCTGGTCCTATCACTTCATGGGAAATAGATGTGGAAACAGTGGAAACAGTGTCAGACTTTATTTTGGGGGCTCCAAATCACTGCAGATGGTGACTGCAGCCATGAAATTAAAAGACGCTTACTCCTTGGAAGAAAAGTTATGACCAACCTAGACAGCATATTCAAAAGCAGAGATATTACTTTGCTGACTAAGGTCCGTCTAGTCAAGGCTATGGTTTTTCCTGTGGTCATGTATGGATATGAGAGTTGGACTGTGAAGAAGGCTGAGCGGTGAAGAATTGATGCTTTTGAACTGTGATGTTGGAGAAGACTCTTGAGAGTTCCTTGGACTGCAAGGAGATCCAACCAGTCCATTCTGAAGATTAGCCCTGGGATTTCTTTGGAAGGAATGATGCTAAAGCTGAAACTCCAATACTTTGGCCACCTCATGCGAAGAGTTGACTCATTGGAAAAAACTGCTGCTGGGAGCGATTGAGGTCAGAAGGAGAAGGGGACGACAGAGGATGAGATGGCTGGATGGCATCACTGATTCAATGGCCGTGAGTCTGAGTGTACTCCTGGAGATGGTGATGGACAGGGAAGACTGGCGTGCTGTGATTCATGGGGTCTCAAAGAGTTGGACACGACTGAGCAACTGAACTGAACTGAGCTATGCATATTGTATATGGTTATGTATTTCATCACGTTTGGTATATTTATCTTTCAGTGGATGAGCAAAAGTAGGAAATATCTACTTACATCTTGTTACTATCATATGTATGACTTATTTGCTCTTTACATGTTTGGAAATGATATTATTTTGAAGATACCAACAAAGATTCTTTTCCTTTTTCTCCTGAAAGAGTCTCAGAAAGCCTTAGAAGTTATGGAGAAATCTTTGAGAAAGTTAGGCCACTGATCTTTAGAAAAGCCACCGAAGTGATTGCATTAATTTCTTCCTCAGGTATTTTATCAACAGGACACATAGCACTTGGTTTGCCAAGTTTAATGAGGTGCTTTAAAGAAGTGATACATTAGTCTTCCTAATTATAATTGCATCATCCCCAGAACATCTGATTTGTGAATCAAAATGAGTTAAACAATACTTGATAAAATAAACAGAATTGGATTAATAATGAAAAATTCTCAATGCACGCACATACAACTGCATCTAACCAGTGTTTTGCCCACAGCGAGGATACACCACTTTTCCTTCCTGACAAGCTGTTTGAAATGTATGGTATGGTGTCACTGGATGATATCCACGTTTACATATAAATTCAATATGATCCTGTGTTTTAGAGTAAAGTTTTTTGAAGTTGTCCATTTTAACTGTATGTTATGTTTTTCATCATTTCTTCTGAAATTTCACAGGCCTCTGAAGATAAAAATATAAACATAGAACATTACATAGTGAACAAATATTTTCCACAGAATTTTAAGCTTTCATGCAGAATCTTCTAGTCTAAAAATTCCTTCTCAAAACCTTTTCCAAACCAACTCACTGAAAATTTATTATACAGGTTTTATCATTTTAAACGTAAGAATGAGGTACTATATTTAATTAATAATTAAATGTTATAATCATAGACTTACAGTGTCAATTACCTTATGAAAGATTTAATTAAGGAACCTCTTGTTGCTATTCTTCCTGACCAGAACATTTTCAAGCTTTATGTCCACACATAGTAATATTTGGTAATCAAGCATGCAACAGAATGGTTTGTTAGTCCACGAAAGCTCTATTATAAACAGCTAAGCCTCATGCCCAGTACAAAGATTTCCCCAGGATCCACGAGCAGACTGAGGCATTTGCCCAAGCACTTTGGTGGCTCAGCCCACTCTCCATTCTCACCCACACTGTTTCTGTTTCCCTGAAGCTCATAGTAGGCCTGGCACGGATACTCCACAATTGACCGCAGAGGATGTGTAGGTGTAAGGAGTGAGGTAACGCCTCCGTTGTCTATTGTTGGAGGAGGCCCACATTTTCCTTGAGAGTCTAAAATCTGTGTTGTCTGATTTATTGAAAAACCACCCCCACACACACAGTTTAAAATAAAGGAAAAAAATGTAGCCTACTATGTAATATCGAGACTTGTGACTTCTGATGACAGAAATGATTTATTGAAGAAAATCCAATCACTTAACAGTAAGTGATTTTTAAGTTTTACTTTTAGCCCACTTGAAAGCACATACAACACATTCACAAATAATGTCTTCTGTGCAGGGTTCTGGTATTAAAATACATTTTCTTAGTGAATGTATACTAGGCAGATGGGTACTGAAGAGAAATAAAACATTTCTTTTGTCCTTATGTACAACATACTGCAGTGTCTTGAATCTCTAGTCATTTTAATTGATTTTCAAATTGTTTCCAAAAAAACCATTAGCTCCATCAACTCCTTAAATAAAATTCAAGCAATTACAGATTTGAATAGTGGACTTCCTTTCCTGGACAAGTTGAGATGCTTATTACATCTGTGAAGTATTCCTTCTGCTAATTAAAATCCTGACATACTATAAAAACCAACACAGAAAATTTTAAAAGATGTAGAAAAGATGTCAATCTGATTAGAGACCTTGAGATTCAAGAAATTACACTGTAGACAGTGGCTTGGGTTTTAATTTGCTTTCTGTGTATCTTGGTCAAGTCACTGAGATGACAACCCAGAAATGACAAGAAGTTCAAGCAGGAAAAAAAAAAAAGTTCTCAAGAAATACTTAATCTTTTTCACCAGAGGCCCAGAAAGTGGTATGTGTATGCCTGCTAAGTCACTTGTCGTATCCAACTCTGTGCGACCCTGTGGACTGTAATCCACCAGGCTCCTCTGTCCATGGGATTCTCCAGGCAAGAATACTGGAGTGGGTTGCCGTGCAACCCAGGGATCTTCCTCCAGGGATCAACCCTACATCTCCTGCAGCTCCTACACTGTAGGCGGATTCTTTACTACTGAGACACTGGGGAAGCCCAGAAACAGAGCAGGCTAGCAAGACAAAGAATTTTTATAATACTGACTTACTCTAGAAATATACCATAATGGAAACCTGAAACTAACTCTTTCCCTGCCTTGATCAGCACGGGCCAAGCAAGGAGCCCAGACTTCCACTCACATGGTTGGGAAGTAAGATACCTCTGCCCCTTCTCCTTGAGTCAGTGGAGGCCAGGTGGGAACCCTGGACTTGTACCCTGCATGGCAGTAATGGAGGCCTGATAAATGAAAGATTCCAATAAAACCTAGGGTCTCAAAAATCATAATACCTGAAAAGTCTAGGATACAGATCATTCATAATACCAAGGACCTGGAAAGCCTCAAAAGAAAAAAAAATCCATAGAAGACAACACTGAGATGACAGATACTGAAATAATTGGTAAATGGTTTTTCTTAATGGAATTGAATTTCTAGAACTAAAAAAAAATAGACTGATATAATTTTAAAAACACATTGGATAGGCTCAGTAATACACTGCAGATGACTGAAGGATAAATAAGCTTAACTACAGAACTTCCTATATAGGCTGAAAAAAAATGGACAGAGCCTCAGGCAATCACAGGAAGATAGTAAAAGATTGGAGACCCCGAAGGTGAAAAGAAAGGGGACTGAGATGAAAAAATAACTATAATGACTGAATATTTCCCAAATAGGGCACAAAGCACAAGTCTACATATTAAAACATCTGAAGAATTCCAAACATTATAAACCCATAGAAATTAATGTCAAGATACAGCATAACTAAATTGCTGGAAACCAAAGGAAAAAAAAATCTCAAAAGCAGGTAGATAGGTATTATGCAATAACTATACAGAAAAAGGATCCGAGCATCAATAGAGTTCTCATCCATGACAGTAGAGCCAGGAGAAGTGACATCATTTTTCCAATCCTGGAAGAAAAGAATCGTTAACCCCAAATTCTATATCCAGTGATGCCATCCTACAGGATTAAAGGGAGAAAGAAAGACATTCCCAGCAAAGGAAAACAGAATTTGTTGCCAGCAGACCTACTTAAAGAATTGCTAAGGGAATTCTTAAGATAGAAAGGAAAATAGAAAAGGGATTGAGACTTTAGGAAGGAAGGAAAAATAATAGAATTGATTTTTAAAATTCAGGGGTAAATATAATAAGACTGTCTTTTCTCTAATGATTTTATTAGATCATGGCCATGCAAAATTATGTCATTTGATATAGTGCTCAGTATATGTTGAGGGAATATTTAAGGAATTTATGTTAAAAATGTGGGGAGGGTAAATAAATCTAAATGGAAATAAGGTTTCCACATTTCACCTGAGGTGATAAAATGTCAGCAACAGTAGAGAGTAATAAACTACCTGTGTGTACCTTAATACCTAGAGCAACTATTAAGAAAGCCCTACAGAGAAAGCATATACTCGAAAGCAATGCAGATGTATCAGTTAAATTATTTTATAGTGTTCAAAACTCCACAGTGAAGAAAAGGAAATGGAGATGAGAAACAGAGAAAACACACACAAAACAAACAGTGAAATGGCAGACACTGTCCCTAAGAGTAGTTACTTTAAATGTAAATGGTCTGAATACTTCAGTTTAAAGACAGAGTGGCAGGTGAACACAGAAACAGTATGCTGAGCTGTATGCTGTTTTAAACATGAAAACATATTCAGGAGAATTCGCCAAAAATTCACACCAGGCAAGAATTAACTTGATAAACTAGAAGACTCTTGAGAGTCCCTTGGACAGCAAGTAGATTGAACCAGTCAAAGAAAATCAACCCAGAATATTCACTGGAAGGACTGATGCTGAAGCTAAAGCTCCCATACTTTGGCCACCTGATGTGAAGAGCCAGCTCATTGGAAAGGACTGTAATGCTGGGAAAGACTGAGGCCAGGAGGAGAAGGGAGGCGACAGAAGATGAGATGGTTGGATGACATCACCGACTCAATGGAGATGAGTTTGAGCAAACTCTGGGAGATAGTGAAGGACAGGGAATCCTGGTGTGCTGCAGTCCGTGAGGTCGCAAAGAGTTGGACATGACTTAGGGACATGACTTACAACAATTTCTTGTTTAACAGATTCCCTTCCTTTCTTACCTGTAAACACTGAAGTGTCCTGAGACCAAGTTTCAGACATTTTCTTTTTATGTGTACCCTAATTCCCTGAATGAGTTCAGCTCATTCCATACCTTTAAATATCACCCATATGTGAAGATGCCCAAAAGATGCCACATTCTGTTATCAGGTCCCAGTTGCCTATTCCATGTCTCAAAGTGAAATTCCTTGGGTTGTCAAATGTACTTATGGTATCTTTAACACATTTATTCTTCAAGAAATAATTGTCTTAATATTTAAGACAGGAAATGTTCCATGATTCCAACCTTTCAAATCTGGTCAACTATTTCATAAAATATATATGTGAGATTATTTATTCATTTTACAAAAGAACTGGATGTTAAGCACCATCATTTTCTTTTAATCAAAAAATTATTCCCTAAGAACTTCTTCAATATCTATTTACATCAACATATTCCTAATACTTTCTCTTAAATCAAGTAGTGGGTAAACAAGATACTCTACCTTTGCACTGAGGTGGTTTTGTCCAAGTTCCATTTAAACATGTCACATCTACGTCCCCCAAAATGTTGTAAGTTCCAATGCATTCATAACGTACTCTCTCACCATTTTGATACCTAGGCCTCTCACTTTGTATAACTGCATTTTTCACTCTGGGTGGATTCACACAGGAAACATCTGAAAAAAAAGTATTTCTAATATAATGATCCTTATGAACAATAAGCCAATGAGTGAATGTCAAATATATTCCATGGTTACTTAAATTAAATAGGTAATCTGTCATGAAAGACTGCTAAATTCAATGTTTACATATAAGATTAAGGAAAAGGAGATAAAGCAATATTTTTCAGTGCAAATTAAGCTTTTTTACCTTAAATCTCTGTCCCAGCTTTCACTAGCAGGTTAATACATGATTTCAGGCCAGTGAAAATGAGAGCTTTTCTGGACAACTCTTTCTGAGTTTAGTAAAATCAGTGTTATATAAATTCACGATGAATTTATAAACCATAAGTGAAAGTGAAGTCGCTCTGTCGTATCCAACTCTTTGCAGCCCCATGAACTTTAGCCTACCAGGCTCCTTCGTCTATGGGATTTTCCCAGGCAAGAATACTGGAGTGGGTTGCCATTTCCTTCTCCAGGAGATTTTCCCAACCCAGGGATTGAACCTGGGTCTCCTGCATTGTAGGCAGATGCTTTACTGCCTGAGCCACCAGGGAAGTCCATTAAACCATAAGAAAGTCATAATAATAAGATCATATGGATTTGATTTAAATCATCAGGATTTGTTTTACAGTCATTCTATTAACTGTAACTTAAGACACCTAGAAAAATAAACACAGTAGATGCTTCTTTAGAAACTTGATCAAGAATTAGCACACTTTGAAGAATACCATTATTGAAGGAAGAAGATTAATGGAAAGATCCAAACATATCTGGGAAACAAAGCTATTCTTTGATGATACTTTTGGAACATGCTTAAGGACACCACAGTGAGTGGTGGGTCATCCCTCAGTGAGCTTCAGGGGATGTCAGGTATAAGAGGCTGCAGCCTTGACTCCTAAACTGAAACATGCACAGAATCCCTTGGGAGTCGTTAGAACAGTGTCAGAGTTGCAGCCCCAGAGGTTTTGATTCAGCAGGTCTGAGTGAGCCTGTGAATCTGCTTGCATATCTTACAGTTTTCCAGAACGTGCTGAGATTGCTGTGCCAGGGATGTGCTTTTAGAATTTTGGGCTACAACGCTAAACATTGATAACACAACCCCATATCTGTTTATGTTGAGACATAAACTTTTTTGACCTGTATGCGGGTCAAGGAGCAACAGTTAGAACCTGACATGGAACAAATGTCTGGTTCAAAACTGGGAAGAGTGCATGACAAGGCTGTATATCGTCACCCTGCTTGTTTAACTTCTTTGCAGAGTACATCATGTGAAATGCTAGGCTGGCTGGATCACAAGTTGGAATCAAGATTTCTGGGAATAATATCAACAATCTCAGATATGCAGATGATACCACTCTAATAGCTGAGAGTAAAGAGGAACTAAAGAGTCTCGAGAGTGAAAGAGAAAAGTGAAAAAGATGGCTTGAAAGTTAATGTTCAAAAACTAAGATCATGGCATCCAGTCCCATCACTTCATGGCAAATAGAAGGGGAAATGTGGAAGCAGTGACAGATTTTATTTTCTTGGGCTCCAAAATCAATGTGGACGGTGAGTGCAGCCATGAAATTAACAGATGCTTGCTCCTTGGGAGGAAAGCTGTATCAAACCTAGACAGCGTATTAAAAAGTAGAGACATCACTTTGCCTACAGAGGGCAGTATAGTCAAAGCTATGTTTTTTCCAGTAGTCTCTACGAATGGGTGCTGCTGCTGCGGTCGCTTCAGTCGTGCCGACTCTGTGCGACCCCATAGACGGCAGCCCACCAGGCTCCCCCCGTCCCTGGGACTCTCCAGGCAAGAACACTGTAGTGGGGTGCCATTTCCTTCTCCAGTGCATGAAAGTGAAGGTGAAGTCTCTCAGTCATGTCTGACTCGTAGCGACCCCCATGGACTGCAGCCTACCAGGCTCCTCCATCCATGGGATTTTCCATGGATGGAGGAATACTGGAGTGGGGTGCCGTTGTAAAGAAGGCTAAGCACTGAAGAATTGATGGTTTCAAACTGTGGTGCTGTTCAGAGTCCCTTGGACTGCAAGGAGATCAAGCCAGTCAACTGTAAAGGAAATCAACCCTGAATATTCATTGGAAGGACTGATGCTGAAGCTGAACCTCTAACACTTTGGCCACCTGATGCGAAGGGCCAACTCACTGGAAAAGACCCTGATGCTGGGAAAGATTGAAGACAGGAGAAGCGGGTGACAGAGGATGAGATGGACTCAATGGACGTGAGTCTGAGCAAACTCTGGGAGATAGTGAAGGACAGGGAAGCCTGGTGTGCTGTAGTCCACCGGGTCGCAGAGAGTCAGACACGACTTACTGACTGAACAACAATAAGAACAATGAATAATCTATGGCCATTTAATGATGGTGAATATTACTTAAGATACTTTAATAATAAAATTTAAAAATTTTACCAAAGTACCTCTGCACGCTGGCCTTCCTATCCATTTGCTCTTAACACACTGTATAGTGTTGGGTCCATCCAGCTGATAATACGGTCGACATTTAAAAGCCACTTGTTCCCCTGACCTATATGATGCCTTCTTCTTGCCTATGAGTACAGCACCATCAAAGCTGGGCAAGTTAAAACAATCTGTGCCTGAAAAAAGAGAATATATATTAGTTTAGTCCATCTTTAAAAACACATAGTGACCAATGATTATATTCCAGAAAAAATAGATAGGTACATATCAAACCAATGAATATTGTACAAATTCCTCTTATAACTTAAATGTCAGCCATCTCGACCTAGTCACATTGAGTGTCTCTTTATTCATCAGAAGTACAACATGGGAAAGGTGATATTCAAAGTGATGGGCTGCATGTGGTGCTTGAGAGCATACTTCTCACACTTAAGTTCTTTTTCCCCATTGCAGGCCGCCTACATTATAAACGTGTTTCTGTTTCTTGTATCAAAATCTGTTACCTTGAATTATGTCACAGGTCTTAGAAAATTATGTACTATAAAGAACCGATTGATAAATTAACAGTACATTGAATAGTGGTAAGACTGATGAGCAGAGGTCAACTGTGATACAGTCATGTGGAACAAAGACCAGAAATCTGAGAATGTTTATCAGAGGATGTCCAAATTGCACCCAAGTTGATGTGAAAATGAGATAATTTAGCTCCTGTTTTCAAACTTTTGTTATTACTAGGATTGTTAATTCCCTACTAGAATTCAGAACCTTAACAAGATGCCTTGTAAAGTTCTAGAATTACTGCTTAGCTTCATATTTGTACCATCTATGCTCTTAATTAGAGATATTTATCAGCATTAGAATAAAATGAAATGCACTATACTTATGCATTTTGGTGTACGGGACCATTTCCCTCCTAAACATCTTATAGATGCAAATCCATAAATCCTAAATCCTTCGTTACAGGTGTATGTGGCTTTTTCTCCATATTGATAGCTGTCATTCTTGTGACGTACAGCACCATTCTGAATTGAAGGTGGAAGTCCACAGGGAAGACCTAGGAATAAATGAAAGAAAAATTTTTATATTTCAAAAGCAGAGACATTACTTTGCCGACTAAGGTCCGTCTAGTTAAGGCTATGGTTTTTCCTGTGGTCATGTATGGATGTGAGAGTTGGACTGTGAAGAAGGCTGAGCGCCAAAGAATTGATGCTTTTGAACTGTGATGTTGGAGAAGACTCTTGAGAGTCCCTTGGACTGCAAGGAGATCCAACCAGTCCATTCTGAAGATCAGCCCTGGGATTTCTTTGGAAGGAATGATGCTAAAGCTGAAACTCCAGTACTTTGGCCACCTTATGCAAAGAGTTGACTCACTGGAAAAGACTCTGCTGCTGGGAAGGATTGGGGGCAGGAGGAGAAGGGGACGACAGAGGATGAGATGGCTGGATGGCATCACGGACTCGATGGACTTGAGTCTGAGTGAACTCTGGGAGATGGTGATGGACAGGGAGGCCTGGCGCGCTGCGATTCATGGGGTCGCAAAGAGTCAGACACGACTGAGCAACTGAACTGAACTGAACTCTGAAATTTAACTTAAGTACTGCTTGTCATATTTGATAGTTTAACTGAAAGTAATAAATGATTTTACAGGAGCTTACATGACATCACACAGAAGCGCACAAATGTGTCCTAAAATCACCATTCTGATGTGTGTCCAGCTGTCCACGTAAGCAAGAACTTGAAACCAAAAGTATCAATATGTGAAAGAGACTATCTGTGCTCTCTAAGCAGTCATGGGTAAAGAAAAGCACACTGAGATTCCATCATCTTAGAAGAAGTGCTATATATTGTAAATTATTAGAAGGGACATTGTAGGAAGGACAGAGGACATTTTTTTTGGAAAAAACTTGGTGGCAATGCAAACACTGCAACTTCTATGAATAGTCGAATTATGAATACATTTACTGATATGAATAGGAAGGTTTAAGTTTGTTATACATCCAGCACCAACACAAAACAATTGACAAAATTAAAAGGGATTCTATATGGAACCAATGAAATTAAGAAAAGAATAATTTGAACATGCAAAAATCAATTAAATATATTAATATATAAATTACATATAAGTGCCATAATATATACAAAATTTGATATACTGAGTAAAGGAGTCTGTCTCATGACTTTGTTGCCAATTCATTAGTTTAAAAGGTGGAATTAACACACACTGAAGAATAACACAGTTGAAGGAAGAAGATGACCAAAAGATCCAAACAGAAAATCTGACAAAATAACAGAAAAATAAATGCATAATTTACAAAACTACTCTTTAATGATATTTTGGGCAAATGCTTAAGGGCACCACAGTGAGTGGTGTGTATGATTCTTCAGGGGACTGAGGGGATGTAAAGTACAAGGGGCTGTAGCCATGGCTCCGAGACTGAAACGTGCACAGAATCTCTTGGGAATCTTTAGGACAGTGTCAGGATTGCAGCTCCAGAGGTTTTCATTGAACAGTTTTTATGTTTTCAATGCTCTCTGAAAACAATTTTTAAATGAACTGGCATTTAAATATACTGACATTACACTGAAAATTAAGAATATATTCTACATTTTGTGAAAAGAGATATGCCTGTTACCTAGATCTAATTTTGTTAAAACATTAGCATGACAGCATTGTTAATGGCTTTGAAATATAGTCAATGAAACATATTTAAAATATAGGAGTTGATGAGGTTTGAATCTGCAGAATCATCACCCTACGCAAGATTATGAAAATAACCATTGTTCCCCAAAGTTTCTTCATATTACAAACAAGAATCCCCCAAACATGTTCGAGTCATACTCTAGCTTTCCTGTGACTTATTTTCTATTCACATTTTCATGAGCATATTCACATGACTTCATAAGCAGTATTCAGTGGCCTTTCGCACTGTAGTACTCAGAATATAGAAAACATTTTATTTCCCCCTTAGGTGAGGTGAGCATGTTAATTTTTTCATTAAGGTATTATTTATAGATATCTCACCTTGCAGGTTATTTCTACCAGGAGATTCAATCAAAAATATAAACAGCATGTTAGATTTTCTCGATGGTACAGTCACACAAATATTCCAGTTACACCATTTGAGGTTTAAAATCTGCCTCATTTTCAGTTCCCAAATGTGACTCCGAAATTAAGTGTATTACAGTGAAGCTGGTTAATGTGTCATTTAGTAAATATCAAAGTTCAGTGTCTTACACTATCCCTAAATGTTTTCTGTTGGTAGTTTCACGGTAAGTTATTTTATTCATCACCTGACAAGTATGTCCACAGCTTTATGTGGGACCAGGTATGAACTGGCTCCAGAAGTAATGTGAAATACTAATTTTCAATAAAACATCTCAAGATAGTAGGTGAAGTTCTTTCTGCCTGTTGAATCATCTGTATTTTTTAAAAATTACAGTAGATCTTAATATGTACTGCACAGGTTATGGGGTGTTAAATGTGGTGATCGTGTTAAAGAAACCACCTGCCAGTGCAGGAGCTGTGGGTTTGATCTCTGGATTGGGAAGATGCCTTGAAGAAAGGCATGGCAACGCACTCCAGTATTCCTGCCTTGAGAATCCCATGGACCGAGAAGCCTGGTGGGCTACAGTCCACGGAGTCACAAAGAGTCAGACACAATTGAAGTGGCCGATTGCGCATGGTGTAATGATTTGACAACAGTAAGTTTAGTGAATATCCATCATTTCATTATTTGATATCAGTTACTGTATAATTATCATGTTCTTCTGCTTGTGTTACAGTCCTTGATTTTTGTGTTCCTTATGCTCTCATGTTCGTTTTGCCTTTAAAGCACGCTGTGTTTGCATTTAAAGCAGCAGTCACTTCCTCTAGTCTTTACAGGCTTGCCTTGTGAGAGAAGTTCACTCTGTCACTGGTAGTATTTTGAGGCTTTTCCAGGCCTCTTTTAAGGAATGTGAAGTCGCTCAGTCGTGTCCGACCCTTTGCGACCCCATGGACTGTAGCCGATCAGGCTCCTCCGTCCATGGGATTTTCCAGGCAAGTGTGCTGGAGTGGATTGCCATTTCCTTCTCCAGGGGATCTTCCCGACCCAGGGATTGAACCCAGGTTTCCCGCATTGCAGGCAGACGCTTTACCATCTGAGCCACCAGGGAAGCCCTTTAAAGGATACACCTGGCCACATACCTCAGCTCCTCCTGGGAGAGAATTTTGAAACGTGTATGCTTCTCTGAACTCAGCAAAGCCAGTCTCTGTGCTGACAGCTTCCTGGCTGCTTCCCTGGGGCAATGCTGAATACTGAGTTTGTGTGCTTTCTCACAGTCGCACGGGGTCAGACTGGCTTCTGGATGTCTCACAGATCAAAGGCTTGGGACACCCCCATGAGGACCTACACAGGGAGCTGGCCCTAGGGCAGGGGGACGTGGATGTGTTGAGGTGCCCATGGGTGAGCAGGACCCACAAGCAAGGTGTCTGCAATGCCTAGAGGGCGGGCTTCCTGGTAGTGTCTCCAACATGGTCAGTGAGATCCATGTCCCTCAATGAGTTCTAGCTCTGGGTGCTGTACAGCTGGCCTCTTCCCACCCCTCAGCCCTGCAGATGACCCAGTGTCCTGGATAAGGGGGAGAGAGAAGTGCGCCTTCTCATCTGTGCTGGAAGCTGCGGAAGCCACCCTTGGTCAGATGCTCTTCTTCCCCCACAGGTAAAATCCTGTGCTGAGCGGTCTCTCTTGGCACTAAGCTGCCACTTTAGGGGAGGGCGACACGCAAAAGGTGGGGCTGTTCCTCTAAGCCTCTGCAAGGTGCCAGGTCTGGAATATCTGCTGTAATCTCTCTGCTAGACCCCTTGCCTCCCACAAAGATGCTCTCATTCATGCGCGACTGTCAAAGCCTGTGTTTGTATCAGGAGAGACAGTAAAACTCCTATTCTGCCATCTTTCTAACTACACTCTGTTATTACAGGTTTCTTCTTTATGGTTCTTTTTATTTTCTTGAGGAATGTCCATCAATAGGCACATTTATTTTGTTATACACTTATCTAGGACTCGGTACACTCACACACGCTTGTTAAACAATAAAATTAAGTAGGTCCTTTGACAAAACAAGAGATTGATCTAAACATTTTTCAGTGGATAATACAGCTGAGTCTTAGAAACTTGTGAAGATACGGAGGTCTGAGCCCAGTTTACTCACCTACGCGGACACATATTGGAGGAGGGTACCAGCCCTTCTCTGTGCAGGTCATTGTGTTCTGATTGTTGTGAAGACTATAGCCATCATGGCAGCGGACTCTTACAGTTTTACCTTGTAAATACTTTCCTTGGGAATTTGTGTAATATCCATTTTCCAAATAATTGAAAGTGCATTGTCCTAAGGATTATAAAAACAATAGAATAGAAAAAATAACATATATTTGGTAAAAGAGCAGAGCAAAAATCAGCTTTATATTATTTACCTGACAATGCATTAGCATTCTAAAATATCATATAACTTAATAAAAATGAAAGTTGCTACCACATTTGTTAAAAAGGAAAAAAATGAATGCTCCATGTCATTTTTCTTTAGTTTTTATAATTAAAATATGCACAAATGGTGCCGAGATTCTTGTAAGGCCCCTATAATTCTCCTGTGACTTCCATGAAGAGCTCCTCATGGAAGGAAGGCCTGTCTGGATCTTTTCACTCACAGAACTTCTTCCTCAGCCTTCCCGTTGTATACAAGGCCTAATTGTGCTCACTTGCTAGTGAGTGCTAGTGTCTCTTCACACTTTGAAAGATTTATACACGTAAAATTAAAGAGGTTTAGTTACTGAGGCAGGGCACTTCTGGAAACCATCCTTTCAGGGTGCAAGTCATGTAATCCCAGGAATTTTGTGAAGGAGTCACAAAATACCGGTTACAGCGATAGGAAAACTGTTGACCTACACTTGCCGGAAAGTATCCTTTAAATCCATAATACAACCTTCCATGTTTTATTACTGGAAGATCACAAGATTTCACTTGAAATGAAAAAAAAGTATAAATATTTTATCTTAATAATCAAATTAAAATGGTTTCATCTAATAATTATATTTTCTTATTAGAATAATTATACTCATTGCACTAGGAATTCTAGGACAAGAAAATTTATAAAAACTTCAGATGACTAATATGTATAAGGAGATCCATGCAGCTGCTATTCCAGGGTCTGGTTTCTCCTTGCCTGCCTCTGGGAGGCCAGCATTTCCAGTTTCCTGGGATTACAGAGAACAAAATAGCAGTTATGAATGGCTGTGCCAGCACTCCTCACAAGTCATTTCCCAGCTACATGTGGAGAGAGCAGCTCCCAGTTTCTTCATGGAAGAGTCACACCGCACATCTAGACACTCATCTTCTTCAGCTGCTGCCAAGGAATTGGCTTCAAACTAACCCATCCCCGAGAGCTGATGAAGCCCAGAGTTTGTTTGGTGCCTGGGGACTACAGAGAGCTGAATCATGGTTTCGGAGAGCACAAGGTTTGAAGGAGCGTGAATGCATTTGCACAGCTCCTCTCACCAGCTCAGTGCAGAGTGAATGAAATGATAGCCTCCAGTCCCCAGGTTTACCACCTATTCTGGCTTCTAGCTCACCTCTCTCAAGACACTAATGGGAGTTGGCATACTTTAGTCAGGAAGCAACAGTTAGATCTGGACATGGAACAACAGACTGGTTCCAAATAGGAAAAGGAGTACATCAAGGCTGTATATTGTCACCCTGCTTATTTAACTTATATGCAGAGTACATCATGAGAAAGGCTGGGCTGGAAGAAGCACAAGCTGGAATCAAGATTGCTGGGAGAAATATCAATAACCTCAGATATGCAGATGACACCACCCTTATGGCAGAAAGTGAAGAGGAGCTAAAAGCCTCTTGATGAAAGTGAAAGATGAAAGCGAAAAAGTTGGCTTAAAGCTCAGCATTCAGAAAATGAAGATCATGGCATCTGGTCCCATCACTTCATGGCAAATAGATGGGGAAACAGTGAAAACTGTGTCAGACCTTATTTTTGGGGGCTCCAAAATCACTGCAGATGGTGATTGCAGCCATGAAATTAAAAGACACTTACTCCTTGGAAGAAAAGTTATGACCAACCTAGATAGCATATTGAAAAACAGAGACATTACTTTGCCAACAAAAGTCCGTCTAGTCAAGGCTATGGTTTTCCAGTGGCCATATGTGGATGTGAGAGTTGGACTGTAAAGAAAGCTGAGTGCCAAAGAATTTATGCTTTTGAATTGATGCTTCTCTTTTTGGAGAAGACTTTGGGAGTCTCTTGGACTGCAAGGAGATCCAACCAGTCCATCCTAAAGGAGATCAGTCCTGGGTGTTCATTGGAAAGTCTGATATTGAAGTTGAAACTCCAATTCTTTGGCCACCTGATGCAAAGAGCTGACTCATTTGAAAAGACCCTGATGCTGGGAAAGATTGAAGGCAGGAGGAGAAGGGGACGACAGAGAATGAGATGGTTGGATGTCATCACCAACTCAACTGACATGAGTTGGAGTATACTCTGGGAGTTGGTGTTGGATAGGGAGGCCTGGCATGCTGCAGCTCATGGGATCGCAAAGAGTCGGACACGACTGAGCAATTGAACTGAACTGAACTGAAGTGACTTAGCATGCATGCGTGCACATTTCCACCAAAAGATTGGAGACCTGTGATTTACCCAATGAAGATTTAAAAACAGCTGTTTTAAAAAACTCCATGTGCTACAAGAAAATACAGTAAGACAGTCAAACAAAAGTAGGAAAACAATAAATGAACAAAACGAGCAGTTTAATAAAAATAAACAAATCATTTAAGAACCCCAGAAATTGTGGTACTGAAGGATTCAAGGATGAAATGAAAAGGCTTTAGAGAGCATCAACCACAGAATGAAACAAGCATAAGAAATAATCTGTGAGATAGATGACATATTGAAGTTATCCAGTCAGAGGAGAATAAAAAGAAAATAAAACAACAACAACAAAAATAAAAATAAAAACAAAACAAAAGAATGAAAAAAGTCTATATGATCTATGGAGCAGCATCAACAGAACTAACCTGTGAACTGTTGAGTTTTCAGGAGAAAAGGGGAAATGAGTGTGAAAGCTAATTTAAAGAATGACTGCTGCTGCTAAGTCGCTTCAGTCGTGTCCAACTCTGTGCGATCCCATAGACGGCAGCCCACCGGGCTTCCCCGTCCCTGGGATTTTCCAGGCAGGAACACTGGAAAGGGTTGCGATTTCCTTCTCCAATGCATGAAAGTGAAAAGTGAAAGTGAAGTCGCTCAGTCATGTCTGACCCACAGTGAACCCATGGACTGCAGCCCACCAGGCTCCTCCATCCATGGGATTTTTCAGGCAAGAGTACTGGAGTGGGGTGCCAGAACTTCCCAAATCAGAGGTGTGATTTGGATATCAAAGTTCATGAAGTTTATATGTGACTAAACAAAATAAACATTAAGACCCTGTATGTGAGACAACAAAAGAGACACAGATGTATAGAACGGACTTTTGGAATCTGTGGGAGAGGGAGAGGGTGGGATGATTTGGGAGAATGGCATTGAAACATGTATACTATCACGTAAGAAACGAAGCACCAGTTTATGTTCGATACAGGATACAGGATGCTTGGGGCTGGTGCACAGGGATGATCCAGAGAGATGATATGGGGTGAGAGGTGGGAGGGGGTTTCAGGATTGGGAGCTCGTGTACACCTGTGAAAAAAAATTAAAAATAAATAAATAAATGTGTATAGAGAAGGAAAAATTACCGCTAGTTTGTTTCCTCCTGCCGCTTAAGAGAAATAAAAATGTCTGATACTTTAAAAAAAATGTGTTAAACTCGTAAAAAAAAAAAACCGCGTCTACAACACAAACTATAATGAAGCTTCAAAAATTAAAGAAAAACAGAGAAGACTTAAAGGCTTGAAGTGTTAAAGACTTAAAATCTTAAAGCATGAAGAAAAAAACCCCAAAACATCAAAACAAAACAAAAAAAAGCTTGAAGTTTACAAAGGAACACCATATATCTCTAAGCATATTTCAAAGCAGCATCCTAAGTATCAAGGAGAAAGTGAGATGATATATTCCAAATGCTGAAAGAGAAAAGTGCCAACTAAGAGTACTGTCATTCAGAAATGAATTGAAGATGAAGACTTCTCCAGACCCACAAATACTGAGGGAACTGACTACCTCAAGACTTGCCTTACTAGAAACCCTGAAAAGAGTTATTCAAGGTCAAATGAAAGCATACCAACTAATATCATGAAAATACACAGTAACTGGTAAATGTAAGTGTGCAGTTGCATGCAGGATACTCTAATGCTGTGACATGTTGTAATGTTAGATTTTTTCCCCCTTCACTGTGGCTTCCATATTGGGAATAAACTACTAATTTAATCTCATTCCTTTTGGTTAACATTCTAGTGTATGTTTCCAACACTGTTGGAGATTTAGAATAATTATTTTTAACCCTTGGATTTTTCAGTTTTCAGCATATGTCATTAAAAAGTGTGATTTCATGATGAGAATGGGTCGTGAACAACAGATAATAAATCTATTTCTGTGATTTTGAGTTTCAATTAAGAAAAATATATGACTTTCTATTTCTGTTGGATGAGGAAGTAGTTCTTACAAGAAGTCAACAATTGTGAAGAATTTATCTATTATGAAAAATAACTATTCACAAATATTCAGAACATGTATCTCTAAGGCCACTTTTAGAAAGAGGCCCCTTGTTAATGAGAAGGCTAGTTTTCAACTGGAATATCAGGCAAGGATTTGTCAAAGTTCCAAATTTCTCTTTCATGCTTGCATACTCCTCCTCTGCTCTCTCTCTTACTTAGAAATATGCCTTTAATGTTTTCTCTAACTGATTAATAGACCATCTCCCATATACCTGAGAACCAGGGGTAAACTGAGTAACACATCTGTCTGCCCTTTAGCAAGCACTCTGGGAATGGAGCCATTCTTATAGGTGACCTGGGACCTAAGGTGCTTTTAATTGTTACCCTTAGGACTGGACAGGAAGCTCTGTTGTGTTGTAAAGATTGTTTATGAGGAAAATTGACAAACTGATTTAAAGAATATGCAAAAGCCAACATGCAACATATTATAAACTCAATAATGCACAGCAATGCATATTATAGTCACACTTAGTGTTTAAGGAGGTATCACAAAACTCATTAGAAGATATATTTACAAGAAAGAAAGAAGAGGACTGGATTATTAAAATAAAAATAGAAGAAAAGCATCATAATGAAGAACTTATAAATTTCAAGATAGAAATGATTTAAAATTTTTTTAATTTCACAATTTCCAATGCTTTCTTAAAACAATTTTAAAGTTTTGGCATTGCAGCAGAAATAAAGAATGTACTCTGGATTTTGTTAAAAGAGATGCCTGTTACCTGTAGCTAATTTTGTTAAAACATTGATTTGGCAATGATGCTATGACTTTTAGCAGCTTTACTAAGATATAATTGAAATACAGTCAACTGGACATACTTAAAATTTAGTACTTGATGAAGTGTGAATCTGCAAAATCAACACCACATGTAAGATCATGAAGATATACATTGTTCTCTAAATTTCTTGTATTACAAATAGGAATCCCCTAAACATTATGGAGTTATACTCCAGCCTTTCTGTGGCATATTTTCTGTTCACATTTTCCTGAGCATATCCACATGACCTCACAGATCAATATTCAGTGTCTCTGCATACTGTGGCACCCAGAGGATGTTGAAGGTAATTTATCTTACTTTCCCCTCAGGTGAATATGTGATCATTATTTCATTAAGGTATTCTTTATAGTTATCACATCCTGAAGACTATTTCTACCAGTTGATTCAATCAAAAACACACACATGAAAGTGGAAACGAAGTAGGAGGAGGGTGAGTGTTCATACCTGTTTCAACTTACCTTGCCCATGAGCACAGGAGAGCCACAAGGTGAGAACAACATTGATTAGCAAAAGCATATTAGATTTTCTGATGATACATTCACACAATACTCCAGTGGCACGCTTTGAGGTTTAAAATCTACTTCATTTGCAGTTAGAACACAAGACTTTGGATTTAAGTGCCTTACAGTGAAGCTAGTTAATTAGTGCCATTTAATAAATATCAAAGTTCAATGTTTTACAATATCCATAAATGATTTCTGTTGGTAGTTTCACAATAAGCTATTGTGTTCAACACCTGTTATGTCCGTGTACAACTTTATGTGGGACTAGGTGTGGACTGGCTTCAAAGTAACATCAAATATTAATTTTTATTAAAACATTTCTAGAGAATAGGTGAAGTTTTTCCCAGCCTTTGAATTATCTGTGTTTTCACATGCCTAGGGAAGTGAGGAGATTTTTAAAAATTACATCAGATCTTAATATCAAGTACACCAGTTATAGTGAATTCTTTGTATTTATATGCTACTTATGTATGCGCATTTTATGGTTATTTTTTCCAGCTCTTTTGACATATAATTGACATGCAGCACTGCATAAGTTTCAGGTGTGCAGAGCACAATTATTTTCTGTTTTGTTTTAAAATTTTATTTATTTTAACTGAGGGACAATTACCTTACAATATTGTGATGGGTTTTGCTATATATCAGTATGAATTGGCCATAGGTATACACGTGCCCCCTCCATCCTGAGCTCCCCTCCCTCCTGAGCTCCCCCCTCCTCCTCCCTCCCCACCCTACTCCTCCAGGTTGTTGTAGAGCACTGGCTTTGGGAGCCCTGCTTCATACATCAAACTCGCACTGGCTGTCTATTTCACATACGGTAACGTATGTATTTCAGTGCTGTTCTCTCAAGGCACCCCACCCTCGCCTTCTCCCACTGAGTCCAAACATCCGTTCTTCACATCGGTGTCTCCTTTGCTGTATGTAAGATCGTTAGTACCATCTTTCTAGATTCCATACATAGAGCATAATGGTTTAATGTATATATATCTTGAAATGATGACTACAAGTTTCGTGAATATCTATCATCTCATATGGGCTTCCCTGATAGCTCCGGGGTTAAAGAATCCCCCTGCAGTGCAGGAGACCCCGGTTCAATTCCTGGGTTGGGAAGATCCACTGGCAAAGGGATAAGCTACTCACACCAGTATTCTTGGGCTTCCCTGGTGGCTCAGCTGGGGCAAAGAATCTGCCCGCAATGCAGGAGACCTGGGTTTGATCCTGGGTTGGGAAGATTCCCTGGAGAAGGGAAAGGCTCCCCACTCCAGTATTCTGGCCTGGAGAATTCCTGGACTGTCTAGTCCATGGCGTCAAAAAGAGTTGGACACAACTGAATGACTTTCACTTTCAGATCATCTCATATAAATACAAAATTAAAGGTAGAAAAATATTTTGTGTGTGTGAAGAGAACTCTTAGGACTTACTGTTCTACTAACTTTCATACATAAGATACAGCAATATTAACCATATTTACCACACTGTACGTTACATCCTTGGTTCTAATTTATCTCACACTTGGAAGTTGTTACCTTTTGACTGCCTTCATCCAATTCTCCCATCCCCAGCCCTAGCCTTGATAACCACATATCAGATCTCTTTTTCAATGTATTTGTTTTTTTACATACAATTGGCCAAGAACACTGTTACTTCCTGTTCAGTGTAGTGATTCCATGTTTCTGTTTATTTCAAAATAATCACCACAATAAGTCTAACATTTAAAAGTCAACATTTTAAAAATTACATGATTAATGATTATATTCTTTACACTGAATATTTCATGCTCCTGACTCATGTATTTTGAGACTGGCAGTTTGTCCTCCTAACCTCCCTCACCAGCGGATCGGGAGTGCATGCCCATAAAAAGACACATACAGCATGGTTCACGGAAGCTTTATTTATAAACGGCAAAAGTCCATATTGTTCCCATGAATATTTGGAGACTTGACAAAGCATTTGTAACATTTTCATACAATGGATTAATATTGACTAATTTAGAAACCAAAATGAAGTGTAGCTATTGACAGCAACTCGCAAAATCCCACAGCTCTCACGCTAAGCCAAAAAATCGAACACACTCACTAGGTGAATCAATTTATTATTGATATACATTTTAAAACGTGGAAAACTTGACCATAACGGTGGTTGCCTATGGAGATAAGGTGTGGTACAGAATGGGAAGAGACCAAAGGAAATCTTATTTTGTGCTGGAAGTTTGCTGTCTTTAGATCCAGGTAGTAGTTATATGGGTATATATGTGATTAAAAGACATCAATCAGAACACTTAAGGTTAATTTCACTTTAGGTACCTAACTATTTATAGGTTTACTTATAGCTTTAGAAATACTATTTTTCTGAAGGATAAAGTTAAAAGTTACTGTTTTATTTCAAATGTTAATTTTTCATTGAACTCCAACTCTCACCCTGAAAAAATAATAATGTCATTATGGACTAGGGAGTGATTTCAAAAGGCATGAAGGAACATTTGGGATGATGAAAATATCTACATCTTGATAATAGGGTGGTTATATAACTGCATATATCTTATCTTTAAGATGCCTTCACACAAACATCCAACTGATAATTTCACCAAGCATCTGAGCACTACCGTCTAGCCAAGTTGACACAAAATTAACTACCATACAAAATATACAAGATCCAACTTGGGTATTTAGTTTGGAAGATTCCCAACCCAACTATGAAAGAAACACTTGATTTCTTCTTGCTTCTTGTAGTAAAATACATTCAATGTGATGGAAATTGAAGAATGAACTGTCAAAGAAAAACGAACCAGTGTGAGATGATTTGAAATGAATCAGCCTGTCCACATACTGTACTCACCAATCAAGCTCATAGTGAGGCTGGACAGTCCTTTGCTTAGAAGGATACACATGTGAGTCGAGATCCAATCAATTGTCTCAGCCTAATCCAGAAGCAGAGATATTATTATCCAGGGAAGATGTGTGATGTACACACACGACTAAGAGCTGGCATGTATTAGGGCACAAGAGACTGACAAAGTTTTTGAGGAGGTTACTCTAGCAGAAATGCTTCCAGCTAGGACTGAAAGGAGCAGGCATCATACACGTAAAGGAGGAATGTCTCCAAAGATAGTGCCTTGGTAGGTGGGGCCAACAGGGTTTCCAGCTGAGAAAATAGTCTCACCTCCCTGGTGGTTCATAAAACTGAGTCTGCCTGCATAGGGGCTGACATGGAGCATTACTTTCACATAGGAGTGTTCTCTGTTCCCAGAATCTAATGAGATTTCTCTTGGTGGGTTTTGAATTTGTTTAAGACTTGTGACCCCTTTCTTATCTCTTTCTCCATTTATGAATGGTAATTTCTATCTTATGTCAATATTAACATTGTACTTTGGAAGCACATTACTTGTTTTCTGGTTCACAGGGTCACAGGTGACTACAAATTTTGCCCAGAGATGGTCCAGAAACTGAGTCTTATTCATAACTTATTTAGAAGACATTTAAGTAAAATTTGGGCCTTTGAGTTGATGCTGTAAAGAGTGAGAACTTTGGAGGATGTTGGGATTGGGTGAATTTGTTTGACACATGGGAAAATAGGAATCTGAGAGATTGCAATGTGAACTCTTATGTGTCAAACAGGGTCCCTTACTGCCAGGACCTAAAAGTGTTACCTTATTTGGAATTAGGGTGTCTACCAGATATAATCAAGTTAAGATGAGGTCATTATGGTGACCTCCAATCGAATATGACTGATATCCTTGTAAGAAGAAGAAAATACAAGTAAAGACAAAGACAATAGGGGAGATATTTTTGTGACCAGAGAGGCAGAGATTAGAATGATGCAGCTGCAAGCCAAAAAACACAAAGATCAAGATGCCCACTCCTAGAAGCTACAGAGCAGGAAAGAACATTCTACCAATTCTCAGGGGGAACATGAAATAAAAAGAACAAATGGAAACAAAAGGAAGCACCTGCTATTGTCAGTCTTTGGGTGACCCCAATCCTGTTCATAAGTGCTCCATCCATAATACCTCATCTAATCCTTGTTGTTGTTCAGTTACTCAGTCACGGCCGACTATGCGACCCCATGGACTGCAGTATGCAGGTTTCCCTGTCCCTCACTATCTCCCAGAGTTTGCTCAAATTCCTATCCATTGAGTAGATGATGTCATCCAACCATCTCATCCTCTGTCATCCCCTTCTCCTCCTGCCCTCAATCTTTCCCAGCATCAGGGCTTTTTCCTTGAGTAGGTTATCCCATCAGGTGGCCACAGTATTGAAGCTTCAGCATCAGTCCTTGTAATGAATATTCAGAATGGATTTTGTTTAGGATTGACTGGTTTTATCTCCTCACAGTCCAAGGAAGTTTCAAAAGTCTTCTCCAGAATCTTTGTCCTTACCTTTTTCACGCATGTAAATTTTACCTTCAATAAAACTTAGTTGCCCAAGGACTGAGGCCCCATAGAGTTGAGGCCTCTTATGCTAATGGTCCGTGTAAATAATTTACCTTCCCAGGAGTCCTTTTCTGGGAGCAGAGGGGAAACTAACCGACTAGCTGTTGGGAGAGCAATGGCCATACTTTCCCTAATTCTGAAATCTATCCGGCCACTAGAGGCTTCAGCAACAGTCAACCACGGAAGCCTCAGCTATTGTCCTGAATTATGCCTGCCTAATGGCAAAGAATGGAGAAGGCAATGGCAACCCAGTCCAGTACTCTTGCCTGGAAAATCCCATGGACAGAGGAGCCTGGTAGGCTGCAGTCCATGGGGTCGTTAAGGGTCGGACTTGACTGAGCGACTTCACTTTCACTTTTCACTTTCACGCTTTGGAGAAGGAAATGAGGATGAGATGGCTGGATGGCATCACCGACTCGATGGAGGTGAGTCTGAGTGAACTCCGGGAGTTGGTGATGGACAGGGAGGCCTGGCGTGCTGCGATTCATGGGGTCGGACACGACTGAGCGACTGAACTGAACTGAATGCCAAGGACTGAGCAAGGGCCTAGGCGTCGGGACAGTCTGGGGCCCCCAGGTCCAAAGTGGAGTCCTGAGCGGTGTCTGCCCCATAGGGATCCACTGTTTCCAGGTGGAGGCACTTGATTCTTTTTATTTAGTCCAGCGTTCCGGGAAAGGGTCAACGATGACCGCGCCTGCCCTTGATTCCTTCCCATCCTCCCTAAATAGGGCAGTGACAATGTGCTCCCGAAGACGCGGTGAACACTTGCCGCGAGCCGCTGAGCTGCTTCTTTAGGTCTGCAGGTGGAAAAGTGATGCCCACACCTATCCCGGCCTAAGGACCGCCCCCCGGCCCGAGGCCCCGCCTTGCATCCCGCCCATTGGCCAGCCGGGGCGCGTTCCAGGCCACGCCCACCTCCGTGACCGCACTGGCCTGGGTGAATCCGCGGATTGTTGCGCGCGGTAACTCAATTCGGAAAGGTCTGTCCCACGCTGGTCTGCGGTGTCCCGCTGATCGTCCCGAAAATGACAGAGTCTTGCGCGCCTCGCCAGGCACCTCCCGTTCGCCCCGAGAGTCCCCTCTTCCCTTGGTGCTGCGTCGGGATGCTTTTTGGCGGCCCTAGTGCTCCCGTTACCCATATCCTCCGGTAGGAGCCTGAGACGGCGCGTGCGCCCAGGCGGCGAACTGGAGCGGGTCGGGGGCAGCAGGCCAGAACCGGGGGGCGGCGGGGGGTTGGGGGGAGGTTGCTTGGTGGCGCGGGGCGCTGACACGGAGCTGGATCCACCAGGGGTCCTGCGGAGTTGGGGGGCGGGGCGGGTGTTTCCCGGGTCTAGCTGTGCGGGGACCTAAGGAGAAGGCTTGCTTCTTGAGGGGCACTGAGAGCTGCGCCATGGTGGGCTCGGCCTGGGTTGACCAGCTCTATCCAGGCTGGTTCCCTGACAAGAGCTTGTAGGGTGTTTACAGGACAGAGCCTGGTGGGGAGAGGTGCAGGGCCCTGGTACTGGTGGAGAGGGCTTGCTCAAGTGTCTGGGGATGTTGCGAGGGGGAAGGGTTTGTCTTGTGTTCCCTGGGCGGTTGCAGGGGCGGGGGAGTTGTGTGCCCTGGGGGAGCTGGGAGAAGTGTGCCCCTGTATATGCTTTGTGAAAGTCACCGCCCAGTGGTGCCCAGTGTGGGACTGGGAAGCTTACTGTTTGCTTTGCATGGGGCTTACCAAAGCAATCGAGAACACATTGGTAGTCAAACCCAGTGAAAAATGAGTATCCTGGAAATGGACTATAAATGATGTTCACCTGGTTTTCCCTTAAAGCTCATAAATTAGAGCTGAGACCTAAGTTTGTGTGTTTCAGTGAACCGAATAAAACTTTAAATATGTACAAAAATGCATGGTTATTATATAAAACATAAACAAGGCCAACCATTTTTTAATACTTTGGTATATTTCCTTGTCTTTGTCCACAGATGTGTTTCTATGTCCAGGATATGTTTAGGATCTATTTCATGTAGTTTGTTTGCTACAGTTTTCCTTAGCAGCATTTACTCAACAAATACTTGTCTTCTGTATGCTAGGTCCCGTCCAGGTCCTGAAGATGTGCTTGTGAACAATAAACACAGCATTCCTATTTTCACTATCCTGATTTCACTGTCTGTCTGTTTGTCCCCCTCCCGCACACACGTGTGAGTATATGCAGGGACTGAGTTTTGCTCACTGTTACACCCCCAGTGCCAGGCATACATTAGGAAACCGAATATTAATATTTGCTAGAATTTATTGGGAGTGGCAGACGGCATAAGACTAACGAATATGTTATAACCCAAGAGAAGTGCCCAAGAGGAAAAGAAGCGTGGCTCTCTGATGGGATTTATGGAAGGGCTGGTGGGAGGGAAGACTTCTGCTCAACAAACAGGCTGGACTCCGCCCCCGTCTTCTGCACTTGCTGTTTCCTCAGAGGGCTTAGAAAATTCGTCTGCCTTATGCATAAATAACTCTTTCTTATTCTTCAAGCTCTGTGATGCCACCTTTTCGGAGGGACCTTCTCTGGCCTACCATTCCCAGTGGACACACACACTTCAGTTTAACCCCCTGCTAACCGGTAGTCATCCACCCAAACTATGTTTTCCATTTTCTCTTCACTAGAATGCAGAGACCTTGGCTGTTTTCTTGGCACACTTGGTTTGAAATTGCCCCCCCTTTTTTTTTGCCTCAGTGTCAACACTCTTTTACAACTATCAAGTACTAGAAAATTAGAGGGAACTTTCAGCTGGGGCTGAGAGCCCAGGAACAACTCCTCTTGCTTCCAGGAGGAAGGTTCTCTAAAGAGCCACGCTTAGGATGGCCTTTCTGTGGTGCCTAAAAGCTAAGGCAGAGGCAGCCGAGGATCAGAAGGGATTTATATGCCCCTGATAGACTCCTCAGGGCTCACACTACTACAGTCTTGCTTGTTACAGATCATTTTAAAAGTTTATTTCTCTGCAGGAGAGGTGTGAGTAATGGAATGGCAGTGCTAACAAGAAATTAAAAGGAATTCTTTAATGATGTTTAAAATATGCTTAAGGCTAGAAGTTGAATGAGATGATGAAAATTGTTCAAAATAGAGAAAAAAAGGATATAATGAATAGGTATATCAGGGAAGATACCAACTAGAAATGAAGAGGATGAAAAGGTTATGTTTAAGGTTGAAAGGTAAAATCAGGATAGGCAGGCAACTTAAATAAGGTATAAATGGGAACTCACTCTACTGAGCATGGAAAGTATGTGGATACTACAGACAGTCACAGAAGCGGCTCTCGAGGAGCAGGTTTAATGAGCAGTAGTTGTGCCTGGAAGGCTGCTAGCTCAGAGGTGGTTGCCAAATGGCAGGAGCCCACAGAAGGGACCAGTTTCATTCCTCCAGAGCAGGGTCTGTTTCTTGGGCCAAAACCTATAATTTCCTTTTATAGGTGATTTCTTCTGCCCATATTAAGTCTTTTCTTTCTTCCTAATGAAAGAAGCCAAGATCAGTAAATGCTTACATGATAGTTTCTTAGTTTTCCTACTCTTCGTATTACAGTGTGAGAAGAACAGTCCTTACCAGTACGTTGCTAGGTTACCATACTACTGGGAGATAGACAACAAAAGAAATGATGTGATCAGATACTTCCCCAGTGCATAAAGTTTAAAGATGATTATTTTCAATGGTTGGATTTATTGAACTCTATTCTTTACCATTGATTTCTGTTTAGCAGTAGTGATACTTTGAAAACCAATGTGTTTTGAAGAGTGACTGTGACAGACATGTGGTGTGAGATGTTGGCCACAGGGATGAAGGGAGTCCACTATATCATGTGTTAAACATAAAAGCATGTAATGATAAGCACACAGAGGGAAGTCCAAGTGCTGCCAAACATGGGTTGAACTACTCACCACTCAGAAAGTCTATACTTAAGAGACAAGTGCTGGTAGGAATGGAAAGGTTGCTTTAAGCAGAAGGCTGGCATCTGGGGAGAAGGAAGACTTCTGTCCCAGAACCTACTCTGAAGATTCTGCTTGGCCCTGAAAGCTTTTAAAGGGAAAAAGGGGAAGTAATCTCCAGAGTTAATCATTGTGATGTGGGTGCATGCTCAGTCGTGTCTGACTCTTTGCCACCCCGTGAACTGTAGCCCACCAGGCTCCTTTGTCCATGGGATTCTCGAGGCAAGAATGCTGGAGTGGGTTGCCCTTTCCTACTCCAGGAGAATCTTGCTGACCCCTGAGATTGATCCCACGTCTCTTATGTGTACAGGCAGATTCTTTACCATTGCACCACCATGGAAGCCCAGTCATTGTGATAGGGACTCATATTTGTTGGCATCTCCAATTGCCTGCAGACTTCTTAACTCCTTGAGATCTGCCTTTAGATTCTATCTCCCAGAGTTTGCTCTCAAGATTATTGAAGGGAAAACTGGGGGAAAGAGCTGGCCATCTCTTAATTATTCTTCATTTCTATTTCTTGAACTTAGAAAAGAGCCAACAGGTTAGGCAGAGTATTGTGTGATCAAAAGATGTGAAAGGTATGCTTGGGCCAGAGGTTAGTTAAAATATAGCTTTGATCAAGTGACAAGACAAAGGGGACCTCCTGCAGATAGCTCTTTCCTACAAAAAGCTGCTTTCACAAGAGAAGGGACTGATCACTGCCTCCCCAAGGAAGCAGAAACTACTTCCTAGAGGAGATGTTGAGTGAACAAGGAAGGCAAGAGCTGAAAGAGTTGCTCCAGGGCAGGAAGAAAGGTGTTTAGAGCAGAGGAAGGAGTATGAGCAAAGGCTCAGAGAGATGACGTGGCTCAGGGCAGTGGTGACCTGTCTAGCTACCCCGCGCGGCACCAGTGTGGTGAAGGAGGCAAGAGGAAGGCAGCAGTGTAGCTCAGAGAGTGAATAATTGTGGAGAAACAGGATAGTTAGGAATGAACAATTAAAATCCCAAAAATCAGACCACGATATTATTACCTGTTGTTTTGGGGCACCGTGAGACTTTGTAGGCTCTAGCAAATGCACATCTAAACTCTGTGTGTGTGTGTGCACTTGGTTGTGTCTGGCTTTTGCGACCTTGGACTGCAGCCTGCCAGGCTCCTTTGTCCGTGGAATTTTCTAGGCAAGAATACTGAAGTGGGTTGCCAGTTCCTACTCTAGGGGATCTTCTGATCCAGGGACCTAACCGGTGTCTCTTGCATTTGTAGGCAGATTCTTTTCCACTGCACCACCTGGGAAACCACATCTAAACTAGGTTGCTTTAATTTCCCCAGGCTCAGGATAAGACCATTTCTTAAGCACTAAATACAAACGCTGTCATTACCATACGGGGATTTCAGATGACCGACAGTGATGGAAAGCAGTGTTGGCAAGGGAACCAAGATTCCTGGCCTGACCCTGGGTGTGCTGCCTACTAGGAATGCATTCATGGGACAGTCCCTTCACCTTACCATGGTTCATATGGCTTACCTTAAAGAAGGGAAAGTGGTACCCAATTCATAGGAAGACTGTGAAGGATACGTTAGTTTAAAAACACGAAAACAACGATTGGCAGAGGTAATGCCTGATTTGCTGTTTCTAAAATGATCGATATCACCAGTGTTTTCGTAAGAAACATATTCTGGAATTGTTCATTGCTAATCTTTAGGAAAAATATAACCTACAGTCTTTGGAGTTCACTTATAATGTTAAAATACCATTTCTAGTCATAAAAGTGATAGGTTTATTAATAAAATATTGAAACAATAGGTTTATTAATAAAATAGGTTTATTAATAAAATATTGAAACAAATATTTTGACATGAAAGAAGTGAAAAATTCTGATAAAGTGAAATTTTTGTAAAGAAACCCCCAAAAATGGAAACAGACAAAAACAGCAGTTAAAAAAAAAAGTGATGCTTTGAAGATATTTGTGGAGCAGTTTGGCTGAAGAGTAAAAATTTTAATTTTATCACAAGTATGTAAAGCTGATAACAGTGCTCCTCCAGCTGTGGCGCTAGGAACCAGAAATGCAGCGGTGAGTGAGACATGACTCCCAGGAATGTTACCGCATCCGAGGGAATATAGGCAGTGAGCAATTAGTGTGAGAAGGGCTATGAAAGAAGTAAGTTGTGGCAGCCATGAGGACGCTTGACCCATCTGTTTGAGTGACAGATGTTAGGAGCCTCAGGGAAGAAGTGGCATCTAAGACGAAACTGAAGGAGGAGCGGCAAGGTCTCTGCTCAAAAGCCAAATGATGCATCGAGGTCTAGAGTGCTACACGAAGCTGAGTGATGTCATGGGCACTATGGTGGAACTGAACGTGGCTTAGATGGGTGTGCAAGAGTGGGCAGATACTAAAGCTCTCTTAGCCGTATCAAGGAACCTTAGACATTATCATGAGCGAGTAAGGGAGCCATTGAAATATATCTGACTTGGAAGAGCTCTGGTCATATATCAGTATTATATGGTGGCAGTGTGTAAATGAACTGAATGAAAGGTGGCGAGACCAGAACGGAAACCTATTCAGAAACTCTTGCAGCAGTTCAGATAAGAAATGATAGTGGCTTGAATTTTTAGTAGAAGCAAAGGTGGAAACAGAGAACAGGCATTTCAGTTGTGGAAACTGGATATGAAGAGTCAACAGAGACTACACTCTGGCTTCATTATGTTATTTGAGAAAGTGCAACATCTTCCAAGTAGAGCTGTGTTGGGACGGAATTGAATGCATAGGCTTGGCACCCCAGCTAGAGATCTATGATGAATACAGTGGTTTGGGAGGCAGCTCTCATCAGTGTTAATGATGTCATGAGAGTATGTATTCTCACCCAGGGGGATTTGCAGAATGAAAATTAGGAACGTTCCTAGAATAACCCATGAGTAACATCACATAATGCAATCAGACATAGAAGGAAGAGTAACCAGAGGACAAGCTGAACATCAAGGTCATTTGTTTCCTGAAAACCAAGGGAAAGAGCTTTTCGGGCATGAAGGAGCAAAGGGAAAATGATCAATAGCTCCAGATGTTATAGGCAGGACACCTAAAATTACTGAGGGAAAGTGTTAGGGTGAATTTACCTAGAAGGAGGCTACTTAATGACTTTGAAAGTACATTATAAATGAGTGGAAATTTAGAAGTAAATTTGACAGATTATGTGTTAGAATATTCACTTTGAAGAAGCAAAGAAATTTTAAAAATAGATAAGATTTGGGGGAATTATGTCTTGGGTCAGAGACCATGATTTCCTGAGGGGACTACATGAGAAGGGGGTATGGGTGTGTGCTTGTGTCAGAGATTTATTTTTAAGTTTTGCAAGTGGGTAGAGTGAGTGCATAATTTTTGCAAGTGTGTAGAAAGTGAATAGTTCTCTTGATTCATAGCAGAGTACTATTTCACTTTTCTGTCACTTACCTGGAGCACTGGGGAATTTTCTGAATGCAGCCTATTATATTATGTAATAATACCTATTTTTAAAGTATAATATTGCATTTCTTGCCTTATTTTTTGCTAATGACTTATTACTTGATATTTAGTTTGTATTTACTTGAGATTATAAAAATGATGTTAGACAAAAAGCAAATTTGAGTGAATTTTTTTAAATTTTATTTTTACTTTATTCTACTTTACAGTACTGTATTGGTTTTGCCATACATTGTCATGAATCAGCCACAGGTGTACATGAGCTCCCAATCCTGAAACCCCCTCCCACCTCCCACCCCATATCATCTCTCTGGATCATCCCCGTCCACCAGCCCCAAGCATCCTGTATCCTGTATCAAACACAGACTGGCACTTCGTTTCTTACATGATAGTATACATGTTTCAATGCCATTCTCCCAAGTCATCCCACCCTCTCCCTCAGAGGCCAAAAGTCCATTCTATACATCTGTGTCTCTTTTGTTGTCTCACATACAGGGTCATCATTACTATCTTTCTAAATTCCATATATATGTGTCAGTATATTGTATTGGTGTTTTTCTTTCTGGCTTACTTCATGAGTGAATTTTTATTTGAGTTCAAAATGGGTTATAAAGCAGTGGAGACAACTTACAACATTAACACTCCAGTTGGCCCTGGAACTGCTGACAAGCGTACAGTGGATTGGCAGTTCAAGAAGTTTTGCAAAGGAGACGAGAGAGCCTTGAAGCTGCGGAGCATCGTGGCTGGCTATGGGAAGCTGATAATGACCAGCTGAGGCTGATCCTCTTACAATTATACAAGAAGTTGTCAAAGAACTCAGTTTCGACCATTCTACAGTCATTCAGCATTTGAAAAAAATTGGAAAGATGAAAAAGCTTGATAAATGGGTGTCTGATGAGCTGACTGAAAATCAAATAAGCCATCATTTTGAAGTGTTGTTTTCTCTTATTCTACACAGCATCAGTGCACCATTTCTTGATCACATTGTGACACGCGACGAAAAGCAGATTTTCTATGACAACTGACAGCAACCAGCTCAGGGGTTGGACCGAGAATCTCCAAAGCACTTCCCAAAACCAAACTTGCACCCCCAAAGGTCAAGTCACTGTTTGGTGGTCTGCTGCCCATTTAATCCACTATAGCTTTCTAAATCCTGACAAAACCATTACAGCTGAGAAGTATGCTCAGCAAATCAGTGAGATGCACCAGAAGCTGCAACGCCTGCAGCCAACACTGGTGAACAGAAAGGGCCCAATTCTTCTCCACGACAGCACCCAACCGCACATCACACAACCAACGCTTCAAAAGTTGAACAAATTGGGGTAAGATATTTTGCCCCATCCTCCATATTCACCTGACCTCTCACCAGCCAACGACCACTTCTCCAAGTGTTTTGACAACTTTTGTAGGGAAAATGCTTCCACAAAAAGCAAGAGGTAGAAAATGGTTTCCAAGAGTTCTTCAAATCCCAAAGCATGAATTTTTATGCGACCAGAATCAACAAACTTCTCATTGGCAAAAATGTATTGGTTGTAATGGATCCTATTTTGATTAATCAAGATGTATTTGAGCCTAGTTACAATGGTTTAAAATTCAGTCTGGAGCCACAATTACTTTTGTATCAACCTAATATATAAACTGTGGAAAATTCTGAGAGAGATGGGAATACCAGACCACCTGACCTGCCTCTTGAGAAATCTGTATGCAGGTCAGGAAGCAACAGTTAGAACTGGACATGGAACAACAGACTGGTTCCAAATAGGAAAAGGAGTACGTCAAGGCTGTATATTGTCACCCTGCTTATTTGACATATGCAGAGTACATCATGAGAAACGCTGGACTGGAAGAAACACAAGCTGGAATCAAGATTGCCAGGAGAAATATCACTAACCTCAGATATGCAGATGATACCACCCTTATGGCAGAAAGTGAAGAGGAACTAAAAAGCCTCTTGATGAAAGTGAAATTGGAGAGTGAAAAAGTTGGCTTAAAGCTCAACATTCAGAAAACTAAGATCATGGCATCCGGTCCCATCACTCCATGGGAAGTAGATGGGGAAACAGTGGAAACAGTGTCAGACTTTATTTTGGGGGGCTCCAAAATCACTGCAGATGGTGACTGCAGCCATGAAATTAAAAGACGCTTACTCCTTGGAAGAAAAGTTATGACCAGCCTAGATAGCATATTCAAAATGAGAGATATTACTTTGCCGACTAAGGTCCGTCTAGTCAAGGCTATGGTTTTCCAGTAGTCACGTATGGATGTGAGAGTTGGACTGTGAAGAAGGCTGAGCACTGAAGAATTGATGCATTTGAACTGTGGTGTTGGAGAAGACTCTTGAGAGTCCCTTGGACTGCAAGGCGATCCAACCAGTCCATTCTGAAGGAGATCAGCCCTGGGATTTCTTTGGAAGGAATGATGCTAAAGCTGAAACTCCAGTACTTTGGCCACCTCATGCGAAGAGTTGACTCATCGGAAAAGACTCTGCTGCTGGGAGGGATTGGGGGCAGGAGGAGATGGGGATGACAGACGATGAGATGGCTGGATGGCATCACGGACTCGATGGACGTGAGTCTGAGTGAACTCTGGGAGTTGGCAATGGACAGGGAGGCCTGGCGTGCTGCGATTCATGGAGTCGGACACGACTGAGCAACTGAACTGAACTGAATATATAAAGTGAAGTCATATTTTTAAATACATAGTCCACATCTATTTTGATCTTTGAAATCCACAATGCTTATTTAATAATCTCTTCTTGCTACAGCAAGTCTTGAGCACCCGGTGTGTACAGAGTAGTAGAAAAAAAAAAAGTATATGATCCCTTCCTTCTAGAACCTTGCCTTCTGAGAGAAAACTGAGCCTGAATTGACAAGTGATCATATGCTTGTGTTTCAAACTATGAAAGAGTAATCTGAGCAGAGTGTTATAGACTATAAAAGAACTTTTAAGATGAGAGGTGAGTTTTGAAATAAATTTAGGGAAAAAATACGTAAGGAAACGTGCTGTGCTGTACTAAGTCACTTTAGTCGAGTCTGACTTTTTGTGACCTGCTGGACTGTAGCCAGCCAGGCTCCTCTGTCCATGGGATTCTCCAGGCAAGAACACTTTAGTATGCTGCCATGCCTTCCTCCAGGGTATTTTCCCAACCCAGGGATTGAATCTTCATCTCTTAGGTTTCCTGCATTGGCAAGCGAGTTCTTTACCACTAGCACCACCTGGGAAGCCCATGATTCAGTTCAGTTCAATTCAGTTGCTCAGTCGTGTCCGACTCTTTGTGACCCGATGAATCGCAGCACGCCAGGCCTCCCTGTTCATCACCAACTCCCGGAGTTCACTCAGACTCACATCCATCGAGTCAATGATGCCATCCAGCCATCTCATCCTCTGTCGTCCCCTTTTCCTCCTGTACCCATCCCTCCCAGCAGCAGAGTCTTTTCCAATGAGTCAACTCTTCGCATGAGGTGGCCAGAGTCCTGGAGTTTCAGCTTTAGCATCATTCCTTCCAAAGAAATCTCAGGGCTGATCTCCTTCAGAAGGGACTCTCAAGAATCTTCTCCAACACCACAGTTCAAACGCATCAATTCTTTGGCGCTCAGCCTTCTTCACAGTCCAACTATCACATCCATACATGACATACATCCATAGCCTTGACTAGACGGACCTTAGTCAGCAAAGTAGTGTCTCTGCTTTTGAATATGCTATCTAGGTTGATCATAGCTTTCCTTCCAAGGAGTAAGCGTCTTTTAATTTCATGGCTGCAGTCACCATCTGCAGTGATTTTGGAGCCCCTCCCCCAAAATATATATATTTAATACCCAAAAGATAGATTTTGTGTCCTTGAATTTACTGTTGAATGAAAATTTAGCTTATTCCTCAACAAATTAAAAGTTAATAGGATTTTTTTAGTAAGCAAGACACAATCTCCACTACTACCATCACTTGGATAAAACCATGGATAAAATCATTTAAAATCTTGCAAAGAAACTTTCTACTTATTCTGTACTACCTGCTTGCTGCTACGCCACAATGGCTGATGGGAAAGATTAAATTCCTAATTTTCTGTTCTTATTCTCTTATTCCTAGTGCGCTGCATTGATCCACCAGTATTGGACAGCATGAAGCTTAAGGGTGTCATTAAGCGCCGTTATTTCCCTGGGGACAGAATAGACTATGAGTGTCGCCGAGGATACTTTTATGTGTGGCCTTATTTCCTCTCAGCCACTTGTGAGCCGAATGGCTCTTGGAGCCGTATTGAAGAAGCATGTTTAAGTAAGGAAACTAAACCATTTTTATTTCTTGTTTTTTTTTTTTTATTCTCTAGAGATTTTTACACATTTTAAGAGTTAATTTTCCACTACAACAGTAATGATTTTCTCATAAGAAACTAGGTTGTAGATAGCAATCCATTTTTTCTGGTTTTGAGAAATCTCCAGGGATCTTTCTTGGGGATTGGTCCCTCAATAAATGTGAATTTCACGTTTGCCCTTATAATAATTAAATAAAGAAAAGAATATTTCATCAATAGAAAAGAGCAGTGTAGAATTTTGATCTTGATTTAACTGTTTTGAAATTGGTATGAAAAAACAAATTTGAAAATTTTCTTTTAGGAAAATCATGTCCAGATCCACAAGTAAAACATGGTCAAGTAGTTTCCCCAAATGACACATTTGAGTGGGAATCAGAAGCTCACATTTCTTGTAATGAGGGGTAAGTAAGTTGCTCTTTAGAAAGAAATAAGGTAAACATTGTGAATTTCATTTTTCTTTGCTTCTCAACTTGATCATTTCCTTAAAGTTGATTTCATTTTTCTTTCTAAGTGCTAAGTTGCACTTGAAATGATGTGTTATCCTTAAATGATGAGTTACACTGAAAAAATGTGTAATTAATATAAAGAAATTTGAATGGAAGAAAAGCAAGATTATATACTTATTATATGTGAGAATAAGCCTATTGGATGTGGCAAAATGTAATAATCATGATAGGTTTATCCTTAACTACAAAGTACACCTGTTTAAAATGGCCATTCTCAAAGTTGAAGGAGGGCTCACAGAAATGACCGACATCAACAGTGTAGGAGGGCTCCTTTTTCTCCACACTCTTTCCAGCATTTATTATTGGTAGACATTTAAATGATGGCCATTCTGACAGGTATAAGGTAATATCTCATTGTAGTTTTGATTTGCATTTCTCTGATAATTAGCAATATTTAGCATTTTTTTTCATGTGCATGAAAAAGACATTTGTATGCTTCTTTGGAAAAATGTCTGTCTGGTCCTTCTGCTCATTTTTTGAGTATGTTGTTGTTGTTTTTGGTATTAAGCTGTGTGAACTCCATATATTGGAAATTAATCCCTTCTTGCTATCATCATTTATAAATATTTTCTCCCAGTCCATAGATTTCCTTTATTTATACTTTCCTTTGCCATGCAAAAGGGCTTCCCATTTAGTTAGATCCCAGTTTTTTTTTTTGTTTTTATTTTTATTACTCTAGGATATGTATCTTAAAAAAATTGCCACAATTTATGTTAAAGAGTATTCTGCCTATGTTTTCCTTGAAGAGTTTTATAATATCAGGTCTTACACATAGGTCTTTAGTCCATTTTGAGTTTAGTTTTGTATTTATTTGTATATGGTGTAAAAGAATGTTCTATGTTCTATATGGTGTAAAAGAATGTTTCATTCTTTTCACATATAGCTGTCTAGTTTTCCCAGCACCACTTATTGAAGAGACTGCCTTATCTCCATTGTCTATTCTTGCCTCCTTTGTTCTAGATTAGTTATCAGTGTATGAGTCTATTGATGGGCTTTCTATCCTGTTCTATGGATCCATGCGTCTCCTTTCCTGCCAGTACCATACTGTTTTCTGAAGACTGTAGCGTTATAGTAAGTTTGAAGTCAGGGACCATGATTCCTCCAGTCCATTCTTCCTTCTCAAGATTGTTTTGGCTATTAGGGGTTTTGTGTTTCCATACAACCTAAAACATCTTTTACTCTCAGTTCAGTTCAGTTCAGTCGCTCAGTTGTGTCTGACTCTTTGCGACCCCATGAATTGCAGCATGCCAGGCCTCCCTGTTCATCACCATCTCCCTAGTTCTGTGAAAAGTGCCATTGGTAATTTGGTAGGGATTGCATTGAATCTATAGATTGTCTTGGGTCATCCTCAGTTCCTTTCATCAGTATCTTATAGTTTTCAGAGTATAGGGTTTTTGCCTCCTCAGGTTTATTTCTATATATTTTATTCTTCTTGATGCAATAGTAAATGGGGTTGTTTCCTTAATTTCTTATTCTGATATTTCATTGTTAGAGAATAGAAGTGCAACAATTTCTATATCTTAATTTAGCATCCAGCAACTTTTCAAAATTCACTGATGAGCTCTAGTAGTTGTCTGGTAGTGTGTTTAGGATTTTCTATGTATAGCATCACATCATCTGCAAACAGTGATGGTTTTACTTCTTTTCCAATTTGGATTCCTTTTATTTATTTTTCTTCTCCATTTCCTGTGGCCAGAACTTCCAAAACCATGTTGAATTAAAGTGATAAGAGCGGGCGTCCTGGTATTTTTCCTAATCTTAGAGAAAATGTTTTCTGTTTTCACCATTGAGTGTGATATTAGCTGTGGATTTGTCATATATGGCCTTTATTATGTTGAGCCGTTTTCTCTAAGCTCACTTTCTGAAGAGGATTTTTTAAATCATAAATGGTATTGAATTTTGTCATAAGTTTTTCTGCATCTATTGAAAGAATCACCTGGTTTTTCTTCAATTTGTTAATATGGTGTAATGCATTGGTTGATTAATGAATATTTAAAAATCTTATATCCCTGGGATAAATCTCACTGGATCGTGATGTATGATCCTTTTAATGTATTGTTAGAGTTGGTCTGCTACTATTTTGTTGAGAATTTTTATTTATATTTTCATCAGTGATGGACCTAAAATTTTCTTTTTGTGTGTGATATCTGTCTGGTTTTGGTATTAGAGTGATGCTGATCTTATAGGATAAGTTTGGAACTGTTCTTTCTTCTGCAGATTTTTGGAATAGTTTCAGGAGGATGGATGGATGTTTGGTAGAATTCACCTGTGAAGCCATCTGGTCCTGGGATATTTTGCTTGTTGGGAGTTTTTAAATTACTGATTCAATTTCAGTATGGGTGGTTAGTCTGTTCATACTTTCTATTTCGTCTTGGTTCAGTCTTGGGAGATTATCTCTTTCTAAGAATATTTCCATTTCTTCTACAGTAGATTGTCTATTTTATTGGCAAATAGTTGCTTGTGGTAGTCTTTTGTGATCCTTTGTATTTCTGATGTGTTGGTTGTAACTTCTTTTTCCTTTCTGGTTTTATTGATTTGGGCCCTCTCCTTTTTTTTTCTTGATGAGTCTGGCTAAAAGTCTATCAGTTTCTTTATCTTTTAAAAGAACCAGCTTTTAGTTTCATTGGTCTTTTCTATTTTTTAATGTATTTATTTAAATTGGAGGCTAATTGCTTCACAGTATTGTTGTGGTTTTGCCGTACACTGACATGAATCAGCCACGGGTGTACATGTGTCCCCATCCTGAACCCCTCTTCCACCTCCCTCCCCATCCCATCCCTCTGGGGAGTGCCCTGATTCATGCATTGAACTTGGAGTGGTCATCTATTCCACATATGGTAATATACGTGGTTCAATGCTATTCTCTCAAATCATCCCACCCTTGCCTTCTCCCAGAGTCCAAAAGTCTCTTCTGTGTATCTGTGCCTCTTTTGCTGTTTTGCATATAGGGTCATCGTTACCATCTTTCTAAAGTCCATATATGTGAGTTAACATACTGTATTGGTGTTTTTCTTTCTGACTGACTTCTCTGTGTATAATAGGCTCCAGTTTCATGCATCTTATTAGAACTGTTTTCAAAGTCTCTATTTCATTTGTTGCTGCTCTGATCTTATGATTTCCTTCTGTTTACTGACTTTGACTTCTATTTCTTCTTCTTTCTCTAGTTGCTGTAAGTGTAAGGTTAGGTTGTGTGAGATAGTTCTTGCTTCCTGAGGTGAGTGTGTATCACTATAAAATTCCCTCTTACCGCCGCCTTTGCTGCAGCCCATAGGTTTTAGATCATGTTTTCATTTTCGTTTGTATCTAAGTATTTTTTAAAAATTTCCTCTTTGGTTTCTTCAGTGATTCATTGGTTGCTCTGTAGCACACCATGTAGCCTCCACATGCTGATGTTTTTTGCAGTTTTTCCCTTATAGTTGATTTCTGGCCTCATAGGGTCATAGATAGATAGCATATTAAAAAGCAGAGACATTACTTTGCCAACAAAGGTCCATCTAGTCAAGGCTGTGATTTTTCCAGTGGTCATTTATGGATGTGAGAGTTGGACTGTGAGGAAGGCTGAGCGCCGAAGAATTGATGCTTTTGGACTGTGCTGTTGGAGAAGACTCTTGAGAGTCCCTTGGACTGCAAGGAGATCCAACCAATCCATCCTAAAGGAGATCAGCCCTGGGTGTTCTTTGGAAGGACTGATGCTAAAGCTGAAACTCCAGGACTTTGGCCACCTCATGCGAAGAGCTGACTCATTGGAAAAGACTGATGCTGGGAGAGATTGGGGGCAGGAGGAGAAGGGGACGACAGAGGATGAGATCGCTGGGTGGCATCACCGACTCAATGGACAAGAGTTTGGGTGAACTCTGGGAGTTCGTGATAGACAGGGAGGCCTGGCGTGCTGCAGTTCATGGGGTCAGACACGACTGAGTGACGGAACTGAACTGAGTCCGATATGTCACTTCAGGCTCTTGTTTCGTGTTAATTTCCTGCCTGGGTGGCCTACCCATTGACGTGAGCGGGTGTTAAAGGGCCCTACGCTCACTGTATTACTGCCAGTTTCCCCTTCTTGCCTGTTAGCACTTGGCCGTTCTGTGCCGAGATGCTCCTATATTGGGTGTCTCTGCATTTAAAGTGTTCTATTTTCTTCTTGGGTTGATTCTTTGCTCATTCATTATGCAGTGTCTTCCTTTGTCTCTTGTAGGAGTCTTTGTTAAAAGGGTATTGTGTCTGATAGAAGTGTTGCAACTCTGACTTCCCTTTGATGTCCATTTGCATGGAATAGCTCTTTCCATTTCCTCACTTTCAGTGTTATGTGTCTCCAGACCTGAGGTGACTTTCTTGAGGACAGCCTGTATGTAGGTCTTGTTTTTGTAATCATTTAGCCAATTTGAGTCTTTTGGTTGAAGCATTTACTCCACTTAATTTAAGGTAATTATTAATATGTATGCTCCTATTGTCATTTTGCTGATTATTTTTTGGCTTTTTTTCTCCTTTCTCTTCTCTTTTGATGACTGTCTTCCGTGTTATATCTGGATTCCTTTATCTTTTCTATGTGTACATCTATCACAGTTTTTTTGTGGTCATATGGGATTTCTGTGTAGGCATCTATATTCATCCATACTTGTTTCCAGTTGCAGCTTCCTTCATTCCGAGTGCATCTTGGACATCCTGCTTTTATCCTCCTCCCCTCACAGTCACTGGTTTGGATTTTATATTTCACATCTGATTTTTTGTGCATCCCTTAACTGCTTCTTGTAGACACAAATTACTTCATTGCTTTTTTCTTTTAACTTCCCCACTAGCTTTGTGTGTGGATGAGTTTCTAACTGTATCGTAAGTGTGCCTTTACCCATAAGCTTTTCCATTTTATAATTTTATTCTTTTTATTTGTGATCTTTGCATTTCTACAGAGGATTTCCTTTATTATTTGTTGTGAAGATGCTTTGGTAATAGTGAATTATTTTAGCTTCTGCTTGTCTCTAAAACTTTTGATTTCTCCATCCAATCTGAATGAATGGAGAGCTTTGCTGGACAGAGTATTCATGATTGTAACTTTTGACTTTCATCACTTTAAAGCCTCTTCTTTATGGCCTGCAGAGTTTCTGCGGAAAAATTAGTTGATAGCCTTATTTATTGGTGGAGAAGGCAATGGCAACCCACTCCAGTACTCTTGCCTGGGAAATCCCATGGATGGAGGAGCCTGCTAGGCTACAGTCTATGGGGTCATGAAGAGTTGGACACGACTGAGCAACTTCACTTTCACTTTTCACTTTCCTGCACTGGAGAAGGAAATGGCAACCCACTTCAGTATGCTTGCCTGGAGAATCCCAGGGATGGGAGCCTGGTGGGCCACCATCTATGGGGTTGCACAGAGTTGGACACGACTGATGTGACTTAGCAGCAGCAGCAGCAGCCTTATTGGAATAATCTCATATGTTATTTGTTGATTTTCACTTGTTGCTTTTAATATTTTCTCTTCATTTTTAGTTTTTGTCATTTTGATTATTCTATGTCATGGTATATTCCTCTGTGGGTTAATCCTGTATCACACTCTCTGCACTTCCTAGACCTGGGTGACTGTTCCTTTTCCAGATTAGGAGAGGTTTCAGCTATTATCTTTTCAAATATTTTCTCAGGCCCTTTCTCTCTCCTCCTTCTGGGACCCCAATAATGCAAGTGCTAGCATGCTTAATGTTGTCCCTTAAATTGTCCTCATTCTTTTTCATTCTTTTTTCTGTTCCATGACACTGATTCCCACCGCTTGGTCTTCCACCTCACTGATCTGTCCTTCTGCCTCATTTACACTACTATTGATTTCTTCTAGTGTAGTTTTCAGTTCAGTTATTGTATTCTTTAATTGTATTTGGTTTTTCTTTATATTTTCTAATTCTCTGTTAAAAACGTCTAATTTTTCACTTTGTGCATCCAGTTCTCCTGAGTTCTTTGGTCATCTTTACTATCATTTCTCTGAAGTCTTTCTTGGGTAGATTCCATTTCTCCATGTCAGTTAGTTCTTCTGGGGTTTTATCTTGTTCCTTCATCTGAAATGTGTTTTTCTTTGTTTTCGTTTTCTTTAAATTGCTATTTGTATTTTTTGTACGTGGTAAGCTGGTTCCTCTTTTTTGGTTTTGGGGAAGTGAGCCTCTGTAGGAAATGTGCAAAGCGCCCCAGCAGTGCACTCCCCTCTCATCACTCAGGGGCCAGGGTTAGCTGGCCTGCATTTGTGGGCTCAGTCTGCAGGCTGCGGGGCTGTGATTTTCTCACTCTCAGTGTCAGCCCCATGGCTGCTGGAGCTGGCTCTTGGTCCTCTGTTGGGCAGGGTCATGTCTAGTGAAGTGAAAGTGAAAGTCGCTCAGTCATGTCTGACTCTTTGCGACCCCATTTATACAGTACATGGAATTCTCCAGGCCAGAATACTGAAGTGGCTAGCCTTTTCCTTCTCCAGGGGATTTTCCCAATCCAGGGATTGATCCCAGGTCTCCTGTATTGCGAGGAGATTCTTTTCCAGATGAGCCACAAGGGAAGCCCAAATGTGGCTGTGGGCTCAGGACGCCTTTAGGCAGCCTGTCTGCTCAAGCTCATTTGTTGTTTGGCCTGGAGTGTTTCCAGCACTGGATCCTACAGACTGTTGGGTGGGGCCAGGTCTTGGTGCCAAAATATCAGCCTGTGGGAGAGCTCACACAGATGAGTGTGCCCTGATATACCTGCCATGCCTGTGTGCTCAGTCCTGTTTAGCTTTGCCACCCCATGGGCTGTAGCCCTTCAGGCTCCTCTGTCCATGGACTTTCTCAGGCGAGACTACTGGAGTTTGTTACCATTTTCTTCTCCAGGGGATCTTCCCAACCCAGGGATCAACCTGCATCTCCTCCATGGACAGGCAGATTCTTTACTGGGCCATCTGAGAAGTCCTGTTTATCTGCCACCAACGACTGTATCCCCAGAGTGAATCACAGCCACTCCCTGCTTCTTCGGGACACCTTTCAAGATCAGTAGGTAGTTCTGATCCAGGACCCTATGAAGTTACTGCTTCTGCCTCTGTTCCTGGTGTCTGTGAGACTTTTGTGTACCCTTTTAGAGTGAAGTCTCTGTTTCTCCCAGTCCTGTGAGCTCCTGTACTCAAGCTCTGGTGGCTTCCAAAGCCGAATGCTCTGGGATCTCCTCTTCCCAGTGCTGGAGTCTTGGGTTAGAGGCTTCGTTGGGACTCAGAACTCGCTCTAGTGGTAAAACCTCTAAATATAATTATTCTCCAGTTTGTGGGGCGCCCACCCACGGGAATGGGATTTGATTATATTCCTAATCTGCCCTCCTACCAGTCTCTCTGTGGTTCCATCTTTTTGTTCCTAGTTCTAGGGCACCTTTTCCGGTAGGCGTCAGTCTTTTTCGACGATGACTGTCCTGTAGATTGTGATTTTGGTATTCTTGTTAGAGGAAGTGGGTTTAGGGTCCTTCTGCTCTGCCATCTTAGCTGCTCTGTCTTTGTGTTTTGAGAGTTTGATTGTTATGTGTCTTAGTGTGGACTTCTTTAAGTTCTTTTTACCTGGGAGCTGTTGAGCTTCTTGATTGTATCTGTGTTTCTCATCAAATTTTGGAAGTTGTCTGCCATTATTTTATAAAATGTTCTCTCTGACGCTTTCTATCTCTCCTCTCCCTCTGAGAGTCCCACGGTGTGTGTGATCTGCTTGATGATATCACACAAGTCCTTTAGGGACTGCTCATTTTTCTTCACTCTGTTTTCTTTCTGTTGCTCAGATTCAATAACTTCCCCCATTCAATATTTAGGTTCACTAATTTTTCTTTCTGCCCGCTCAAATTGTCTTTAAATCCCTCTACTAAATTTTTTATACCAGGTATTGTACTTTAAGCCTGGAATTCCTTCTTGATTCCTTCTTAGGTTAGCTGTCTCCTCATGATGGGCTTCCTCGGTGGTACACTGGTAAAGAATCTGCCTGTCAATGCGGGAGACACAGAGACGAGGGTGGCATCCCTGGGTTGGGAAGATACCCAGAGTAGGAGATGACAACTGACTCCAGTGTTCTTGCCTGGAAAATTTCATGGCAGAGAAGCCTGGCAAGCTGCAGTCCATGGGGTTGTGAGGAGTCAGACACAACTGAGCAGTCACACATGAGCATTCTTCTTATGATTGTTCTGCTTTGCTTATACATACATTTTCTTGATTTTCTGCACATCTTTCTTTAGTTGTTCAATCATATTTAAGATAGTCCTTATCTAATCTATCTGTCATCAGATGTTTTTCAGAAGCAGTTTCTGTTCATTTAATTTTAGTTTTATATTGACTGGGCCATGCTTTCCTGTTTCTTTGTATGCCTGGTGATTTTTTGTGGAATACTGGACATTGGAATGTAATGATATGGTAACTTTGGAAGTCAGATCCTCCTCTTTCCCTGAGCATTGCAGTTTTTGTAATTGTTTTTTGATTGCTGTAGGATATTTCTCTGCCAGCAATCAGCCTGAGTTGTAAATTGAAGGTCTTTTCGGCCATTTCTGAGTTTTCCCCTGAATATGCACACTTACTTTCTAAATTTCCCCTCATATGCAGTTGTTTTTGAATGTCTGATCTTTAATTATTGGCTTCTGAAGCATTAAAATGAAGTTGAAAGCAAAAACCAAATTGGAAGCAAATGGTGCTCGATCTTCAAATCCCATGTAATTCACTTCAGCCAACAAGGAAGGGGCTTGCAAGCGTCAGCAAGACATGGCAACAATGGCTACCCACCATTTTCTGTGATCAGGAACAAAAGTCAGCAGTCGGAGTGCATGTCCTTGGTTCTTGGAGGAGAGTCCGTTCTGGGCACTCTGCCTCCTGTGGTCTGTGTGTGAGCCTCTCAGGAACACGTGCGCAGCTGCCCGCCGCGTTGAAAGAGTGGGGATAGGCAGCTGCTATTTTCCTAAGAGCTGAAATTGACTGAAATGAATGTGATTTTCCTGTCTGAGTTTTCCTCTGGAACTTGCGATTCTTCAACAGACTCCAAAGTCCAAAAATAGTGACATCAGGCAGACTCTGCCATTGCAGTGTTTGACTAGTTAGGGAGACAGATCCCTAGTGCCTCCAACGCTGCCACCTTCCCCCAAGTCCTCTCCTGAAACACTACAATATCCAAAAAATGAGGGCAACTTGATGGGGAAGTCTACTAGAACCTTGTACAAGCACTTTCACTGATTATTTTTAAATTGATCAAATAAAAATATTAGAATGTTCTGGCATAGATATAGAGAGCCTATTAGGCACTTTGAGAGGTTCCAAAACTTAAAGCATAGACTCGTCTCAAAAAAAAAAAAAATTGAAACACAATATATACTGGTATAATATATTAAAGCAAAATAGTAAATAAGAAGTGCCAAACACATAAAATTATTTATGATCATTACAATGAGAGTCCAGAGGGAAGAGAGAGCACTGTGAATTTAAATTATCAGAAAAGATGAAGAGAAGATTGCATTAAGTATCAGTCCTAAGCTTTTCCTAGGAGGATATTCTGATCTAAAGAATATTTAAAAGAGCTAAAACTTACCTAGCACTCACTATGTGTCAGATGCTAACTTATTCTCTAAACAATCCCATGAGGTGTGTCCTATTGTGTCGTTTACATAGATGAGGAAATTGAGCAAGAAAAACTGTAAAAGGCTTTCCCAAGCTCAAACAACAAGTCCGTCTTGCAAGTAGAACTTGAATCCAGGCAGGCAAGCTCTGGAGCCTGGTCTCTCTTTCTCAGTGCTGACTGAGCACAGTGGCGGGAGCAGAAGCTGAGATGTGAAAGTGGGATGCGTTTGCCAGAGAGCAGAGATGCCAGCCTGACAGCGTGGCAGAGTTGTGGGGGCTTTTTGCTGTGGGCCAGTGTGTGTTCACCAGCAGTAAGTCTTTATTTGATTAGAACTGCAGATTTGGTTAGCACTTTCATTTTTATCATGTCACTTAAGAAACATCTCCCTCAAAGTACTAGAGTATAGAAAAACAACCACATAAAATTCTCATTATTATGTGTGATGTTAAACAAACAGTCACCTTTTCTTTTTTTCTATTTAGTTATTTCTTAAGAGGAAAACCTGTTATAATTTGCAACCTTATTGGAGAGAATGTGTCTTGGAGTGATACCATTCCACACTGTGAAAGTAAGTAAATTCTCACTTTAGAATTTAGATCAAGAATATTCAAACTTTTTGGCTTCAGGATCTGTTTTTGCTTTTAAATCAGCAATGATCCCAAAGAGCTTTTCTTTATGTGCCTTGCTGTGCTAAGTTGCTTCAGTCGTGTCCAGCTCTGCGAGCCTGTGGACTGTGGCCCACCCTGGGCTTCTCCAGGCGAGGATGCTAGAGTGGGTTGCCATGCCACCCTCCTGGGGATCTTCCCCACCCAGAGAATGAGCCTGCGTCTCTTGTGTCTCCTGTCCTGGCAGGCGGGTTCCTACTGCTAGTGCCGCCTGAGAAACTGCTTCTTGCTGTGATTTATGTCTACTGGTATTCATTTTCTTGAAACTAGAATGAAAGTTTTTAAAATAGTTTTTATTAAATCACTTTTAAGACTTGTGTAAAGTCAACACATATTAACATATATACCATATTTTTATGAAAAAATAAAAAAAATTCTAGAACAGTGAGAATAGTGGCATTATTTTACATTTTTGCAAATATCTGGCTTAAAGGTAGACATGTGGATTCAGTCTGTTTCAAATTCACACAACTTGTAGATTCTGGGAAATTTCACTATACAGTTGCAAGGATGGCAGTGGAATGAGACAGTGTTCTGGCATTAGTGTGGCCTCTGATGCAGTAGATGGATGTGTTTATAAATTATAAAGAATTTAATGGTGGGTTTTATTATTTTTTTATTAATTTTTTTAATTGAAGGATAATTGCTTTACAGAATTTTGTTGTTTTTTCTCAAACCTCAACATGAATCAGCCATAGGTATACATACATCCCTTCCCTTTTGACCCTCCCTCCCATCTCCGTCCCCATCCCACCCCTCTAGGCTGGTACAGAGCCCTGTTTGAGTTTCCTGGGCCACACAGCAAATCCCCGCTGGCTATCTATTTCACATACGGTGATGTAAGTTTCCATGTAGTCGCAAGCACATTTTCTCATTAAGTTTCCATCTCTTATGATGTCTAGAACAAAACTTTGCATGTCCTTGTAGATAACATAAGCATTTCACACCAGTCAGAATGGCTGCGATCCAAAAGTCTACAAGCAATAAATGCTGGAGAGGATGTGGAGAAAAGGGAACCCTCTTACACTGCTGGTGGGAATGCAAACTAGTACAGCCATTATGGAAAACAGTGTGGAGATTCCTTTAAAAATTGCAAATAGAACTGCCTTATGACCCAGCAATCCCACTGCTGGGCATACACACTGAGGAAACCAGAATTGAAAGAGACACATGTACCCCAATGTTCATTGCAGTGCTGTTTATAATAGCCAGGACATGGAAGCAACCTAGATGTCCATCAGCAGATGATTGGATAAGAAAGCTGTGGTACATATACACAATGGAATACTACTCAGCCCTTAAAAGAATAAATTTGACTCAGTTCTAATGAGATGGATGAAATTGGAACCGATTATACAGAGTGAAGTAAGCCAGAAAGAAAAACACCAATACAGTATACTGACACATATATATGGAATTTAGAAGACAGTAATGATGACCCTATATGTGAGACAACAAAGAGACACAGAGGTATAGAGTGGACTTTTGGACTCTGAGGGAGAGGGAAAGGGTAGGATGGTTTGGGAGAATGGCAATGAAACATGTATATTTTCTTGTAAGAAATGAAGCGCCACTCTATGTTCAATGTAGGATGCAGGATGCATGGGGCTGATGCACAGGATAATTCAAGTAGAGGATGTGGGGTGGGAGGTGGGAGGGGGCTTTGGCATTGGGAGATTGTGTTCACCTATGGCTTATTTGTGTCAATGTATGGCAAAACAAATACAGTATTGTAATTTAAAAAATAAATAAATTTAATTATAAAAAGAATTTCATATAGATACTTTAATAGGTATTTAAGGAAGTGAGTTTGGTTCTTAAAAGTTAATTTCTATATGAGTTGAATTTGGGATACTACATTCTCTCATGGAAACTTTCCTCTAAGTGGATAATGGATTCACAATTAACTTCCAGAAACTGTAAGCTGAAGTGCTTACTGAGGGCAGTGATAGGCCTTTACTAACGCTCTCTCACTCTTCCACTTCTTGTTTGCCTTCGTTTTCACTTTTTTCCCCACTTTTAAGAGATTTATTGTGGACAGCCTCCAAAAATAAAACATGGAAAACACACCAATAGCTACAGGAATATATTTGAATATAATGAATTAATAACTTATAGTTGTGATCCTTCAAATGGACCAGATGAATATGCACTTGTTGGACAGAACAAGCTCGTTTGTATTGAACCTAACAAATGGAGCAGTGACCCTCCTCTGTGCAAAGGTAACCATATTTCCGTTTATCTCCTTTATTTGTAAATACTGTGGAACACTTTGTAAATAGTTTCGTTGTTGTTCAGTCACTTAGCCGTGTCCAGCTCTTTGCAACCCCATGGACTGCAGTGCGCCAGGCTTCTCTGTCCTTCACCATTTCCTGGAACTTGCTGAAACTCATGTCCATTGAGTTTTACCAATAAGTAAATAATTTTGCCAGTAAGTGAAACAATCATGCAAGTTTCCTCCTCTGTTTACATTGACTTCTAATTTAATTTAGGCCAAATTGAATAGAAAATAGTTCTTGTTGTGGGGTTTCCCACTCCTCGCCCCAAATGTTATTGCCATTCCAGTTTACACATTGTGAACTAATTAATATGTGTGTGTGTGTGTATAGAAGTTAGGATTTTTGCTTCAAAATCGAAAAAACTCAACACATGCTGCCTTGAAAATAAAGTTTTTCCTTATATTGCAAGATGTCTGAGCGTTCTAGCTACAAATAATGGCAGTGCAGATTTTTAAAGGCTAACTCTCTCAATGATAATAATGACAAACTCTGGACAAACTATATTTTTAAAACAATGTTTAAGGCACTCAAGTGAAGTGAAGCAAGGAGATGTTATAGGGGCTTTGACTCTTGGAAAGAAACAGTCACTGAGTACAGGATAATATTTATTCTTTTCACCTGCACAGGGAACATTTTCCAAGGGAGATCATATTCTAGCACATTCCAAAGAATTAAAATCATTCTGAATACATTATCTGATCAAAACAGAATAAATGCAGAAATTAAAACAGCTTGGCAACCCACTCCAGTGTTCTTGCCTGGAGAATCCCAGGGACAGGGGAGCCTGGTGGGCTGCTGTCTATGGGGTCGCACAGAGTCGGACACGACTGAAGCAACTTAGCAGCAGCAATCCAGAAAATTCTCAAATATTTGGAAATTATGAAAGATACTCATAAATAACCCATAATTAAAGTAACAAGTAAAGTTAGAACATATTCTGAATTGAATAAAAATGAAAAATATGATATATCAAAATAGCAAAATTTGTGTGATACAGCAAAAGCATTGCTTAGAGGGAAATTTATAGCATCAATTTATGTTAGGAAAAAAAAGTCTCAAGTCAATAATTGAAACTTCCACCTTACAAAACTAAAAAGAAAGAGCAAACAAACTCAAAATAAGGAGACATAAGATAAAATTGTAAAGAGAAAATAATACAAGAAACCAATGAAACTCTGTGGTTCTTGGAGAAGATTGATAAATAATGCTATAACTAGGCTGACAAGAAAGAAAGACATTTAATAAATCAGAGAATGAAAAATATCATTTATATAGAGAATCTAAATAATACAACAAACTAGTAAATATTAAAAAAGAAACAGACTCACAGATATAGAGAACAAGCTACTGGTTATTAGCAGGTAGAGGAAAGAGAGGCAATATAGGAGTAGGGAGCATGGCTATAAGACAGGCTACAGGAATGTATTGTATGACATGAGGAACATAGTCACTATTTTGTAATAACTTTAAATGTAATGTACTCTTTAAAAGCTATTTAAAAATTAAAACTAAATTCTTACAAAGAATAAAAAAAGGACATTGCTAATATATTATACAGACATTTAAAGGGATGATTAAAAATACGATGATGATGATAGTTGTAATATCACAAATTTATGCTTATAAATTTCACAACAAATGAAATTAACAAATTGCTTTGAAGAAAAGTTTTCAAAATTCCTTTGGAAAAAACAAAACAAAACAAAACACTTCAGTATTCTTGCCTTGAACCCCAGGAACAGTATGAAAAGGCAAAAAGACAGGACAATGAAAGAGGAACTCCCCAGGTCAGTAGGTGCCCAATATGCTACTGGAGATCAGTGAAGAAATAACTGCAGAAAGAATGAAGGGATGGAGCCAAAGTGAAAACAATACCCAGTTGTGGATGTGACTGGTGATAGAAGCAAGGTCCGATGCTGTAAACAGCAATATTGCATAGGAATCTGGAATGTTAGGTCCATGAATCAAGGCAAATTGGAAGTGGTCAAACAGGAGATGGCAAGGGTGAACATCGACATTGTAGGAATCAGCGAACTAAAATGGACTGGAATGAGTGAATTTAACTCAGATGACCATTATATCTACTACTGTGGGCAGGAATCCCTCAGAAGAAGTGGAGTAGCTATCATGGTCAACAAAAGAGTCCAAAATGCAGTACTTGGATGCAGTCTCAAAAATGACAGAATGATCTCTGTTCGTTTCCAAGTCAAACCATTGAATATCATGGTAATTCAAGACTATGCCCCAACCAAAATGCCAAAGAAGCTGACGTTGAATGGTTCTATGAAGGGATACAAGACCTTCTAGAAGTAATACCCCCAAAAGATGTCCTTTTCATTATAGGGGGCTGGAATGCAAAAGTAGGAAGTCAAGAAACACCTGGAGTAACAGGCAAATATGTTCTTGGAGTACAGAATGAAGCAGGGCAGAGGATAATAGAGTTCTGACAAGAGAATGCACTGGTCATAGCAAACACCCTCTCCAAACAACACAAGAGAAGACTGTACAGATGGACATCACCAGATGGTCTACACCGAAATCAGATTATATTCTTTGCAGCCAAAGATGGAGAAGCTCTATACAGTCAGCCAAAACAAGATGGGGAGCTGACTGTGGCTCAGATCATGAACTCCTTATTGCCAAATTCAGACTCAAAGAAAGTGGAGAAAACAACTAGACCATTCATGTATGACAAAAATCAAATCCCTTATGACTATACAGTGGAAGTGAGAAATAGATTTAAGGGACTAGATCTGATAGACAGAGTGCCTGATGAACTATGGACAGAGATTTGTGACACTGTCCATCAAAACCATCCCCAAGAAAAAGAAATGCAAAAATCAAAATGGTTGTCTGAGGAGGCCTTACAAATAGCTGTGAAAAGAAGGGAAGCAAAAAACAAAGGAGAAAAGGAGAGATATACCCATTTGAATGCAGAGTTCCAAAGAATAGCAAGGAGAGATAACGCCTTCCTCAGTGATCAATGCAAAGAAATAGAGGAAAACAATAGAATACGAAAGACTAGAGATCTCTTCAAGAAAATTAGACATACCAGGGGAACATTTCATGCAAAGATGGGCTCAAAAAAGACAGAAATGGTATGGACCTAACAGAAGCAGAAGATATTAAGAAGAGGTGGCCAGAATACACAGAAGAACTGTACAAGAAAGATCTTCACGACCCAGATAATCACAATGGTGTGATCACTCACCTAGAGCCAGATATCCTGGAACATGAAGTCAAATGGGCCTTAGAAATTATCACTACAAACAAAGCTAGTGGAGGTGATGGAATTCCAGTTGAACTATTTCAAATCCTGAAAGATGATGCTGTGAAAGTGCTGCACTCAATATGTCAGCAAATTTGGAAAACTCAGCAGTGGCCACAGGAATGGAAAAGGTCAGTTTTCATTCCAGTTCCAAAGAAAGGCAATGCCAAAGAATGCTCAGACTACCGCACAATTGCACTCATCTCACACACCAGTAAAGTAATGCTTAAAATCCTCCAAGCCAGGCTTCAGCAATACGTGAAGCATGAATTTCCGGTTGTTCAAGCTGGTTTTAGAAAAGGCAGAGGAACCAGAGGTCAAATTGCCAACATCCACTGGATCATCGGAAAAGCAAGAGAGTTCCAGAAAAACATCTATTTCTGCTTTATTGACTATGTCAAAGCCTTTGACTATGTGGATCACAATAAACTGTGGAAAATTCTGAAAGAGCTGGGAATATCAGACCACCTGACCTGCCTCCTGAGAAATGTGTATGCAGGTCAGGAAGTAGCAGTTAGAATTGGACATGGAACAACAGACTGGTTCCTAATAGGAAAAGGAGTACGTCAAGACTGTATATTGTCACCCTGCTTATTTAACGTATATACAGAGCACATCATGAGAAACGCTGGGCTGGATGAAGCACAAGCTGGAATCTAGATTGCAGGAAGAAATATCAATAACCTCAGATATACAGATGACACCAGAAAGTTAAGAACTAAAGAGCCTCTTGATGAAAGTGAAAGAGGAGAGTGAAAAAGTTGGCTTAAAGCTCAACATTCAGGAAACTAAGATCATGGCATCTGGTCCATGACAGATAGATGGGGAAACAATGGCTGACTTTATTTTTGTAGGCTGCAAAATCACTGCAGATGGTGACTGCAGCCATGAAATTAAAAGACCCTTACTCCTTGGAAGGAAAATTATGACCAACCTAGAGAGCATATTAAAAAGCAGAGACATTACTTTGCCAACAAAGGTCCATCTAGTCAAGGCTATGGTTTTTCCAGTGGTCATGTATTGATATGAGAGTTGGACTATAAAGAAAGCTGAGCACCGAAGAATGCTGCTTTTAAACTGTGGTGTTGGAGAAGACTCTTGAGAGTCCCTTGGACTGCAAGCAGATACAAGCGGTCCATCCTAAAAGAGATCAGTCCTGGGCATTCATTGGAAGGACTGATGTTGAAGCTGAAACTCCAATACTTTGGCCACCTCATGCAAAGAGGTGACTCATTGGAAAAGACCCTGATGCTAGGAAAGATTGAGGGCAAGAGGAGAAGGGGACGACAGAGGATGAGATGGTTGGATGGCATATTTGACTCGATGGACATGGGTTTGGGTGGACTCCAGGAGTTGGTGATGGACAGGGAGCCCTGGCATGCTGCGATTCATGGGGTTGCAAAGAGTCGGACATGACTGAGCGACTGAACTGAACTTTGAAGAAAAATATACCAAAATATCTCCACACAAAGATGTAGGTAGCCTGAATAGTCTTATATCTATTAAGGAAATATAATTTGTATTTAAAAACCTTCCCACAATGAGAACAGAGACCTCCTTGATCTGAGAGATGTCCTTCTTAGGGAATTCCACTATAGGCTGCAGGAGTAAACAATAGCACGTCTACATAAACTCTTCAAGAAAACATGAGAAACAAGTGCTTCTCAGCTCATTTCATGGGGACTTTACCCTGATACCAAAGGCAGACAAAAAATCTGAAAGAAGATTGTAAACAAGATCCTTACTGAATACAGAACTGCTCAACAAAGGGAAGTCCTGCCTGGGGTCAAAAGAGTCAGACGTAACTGAACGTCTGAACAACATTGGAAAGAAAGAAATAAAATAGTCCGTATTCACTTACAACACGATTGTCCCAAAAACTGATGTTTTAGCAAAGTCACAAAATATAGGCTCAACATACAAAAATTGTAGAAATCCAATAAACTATAACAACAATTTTTTTCTACGTGGAAAAATGTTTTTATAAATCTGTTTCCCTGGAATTCAAATGCACAAATGAAGTCTTCCCCCGCCCCCTCAATTAGCCTCTTGCTTTTTATTCCTGGCATCTATCTTTCCACTTTGCACTAATTTTTCAGGTCCTGTGTGGAAGCAGCTTTTTGTTAATTCTGGAATTTCTCCACTTTTCAGTTGTCAGATGTGAGCGGCCATTTCTCGAACATGGAGTCATGGTGTCGGGAAGCAGAGAAAAGTACTCCTACCAGTCAGTGGTGGTGTTCGAATGCCTCCAGGGCTTCTACCTGAATGGCAGCAGCCTGGTGTTCTGCGGCGGCAATGACACCTGGGAACCGGAGATGCCAACCTGTATTAAAGGTGCAAGTGTTGTGTTTTTGCTTTTTCCAATTTTGTTTTTTAGTTTTTAAGACTAATTGAAAAAAATGATAATAATTGATAAGAATAATTGAAAAAAATCTTAGTATTTACCTCTGTCTTATACCCATTTCCATGGCAGATGTATGTCAGAATTTACATAGAATTTTATTGTGATTTGGTATGCTTTATGGAGTCTTAGCACATTCTGTTAGCAAATAACACAGGAGTATGTATTTCTCTTGTTCAGTATTTTTATGTATAAAAATAAATGGGGAACCATCTTCCAAAGTAGACTGAAGCATGAGAATTGTTACCTATTTAAGTCAAGAAAAGAATGAGAGGCATAATTCATATAAATGAAATGAGAGCGGTAATCTCAACTGGTTGGCCCTACATTATTTCTTTTTCAGTGGTGATTTCTCTCAGTACAAAGCTCACAATTTTGAGCCATTCAGATTTAGTATCTTCTTGCTTATATTTTACAAAAAATTCTTTAAATTCATACGATTTACACTCACTCATCATTTTCAGTAATAAAAAGAGGAAGAACACATTTATAGCCATTTAGTTATACTGAGTGATTCTAAAAGTATTTGTTGAGTGTGCAGATATCAACAGGTGTGTAAGCTTGGGCGAGCCATGTGGCCTTTACATATGCTTTCTTCCATGTAAAGGATTAGCGCTCTCCTCACTGGGCGAAAGCAAAGTTAGAATAGATCCACGCAAACCCTGCAGCACAGTGCCTGGCATTTAGAAAGCTCTTTAAAGGGAGCTTGTGTGACTTCCAACATCACATTTAGAGAATATTTTCCAGATCCAAGACTGGGTTTCATTTTCCAGACTGCACCCACCTTGATTCTTTTCATAAAACTGGGTAATTCCTGCTGTTACCAGAGTACTACCAGTATTTCTACCACCCCCGTCATTCCCACCTCATACAATTATTATCTTTCTGTTTACTGGGCATTTTTATTTTGCAACAGAAAGTAAATTTCTTAACAACTGAAAAACAGGAAAAGTCCTTACTTACTGAAATGACATGGAAGATTTCTGGCAGGGACTATTTGTCAGCTGCTCTTCCTAAGACTTAAGAGACTATTAATATGGTAGAAGAAATTGTCTTCCTGATTTCAGGGTTGCTTTATCTGGCTGCTTCTATTTAGTTGCATCAGAAGCTAGAGGCTTAGCCTGGGCGGATGCTCTCAGGGTCCTAGTGTGGCTTTGCTCAGTCAGATAACATCATTTCTGTGGGTTCTAGCTTCCTATTGTCTGTTGACACAAACAAATGTCACTTACTGGCTTCTAATTTGTTTCCTATTGTCCAAATAGTTTAAAGTATTGAGGGGCATTATTCATGTTAACATGGTGATTAGAACTCCTTTTTGTAATTCTTGTAAACCTGGTACCCAGTGGCCTCTTTGAGTACTTTGGTGAGTGCTATGAAGTTTTGTGGGGAAAAATATGTTTTTCTAATGGATGAGATATATATATATATGTATATATCATATATTTATATATGATATATAAATTGATTATATATAAATTATATAAATATATATTTTGTGTAAATATTTTATATATTATATGTAAATATTGCATATTAAATCTATACTCTGTCCCCTCCATGTTTACTCATATGGTTAGTGAGATTATGCACTGTGGTATACAGTGTTTGTTGATATGCCTTTTAAAAAGTTAACCATAAACATTTCATAAGAAGAAAAAGCAATACAAGATGGCAAAGCGATTATCTGAGGAGGCTTTACAAATAGCTGAGAAAAGAAGAGAAGTTAAAGGCAAGGGAGAAGAGGAAAGATATATCCAACTGAATGCAGAGTTCCAGAGAATAGCAAGGAGAGATACGAAGGCCTTCTCAAATGAACAGTGCAAAGAAAGAGGGAAACAATAGAATGGGAAAGACCGAGATCTCTTCATGAATATTGGAGATATCAAGGGAGCATGTCATGCGAGGATGCACACAGTAAAGGACAGAAATGACAAGGAGCTAACAGAGAAGAAGAGAGAAAGAAGAGGGAGCGAGAATACAGAGACCTGTACAAAGGTCTTAATGCCCTGAATAACCACAGTCGCGTGGTGACTCACCTAGAGCCAGTCTTCCTGGGGTGTGAAGTCAAGTGGGCCTCAAGACGCCTCATACGAACAAACCTAATGGAGGTGGTGGAATTCCAGCTGAGCCATTTAAAGCTCTAAAAGATGTGACTGGTGAAGTGCAGCCCTCAGCGTGTCAGCACATTTGGAAAACTCATCTGTGGCCACAGGATTGGCAAAGGTCAGTTTTTGTTTCAATCCTAAAGAAGGACGATGCCACGAATGTTCAAACCATTGTACAAGGGTGCTCATTTCACATGCTAGTAAGGTAATGCTCAAATCCTTCAAGCTAAGTTCAGCAGTATGTGAAACGAAAACTTCCAGATGCAGAAGCTGGGTTTAGAAAAGGCAGACAAACCAGAGATCAAATTGCCAATATCCGTTGGATCATACAGAGCAAGGGAATTCCAGAAAAGCATCTACTGGTTCACTGACTATGCTAAAGTCTTTGATGTGCGGATCACAACAAACTGTGGAAAATTCTTAAAGAGATAGGAACACCAGACCAGCTTACCTGCCTCCTGAGAAACCTGTATGCAGAGCAAGAAGCAACAGTTTGAACTGGACATGGAACAACAGACTGGCTCAAAATTGGGAAAGGAGTACCTGCTTATTTAACTTCTATGCAGATCACATCATGCAAAATGCTAGGCTGGATGAATCACAAGCTGGGATCAAGATTGCTGAGAAAAGTATCAACAACCTCAGATATGCAGATGATACCACTCTGATGGCAGAAAGTGAAGAGGAACTAAAGAGCCTCTTGATGAAATTGAAAAAGGAGAGTGAAAAAGCTGGCTTAAAACTCTACATTCAAAAAAGTAAGACCATGGCGTCTGGTCTCCCCACTTCATGGCAAATAGAAGGGATAAAAGTAGAAGCAGTGACAGCTTTTATTTTCTTCAGTTCCAAAATCACTGTGGACAGTGACTGCAGCCGTGAAATTAAGATGCCTGCTCCCTGAAAGAAAAGCTGTGACAAGCCTGGACAGTGTAATAAAAATCAGAGACATCCCCTTGCCAACAAAGGTCCATGTAGTCAAATTATGATTTTCCAGTAGCCGTGTACAGATGTGAGCGTTGGACCATGAAGAAAGTGGAGTGCTAAAGAACTGATGCTTTTGAACTGTGATTCTGGGAGGACTCTTGGAGTCTCTTGGATGGCAAGGAGATCAAACTAGTCCATCCTAAAGGAAACCAGCTCTGAAGATTCATTGGAAGGACTGATGCTGTTGATGCTGAAGCTGAAACTCCAATCCTTTGGCCACCTGATTTGAAGAGCTGACTCACTGGGAAAGACCATGATGCTGGGAAAGATTGAAGGCAGGAGGAGAAGGGGACGACAGAGGATGAGATGGCTGGATGGCATCACCCACTCAATGGACGTGAATCTGAGCAAACTCTGGGAGACAGTGAAGGACAGGGGGCCTGGCGTGCTGCTGTCTACAGAGTGGCAAAGAGTCAAATGTGATCAAAGCAACTGAATAATAATCAAGGATTTTTTAAAAACTGATACAGTTTACTGTTTGAAGAAGAGGTGAATATTTTGTGAGAAAAATCATATGAAAAGACTAGAAGGATTTTTTCTTTTTAATAAAAAATAAGCTCTCCTTATAGAATTGTCAGTCATTTTTTATCCTCAGTTAGAGAAAGACTCCAACAAAGGATCACTAGCAACTAATAATGGTTTTAGTCAGTTCAGACACTCAGTCATGTCTGACTCTTTGTGACGCCATGAACCGCAGCACGCCAGGCCTCCCTGTCCATCACCAACTCCTGGAGTCCACCCAAACCCATGTCCATTGAGTCGGTGATGCCATCCAGCCATCTCATCCTCTGTTCCTCTGTCGTCCCCTTCTCCTCCTGCCCCCAGTCCCTCCCAGCATCAGAGTCTTTTCCAATGAGTCAACTCTTCGCATGAGGTGGCCAAAATACTGGAGTTTCAACTTTAACATCATTCCTTCCAATGAACACCCAGGACTGATCTCCTTTAGGATGGACTGGTTGGATCTTGCAGTCCAAGGACTCTCAAGAGTCTTCTCCAACACCACAGTTCAAAAGCAGCAATTCTTCAGCGCTCAGCTTTGTTAGTAGTTCAACTCTCATATCCGTACATAACCACTGGAAAACCCATAGCCTTGACTAGACGGACCTTTGTTGGCAAAGTAATGTCTCTGCTTTTCAATATGCTGTCCAGATTGCTCATAACTTTCCTTCCAAAGAGTAAGCGTCTTTCAATTTCACTGCTGCAGTCACCATCTGCAGAGATGTTGGAGCAAAAAAAAAAAAAAAAAAAGTCAGCCACTGTTTCTACTGTTTTCTCCATCTATTTGCCATGAAGTGATGGGACTGGATGCCCAAGATCTTGGTTTTCTGAATGTTGGGCTTTAAGCCAACTTTTTCATTCTCCTCTCTCACTTTCATCAAGAGGCTCTTTAGTCCTTCACTTTCTGCCATAAGGGTGGTGTCATCTGCATATCTGAGGTTATTGATATTTCTCCCAGCAATCTTGATTCCAGCTTGTGCTTCTTCCAGCCCAGCGTTTCTCATGATGTACTCTTCATATAAGTTAAATAAGCAGGGTGACAATATATAGCCTTGACGTACTCCTTTTCCTATTTGGAACCAGTCTGTTGTTCCATGTCCAGTTCTAACTGTTGCTTCCTGAACTGCATACAGATTTCTCAAGAAGCAGGTTAGGTGGTCTGGTATTCCTATCTCTTTGAGAATTTTCCACAGTTTATTGTGATCCACACAGTCAAAGGCTTTGGTATAGTCAACAAAACAGAAATAGATGTTTTTCTGGAACTCTCTTGCTCTTTCAGTGATCCAACGGATGTTGACAATTTGATCTCTGGTTCCTCTGCCTTTTCTAAAACTCACTTTAACATCTGGAAGTTCACGGTTCACGTATTGCTGAAGCCTGGCTTGGAAAATTTTAAGCATTACTTTACTAGCGTGTGAGATGAGTGCAATTGTGTGGTAGTTTGAGCATTCTTTTGCATTGCCTTTCTTTGGCATTGGGATGAACACTCACCTTTTCCAGTCCTGTGGCCACTGCTGAGTTTTCCAAATTTGCTGGTATATTGAATGCAGCACTTTCACAGCATCATCTTTCAGAATTTGAAATAGCTCACCTGGAATTCCATCACCTCCACAAGCTTTGTTCATAATGGTGCTTCCTGAGGCCCACTTGATTTCACATTCCAGGTTGTCTGGCTCTAGGTGAGTGATCACACCATTGTGATTACCTGGCTCATGAAGATCTGTTTTGTACAGTTCTTCTGTGTATTCTTGCCATTTCTTCTTAATATCTTCTGTTTCTATTAGGTCCATACCATTTCTCTCCTTTGTTGAGCCCATCTTTGCATGAAATGTTCCCTTGGTATCTCTAATTTTCTTGACGAGATCTCTAGTCTTTTCCATTCTATTGTGTTCCTCTATTTCTTTGCACTGATCAGTGAGGAAGGCTTTCTTATCTCTCCTTGCTAGTCTTTGGAACTCTGCATTCAGATGCTTATATCTTTCCTTTTCTCCTTTGCCTTTTGCCTCTCTTCTTTTCACAGCTATTTGTAAGGCCTCCCCAGACAGCCATTTTGCTTTTTTGCATTTCTTATCCATGGGGATGGTCTTGATCCCTGTCTCCTGTACAATGTCACGAACCTCATTCCATAGTTCATCAGACAATCTGTCTATCAGATCTAGGCCCTTAAATCTATTTCTCACTTCCACTGTATAATCATAAGGGATTTGATTTAGGTCATACCTGAATGGTCTAGTGATTTTCCCCACTTTTTTCAGTTTAAGTCTGAATTTGGCAATAAGGAGTTCATGATCTGAGCCACAGTCAGCTCTTGGTCTTGTTTTTGCTGACTGTATAGAGATTCTCCATCTTTGGCTGCAAAGAATGTAATCAGTCTGATTTTGGTGTTGGCTGTCTGGTGATGTCCATGTGTAGAGTCTTCTCTTGTGTTGTTGGAAGAGGGTGTTTGCTATGACCAGTGCATTTTCTTGGCAAAACTCTATTAGTCTTTGCCCTGCTTCATTCCTCATTCCAAGGCCAAATTTGCCTGTTACTCCAGGTGTTTCCTGACTTTCTACTTTTGCATTCCAGTCCCCTGTAATGAAAAGGCTCTCTTTTTTGGTGTTAGTTCTAGAAGGTCTTGTAGGTCATCATAGAACCATTCAACCTCAGCTTTGTCAGCATTAAGCCTCGGGCATAGTCTTGGATTACCGTGATATTGAATGGTTTGCCTTGGAAATGAATGGAGATCATTCTTTCACTTTTGAGTTTGCATCTAAGTACTGCATTTCAGACTCTTTTGTTGACCAAGATGGCTACTCCATTTCTTCTAAGGGAATCTTGCCCACAGTAGTAAATATAATGATCATGTGAGTAATGATGGTGTTAAGTCAGATCTCAATGTGCTAATGTGAGGAAATGTCAAAGAAATACTTAGTGAAAAAGAAGTATGGAATATGGTACTACCTGCATTAAAAAACAAACAAACATAAAGTTGATGATTTATTGTTAGTTGATTAACTACTAGGATGTTCATCATAAAATACTCAGTGTGGTGAGCATTTTATGCCTATATCCTTATGTACTTGTGCAAATATTTATTTAGGTTAAACCCAGAAAGAGAAGTGCAAAGTTCTGAGTCAATGTTTTCATTCATTTTAAGAAATAACTTTTAAAGAATAAACGCCAAAATCAAATTCATACTTTTGTGTTGATATGGCTAGTGAATGGAGTCAAATTTATTTTTCCAGGTTACAAGCCAACTCATCCAACGAAGACTCCACTTTCAAAATATCCAGGTTCAGTAATTCTTTATCCTACCTCTAGTTAAGAGCTTTATAAGGTGCAAAAGTTGCTTTATACGGGTGCAAAATCATATTTTTAATTTTAATTCTCATTTCTTTAATCAGTGAGACTGAACTTTTATTGTCTACATTTATTTATTCATGTTTTTTGTTCATTTTTCTATTGTTTCTAAAATATTTTTAATTGTTAATTTGAACTTATAAAATCCTTTTATATGAAATTTTTCCGAGGGTTGTTAGTTTATTTTTTCTTTCTTTTTTATTTCTTTTTGCTTTATTTTCACTAGTCACTAATTTTATATATGAATATATGTTTGTAAATTTTCAAATATTAGCAATGAATACAGAGTAAAAGGTGAATTCTTATCTTTCTATGGCCTGTTACTATTCTCACTCTTAATAGTTTAGGGTGTCTTCATCATATAAAAGTAGCCATTTCCAAATTGATTGGCTTTCTAGAGTATCTTTGGTATTAATTTCTCATTTTCATATCAGTTTCTCATTTAAGCACCTTCTTCTCTGCAATTGCCTTCTGTGTTTTTTGTCTTAACTTCATTGAGGCTTTCAAATGGCTAAGTCGAAGATTTCGCTTGGTAAATGTCACATTGCTTTTGAAACTATGCAGGTTAGTTTCAAATATGTTTTGATAATGATTTCTAGCATAATTCCACAATAAGAGAACAGACTTTGTATGATTTCAATACCTTTAAACCATGAAATTTTTGTGCCTATTTTATGTCATTGAATATGTTCCAGTGTCTCCTGGTTTATAGTCTATGGGAACGTGAATAGAATTTGTATCCTGCCTTTATGTGAAAATTATATATATTTAGTTATGTTGAATTGGCTCAGAGTGCTTTTCAGGTCTACTCTATCCTTCTACTTTTCTGTCTAATCATCCTATTAACTTTTGAGATTTTGATATTGAAACTCTAACTAAAAATCTTAATTTATCTACTTAAAAATAATTATAATATGTAGTAGAATTGTATGTAACTTTGTCCTGCATTTTCCAAGTCTCCTGAAAATGTGTTATTATGCTTTCATAATTTTAAGAAAATTTTAAAAATTAAAACTAAAAACAAAAAAAATAGTTTAAGGTGTCTTTGTATCTATTTCTGTATGTCAAAATCCTTAACATGTGTAGCTGCACATTTAATTTGGTGTCTGTTTCTTTTTTTCTTAAATGACATCATACTGTTCACATTTTTCTGAAACTTGCATTTTTCTATTTAATGTCTTATATTGGGATTATAGTTTGAGTTATTCTTATCCTTTTAAATGATGACGTTAATATGCATCATTATATTTTATTTAACTATGCTCCTGTCAGAGGTCATTTATATGTGCAGAAGTTGTATATTAATAGGTAGCTGGGTGTATGGATCTTTTGTCTGATGGCTATGAGTGTTGTGTTTTTCTTGTAAAAGCTTTAGGATTTCCCCATGCCAAAATGATATAAACATAGCAACCGTACTGACTGCATTCTTTGGTACATCTGAAATTTACTATGATATGGAATGAGACTGGATCCCTCTTCACTTCACCCAACCCCCATCCAACGGCAAAGTGACGCCATTTGTTGAATAACTTGTCTTTTCCCCAAGTGTTCTGAGATCAACATTCATGTAATTTTTCTTACGACTTCAGCCAGTTCAATAGCATTAAATGTATTCACCTTGTTGTAAAACCATCACTACTATCTAAACTTTCTCACCACTTCAAACTAAACTTCATACCCATTATACACAGTAATGCTTCTTTCTCAACCATCATCCCAGCTTCAGCAACCTCTATTCTAATTTCTGTATCTATGAATTTAACTTACCTAGATACCTCATTTCGGAGAAGGCGATGGCACCCCACTCCATTACTCTTGCCTGGAAAATCCCATGGGCGGAGGAGCCTGTAGGCTGCAGTCCATGGGGCTGCTAAGAGTCGGACACGACTGAGCGACTTCACTTTCACTTTTCACTTCCATGCATTGGAGAAGGAAATGGCACCCACTCCAGTGTTCTTGCCTGGAGAATCCCAGGGACGGGGGAGCCTGGTGGGCTGCCGTCTATGGGGTCACACAGAGTCGGACACGACTGAAGCGACTTAGCAGCAGCAGCAGCCTCATTTAATTAGAACTTTGCATGTGTCTTCTTGTGTCTGGGTTATTTCTCTTAGCATAATGTCTTCAAAGCTCATCTACCTTATCTCAGAACTGTATTCCTTTTATGGCTGAAAATATCCCAGTGTTTGTATATACCACATTTTATTTGTAATTTCATCTGTCGATGGATACTGGGTTGTTTTTTCCTTTTTACAATTCTAAGTGATGCCTCTCAGAATATTGGCATCTAAGTATCTATTTGGAGTTCCCTGCTTTGAATTTTGGGAGTGGGTATATACCATGGAGTGTAATTATTGGGTTATGTGTTAATTCTTGTTTAATTTTCAGAGGAACTGAAAATACTGTCCTCCATTAAAAAAAAAAAAAAAAAGTTTCAAATTGGTTGCACCATTTTCATGCCCACCAGTGAAAAGTTTCTAATTTCTTTCCCTCTTTTCCAATACATGTTAATTTCTGGTTTTTATGATAACCGGAATTATCTATGCTAGTTAACAGATGTCAAGTAGTGTCTTGTGCTTTTATTTGCATTTCCCTAATGACTGGCAATGTGAGCAGCTTTTCGTGTGCTACTTAGCCATTTATGTATCTTCTTTGCAGAAATGTCTAATCATGTCTCTTGCCTATTTATAAAATGGCTTTGTGTTGTTGAGTTTTAGAAGTGTATGATATATTTTGGATATTAATCCCTTACAGGTTGATTATTTGCAGATGTTTCTGCTCATTCTGTGAGTTGCTTTTCACTCTATTAATAGTATTCCTTTGATGCACAAAAGTTTTTAGTTTTGATCTAGTCTGATATCTATTTTTCTCTTTGTTACATGTGCTTTTGATGTCGCATCTAAGAAATCGTTTCCAGTTCAATATTATGAAATCGTCCTCTTTGTTTTCTTCTAAGAGTTTTATAGTTCTATGTCCTTTGTTTTTCGATTCATTTTAAATTACTTTTTCTGTAGAGTGTAACATAGATGTCAAATTTCATCCTTTGCACGTGGATATCCAGTTTTCTGAAAATCGTTTGTTGAGAAAAGCTGCCCTTTCCCCACTGAATGCTCTTAGCACCCTTGTAAACCACCGTTCGACCATATGAGCAAGGGTTTCTTTCTGGGCCCTGTATTCTATGCCATTGGTCTGTCTGTCTGTCTGTATGCCAATATTGTCCTGATTATTGTAGTAAGTTTTGAAATCTTCTTCATTCATTTAAATCTTCTTCACTTTCAGCAATTTTCTTCTAGTTTTCAATGTACAACTCTTTGATCATCTTGGTTAAGCTTATTGAGTATTTTCTTGTTTTTGATGCCACTGTTAAGGAATTGCTTGCTTGCTTTCCTTTTTGGACTGTTCACTGTTAGTGCATAGGAACACAGCTGTGTGTTGTGTGTTGATTCTGTCTCCTTCATCTTTGCAGAATCAGTGTGCTAGTTCTAGCAGTTGTGTGCATTTGTGTGAATGTCTGTGTGATCTTTAGAGAGCTTTCTATACGAAAGATTGTGTCATCTATAAACAGGACATTTTATTTCTTCCTTCCCATCTGGATATTTTTAATTTCTTTTTTGCATAATGACTGTGACCCAAACGTCCAATATTATGTTGACTTGAAGTGGCACATGCAGGAATTCTGTCTTGTTCTTGACCTGAAAATAAAGTTTTACTCGTTTGACACTGAGTATGATGTTAGCTATGAGTATTATATAAGTGGCCTGTATTGCGTTGAGGAGTGTACTCCAGAGCAATCTCTAAATCACTTTTAAGCCCTTCTTTATCTAGAATCACATTGAATTCAAGGCTGATTTTGAGACTATGCTGATGATAAATTTGCTTGCTGTACATAGAGTTAGTCACAGGACTATCAACAGACCAGAAGAAGAATGTTAATGGCCTTGAATATAATAATATAATATTAGGTAAAATAAAAGTTTATAAAATTTAATGATGCAACTTTGAATGAGAAACATTAATATAATTTATAAGGAATTAAATTATAATTATGAATTATAAAAAGGTACAAAACCAACAGCAATGAATTTGTAGATCTTTAAGATTTATTTAGTCTTCCTTTTAACTTATTTCCAATTTTTTCCCCTAGGATATCCCAATCCTAGTGAAGAAATACCATCACTTGAAGACTTTGAGGATTTAGGTATTATTTTGATTATTAATAACCTGCATTTATGAAACCTTAGATTTCTATATGGAAACATCATGGTTCAATCATTTGTAGGTAGGGAAGAAACAATGTGTCACAAATAATTAGTAATGATTGACGTTTACAATTGTGTTATTAATGCAGATACCAAGACATGTTAAGTGGTGGGATATGTACACATGTAGATAATTTTCTCTAATCTAGTGAATTCTAATAGTCTTGGTGTGCTTGTGTGCTAAATCACTAAGTCATGTCCAACTTGTTGTGACCCCATGGACTGTCAGCCTGCCAGAACACTGGAGTGGGTTGCCATTTCCTCCTCCAGGGGATCTTCCTGACCCAGGGATTGAACCCTATCTCTTGCATGTCCTGCATTGGCAGACAGATTCTTTACCACTGAGCCACTTGCTGCTGCTGCTGCTAAGTCGCTTCAGTCGTGTCCGACTCTGTGTGACCCCATAGACAGCAGCCCACCAGGCTCCCCCGTCCCAGGGATTCTCCAGGCAAGAACACTGGAGTGGGTTGCCATTTCCTTCTCCAATGCATGAAAGTGAAAAGTCAAAGTGAAGTCACTCAGTCGTGTCTGACTCTTCGCGACCCCATGGACTGCAGCCCACCAGGCTCCTCCGCCCATGAGATTTTCCAGGCAAGAGTACTGGAGTGGGGCGCACAACACAATGAAAAGGGAGGTTCCTGTTAAGAGTTTAAGAAGATGGATCCTGTACCTGGAATCTATTTAAAAGGATTCTGTGATCCAAATGACTTGGATGCACTCAGCAGTCATGCTCAAACTAGATTGATAAACATTTTTGCTGTAGTTCTTAGATGATCTGATCAAAATAAAGTATAGCTACTATCTGGGATTCATATGTGTTCTTCAAAACTTTAAAAATTTTTTCTCAGATGCAGGAATCATTGCTTTGGCTATTCTTACTGCAAGTGAGTATCTCAAATTTTAATACCACTTAAATAATGATGTAATATGAAAATGAGGTGTGCATTTTTTTCAATGATTTTTGATTAGTATAGTTTTTGTAGTAGAACAGTCTAATAATACCTGACCTTTTCAATGATATACTGCCTTATGTTGGTGATTACATATTGTTTTATATTCTACATGTCCTCTTAGTAACAAACCCTAAATAATGCATGTGTTTCCAGTTGGTCATGGAAATGCCTGTGACCGTTGGTCATGTGAGTCTACTTCCCAAATATGCTTTGGATAATTTTCTAAATTAAGTGAGGGCTCTAACTTACTGTGGACTGTTGAAGTGATTCCAGGGGGCTGGATTTAGATACTGAGGAATCAAGGTGGAATGTAAATGTACATGGGCTTAAATAAATTAGTATTTTCTGGTGATAGGAGTGGTCAGAAATAAATATCACTAACATTGATTTCTTCTGCCTGGTTTGGAATCTTGGTAGTTAGTTTTCATTATCATGTGTCATTTGTCTCCTGTTTTCTTGTAGTTGTTGCTGTTATAGTAGTTTGTACATGCCTGTACAGATGTCTTTTCAGTGGGAAGAAGGAAGAGAAGGATATGAAAGAGAAGGCGAAGGAAATAAAAGAGAAGGAAGAGAGGGATGTGAAAGAGGAGGAGAAGGAGAAGAAGGAGAAGGAGAGAAAGGAGAAGGAGGAGAAGAAGGAGAAGGAGGAGAAGGAGAGGAAGGAGAAGGAGGAGAAGGAGAGGAAGGAGAAGGAGGAGAAGGAGAGGAAGGAGAAGGAGGAGAAGGAGAAGAGGGAGAAAGAAAAGGAGATGAAGGAGAAAGAGAAGGAGAAGGAGATGAAGGAGAAGAAGAAAGAAAAGGAGAAAAAGGAGAAGGAGATGAAAGGGTAAGTCAAAACGCATTTCCTCTGACTTATTCTAGCCTTTTTACTTTTGACATATTTTTGTGCAGTTTTTGTTTGTCTTCTGTATTGCATGCTATATGTTTTTAATGTGCCTGCATGAGTACACTGTCTGAATTTCATTTCATTACTAGAAATGTTTTTATCTGCTTTTAATATCACTGCAACAGGAGGAATTTGTGCAGAATCTTTACAGCTATGACTGTAAGAAAAATTTCTGTGGAGTTTGAGGTTTAACTTCTATAGAAAATCATGGATGGTTGTGGGGTTTTTCCACCCTAGGTTTACCCTCCTCCCTGGATTGGAGGAGGAACTTTTAAATGGTTCACTGTGAAGAATTTGGCATTTATATTCACTAGAATTTTTATGATGAAGATCCCCATTTGTCTGTATAACTTAGGTCATTGTAAGAATCTGTGTAGCTAAAAACTGATTTCATTTAGAGTTGTTATTTATGTTATGCTGAAGAACTAAAAGCAGCATTATTTGATTTTCCTTTATATTTTCTTAATTTGCTAACTGGCAGTGAAACTGATGGGGTTAAAATTACTAAAAGGAGTAGGATTTATAAGGCATCTCATTAGTTTTGTCTTGATCTATAAAAATGAAAAAAGTCTGCTAGGGGTACTGAGAATTTAAAAAGTGCACAAATTCATATTGTTTAAGAAAATAGGTTTTAAACATAACACTCAAATTTTAATGAAATGGTTCACAATTTAATGAAATATTTAGAATAAGCCATGGCTAATAAACCTGATTAACATAGGCACAAAAATCCTTAACAAACAGAATTCCACAAAACATTATTTGTAGCAGTGATGCAAGGATGGTTCAACATCTGAAAAATAATCACTGTGCTGCACCACATTAACAAAATATGGAATAAAAGTTATACAGTCTTATCAGTCAGTTCAGTTCAGTTCCATTCAGTCGCTCAGTCATGTCTGACTCTTTGCAACCCCATGAACAGCAGCACGCCAGGCCTCCCTGTCCATCACCAACTCCCGGAGTCTGCCCAAACTCATGTCCATTGAGTCGGTGATGCCATCCAGCCATCTCACCCTCTGTTGTCACTTTACCCTCCTGCCCCCAATCCCTCCCGGCATCAGAGTCTTTTCCAACGAGTCAGTTCTTCATATCAGGTGGCCAAAGTATTGGAATTTCAGCTTCAACATCAGTCCTCCCAATGAACACCCAGGACTGATCTCCTTTAGGATGGACTGGTTGGATCTCCTTGGATCTGGTATTCCCATCTCTTTCAGAATTTTCCACAGTTTATTGTGATCCACACGGTCAAAGACTTTGGCATAGTCAATAAAGCAGAAATAGTTGTTTTTCTGGAACTCTCTTGCTTTTTCACTGATCCAGGGAAGGTTGGCAATTTGATCTCTGGTTCCTCTGCCTTTTCTAAAACCAGCTTGAACATCAGGGAGTTCACGGTTCACGTCGCTGAAGCCTGGCTTGGAGAATTTTGAGCATTACTTTACTAGCATGTGAGATGAGTGCAATTGTGCGGTAGTTTGAGCATTCTTTGGCATTTCCTTTCTTTGGAATTGGAATGAAAACTGACCTTTTCCAGTCCTGTGGCCACTGCTGAGTTTTCCAAATTTGCTGGCATATTGAGTGCAGCACTTTCACAGCATCATCTTTCAGGATTTGAAACAGCTCAACTGGAATTCCATCACCTCCACTAGCTTTGTTCATAGTGATGCTTTCTAAGGCCCACTTGACTTCACATTCCAGGATGTCTGGCTCTAGGTGAGTGATCACACCATAGTGAAGATCTTTTTCATACAGTTCTTCTGTGTATTCTTGCCACCTCTTCTTAATATCTTCTGCTTCTGTTAGGTCCATACCATTTCTGTCCTTTGTTGAGCCCATCTTTGCATGAAATGTTCCCTTGGTATCTCTAATTTTCTTAAAGAGATCTCTGGTCTTTCCCATTCTATTGTTTTCCTCTATTTCTTTGCACTGATCAGTGAGGAAGGCTTTCTTATCTCTCCTTGCTATTCTTTGGAACTCTGCATTCAAATGGGTATATCTGTCCTTTTCTCCTTTGCTTTTCGCTTCTCTTCTTTTCACAGCTATTTGTAAGGCCTCCCCCGACAGCCATTTTGCTTTTTTGCATTTCTTTTTCTTGGGTATAGTCTTGACATACAATGTCACGAATCTCTGTCCACAGTTCATCAGGCACTCTGTCTATCAGATCTAGGCCCTTAAATCTATTTCTCACTTCTGCTGTATAATCAAAAGGGATTTGATTTAGGTCATAGCTGAATGCTCTAGTGGTTTTCCCCACTTTTTCAATTTCAGTCTGAATTTTGCAATAAGGAGTTCATGATCTGAGCCACAGTCAGCTCCTGGTCTTGTGTTTGCTGACTGTATAGAGCTTCTCCATCTTTGGCTGCAAAGAATATAATCAATCTGACTTTGGTGTTGGACACTGGTGATGTCCATGTGTAGAGTCTTCTCTTGTGTTGTTGGAAGAGAGTGTTTACTATGACCCGTGTGTTCTCTTGGCAGAGCTCTATTAGTCTTTGCCCTGCTTCATTCTGTACTCCACGGCCAAATTTTCCTGTTACTCCAGGTGTTTCTTGACTTTCTACTTTTGCATTCCAGTCCTCTATAATGAAAAGGACATCTTTTGTGGGTGTTAGTTCTAAAAGGACTTGTAGTTCTTCATAGAACCAGTCAACTTCAGCTTCTTTAGCGTTACTGGTTGGGGCATAGACTTAGATTACTGTGATATTGAATGGTTTGCCTTGGAAATGAACAGAAATCATTCTGTCATTTTTGAGACTGCATCCAAGTACTGCATTTTGGACTCTCTTGTTGACTATGATGGCTACTCCATTTCTTTTAAGGGATTCCTGCCCGCAGTAGTAGATATAATGGTCATCTGAGTTAAATTCACACATTCCAGTCCATTTTAGTTCTATGACTGCTAGAATGTTGATGTTCACTCTTGCCATCTCCTGTTTGACCACTTCCAATTTGTCTTGTTCATGGATCTGATATTCCAGGTTCCTATTGCAATATTGCTGTTTACAGCATCGGACCTTGCTTCTATCACCAGTCACATCCACAACTGGGTGTTGTTTTTGCTTTGGCTCCATCCCTTCATTCTTTCTGGAGTTATTTCTCCACTGATCTCCAGTAGCATATCGGGCATCTACCAACCTGGGGAGTTCCTCTTTCAGTGGCCTGTCTTTTTGCCTTTTCATACTGTTCATGAGGTTCTCAAGGCAAGAATACTGGAGTGGTTTGCCATTGCCTTCTTCAGTGGACCACATTCTGTCAGACCTCTCCACCATGACCATCTTGGGTGGCCCCACACGGCATGGCTTAGTTTCCACTGAGTTAGACAAGGCTGTGGTCCATGTGGTCAGACTGGCTAGTTTTCTGTGATTGTAGTTTCAGTCTGTCTACCCTCTGATGCCCTCTCAGCACCTATGGTCTTACTTGGGTTTTTCGTACCTTGGATGTGGGGTATCTTCTCATGGCTGCTCCAGCAAAGCACAGACACTGCTCCCTACAACAGATGCATAAAAAGCATTTGACAAAATTTAGCTCCATTTATGATGAAAAACTCTGAGTTAGGTGGGTACAAAAGGAACATACCTGAATACAAGAAAGGCCATAATGACAGGTTCACAGCTAATATCACAATCAATAGTTAAAGCTTAAAACTTTTACTCTAATATCAGGAACAAGACAAGCCAGTTTATTCAGCATCAACATTGCCATTTTATTCAACATAGAATTGGAACACCAAGGCACAGAAATCTGAGAAGAAAAAAAAATGTCATACAAATTGAAAAGGAAAAAGTGAAACTGTCACTGTTTGGAGAAGACATGATATTATATGTAGAGAACCTTAAAGGCCAGAGATCCTTTAGAGCTAATAAACAAATTCAGTAACGTTACAAAATACAAAATCAATATACAAATATCTGTTTCATCTCTTACTTTAACAACAAACTATCAGAAAGAGAAATTAAATAGTCTCATTTACAATAACATCAAAACAAGAAAAGTACCTGTATTTAACCAAGGAGCTGGAGACTTGTATACAGAAAATTATGTTATTAATTAAAGACATTGAAGAAGACAAATAAATGGAAAGATATTTCATGTTCTTGGATCAGAAGAATTAACACCGTTAACATGTTCAGACTAACCAAAGAAATCTACAGATTTAGTGTAATCCCTATCAAAATTCCAATGGCATTTTTCACAGAAATAGAACAAACAATCCTAAAATTTTCATATAAGCCAAAGGACCACAAATGGTCAAAGCAATCTTAAGGAAAAAAAAAAAAACAAAACCACAGCTGGAGACCATGTTCCCTGGTTTCAAACTGTATTATAATGCTCTAGAAATCTTATTTTTTTAGCTCATTATATTCAATTCAATTACCTCTGAAATACATGAAACATTTTACATATTTCCTTTGGTTCACATTTCTAATAAACAGAGTGATGGAAGCGATGTTTAAAAGCTACAGGTGCTGGAGGGCAAGGACTAAGTGAAGCCGTGACAAGTAGAGCTTCTCCAGGCAAATTCAGAAGCTCAGAGAGGACAGCATTCTTTGAACATGCCTATACGGTGTTAGCCTAAAGCAGTCACATAGATCAGTGGGACAGAATAGAGAGCCATGAAATAAACCCACATGCGTGTGCCCCACTGTGGTGTCAGGAAAACAGAACAGCTATATGCAAAAGAGTAAGACTGGACTACCATCCTACACCATCCGGGAAAAGTAACTCAAAGTAGATTCAAGGCTTGAACATAAGGCCTGAACTCATAAAACTCCTAGAAGGAAATGTAAGCAGAAGCTCATTGATATCCACCTCAGCAATGATATTTTTTAAATTTGACACCAAAAGCAAAGGCAATAAAATCAAAATAAACAAGGTGATTACATCAAACGAGAGTTTCCCTGGTGACTCAGACAGTGAAGCGTCTGCCTGCAATGTGGGAGACCTGGGTTCAATCCCTGGGTTGGGAAGATCCCCTGGAGAAGGAAAGGGCACCCCACTCGAGTACTCTTGCCTGGGAAATCCCATGGATGAAGGAGCCTGGTAGGCTACAGTCCATGTGGTCACAAAAAGTCGGACATGACTGAGCGACTTCACTTCACATCAAACTAAAAAGCTTATGTTCAGCAAAGGAAATCATCAACAAAGTGAAAGGGCAATCTACTGGATGGAAGAAAATAATTGCAAATAATTAAATTTCCAAAATACATGAAGAACTCATACCACTCAGTAGTGAATCATCAAACAGTGTGATTTAAAATGGGAATAGGATCTGAGCAGACATTTTCCAAAGAAGACATATAGATCACCAAGAGTTACATGAGAAGATGCTCAACATTACTGATCATCAGGGAAATGCAAATCAAAACCCCCAATGTTATATCATCTTGTAATCGAGGTTCCTCATGGTGCTCTGGGATGACCCAGAGAGATGGTATGGGGAGGGAGGGGGGAGGGGGTTCAGGATGGGGAACACGTGTACACCCGTGGCAGATTCATGCTGATGTATGGCAAAACCAATACAATATTGTAAAGTAAAAATAATAATAATAAAATTTTAAAAAATAATAGTAAAAAATAGAACTATCCTACAATGCAGCAATTCCACTCTGGGTGTTTATCCAAAGGAAATGAAAACACTAACTTGAAAAGATATCTGTACCCCAATATTCATTGCAGCATTATTCATTAGCCTAGATACAGAAACAATGTGAGTGTCTAATGATGGATGAATGGATAAAGAAAACCTGAGAGACAGGTAGATAGATAGATAGATAGATAGATAGATAGATAATAGAATATTATGAAGCCTTAACGAAGAATGGAATCTTGCCATTTGCAACAGTATGGATGGACATGGACCTTGAGGGCATTTTTAAGTGAAATGAATCAGATAAAGAAAGACAAATATTGTATGATCTCACTTATATGTGGAATTTTTCCAAAAGAAAGAAAGAAAAGCTCATACATGGAGAAAACCGGTAGGGCCAGAGGCAGGAGCTGGGGGTTTGGCAAATTAAGTTAAAGGAGTCAAAAGTTACAAACTTCCAGTTATGAGTCATGGGGATGTAATGTACTGCATGGTGACTTGAGTAATACTATATTGCACTCTTGAAAGTTCTAAAGAGATTATGAAAGGTTCTTATCACAAGAAAGAATAGTCTGCACATATGTACAGTGTTGGATATCTACAAGACATTGTCATGTTAATTTTGCAGTATTTTATATGTATGTATGTATATATTGTAAGTACACCTAAAGCTAAGACAGTGCTATATGTCATTTCTAAGAAAAAGCCCATATTTTACAACATAATATCTAAATTATCTTTGTGAAGAAAACAAAAAATGCCACATTAAAATTGTAAAATATATTGGAAAGATATTACATCTGTAACCAGTGAAACATAATTAATCTTATATGCAGTAGCATAATTTAAGAAAAAATAGTTTAAAAAGTGCTGTAGGAAGGGTAATTAATCATTGCCTTTGCTAAAATATAAAGTATGGCTGACTCCTCATTACACAGGGATTAGAGGTGCAGTCGAAAATCCACATATAGCTTTACATTTATTCTCCTACCTCCACTGCCAGTCCGTGGTTCTGCATCTACAGACCCAACCAACTCCAGGTGCCACCGTACTATAGTACATTTCTATTGAAAAAGTCCAGTTGTAAGTGGACCTGCACAGTTCAAGCTCCTATTTTTCAAAGGTCAACTGTACATGCAAATACTTTTGGGTATGTGTTACCCATTCATGACAGGAACGTGGGCAACTAGAAATTCAGTGTTACGGAACAGCTTAATTTTATATTCGCTTCAAGACTTGAAGGCAATGGCACCCCATTCCAGTATTCCTGCCTGGAAAATCCCATAGACAGGGCAGCCTGCAGTCCATGGGGTCGCTGAGGTTCAGACACAACTGAGCAACTTCACTTTCACTTTTCACTTTCATGCATTGGAGAAGGAAATGGCAGCCCACTCCAGTGTTCTTGCCTGGAGAATCCCAGGGACGAGGGAGCCTGTGGGCTGCCGTCTGTGAGCTCGCACAGAGTCGAACTGACCCGACTGAAGTAATTTAGCAGCAGCAAGACTTGAAGCCCTCTCTGAACCTTTTAAGTTCTGTATCATTTTAATAGCTGAAGTGACTCTAATGTGGGGGAGGTATGCCTTTCTCTTTTAGAGTTTAGGACAGCGCTTCTCTTACTTTAATATCTACATTAGTCACAGAGCATCTCGTTAAAAGGCAAGTTCTGGTGCATTAGGTCTGGTGTACAGCCTGATGTCTCGCATCTCTAATGAGCTCCCAAGTAGTGATGCTGCTGGGCCTGGACTTTGCTTTGTGAAACTAGGGTATAGATCATTAGTGATGTGCCCGTATTCTTGAAATCTGAAGAGGCATCATCAATCTTATTGGCAGTTTTTTCTCCTCCTTAAGATAATCAGTTTTAAAAGACTCTTCATCTCTATGTATGCTTTAAAAAGGGTGTGGGTAGTTCTAAGCTTTAAAAAAATGTGAAGATTTTTATTATGTACTTTACACTGTTGAATGTCCATAATCTTTCCCCATTCCCTAATTGGTTGTTTTCGCCTTAGGAACTTCTTTATAAGACTGTATTCTGTTTCTAGGAATAACTGTGGAAGCAGGATACTGAGGGCAGATAATCCCCAACTGCTGTTCAACACTGATAGAAAATGGATCTGCTGTGATTCTGTATTTAGGGTGATTTGGGAACATAGTTGCCCCCCGCAGCTTCTACAAAAGCACTGTAGTGGCCACTTTTAAACTCAGTCACTTTAAATACCTGATGAAAAATGGTCCTAAGGTTAAAATGTTCTGCTACAGCGTTCTGTTTCTTAACTCTCAAGTTTTAGAGCAGGATCCCATTTGGTCTCAGGGGCTCTACCTCCAGCCTCCTTCCTTTTCCCTTTCAGTCTCCTTCCCCAGCCAATTCTTCCACCATACATTCCAGACTTGGAGTCCACGGCCTTTGTCCTCTCCTTTACTATTGCCCAGTCCTGTTCTGAGGGACTGGACTGTGTGGTTTCAAAAAAACAAATGTTTTCACGAGTTTGTAGTAATTTTCTTTTCATAAATGCCTGGTTTTCTTGCTCCAGTCATTCTTCAAATTCAAGAGCATGGAATATCTTTCCATTTCTTTTTAAATCATCTTCAGTTTCCCTTGTCAATCTTTTATAGTTCTCAGCATGTAAGTCTTTTACTGACTAGGTTCGGTTTATTTCTAAGTATTTTATTCTTTCTGATATAATTTTAAAAGGGATTTTTTTACTCTTTCTAATATTTTATTGTTAATGTAAAGAAATGTAACCAATTTCTGTATGCTAGCCTTGTACCCTGCTACCTTGCTAAATTTGTTTATCAATTCTAGTAGTTTTTGTGTGGTTTCTGTAGGGTTTTCTATATATAGTACCCTACCCTGTTATCTGCATAGAATGACAATGTTATAGCTTCCAATTAGGATACACTTTTCTTCTTGTATGATTGCTGCGATGAGGACTTCCAATACTATACTGAATAGAAATGGTGAGAGTTGGCATTGTTCCAGATATTGGTGGGAAGGCTTTTGATTTTTCACCATTGAGTATTCTGTTGGCTATAGGTTTGTCATAAGTACCTTTTATTATGTTGAGATGTATTCCTTCTAGTCCATTTTGGTAAGAGTTTTTATAATGATGATGTATTTTATCGAATGCTTTTTTGTGCATCTATTGAGATGATTATGTGTTTTTTTCCTTCACTTCTATTGTCAATGTGGTATATAATACTAGTTGAGTATACTGGACCATTCTTGTGCTCCGGGATGACTATTAACTTGGTCATGGTATATGATCCTTTATATGTATTGCTGCATTTGGTTGCTAATATTTTGTTGAGAAGCTTTACATCTACATTCAAAGAGATACTGGCCTACAGTTTTCATTTTGGGTAGTGCCTTTGTCTGGTTTTGGTATCAGGGTGATGGAATGACTTGGGGAGTGCTCCTTCCTCTTCAGTCTTTTGGAAGAATTTGAGAAGGATCTGTATAAGCTCTTTGTACATTTGGTAGAATTCCCCAGTGAAGCCTTAGGGTCCTGGACTTTAGTTTGAAGGGAGTTTTTAAGTTGCAAATTATATTTCACTTGTGGTGATAGGACTATTCAAATTATCTATTTCTTCTTGATTCAGCTTTTGTGGGCTCTGTGTTTCTAGGAATTTGTTCATTTCTCCTGGGTTGTCCAATTTGTTGACATATAACTGTTTATAGTGTTCTCTCTTGGGCTTCCCTGGTGGCTCAGATGGTAAAGAATCTGCCTGCTGTGCAGGGGACCTGGGCTTGATAGTATTCTCTTATGAATTTTTGTGGAAGTTCTTTTGTGCTAGAATGTGTGTCTGCAAAGCTGCACCAAAAGATCCACCTCCCTCCACTGGTAATTCGAGGCACTACCCTAGATTACAATGACAAGTTTGGGAGCAGATTCTACAAAGGGTAATAAGAAGGGCAACTTCATAGTAAAAGCACAGAGGTGTCTTTGATCACAGGGGCAGAAGAAAAGGCAAAACATGCCCACTAAAATGGCCATGTGGGCTTAGCCAGCACTATGTATCTCCTGGGCTCTCTAAGGATGCCTTTGGGGCTAAAGTTAACCAGGAAAATAGTTTTCAGACAGGCCATGAGCTTCAAGTGTCTGTAAATACTTGAAGTTAATAAATGCCGAAGGTAATATAACAAAGCTGTAATTAGTAATTCACTTTTGCATTTTAATCATCTTCAAATAACTACACTGTTATGTCAAATGAATACTTAATTTTATATTAATGCTATTTATCTTTCTCACATATTGGGTTTCTATTTATAACTCTATTTGAAAAAAGGATTCCATTAGAAAAATAACAGTGGTCAGGGCTAACTATTGCATCTCTCTCCACAATAACCCTGAGGAAATAGCTACGGAACAGGTGCTGTGCTGTGCCAGTGCTGGTTCACAGTGATGCCTCTCCCACCAGGGGAAGTACTAAAGTCTCCAGCACTAACACGGTGACTCTTACACGAGGTAGGCGCCCCAGGGTTTGCTGGGGCAGGCACACTGTAAATAACCTACGGGTCCACATATGGTTCCCTTTGTGGTTCTCTAGTGGCTCAGTTGGTAAAGAATCTGCCTTCACAGAAGACAGGATAAGTGAGGTGGAAGATAGAATGGTGGAAATAAATGAAGCAGAGAGACAAAAAGAAAAAAAGAATTAAAAGAAACAAGGACAATCTCAGAGACCTCTGGGACAATGTTCAATGCCCCGACATTCAAATCATAGGAGTCCCAGAAGAAGAAGACAAAAACTTGAGGAAATAATAGTTGAAAACTTCGCTAAAATGGAGAAGGAAATAGCCATCCAAGTCCAAGAAACCCATAGAGTCCCAAACAGGATAAGCCCAAGGTGAAACACCCCAAGACACATATTAATCAAATTAGCAAAGAGCAAATATTAAAAGCAGCAAGGGAAAAACAACAAACAACACACAAGGGGATCCCCAGAAGGATAACAGCTGATTTTTCAATAGAAACTCTTCAGGCCAGAAGGGAATGGCAGTGATGAAAGTGATGAAAGAGAAAAACCTACAGCCCAGATCACTGCACCCAGCAAGGATCTCATTCAGATACGAAGGAGAAATCGAAAGCTTTACAGACAAGCAAAGGCTCAGAGAATTCAGCACCACCAAACCAGCTCTCCAACAAATGCTAAAGGATCTTCTCTAGACAGGAAACACAGAGAGGGTGTATAAACTCAAACCCAAAGCAACAAAACAAATGGCAATGGGATCATACTTATCAATAATTACCTTAAATGTAAATGGGTGAATGCCCCAACCAAAAGACAAAGTCTGGCTGAATGGATACAAAAAGACCCATGCTGTCTACAAGAGACCCACCTCAAAACAAGGGACACGTACAGACTGAAAGTGAAGGGCTGGAAAAAGATATTTCATGCAAATGGAGACCAAAAAAAGCAGGAGTAGCAATACTCATATCAGATAAAGTAGACTTTGAAATAAAGGCCATGAAAAGAGACAGAGAAGGACACTACATAATGATCAAAGGATCAATCCAAGGAGAAGATATAACAATTATATATTGACCCAACATAGGAGCACCACAATACGTAAGGCAAATGCTACCAAATATGAAAGGGGAAATGAACAGTAACACAATAATAGTGGGAGACGTTTATACCCCACTCACACCGATGGAGAGATCAACCAAACAGAAAGCTAGCAAGGAAACAAACTTTAAATGATACAATGATATCTATAGGACATTTCACCCCCAAAACAATGAATTTCACCTTTTTCTCAAGTGCACACGGAACCTTCTCCAGGATAGATCACATCCTGGGCCATAAATCTAGCCTTGGTAAATTTTTGAAAAATGAAATCATTTCAAGCATCTTTTCTGATCACAATGCAGTAAGATTAGATGTCAACTACAGGAAAAAACTATTAAGAACACAAACATATGGAGACTAAACAACATATTTCTGAATAACCAACAAATTGCAGAAGAAATCAAAAAGAAATCAAAGTATGTGCAGAAATGAATGAAAATGATAACAAAACCCCAAATCTATGGGATTCAGTAAAAGCAGTGCTAAGGGGAAGGTTCATAGCAATACAAGCTTACCTCAAGAAACAAGAGAAAAGTCAAATAAATAACCTAACTCTACACCTAAAGCAACTAGAAAAAGAAGAAAAGAAGAACCCCAGGGTTAGCAGAAGGAAAGAAATCATAAAAATTAAGGCAGAAATAAATGAAAAACAAAGGAGACGTTAGCAAAAATCAACAAGACTGAAAGGTGGTTTTTGAGAAGATAAACAAAATAGACAAACCATTAGCCAGACTCATCAAGAAAAAAAGGGAGAACCAAATAAACAACATTAGAAATGAAAATGGAGAATCACAACAGACAGCACAGAAATACAAAAGCTCATAAGAGACTACTATCAGTAACTATATGCCAATAAAATGGATGACTTTGAAGAAATGGACAAATTCTTAGAAAAGTATAACTTTCCAAAACTGAACCAGGAAGAAACAGAAAATCTTAACAGACCCATCACAAGCAGGGAAGTTGAAACTGTAATCAGAAATCTTCCAACCAACAAAAGCCCAGGACCAGATGGCTTCACAGGTGAATTCTACCAAAAATTTAGAAAAGAGCTAACACCTATCCTACTCAAACTCTTCCAGAAAATTACAGAGGAAGGTAAACTTCCAAACTCATTCTCTGAGGCCACCATCACCCTAATACCAAAACCAGACAAAGATGCCACACAAAAAAAGAAAACTACAGGCCAATATGAACATAGATGCAAAAATCCTTAACAAAATTCTAGCAAACAGAATCCAACAACATATTAAAAAGATCATACATCTGACCAAGTGGGCTTTATCCCAGGGATGCAAAGATTCTTCAATATTCACAAATTAATCAATGTGATACACCACATTATCTCAATAGATGCAGAGAAAGCCTTAGACCAAATTCAACATTCATTTATGATAAAAACTCTCCAGAAAGCAGGCATAGAAAGAACATACCTCAACATAATGAAAGCCATATATGATAAACCCACAGCAAACATTATCCTCAATGGTGAAAGATTGAAAGCATTTTCCCTAAAGTCAGGAGCAAGACAAGGGTGCCCACTCTCACCACTACTATTCAACATGGTTTTGGAAATTTTAGCCACAGCAATCAGAGAAGAAAAAGAAATAAAAGGAATCCAGATTGGAAAAGAAGAAGTAAAACTTTCACTATTTGCAAATCACATGATCCTCTACCCTAAAGACATCACCAGAAAATTACTAGAGCTAATCAATGAATATAATAAAGTTGCAGGATATAAAATTAACACACAGATCCCTTGCATTCCTATCACTAACAGTGAGAAACAGAAAGAGAAATTAAGGAAACAATTCTATTCACCATTGCAATGAAAAGAATAAAGTACTTAGAAATCAGTTCAGTTCATTCACTCAGTCGTGTCCAACTCTTTGCAACCCCATGAATCGCAGCATGCCAGGCCTCCCTGTCCATCACCAACTCCCGGAGCTCACTCAGACTCACGTCCATTGAGTCAGTGATGCCATCCAGCCATCTCATCCTCTGTCGTCCCCTTCTCCTCCCACCCCCAATCCCTCCCAGCATCAGAGGCTTTTCCAATGAGTCAACTCTTCACATGAGGTGGCCAAAGTACTGGAGTTTCAGCTTCAGCATCATTCCCTCCAAAGAAATCCCAGGGCTGATCTTCAGAATGGACTGGTTGGATCTCCTTGCAGTCCAAGAGATTCTCAAGAGTCTTCTCCAACACCATGACCTAACCAGTAATGCTGAAGAAGCTGAAGTTGAATGGTTCTATAAAGACCTACAAGACCTTTTAGAACTAACACCCACAAAAGATGTCCTTTTCATTACACGGGACTGGAATGCAAAAGTAGAAGTCAAGAAACCCCTGGAGTAACAGGCAAATTTGGCCTTGGAATGAGGAATGAAGCAGGGCAAAGACTAATAGAATTTTGCCAAGAAAATGCACTGGTCATAGCAAACACCCTCTTCCAACAACACAAGAGAAGACTCTACACATGGACATCACCAGACAGCCAACACCAAAATCAGACTGATTACATTCTTTGCAGCCAAAGATGGAGAAGCTCTATACAGTCAACAAAAACAAGACCAGGAGCTGACTGTGGCTCAGATCATGAACTCTTTATTGCCAAATTCAGAATTAAATTGAAGAAAGTACTTAGGAATAAATCTACCTAAATAAACAAAAGACCTATATATAGAAAACTATAGAACACTGATTAAAGAAATCAAAGATGACACAAATAGATGGAAAAATATACCATGTTCATGGATTAGAAGAATCAATATGGTGAAAATGAGCATACTACCCAAAGCAATCTATAGATTCAATGCAGTCCCTATCAAGCTACCAACAGTATTATTCAGGGAACTAGAACAAATAATTTCACAATTTTATGGAAATACAAAAAACCTTGAATAGCCAAAGCAATCTTGAGAAAGAAAAATGAAACTAGAGGAATCAACCTGCCTGACTTCAGGCTCTACTATAAAGCTACAGCCATCAAGACAGCATGGTACTGGCACAAAGACAGAAATATAGATCTATGGAACAGAATAGAAAGCCCAGAGATAAATCCATGCACCTACAGACACCTTATCTTTAACAAAGGAGGCAAGAATATACAATAGAGAAAAGACAATCTCTTTAACAAGTGGTGCTGGGAAAACTGGTCAACCACTTGTAAAAGAATGAAACTAGAACAGTTTCTAACACCATACACAAAAATAAACTCAAATTAGATTAAAGATCTAAATGTAAGACCAGAAAGTTTAAAATTCCTAGAGGAAAACATAGGCAAAACACTCTCTGACATAAATCACAGCAAGATCCTCTGTGACCACCTCCCAGAGTAATGGAAATAAATATGGAATTTAGAATACAGTGGTGATGACCCTATATGTGAGACAACAAAGAGACACAGAGTTATAGAGTGCACTTTTGTACTCTGAGGGAGAGGGGAAGGGTGGGATGGTTTGGGAGAATGGCAATGAAACATGTATATTTTCCTGTAAGAAACGAAGCACCAATCTATGTTCAATGTAGGATGCAGGATGCATGGGGCTGATGCACGGGATGATTCAAGTAGAGGATGTGGGGTGGGAGGTGGGAGGGGGCTTCGGCATTGGGAGATTGTGTTCACCTATGGCTGATTCGTGTCAATGTATGGCAAAACAAATACAGTATTGTAATTTTTTTAAAAATAAATAAATAAATAAATTTTTTAAAAAAGAAATAAAAGCAAAAATAAACAAATGGGACCTAATTAAAATTAAAACCTTCTGCACAATGAAGGAAACTATAAGCAAGGTGAAAAGACAGCCTTCAGAGTGGGAGAAAATAACAGCAAACAAAGCAACTGACAAAGAATTAATCTCAAAATATACAAGCAGCTCCTGCAGCTCAATTTCAGAAAAACAAACAACCCAATCAAAAAAATGGGCCAAAGAACTAAACAGACATTTCTCCAGAGAAGACATCCAGATGGCTAACAAACACATGAAAAGATGCTCAACATCACTCATTATCAGAGAAATGCAAATCAAAACCACAATGAGGTACCATTTCACACCAGTCAGAATGGCTGCGATCCAAAAGCCTACAAGCAATAAATGCTGGAGAGGGTGTGGAGAAAAGGGAACCCTCTTACACTGTTGGTGGGAATGCAAACTAGTACAGACACTATGGAGAACAGTGTGGAGATTCCTTAAAAACTGGAAATAGAACTGCCTTATGACCCAGCAATCCCACTGTTGGGCATACAACTGAGGAAACCAGAATTGAAAGAGACACGTGTACCCCAATGTTCATCGCAGCACTGTTTATAATAGCCAGGACATGGAAGCAACCTAGATGTCCATCAGCAGAGGAATGGATAAGAAAGCTGTGGCACATATACACAATGGAGTATTACTCAGCCATTAAAAAGAATACATTTGAATCCGTTCTAATGAGGTGGATGAAAGTGGAGCCTATTATACAGAGTGAAGCAAGTCAGAGAGAAAAACACCAATACAGTATATTAACACACATATATGGAATTTAGGAAGATGGTAACGATAACCCTATATGTGAGACAGCAAAAGAGACACAGATGTAAAGAACAGACTTTTGGACTCTGTGGGAGAAGGTGAGGGTGGTATGATTTGAAAGAATAACATTGAAACATGTATATTACCATATGTGAAATAGATCGTCAGTCCAGGTTTGATGAATGAGACAGGGTGTTCAGGGCTGGTGCTCTGGGATGACCCTGAGGAATGGGATGGGGAGGGAGGAGGGAGGGGGGGCTCAGGATGGGGAACACATGTATACCCGTGGCTGATTCATGTCAATATATGGCAAAAACCACTACAATATTGTAAAGTAATTAGCTTCCAACTAAATTTAAAAAAATAAATAATCCTTCTGCAGTGCAGGAACGGGGAAGGCACTGCCACCCAGCTCTAGCACTCTTGCCTGGAAAATCCCAGAGACGGAGGAGCCTGGTGGGCCACAGTCCATGGGGTCGCGAAGAGTCAGACACGACTGAGCGACTTCCTTTCACTTTTCACTTTCCTGCATTGGAGAAGGAAATGGCAACCCACTCCAGTGTTCTTGCCTGGAGAATCCCAGGGACGGGGGAGCCTGGTGGGCTGCCGTCTATGGGGTCCCACAGAGTTGGACACGACTGAAGCAACTTATCAGCAGCAGCAGCAGTGCAGGAGACCTGAGTTTGCTCCCTGAGTTGGGAAGATCCCTGACAGCTACCCACTCCAGTATTCTGGCCTGGAGAATTCCGTGACTATACAGTCCATGGGTCACAAAGAGTCAGACACGACTGAGCGACTTTCCCGGTTCACTCTGTCTGGTGTAGTCAGTTTCCTCAGCAGGGAGTGAAATTGCATTTTCCAGCTCCAGAGCCAAGGCTGCCAAGGACATCAAAAGTGTTTCATTCTATGTAAAATGAGTGCACAGTACACATCAGATTCAAAGACTTAATACAAAATATGTACACTCCATGAATACCAGATTAGGCAAGATATAATTAAAACTAATTTTCCTGCTTCTTCTTTTTTTTAATGTAGCTTCTAGAAAATTCAAAATTACCTATATGACTCACACTATATTTCTTTGGGCAGTGATAGATTTGGATAATAGATATTATTAAGCTGTCTATTGTTACCCAAAACAGTGTAATGTGAGTTTTAGTTACTTAGGAGACTCTCTAATCAGAATATGTGATTTCCTTACAGTGAGGGATAAATGAGGCATTACTGAACTTTAACATGCTCAATATCATTACCTTTGTAAAGGTTTCATCTCAGAGCTAGAATTAAAATTGCATTTTAGGGAAAATGCATGTTTCTCTCTAGCTTTCCCACTGGTCCTAAACTAAAATAAGGAAATATTTACTGAGTACACGCAATTGCTCTATTTCTTGTTTTAGAAGGAATCAAAAGTATAATGCAGATATAGAAAGGGAATTTCTGGAGTGAGACTAATTGAACATTTGAAATTTCTTTAAAGGAATCATTTTAAAGAAACTAAATCATTTTTAAGAAAGAAATTATTTCACAGTTCAGTGACTTTTTGTGTCGAAAATACATTTTTTTTTCATTGTTTCCAAATGGGCTGTTAGAATTTAATTTCTGTACTTAACTATGTTTACCTCTGATGCTGTCTTTTTGTCTTTTTTTTTTGTAGGAAAAGGAGTTGGTGCTGGACCCACCACTCAGAAGAAAAAACCTACCAGTCCAGCAGTGCAGAAGCGCTAATTCTTTTCCACAAACCCATGTATCAGTTTATATTTTGATTATACTAATATGTTAATATCTACAGTAAATTTATACATCAACTATGGAAAACAATATACAGGTTCCTCAAAAAGTTAAAAATAGCACCACCATATGATTCCATAACTCCACCGCAAGTATATGCCCAAAAGAAACAAAATCACCATATGGAAAAGATAACTGCACCTCCCTGTGTACTGCAGAATTATTTATAATAACTGTGACATGAAAGGAATGTCAGTGTTCACTGCCAGATGAATGGGTAAATAAAACATGAGATATATAGATTATATATGTATATACATGTATACACACATACATGTACATGTATGTATATACACATATATACACATACAGTGGAATACCATTCAACATAAAAAATAAGGAAATCCTGTCATTTGCATCAGCATTGTAGAACTCTAGGGCATTTCACTAAGTGAATCAGTCATACAGAAAGAGAGAAATACTGAATGACCTCACTGATACATGGAATCCAAAAATCTACACTCACGGGAAAAGAAACCAGATTTCTGGTTGTCAGAGGCAGGGGCTAAGGATGATGGAGGAACTGGGGTGAAGGGTGTCAAAAGGTACAAAATTCCAGTTATTCGATAAACAAGTACTGAGACACAATGTGCAGCATCTGTCCAGTTCAGTTCAGTCGCTCAGTCGTGTCGGACTCTGCGACCTCGTGAACTGCAGCACGCCAGGCCTCCCTGTCCATCACCAACTCCCGGAGTTTACCCAGACTCAGGTCCATAGAGTCAGTGATGCCATCCAGCCTTCTCATCCTCTGTCATCCCCTCTCCTCCTGCCCTCAGTCTTTCCCAGCATCAGGGTCTTTTCCAATGAGTCCACTCTGCATGAGGTGGCCAAAGTATTGGAGTTTCAGCTTCAGCATCAGTCCTTCCAGTGAACTCCCAGGACTGATCTCCTTTAGAATAGACTGGTTGGATCTCCTTGCTGTCCAAGGGACTCTCAAGAGTCTTCTTCAACACCACAGCTCAGCATAGTGACCATAATCAGTGATGCTACCTTGTACAACAGTTGACATCCTGACAGTTGCTCGTTCCCAGGTAGAGAGAGCTGCTGGTGCTGTGCCATGTTAAAGGACTCGTGTGTTCAGATTTTTATTTGCTGGGGAAGGAATGGGGGATCTGGAACCAACCAGCCTCAGATCCAAGGAATGACGGCACTGGCAAATTGCTAAGAGAGTAGATCTTAACATTTCTAATCATAAGAATGATTGGGTGTTAAGAAATGTATTGTTGTAACTATTTCACAATGTATACATTATCAAATCATGCTATACACCATGAACTTGTACAGTGTTATATAGGCATACCTCATTTTCCTGTTCTTCACTTTGTTGCACTTTGCAGATACTGAATTTTTTTTTTTTTTTTTTTACAAATTGAAAGTTTATAGCAACCCTGTATGAACAAGTTTACTGGTGCCATTTTTCCAATAGCATTTGCTCATTTCATGTATCTGTTTCACATTTTGGTAATTCTTGCAATAATTCAAATTTTTAAAATTATTTTTCTGTTTGTGATGGTGATCTGTATTCAGTTATCATTCCGGTTACTGCTATGACTCACTGAAGGCTCAGGTGGTGATTAGCAATCTTGGCAATAACTCATTTTTAGTTAAGACTTGTACTGTTTTGTTAGACACAAAAATCCTGCACACTTAAGAGACTGGAAGGACAGTTTAAACTTAAAACTGGGAAATAGAGCAGTTTATACTACTTGTTTATTGAGATGCTCACTTTAACACAGTAGTCTAGAGCCAAGCCCACAGTATCTCCAAGTCATGCCTGTATGTCAGTTATGTCTCAGTGAAAACAGAAGGAGAAGACTAATCCCCAGTTTATTCTCCAGTTTCTTTTAGTCTCATGAATCAACTGTTAAGTCACAGTGCTAGTATTTTACTGTGGCTTGAACATACTCACCATCCTTTACACTTTTCTGAAAGATGTAGGATTTGGAATTGAACGTTGTGTGTGTTTTCCCTCAAATAACAGTTGAATTTATAGGGCAAGTCAACACAGCATCCCTGGTAGTATTAGAAATTTTTAAGAAATAAAATCTCCAAACTCAGAGAAATATAATTCAAGATGAAACTGCATTTTGTTTCTTAAAGAAAATGATTTTGAAAGGATTTTTGTTCAAAGATGAATGCTGACTATTGAGTAATTATTTAACACCCACAAAATATATTTTATATGTTTATCATAAAAGCCTTTAGAAATAGCTGTATACCACATCAGCCCTTAGACAGTAAAAAGGACAGCATTGCAGATTTGGAATTTGAATGTTTGATTCCTTAACTAAGCATATTGCTAGAAAATACACCTAGAGTAGTAGGGTGAAATTCTGTGTTTAAAAATTATTTGTAACTTCCTGATGATTTAGAAAAGCAATAAAATTTATGTCTGGCAATTGTTCTTCACCCTTTTAATAACAATAAACCAGTCTAAGAAATCAAAAGAATTCAGCATGAGTTTCAGGCTTCTGTAAACAGAGGGCTCCTACGTGTAGCAGGAATGCCAGCTCAGGCCAAAGTGGACACAGCGGGCTTGATGTTTTCTTAACAGAGAATTCCACTCTTCAGGAGAATTGGAATCCAGTCTAAATTCTGGCTGTAGACAGTATTCTCTCCCCACTTTAATAAAGGAGATGTCTTACTTTAAACATGTTACCTGAATGTCAGCAGTCTGTAGGGCTGCATCAGATAACCTCAGGTTGCACGAGAGCCTTTGTGGGCTCCTCACCCACCTACTGGAGAAGGCAATGGAAGCCCACTCCAGTACTCTTGCCTGGAGAGTCCCGTGGATGGAGGAACGTAGTAGGCTACAGTCCATGGGGTCACAAAGAGTCAGACACGGTGAGCAACTTCACTCACCTCATCTATAAAGGGCAGAATGAAAATGAAGCCCCGTATTTCAGAAAAGCAGGCTTTGCAGATTTGCTGTAGGTCATACAACAGAATGGGGGAAGGAAATGGAAACCCACTGCAGTATTCTTGCCTGGAGAATCCCAGGGACAGGGAGCCTGGCGGGCTACAGTCGATGGCATTGCAAAAGAGTCAGACACGACTGAGCGTGCATGCATGCTGTGGAATGGGAAGAGGAAGCAGCTCAGGGGGTCTGGACACTTGGGTGAGACAGACCCCAGCCCACTCCTCCATCCTCACGCCAGTGGCCACAGAGGAGGGACCCTGCTCTAACTCAGATTATGTTTTTATAGGTGTTGTCTCAGACTTTTATAGGTAGTAGCATAAACTGGGCCAAAGAAATGTTGCCTTGAGAAGGATATAAATGAGAAATTAAGAGTGGACCAGAGTAAATATTGTTTTACTCCTTAAAGACATATTTGGGGTCCTCCCCTTTGTAATCTCTGGTGAGGAACTTTAGGTAGATAAGTTTGAGCAGAAATAAACAGGATTTCTGAAATAAATACAGAGTTGAAGTTGCACTATAACCATTTCCACATCCTTTTCAAGAATGGAGCACTTGCTTAGAAGCAAGGGATGACTGTATGAATTTATCTTTTGACTCTGACTGAGCAGTTTTTCAAACAAAAGTTTTATGCTAATCAAAATAAATTGACTTTCATAGTTGTTTGTTTTATATGTGAGATTGATATATGTATATTAATATAAATCATGTTCTGTGTGTCAAATAATTTGTCAATTACCTAAACATATGGTGAAACTTTTTCTCTAAGAAAGTTTGTTTAAATGAGAGGGGAAACATGTATTTGAGTTCAAAGGTGTCTTAAAACTGTAAGAATGTATCCCTTGTCATCTAAGGTCTGTGTATTGTTCTTTTTTTTTTTTTTGAGTATTGGATCTTCAAGTCTATTTAAAAAATAAAATGTCCTTTTGGAGAAGTTACGTTTGGAATGGTGCATTGATTTCCAATGCATTTTTAAAAATGTTTCTAATGGGGCCCACCTTCTCTAAACATGCCCTCCCCCCCCGTCACCACTCCAGCCCCTCCCATCTCAGAGTCTGCAGTATGTTCAGGCTTCTCTCCTAGTGGGTCCTGTGTCTCCCCTGCTCAGAAGCATTCAGTCCCACCACATTACCTACAGCACAAGTTCAGCTTTATTTCGTGATATTTGAAAACGGAACTGCTAAATCCCAGCTTTTCGCTTCCAAGCCGCCTCTTTCTGCTGCGCTTGAGATGCCCTGCTCCCAGTCCAGCTAGACCATCTGCTCCCCGCCCTCCGCCATAATCCTAGGTCCCTGTTGTCCGAAGCGCCTCCTCTCCGGTCTGATCCTGAGCATCCCTCAAGGCCCAGCTCACGGAGTGGGCTCCATGCAGCACTTCCGGGGTTCTACCCAGCTCTCATAGTCTCTGTCATCACCGGCCTTGAGAGAACCACATTGTAGTATCTGAGTACACGTGTTTGGTAGAAGACCTATCTTCCACATCACATTATTTTGCATGCGTGTAGCTGAGTAAAGTCCCAAGTTCCAACCATGACAGCATAGCATGTTTCTGTATGGAGCTAATAATGGAATTTGTTTCAAATTATGCAAAAAAAAAAAAAAATAGTGCTTTCTTGGCAGATTTGAATCTCATTGCTATACCTTGCAGAGAAAGCAATGGCACCCCACTCCAGCACTCTTGCATGGAAAATCCCATGGACAGAGGAGCCTGGTAGGCCGCAGTCCATGGGGTCGCTAAGAGTCGAACACGACTGAGCAACTTCCCTTTCACTTTTCACTTTCATGCATTGGAGAAGGAAATGGCAACCCACTCCAGTGTTCTTGCCTGGAGAATCCCAGGGACGGGGGAGCCTAGTGGGCTGCCGTCCATGGGGTCGCACAGTCGGACACGACTGAAGCGACTTAGCAGCAGCAGCAGCAGCATCTATACCTTGAGATCCATCCTCAGTCTTTCTGAACCACAGCTGTCCCCTGGAATATCCTGGGAAGTTTCACTAATGCCTGGATCCCACCCCTCAGAGATTTGTCATGTCCTTGACCTGGAGTGTGGCCTAGGCATCATTACAAGCTTCCCAAGTGATTATAACAGGTAGCTAAGTGTGAGAATGTCCTCATTAGTGGTTTTCAAGTCCCAGAGTCCACTTCTGCATATGAACTTATAAAGACATATGGTAAATGATTATAATTACAAAATATAACCATGGTTTTGCAATTCAGCTTATTAAAGAAATTTTTAAAAATTCTGAAACTTGAATAAAATTTTGTTTCCTACCTAACCAAAGGAGACTATCTGTGGTTTAAAAAGCAAAACAAAAGAAAACAGAATCAATCTTTCTAATCCACACTGGATGAATATTAGTTTGGCTATAATTTTAAAATGTGTTTTATCAAATTTTTCCTTTAACTTGAGACTATAGTATATTTTAAGTTGACATTAAATACACAGAAAGTTCTTTTAAAGCGAATAATGAGAGTCCTGCACAAGAATTCTGAAGTCAGCTGGGGTAGGCAGGAATTTTTAAATTGTTGAAGAACATTCTAGGTCTAAGGAAAATAGGCGTATCTGGCATTCTAAAACTTTAATTCTTGGCAATATTGTAACCAAGAATGAATAATTTCGTATAATAAAAGTGTGTATATTTGTACTCAAGAGCAGAATTTAACACTGCCTATTGACTTCCAGAAATATTGCAAAACTGAGTGAGTGCACACACATTTTTTTCGCTCACCTGCATTGCTTTCATCGCCTCCAGGCATCCGTTCAGAAACGCTTGCCCTGGAATGGTCAGGCCTTATAGTCTCGGCGCTGCTGCCCTCATGTGGACGATTAAGGCATCTGACGGTCCCTTCCACACACTGGTCGGATTTCCGACACTGCGGATTCCCAGAAGCCATTTTTTACTTTGTTTTAATTAACTATCTATTTTCTGCTTGCCTTCTAGGAAATTAACTTTTGAAAAGAGGCTATCATCTGTGTAGTCAATCAACTGTTTTTCCTTCCCTCTGGCTTAAAAAGCTAAAGAAAATGACCAATTTGTCTTAAGTATGAATCACACTGAGAAAGGAACTGCCCTGATTCCTGACTTGCTAGCCACCCACAAATCCCCCAGAAAACGAACTTGTCTGGGGTAGTAAATTCATATTAGCTGGGCATCAGACTTAGGCACTCAGGCTTTTTCATTGTCTAGCTCTCACATCCATACATGCCCACTGGAAAAACCATAGCTTTCACTAGACAGACCTTTGGTTGGCAAAGTAATGTCTCTCCTTTTTAATATGCTGTCTAGGTTGGTCATAACTTTCCTTCCAAGGAGTAGGTGTCTTTTAATTTCATGGCTGCAGTCACCATCTGCAGAGATTTTGAAGCCTCCCAAAATAAAGTCTGCCACTATTTCCACTGATTCTCCATCTATTTGCCGTGAAGTGATGGGACCAAATACCATGATCTTCGTTTTCTGAATGTTGAGCTTTAAGCCAACTTTTTACTCTCCTCTTTCACTTTCATCAAGAGGCTCTTTAGTTCTTCTTTGCCTTCTGCCATAAGGGTGGTGTCATCTGCATATCTGAGGTTATTGATATTTCTCCCAGCAATCTTGATTCCAGCTTGTGTTTCTTCCAGTCCAGCGTTTCTCATGATGTACTCTGCATATAAGTTAAATAAGCAGGGTGATAATATACAGCCTTGACGTACTCCTTTTCCTATTTGGAACCAGTCTGTTGTTCCATGTCTAGTTCTAACTGTTGCTTCCTGACCTGCATACAGATTTCTCAAGAAGCAGGTCAGGTGGTCTGGTATTCCCATCTCTTTCAGAATTTCCAATTTATTGTGATCCACACAGTCAAAGGTTTTGGCATAGTTAATAAAGCAGAAGTAGATGTTTTTCTGGAACTCTCTTGCTTTTTCCATGATCCAGCGGATGTTGGCAATTTGATCTCTGGTTCCTCTGCCTTTTCTAAAAACAGCTTGAACATCTGAAGTTCACAGTTCACATATTATTGAAGCCTGGCTTGGAGAATTTTGAGCATTACTTTACTAGCATGTGAAATGAGTGCAACTGTGTGGTAGTTTGAGCATTCTTTTGCATTGCCTTTCTCTTTTCCAGTCCTGTGGCCACTGCTGAGTTTTCCAAATTTGTTGGCATATTGAGTGCAGCACTTTCATAGCATCATCTTTCAGAATTTGAAAGAGCTCAACTGGAATTCCATCACCTCCACTAGCTTTGTTCGTAGTGATGCTTCCTAAGGCCCACTTGACTTCACATTCCAGGATGTCTGGCACCAAACTGATCACACCATCGTGATTATCTGGGTCATGAAGATCTTTTTTGTACAGTTCTTCTGTGTATTCTTGCCACCTCTTCTTAATATCTTCTGCTTCTGTTAGGTCCATACCATTTCTGTCCTTTATCGAGCCCATCTTTGCATGAATGTTCTCCTGGTATCTCTAATTTTCTTGAAGTGATCTCTAGTCTTTCCCATTCTGTTGTTTTCCTCTGTTTCTTTGCACTGATCATGAGGAAGGCTTTCTTATCTCTCCTTGCTAGTCTTTGGAACTCTGCATTCAAATGGGTATATCTTTCCTTTTCTTCTTTGCTTTTTGCTTCTCTTGTTTTTGCAGCTATTTGTAAGGCCTGCTCGGAGAAGGCAATGGCACCCCACTCCAGTACTCTTGTCTGGAAAATCCCATGGGTGGAGGAGCCTGGTAGGCTGCAGTCTAAGGGTCGCTAACAGTCAGACACGACTGAGTGACTTCCCTTTCACTTTTCCCCTTTCATGCATTGGAGAAGGAAATGGCAACCCACTCCAGTGTTCTTGCCTGGAGAATCCCAGGGACGGGGAGCCTGGTGGGCTGCCGTCCATGGGGTCCCACAGAGTTGGACACGACTGAAGCAACTTATCAGCAGCAGCAGCAGTTGGCAATAAGGAGTTCATGGTCTGAGCCACAATCAGCTCCTGGTCTTGTTTTTGTTGACTGTATAGAGCTTCTCCATCTTGGCTGCAAAGAATATAATCAATCTGATTTCGTTGTTGACCATCTGGTGATGTCCATGTGTAGAGTCTTCTCTTGTGTTGTTGGAAGAGGGTGTTTGCTATGACCAGTGCGTTCTCTTGGCAGAACTCTATTTGCCTTTGCCCTGCTTCATTCTGTACTCCAAGGCCAAATTTGCCTGTTACTCCAGGTATTTCTTGACTTCCTACTTTTGAATTCCTGTCCCCTATAATTAAAAGGACATCATTTTGGGGTGTTAATTCTATAAGGTCTTGTAGGTCTTCATAAAACTGCTCAACTTCAGCTTCTTCAGCATTATGGGTCAGGGCATAGACTTGGATTACCGTGATATTGAATGGTTTGCCTTGACAAAACACAGAAATCATTCTGTCGTTTTTGAGATTGCTGGGGTTCTGTATTTCTTTGTGTTCCATACACTATTTGTGGAGGATGTCTAAGAGCCTCCAGAGGTATCTGAGTCCTAATGCCTGCAAACTGGGAATGTTTTCTTATAACTAAAAAAAGGTCTTTGAAGAAAAGATCTTGGATGGGACGATTATCCCCAACCCACCCTCCACCCTCGCAGGCGGGGCCCTAAATGCAACCACATTTAATCCTCACAAGAAGAACGCAGAGGGCGACCTCAGTCCAGCAGGGAGGCGGCGAGGCCGCTGAGGCCGCGTGCCAGGGTGCGGCTTGGAGGACACAGGAGGGGGCCGCAAGCCGGGCACGCAGCTCTGGAAGTGAAAGAGGCGCGGAAACGGATTCCCTTCCAGTACATCTTGGGGAGAATGTGGCCCTGCCCGTAACCTGATCTCAGACTCTTCACCTCCAGAACTCAAAGAACACAGATGTGTTGTTTTAAACAGTAATTGTGTGAATGTTTGCGTCACATGAAATTTCTGTTAAAATACTACTCCAGAGGAGACAGCATTAGCCAGCGGGGGCCACTCGGAAGTGATTAGGTCACGAGGGTGGAGGTTTAGGACGGGTTTGTGTCGTTATGAGAAAAACCCCGCAGAAGTTGCTCACCCCGCTGCCCCAGGAAGTGACCGCCGGGGGCACTGTCTGCAAACCAGAAAGCTGGGTCTCCCTGGGCGCCCCTCCGCCAGGGCCTTGATCTTGGTCTTCCCAGATTCCAAACGGTGAGAAACGAATCTGTTTCCAGGCTGGAGTGTTACAGCCGCCCGAAGCCACTACGACAAACACCGGGTTTGTTGTACTTTGTGAAAGCAGCCACAGGAAAGCTAAGACAGAGGGCCCTTCGCGCCCGACTGCACAGCCGCATAACCTGCTGCTGCTGCTCCTGCTGCTGCGGCTGCTGCGGCTGCTGCTGCTCCTGCTGCGGCTGCTGCTCCTGCTGCGGTTGCGGCTGCGGCTGCGGCTGCTGCTCCTGCTGCGGCTGCTGCGGCTCCTGCTGCCGCTGCGGCTGCTGCTGCGGCTCCTGCTGCGGCTGCCGCTGCGGCTGCTGCTGCGAGTCGCTCCAGTCGCGCCCGTCGCTGTGCGACCCCAGAGACGGCAGCCCGCGGGCGCCGCCGTCCGGGGATTCTCCGGGCGAGAACACCGGAGTGGGCTGCCATTTCAAAGCCACTACTCTAACGGCCCCGTGGGTGATTGCGATGGCAAGGTGGGTAGAACAGAATCACATCAGAACAGACACCGAGCACAGCGTGCCTTGTGTGCAAGGGAAACTCTCAAACTGCCCCCAGATGCAGACACACCGGTCTGCTGCTGCTGCTGCTGAGTCGCTTCAGTCGTGTCCGACTCTGTGCGACCCCACCAGGCTCCCCCGTCCCTGGCTGCTAGGCACTGCCATAAAACTATACGCCAGCTTCTCAAAATGCAGAGTTGCCAACATCTTCCATGAAGGCTTACCAGGTTCAAGACTTAACACAGTCTTTTACCCCGAGTTGGTCAAAGACTCGACTTCTCTTGTGTTGGCTGAGATTCCTCAGCACGTAGTTCCACAGCTGGAAGCTCTTTGCCAGTGAAACCAGCATGAGACTGGGGGTGCCTCCAGCCCAACGCGCTCTCCACCGATACGCTTACAGTAAATCTATGGCAAAACTCAGGTAAACGGCACTCGTGTCTGACAAGGGATTTTCCAGCCAGACAGAAATCATCACTTGGAAAACCGGACTCAAGATATCTCCAGAAGAAAAACATTTTGCTTAGCAATTTATTAGGAAAAATCACTTGGAGTGCTGATTTTAGGTAAAGAGCTGCTAGCCTGCAGATGAATAAAGCAAAATAAACCTAAATGAGGGTCACGTTAGTTACTTGGGGCATGCATTTTGCTTGTCATGACCCAGCCTTGAGCACTGTTAAAAATTAAGCATTATGAGAACTCCAGAAACTACTTTTATGGAAAAGATGTCCCAAGTCACTGTTTTTATACTTTTATGTTCAACTCTGTCTTCTGGCACTTTCTCATTTGGGGACTGGAATCACAGCAACCTGCTGGCAGAATCCATAAGTTACTTGTTTTATTGGCAATCTAGCCTGGAGCCAGGGACACAGCAGGTGAACCAGAAGCTGTTCAGTTCGTTACAACTGACCCAAAGCTTTTATGCCCATAGGGCTGTCGTAGCTACCTCAGCAGAGAGGTGAAGAAAACAATCCAGGGTCCCACATCCTGGGAACCAGAACCTGAATTCTCCAGTCAACAGCCCCAAACAGCCCTGCAGCTACAGTGGGAAGCGCCCCCATTCCCAGGGAAGTTTCCCCAACAGAGGCTTCACCCACCTCACCCCACCCCACCCGGCAGGGCAGCCAGCTGGGGGAGACTGGCAGGAACGGGACCTCGAAAGCCTTCCCAGGTGGTTGAGGTGCCACCACGTATGGAGAACAGGTTTGAAGTCGAAGCCCTGCGGGTAGGTCAGGAGATGGCTCCCCACTCCCGTGTGCTTGTCTGGGGGCTCCCACGGGCAGAGGAGCCTGGTGGCCGCAGTCCATAGGGTTCCAAGAGTCAGACACGACTGAGCACGGCACAGAAAACAGAGTTTAAAATAACACAGTTTTTATTCAATTTCCTCTCTTTCTGAGCCACTTCTTCAAATATCAATGTGAACTAATCTAAACCTGGCATTTCTTAGTTACACCATGTCAGAAATCTTATTTTCAACAGAAGGTAATATTACGATTAATAGACGTGGATACAGGAGAAGGTAAAGATAAGGGGGAGGCATTTAGGGCTAATATATAGGCAATTCAATTTTTTCTGAACAACAAAAATAATACAGGTTATATCCTATTTTCTCCTAAACAGACATAAATTTGCCAAGCCCTGTCTGTATTATCTGGGATGGCACTCAACTTGCTTCTGTGTCATCATGCCCCTGGAGTAACATGTTTTTCCTCTAATATCTGTGGAACCAAAATCTACATTACTTTTTAAGGATTTAGAATTAGTAATTCACTTTTTGAAGCATTAAAGATCATCCCGCCTGATCTTTCTCAGTGGGTCTGTGCATCTGTTCCGAGGATGCTCAGCTGATATAGCAACAGGATATAAAGGCCTGAGATGAAAATGACAAGGCTTCCTAAGAGAATACTTTTTCTAGTGTTTTTCCAATTGTTTGAAGAGGAAATAGAATTACTTCTGTATTTACAAAAATACATATATAAGGGAGCAGAAGGCAAACGAGGCAGGATAGTCCACAAGGAATACAGCAGAGACTATTGCGTTTTCAGGAATGCTTTAAGTTACGCCTCCAACTCTCTTGGGCCAGGCATTCCCTTTCCTTTACTATTAGGGTAATAGGATAGAAAAGTTGTACAGGATGATCCATAGCCATCTGTGCTACCACCAAATATAAACAGACTAATTCCAGACTATGAAAACATAGGTTGTCTTTACAAGGTTTTTAAAAAATATATTCCATAAGAACGCTCAAAATATCATTTGACTTGGCCTTTTTCCTGCCAGGTTACCTGCCTAAAACACATTTCACCTTTCTCTCTCTCTAAGTTGCACTAATATAGCTCGGAATTCACTCACCCATGAAGCTCTCCCAAACAATTCCAAAGTGACGCCCTTCTTTGGAACTCTTGGCATTTCCTCTCCATACTAGTTTGTACTTATTTTTAAGCATTTTAAAAAATAAACCATTTTCCTTGAGTAACATGTGCTTATTATTGAACACACCAAAAACACAGAAAAATATAAAAATTATCTGTAATGGCCTCCTTCCAGTGGTAATATTTTTAAGCTTCTTTGCATATTTTACATTTCCAGGTTTGTATCTTGAGATTATACTGACCGTATAATACTGAAATCTTTAAAAAATTTTTGCCAAATGACAATCATTTCACCCTTTACTCAAAATTGTATATGAACACATCCCATAGTATTTGACAATCACGTCTTTTAATTGCATTCTTTCAATTTCTCATTCATTCATTCTTCTAACATTGAGTAGTCATTTTAATTTACCATAGACTGTCCTTACATGTCTTCTTTCCCACGCTAAATTAACATTTGTGTAAGGCTCACTTTTAAATTTACATAATTTCTGAGTATAATGAAATGAGAAGTGTAAATATTTAGGATGAATTTATCAAAATTACAATTATTCCCCAGTCTTTGGAAAACATACTTTACAGCGTCTTAAATTGTGCACATGGACCACTGAGCACCTTTCAAATAAAACGGCAGGAAGTCCTCAGTGAATTTGCCTCAACTTTTCTTTTCAAAATAGTTTCTTGGTTCACAGTGCTCCAAAGTAGCAAAGGTAATCATTTGCAGCAGCATCTGGTGGGTAAGGATCTGGTCAGAGTCCTGGAAAGTCTAAGGCCTGTGTACGTAGCACAGAGGCGGGGCAGAGAGGGCAGTACAGGAGAAGCAGCAGACTGCAGAGAGCCACGGCCGCACGCTGGAGGCCAGCAGAGGTGTCCTGGAGTCAGGCTCTTTTTATAGTTGCTTAACTCTGTAAGCTCTTTCCTTTGACAAAAGAAACAGTAAGGAAAGGTCAAGCTACTCCATACTCTCTTATCTACTCGGTGTCTCGATTTATGCCATACTTTTTCTTGCACTCAACTTAGGAACAACCACAGGGAGGAAACAGACACTTTTTCTGAACTTATATTGATAATGTATGTGTAGTCCTTGCATCATGATTATCAGCATAAAAATTTTGGGTAATTCATATGTCGATCATACTCTCATCTAAATAAAAATCTGTGATTTCAGTGTCCTTCCTTGAGAAAGTAACATAAAGCTGGAGAACACCTTATATTAAAATGTTGATTGAAAAGGAGCCAATTCATGTCACCAGAGTAAGATCTGAGAGTTATAAAATGTAAGAAGTGACTTCACAGAGATGCGAACATGTGCCCTCGAAGGTGCTGAAGCTCTCCCAGCATGCAGGGAAGCGCCCTCCTCTGACTCCGGATTCTGGTCGCTGCTTCACCCTCTCCTCTTGTGCTGAAAGCAAACATTATCTAGTCAGGAGAAACTACACCTGGGACTTGTAAGTAATCTCAATTACTTAAAAGAAAGATGTCACCTAGGGTTTCTGTTTACATCTTTGTCATCTTTCTTATTTTCAAATGTTTATAATATAGAAGGGAGTCACCAAGGAGAATTTAGAAAATACAGGAAGATAATATGTAACACGTATCAGTCACATGTACTTATATTACCCAATGATAACCATTATTAATTCTTTATTTTTCTTGTAATCTTTTTATATGTTTCTTTATACACATATGCCTTTCTTAAATAGCTATTATTTTTATACAGTTATTATAAGTTATTATTATTTTAAATATTTATAATATATTTCCTGTAGATAGACTAAAGTAATATATATAATGTATCAGTTTTCTACTTTCTCAAGGGAAAAGTGTAATTGTAAGAGATCCATGATTTTTTTTTTTAAACTTCAGTTATCTATGGAAATATTGTATGTATTAACTATGGATAAAATACTATATTGCTAGACTTTGCTTGTAGTGTTGAGCAACTCTGCTCACCTCTGGCCTGACATTTTTTATCTGAAAAGCAGGAACTGTAACAATTGGTCTGAAAGCTCTCCTAGTGACAGCATTCTAATTGTGCTTCATTTGCTTTTTTGTGTGGTTAAGCTTGAGATGTAAGTCAGTTTAAGTCTATGATCTTTAAATGTACTGTCTCTACCATTATAATGAGAAGGAATAAAAGATACTATCTTTGCAAGGCTACTTCTGGAATACGGCTTGTAACATATTTTTGGTGTGAAGCTTCGGAAAGCCAAGAAGAAACAAAGCGAGCGCGTGGTCCTTCTGAGCAAGGCGTGGTCCTTCTGAGCAAGGCCCTCCTCTCTGTGCCTGTGGATCCCTGTGTCGGGTGTGGCTCCACAGTGGTTCTCCCGAGGTCTGGCAGGCACCTACCCGGTGCCAGCAGAGGTGGCGGGGCTCCCAGGACCAACATCAGAAAGGCTGCTCAACTATGCTTCGCTGAGCCATTCTCTTCCAGGTTTCCGCAAATGCCTAACCTGCAGAGAGGGGCAAGCCCCTTCCGAGAGCGTGCACACGTCCCTTCATGCTGCTGTGCCCTCTTCTGAAAAGCAGAATGCAAATATACCCATTGAGGAGGCAGAGGATCATCTAACATAGTTTCATTTAACGAAGTCCCCCTTGGTTCATTAATTTTTATTCTTTGGTTGCACTTTGTGGGGTACAAGAGCTTAGTTAGTTCCCTGGCCAAGGATCGAACCTGTGCTCCCTGAAGTGGACGCAGAGCTTAACCACGCGACCTCCAGGGAAGTCGCTGCAACTCTTCATTTAATGCCATCCCCAGACACCTCCCTCTACCCTATCATCATTCCTAAAGTTTGCAGGAGAGCTACTACAGAGCTCAACGCCTATGCTCTCCGTTCTCTCCTCATTTTCTCATTGGCACTTTCACAAAATCTTTAGGGGAGTTGGAGGAACCACTAGTGTTTTAGCCCCTGTTTCACGCAAAGCCTTGACTCTTAAGTTCTGTTTCTCTCAGGACCTTAGGAAGTTCCCAGTCATTACCACCACTCCACTCCCCCCGCCCCCCACCGCCGCTTTGAACTCTGTCACTAAAATGATCTCAAAGCTAAGGGTTAGACAGTGAACAGATCCACTTCAAAGGTCAGCTTGTCTGCCTGATTTAGGAACGTTTTCTGTGCAGACACTTGTAGGTCATTCTTTTCAGAGGCAAATCCTGCTTTGTTCCCAGAACCTAACATTATTAAAATCTCTCATAACTGTCCCAAGATTTGGTAGATCCACACTGGGGGAGGAATAGCAGAGACATGTTAAATGCATCCTACAGCAACACCCATTTATTTTATTCAGTATTTAATGGGTATTTGCTATGCACCTAATATAGGTGCAGAACTGTCTCAGTATTGGAGATAAAGCAAGAAAACTATCTCTGCCTGATGAAACTCGTTAGGAAAAATAGAAAACAAGGCTCAAAAGCTTGCAAATGGAACCTCCTTTTTGTCAAATCAAAATAAGCTGAAGAAATCCATGTGAAAGTCTTTAATTTAGAATAATTTGATGACTCCCAGGTGTAGAAATTTTAGAGATCATAAGAACATTTCAGTAAAACCCAACCTTTAAATCTGAACTACCAACTGAAACTAGGAAACCAAAAAATAGCCTTATCGCTTTCCTACCTTTTAAAAATCGGATGAGGAAACACACACAATTTACTTACAGACCTAAAAATTCACAGGAAATTTTTCTCCATTTTATTGAAATATAATTAAATGGATTCTCCTTTTACAAATAATTGCCAACAATAAACCACAGATTATTTCTGTTACATCCGTCTTCCACAAATACAAGAATTAAAAGAAATTTCAGTTCTCTCTCATTGTGTTTCCTTTCATTGTCTTTATAATTATAACTCCCTTAATTGCATTATCATGGATGGAATATCTGGATTTTATAACCCAAGACACTGAGGTATTTCTTTTATACATCACACCCACACTTTGGGTTTTATATGCTCTTCCAAGAATTCAAAAAATTGTGTTGGTCTGGGAGGAAGAAGAAATTCCATGGTTTGTGTATCCCAGAATATCTTTAGCATATTTCAGATGTAAAATTGCTTAAATGTTTCTAAAGTATAATAGTTCCACCTGATACGTTTGACTTTTGTAAGGAGAATCTTCATTTCCTCACCATCCTCTCATGCCTTTACTCTGTGTGATACAGGCTCTGTCCCAGCCATTCTATGAACAAAGTAACAATTACAATGCAGGTTGCATGTAAATTTTTTTCTTTGTCTGGTTTGAACGTAACATAGGATCAATATACAAAGCTGAAAAACCAAGGAAAATGAAATATCCTTAATCCTATCAACTATTACTTAATTTTGGAATATTTCCAGCTCATCTCTTTATGTGTATCAAGTACTATTTTTGTTTTTTAATAGAAGGAATGACAAAAGTTATGAAGTGGTTTGGAGTCTATTTTGTCCACTTAAAATATATCATAGTTTCCTACATTGTTATTTTTAAGCTGCTGCACAGAATTTCATCCTTTAAATTACCTATCATAGAATCCTTAAGACTTCTGCTAAGTACATAGGGCTTAAATTTTTTTGCCCCAACTATAAATCTTTGTTTGGGATAAACTTTAAATGGGACAGCTAAATTGTTAAGAAGTCATGTTCATTTTAAAACTTGTGGCATATAAAATGTTATGGTAAATATAAAAATTTGAGAGTACTGGTCTTTCAATGTTTACTCACATTGGTTGCTCTTTTTAGTTTTTCTCAACTAAAAAGAAAATGTCAACTCCTTTTGTCTGCTCTTTACTGCCAGTCATGTTACTTTTGTCTTTCTTCTACTAAGTATACAGGTTTACTTATAACTTTACAAATAAATTGTGCTCACTCTTGATTTTGCAGTGTCGTTTGAAAGATTGTTTCAACAGAAAAGTTCTCCTTCTTGCCACTTCACCTAACCAATTCCTACCCCTACCTACTCTGATGACATTCATTGTTTCCAAGAATTTTGCACTTAATGCATCCTTGCCCTCACATTTTCAATAAAAGTGTATTTCATCTTTAATAAAACATTTAGTTGTTCAATGACAAGGGTTCCTGAGAGTTGAGGCCCATAAGATCATGGCATCTGGTCCCATTGCTTCGTGGGAACTAGATGGGGAAATAGTGGAAACAGTGTCTGATTTTATTTTGGGGTGGGGGCTCCAAAATCACTGCAGATGGTGACTGCCCCCATGAAATTAAAAGATGCTTACTCCTTGGAAGAAAAGTTATAACTAACCTAGATAGCATATTCAAAAGCAGACATTGCTTTGCCAACAAGGTCCATCTAGTCAAGGCTATGGTTTTTCCAGTGGTCATGTATGGAAGTGAGAGCTGGACTGTGAAGACTGAGTGCAGAAGAATTGATGTTTTTGAACTGTGGTGTTGGAGAAGACTCTTGAGAGTCCCTTGGACTGCAAGGAGATCCAACTACTCCATTCTAAAGGATATCAGTCCTGGGTATTCACTGGAAGGACTGATGCTAAAACTGAAACTCCAATACTTTGGCCACCTCATGCGAAGAGTTGACTCACTGGTAAAGACTCTGATGCTGGGAGGGATTGGGGGCAGGAGGAGAAGGGGATGACAGAGGATGAGATGGCTGGATGGCATCACCAACTAGATGGACCTGAGTTTGAGTGAACTCTGGGAGATGGTGATGGACAGGGAGGCCTGGCGTGCTGCAATTCATAGGGTCGCAAAGAGTCAGACATGACTAAGCGACTGAACTGAAACTGAACTGAACTGATGCTAATGGCCCATGTTATTTAATAATTTACCTTCCCAGGGCACTCTCTCGGATATATGTGGGAGACTGACTGATCCTAGCAATTGGGAGAGCAATGGGCAAATCTTTTCTGATTCTGAAATCTATCAGGCCATGAGAGATTTCAGTAGTAGACGCTCAACCACAAATATAATAGTTTCCTGAATCATCCTTAACTAATATCAAAGACTGGAAAAGGTCAGTTTTCATTCCAATTCCAAAGAAAGGCAATGCCAAAGAATGTTCAAACTACCACACAGTTGCACTCATCTCACATGCTAGTAAAGTCATGCTCAAAATTCTCCAAGCCAGGCTTCAGCAATACGTGAACCGTGAACTTCCTGATGTTCAAGCTGGTTTTAGAAAAGGCAGAGGAACCAGAGATCAAATTGCCAACATCCGCTGGATCATGGAAAAAGCAAGAGAGTTCCAGAAAAACATCTATTTTTGCTTTATTGACTATGTCAAAGCCTTTGACTGTGTGGATCACAATAAACTTTGGAAAATTCTGAAAGAGATGGGAATACCAGACCACCTGACCTGCCTCTTGAGAAATCTGTATGCAGGTCAGGAAGCAACAGTTAGAACTGGACATGGAACAACAGACTGGTTCCAAATAGGAAAAGGATTACAGGAAAAGGAGTACGTCAAGGCTGTATATTGTCACCCTGCTTATTTAACTTCTATGCAGAGTACATCATGAGAAACGCTGGACTGGAAGAAACACAAGCTGGAATCAAGATTGCTGGGAGAAATATCAATAACCTCAGATATGCAGACGACACCACGCTTATGGCAGAAAGTGAAGAGGAGCTAAAGGGCCTCTTGATGAAGGTGAAAGAGGAGAGTGAAAAAGTTGGCTTAAAGCTCAACATTCAGAAAACGAAGATCATGGCATCCGGTCCCATCACTTCATGGGAAATAGATGGGGAAACAGTGGGAACAGTGTCAGACTTTATTTTTTTGGCTCCAAAATCACTGCAGATGGTGACTGCAGCCATGAAATTAGAAGACGCTTACTCTTTGGAAGAAAAGTTCTGACCAACCTAGATAGCATATTCAAAAGCAGAGACATTACTTTGCCGACTAAGGTCCGTCTAGTCAAGGCTATGGTTTTTCCTGTGGTCATGTATGGATGTGAGAGTTGGACTGTGAAGAAGGCTGAGCGCCGAAGAACTGATGCTTTTGAACTGTGGTGTTGGAGAAGACTCTTTAGAGTCCCTTGGACTGCAAGGGGATCCAACCAGTCCATTCTGAAGGAGATCAGCCCTGGGATTTCTTTAGAAGGACTGATGCTAAAGCTGAAACTCCAGTACTTTGGCCACCTCATGTGAAGAGTTGACTCATTGGAAAAGACTCTGATACTGGGAGGGATTGGGGGCAGGAGGAGAAGCGGACGACCGAGGATGGGATGGCTGGATGGCATCACCAACTCGATGGACGTGAGTCTGAGTGAACTCCGAGAGATGGTGATGAACTGGGAGGCCTGGCGTGCTGCGATTCATGGGGTCGCAAAGAGTCGGACACGACTGAGCGACTGAACTGAATGCCAAAGACTTAACAAAGGACCCAGGTGTCCGGAGTCTGGAATGCCCCAGGTCCAGACTGCAGTCCTGAGGGGTGTCTGGCCGACTGTGACACGCTGCCTGGGCTTAGGTTTTTATCTTCAGGTTGATTCTTTGAATCAGGTTCAGTCAAGTTGATTCTGCACTTGATTCTTTAATCCTGACTTCCAGAAAAGGGACAATAATGACCGCTCCAGCCCTTGATTCCTTTCCACCCTCCCTGCGTAGGGTGACAACAGTGTGTTCACCAAGAGGCGGTTAACCAGATATTCCGGTCGAGTCGCCGCAGCTCCAACCAGAGACATCCCGTGTGTCGGCGGAGGCGCACAGACGTCTGCGAGCCCACGGAGAACCCCCTGCAGCGCCGCGCCCCGCCCCTCCAGGCGCGGGGACCTACCCTCCAGGGGCGGGGCGATCCCCCCAGGCGCACGGACCCCCCACCCCCACGGCCGCAGGGACCGCCCCTCCAGTTCGGGGACCGCCCCCCGGGCGCGGGAACCCTCCCCTCCGGGCACGGGGGCCGCCCCTCCAGGCTCACGGACCGCCCCTTCGGGCACGGGGACCGCCCCTCCAGCGCGGGAACCGCCCCCCGCCCCCTCCCTGGCGCGGGGACCGCCCCCTCCGGGCGCGGGGTCTCCCCTCCAGGCTCAGGGACCGCCCCTCCAGGCTCAGGGACCGCCCCTCCAGCGCGGGAACCGCCCCTTCCAGGCGCGGGGTCTCCCCTCCAGGCTCAGGGACCGCCCCTTCGGGCACGGGGACCGCCCCCGGCCCCGAGGCTCCGCCTTGCAGCCCGCCCATTGGCCCACTTGATCCTCACCCCGGCCCCGGCACGGCCCAGACACGCCCCTCCGCGTTAACGCACCCGACACCTTACGAGTCTGGGGATTGTTGCGTCTGGCAACCGAGCTCAGAGCTCCGCTGGGCTGGGCTCAGCTTTCCCGCTGGTCTCCCCGAAAGTGACAGAGGCTTTCGTATCGCGCAAGCCCCGTCCTGGCCGCCCCGGGAGTCCCCTTTTCTGTGCCTCGCAGGGATGCTTTTGGCGATCCTCCTGTTCCTGCTGCCCACAGTCTCCGGTAGGAGCCTGCGGAGTGTGCGCCCTGGCGGGGAACCGGAGCGGCTCGCCAGGCCGGCCGACTGAACCGAGGGTGGGAGGAGCTTTGCTTTTAGTCCCTCGAGAGAGTCGTGGGGCTGGGTCCACGCCGGGGTCATGAGGACTTGGGGTAGAAAGCGTGACCAGAGGGGACCACGTAGCGCTGGAAGAGGCGTCTTGTTTGTTGGTGCGCACTCAGCGGTGCGGGGTGATGCCCGCAGCCGGGATTTACCCAGGGGCAAACTGGGTCACCAGCAAAAGCTCGCAGGGTTTCTGGGACTGAGCCGCTTGGGGACGGGCCTGCTGGCCTGGTGGTGGTGGTGATGGTTTGCTTTTGAGCTCCCAGGTGCCTGGGGATATTGGTAGGCTGGTTCTGTGCCTGTGTATGCGTGGAGAAGGGGAGAGGGTGGGCGGGGAGGTTTGCTCTGTACTCCGGGCAGGTTTCTAACAGGATTGAGTATCTGTATCCTGCTGGCCTGGGCTGGGAGAGTCCGTGCAGGGTGTTCCCGAGTGTGACTTTTGTAGAAGTGGCCACCCAGCGGTGCCAAGTTGGGAAGCTGGTGTGGTGCCTATGACGGTCAGGTGGGAGAAGTCGCTGTGTACTCTGCCTACACCCCCCACGTCCCCAGCCCCGCCTGGTGATGGAGGCTGCGGCTCAGAATCCAGGAGGCAGCATAAGGAGTCACCATCCTTGTGCCGCGGGTGCTCTGGCAGCAGCAAGGCCCCATGACCGCATAGGCGTAGGCAGTGATAAGGCGGCCCCTGGGCATATCCTGACAGAGGCAGTGGAGGGTGAAAAGTGCTCACGTGCCTTGATTACCGGGGCAGCGCTGGACTTTCCAGGTGGCTCAGCGGTAAAGAATCTGCCTGCGATGCAGGGAGACGCCGCTCTGTCCCTGAGTGCGGAAGATCTCCTGGAGAAAGGCATGACAACCCACTCCAGTATTCTTGCCTGGAGAATCCCATGGACAGAGGAGCCTGGCGGGCTACAGCCCATAGCGTTGCAAAGAGCTGGACACGACTGAAGCGGCCTAGCACGCATGCACATAACGTCAAGCTGACTGTCATAGGTAGCCCAGAGCCCCCAGCCACCCCAAGACCCAGTCTTGCCCACCAGAAGGCTGAAGACACAGCCTTACCCAAGAGTGGGCCCACATTAACCCTAGGATCCCTGGCACCCAAAAACCAGGTGTAGAACAGGGTCTTGTCTGTCAGGAGGTCAGCATAGATCCCTGACCTGGCCTAATCCATGAAAAGATGGACACCAGCCCCAAGAGCCCCTGAGCCTCAGCCCACCCACTGTGTGTTAACACCAACTCCAGGACCCTGTCCCTGAAAGCAGGGTCCCTGGGACCTGGTCCTGCCCACCTTGAGTCTGGTACTGCTCATCAGCACTAATGCCAAGACCCACAGAGCCTCAGCCCACCAGCAAGCTGACACAACCTCCAAGATGCCTTACGCCCCTCAGCCAGCCATGTCGGGATCTGACCCTGCCCATCAAGTGGTCAACACCAGCTATGGAACCCACCTGTGCCATGACCCCAGCCACCAGCAGGCTGACACCAGTTCTGGGGCCCCTGGCCCTGCAGCTGCCACCCTGAGACCAGGTTCTATCCCCCCTCCCCACCCCACCTCTGCAAACAAAAACACCCACACACATCTCCACATCCAGCCACTTTGTGGCCTGGTCCTACCTATCAAAGGGCTGGCTCTAGGACTGGGATTCCCCTGACCTTGCAGCAAACCATACTAAGATCCAGACCTACACGTGACTAGCAGCCCCAGCACAGAACAGAGCCTGGCAGCCATCCAGGAGCCCGGCATTCCCAGAGTCGTGCACGCGGTGGTCAGACCACCGCAGCGGGGGGTGTTCGGAGAGCCCGACTTAGGATCTCTGGAGACAAGATATGGTTGGGCATTCAGCACTTTTCCTTTACAGTTGATGACGTGTCTGCAATCCAGTTTCATCTTCCCCACCAACTAGAACCTTCTTTATGTCACTTTTTTCAAGTTTGATAAAAAAAAAGTGTTGTAGGATATAGATGTTCTTGCTTACGAGCATTCTATCAGCCTTTTAGAATGTTAGTTTATACAAACATGGACTTAAGTTTCAGTGAAATTTATTTTAGTATTCCTTTTAAAAAGTAGTTTGTGTGGACAGTGAGAGAAGAGGCAAGAGGGTCAGGTTTCATTGAGGTCCCACTTTGATCAGAAACCATAATTATCCTGAAGTTACCATCTGGGCAAGGATCTGGGTTTGTGCTTGAGTATGAGAGTTATTTTTAAATTTTGTAAGCAGGTAGAGAGTCCTTGCCTGACTTTTGCAAGTGTACAGAAGGTGAACAGTTCTCTTGATACGTATAGAGACTGTTTCATCTTCTTTAAACTCATCTGGAAAATTGAAAAATTGGGTATTTTCTGAATGCAATCTATCGTATTCTATAATGGCATACTATATAATGCTTCTTGTAAAATGCATTGTAGGCCAATAATAATTGTACTGTAAACCATCTGGAAAAAAATCATAGTCAAGATATGTTTACTTTGAAAATCTTCACAGGAATAAAGAATCCAGTATTCTGAATAAGAGAAGAAATTTTTCAGATGCATAAAGCAAATCAAATACATAAAACAAACAACACTTGTATAATTTAATTATGGGCATGCTGTTAACTTGATTTGTTTCTTGGTTCCAGGAAGCTCTGAATGATGTTACACGTTTCTGTCTAGACTGGAATTGTATGCCATTTCTAGTCCATTTTATCCCCTAATGTAAAATGAGAACGTATAGCTCAAATTGAGTAAATTTAATGTTATTAGTAAAATCCAACTCTATTTTTAATAACTGCATCCTTTTTGTTTCTTTGTTTTTTGCTTTTGTTTTGGCCAGTTGATGGAGGTGTATTCATAAATTCAGATCAAAATACTGATCTGCAATCAGTTTAAAACATTTTGCCAATAGGTGGATTTCAGCACATAGTGTAAATGAAATGTCGGACAGAGTATCAAGAGAGGAATATGGAATTTAGAAAATGATGAAAAAGGTGAAAAATATTTCACTTGCTTAGAGCTCTCTCTTGACTAGTCTGTCAATTTGAAGACCCAGATCCAAGAAGTAATCACAGTAAGGCTCCTCAGGGATCAAATAGATCCATCTCCTTCTCCTTTAGCCCCCTAACCTCACAGGAGAGGCCTCTGCATTCTTTTAACACTTTAAGACTTTAAATATCATAATATTTTTACATCATTTCTAGCAGATTCATAAGACTTCCAAGAGCACAGATAATTAAAAGGAAGAAGACTTCTTGAAGCAGGAATAACAGTGTTCTAGGGAAGAACCCCCCACAGAAAAAGGCCAGAGGTAAAAAAATCTAAAATCATAGCAATATAGTTTACAGTCAGGATACATTGGATAAATACCGCAAAGAGTTACTGCAGGAAGCTTTTAAGGGCATGTACAATCCATTAATCAGTGAATGAAGATTAAATCATGTTTGCAGTGACATCCAAGAAACCAATTTTTTATGTAAGGTTATTCAAAGTAATAAAATTTGGTATTTAAAAGGTATCCATTTATTTATAAAATGTTTAATTTGCTAACCTAGACAGGGTATTAAAAAGCAGAGACATGACTTTGCTGACAAAGGTCCTTATAGTCAAAGCTATGGTTTTTCCAGTAGTCATGTATGGATGTGAGAGTTGGACTATATAGAAAGCTGAGCACCAAAGAATTGATGCTTTTGAACTGTGGTGTTGGAGAAGACTCTTGAGAGTCCCTTGGATGGCAAGGAGATCAAACCAGTCAATCCTAAAGGAAATCAGTCCCTAATATTCATTGGAAGGACTGATGCTGAAGCTCCAATATTTTGGCCACCTGATGCCAACAGTGACTCATTAGAAATAATACTGGGAAAGATTGAAGGCAGGAAGTAAAGGGGATGATAGAGGATGAGGTGGCTGGATGGCATTACCAGCTCAATAGACATCAGTTTGAGCAAGCTCTGGGATATGGTAAAGAACAGAGAAGCCTAGCATGCTTCAGTCATGGGGTTGCAAAGAGTTGGACGCGAGTGACTGAACAACAACAATTCACTAATACAAAACAAATAGAAAGAAGTTATATTTTTAAATACTTTAGTCCATATTTATTCTGACCTATGAAATTCACAATGTTTCTTTGATATTACCTCTTACCCAGTGTGTACGGAGTATAGTACAGAAAGAAGGCATATGATCTCTGCCCTCTAGGACATTGCCTTCTGAGAGGAAACAGCCTAAACTATGGAAGAGTAATCTGATCAGAGTGTTATATGTCTTACAAGACTTCTTAGGGAGAGGTGAGTTTTGAAATGATGGATTTAGTAAGAAGAGAGAAGGACACATACCTATAAATACATTTTAAAACCCCAAACATAGATGCTATCTTTTCAATTGTGTTGAATGAAAGTTCACCTTATTCCTCAACAAACCAAGAAAAGCTCATACATGGTTATTTAAAGTAAGCAAGGCACACCCTTTGCTACTGCTACCACACGGGTAAAAGCATGGGCGTGTATGCGTGCTCAGTTGTGTCCAGTTCTTTTTGACCCCATGGACTATAGCCTGCCAGGCTTCTCTGTCATGGGATTTTGGATTGCCATTTCTTCTTCCAGGGGATCTTCCTAACTGAGGGATCGGACCCAGATCTCCTGCGTCTCCTGCATCCTCAGCAATTCTTTACCACTTAGCCACCTGGGAAAGCATGAGGCAGTCCTTGAATGTATTTATTCTGTAGCACCTGGCTGCAGCCAGGCCACGGTCCCTGGCTGATGAAAGAGACAAAGCACCTCACTTGTGTGTTCTTATTCTCTCTGTTCCTAGAAGCTTGTGGTGATCCACCAAGATTTAAAACTATGAAGCTCCAAGGTGAGCCTAAACCCAGTTATCGTCCTGGGGAGTGTGTGCAATATGAGTGTCGTCCAGGTTTCAAGCCCAAGCTTCCTGCTCTCCCCAGATCTCTTTGTCAAGATAATAATACATGGTCATCTCTCCAGGATGCCTGTGTAGGTAAATAAATGAACAAAAATGTTTTATAGCACTAGATGTTTACACACATCTTAGTGTGCCTGTTCCACTACTTCAGTGATGATTTTATCATGTGAATATAGGTTTTTAGATATCTGTGCATTTGTTCAGGCTTTGAAAAATCCCCAGGGAATCTTTTTCTTGGTAATTGTTTACCTGGGTAAATATGAATCTTGTTTGGCCATATAATATGGAAAGAAAATAATAGTGAAATGAGTAATAAGATTCCCATGAATTCAGACAAGGAATATAGACTTTTGAATTTGATTTAGATCTATTTTTGAAATTAGTATAAACCAACATATTTGAATATTTTCTTTTAGAAAAATCATGTCCTAATCTAGGAGATCCTGTGAATGGCTACGTTACCTTCGTGAATGGAAGTGCTCTGTTCGGTTCACAGGCTCACTTTGCTTGTAATCCAGGGTAAGTAAGATGCTCATTACAGAAAATAAGGTTCAGTATTACTAATTCCATTTTTGTTTTGCTCCTCTTTTTAAACATTTCTATAAACTAGATTTCACTTTGTGTTCTATGTGACAAGTCGTACTTGTAGCCAATTATTGCACTATTTATGAAGACCTCAAAATGTGTAATTAGAAAGAAGTTTAAATTGAGGTAAAACAAAACTGTATACTTACTATGTGTGTGTTCAGTTGCTCAGTCATTTCCAACTCTTTGAAACCCATGGACTGCCAGGGTTCTGCCAGGATTCTGTCAGGCTCCTCTGTCCGTGGAGTTTTCCAGGCAAGAAGACCTGGATGGGTTGCCACTTCCTACTCCAGGGGATCTTCCCAACGCAGGGATTGAACCCAAATCTTTTGTGTCTCTTGCATTGACAGGGGGATTCTTTAACACTAGCATCACCTGGGAAGCCCATATAACTTATTATATGTAATAACAAACCTATTGTATAAATTTAAAATGTAGTAATCATGGTAACTTTATTCTTGACAATAATTTAAAATTGCCAATTCTTAGAGTTGAAATTGGGCTTATGGAACTAGGAAGTAGAACTGTCAGCCAAACATACTCTTATTTTAAGATAATCTGTAGTTTTAAGGACCTTAATTGATCTGCTTAGCCTGGATGATAATGTTGATCATAATCTCTTAATTGGAAAACCTTATTTTTGACGATGTTACAAAGGAGTGAAACGTCTCAAAAAGAGGTACTGAGCATTTAATAATAGCTTTTTTTTTTTTTCCCTTACAGGGCTCCTTTAACATTACATATTGGAGATATTGGGCATTTATTTTAAAGTATGATTGTAGAATTAAAATGTAATACACTGGAATGCAACAGGTTTTCTTTATGTTAAGCATCTTTGCCTTTATTCGTCTTAGAGGAAAAGTTTTCCAGTTTGTCACCACTGAGTATGACTCTGTGCTGTGTGCGTCTCATGTTTGGTACTGATTACCCTGAAGGAGTTTCCATCTGTTCCTAGATTGTTGAATATTTTTTTATCATGAAAAATGTAGAATTTTGTCAAATGCTTCTTCTTTATCAGTTGAGATGATCATGCGGGTTTTTCCTCTTCCTTCTGCTGATGTGATATATTGCATTGATCTTCATGTTGAACCATCCTAGCATTCCAGGAATGATCTCTTCTTGGTCAGGGTTTTGATCCTCTCTGTAGGCTGATGAACTGCTTGCTAGTCTTACACTGAGGATTTTTACATCAGTATTTGTAAGGAACACTGTTCTGCAGCTTGGTCACTGGTGATGTCTTAGTCTAGCTTTGGTGCCATTGTTACATTGGTATCAGAATACATCAGAAGGCTGCCTTCCTCTTCAACTTTTGTAAAACTTTAAGGTAAGAATTGATATTACTTCTCTTTTAAATGTTTGGCAGAATTAAACAGTGAAGACATCAGATCCAATACTTTTTTTCGTTATTGGGAAATTTTGATTACTGATTCAATCTCCTCACTACTGCTGCTGCTAAGTCACTTCAGTCGTGTCCGACTCCGTGTGACCCCATAGATGGCAGCCCACCAGGCTCCTCCGTCCCTGGGATTCCCAGGCAAGAACACTGGAGTGGGTTGCCATTTCCTTCTCCAATGCATGAAAGTGAAAAGTGAAAGTGAAGTCACTCAGTCATATCCTACCCTCAGCGACCCATGGACTGCAGCCCACCAGGCTCCTCTGCCCATGGGAGTTTCCAGGCAAGAGTACTGGAGTGGGGTGCCATTGCCTTCTCCGCAGTCTCCTTACTAGTCATAATCAATTCAGGTTTTTGTATTTTTAATGAAGTCTTGGTAGAGTTTGTGTTTACACGAATTTGTCTTTTATATCCAGGCTATCCATTTGTTGTCATAAAATTATTCATAGACGTCTCATAATATTTTTTAATTCTGTAAAACTAAGGGAAATATCACCATTTTCATTTCTGGTTTAGGTAATTTGGATCTTCCTTTTGTCTTAGTCCATCTAGCTAAGGGTGTATCAGTTTTCTTCCTCTTTTGGAAAACCAACTTTTAGATTCATTCGGTATTCTCTACTAATTTCTCTTCTGCTCTAATCTTTATTGCTTACTTCTTTCTGCTAGTTTTGTGTGTATATCTTTGTTCACTAGTCCCTTAAGTTGTAACATTAGGTTGGATTATTTTACAGCTCTCTTCTTACTTTTACTTAAAGACTAGTTTATCTACAAAATAAATTAGTCCAGATGCATCAGATAGGGATTTAATATTTCTATACATTTCAAAGTGACTAACATGATAAGTCTAGATACAATTTATCACCATACAAGGTTATTACACTTTATTGACTATTTTCCCCATTATATCCTTGTAACATTTCTTTTGCAACTAGAAATTTGTACGTCTTAACATCACTCATTTAATTAATTTCTCCCTTCACCCCTTCCCAGGGCAAACACTTTTTGTTTTTTGTAACTGGAGTCTTTTCATACTGTTTATGGAGGAAGGCCTGGCATGCTGCAATCCATGGGGTCACAAAGACTCGGACACGACTGAGCGGCTGAATGGAGCTAAACTGAAATGGAGTCTGTTTCTGATTTTTGTTTCTTCATTTGCTTTGTATTTAAATTGCAAATATAAATGATATCATGCAATATTCTATTTTTCTGTCTGACTTGTCTCACTTGGCATAATATTCTATAGGCCAATCCACATTGTCACTAATGACAAGATTTCCCAGTTTTTATGGCTGACTTATAGTCCAGTGTGTGTGTGTGTGTGAGTGTGTGTGTGTGTGTGTGTGTGTGTGTTCTTAATCCAGTTAGTCTATGGAAGGGTCTTTAAATTAATATAATCATTTTATATTAGTTCAGTTCAGTTCAGTCACTCAGTCGTGTCCGACTCCTTTTGACGCCGTGGACCGCAGCACACCAGGCCTCCCTGTCCATTAGCAACTCCTGAGCTTGCTCAAACTCATGTCCATTGAGTCAATGATGCCATCCAACCATCTCATCCTCTGTCGTCCCCTTCGCCTGCCCTCAGTCTTTCTCAGCTTTGGGATCTTTTCCAGTGAGTCAGTTTTTCGCATCAGGTGACCAAAGTATTGGAGCATCAGCTTCATCACCAGTCCTTCCAATGAATATTTAGGGTTGATTTCCTTTAGGATTGATTGGTTTGATCTCCTTGTTCTCCAAGGGACTCTCAAGAGTCTTCTCCAGCATCAGTTTGAAGGTATCAAATCTTCAGCACTCAGATTTTTTATTGTCTGGCTCTCACATCCATACACAACTACTGGAAAAACTGTAGCTTTGATTAGATGGACCTTTGTTGGCAAAGTAATGTCTCTGCTTAATACACTGTCTAGGCTTGTCATTGCTTTTCTTCCAAGGGGCAAGCATCTTTTAATTTCATGGTTGCAGTCACTGTCCACAGTGATTTTGGAGCCCAAGAGAATAAAGTCTGTCACTATTTGCATTATTTCTCCAACTATTTGACATGAAGTGATGGATTCAGATGTCATGAACTTCAGTTTTTGAATGTTGAGTTTTAAGGCAGATTTTTCACTCTTCTGTTTCACCTTCATCAAGAGGATCTTTAATTCCTCTTCACTTTCTACCATAGGAGAGGTGTCATCTGTGTACCTGAGGTTGTTGATATTTCTCCCGGCAATCTTGATTCCAGCTTGTGGTTTATCCATCCTGGAATTTCACAGGAGGTACTCTGCATATAAGTTAAATAATATATTATCTTATATATTACCTATATTATACTGAGGTATGTTCCCATTATGGGGAGTGTCCCAGGTAGTTCAGTGGTAAAGAATCTGCCTCAATGCAGGAGCCATAGGAGATGAAGACTCAATCCCTGGGTTGGGAAGGTGCCCTGGAGAAGGAAATGACAACCCACTCCAGTATTCTTGCCTAGAGAAACCCATGGACAGGTGAGCCTGGCTGGCTACAGTCCATACAGTCACAAAGAGTGGGGCACACCTAAGCACACATCCGGTGCCTTCTTCCTTCCCTCTGTATCCATGTTGCTGAGAGTTTTTATCACAGGTGGATCTGGAATCTGTTGAAAGCTTTCTGCACCTGTGAGATAATCTATAATTTTTATTCTTCGGTGTGTTCTTGTGGCGTATCACAGTGACTGATTTGTGACTTTGAACCATCCATGCAGCCCTGGTAGGGCTTCCCTGGAAGCTCAGCTGTTCAGGAATCCACCTGCAATGCAGGAGGCCCCAGTTGGATTCCTGGGTGGAGAGGATCCCCTGGAGGAGGGCATGTTAATGCACTCCAGTATTCTTGCCTGGAGAATCCCCATGGACAGGAACCTATAGGGTCACAGTCCATGGGGTCACAAAGAGTCGGACATGACAGAGCGACTAAGCACAGCATGTGCACCCCCTGAGATAAATCCCACTTAATCCTGGTGTTTGGTTCAGTTCAGTTCAGTTCAGTCGCTCAGTCGTGTCCGACTCTTTGCTACCCCATGAATTGCAGCACGCCAGGCCTCCCTCTCCATCACCAGCTCCCGGAGTTCACTCAAACTCACGTCCATCGAGTCAGTGATGCCATCCAGTCATCTCATCCTCTGTCGTCCCCTTCTCCTCCTGCCCCCAACCTCTCCCAGCATCAGAGTCTTTTCCAATGACTCAACTCTTCGCATGAGGTGGCCAAAGTACTGTATGACCCTTTAAAAGTATTTTTTTAATTTATTTGCTAATATTTTATTAAACATTGCTGTATCTAAGTTCATCAAGGATATTGGTCTATAATTTTCTTTTGCTGTGGTGTCTTTGTCTGGCTTAAGTATTAGAGTGATTCCAGCCTTTTACAATGCATCTGAAAGTGTTTCTTTCATTTAAATTTTTTGAAATAGTTTGAGAAGGATAGGTGTTCTCTTTCAATAAAATAAGGCATAGTTAGTTCGCAGTATTCTATTAGTTTCAGGGGTACAATAAAGTAATTCCAAACTTTTATAGATTAGGCTTGATTTATCATTATTATAAAATATTGGCCATATTACCTGGGTTATATAATATATTGTTAGTTTGAGAAGGATAAGTGTCAACTCTTCTTACAGTGTTTGTTAGAAGTCACCTTATGTGACTTTTGTTTGTTGAGAGTTTTTTGTTAGTGACTTAATTTCATTACTGATAATTAATTAGTTAATATTTTCTCTTTCTTCCTGGTAGAGTCTTAGGAGATTGTGCCTTTCAAGGAATTTGTGCATTTCTTCTTAACTGTTCATTTTATTGCCATATAGTTGTTCATGGTAACCTTTTATGATCCTCTTTGTTTCTTTCATGTTGGTTGTAAGTTTTCCAGTTTGATTTCTGATGTTACTGATTTAGATCCTCTTTTTTTTTTTTTTTAATTGATGAGTCAGGCTAAATGTTTTAACATTTTTTAAAATATTTTCAAAGTACCAGGTCTTTTTTCTTTTGTCTTTTTTTCCATTTCATTTATTTCTGCCTTGACCTTTATGATATTTTTTTTCTCTCTACTAACTTTTATTTTGTTTGGTCTTCATTTCCTACTTCCTTGAGGTGTAAGCTAGGTTGTTTAATTGAGATTTTTCTTGTTTCCTAAGGTAAGCTTCTACTGCTGTAAAGTTTCCTCCTGGAATGGCTTTTGCTGCATCTCATAGACTTTAAGTCATTGTATTTTTGTTTTCATTTGTCTCCAGTTTTTAAAAACTTGTTCTTTGGCTACACGAGTGGTCCGTCCATTGTTCGGCAGCATAATGTTGAGCCTTGCTAGTGTTTATAGCTGATTTCTGGTCTCATGTCTTTGTTGTCAGAAAGAATGCTTGACATGATTTCAATTTTCTTAAATTTACCAAAGCTTGTTTTGTGGCCTAGAATATGATCTATCCTGGAGGATGTTCCATGTGTCCTTGAAAAGAATCTATATTCTTTCGCTTTGGGAATCTATGTTCCATACGTATTTATTAAGTTCATCTGATAAAACACATCGTTTAAAGCCAATGCTTCCTCATTGATTTTCTGTCTATATGTCCTTTGATGTATGTGTCTTGTGAAAGTCCTCTTTGTTGTGTTGTGGTCAATTTCCCCCTTTATGTCTGTCATATTTTCCTTATGCATTTAGCTGATTCTCTGTTGTGCACATGTGTATTTACAGTGGCTGTATCCCCTTCTTGGACTGATCCCTTGATCATTACGTATGGTTCTACTTTGCCTCTTCAACAGTCTTTGTTTTAACTCTGTTTTGTCTGAGATAAGTATTTGTATTATAACTTTCTTTTGCTTTCCATTTCCATGGAATACATTTTTTCATTCCTCCATTTTCAAACTTTGTGTCTTTATATCTGAAGTGGGTCTCTGTGATGCAGCATATCATTAGATCTTGTTTTTTACCCCTTTAGCCACCCCATGTCTTTTGATTAGAGTATTGTTTCTTTTACATTTAAAATAATAATTGGTAGGTATCCATGTTTTGTCATTTTCTTAATTATTTACTGTTTGTTACTGCAGTTCTCTTTCATTCTTCTTTTGCTATCTTTCTTTGTGATTTGATGAGTATCTTTAATGCTGAGTTTGGATTTGTTTCTTTTGTGTGTGTGATTACAGATTTTTGGTTTGTGATTGCCATGAGATTGTTATATAAAACTTTCTGATTGCTTAACATTGCTGATTTCTTAAGTTCAAATACATTCTAACTACACTTATTTTTACTCCCCCTCTTCTCATGTTTAACGTTTTTGACATCATATTTTATAGTTCATTGTTCTGTGCATCCCTTAACTTCTTATTTTGTGTGTGTGTGTGTATGTGTGTGTGTGTGTGATTTGACTGCTTTTGTCTTTTAACCTTCCTGCTGGTTTTATAATTGGTTTATCTACTACCTTTCCTGTATGTTTTCCTTTACAAATAAGAGAATTCCTTCACAACTTTCATATTTTTTAGTTGTGGCCTTTTCTTTTGTACTTAAAAAAATCCTTTTAACATTTTTTTGTTAAGCCCATTTAGTGGTGCTGAATTCTTTTAGTTTTGCTTGTCTGTAACATTCTTTCAGATCTAAATGATATCTTTGCCAGGTACACGATTTATATATATAGGTTTTTAGCTTCCATCCCTTTAACCTTATCATACTACTGCCTTTTGATCTTTAAAGTTTCTTCTGAAAATGCTGATAATCGTGTGGGAGTTTGTTATATGCAGCCAGCTGCTTTTCTTTTGCTGCTTTTAAGCATCTCTCTATCTTTAATTCCTGCCAGTTTGATTACAATGCATTTTGGTGTGGATCTCTTTGGGTTCACTCTGTTTGGGACTATGCTTTCTGGACCTAGAAATCTATTTCCTTTCCCATGTTAAGGAAAATTTCAGCTATTTGTTCTTTAATTAAATTCTCTGCTCCTTTCTCTCCCTCTCCTTCTTCTGGGGCCCCATGATGCAAATTATTTAGTATGTTTGATATTGTCTCAGAGAGCTCTTAAACCATCTGCATTTTGATTTCCACTATTCTGTCTTCCAGTTGCTGGTCCATTGTTCCGAATCATGGAATCTACTGTTGAATCCTTCTGGGGTAATTTTATTACAACTATTGTATTCTTCATCTCTGTTCAGGTTTTTAAGTATTTCATAATTTATTCAATTTCTTACTATATTAATCCATTTACTTCTGACTTTTTTTAAACTTTCTTATAATCATTACCTTGAACTTTCTATAAGGTATATTGCTTGTCTCCACTCCAGGTAGTTCTTCTTCTGGGCTACTTCTTTCCCATGGGACGTATTTTTTCTTACCTTGTTTTACCTAATTCTCTGTGTTTTCTTTGTTCTAGGTAGTTCAGATATGTTTCTGAGTTTTGGGAAAGTGGTCTTATGTAGAAGACATTCTATATGGCCCAGCAATGTATTCCCATCTGTTTACCGTATGTGTATCTTCTAATGTTGTTCCTTACATGGGCTGCGAGGCTCTTTATTTATGGCAGAGTCACCTGCTGGGGAACTCTGATAGTGGTGCTAGCCCTCAGGTGGGCTGGCTGACAGGCCATGCCTCATGCAGAATCTGATGGCCCACCAGTGGGTGGGACTGCGTCTTGGTGCAGCTGTCTGCATGGCCCAGGGAGTCAGGGGCTGGTGTTGACAGCCGGGTGTCTGGCTGCTCATCCCAGTGCATCTTGGGACTGTTGCCAGTTAGTTGGTGAATGGTAAGCCCCCAAGACTAATAAGCAAGGAAGAGGTTCTCAAAATGGTATTTTTGTGAGCATCACTTGTCCTCCTGGTACAAGTAACTCCCCAGTGGCTACCACCAGTCTCTGTGTTCCCAGAAGGAGGCTCGGTTGCCTCTTGGGGAGGCTCTGCAAGATCACAAACTGAGTCTCATCCAGGCTCATTTGAAGTTACTCCCTCTGGCCTATGTTTCAAAGTGTGCAAGGTTTTACATTTTTAATGTAAACATTTATACATTTAAACTTCCTTTTGTCACATCTTTTGCTTTATTCTATCCATAAGTTTTGGTAGGTTATATTTTCATTTCCTTTTTTACTAAGTCCGAGTACATTCTCTTTGATGCATGATAGGGCAATAAATCCAAGAGGTGAAGTGTTAAGGTGAAGAATACAACTTTATTCAGAAAGCTGGCAGGCTGAGAAGATTCCAGACTAATATCTCAAAATAACCATCTTATTGTGATCTAGATGCCAGGTTCTTTTCTAGAACAGAGAAAGGGGGGTGGGGGTGGGGGTGAGGAAGTAAAGTAAAACAAGGCCATTAATCTTACAAAAGTCTTCTGCAATGGCCAGCCTCAGGGAGGGATGCGGAATTTTTCCCTTGTTGTGGAACAAGGTCTTGAACAAAGACCTGAGGTAGGCCATTATGTATGACAATAATAAAAGCGAAGAAAAGCAAAGCTTCAAATCAAAGGTGCAAGCCCAGCTTGGAGTCAGTATTGACTCTTCCTGTAACACATTCATGTCAAGGTGTATTCTAAGTGCCCTTATGATTTCTTCTTTGATTCATTGGTGCATAAAAGGACTTTAAAAATTTTAGCAATTTTGAGAATTTTCCAATTTTCCCATTGATTTTGATTTTTGCGTTTGTCCTGTTATGATCAAAGAATGTATTTGTATGGTATCTACCTTATTTTTTTTCCCTCCCCAACCTGATAGCTACCTTTTAAAATCCATTAATTCTTTTAATTTTGGCCTAGCAAAATTAGCTGCTATTAAGTATATATTATCTATTATGAAGAATATTAATTTTTTTCATCTGTGACCTAAAATGTGATCTAAGCTGGGAAATGTCCAGTGTGCACTTGAGAAGACTATATTATGTTGTTTTTAGATTGAGTGCTCTGTATATGTCAGTGAGACCTAGTCTGTCTTATATTGTTGAAGTCCTCTACTTCCTTACTTATCTTCTACCAAGTTGTATAATACATTATTATGAGTGGGGTATTAAAGTTCCCAACTACTGCTGTAGAAACGCCTATTTTGTATAAATGTGTTTCACTCCCTTCAGCTCTGTCAGTTTTTTGCTTCATATATTTTGATGGCTTCTTATTAGATGCATAAATGTTTATAACTGTTATATCTTATTTAAGTACTTAATCCTTTTAGAATATAATGTCCTTCTTTGCCTATACACTTTTTCTCTAGAGTCTATTTTGTCTAAATTAGTATAGCCATTCCTGCTCTCTTTTAGATACTATTAGCATGGAATATCTTTTTGCACCCTTTCATATTCAACACATTTGTGTCTATGGATGTCATGTGAGTCTCATGGAGATATAGTTGAATCATGTGTTTTATGCATTCTGCCAATCTCTGACTTTTGATTAAGAGTTTAATACTTAAATTTAAATTTAATAAATCACTGAAAGGAGGAACTTACTTCTGTCATTGTACCATTTGCTTTCTATAAGCCTTTTAGCTTTTTGTTCCTAATTTCCAGCATTACTTTTTTCTTTTGTGTCTAGTTGATTTTTATAGTGAAATGAATAGTTTCTGCATTATTTCCTTTTTGTACATTCTATGCTATTTTGTATATGCCATTGGGACTACATTTGACTTCCTACAGTTATAGAACTCCAAGTTGCATTAATACCAAATTAACTACAAAAACTGTACTAGCAAACCACCTGGAATCCAGTGCTAGCTTTAAAATTGCCTATGAATTTACTTTTAGTGAGATCTTTATTTTTCCACAACAATTTGAGTTACTGTCTGCTGCCGCTGCTGCTAAGTCACTTCAGTTGTGTCCGACTCTGTGCGACCCCATAGACGGCAGCCCACCAGGCTCCCCCGTCCCCAGGATTCTCCAGGCAAGAACACTGGAGTGGGTTGCCCTTTCCTTCTCCAGTGCATGAAAGTGAAAAGTGAAAGTGAAGTCACTCAGTTGTGTTTGACTCTTCACGACCCCATGGACTGTAGCCCACCAGGCTCCCCTGCCCTGGGATTTTCCAGGCAAGAGTACTAGAGTGGGATGCCATCGCCTTCTCCAGAGCTACTGTCTTGTGTCCTATTATTTCACCTTCCAAGACTCCCTTAAGTGTTTCTTACAGTTGAGGTCTCAGTCAGTTCAGTCACTCAGTTGTGTCCAACTCTTTGCAACCCATGGAATACAGCATGACAGACTTCCCTGTCCATCACCGACTCCCAGAGCTTACTCAAACTCATGTCCATAGAGTCGGTGATGCCATCTCATCCTCTGTCATCCCCTTCTCCTACACTTCTGCCTTCAATCGTTCCTAGAATCAGGGTCTTTTCCAATGAGTCAGTGATTCACCAGGTGGTCAAAGTATTGGAGTTTCAGCTTCAACATCAACCTTCCAATGAATATTCAGGACTGATTTCCTTTAGGATTGACTGGTTGGATGTCCTTGCAATCCAAGGGACTCTCAAGAGTCCTCTCCAACAACATAGTTCAAAATTGTCAGTTCTTTAGCACTCAGCCTTCTTTATAGTCCAGCTCTCACATTCACACATGGCTGTGGAAAAACAATAGCTTTGACTAGATGGAAAGCTTTGCCTTTTTGGCAAAGTAATGTCTTTGCTTTTTAATATGCTGTCTAGGTTGGTCATAACTTTCCTTCCAAGGAGTAAGCGTCTTTTAATTTCATGGCTGCAGTCACTATATGCAGTGATTTTGGAACCCCCAAAGATAAAGTCTTTCACCGTTTCCATTGTTTCCCCATCTATTTGCCATGAGGTGATGGGACCAGATGCCATGATCTTAGTTTTCTGAATGATGAGTTTTCAGTTTTTTCACTCTCCTCTTTCAGTTCATCAAGAGGCTCTTTAGTCCTTCTTTGCTTTCTGCCATAAGGGTGATGTCATCTGCATAACTGAGGTTATTGCTATTTCTCTCCACAATCTTGATTCCAGCTTATGCTTTACCCAGCCCAGCATTTCTCATAATGTACTCTGCATATAAGTTAAATAAGCAGGGTGACAATATACAGCCTTCACATACTCCTTTCCTGATTTGAAACCAGTCCACTGTTCCATGTCCAGTTCTAACTGTTGCTTCTTGACCTGCATACAGGTTTCTCAGGAAGCAGGTCAGGTGGTCTGGTATTCTCATCTCTTTAATAATTTTCCACAGTTTGTTATGATCCACACAGTCAAAGGCTTTGCCATAGTCAATAAAGCAGAAGTAGATGTTTTTCTGGAACTCTTTAGCTTTATCATGATACAGTAGATGTTGAAAATTTGATCTCTGGTTCCTCTGCCTTTTCTAAATCCAACTTGAACATCTGGAAGTTCACAGTTCATGTACTGTTGAAGTCTGAATTGGAAAATCTTGAGCATAACTTTGCTAGCATGTGAGATGAGTGCAATTGTGCAGTAGTCTGACCATTCTTTGGCATTGCCTTTCTTTGGGATTGAAATGAAAACTGACCTTTTCCAGTCCTGTGGCCACTGCTGAGTTTTCCAAATTTGCTGGCATACTGAGTGCAGCACTTTCATAGCATCATCTTTTAGGATTTGGAATAGTTCAACTGGAATTCCATCACCTCCTCTAGCTTTGTTCATAGTGATGCTTCTTAAGGCCCACTTGACTTTGCATTCTAGGATGTCTGACTCTAGGTGAGTGATCACACCATCATGGTTATCTGGGTCATGAAGATCTTTTTGTACAATTCTTATGTGTATTCTTGCCATGTCTTCTTAATATCTTTGCCTCTATTAGGTGCATACCCTTTCTGTCCTTTATTGTGCCCATCTTTGCATGAAATGTTCCCTTGGTACCTCTAATTTTCTTGAAAAGATCTCTGGTCTTTCCCATTCTACTGTTTTCCTCTATTTCTTTGCATTGATTGCTGAGGAAGGCTTTCGTCTCTCTCCTTGCTATTCTTTGGAACTCTGCATTCACATGGGAATATCTTTTCCTTTCTCCTTTACCTTTTGCATCTTCTCTTTTCTCAGCTACTTGTAAGGCCTCCACAGACAATCATTTTGCCTTTTTGCATTTCTTTTTCTTGGAGATGCTCTTGATCCCTGCCTCCTATACAGTGTCATGAACCTCCGTCCATAGTTTTCCAGGCACTCTGTCTATCAGATCTAATCCCTTGAATCTATCTGTCACTTCCACTGTATAATCCTAAGGGATTTGATTTAGGTCATACCTGAATGGTCTAGTGGTTTTCCCTACTTTCTTAAAATTAGGTCTGTATTTGGCAATAAGGAGTTCATGATCTGAGCCACAGTCAGTTCCTGGTCTTGTTTTTGCTGACTGTATAGAACTTCTCCATCTTTGGCTGCAAAGAATAAAATCAATCTGATTTTGGTATTGACTATCTGGTGATGTCCATGTGTAGAGTCTTCTCTTGTGTTGTAGGAAAAGGGTGTTTGCCATAACCAGTGCGTTCTCTTGGCAAAACTCTGTTAGACTTTGACCTGCTTTGTTTTGTACTCTAAGGCAAAATTTGCCTGTAACGCCAGGTATTTCTTGACTTCCTACCTTTGCATCCAGTCCCCTGTAATGAAAAGGACATCTTTTTGGATGTTAGTTCTAGAAGGTCTTGTAGATCTTTATAGAACCATTCAACTTCAACTTTTTCTGCATTAGTGGGTGGGACATAGACTTGGATTACTGTGATATTGAATGGTTTGCCTTGTAAGTGAACAGAGATCATTCTGTCATTTCTGAGATTGCATCCATGTACTGCATTTCGGATTTGTTTGTTTACTATGATGGCTACTCCATTTCTTCTAAGTGATTCTTGCCCACAGTAGTAGATATAATCACTGCAGATGGTGACTGCAACCATGAAATTAGAAGACGCTTACTCCTTGGAAGGAAAGTTATGACTAACCTAGATAGCATATTCAAAAGCAGAGACATTAATTACTTTGCCGACTAAGGTCCGTCTAGTCAAGGCTATGGTTTTTCCTGTGGTCATGCATGGATGTAAGAGTTGGACTGTGAAGAAGGATGAGCACTGAAGAATTGATGCTTTGGAACTGTGGTGTTGGAGAAGACTCTTGAGAGTCCCTTGGACTGCAAGGAGATCTAACCAGTCCATTCTGAAGGAGATCAACCCTGGGATTTCTTTGGAAGGACTGATGTTGAAGCTGAAACTCCAGTACTTTGGCCACCTCATGCAAAGAGTTGACTCATTGGAAAAGACTCTGATGCTGGGAGGGATTGGGGGCAGGAGGAGAAAGGGACGACCAAGGAAGAGATGGCAGGATGGCATCACAGACTTGATGGATGTGAATCTAAGTGAACTCTGAGAGGTGGTGGTGGTGAATAGGGAGCCCTGGCGTGCTGCGATTCATGGGGTCGCAAAGAGTCAGACACGACTGAGTGACTGAACTGAACTGAAGTTAAATTCACCCATTCCAGTTCATTTTAGTTCGCTGATTCCTGAAATGTCGATGTTCACTCTTGCCATCTCCCATTTGACCATTTCCAATTTGCCTTGATTCATGGACCTAACATTCCAGGTTCCTATGCAGTATTGCTCTTTACAGCATTGGACTTTACTTCCATCACTGGTCACATACACAACTGAGTGTTGTTTTTGCTTTGACTCCATCTCTTCATTCTTTTTGGAGTTATTTCTCCACTGCTCTCCAGTAGCATATTGGGCACCTACTGACCTGGGGAGTTGATCTTTCAGTGTCCTATCTTTTTGCCTTTTCACACTGTTCATGAGGTTCTCAAGGCAAGAATATTGAAGTGATTTGCCATTTCCTTCTCCAGTAGACCACATTTGTTCAGAACTCTCCATCATGACCCGTCCATCTTGGGTGGCCCTACATGGCATGGCTCATAGTTTCACTGAAGGCTGTGGTCCATGTGATCAGATTGGTTAGTTTTCTGTGAATGTGATTTTCATTCTGTCTCCCCTCTGATGGAGAAGGATAAGAGGCTTATGGAAGCTTCCTGCTGGGAGAGACTGACTATAGGGGAAACTGGGCCTTGTTCTGATGGGTGGGGCCATGCTCAATAAACCTTTTAATCCAATTTTCGGTTGATGGGCGGGGCTGTGTTCCCTCCCTGTTGTTTGACCTGAGGCCAAACTATGGTGGAGGTAATGAAGATAATGGCGACCTCCTTCAAAAGGTCCCATGATGCACTGCGGCACTCAGTGCCCCAGCCCTGCAGCAGGCCACGGCCGACCCACACTTCTCCTAGAGACTCCTGGACACTCACGGGCAAGTCTGGGTCAGTCTCTCGTGGGGTCACTGCTCCTTTCTCCTAGGTCTTGTGTGCACAAGCTTTTGTTTGTGCCCTCCAAGAGCCTGTTTCCCCAGTCCTGTGTAAGTTCTGGAGTCTCTAAGGTGGGGTTGATAGCGACCTCCTCCAAGAGGGCTTATGCCATACCCAGGTCTACTGCACCCAGAGCCCTTACCCCTGCAGCAGGCCATTGCTAACCCATACCTCCACAGGAGACACTCAAAGACAGTTCTGGCTCAGTCTCTGTGAGGTCTCTGGGTCCTGGTGTGCACAAGGTTTGTTTGAGCCCTCTGAGCATCTCTGGCGGCTGTGGGGTTTGATTTTAAATGTGTTTTCACCCCTTCTATTGTCTTACTTAGGTTTCTCCTTTGCCCTTGGATGTGGGGTATCTTTTTTGGTGGGATCCAACATTCTCCTGTCGATGGTTGTTCAGCAGTGAGTTGTAATTTTGGAGTTCTCAGAGGACAAAAGAAGTGCTCATCCTTCTACTCTGCCATCTTGGAGTCAAATATAAATCATACTTCTAGTTTTCATTACAATCCCAAAGAAAGGCAATGCTAAAGAATGCTCAAACTACCACACAATTGCACTCATTTCACATGTTAGTAAAGTAAAGCTTAAAATTCTCCAAGCCAGGCTTCAGCAATACATCAACTGTGAACTTCCAGATGATCAAGCTGGTTTTAGAAAAGGCAGAGGAACCAGAGATCAAATTGCCAATATCCACTGGATCATGGAAAAAGCAAGAGAGTTCCAGAAAAACCATCTACTTCTGCTTTATTGACTAGGCCAAAGCCTTTGACTGTGTGGATCACAATAAACTGGAAAATTTTGAAAGAGATGGGAATACCAGACCACCTGACCTGCCTCTTGAGAAACCTGTATGCAGGTCAGAAAGCCACAGTTAGAACTGGACATGGAACAACAGACTGGTTCCAAATAGGAAAAGGAGTACATCAAGGCTGTATATTGTCACCCTGCTTATTTACCTTGTATGCAGAGTACATCATGAGAAATGCTGGGCAGGAAGAAGTACAAGCTGGAATCAAGATTACTGGGAGAAATATCAATAACCTCAGATATGCAGATGACACCACCCTTTTGGCAGAAAGTGAAGAGGAGCTAAAGAGCCTCTTGATGAAAGTGAAAGAGGAGAGTAAAAAGTTGGCTTAAAGCTCAACATTCAGAAAACGAAGATCATGGCATCGGATCCCATCACTTCATGGGAAATAGATGGGAAACAGTGGAAACAATGGCTGACTTTATTTTTGGGGGCTCCAAAATCACTGCAGATGGTGACTGCAGCCATGAAATTAAAAGACGCTTACTCCTTGGAAGGAAAGTTATGACCAACCTAGACAGCATATTAAAAAGCAGAGATTACTTTGCTGACTAAGGTCCGTCTAGTCAAGTTTATGGTTTTTCCAGCGGTCATGTATGGATGTGGGAGTTGGACTATAAAGAAGACTGAGTGCTGAAGAATTGATGCTTTTGAACTGTGGTGTTGGAGAAGACTCTTGAGAGTACCTTGGACTGCAAGGAGATCCAACAAGTCCATCCTAAAGGAGGTCAGTCCTGGGTGTTCATTGGAAGGACTGATGTTGAAGCTGAAAGTCCAGTACTTTGGCCACCTCATGCAAAGAGCTGACTCATTTGAAAAGACCCTGATGCTGGGAAAGATTGAGGGCAAGAGGAGAAGGGGATGACAGGATGAGATGGCTCGATGGCATCACTGACTCAATGGACATGGGTTTGGGTGAACTCCAGGAGTTTGTGATGGACAGGGAGGCCTGGCGTGCTGTGGTTCATGGGGTCGCAAAGAGTCAAACACTACTGAGTTACTGAACTGAACTGAAGAGCATGAGAAAGAGTATTGTCATGTTCAACAGCTATAACCGAAATTATTCTTAAAAGGTCAGAAATTCTCTGAGACACGTCCAGATTCTCTGTTCCAAAGCATGGCCAGCACCACACACACCTCATTTCCCCAGAAGTCTGTGTGTGTCCAGGGGTCTCCAGTGGGGGTGTGGGTCAACAGTAGCCTAATGGTCACAGTCTCTCTCTGTTTTTATTACTGGAAAGGCCCTAATTTCTCTATAATTTCTCTATGACTTTCGAAGAACAGTTTTTTTCTGGATAGAGGATTTTTGTTCAATAGGTTTTTTTTTTTCTTTTAGCACTTTGAGTATATATACTCATTGTCTTAGGGTTCTGAGTTCCTAATGAGAAATTTCATTATCTTGTTTAGAATCCTGTCTATGTGATCGTTCTCTCTCTTTCTTGAAACTTTCAATATCCTCTCTTTGTCTTTGTCTTTTGAAAGCATGAGTATTATGGGTCTCTTTGAGGTCATCTTAGGGTGCGTTGAGATTTTGTCACGTTTATATTCACATCTTTAATCAAATTCTGATAGTTTTCTGCCATTATTTTTTCAAATGTTCTCTCTCTCTCTGCTATCTTCTCTACATTGTCTCTTTCTGAGAGTCCTACATTGTATATGCTGGTACATCTGTTGGTGTTCCACTGTTCCAAAGATTTTTAGGCTCTGTTCATTTTTCTTTAGTCTTTTCTCTTCCTGTTTCTCAGAGACACTAATTTCCATTATCCTGTATTCAAGTTCTCTGATCCTTTCTTCTTTTGGTCAAATGTGCCTCCCATGGATTTTAAAGTCCATTATTATACTTTGCAACTCCAGAAGTTCCTTGAGATTTCTTTCTATTTCTTCTGCCTCCTGTTTGAGATTTCCATGTTTCACACATAGTCTCCATATTCTCTTGACTTCATGATTTCTTCCTTTAGTTCTTTAAACATCCTTAAGCCAGTCATTTTGTTTTTATTTTTCAAATATTACTGAGGGCCTACCCGTGGGGGTTAAGCAGGAGGCCTCTGTGAAGTCAAAGCAGGCGCCAGTGGAAAGGCATTATTTGGCCTTCTGGAGGCAGTTTGTTGGTACGGCCACATTTGTTCTTGTGGCAGTTGGCAGCATGAAGATTTAGGTGAGCATACCTAGATATGGGCATCCCTAAATGGGAGATCATTTGTAGCAGTATATTTTGGGGCGACTTGCAGAAGGAAGTTCTCAGTGATGCCACCCCACAGGCAAAGCACCAAATGCAAGGCAGATTTTTTTTAAATTGCTGATTAATGGCTCTGTGCTGAATATCAGCCTGATGTACAAACTGAAAAATATTTCAGGTCTTTCCTGAGCCATTCCCTAGGCATACATGATCACTTTCTTATTTTCCTGCATGTGCCATTGCTTTTGAATGTCCTAGGATTTAATGTCTGGCCCCTATAAGGGGAAAAATTAAAAGTGAAGTGGGGAACAAAGGGCACTTGATATTTAAGCCTCTTGAAAGTTGCTTCAGCCAGGGCAGAAAGGGATTACAAAAGTAGGGGAGAGGTGTGTCAAAATGGCTACCTGTTTCTTTGTCTAATTATCTGTGATCGGAAGCAGCTATTAGTGATAAGAACACAGATCCTCATATTTGGAGGACAGGGTCCTTTTTGAACACCTTGACTCCCACAGGCAACTTGTAAGCTGCTCTGGGGACACATGCAGAGAACCCTGCCACACTGCTACGGGTGAGGATGGGTAGCTACCACTGTGCTAAGGTAAGAGTTGACAGGGACCAAATAAGCCAATTTACCCTAAGTCTTCACTTGGACATTGTGTGCCATCAACAGAAGTCAGAGTTCCAAAAGAGTGACATCAGGCAGATTCTACCCATGCAATTGTTATCAAGGTGGGGAGAAAGATTCCTTATGCCTCTTAAATTGCCATCATCCCAGAAATAAACATTACAATCTAGAGTCAATGAGTGAGTCTTGTAGAAGGTCAGCTGGAAGCAGATAGGGTATATTTAACTTAATCAATTAGAAATAATGGAACATTCAGTGAATATTTATAGAGAGAGACCCTGCTAGGTACTTTGAAGAATGCCAAAAGTTTAATACACGGGTTCTTCCTGAAGAGGTTATATCCTTCTTGAGAAATACAGCGTATACAGAGAGGCATCAAAGAATAATAGTGAGAAGAAGTATCAAATACATAAAATCACTCACAATCATTACAGTGAACTTCCAGAAGGAGGAGCGTATATTGTGAATTTAAATCATCAGAGAAGATTTCATCAAGTAGGAGTATTCCTGTGCTACTCCTAGGAAGGTGAAGACATACCTTGGAGATATTACAGGTTCAGTTCCAGACCACTGCAATAGAGCAAGTCAAATGAATTTTTACATATGCTTACACTTAAAGCTCAACATTCAGAAAATGAAGATCATGGCATCTGGTCCCATCACTTCGTGGGAAATAGATGGGGAAACAGTGTCAGATTTTATTTTGGGGGCTCCAAATCACTGAAGATGGTGACTGCAGCCATGAAATTAAAAGACGCTTACTCCTTGAAAGGAAAGTTATAACCAACCTAGATAGCATATTGAAAAGTAGAGACATTACTTTGCCAAAAAAGGTCCGTCTAGTCAAGGCTATGGTTTTTCCAGTGGTCATGTATGGATATGAGAATTGGACTGTGAAGAAGACTGAGCACTGAAAAATTGATGCTTTTGAACTGTGGTGTTGGAGAAGACTCTTGAGAGTCCCTTGGGCTGCAAGGAGATCCAACCAGTCCATTCTGAAGGAGATCAGCCCTGGGATTTCTTTGGAGGGAATGATGCTGAAGCTGAAACTCCAGTACTTTGGCCACCTCATGCAAAGAGTTGACTCATTGGAAAAGACTCTGATGCTGGGAGAGGTTGGGGGCAGGAGGAGAAGGGGACGACAGAGGATGAGATGGCTGAATGGCATCACTGACTCAATGGACGTGAGTTTGAATGAACTCCGGGAGTTAGTGATGGACAGGGAGGCCTGGCGTGCTGCAATTCATGGGGTCGTAAAGAGTTGGACACGACTGAGCGACTGAACTGAACTGCACTGAACACTATACCATAGCCTACTAAGTCTGTAATGGAATTATGTCTAAAGAATGTGCGTACCTTAATTTTTAAATGCATTTGCCAAAAATTGTTAGGGCTTCCCTGGTGACTCAGATGGTAAAGAATCTGCCTGCAATGTGGGAGACCCAGGTTCAATCCCTGGGGTGGGATGATCCCCTGGCGAAGGGAATGGTCATAATCTGAATCTTCAGTGAGTCATATTAGTAACATTAAATAGTGTTGATCACAGATGACCACAACAAATATAATAGTAGTAATAAGTTTGAAATATGTGATATTTATCAAAATGTGACAATAGAAATGAATGTGAGCAAACCTTGTTAGGAAAATGGCACAAGTGAACTTGTTTGATGCAGGGTTGCTGCACACCTTCAGTCTGTTAAAATCTCAAAAAGTTAAGAGCAATAAAATAAGGTGGGTGTGTATTCTGATCTAAAAAAATATTAATAAAAGTTAAAATTTGCCTAGTACTCACTATGTGCCAGAGACTAACCCATCCAGTCCTCAGAACAATCCCATGAGTTATGCAGGGGAAGCATTAACGAAGCATTAAGGGATTTCCCCGGAGAAGGAAATGACAACCCACTCCAGTATTCTTGCCTAGAGAATCCCGTGGACAGAGGAGCCTGGTGGGCTGCTGTCCAGGAGGTCGCACAGAGTCAGACACGACTGAAGGGACTTAGCAGCAGCGGCAGCAAGGGATTTCCCAAGCTCAAGTCCGTCATGGAGCTGGAACTTGAATCCAGGCAGGCAAGTTCTAGGGCCCTGATCTCTCTGCTCAGTCCTTACTGAGCAAAATGGTGTGAGCAAAGAGTAGAAGTCAGTATGTAATACACTTGCCAGAGGGAGCAGAGGGGCTGCACTGACCAGCGTGACAGGAATTTACACATTTTACTGTAGGCCAGAGTGGGGCCACATGCGGAAACTCTGTTTGGTTGAGTTGCAGATTTAGGACATCCATTATATTAAGAAATTCCTCACTCAAGTTACTATAGTACAGAAAAACCATCATATAAAACATTTTTGATTATTATATACATCTTGTAATTGCTTAAAGGACATGCTAACTTTTTTCTCTCATTTAGTTTTTATCTGATTGGAGCAAAAATTATATATTGTGAAATTTCTGGAGATAATGTGAGCTGGAGTGATAATCTCCCAATTTGTGAAAGTAAGTATGTCTTCTGTTTAGAATACAGAGCAGCAGTTCTCAAACTTTATGACCTAAGGTGATGGCACCCCACTCCAGTATTCTTGCCTGGAGAATCCCATGGACAGAGGAGACTGGTAGGCTGTGGACCATGGGGTCGCGAAGAGTCGGACACAACTGAGCGACTTCCCTTTCACGTTTCACTTTCAGGCACTGGAGAAGGAAATGGCAACCCACTCCAGTGTTCTTGCCTGGAGAATCCCAGGGATGGGGGAACCTGGTGGGCTGCTGTCTATGGGGTCGCACAGAGTCGGACAAAACTGAAGCGACTTAGCAGCAGCATGCTTTTAAATTAACATAGACACCAAAGAACTTCTCTTCATATGGGTTATGTCTCTTGATATTTACTATACTGCAATTAAAAATGAAAAGTTTTAAAAATAATTATTAATTCATTTTTAAGAAGTGTTAGCTGCAATACATATAAATATATGCAACATATTTTTGTGAAAAGTGAAAATTTTCCAAAACAAATAGTGGGAATTGCATCATTGTTTTATATCTTTGCAAGTTACTTCAATATCTGGTTTAAAGGATCTAGTCTACTGGAAAATCAGATAGCTGTATATGAAAAATTCAACCATACATCATCGGGATGAAAGTGAAAAATGACAGTGATACTCAATATTAATGTGAACAACCTATTTGTGAATGGAGATATTTATAAATCATAAAGTATTTTTCAGCTAGCACTGAGTTACCTTTTAATCACAAGTATATTTTGACATTAAATTGTCAGTATCTTTCATGATGATAAGAGCAAAACTTAGCACGGCCTTGCAGATAAATATGTATTTCATATTTCAGAAAATAAGTTTTTTCTACATTAATGGCTTGAATTTGGGATAATACATATTCACCTAGAGACTTTCTTCTAAACGGATATTGAATTCACAACTGGAGTATATTGATCATATGTTAATGAATTATATGAAGGCAATTCATAGGACTTTGCTAATGCTGTCTTAATATTTTACTTTTACTTCATGTCCTTTTTCCTCCCTTTTAAAGTAATTCTGTGTGCAGCACCTGGAAATATAACAAATGGAAGATTCACCCATTATAAGGAAGTATATCAGTACAGTGAAGTAGTAATATATAAGTGTGATCCTTCAAATGGACCAGATGAATATTCTCTTATTGGAGAAACCACCCTTATTTGTGTTGATCATAACAGATGGAGCAGTGACCCACCAGAGTGTAAAGGTAATAATATTTCCATGTATTTCCTCCTGAGTCTAAATACTGTGAAAGCACTTCAAAAGTATTTTTATCTACAAGTAAACAAAAGATTCCTGTGTAATTGACCTCTAATTTAATTTAATATTGCTCAAATCAAATTTTAAAAGTTCTAATTGTAGAGTCTCCCAGCAGTCACTCAGCATGTTCTCGGCAATTCAGCTTATACATCATGCGCTACTGTGGATGTGCACGAGCTAGAACTTTTGGATTTTTGTTGTTGTTTGTTTGCATGCATCAGAAAACTCAACACACCATGGCTTAAGAAATAAAGTTTTATCTTGTAGTATAAAACCTCTGAGAGTGTGGGCTACAGGAACATTAAAAGATTAACCTTCTCACTGATGAGATTGTTAAACTCTGGACAAAGCTTATTTTAACAACTTCACCGTAACTAAAAGTGGAGAGACACTACAGGGGATGTGCCTCTTGATGAAGGATCCACTGAATGATAGCAAAATAATTATTTTCTCCCAGTGTACAATGGGACATTCTGTAATATCATTTTCAGGTAATATTTTTAACATATTTATTTCCAAAATATTGAAACTAGTACCAGAACATCAACCTGATCACAATGGGATGATTGTAGAAATCAATCCAAATACTTGAAAAGTGTGCAAGACACTTTTAAGTAACCCACGAGTCAAAGAAGCAGTCACAGGGAAATAGAAGCTGTTTTTAATTGATTAAAAATGAAGAGCATATTAATATACAAAAATTTGTGGGATACAGGAAAAGTTTTGTAAACGTTTTGCTCAGAGGATATTTATAATGTGAAATACTTATGTTGGAAAAACAGAAAAGTCTCAAATCAGTCATCTATGCTTCTACCATTAGAAATTTAAAAAGAAGAGCAAATTAAATTGAAAACAAGAAAACAAAAGGAAATAATAAAATTACAAAGCCATGAAATTGAAAAGAGAAACAAACCAGAGATAATCAAAGAAATTAGCCTGGATTTTGGAGAATATGGACAAAACAGATAAATCCATAGACAGTCTGACAGGAAAACAAAGATAAAATCACTGATATTAAGATTGAAAAAGAGACCATCATAAAATATCCTATAGATGTTTAAAGAATAATAAAGAAAAAAACAAACCACTGTGTGCCTATAAATTTGACAACTTAAACCTTCTTACAAAGAGTACTGCAAACCATGTATCCTTACTGGTGAACTCTACCAAACGTTTAAGCAATAAATAATGGCAGTTCTACACAAAGCCACTGGGCCTCCCCAGTGGCTCAGCAGTAAAGAATCCGCCTGCAGTGCAGAAGCGTCAGGGGCCACAGGTTCCATCCCTGGGTTGGGAAGATCCCCTTGAGGATGGCATGGCAACTCACTCCAGTATTCTTGCCTGGAGAATCCTGTGAACAGAGGAGCCTGAGGGGTTACAGTCCATAGGGTCACAAAGAATTGGACACGACTGAAATGACTTAGCGTGCACACACACACACAAACACAAAGCCTTTAAAAAATACAAGAGGAGAGAATCTTTCACAATTCATTTCAAGGATAGCATTGCCCTGATGCAAAAACCACGTTTACAACATAATGAGTCCACATTTACATACATAACAAGATGATCACCATGATGTCTAGTTCCCATCTGTCACCATTTAAAGTAAGTGCAGAATTGTTGACTGTATTGTCTAGTCTGTGTATCATAACCTCATAATTTATTTTATAACTAGAGGATTTTGCATTTTAATCTACTTATTTTCCTCCTCTTTCCAGCCACCTCCTCTCTGCCAATTGTTAGTTCTCTGTATTCAAGAATCTGTTTCCTTTTTGTTTTATTAGTTTATTTTTTTCATTTTGTAGATCCCACATATAACTGAAATCACACAGTGTTTCTCTGACTGACATGTTTCACGTTGCATAATTCCCACTATGTCCATCAATGCTGTTTCAAATGGCAAGATTTCATTCTTTTTATGACTAGGTATGGAAAATTCTGAAAGCGATGGGAATACCAGACCACCTAACCTGCCTTTGAGAAATCTGTATGCAGGTCAGGAAGCAACAGTTAGAACTGGACATGGAACAACAGACTGGTTCCAAATAGGAAAAGGAGTACGTCAAGGCTGTATATTGTCACCCTGCTTATTTAACTTCTATGCAGAGTACATCATGAGAAATGCTGGACTAGAAGAAACACAAGCTGGAATCAAGATTGCCAGGAGAAATATCAATAACCTCAGATATGCAGATGATACCACCCTTATGGCAGAAAGTGAAGAACTAAAGAACCTCTTGATGAAAGTGAAAGAGGAAAGCGAAAAAGTTGGTTTAAAGCTCAACATTCAGAAAACAAAGATCATGGCATCCAGTCCCATCACTTCATGGCAAATAGGTGGAGAAACAGTGGAAGCAGTGTCAGACTTTATTTTTGGGCTCCAAAATCACTGCAGATGGTGACTGCAGCCATGAAATTAAAAGATGCTTACTCCTTGGAAGAAAAGTTTGACCAACCTAGATAGCATATTCAAAAGCAGAGACATTACTTTGCCGACTAAGGTCCGTCTAGTCAAGGCTATGGTTTTTCCTGTGGTCATGTATGGATGTGAGAGTTGGACTGTGAAGAAGGCTGAGCACCGAAGAATTGATGCTTTTGAACTGTGGTGTTGGAGAAGACTCTTGAGAGTCCCTGGGACTGCAAGGAGATCCAACCACTCCATTCTAAAGGAGATCAGCCCTGGGATTTCTTTGGAAAGACTGATGCTAAAGCTGAAACTCCAGTACTTTGGCCACCTCATACGAAGAGTTGACTCATTGGAAAAGACTCTGATGCTGGAAGGGATTGGAGGCAGGAGGAGAAGGGGATGACAGAGGATGAGATGGCTGGATGGCATCACTTACTCGATGAACGTGAGTAATCCAGGAGATGGTGATGGACAGGGAAGCCTGGCGTGCTGCAATTCATGGGGTTGCGAAGAGTCAGACATGACTGAGCTACTGAACTGAACTGAATATTCCATTTTATATGTACCATATCTTCTTTATTCATTATTCTATCAGGACACTTAGGTTGCTTTCATATCTTAAGTATTGCAAAAAAAAAAAAAGCTGTAATGAAAAAAGGGCTGCACAAATCTTTTCAAATTAGTGTTTTGTCTTCTTTGGGTTAATACCCAGAAGTAAAATTACTGGATCATATGGTAGTTCTATTTTTCTCAGTCTACGGCTCATTTTATTTATTCCTACACAGTATCTTTGGAAGCAAAATGTAACTATTCTTCGAATGTGTAATAGAATTCATCTACGAACCCACGGAGTCCTAGATTTTGTTTGCTGGAAATTATTTACTAATTCAATTTCATTACTAGTAATTGCTCTATCCCCATTTTCTATTTGGAGATGGCAATGGCATCCCACTCCAGTACCCTTGTCTGGAAAATCCCATGGATGAGGGAGCCTGGTGGGCTGTAGTTCATGGGGTCACGAAGAGTCAGACACAACTGAGGGACTTCACTTTCACTTTTCACTTTCATGTATTGGAGAAGGAAATGGGAACCCACTCCAGTGTTCTTGCCTGGAGAATCCCAGGGACGGGGGAGCCTGGTGGGCTGCCGTCTATGGGGTTGCACAGAATTGGACATGACTGAAGCGACTTAGCAGCAGCAGCAGCATTTTCTATTTCTTCTTGACTCAGCATTGGCAGATAATATTTTTAAGGAATTTATTCACTTATTCCAGGTTTTCCAATTTTGGATATATAATTATTCATAGTATTCTCTTATGATCCTTTGTATTTCTGTGGTATTGATAGCAACCTCTCTTTTATTTTTTATTTATTTGGATCCTTTCTTTTGTTTCTTGATGAGTATGGCTAGATGTTTGTCAGTTTTATCTTCTCAATGAGCCAGCTGTTATTTTCATTGATTTTCAGTCTCAATTTCATTTATTTCCACTCTTTTCTTTATTATTTTAACCTTCCACACACTTGCAGAGAGGGTTGTTCTATTTTTGTATATAGGTGTAAATTTAGATTGTTCACCTGAGATTATTCTTGTTCTTAAGGTAGGCCTGTATGGCTACAAACTTCTGTCTTAGAACTGTTTTTCCTGTGTTACATAGATTTGGAATGGATTGTCTCTATTTTCGTTAGTCTTAGGATATCTTTGGAGAAGGCAATGGCACCTCACTCTAGTATTCTTGCCTGGAAAATCCCATGGATGGAGGAGCCTGGTAGGCTGCAGTCCACGGGGTCGCTAGGCGTCGGACACGACTGAGCGACTTCCCTTTCACTTCTCACTTTCATGCATTGGAGAAGGAAATGGCAACCCACTCCAGTGTTCTTCCAGGAGAATCCCAGGGACGGGGGGAGCCTGGTGGGCTGCCGTCTATGGGGTCGCACAGAGTCGGACACGACTAAGTGACTTAGCAGCAGCAGGATATCTTTTATTTCCTTTGTAATTTCTTCAGTTAACTACTGATCGTTTGTAACGTGTTTCTTTTGATCTCCATGTGTTTTTGGCCATTTTTCTTCTGGTGGTTGATTTGTAGTTTCATACTCTCGTGGCTGGAAGAGGTGTTGGACCACAGATTCAAATGTAAAACCTAAACTGTAAGATTTATAAGAAAACAGAAAATATTTGTGAGTTAGCAGAGGTTTCTTCAAAAACCTTAAAAGCATTATTCTTTAAAGAAAAAAAAAGATTGCTTTTGCTATTCGAGGTTTTTTGTATTTCCATACAAATCTTGAGATTATTCGATCTAGTTCTGTGAAAAATACTGCTGGTAGCTTGATGGGAATTGCATTGAATCTGTAGATTGCTTTGGGTAGTATACTCATTTTCACTATATTGACTCTTCTGACCCATGAGCATGATATATTTCTCCATCTATTAGTGTCTTCTTTGATTTCTTTCATCAGTGTTTTATAGTTTTTGAAATATAGGTCTTTAGTTTCTTTAGGTAGGAATATTCCTATGTATTTTATTCTTTTCGTTGCAATGGTGAATGGAATTGTTTCCTTAACTGGAGGAATCAACTTGCCTGACTTCAGGCTCTACTACAAAGCCACAGTCATTAAGACAGTATGGTACTGGCACAAAGACAGAAATATAGATCAATGGAACAAAAGAGAAAGCCCAGAGATAAATCCACACACCTATGGACACCTTATCTTCGACAAAGGAGGCAAGAATATACAATGGAGTAAAGACAGTCTCTTTAACAGGTGGTGCTGGGAAAACTGGTCAACCACTTGTAAAAGAATGAAACTAGACCTCTTTCTAACACCATACACAAAAATAAACTCAAAATGGATTAAAGATCTAAATGTAAGACCAGAAACTACAAAACTCCTAGAGGAGAACATAGGCAAAACACTCTCCGACATAAATCACAGCAGGGTCCTCTATGATCCACCTCCCAGTATACTGGAAATAAAAGCAAAGATAAACAAATGGGATCTAATTAAAATTAAAAGCTTCTGCACAACAAAGGAAACTATAAGCAAGGTGAAAAGACAGCCGTCTGAATGGGAGAAAACAATAGCAAATGAAACAACTGACAAACAACTAATCTCAAAGATATATAAGCAACTTATGCAGCTCAACTCCAGAAAAATAAACGATCCAATCAAAAAATGGGCCAAAGAACTAAATAGGCATTTCTCCAAAGAAGACATACGGATGGCTAACAAACACATGAAAAGATGTTCAACATCACTCATTATCAGAGAAATGCAAATCAAGACCACAATGAGGTACCATTTCACACCAGTCAGAATGGCTGCGATCCAAAAGTCTACAAGCAATAAATGCTGGAGAGGGTGTGGAGAAAAGGGAACCCTCTTACACTGTTGGTGGGAATGCAAACTAGTACAGCCACTATGGAAAACAGTATGGAGATTCCTTAAAAATTGCAAATAGAACTGCCTTATGACCCAGCAATCCCACTGCTGGGCATACACACCGAGGAAACCAGAATTGAAAGAGACACATGTATCCCAATGTTCATTGCAGCACTGTTTATAATAGCCAGGACATGGAAGCAACCTAGATGTCCATCAGCAGATGAATGGATAAGAAAGCTGTGGCACATATACACAATGGAGTACTACTCAGCCCTTAAAAAGAATAAATTTGACTCAGTTCTAATGAGATGGATGAAATTGAAACTGATTATACAGAGTGAAGTAAGCCAGAAAGAAAAATACCAGTACAGTATACTGACACATATATATGGAATTTAGAAGACAGTAATGATGACCCTATACGTGAGACAACAAAAGAGACACAGAGGTATAGAGCGGACTTTTGGACTCTGAGGGAGAGGGAAAGGGTGGGATGGTTTGGGAGAATGGCATTGAAACATGTATACTATCTTGTAAGAAATGAAGCGCCAGTCTATGTTCAATGCAGGATGCAGGATGCATGGGGCTGGTGCACAGGATGATTCAGGTAGATGATGTGGGGTGGGAGGTGGGAGGGGGCTTCGGCATTGGGAGATTGTGTTCACCTGTGGCTGATTCATGTCAATGTATGGCAAAACAAATACAGTATTGTAATTTAAGAATAAATAAATAAATAAAAATTTTTTAAAATGTAAATGCATGAAGAGTGAAAAAAACAGAAAATAAAAAGACTGGATTTCTTAAAAACTGAGAACTTCTTTCAAACACACTGTTTGAAGAAAGAAAAAACTTGTCATAGACTGGGAGAAAATATTTGTTAGGAACATTTCTGAATGGACTTCTACCTATGATGTATAAAGAACTCTCAAGACACAATAAGAAGAAAGCGGCCCAGTTTACCAAAAAGGGGTAACATTTGGATAGAATTTTTCTCACCAAAGAAGAGTGTGGATGTTTAAAAAGTACATGAAATGTTGCTCAATATCATTACTAATAACAGAAATGTAGTTTAAAACCATGATGAGGAACCACCAAGAACTTATTAGAATGCATGAAATTAAAAAGAAAAATTAACAATTCCATGTTTTGATGAGGATATGTTATATTTGGGACTCTGATAACACTGCTGATGAGAATGCAAGTGGTATGCATTTGGAACACAATTTAGCAACTTCTCATACAATTAAACATATATTTAAGGTTCAATTAGCTACCCAGGGTAAAATGAAAACATGTACACATAAATCTGCATGAGAATATACATAGTATCCTTAGTCATAATCATCCTATACTGGAAACATCTCTTATGTCCTTGAACTGGTAAATGGAGGAACACCATTGGTACATACAGATAGTTATAATACTCTGAAGGAAAGGATGATGAGCTTTTAATTCAGACAACAGAAATGAATCTCAAATGCATTGTCCTAAGTAAGTCAAACTCAGAGGATGTGATTCCGTATGACATTCTGGAAAAGCGACACTATTGTACTCACTCAGTTGTGTCCGACTCTATGAGACCCCATGGACTGCAGCACACTAGGCTTCCCTGTCCTTCACCATCTTCTGGAGCTTGCTGAGACTCATGTCCATTGAGTCAGGGATGCTATTCAATCATCTTGTCCTCTGTTGTCCATCCCCTATTCGGCCTGCCTTCAGTCTTTCTGAGCATCAAGGTTGTTTCCAATGAGCTGGCACTTCGCATCAGGTGGCCAAAGTACTGAGCTTCAGCTTCAGCATCAGTCCTTTTAATGAATATTCAGGATTGAGTTCTTTAGGATGACTGGTTTGATCTCTTTGCTGTCCAAAGGACTCTCAAGAGTCTATTCCAACACCATACAGTTCGAAAGCATAATTCTTTGGTGCTCAGCCTTCTTTATGGTCCAACTCTCACATCCATATATGACTACTGGAAAAACCATACCTTTGACTAGATGGACCTTTGTTGGCAAAGCAATGTCTCTGCTTTTTAATACGAGGTCTAGGTGTGTCATAGCTTTTATTCCAAGGAGGAGCATCTTTTAATTTCATGGCTGCAGTCACCATCTGCAGTGATTTTGGAGCCCAAGAAGATAAACCCTATCACTGTTTTCATTGTTTCCCCCATCTATTTGCCATGAAGTGATGGGACCGGATGGCATGATGTTCATTTTATAACTGTTGAGTTTTAAGCCATTTTTTTCATTCTCCTCTTTCACCTTCATAAAAGAGGCTTTTTGGTTCCTCTTTACTTTCTGCCTTAAGGGTGGTGTCCTCTGGATAGCTGAGGTTATTGATATTTCTTCCAGCAATCTTGATTCCAGCTTGTGCTTCATTCAGCTCAGGATTCCTCATGATGTACTCTGCATATAAGTTAAATGAGCACGGTGATAATATACAGCCTTGACGTACTCCTTTTCCTATTTGGAACCAGTCTGTTGTTCCATGTCCAGTTCTAACTGTTCCTCTTTGACCTGCATACATGCCGGGGTCCAGCCCCAGTGGATCCAGGGTGATTCGAAGGTGGGGACGGAGTAGGCATCCTAGAAAAAAAACTTATTTAATTACAGATATATAGAGAGATTAGAAACGGATAGTGTATTAGGAAAATTAGTGGAGAAAAACAGGCTGAATAACTGGTTTGCGTGGAATACTAATCACCACCTACGTAGGCCACAGGCGTCTTTCCATTCTCCTGAAGGAGAGGAGGCACTGAGGCCTTCCCGGTCCGATCTTAGAAGCCCAGGCAGAGTTAGTAGGCTTGGTGCGTACCCCCATACCAGATGGGAATTCAGCCAGGAAAACGGGGAGCAAGAAACAAACAACATGGGGGAATCAGTCTTTCCAGAAACTGATCCCATTTCTTTATTTTTCAGGTTTGTTTTTATACCTTTTGTTATACATAGGGATGAATACAGAGTCACGTGGGGGTCAGCAGACCTGACCCTTGTCACAATCAGGTGCTTCATATAAAATTATACAAAGGTCTTATGGGTGTTTACATCATCTTCTGACGATGAGGTCTGCTGACATTTTATGGCCCTTTCTGATACTGGTCAGTTAACCAGAAACTTATTTTTCCAGGGGTGATTTTTTCTTAAATCAGGCGCCACCCTCCAAATAAAGTTGCATTCCTATAGGGTGAGGGTGTAGTGAGTTACAATCAAGAAAGGAATTTACTTAACCTAAGGTTAACATGATTAATCTTAAAGGTTAATATTTATTTCTCCTATATATGCTTAAAGGTTAATATTTATTTCTCCTATATGGTAGTTATATTCATTATAAGGGCAGGGAATATGGAGATTTAGCAGCAAACATCAGCCCAACAAATGAAAATCCTTTCACCAATGTTCCCCTTAAGATCTACTTAGTCTTAAGACAGTGATAAAGTTACATTTTTACATAGCAAGGACACAGTGATTTATAACAAAGTACAGTGATCTATAACAAAAGAGAAAATTCATTAACTCAAAAGTCTAATATTGCTAACATCAAAAACTATTATATTTCCTTTTCTATATTCCAAATACATTGATTAATATATTCCCAGATGCCTAAGGATACGGAGGCCTGGCGGCAATCATTGACTCAAGGAGAGGAAAAAGGCCTATGCTAATTAAGACTTTCAAAATCCTCCAAACCTCTCTGTGCTGTTTATGGTTGAGAGGTCATCACACAAGCTAGTCTGTCAGCAGAGGTTTGACCTGAGACCTCCTTGTCATACCCAGGGCAGGGAATTAGCAGTCATTATTGGCAGGACAAATGAAAAAACCCTTTACCAATATAATTCTTAATCAACCCACTAATATATACTAATGATCTTCTAACTTCTCAAAAGAGTCTGTATTTAGAAAGTTTTAAAGCATCCCATGCCTCTCACAGTTGGGGGGGTTGTAAACAATCACATGCAGCCAGACTAACCTGATCAGGCAGGCCAGAGAACCTTCAGAGTTTGTAAGTTGAAACACTCTTGTCACGCCCAGGAATTTTTATTAACTGGAGCTGCAAGTTAACTCCTTCTCCGAGAGAAATGGTTATGGGGGAGAGCCCCCGTAAAGTACTCTGGTTTTGGGAGTAGATGCTCGGAAACAGGGGGGTTTCCTGAGGCTTGATCACGCCTTTGTGTATGCCAAGCTTCTTTCCTCATGACCTTTGCCATGAGCGGAGTTCCTCACACTGGCCCCCAGCACACACAGGTTTCTCAGGAGGCAGGTAAGGTGGTCTGGTATTCCCCTCTCTTTAAGAATTTTTCATAGTTTGTTGTGATCCACACAGTCAAAGGCTTTTGTGTAGACAATAAAGCAGAAGGAGATATTTTTCTGGAACTCTTGTCCTTTTTCAATGATCCAATGGATCTTGGCAATTTGATCACTGTTTCATTTGCCTTTTCTAAATCCAGCTTGAACATCTGGAAGTTCTCGGTTCATGTACTGTTGAAGGCTGGTTTGGAGAATAATGAGCATCACTCTGCCGGCCTGTGAGATGAGGGCAATTGTGCATTAATTTGAACATCTTTTGGCATTGCCTTTCTTTGGGATTGGAATGAAAACTGACCTTTTCCAGTCCTGTGGCCACTGCTGAGTTTTCCAAATTTGTTGGCATATTGAGTGCAGCACTTAACAGCATCATCTTTCAGGATTTGAAACAGCTCAACTGGATTTCCATCACCTCCACAAGCTTTGTTAGTGGTGATGCTTCCTAAGGCCCTCTTCACTTCACACTCCAAGATGTCTGGCTCTAGGTGAGTGATCACACCATCATGATTATCTGGGTCGTTAAGATCTTTTTAGAAAAGGGCTTGTGCATATTCTTGCCACCTCTTCTTAATATCTTTTGCTTCGGCTAGGTCCAGACCATTTCTGTCCTTTATCAAGCCCATCTTTGCATGAAATATTACCTTGGTATCTCTAATTTTCTTGAAGAGATCTCTAGTCTTTCCCATTCTATTGTTTTCCTCTATTTCTTTGCATTGATCACTGAGGAAGGCTTTCTTATCTCTCCTTGCTAGTATTTGGAACTCTGTATTGAGATATTTGTATCTTTCTTTTTCTCCTTTGCCTTTCACTTTTCTTCTTTTCTCAGCTATTTGTAAGGCCTCCTCAGACAGCCATTGCCTCTTTGCATTTCTTTTCCTTGGGGATGATTTTGATCACCTCCTCCTGTACAATGCCATGAACCATAGTTCTTCAGGTACTCTGTCAATCAGATATGATTCCTTGAATCTATTTGTCACTTCTACTGTATAATCATAAGGTATTTGATTTAGGTCATACCTTAATGACCTAGTGGTTTTCCCTACTTTCTTCAGTTTCAGTCTGAATTTGGTAATAAGGAGTTCATGATCTGAGCCACAGTCAGCTCCTGGTCTTTTTTTTTTTTTTGCTGATTGTACAGAGCTTCTCCATCTTTGGCTGCAAATAATATAATCAATCAGTATTGACTATCTGTTGATGTCCATGTGTAGTCATCTCTTGTGTTGTTGGAAGAGAGTGTTTGCCATGATCAGTGCATTCTCTTGGCCAAACTCTGCTAGACTTTGCCCTGCTTCATTCTGTACTCCAAGCCCAAGCTTGCCTATTACTCCAGGTATCTCTTGACTGCCTACCTTTGCATTCCAGCCCCCTGTGATGAAAATGACATATCTTTTTTTGGTGTTAGTTCTAGAAGGTCTTGTAGGTCTTCATAGAACCATTCACCTTCAGCTTCTTCAGCATTAGTGGTTGGGGCATAGACTTGGATTACTGTGATATTGAATGGTTTGCCTTGGAAATGACCAGAGATCATTCTGTCCTTGCACCCAAGTACTGCATTTCAGACTGTTTTGTTGACTATGAGGACTACTCCATTTCTTCTAAGAGATTCTTGCCCACAGTGGCAGATATAATGTTCTTCTGAATTAAATTTGCCCATTCCAGTCCATTTTAGTTCACTGATTCCTAAATTGTCGATGTTCACTCTTGCCATCTCCTGTTTGACCACTTCCAATTTACCTTGATCATGGACCTAACATTCCAGGTTCCTATGCAGTATTGTTCTTACAGCATCAGACTTTACTTTCAGCACCAGTCACAGCCACTACTGGGCATTGTTTCTGCTTTGCCTCAGCCTCCTGGAGCTATTTCTGCTTTTTCCAGTAGCATATTGGGTGCCTGATGCCTGATGACCAAACAACACTATAGGGATTGAAAACGGATTAGTGGCAGGCTGGTTGAGGAGGGCAGAGTTATTGGTGGGCATTGTTTACAAAGTGGCATGAGAAAATTTGGGAGGGTATGGAAACTTTCTATGTCTTTATTGTATTGGTAATACATGATTATTTGCATGTATGCTTTTACTGTTTAACTGTTTGTACAGGTGTACACTTTTACTGTTTAACTGTATGTAATGCAGTTAAAACTCAACATTCAGAAAACTAAGATCATGTCATCTGGCTCCATCACTTTATAGCAAATAGATGGGGAAACAATGGAAACAGTGAGAGAATTTATTTTGGGGGACTCCAAAATCACTGCACATGGTGACTGCAGCCATGAATTTAAAAGATGCTTGCTCCTTGGAAGAAAAGCTATGGCCAACCTAGACAACACATTAAAAAGCAGAGACATTACTTTGCCAACAAAGGTCCATCTAGTCAAAGCTATGGTTTTTTCAATAGTATGTATGGATGTGAGAGTTGAACTATAAAGAAGACTGAGCACAGAAAAATTGATGCTTTTGAACTGTGGTGTTGGAGAAGATTCTTGAGAGTCCTTTGGACTGCAAGGAGATCCAACCGGTCCATCCTAAAGGAAATTAGTCCAGAATATTCATTGGAAAGACTGATGCTGAAGCTGAAACTCCAATATTTTGGCCACCTGATGCAAAGAACTGACTCACTGGAAAAGACCCTGATGCTGGGAAAGATTGAAGGCAGGAGGAGAAGGGGACGACAGAGGATGGGATGGTTGGATGGCATCCCTGACGCAATGGACATGTGTTGGTTTGAGTAAGCTCAATGGAGCTGGTGATGGACAGGGAAGCCTGGCGTGGACATGACTCAGCAACTGAAGTGAATGGAAACTTAACTTAAAGAAAATCATTAGCACAGGTATCAGCAGTGTTGCACAGCAGAGAAGAGATCAGTGAACCTGAAATCAACGCAATACAAATGTAACCTGATTTAAAAAGAAATATTACATGAGAGAGAGAGAGAGAGAGAAATTTATACACCTGTGGAAGAGCAGCAAGCACTAACCGTACATGTAATTGGAGTGTCATAGAAAAAGTACAGTATAGACACTTATTTGTCCATCTGTTTTGTATTGGAGTATAGTTGCTTTACGGTGTTGTGTTGGTTTCTACTGTATGGCGATGTGAATCAGATGGATGTGTGTGTGTGTGTGTGTGTGTGTGTGTGTGTGTGGCATAGCGGAGAAGGCAATGGCACCCCACTCCAGTACTCTTGCCTGGAAAGTCCCATGGATGGAGGAGCCTGGTGGGCTGCAGTCCATGGGGTTGCTAAGAGTCAGGTACGACTCTGAGTGACTTCACTTTCGCTTTTCACTTTCATGCATTGGAGAAGGACATGGCAACCCACTCCAGTGTTCTTGCCTAGAGAATCCCAGAGACAGAGGAGCCTAGTGGGCTGCTGTCTATGGAGTCGCACAGGGTTGGACACGACTGAAGCGACTTAGCAGCAGCAGCAGCAGCAGCATGTATATATATATATATACACATATACACACACATATATATCCACTATTTTTCAGATATTCTTCCCATTTACATCACCCAGAGCACTGAGCAGAGTTCCCTTTGTTATACAGTAGTTTCTCATTAGTTATCTATTGTATGCATAGTAGAGTATATATGTCAATCCCAGTCTCCCAGTTCATCACACCCCTGTTTTCCCTCTGGTACCCATAAGTTTGTTCTCTATTTTTATTCTCTATTTATTTTATTCTGTATTATTTGAATTTGAGCCACAACATTCACCCCAGAGATCCACCCCAGGGAATTCATTGACCCTAGCAGGATAAATAAATTCTAAAAATTCACCAAATAATCCGCATTAAACTAAAAACAAAAGAAAAAGCTGCCAGTAAGAGAGGAGAAGAGCATGTTACATTCTTCCTCCCTCACCTCAAAGAAAGAGTAACAGCCGACTTCTCTTAAGAAAGTGTGAAGAACAGAGGACAGTAACGTCCGCTCATGTGCTGAAAGAATATCCTAAAATCCCTCTCAAGGAGAAATCTACCAAAACTAAAACTGAAATAAATGAAGACCATTTCAGATAAAGAAGAGCTAAGAATCTGTCATTAGATAACCTGAACTAAAAGAATTGATAAGTTCTCCTGGCTGAACAAGAACCATACCTAATGAAAATTCAGATCCACAGGAAAAGAGAAAACATCTTTCTGGCTTAAAAGGCTATATTTCTGGCCCTCGTCTATTGCTCAGATTAATCTCATAAAATGTTCTCTTGAAGTCACTTCCCTGCGCAGTGTTTTTTCAGATTTGTTTTGTTTCCAAATTCTGCAAAACCCGTTAGTAGATCTGAAGTCAATCTAGAAGGCCTCGACCTTTAATTTACTTCTGGAGAGGTAGTGTAGAATGGAATATACCAAAGTACACTGTTGTCAGTGCTAAATATTAACTTCTGCATTATCTCAGGCATATGTGTTTGCATACTGGTTTAACACTTACAATGTGTTTTAAAACTTAAAATGTATTGATCTCTGGGTTTACAATCCAAAATGTTTGGGAAACACTGCCCTAACTCTACTGACTTTTGTATTTCTTAAATATCCCAGTTCCTGTATGTTTTTGCCACCTGAGAACTACTTCCTTTAAAAAAAAAAAAAGAGAGAGAGAGAGACACAGATGTAAAGAACAGTCTTTTTTCAATGGCTAGCTTCTTTTCAACTTGTAAATTTGCACTCAAGTATGACCTTCTCAGAAATGCCTTCACTATCTTTCTAAAAGAACATGGCACTCTAATTAGTGTCAGCATGACCTGAAAAAAAATCCTAGAGCTAAAGAGCATCAAGAGTCATGTTTGAACTTACCCTGAGTTTGTATCTGATAGTCAGGCCTTTCTCAATACATGTCAGTACTGGGAAAAAAATGTAGGAAAGCCAAAAATTATTATGATAGACTGTTTGGGTAGAAAAACATTATTAGATTTCTCTACGTCTGTTTCCCTGGAATTCCAATGCACAGAGTCTTGTGCTGTTTTATTTGCTTTTTTTCAATTCACATCTTGCCTTTCACTCCTCATTTCTTCCTTTCAACTGGAAGTCATTATCTGCACTAGATATTTGGTCTCATATGAAAGCGGGCTTTCAGTAATTATGGAATTTCTCCACTTTTCAGTGGTCAAATGTGACCATCCAGTCGTCAAATATGGATCAATAGTATCAGGATCTAGAGGAAAATATTACTACAGTGTGCAAGTTGTATTTCAGTGTCAGGACGGTTTTCACCTTCACGGGAGCAGCACCATCGTCTGTGGTGCACACGGGACTTGGGAGCCCGAGCTACCAAAGTGCACTACTGAAGGTACGAAGGGGTCTGTTTCCATTTTCTTTTTAAAGGATTTTATTTTTCCACAATAGATTTCAGTGATATAGAGCGATTGGAAAGGAACAGTTTTAGGACTTATGTCTGTCTCATATTCATTTCCATGTTACATGTCTGACTTCTAATTCACAAAGAAACTTGTTTTGATTTTCCTTTTATAGACTCTTAGCATGTTGCATACATCACATAGATGCATAAATTTCTCTTGTTCAACAACTTTACATGTAAAATGGATTGCAAACATTTTTAGTGTAAGTTAAAGGGTTAGTAGCTCAGTTGTGTCCAACTTTCTGCAACCCCATGACGGACTGTAGCCTACCAGGCTCCTCTGTCCGTGGAGTACTCGAAGTAAGAATACAGGAGTGGGTTGCCATTCCCTCTCCAAGAGATCTTTCTGGTCCAGGGATTGAACCTGGGTTTGCAGTACAAGCAGATTCTTTACCATCTGAGCCACCAAGGAAGCCTGAATTAAAACATGTGCATTTTTACCTAAATAGGTATGAAAAGCATGATTCATATAAGTGAATATTAGCAGAAAGCAATAAATCCCAAGTAATTAAATGAGTTTATATATTTTTTGTTTGTTTTCCAGAAGCAATTGCTACTGCTACGGTGTCTGCAACTTCCAGTGCCTCAGGTTTCATGAAGTCCTGCTTATATTTGTCAATATCCTTTAAATTCCTTGTGATGTTTTAAAATCCTTTAAATGTCTGGTGATTTACACTCACTAGAATTTTTAGTAATAAAAGGAGGAAGAATGCATTTATAGCCATTTTTGCTATTATACCTAGTGAATGTAAAATTATAGGTCATAGTCCACAGATATAAATAGGTCTGTAAACTTAGGTAATTTATGTAAACTTCTTTACATACATGTATAGTGATTGAATGCCTTCCTCACTGTGTGATATTAAAGTTAACAGTGGGATGCATTTAAAGCACTTAGCACAGTGTCTGGCATCTAGAAAGGTCTTAAAGGTAGCTCACCTAATTTACAGTTCCACTGGAGTCAATATTCATGTAGAAATCAATATTAATTAAGGTCCGCGGCTTCTGTGTTTTAATATGTATGTTTTCTGTGTCATCAACATTGATAATTTATTCATTTTGAAAGTGATCTGTTGACATCTGTCCAGGGTACCATCTGGGTTCAGGAATGTGTTTCATTTTCCTGCCAGTTTGGTTCTTTTTGTAGAGTACAATTTTAACTGGGAAATTTCTACTGTTTCCAGAACAAGCTTTGTATTTCTACTCCCCATCCGAACCTAACCACCTCGTACAATTATTTTCTTCTCTTTACTGGCTTTTATTTGTTTATTTATTTCGGCAACAGAAAGGGAATTGTGTAACAATGCAAGGGCCGCAGAAGTCCTTATCTGTGGAAGTGGAGGACCTCCGGCAGGGCTTACTGAGCAGCTGCTCTGCCTGAGGTCTTGATATGGTGAAAGGACTATCTTCCTGCGTCCAGGCTGTCACCTTCGGCTTCTTCTTTTGGATGAAACAGAAGCAGAAGAGTGGCAAGGGCATTAGCCTGAGCAGCCTGCTCTGCGTACTCAAGTAACATCATTTCTGTGGCTTCTGGTTTCTCAGTGTTGAATGACTCAAACAAATGTCAGTCACTGGCTTCCAATTTGCTTACTTCCAATTGTGATATAATCTTAAGGACTGAGGGGAATTATTCATAGTAGCTTGGTAATTAGAACACCTTTTATAATTCCTGTAAATCTGGTACTCCGTAACTTCCTCGAGCACCTTGGGGGTGCTGTGAAGCTCTGTGGAGAAAGCAAATGTCTATGGATGATACATGAAGATTGCATATGAAATCTACACTCATTCACTCCCTCATCTTTGCTCACATGGTCTTAGTGGGAGCGTGCAGTGTGGTATGTTATGCTTACTGATACGCTCTTTTGAGAGCTGACCATAAGCATCTCATAACGAATTTCTAAAACATATATTCAGTTTAGCATTGGAAATAACAGGAGAATTGTGAGGACAAGTTTATACAGGTGATAAACTATAGGGATTTTGTTTTAAATATCATAAATCAAAGTTCCTTGTGAGGTTTTCAATCACTTTTTATCAGTAAGAGAGTCTGAAGAGCATCATTAGGGACATACAATGTTGATAAGATAAATCTAATTATGTGATTGTGAAAAATTGGGGCAAATATGAATTGATAAACTAAGCATACAACTTATGTAATATGGTCCTATGTGGATGGTATTTTTTAAGATTTGTAAACTAATTCTGAACACATAATTTCTATGGTTTGTTTTTTTTTAATTTTCAGGGTTTCCACTAAGTAATACAGAGCCATAGTGCATATTCTTATGCACGCATTCTAATGCACTTGGATAAATATATATTTAGGTTAACTTTCCAGAAATGGAATAGCATAGTTTGGAAAGTATGTATAATTTCATTCTGAGAAGTAATTCATTTTGAGAAATAATTTTCTTCAAAATGAAAATAATCAAAGTTAATTCTACAGTTTTGTATTGATGAGACTGGTGAATTGAATCAAAATTAATTTTCCCAGGTCCTCAAACAACTACAGCTCCGGAGTCAAGTCCTACAGATCCAGTGCCTCTTTATCTTACTAACATTGTTTAGAACTTAATAAGATGATGGCTGAAAAGTAATGTCCTTTTCATTATAAGGAACTGGAATGCAAAAGTAGGAAGTTAAGAAACACCTGGAGTAACAGGCAAATTTGGCCTTGGAATACAGAATGAAGCAGGGCAAAAACTAATAGAGTTTTGCCAAGAAAATGCACTCATCAGAGCAAACACCCTCTTCTAACAACACAAGACTCTACACATGGACATCACCAGATGATCAACACCAAAATCAGATTGATTATATTCTTTGCAGTCAAATATGGAGAAGCTCTATACAGTCAACAAAAACAAGACCAGGAGCTGACTGTGGCTCAGATCATGAACTCCTTATTACCAAATTCAGACTGAAACTGAAGAAAGTAGGGAAAACCATCAGACCATTCAAGTATGACCTAAATCAAATCCTTTATGATTATACAGTGGAAGTGAGAAATAGATTTAAAGGACTAGTTCTGATAGATAGAGTGCATGATGAACAATGGACGGAGGTTTGTGACATTGTACGGGAGACAGGGACCAAGACCATCCTCATGGAAAAGAAATGCAAAAAAGCCAAATGGCTGTCTGGGAAGGCCTTACAAATAGCTGTGAAAAGAAGAGAAGTGAAAAGCAAAGGAGAAAAGGAAAGATATAAACATCTGAATACACAGTTCCAAAGAATAGCAAGAAGAGATAAAAAGCCTTCCTCAGTGATCAATGCAAAGAAATAGAGGAAAACAACAGAATGGGAAAGACTAGAGATCTCTTCAAGAAAATTAGAGATACCAAGGGAACATTTCATGCAAAGATGGGCTTGATAAAGGACAGAAATGGTATAAACCTAATAGAAACAGAAGATATTAAGAAGAAATGGCAAGAATACACAGAAGAACCGTACAAAAAAGATCTTCACAACCAAGTTAATCACGATGGTGTGATCACTCACTTAGTGCCAGACATCCTGGAATGTGAAGTCAAGTGGGCCTTAGAAAGCATCACTATGAACAAAGCTAGTGGAGGTGATGGAATTCCAGTAGAGCTATTTCAAATTCTGAAAGATGATGCTGTGAAAGTGCTGCACTCAATATGCCAGCAAATTTGGAAAACTCAGCAGTGGCCACAGGACTGGAAAAGGTCAGCTTTCATTCCAATCCCCGAAAAAGGCAATGCCAAAGAATGCTCAAACTACTGCACAGTTGCACTCATCTCACACGCTAGTAAAGTAATGCTCAAAATTCTCCAAGCCAGGTATCAGCAATACGTGAACTGTTGCGGAGGGCACTCCGCAGAAAGAGTAGAGGCAGTGGAACTTACCTCAGCAAAGCTGAGGGGTTCCCGAGGAGAGGTGAGCCTGCTGTCCACCAACCCAGCCCCTCGGTGAGCCAGAGACAATCAGACTCGACAGGGGTTCCGTCGAAGCAGTTCCGCTTTATTGTTGCAAACTCCCAGCTTATATAGACAAACAGGAGGGTTTTAGGAGGGACTTTCCATAGTTGCACCAATCACGTTAAAGGTCAAATTGTCATGCACCCTCATTATAACAGGAGTCTATGGAGATCACACACTGTCTGCGTGCACAGAAATCAAGAGAGCCAATCAAAAACTTTGACAGACAACATAGACTCTGCCCCCATCTCTTCCTCCAGGGGCCATCTTAGGTTTTCGACCACAAAGCTAGCCCCTTTGTTTTTAAGGTTTCCCACTTAGGGCCCCACATATTCCCCCCCTTTTATTTTATTTTATTTTATTTAAGCCCTCGAGACATTTGTATTGCTGTTCTGTAGAGCAAGGCATAAAGCTGTAGGCGGCCAACTTCCAGCCTCGCCAGCCCCTCTCGCGGCTGTGCCTGTCTTAGGTTGCCCTCCTCTGAGGGTTTTACCCATCATTGGCTATCCAGCCACCTCTTGGGGGCTAGGCAGAATCTCTAGATGATGGGCATCTGGAACTCTTATTTTTATTTATCTGTCTCGGTTAATCTCTTGAAGGGCTAAATTAATACAGGGGTTTTGTGGGTCCCCAATGTGGGGCTCCTCTTCCATGACCTGGGCAAGCATAACTATTTTTTGCTGTAAGCGCCTATTGCGGGCTGTAAGATTTTTACCTTTAACACTACAACAAGCCGAACAACAAAAACAAGCAAATAGAAGGCATTTTTAAACCAGGTGAATGGACTTTGTATCCAGTCCCATAGATCCATTGCTCCCTTTTTACCTGTTAGAGTCTCATTTAACACTGGAAAAGCTGTCAAACAAAAGCTGGGGTATCTCACGTCGCAGTCTATGAGCGCCAGAACACAACGCCTCTATCACTCTGGCGTGGAGATCAAGCTGTTGTTGGAGTCCCGTCATGGTGGATCTCAGGTGTTCAAGCTGGTTTGAAATCCTTGAGCAGAGGCAGTGGATATGTTGTTTATAACCTCGATGGTCTGAGCTTGTTGAACTCCCAGCACGGATGCTGACTCTGTTGTACCCTCACGGTTGATGACCTTGTGTGTCGTTAAACCCAAGCTTCAAAGATTTTAAAAACTGTTGCACAGCCACAGCAATGAGGAAGGTCAGCACAGAGAGTCTAGGTAATCTGATGATCACCAGGAGTAGTGTCCACCAGGGTTCCTGCATCGATGATCTGAAAGGGAAGAAAAGATCGCCTCAAGAACTTCTTGTTCTTGGGCTCAATATGTGAATGTCTCTTTAATCTGTGTCAGGTTTTGAGATTTGACCTCTCTCTTGTGGTGTAAATTTAAGATTCCTTGCTGGTACCCATATAGGGCTGGGGTCCCCAATGGGGAATATACATCCGAATCATCTCCCCATTGTAAGGAGTGGATCGGGCCCCTTCCACTGACCAGTGATGGGATCTTTCCATCTCACTTGTATTTCAGGTTTTATTTCTTGGTTAGACCAATGTTTTTGAAAACATGGTATCGGTTCATTTTTTGAAAAATTTAAAATGTTTAGAGTAAAGGGTGCCATTCCAAGTTGCTGGTGAGGGCTTATTCCCCCTTTTTGTTTTTGTAATTGAGCCTTTAAATTTTGATGATGGCGCTCAATTATGGCTTGTCCCTGGGGGTTATGTGGGATTCCGGTGGTGTTATGACGAGTGTGCCATTGTTGGAAGAATTTCTGTAAGCTCTGGCTGATGAAACAAGGGCCGTTATCTGTTTTTATTTGATGGGGAAGGCCCAACTTCGCAAAACATTGTAAAAATGGCTTTGAGCATGTTTTGCTTTTTCTCCTGTGTGGGCAATAGCCCAGCAGGCATGAGAGTAAGTGTCAATAGACACAAAGACATACTTAAGTTTTCCAAAAGGGGAGTAATGGGTTACATCAGTTTGCCACAGCACATTGGGTTTTAGCCCTCGAGGGTTTACTCCTGGGGGCTGTAAGAAGGTGGTACTTGTAAATAAGGAAGACAGGATTTACAAGTATGTATAATTTTCTTTAATTCTCTAATAGGGATCTGTGGGAACCTTTTATGTAGCCCTCTCCAATTGATATGAGTAAGATCGTGAAGATCATAGGCATCTTGTAAGTTACAAGCTTGGGTTGTAAGGGAGCCTGTGTATCGGCCAGGGAATTTCCCCATTGAAAGCAATCCAGGTAAATTTTGATGACCCTTAAGATGGTGTACATAAATGGGATAGTGGGAGGTCTTCGACCAGTAGGTCTTTCCCCCGCCTTGAGGGCACCCCTTCTTAAAGTGTCCCTTTTGTGGTTGATGAGCCAGGCCCTGGAAAATAGTTTTTGCCCACGGGGAGTTTGGGCCATTTTCTGCCACTGCCTTTTGAGCTCTTTTAAATCACTGGCCTCCCAGGGGTACCAGGCTGCCCGCCTATTCCCCCAGGGTTAACATTTACAGGAAAGGCTTGAGTCGGGCGGTAAAGGGCAGTGGGGATCCCCAAGTGTCCCCGGGGATAGGTTCTCCCTTTCCAAGGTGACCTCATTGTCTCTCCTACCCAAGGTGCTCCTGAAACTTTCTCAAATGGGGGAGGCAGGGAGGGGTACAGATCTCTCCCCTGGGCTCCCGGTCCCGAGGCATCAGAGGAGTCTTTATTTTCTTCCGCCCTTTTATCATCCCTGAAAGGCTCCCATGGCCCACTATTCACTCTGGAGTCTTTATTCCCTGCAGTCTCTTTTGCTATATCTTGGTCCGACATGACTCGTTCCTCATCAAATTTTTCCCATTGTTTTTCTGATTTTGAACTGGGGGCACCCGTATCCGTGAAAAGCAGAGCTTGAAGGCCGAAATGATCAGACAGAACCCTAAGGAGGGCTCCTCACTGTATCGAGCCTCTCGCTGTCCAGCAAGGGTTTGTACTCGATCCCAAGTGTCCCAAGAGAACAGATTAGCTGAAGCAACCCAGGGGGCCAACCATTAAGGTCCCACAGACCTTAATGGCCTGAGTGTCAGAAATCTCAAGTCCCCTGCTTATGAGCATATATCTCAGCGCCTTGAGTGCAGGCTCATCAGACTTGCTAATGTTAATTCCCATGCTGCCGAGAATAGACAGAAAAGTCACTGAGAACAGCCACCAAAAATCCTACCGGGAGTGGTGGCGGCCAGAAAGTTGGGCTTATGGTATGCTTTTGGAACCGTTTATGTGCCTGCTTCGTTGCACGGAAGTTTTCTTGCTGGGGGCGGGCACCCTAGAGGTTTCTAGCCCGTTCCGTGACCCCCTTATCCTGTCACGGGAGTCTTCAAGTGGCGGGCGCCCTAATGGCCTTTAAGTGCCTGACCCGTGCCCACAGGGAAGATTCTAGGCCACGTCCTCAGTTAAGAAAAATTAAAGGGGAGTTTCACCCGGTCGGGCTCTAGTTACTGAGGCTTACCTGTTGCGGGGCCTTCAAAGTCCGCCAGAGAGCGGCCCTAGCCAGGACTCATCAGTTGCCTCCACAACCGTTCGCCTGTTCACTGAAACTCCAGAAAAAAAGAATTTAGGACAGATCAGGAAAGAAGAGAAGGAAAGTAAGAGTTTTTGGCACTTCCCTCATAAAGGAGGGGGCCCACCTCGAAATCCGGATTGCCTCGGGCGATACTCCTCTAAAGGGAGCTCCGTGCTGTGACCCTGCTAGGCTCCCTCGTTGCTCCTCTTTCAGAGCCGCGCGGTGACACCACCTCCGTCCGGCCGCTTCACGCCCCACGTTGGGCGCCAGTTTCTGCAGGGGGCGCTCCGCAGAAAGAGCAGAGGCAGCGGAACTGCCCTCAGCAAAGCCGAGGGGTCCCGAGGAGAGGGGAGCCTGCTTTCCGCCAACCCAGCCCCTCGGCCAGCGAGAGACAATCAGACGCGCCGGGGGTTCCGTCAAAGCGCTTCCATTTTATTGCTGCAAACTCCCAGCTTATATAGACAAACAGGAGGGTTTTAGGAGGGACTTTCCATAGTTGCACCAGTCACGTTAAAGGTCAAATTGTCATGCACCCTCATTATAACCTCTGTGGAGATCACACACTGTCTATGTGCACAGAAATCAAGAGAGCCAATCAAAGACTTTGACAGACAACATAGACTCTGCCCCCATCTCTTCCGCCAGGGGCCATCTTAGGGTTTTCAACCACAAAGCTAGCCCCTTTGTTTTTAAGGTTTCCCATTTAGGGCCCCACAAACTGTGAATTTACAGATGTTCAAGCTGGTTATAGAAAAGGCAGAGGAACCAGAGATCAAATTGCCAACATCCACTGGATCATGGAAAAAGCAAGAGAGTTCCAGTAAAACATCTCCTTCTGCTTTATTGACTATGCCAAAGCCTTTGACTGTGTGGATCACAATAAACTGTGGAAAATTCTGAAAGAGATGGGAATACCAGACCACCTGACCTGCCTCTTGAGAAACCTATATGCAGGTCAGGAAGCAACAGTTAGAACTGGACATAGAACAACATACTGGTTCCAAATAAGAAAAGAAGTATGTCAAGGCTGTATATTGTTACCCTGCTTATTTAACTTATGTGTAGAGTACATCATGAGAAACACTGGGCTGGAAGAAGCACAAGCTGAAATCAAGAGTGCCAGGAGAAATATCAATAACCTCAGATATGCAGATGACACCACCCTTATGGCAGAAAGTAAAGAGGAACTAAAAGCCTCTTGATGAAACTGAAAGAGGAGAGTAAAAAAGTTGGCTTAAAGCTCAACATTCAGAAAACGAAGATCATGGCTCTGGTCCCATCACTTCATGGGAAATAGATGGGAAACAGTGGAAACAGTGTCATACTTTATTTTGGGGGGCTCCAAAATCACTGCAGATGGTGATTGCAGCCATGAAATTAAAAGATGCTTACTTGCTGGAAGGAAAGTTATGACCAACCTAGATAGCATATTGAAAACCAGAGACATTACTTTGCCAACAAAAGGCCGTGTAGTCAAGACTATGGTTTTTCCAGTGGTCAAGTATGGATGTGAGAGTTGGACTACAAAGAAAGTTGAGTGCCGAAGAATTGATGCTTTTGAACTGTGGTGTTGGAGAAGACTCTTGAGAGTCCCTTGGACTGCAGGGAGATACAACCAGTCCATTCTGAAGGAGATCAGCCCTGGGATTTCTTTGGAGGGAAGGATGCTGAAGCTGAAACTCCAGTATTTTGGCTACCTCATTCGAAGAGTTGACTCATTGGAAAAGACTCTGATGCTGGGAGGGATTGGGGGCAGGAGGAGAACGGGAAGACAGAGGATGAGATGGCTGGATGGCATCACGGACTTAATGGACGTGAGTCTGAGTGAACTCCGAGAGTTGGTGATGGACAGGGAAGCCTGGCGTGCTGCGACTCATGGGGTCGCAAAGAGTCGGACACAACTGAGCCACTGAATTGAACTGATGTTGGTCTTTTGTTCTCTTTTCTATGTGATTTCTGAAATATTTTTCATGTTGATTTAACAAAGCTCATTATAAGTTAAAATCCTTTTATCAGGAAGCAGAATATTTCTCTAGTTTGTCATTATTAAAAGTCAGTTTTCTTTGAAGATTTTACACTATTAAAAATTGATTGCTTTCTATACTTTTAAACTACATTAGTATACTAAGCTGAGGGGCTTCCCAGGTGGCTCCCAGCGGTAAAGAATCCAGCTGCCACTGTAGGAGATGTGAATTCCATCCCTGGGTCAGGAAGATCCCCTGGAAGAGGAAATGGCAACCCACACCAGTATTCTTGCCTGGGACATCCCATGGACAGAGGAACCTGGCGGGCTATGGTCCTTAGGGTAGCAAGAGGTTTATACGCCTGAGTGACTGAACATGCACACATACCAATGTGAATTTTTTAAATTTCAGATATTACAAAAGCATGCATAGTGAAAGATTGGTCTCCACTTATTTCTCTCATCTAATTACTAAAGTTAATATCTTTATAGTTTAAGGAGTCTTTTAAATCTACTTCTACACGTAAACATTCTTATTTGTGTAGGTTTGCATATTTATTTGGCTTTATTCTTATCCAAAAATGTCATCACGCTGTTCATATTTTTCTGAAACTTGCACTTTTTTCCACTTAATGTCTTGAATTGGAGCTGCAGTTAGATTTATTCCTATCTTTTTATATGATTTTATTTTATTTTTTTAGAAACAATGCCTCTTTTAAATTTTTTATGTGATTCACATAATTTTTTAATTTATTTTTATATTTTTTACTTTACAATATTGTATTGGTTTTGCCATACATCAACACGAATCTGCCACGGGTGTACACATGTTCCCAATCCTGAACCCCCCTCCCACCTCCCTCCCCATACCATCCTTCTGGGTCATCCCTGTGCACCAGCCCCAAGCATCCTGTATCCTGCATCAAACCTAGACTGGCGACTCGTTTCTTATATGATATTATACATGTTTCATTGCCATCATCCCAAATCATCCCACCCTCTCCCTCTCCCACAGAGTCCAAAAGACTGCTCTATACATCTTTGTCTCTTTTGCTGTCTCGCATACAGGGTTATCATTACCATCGTTCTAAATTCCATATATATGCCTTAGTATACTGTATTGGTGTTTTTCTTTCTGGCTTACTTCACTCTGTATAATCGGCTCCAGTTTCATCCAGCTCATTAGAACTGATTCAAATGTATTCTTTTTAATGGCTGAGTAATTAATATGTATCATATTTCACCTGACTTTTCTATCAGTGGTCATTTAAATGTACAGAATATTTATATTAATAGGAAGTTGGATGTGTTGATGTTTTCCCTAATGGCCAAGAGTGTTGTGTTTTTGTTATAAAAGCTTCAGGTCTTCTCCATGCTGAAATTATATAAACATTACCATCACAGTGCTTTTGTGATTGCATCAAATCATTGATTAATCTCACTTTCTTTAGGGTATCTGAAGTGCGGTTGGCTTTCTCTTTACTCCACTTACTTTCATCCAGTGTGAAGTAGCTCCATTTGTTGAATAAGTCCTTCTCTTTCCAGCTTTGTTGAACTACCAGTTTTTATCACACATTAAATTCATACATGATCTGATCTTTCTGTTCCCTTGAATTCTGCCCATTCCTGCCCCAACACCAAATCAATACTTTGATTACAGAATGATGATATGTTTTAATATCTGGCAGAACACTTCCTTTTCAGATGCTCAGGCTACTCTCTGTGCTAATTCTTCTAGACCAACTTCTATTTTATTTAACTGACAATTTTAGCTAATTTAATGTACATTTCGGTGCCATTAAGTATATTCACATTTTTGTGCAGCCATTACTACCATCTATCTCTAAAGCCTTTAATCGCCTCAAAATGAACATTATACCTATGAAACAATAACTCTCCATTCTCCCTCCTCCCAGTCATGATAACCACTACCTATTTTTTATGTTTACTAATTTGACTGTTCTACATACTGCATAGACTTGGATCACTTCTGGATTATTTCACTTATCATACTGTTTTCAAGGTTCATCCACCTTGTAACATGTATCAGAACTTTATTTCACTTATGACTTGGTAATATGTCTTCATATATACTACAATTCCTTAATTCATTCATTTGTTGGAAGACCCTTTGACTATGCCAAAGCAAACTTCTGGACTCTGGTCAAGTCCAAAAGCTTCTGGACTTTGGTCAAGTCCAAAAGCTTCTGGACTCTGGTTAAGTCCAAAAGCTTCTGGACTATGTCAAATCCAAAGCTTCTGGATTATTTCACTTAGCATACTGTTTTCAAGGTTCATCCACCCTGCAACATGTATCAGAACTTTATTTAACTGATAACTTGGTAATATGTCTTCATATTTACCACAATTTCTTAATTCATTCATTTGTTGGAAGACCCTTTGACTATGCCAAAGCCTTTGACTGTGTGGATCACAACAAACTGTGGATAATTCTTAAAGAGATGGGAATACCAACCAGACCACCTGACCTGCCTCCTGAGAAATCTGTATGCAGCTCAAGAAGCAACATTTAGAACTGGACATGGAACAATAGACTGATTCCAAATCGGGAAGGGATTACATCAAGACTGTATATTGTCACCCGGTTTATTTAACTTAGATGCAGAGTACACCATGAGAAACGCTGGACTAGATGAAGCACAAGCTAGAATGAAGATTGCCAATAGAAATATCAATAACCTCAGACATGCAGATGACACCACACTTATGATAGAAAACAAAGAAGGACTAAAGAGCATCTTGATGCAATTGAAAGAGGAGAGTGAAAAAGTTGGCTTAAAACTCATAATGCAGAAAACTAATATCATGGCACCTGGTTCCATCACTTCATGGCAAATAGATGGGGAAACAGTGGAAACAGTGACAGACTTCATTTTTAGGGGGCTCCAAAATCACTGCAGATGGTGACGGCAGCCATGAAATTAAAAGACGCTTGCTCTTTGGAAGAAAAGTCATGACCAATCTAGACAGCATATTAAAAAGCAGAGACATTACTTTGCCAACAAAGGTCCATCTAGTCAAGGCTATGGTTTTTCTAGTAGTCATTTATGGATGTGAGAGTTGGACTATAAAGAAAGCTGAGTGCTGAAGAATTGATACTTTTGAACTGTGGTGTTAGGGAAGACTCTTGAGGGTCCCTTGGACTGCAAGGAGATCCAACCAGTCCATCCTAAAGGAAATCAGTCCTGAATATTCATTGGAAGGACTGATGCTGAAGCAGAAACTCCAGTACGTTGGCCACCTGATGCGAAGAGTTGACTCACTGGAAAAGACCCGGATGCTGGGAAAGATCGAAAGTGGGAGAAGGGGACAACAGAGGATGAGCTGGTTGGATGGCATCACCAACTCAATGGACATGAATTTGTGTAAGCTCTGGGAGTTGGTGATGGACAGGGAGGCCTGGCATGCTGCAGTCCATGGGATCACAAAGAGTTGGACACGACTGAGCGACTGAACTGAACTGAACTGAATATCTCTTCGCATAAACCACAATTCCTTAATTCACTCATTTGTTGAAAGACCCTTGGTTTTTTTCCCCACCTTTTGGCTACCCTGAATAACACTACTCTGAACAGTGGCATTCAGCTATCTGAGTCCCTATTTTTAATTTTGGTGGTTATATACTTAGGAATAGAATCGCTGTATTATATAGTGCACGTTGGGCTTCTCTGATGGCTGAGACGGTAAAGTAGTCTGCCTGCAATGGAGGAGACCCAGGTTTGATCCCTGGGTCAGGAAGATCCCCTAAAGCAGGAAATGGATACCCACTCCAGTATTCTTGCCTGGCAAATTCCATGGACAGAGGAGTCTTGTGGGCTACCATCCAGGGATGGCAAAAGTCTGACGTGACTGAGTAAATAACACTTTCACCTTTTCCTCATGGTATTACTATGTTTATTTATTTTTTTGAGGAACAACCAGGGAATCTTCCTCAGTGGCTACACAATGTTACACTCCCTCCAGTGATATACAAAAGTTTCAATTTCTCAAACTTTTTTGCCAGCACTTGTCTTTCTTTTTTTCCTTTTTTTTTTTTTTTTTGATAAAAGCCATACCAGTATATGTGAAATACTATCTCATTGTGTTTTTTCTTTGCATTTCTACAATTATCAGTGATTGATCATCTTTTCATGTGCATATTATTGGTCTTTTGTGTATCTTCTTTGGAGAAATATCTGTTCAAGTCCTTTGCCCATTTTTTAATTTAATTTTTTTCCATTTTTAAAAGCTCATAATATATGTTGAAGGTTAACCCCTTATCAGATATGTAATGCAGCTCCCTCCCATCCTGTGGCCTGCTCGCTCTCTGATGACAGGGTCCCTTTTAAACAGCTTGCGTTCGGTTTTGATGAAACCCAGGGTGTCTGTGCTTTTGGTGACACATCCGAGAAATTACTGTCAGACCCCACATCCTGAAGTTGTCCTCCATGTTCTCTAAGAGTTTCGTAATTTTAGCTCTTAAGTTCGTGGTTCGTTTTGCTCCTTTCTTCTTTTCCTCTCTTCACTTGTGGTTTAATGAGTATCTTTAATGTTAGGTTGGACTCCTTACTCTTTCTTATGGGTATATCTATTTTAGAGTTCTGTCCTTCTCATGAGGTTTATATGTAGCAATTCATATATATGTGTGTGTGTATATATATATGTATATATATGTGTGTATACATACACACACACACATATATACATGATTATTTTAAGTCGCTAATCTCTATTTTGTACACATTCTAACAACTCAGCACTTTTACTCCATACCACCACATTTAATGTTTGTAGCATCGTATTTTACAACTTTTGGTTTTTTCATCCTTTAGCTACTTACTGTGGTTATAAATGTGCATTACTAGGATGACTCGTACTGCCCAGCTGGTTGGTAGAGCTGGGTCCTGGGGAAGCCGGCTGTGGTCTCAGAGCAAGTGTTGGCCTACTGGTACGTGGGGCCATGGCCTGAGGGATGCTAAGGCTGGTGTCACCCTGCTGGCAGGCAAGGTCATTTCCTGACTTGGCTGATCGTAGTGTCCAGGGGGTCCTGGAGGTGGTGTTGGCCTATGGGTGGATGGGGTCTGCCCTTGGGGAGGCTGGTTGAGGGGCCCATTGTTCCTGCAGCTGAAATCTGACTGCTGGGCTTGGGCCCATGGGCTTCTGGGGCTGATGTTGGCTCACTGGTGAGCAGAGCCGGGTGCTGGGGTCTGGTTGCGGTGTAGAGGGCTTTCTAGTGGACAAGGATGGGTCCAGGCAGCTGGAGGATGAGGGGATCTAAGGCAGTCAGTCTGCTTGTGGGTCAGGCTCTGTCCCCGCTCCAATAACTACTGGGCCTGGGGTGTCCCAGAACTTGTGCCCACCTGCTGGGGGACAAGGTCATATCGTGGTGCTAATAAGCTAGAGGAAGGATTCCAAAATGCCACTTGCCAGCCCCAGACTCCTTTTGGTATGCACTCCCACCAGTGGTGGAGAAGGCAATGGCACCCCACTCCAGTACTCTTGCCTGGAAGATCGCATGGACGGAGGAGCCTGGTGGGCTGCAGTCCAGGGGGTCGCGAAGAGTCGGACACGACCGAGTGACTTCCCTTTCACTTTTCACTTTCATGCATTGGAGAAGGAAATGGCAACCCACTCCAACGTTCTTGCCTGGAGAATCCCAGGGACAGGGAAGCCTGGTGGGCTGCCGCCTCTGGGGTCGCACAGAGTCGGACAAGACTGAAGTGACTTAGCAGCAGCAGCAGCACCCCACCAGTGGCTACTGACAGAATCTCTGTCCGCAGAGTGAGTCCACGTTGTCCTCCACTTCTCCAAGATGAGCAAGTGAATCTGACCAAAACTCCTTTCAAATTACTGCTTCTGCAAGGGTCTCAAGAGTGTGTGACGTTTTGTCCGTGCCCCTTAAGAGCAGAGGTGTTTTTTTTTTCCTACAGCCCCTTGGATCTCCCCAAAATGTGCTGCATTGGCTTTCAAAGCCCAACATTCTAGGAGCTTGCTGCCTGGTGCAGGGCCCCTGCGCTGGGGAATCTGATGTGAGGCTCAGAGCCCTCCTTCCCTGGGGAGAAGCTGTGCGGGCTGCAGTGACCCTCCTAGTCTGCAGGTCACCTTCCTGCTGCCACGGGTCTTGTTCATGCCATTCTCTGGTCTTCTTTCCTGTCTCATGTTGGTTCCTTCTTTTTATCTCTGGTTGCAGCACATCATTTATGCTAGTTTTCTGGTCATTCTCATCCCTTGTTGTTCTGTAAATAGTGGTGATGTTCTTGTGCCCAAGGAAGGGTGCAAACTCAGCGTCTTTCTACTCCACTGACTTAACGGCTTCCCTAGGCCTTAAATTTAGTTCCTGATCTTTTAAATTAATTTTTGTGTATGGTCCAAGAGAAGAGAAGTCGCTCAGTCGTGTCCGACTCTTTGCGACCCCATGGACTGTAGCTCACCAGGCTCCTCCGTCCATGGGATTCTCCAGGCAAGAAGACTGGAGTGGGTTGCCATTTCCTTCTCCAGGGGATCTTCTGGACCCAGGGATTGAAGCCAGGTCTCCCGCTTTACCATCTAGCCACCAGGGAAGCCAGATAACACCGCATTCCAGCCATAGTTAGGCGCACATCCCCTCCCTCCCTCTCCCCGCCCCGCCCCCAGGGCACCGCAGGGCGGCTGGGCTCCCTGTGCCCGAAGCAGCGCCTCACCAGCTGGCTGTTTACACATGGTGGTGTTCTTGCGGCTGTGCTATCTTCCCCCTTCCCTCCACTCTCTCATTCCTTCCTCTACTGTGTCCACAAATCCATTCTCTATACATGCATCTCCATTTCTTCCCTGGAAATAAGTTCATCAATAACATTTTTATAGATTCCGTAGATACGCATTAATATATGATATTTGCCTTTCTCTTGCTGACTTTCTTCACTCTATGTAACAGGCTCTAGGTTCATCCACCTCACTGGAATCCATTTCTTTTTTGTGGCTGAGTAATATTCCATTGTATATATGTAATTTAAAAAACAAAACTAAACTGTATGTAATTTTTAAAAAGACATTAAAAATATGTAATTTAAAATAAACAAAAACTGAAGGAATAATAAAGAACCACATTAGAACAATACAAAAATTTATATATATATATATGTATAGAGAGAGAGAGAGAGAGAGAGCCGGTAGTATGAAGAATGTCCTCCTGAGTCCTCCATTGTCCAATCCACACAGTGAGCACCAGCCAATCTACCTACCCAGAAAGTGCTCCAGTATTTCTAGGAGGGTCTCTGGACCTGCTGTGGGCTCTGTGGGGCCAGCTCTGACCCAGATCTGGCCTCACTCCAGCTTGTGCTTGCTCCCAAAGCCCACAGTCGCCCCGGAGCCCACAGGCTCGCTGGTTGCGGGGCCTTTGTCGGCTGCGCCCGCAGCTGCAGGGGTGCGTGCCCTTCCTGGCGCTCCGCAGCCCCCCGGAGCTCTCCTCTGGTTTGGCGCCGGCCTCTGTTTGTAGGCCTCCCCTGGCCCTTGTTTCCCACCCAGACCAGAGCAGGCGACAGGAGTGGCTTATTAGGGTCCACTTGCTCAGTCGGCCTGGGGAGAGGAAGGGGGTGTGGAGGCCTCAGCTGGGGCGGTTGGGAGCGCCTGCTGCCGCTGAGGCCCGCGGGAAGTTGCTACAGTCCGAGGCTGGCCACCGGCCGTGTGCTCTCCCAGGAGGACTGGCCGCAGGTCTGGAGTCCCTTGGCAAAGCCAAGCTGCGCAGGCTCCCAGGAAGCTGTGCGTCATGACCTAGGCCTGTTCTTGGCTTGCTGACATCTGCAACCTCTGAGATTGGCATTTTGTTCCCTGCCTCAGGCGCTCACCCTTGGTTTTTATGATACTACGTTGAAAGAGATGCGTTGAGATAATGCGTATAGGGAAAGTGAAATTATCAGGGGTTTTGTACAAAGGCAAAAAAAAAAAAAAATCAAAACCCATAAATGTATAGGTCTTTAAGCTTTATTATTTTCTTCTTTTACCTTTTATTCTTATTTCCATTTTTTTTCTTTTTCCAGCATATCCCAATCCAAGTGATGATTTACAGCCTGAAGGTTTTGAAGATTTAGGTATTATTTTGGTTATAAATAGCCCTGCATTATGAAACTCCAGAGTTCTACATGGAACTATTGCAATAATACGTAACTAGAGAAGAGATAACATATCACAAATTGGTGTTAACTGGCAATCATGTTATTTTAATAGTGCAGATCCCATGACAAATTTAAGTGGTGGTATGTAAAGTGGAAAGTGTTAGTTGCTCAGTTTTGTTTGAGTCTTTGCACCCTCAAGGACTGCAGCCCACAAGGCTCCTCTGTCCATGGGATTCTCCAGGCAAGAATACTGGAGTAGGTTGCCATTTCCTTCTCCAGTGTAGACTTGTAACAAACACGATTTTCAAGAAGTGCCCCTACTGAGGATTCCCAGTGGAGTGAGATAACTTTCTTAAATGCTTTGGTCACGTGCAGGTTAAAATACATAAAATGTAACTTGTTTATCAGTGATAGTATTCTTTTATCATGGAGATTTGTAGATTAATTTTCTTTCTGTTGGTATGTTGTATACACAAGCCTTATGTACCATATTTTGGGATAGTTTTTCTATAACAGACAGGGGTAGCACACTTCAGCTTGTCTCCCATAGTTCACACAGTATGTGTTAAAGAACATGGTGAAGTGTAGTGGTGAAGTTAGTTGGAATATAAAGATTTCTTGATAAGAAAATGAAAAGATTTCTTGATAAGAAAATATCTATTACTTTCCTTTATATTAGAGAGAGGTAGCCAAGTTTGTCTTTTCATCAAATGCACTTCAGGCTTGCTACGTTTCCTTCTGAAAACTGTGGTCAAGTTGCCAGTGTGCCAGGTGAACCCAGGGCCATTTTGGGGGGGGGGTAAAGCTGCTTGAGCTTTTCTTCTCTCAAATGTATTTGTGTATTTGTATTTTTGGTTGCACTGGGTCTTCACTGCTGCGTGTAGACTTTCTTTAGTTGCAGCGAGCGGGCACTCCTCCGTTGTGGCACACAGGCATCTCGTTGCGGTGGCCTCTCTCATCACAGGGCACAGGCTCTGGGCACACAGGCTCAGGAGTTGTGGCTCGCAGGCTGAGTAGTTGAGGTGTGAGCTCTAGAGCTCGGTAGGTATGGCACCCAGGCTTAGTTGCCCTGCGACATGTGGAATCTTCCCAGACCAGGGGTCAAACCTGTGTCCCCTGCATTGGCAGGCAGATTCTTATCCACTATACCACGAGGGGAGTCCTGGTGTCATCGTAAGACGGTTACAGTTAACATTTATGAAATAAAGAGAGCAGAACTACCATGACATTTTATACTCTGAGTTAAAGGTAGAAGCAGAGGTCCTACTGACAAACATTCATAAAAACATGTTAGTATTATTTCTTGCCCTCTGGATTGCCAAAAATGCATGTTTACATTTTTGCGCAAAATTTTTAGCCATGTGCCCTGATGTTTCATTAGCATTATTAGACAAAATCTTCTTGTAATTAGGACTGTGTCTTAATCTGAGGACAGGGAAATAAGAAGGGTTGATGGTAAGTTAAAGCATTGTTTGTGAAGACTGCAAATAGCATTTGTGTGATAAGAGTTATAGAGCTTATTGCCATTTATTCAAAACTCACACTATTGGAATAGTATGTTAAATTCTTAATAAAATCGTAAGGACTAGATTAAATACCAAACTATAATAATAACAGAAGCAGAAGACACTTAGAAGAGGTGGCAAGAATACAAAGAAGAGCTACACACAAAAAATCTTCACAACCCAGATAATCACGATGGTGTGATCACTCACCTAGAGCCAGACATCCTGGAATGTGAAGTCAAGTGGGCCTTAGGAAGCATCACTACGAACAAAGATACTGGAGGTGATGGAATTCCAGTTGAGCTGTTTCAAATCCTGAAAGATGATGCTGTGAAAGTGTTGCACTCAATATGCCAGCAAATTTGGAAAACTCAGCAGTGGCCACAGGACTGGAAAAGGTCAGTTTTCATTCTAATCTCAAAGAAAGGCAATGCCAAAGAATGCTCAAACTACCACACAATTGCACTCATCTCACACTCCAGTAAAGTAATGCTCAAAAATCTCCAAGCCAGGCTTCAGGCATATGTGAACTGTGAACTTCCTGATGTTCAAGCTGGTTATAGAAAAGGCAGAGGAACCAGAGATCAAATTGCCAACATCCACTGGATCATGGAAAAAGCAAGAGAGTTCCAGAAAAACATCTCCTTCTGCTTTACTGACTATGCCAAAGCCTTTGACTGTGTGGATCACAATAAACTGTGGAAAATTCTGAAAGAGATGGGAATACCAGACCACCTGACCTACCTCTTGAGAAACATATATTTAGGTCAGGAAGCAACAGTTATAATTGGACATGGAACAAGAGACTGGTTCCAAATAGGAAAAGGAGTACGTCAAGGCTGTATATTGTCACTCTGCTTATTTAACTTCTATGCAGAGCACATCATGAGAAACACTGGACTGGAAGAAGCATAAGCTGAATCAAGATTGCTGGGAGAAATATCAATAACCTCAGATATGCAGATGACACCACCCTATGGCAGAAAGTGAAGAAGAGCTAAAGATCCTCTTGATGAAAGTGAAAGAGGAGAGTGAAAAAGTTGGCTTAAAGCTCAACATTCAGAAAACAAAGATCATGGCATCCAGTCCCATCACTTCATGGCAGATAGATGGGGAAATAGTGGGAACAGTGGCTGACTTTATTTTTCTGGGCTCAAAATCACTGCAGATGGTGATTACAGCAATGAAATTAAAAGACTCTTACTCCTTGGAAGGAAAGTTATGACCAACCTAGATAGCATATTAAAAAGCAGAGACATTACTTTGCCAACAAAGGTCCATCTAGTCAAGGCTATGGTTTTTCCATTGGTCATGTATGGATGTGAGAGTTGGACTGTGAAGAAAGCTGAGCACCGAAGAATTGATGCTTTTGAACTGTGGTGTTGGAGAAGACTCTTGAGAGTCTCTTGGACTGCAAGGAGATCCAACCAGTCCACCCTAAAGGAGATCAGTCCTGGGTGTTCATTGGAAGGACTGTTGTTGAAGCTGAAACTCCTATACTTTGGCCACCTCATGCAAAGAGCTGACTCACTGGAAAAGACCGTGGTGCTGGGAAAGACTGAGGGCAGAAGGAGAAGGGGATGACAGAGTATGAGATGTTTGGATAGCATCACCGACTTGATGGACATGGGTTTGGGTGGACTCTGGGAGTTGGTGATGGACAGGGAGGCCTGGCATACTGTGTGTGGTTCATGGGGTCGCAAAGAGTTGGACACGACTGAGCAACTGAACTGAAAATAGGATAATATATTTTAAAACAATTTTCTTCTAGTGAATTCTAATTGTTTCAGCTACCTCACTAAATAACCTGGTGTGGTCGATATAGCACACTGTAAAAGTAAGGTTCCTGTTAAGAATTTCATGAGATAGATCCTAACCCTGGAATATATTTTGAAGCGTTCTGTGGTCAAAATGACCTGGATGCACTAGCAGTATGCTAAAACTAGGTTGGTAATTTATTTCTTTGCTATAATTATAGCTGATCTATGATCAGATCATTAAAATGCCGCAGCTATTTGAAGACACCTGTGTGTTTAATTAGCATCATTTTTTTAATTTTCCCCAGATATAGCACTCATTACAGCAATTGTTCTTTCTGTATGTGAGTATTCCAAACTTTGATACAACTTAAATCAAGATATTACTGTGAAGTGCATTATCTTTTTTAGTGTTCTTTCAGTTTCTTTAATTTTAATAGTGTGAAATTAAGTAAAGCAGTTTATGAAAAATAGCCTTTTATATGATATACTACTTCTTGTTGGTGATCGTATATTCTTTTATATTCTATATGTCCACCTACTAACAACCATAAATAATACATGTTGTCTCAAGATGCATAGCCATATGAGTTTGCATCCCAAATATGCTTTGGGTAATTTTCTAAATTAATCAAGGACTGCTCTGACTTACTGTGAACTGTTTAAGTGATTCCAGGGAACTGGATTCAAATAGTAAAGAGACCAGACAGAATAAAAATGTACATGTGGTTAAATAAAATGTCATTTTCTGACTGTGGAAATCTAACCAACATTTTTTCCTTATGCTGGATTTTGAACGTTGAGCCTGGCTTCTCAGCTGCATGCCATTTGTCTCCTGGTTTCTTGTAGTTGGTGCTGTTGTATCGGTTACTGCCTGTCTGTACAGATTTTCCACACGGCGGACAGAGAGGGCGCATTAAAGCATTTTTCTTTAACTTATTGGTCTTTCTCACTCTTAACATAATTTTATGCAGTTTTGTTTATACTCTGTTTTATATGCCAACTTAAGAAAAATAAGTGCCTGCATGTGTATGCTGTTTGGGTTGCCTTTCTCTACTAAAAATATTTTTAGCTGCTTTTAATGTCAATTCAAGAAAATAATCCATGCTGGTCACTTCAGCTATTATGATGTAAGAAAATTTTCTGTGGGACTAGAGGTTTAAGTGTTGTAGCAAGTCATGGACGGTCATGGGGCCTTCCCACCCCTAGATATACCCTACTGCCCAGATTGGGCTAGTATCCAAGATTAAATTTGAAACAGTTCACTGTGGACTTAAAAACTCGAGTCCCTGACATTCTTATGGTAAAAGTTTCATTTGCCTGTGTAACTTAGGTGGTTGAGAGAAGGTACGTAGCTGTCAAATTAAAATACTTTATTTTATTTTTTTCATTTAGAGTTGTAATTTATACAAGTTAAACTAGGGAATTAAAAGCAACACTGTTTGAGTCCCCTCTTATGTTCTTTTAATTTGCTGGGTTGTAGCAAAGCTGATGGGGTAAACTAAGTTGCTGAGTGGGATAAGGTTTACACGTCGCCTCGTTAATATCACCTCTCTGTTTATCTACACAAGTGAACAAAAGGAAGGGAACTTAGATTTTTTTTTTAAGTACCAATGCACATAAAAGCAGAATAGGGTTTTTAATCAAGCTTAGATTATAATGAAGTAATTTACAACTCAATGAAAGACCTAGAATAAATCATGAAGCATAGACTAAGATTATGATGATTGATTTTTAATGTTTTGGAAATAGTTTTGAAATCAAATTAATACTTTTAAGACTTTTGCAACTCATGATTTATTTGTGATTTTAATATATGATTTTTATATTAATGGGTTTACTTGTTTTAATATTATATAATTTTTATATTGATGACTGGGCTTGGACTAAGTATAAAAATATCTTCTTCACTCATATGGAGCCCAAATTGTTTCAGTGTTGCTTGGTTATCTTTTTTAAATACCCACAGTGCCTTGATTTGGATCTTAAACCTTGTATTTATAGAATACATGATGGGCATATTTGATTTCTCTGTCCGTGTATATTTTTAAAAATACGCAAGCACAGCAGTCTGGATGGAAAATTCTATGGGTGACTTTCTTCCTTTTCTTGACTGTGCTCCGCCCTCTGGAGCCGGGGGCCCTTCACTGCGCCGGGTGGGCTTTCTCTTGTTACCTGCAGGGGTCTCCTGCCGCAGAGCAGGCGCTCTAGAGCACCCGGGCTCAGGAGCTGTGGCCTCCAGGGTTAGTTGCCCTGAGGCCTGTGGGATCTCAGTTCTCTAAATGGAGATCGAGCCTTCATCCCCTGCAGTGGAAGTTGGATCCTCAGTCACTGAGCCACCCGGGAAGTCCTGGTGAAATATCTTGAAAGGTCCAAAAGACCTGTGTAGAAATAACCTCTAAAGAAACATAAGAGAAGAGCTTTCTGCTCCTCACTCTCTGTCTTTTTTTTAAAACATCACTGCACCAAAATACTTAAAAGTTCTCAAACAAGTATTAACCAAGCTCTCTAGCTGTAACAAGTCTTTTAAAGCCAAACAATTATCTGAGCAACGTACCCCCAGGATAAAGTACCAGGAGCATTAGAGTTCCGAGACCCCGTTTCTAATGAGTCCCCCCGTGAGGCTGCTGCTGGGCCTGGGCGACACTGAGAGAAACCAGGGTGTGCACTGTGAGTGACGTGCCCACGCTCTTCAGCTTTGAAAAATCACCAAGCTTGTTGGGAAATGGCTCACCTGTTCAAGATAACTGGGTCTTTGAAAGACTGCTCGGCTATGTGTGTGCTTTCCGAAAGAATGTGGGGGTAATAACCTAGCTTTAGTTTGCTTTCCTTTTAAAAAAGGTGAATACTTTTATTTTGTTATTTGCACTGTTGAATGCCCACTTTCTCTCCAAAATTGCATTTGCTGTCCATTTGAATTATGATGAAAAATGGCCACAGGGTTCAAGCATTCTGCCGTAGCTTTCTGTTTCTCAGCTCTCATGTAAGGATAGAATAGGATCCCAGTTAGTCCGAGGGCTCCGTCTACACCCTTTTCCCCTCCCGGGCTGCTTTCTTAGCTAACTCTTCTAACACACTTTCCAGACTTGTGAATCACAACCTTTGCCATCTCTGCCACTGCCTGGGTCCTAATCCTTATGGCAGAAAGTGAAGAGGAACTAAAAAGCCTCTTGATGAAAGTGAAAGTGGAGAGTGAAAAAGTTGGCTTAAAGCTCAACATTCAGAAAACGAAGATCATGGCATCCCGGTCCCATCACTCCATGGGAAATAGATGGAGAAACAGTGGAAACAGTGTCAGACTTTATTTTGGGAGCTCCAAAATCACTGCAGATGGTGATTGCAGCCATGAAATTAGAAGATGCTTACTCCTTGGAAGAAATGTTATGACCAACCTAGATAGCATATTCAAAAGCAGAGACATTACTTTGCCGACTAAGGTCCATCTACTGAAGGTATGGTTTTTCCCATGGTCATGTATGGATGTGAGAGTTGGACTGTGAAGAAGGCTGAGCACTGTAGAATCGATGCTTTTGAACTATGGTACTGGAGAAAACTCTTGAGAGTCCCCTGGACTGCAAGGAGATCCAACCAGTCCATTCTGAAGGAGATCAGCCCTGGGATTTCTTTAGAAGGACTGATGCTAAAGCTGAAACTCCAGTACTTTGGCCACCTCATGCGAAGAGTTGACTCACTGGAAAAGACTCTGATGCTGGGAGGGATTGGGGGCAGGAGGAAAAGGGGATGACCAAGGAAGAGATGGCTGGATGGCATCACTGACTCGATGGACGTGAGTCTGAGTGAACTCCGGGAGTTGGTGATGGACAGGGAGGCCTGGCGTGCTGCGATTCATGGGGTCGCAAAGAGTCGGACACGACTGAGCAACTCTGAACTGAACCTCGTCCTATCTTGCGAGTCCAGACTGTGTGGTTCCAAAATACCCTTTGTTTCTATAATGTTTTCACTTATTTGTAGTGATTTTTCTTTCATAAATGAATGATTTTGCTTACTCCAATTAAATCACCACAGGATAAAGAAGAGTTTTCTGAGTTCATTAGAATTTGTCCATAATTTATGTATTTTATAAACTAAGACACATTTTTTTCCATGAAGGAGATTTATTATTTGTTATAAATTAACTTATTTTGTTGACATGTAGCTGGTTTACACTGTTGTATTAATTTCTGCTGCCCAGAAAATTGATTCAGTTGTACATATAAATACATTCTTTTCATCTCCTTTTCTGTTATGGTGTATTACAGGATATTGAATACAGCTCCCTGTGCTATGCAGTAGGGTCTTAGTTATTCATCCTATATATAATGGTTTGTATGTGCTAACACCAAACTCACAAACTATCCCACCTGCATCCCCTTGCCCTTGGCAACTGCAGGTTCGTTCTCCGTGTCTTCCAATACCCTGATTCTTTGCTTTGCTTCCGTCCCTTGTTGTATGTTTCAGATCAATCATTGCATTCTTTAGCCCTGTGACTTCTGTCTTTACTTTCTTGTACTTTCCATTTCCTCCTCGGTGTTCTCACTAGGTTCATCCATCCTTCTCACCAGTGGTGAGCATTTTTATGACCATTACTTTTAAACTCTTTATTAGGTAAATAACTTACCACAGTTTCATTAAGGTATTTCCCGAGGCTTTTTCTCATTCATTCAATTGAAGACGTCCCTCGATTTCTTCACTTTTTTAGACTGTTTGTCTTTCAGTTCAGGCACTCAGTCGTGTCCGACTCTTTGCGACCCCATGGGCAACAGCATGCGAGGCTTCCCTGTCCACCACCAACTCCCGGAGGTGGCTCAAACTCATCCCCATTGAGTCGGTGATGCCATCCAACCATCTCATCCACTGTCATCCCCTTCTCCTCCTGCCTTCAGTCTTTCCCAGCATCAGGGTCTTTTCCAAAGAGTCAGCTCTTCGCATCAGGTGGCCAAAGGATTGGAGTTTCAGCTTCAGTGTCAGTCCTTCCAATGAATATTTAGGACCGATTGCCTTTAGGATGGACTGGTTGGATCTTCTTGCAGTCCAAGGGACTCTCAAGAGTCTTCTCCAACACCACAGTTCAAAAGCCTCAAATCTTTGGCACTCAGCTTTCTTCACCGTCCAACTCTCACATCCATACATGACCACTGGAAAAACCATAGCCTTGACTAGACAGACCTTTGTTGGCAAAGTAATGTCTCTGCTTTTTAATATGCTGTCTAGGTTGGTTGTAACTTTCCTTCCAAGGAGTAAGCGTCTTTTAATTTCATGGCTGCAGTCTCCATCTGCAGTGATTTTGGAGCCCCCTAAAAATAAAGTCTGTAACTGTTTCCACTGTCTCCCATCTATTTCCCATGAAGTAATGGGACCAGATGCCATGATCTTCGTTTTCTGAATGTTGAGCTTTAAGCCAACTTTTTCACTCTCCTCTTTCACTTTCATCGAGAGGCTTTTAGTTCCTCTTGCTTTCTGTCATAAGGGTGCTGTCATCTACCTATCTGAGGTTATTGATATGTCTCCTGGCAATCTTGATTTCAGCTTGTGCTTCATCCAGTCCAGCATTTCTCTTGATGTACTCTGTATATAAGTTAAATAAGCAAGGTGACAATAAATAGCCTAAATGTACTCCTTTCCCAATTTAGAGCCAATCTATTGTTCCATGTCCAGTTCTAACTGTTGCTTCTTGACCTAGCATACACATTTCTCAGGAGGCAGGTCAGATGGTCTGGTATTCCCAGCTCTTGAAGGATTTTTCAGTTTGTTGTGATCCACACAGTCAAAGGCTTTGGCGTAGTCAATAAAGCAGAAGTGAATGTTTTTCTGGAACTCTCTTGTTTTTTCGATGACGCAGTCGGTGTTGGCAATTTGATCTCTGGTTCCTCTGCCTTTTCTAAATCCAGCTTGAACGTCTGGAAGTTCACAGTTCAAGTACTGTTGAAGCCTGGCTTGGAGAATTTTGAGCATTACTTTGCTAGCATGTGAGATGAGTGTAATTGTGTGGTAGTTTGAGCATTCTTTGGCATTGCCGTTCTGTGGGTTTGCAATGAAACCTGACATTTTCTAGTACTGTGGCCACTGCTGAGTTTTCCAAATTTGCTGGCATACTGAGTGCAGCACTTACACAGCATCATCTTTTAGGATCTGAAATAGCTCAACTAGAATTCCATCACGTCCACTAGCTTTGTTTGTAGTGATACTACCTAAAGCCCAGTTGACTCTGCATTCCAAGATGTCTGGCTCTAGGTGAGTGATCACATCATCTTGGCTATCTGGGTCATGAAGACCTCTTTTATACAGTTCTTTGTGTATTCTTGCCACCTCTTCTTATTATCTTCTGCCTCTGTTAGGTCCATACCATTTCTCTCCTTTATTGTGCCCATCTTTGCATGAAATGTTTCCTTGGTATCTCTAATTTTCTTGAAGAGATCTCTAGTCTTTCCCATTCTCCTGTTTTTCTCTTCTTTGCATTGATCACTGAGGAAGGCTTTCTTCTCTCTCCTTGCTATTCTCTGGAACTCTGCATTCAAAAGGGTATATCTTTCCTTTTCTCCTTTGCCTTTACGTCTTTTCTTTTCTAAGCTATTAATAAAGCCTCTGCAGACAACTATTTTGCCTTTTGCATTTCTTTTTCTTGGGGATGGTCTTGATCACTGCCTCCTGTACAAAGTCATGAACCTCCATCCATAGTTCTTCAGGCACTCTGTCTGTTATATATGATCCCTTAAATCTATTTCTCACTTCCACTGTATAATCATAAGGGATTTGATTTAAGTCATACCTGAGTGGTCTTCTGGTTTTCCCTACTTTCTTCAATTTAGGTCTGAATTTGTCAATAAGGAGTTCATGATCTGAGCCACAGTTAGCTCCCAGTCTTCTTTTGCTGACTGTACAGAGCTTCTCCATCTTTGGCTGCGATGGATATAATCAATCTGATTTCAGTATTGACCATCTGGTGATCTATAGAGTCTTCTCTTGTGTGTGTTGGAAGAGGGTGTTTGCTATGATCAGTGCGTTCTCTGGGCAAAACTCTTGTGTGTGTGTGTGTGTGTTTTTTTCCTTTGTCTTTATAGTAGATGAAACCACCGCCTCTCTCGGTATTGAGGGAGTAGTTTCATGTAGGAAACAAACCATGTTCAACTCTTTCTCAGCTCCTCATTTTCTCTCAAATTTCTGTGCTTGGCCAAGCTACCCACTGTATTTTTAATAGCTCCCAACAGTTAAGGATGTGCCAAGACATGTCAGTGACCCAAAAGGCAGGGTCTCAGCACCTAGATTCAGGCTGACTAGAAGACAGACTGTCGGGCATCAGCTTTTAACAGTATGAAATACATACAGGCTTTCAGGACCACAGGCATAACCTCCACTGATCACCAGAGCCAGTAAATCTGGAGGTGCCCCCTGAGTAACCATCACAGACATTAGGGCTTCAGACAAACGTATAAACTCTTTTCCGGTCCACGGGGTCACAAAGACTCAGACACGACTGAGCCGACTGAGCAAGATCCTGCGAGTCAGATTCCCACCCCTTGAGCAGAGCTCAGGATGACCAGTTTTAAAACCTTCACAGAAAAACCAAGCTCCTGAGTCTGATTGCCTCTTGCTGTGGCCAGGGGATGGTGCTTAAAAATCTCTCTCCATGGATTACAGACTTACTAGGGTAAGTCCCACTGGCCTCCAGAGCCAGGTGTCGCAGACGTGTCCCCTGGCAGCAGTCTGGAAAATCGGGGCACCAGATAGAGATATGAGATCCTTTCTGGGTGACACCGAATATTAAAGAAACAAACGTTAAAGAATAGGGACACAAGCTCCCCCAGAGAAATGAGCCACGGATGAAGAGGTGTTCCCGAGAAAGAAGCCACAAAAGCAGGAGACGCGTGCAGAAGCTTCCTTCCCGGAGACAGCAGTGGTCTGGGGCACAGCGGCCTGTGTTCTCGGGGTGCCTGAGGCTCCAAACGTCTGCTTAATTAGATGCCTCCCCCCCCCGCCCTCGGCTGTAATGGAAGCAGATGGCCCTTCTCACTTTAAGTCTGGACGGTTTGACTATGCGCTGGGCTCTGGAGTGGGCAACTCTGTGTGGGAGCCCTTTAAGAGTGGCCTGTCATATCACTACCATCTTGTGGGTCTTGGGAGGTGATCCCATTGGTTTTCAAAACCAGATAATTGGAGGCTCCTCTCTCAAGTGTATGTCTGCAAAGTGGGAATGCCCGATGTGGGGTCTGGAAGTCCTTGCTCTGCAGGGAGAAACTCGAGGTTCAGAGGTCCTCCTGGTTGTGGAACACCACACTGAGGGTCTACGGTCAGACGGTTTCCAGGCTGTCCTGCCCACTTCAATGTCCCCAAGTGAATTTGGACAATGTGTCACTCAGCCAGGTCTTCACATGATTTAAGAGGAAATTGTTCATACATAGCTATAGACTCAAGTATGTCCATGGGAGAATGTGAGTGCAAGACTTTCTATGCGTCCATTCTGAAATAGAACCTATTTTTAATTCATTTGTAATACCTTGCATATGGTTAAGATAGAGACTCAAATGTGTTCTGATGCCATGAGCACACACCAGTTGGGCTGTGAATGGAGGCAGCTACAATTTGAGTCAAAATTTGCTCCACACAGGTGGCACTAACGGTAAGGAACCAGCCTGCCAGTGCTGGAGATATAAGAGAGGAAGGTGTGATCCTGGGTCGGGAAGAGCCCTTGAAGGAGGGGGATGGCAACCCACTCCAGTATTCTTGCCTGGAGAATCCCATGCACAGTGGAAGCTGGTGGGCTGTGGTCCATAGCGTCACAGAGTCAGACACGACTGAAGTGTCTTAGCACACGTGCATGGTCTATCCGATATATTCTCAAAGGGTATCGCTTTTTCTTTCATGGAGATTTTGTTCCTGGTGGCTTCTCTTGCCTTCTTATGCTGAAATGACTGGTTTAGCTGTGGAATGGGAAGAAAATAGGCTGAGATATACAGACCAAGCAGAGACTTACAGTCCTGGAGGAGAAGCTAGGAGTGAAGATGAAGAGGGATGCAAGGCTGACATACAGTAAGCTAGCTGAGGGGCCTGCTCAATGACACTTGGGCAAAGGTGTCCCCTGTTGAGGCCAGAAAGGAGAGCTTTCTAGAAAGTGTAAGAGTGGAACAACCCACCAGCACTCAGCTGTGTCCTGCACAGCCAGTCCTGGAAAGCAACGGAAAATTCTGCTTGTAGTCTTCGGAATATTTTAGTAGAAAGCAACACAGACAAGATGTATCGTTCATACTCACAGCTCTGCCCCATGGCCTTAGTTTGCTTATCAGTAAAACATGGGTATTCTCAAAGCAGATCTTTGAGATCCACGTTCTGTAAATCAGATCTTTAAGCTCCCTAGTAAGCACGGGGCTTCCCTGATAGCTCAGTTGGTAAAGAATCCGCCTGTAATGCAGGAGACCCCGGTTCGATTCCCAAGTCAGGAAGATCCACTAGGGAAGGGATAGGCTACCCACTCAAGTATTTTCGGGCTTCCCTTGTGGCTCAGCTGGTAAAGAATCCACCTGCAATGTGGGAGACCTAGGTTCGATCCCTGGGTTGGGAAGATCCCGTGGAGAAGGGAAAGGCTACCCACTCCAGTATGCTGGCCTGGAGAATTCCATGGGCTGTTTAGTTCATGGGGTCGCAGAGTCGGACACAACTGAGTGACTTTCACTTTGACTTTCAGCTCAGGATACAGCAGAAACTATTCTGCAGAGTCGACAGGCACTTTGCTACTCTTTCCTCACTATGCCAGCCACCTCCAGAAATCCTGTCTGGTCAGCACATCCCCAGACACAAGGCTGAATTTAGTCCTGGGCAGGAAGTATTTCACAGCTGCGGGCTCTGGGGGTCTGCTTCTCTGCACTGTTCCTCCCAGTGAGAGTGGAACCAGGCAGCCCCCAGAGGCACAGGTGCCCATATCCTCACCTGGTTTGAGGATCAGCCTGTCTCTCTCCCGTGTGGATGTCTCGCTCCTGTGTTATTTTTCCCTAGTGAAAGCATGTGCTGACTTCCTGGACCCACTCCTTCATGGACACGTGCTCTTTCCACTTAATTTCCAACTTGGCATAAAAGTATCCTTCTTTTGCGATGAGGGAATCCTAGAATGGAGGCCAGACCCTTTGATGAATAGTGACTCTCTTGGGTTCTGGGGTTAATCCACAAAGGGACGCTGACTTATGGAACAAAAGGACCGAGACTGCCTGACTGCTCAGTGGTTTTGGAAGAAAGGGGGCACTGTATTAAGGACATAAAGAAAATGCCGCATGTAATTCAATGTTGAATACAACCATAAATATAGACACTGAGCTTGAATTCGTGGTTAGAACTTGAAGTAAACGGGGGGATAGTAGTCTGAAGGAAGGAGCATGTAGTTTTCTGGGAAATCGGCTATATATATGGGACATATATTGGCCATATAGGACAAAAGTGTTTGAAATGTGATAAATCAGGCAAAGGTGGTTTCAGGAAAATAAAAACCATCAAAAGTGGAATTTGTAATAGTGTATGGATAAGAATTAATTCAGTCACGTGTTTGCATCAGCAGTGTGTTGGATCTGGGGATTATAATGGCCAATGTCACTCTTTCAGGAAGTGGTATTCGTTGTTTCTCTGGATCTAGTCCTCTCAGTAAAATTCAGTCTGTGGGAGCTAATGCCATTGTCCACTATAGTAGTTATTTAAACAATTTCCAATGACTGTTTGATGTTTACAAAGTCTGCCACCCAATGATGATGAGCAGATTTCATAAGAACCATAGGATCCAGTAATAATCTGGGCGTTTCAGGGTGGCAGAGACCTCTGTGAGCCTCTTTCGGCCAGTACAGCCACAGCAGTAAGAACAATGTCGGAACGTTTCTAGATGTTCTCTGCTTTGCTTCCTCAATCAGGAGCCGTTCTTGCTCAGGACCCCCTAACAAAGACGAGAGCGGTGTCAGAGTTCTGTTACTGACACACAGGGGAGGGTCTCGGGCACAGGGGAGAATCCAGTCTAAGTTCAGAAACTCCTGCAGTGACACTGGGGTATGAGGGCTGTTCGATTATTCAGTGCGCACTCTGATTGCTTGGTCTGTCACAGGACACCATGATACTTCAGCATAGTCTGGCTTCTGAATTTCTGGCAGCCTCGAAGTTCAGGTTAGACTTCCAACTTGTTTTGAGCCTAAGAACCAAATGGTATTTAGGCTGAAGTGAGAAAGCTGAGCATGGATCAGTGGAGAGACGGAGAGATGGGAATTTCTCCCCTATCTGCTAGCCTTTTTCCTTAGGTTCCAATTAAAAGGCAGCTCTGCTAGTCCTTGTGTTTTGGCTGGAATGCAAAGCCCTTGGAACAGCAGTGTTCCTGTGAGTATAAGGAATGACTCTGCAGCCTGTGTATCTCGTTTTGGTTTTTATCCACTTCATGAAATCACCTGTTGCCTGGATCTTTATTTAACTGAATTACTGGCAAAACACTTCTTTGTTGTAAGAATTTTAAAAAGATCTGGTATGTCTTATACATCATATGCTCATGTTACTAAAATAAGTCATTTGTTTACTGCCAGTGTTGAATTTTGTAGGGAATATGTGGGGAGAAAGAAAACATAACTGTACATCAAACTTTAATTACTCACTTTTTTTAGTTTCACTGCGAAGGAGTAATCTCTCTTAAACTTGTGTGTCCTTTTATCCCCTCACATATTTGAACTATTTATCCAGCCTCTCATTTAGTCCATAGTCATTAAGCCATCAAGGAGGGCTTCCCTGGTGCTCAGCTGGTAAAGAATCCACCTGCAATGCAGGACACTTGGGTTCAACCCTGGGTTGGGAAGATCCCCTGGAGGAAGGCATGGCAACCCACTCCAGTATTCTTACCTGGAGAATCCCCATGGACAGAGGAGCCTGGCGGGCTGCAGTCCATGGGGTCACAAAGTCAGACAGGACTAAGAGATTAAGCACATTGAACAAGGAAGGCTTTCCATGTGCCAGAACTATCCATGTTGGGAAAGTGCTAAGTAGAAGAGTCTTATCCCTACTTTCATGGAGCTCATTTCTATTTGGGGAGGCAGAAAATAAACAAGAAAATAAATCAGTAAACAAGCTTAAAAATGAATATATAAAATGGTGTGTTATGATAAAATATGATATGTCATAGGGAAAAGAAAACAGAGTTTATCATATATTAGTATGGTATAAGGAGTTGAGTCCCTCGGACTGCAAGGAGATCAAATCAGTCAGTCATATAGAAAATCAGCCCTGGAAGGACTGATGCTGGAGCTGAAGCTCCAATACTTTGTCCATCTATATAAGAGGTAGCCAAGAAGATTCAACTCACTAGAAAAGGCCATGATGCTGGGAAAGATTGAAGGCAAAAGGAAAAGAGGACAGCAGAGGATGAGATGGCTGGATGGCATCACCCACTCAGTGGACATGAGCTTGAGCAAACTCCAGGATATAGTGAGGGGCAGGGAAGCCTGGAGTGCTGCAGTCCATGAGGTTGCGAAGAGTCAGATACAACTTAGCAATTCAACAACAACAAGGAGGTGAGACAAACTGAAATGAAATAAGGTGCCCTAAATCTCCAAACCATACACTACAATAAAATATACCAAAAATTCAATCATTAAAAATAGGGAAAAGTGTGGAAGGAATGATGCTAAAGCTGAAAGTCCAGTACTTTGGCCACCTCATGCGAAAAGTTGACTCATTGGAAAAGACTTTGATGCTGGCAGGGATTGAAGGCAGGAGGAAAAGGGGACGACCGAGGATGAGATGGCTGGATGGCATCACCGGCTCGATGGTCGCGAGTCTGAGTGAACTCCGGGAGTTGGTGATGGACAGGGAGGCCTGGTGTGCTGCAATTCATGGGGTCACAAAGAGTCAGACATGACTGAGCGACTGAACTGAACTGAAAAGTGTTTTATATATCAATACATTACTGAGTTATCCTATGCTATTTACTAGAGCAAGGCAAGATTAAAAAAATTATTTTCTTGATGATTGAAAAATGTTCATTTCATTTTGGTATTTGTTAAAATAGCTTGCTAGAAATCTATTTGGACATCTTATAGGATTATGGTGGAACTTTATAAGAACATTCAATGTGTATAAAACTCAGATATACGACAAACTCAACCTTCTAGAGACATAAAGCTGAATATGAATAAGTAATATAAATATATAATTAGTATAAATATATAAGCATACAAAGGGGTGTGTCGCCAAGATGATAGAGAAGGAAGAGCCTGAGCTCATCTCCTGCCACAGGAGAGCAAACTTTACAACTATATCTAGAACAGCTGTGAATAAGAGAGACTGGAAAGCTAGTAGAAAATATCTTCTACAACTAAAGTCTAACAGAGTCAAAATAAGATAGGAGAGGCAGAAACATGAGCATAGTGGGGTTAGTATATGGGTATAGTAAAAGCCCCATACACCCCCAGGGGGCAACCCACATGCAAGAGGACAATTGCAACTGCAGGGGTCTCCCCAAGGAGCAGGGGTTCTGAGCCCCATCACGTTCCACGGCCCAGGCGTCCTGCACCAGGAAGTTGTGCCCCCAGAATGTCTGGCTTTAGAATTCAGAGAACTTCCATTTGGGAGACCCAAAGGGCTGTGAGAAATAGAGACTCCACTCTTCAAAGGCACACACAAAATCTTACACACTCTGGTACCCAAGGCAGAAGCGATCATTTGAAAGGATCCTGAGAGTCGCAGAAGGCAGGATGCAACTGTAGCTCATCTTGGGAACACAGACCCTGGCGGCAGTCATTGGGGGAGCTCGTTCCCTCACGAGAATGCTGGCAATGGAGCTCCTCCCTCTAGCTAGTCAGCTTCTGGGCCCAACCCCGCTCCCCAGACTGTCAGCGCCAGCGATGGGATGCCTCAGGCCAAGCAGCAAGCAAGGCAGGGACACAGCCCCCACCACCAGCAGGCTGGCTGCCTGAAGACCCCGCGCTCTGAACTGCCCAGGTCACGGCCCTGCCCATCAGAGTGTCCACGCCCCACACATCTGTGCACCGGAACAAGCCCTGACACACCAGACACCCTGCAACCAGAGGCTCCGAGAAGCTTCGCTCACCAGTGGGCCAGTACTAGCCCCAATACCAGCCTCACCCACCAGGGGACGTGTGTTGGAACTGCTGTTCTTTTAATCATTCAGTCATTTCCGACTGTGATCCCGTGAACTGAAGCCCACCAGTCTTCTGTGTCCTTCACCATCTCCTGGAGTTTGAAATCACATGAGCAAGTCACAGACAGCAGTAACAATCTTAGCTCAGTTTTTGTTCCAGCAAAATGTAAGTAATTACTAACTTGGTTAATGCAGTTATTTTATGATTTTGGTGATCAACCACAAAGAATTTGTGATTGATGTAATTACCATTTAGATAGTAAAAGCTCTTTGATAAGTATAATTGAACCTATCCTGGAGTTTGCTCAAACTCATGTCCATTGAGTCACTGATACCATCCAACCATCTCATCCTCTGTTGCCTCCTTATCCTCCTGCCCTCAGTCTTTCCCAGCACCCAGGTCTTTTCCAATGAGTCAGTTCTTCAATCAGGTGGCCAAAGTACTGAAGCTTCATCTTCAGCATCAGTCCTTCTAGTGAATATTCAGGGTTGATTTCCTAGGAACACTAACAGTAAAGATAGTCATCCAATCACAGAGGAGGAGGACAAAATAAGAAAAACTATAAAACAGAACTTAAAAAACCAAATAATAAAATAGCAACAATTGCATACCTATCAATGGTTACTTTATATGTAAACGGACTAAATAATCGAAAGACATACACTGACTGAATAGATATAAAATAAGACCTATATATATATTCCGCCTCCAGGAGATTCAGTTCTGATCCAAAGACACACACACAAAGAAAGCAAGAGGATAGAAAATGGTATTCCATGCAAATGAAAATCAAAATAAAGCCAGGGTAGCAATGCTTGTATCAGTCAAAAGAGAGTTTAACACACGACTGTAAGGAGAGACAAAGCCATAAGATTAAGGGATCAATCCAAGTTGAAAATATAGCAATTGTAAATATATATATATATATCTCAAATTGGCCACCTAAACACATAAAGCAAATATTAATAGATAAAGAAGAAATGGACAGCAAACAAGTAATAATAGGGACTTAACACCCCTCTTACGTCAATGGACAGATCATCCACACACGCGTACGTGTGCTGCTGCTGCGTCGCCTCAGTCGTGCCCGACTCTGCGCGACCCCACAGACGGCAGCCCACCAGGCTCCCCCGTCCCTGGGATTCTCCAGGCAAGAACACTGGAGTGGGCTGCCATTTCCTTCTCCAATGCATGAAAGTGAATTCGTTCAGTTGTGCCCGACTCAGCGACCCCATGGACTGCAGCCTACCAGGCTCCTTCATCCATGGGATTTTCCAGGCAAGAGTCCTGGAGTGGGGGCGCCAGTGCCTTCTCCTATATATGTATATTACACATATACATACATGTGTGTGTATATATATATATATATATATAGAGAGAGAGAGAGAGAGAGAGAGGGAGATAATATTCCCTGGCCAGGAAAAAAATATGCAATCTTGATAATTGCAACGACATGGGTGAACTTTGAAGGTATTATGTAAGTGAAAAAAGTCAGATGGAGAAGATAAATACATATGGTTTAGTCACATGTGGAATATAAAAACCAGCAAAATAAATACACCAAGCAAAAAGAAACAGGCACATACAGACTGAGGAGCTGTTCGCAGAGGCGAGGAATAGAGGGGAGAGTGAAATGGGCAAAGGGATCGGCTGGGTGATGAGAGATGGAAACTAAATTTCTGACGGTGGGCACGCTTTAGGTGTAAGGAGCCAGGAATAAAATGTTGCACACGTGAAATTTGTATAATGCTGTATGTTAACTGAATTTACATTTCTTTTCTTTAAAAAAAAATTGAGAAATCAAAAATTTACAAAAAATGACATAATGTCAGTGATTATTTTAAAAATAAATCTGATAGGGAAAAATGGAGTGTCTGGATGAAATATGATTATCCATATGTTGACACTTGTTGAATGCAGTGATGGGGACACTGGGTCAGTACCTTCTCCCTCTGCTTTTGTATATGTTTGGAATTGAATCAGGAGCTAAGAAACAGAAAACTACAGCCGAATGCTTGAACCTTGTGGCCATTTTTCATCATAATTTAAATGAACAACAAATGTAATTTTGCAGAGGGAGTGGGCATTCAACAGTGCAAATAACATAATAAAAACATTCACCTTTTTAAAAGGAAAGCAAACTAAAGCTAGGTTATTACTCCCACATTCTTTTGGAAAGCACACACATAGCTGAGCAGTCTTTCAAAAATCCAGTTATCTTGAACAGGTGAGCCATTTCTCAATAAGCCTGGTGATTTTTCAAAGCTAAAGAGCGTGGGCACGTCAGTAACAGTGCACACCCTGGTTTCTCTCAGTGTCGCCCAGGCCCAGCAGCAGCCTCACTGTGGGGCTCATTAGAAATGGGGTCTTAGAACTCTAGTGCCACTGGCACAAGGAGTCACACTGTGTGATGTGCGTGAGCTGTGGTGTTCTGGAATGAGGCTCTTTTATTTGGTTGCTCAACTCTAATGAACACTTTTTGCTGACAAAGGAGCCATGCGGGAAAGCCAGGGGCTCTCTCCTCTACTCAGTGTCTCCGTTTATGCCACACTTTCCAGCATTCAGCCTAGAGAGCCCCGTGCACGTGTCAGGCAGGCTGTTCAGTCACTCAGGCGAGTCCGACTCTCTGCGACCCCACGAATCGCAGCACACCAGGCCTCCTTGTCCATCACCAGCTCCCGGAGTTCACCCAAACTCATGTCCATCGAGTCGGTGATGCCATCCAGCCATCTCATCCTCTGTCGTCCCCTTCTCCTCCTGCCCCCAATCCCTCCCAGCATCAGAGTCTTTTCCAATGAATCAACTCTTCACATGAGGTGGCCAAACTCCAAACTGGAGTTTCAGCTTCAGCATCATTCCCTCCAAAGAAATCCCAGGGCTGATCTCCTTCAGAATGGACTGGTTGGATCTCCTTGCAGTCCAAGGGACTCTCAAGAGTCTTCTCCAACACCACAGTTCAAAAGCATCAATTCTTCGGCACTCAGCTTTCTTCACAGTCCAACTCTCTCATCCATACATGATCACTGGAAGGACCGTAGCCTTGACTATACGGACCTTAGGTGGCAAAGTAACGTCTCTGCTTTTCAATATGCTGCCTAGGTTAGTCATAACTTTAGTCATAACTTTCCTTCCAAAGAGTAAGCGTCTTTCAATTTCATGGCTGCAGTCACCATCTGCAGTGATTTCGGAGCCCAAAAAATAAAGTCTGACACTGTTTCTACTGTTTCCCCATCTATTTCCCATGAAGTGATGGGACCAGATGCCATGATCTTCGTTTTCTGAATGTTGAGCTTTAAGCCAGTTTCTTCACTCTCCTCTTTCACTTTCATCAAGAGGCTTTTTAGTTCCTCTTCACTTTCTGCCATAAGGGTGGTGTCATCTGCATATCTGAGATTATTGATATTTCTCCCAGAAATCTTGATTCCAGCTTGTGCTTCTTCCAGCCCAGCCTTTCTCATGATGTACTCTGCATAGAAGTTAAATAAGCAGGGTGACAATATACAGCCTTGACATACTCCTTTTCCTATTTGGAACCAGTCTGTTGTTCCATGTCCAGTTCTAACTGTGGCTTCCTGACCTGCATATATGTTTCTCAAGAGGTAGGTCAGGTGGTCTGGTATTTCCATCTCTTTCAGAATTTTCCACAGTTTATTGTGATCTACACAGTCAAAGGCTTTGGCATAGTCAATAAAGCAGAAATAGATGTTTTTCTGGAACTCTCTTGCGTTTTCAATGATCCAGTGGATGTTGGCAATTTGATCTCTGGTTCCTCTGCTTTTTCTAAAATCAGCTTGAACATCTGGAAGTTCACAGTTCACATATTGCTGAAGCCTGGCTTGGAGAATTTTGAGCATTACTAACGTGTAATATGAGTACAATTGTGTGGTAGTTTGAGCATTCTTTAGCATTGCCTTTCTTTGGGATTGGAATGAAAACTGACCTTTTTCAGTCCTGTGGCCACTGCTGTTTTCCAAATGTGCTGGCATATTGAGTGCAGCACTTTCACAGCATCATCTTGTAGGATTTGAAATCGCTCAGCTGGAATTCCTTCACCTCCAGTATCTTTGTTCGTAGTGATGCTTTCTAAGGCCCACTTGATGTCACATTCCAGGATTCCTGGCTCTAATTACTGGCCTATTAATTCTAGGTAATTCAGTTGTTGACTATGTTTTCATCTGAATAAAAATCTGTTATTTCAGTGTCCTTCCTTAATAAAGTACTACAAAGCTGAAAAACACCTGAAATTAAAATATTGATTGGGAAGGAGCCAATTCATGTCACCAGAGTGAAATCTGAGACTCATAAAATGTTTGAAGTGACTTCACAGCAATGTGCACATGTACCCTCAAAGACGTTGAGGCTCTCCCCAGCATGCAACGAAGCTCCCTCCTGTTACTCTGGATTCTGGTCACCCTTTCACCCTCTTCTCTTGTGCTGAAAGCATAGATTATCTAGTCAGGAAAAATTATACTTAGGATTTATAAGTAGTTACAAAGACCAAACTAGACAGCATATTAAAAAGCAGAGGCATTACTTTGCCAACAAAGGTCCATATAGTCAAAGCTGTGGTTTTTCAAGAGTCATGTATGAATGTGAGTGTTGGACTATAAAGAAAGCTGAGTGCCGAAGAACTGATGCTTTTGAACTGTGGTGTTGGAAAAGACTTGAGAGTCCCTTAGACTGCGAGGAGATCCAACCAGTCCATCCTAAAGGAAATCAGTTCTGAATATTCATTGGAAGGACTGATGCTGAAGCTGAAACTCCAATCCTTTGGCCACTTGATGCAAAGAACTGACTCACTGGAAAAGACCCTGATGCTGGGAAAGACTGAGGGCAGGAGGAGAAGGGGATGACAGAGGATGAGATGGCTGGATGGCATCACTGACTCAGTGGACATGAGTTTGAGTAAACTCTGGGAGTTAAGTGATAGACAGGGAGGCCTGGGGTGCTGCAGTCCATGGGGTTGCAAAGAGTCAGACACAACTGAGCGACTGAACTGAACTAAACAATGACTTAAAGAAAGATGTCACCCAGGCTTTCTGTTTACATGTTGTCATTTTTCTTGAGAAAGTGAGGTGAAAGTCAAAATCAGTCAGTCGTGTCTGACTCTGCGACCCCATGGACTATGCAGCCCATGGAGTTCTCCAGGCCAAAATACTGAGTGGGTAGCCTTTCCCTTCTCCAGGGGATCTTCCCAAACCAGGGATCGAACCCAAGTCTCCTGCATTATGAGCAGATTCTTTCCCCGCTGAGCAACAAGGGAAGCCCAGTCATTTTTCTTACTTATTGTCAAATACTTTAATTAATATTTTTAACATAGAGGGGTAATTGAGGAGAATTTGGAAAATGCATGAGGAAGACATGTAAAACTGTCAGTTGTGTATAATTATAGTACCTAGTGATAACCACTGTTAATAAATATTTTAATTCTTTTTCTGATAATCTTTCTTCATATGTTTCATAATACACATACTTTTGTTAAATAGTTATTTTTAAATAGGTATTATTCTTTTAAGATCAGAATATATTTCTCCAGATAGAGTAATGCATGCTGTCAATAATATGCTGTCACACTAATATGCTGTATCAATTCACACTTTCTCAAGGGAAAAAATGTAATTTCTAGAGACACATAATTTTTTTTAACTTCAGTTATCTATAGGGAATATTTTATATATTGCTGCTGCTGCTGCTGCTGCTAAGTCACTTCAGTCGTGTCCAACTCTGTGTGACCCCATAGACGGCAGCCCTACACTAACTATGGGTAAAATACTATTTTGCCTGACTTTGCTTGTATTGTTGAGAGGCTCTGCTCACCTCTGGCCTTACATTTTCATCTGAAAAGCAGGAATTGGAACAATGGCTCTTGAAGTTATTCCTAGTGATAGATAGCATTCTAATTTTTTCTGTTTCATTTGCCTTTTGCACAGTTATGTGTGAGTTGTAAGTTAAAGTCTACAATGTTTAAATGTACTGTCTCCACCATTAGAAAGGAATAAAAGATACTATCTTTGCAACGCTACTTCTGGAATATGGTTTGTAACATATTTTTGGTGTGAACCTTCCGATAGCCAAGAGGAAGCAAAGCGAGAGCGTGGTCCTTTGCCGCGTGGTCCTTCTGAGCAAGACCCTCCTCTCTGTGCCTGGAGGTTCGGATCCCTGTTGGGTGTGGCTCCACAGTGGTTCTCCTGAGGTCTGGCAGGCGCCTACCCGGTGCCAGCAGAGGTGGCGGGGCTCCCAGGACCAACATCAGAAAGGCTGCTCAACTGTGCTTCGGGTAAGCCATTCTCTTCCAGGTTTCCGCAAATGCCTAACCTGAAGAGAGGGGCAAGCCCCTTCCGAGAGCGTGCACACATCCCTTCATGCTGCTGTGCCCTCTTCTGAAAAGTAGAATGCAAATATACCCATTGAGGAGGCAGAGGATCATCTAACATCATTTAATTTAGTGAACATCCCCAGACACCTCCCTCTACTCACCACCATTCCTAAAGCTTGCAGGAGAGCTACCGCATGGTTCAAAACCTGGTCTACAAACAATCATGTTCTCCATTCTCTCAATCGTGTTCTCCATTCTCTCATTTTTCTGTTGGCAGTTTGTTGGAGAGACCACTAGTATTTCAGCCCCTACTTCACTCAAAGCCTAGACTCCTGAGTTCTGTTCCTCTCAGGACCTTAGGAAATTCAGTCAATACCCTCGCTTTGAACTCTGTCAATAAAATGATCTCAAGGTTAAGTGTTAAACAGGGAACAGATTTGCTTCATAGGTCAGCTTGCCTGCCTGATTTAGAAGAGTTTTCTGCGCAGACAGTTGTAGGTCATTCCTTTCAGAGACAAATCCTGCTTTGTTTTCAGTGCCTAACTTTATTAAAATCAAAATTTCTTAGAATTTCCCAGAATTTGGTAAATCCAGGCAAGGGGAGGATCAACAGACACATGTTAAATGCATTTGATGGCGACACTCATTTATTTCCTTCAGTATCTAGTGGGTACCTCTATGCACTGAGTATCGGTCTAGAACTGTCTCAGCACTGGAGATAGAGCACGAAAACTACATCTTTGCCTCATGGAGCTTGTTCAGAAAAATAGGGAACAAGGCCCAAAGCCTTTCAAATGGGACCTCCATTGGGTCAAAAATAATTTCAGAAATCAACGTGAAGTCTTCAATTATACTTAGAATGATTTGATGGATCCTAGGTGCAGAAATTTCACTGGTCATAAAGTTTCAGTAAACACAACCTTTGAATCTAATCTATCACCTGTAAATAGAAAACCATGCTAAATTAAAAGAAAACTTACTTTCAAGCCTAAAAATAAAAGAGAAGTTATTTCAGCTTTATGAGATATACTTTAGATGGAATATTGTGTACAGATGGTTGCAGAGAACAATAAAAGGATTCCCTCTTCTCACAAAGTATTGCCAACACTGAGCCACAAAACATTTCCTTTATATCACTCTTTCACAACCGTAAGAATGAAAAGAAATGACAATGCCCTCTCATTATATTTTCTTTCATATGTCTCCTTATATCTCATTTAGTTGTGTTATCATAGAAAGTCTGGATTTTTTAACCCAAAATACTAAGGTATGGTCTTCCCTGGTGATCTGTGGTTAAGAATCCACCTTCCAAAGCAGAAGACGCAGGTTTGATCCCTGGTCTCGGGATCTAGATTGCCACATGCCCATGAGACAACTAAACCCGTGCTTCACAACTACCGGCCCTGCACACCCCAGATTCTGCACGCCACAATTAGAGAAACCTACAGGCCACAAAAACAAGACACTAAGATGCTTTTTATCACACCCACACTTTGAGTTTTAGAAGCTCTTCCAAGAATTAAAAAAACTGTGTTGTTCTGGGAGGAAGAAGAAATCCCGTGGTTTGTGTATCCCAGAATATTTTTAGCGTATTTCAGATATAAAATTACTTAAATGTATAGAAAGTATTGTAATTCCAGCTGATGCATTTGACTTTTACATGGAGAATTTCCATTTCCTCACCATCTTCTCATTGCTTTATTCTACATGATGCAGGCTCTGCCCCCAACAGTCTATGAACATTTGAAATGCTGGTCACATGTAAATTTTTTTTTCCCTTTACTTGATTAGAAGTGGTAACATAGAGTCAATACAGAAAGCTGAAAAGCACAAAGAAAATAAAATATACATAACCCTATCAACTACTAGTTAATTCTGGAACATTTCCTGCTAATCCCTTGATGTGTATCAAGTAGGACTTTTGTTCTAATAGAAGGAATGACAAAAGTTATGTAGTGATTTGGAGCCTTCTTTTTCCACTTAAAATATATCATAGTTTCTCACATTCATATTTTTTTACACAGCTGCACAGACTTCCATGCTGTAAACTACCTATCATAAAATCCTTAAGACTTCTGCTAGACACATAGGATTTAAATTTTTCCCCAAACTATAATGGCTCGGGTGATTTCTTTGGAATAAATTCTCAATGGAACTGATGATTTAAAAGTCATGTCCGTATTAGAACTTTTAACATACAAAAATGTTATGTTAAAAACTAAAAGTTTGGGGGTATTGGTCCCCTCAACACGTTTACTCACTGGTTGACCTTTTTATTCTTTGCCAAGTAATAAGAAAATGGCAGCTCCTTTTGTTTACTCCTTAATGCCAGTCAGGTTACATTCATTTTTCTTCTACTAGTCATACAGGTTTACTTACGACTTTACATATAAACCGTGCTCACTCTTAATTTTCCAACATTTTGTGCAAGAGTGTTTTCCCCTTTATCCATTTCACCTAACCAATTCCTACTCCTCCCAACTATAAAGACATTCATTGCTTTCAAGAATTTGGCCCTTAATGCACCTTTCTTTCTTACCTTTTTCGTGTATGTGTATTTCATCTTCCATAAAACATTTAGTCCCTCAAAAGCAAGGCTTCCACAGAGTTGAGACCCATTATGCTAACGGCCCGGGGTTGTTTAACCATTTACTTTCCCAGACATGCTCTCCTGGGAACACAGGGTAGAAAAAAATGGATGTTAGCAGTTGGGAGAGCGATGGCCAAACCTTTCGTGATTTTGGAATCTATCCGGCCATGAGAGGCTTCAGTAGCAGAGGCCCAGCCACAAAAATTTCAAATACTGTCGTGAATGATGCGTGACTAATGGCAAAGACCGAGCAAGGAGGGCCCAGGTGTCCTGACAATCTGGAGGCCCCCAGGTCCAAAAGGAGTCACGACGGGTGTCTGTCCACAGTAACCACTCCTTAAGCTCTAGATTTCTATTTTCAGGTCTTACGCTTGATTTTTCCGGAAAAGGACAATGATGACCACGCCAGCCCTTGATTCCTTTCCACCCTTCCTGCGTAGGGTGGTTAACAGTTTTTACCGAGAGCCGGTGAACCAGGGGTGGGAAGTGGGAGGGGGCTTCGGCATCGGAAGATCGTGTACACCTGTCGCTGATTCATGTCAATGTATGGCAAAACCAATACAGTATTGTAACGTAGAATAAAGTATTAAAAAAAAAAAAGAAAAAAGACCCGTGAACCAGCTATTCCCGCCGAGTCGCCGCGGCTCTCCTTCAGGTCTGCACGCAGAGGAACTAGAGACACGCCGAGTGCCGAGGTCTCCGCGCCCAAGGGGAACGCTTTGCAGAGCCACGCCCGCACCCCCCAACCCCGGCGCAGGAACCGCCCCTAAGGCGCGGGGACTGGCCCTCCAGGCGCCGGGGCCACCCCTCCGGGCGCAGGGACCGCCCCCGGCGCGGAGGCCCCGCCTTGCAGCCCGCCCATTGGCCCCACTAGACCCTAACCCCGCCCCCCGGCACGGCTCAGCCACGCCCCACCGCGTTACAGCTCCGGACACATGTGAGTCCGGGGATTGTTGCGTCTGGGGATTGTTGCGTCTGGCAACCGAGCTCAGAGCTCCGCTGGGCTGGGCTCAGCTTTCCCACTGGTCTCCCCGAAAGTGACAGGCTTTCGTATCGCGCAAGCCCCGTCCTGGCCGCCCCGGGAGTCCCCTTTTTCTGTGCCTCGCAGGGATGCTTTTGGCGGTCCTCCTGCTCCTCCTGCCCAGAGTCTCCGGTAGGAGCCTGCGGAGTGTGCGCCCTGGCGGGGAACCGGAGCGGCTCGCCAGGCCGGCCGACTGGAACCGAGGGTGGGGAGGAGCTTTGCTTTTAGTCCCTCGAGAGAGTCGTGGGGCTGGGTCCACGACGGGGTCATGAGGACTTGGGGTAGAAAGCGTGACCAGAGCTTCCGCGGGTCGTGCTGCGTGGAGCAGGGACCACATAGCGCTGGAAGAGAAGTCTTGCTTGCGGTGGGCACTCAGCGGTGCAGGGTGACGGGCGAAACTGAGGCTTACCGAGGGCCAGGCTGGTGGTGTTCACTCGCTAGTCGTATCTGACTCTGCAAACCCATGGACTGCAGCAAACCAGGCTTCCCTGTCCTTCACCATCTCCTGGAGTTTGCTCAGACTCATGTCCTTTGAATCGGTGATGCCATTCAACCATCCCGTCCTCTGCCGTCCCCCTCTCTTCTTGCCTTCAATCTTTCCCAGCATCAGGGTCTTTTCCAACGAGTCAGTTCTCATCAGTTCAGTTCAGTTCAGTTCAGTTGCTCAGTCGTGTCCGACTCTTTGAGACCCCATGAATCGCAGCACGCCAGGCCTCCCTGTCCATCACCAACTCCCGGAGTTCACTCAGACTCGAACCACAGGACTGCTGATCTGGTGCTGGTGGTGACGGTTTGCTCGAGAGTTCCCAGGTGCCTGGGAATGTAGTTAGGCTGCTGTTGTGCCTGTGGGGGAGGGTTTGCCCTATATTCTCTGAGCAGTTTGATAACTTGGGAGTAGGGGTGTTGGTGCCCCTGGGGCTTGGCTGGGCCAGGGAAGCCCACACAGAGTGTTCCCTAGTGTGTACTTTGTAGAAGTGGCCACCCAGTGGTGCCAAGTGTGGGTCCAGGAAACTACTGCTTGTTTTGTGTGGGGCTGGGAAGTTCATTTGGGGATCAGGTAAGAACATGTGCTGAGTGGGGCTCTGGAGCTCTCCCACCCACTCCCCCACCCTCCCAGTTCCTCTTTGGTGGTGGAGGCTGTAACTCAGGATCCTGGAGGCAGCAGAAGTCAGCATCCTTGTGCCCCACGTGGTGATGCCATCGACGCTGGCAGCAGCAAGGCACCAACATCCAAGACGCATAGAAAGCAATAAGGTGGCCACTGGGCAAGGCCTGTGAAAGAGGCAGTGGAGGGTGGAAGTGCCCGCTTGGCAGGTATTGCCAGAGGCAGCGCAGAAGAGGGAAATCAAAGATTTGTGCTGTAGTGCCACCTGCTGGGGAAAAAATATTTTAATTTCTAATGGGTTGAGTCATTCTCCTCCTGCCATATTGCACCTGCTGCTGCCGCTAAGTCCCTTCAGTCGTGTCCGACTCTGTGTGACCCCGTATAGGGGTGAATTCTAACTAATCAAAATACTGCACGTGGTGTTTATAAAAACATTAAGCCTTTTATACCCCCAACCTACCTGCTGGGGGCCTACCTGCAAAGGAAGGCAAACAGACAGAAAGTAAGAAACAGTCATGAATTGTTTCTGAAGACTTGGATTCAATATCTTTTCTTTACAACTGATGATACATCTACCATCCAATTTCATCTTCCCCACCGACTGGAACCATGATTTTGTAGCACATTTTCCAAGTTTGATAAGAAGGTGTGCAGTGTTATAGAATGTAGCTGTTCTTGCTTTCAAGCACTGTACCAGCCTTCTAAAAAGTTCATTAATCAAGCATGGACATTAATTCCAATAAACTTTTATTTTTTTAATATTCATTAAAAAAAATAGTTTGTGTAGACAGTAAGAGAAGTGGGCAAGATGGTCAGGTTTTGATGAGATTTCACTTTGATCAGAGACCAGAATTTTCCTGAAGGTACTACCTGGGCAGGGATCTGGTTTTGTGCTCGAGTACCAGAGTAATGTTTAAATTTAGCGAACAGGTAGAGAGTCTCTGCATGACTTTTCTAAGTGTACAGAAGGTGAACAGTTCTCTTGATACGTAGTAGAGACTGTTTCATCTTCTTGAAACTCATCTGGAAAACAAGGGAATTTTATGAATGCAGCCTATCATATTATATAATGGCATCTGCTGTTAATGTATAGCATTGCAATCTAATAATTATTATATTGTAAATTATCTAGAAAAAAACTTAGTCACTATTTTTCTGAAACGAGAAATGTTTAGTTTGAAAATCCTCACAGGAATAAAGAATTCAGTATTCTAAGTAAGAGAAGAAATTTGGTAATTGAAAAGCATGATATTGGACTCAATCATTATAGTGTTTAAACCTTGTATTCAACTGGTTACCAAAGCATACATTCCAAACTGTATATAGTTGAAAGTGTGCCTTAGCTGAATGGATTAAACCATCACATTGACATTTCTTTTCTTTTCATATTAGAAATTCTTTCATGCTATGGTTTCGAGATAGGTAGTGAAATCAAATGCATAAACAAATGACACTTGTATAATTTAACTATGGAGATGCTATTAACTTGATTTCTCTCTTGGTTCCAGGAAAATCTGAATGATGTTATATATTTGTATCTATTAATAGGAATCATATTGCATTTCTAATCCATTTTTTTCCTATTGCAAAATGACGATGTATGGCTCAGAATATGCAGTATATTTAACGTTATTAATAAAATTCAATGCTATTCTGATCTTTTTGTTGTTCTTGTTCAGTTGCTAAGTCGTGTTCGACTCTTTGCAATCCCGTGATTTGCAGGAAACCAAGCTGCCCTGTCCTTCACCCTCTCCCAGAGCTTGCTCAAATTTACGTCCATGGAGTTGGTAATGTTATCTAACCATCTCATCCTCTGGCCCCCTCTTCTCCTTTTGCCTTCAATCCTTCCCAGCATCAGGGTCTTTTCCAATGAATTGGCTCTTCACATCAGGTGGCCAGAGTTTTGGAGTTTCAGCTTCAGCACCAGTCTTTCCAGTGAATATTAGGATTGACTGGTTTGATCTCCTTGCTGTCCAAGGGATGTGCAAGAGTCTTCTCCAGCACCACAATTCCAAAGCATTAATTTTGGGGCACTCAGCCTTCTTTATGGTCCAATTCTCATATCCGTACATGACTACTGGAAAAACCATAGCTTTGACTAGATGGACCTTTATCAGCAAAGTGATGTCTTTACTTTTAACACGTTGTCTAGGTTTGTCATAGCTTTCCTTCCAAGGAGCAAACATCTTTTGATTTCATGGCTGCAGTCACTGTCCGCAGTGGTTTTGGAGCCCAAGAAAATAAAAATCTGTCACTGCTTCTACTTTTTCCACATCTATTTGCCATGAAGTGATGGGACCTGATGCCATGATCTTGGCTTTTTGAATGCTGAGTTTCAAGCCAGCCTTTTCACTCTCCTCCTTCTCCTTCAAGAGGCTCTTTAGTGCTGATCTTTAAACAAAGTTCTTCCTAACTACACTCTTTTGTTTGTTTGTTTGTTGTTTTTGTTTTGGGCAGTTGATTGAGGAGAATTCATATATTAAGACCAGAACACTGGAAATGTTGAAAACATTTTGCCAAAAGTGGATTTCAGCACGTGCTGTAGTGAAATGTTGGACAGAATGTCAAAAGAGGAACTTAGAATTTAGAAAATGATGAAAAAAAGAGGATAACATTCACTTGTTTATATAGAGTTCTCTCTTGACTACTTTTTCAATCTAAAGACCTAGACACAAAAAATAAGAAAGAATGTTTCCCTCAGGGATCAAAGTAGTCTATCTCCCATCTCCTTAGGTCCTGTAACCTTATAGGAGAGGCCTCTGCATCCTTTTAGCACTTTAGGGCTTTAATCAATGTGTCTCCACCATAATATTTTACATTATTTTCTAACAGATTTATAAGATTTTCAAGAGCGCAGATAATTAAGGAGGAGGACTTGGGGAAGTAGGAACACTATTCTAGGGAAGAACCACCCCCCTACAAAAAAAAAGGACAGAGGTCAAAAAAAAATTCTAAAAGCATAACAATGTAACAGCTTTACAGTCCAGATGCACTGGATGAACAGCCCAAAGAGCTACTGCAGGAGGCTTCTAAGGGAATGCACAACTCATTAAGCAGTGAAAGAAGACTAGATTATTACTACTGGAACATCCAAGAAACCAATTTTTACTAAGGCTATTCAAAGTAATAAAATTTGATATTTCAAGGTTTCCATTTATTTGCAAAATGCTCAATTCAGTAATACAAAACACAAAAGGAAGTCATAATTTTAAATATTTTAGTCAATATTTATTTTGATCTCTGATATCCACAAGGCTTATTTGATATTTACCTCTTGCCATAGCATGTCTTGAGCACCCAGGGTGTACAGGGTGTAGTACAAAAAGAAGGTATATGCTCTCTGCCCTCTAGGGCCTTCTTTCTGAGAGGAAACTGAGCCCAATGTGATAGACAATCATAGGTTGTATTTCAAATTATGGAAGCATAGTCTGAGCAGAGTGCTATAGACTACAGAAGGCCTCTTAGAGAAGTGAATGTCAAAATAATGAATTTAGAAAGAAGTGGGGAAGGATGCATACCTATAAACATATTTCAAAACCAAAAGCATTGATGCTATCTCTTCAAATTAGTGTTGAATGAAACTTCACCTTAATCCTTAACAAACCAAAAGCTCATAGATTATCATTTAAAATAAGCAAGACACATCCTTTGCTACAATTACCACTTGGGTAAAAGCAAGAACAGTCATTTAAAACCTTACCAAGAATCTTTCAATTTATTCTATACTACCTACCTGATAGCTCAACATTCAGAAAACGAAGATCATGGCATCCGGTCCCATCACTTCATGGGAAATAGATGGAGAAACAGTGGAAACAGTGGCTGACTTTATTTTTCTGGGCTCCAAAATCACTGCAGATGGTGACTGCAGCCATGAAATTACAAGACGCTTACTCCTTAGAAGAAAAGTTATGACCAACCTAGATAGCATATGCAAAAGCAGAGACATTACTTTGCCGGCTAAGGTCCATCTAGTCAAGGCTGTGGTTTTTCCTGTGGTCATGTTTGGATGTGAGAGTTGGACTGTGAAGAAGGCTGAGCGCCGAAGAACTGATGCTTTTGAACTGTGGTGTTGGAGAAGACTCTTGAAAGTCCCTTGGACTGCAAAGGGATCCAACCAGTCCATTCTGAAGGAGATCAGCCCTGGGATTTCTTTGGAAGGAATTATGCTAAAGCTGAAACTCTAGTACTTTAGCCACGCCATGTGAAGAGTTGACTCATTGGAAAAGACTCTGATGCTGGGAGGGATTGGGGGCATGAGGAAAAGGGGACGACCAAGGATGAGATGGCTGGATGGCATCACGGACTCAATGGACGTGAGTCTGAGTGAACTCTGGGAGTTGGTGATGGACAGGGAGGCCTGGAGCACTGCGATTCGTGGGGTTGCAAAGAGTCGGACACGACTGAGTGACTAAACTGACTGACCTACCTGATGCCAGGCCACAGTCCCTGCCTGATGAAATAAACTACTTTATTTTCATGTTCATATTCTCTTTATAGATGCCTGTGGTGATCCACCAAGGTTTGAAACTATGAGGCTCCGGGGTGCACCTAAACCCAGGTATCGTCCTGGGGAACGTGTACAATATGACTGTCGCCTAGGTTTCAAGCCCATAATTCCTCTTCGTTCCAGATCTGCTGTTTGTGAGGATGACAATACATGGTCATCTCTCGAGGAGGCCTGTACAAGTAGGTAAACTTTTTTTTATTATTGCTCTGGAGAATTTCACACATTTTAGTGCACATCTTCATCTACTGCAATAATGGTTTTCTCATGTGAATATAGGTTTTAGAAGGCAATGCATTTTTTCAGGCTTAAAAATCCCCAAAGAATAATCTTCTTGGCAATTGGTTACCTGGGTAGGTATGAATCATGTTTGGCCATATAATATGGAAAGAAAATAATAATTAAATGAATAATAAGATCCCCATGGACTCAAACAAGAATTGTAGAATTTTGAAATTGCTGTAAACCAACAAATTTTTAATATTTTCTCTTAGGAAAATCATGTCCTAATCTGGGAGATCCACTGAATGGTCAAGTTTACTTCGTCAATGGAAGTATGCTGTTTGGTTCACAGGCTCACTTTGTTTGTGATCAGGGGTAAGTAAGATGCTACTTACAGAAAATAAGGTTCAGTTCGGTTCAGTCGCTCAGTCATGTCTGACTCTTTGCTACCCCATGAACCACAGCACGCCAGGCCTCGCTGTCCATCATCAACTCCCGGAGTTCACCCAAACCCATGTCCATCGAGTGGATGATGCCATCCAACCATCTCATCCTCTGTCATCCCCTTCTCCTCCTGCCCCCAATCTTTCCCAGCATCAGGGTCTTTTCCAATGAGTCAACTCTTCCCATGAGGTAGCCAAAGTACTGGAGTTTCAGCTTTAGCATCATTCCTTCCAATGAACACCCAGGACTGATCTCCTTTAGAATGGACTGGTTGGATTTCCTCACAGTTCAAGGGACTCTCAAGAGTTTTCTCCAAGCCCACAGTTCAAAAGCATCAATTCTTCGGTGCTCAGCTTTCTTCACAGTCCAACTCTCACATCCATACACGACTACTGGAAAAACCATAGCCTTGACTAGACGGACCTTTGTTGGCAAAGTAGTGTCTCTGCTTTTTAATATGCTATCTAGGTTGGTCATAACTTTTCTTCCAAGGAGTAAGAGTCTTTTAATTTCATGGCTGCAGTCACCATCTGCAGTGATTTTGGAGCCCAGAAAAATAAAGTCAGCCACTGTTTCCACTGTTTCCCCATCTATTTCCCATGAAGTGATGGGACCAGATGCCATGATCTTCGTTTTCTGAATGTTGAGCTTTAAGTCAACTTTTACTCTCCTCTTTCACCTTCATCAAGAGGCTTTTAGCTCCTCTTCACTTTCTGCCATAAGGGTGGTGTCATCTGCATATCTGAGGTTATTGATATTTCTCCCGGCAATCTTGATTCCAGCTTGTGCTTCTTCCAGCCCAGCCTTTCTCATGATGTACTCTGCATATAAGTTAAATAAGCAGGGTGACAATATACAGCCTTGACGTACTCCTTTTCCTATTTGGAACCAGTCTGTTGTTCCATGTCCAGTTCTAACTGTTGCTTCCTGACCTGCATACAGGTTTCTCAAGAGGCAGGTCCGGTAGGTTTTAATTGTAATCTCCTCAAATACTTTCTCATAATTTTCTTTTCTCATTCTCTCCTGGGGCCTCTGTAATTTGAATGTTGGTTTGCATAATGTTTTCCCAGGGGTCTCTGAGACTGTCCTCTCTTATTTTCATTCTTTTTATTCTCTGCTTCAGGTAGCTCTCCCATCCTGTCTTCCTGCTCGCTCACCATTCCTTTTTCTCGGTTGTTTTGCTATCGGCTCTCTCTAGGGCACTCTTTGTTTCAGTTATTCCCTTGCTCATTGCTGATTGACAATTCTTTATTTCTTCCAAGTCCTTATTAAACATTTCTTGTATCTTCTCTCTCCATGCCTCCATCCTATCTATCTATGCCTCCATTTTATTTCTGAGATTTTGGCTCATCTGTACTATCATTACTCTAAACTTTTTCAGGTAGACTGCGTATTTTCTCATTTGTTTGATCTTGTGAGTTCTTACCAGGCTTTTTCATGTGCTCCGTGTTTCTTTGTCTTTTTAGTCTGTCTCACTCACTGTGCTTGGGCCTACTTTTTGCGGGCTGCAGGGATGTAGTTCCTCTTACTTGTGATGTCTGTCTCCAGTGGGTGGGGTTGCTTTCCTGGTAGGGAGTGCCAGTGCCTGTTATGGTGGTTGGAGGCAGGTCTTGTCTCTAAAGGGCAGTGCTGTACATCCAGTCGAGCATTTTGAGATGTCTGTGAACTTGGTATGGCTTTGAACAGACTGTCTGCTAATGCGTAGGGTTCTATTCCTGTTTTTCTAATTGTTTGGCATGAAGTGTCCAGCACTGGAGCTTGCTGGCCTTTGTGTCGGGCCAGGTCTTATGGCTGAGATGGAGGCCTTTGGAGAGTTCTTGCCAATTAATATTCCATGAGGCTGGAAGTTCTCTCATCATGGATCAGGTATCCTATCTCAGAGTTGCAGGCCTGACCCCATTGCTGGAGCACCAAGATTCCACAAGCCATATAGCACAGAAGAGGAAGAGAAAGAAAAAGACAGAAAAGAAAAAGTCAAACAAACAAATAATGGACAAAGGCCCAAGACAAATATTAAAAGCAGCACTTAGCATGTAATAACATCCTACCAAACTCACAAACTCAAAAAAAAAAAATTTTTTTAAGAATGAAAATGGGAACAATAAAATAGAGCAATTAAACCATAAACAAACCCATTAAAAAAAAAAACCAGTAGAAACTAGACTAGCAAAAATACAGAATCAAAATCATGGGGAAAACTGTAATATAATGAGAAAGTACTGTGGAAATAGGAAAAACATTTTTAAATTTATTTAAAAGCAAAAAGCATTAAGTAAAGGAAAAATAAAAGCAGCAGTAAAGAACAACAATAAACTAAGCTAAGCTAAGTCGCTTCAGTCGTGTCCGACTCTGTGCAACCCCGTAGACTGCAGCCCTCCAGGCTCCTCCGTCCCTGGGATTCTCCAGGCAAGAACACTGGAGTGGGTTGCTATTTCCGTCTCCAGTGCATGAAAGTGAAAGGTGAAAGGGAAGTCGCTCAGTCGTATCCGACTCTCAGCAACCCCATGGACTGCAGCCTCCCAGGCTCCTCCATCCATGGGATTTTCCAGGCAAGAGTACTGGCGTGGGGTGCCATTGCCTTCTCCAAGAACAACAATAAAACAATACATAAAAGAAGACAGAAAAAATATAGAGAGAAAGACTGTAGTAAGAATATTTTCCTGTGGCTTTCATTTGTCTGTGTCCACGTCACACCGAGAGCTCCAGCAAGTCTGCCTACTCAGGAAGGTCTCCAAAAATTCTAGGAAGGTCTCTGGAACCTGCTGTGGGCCCTGTGGGGTCAACTCAGATTCAGATCTGGTCTTACTCCAGCTTTTACTTGCTTACAAAGTCTCACAGTCCACAGCCTTAAGCTAACTGTTGGGGTTTAGTCGGCTACTCCTGGGCTACGCAAGTGAATCCCTTCCTGAGTCCCTGGTGCTCAGTCTTGGTTTTGGCCCCATCTCCTTTTATAGACCATCCTCCGGTGTGTGTCCCCGCGCAGGCAATGGAGGCAAAGGCTGCGGCTTGCTAGGGCTCACTTGCTTAGTCCGTCCAGGCAAAGGCAGCGATACGGGCGGACACAGGTGGGATGTGCAAGGAAAACCTGTGGCAGCAGAGGCCTGTAGGAAGTTACTACCACCGCGGCAGGCGTCTGCTCCCCCAGGGGAGCTGGCCCCAGGTCGAGGGTCCCTGGCAGCGCCAAGCAGCGCAGGTACGGGCAGTGGCTTAATGCTGGCAGCTTGGCGGAGGCTGTGGTGGGCATCATGCCAACCTCTGGGGTGGGGGTCTGCCGTGGCACTTTGTCCCCTCTCTCTGGCACGTGCCTTGGTGGCAGCCAGCCTGCTTGCCCACCTCTGGGACCACAGACCCCAGCCCGTCTCACCGCTGGCGTTCACGAAGGCAGTGTCCTGCCGTCTGCAAGCCCACAGGGTTGGAAGGCCCCCACAGCAATGATCTCTTACCTCTCTGGCTGACACAGACTTTTCCCTGGAATCCCTCGGCTGTGCTGCACAGGGCCCTTCACGCTTTCATCATGGCCCTCAACCCCAGTCCTCTCCCTATGGGCCGATCCCCAAAGCCCGAGCCTCAGCACCCAGCCACCACGCACCACGGCAGGCTCGCAAACAGTGTCTCAGCCTGGGAAGTCCTGTCAGCACCGAGGTCTGTGCTGGATTCTTTCTACTTCTTTTTCCAAGAACCTGTTTGCAGGCGCCCCTCTGAGGTTCTGAAGCTCACCCCTACCCCCTCCCATTAGGGGGTTTGCTAGTGTGCGGAAACGTTCCCTCCTTCCTAGCTCCCTCCCAGAGGCACAGGTCATGGCCCCATACCTTTGTCTCCTTTTTAAATTTCTTTTGCCCTACCCCGTTACATGAAAATCAGCTTGCCTTTCTGGAAGTCTGGGGTCTCTGCCAGCATTCCAATATTCTATAGAAGTTGCCCCACGTGCAGATTTCCTTTGGTGTATTTGTGGGGAGGAAGATGGTCTCTATGTTTTACTTCTCAGCCATCTTCAAATCCCCCTCTCATAGAAGGATTGGTATAACTTCTCTTTTAAACATTTGGCAGAATTAAAAGAACTGAAAAGCATCAGATCCAGGACTTTTTTTTTTAATGGAAGATTTTTGGTTACTGATTCAGTCTACTCACTTGCCATATTCAGTTCAAATTTTGTGATTTTTTAATGACGTCGTGGTAGATACGGTGTTTACATGGATTTGCTCTTTGTATACAGGCTATCATTTGTTGGCATAAAATTATTCATAGAGGTCTCATGATATTTTTAATTCTGTAGAACTAAGTGATAAAATATCCCCACTTAATTTCTGATTTGGGTGATTTAGATTTTTCTTTTTTTTTAGTCCATCTAGCTAAGGGTTTGCCAGTGTTTTTGCTCTTTTGGAAAACCAACTTTTGGTTTCACTGACATTCTCTACTAATTTCTCTTCTCTGTTTTACTGCTTTAATCTTTACTATTTACTTCCTTCTGGTAGTTTTGGGTTGATATCTTCTTTCACTAATTCCTTAAGTTGTAACATTAGGTTTCTTACTTTAATTGAAGGATAATTTACCTACAAACTAAATTCCTTCAGGCACATCACATGGGGATTGAGATTTCTATATACTTGAAAGTGATTACCACGATGTCTATTTATCCTCTGTTACTATGAGGTTATTGCAGGGTTATTGCTGGTTCCCCACTTTCATCCTCATAACCTCTTTCTTTCATAACTGGAAGCTTGTACCTCCTAATTTCACTCACCTAATTCATTTCTCCCTCCACCCCCTCCCTCTGGCAACCACTGTTTTGTTCTCTGCGGCTGGAGTGTGTGTCTGTCTTCTTGTTTCTCATTTGCTTTGTGTGTGATTGCACTTTAGGTGAAATCATGCAATATTTATATTTCTCTCTCTTACTTTTCTCACTTTGCATAGTATTCTCTAGGCCCGTCCCATGTCGTCGCTAATGGCAAGATTTCTCCGTTTTTATGGCTGAGCTATAGACCATTGTGTTTGTTTATCCATAAGTTCTTAATCCCTTTAGTCTCCTGAAGGGCATATAGTTAGCTACTGTATCATCTCTACTTTATGCAGCAATGAATGTAGGGGTGCTGAGAAAAGTTGAAGGCAAGAGGAGAAGGGAGCAGCAGGGGATGAGATGGTTGGATGGCATCACTGACTCAGTGAACATGAATTTGAGCAAAACTCCAGGAGACAGTAAAGAAGAGCCTGACATGCTGCAGACCATGGGGGTCGCAAAGGGCAGGACATGACTTAGCGACGGAACAACTTTGCAACTCTGAAAGTTCCTTTAAGCTTCTTTCCAGTTTTCCTGTTTCCTGTCTGAGATTTCCATGTTTTACACATATTTTCTTTATTTTCTAGATTTCTTCCTTTAGTTTTTAGGCGTCATTAGGGCAGTCATTTTTTTCTGTCACATTTCATTGGGGGCCCAGGACCTTTGGGTTTAGGCAAGAGATCTCCCTGCCAGCAAAGAGGTACCATGGTATGGGAATCATTTAATGTTCTTCTGGAGGCACAGGTTGTTGGTGTGGACACATTTCTTCTTGTGGCAGTCGGCAGCATTGAGATGAAAGTGAGCAAATACTTGTGAGAGATCGTTTAGCAGCAGTGTATTTTGGGGCAAACTTGCAGAAGGAAGGCTCAGTGATGCCACCCCACAGGCAAAGCGCCAAGTACAAGTTGAATTCTTTCTTGAATTTGTGGTCTGAGAGTGTGTGGTCAGCCTCCAGCTATTTGCCCCCAAATCCAAAACCGTTAGGCAAAAAGGATGTCTCCCTTTTCTTGGATTTTAGCTTTGATGGTCTCAATGATGACATTGAACTTGACCCTGAGAGTGATGTTCTCACTTGCAGGATGTTCATAAAGATCTGCAGCTCCACGTCTCTCACTGAGCCCCCTCACTGCAGAAACATCAGACAGCGGAACTGGCATTAATTCATTTACCACTGCAAATGCCTTCATAAGACAGTTATTTTAAAGTCTTTGTCTAGTTCATCTGCCATCAGTTCTTTTTCAAAGACAATTCATTTTTATTTATTTCTTCCTTTGAATGGCTCATACTCTCATTTCTTTGTATGTGTTGTGATTTTCTTACTGAACAAAAAACACTTGAATCTAATACTTTGGTAATTCTGAAAATTAGATTTCCCTTCTTAGCTGGGGCTTGCTCTTTGGTGTTGATGTTTCTTGTGTCTCTTTGATGAAGACCAGCCTGCGATATAAACTGATTGTCTCAGGTCTTTCCTGAACCTTTCCCTGGGCATACACTATCACTTACTTATTTCCCCTACGTATGCAGTTGCTTTTGAATGTCCTGATGTTGAATGTCTGTCTCCTGAAAGGGGAAAAAGCAAACAATGAAAGGGAGAACAAAGGCCACTAAATATTTAAGCCCCTTTAAGTTACTGCATCCAGGATAGAAGGGGCTTGCAAGAATGGGGCAAGGTGTACCCGAAATGGAAGTCCATCTCTTCGATTATCTGTGATCAGAAGCAGCAATCAGTGATAAGAGCACAGATCCTCATATTTGGAGGGCAGGGTCCTTTTGACCACCTTGGCTCCCACAAGCTACTTGTAAGCTGCTCTGAAGCAGAGATCATGCAGAGATCCCTGCTACACTGCTATGGGTGAGGATGGGTAGCTACCACTGTGCTAGACAAGACTTGAAATTGACCAAAACAAGTCAATTTACCTGTCTGCATCTTCACCCAGAAACTGTAAGCCATCAACAGAAGGCAGAGTTCCAAAATAGTGACACCAGTCAGATTCTACCTGTACACTTGTTATCAAGGTGGGGAGACAGATTCCTGATGCCTCTTAAATTGCTATCATCCCAGAAATACACATTGCAATCTAAAATCAATGAGTGAGCCTTGTGGGAAAAGTCAGCTGGAAGCAGATAGGGTATTTTTTAATGTAGTCAATTAAAAATAATGGAACATTCAGTGAATGTTTATATAGAGGGCTCTGCTAGATACTTTGAGGGATGCCAAAGTTTTAATACATAGATTTTTCCTAAAAACCTGTATCCTTCTTGAGAAATACAGCATATACAAAGAGGGGTCAAAGCATAGTAAGTAAATGAGAAGTATCAAATAGAATCACTCACAATCATTACAGTGAACTTCCAGAAGGAGGAGAGTGTGCATTGTGAATTTAAATCATCAGAAAAGATTTCATCAAGTAGGAGTATTCCTGAGCTATTCCTAAGAAGTCAAGTGGCTGAGTCATGTCCGACTCTTTGCAACCATATAAACTGTAGCCTGCTGGGCTCCTTTGTCCATGGGCTTCTCTAGGCAAGAAAACTGGAGTGGGTTGCCATTTCCTACTACAAGGGATCTTCCCGACCCAGGATGGAACCTGGGTCTCCCGCATTGCAGGCAGATTCTTTACTCTTGAGCCACCAGGGAAGCCCATACTCCTAGGAAGGCGAAGACACCTTGGAGATGTTGCAGGTTCAGTTCCAGACCACTGCAATAAAGCCAGCCAAATGAATTTTTCACATGTGTTTACAACAACAGCAACAACATATACCATAGTCTGCTAAGTGTGATTAGAATCATCTAAAAAGTGTACATACATTAACTTTAAAATAACATTGCCAAATCTAAGCCTGCAGTAAGTCACAGTAGTAACATTCAGGAGCATTGATCCCAGATGACCACAACAAATATAACAGTAGTCATAAAGTTTGAAATATGTGATATTCACCAAAATGCGCCAGGAGAGACACACCGAACAAGCATTCTTGGGAAACTGGCACAAATGAAGTTGCCCAACTCAGGGTTGCCACACACCTTCAGTTTGTTAAAATCTCAAAAAGTTAAGAACAATAAAATAAGGTGCATGTGTATTCCGATCTAAAAAATAGCAATGAGTTAAAACTTGCCTAGTACCCACTATGTGCCCGAGGCTAACTCATCCAATCCTCGGAACAATCCCATGAGTTATGTAGGGGGAGCATTAAGGAAACAGCCCTGCGGGGGCCACCCGAGACGGGCGGGCCATGGTGGGGAGGGCTGACAGAACGTGGTCCGCTGGAGAAGGGAATGGCAAACCGGTTCAGTGTTCTTGCCTTGAGAACCCCATGAACAGTATGAAAATGCAAAATGATAGGATACTGAAAGGAAACTCCCCAGGTCAGTAGATGCCCAATATGCTACTGGAGATCAGTGGAGAAATAACTCCAGAAAGAATGAAGGGATGGAGCCAAAGCAAAAACAATACCCAGCTGTGGATGTGACTGGTGACAGAAGCAAGGTCCGATGCTGTAAAGAGCAATATTGCATAGGAACCTGGAATGTCAGGTCCATGAATCAAGGCAAATTGGAAGTGGTCAAACAAGAGATGGCAAGAGTGAATGTCGACATTCTAGGAATAAGTGAACTGAAATGGACTGGAATGGGTGAATTTAACTCAGATGACCATTATATCTACTACTGTGGGCAGGAATCCCTCAGAAGAAATGGAGTAGCCATCATGATCAACAAAAGAGTCCAAAATGCAGTATTTGGATGCAGTCTTAAAAATGACAGAATGATCTCTGTTCGTTTCCAAGGCAAACCATTCAATATCACAGTTATCCAAGTCTATGCCCCAACCAGTAACGCTGAAGAAGCTGAAGTTGAAGGGTTCTATGAAGACCTACAAGACCTTTTAGAACTAACACCCCAAAAGATGTCCTTTTCATTAAAAGGGACTGGAATGCAAAAGTAGGAAGTCAAGAAACACCTGGAGTAACGGGCAAATTTGGCCTTGGAATGAGGAATGAAGCAGCGCAAAGACTAATAGAATTTTGCCAAGAAAATGCACTGTTCATAGCAAACACCCTCTTCCAACAACACAAGAGAAGACTCTACACATGGACATCACCAGATGGTCAACACCAAAATCAGATTGATTATATTCTTTGCAGCCAAAGATGGAAAAGCTCTATACAGTCAACAAAAACAAGACCAGAAGCTGACTGTGGCTCAGATCATGAGCTCCTTATTACCAAATTCAGACTGAAATTGAAGAAAGTAGGGAAAACCACTAGACCATTCAGGTATGACCTAAATCAAATCCCTTATGATTAGACAGTGGAAGTGAGAAATAGATTTAAGGGACTAGATCTGATAGATTTAAGGGACTAGATCATGGAAAAAGCAAGCGTGTTCCAGAAAAACATCTATTTCTGCTTTATTGACTATGCCAAATCTTTTGACTGTGTGGATCACAATAAACTGTGGAAAATTCTGAGAGAGATGGGAATACCAGACCACCTGACCTACCTCTTGAGAAACATGTATGCAGGTCAGGAAGCAACAGTTAGAACTGGACATGGCACAACAGATTGGTTCCAGATAGGAAAAGGAGTCCATCAAGGCTTTATATTGTCACCCTGCTTATTTAACTTCTATGCAGAGTACATCATGAGAAATGCTGGACTGGAAGAAACACAAGCTGGAATCAAGATTGCCGGGAGAAATATCAATAACCTCAGATATGCAGATGACACCACCCTTATGGCAGAAAGTGAAAAGGAACTGAAACGCCTCTTGATGAAAATGAAAGAGGAAAGCAAAAAGTTGGCTTAAAGCTCAACATTCAGAAAATGAAGATCATGGCATCTGGTCCCATCACTTCATGGGAAATAGATGGGAAACAGTGGAAACAGTGTCAGACTTTATTTTGGGGGCTCCAAATCACTGCAGATGGTGATTGCAGCCATGAAATTAAAAGACGCTTACTCCTTGGAAGAAACGTTATGACCAAACTAGATAGCACATTCTAAAGCAGAGACATTACTTTGCTAACAAAGGTCCATTTAGTCAAGGCTATGGTTTTTTCTGTGGTCATGTATGGATGAGAGAGTGGACTGTGAAGAAAGCTGAGCACCAAAGAATTGATGCTTTTTATCTGTGGTGTTGGAGAAGACTCTTGAGAGTCCCTTGGACTGCAAGGGGATCCAACCAGTCCATTCTAAAGGAGATCAGCCCTGGCTGTTCTCTGGACGGAATGATGCTAAAGCTGAAACTCCAGTACTTGGCCACCTCATGTGAAGAGTTAACTCATTGGAAAAGACTCTGATGCTGGGAGGGACTGGGGACAGGAGGAGAAGGGGGCGACAGAGGATGAGATGGCTGGATGGCATCACCGTGAGTGATGGACGTGCGTCTGAGTGAACTCCGGGAGTTGGTGATGGACAGGGAGGCCTGGCGTGCTGCGATTCATGGGGTCTCAACGAGTCAGACACGACTGAGCGACTGAACTGAACTGATGGGATTTCTCAAGCTCAAGGCAGTCATGGAGCTGGAACTTGAATGCCAGGCAGGCACGTTGTAGGGCCCTGTTCTCTCTGCTCAGTCCCTACTGAAGAAAATGATGTGAGCAAAGAGTAGAAGTCAGTGTGTAATACACTTGCCAGAGGGAGCAGAGGGGCTGCACTGACCAGCTGACAGGAGTTGACACATTTTACTGTAGGCCAAGTGGGGCCACGTGCGGAAACTCTCCTTTCAGTTGAGTTCCACATTAGCACATCCATAATATTTTAAGAAACTTCTTTTTCAATTTACTACAGTGTAGAAAGACAACCCTATAAATATTTTTTCATTTTTATCCACATCTTCTAATTGCTAAAGAACATAGTAACTTTTCTTTTCTCATTTAGTTTTTATCTGATTGGAGCACGAATTCTGCATTGTGAAATTTCTGAAGATAATGTGAACTGGAACGATGATCCCCCAATATGTGAAAGTAAGTATATCCTCTCTTTAGAATATAGAGTGGCAGTTCTCAGACTTTTTGATGTGGTGAGTGTGGAGTGAGTAAAGGCGCTCAGTCGTGTCTGACTCTGCGACCCCATGGACTCTCCAGTCGATGGGATTCTCCAGGCCAGAATACTGGAGTGGGGAGCCTTTTCCTTCTCCAGGGGATCTTCCCAACCCAGGGACTGAACCCAGGTCTACCGCATCACCGGCAGAGTCTTTACCAATTGAAGCTCAAGGGAAGCCCCTTTGATGCAGGGACCCCTTTATTCTTTTAAACTAAAGTAGACACCCAAGATCTTTTCTTTATATAGTTATGTCTATTGATATTAATATTATACTGGAATTAAAGCTGCAAAAATTTTAAATAATTGTTAATTCATTTTTAAGAAGAGTAAGCACAATACATGTAAATATATGCAACAAATGTTTATGAAAAATCAAAAAATTTTAAAACAAATAGTGAGAATTGTGGTACTGTTTTACCTTTTTCCATATTACTTAATTTTTTTCTAGATTCCATGCACACTTTTTAATTTTTTGAAGTTAATTTATTTTTGGTTATGCTGGGTCTTTGTTCCTATGTGCAGGTGTTCTCTAGTTACTGTGAGCAAGAGGCTACTCTTTTTATTTAATTTAACTTATTTGTTTATTTTTACACCAAAGTCATTTTGTATTGGACTGTAGTTGATAAATAATTTTGTGATAGTTTCAGTGAACAGTGAAGGAATTTAGCTGTACATACACATGTATCTTTTCTTCCCCAAAGCGCCCTCCCATCCAGGTTGGCACGTAACACTGAGCAGAGTTGCATGTGCTATACAGTGTGCACATGCCCTTTCCAAAGGCCTCAACTGCCCCTTCCCTCGGCAGCCCTGAGCTCGTTTCTAAGCCTGTGAGTCTCTTTCTGTTTTCTGAGTAAGGTCATTTGTATCATCCCTTTAGTTTCCACGTACGAGGGTTGTCATATGATGTTTCTCCTTCTCTGTCTGACTTATTTCACTCAAGATCACACTCTCTAGGTCCATCTGTATTTTGCTGCAAGTGGCCTAATCCATTCTTTTTAATGGCTGTGTATATACTCACCACCTCTTCTGTTTCCGTTCCTGTCGATAAGCCTCAGGGCTGTGTCCATGTCTTGGCCACTGTAGACAGTGCTGCAATGGACACTGGGGGGCATGTATCTTTTCGAGCCATGTTTTTCTCTAGATATATGCCCAATAGTGGGATCACACGGTCATATGGTAGCTCTGTTTTTAGTTTTTGAAGGAACCTCCAGATTGTTCTCCGTCGCGGCTGCACCAATTCACATTCCCACCAACAGTGCAGGAGGGTTTCCTTCTCTCCACACCCTCTCCAGCATTTGTTGATCGTGGATGTTTTTGGTGACAGCCATTCTGACCAGTGTGAGGTGATGTCTCATTGTCGTCTTGATTTGAATTTCTGTGATAACCAGCGGTTTTGCACGTTTCCATGTGAGGCTGGTCTTCGTTTCGGAGCGCAGGCCTCTCTGTGCTGCAGAGCACAGGCTCTGGATGCAGGGCTCCAGCAGCTGCAGCCCGCGGGCTCATTAGTTGCCGGTTGCAGGCCCTGGAACGCGCTGGCCCCAGAGGCTGTGGCCCACAAGCTTCTGCTTCCCACAGCATGTGGAATCTTCCCAGACCAAGGATCAAACCCATGTCCTCTGCACTGACACATGGATTCCTATCCTCTGTACACCAAGGAGTCTGCAAAATACTTTAATATCTGGCTTCAAGGAAGATATCTGGATTCAACCTATTGCAAAAATCACACCGTTTGTAACCTCTGAAAAATTTAACCATACTCTCATAGGGATGAAATTGAAAAATGACAGTAATACTCACTATTAATGTTAACAATCAATTTGTTAGTGGAGATATTTATAAATCATAAAGGATTTTCTTAGCACAGAGTTTTATTTCTAATCACAAGTACATTTTAACATTAAATTGTCAGCCTCTTTTATGATGGTGAAAACAAAACTTAGAATGGCCTTGAAGATAAATATATGTATGTCAGATTTGGGGAAATAAGCTTCATTCTAAAAGTTAATTTCTAAATTAATGCTTTGAATTTGAGATAATACATTTTGACATAGAGACTTTCTTCCAATTGGATATTGGATTCACAGCTAGCTTATATTAATCATATGTTATGAATTATTGGAAGGACGTTCATAGGACTTTGCTAATGCTGTCTTACTATTTTATCTTTGCTTCATATCCTTTTCCCCCTTTAAAGAGATTTTGTGTTCCACACCTGGGAATATAAAAATGGAAGATTTACCGTTTACAAGGATGAATATCAATATAATGAGGTAGTAACTTATATGTGTGATCCTTCAAATGGACCGGATGAATATTCTCTTGTTGGAGAGAGTAGGCTTATTTGTGTTGATCAAGACAAATGGAGCAGTGACCCGCCAGAATGTAAAGGTAATAATATTTCCATTTATTTCCTCCTGGGTCTGCAAAGACCATGGAAGCACTTCAAACATAGTTTCACCTGTAAGCAAACAAAACAGTCACAGACGGCACTCCTCTCACTAAACTGACTTCTCGTTTACTTTAATATTGGTCAGATCAAATTTGACCAACTTGACCAACTAGAATTATAGATAATTCTAGTTGTAGAGTTCCCCACCAGTCACTCCACAGGCCCTTGGCATTCCAATTTATACATCATGAGCTACTGTGTATATGCACGAGCTAGAACTTTTGGTTTTCTTGTTTGTTTGAAAGCATCAGAAAACTCAACACACCCTGGCTTAAGAAATAAGAGAATTTTATCTTGTATGACAAGATCTCTGAGAGTTCTGGCTATAGGAATATTAAAAGACTAACCCACTAAGTATCCATCAATATATGAATAGATAAAGAAGATGTGGTATGATGTGGTATGTATAGTGTATGTGTATAATGGAATATTCAATTCAGTTCAGTTCAGTCGCTCAGTCATGTCTGGCTCTTTGTGACCCCATGAATCACAGCACACCAGGCCTCCCTGTCCATCACCATCTCCCGGAGTTCACTCAGACTCACGTCCATCGAGTCGGTGATGCCATCCAGCCAGCTCATCCTCGGTTGTCCCCTTTTCCTCCTGCCCCCAATCCCTCCCAGCATCAGAGTCTTTTCCAATGAGTCACCTCTTCACATGAGGTGGCCAAGTACTGGATTTTCAGCTTTAGCATCATTCCTTCCACAGAGTACCCAGGGCTGATCTCCTTTAGAATGGACTGGTTGGATCCCCTTGTAGTCCAAGGGACTCTCAAGAGTCTTCTCCAACACCACAGTTCAACAGCACCACTTCTTTGGTGCTCAGCTTTCTTCACAGTCCAACTCTCTCATCTATACATGACTACCGGAAAACTGTAGCCTTGACTAGGCAGACCTCTGTTGGCAAAGTAATGTCTCTGCTTTTAAATGTGCTATCTAGGTTGGTCATAACTTTCCTTCCAAGGAGTAAGCGTCTTTTAATTTCATGGCTGCAATCACCATCTGCAGTGATTTTGGAGCTCCCAAAAATAAAGTCTGACACTGTTTCCACTGTTTCCCCATCTATTTCCCATGAAGTGATGGGACCAGATGCCATGATCTTAGTTTTCTGAATGTTGGCAGTGAGAAATAGATTTAAGGGCCTAGATCTGATAGAGTGCCTGATGAACTATGGACTGAGGTTCGTGACATTGTACAGGAGACAGGGATCAAGACCATCCCCATGGAAAAGAAATGCAGAAAATCAAAATGGCTGTCTGCGGAGGCCTTACAAATAGCTGAGAAAAGAGAAGTGAAAAGCAAAGGAGAAAGGAAAAGATATTCCCATGTGAATGCAGAGTTCCAAAAATAGCAAGGAGAGTTAAGAAAGCCTTCCTTAGCGATCAGTGCAAAGAAATAGAGGAAAACAACAGAATGGGAAAGACTAGAGATCTCTTCAAGAAAATTAGAGATACCAAGGGAACATTTCATGCAAAGATGGGCTTGATAAAGGGCAGAAATGGTATGGACCTGACAGAAGCAGAAGATATTAAGAAGAGGTGGCAAGAATACACAGAAGAACTGTACAAAAAAAAGATCTTCATGACCCAAATAATCACAATGGTGTGATCACTCACCTAGAGCCAGACATCCTGGAATGTGAAGTCAAGTGGGCCTTAGAAAGCATCAGTACAAACAAAGCTAGTGGAGGTGATGAAATTCCAGTTGAACTATTTCAAATCCTGAAAGATGATGGTGTGAAAGTGCTGCACTCAATATGCCAGCAAATTTGGAAAACTCAGCAGTGGCCACAGGACTGGAAAAGGTCAGCTTTCATTCCAATCCCCGAAAAGGCAATGCCAAAGAATGCTCAAACTACTGCACAATTGCACTCCTCTCACACGCTAGTAAAGTAATGGTCGAAATTCTCCAAGCCAGGCTTCAGCAATACATGAACCGTGAACTCCCTGATGTTCAAGCTGGTTTTAGAAAAGGCAGAGGAACCAGAGATCAAATTGCCAACATTCGCTGGATCATAGAAAAAGCAAGTTATACGTATAACTACCAAATATTTGAAAAGTATGCAAGATACTACTAAGGAACCCATGAGTCAAAGAAGCAGTCAAAAGGACTGTTAAAAAGTATTTTGAATCAAATAAAAATTAGAACACAGCAAATCAATATATCAAAAGATGTGGGATACAGCAAAAGTATTGCTCAGAAAGATATTTTTAGTGTGAAATACTTATGTTAGACAAACAGAAAAGTCTTAGATCAATCATCTAAGTTCTACCCTTAAAAAGAAAAAAAGAAGAACAAATTAAATGCAAAGCAAGAAAACACAAGGAAATAATAAAGTTAGAAACCCATGAAATTGAGAAGAGGCACAAAACAGGGATAATCAAAGAAATCAGCCTGGTTTTTAGAGAAAATATACGAAATAGATCAACTTATAGACAATCTGACATGAAAAAAGATACAAATGACTAATAACAAGAGTGAAAAGGAGACCATCACAAAATATCCTATAGACATTTGAAGAATAATAAGAAAGAAAACAAACCACTGTGTGCCTATAAGTTTGACAGCTTAAACCTTCTCACAAAGAGTACTATAAACCCTGTGTCCTCACTGGGGAATTCTACCAAACATTTAAGGAACAGATGATAGCAGTTCTACACAAAGCCTTAAGAAAATACAAGAAGACAGAATCCTCAACTCATTTCATGAGGACAGCATTGCTCTGATGCCAAAACCAGATGGTGTACAAGATACCGATTTGAGGTTTACAAGATCAAAGCAAGTTGCTCACCATGGTGTCTTGTTCCCATCTGTCGCTGTTTAGAGGAAGCACAGAATTATTGACTGTACTGTCCACTGCGTATGTCATAACCTCGTGGCTTATCTATTTGGTAACTGGAAGTCTGTGCCTTTTAATCCACTTCTTTTGTTTTGTGCATCCTCCCAACCACCTCTTCTGCATCTAGCACTTGTTCTCTGTATCCATGAACCTATTTCTGTTTTGTCTTGTTAGTCCATTTGTTTTATTTTGTAGATCCCACATATAAATGAAATCATATGGTATTTGTCTTTCTCTGACTGACATTTTACTTTGCATAATACCCTCTGGGTCCATCAATACTGTCATGAATGGGAAGACTCCATTCTTTTTAATGACTGGGCAATCCTGGTGGCTCAGAGGTTAAAGCATCTGCTTCCAATGCAGGAGACCAGGGTTCGATCCCCAGGTCGGGAAGATCCCCTGGAGAAGAAAATGGCAATCCACTCCAGTATTCTTGCCTGGAGAATCCCATGGACGGAGAAGCCTAGTAGGTTACAGTCCATGGGGTCGCAAAGAGTTGGACACGACTGAGCAACTTCACCTCAATATTCCATTGCATACATACCACATCTTTTTCACCTGTTCCTACCCTTAGGTTGCTTCCATATCTTATTGTTCAGTCACTAAGTCATATCCGACTCTTTGCAACCCCATGAACTCCAGAACACCAGGATTTCCTCTCCGTCACTATCTCCCAGAGCTTGCTCAAACTCATGTCCATTGGGTTGATGATGCCATCCAACCATTTCACCCTCTGTCGTCCCCTTCTCCTCCTGCCTTCAGTCTTTCTCAGCATCAGGGTCTTTTTCAGTGAGTTGGCTCTTCGCATCAGGTGGCCAAAGTATTGAGCTTCAGCTTTAGTATCAGTCCTTGCAATGAATATTCAGAGTTGATTTCCTTTAGGATTGATTGGTTGGATCTCCTTGCAGTCCAAGGGACTCTCAAGAGTCTTCTCCAGCATCACAGTTCAAAAGCATCAATTATTTGGCACTCAGCCTTCTTTATGGTCCAACTCTCACATCCATACATGACTACTGGAAAAATCATAGCTTTGACTAGAAGGACTTTTGTTGGCAAGGTGATGTGTCTGCTTTTTAATACACTGTCTAGGTTTGCCATAACTTTTCTTCTAAGGAGCAAGTGTCTTAATTTCATAGCTGCAACCACCGTCCACAGTAATTTTGGAGCCCAAAGGAAATAAAGTCTGTTACTGTTTCTGTTTTTTTGCCATGAAGTGATGGGACCAGATGCCACGATCTTCTTGTTTTGAATGTTGAGTTTTAAGCCAGCTTTTTCACTCTCCTCTTTTACCTTTATCAAGAGGTTCTTTAGTTCCTCTTAGCTTTCTGCCATTAGGTGGTGTCATGTGCATATCTGAGGTTATTGATACTTCTCCTGGCAATCTTGATTCCATATTGAGCTTCATCCAGCCTAATATTTCACATGATGTAGTCTGTATATAAGTTAAATGATCAGGGTAACAATATACAGCCTTGACATTCTCCGTTTCCAATTTTGAACCAGTCCATTGTTCCTTATCTGGTTCTGTTGCTTCTGACCTCCGTACAGGTTTCTCAGGAGACAGGTAAGGTGGTCTGGTATTCACATTGCCTTAAGAATTTTCCACAGTTTGTTGTGATCTACACAGTCAAAGGCTCTAGAGTAGTCGATGAAGCAGAAGTAAATGTTTTTTATCATGCTTTTTCTATGATCCAACGGATGTTGGCAATTGGATCTCTGGTTCCTCTTCCTTTTCTAAATCCAGCTTGTACATCTGGAAGTTCTTGGTTCATGTATTGTTGAAGTCTAACTAGGTGGAGTTTGAGCGTTACCTTGCTAGCTATTGTAAAAAAAAAAAAATGCTGTAATGGAAAAAATGCTGCACAAATCTTTTTAATTCATGTTTTATTTTCTTTGGATTCATACCCAGAAGTAAAATTGCTAGATCATATGGTAGTTCAATTTTTCCCTAGGCTATGGCTCGCTGTATTCATTTCTATACACTGTCTTTCAAGTAGAAATTAACTCTTCTTTAAATGTTTATTGCAATTCACCTGTGAACCCACATAATCCTTATTTTGTTTTTGGGGAGCTATTTGATCACTGATTCAGTTTCATTGCTGCTGCTGCTGCTGCTGAGTCGCTTCAGTCGTGTCCGACTCTGTGCGACCCCAGAGACGGCAGCCCGCCAGGCTGCCCTGTCTACTAGTAGTCAGTGTGTTCACGTTTTCCATTTCTTCTGGACTCAGTATTGGGAGAGTGAATGTTTCTGAGAATTTGTCCATTTATTCTAGGTTTTCCAACTTTGGATGCATAGTTGTTTGTAGTATTCTCTATGACCTTTTGTATTTTTGTGGTATTGGTGTAACCTCTATTTTTTATTTCATTTACTTGGATCCTTTGTTTTGTTTCTTAATGAGTGTGGCTATATGTTTGTCAGTTTTATCTTTTCAAAGAACCATCTCTTATCTACACTGTTTCTAGCTCGGTTTCACTTAGTTCCACCCTGCTCTTTTATTTCTTCCTTGTGCGCCTTTTGTGGGGAGGGTTGTCCTTTTATTGTTGTGGGTGTGAGTTCATATTATTTGCTTGAGACTTTTCTTGTTCCTGAGGTAAACCTGTGTGGCTATAATCTTCTCTCTTAGACTGCTTTTCCTGTGTTGCACACATTTGAAACACACCATTTTCATTAATCTTAAAAATAATTTTTATATTCTTTTTTATCTCTTTAGTGAATGATTCACTGTTCAGTAACATGGTTTTTGGTTTCCATGTGGCATTTTTTTCCAGTTTTCTTCTGTGGTTGATTTGTGATTGGAAAAGATATTTGATCATATATTCAAATGCAAGACCTAAACTCTAAGACTTTATGAGAAGAGATAGAAAATATTTATGAGTAATCAGAGATTTCTTTGAAAACCTTAGAAGCATTATCCTTTAAAGAAAAATAAATAAACCAGACTTCTTATAATCTCAGAACTGCTGCCCTCAAACACATTGGAGAAAGAAAAGAGAGCCATAGACTGGGATAAAATGTTTGCCAAGGACATTGCTGAATGGACTTCAAACTATGATAAATAAAGAACTCTTAAAACACAATATGAAAAAAGCAACCCAATTTACAAAAAAAGGGGGACATATTTGAATAGAATTTTTTCACCAAAGAAGAAATGTGAATGCCAATGAAGTATATGAAATGTTGCTGAATATCATTAGCAATAACAGAAACTTAATTCAACACCATGATGAGAGACCACTAAAAACCTATTAGAATGCCTGAAATTAAAAAGAGTAACTAACAATTCTGTGTTTTGGTAAGGATATGATGTACTTGAAACTCCAGTACATTACTGTTAAGAATGCAAAGTGGTATGACCGTTTTGGAACACAATTTAGCAATATTTTATACAGTTGAGCATCCACTTAAGGGTTCAGTCCCTGGGTCAGGAAGATCCGCTGGAGAAGGGCATGGCAACTCACTGCAGTATCCTTGCCTGGAGAATCCCGTAGACAGAGGTGCCTGGTGGGCTACATTTCATAGGGTTGAAAGAGCTGGACGTGACTGAGAGACTAACACTTCAAGGTACAACTCAGTGATCCAAGTCAGGTGAAAACATGTAAAGATGGAAGCCTCCATGAGAGTGTTCATAGCATCCTTACTCATAATCATCCCGCACTGGAAACAAGCGAGAATTTCCTGTCAATTGGAACCTGCCAGGTTACAGTTGTAGGGCTCAGAGAGCCGGACAAGGCTGAGTGACTATCACTTTCACTTTTTCACTTGCATCTACTGCAGATTTAATCTCATAAAATATTCTCTTGAAGTCACTGCCCAGTCCAGCGCTTTTTGGTTTTACTTTGTTTCCAAGTTCTGCAAAACCTATTAGTAGATCCTGAAGTCAAGCTAGAGTGTCAAGATCTGTAATATACTTCTGGAGAAGCAGAAAGTGAAAGTGAAGTCATTCAGTCGTGTCCGACTCTTTATGACCCTGTGAACTGTAGCCTACCAGGCTTCTCTGTCCATGGAATTCTCTAGGCAAGAGTACTGGAATAGGTTGCTATTTCCTTCTCCAGGGTATCTTCCCAACTCAGGGATCAAACCCAGGTCTCTTGCATTGTGGGCAGACACTTTAACCTCTGAGCCACCAGGGAAGTCTGGAGAAGCAGAGTAGAATGGGAAATAGCAGAGCACACTGGTGTGAGGGCTAAGTATTAACCTGAAACCTGATCTTGGGTCTGCATGCTTGGATACTGCTTTACAGCTTAAAAATTATTTCTTGATCTTTTGATTGTAGTCCAAGGTGTTTGGAAAACACTGGCCTAATTACATTGGCCTTTGTATTTCTTGAACATCCCAGTTCCTGTGTGTTTTTGCCATATGAAAACTTTTATTTTTCATATTTTTTCATGACTGGCTTCTTTTAAACTTTTAAATTTGAGCCCAACTATTACCTTCTCCAAAAGTCTTTACTATCTTCCTAAAACAACAAGGTATGTAATTAGTCTCAGCATGAGCTGAAAAAAATCCTAGAGCTGAAGAATAGCAAAAGTCACTTTTGAACTTACCCTGAATTTGTATCTGATAGTCAGGTCTTTTCAAAATTTGCCAGCACGGGGGAAAAAAAAATGTAGAAAAGTCAATAAACTATAATAATAGTCTGTTCCTAGTAGAAAAACATTATTAGATTCCTCTAAATCTGTTTCCCTGGAAGTCAAATGCACAAATAAAGTCTGTTTTTTTCTAATTAACATCCTGCCTTTCATTCTTTGCTTCTTTCTTCCCACTGGCAGTTATTACTTGGCACTAGATTTTTGCTCCTATGTGAAGCAGATTTCCATTAATTTTGGAATTTCTCCACTTTTCAGTGGTCAAATGTGACTATCCAGTTGTTGAACATGGAATGATATCATCAGGGTTTAGAAGAAAATTTTACTACAAAGCGCAAGTTGTATTTCAGTGTGACCAGGGTTTCTACCTTCATGGCAGTAAGACAAGTGTCTGCAATGCAGACAGTGCTTGGGAGCCCGCGATACCGACATGCACTAAAGGTATGAAGGTGGCTTTCTCCTTATTGGTTTTTTTTTTTTTTTTTTTTTTACAATAAATTTCAGTGATACAGAATAAGAAACAATTTTGGCACTGATATCTCTCTTATAGCCATTTCCATGTTACATGCATGACAACTAATTCACAAAGAAAGCTGCTGTTTTGATGTTTCTGTGCTTTTATAGGCCCTTAAAATGTGATGTGATGTACATCACAGATGCATGAATTTCTTTTTTCCGCATCTTTACATGTAAAATGGATAGGAAACATTTTTCAGTGTCAATTAAAGCAATTGCGTTTGTGCATAATAAGTATGTCAATGAACAGAAAGTGATAAATTCCAAGTAATTCAATGAGTTTATATTTTTGTTTTCCAGAGCCAGTTGCTGCTACTACTAAGCCTTCAGCTACCCGTCCTTCAGGTTTCATAACGTCCTGCTCATATTTGTCAATATGCTTTCAAATTCTTTGTGAATTTTCAAACTCCTTTAAATGTCTGGTGACTTGCACTCGCTGTAATTTTTGGTCATAGAAGGAGGGAGAATGCGTTTACAACCATTTTTGTACTTAGTCTAAAATTATTTACTAAAGCAGATGTGTAAACTTAGGTAATGTGTATAAACTTGTTTACGTACACATGTAATGACTGAATGCCTCCCTCACTGTGTGATAGTGAAGTGACAATGGGATGCATTTAAAGCACTTAGCACAGCGCCTAGTGTCCAGAAAGCTCTTAAAGGGCGCTCTCCTAATGCCCAGTCTCACTGTAGTTAGTATTATAGTAGAGGAAGATCCACAGCTTCTGTTTTTTAACATGTATGTTTTCTGTATCATCAACACTGATAATTTATTCATTTTAAAAGTGACCTGTTGACACCTGTACAGGGTATCATCTGGGTCCAGGAATGTGTTTCATTTTCCTGCCAATAAGGAATTTGGTTCTTTTTAAATAGTGTAATTTTAACTGAGAAATTTCTGCTGTCTTCGGAACAAGACTGGCGTTTCTACTCCTCACGCCCAGCACCTGCCAACCCATGCACTTGCTATTTTTCTCTTTACTTGGCTTTTTGTGTGTGTGTGGCAACAGAAAATAAGTTTCATAACAACTGAAGGGCAGGAAAACTCTACTTACTGAAATGAAATAGAGACTTTCTGGCAGCGCTGCTGGTCAGCTACTCTTCCTAAGACTTGAATGACTATTTTGATATTTCCTGACTTCAGGGCTGCTGTCTCTTCTCTTTGGTTGCAGCAGAAGCAAGAGACAAGGGAAAGAGTGGGAAGACAGGCTTTTTATGATTTATTACTTGTTACCTTCTATAAAATACAAAGCTATAGTGACTATTCTTACGTGTATAATTTTATGTACTTATATAATTGTATATTTAGGTTAACTTCCCAGAAGTAGAATAACAGTTTGGAACATACATTTATTTTTCATTTTGAGAAATAACTTTTAAAAAGTGAAAAATCAAAATAAATTCTATATTTTGTACTGATGAGACTGATGAATTAAATTTACTTTTCCAGGTCCTCATCCAAATACAACTACAGTGCCAAGTTCGACAGGTCTAGTACCTCTTTATCCTGTCTACATAGTTAGAACTTAATAAGGCGATGGGTGAAAAATGATACCCTGTGCTAATTTTTCATTTTTAATTATCAATGAAGCTGAATTTTTTAATCTACTTTCACTGATTTTGGACCTCTGTTCATTTTTTCTGTGTGGTTTCAGAAGTATTTTCTTGTTAACTTATCAGAACTCATTATAAGTTAAAGCCCTTTTAACATGAAGTGGAATTTTCTTTTAGGTTTTTTTGTCTTATTTTACTAGTCACTTGTATAAAATTGTAAGATTTTATACTATTGAATACAGATTGCTTTTTATAACTTTTAATTACATAAATGGTATACTAGCATACATTTGTAAGATTTGTCCTTATTTATTGAAATGAAATGGAGGTTTTCTGGCAGGGACAGGAACTGATTGGCTACTCCTAAGACTTGAGAGACTGTTTTGATATGGTGGAAGGAATTGTCTTCCTGACTTCAGAGCTGCTATCTCTATCTTCTTTTCTTTGGTTGCAGTAGAAGCAAGAATAGGAGAAAGAGTGGGAAGACAGAATTTTTATAATTTACTGTTTGTTACCTTCTACATAATACACAGCTATATGGTGAACATTCTTATGCATACAATTTTGTGTGCTTATATAAATGTATATTTAGGTTAACTTCCCAGAAGTAGAATAACAGAGTTTGGAAAATGAATTTATTTTTCATTTTGAGAAACAATTTTTAAAAACTGAAAAACCAAAATCAGTTCTATAAGGGCTTCCCTGGTGGCTCAGAGGTTAAAACCTTAGCCTGCAAGGCAGGAGACCCGAGTTCAATCCCTGGGTTGGGCAAATCCCCTGGAGAAGGAAATGGCAACCCACTCCAGTATTCTTGCCTGGAAAATCCCATATGGAGGAGTCTGGTAGGTTACAGTCCACGGGGTCGCAAAGAGTCGGACACGACTGAGCGACTTCACTTTACTTCCCTATACTGATGAGACTGATGAATTAAATTTATTTTTCCAGGACTTGGTCCAAATACACCTACAGTGCCAAGTTCGACAGGTTGAGTACCTTTTATCCTATCTACATGCTGCTGCTAGGCTGCTGCTAGGTCTCTTCAGTCGTGTCCAACTCTGTGCGACCCCATAGACGGCAGCCCTTCAGGCTCCTCCATCCCTGGGATTCTCCAGGCAAGAACACTGGAGTGGGCTGCCATTGCCTTCTCCAATGCATGAAAGTGAAAAGTGAATGTGAAGTCGCTCAGTCATGTCCGACTCTTAGCGACCCCATGGACTGCGGCCTACCAGGCTCCTCTGTCCATGGGATTTGCCAGGCAAGAATACTGGAGTAGGGTGTCATCGCCTATCTACACAGTTAGAACTTAATAAGGCGTTGGGTGAAAAATGATATCTTGTGCTAATTTTGCTTTTTAAATTATCAGTGAAGCTGAATTTTTTATCTACTTTCACTTATTTTTGCACCTCTGTTCATTTACCTATGTGGTTTCAGAAGTAATTATCTTATTGACTTATCAGAATTCATTATACACATTAAAACCCTTTTCACATGGAGTGGAATTTTCTTCTAGTTTTTTTCTTTGCCTTATTTTTACTAGTCAGTTGTATGAAATTATAAGCTTTTATACTATTGAATATAGATTGCTTTTCGTAACATTCAATTGCGTAAGTAGCACACTAGCATGCGTCTGTAAGCTTTGCCCTATTTATTGAAATGAAATGGAGGTTTTCGGGCAGGGACAGGAACTGATCAGTTACTCTTGCCTAAGACTTGAGAGACTACTTTGGTATGGTGGAAGGAATTATCTTCCTGATTTCAGGGCTGCTGTCTTTGGCTTCTCTTGGGTTTCAGCAGAAGCAAGAAACAAGGAGAACAGTAGGAAGAGCATTAGCCTGGGCAGACCTCGCTCAGGGTCCTAGTGTGGCTGGGCTCACAAGTAACATCATTTCTATAGGGTCCAGTTTCCCATTGTTTAACGACTCAAACAAATGTCGCTTGCTGCCTGCTTGTTTGGTTTTTTCCTTCTGCCCTAACATTTTGAGGAAGTGAGGGGCATTATTCATGTTAACATGGTAATTGGAACATCTTTTTATAATTCCTGTAACCTGGTACCCTCACTGAGTTTACTCATTGAGTACCTTGGTGAGTGCTGTGAAGTTTTGTGGGGAAAGAGGGTTTCTTTTTTTTTTTTTTTTTTTTTGTGGATGATATATAAGATTGCATATATTTACTCATTGACCCACCAATGTTTAATCACCTGTTCCTAATGGGAATATGCACTGTGGTAACTAAATTGATATGCTCTTTTGAAAGAGTTGACTATAAGTATTTCATAAAGCATTTATAAAACACTGATCCAGTTTAGTGTTTAAAAGAAGACAGAATTGTAAGGACAAGTTTATAAAGAAGGTAAATTACAGGGACCTTTTAAAAATATAAAAATCAAAATTTCTCATGAAAGGACATGAGTTAGAGTTTTTATCATCAGAACATGAGTTTTTATCATCAGTTAGAAAAAACTATGAAAAGGATCATTAGTGAAATATAATGGTATAAAGTAGATGTGATTATGTGTGTGTGTGTGTGCTCAGTTGTGTCTGACTGTGACCCCATTAACTGTAGCCTGCCAGGCTCCTCTGTCCATGGAATTTTCCAGGCAAGAATACCGAAGTGGATTGCCATTTCCTTCTCGAGGGCATCTTCCAGACCCAGGGACACCCGCATCTCTTGCATTAGCAGATGGATTCTTTACCACTGTGCCACGTGGGAATTTTATGCCCTTCCAGGGAGATGTGATTATGTGATTATGTGTATATGAAAAAATGTGGGCAAAACATGAGGTGAAAAACAAAGGATACAAAATATGTAGTATGATACTATATGAATGGTATTTTTAAAACATTGTATATTTATTCTGAATACATGATCTTTATGATTTATTATTTGTTAATTTCTAAGATTTCCATTATGTGATACAAAGCTATAGTAAACATTTTTATGTATACATTCTTATGTACTTATGTTAATAATACACGTTTTAGGTTAACTTTCCAGAAGTAGAATAGCATAGTTTGGAAAGGATGTATCTTTTTCATTCTGAGAAGTAATTCATTTTGTGAAATAATCTTAAAGAATGAAACATCACAATTAAATCTATAATTTTGTATTGATGTAATGGGTGAACTGAATCAAATCAATTTTTCCAGGTCTTCGTCCAGCTACAACTGCAGCATCAAGTCATGCAGGTTCAGTATCTCTTTATCTCACTAACATTGGTTAGAATTTAATAAGGTGATGAGTGAAAATGATGTAATATACTAATTTACATTTTTAAATTATCAATAAAGCTGAATTTTTGTCTACTGTCATGTATTTTAGTACTTCGTTCATTTTTCTATGTGGTTTCTGAAATTTTTTTGGTCAATTTATTATTTAAGTTCTTTTAACATGAAGTGGAATTTTCTTCTAGGTTTTTTCTTTGCCTTATTTTAAGAGTGAGTTTTCTTTTAAGATTTTATTCTATTTCCTATAGATTACTTTCTGCAACTTTTAATTATATAAGTGAAATCACTCAGTCATGTCTGACTCTTTGCGACCTCATAGACTGTAGCCTACAACACTCCTCCGTCCATGAGATTTTCCAGGCAAGAGTACTGGAGTGGGTTGCCATTTCTTTCTCCAGAGGGTCTTCCCAACCCAGGGATCAAACCTGGGTCTCCCACATTGTAGGCAGATGCTTTACCATCTGAGCCACCAGGGAAGTCTAGATACTAATAGGAAAAGTGAAATTTGAAAGTTAGTCACACAGTCCTGTCTGACTCTTTGCGACTCCATGGACTGTAGCCCACCAGGCTCCTCCGTCCATGGGATTCTCCAGGCAAGAGTACTGGAGTGGGTTGCCATTTCCTTCTCCAGGGGCTCTTCCTGACCCAAGGATCGAACCAGGGTCTCTTGCATTGCAGGCGGATTCTTTACCATCTGAGCTAATCTCAAATATTGCAAAAGCATAGAGTAAGATTAGTTCTCCCCTTCTTGCTCTGACCTATTATCTAAGCTAATATCTTTAGAGTTTAGGGTGTCTTTTAATCTGTTTCTACACATCAGGATTCTTATTTCTCTGATCTATTAACTAAGCTAACATCTTTAGAGTTTAGGGTGTCTTTTAATCTCTTTCTACACATCAGCATTCTTATTTCTATACATATTTTAGCATTTTTTCCTTTTTATCCAAAAACGTCATTATGCTGTTCATATGTTTTGAAATTTACACTTTTTCCACTTGAACTGGCGCTGTAGTTAGATTTATTCTCATCTTTTAAATGATGATTTTAACAGGTACCACATTTCACTCGACTATTATCTCAGTGGTAATTAGCACAGAATTTTTACATTAATAGGAAGTTGGATGTGTTGATGTTTTATCTAATGACTATGAGTGTTGTGTCTCTCTTAAAAAAAGTTTCAGATCTTCTCCATGCTAAATTATATAAAATTAGCACAATGTGACTGTGTGGTTGCGTTAGATAACTGATTCATCTCACATTCTTTATGGCATGGGAAATGAGATTGCACTCCTCCTCATTCCAGCGACCTTCATCCAATTGTAGGGAATATTCTGTGCACAGTTCGGTTCAGTTCAGTCACTCAGTCGTGTCCAACTCTTTGCGACCCCATGAATCGCAGCACACCCGGCCTCCCTGTCCATCACCAACTCCCGGAGTTCACTCAGACTCCTGTCCATAGAATCAGTGATGCCATCCAGCCATCTCATCCTCTGTCATCCCCTTCTCCTCCTGCCCCCAACCCTCCCAGCATCAGAGTCTTTTCCAATGAGTCAACTCTTCACATGAGGTGGCCAAAGTACTGGAGTTTCAGCTTTAGCATCATTCCTTCCAAATATCCCAGGGCTGATCTCCTTCAGAATGGAGGGGTTGGATCTCCTTGCAGTCCAAGGGACTCTCAAGACTCTTCTCCAACACCACAGTTCAAAAGCATCAATTCTTCAGCGCTCAGCCTTCTTCATAGTCCAACTCTCACATCCATACATGACCACAGGAAAAACCATAGCCTTGACTAGACGGACCTTAGTTGGCAAAGTAATGTCTCTGCTTTTGAATATGCTATATAGGTTGCTCATAACTTTTCTTCCAAGAAGCAAGCGTCTTTTAATTTCATGGCTGCAATTACCATCTGCAGTGATTATGGAGCCCAAAAATATAAAGTCTGACACTGTTTCCACTGTTTCCCCATCTGTTTCCCATGAAGTGATGGGACTGGATGCCATGATCTTTGTTTCCTGAATGTTAAGCTTTAAGCCAACTTTTTCACTCTTCTCTTTTAGTTTCATCAAGATGCTTTTAGTTCCTCTTCACTTTCTGCCATAAGGGTGGTGTCATCTGCATATCAGGTTATTGATATTTCTCCCGGCAATCTTGATTCAGCTTGTGTTTCTTCCAGCCCAGTGTTTCTCATGATGTACACTGCCTAGAAGTTAAATAAGCAGGGTAACAATATACAGCCTTGACGAACCCTTTTTCTATTTGGAACCAGTCTGTTGTTCCATGTCCAGTTCTAACTGTGGCTTCCTGACCTGCATACACATTTCTCAGGAGGCAGGTCAGGTGGTCTGGTATTTCTATCTCTTTCAGAATTTTCCACAGTTTATTGTGATCCACACAGTCAAAGGCTTTGGCATAGTCAATCAAGCAGAAATAGATGTTTTTCTGGAACTCTCTTGCTTTTTCCATGATCTAGTGGATGTTGGCAATTTGATCTCTGGTTCCTCTGCCTTTTCTAAAACCAGCTTGAACATCAGGGAGTTCACGGTTCATGTATTGCTGAAGCCTGGCTTGGAGAATTTCGACCATTACTTTACTAGCGTGTGAGATGAGTGCAATTGTGTGGTAGTTTGAGCATTCCTTGGCATTGCCTTTCTTTGGAATTGGAATGAAAACTGACCTTTTCCAGTCCTGTGGCCACTGCTGAGTTTTCCAAATTTGTTGGCATATTGAGTGCAGCACTTTCACAGCATCATCTTTCAGGATTTGAAATAGCTCAACTGGAATTCCATCTCCTCCACTAGCCTTGTTTGTAGTGATGCTTTCTAAGGCCCACTTGACTTCACATTCCAAGATGTCTGGCTCTAGGTGAGTGATCACACCATCGTGATTATCCAGGTTAGGGTTAGGGTTACAGTTACGGTTAGGGTTAGGGTTAGATCCTTTTTGTACAGTTCTTCTGTGTATTCTTGCCACCTCTTAATATCTTCTGCTTCTGTTAGGTCCCTACAATTTCTGTCCTTTATCGAGCCCCTCTTTGCATGAAATGTTCCCTTGGTATCTCTAATTTTCCTGAAGAGATCTCTAGTCTTTCCCATTCTGTTCTTTTCCTCTATTTCTTTGCATTGATCGCTGAAGAAGGCTTTTTATCTCTTCTTGCCATTCTTTGGAACTCTGCATTCAGATGCTTATATCTTTCCTTTTCTCCTTGGCTTTTAGCCACAGTCAGCTCGTGGTCTTGTTTTCGTTGACTGTATAGAGCTTCTCCATCTTTTGTTTGTTGCAGAGAATATAATCAGTCTGATTTCAGTGTTGACCATCTGGTGATGTCCATATGTAGAGTCTTCTCTTGTGTTGTTGGAAGAGGGTGTTTGCTATGACCAGTGCATTTTCTTGGCAAAACTCTATTAGTCTTTGCCCTGCTTCATTCCGCATTGCAAGGCCAAATTTGTCTGTTACTCCAGGTGTTTCTTGACTTCCTAATTTTGCATTCCAATCCCTTATAATGAAAAAGAACATTTTTGGGGGTGTTAGTTCTAAAAGGTCTTGTAGGTCTTCATAAAACCTTTCAACTTCAGCTTCTTCAGCATTACTGGTTGGGGCATAGACTTGGATAACTGTGATATTGAATGGTTTGCCTTGGAAACGAACAGAAATCATTCTGTCGTTTTTGAGATTGCATCCAAGTACTGCATTTCAGACTCTCTGTTGACCATGATGGCTACTCCATTTCTTCTGAGGGATTCCTGCTCACAGTAGTAGATATAATGGTCATCTGAGTTAAATTCACCCATTCCAGTCCATTTTAGTTCACTGATTCCTAGAATGTCGACATTCACTCTTGCCATCTCTTGTTTGACCACTTCCAATTTGCCTTGATTCATGGACCTGACATTCCAGGTTCCTATGCAATATTGCTCTTTACAACATTGGACCTTGCTTCTATCACCAGTCACATCCACAGCTGGGTATTGTTTTTGCTTTGGCTCCATCCCTTCATTCTTTCTGGAGTTATTTCTCCACTGATCTCCAGTAGCATATTGGGCACCTACTGACCTGAAGAGTACCTCTTTCAGTATCCATGAACAGTATCCTGTGCACAGGCCTGTACTATAAGTAACAGGGCCTCTTTGAAAAATAAAAATGACTTTCTCATCACTCCCAGATGAAGGGCTGGGAGCAGTAAAAATACATTGTGGAAAGATATCTTGAAAACAAGATGTTGAAATACTGATGTGAGTGATGGAAAACCATTAGTGACTGTTCCCAGAATTCAGAGTTACTCCCTTAAGGGAGTTGCCGAGAAAGGACGTCTCTAGCTAAACAAAGTCATGAAAGGCCTGAAGGTTTGACATTGAGGACTGTGCTTTGTTTATCTTTATCTGGGATCTGAGATTGTAAAGAACAGATATCTCTGGAGCATATCTGTAGAAGGAAGTAGAAGTTAACTAAAAGGCATTCAGAGATTAGGATCTGGGCTTTTGCCTGCGAATCCCCACTTTATTTCTATAGAGTCTCATTTTTCCGTACTCTTCTGCGGCACCGCTCACTCAGTTCGGTTCGCTGTAGGGCTGGTCCCGACCCCAGTGAGAAGCAGCTCCATTTGTTGAGTAAGTTGTCTCCTTTCCAGCTTGTGAAAGTGCCAGCTTTTATCACATGTTAAATTCATGCATGATCTGATCTTTCTGTTCCCTTGAATTCTGCCCATTCCTGCCCCAGCACCAAATCGATGCTTTGATTACAGCACAATGATACGTTTAATATCTGGCAGAACATTTCCTTTTCAGATGTTCAGGCTACTCTGTGTTATTTTTCTAGACCAACTTCTGTTTTATTTTACTGACATTTTAAACTAGTCTAATTGTGCATTTCAGCGGCATTAAGCATACTCACGTGTGTGTGCAGCCATTACTACCGTCTATTTCCAAATGCTTTTCATCATCTCAAAATGAAACATTACGCCTATGAAACAATAACTCCATTCTCCCTCCTCCAGCCCTGCTAACCATTGCCTGTTCTTTGCATCTATGAATTTCACTGTTCTAGGTACCTCACAGACTTGGAATCACTTCTGGTTTATTTCACGTCGCCTAATGTTTTCAAGGTTCATCCACCTTGTAACATGTATCAGAACTTTATTACTTTTGTAACTTAATAATATTCCATTATATAAACCACATTCCCTTAATTCATTCATTTGTTGAAAGACCCTTGGTTTGTTTCCACCTGTTGGATATTCTGAATAACGCTGCTCTGAACATTGGCACTCAAGTATCTGAGTCCCGACTTTCAGTTTTGGTGGTTGTGTACCTAGGAATAAATCGCTGGGTTATGTAGTAGGCCTGTGTCTATTTTTTTGGAGGAACAGCCATAGAGTCTTCCATAGCAGCTACACTACTTTATGTTCCCTCCAGCGATGCATAAAAGTTCTGATTTCTCCATCTTTTTTGCCAGCGCTTGCTGTTTCCTGTTTTTTGATACAGTCCCTACCAATATATGAGAAGGAGTATCTCACTGTGGCTTTTCTTTGCATTTCTACAATTACTAGTGATTGATTATCTCTTCATGTGCATACTGTTGGTCTTTTCTATATCTTCTCTGGAGAAATGTCTGTTCAAGTCCTTTGCCCAATTTTGAATTGGATCTTTTTTCAGTTTTTAAAAGCTCATATGTTGAAGGCTAATCCTTTATCAGATATGTAATGCCTCCCATTCTGTGGCCTGCTCACTCCCTTTGTAAACAGCTGTGTTTGGTTTTGACGAAACCTGGTGTGTCTGTGCTTTTGGTGACACATCTGAGAAATCACTGCCAGACCCCACATCCTGAGGCTGTCCTCCGTGTTCTCTAAGAGTTTCGTAATCTTAGCTCTTAAATTCACGGTTCATTTTTGTTCCTTTCTTCTTTCCCTCTCTTCACTTGTGCTCTGATGACTATATTTAATGTTATGTTGGATTCCTTACTCTTTCTTATGGGTGTATCTATGGTAGAGTTTTGTTTTGTGACTCTCATGAGATTTGCAAATATCCAACATATGGTTATTTTAGTTGCTAAACTCTTAATTTCAAACTAATTCTAACAACACTGCATTTTTACTCCGTCCTATCACATTTAATGTTCGTCCCATCGTATTTTACATGTTTTTGTTTTGCTCATCTTTTAACTATTTATGGCAGATGCAGATGATTCCACTGTAGTTGGGCTAGTACTGGCTGACTCGTTGGTAGAGCTGGGGAAACAGGCTGTGAGCCTCAGAGCAGGTGCCAGCCTCCTGGTCCATAGGGCTGTGGCCTGGAGGGTGCGGGGTGGGCTGGCCATTTCCTGACGTAGCTGACTATAGTGTCAGGGTGTCCTGGAGCTGTTCTTGTGCTGCTGGTGGATGGGGTCTGACCTTGGGGAAGCTGGCTGAGGGGCTGACAGTTCCTGGAGCTGGAATCAGGCTGCAGTTGGTGGGGCTGCTGCCCGTGGGGTTCCAGGACTTGTGCTGGCCCCCTGGTGAGGACAGCCAGGGACTAGGGTCTGACTGCAGCATGCTGGGTCAGGTCCTGGACCCGCTGGAGGGCAAGGGTGGGACCCGGAGGATGCGAGATGACCCTTCCCTGCTTGTGGGTGGGGTTGTGTTGCCAGTCCAGTAACTGCTCAGTCTGCGGTGTTGAGACCACTGTGCCCATCTTCCTGGGGGGAAGGGTCATATCACAATCTTGGTGCTAATAAGATAGAGTGAGGGTTTCAAATTGATGCTTGCCAGCACCAGAGTCTTCGTGGCATGAATTCCTAACAGAGTGGCTACTGCCAGCCTCTGGTCCCCAGAGTGAGTCCTCGTTGTCCTCTGCCTCTCCAAGATCAGCAAGTAGATCTAAGCCAAGATCTTCTCAAGACCTGGGTCTCAAGAGTGTGTGACATTTTATTTGCACCCTTCAGAATGGAGTCTCTATTTCCTAAAACTCCCTGGATCTCCCCAAAGTATGCCATGCTGGCCTTCAAAGCCAAATATTCTGGGGGTAGGGGGTGCTCGTCTTCCTAGTGCAGGACCCCCAGCCTGGGGAATCCCATGTGAAACTCAGACCCCTCCTCCTGTGGGGAGAACTTCTGCAATTGTGATGATTGCCGCAGTTTGTGGGTCAGCTCCCCAGAAGTACAGGTCTTGTTTATACTGTGTCTCTAGTCCTCTTTCCTGTCTCACATTGGTTCCTTCTTTATATCTTTAGTTGTAAAGATCATTTATGCTACTTTTCAGGTCGTTTTCATCCATTTGTTGTTGTTCAGCCACTAAGTCGTGCCTGACTCTTTGCAGCCCCACGGACAGCAGGATGCCAGACTTCCCAGTCCTTCACCATCTCCTGGAGCTTGCTCAAATTCATGTCCATTGAGTTGGTGATGCTATCCAACTGTCTCATCCTCTGTTGCCCCCTTCTCCTCCTCAGTCTTTCCCAGCATTAGGGTCTTTCCCAGTGAGTCAGCTCTTCACATCAGGCGGCCAAAGTATTGGACCTTCATCTTCAGCATCAGTCCTTCCAACAAATATTCAGGGTTTTTTTTCCTTTAGGATTGACTGGTCTGCTCTCTTTGCAATCTAAGGGATGCTCAAGAGTCTTACCACAATTCAAAAGCATTAACTCATAGGTGCTCAACCTTTGGGGGCTTCTGTTGGCTCAGACTGTATAGAATCTGCCTGCTGGAGACTAACACCTTCAGCTTTCACTTCATGACCTTCTTTGTGGTCAACTCTCACACCTATACGTGACTACTGGCAAAGTTTTGACTATACAGACATTTGTTGGCAAAATGATCTCTGCTTTTTAGTATACTGCCTACGTTTTTCATACCTTTCCTTCCAGGGAGCAAGCATTTTTAATTTCATGGCTGCAATCACTATCCACACTGATCTTGGAGCCCAAGAAAATAAAATCTGCCACTGTTTCCGCATCTATTTGCCATGAAGAGATGAGACCAGATGCCATGATCTTCGTTTTTTGAATGTGGAGTTTTAAACCAGCTTTTCCACTCTCCTCTTTCACACTTATCAAGAGGCTCTTTAGTTCCTCTTCACTTTCTGCCATTAGAATGGTATCATCTGCACATCTGAGAGCGTTGATATTTCTCCCAGAAATCTTGATTCAGCTTGTGATTCATCCAGCCAGACATTTCTCATGATGTACTCTGCATAGAAATTAAATAAACAGTGTGACGAGTCTGTCCTATTCTATTGCCTTCCTCCATTCCTTTGCACTGTTTACTTATGGAAACGTTCTTATCTCTGCTTGCTATTCTCTGGAACTCTGCATTCAGATGGACTCTGCATCTTTCCATTTCTCCTTTGTCATTTGCTTCTCCTCTTTTCTCAACTATTTATAAAGCCTCCTCACACAATGACTTTGCCTTCTTGCATTTCTTTTGCTTCAGGATGGTTTTGGTCACCACCTCCTGCGCAATATTTGGAACCTCCTTCCATACCTCTTCAGAACTCTATATACCAGATCTAATCTCTTTAATCAAAAATGACAGGATGATCTCGGTTCGTTTCCAAGGCAAACGATTCAACATCGTGGTAATCCAAGTCTATGCGCCAATCACTAATGCTGAAGAAGCTGAACAATTCTTTGAAGACGAACAAGGCCTTTTAGAACTAACACACACACACACACACACACACACACACACACAGAAGTCCTTGATTGGAATGCAAAAGTAGGAAGCCAAAAGACACCTGGAGTAAAGGACAAGTTTAGCCTTGGAGTGCAAAATGAAGCAGGGCAAAGGCTAACAGAATTTTGTCAAGAGAACACAGTGCTCATAGCAAACACCCTCTTCCAACAACACGAGAGAAGATTCTACACACGGACACCACCGGGTGGCCAGTACTGAAATCAGGCTTCCCTGGTGGCACAGCTGGTAAAGAATCCGCCTGCAATGTGGGAGCCCTGGCTTTGATCCCTGTGTCACGAAGATCCCCTGAGAAGGGAATGGCAACACACTCCAGTGTTCCTGACTAGAGAATCCCAAGGACAGAGGAGCCTAGTGGGCTATAGTCCGTGGGGTTGCAAAGAGTGGGACATGACTGAGCGACTGACACACATCCAGTTTTCCAAGATTCATTTTTTAAAAGATTGCCCTTTTGCCATTAAACTTTCTTAGTACCCTTGTGAAGTGTCCTTTGACAATAAAAGTGAAAGTCTATTTCTGGGCTCTCTGTTCTTTTTTTTTTTTTTAATTGAAATATAGCTGTTTTACGGTATTATATTATTTTCAGGTGTACAACATAGTGATTTTTTTATTTTTAAAGATCATACTCCATTTAAAGTTATTACAAAATAATAGCTATATTTCCCTGTGCTGTACAATATATCCTGTTGTGTCTGGGCTCTTTATTCTGTTGCATTGGTCTGTGTGTTTTTCCTCTATGATTAGACCAGTTTGTTTTGATTATTGTAGTTTTTTAAGTAAATTCTGAAATTAGAAAAAGTGAGTCTTCAACTTTGCATTTCCTTATCAAGAGATTTTCTTGTCTATTCTACTCCCTTGAGATTCCTTATAAATTACAGGTTTAATTTGCCTCTTTATGAAAGATGCATTTTCGGTGTGGTCAAAGGGTTGCATTTAATCTGTGTCTTTGCTTTTCACTGTGTTCCCATCTTTAGAATATTGTCTTCCAGTCCATGAATGCAGGGCTTGCTTTCGCCTTTCTATGTCTTCTCCAGTTTCTTTAAGCGATGCTTTGTGGTTCACTGTGCAAGTCTTTCACCTCTTTGGTGACTTTTATTCCTCTTGTATTTTATCTTTCTTGATGCTACTTTATTGGATTTTTTTTTTTAAGTTTCTTTTTGATTGTTGTAGCTCAGCTGGCAAAGAATCTGCCTGCAGTGTAGGAGACCTGGGTTTGATCCCTGGGTTGGAAAGATCCCCTGGAGAGGGGAAAGGCTACTCACCCAGTATTCTGGCCTAGAGACGTCCACAGGCTGTATAGTCCGCAAAACGTCAGACACGACTGAGCGACTTTCACTTTCACTTTTAGGTCGTTCATTGGTAGTGTATAGAACTGCAGCTGATTTTCACTTATTGATTTTATAGCTTCCAACTCTCCTGAATTAATTTTTCCAATTAGTGTGTATTTGTGCATTTGTATGATGTATAATCTGTAGAGTTTTCCACTTAAAAGATTATTTAATGTGGAACAAGATCATCTTATTTCTTCTTCCACAGTTTGGATGCTCTTTATTGCCGAATTGCTCTGATTAGGCAAGAAAAAGAATTAAAATTTCATTTTATGTTGATAGAAATGGCAGACATGGGCATCCTGTACGGTGACTTAAGGGAAAAAAATCCATCTTTTACTACTGAGTATGGGTCTTCCCAGGTGGCTCACAGGTAAAGAATGCAGGAGACACGGGTTTGATCCCTGGGTTGGGGAAGATCCCCTGGAGTAGGAAATAGCAACCCACTCCAGTATTCTTGCCTGGGAAATTCCATGAATAGAGGAGCCTGGTGGGCAACAGTCTGTGGGGTCTCAAAGAGTCAGACACAACTGAATGAGCACAAAAAGCACTGTTGCGTATGTTGTTAGCTATGGGTTTTTCATAAATGATCTTTATTAGGTTGAATTTCATTCTATTGCAGATAAACTTTTAAATTATATTTAAGCCATCTTATGTCTTTTAATTTTAAGTGAAATCACATTAAATTCATAGCTAATTTTGGCATTATACTAATGATAAATTCGTTTTCTGTACCACAGAATATTATCCTAGGAAATGTTAATGGATAGGAAAAAGAATGCTTTGAATATAAATTTATGATTTTATAACACTAGCTTTAAAGAGAAGCATTAATATAATTCATGCAGGGGAAAATGAAATTAAGGATTTAACTTAGAAACAAATCAAACCCCTTAAATTTATAGATCTTTTAACCTTTATAATTTTCTTCTTCTACCTTTTTTTCTTATACCCATTTTTTCTTCTTTTTCAGCACATGACTCTCCAACTGTTGACTTAGAGCCTGAATATTTAGAGGACCTTGGTATTATTTTGGTTATAAATAACCTTGCATTGTGAAACCCTAGTGTTCTACATGAAACTATTTCAATGATCTGTAATTAGAGAAGAAACATCGTGTCACAGATTGGTGGTTATTGACATATATTATTATTTTCATAGTGCAAATCCCATGACCAATGTAAGTAGCATTATGTGTAGACATGCAGATAACACAGTTTTCAAGAAGTGTCCCAATTTAGGATTTCCAGTGGGATGATGTAACTTTCTTAAATGCTAAGGTCATGTGTTCACTAAAACGTATCGCTTGCCATTTGAGAGTTATTTTGTGATGGAGATTTGTAGATAGGTTTTCTTTCTGTTGCTATGTTGTATACACAAGCCTCGTGGACAAGTGAAATATTTTTTTCTGTAACAGGCAGGAGTTGCCCACTTTATCTTTTCTCACATAATTCACACAATTGGCGGGCTGTGATTCATGGGGTTGCAGAGAGTCGGACACGACTGAGCGACTGAACTGAACTGAACTGATCTGTTTAAGAGCTTGGTGAAGTATAGTGGTGACAGTTAAATGAAATATAAATATTTCTTGATAAGAAAATGAAGAGAAATAGCTATTATTTTTCTTTACCTTAGACTAGTTTAGTAGGTTAATCTTTTTATAAAACGCACTTGGAGGCTTGTTACGTTTCCCCTCTGAAAACTGTGCCCGGACTGCCACTGTGCCAAGTAAATTCAGGGCCATCTTCAGAGGCTACTCTTGCTGCTGTTCAGTCGCTCAGTCGTGTCCGACTCTTTGCGACCCCATGGACTGCAGCGCACCAGGCTTCCCCTGTCCATCACCAACTCCCGGAGTTTGCTCAAACTCACGTCCATTGAGTCAGTGATGCCATCCAAGTGTCTCATCCTCTGTCGTCCCCTTCTTTTCCTGCCTTCAATCTGTCCCAGCACCAGGGTCTTCCAATGAGCTGGCTCTTCGCATCAGGTGGCCGAAGTAGTGGAGCTTCAGCTTCAGCATCAGACCTTCCAGTGTATATTCAGTGTTGATTTTCCTTTGGGATTGACTGTTTGGAACTCTGGTTGCTGTCTAAGGGACTCTCAAGAGTCTCTCCAGCACCACAGTTGGAAGGCATCAGACTTAGGCACTCAGCCTTTGGGATTGACTGTTTGGAACTCTGGTTGCTGTCTAAGGGACTCTCAAGAGTCTCTCCAGCACCACAGTTGGAAGGCATGAAACTTGGGCACTCAGCCTTTTTATTGTCCAGCTCTTAACATCCATGCATGACTACTGGAAAAACCGTAACTTTGATTAGACAGACCTTTGTAGACAAAGTAATGTCTCTGCTTTTAAATAAGCTGTCTACATTTGTCACTGTTTTACTTCTAAAGGGCAAGCATCTTTAACTTCATGGATGCAGTCACTGTCCACAGTGATTTTGGAGCCAAAGAAAAAAAAAAGTCTGTCACTGTTTCCATTGTTTCCCCATCTGTTTGCCATGAAGTGATGGGAACAGATGCCATGATCTTCATTCTTTGAATATTGAGTTTTCACCCAGCTTTCTTCCACTCTCCTCTTTCACCTTCATCAAAAGGCTCTTTAGTTCCCCTTCGCTTTCTGCCATAACGATGGTGTCATCTGCATATCTTAGGTTGTTGACATTTCTCCTCACAATCTTGATTCCATCTTCTGCCTTATCCAGCCTGGCATTTCACATGATGTCCTCTGCATGTAAGTTAAATAAGCAGGATGACAAGATACAGCCTTGATGGACTGCTTTCCCAATTTTGAGCCTGTCCATTGTTTCATGTCTGGTTCTAATTACTGCTTCTTGACCGGCATACAGGTTTTACAGGAGACAGGTAAGGTGGTCTGCTGTTCCCATCTCTTGAAGAATTTTCCTTGATTTGTTGTGATCCACACAGTCAAAGGCTTGAGAGTAGTCAATGAAGCAGAAGTAGATGGTTTTTCTTATGGTTTTTCTATGATCTAATGGATGTTGGCAATTTGATCTCTGGTTCCTCTGCCTTTCTCTAAATCCAACTTGTACATCTGGAAGTTCTCAGTTCACATACTGTTGAAACCTGACTTGAAGGATTTTGAGCATTACTTTGCTGCCATGTGAAATGAGGACAATTGTGTGGTAGTTTGAACATTCTTTGGCATTGCCTTTCTTTGGGATTGGAATGAAAACTGACCTTTTCTAGTCTTGTGGCCACTGCTGAGTTTTCCAAATTTGCTGGCATATTGAGTGCAGCACTTTCACAGCATCATCTTGTAGGATTTGAAATAGCTTAATTGGAATTCCATCACCTCCTCTAGCTTTGTTTGTAGTGATACTTCCTAAGGCCCACTTGACTCCAGGATGTCTGGCTCTAGGTGAGTGATCACACCGCTGTGGTTTTCCAGGTCACTGGCATCTTTTTGTATAGTTATCCTGTGTATTCTTGCCACCTCTTCATATCTTCTGTTTCAGATGCTAATACTTCATAATATTTATGGAATAAGAAGAGCAGGACCTAACATGACATTTTATGGTCTGAGTTTTAGATAATACAAATGATGGTAGTTTAGAAGCAGAGGAGCTGCTGACAGACATTTCTGAGAATTAACATTTGGTAGTATATTTATTGTTCTCTGGATAGTTTTTTAAAAATGCATGTTTACATTTCGGTGTATAATTTTTATCCATATGCCCTGATGTTTCATCTGCATTATTAGAGGAAAATCTCCTTATAATTAGGACTGTATCTTAATTCCAGGGACAGGGAAATAAAAAGGGGTGATGATAGATAAAGCTATTGTTTGCAAAGATGGCAAATAGCATATGTTTGATAGATTTATAAAACTTCATTATGGTTTATTAAACAATCACACTTTGGGGGGAAAGTATGTAAAATGCCTAGCGAAATCATAAGGAATAGACAATACTGAACTATGATTGGATAAAATGTTTTAAAACAATTTTCTTCTAATCTGCTGAATTCTAACGGTTCCAGCTGCCTTTGGCAGTCACAGCACACAACGTTGAAATGTAAGGGTCTTGGTAAGAATTTCAAGAGGAATCTATTTCGAAAGGTTCTGTGGCCAGAAAGACATGGATGCGCTTGCAGTCATGCTAAAACTAGGTTGATCATTTTTTCTTTGCTGTAATTACAGCTGATCTACACATTAAGATACAACCGCTATATGGAGACACCTACCTGCTCAATTATCATCAAGGTGTTTTTGTTTTTCCCAGATGCAGCAGTCGTTGCTGTGATTATTCTTTCTGTACGTAAGTATTCCAAACTTTGATACCACTTAAATCCAGATATCATTCTGAAGAAGTGCATTAATTTTTAGTGATTTTTCAGTTTCTTTAGTTTTAATAGTGTGAAATTAAAGTAAACCAGTTTAAGAAAATGTAAACTTTCATGTAATATACTATCTTGTATATATTCTTTTATATTCTATATGTCCACTTACTAACAAACCCTAAATAATATATGTTGTTTCAAGATGCATAGCCATATGAGTTTACACCCCAAATATGCTGTGGGTCATTTTTGAAATTAATCAAGGGCTTCTCTGACTTAATGTGAACCATGTAAGTGATTCCAGAGAATTGGATTCAGGTAGTGAAGAGACAAAACAGAATAAAAACGTGTACTTGCTTAAATAAAATATCATTTTCTGACCATGGAAATCTAACCAACATTTGTTTCTTCTGCTAGATTTTGAGCCTTGGCAGTGACATCTCAATTACATGTCCCTTGTTTCCTGGTTTCTTGTAGTTATTGCCGTTGGAATAGTTACTGCCTGCCTGTACAAATATTCTGCAGAGCGAACAGAGAGGGTACATTAAAGCATGTTTCTTTAATTTACTGGTCCTTCTCACTCTTGACATACTTCTGTGAAGTTTTGTTTGTACTCTATTTTACACACTGACTTAAAAAAAAAAAAAACCTGTGTGCATGGGTATGCCATTTGGGTAGAATTTCTTCACTAAAAATGTCTTTATCTGCTGCTAATATCAACTCAAGAAGAGTGACGATGGTGATCACTTCAGCTATTATGATATAAGAAAAATTTCTGTGGGCCTAGAGGTTTAAGTGCTGCAGCAAGTCATGGGCCTTCCCTCCCTAGATGTACCCTACTGCCTAGATTGGACAAATGGCCAAGATTAAATTTAAAATGGTTAGCTGTGGAGACTTGAAAACTGTAGTCACTGAAATTGTTATGGTAAATGTTTGTCTGTGTAGCTTAGGTAGTTTTAAGAAGCTGCATAAGTGTCTAATTCAAATACCCTGTTTGATTTATTTTCATTTAGAGTTGTTATTTATCCAGGCTAAACTGGGGGTTAAAAGCAACACTATTTGATTGCCCTCTTATGTTGTTTTAATCTACCGCTAAGCTAAGTCACTTCAGTTGTGTCCAACTCTGTGACCCCATAGACGGCAGCCCACCAGGCTCCCCTGTCCCTGGGCTTCTCCAGGCAAGAACACTGGAGAGGGTTGCCATTTCCTTCTCCAATGCATGAAAGTGAAAAGTGAAAGTGAAGTCGCTCAGTCGTGTCTGACTCCTAGCGACCCCCTGGACTGCAGCCCACCAGGCTCCTCTGTCCATGGGATTTTCCAGGCAAGAGCACTGGAGTGGGCGCCATGGCCTTCTCCTAGGTAGCAGTGAAACGGATGGCATTAAGCTAAGTTGCCGAGCGGGTTAAGATTTGCAAGGCATCTCATTAATATTGTCTATCTTTTCATATATAAATTTCAAAAAGGAAGGGGAAGTTAGATTTTTAAAATATATATAAATGCATATCTTCTGAGGAGAATAGGGCTTTTAATCAAGCTTAAATTGTAATGAAATAACTGACAACTTAACAAAAGACTTAGAATGAGCCATGGAGCATAGCCTAAGACAAGGGGTTTTGAAATTCATGATTTTTCGTAATTTCCCCTGTAATACTTTGGAAATAGCTTTCAAATCAAACTAATAATTTTGAGGTTTTTTTGCAACTCATAGTTTACTTGTGGTTTTAATATACACATTTTTATATTAATGAGTGAGCTTGGACTATGTAATAAAAGTAACTTCTTCGCTCATTTAGAGCTCAAATTTTTAAAATGTTGTTTGGTAATCTTTTAAAATACCCCAAATGCCTTGATATGAATCTTAAATCTTATATTAATAGAATGCATGATAGGCATATTTGATTTCTCTATCAGCAGTACTTTTTAATTATGTATACACAGAAGTCTAAGAGAAAATTAAACTGATGATATATTTTTAAAGGATATTTTTAAAGGTCCAAAAGACTTACTGTAGACATAACCTCTAAAGAAGCAAAGTAAAATAGGTTTCGGCTCCTTTCTCCTTCATTGTTTAAAACATCACTGCAGCAAAATGCTTAAAAGTTCTCAAACATTAACCAAACTGTCCCTCATTGTAATGGGTTTTTTTAAAGCCAAACAAGTATCTGAGCATCCTACCACCAATATCCGTAGCATTAGAGTTCTGAGATCCCATTTCTAAAGAGTTCCCAGTGAGGCTGCTGCTGGGCCTGGACAACACTGAGAGAAACCAGGGTGTAGACAGTTACTGATGTGCCCGAGCTCTTTGACTTTGAAGAAACATCACCAGGCTTACTGGAAAATGTTTCAGTGGTTCAAGGTAATTGCATATATTTTTAAAAATACTGCTCAGGACTTCCCTGGTGGCTCAGGACGGTAAGGAATCTTCCTATAATGCAGGAGGCCCAGGTTCAGTCCCTGGTTTGGGACAATCTCCTTGAGAAGGCAATGGCTACCCACTACAGTAGTCTTTCCTGGAGAATTCCATGGACAGAGGAGCCTGGTGGGCTATAGTCCATGGGGTCCCAAAGACTTGGACACAGTTAAGTGACTAACCCACACATGCAAACAGACATACATCTTATTTTTAAGTCTTTGTTCAATTAATTAACTCTTGCTGCCTTTACTATCCTCTCTTTATCTTTAATCTGCCCATTTTAATTGTAACGTGGCTTGTTGTGGAATTGTTGGATTCATCCTGGTTGGGACGCTCTGTGCTTTGTATACCAGGATGCTTCTTTCGATAGGTATGGGAAGTTTTTAGCCATAATTTCTTCAAATATGCTTTCACTCCCCTTTTCTTTTTCCTCTTCTGCAGTCTCTATTGTGCATAAATTGGCAACTTTGTATTATCCCATAGGTCTTTTACATTGCTTTCATTTTGTTTTTCACTTGGCTTTGTCTCCTCTTCTGACTGGGTGATGTTCATTTTTCTGTTTTTCAGATCGCTTATTCTCCTGCATTATTCAGTCTTCAATTTATTGGCTTTAGGTCAGTTTTTGTCCCAGGAAATGAGTTTTCTAATTTCTGTGGGCTCCTCTTGTCTGTCTGGGCTCCGTCTGAGTCACTATCAGTTGTTTCCAGTCAATCCTTTTGCTCTTTCAATTGAGAGCAGTTCCTCTGCTTCCTCTTTGCTTAAATTCTCTTCCTCTGCGAATTTGGCAGAAATAGTCATCTACTGTGGTCCTGGAGGACTGTTTCCATGGGCTCAGCCCTGTCTAGCCTGCATGGCTTTGAGATTTTTGGTGGAAGGGCTGTTTTTATTACGGATGACTGCTACCTCTTTCCTTAGTGTGTGCTGGCCATTCTCCTCTAGTAAGAGTGTGTGGCTGGTATACTGGGGGCCAGAGCCTCTGCTAGATACTGAGGGGGACCTTGTCCTTGTTCTGTGGTTGTTACAGCCAGACAGGGGGCAAGGCCTGCTCCTAGTTACTGGACCAGAAGGGTCCAGATATGTTTCCAGCTGTGGCATGCAGCAGGCGGGACGAAGCGTCTGCTGGGAGATGATGGGGCACCCGCTGGGAGATGATGGGGCACCTGCTGGGAGACGGGGCACCCGCTGGGAGATGATGGGGCACCCTCTGGGAAACGGGGCACCCGCTGGGAGATGAGCCACCTGCTAGAAGACTGGGCGCCCACTGGGAGATGACAGGGCACCCGCTGGGAGATGAGGGGGGCGCCCGCTGGGAGACGGGGCGCCTGGTGCTCCTCCACTGGCTCTGCCCACAGGGGCACTCTCTGTGATGTCACCTGTCACCTGTTGCGCGGGCTCACCAGGTACAGCGGCGCTGGCACCGCCCTCAGCCCCCCATCAGTCGCGGGTATGATACCAGCAGTCTTGTCGTCCCTCAGGCGTGGTTTTCACATTGGTGCAGATCGCTAAGTGTCTCTGCACTGAAATCAGGTATGCGTGCCACTTCTGTGCAAACGGATGCACCCTGGGAGCTATGGAGGCAACCCAGACCCTGGCCTGGCCCAGCCTCCCTGCGCACACACCCACTGGATGCTAAGGCTAGACCTTAGACCACACCCACTCTCAGCACACCGAAAGTCAGGCTGCTGTTTTCAGACCCTCCGCTCCAGTGACGCTTGACGTTGGCGCTTCGCTTCTCGGGAGGCCCAGGTTCCTTCCATATACGCGTGCCAGTGGCCAACACACTACACTCCAGGCCCTTTGGAACGTCTGCAGCTAGCCCGCGTCCTCTCCTGGGTCAGCCCTCCATAGTCTCAGTGCCCAGGCCCCGCTGGCATCACTGGATGCACGTCGCAGGCTGGGGAGCGCAGGGCGGTGGCACAGACCGTCAGCACAGGCCTGGTTTGCCTGCGGAAAACTGATGGGTGCGCTCTCCGCTGACCCCTCCAAGCTCTCTCCCTGTCCCAGCCACTGAAGGGACTTCACAGGGTGCAGGAACCTTCCCTCTTACAGCTCCCTCCCCCCGTGCATGCAGGCAATTTCCTTTCTGCCTCCTTTTTATTTCCGTTTTTTTCATGCCACCCGGTTAGGTGGAGATCTTTCTTGTTCTTTTGTTCTTTTAGGTATCTGAAATTTTCTGTCAGCATTTAAAGAGGCATTCTGTGAGGACTGTTCGCATGAAGATACATTTTTGATGTATCCGAGGAAGGAGGTGAGCTATACCTCCGATTTCAACATTTCAATTGGAGTCCCTTATTCATTCTAACTTAAAATTATTTTAATGTTATATAAATAATGACTCATCCAGAAACTTCGTAGTTTTTAAGCTGTCTGCTTAAATGAGCTTTCCTAAAGTTTTTGGATTCAATAAACCCAATTCAGGCAGTGGGAGTGTAAGCTATGCAGCAAAAACTTGAAGGCTCAAATTAACTGGAACTTTTTTCTACTTGGCTTACTCTTCTTGAGCAATCAAACAACTTTTCAAAAAAATTTAAACAGAAACTAATAACAAGGATTTTTTTGATTAGTTGGGGGAGTGCATGTACAAAATTTAGATCCATTTCAGGAAAAGGAAAGGTTATATAATAAGCCGTATGGGTGGAAACAACTATGGCACAGAAAGAAACTGTCTTCAGCGCAAAAGATCCATCTCAAAATGTGTGATGTCATAGCAATCGCTTTCAGAGACAACGTTACATGGAATTAATCCTTGCTCTGTGCATTGCCTCAAAATCTAAGGTGACAGAGGCCAGGATCATTTCTCCTCATCCTGTCCCTTTCGGAGAAAAAAGAGTTTACATTACTCACTTGAGGCTAAGTGGTTTCATGGGCAAATGATTGTACACAAATTTACAATCCATTTATCTGCTGCATGATCTATAAGACTTTGGAGGTAAAGTGGTTTCTTGCACCAAATTCCTATTTCCGGTTCCTAATGAGAATCAGGAGAGCCATAATTTATAAACTTAATTGGCTGTGGACATCCAAAGGATGCCTGGTTTCCCGTTCCCTTTGCTAGATTATTGATGTTTTCTCCTACCTTCCCTGTTTTCGTGTAAAATAATGTGCACTCACACGTTTTGCTTTGACTTAGGAGCCTTGTAGCTCGGTCAGTAAACAATATGCCTGTGGTGCAGGAGACCCAGGTTCGATCCCTGGGTTGGGAAGATACCCTGGAGAAGGAAATGGCAACACACTCCAATATCCTTGCCTGAAAAATCTCATGGACAGAGGAGCCTGGTGGGCTGCAGTCCATGGGGTCGCAAAGAGTCAAGCATGACTGAGCGACTAACACTTACTTACTCAAAGTAACTGTTGACCACAGAGTTATCCATCAGACTAACTCCTCTACAGTCTGGGAGTTAGGAATCCAAAACATGGGGAATTTTTTAGCCAGTGAGAAATAACAACAGAATCTGCTCATTTTATATTCACTTTGGTTTTTTTTTTTTTTTAATAGAAATCACAATACATTTTACTTAATTTTGTAAAGAGATTCACTTTCAACTTGTAAATATTAATTCTGCGAAGGCGGTCCTTGACCAGGATATTTTAATCACATAATAAAATCCACCACCAACAAAAATCCATCGGTTTGGGAAAATCATGAAATGCATCGCCCTCAGATGTGTAACCCCCTCTGCTTTCTGTCTCTGAATGAAATGAATTAGAAGTTCTTTCAGGGGGACCAGACTCTGTGTCCACAGAGCCGGGAAGAGAGGAGGTGCATTTTACATAACCTGTGATGTGTGGTGCCACCTTAAGTTACAGTCACAACTTTGGGAGCGGATTCTACAAAGGCCAGTAAGAGGGGCAACTTCTTAGTAAAAGCACAGTGGAGTCTTTCATCACAGGGGAAAAGGTAAAGACAAAGCATCCCACATGGAATGGCACGTGGGCCTAGCCAGCCTTATGATTCTGTGCGGTTCTCTAAGGATTTCCTTGAGGCTAAAGAGTGTTCAGACAGCCCGTGAGCTTCAAGTGTCTGTGAACACTTGGAGTTGACTTAAGGAATGCTGAAGATAATTTAACATAACTGTAACTAGCTCACATTTTAATCATCTTCGTTGTTTTAATCAGGTTCTTTGTTATATCAAACGAGCTGCTTAGGTTTCTATTAATACTTATTTATCTTTGTCAGGGGCTTCCCAAGTGGTGCTAGTTGTTAAAGAAGCTTCCTGCCAGTGCAGGAGACGTAAGAGACGTGGATTCAGTCCCTGGGCCGGGAAGATCCTCTGCAGGAAGGTATGGCAACCCACGCCAGTGTTCTTGCATGGAGAATCTCCACGGACAGAGGAGCCTGGTGGGCTACAGTCCATGGGGTTGCAAAGAGCTGTACACGACTGAAGCAGCTTGGCATGCACACACACATCTTTGTCAAACATCAGATTTATATTTACAATTCTTAAAGAGAAGCCTTTCCTTCTAACAGAAAAAAATAGTATTGCTTCAACAAATAGAAGAATTACGGTGGTGCTGGAGGATTTAGTGAGAGGTCGAACTGTTGAATCACTCTCCGCAATAGTCCTGAGGACACAGCCGGGTAACAAGCGCCACCGAGCCCCGCCGGCGCCGAGCCCGAGTGGCGCCCAGGGAGGCGTGAGTCCGCAGCGCGGACGGGTGAGCTCTGCCGCGAGGCAGGCGCCCGAGGCTGTGCCGGGCAGGCACGCTGTAAACAACCAGCGGGTCCACCTTTGGTTGTAGTCTGTCTGGTGTGGTCAGGTTCCGAAGCAGGAGTGGAAGTGGATTTTCCAGCTCCAGAGCCAGCGGTCCTGAGTGGCTGCCGCGAATGTCAAAACTGGCTCATCCTATGTAAAGTGAGCGTGAGTGCACAGGGGTTAAGTAAAATATATGAAAACTAATTTTCCTGCTTCTTTTCATTTTTTTTAAAAATGTGGCTTCTAGAAAATTCAAAACTACCTGCGTAACTTGCATTATATTTCTTTGGACAATGCTGGAATTGAATAATAAATTTTAGAAAGCCGTCTGATTAAAAAAAAAAATGTAATGGGAGTTTCAATTACTTAGGAGACCCTAACCAGAACACATATTTTCCTTCAAGTGAGGGGTAAATGAGGCATTCCTGAAATTGAACACTCAGAATTGTTACCTTTTTAAAGGTTCCATCTCAGAGCAACATTTTAAATTGCAATATTAGAAAAATGTGTGCTTTTAAAAGAATCCTTTGTAGTTCAGTGACTTACTGAAAAATGCAGTTGTTTTTTAATTGTCAATTTTCTAGTTGAACTGCCGGAATTTAATTTATGTACTTAATTCTGTTAATCTCTGATGCTGTCTTTTTACCTCACCTTGTAGGGAAACAGAGTTTAGCACTCCATCCACCACTTATTAGAATAATTTGACCACTCCTGTAGTACAGACACACTAAAAATTTTCCATAAATCTATGCATCCCTTTACCTTTTCTTTTAAAAGGTTAAGATCTGCAGTAAACTCATATAGATGCTATGAGAAACAGCATGGATTTTCCTCCAAAATTCAGACCCACTATATGATCCAGCAGTTCTACCTGGATATATATTTGAAGGAAATTAAGCCACCACGTGGAAGATATAACTATACCTTTCTGTTGACTTCAGAATTATTTACAATAACAAAGACGTGGAAACAACTGAAGTGCCCACTGAGGGATGGCAAAGAAGACATGGTTTACACACAGTGTGATACTATCCGGCCACGAGGAATCAGGGAGTCCCGCCCTTTGTGACAACACAAGACCTTGAAGGAATTATGCTAAGTAAGTCACACAGAGAGAAACAAATCCTTATGATCTCATATGTATGTGAGATCCAGAGTCCACACTCACAGAAAAAGAAGTCAGATGGTTGCAAGAAGTGGAGACTGAGAGGTGATGGGTGAAATGAGTGAAGAGGGTGAAAATGTACAAAATTCCAGATATAAGATGAACAAGTACAAAGATTTAATGTACGTGGCGGCGGTGGTGGTCTAGCCACTAAGTTGTGTCCAACTCTTGTGACCCCATGGATTGCAGCCTGCAAGGCTCCTGTGTCTGTGGGATTTCCCAAGCAAGAATACTGAAACGTGTTGCCATTTCCTCCTCTAGGGGATCTTCTCAAGTCAGGGACTGAACCCAGGTCTGCCTCATTGCAGGCAGATCCTTTATGGCTGAGCCACCAGGGAAGCCCAATGTGTACAGCATGGTAACTGTAATTAGTAATGCTGTGCTGTATACAGTCGGCACTCTGGATCCAATAGTTCTGCATCCGCATCCTTGATACAGAGGGCCAGCAGTGCTGTGCTATATTATAAGAGTCTTGTGCATTTAGATTTTTATTGCAGGGGAAGTGGTTGGGGGTCTGTAACCAATCCTCTTTGGATATCAAGGGGTGACAAGTTGCGAAAGAAGAAGGTCTTGAATGTTCTGATCACAGGAAAAGAATTTGGTAACTATGTGACTTAATAGATGTTAAAAAAAAAAAAACTTACTGTGGCAATCATTTCACAAATGTATCATTATCAAATGATGCTGAGCATCTTAAACCTGTACAGTGTTACAAGTAAACACTTGCTCACTTGTTCTCTGATGTGTTGCCCTTTGCAGATACTGCATTTTTGTGTGTGTACAAATGAAGGTTGGTGGCAGCCCTGTAGTGCCATTTTTCAAATAGCATTTGTTCATTGCAGGTCTCTGTATCACATTGTGCTAATTCTTACAATAATTCAAGCTTTTAAAGTTATTATTCTGTTATGGTGATCTGTGTTCACTTATCTTGGATGGCACAGCTGATGTTAATTTTTAGCAATAAAGTAATTTTAAATTTAGCTATGTACATTGTTGTTTAGACACAGTGCTCCTGTACTCTTAATAGACCACAGGATAGTATAAATAGAATTTCTATATCCACTCGGGGGAAGAAAAAAAACAATTCCCGTGACTCAGTTTACTGGGATAAATCACTTTAATGAGCTACTCTAGAATCAAACTCATGGATATCTCTGAGGTATACCTGTATATCAATTACATCTCAGTGAAAACAGAAGAGAAAAAAGTAGTCTACAAAAGTTATTCTCTGATTTCTTTCACTGGCATGAATGCAGCTACGTCACAATGCTAACATTTTACTGTGGGCTCGAATGTGGTCACCATCCTTCACATTTCTCTGAAACATGCAGGAATTTGGAATTGAACACCTTGCCTGTTTTCACTTCATTAACGCTTGTATTTCTAGGCCAAGTCAAGACAGTCCCCACTAGTATCTAGGTGAGAAAATGTGGTTTTAAAATAAAATCTCCAAACTTAGAGAAATATGCTTCAAAATGAAATTAATTAAATTTCATTTGTAAAGAAAGTGATTTTTAAATCATTTCTATTCAAAGATTAAAGCCAATCCTTAATAGTCATTGTTCAATTACTGCAAAATCCTTTTATATATTGTTTTTTTAAAAGCATTTACAAATGTGTGGGCACTACTTCAGACCTTAGACGATAAAAACACTGAACATTGGGAATGTGAACAAATTGACTTTCTTAACTAAGAATATTACCAGAAAACACTCTTACAGTTAATAGGTTGAAACACCATTTTAAGAAGTTTGTAACCTCATGTTGATTTAGAGAAACTGCGAAGCTTAAGGGCTCCCTGGTGGCGCAGAGGTTAAAGCGTCTGCCTGCAATCTGGGAGACCCGGGTTCAATCCCTGGGTCGGGAAGATCCCCTGGAGAAGGCAATGGCAACCCACTCCGGTACTCTTGCCTGGAGAATCCCACGGACGGAGGAGCCTGGTGGGCTACAGTCCACGGGGTCGCAGAGTTGGACACGACTGAGCGACTTCGCTTCACTTCACTTCACATATCAAGTTATGGCTGGCATTTGCCCTTCACCCCTTTCAAGAACAACGAGGCAGCCTAAGAAATCAAGAATAATTCAGAATCAGGCTCTGCAGAAGGTGAGGCTCCTCACCTCATCTGTGAAGGGCAGAGTAAAAACGAAGCCTTGTATTGTGTAAACAGAGGGGATAACTTCCAAAACAGGAATACCAGCTCAGAACAAAGTGAACCTTGTGGGCTTGATGTTATCTTAAAAAGAATTCTACTCTCTAAGAGAATTAGAATCCACTCTAAAGTCTAGCTCTAGGGGGTTTTCTCTCCCTACTGGGATAAAGATATATGTCTTACTTTACACATGTCATCAGAATGTAAGCAGTTTTGTAGGAAATAAGTTCATCAGATAACCTCAGGCTGTATCAGAATCTTGAGTCTTTGCTGGCTCCTCACCTCATCTGTAAAGGGCAGAGTAAAAATGAAGCCCGTATTTCAGAAAAGCAAACTCAACTCCGTGGATCAGCTGTAGGTCATGCAAAGGGAAGGAAAGAGGAAGCAGCTCAGGTGGGTCTGGACACTCAGGTGGGACAGACCCCAGCCCGCTTCTCTGTCCTCACACCAGCGGCCACAGAGGAGGGACTCTGTTCTAACTCAAATTGTGTTTTCACAGGCTTTGTTGTACACCTTAAAAAATTTTTTTTTTTTTTTTAATTTTTTGGCTGCATCTCGGCATGCAGAACTTCCCACGCCCAAACCCACGCCCCCTGAGGTGGAAGCATGGAAACCCAACCACGGGAGCACCAGGGAGGTCCTCAGACTTCACGGTCAGTAGCACAGATTGGGCCAAAGGAGCATGGCCTTGAGAAGGATGTGAATGAGGAACCGAGAGGGCACCAGTGGAAATATTATTTTTACTCCCAAATGACATGTTGATAAGGCTCTGCACTTCAGGAATATAAGCCTGAACAGAATAAATTCAGGAATTCTTAAAAAGTTATACAGTTGAGGTTTTGCAGTCTCTACTTTCCCAGGCTTTGCAAGAATGTAGCTCTTGCTTAGCAGCAAGGGCGTGGCTCTAAGTACTTACACTTTAAAAGCCCTCAGGAGGTATTTTTGCAACCAAAGAATTTTATGCTTACCAAAATAAATTGACTTTCATAGTAGTTTCCACTTCAAATTTAGTTTTTCTAATTTTATATATTTATAAGTGATTGAAATATATGTGCCAGTATAAATTATTTTGTCTAGCAAATACTTTGTCAATTACTTAAATATATGGGGGAAACCGTTTTCTCTAGAAATGTCTGCTTGAATGAGAGGGAAAGATGTATTTGAATTTAAACTTAAAACTGCAAGAGTGAATCCCCAGTGGAATGGGACGTCTCGTGTCTGTATTGTTTGTTTTCTGAGAATTGAACCTTTGAATCTGTTTAAAAATAAAATGTCATTATGGAGAAGTTTCATTTGTGATGATGCGTTTATTTCCAGTGTGTTTTCTCTCAAAGGAGAGTGTGCTTCTAATCTGGCCCGCCTTCTGGAAGCGTTCCCCTCCCACAGTCACCCCGGCTAGCCCTCCAGTCTCAGAGCCTGTGGTCTGTCCAGGCTTCGCCCCTCCCAGCCTGCCTCTCCGCCTCCCCTGCTCCTGGCGTTCAGCCCCACCTTGTTACCCGCGGCCAGAATACTGGAGTGAGTTGCCATGCACTCCTCGAGGGGATCTTCTTGACCCAGGGACCGAACCCAAGTCTCTTACATCTCCTGCAATGGCAGGCAGGCTCTTTATCACTACCGCCACCTGAGAAGCGCTAAAGATCAGAGTCAGTGCTTATATTTATAAGAGAAAATTGCCAAAGAAGTCAGAAAATGACTAAGACTCAAATTAAGATATTGATGTCTGGCTAATCAAAGGAAGCCATCTATAGTTTAAGAAAAAAAAAGAAGAAGCAATCTTTCTAACACAACACTAGGTGAAAATTAGCTTGGCTATAAAGAAAATAAAACATTTTGTTAAATTTTACTTTCCTATAACCTGAGACTACTATATCTTTTTAATTGTCATAAAATATACAGGGATAGCTTTTAATGTGATCATAAAAGTCTTCTGTAAGAATGCTGAAGAGACCTGAGGTAGGTAGGAAAGTTGAATTTTGATTGATAAAGTACATTGTAGGATTTAAGAAAAGAGGCAAGTCTGGTGCTGCATTCTAAAAGTTGTAATGCCTAACAGGATTTTATCCAAAAATTAACTTTTATGCCTATTTTTTAAAACATGCATATTTGTATTAAAGAGCAACATTTAACATAGTCTACAGACTTCCATAAATGAGTCAGACTTGATAGTCACAGAAAGATGTGGCGGTTCTTTTGTATTTCTCCCTAAGCTGCATTGCTTTCATCATTTCCAGGCTCTTCTAGAAAATATCAGCCTGGAATGTAGTGGGCAGACTTTGCACAGTCTAGCACCGCTGCTTTCCTGCAGATTGTGAGGGCATTTGACAAGCCCCTTGCTCAGCTGGGTTGGATGACATCACCAACTCAATGGACAGGAGTCTAACCAAGCTCCAGGAGCTGGTGATGAACAGGGAAGCCTGGCTTGCTGCAGTCCACTGGGTCAAAAGAGGAGGGCACGACTGAGCGAATGAACTGAACTTGCTTAGTTGTTCAAACTTTGCATTATTCAGAGGTTTCAGTAATTGCTGTGATACCTAGAAGCCATTTTATTTTAATTAACTACCTCTTTTCTATTTACCTCCACGAAATTAACTTCTGAAAAGAGACAGACTTCTTTCCCTTTTGGCTTATGTATGAGTGAAGTAAGATATAGGGGTCTGTGGTCAATAAACTATTTTCTTTCTCTCTGGTGTACATACCAGCAGAAGGTGACCAAATCTCTTTAAGAATGAATCACATTGAGAAAGTTACCCTCATGTGTCATTTGCTAGCCCAAGAAAACCTGTATGAGGTGATAAACGTGTGGTAAAACTTAGATAAGGAGGACCGTGCATTTTCTATGTATATGGAAAGCATGGTCACAAAAAAACTCAAGATGTCTCGGAAAGATACATTCTGCTTAGCAATTTTTTTTTTTTTTAGCAGAAACCACTTAGGAATGCCAATTTTAGGTAATGAGCCCAACCTCCAGATGAGTAAAGAAAATAATCCTCCATGAGTGCCCCTTCAGTTAGAAGGAACAGGTTCCTCACGTACTTTGCTTCTCATGACACAGCCATGAGCACTGTTTAAAATTAAACTTTCATGGGAACACCAGAAACTACTTTTATGGAAAAGATGTCCCAAGTCATTTCAGTTTTGGTTTCATATTAACATCAATCATCCTCATTTAAGAATCGGAAGGTCAGCAACTTGCTGGCAGAATCCATGAGTGACTTGTTTTATTTGGAATACACAGGCTGGAGCCAGGGACACAGCAGGTGAATCAGAAGCTGTTCAGTCTGTTGCAATTGACCCAAAGGTCTATTGCAGCTACCTCAGCAGGGAGGTGAAGAAAGCAATCCAGGCAGGGTCTCAACTGTTCCCACCACATCCTGGGAACCAGAACCTGAATTCTCCAGTCAACAGCCCCAAACAGCCCTGCAGCTACAGTGGGAAGCGCCCCCATTCCCAGGGAAGTTTCCCCAACAGAGGCTTCACCCACCTCACCCCACCCCACCCAGCAGGGCAGCCAGCTGGGGGAGACTGGCAGGAACTGGACCTCGAAAGCCTTCCCAGGTGGTTGAGGTGCCACCACGTATGGAGAACAGGTGTGAAGTCAAAGCCCTGCGGGTAGGTCAGGGCTGGCCTCTCACTTTCTCAAAAGGTCAACCAAGGGGACACAGCTCTCCAACCTGAAGACCCCCCACTCCCCCGTGAAGTCAAAATGGCTCACCTCTGAGCGCCTTTACAGAACCGTTCACTCTGTCCTCAAGGGTTGACAGAAACTAAGAGCAAAAGCAGAGAACGCCTGCACCTCTCCCGGCGTCCTGAATTCAACCGCGCACCTCCCTCTCGGGGCCCGCGAGTGCGGCTCCGTTAAGGGAACGCTTCTGCGGGAACGCCGACTGCAGAGGCTCCCGGGCTGCTGTCTCTTGCGCCTGCGGTCAGTCTCCCCTTCAAGCAGTAGCATCCTTCATTCCAGGTCTGCAACACTTCTCTCTTCTGTGATCTTTTTCTCATTTTATTTCTTGCCTCAGAGAATTTCATTCTTGGCTTAATGGATATTTTAAATACCTTTCTGATTTAACAGACTTCAAATTGTTAATAAAGGTAAGATCTGCACATAAAATTAACTTTTGGGGGCCCCATTCTCATCACCATAGAATTATGAGTGGAAAATAAAAGATGGGAAACAAAGATATGATAAATTAAATGCACCAAAACATTTATTAATGTTTCAGGATACATTTACAGATTCCTCTTAACGGAAAGGTAATGTAACAGCAAGAAATTTATAGAGTTTACAGCATTACCACATTTCAGCAAACTAAGGACACTGGATAAATTGTAATGGTCTGTTTTTAAAAATACATTAAATGCAACAATGTGCATAAAGTATTGTAGACGTAGTTAAGGAAGTCAGCAGGGAAAGGTGTGGCCTCCCTCCCCCTCTCTGCCCATCCATCTTCCAGGAAGCCACAGGCTGCTGCTGACCAGACTTGGCACGAGACCTCGAGGCTGCTGCTTTACCCCTACATCATAACCGATTTCAAATGGTGCTAGACAAAAACAGACTCTGAACACCAGGAGAAATCGGTCAGCCTGTGTAAGAGATGGGTCTGGTGGTGCTCAGTGGGGTCCACACCTTGACGGTGCGGGTGGCAAGTCTGATTTCACCTACTCAGCAACTGCAGCTGACTGTTCCATGGCGCGCAGGAGCCGGTGGACAGTGCTGGTGTGATGAGAGAGGCCTTCCGGTCCACAGCCCTCCCGCTGCCGACTGCGATCAAGTACCCAACCCAGCGCTGCCCAGTCACACGCTGAAAGGCCCCACCAACAGGTTCCTGATGGTGGCTGCTGCTATCTGACCATAACAAGACTATCACAAACCCTGGCTCTGCTCAAGCCTCTGAGTTTCTACTGAACACAGCCCCATCCCTGCACTGTCCCTCTTTCCCAACCCAACATGTTCAAGAGTATACTTTTCTCTTCAAGCTCTTCTTTTCTTGAACCAGCTCAGGTGGCAGGAGGAGGGGAGCTGGTCCCAGGGCAGCAGCTCCTCTGCAGGTGGCCTTTGGCTGTGCTGCAATTCTTACTCTAAAACACTGATTTCAAATGGTGCTAGATACAAAGATGGAAAAATCTAAGCCACCATGTGAAACCAGCTTCCAGAAGAAGAGGATCTCACTGAAGAAAGGAGGGAGATGCGATCAGAAGACCCGGCCTTTGCCTGAGCAAAAAGATGCCTTATTGCAGTTATACTTGTGTCGGGACATAACATAAGGGTCCCCTCAAAAGGCACAGAGAAGAGTTACAAAGTGATGCTCAAAGGACATGAAAGCCAAAGCTGACAATTTACAATTGCAATTCACAAGTCATGAATTCTAGGCTAGTTTATTTAGTTCCACAACGAGTCCCTACATAATATATGACAAAATAAAATAGCCAAAGCTGTTATTAAACTGTGTTAATAGTTAAGTTAGCATTTCTCTGCTTTGTAAAATATTTCACGGTATGCAAAGCATTTGCTGATATTATTTCACTTCTTCAGGGAACAAGCAGCCTATTTGCCTGGGAGGATCTAGCCACTACACACAGGCAGGCAGGTGCCACCTGAGCCAGGTGCGCAACGCTTCCAGGTGTCCTAGGCAGGAAAAGCAAGGGCTCCTCCTCTGCAGCCACAGGTGAGTGGTCAGAACATTCAAATAAGACCCCGATAACTGTCAATCTTATCCATCTCTAACGTGCCAGAAAACAAGTTAGTGTTCTGTAATGCATTAAGAGATGAGCCTCCAATACAAGAATGGAGTTTTGTTTTGTCCTGTTTTCGAATTCTGCCTGTAAATAAGATTCCAAACAGTGTTCAAATGAGATTCTTCATCTCCTACTTCTACTGTCCTATTTGGTTGTTTGAAGCTGAGAAAATATGACTGTACTTCCTCTGATAGCATAACCAAGAAAAAGAAGAGACGCAAAATTGTTATCAATTATTCAGGACTCGAGATAAAGGCTCCTGCTTTTTCTGCCTCCTGGAAATAACATTACATGCTGTTCTAGGGACAAGAAGGAAATAAAATGCGAACACTAAGTTGTGCTCTTCAATTCTCACCACAGTCTGGCAAAGCAGGGATTATTCCCGTTTTTGCAGAAGAAACTGATCCTCACTGTAGTTTAAACGCTTGTCCACAATCACATGGCTAGTGAATTATGTCGATTCCAGGTCCGACTCCAAAGTCTGTGTTCCTGCCCCTCTGCCACTGCTGCTTGCTTTGTAGTCTGACTATTGTCTAATTCTGTTCTTGAACCTAATTATGAGCAAGATTCAGGGTGGAGGACAGTCCTAGGCAACACTTCTGCAAGGAAGGGGGCTGTTACTGACTGGACAACAGTTAAACTTGGGTGGAGACGGGAGCGTGCCTGCTTCTGCAAGGGACTGGGTGCTTCGATACTTGCTCTGTTCTCCAGCACACTGGCGCCGCCGTGGTCTCCCCTGCAAGGCTGTGGGAGCGAGAGGATGCCGGGGATGAACTGCCCTGCAGCATCTGTGCTGGACGCCCGAGAAATTCTGATTCCAGCTCTAGACTCTGCACCCCATGAGAGGAGAAAACACTTCTTTAGTCAGGGATAACTTTTGTTGGGAGACGCAGTACAGTCTTTCTCAAAGTGTGCTCTGTATCTGCTTGATTCTAAGGTTGTACAGTTTTTCTCAAACAGGTCCATTCTGTGAAACAACCAGAAGCATACAGGCCGCACAGTATGTTACACTCCAGGCTGAATCTTAAATGCAAAAGGGTTTTGAATTCTGCACTTGGTCCTGAATTCTGCTTGTTTCATAAGAAAAGTGAAAGTGAAAGTTGCTCAGTTGTGTCCAGCTCTTTGCAACCCCATGACTGTGCAGTCCATAGAATTCTCCAGGCCAGGATACTGGAGTAGGTAGCCTTTCCCTTCTCCAGCGGATCTTCCCAACCCAGGAATTGAAGCCAGGTCTCCTGCATTGTAGGCAGATTCTTTACCAGCTGAGCTATAAGGGAAGAAAATCATGTGCAAAACCTCCAGAACTTTTCTGTGAAATGCTACAAATAAACACAGATGCCCAGCTCTAATTGGCAGTCAAAAATTCTTGTAATGAAGCACAAATTGGGAGCACTGTCTTTGGAATGGGAGTTCCAGAACACCGATGCCAACCTCTGATCAAGTTGGAGATATGGAAACCAGACTAATGGCATCTGTACTTCAAAAAGTAAGCAAGAGGACTTCTGGGTTGAGACAGTAGCTTGAGCATAAAGCATATGACCAAGGAATATAAAATGAAGGAGCCATCTATACCTGTATAATAAACTAGAGGAGGGCACCAGGCTCCTGCTGAAGGTAGTACGTGAGAAACCTAGCAAGATATTCACTGGATAAAAGGACCAGCCTGTCAAATAAATGAAAGCAAGAATGCTGGATAAACCATGCAAACATCTTTGAGATCAGTGGGTACATAGCTGACTAGAGACTCGGGAACAGGACTTGGGAGGGTAATCTGAAACGCTACCGCACCTCTGTGGAATGTAAGTGTTAAAGTGCACAGAGTGGGGGCCTTCACGGAGCCTGCTGCTAACTTTTCCCTGAGACCGGCAACCGTGCTCAGGTCATTACCTCAACTTGGAAAGAGCAGTTAAAGAATGTGTATTAATTTGCAGCTGTTACAAATCAATTTCAGAGGTAAACCTATATCAAAACTTCCTGCAAAAAGTTAGTCATGGTCTTATCTTATTCTACCCCAGTTATTGTGCCTGTAATCAGGTGAGTTTAAACTCATATAAATCAATATTAGCCACTTTTCACTTTTCCTGAGCCTGGGGGTTGCCACATTACTTATCACCAGTCCCTCTTACCTCCTATTGTGAATAAAGCCTTTAGGCTTAGTAACACTCCATGGTGCAAACAAAACATTACCAAATATAAAGGAACACATTACAATTGAAAATAAGAGAGACTAATCCAAGAAATCTGACACGGCTCAGTTCAGTTCAGTCGCTCAGTCGTGTTCGATTCTTTGCAACTCCATGAATCGCAGCACGCCAGGCCTCCCTGTCCATCAGCAACTCCCGGAGTTCATTCAGACTCATGTCCATCGAGTCCGTGATGCCATCTAGCCATCTCATCCTCTGTTGTCCCCTTCTCCTCCTGCCCCCAATCCCTCCCAGCATCAGAGTCTTTTCCAATGAGTCAACTCTTCTCATGAGGTGGCCAAAGTACTGGAGTTTCAGCTTTAGCATCATTCCTTCCAAAGAAACCCCAGGGTTGATCTCCTTCAGAATGGACTGGTTGGATCTCCTTGCAGTCCAAGGGACTCTCAAGAATCTTCTCCAACACCACAGTTCAAAAGCATCAATTCTTCGGCGCTCAGCCTTCTTGACAGTCCAATTCTCACATCCATACATGACCACAGGAAAAACCATACCCTTGACCAGACAGACCTTTGTTGCCAAAGTAGTGTCTCGGCTTTTGAATATGCTATCTAGGTTGGTCATAACTTTTCTTCCAAGGAGTAAGCGTCTTGTAATTTCATGGCTGCAATCACCATCTGCAGTGATTTTGGAGCCCAAAAAATAAAGTCTGACACTGTTTCCCCATCTATTTCCCATGAAGTGATGGGACCCGATGCCATGATCTTCGTTTTCTGAATGTTGAGCTGTAAGCCAACTTTTTCACTCTCCTCTTTCACTTTCATCAAGAGGAATTTTAGTTCCTCTTCACTTTCTGCCATAAGGGTGGTGTCATCTGCATATCTGAGGTTACTGATATTTCTCCCAGCAATCTTGATTCCAGCTTGTGTTTCTTCTAGCCCAGCATTTCTCATGATGTACTCTGCATAGAAGTTAAATAATTAAGCAGGGTGACAATACACAGCCTTGATGTACTCCTTTTCCTATTTGGAACCAGTCTGTTGTTCCATGTCCAGTTCTAACTGTGGCATCCTAACCTGCATATAGGTTTCTCGAGGGGCAGGTCAGGTGGTCTGATATTCCCATCTTTTTCAGAATTTTCCACAGTTTATTGTGATCTACACAGTCAAAGGCTTTGGCATAGTCAATAAAGCAGAAATAGTTGTTTTTCTGGAACTCTCTTGCTTTCTTTTTCCATGATCCAGCGGATGTTGGCAATTTGATCTCTGGTTCCTCTGCCTTTTCTAAAACCAGCTTGAACATCAAGAAGTTCACAGTTCACGTATTGCTGAAGCCTGGCTTGGAGAATTTTGAGCATTACTTTACTAGCATGTGAGATGAGCGCAATTGTGCGGTAGTTTGAGCATTCTTTGGCATTGCCTTTCTTTGGGATTGGAATGAAAACTGACTTTTTCTAGTCCTGTGGCCACTGCTGAGTTTTCCAAATTTGCTGGCATATTGAGTGTTGAGTGCAGCACTTTCACAGCATCATCTTTCAGGATTTGAAATAGCTCAACTGGAATTTCGTCACCTCCACTAGCTTTGTTCATAGTGATGCTTTCTAAGGCCCACTTCACTTCAGATTCCAGGATGTCTGGCTCTGTTGAGCGATCACACCATCGTGTTTATCTTGGTCTTCAAGATCTTTTTGTATAGTTCTTCCGTGTATTCTTGCCACCACTTCTTAATATCTTCTGCTTCTGATAAGTCCATACCATTTCTGTCCTTTATCAAGCCCATCTTTGCATGAAATGTTCCCTTGGTATCTCTAATTTTCTTGAAGAGGTCTCTAGTCTTTCCCGTTCTATTGTTTTCCTCTATTTCTTTGCATTGATCACTGAAGAAGGCTTTGTTATCTGTCCTTGCTATTCTTTGGAACTCTGCATTCAGATGCTTATATCTTTCCTTTTCTCCTTTGCTTTTCACCTCTCTTCTTTTCACAGCTATTTGTAAGGCCTCCCCAGACAGCCATTTTGCTTTTTTGCATTTCTTTTCCATGGGGATGGTCTTCATTCCTGTCTCCTGTACCATGTCATGAACCTCAGTCCATAGTTCATCAGGCACTCTATCTATCAGATCTAGGGCCTTAAATCTATTTCTCACTTCCATTGTATAATCATAACGGATTTGATTTAGGTCATACCTGAATCAGTCAGTTCAGTTAAGTCGCTCAGTCGTGTCCAACTCTTTGCGACCCATGAATCGCTGCATACCGGGCCTCCCGGTCCATCACCATCTCCCAGAGTTCAATCAGACTCATGTCTATCAAGTCAGTGATGCCATCCAGCCATCTCATCCTGTGTTGTCCCCTTCTCCTCCTGCCCCCAATCCCTCCCAGCAGCAGAGTCTTTTCCAGTGAGTCAACTCTTCACATGAGGCGGCCAAAGTACTGGAGTTTCAGCTTCACCATCATTCCTTCCAAAGAAATCCCAGGGTTGATCTTCAGAATGGACTGGTTGGATCCCCTTGCAGTCCAAGGGACTCTCAAGAGTCTTCTCCAACACCACAGTTCAAAAGCATCAATTCTTCGGCGCTCAGCCTTCTTGACAGTCCAACTCTCTCATCCATACATGACCACAGGAAAAACCATAGCCTTGACTAAATGGACCTTTGTTAGCAAAGTAATGTCTCTGCTTTTGAATATGCTATCTAGGTTGGTCATAACTTTCCTTCCAAGGAGTAAGCGTCTTCTAATTTCATGGCTGCAGTCACCATCTGCAGTGATTTTGGAGCCCCCAAAATAAAGTCTGACACTGTTTCCACTGTTTCCCCATCCATTTCTCATGAAGTGATGGGACCGGATGCCATGATCTTCGTTTTCTGAATGCTGAGCTTTAGGCCAAGTTTTTCACTCTCCTGTTTTAGTGGTTTTTCCGACTTTCTTCAATTTAAGTTTGAATTTGGCAATAAGGAGTTCATGATCTGAGCCACAGTCAGCTCCTAGTCTTGTTTTTGTTGACTGTATAGAGCTTCTCCATCTTTGGCTGCAAAGGATATAATCAGTCTGATTTCGGTGTTGACCATCTGGTGATGTCCATGTGTAGAGTCTTCTCTTGTGTTGTTGGAAGAGAGTGTTTGCATAACCAGTGTGTTCTCTTGGCAAAACTCTATTAGCCTTTCCCCTGATTCATTCTGTACTCCAAGGCCAAATTTGCCTGTTACTCCAGGTGTTTCTTAACTTCCGACTTTTGCATTCCAGTCCTCTGTAATGAAAAGGATGTCTTTTTGGGTGTTAGTTCTAAAAGGTCTTGTAGGTCTTCATAGAACCCTTCAACTTCAGCTTCTTCAGTGTTACTGCTTGGGGCATAGACTTGGATTACTGTGATATGGAATGGTTTGCCTTGGAAGTGAACCGAGATCATCCTATTGTTTTTGAGATTGCATCCAAGTACTGCATTTTGGGCTCTTTTGTTGACCACGATGGCTACTCCATTTCTTCTAAGGGATTCCTGCCTGCAGTAGTAGATATAATGGTCATCTGAGTTAAATTCGGGCATGGGGTAGCTCCTCCCTCTGACACTGTACTCCTCTACAAATCAATGTACTAAAATACACAAGGGAACAACAAGTCCAAAACAGAATATTAGAAACTGCTCATGTTTTTGTAACACAAAATTCATGAAATTATAGGAAGCATTTGCAAGATTTAATGACTTGACATCAAAAATTTTACATATAAATAAAACATGAGGAAGTCTAAAAAGCAGTAATAATCAGGAGATTGAATCCAGAAAAAGAAACAAAGAGATCGTGAGAAAATAAGGTTAAATTCTCCATAATTTTCTATGGTGCTGTGCTTAGTTGTTCAGTCATGTCCAACTCTTTGTGACCCCATGGACTTCCCGGGCTCCTTGGTCCATGGAATTCTCCAGACAAGAATACTGGAGTGGGTAGTCTAAATCTTCTCCAGGGGACCTTCCCGATCCAGGAATCAAACTGGGTCTCCTGCCTTGGAGGTGGATTCTTTGCCAGCTGAGCCACCAGGGAAGCCCCAGTTAACTATGGCCCAAACTGTAAATTATACAAACTTTCAGACGCTTGAACTCACATGTGTGTACACACACCTAGAAATGAGAAAATGAAAGAGAGCAGGAAGAGGCGAAGTATGAATTAGCAAAAAATATGATTAATTTCCCAGATCAAGAGGGAGAAAGACTCCATTAGTTGACTCATTAAGGCTAACTAAACCCATGCCACTTTAATGACAAGTGACCCTCCCCTACGTGGAGAAAACTGATGAAATTCATATATTGAAAAAAAAATACTATAACCATTTAGAGATAAATAGAAAAAGAGGAAGTTCATATTAGTATCAAATGTGTCTTTCATAACTAAACATCAGAAATTGGTGTTTTGAGAGAAAATGTGGCATAAAATTTCTGTACTCACTCAAGCTATCATGTACCTACAAGGCACTGATAAATAGTCTTATACAGGCAAGAACCCAAAATACACACAAATTATTAATAGATAGTCATCCCATGAAAAAAAAACTCATAAACCCATGGGGAATTTTAAGGAAGAAATCAACAAAATAGTAATGAGGCACAGACTAGTTAAATAGTGTAACCAAATTTTTAAAGATATGGATCTGAAACTAGATGTTAACGGTATGACAAATCTTGAAAGAGAACTCATGAGCAATAAAAAACACAAATAATAAACTTGATATAAAATAATAGATATTGCCAATACAACTAGGAAGTTGAGGATGAAGTAATGGAAAAAAAAACTGTACTTAACTTGTAATACATGTGGGATAAGTAAAATAGGAAAAACCTATTTTGACATGATAAACAGAAAATGATATTCAACACTAATATAAAATGGAAAAGGCAATTTTAAAAACACAAAGATATTCAAAACAGTGAAACCATCTTGGTCCATGTAACAAAAGAGGAATGAGGAAAGGAAGACTGAGGAAGCTTTCTATATCTCTTGCTGAAAACAGCATCAGCAGACCAAGCGCAAAGTTGGTCTTGTACAGCGCCGAGTTCAGTCCTTGGAACTGTTAAATAAATAAAAGGAAAGAACTCTACAAGCAAGATCAAACACATAAACATATCAGGTATGAAAGTATATGTAAATGGCTTACATTTCCCGTTTGAAGGACTATACTTTCTAACTATACTAAATAAAAAACTTCAAACTACATGGTATTTGAAGACACATTCTAGAACTAAAATGACACAGGAAAATTCCATTTATAATACTATCAAAAAGAATAACAGTGTAGAATTATATTTGACCAAGGAAACACAGACATCCACTGAAAACTATAAATTGTCATTGAAAGAAATGAAAAAATATGGACATAAAAACATCCATATTCAGGGATTGGAAGGCAATATTTTTAAGATGAAAACACTGCCTATATACAATATACAGCTTTGATGTATGCCTTTCCCAAGTTTGAACTAGTCCATTTTCCATGTCTGGTTCTAACTGTTGCTCCTTGACTTGTATACAGGTTTCTCAGGATACAGGTAAGGAGGTCTGGTAGATTCCCATCTCCTTAAGAATTTCCCACAGTTTGTTGTGATCCAAATAGTCAAAGGCTTTAGCTTAGTCAATGAAACAGAAGTAGATGTTTTTCTGGAATTCCCTTGCTTTTTCTATGATCCAGTGGCTGGCGGCAATTTGATCTCTGGTTCCTCTGCCTTTTCTAAATCCAGCAGCTTGGTTCATGTACTACTGAAGCCTAGCTTGAAAGATTTTGATCATTATCTTGCTAACATATGAAATGAATGTAATTATATGGTAGTTTGAACATTATTTGGCGTTACACTACTTTGAGATGGGAAAGAAAACTGACTTTTTCCAGTCTTATGGCCAGTGCTAAGTTTTCCAAAATTGCTGGCATATTGAGTACAGCACTTTAAAAGCATTGTCTTTTAAGATTTGAAAATAACTCATCTGGAATTTCATCACCTCCACTAGCTTTGTTCATAGTAATGTTTCCTAAGGCCCACTTGACTTCACACTCCAGGATATCTGGCTCTAGGTGGGTGATCACACCATCATTGTTATCCAAGTCCTTAAGACTTTTTTGTATAGTTGTGATTTTTTGCCGTTTCTTAATCTCTTATGCCTCTGTTAAGTCCCTGCAGTTTCTGTCCTTTATTGTGCCCATCTTTGCGTGAAATGTTTCCTTGGTATCTCCGATTTTCTTGAAGAGATCGCTAATCGTCCCTATTCAATTGTTTTCCTCTGTTTCTTTGAAACTGTTCACTTAAGAAGGCTTTCTTATCTATCCTTGCTATTCTGGAACTCTGCATTCATTTGGGTATCTCTTTCCTTTTCTCTTTTGCCTTTTGCTTCTCTTCTCCTCTCAGCTATTTGTAAGGCCTACTCAGACAACTACTTTGCTTTCTTGTATTTCTCTTTCTTTGCAATGGTTTTGGTCACTGCCTCCTATACAATGTCATGAGCCTTCATTCATAGTTCTTCAGGCACTCTCTCAGATCTAATCCTTTCAATCTATTTGTCACTTCCACTGTATAATCATAAGGAATTTGATTTAGGTCATACCTGAATGGTCTAGTGGTTTACCCTTTCTTCAATTTAAGTCTGAATTTGGCAATAAGGAGTTCATGATCTGAGCCACAGTCAGCTCCCAGCCTTGTTTTGGCTGACTGTATAAAGCTTCTCCATCTTTGGCTGCAAAGAATATAATCAATTTAAAAAAAAAAACAATCAGGGGGTGGTCCTAAGATTATGGAGGAATAGGACAGGGAGACCACCTTCTCCCCCACAAATTCATCAAAAGAACATTTAAATGCTGAGTAAATTCCACAAAACAACTTCTGAATGCTGGCAGAGGACATCAGGCTCCCAGAAAAGCAGCCCATTGTCTTCGAAAAGAGGTAGGAAAAATATAAAAGACAAAAAAGAGATAAAAGAGGTAGGGACGGAGCTCCGTCCTGGGAATGGAGTCTTAAAAGAGAGAAGTTTCCAAACACCAGGAAACACTCTCACTGCCGAGTCCATGGCGAGCCTTGGAAGCAGAGGGCAACATAACAGATTACAAGCCCAAAGGTAACTCCCCCAGTGAAGAAGCAGTGCGGATGCCTGCACTCGCCACTAGCAAGCAGGGGCTGGGCAGGGAGGCGCGGGCTGCATGTAAGGACCGGGCCTGAATGCCCTGAGGGCAATCTGAGTGAACTAACTTGGGCTAGCAAACCAGACTGCGGGATAGCTACCACGCGAAAAGCCCTAACCTAAGACACCGCCAGGCCCGCACACAGAACAAAGGACTGAACAGAATTAGCCCACTGCAGACCACCCCCTCCGGAACAAGGAAGCCAGAGCCGGAAGGGGGCAATCGCAGCCCCAGAGAGGCATCATCTGCCAGACTGCAAGCAGGCTTCTTTGCTAACTAAGACTTCTTGGGGTTCTGGACAGTCAACATCCGCCTGAGAAGGCACGCTGGTTGCACACCCTGAAAACCCGAGCGTTAAGGACCCGGGAGGCGATAAGTCACAGCAACTGCGCTCACCAGACACCTCATCACCTGAGCTGCTCGGACCTGGGACGGGCACAAAACGCAAGCCCAACCGAGTCTGCGCCTCTGAGGACTACCCAAGTGGCTGAACCTAAGCGGCTTAGACCTGGGAGGTGCATGTAGCCCAGCGCCAGCCTCGGAGGGTTCCCGGCAGAGCAACCTACAGCCTGAGCAGTGTGGGAAGGAGGGCACAGGCGCCTGAGCGGGGCAGGCCCAGTGTGGCTGAGACACTGCGAGCACACGCCAGTGTTATCAGTTTACAGCATCCCTCCCTCCCCACAGCGCAACTGAACAAGTGAGCCTAAAATAAGTGTCCACCACCACCCCCCGTGTCAGGGTGGAAATCAGACACTGAGGAGACCAGCAAACAGAAGAAGCTAAAACAGAGGGAACCGCCTTGGAAGTGACAGGTGCAATAGATTGAAGCCCTGTAGTTAGTACCGGCTACATAGGAAGGGGCCTATAGATCCTGAGAAACATATGCTGGACCAAGTAGCTATCCGAAAATGAAGTGACCCCACACTGCCCACAACACCACCAGAGAAAGTCCTAGATATCCTTTTACTGTTTTTACAATCATTCTTTAAAAATCTTTTTAAAATTTTTAAGTCCTCTATTACTCCTTTAATTTTCATTTTTATAATCTACTATTACTTTGGGGGAAAAAAGACCCTATTTTTTAAAGCAAACTTCATATATATATTATAAAAATACATTATATTATATATTATATATATTATATATTATAATATATAATATATTATATATATGTATTATATATAATAAATATACTATAATATATAATATATAGTAATATTGTATTATAATATATATTATTATAATATATGTTATATGGTATATATTATAATATTATATATTATATATATCATATATTACATATCATACATATCATATATATTATATATCATGATATATTATATATTATATAATATTATTAATAATTATATAATTTTATATATTATATATGTATTATATAATATAAATATTATATATAATGTTATGATATATAATATTATATAATATTAATTATATAATTAATATTATATAATATTAATATATATTATATTATAATATATATGATATATTATATTATATATATTATATAGTATATAATTATAGATATTATCTCATATATTATATTATATATTATATATAATATATAATTATGTATATTATATATATATAATTATATATAATTATATATATCTATTATAATATAATATAATATAATTATTATTATATAATTATACAATAATATAATTATAATTATATTATTATATAATTATACAATAATATAATTATACATATAATATATAATATAATATATTATATTATATATGATATATATATTATATTATATATAATATATTATAATATATCTTATATTATATATTATATATTGTATATTATATAAATATATAATAATTATATATTATATATTGTATATTATATATATTATATATTGTATATTATATATTATAATATATTATATATTATATAATAATAATATAATAACATATATTATAATATAATAATAATATAATATATTATAATATTATATAATATATAACATATAATCTTATATATTATATATTTATATATTATATATTATAATATGTTATATATTATATATTATTATATTATATAATATTGATTATATATTAATATTATATAATATTATAGATTATATAGTCTTATACAATATATATTATATAAGATTATATATTATAGTCTTATATAATATATATAATATATTATATATATAATATATTATATAATATATAATATATATATTATATATATTATATTTTATAAAAATATAAACATATATGTATATGTATATACACATATACATATATTTTTATATTTTTATAATTTTGGGGACTTTTTCTTCTTCTTTTCTTTAATATTGTATTTTTGAAAATCCAACCTCTACTCTAGATTTTTAATCTTTGCTTTTTGATATTTGTTATCAATTTTGTGCCTTTGAGAACCCAATCTTCAGTACCCCTTTTCACTTGGGAGCAAGATTACTGGCTTGAATGCTCTCTCCCCCTTTGGAATCTCCTTTTTCTCCACCAGCTCGCCTCTGTCTCCTCCCCCTCTCCTTTCTCTTCTCTACCCAACTCTGTGAATCACCAGTGTGTTCCAGACAATGGAGAACACTTAGGAATTGATTACTGGCTGGATCTCTCTCCTTTTGATTTTCCCCCTTTTATCCTCCCTGGCCACCTCTGTCTCCTTCCTGCTTCTTCTCTTCTCTGTATAACTCTGTGAACATCTCTGAGTGGTCCAGACTGTGGAGCGCACATAAGGTAGTGATTACTGGCTAGCTTGCTTGCTCCTCTTTTGATTCCACCTCATCTCATTTGGGTCACCTCTAACTCCCTCCTCCCTCTTCTCTTCTCCATGTAACTCTGTGAACCTCTCTGGGTGTCCCTCACTGTGGAGAAACTTTTCATCTTTAACCTAGATGTTTTATCAACGGTGCTGTATAGGAGAAGTCTTGAGACTACTGTAAAAATAAGCCTGAAAACAAGAACAGGAGGCTTAAGTCCAAATCCTGAGAACACCAGCGAACTCCTGACTCCAGGGAACATTAATCGACAGGAGCTCATCAAAAGCCTCCATACCCACATTGAAATCAAGCACCACCCAAGGGCCAACAAGTTCCAGAGCAAGACATACCATGCAAATTCTCAGCAACACAGGAACACAGCTCTGGGCTACAATGTACAGGCTGCCCAAAGTTGTTCCAAAAACATTGACATCTCATAACTCATTACTGGAGACGTCATTGCACTCCAGAGAGAAGAAATCCAGCTCTACCCACCAGAACACCGACACAATCTTCCCTAACCAAGAAACCTTGACAAGCCATCCATACAACCCCACCCACAGCAAGGAAACTCCACAATAAAGAGAACTCCACAAACTGCCAGAATACAGAAAGGCCACCCCAAACTCAGCAATATAAACAAGATGAGGAGACAGAGGAATATCCAGCAGGTAAAGGAGCAGGGTAAATGCCCATCAAACCAAACAAAAGAGGAAGAGATAGAGAATCTACCTGATAAAGAATTATGAATAATGATAGTGAAAATGATCCAAAATCTTGAAATCAAAATGGAATCACAGATAAATAGCCTGGAGACAAGGATTGAGAAGATTCAAGAAAGGTTTTAACAAGGACCTAAAAGAAATAAAAAGAGTCAATATATAATGAATAATGCAATAAATGAGATAAAAAAACACTCTGGAGGCAACAAATAGTAGAATAACAGAGGCAGAAGATAGGATTAGTGAAATAGAAAATAGAATAGTAGAAATAAATGAATCAGAGAGGAAAAAAAATGAATTAAAAGAAATGAGGACAATCTCAGAGACCTCCAGGACAATATTAAATGCTCCAAATTTTTAATCATAGGAGTCCCAGAAGAAGAAGACAAAAAGAAAGACCATGAGAAAATACTTGAGGAGATAATAGTTGAAAACTTCCCTAAAATGGGGAAGGAAATAATCACCCAAGACCAAGAAACCCAGAGAGTCCCAAACAGGATAAACCTAAGGTGAAACACCCCAAGACACATATTAATCAAATTAACAAAGATCAAACACAAAGAACAAGGCAGCAAGGCAAAATAACAAATAACACACAAGGGTTTTCCAATAAGGATAACAGTTGATCTTTCAATAGAAACTCTTCAGGTCAGAAGGGGATAGCAGGACATACTTAAAGTGATGAAAGAAAATAACCTACAGCCCAGAGTACTGTATCCAGCAAGAATCTCATTCAAATATGAAGGAGAAATCAAAAGCTTTACAAAGAAGCAAAAGCTGAGAGAATTCAGCACCACCAAGCCAGCTCTCCAACAAATGCTAAAGGATATTTTCTAGACAGGAAACACATAAAGGGTGTATAAACTCAAACCCAAAACAATAAAGTAAATGGCAACGGGATCATACTTACCAATAATTACCTTAAATGTAAATGGGTTGAATGCCCCAACCAAAACACAAAGACTGGCTGAATGGATACAAAAACACGACCCCTATATATATTGTCTACAAGAGACCCACCTCAAAACAGGGGACACATACAGACGGAAAGTGAAGGGCTGGAAAAAGATATTCCATGCAAATAGAGACCAAAAGAAAGCAGGAGTAGCAATACTCATATCAGAGAAAATAGACTTTAAAACAAAGGCTGTGAAAAGAGACAAAGAAGGACACTACATAATGATCAAAGGATCAATCCAAGAAGAAGATATAACAGTTATAAATAGATACGCACCCAGCATAGGCGCACCACGATGTGTAAGACAAATGCTAACAAGTATGAAAGGGGAAATTGACAATAACACAATAACAGTGGGAGACTTTAATACCCCACTCACACCGATGGACAGATCAACTAAACAGAAAATTAACAAGGAAACACAAACTTTAAATGATACAATAGACCAGTTAGACCTAATTGATATCTATAGGACATTTCACCCCAAATAATGAATTTCACCTTTTTCTCAAGTGCTCACGGAACCTTCTCCAGGATAGATCACATCCTGGGCTATAAATCTCGCCTTGGTAAATTCAAAAAAATGGAAGTCATTCCAAGCATCTTTTCTGACCACAATGCAGTAAGATTAGATCTCACTTACAGGAGAAAAACTATTAAAAATTCCAACATATGGAGGCTGAACAACACGCTGCTGAATAACCAACAAATCACAGAAGAAATAAAAAAAGAAATCAAAATATGCATAGAAACGAATGAAAATGAAAACACAACAACCCCAAAACCTGTGGGACACTGTAAAAACAGTGCTAAGGGGAAAGTTCATAGCAATGAAGGCATACCTCAAGAAACAAGAAAAATCAAATAAATAACCTAACTCTACACCTAAAGCAGCTAGACAAGGAAGAACTGAAGCACCTCAGGGTTAGTAGAAGGAAAGAAATCTTAAAAATTAGGGCAGAAATAAATGCAAAAGAAACAAAAGAGACCATAGCAAAAATCAACAAAGCAAAAAGCTGGTTCCTTGAAAGGATAAATAAAATTGACAAACCATTAGCTAGACTCATCAAGAAACAAAGGGAGAAAAGTCAAATCAATAAAATTAGAAATTAAAATGGAGAGATAACAACAGACAACACAGAAATACAAAGGATCATAAGAGACTACTACCAGCAATTATATGCCAATAAAATGGACAACGTGGAAGAAATGGACAAGTTCTTAGAAAAGTATAACTTTCTAAAACTGAACCAGGAAGAAAAAGAAAATCTTAACAGGCCCATCACAAGCACGGAAATTGAAACCGTAATCAGAAATCTTCCAGCAAACAAAAGCCCAGGTCCAGACGGCTTCATAGCTGAATTCTACCAAAAATTTAGAGAAGAGCTAACAAACAAAATTTAGAGAAGAGATCAAACTCTTCCAGAAAATTGCATAAGAAGGTAAACTTCAAAACTCATTCTATGAGGCCACCATCACCCTAATACCAAAACCTGACAAAGATGCCATAAAAAAGAAAACTACAGGCCAATATCACTGATAAACATAGATGGAAAAATTCTTAACAAAATTCTAGCAATCAGAATCCAACAACACATTAAAAAGATCATACACCATGACCAAGTGGGCTTTATTCCAGGGATGCAAGGATTCTTCAATATCTGCAAATCAATCAATGTAATACACCACATTAACAAATTGAAAAATAAAAACCATATGATTATCTCAATAGATGCAGAGAAAGCCTTTGACAAAATTCAACATCCATTTATGATTAAAAATAAAAACAACTCTCCAGAAAGCAGGAATAGAAGGAACATACCTCAACATAATAAAAGCTATATATGACAATCCCACAGCAAACATTATCCTCAATGGTGAAAAATTGAAAGCATTTTCCCTAAAGTCAGGAACAAGACAAGGGTGCCTACTCTCACCACTACTATTCCACATAGTTTTGGAAGTTTTGGCCACAGCAGTCAGAGCAGAAAAAGAAATAAAAGGAATCCAAATTGGAAAAGAAGAAGTAAAACTCTCACTGTTTGCAGATGACATGATCCTCTACATAGAAAACCCTAAAGGTTCCACCAGAAAATTACTAGAGTTAATCAATGAATATAGTAAAGTTGCAGGATATAAAATGAACACACATAAATCCCTTGCATTCCTATACATTAATAATGAGAAAATAGAAAGAAAAATTAAGGAGACAATTCCATTCACCATTGCAATGAAAAGAATAAAATACTTAGGAATATATCTACCTAAAGAAACTTAAGACCTATATATAGAAAACTATAAAACACTGGAGAAAGAAATCAAAGAGGACACTAATAGATGGAGAAATATACCATGTTCATGGATTGGAAGAATCAATATAGTGAAAATGAGTATTCTAGTAAAGTACTGCTCAAAATTCTCCAAGCCAGGAATTAGCAATACGTGAACCGTGAACTCCCTGATGTTCAAGCTGGTTTTAGAAAAGGCAGAGGAACCAGAGATCAAATTGCCAACATCTGCTGGATCATCTAAAAAGCGAGAGAGTTCCAGAAAAACATCTATTTCTGCTTTATTGACTATGCCAAAGTCTTTGACTGTATGGATCGCAATAAACTGTGGAAAATTCTGAAAGAGATGGGAATACCTCTTGAGAAATCTGTATGCAAGTCAGGAAGCCACAGTTAGAACTGGACATGGCACAACAGACTGGTTCCAGATAGGAAAAGGAGTAGTCAAGGCTGTATATTGTCACCCTGCTTATTTAACTTCTATGCAGAGTACATCATGAGAAATGCTGGACTGGAAGAAACACAGGCTGGAATCAAGGTTGGCAGGAGAAATATTGATAACCTCAGATATGCAGATGATACCACCCTTATGGCAGAAAGTGAAGAGGAACTAAAAAGCCTCTTGATGAAAGTGAAAGAGGAGAGTGAAAAAGCTGGCTTAAAGCTGAACATTCAGAAAACAAAGATCATGGCATCTGGTTCCATCACTTCATGGGAAATAGATGGGGAAACAGTGGAAACAGTGTCAGACTTTATTTTGGGGGGCTCCAAAATCACTGCAGATGGTGACTGCAGCCATGAAATTAACAGACGCTTACTCCTTGGAAGAAAAGTTATGACCAACCTAGATAGCATATTCAAAAGCAGAGACATTACTTTGCCGACTAAGGTCCGTCTAGTCAAGGCTATGGTTTTTCCTGTGGTCATGTATGGATGTGAGAGTTGGACTGTGAAGAAGGCTGAGTGCCGAAGAATTGATGCTTTTGAACTGTGGTGTTGGAGAAGACTCTTGAGAGTCCCTTAGACTGCAAAGAGATCCAATCAGTCCATTCTGAAGTAGATCAGCCCTGGGATTTCTTTGGAAGGACTGATGCTAAAGGTGAAACTCCAGTACTTTGGCCGCCCCATGCGAAGAGTTGACTCATTGGAAAAGGCTCTGATTCTGGGAGGGATTTGGGGCAGGAGGAGAAGGTGATGACCGAGGATGAGATGGTTGGATGGCATCATGGACTTGATGAACAGGAGTCTGAGTGAACTCCTGGAGTTGCTGATGGACAGGGAGGCCTGGCATGCTGCGATTCATGGGGTCGCAAAGAGTCGGACACGACTGTAACTGAACTGAACTGAACCAAAAGCAATCTATAGATTCAATGCAATCCCTATCAAGCTACCAACGGTATTTTTCACAGAGCTAGAACAAATAATTTCACAATTTGAATGGAAATACAGAAAACCTCGAATAGCCTAAGCAATCTTGAGAAAGAAGAATGGAACTGGAGGAATCAACTTGCCTGACTTCAGGCTCTACTACAAAGCCACAGTCATCAAGACAGTATGGTACTGGCACAAAGACAGAAATATAGATCAATGGAACAAAACTGAAAGCCCAGAGATAAATCCACGCACCTATGGATACCTTATTTTTGACAAAGGAGGCAAGAATATACAATAGATTAAAGATAATCTCTTTAACAGGTGGTGCTGGGAGAACTGGTCAACCACTTGTAAAAGAATGAAAGTGGAACACTTTCTAACACCACACACAACAATAAACTCAAAATGGATTAAAGATCTAAATGTAAGAAACTATAAAACTCCTAGAGGAGAACATAGGCAAAACACTCTCTGACATAAATCACAGCAGGACCCTCTACGACCCACCTCCCAGAATACTGGAAATAAAAGCAAAAATAAACAAATGGGACCTAATTAAACTTAAAAGCTTCTGCACAACAAAGGAAACTATAAGCAAGGTGAAAAGACAGCCTTCAGAATGGGAGAAAATAATGGCAAATGAAGCAACTGAGAAACAACTAATCTCAAAAATATACAAGCAACTCCTGCAGCTCAATTCCAGAAAAATAAATGACTCAGTCAAAAAAATGGGCTAGAGAACTAAATAGAATTTCTCCAAAGAAGACATACAGATGGCTAACAAACACATGAAAAGATGCTCAACATCACTCATTATCAGAGAAATGCAAATCAAAACCACAATGAGGTACCATTTCACACCAGTTCAGAATGGCTGCTATCCAAAAGTCTACAAGCAACAAATGCTGGAAAGGGTGTGGAGAAAAGGGAACCCTCTTACCCTGTTGGTGGGAATGCAAACTAGTACAGCCACTATGGAGAACAGTGTGGAGATTCCTTAAAAACTGGAAATAAAACTGCCTTGTGACCCAGCAATCCCACTGCTGGGCATACACACCAAGGAAATCAGAATTGAGACACGTGTACCCCAATGTTCACTGCAGCACTGTTTATAATAGCCAGGACATGGAAGCAACTTAGATGTCCATCAGCAGATGAATGGATAAAAAAGCAGTGGTACATATACACAATGGAGTATTACTCAGCCATTAAAAAGAATACATTTGAATCCATTCTAATGAGGTGGATGAAACGAGCCTATTATACAGAGTGAAGTAAGCCAGAAAGAAAAAACACCAATACAGTATACTAATGCATACATATGAAATTTAGAAAGATGGTAACGATAACCTTGTATGTGAGACAGTAAAAGAGACACAGATGTATAGAACAGTCTTTTGGACTCTTTGGGAGAGGGAGAGGGTGGGATGATTTGGGAGAATGGCATTGAAACATGTATAATATCATATAAGAAACTAATCACCAGTCCAGGTTCGATGCAGGATACAGGATGCTCGGGGCTGGTGCACTGGGATGACCCGGAGGGATGGTGTGGGGAGGGAGGTGGGAGGGGGATTCAGGATGGGGAACACGTGTACACCCGTGGCGGATTCATGTCGATGTATGGCGAAACTAATACAATATTGTAAAGTAATTAGCCTCCAATTAAAAAAAATAAAGTTGAATTTACAAAAACAATCAAAGAATATAATCAATTTTGGTATTGACCATCTAGTGATGTTCATGTGTAGAGTCGTCTCTTGTGTTGTTGGAAAAGGGTGTTTGCTATGACCAGTGTGTTTTCTTGACAAAACTCTGTTGGCCTTTGTCCTGCTTCATTTTGTATTCCAAGGCCAACTTGCCTGTTACTCCAACTATCTCTTGACTTCCTACATCTGCATTCCGATCCTCTACGATGAAAAGGACATTTTCTTTTTTCAGTGTTAGTTCTAGAAGGTCTTGTAGGTCTTCACAGAGCTGTTCAACTTCAGCTTCTTTGGCATCAGTGGTTGGGGCACAGACTTGGATTACTGTGGCATTGAACGGTTTGCCTTGGAAATGGGTCAAGATCATTCTGTCATTTTTGAGCTGCACTCAGGTACTGCATTTCAGACTCTTTTGCTGACTATGAGGGCTATTCCATTTCTTCTAAGGGATTCTTGCCCACATAGTAGATAGAATGGCCATCTAAATTAAATTTGCCCCTTCCTATACATTTTTGTTCACTGTTTCTTAAAATGTCAGTGCTCACTTTTGCCATCTGCCGCTTGACCAAAATAGTTATCAAAGTTAATTGGAGATATTAGTTGGTGTCTAGTAAAAGGCAAATATTCACAAATTAGTTACATTCTTTATCTGAGTAACTACCACGTGAATATAGTGGGGGAAAGCACCATTCAGAATAGCAACAAGTCATCTAGAAACAAATTAGAACATTTTGGGGGATACAAAAATGCTTGAAAAAATAAATAATGAAAATTTTATTTGAAAAAGGATTTAATACCATGGAGATGTTAATTATCTCTGAATTTTTGTTTAAAAGATGATTTAATACTGTGGAGATGTTAATTATCTCTGAATTAAAAGGCAAATTTAATGTAATTTCAATCAGAGTTTCAATGGCATTCTTTTTTAATTTGATGAAACAATTATAATTGTCATAAGACTGATCAGCAGAATTTATTGAAGTAGAAAAAGAAGGGTGTTCAGCTCCAGAACAAAATATAAGTGATATTAAAAATTATTAAAAAAAATAATCGATATGGTGCAGGTATAAAGATATAGATCCAGAAACTAAACACAGAGCCCTTGAAATAGCACAAGTTTTTGTAAGAATTTGACAGTAATTAACATGGTATTTCAAGACAAGGAAAACTGGAATTATTAATAAGGCAACCATCTGAAAATATAAGTTAGATTCCTGCCTCATGTCATTCACCAGAGCAAAGTCCATATGGATTAAATATTAAATGTTAAAAATAAAACCATAACAGAACTACATGAAAATATAGGCAAATATCTTTCTGATATGAGAGGTCTAGAGATGTATCTTAAGGGAAAATTCTACTACAGACAAGATTTTTTTAAATGGATACAAAATAAAACTTTGTACATAGAAAAATAATTTAAGGTAATAAACAAATGAGAAAATTAAAAACATCCAAGTATAAAAATATAACAAAAACAAATAATTTATAAAACGAAAGTTGAAGTAGTAAAAAAATATGGAAAAGGTTGGGCTTCACTTGTAACATGAGAAGTGATGCACGTTAGAAATGGAATTCCGTAACTGCCTGAGAGACTGGAAACTGACAGAAGCGACATGTAGTAAGAAGGGCTCAGAAAAAGAACACTGCTGTGACTCACTAGTGACTGTGGGCAAAACTTTGTGGAGGGTAGTTTGGAAATAGGTAGCTAAAATCTTAAAACAAGGCATAGCCTTTCACTCAAATCTGTAACTCTTCTCTCTTCAGTTCAGTTCAGTCACTCAGTTGTGTCTGACTCTTTGTGACCCCATGAACTGCAGCACGCCAGGCTTCCCTGTCCATCACCAGCTCCTGGAGCTTGCTCACACTCATGTCCATCGAGTCGGTGAAGCCATCCAACCTTCTCTCTTATGTAACCCTTAAGATCTGAATCCTCAAGCTTTCTTTGAAGTCAGTAAAGTTTCCACCTCATTTCTTTTTATATCTACAAGAGTGTGTGTTGTGGTGCTTATTCTAATGATCAAAATTAAAAAGTAGTTCATTTCCAAGAATAGGTAATTAGATAGCTAGATGATGGACCATGTGAGTAATAACAGTGAACAACCACTGCAGATGATGCTGGGGAGTAATAGGTAACTATGAGGGGAAATTTCACAATACAGCTGATAAAGATAAAGAAGGTTATAAGACTGTTTGAGGTATGAGTTCAAACGTTTCGGCTTAAATGATAACTATACATAAAGGTGTAAAGAAACTAAAATTACACTCGTCATTTTTAGGAAAGGAATTGCCTTTATTTAGAAAATACTCAAAGCAGAAGAGGAGACTCAGTATGGGGGACAATACCGTGAAAGACACGCGTGAGATATTCCTTACTCCAGAGAAGGAGTCTCAGGAAAAGAGAAGCCAAAAAGACGGATAGAGGTGCTGTTCAAGTGAATATCCTCCAGATTCCCAATAAACACAATAAAGTCAAAAATAATTGAATTTGAGTCACTTTTTTACAAAAGCCTACAGAAGCTTTGGCTTTGCAAGTAAATGCTACAGGTAGAACCACTAGCCAGCAGATATGGACACAGAGGTAAAGAAACAGATAAAACATGAGAAAGTAACCCCTAAGGTATCTGAGAACTCGTTTTTGGGGGCTGGGTGGTAAGGGCAGGTAGGAGTCTTTACAGATGTGGTATTGCTGCTTGTGTCCGATTTAACCAGTTCTTGCTGTAAAGGTAGCTGAGCCCAGTTGATAATTCTGGTTAACATGTATTTCCAGATAAAGAAGCTAGAACAAGTCACAACAAAATGTTGACTATAATGAGTGGTAGAATTACAGATAGTGGTTTATTTGATCTTTGGGTTATTCATGACTTCCAAAATGTCTACAATGAATATACATCAATTTTTATAATCCAATAAAGTTCTAAGTTTCCTTAAAAAAAAAAGTCCTGCCATGGAATCATATCTGTGAACTCTCTTTAATAATTTTCAACTCCTTTAATGTCTTTACTGATTTCTTCTACTACAAAATATTCCAAGATGCATGAACCAAAGGAAAAGATAAAAATGACTCCATCCTAGCCCTCGATTCTCGACTCTTCCTTAAAGGTCTCCCCAAAGCTTCAGTATGATTCTCTAGTGTGTGACGTGTACAGGTAAAGGAGTCTCATTTCTTAGTGCTCATTTCATGCCTTACTTGGCTTACTGTGACTCATGATGAGTGGAATTTGGTCTCCTTCCTTATGCTTCCCCTATCAGAAGAGCAGCTGTCCTCCAGGGAAAAATAACAGAATGCTGAACAGCACAGGTATTTCAATACAGGACGGTATATAGTGGAACAGAAAAGGGGCTTCCCTGATAGCTCTGTTGGTAAAGAATCCACCTGCAATGCAGGAGACCCCAGTTCAATTCCTGGGTCGGGAAGATCTGCTGGAGAAGAGATAGGCTACCCACTCCAGTATTCTTGGGCTTCCCAGATGGTAAAGAATCTGCCTGAAATATGGGAGACCTGGGTTGGATCCCTGGGTTGGAAAGATCCCCTGGAGAATAGAAAAGCTACCCACTCCAGTATTCTGGTCTGGAGAATTTTGTGGACTGTATAACCCATGAGGTCTTAAAGAGTCAAACACAACTGAAAACAGAAATAATAGAAGAGATGGATCAAGCATTCAAAGTTAGACAGATAATCATCCTGAAAGAAGTAGGGATGATATTAGCAACTTGAAACAAGAATAAGCAGAGGCTGACAGAACCAAGCAGAAATAGCAGTCTTAAAAATTACAAAAGTTGAAATAAAAAAAAAGAAAGAAATCACATCAGATGGATGAAATAACATCAGAATGGATCAGAATGGATATAGCTGAATGAATTAGAATTCTAGATTGAAGAAGTCTCCCAGAACAAAGGAAAAAAAGACAAAGGAAAAATATATATAAATTAAAAGCTAAAAGATAAGAATAGATATAGTGATACTCACATGTGAATAATAGGAATCTTCAGGTCAGTCACTCAGTCGTGTCCCGCTCTTTTCAACCTAGTGGACTGCAGCACGCCAGGCCTCCCTGTCCACCACCAACTCCCAGAGCTTACTCAAACTCATGTCCAACTGGGTTGATGATGCCATCCAACCATCTCATCCTCTGTTGTCCCCTTCTCCTCTCGCCTTCACTCTTTTAGCATCAGGGTCTCTTCTAATGAGTCAATTCTTCGCATCAGGCGGCCAAAGTATTGGAGTTTCAGCTTCAGCCTCAGTCCTTCCAATGAATATTCAGGACTGACTTTAGGATGGACTGGTTGGATCTCCTTGCAGTGCAAGGGACTCTCAAGAGTCTTCTCCAAAACCACAGAAATAAGAAATGAAAAGGAGGAAGTATGGAAGAAATAATGAAAAAAGTTTTCTTTTAGAATTAAAAAGGAAAAAGAAAGCCCCTAGATGGAAAGGTTTCTTGGAGTGTTAAAAATGAGAGGCCCAGAAAAACTCACTTGTTGGGCTTCCCAGGTAGCTCAGTGGTAAAGAATCCGCCTGTAATGCAAGACATGTGGGTTTGATCCCTGGGTTGGGAAGTTTGCCTGGAGGAGGGCATGGCAACCCACTCCAGTATTCTTACCTGGGAAATCTCATGGACAGAGTGAGTAGCCTGGCGGGCCACAGCCATGGGGTCCTAAAGAGTCGGACATGACTTAGCAAGTAAACAACAACAACAACAAAAGGAATCTCATGACTCGCCTTGAGCAACAGTTTAGATTCACAGCTACCCAAATTCTAATACTCAGGGGAGCTATGTGGACTCCAATAAACGTATTTCACAGAGATGGGAAATCAGGTCAGAAAAAATTATCATATAATCACCGCTATAGTATATTAGTGTTTTACAATACAATACAGTCATACAGAGGCTGGGACTTGCTTCATATTTTTTTTTTTCACTTATAAACTCACTTTATTTATTTTTTAATTTTGTATTGGGGTATAGTCAATTAACAACGTTGTGTTAGATTCAGGTGAATGCTTTATATTTTTATTTCAAAGCTCTAGCTTAGTCACAATGAGAATATTAGGAACAACCTTTATTACATCAAAAGTCTGAGGACACCCATGACCCTGTGCTCCTAAGGCAAGTTTTAAATGTATGACAGAAGACCGGTAGAAGGAAACAGAGAGCAAGCACAAGGATTATTCTTCATCACTCAAGTGCTTCTCAAAATAACTATTTGCAGAAATTCTGAAGGTTAAATATTTGCTGCTGCTGCTGCTAAGTCGCTTCAGCCGTGTCTGACTCTGTGCAACCCCCACAGACGGCAGCCCACCAGGCTCCCCCATCTCTGGGATTCTCCAGGCAAGAACACTGGAGTGGGTTGCCATTACCTTCTCCAAAGCATGAAAGTGAAAAGTCAAAGTGAAGTCACTCAGTCAAGTCCGACTCTTAGCAACCCCATGGACTGTAGCCCACCAGGCTCCTCCATCTATGGGATTTTCCAAGCAAGAGTACTGGAGTGAGGTGCCATGCTGGCACACTTAAAAGATTTTACAAGGTAGCCAATAAAAAGAAGTTAACACTAAGCAAAATTCAATCACTACTTAAATACAAAATTGACTCACTCTGTCTACAGAAATATTCCCTGTCACAGCCACACTCACATGGCTCCCATCATCTTTATACGTCACTGTTCCAGGAAGTACTGGTATATCTGTTAAGATTAGACTAAGCTGTGAAAGACAGGAGGAAAAAGATACCAGTTTACTTCTCTCTCTGATTAAGAACCATCAGCAGCCCAGGGTTCATATGGTGACTCCAAGAGCCCAAGAAACCTGGGACCTTCCATGACAGCATCCATCTCAACTCATGGTCCAAACGCCCTTCAGCAAAGAGGAAGACTGGAGTGAGGGAGTACTGATCCCTCTAAAGACACTTTCAAAGCACCCCACTCCTAGCGACCCCATGGACTGCAGCCCACCAGGCTCCTCCATCCATGGGAATGGATGGAATGAGAATATTAGGAACATTTTCCAGGCAAGAGTACTGGAGTGGAGTGCCACTGCCTTCTCCGCCTGTTACTAATGAAGAGGAGAGTGAATATGGGAGACTTCAGCAGTCTCTGCAACAAATGGGGACTTCCCTGACCCCGTGTCTTAGATAATTAAGAGGCAAAGTTCTCAGAGGTTCCCGTAACTACCTCATGGTTATATAACTTCGCACTGTGCCCCTTGCCTTGTACTTTATCACCTTTAGCTCTGTTGTACATTGGAACACATGAAGAGCTTGGCTGAGTATCTTTCCTGACATTTCTCATAGTCCTGAGAAACTATCAAAAATAATGAAAAATTAAATAATGAAATGTTCCAAATTTGAGGCCTGCTCTAAATGATTTTATGGCACCTTTGCCTTTTATATTGGGCTTTCCCCAATGGCTCAGTGGGTAAAGAGTCTGCCATGAAGGTGACACAGGAAACTCAGCTTTAATCCCTGGTCAGGAAAATCCCCTGGAGGAGAAAATGGCAACCCACTTCAGTATTCTTGCCTGGAAAATCTCATGGACAGAGGAGCCTGGCAGGCTACAGTCCATAGGGGGTTACAAAGAGTCAGGATGATTAGTTATTTCCTCTGAGTCTTACTGAGTCTTCAGGGCAAAGGCATCATTCTTTCCTTAAACCAACAAATATTTTTGAGCACCCCAAGCATAACTGTCTTTAGGCTAGGTATTGAAGAGTGCACATATTTCAATTAGCCATCTTCCCTGTTATCAAGGAGTATATAATTCCCCAGATAGAAATACACACAAATAATTTTCTGAAGTTCCCTATAGACAAGTAAAAAAAGTCTCAGGATGAATCAGGACACCACTGCATTACGTTGTGTGGAGACCAGGAGTGAAGATGAATTAAAGAGGTAAGAACTTAAGCTTGTCCTTAGAAATAAAGGACATATTGCAGGTTGGGATGGGCTTTCTTCTTCTTTGTGGCGTCCCATGGGTAATTAGTCATTTGTGACATCCTCCTGCTATTATTTTCTCGTGGTGATTTAAGTGGGAAATATGTGTAGAGTGTGATCATTGCTCATTCTTAGCTTCTAGATATTGACTCACAGGTTCTCCTGCTGCTGCTTGTCTTGTCTCAGGCAGTGAGGTCAGCTGGGATAAGAAGGTACCTATTTGTGATTCAGTAAGTTTTCCCATAACTCCCTCCACGTGATCCTGATTTGTTTCCGAGGTTAGAAAGAAAAATTCTCATTCTTCTTCCACAGAGTACTCTCTCAGGTATTAGAAAATCGCTGTAATGCACTGCGTGGCCCTTCTGGGTGTGTGTGTGTGTGTGTGTGTGTGTGTGTGTGTGTGTGTGTGTGTGTGTGTGTGTGTGTGTGTGTGTGTTTTAGGAGGAAATTTATTAGAAGCTGTGGGTTTAAACAGATAAAATTGCTCTGCTCTGATAGTAGTCCTTTCCACTATAAAGATCATTCTCCTTAGTGATGAAATTGAAAGATATTAGAGAAGATTGAATCTGTGTTACTTCTTAAAATAGCAATGCAATTCCAGGAATTATACTACTCACTTCCTCATTATTCTTCTCCAAACAATGAAATAATTTCCCCAAGCCTCTGGGCATTCTTCATTTTTCATCTTCCTTCACATTTTTTAAATTTTTTTAATTTTTTTTTTGCAGTCCAGGTCTTTATTTTTACACCCATCAGGCCATGAATTCAGAGGGGATGGGCTTTGGGCTTATAAGGGCTCATTATCTTAGCTGCATTTGTTGTTGACTAGTAGACATCCCTCTCGAGCTTTTATTGAAGTATATTAATTTATGATATTACTAGTTTCAGGTGTACAACGTAGCAATTATTTTGTACACATTATTTTTATAATTTATAAATTATATACACTATGAAATAATGAACATGTCTAGTTACCATGTCATCATACAGATTCATTACAATATTATTGACTATGTTCCATATGTTGTACATTCTATCACCATGACCCATTTACAGGTGAAAGTGTGTACCTCCTAATCCCCTTCACCTGTTTTGCCCATCTCCTCCATTCCCATCCCTCTGGCACCCCTGGGTTTTTCTCTGTATCTCTGAGTCTGTTTCTGTTTTGTTGTGTTTGTTCACTTGTTTTGTTTGTTAGATTCCACGCCTACATGAAATCAGAGTCTGTCTTTCTGTAATATTTCATTTGCATAGGTCCATCCATGTTGTCAAAATCAGCCATATTTCATTTTTATGGCTGAGTAATATCCCATTGCATACCTATACCAATTCCTTTCATCTGTTGATGGACATTTGGGCTTCCCTGATAGCTCATCTGGTAAAGACTTTACCTGGTTCAGTTGGGTCAGGAGGATTCACTGGAGAGGGGATAGGCTACCCACTCGTATTCTTGGGGTTCCTGTGTGGCTCAGCTGGTAAAGAATCCACCTGCAGTGTGGGAAACCTGGGTTTGATTCCTGGGTTGGGAAGATCCTGTGGAGAAGGGAAAGGCTACCCACTCCACTATTCTAGCCTGGAGAATTCCATGGAGTATATAGTCCATGGGGTCACAAAGAGTGGGACACAATTGAGTGACTTTCACTTTCACTTTCTTTTTTTCACTAGGTTGCTTAAAGACTAGATCAAATAATGCTGCAATGAACACAAGGTGCAATATCTTTTCTAACATTCTTAACTTTTTCTAGTAAATATGCAAAAGTGGAAATGCTAGATCACATGGTAGTTCTATTTTTAATTTTCTGAGGAACATCCCTACTGCTTTCCATGGTAGCTACACCAACTTATAATCCTGCTAACAGTGAACGAGGTATCTTTCTTCTTCTCATCCTCACCAATCACATTGTTTTTGTCTTTTTGATAATGGCCATTCTGAAACATATAAAGTAATATCTTATAGTGGTTTTGATTTGCATGTCCATGATGGTTAGTGATATGGGCCATTTTTCATGCTGCTACTGCTCCTGCTAAGTCGCTTCAGTCGTGTCTGACTCTGTGCAACCCCATAGATGGAAGCCCACCAGGCTCCCCCATCCCTGGGATTCTCCAGGCAAGAATACTGGAGTGGGTTGCCATGTCCTTCTCCAAAGCATGAAAGTGAAAAGTGAAAGTGAAGCCGCTAAGTCGTGTCCGACTCTTAGCGACCCTATGGACTGCAGCCTATCAGGCTCCTCCATCCATGGGATTTTCCAGGCAAGAGTACCGGAGTGGGGTGCCATTGCCTTATGCTGGCTGTCTTGTTTATCTTCTTTGGAAGAATGCTCAGGTTCTCTGCCCATGCTTTAATCACATTGTTTGTTCTTGGATATTAAGTTGTATGCCTTCTTTATATAATCTGGATATTAAGCCCTTATTCAGAGAAGGCAATGGCACCCCACTCCAGTACTCTTGCCTGGGAAATCCCATGGACAGAGGAGTCTCGTAGGCTACAATCCATGGGGTTGCTAAGAGTCAGACACGACTGAGCGACTTCCCTTTCACTTTTCACTTTCATGCATTGGAGAAGGAAATGGCAACCCACTCCAGTGTTCTTGCCTGGAGAATCCCAGGGACAGAGGAGCCTGGTGGGCTTCCATCTATGGGGTCTCACAGAGTCGGACACAACTGATGCGACTTAGCAGCAGCAGCAGCAGCAGCAAAGCCCTTACTGAAAATACATGATTTACAACTTAGCAACTGAACAACAACAACAACAAACATTTAACCAAGTCAATGTTGATTATATACATTTATGGAAACATACATGTAACCAATTATGCCAATATTTTAAATTTATTATGAGAGAATAGTTTTCATTATAATTTTATTACCCTTGATTCTGTATTATAATTTCTCTTGGCTTCTCTTTTATTATGTTTTTCTTTTCTCTGTTTTCTTCATGAGTAGTATCAAAAGCAGTATATATATATCCTGCTCTTCCTTCAGTAATCAATTACAAAAAACAGTCCAGCAGTAAGAAAATAATAATGACAGTGATTATCTGCTGAAAATCACAAATCTGTAAGCCATAATGATACATAGATATTTTTACACAGAGTAATTATGTACAGAACTCAGTTACACACAAAATTTCAATGATGTTAACAGCATGTCTGAATACTATCAAATATTAGAAGAACCATATTTTAATTATTTAGGCAGTCATTTGATTCATTTTGTTATTTTAATTCATAATAAAATCATTCATAATTTTAAAAAATTGGTTCTAGAATTTGGAGACAATAAAAACATCAGTGGTGGCCAGTGCTTGGGTAGGAGGAGGGGCTAACAGGCCGAGCCCTGAGCAATTTTAGGGAGATAAATGCCCTGTATGACACCGTAATGACACACGCATGTCTCATGTCTGCCAAAATTGATAACATCTGCAAACCAGCAGTGACCTTCATGTAAACTGTGACTTTTGGTGATTACGATGTGCCAGTGTAGGTTCATCAATTACAACAAATGTAACTCCGGCAAGGGGCGCTGATAATGAGACTATGCTTTTACTGGGGCTGTGGGTATATGAGAAATCTCTGAACATTCCCTTCAATTGTGTCCTGAACCTAAAAGGCTCTAAAACAGTTAACTTTAAAAATGTTAAACTAAGCTATATAGAGTCAGACACGACTGAGCAACTGAACTGAGCTGAACGGAAGCTACTGCTTTCTGCTCTCTCTCTTACCCCTGGTGTATTTTCTTCTGTGGTTTGATGAGTTTCTTTTACGGTATGCTTAAGCTTCCTCTCTCTTTATCTTTTGTGCATTTACTATGGGTGGTTTTTTTTTTTTGGCTATCTGATGCTTATGTACAGCAACTTACACATAACAGTCTATTATAAGTTGATAACAACTTAAGTTTGCTTCCATTGTAAAAATTAGCATTTTTACTCTATCATCTCACATTTATGTTTTTAATATTGCATATTGCATCTGTTTGTTCTGAGTATCCTTTAAGTAATTGTTGTGATCATAGTTGCTTTTACTGATTTTGTCTCTTAAACTTCATACAAGATTTATAAGTGATTAACTCACAACTTTTACTATATATTCACCTTTCCAGTGAGATGTAGCCTTTCATGTGTGTTCTTTTTACTGATTAGCTCCCTTTCTTTCAGCATAAAGAAGTCCCTTTAACATCTCTTGTAAGGCTTATCTGCTGGCTTTTGCTTGCCTGGGAAACTTTATCTCTCTTCCATTTCTGAGTGATAACATTGCTGGGCAGAGAGTAGTCTTGAAGGGAGCTTTTCCCTTTATCACTTTGAATCACTTTATATTGTGTTGTTCCTTTCTGGTCTGCAAAATGTCTGCTGAAAAGCCAGCTTTAGTTGTATGGGGTTCTCTTGTATGTGACGAGGTGTTTTACACCTCTGGATAATATAATATATTCTTATCTGTAACTTTTGACATTTTGATTATGATGTGTGTTGGTGTGGGTGTCTTTGGGTTCCCCTTATTTGGAACTCTCCCAGCACCATGGACTGGATGTTGGTTTCTTTCCCCAGGGTAAGCAAGTTTTCAGTCATTTTTCAAATAAGATTTCTGCCCCTTTCTCTTTTTCTTCTCCTCCTGGGATCCCTATGATATTAATGTTAGTCTTCTTGATATGGTCTATGGGTTCCTTAGGTCTATTCACTTTTTATTTTTTCTTCTTTTTGTTTCTCTGCTTGGGTGAGTTCCACTGCCCAGTCTTCCAACACTGATTCTTTGTCTCCTTCATCTGGTCTGCTGTTGAGTCCCTCTATAGTATTTTTCAGATCAGTTATTATATTCTTTAGCTCTGTAACTTCTATCAGAAGTCACATCGATCACTTCTATCTCATCATTTCATGGGAAATAGATGGAGAAACAGTGGAAACAGTGTCAGACTTTATTTTGAGGGCTCCAAAATCACTGCAGATGGTGACTGCAGCCATGAAATTAGAAGACGCTCCTTGGAAGAAAAGTTATGACCAACCTAGATAGTATATTCAAAAGCAGAGACGTTACTTTGCCAACTAAGGTCCGTCTAGTCAAGGCTATGGTTTTCCAGTGGTCATGTATGGATGTGAGAGTTGGACTGTGAAGAAGGCTGAGAGCCAAAGAACTGATGCTTTTGAACTGTGGTGTTGGAGAAGACTCTTGAGAGTCCCTTGGACTGCAAGGAGATCCAACCAGCCCATTCTGAAGGAGATCAGCCCTGGCTGTTCTTTGGAAGGACTGATGCTAAAGCTGAAACTCCAGTACTTTGGCCACCTCATGCGAAGAGTTGACTCACTGGAAAAGACTCTGATGCTGGGAGGATTGGGTGCAGGAGGAGAAGGAGACGACGGAGGATGAGATGGCTGGATGGCATCACAGACTTGATGGATGTGAGTCTGAGTGAACTCAAAGAAATGGTAATGAACAGGGAGGCCTGGCGTGCTGCGATTCACGGGGTCGCAGACAGTCGGACACGACTGAGCGACTGAACTGAACTGTGACTTCTATCTTGTTTCAGTTCAGTTCAGTTCATTTCAGTTCATTCGCCTCAGTCGTGTCCGACTCTTTGTGACCCTGTGAATCGCAGCACGCCAGGCCTCCATGTCCATCACCAACTCCCAGAGTTCACTCAGACTCATATCCATTGAGTCGGTAATGCCATCCAGCCATCTCATCCTCTGTCGTCCCCTTCTACCCTTGCCCCCAATCCCTCCCAGCATCAGAGTCTTTTCCAATGAGTCAACTCTTTGCATGAGGTGCCCAAAGTATTGGAGTTTCAGCTTCAGCATCAGTCCTTCCAATGAACACCCAGGACTGATCTCCTTTAGAATGGACTGGTTGGATCTCCTTGCAGTCCAAGGGACTCTCAAGAGTCTTCTCCAACACCACAGTTCAAAAGCATCAAATCTTTGGCGCTCAGCTTTCTTCACAGTGCAACTTTCACATCCATACATGACCACTGGAAAAACCATAGCCTTGACTAGATGGACCTTTGTTGGCAGAGTAATGTCTCTGCTTTTTAATATGCTATCTAGGTTGGTCATAACTTTCTTTCCAAAGAGTAAGCGTCTTTTAATTTCATGGCTGCAACCACCATCTGCAGTGATTTTGGAGCCCCCAAAATAAAGTCTGACACTGTTCAGACTTTTCTCTTTCCTCTTCACTTTCTGCCGTAAGGGTGGTGTCATCTGTGTATCTGAGGTTATTGATATTTCTCCCTATCGTATTTAGTTTTTTCTATTTTCCAAATCTTTGTTGTCGTTCTCACTACTTTCATCCTTTCTTCTTCCCAGTTTGGTGAGTATCTTTATGACCATTACTTTGAATTCTTTATCATGTAAATAACTCACCTTAATTTCATTATTTCCTGAAGTTTTATTTTGTTAATTCATTTGAAGATATTCCTTTGTTTCTTCATTTTGTTTGGCTCTCTGTGTTGGTTATTTATAGCAGATGAAATAAACACTTCACTCAGTATTGAAGGAATAGTTTCATGTAAGAAATGAACCTTGTTCAACTCTGCCTCCACTCCCTCACTTTCTCTCAAACCTGTCTCCTTGTTCAAGCTGCCTATTGTATTTTTAATGCCTCCTGGTATTTAAGGCTGTGCCTAGACATGCCAGTGACCTAAAGGGAAGGATCTCCTCCCTATTTCATCCTCATCCTTATACCTTGCTCATCAACTGGAGGGTCAAATTCCCAAGTCTAACTGTTGACTTGTTTCACCCAGGTAATTTAAGATCATATGCTCGTATTAATCATCCACAATCATAAACAAGATTCAATAACCATTTCATAAAAGCACTTCTTTAGAAATCATTATCTTATAATCTTATTAATCAATCTTAGATCACATACCATTTCTTGAGTAATCCATCTCTTAAGACCCGCCTGCTGTTATTTTCAGGTTCTATAAACATGTAACATCCATGGAGGTGCATTCTTTCTCTGACAAATGGCAACCAGGAGTGTGGCTGGGGAAAAAAAGATCATAGTCCTCTTTGATCTTAAAGGTCAGAGAGCAAACCTCCCAAATGTATAAGCATCTCATAATGAAACCTATTATGTGTAATTCATGAAAATTTCAAAACATTTTAAAAACATTTATTTTTGGCCTGCTCCACTTTTGGGGATAACAAGCAATTCAAAATGAGACCTATTAAGTTTTGTTTATGAAAATTTCAAAATATTAAACAAATATTTTTGATTTGATTCACTTCTTGGGGTTACAAAATGTCATTTATTTTCATCTTAGAAATAATGCATGACTTAAAGTAGAGAAGGACATTCTAAGCCTAAATAATCAGAATGCAGAAGTTTCTTCTCTGCCTAGAAGGAATTTCTGTTAGTGGAGGAAGACACTAGAAACAAAACACTTTCGGAGAAGGCAATGGCACCCACTCCAACTCTTGCCTGGAGAGTCCCATGGGCGGAGAGCCTGGTGGGCTGCAGTTCATGGGGTCGCTAAGAGTCGGATACGACCGAGCGACTTGACTTTCACTTTTCACTTTCATGCATTGGAGAAGGAAATGGCAACCCACTCTAGTGTTCCTGCCTGGAGAATCCCAGGGACGAGGGAGCCTGGTAGGCTGCCGTCTATGGGGTCACACAGAGTCGGACACGACTGAAGTGACTTAGCAGCAGCAGCAGCAATGAATTATATTACAGGGGATGCGTGTGTGTGCACGCTGAGTTGCTTAGTCATGTCTGACTCTTTGTGAACCTGTGGACTCTATCCTGCCAGGCTCCTCTGTCCATGGGATTATTCTGGCAAGAATACTGGAGAAGATTGCCATTTCCTTCTCCAGAGGATCTTCCCAACCCTGGGATTGAACCTGGGTCTCTTGTGGCTCCTGCATTGGCAGGTGGATTCTTTACCACTGAGCCACCATATCACAGGGGATAAATGCGATGAATAAAAGAACAGAGGAGGAGAAGTCAGGAACACGGGTGTGGGGGACATGTAATCTTTAACACAATGGTTAGAGTAGACCTCATTGAGATCTTTCTGGGTGTGTGTGTGTGTATTTATTTTTTCTCATTTTAATTTCTTAGTAAAACATCTAATTGCTTATGCTTTTTTTTTTTTTAAAGGAGATACTTTTTCATGCTCTATTTAGAGAGGATACTAGGAATGAAGCAACCAGATAGTGATATTAGCAGGGAAATGCCAGCTACAAACACTGGTCAGTGAGCTCAGGCATGTTAAGTATCCAGAGGAGAGCAGTGTGGTGATCAGTTAGCAATACCTTCTAGGAGTTTTGTGCCCTGAGAATGAAGGGTTCTGATGGATGAAGCTGCAACTCCTCTCTCTCCCCTCGGGAAATGCTGCCACAACTTGCTGCCATGTTAAACGGTACACCTCCAGCTTGTCCTAAACTCACCCCAATTTTCACTGTTTTACTCTACTAACACTGAGCTGAGTGAGAAAACTTTGTTTTAGATACATCACATTATTGATGATTTCACACGCCTCCTCAAGCCTCAGCTTTCCCAGATCCAGGATGTCTACTTACCCTGTGTATTTCCCACCCTCTGCTTTGGGCTTCCCCACACTTGTCAATCCTCTGTCGTCTTTTTGGTCACCACCAAACTCCTTACCTGAAGCCCTACCCCTCAGGACAATGGTGGAAGAAAATACTGTTATCAGCATATTTGATATTTTACTCTTAATTTACTACAATACATCAATGATCTGTGACGAGTGTTAAGCAAGAAGTCAGGCACTGATTCAGTTCAGTTCAGTTCAGTCGCTCAGTCGTGTCCAACTCTCTGCGAACCCCTGCGATTCCATGAATTGCAGCACGCCAGGCCTCTCTGTCCATCACCAACTCCCGGAGTTCACTCAGACTCGCGTCCATCAAGTCTGTGATGCCATCCAGCCATCTCATCCTCTGTCGTCCCCTTCTCCTCCTGCCCCCAATCCCTCCCAGCATCAAAGTCTTTTCCAATGAGTCAACTCTTCACATGAGGTGGCCAGAGTCCTGGAGTTTCAGCTTTAGCATCATTCCTTCCAAAGAGTACCCAGGGTTGATCTCCTTCAGAATGGGCTGGTTGGATCTCCTTGTAGTCCAAGGGATTCTCAAGAGCCGTCTCCAACACCACAGTTCAAAACCATCAATTCTTTAGCCCTCAGCCTTCTTCACAGTCCAACTCTCACATCCATACATGACCACAGGAAAAACCATAGCCTTGACTAGACGGACCTTAGTCGGCAAAGTAATGTCTCTGCTTTTGAATATGCTATCTAGGTTGGTCAAACTTTTCTTCCAAGGAGTAAGCATCTTTAATTTCATGGCTGCAGTCACCATCTGCAGTGATTTTGGAGCCAAAAAAATAAAGTCTGACACTATTTCCACTGTTTCTCCATCTATTTCCCATGGAGTGATGGGACCAGATGCCATGATCTTCATTTTCTGAATGCTGAGCTTTAAGCCAACTTTTTCACTCTCCTGTTGTACTTTCATCAGGAGACTTTTTAGTTCCTCTTCACTTTCCGCCATAAGGATGGTGTCATTTGCATATCTGAGGTGATTGATATTTCTCCTGCCAGTCTTGATTTCAGCTTGTGTTTCTTCCAGCCCAGCGTTTCCCATAATGTACTGTGCATATAAGTTAAATAAGCAGGGTGACAATATACAGCCTTGACGTACTCCTTTTCCTATTTGGAACCAGTCTGTTGTTCCATGTCCAGTTCTAACTGTTGCTTCCTGACCTGCATACAGATTTCTCAAGAGGCAGGTTAGGTGGTCTGATATCCCCATCTCTTTCAGAATTTTCCACAGTTTATTGTGATCCACACAGTCAAAGGCTTTGGCATAGTCAATAAAGCAGAAATAGATGTTTTTCTGGAACTCTCTTGCTTTTTCCATGATCCAGCAGATGTTGGCAATTTGATCTCTGGTTCCTCTGCCTTTTCTAAAACCAGCTTGGACATCAGGAAGTTCACAGTTCACTTATTGCTGAAGCCTGGCTTGCAGAATTTTGAGCATTACTTTACTAGCGTGTGAGATGAGTGCAATTTTGCAGTAGTTTGAGCATTCTTTGGCATTGCCTTTCTTTGGAGTTGGAATGAAAACTGACCTTTTCCAGTCCTGTGGCCACTGCTGAGTTTTGTGATGAGTGTTAAGCAAGAAGTCATGCACTGACTACTGAGAAATAATGTTAGACTGCTCCACAGAGCCTGTTAATCTCTGCCTCTGTTTCTGCCTCAAATCCACTCGTTTTTCTGTACAGAACACTATCTTGTCCACAGTCAGATAAAGCCATGTGTCTTCATTAGTATTATGTGTAGAATTCAAAACTATTAAGGCCGCTCTCTGGAAAGGATTTCTGCATTGCCCTATATTCACATTCAGTTCACTTGCTCAGTTGTGTCCGATTCTTTGCAACCCCATGGACTGCAGCATGCCAGGCCTCCCTGCCCATCACCAGCTCCTGGAGCTTGCTCAAACCCATGTCCATCGAATCGGTGATGCCATCCAATCATCTCATCCTCTGTCACCCCCCTTCTCCTGCCTTCAATCTTTCCCAGCATCAGGGTCTTTTCAAATGAGTCAGTTCTTTGCATCAGGTGGCCAAAATATTGGATTTCAGCTTCAGCATCAGTCCTTCCAGTGGATATCCAGGACTGACTTCTTCTAGGATGAACTGATTGGATCTCCTTGCAGTCCAACGGACTCTCAAGAGTCTTCTCCAACACCACAGTTCAAAAGCATCAATTCTTCAGTGCTCAGCTTTCTTTATAGTCCAACTCTCACATCCATACATGATTACTGGAAAAACTACTGGAAAAAAAAATTCACATTAGTCACCATCAACCACCTGCTCAGCCATTCTTTGAACACACACTCACTAGGGTTGTGTCCTCTCACACCCTTCGAACCTCCCAGCAACTCAAGACCACTTTCGTGCCATTACGCGCCTAAGCACTGAGTCGCTGCTCCTTGGAAGCCCACACCCTGTGGCTGTCCAGCCCTCTGTGCTCCCTCACGCCTAATCTCGAGTTGACCTTCCTCATCCTGTGGAAACGTTGCTCGTGACTCACAGTCTCTGCTTTCATCTCAGGTGATGTCATCATCTAACCTCCACGGGAGGGAGAGAGTAACTGAGGAGTGAGGGAAGCATCTGGAAGCCATGGCGTGAGGGAACTTCTTGTGCTTCTATTTTTAAATCTCTAACACCAACCCAGAATTGAAGTCGAAAGGTACTGGCATTGCATGATTCATCATTTCATTTATGTCAAATGAAGTGCTTATTAAATGACCCACAAAGAGGCAGAGCAGCACACTAGGTAAGACAGTGGGCTTTGCAATCACTGAGACCTGTGTTCACACCCACTGACTAGCTATGAGACCCTCATCCAGATACTTATCGTACCTAAATTCTAATTTTCTTGCTTATAAAATACAGAAAATTGAAGTTCCTACTTAATTTACACAGGGTCTCAGATGGATGTCAGAAAGATTACTGACATGTAAGAGCGTGATTAAATATAGTGCTTCTGTTTGCTGTCAGTTCTCGTAGACCTTCAGGACGACTGCTGCTGCTCTCCTAACTGTGGGTATTAACTGCAGAGAAAAGAGAACTTGTGTCTTCACTTCAGGGGAAGGAGGAGGCCTGGTAAGATTGCAGTGCAACGACATTCACGTTGTGAAGCCTGCCTGTCACAATGTTGCGGTGAATAATGTTTAGTAATCACATTACTTTGGTAATAGTGAAATGTGTTGTGTTAAGGCACGGGCCCTGGTCTGGTAGGCAATTTAGATTCTTCTAACACACTAGATTGCTGTTCTTTAGTACTAAGTCATGTCTGACTGTTTCAAGACCCCGTGGACTCTAGCCCACCAGGCTCCGCTGTGCTTGCGATTTCAAAGGCAAGAGTACTGGAGTGGGTTGCCGTTTCCTTCTCCAGGGGATCTTCCCGACCCAGGGACCCAGCTCATGTCTCCTGCATTGGCAGGTAGATTCTTTACCACTGAGCCAGCAGAGAAGCCCAGACACAGTGGATATAGTTTTATTATCATTTCCTAATAAGTATTTAGCCTTGAAGGCTGGGATTTAGTTATGTTTTTCCTTTTAGACACTGCAACTATTTCAAAAACTCAAGGCAAATTATGCTCTAAATTTAAAAATGAAAGCTACTATCTAATTTCTCTTAAGTTAGTTCACTCAGTCGCATCTGACTCTTTGTGACTCTGTGGACTGTAGCCTGCCAAGCTCCTCTGTCCACGGGATTCTCCAGGCAAGAACACTGGAGTGGGATGCCATTTCCTTCTCCAATAATTTCTTTTAAGAAATTATAAGAAACAGATAATTGAGAAACTTTTCTTATTTTTTTATCCATTGCCAATCAGCAATAACAGATGAAAAATCTAAAAAAGTGATTATCCACTTACATTTCAAAGAAGGCAATAGTGTTCATCCTCAAACTCTGCAAATCAAGAAAATATCAAGTATCTAATACACACACTGAACTATGTTCAAATGTTGGAAATAGAAACAGGATTTGAATATGATACATCATTAGCTGGACAACTGGTAACAAAGCATTGTTGTTTTCTTGGATTCTTGTTTTTCCCAGTGATTAGGGGTGATAACTCTGTCAGGGCTGTGCACAGGCACTGTTTGTTTGTTTGTTTTTTTTTCTATTTTTCCAAAACATTCCTATACTTTGCATTTATGCAATAAACTTGGAAAAACAGTAAGATTTTCTTTCTCATGTGGAATCTAAGCATTAATTCCTTGGGTGAGTCTCCAAGCCCTCTAACTCCCTTAAACGTGAAGGACCTCTTAAGGGTCCTGTTAGAGACTCTGGCCTTACCCCCTCCCCTGCTCTGATGTCCATTGAATTCGTGGCCTCTCCTGGCCTCCAGTGACTGCTGTCTCCTTTCTGTCCTCCTCCACTTGGGCTTGTACCAGACCTTATCCATCATCCCGACATGTTCCTGTTTGCTTAGGGTTTGGGAAATTATGCTACAACCAAAGCGGCACCCACCTGAGACTGAATAGCAGAAGTCACTGAACTAAACATCGCTGTTTGTAAATATCTACCCTGGAACACAGGCACACACATTCCTTACTCGACATCTCTGGCTGACCTGAGTGCATGCCACGGAGACCCAGAGAATGCATGACACACAAAGCCAAATACTGAGTTATGGCCCAGAAGAGGACAAGCTTGCCAACCTTTGAACTGTGTCATATCAGCCTATCGAGATTCTTCTCAAGGCTGGTCCTCCTTTAAGCTGTGGCTTTTCACCCTCTCCTCAAGAAGGCCTTTCTCCTAAGAGACACTCATCCCCTCAAATCTTTTCTGTAATCACAGGGTATCTCATTTCAATTCTTGGTTTTCTTGTAAATGCAAAACTTCAGTTGCCTTTATTATTCAGAGTAATTCACCAGGTCCTGCCTTACTCCAGCTATGGCCAGGAGTCCTAAAATTTCCCATCCATAGATCCTTAGGGCATTTTCAGAAACCATACCAAAAGCACTAGAAAGGGATTAGGCCATTGCTATAGAAGCAGAAACAAAATCATCACGTTTTAAAGTAAATTTCCTTTCTTTATGACCTACCCTTTTCCCGTCAGTGTGCATTAATCTAAATCTGGCATTTTATATCTACATACATGTCTGAAGTTATAAATTTAACAGAGAACAGTAGAAGGGGCCACAGGAAAAGATAAGGAAGTGAGAGAGTTACATGCAATTCAAATTTTTCTAAACAATAATGTACAGGATGAGGTCAATTTCCTCCTAAATAGAAATGAATTTGGAAAGGCCTATGTAGCTACTTCTGCTTCATCAACTATGCTAAAGCCTTTGGATGTGTGGATCACAACAAACTGTGGAAAATTCTGAAAGAGATGGGAATACCAGACCACCTTACCTGCCTCCTGAGAAACCTGTATGCAGGTCAAGAAGCAACAGCTAGAACTGGACATTGAGTAACAGACTGGTTCCAAATAGGGAAAGGAGAATGTCAAGGCTGTGTATTGGCACCTTGCTTATTTAACTTCTATGCAGAGTGCATCACGGGAGATGCCAGGCTGAAGCACAAGCTGGAATCAAGATTGCCGGGAGAAATATCAATAACCTCAGATATGCAGATGACACCACCCTTATGGCAAAAAGCAAAGAGGAACTAAAGAGCCTCTTGATGAAAGTGAAAGAGGACAGTGAAAAATTTGGCTTAAAACTCAACATTCAGAAAATGAAGATCCTGGCATCTGGTTCCATCACTTCATGGGAAATAGATGAGGAAACAATGGAAACAGTAACAGACTTTATTTTGGGGGCTCCAAATTCACTGCAGATGGTGACTGCAGCCATGAAGGTAAAAGACATTTGCTTCTTGGAAGAAAAGTTATGACCAACCTAGACAGCATATTAAAAGTCTAGTCAAAGCTATGGTTTTTACAGTAGTCAGGTATGGATGTGAGAGTTGGACCATAAAGAAAGCAGAGAACCAAAGAATTGCTGCTTTTGAACTATGGTGTTGGAGGAGACTCTTGAGAGTCCCTTGGACTGCAAGGAGATCAAACCAGTCCATCCTAAAGGACATCAACCCTGAATATTCATTGGAAATACTGATGCTGAAGCTTTGGCCACCTGATGTGAAAAGCCGACTCACTAGAAGACTGATGCTGGGAAAGATTGAAGGCAGGAGGAGAAGGGGACGACAGAGGATGAGATGGTTGCATGGCATCACTGACTTAATGGACATGAGTTTGCTCAAGCTATGGGAGATGTTGATGGACAGGGGAAGCCTTGCATGCTGCCGTCCACGGGGTCACAAAGAGTTGGACACAACTGAGTGACTGAACAACATGTTTACTTTCTGGTTATTAGTCAGTTTGTTTCTGCCAATCAACTTGTTTTTCATGACAGTTAATGGAAAAAATGAAATATGCATTGTTTTTTAAAAATTCCAAATTGGTAATTTATTTTTTGAAGCTTTAACAATGCTTTTCTAAGGGTGTTTGCATATGTCCTGGGAGTGCTTGGCCGCTATACAAATAGGATATAAAAATAATGCAATAAACATGGCAAGGCTTCCTGGGAGAATATTTTTTAATGTTATTTCAGTAGTTTAAATAGAAAATAACATTATTTCTATATTAAAACAAATATATAATAAGGGAACAGAAGACAAATAAGCCAGGATACTCTAAGATGAATAAGAGAGAGAATACTGTACTTCAAGAGATGCTTTAAGGCCTTAAGGCTCAGGGGTGATGCATTCCTTTGCTTTGCTATTGGGATCAGTTCAGTTCAGTCGCTCGATCATGGTCTGGTGGTCTGGTATTCCCATTTCTTTAGATTCCAGTCTGTTGTGATCCACACAGTCAAAGGCTTTGGCATAGTCAAGAAAGCAGAAATAGATGTTTTTCTGGAACTCTCTTCCTTTTTCAATGACTCAACAGATGTTCACAATTTGATCTCTGGTTCCTCTGCCTTTCTAAAACCAGCTTGAACATCTGGAAGTTCACGGTTCACGTATTGCTGAAGCCTGGCTTGGAGAATTTTGAGCATTACTTTACTAGCTTGTGAGATGAGTGCAATTGTGTGTTAGAACATTCTTTGGCATTACCTTTCTTTGGGATTGGAATGAAAACTGACCATTTCAGTCCTGTGTCCACTGCTGAGTTTTCCAAATTTGCTGGCATATTGAGTGCAGCACTTTCACAGCATCATCTTTCAGGATTTGAAATAGCTCAAGTGGAATTTCATCACCTCCACTAGCTTTGTTTGTAGTGATGCTTCCTAAGGCCCACTTGACTTTTCATTCCAGGATGTCTGGCTCTAGGTGACTGATCATACCGTCGTGATTATCTGGGTCATGAAAATCTTTTTGAATAGTGCTTCTGTGTATTCTCACCCCCTCTTCTTAATATCTTATGCTTCTGTTAGGTCCATACCATTTCTGTCCTTTATTGTGCCTATCTTTGCATGATATGTTCTCTTGGTATCTCTAATTTTCTTGAAGAGATCTCTAGTCTTTCCCATTTCATTGTTTTCCTCTGTTTCTTTGCATTGATCATCGAGGAAGACTTTCTTATCTCTCCTTTCTATTCTTTGGAACTCTGCTTTCAGATGGGTATATCTTTCCTTTTCTTCTTTGCCTTTCACTTCTCTTCTTTTCTCAGTTATTTGTAAGGCCTCCTCAGAGAGCCATTTTGCCTTTTTGCATTTCTTGTTCTTGGGGATGGTCTTGATCCCTGCCTCTTGTACGATGTCATGAACCTCCATCCATAGTTCTTCAGACACTCTTGTCTATCAGATCTGATCCTTGAATCTATTTGTCACTTCCTCTGTATAATCGTAAGCAATTTCATTTAGGTCATACCTGAATGGTCTAGTGGTCTTCCCTACTTTCTTCAATATAAGTCTGAATTTTACAATAAGGAGTTCATGATCTGAGCCACAGTCAGTTCCTGGTCTTGTTTTTGTTGATGTATACAGCTTCTCCATCTTTAGCTGCAAAAAATATAATCAGTCTGATTTCAGTGTTGGCCAGCTGGTGATGCCTGTGTGTTAGAGTCTCCTGTGTTGCTGGAAGAGGCTGTCTGCCATGGCCAGTGCATTCTCTTGACAAAACTCTATTAGCTTTTGCCCGCCTTCGTTTTGTACTCCAAGGCCAAACTTGCCTGTGATTCCAGGTATCTCTTGACTTCCTACTTTTGTGTTCCAGCCCCCCTATAATGACATCTTTGGGGGTGTTAGTTCTAGAAGGTGTTGTAGGTCTCCACAGACTTCATTGAAGTCTTCAATTTCAGCTTCTTCAGCATTAGGGGTTGGGGCATAGACTTGGATTACTGTGATATTGAATGGTTTGCCTTGGAAATAAACAGAAATCATTCTGTCATTTTTGAGATTACACCCAAGTACTGCATTTCAGACTCTTGTTGACTATGAGGGCTTCTCCATTTCTTCTAAGGGATTCTTGATATTGGGATGCTAGGACGGAAAAGTTGTGCAACATTGTGCCATAGGCAGGCATGTTGCCACCAAATATAAACAGAGCAGAGCCAGAAGCAATCTTGTCTTTCCAAGAGTTCAATGAAAAAAATACTCCATAGGTGACCTAAAAACATCATTCGATTTGGTCTCATTCCTGCTAGGTTGCCTGTCTAAAACACATTTCACCTTTCTTCTATCTAAATTGCATAACCAGCTCAGAATTCACTTACCCTGCCAAACAACTCCAGTGCAAAGTGATATTTTTCTTTGCAACTCAAAGCACTTACTTTCTATACCTTTTAAAATAACTCATTTTCTTTAAAAGTAATATGCACTCATTATCAAAAGCATAGAAATACAGAAAAATATGAATAATATTAAAATCACCTATAAAAGCCTCCACCCAGTAGTTAGTATTTTTAAGCTTCTTTTTATATTTTACATTTTCAAGGTTATAACTTGAGATTATATTGACCGTATTTTTTTCATCAAATGAAAAACATTCCCCATCATTTCCCCTAACATTTATCTAAACACATCTCATAGTGTTTGATAGTTCATGTCTTTTTAACCTAGTAATGGTATTACTTTCATTTGCTTGCTCCTGATTCATTCTTTACTCAGTAGTTAACTAGAATGTACCAAACTTTGTGCTTATGTATTTCCTTTCCCATACTAAATTAACTTATGAGTAAGGATCACTTTTTAAATTGTCCCCACATTTCTGACTATAGACTTAAACAAGAAGTATACGGTAACTATTTGAAAATGAACTTACCAAAATTTCACTTATGCTCAACATTTTGAAAACATTCTTTTATACCAAGGTGCACCCCAAATTGTGCATGTTGACTACTTTTAATAAAAATTTTCTCAAAATGTTTTCTTTTAAGCTTGCAGTCTTGGTCACAGTCTTCCAAAGGAGCAAGGTTAACTCTTTGTGGTAACGCATCGTAGACACGAAGTCAGAGTCTGTTCCAAGCTTAACACCTGTGCACCCGGGCCAGGCAGAGGGGCAGAGGCAGCAATACATTGAAGAAGCAGACGACAGAGGCACAGCTGTGTTTTGAAGGCCATGAGAATATTCAGGGTGATGCAGGTAACACAGGATGCTGGAAAGTCTTATGAAGTAGAAGTAGAACAATGATGAGCAATCAGTAGTAACTGGGGGTGTCAGATAAACTGACAGGCCTCATCACGGGTGTCTGTTGGTGGACAGACAGTGTTCCTGGTCTTACAAAACCAGAGCCAGGCCCCAGCACAGCCAGGAGAGCATTCCAATACCTTGGATCATACTAGAACTTCTTTCAGTCCTGACTGTGAGTGGGAAAAGAGGACATGCTCTTGGAAGCTGACCCTCCTGCAAACTACCAGTTCCTGTTCGTTTCCTCCTAACAAAACCGTCATTCAGAGAAAGAAACAAGAAAATATATTCTGTGTTAATAGGGGCCTGTATGTGTTCTAGAATGAGGCTCTTTTAGTTACTCAACTTGGAGGACACTTTGCTTTGACAAAAGAAGCAAGAGGAAAGGTCAAGTTACTCTTTACTCTCACTTATCTCCTTAGTTCAGCTCAGTTCAATTCAGTAGCTCAGTCATGTCTGACTCTTTGAGACCTCATGAATCGCAGCACGCCAGGCCTCCCTGTTCATCACCATCTCTCGGAGTTCACTCAGACTCAGGTCCATGAGTCAGTGATGCTATCCAACCATCTCATCCTCGGTCGTCCCCTTCTCCTCCTGACCCCAATCCCTCCCAGCATCAGAGTCTTTTCAATGAGTCAACTCTTTGCATGAGGTGGCCAAAGTACTGGAGTTTCAGCTTTAGCATCATTCCTTCCAAAGAAATCCCAGGGTTGATCTCCTTCAGAATGGACTGGTTGGATCTCCTTGTAGTCCAAGGGACTCTCAAGAGTCTTCTCCAGCACCACAGTTCAAAAGCATCAATTCTTCGGTGCTCAGCCTTCTTCACAGTCCAACTCTCACATCCATACATGACCACAGGAAAAACCATAGCCTTGACTAGATGAACCTTAGTCGGCAAAGTAATGTCTCTGCTTTTGAATATGTTATCTAACGTTGGTCATAACTTTTCTTCCAAGTAGTAAGCATCTTCTAATTTCATGGCTGCAGTCACCATCTGCAGTGATTTTGGAGCCCCCAAAATAAAGTCTGACACTGTTTCCACTGTTTCCCCATCTATTTCCCATGAAGTGATGGGACCAGATGCCATGATCTTCATTTTCTGAATGCTGAGCTTTAAGCCAACTTTTTCACTCTCCTCTTTTACTTTCAGCAAGAGACTTTCTAGTTCCTCTTCACTTTCTGCCATAAGGGTGGTGTCATCTGCATATCTGAGGTTATTGATATTTCTCCTAGAAATCTTGATCCCAGCTTGTGTTTCTTCCGGTCCAGCGTTTCTCATGATGTACTCTGCATATAAGTTAAATAAGCAGGGTGACAATATACAGCCTTGATGGACTCCTTTTCCTATTTGGAACCAGTCTGTTGTTTCATGTCCACTTCTAACTGTTGCTTCCTGACCTGCATACAGATTTCTCAAGAGGCAGGTCAGGTGGTCTGGTATTCCCATCTCTTTCAGAATTTTCCACAGTTTATTGTGATCCACACAGTCAAAGGCTCTGGCATAGTCAAGAAAGCAGAAATAGATGTATTTCTGGAACTCTCTGGCTTTTTCCATGATCCAGTGGATGTTGGCAATTTGATCTCTGGTTCCTCTGCCTTTTCTAAAACCAGCTTGAACATCAGGGAGTTCACGGTTCATGTATTGCTGAAGCCTGGCTTGCAGAATTTTGAGCATTACTTTACTAGCATGTGAGATGAGTACAATTGTGCAGTAGTTTGAGCATTTTTTGGCATTGCCTTTCTTTGGAGTTGGAATGAAAACTGACCTTTTCCAGTCCTGTGGCCACTGCTGAGTTTTCCAAATTTGCTGACATATTGAGTGCAGCACTTCACAGCGTCATCTTTCAGGATTTGAAACAGCTCCACTGGAATTCCATCACCTCCACTAGCTTTGTTTGTAGTGATGTTTTCTAAGGCCCACTTGACTTCACATTCCAAGATGTCTGGCTCTAGATTAGTGATTGCATCATCATGATTATCTGGGTATTATGCAATACTTTCTTGTTCCCAGCATAGCAACTGCAGAAGGCAATAAACATTTCCTGTGAACTTGCTATTTATGATGCTTGCGTCATGATTATCAGCATATAAATTCTGGGGCAGGTCAGTTGTCGACCATGCTGTCATCTAAATAAAGGGACTTGGGATTTCAGTGTCCTTCCTTGACAAAGCACTATAAAGTTGGGAACATCTCAAAATAAAACACTGACAAGGAGCCAGTTATTCTCAACAGAATAAGATCTGAGATTCCTAAAACCTTAGAAGTGACCACACAGACACGGTAAACAAACACGGGAACCTGAGAATACAGAAAATCTCCCAGCACGTCCTGAAGCTCCCTCCTCTCAGTTTGGTCTCCAGTCACTCCTCCCCTCTCTTATCTCGTGTTGAAAGTACACATTATCTAGTCAGGGGAAAACTATGCTCTGGATGTATAAGCAGTCTCAACTGGTTAAAGAAAAAAAGATGTCACTGAGAATTTCTGTTTACATGTTTGTCATTTTTCTTTCTTATATTTAAATGTTTATGACATGGAATGGGCTCACGGAAGATAATTGGGAAAACACAGGAGGAAGATATGAAAATCTGATTAGTTACCTATAAATATATTACCTAATGATAACCACTGTTAATATTTTAATTCATTTTCTGCTAATCTTTCTTCAGATATATTTCTTTATAAACACAGGTATTTTTCCTTTTAAATACCTTCTTTTTCTTTTATAGAGGAGAACCCAATCCATATAGATAGATTGGAGTAAGGTTTATGCTATGCCAGTTTTCACTTTCTCTAGGAAAAATTAATTTCTGTTTAGTAAAAAGGCATTAAATGATTACAGAGATGGGGGTGAAGGGAAATATCTGAAAGAAAATGAGGAAATTAATATTTCCTAAACTCTAGCTCAAAAGTACTTTGTATTATGCTCTATATAAAAACACTAATATTTAAATAAAAGAATAATTTTTATCATAAAATTAGCTAGCTTACTTTTAAAGAATTCAGAATAAACTAAATTAACTAAAAAGCATGACTTTTAAGAATTTATCAAATTAATAAATGTGTATTTATACTTTCTAAATAAGTAACCCTGGAGTCTTAACTGGTCCATATTTTTCTAGATCTAAAATTTATATGGAATGATATTGTGAGACTTGCTAATGACCTCTAGAAAATGTCAGTATATTTCTGAATATTTAACAATAGATCCATGTATGACTACTGCTAACTTCTGTGTAATTCTGAACTCTAACAGTTACTTTTAGAATATACTTCTGCCATATTTACCTTGATAAATATAAAGAATGAACTGGACACCAACTTGAATTTCAATTTTAAATATGCAACATAGAAAAAAAAAACCTAGCATAAGCAAAGTCAACTGACAAACCGTGACCAAAAAAAAATTGAATTATATTACAAATAAAGGGTAACTGGCTTCTGTAAAGAATTAATTATTCAATGGCCAACCCTCCCCCAACCTCCTAAAGTATGGGTAAATGCCATGCAAGCAGGCAACTCAAAAAGAAAGGCAAGTAGCCCATAAATACATGGAAAGATGCTCAAACGTTCTACTTAGTTGAAATCTAGTAATTTCTGTTTATTCTTGGGTTTCTGAAGAAGTAACATTTAAAGGACTTAGAAATTAAATGCACAGAAACACAACTTGCTTAGAATGAAAATTCTCTATCACAAGAAAAAAATGTTCTGTTTCCCACCCCCAAACTAGAGTAGGTTGGTGAGCAATTACATTAACAAATATCTGATACCTGAGACTTTGTAACTGCAGGAATCTGTGCGATTTTTTACTGTTACATCAGCTATCTCTGGGAAATACTGTATATATAAAAGATGTCGAAAATATTATATAGCCTAACTTGCATTATTGAGCAGTTCTTTTCAACCCTGGCCTTACATTTTTTCATCTGAAAATCAGGGGCTGGAACAACTGGCCTTGAAAGCTATTCCTAATGTTAGCATTCTAATTTTGTTTTATTTTGCTTGACTTTTTGCACAGTTAAGTGTGAGTTGTAAGTTAGTTCAAGTCTATGATGTTTAAATGTACTGTCTCCACTATTATAATGAGGAAAGAATAGAAGATTTTATCTTTGCAAACCTACATGTGGAATATGGTTTGTAATATTTACGGTGTGAAGCTTCCCAAAGCCAGGAGGAAACAAAGTGAGTATGTGGTCCTCTGAGAAAGGCCCTCCTCCCTGTGCCTGGCAGGGTTCCGGATCCCTGTGTTGGATGTGGCTCCACAGTAAAGCTCGTGAGGTCACAGACAAGTAAGAAGGTCAACTGACTGGCAGGTGCTTACCAGGTGCAAGCAGAGATGGCAGAGCTCCCAGGACCAACATCAGAAAAGGTGGTTTAATAATTATCTCCTAATGGTGGATGTGAGAACTGGACTGTGAAGAAAGCTGAGCACCGAAGAATTGATGCTTTTGAACTGTGGTGTTGGAGAAGACTCTTGAGAGTCCCTTGGACTGCAAGGAGATCTAACCAGTCCATCCTAAAGGAGATCAGTCCTGGGTGTTCATTGGAAGGACTGATGCTAAAGCTGAAACTCCAATACTTTGCCCACTTCATGCGAAGAGTTGACTCATTGGAAAAGACTGATGCTGGGAGGGATTGGGGGCAGGAGGAGAAGGGCACGACAGAGGATGAGATGGCTGGATGGCATCACCGACTCAAGGGACATGAGTTTGGATAAACTCTGGGAGTTGGTGATGGACAGGGAGGCCTGGTGTGCTACAATTCATGAGGTCACAAAGACTCAGACACGACTGAGTGACTGAACAGAACTGATGGTTGGTTAGTTATTGTTCTCTCTCAAGCTTTCACAAATACAAAGAACTATACAAAAAAGGTCTTAATGATCTTTGTAACCACGATGGTGTGGTCACTCACCTACAGCCAGACATCCTAGAGCATGAAGTCAAGGGAGGCTTAGGAAGCATTTCTAAGAACAAAGCTAGTGGAGGTGATGGAATTCCAGTTGAGCTATTTCAAATCCTAAAAGATGATGCTGTTAAAGTGCTGCACTCAGTATGTCAGCAAATTTGGAAAAGTCAGCAGTGGCCACAGGACTGAAAAAGGGTAGTTTTCATTCCAAAGAAGGGGAATGCCAAAGAACATTCACACTACCGCACCACTGCACTCATTTCACATGCTAGCGGCATAATGCTCAGAATCTTTCAAGTTCTGCTTCAGCAGTATGTGAATCAAGGATTTCCAGATGCACAAGCTGGATTTAGAAAAGGCAGAGGAACCAGAGATTAAACTGCCAATATCCATTTGATCACAGAGAAAGTAAAGGAATTCCAGGAAAACATCTACTTCTGTTTAGCATAAGTTAAAGTCTGTGACTCTGTGGATCACAACAAACTGTGGAATATTGTGAAAGAAATGGGAATTTTACCTGTGTCCTGAAAAACCTGTATGTGGGTCAAGAAGCAATGGTTAGAACTGGACAATGAAAAATGTACTGGGTCAAAGTTGGGTAAGGAGTACAAGGCTATATACTGTTACCCTGTTTGAAAGTGAAAGTGAAAGTTGCTCAGTAGTGTTCAACTCTTTGTGACCCCATGGACTATGCAGTCCATGGAATTCTCCAGGCCAGAATACTGGGGTTGGTAGCCCTTCCCTTCTCCAGGGGATCTTCCTAAACCAGGGACTGAACCCATGTCTCCCACATTGCAGGTAGATTCTTTACCAGCTGAGCCACAGGAGAAGCCCAAGAATACTGAAGTAGGTAGCCTATCCCTTCCCTTCCCCAGGACTTGAACTGGGGTCTTCTGCACTGCAGAGAAGGCAATGGCATCCCACTCCAGTACTCTTGCCTGGAAAATCCCATAGGCTGCAGTCCATGGGGTCACTACGAGTCGGACATGACTGAGTGACTTCACTTTCACTTTTCACTTTCCTGCATTGAAGAAGGAAATGGCAACCCACTCCAGTGTTCTTGGCTGGAGCATCCCAGGGATGGGGGAGCCTGGTGGGTTGCCGTCTACGGGGTCGCACAGAGTCGGACACGACTGAAGTGACTTAGCAGCAGCAGCTCCTGCATTTCAGGTGGATTATTTACCAGCTGAGCTCTATTTAACTTATATGCAGACTTCATCATCCAAAATGACAGGCTGGATATTATCACAAGCTGGAATCAAGGTTGCCAGAAGAAACATCAATAATATGCTAATGATATCAGATGATATCATGCTAATGGCAGAAAGTGAAAAGGAACTAAAGAGCCTGTTGTTGAGAGTGAAAGAGGAGAGTGAAAAAGCTGGCTTAAAATTCAACATTCAAAAACCTAAGATGATGGCGTCTAGTTCCATCACTTCATGGCAAATACATAGGGAAAAAATGGAAACAGTGATGAACTTCATTTTTGTGGGCTCCGAAATCACTGCAGATGGTGACTGCAGCCATGGAATTAAAAGATGCTTGCTCCTTGAACGTAAACTTATGACAAACCTAGACAGCCTATTAAAAAGCAGAGATATCACTTTGCTGACAGAGGTCCATATAGTCAAAGCTATGGTTTTTCCTGCAGTCACATACAGATGTGAGAGTTGGACCATAAAGAAGGCTGAACACCAAAGAATTGATGCTTTTGAACTGTGGTGCTGGAGAAGACTCTTCGGAGTCCCTTGGACATCAAGGAGATCAAAGCAGTCAGTCCTAAAGAAAATCAACCCCGAATAGTCATTGAAAAGAGTGATGTTGAAGCTGAAGCTCCAATACTTTGGCCACCTGACGGGAAGAGCCAACTCACTGGAAACATTGAAGGCAAAACAAGAAGAGTGCATCAGAGGATGAGCTGGTTAGATAGTATCACTCACTGTTAACTACAGATCGGTGCTTGCCAAGAGCATTTGCCAGCGACTGAACATGGATGTGAGAGTTGGACTGTGAAGAAGGCTGAGTGCTGAAGAATTGATGCTTTGGAACTATGGTATTGGAGAAGACTCTTGAGAGTCCCTTGGACTGCAAGGAGATCCAACCAGTCCATTCTGAAGGAGATCAGCCCTGGGATTTCTTTGGAAGGACTGATGTTAAAGCTGAAACTCCAGTACTTTGGCCACCTCATGCGAAGAGTTGAGTCATTGGAAAAGACTCTGATGCTGGGAAGGATTGGGGGCAGGAGGAGAAGAGGACGACCAAGGATGAGATGGCTGGACAGCATCACGGACTCGACGGACGTGAGTCTGAGTGAACTCCAGGAGTTGGTGATGGACAGGGAGGCCTGGCGTGCTGCAATTCATGAGGTCACAAAGAGTCAGACATGACTGAGTGACTGAACTGAACAACAAGGGCATTTTCCATCTGTCTCTGCAGAGACTGAACCCTCGCTTGCTGCAGCTGCAGACCTTCAGCTCCCCTGAGGGGGATTCAGGGTGGAGAGTGACGCACCTTGTACTCCAGGAAACTGGGGGAACATTTCTTCTGGTAGCTAGATATTTTCAGGAACTGATCTCATGATCCCAATCCTTGCATCTCTTCATGGCTAGAAAATCACTAAATCCTTTCATGGTGACATCAGCTCCTTGTGACTAGCAGAAAACCTTTTGTAAAGTAAGAGTTCCATTTCACTGAACTCCCTCTTCACCAAAACCTTACACTGACCTTCTCCCACTGCCTCTTCGGAGCAGTCTCTCAGAGCTATCTGAGGTACTGTCTCCCAGGCTGAAGTTTTCATTTTGCCCCAAATAAAATTTAAGTCAGCTCTCCTGTTGTGTATCTTTTAGTCAACGGACATGAATCTGAGCCAACTCTGGCAGATAGTGAAGGACAGGGGAGCCTGGCATGCTGCAGTCCATGGGTCTGCAAAGAGAAGAGGACAGGACTTAGTGACTGAACACCAGCAACACAACAAAAAAGAGGGGAAAGCCTCTTTCGAGAGCATTTACAGGCCCCTTCATACTGCTACCTCACCTCTGAAAACAAAATGTAAATAAGCCAATTTAGGAGGAAAGAGATAGCTAACACTGTTTTATGTACTGACATCCCCAGACACCTCCCTCCATGATACCGCCATTCCTAAAGCTTACAGGAGAGCTACTACAGAGCTCAAAATCTGGTCTACAAATGATCATACTCTCCATTCTCTCCTCATTTTCTTGTTGGCAGTTTGACAAAGTCTTTGGGGGAATTTGGAGGAACCACTAGTGTTTTAGCCCCTACTTCACTCAAAGCCTGACTCTGTGCCTCTCAGAACCTTAGGAAGTTCACGGTCAATACTCTCCTTTTGAACTCTGTCACTAAAATGATCTCTTCAAGGCTAAGTGTTAAACAGTGGATCCACTTCAGAGGTCAGCTCGCCATTCCTGATTCAGGAAAGTTTTCTGTGTAGACACGTAGCTCATGCCTTTCAGAGACTAATCCAGCTTTGCTCCCAGTACCTAACACTATTAAAATCAAAATTTCTCAGAATTTTTCCAGCATTTGCAAATCCTCACTAGGGGAGAAGCAGCAGTAATATGTTAAAAGCACTTGACAGCCGTATCCATTCATTTCATTCAGTATTTAAAGAGTATTTGTTAAGCACGTAGTATCACTCTAGAACGGTCTCAACACTGGAGATGCAGCAAGAAAATGATCTCTGCCTCATGGAGCTTGTTCAGAAAAATAGGGAACAAGGCTCAAAACCTTTCAAACGTAGCATCCCTTGAGTCAAATCAAAATAAGTTAAGAAATCTGTGTAAAACCCTTCATTTATATTAAGAATGACTTGATGAACCCCAGAAATATCACTGACTGAAACAAAATTCCAGCAAAACCCATTCTTGGATCTAATATAGCACTTGTAACTAGGAAACCAAACAGTAGTCATATTTTTCTCCTTTTAAATTTTCTCATGAGAAAAGAACTTACTTCTAAGACTAGAAATAGATTGGAAGTGTTTTTCAATTTTATTCAGCTATAACTGACATATAACATTATATACTGATAGCTGCAGAGAACAATGAATAGATCTGTTTTCTTAAGTGCCAACACTGAGCCACAAAACATTTCTGTTGTATCACTGTTTTACAACTATAAGAAATAACAGAAACGACAATTCCCTTTCATTGAGTTTCCTATTCCTTGTTTCCTTAATTATACCTCCTTTAACTGTCATCATGGAGGGTCTGAATTTTATAACCCTAGATACTAAGGTGTTCACTTTATATATTACCTTCACAGTTAGTATCTTGTATGTTCTGCCAAGAATCCAAATGTTGTGTTGATCTGGGAGGAAGCAGAAATTCCAAAGTTTGCTGAGCCCAGAAAATCTTTAATACAAATTGTTTAAAATATATACAAAGTTCTATAATTACAGAAGATACATTTGAGGTTTACATGAAGAGCTTTCTTTCCTTACCATCCTCTCATAAATTAACCCTATGTGATACAGGTTTTATTCCCACCATTCTGTGAACAAAAGGGTAGTTGATGTGCAGGTTGGATTTTTAAAAAGATTTTTTTTTTTACCTGATTCCAAATGTAATAAAGAGTCAATGCAGAAAACTTAAAAAAACACACAGAAATGAAATATACATAAGCCTATCAACTGTTATTTTTGATTTATTTCCAAGTAACCTCTTTTTAAAAGTGTGTCAACATACTATTTTAATAAAAGGAATGCCAAAAAGTATACACTGATTTGGAGTTTGCTTTTTCAACTTATGAATATGTCATAGTTTCTCACTTTTTTACACTTCTTGCTGTACAAAATTTCATTTCAAAAAGATACCTATCAAAAAATCTTATACTTCTGCCAAATATTTAAGAGTTTATATTTTCTCCAAAATTATACATCTTTGTTCACAACTCTGATGATTTCCTTGGAGTAAACTCTAAATGGTCCTAGTGGTTTCAAAGTCATGTCCATTTAAACTTTTAAACCAAGCAAAAGTGATGTTAAAAACTAAAAGTTTGAGCATACTGGTTCCCCCAGCCCACAACGTTTACACATTGATTGACATTTTTATTCTTTACTAACTATTACCAAGAAAATGGCAACTCCTTTGTCTGCTGTTTAATAATGGTACATTACTTTTCTTTCCCATTACTAGTCATACAGGTTTACTCACAACTCTACAAATAAATTTTACTCATTCTTCATTTTCCAGCATTGAGAGATTGGTTCATCAGAAAAGTAGTCACTCATTACTTCCTACCCATCCCAACTCTAATGACATTCATTGCTTCCAGAAATATGGCACCTAAGGCACCCTTTACCCTTGTTTTTTTCATGCATGTGTATTTCATCTTCAATAAAACATTTAGTTGTTCAAAGGCAAGGCCATAGTTGACGCCCCATATGCTAACAGCCCGGTGTTATTTAATACTTTATCTTGCTGGGGTCCTCTCCTGGGAATTACAGGGGAGACTAATCAACTTTTGGCGAGCTGCAGTCCATGGGGTGGCAAAGGGCCGGACATGACTGAGCAACTGAACTGAACTGACTTTAGCAGCTGGGAGAGCGATGGCCAAACCTTGTGTGATTTTGATATCTGTCAGGCCAGGAGAAACTTTCAGTAGCAGACGTTCAGCCATGGAAATCTCAATTATTGTCCCAAATTATGACTGATGTCGACTAAAAGAAGATATACAACTTTAGAGTCGTGAGTTAAGTTTTGTTTGGGACAACATGAGGACTGCAGCCTGGGACGCAGCACCTCAGCTCTGAGAGACGCTCCAAAGCGGCAGTGTGGGAAAGTCAGTATATAAAGTTCTGGCGAAGGGGGAGCTCAGTGCCATGACGCAGTCATTTTACAAAAGGTATTTGTTAGTCATGAGGATCTGTCACCATGAAGGGATTTAGTGCTTCTCTAGCTACCAGGAGATGCAAGGACTGAGATCATACAACCGGTTTCTAAAAACATCCAACTATCCAAAGACCTGTCCCATCAGATTCCCTGGAGAACAGAGAGCCTCACTCCATCCTGAACTCCCCTCAGGGGCTGCTGAAGGTCAACAGTTCTAGCAGCCTGGGGTTCAATCTCCCTAGAGGCAAATGCCTTTGCTGTTCAGCAAGCCTCTTGGTAAGTGCCAATTTACAGTTGACACTGACTCATGCCAAAATCTGGAGAAAGCAATGGCACCCCACTCCAGTACTCTTGCCTGGAAAATCCCATGGACGGAGGAGCATGGTGGGCTGCAGTCCATGGGGTCGCTAAGAGTTGGACACGACTGAGCGACTTCACTTTCATGCATTGGAGAAGGAAATGGCAACCCACTCCAGTGTTCTTGCCTGGAGAATCCCAGGGACGGGGGAGCCTGGTGGGCTGCCGTCTCTGGGGTCGCACGGAGTTGGACAGCAGCAGCATGCCAAAGTCAGGGCAGAGGTGTCCTGACACTCTGGATCCCAGGGCCAAACTGGAGTCTTGAGGGGGTGTCCGCTCCCCTCGCCCGAGCTCTAGGGTTCTATTTTTAGGTCTCTGCCCTTTATTCTTTAATCCAGCCTTCTGGAAAACGGACACCGATGATATCGTCACCTCGAGTTACGTTCCACCCTTCCGGTACAGGGCGTTAACAGTCCCTTTCACAAAGCCCAGCCCAGAGGAACCAGCTATTTCCCGCAAGCCGCAGCGTCTTCCTGGTAGGTCCGCAGGAGGGCGGAGGTAGAGGCAGTCAGGGGCGGAGGGGCCGTCAGGGTTCCCGGGACGCGCAGCACTCCCCGCTCATGGGCGGGGCCTGAAGGCCTGTGGGAGGGGCCGCAGGCCTGTGGGCGGGGGCCGCCGGCCCATCGGCCCCGCCCCTTCCCCGTGTCACTTCCGCCCTGGGTGCGCCGCGGGGCTCAGGCAGCCCGCGCCGTCGCTGCGTCCAGGGTTTGTATCGCGGGGAGCTGGACGCAGCAACGTCTCCGCGGAGCAGTCTCGGGTGACCCGCTGGTTTCCCCGAAAATGAGGGCGTCTTGCGCGCCGCCGAAGGCGCCGCCCCGCCGCCCCGAAAGACTGGCTTCTTCTGGGCGTTTCCTCGGGGTGCTGCTGGCGCCGCTGCTCCTGCTGCCCGCGTCCTCCGGTAGACTGTGCGCCCTGGCCGGGGAGGGGGACTGGAGCGGGCGCGGGGGGCCGGCCGGCTGGGCGCTGCTGGGAGCCTTGGTGGCTTGGGCCGCAGGCGCGGGGCCGGGTCCGCGATCGTCAGGGGTTGGGGTTGAAGGTGTACTGGGGGTGGATGGGGTGGGCACCACGGAGACGGCTTTCCTTAGTGCTGTGGCTGGGGGTTTACCTGGGGCCGGGGGTGGGACCCTCGCCGAAGCCTCCAGAGTGGCTCCGGGACTGATCCAGTCGGTAAGGCGAGAGCCCATCTGCATCTGTCCGGGGTTGTTGCTAGGCGGCTGCTGTGTCTCCTGGGAGAGTTGGCCCTGTGTTTTTTTCCGGGGCGGGGGTGATGCCTGGAGCCCCATGAGGCCTGTCTAGGATTAGGGAGTCCGGGCCAGGTGTACCCAGGTATGTGCTTTGAGGAAGTGGCCAGTCCAGCTGGGCCGAATGCGGAACAGGAAGGCTTCTGCCTTTAAAGTGAGGGCCTGCGGAGCCCATGTGGTGCCCGGGTTGTCTCTGCTGAGAGCAGGCCCTGGTAGGGTTAGAAGGTTTGCAAGGGGAAAAGGGCGCTTTTTTGTAATTCAGGTTAACAGGCAACTTGGTACCCAGTTAATATAGATAGCAAGGAAAGAATTTTTCAGCCATGAGGGAGCTGAGAGAATGATCAATAGCTCCAGATGGTACAGGCAGGTAAACTCGAATTACTGAGGGACAGAGAATGAGCCTGAATTTACCTAGGAGGCTGGCTATTTGCTTGCACCTGGTAGATTTTTCTTTTTTTTTTTTTTTTTAAGGTTTAGAAATGAGTAGAATGTGAGAAATAAAATGGATAGGTATAAATGTTAAAGCCTCCATTTTGAGGAACCAAAGGAAAGTTGAAAATAGGTTGTGCAGACAAAAAAGGAAAAGAGTCTTCAGGTTTCACTCGAGTTCTAGTTTTGGTCAGAGACCGTGATTATTCAAAGGTACCACCTGGGCAGGGATGTGGGCCTATGCTTGACTCAGTTATTTTTATAACTTTGGCAAGCAAGTAGGGAGTGCTTAGACAACTTTTCTAAATGTACGGAGGTGGGCAGTTCTCTTGACCCATAGTAGAGACTATTTCACCTTTCTGAAACACATCTGGAAAACTGGAGAATTTTCTGAATGCAGCCTATCGAATTATATAATGGCACCTGTTAAATATAGCATTGTGTGTGTGTGTGTCCGTGTTGTCCAGCTGTTTTGCAACCCCATGGACTATAACTCATCAAAGTATAACATTGCAGCCTGGTAATGTTTACATTGTAAATTCTCTAGGAAAAACGGAGTAAAGATATGATTTTTTGATGCTGGCAGTGTTTGAAAATTCTTATAGGAAAAAGGATTCAGTATTCTGAGAAAGAGGAAATTTGATGATAAAAATATGATATCAGACTCAGTCATTACAGTGTATGAAGCTTATAATCCACTGATTTCCAAAGCAAATGTTCTAAACTGCATATTGTTGAAAGCGTGTTTTTCGTGATGCGTGTTATTGGGAAAAGATACTTGAAGTTAGCTGAATGGATTAAAAATACCAATTGACATTTGTTTTTCCATACACTGCATGTGAGAGTCATATCAGAAATTCTCCCTTCTTTTTATGTTTTCAAGATAGTTACTGAAATTGAATGGATAAAGCAAAGAACACATATATAGTTTAATCATATGTATGGTCACTTGAGTTCTTTCTTCATGCTTCCAGGATATACTTGAATGATGATGTGTGTTTTTATCTAAAATGGAATTACATAACATTTCTAGCCCATATTCTTTTCTGTTATAAAAATAGAATGTGTGCCTCAGAGTATTCAGTAAATTTCATATTAGTACCTGTGACTTTTTGATTTTGGTTTGTTATGAGCAGTTAATTGAGGAAAATTCATGTCTCATGATCAGCAAAGTAGAAATGTTGAAAGCATTTGATAAATGTTGGAACAGTTAACTTGACACGATAGAAGACATGTTATAAGTGAAATGTTGGACGAGTATCGAGAGAGAAGTTTAGAATTTAGAATATGATGGAAAAGAATATAGAGGGAAAGTGAATATAGAATATGAGGGAAAGAAGAGTGATATTTCACTTGTTTAGAATTCTCTCAATCTGAAGTAAGACCTAGATCAGGGAGTAAGTAAATGTTCCCCAGGGATCCAAATAGGTCTGTCTCGTTTCCCTTGTACTTGAGGCCTCTGCTTTCCTTTAGCCCTTTAGGACATGATGTGTCTCCATCACATGATTTTATATAATTTTTCTAACAGATCTGTTAGGTTGTCAAGTGCCCAGGTACTTAAAAGGAAGAGGACTTGCTGAAATAGAAATGACATTATTCTAGGGAGAAAAGCTTCCCCCAACATTCCCCCGCAAAAACCCCAGAAGTAAAAAAAACTCTAAAAGCGTCTCAGGGTAGGAGCTTTATGTCAGGATATATTGGATAAACAACCCAGCTACCTTAGGGAGCTTCTGAAGGATTGATCTGTGAAGGAAAGCGAAATTATATTTAATACTCAGAAGAGCCAAGTTTTTTTTCATGTAATGCGATCCAATATTATATTTTGATATTTACAGTGTCTCTATATATCACTTTTAAAATGTTCAGTTCACTAATAGAAAACAAATGAAGCATTTTGAAATACTTTGGTCCCTATTTATTTTGATTTATTAAACCCTCAATGTATATTTTATATTTACCTCTTACCACAGCATATCTTGAATTACAACTGAGTACACAGGTTAGTAGAAAAAGAAGGCATCTGATTCCTGCCACCTGGGCCCATGTCTTCTGGACAGAAAACAGCCTAATATGTTTGTGTTTCAAACTCTGGAAGAATAATCTGAGCATAGTGCTACAGGAGACTTCTTAGAAGAGACGGGGTTTTGAGTTGATGAATTTAGAAAGAAGTGGGGAAGGATACGGACCTATAAACATATTTACATTTCAGAACCAGGCACATTGATGCTGTCTCTTCCATTTACTGCTGAATTAAAATTCATCTTATTCTCCAACAGGCCGGAAGCTCATAGGTTGTTATTTAAAGTAGGCAAGGCACATAGAAAATCTTGCTAAGAACTTTTCCATTTGTCCTGTACTGCCTGTCTGTTGCCAGGCCACAGTCCCTGTCTGGTGAATAAGATAAAACGATTTATTTTTATGCTCTTATTCTCTCTATTCCTAGATGCCTGTGGTGATCCACCAAGATTTGACACTATGAGGCCCCAGGGTGCCCTTGCACCCAGTTATGGTCCCGGGATCGGATTCTGTATGAATGTCGTCTGGGTTTCCAGCCAGTGACTTCTGGCCAAGTCCTTGCTCTTGTTTGTCAGGATAATAATACGTGGTCGTCTCTCCAGGAGTCCTGTAAAAGTAAGTAAACAATTTTTTTTTAAATTCAAAAAGCTTTTTATTGCTCTAGAGATTTTCACTCATTTTAGGGTATGTATTTTACTACTGAAATGATCAGTTTTCTCGTGTGAATGTAGGTTTTTAGATAGCCATGCATTCAGGCTTTGAAAAATCTCCAGGGAATTGTTTTCATCACAATTGATTGCCTGGGTAATTAAGAATCTTATGTGGCATTATAATAGTTAAAGCAAGAAAATAATAATAAAAGTAATAATATTCCCATGAGTTCTAACAAGCCATATAGAATTTTGAATTTGATTCAGATTTATTTTGAAATGGGTATAAAGCAAGTGTGATCTTTTGCTTTTAGGAAGACGATGTTCCAACCTAGGTGATCCCGTAAATGGCCAAGTTATCTTGGTAAACGGAAGTACTGAGTTTGGGTCACAGGCTCACTATGTTTGTAATAAGGGGTAAGTAGGCTGCTCCTTATAGAGGAAATAAGGTTATGTGTGCCTAAGTCCATTTTCATTTTGCCTCTCTTAAGCATTGCCATAAAGGTGATTTCCATTTTGCTTTATATGTAAGTCATACTGTAGCCAAATAACCTTGGGCTTTTTATGAAGATTGAAAAGATGAATAATAGAACTAATAGAAACTAATAGAAATTTAGTATTTGGTATACAGGTGACTACAGGTGAAGTCGCTCAGTTGTGTCCGACTCTGAGACCCCATGGACTGTAGCCCACCAGGCTCCTCTGTCGATGGGATTTTCCAGGCAGTATTACTGGAGTGGATTGCCATTTCCTTCTCCAAGGTATCTTCCCCACCCAGGGATTGAACCCAGGTCTCCTGCATTGTAGACAGACGCTTTACCGTCTGAGCCACCAGGGAAGTCCACAAAATTTAGTATATGTATTAAACAGTGAAAAATCATGGTGCCTGTATCCTTGACAACACAGTGCACTCTCTTTGTCAATAAAATGTCCAATTCTGAGATTTGAAATAGGGTTTATGGAACTGGGAAGTGGAATAGCCAACTATAGTTGTTCTTATATCAAAGTAATCTGTAAGATGTTACTAGACCACACTTGAACTGGCTAGCATAGACAGTAATCTCCATCAGGATCTTTTAGTTGGAAAACCTTATTGTTGAAACTACTACAAAGGAGTGAAGCATCTCAAAGAGGCACTGAGTTTTTAATAATAGCGTTTGTTCTACAGGGCTCTCTTCATAGTGTATATTAAGGATACTGAGCCTTTTTAAAAATGTTATTTTAAGGGATAAATGTGATATCCCTGGAAATGCAACTGGTTTTTCATATTGTCTATGTATCCTGGTACTTTACTGAGTTTATTCAATCAGTTCACTAGCTCAGTCGTGTCTGACTCTTTGCGACCCTGTGAACTGCAGTATGCCAGGCCTCCCTCTCCATCACCAACTCCCAGAGTTCACTCAAACTCTTCTCCATCGAGTTGGTGATGCCATCCAGCCATCTCATCCTCTGTCGTGCCCTTCTCCTCCTGCCCCCAATCCCTCCCAGCATCAGGGTCTTTTCCAATGAGTCAACTCTTTGCATGAGGTGGCCAAAGTATTGGAGTTTCAGCTTTAGCATCAGTCCTTCCAATGAACACCCAGGACTGATCTCCTTAGGATGGATTAGCTGGATCTCCTTGCAGTCCAAGGGACTCTGAAGAGTCTTCTCCAGCACCACAGTTCAAAAGCATCAGTTCTTCAGCGTTCAGCTTTCTTCACAGTCTAACTCTCACATCCATACATGGTCAGTGGAAAACCATAGCCTTGACTAGAGAGACCTTAGTTGGCAAAGTAATGTCTCTGCTTTTGAATATGCTATCTAGGTTGCTCATAACTTTCCTTCCAAGGAGTAAGCATCTTTTAATTTCATGGCTGCAGTCACCATCTGCAGTGATTTTGGAGCCCCCAAAAATAAAGTCTGACACTGTTTCCCCATCTATTTCCCATGGAGTGATGGAACCAGATGCCATGATGTTCGTTTTCTGAATGGTGAGCTTTAAGCCAACTTTTTCGCTCTCTTCTTTTACTTTCATCAAGAGACTTTTTAGTTCCTCTTCACTTTCTGCCATAAGGGTGGTATCACCTGCATATCTGAAGTTATTGATATTTCTCCCGGCAATCTTGATTCCAGCTTGTGCTTCCTCCAGCCCAGCCTTTCTCATGATGTACTCTGCATAGAAGTTAAATAAGCAGTATGACAATATACAGCGTCAATGTACTCCTTTTCCTATTTGGAACCAGTCTGTTGTTCCATGTCTAGTTCTAACTGTTGCTTCCTGACCTGCATATATGTTTCTCAAGAGGTAGGTCAGGTGGTCTGGTATTCCCATCTCTTTCAGAATTTTCCACAGTTTATTGTGATCCACACAGTCAAAGGCTTTGGCATAGTCAAGAAAGCAGAAATAGATGTTTTTCTGGAACTCTCTTGCTTTTTCTATGATCCAGCGGATGTTGGCAGTTTGACTTCTGGTTCCTCTGCCTTTTCTAAAACTAGCATCTGGAAGTTCACGGTTCACGTATTGCTGAAGCCTGGCTTGGAGAATTTTGAGCATTTCTTTACTAGCATGTGAGATGAGTGCAATTGTGCGGTAGTTTGAGCATTCTTTGGCATTGCCTTTCTTTGGGATTGGAATGAAAACTGACCTTTTCCAATCCTGTGGCCACTGCTGAGTTTTCCAAATTTGCTGGCATATTGAGAGCGGCACTTTCACAGCATCATCTTTCAGGATTTGAAATAGCTCAACTGGAATTCCATCACTTCCACTAGCTTTGTTCGTAGTGATGCGTTCTTAGGTCCACTTGACTTCAGATTCCAGGATGTCTGGCTCTAGGTGAGTGATCACACCATTGTGATGATCTGGGTCGTGAACCTCTTTTGGTACATTTCTGTGTATTCTTACCACCTCTTCTTAATATCTTCTGCTTCTGTTACGTCCAGACCATTTCTGTCCTTTATTGGGCCCATAAACTCAATAATGAACTGAGTTTATTAGTTCCTGCGTTTGTATTCGTGTGTGTGTGTGTGTGTGTGTGTGTGTGTGATCTTTAGAGTTTTCTCTGTAGTAGAAATATATATATAGTTTCTTGCTTAATGGCTCCAGCTAGAGCTTCCAGTGCCATGCTGAATAAAAGTGGTGAAAGTAGTTGTTCATGCCTGTTCGGACCAAATTTTGTCAAGTTTTTTGCTGCCTCAGTTGAGGTGATCATGTGCTTTTTTTCTCTTTCATTCTTTTAATATGGCTTATTACAGTGATTGGTTTCTTTGTGTGTTGAGCCATCCCTTGCATTCTCAGGATAACTCTCACTTGCTCATGATGTTTAATCCTTTTAAGATGCTGTTGAGTTGTTTACGAGTATTGTGTTGAGGTTGTTTGCACTGGTGTTTTTAAAGACTGTTGATCTAACTTTCATCGTGTCTTTGTCAAATTTTGCTATCATGGTATTGTTCATCTCATAGAATGAGCTCAGAAGACTTCCCTTCACTTTAGTTTTTCGGAAAAGTTTGGAAAGATTGGTGTTACTTCTTTAAATGTTTGGTAGATTCACCAGTGAAACCATCAGATCCAGAATTTTTTTATTTTTGAGAGATTTTTGGTTACTGGTTCTGTCTCCTTACTGCTGCTGCTGCTGCTAAGTCGCTTCAGTCCTGTCTGAGTCTGTGCGACCCCATAGACGGCAGCCCGCCAGGTCCTCTGTCCACGGAGTTCTGCAGGCAAGAACACTGGAGTGGGTTGCCATTTCCTTCTCCCATCTCTTTCCTAGTTAAGGTTCGTTCACATCACCTATTCGGGTGGCTCAGTCGTGGCAGGTTTTGTGTTTCTCAGAGTTTGTCTGTTTTCTCGAGTGCTTCCATTTGTGGCCTGAAATTGCCCCTGGCACTCTTTCACAGTGCTTTTTATTTCTCTCAGATCAGTAGTGGTGTTACGACTTTTGTTTCTGACTTAGTAATTTGAGTCTAATCACTTTTAGTCTATTTAAAGGTTTTTCATCTCTTGCACTGTTTGAAGAACCTACTTTTGGTTTCTTCCATTTTTCTCTCTTGTTTTGCTCTTTCTTTGTTTATCTCTCTTCTAATATGGCAACGAAACCATAATAAATATTTATTATTTACTTCCTTCTGCTAGCCTTGGATTTATTTCTTTTTCTGATTCCTTAACTTGTAAACTTAGTTTGAACTTTCAGAGGTACCATTTCTTAATGTAAACATTTATAGGTGTAAATTTCCCTTTGGCACTAAATCCCATAAGTTTTGATATGTTATATTTTCATTCCCGCTTGTCAAGCTAGTTTTAATCACTCTGATTTCTGCTTTGAACGATCGGTTGATTTAAAACACACTGTTTAATTTTCACAGTTGCGTGGATTTTCAATTTTCCTTTTGGTAATGATTTCTAACTTCTTCCTAGTGTGGTCAAATGATATACTTTGTGTAATATCTACCTTTTAAAATCTACTTAAAATTAATTTGTAGCATAAAATAAACATAGTAGTATTTGTTAAATAATTAATTATGTTTGAGTAACATTGTTTTGTTGTTATAGCCTAGCATATGGTCTATCCTGGAGAATATCCCATGTGCTGTTGGGAAGACTGTATAGTCTGTTGTTGTTGGCTAGAGTGCTTTGTATGTATCTGTGAGATCTGGTGTTTTCTTATTAAGGTCCCCTGTTTATCTTCTGTGTAGTCGTTCTGTCCGTTACTGTGAGTGAGGTACTACAGTCTCCAACTAGTACTGGAGAAACTCGTATCACGCAGGAATGTGTGTTTGCCCTTCCGCTCTGAAATTTCTTGCTTCAGGTATTCTGATGGCCTGTCATTAGGTGCGTAAATGTTTGCAACTGTTCTGTCTTCTTGCAGTAGTGAACCCTTGTTAATATAAAATTTCCTTCTTTGTCTCTTGTATCCATTTTTTTTTTTTTTTTTGCAGTCCGTTTTGTCAGGTTTTAGTATAGCTCCTCAGCTGTGTTATGGTTGCTGATACTTTTCCCAGGCTTTAATTCTCACCCGTTTCATTCTCAGTCTCCTGCAGACAGGATTTGGTTGGAGCAAGGAGGAGCCTATTTCTGTTTTTGCGCTGTCTGTTTTCTAAAAACTTTATAGCTTTTTCCCTCGTCCCTCATTTCCTGCATTACTGTCTTCTTTTTGTGTAGTTGATTTTTGTAGTGAAATATTTAAATTCCTGTCTTATTTCTTTTTATGTATATATCGTACAGCTGTATTATTTGTTGTTACCCTTGGAAATTACATTTAACACTGTACGTGGAAATTCCCTGGTAGTCCAGGAGTTCGGACTCTTCACCCCCACTGCAGGGGGCACAGGCTCGATCCCTGATTGGGGAGCTAAGATCCAAGCTGTGAATCCAATAAGATTCATAGTGTGACCAAAACAAAGCAAAACAAAAAACTTTGTATAGTTACAACACTCCAGGTTGTTGAATTCTAAATTTGATAAATTACAAAATCAGACCTTTACTGCCCCATACTCGCCCCTTTTCGGTTGTTGATATCATACTGCTGTCTTCACAATTAATTGTAATACTAGCTTCTACTTTAATAATCTATTTATTTTATAATTTAGTCTTTTAAATCACGTAGAAAACAAAATTTGTAGTTGCAAGCCACTGTTTGAGTAGTGCTAGAGTGAGTGAGAGAGAGTTAAGTCGCTCAGTCCTGTCCGACTCTTTGTGACCCCGTGGACTGTAGCCTACCAGGCTTCTCTGTCCATGGGATTCTCCAGGCAAGAATACTGGAGTGGGTTACCATTTCCTTCTCCAGGGGATCTTCCCTACCCAGGGATCGAACCCGGGTCTCCTGCATCGGAGGCAGATGCTTTAACCTCTGAGCCACCAGGGAAGCCCACAGTAGTGCTAGCTTTTATAATTGCTTTTATATTTACCTTTGCTGAGTTTCTGTGTCTTTTTTTATACATGAGACTTTGAGGCCTTTCATGCCCTTTTCAGTACTCCTGTCACGCCTCTTCTTGAGTGTGGAGTGGTCACAAACTTCTTAAGTTTAATTCTGGGAATGTCTTAAATTCTCCCTCATTTTTGATGCTCAGTTTTGCTGAATAGAGGGGTTTTGGTTGAGTTTTTTTTTTTTTTTTGAAATTATATCAGTAACTTTCTTCTGGACTCAATTTCTAATGACAAAACTGCTGATGACCTTATTTATGATGCTTGGCATACGATGTTTCTCTTCTCGCTCGCAGTTTTCAGTATTCTTTGTTTTTTGAAAGTTTGATTATTATGGCTTTGTGCAGGTCTCTTTGTATTCATCTTACTTAGAATTTCGAGCTTTTGACATAGTTCTGTTCAAGTCTTTTATGGAATTTGGGAGGTTCTCAGCTGTTATTTCTGTAAGAATCCTCTCTGTCTCTTCTCTGAGCGTCCCACAGTGTATCTGTTGCCCTCCTTGTTGGCGTCCCACGGTGTCCTTAGGCTTCATCCGTTTTTCTTCAGTCTTTTTTCTTTCTCAGAGTCAGTAATTTCTGTTCCCCTGTATCAGTTCTACTAATTCTTTCTTCTCAAACACGCCTTCAGTTTTTCTAGTGACTTTTTCTTTTCCATTAATGTCAGTTTCAGCTCAAGAATTTACTTTTGGGTTCTTTTTAGTTTTCTGTCTCTAACTGATATTTCCTCGGGTTCACATATTGTTCTCTAGACTTTCCGCATTTCTTCCTTTAGTTCTTTGTCCATCTTAACGACTGTTATTTCTTCCCAGTTTCACTGAGGCTGCAGATCCATGGGCCCAAGGTGGGGGCCGCCCTGTGGGGCAGAGACGAAGCCAGTGAAAGGCTGTGTCTGACTGGCCTTCGTGGGGACGGGTTGCCGCCTGGCCTTGCTTCCTGTGGCAGGTGACAGCGTGTGTGCACAGCGCTTCAGCAGGTTGTTTCGTCACAGTCGTGCTTCTGGGAAAAGCTGGCAGAGGAAAGGTTTGATGATGCCACCCCACGTGTGATGCACCAAGGGCAGGGTGGATTCTTTCTGGATATTATAGTCTGAGAGAGCTCGGCCCCCTCAGCTGTCTGTCTGCAGAAGTCAGACTCTGTTGGAGAGGCAGGACTCCCCGTGTCTTGGATTTTGACTTTAACCTCTTGCATCGTGACGCTCGGCTTGACCTCAGGAGTGATGGTCTTGTCCATCAGGGTCTTAACAGAGATCTGCATCTATGGGTCAGCTGTCTGGCTGCTTTGTTGACAAAAAGTGGGGTGGCAGAACCAGCACCCACTTATGTCCAGAGAGCAGCCTCACAAGACACCCCTTTAAGGCCTTTGTTCCATGGATCTCTCATAAGGTCTCCTTCAGAAAAAAAAGCTCTTTTCATTTATCGTTCCATCTTTCCATTATATCTTTTCCATATGAGACATAGATTCTTTTTCTGTTTCTTTGTATGCCTTGTGACTTTTTGTGGAATCCATATATGAAATCTAACAATGTGGTGACTCTGAAAACCAGATTGGCCCCTCTTTACTTTGATTTTGTTTTGATTATTGTGTGGCGTCTCAGCGCTGACTCAGGTCTTTTCTGAGCCTTTCTCTGGGCGTGCACAGTCGCTTTCCAATTTTTTTTTCCACATGGCAGTTATTTTAGAATATCCAAGTATTTAATGTCCAGCTTCTGCTAGTGGCTTCCCTGACAGCTCAGCTGGTAAAGAATCCACCTGCAATGCAGGAAACCTTGGTTCAATTCCTGGGTTGGGAAGATCTGCTGGAGAAAGGGTAGGCTACCCACTCCAGTATTCTTGGGCTTCCCTTGTGGCTCAGCTGGTAAAAATCTGCCTGCAGTGTGGGAGACCTGGGTTGGGAAGATCCCCTGGAGAAGGGAAAGGCTACCTACTCCAGTATTCAGGCCTGGAGAATTCCATGGGGTTGCAAAGAGTAGGACATGACTGAGCCACTTTCGCTTACACTTCTGCTAGTGGGGAAAAAATAGGTGAAGGAGGCAGCAAAGGGTGCTGGATTTCAAATCTCTTGGAAATTATTTGGCCATTGTTGAAGGAGCTTGAAGAAGCTGGCCAAGGTGTGACGACAGTGGCTGCCGTCTCTTTTTGCTCCTCTGGGATCAGAAGCAGCAGTGATAAGAGCGTAACTGCCTGCTCCTTGGAGGGCAGGCCCCTTTTTGCCTGCCCTAGCTCCCACAGGCTGCTTATAAGCTGCTCCAGCAGTGTGTGCACGGAGGGCTGCTGAGGTGGGGGGGTGGGGAGCTGCCACTGTGCTGAGAGCTCAGATTGACCGACATTAAGGTCACTTACCTGTCCAGTCTTCTCCTCCAAATTGCAAGCCATGAAGAGACTCTAGATTTCCGAAAAGTGGAAATCTGTCAGATTCTATCGGTGAATCTGTTGTCAAGGTGGGGAGACAGCTTCCTGTTGCCACCTGTTTTGCCGTCATCCCAGAGTCCTTTACTTAACGTGTTACAATGTAGATATCAGTGCATTAACCCTTGGGAAAAGTCATCTGGAAGTGGGCACAGGCAGATACACTGGGTAGTTTTTAACTTGATCAAGTAAAAATAGTGGGAGATGCAGTGTATAGATAGAAAGAGGCTGCTAGGCGCTAGGAGACTCAGGAAGTTGTAGACTTCTTGAGAAACACAATATATAGAGAGGTGTCAAAACAAAATAGTAAGTCAAAAGCACCAAATAGATCATTTTGTGCTCTTTTCCATGAGAGTCCAGGAGAAGAATGTAGTATGAATTTAAATGATCAGAGAAGATTTCATTGAGTAGTGTTGCTAAACCACTTTACTGCTAGAAAGATAGAGGCATACCTTGGAGATAACCGCAGGTTCACTTCCAGGCCATTGCAGTAAGCAGATCAGATGAGTTTTTTCCATGTGTTTACACTAGTCTGTTAATTGTACAGTAGCATTATCTATGAAAAAATGTACATACCTTAATTTCAGAATACTTTGTTACCAAAAAGTACTAACCATAATCTGAGCCCCAGAGAGTCATAGTAGTAATAAGAAAGACACTAATCATAGGTCACCCAACAAATATAATAATAGTAATAAAGTGTGAAATCTCTGAGATTACCAAAATGTGACAGAGAGACACGAAGTGAGCAAACACTGTTGGAAAAATGAACACAAATAGATTTTTCGATGCAGGATTGCCACACACCTTCAGTTTGAACAGCAGTGAAATGAGGTATGCCTGTATGTTGAATAGTAATACTCTAAAGACTATTAATAAGAACTAAAACTTACCTAGTGCTCACTGTGCCAGATGCTAACTCATAGAATTCTTAAAACAGTCTCATGAGATCTGTACTATTGTCTCCTTTTTCATATATGAGGAAACTGAAGAAGTGAGCTTTAATGGGCTTTCCCAAGCCCAGGCAACAAGTCGGTCTGGGGGCTGGAGCTTGAACCCAGGTGGGCATCTGTGCACGTGCCGCTAGAGCAGCGTATGAGTAGCCTGTGGGAACTAGGGTGGGCGAAATCCAAGCTCCAGGGCCTCATCTGTCTCTTCAGTTCTTATGAACTAGAAAGGTGTGAGCAAAAGCATAGATGTGGATATGTGATGCTTTCCAGATATGGCCAGGATACCAGACAGCAATGCAGAGTGATTTAGACACTTTGCTGTGGGCCAATGTGTATTTATTCAGATGCAGAAACTTTGATTTGGTTAAGTTGCAGATTTAGTAAGCGTTTCTGTTATATTTTGTGTAAGGAACTCTCTGCAATTACTCTAGTGCAGAAAAACAGCCATGTGAAATTGTTTTCATGATTATGTTCACCTTGTAACTTTTCTTTTCTTGTTTAGTTATTACTTAATCGGGACAAGTATTTCTCATTGTGAGATTACTGGAGATAGTGTGGGCTGGAGTGATTATCCTCCAATGTGTGAAAGTGAGTATGTTGTTGGGATGTAGAGCAGCACTTCTCAAACTTCTGGCCTCAGGACTCCTTGATACCTTCAAGTGAACATAGACACCAGTGAGCTCTTGTTTATATGGGTTATGTCTGTTGTCATAACAACAATGTATATAGACATAACCCATATAATGTTATGGGTTATGCTGTGTTAATTCTAATATATTGAATTAATCCTGAAAAGTTTTCAAAATAATTATTTATTAATTCATTTTTAAGAAGAATCAATGTGTACCTATTAGTATATAACACATATTTAATGAAAAAAAAGCATTCTAAAACAAATAATGGTTTTGTTTTGCATTTTTGCAAATTTCTTCAATGTTTGGCTTTAAGGAAAACATCAGGATATAGTCACTTGAAAAATCACACAATTTATAGCCTCTGAAAAATTTCACAATACACTTGTAAGGATGAAAGTGAAAATGACAGTAATAATTGGTATTAATGTGAAGAACTGACTTAGCAAACAGATACATTTACAAATTTTGAAGCATTTCTCAACTAGCACTGAGTTCTGTCTTTAATCATGATCATATTATACCTTTGAATTGTCAGCATCTCTTATGATGAGAACAAAACTTAGTTTGGCCTTGCAGGTAAATGTTTGTATCTCATGTAGATAGTTCATGACTTTAAGAAAATGGTTTTATTCTGGAAATTCATTTGTAGATTAATAACTTGAATTTAGATAATATACTTTCTCATAAAAAGCTTCTAAATGGATAGTAGAGTCACAACTCGCATATAGCGGTCATATGGTAATGAATTTATTGAAGGCAATTCATAGGACTTTCTTTACTAATGCTGTTTAATCCTTTACCCTTCCCTTTAGCCTTTCATGTTCTCTCTTTTTTTTTCTCCCTTTTAAGAGATTTTGTGTAAACCACCTGGAGAAATTCCAAATGGAAAATACACCAATAGCCACAAGGACGCATTTGAATACAATGAAGTAGTAACTTATAGTTGTGATCCTTCAAATGGACCAGATGAATATTCACTTATTGGAGAGAGCAAGCTTATTTGTGTTGGAAATGATGAATGGAGTAGTCAACCTCCTCAGTGTAAAGGTAATAATATTTCTATTTATTTCCTTCTTAATTTGTAAATACTGTTGAAACTTTGTAAATAGTTTTACCTATATGTAAAAACAGTCATATGTGCTTGAGTCTCCTGTTAAGTTGGTTTCTAATTTGATTTAATATCAGTCAAACCAAATAAAAACTAGTTGTAGAGTTTCCAGCCTCTCACCCGGCAGGTTCTTGGCATTCCAATTGATACATTGCAAACTGTTGTGTATTTGCATGAGTTAAGACTGTTTTCCATGAAAGCATCAAAAATTCAACACACTTTTTCCTAAGTGTTGTCTTGTATTACAAGAAGTATAACAGTGTGGCTGCAGGAAATGGTAGTGTAAATTGTAAGAGATGTAAATTGTCTCAGATATGATTGATAAATGCTTGGGAAAATCTTTTTAAAAGAATATTTGAGGTGTTAGAGCTTGATCGCAGGGAGACACTGGAGGGATTTTTCCTCTTGAAAGAAAGGATCCACTGAATAATAGCAAAATATTTTTTCAAGTGAAGAGAGACCATTCTTATTACCATATTCTAGGCAATAAGAAAATTTTTACGTATCTTGAAGAACTGAAATCATTTGGAGTACATTATCTGATCAAAAATGGGGTGAATAAATAAATCAAAACATAATCTAGAATATCCCCAAATATTTGATGATTATGCAAGACACTTAAAATTAATAAATCAAAGACAAAATAACAAAGGAAATTAGAATTTCTTTAAGCATAGTAAAAATAAGACACAAAATATCAGAACTTGTTGGGTACAACAGAAACATTGCTTCAAAAGATATTTAAAGCATGAAGTACTTATATTAGAAAATGAGAAAGGTCTCAAATCAATAACCTAAACTTCCACATTAAGAAACTGAAAAAGAGTAAATAAAAATAGGAAATAATGAAGACAGAGAAAAAGCAATGAAATTGGAAAGAGAAATAATATAGAGACAGTCAAGAAATCAACGCCTGCTTCTTGTAAAAGATCAGTAGAACTGATAAACCTGTATGCAGTTTGACAGAAAACAGAAGATACGGATTACCGGTGTCACAAGTGAAAAAAGATGTCACGAAATATACTGTAGACATTTAAATGACAATAAAGGAATAAAACAAACAACTTTATGCCTGTAAGTATAACAGGTTAAACCTTTCTCTCATGCAGACTTTATCTTTTGTTATTATGGTATATCATGTCATATCACATGGTATATCATGTGGACTGATTTGCTTATGTTGAACCATCTTTGTGTAGAAAGAATTTTGTCACATGAGTCAACGTCCATTCATGATAAAAACTCACCAAGTTGAGTACAGCAAGAACATAATAAAGGTCATTTACAACAAGCCCACAGATAATGTAATACTCAAAGGTGAAAAGTGAAAGCCTTCCTGAAATTCAATAACAAGACAAGGATGCCCACTCACCATTTCTATTCAGCATAGTATTGGAGGTCCTAGCCACAGCAGTCAGAAAAGAAAAAGAAATAAATTTATCCAAAATAGGAAGGAGTAAGTAAAACTGTCACTATTTACAGATGACATCATACTCTAGATAGAGAATGCTAAAGTCTTCATAAAAGCTCTAGGTCAGTCACTCAGTTGTGTCCAGCTCTTTGCAACCCCACAGACTGCAGCATGCCAGGCTTCCCTGTCCATCACCATCTCTTGGAGCTTGCTCAAGGTCATGTCCATCAAGTTGGTGATGCCTTCCAACCGTCTCATCCTCTGTCATCCCCTTCTCCTCCTGCCTTCAATCTTTCCCAGCATCAAGGTCTTTTCCAGTGAGTCAATTCTTTGCATTAGATGGCCAAAGTGTACAGTTTCAGCTTCAGCATCAGTCCTTCCAATGAATATTCAGGACTGATTTCCTTTAGGATTGACTGGTTTGATCTCCTTGCAGTCCACAGTATTCTCAAGAGTCTTGTCCAATACCACAATTCAAAAGTATCAATTCTTCAGCACTCGTCCAGCTCTCACATCCATACATGACCACTGGAAAAACTGTAACTTTGACTAGACAGACTTTTGTTGGCAGTAATGTCTCTGCTTTTTCATATGCTGTCTAGGTTGGTTATAAAAGCTACTGGAAGAACTTAATATATGAATTCAGCAAGGTAGGAGGATACAAGATGAACATGGAGAAATCTGTTGTGTTTCTTTACCCAAATAATGAAATGCCACACCAAGTTAAAAACAAAGAAAAGAATTCCACTTAAAATTGTATCCAAAATAAATAAAAAGCACCTAAAATTGACCTAACCAAGAAACTGGAAGACCTATATAGTGAAAACTGTAAAATATCAGTAAAGGAATCTGAACAATTTTTAAAGAAATGGAGAAATACACTATGTTGTTGGATCTTGGATTGGATGAATTAATATTGCTAAAATGACCATATTACCCAAAGCAATCTACAGATTTAATGCAATTGCTTTCAAAATACCTATAACATTTTTCATAGAACTAGAACAAATAATCCTAAAATTTATATGGAAAAGATCCAAAATTGCCAAAGCAATCCTGAGAGAAAGGAAAAAAGCTCTAGGTATATCCTTTCCTTAACTTCAGGTTGTACTGCAAAGCTACTGTCATCAAAGCAGTGTGATACTTGGCACAAAAACTGTGGATCAATGAACAGAATAGAGAGCCCAGAAATAAATCCATACACCTATGATCAGTTAACCTACGACAAAGAAGGCAAAAATATACAATGAAGAAAAGACAGTCTCTTCAACAAGTGGTGCTTCAGAAGCTGGACAGCTACATCTGATACAATGAAATTAGATAGAGCCATATACAGAAATAAATTGTACATACAAAACAAACTCGAATGGTATAACCACCTAAGGGCAAAACAGGACACCATAAAACTCAGAATTGTAGCAATATTTTCTTTAAGTCAGTTTGCCAAGGCAAAAAAAAAAAAGGAGGAGGGGGGAATAAATGGCACATAATCAAATTTAAAAGCTTTAACACAGCGTGGGAAACAGTCAACAGAACCAAAAGACAGCCTATGGAATGAGAGAAAATATTTGCAAATGATGCAAATGAAAAGAGGCTAATATCCAGAATTCACAAACACCTCATGTAAGTCAGTATTGAAAAAACAACACAATTAAAAAATGGGCAGACCTGAATCAACATTTCTCCAAAGGAGACATACAGATGGCCTACATGTACTGAAAAGATGCTCAGCATCATAAATGATTAGAGAAATGCAAATCAGAAACACAAGTGTCACCAGTCTTCAGAGTAGCTATCATCAAAAAGTCTATAAGTAATAAATGTTATGGGGATGTGAAGAAAAGAGAACCCTCCTAAACTGTTGGTGGGATTGTCAAGTGGTACAGCTTGTAAAGAAAGCAGTCTGGAGGTTCCTTAAAAAACTAAGAACTATGATCTGCAGACTCACTCCTGAGTATACATGTGAAAAAAACAGTCTCTAATTCAAAAAGGTACATTTACCCCAGTGTTCATAACATCACTGTTTACATTAGCTAAGACAAATAACTCAAGTGCCCATCAGCAGGTGATTGGATTAAAATGTTTTGTGTTTTTGTGTGTGTATATTGGCATATTGGTTTTTAAAAAAGAGTAAAATACATTTCAGTAACATGGATGGACTTAGAGAATATTATACTCAGTGAAATAAGTGAGATTAAAAATACACACAAATATTAATGATATCACTTGAATGTGGAATCAAAAAATAATACAAATGATTCTACATATAAAATAGAAAACAGACTCCGATGTAGAAAACAGACTTATAGTTACCAGTGGGAAGAGGGGGAGGGGGCAGTGAGTGAGAAGCACGGGATAATTAACAGATACAAACTGCTATACCTGAGATAAATAAGCAACAGGTATTTAGCAACATGGATGGACTTAGAGAATATTGTCCTTAGTGAATTAAGTCAGATATAGAAAGACAAATACTATATGATATCACTTGAATGTGGAATAAAAAAATATGAGTGATACTACAAAACAACAGACTCAGATGAAGTAGATAAATGTATAGTTACCAAAGGGATTAGGTAGGGACAACAAATCAGGAGTATAGGATTAACAGATATAAACTACTACACCTAAAATAAGCAACAAGTATTTTACCATATAGTACAGGGAATTATCTGGAGTTTCCCTGGTGGCTCAGTATAAAGAATCCATCTACCAGTGCTGGAGACATAGGAGACATGGGTTGGGAAGATCCCCTGAAGGAGGAAATGGCAGCCTACTCCAGCATGCTTGCCTGTAATAATCCCATGGGAAAAGGACACTGGTGGGCTACAGTCCATGGGGTACAAAGGGCCAGACACGACTGAGCAACTGAGCATGCACGCACAGAGAATTATATCCAGTATCTTGTAATAATCTGTAATGGAATATAATCTGGGAAAAAAACAAGTAAACAAAAAAACAAATCACTATGCTGTACACCTGAAACTAACCCAAGATAGCAGATCAATTATATTCAATAAATATTTTTCCAAAACCTCATGAAATGTAGTGCAGGCCCCGTGTCCTCACTAGGGTATTATTATACCAAACATTTAAGGAATAAATAGGAGCAGCCCTATACAAAGTCTTCAAGAAAATTAAAGAGATGGGAATACTTCTTAATTTATTTCATGAGAACAGTGTTGCTCTGATACCAAAACCAGACAGAAACACTGCAAGAGAAGTGTTATACAGGATCCAAAGTGGGCATAGAACTGGAACTTTTAAACAAAATATTAGTATATCAAATCCTTTCTTAAAAAACAAGAGTACATCATAATCAAATGAAGTTTATTCTATGAACGCATGAATGATTCAAATTTTAAAATCAGTGTAATTTACCATATCAAGAAACTCTGAAGGAAAAAAAAAAACGACCACCTTAATAGATGCAGAGAAAAAAACATATGACAAAATTCATCATATTGTCATTATAAAACAGCAAATGAGGAATATAAGGGAACTGCCTGAAGCTGACAAAAGGCAGCTATAAAAATTCCCCAGCTAATATTATAATTAATAGTAAAAGAGTGGTTATGTTTATCTAAGGTAGGAACAAGACAAAAATGTCTTCTGTTAAAACACTACTCAACCTTGTATTTGGAGTTCTTAGTAGAACAAGCCATACATATTGAAGAGTAAGAAATAATATAGACTTTATTCAGTTACAACAAGATTGCTTTTGTAGAAAGCTTGAAAGACTGAAGTTTTAGCAGGATCAGCACACAGATAACCATACATCCATATGCTAGTAAAACACCAATAGAAATGGAAAATTTTCAAATACTATTTACACCAGCTTGAAAACCCAAAATACTTGCGTGTAAATCTAGTAGCAACGTGAAATATTTAAATGGTAAAAATAACTAAACCTAAGAAATTAAACAAGACTTTAACAAATAGAGAAAATTCAGTGATTATGGGTTAGAAAATACAATATAATAAAGATGCGATCTTCTATGATTGATCTATAAATTCAGCACAATCCCATAAAATCCCAGCAGAACTTGACAAAAAGATTGTAAAATTTATTTAGAAAAATGAAAGAATTAGAATTGTCAATAGAAATTTGGAAGAAAAAGTCCTCTCATTCTACCTGCTGTCAAGTCTTCTGATAAACACTACTGTGAGGACTAGAATCAAGACAGTGCAGAATTGGTGAAAGGACGACCGTGTAGAGCATAGAACAGTGGTGTCCAGAAATACAGCCTTTCAAAAAACAAAACAAACCCTCAGCACTATGTTAGCACCATTTGCAAATATTTACTCACAGTGAACCAAACACTTAAATGTGAAATCTAAAACCTGTCTGCTTTAGCACATAGGAAATCTTTGTGCCTTAGTCAAAGGCACAAATAAAACTGTTAAACACGACTCTAAAACCATGATTCTTTAAAGAAGAAATGTTAATATACTGGACTTAGTAAAACTTGAAACTTCTACTTCAAATACACTAGTAAAAGAAGGAATCAAACGAGCCATGAATTGGGAGGAAGCATTTGCAAAGCACACATCTGCTAATGGGCTTGTGTCCACGGTACATGAGTAACTCTCAAAACACAATCAGAAAACAACCCAGTGTTTTAAAATGGGCAACATGAATATGCCTATTGCACCAAAGAAAATATATGGATCCCCAAATACTTAGAAAGTTGTTCAGTGTCGTAGGAAATTACAGAATAGAGTTTAAAACGACAATGAGATGTCAGTAAACAGCTATTAGAATAGCTGAACAAAACCCCCAAAACTAAAGACTAACAATACAGTTAATAGGCAAGAATATACAGCAGTTGGAACTCTTAAGGCATTGCTGGTAAGAATACAGAGTGATATGAATATTATGGAAGACAGTTTGGCAATCCCTTATAAGGTTAAATATACACTTACCCTGCAACTCAGCAATATAAGTAAAAAGATGTATGTTTATTTAGAAACCTGCATGAGAATACTCAAAGCAGCGTTAGTCAGAATCATTCCACACTGGCATTAACTCACATGTCCTTCAGTTTGTAATGGATGAACAGCCTAATCTGTATCCATGCAAAGGAATAATACTCTACAATAAAAAGAAGTGAGTTCCTGAATCATGCAACAAAAGAATCTCCAATGCATTACACTAAGTAAAATATCCATACTCAGAGGCTGTGATTCCATTAGGACATTGTGGGAGAGCAGCAGGATCAGGCAGGAAACGGATGAATGCTTGGCTGGGTGAGGAAGGTGGTTGAGAACTGGAGGGTGGATACAAAGTGACATAAAGTATTTGGAGATAATGGAATTTTTGTAATTGTGTTGGTAATTACATGATTATTTTGATTTATGAAAACTGATACAGTTGTACACCTTAGAAAAGGGTGAGATATACTGTATGCACTTTGTATCTACTAAACCTAACTGACAAGAAAATCATGAGGTGCAATTAGGAGCATATTGGCCCAACAGTGAAAGAAAATCAGGGAACCTGGAGGCAGGGCAATAGAAATCTAGCATGGTTTGAAAAGAAAGATTAAAACAAGAAACAAAGACGGACACCTTTGGGAGAAAAAGCAAACAGTTGAACATACGTCTGATTGGAGCTTCAGAAGAGAGAACAACGCAGGGAATCATTACAGAAATACTGGCTGAAAATTATGTAAATTCGATCCCAAACAACAGCCCCACATATCTGGGAAATTCACTGCCCTTAGCAGAATAAATTTTAAAAATTTACCGAGAAACCTCCAGTTAAGCTAGGCACAGCATTTTAGAACTACTGGAAACAAAAGAAGCAGTAGCCGACGAGAGGGAGAAACAGACCTACAGACCAGAAGCCTGTCTCCTTTTTCTCCCCACCCCAAGGTAAGAGTGGCAGCTGACTTTTGTGGACTACGGACACTAAAAGACAATTTCTGCTGCTATGCTGAAAGAAAAACAAAAATCAAAAAAGCAACAACACTTAAGTAGAATGCTGTGCGAAGAATTTGTCATTAGTCAACCTGGATTATCCTGGAGGAGGGAAAGGCTACTCACTCCAGGATTCTGGCCTGGAGAATTCCATGGACTGTATAGACCATGGGGTCGTCAAGAGTTGGACTCAACTGAGCAACTTTAACAACCTGGATTATAAGAATCAATAAGGAAGTTCTTCTGGCTGAAGAGAAATGATACCCGACGGAAATTCAGACCCAAAGAAAGGGAGAAAGAGCACTCTTTTGGTTTAAAAGGCTGTATATTATCTGCCTCTTATCTGTCATTCAGATTTAATCTCCTAAGATGTTCTCTTGAACTCACTACTCAGGCAAGTGTTTTCTTGATCCCCACCCCCCCAATTCTGCCAAACCCATTAATGGATACTAAAGTCAACTAAGAGAGTCAGGATGAGTACTTTTGTGTGTGTGTGTGTGTGTGTGTGTGTAATAAAGTTTTATTAAAGTATAAAGGAGATAGAGAAAGCTTCTGACATAGGCATCAGAAGGGGGTAGAAAGAGTACCCGCTTGTTAGTTTTAGCAATGAGTTTATATATTCTCCAACTAATCCAAAGAAGGTCTGGAGTTGTAAAGACCTTGCCAGACCTACTCCCATAATTTACATTTTAAGATAACAGAATTAGCCAGAAGGTTTAATCCAGAGACTGTCCTCAGGCAGAATACATTGCTGTTATATAATCCTTATAAAGAGAAGGTTTAATCCAGAGACTCTCCTCAGGCAGAATACATTGTTATATAATCCTAAGGAATGTAGAGAAATAAGTTTGTCCTTTCTTCCTCCTTGAGAATTCCAGACCCCTCTCTCCTTGGGGACCCCTAGACTTCTTATCAACCTGCCTAGGAAATGACTCTCTCATTCCCCCTTTTCTTTTAGGAGAATTATGTTGCCTAGGGAAAGGGGGCATCGTTTTGCGTTCCATAACTGCTTCCGAGCTGAGAAGGGGCGTTGTCCCTAAATTGGGGAGGCAACATATTCTCCTAATCCTCATATTGAGGATACCTGATCCAGGGGCCCCAAGTAGTAGTTGGAGGAAGTTGCAGCAGTAGCAGGAGTTTGAGCAGCCATTTGTAACTTAAAAGCTTTCATGCGGCTAGAAACAGTTATACAGTTATACAGTTACAGATGTAAGGCAACATGAGTGAAGTAGAATGGGACATACTAAGCACATTGATGTGAAGGCTGAGTATTACTCCTAAGATTATCTCAGACCTGTTGGTTTATATCCTGGTTGACAGCATAAAATATGCTTCTTGATCTCTGGCTGCAGCCCAGAGTGTTTGGAAAACACGGCCCTAACTCCACAGACCTTTATTTCTTGAACATCCTAACTTTTCTGTACGCTGTTGCCTCCTGAAAGCTTTCTTTCTCATATCTAGGCATGGCTAGCTTCTTTGCAACTTAAACTTGAGCTCAAAGGTTACCTTCTCAGAAAAGCTTTTGCTACTTTTCTAAAATAGCAAGGTAAATAATTAGTGTCAGAATGATCTTAAAAAAATCCTCAAACGGAAGAAAATTACTTTTGACCTTACCCTGAGTTTGTATCTGGTAGTCAGACGGCTCTCAAAACTTGTCAGTAATGGTAAGAAAATGTAGAGAAGCAAATGAGCTATGACAGTCTGTTCTAGGTGTTTAAAAAAAAAAAAAAATTGCTAGATTTTTCTAGATCTCTGTACCTGGAATTCAGATGCACAAAGGCTTGGGTTCTTTTTCTGTTTTTCCCCAATTAGTATCTTTTCATTTCTTTCCTGTTTCTTACCCCTGGAATCACTTCACACTAGTCTTTCTGGTCCCGTGTGGAAGCGGCTTTCCATTAACTCTGGAATTTCTCGACTTTTCAGTGGTCAGATGTGAATATCCAGCTGTTGAAAATGGAGTGATAGTCTCAGGATTTGGACAAAAATATTACTACAAAGCGACGGTTGTATTTAAATGCAGTGAGGGCTTTACCCTTCGTGGCTACAGTACAGTTGTCTGCGGTGAGAACAGCACTTGGGAGCCTGAGCTGCCGAAGTGTGCTAAAGGTAAAAACGGGCCTCCTTTTGTTTTTGTTCTTTATTCTTTCACGTTGAACATCAATCATGCAGGAAAAACTGGAGAGAAACAGTGTTCCTGTTTAACTGTGTTGTATTCATTTCTATGATAGTTGTATGACTTCAAATTCACAAGAAATCTGCTGCAGCGATTTTCTGTCTTTGTAGGGTCTCAGCATTTCGTGTCCATAACACAGGTATATAAATTTCTCTTGCTAGGCATTCTTAAATGTAAAAATGGAGAGCAGTCATTTTGCAGAGTAAAGTGACACGTAGGGAGCTTTGCCTGAATAAGTCAGGAATGGAAGGCATAATCCATGTGAGTGAACAGACAGCATTGATGCCCGAGTTGTTGACTCAGTCTCCATTATTTTCTTTTCTAGTGTCGATTCCTCCGAGCACCCCCCCGTCCAGTTCCCAGCACCCCCCTCCAGTTCCCAGTGTCTCAGGTTTAGTAACTTCCTACATATATTTTTTCAAAACTCTTTTAAATTCTTAGTGAAGATGCCAGCAGTAACTCCCAGATGTTTGGTCCTATCTGCATTTTTTTTTTATTTTGTTTTCCAGTGCCGACTCGCAGCACCCAACAACCAATTCCCAGTGTCTCAGGTTCAGTAACTTCCTGCTTATATATTTCAAAATCCTTTACATTTCTTGTGATTTTTTTTTCCAAAATCTTTTAAATTCCGATGATTTATACTCATTTATCAATTTTAGTAATGAAATATTCACAGCCTTTTTAGTTCTTAGATTGAGTGATTCTAAAATTATGTGCAGTCTGCAGATATAAGCAGATAGCAAGTTAAGTAAACTTTAAATATGTTTACTTATCTGTAAAATGATTTTAAACATTCCTTCCTTCAGTTCAGTTCAGTTCAGTTCAGTGGCTCAGTTGTGTCCGACTCTTTGCGACCCCATGGACTGCAGCACACCAGGCCTCCCTGTCCATCACCAGCTCCCGGAGTTTACTCAAACTCATGTCCATCGAGTCAGTGATGCCATCCAGCCACCTCATCCTCTGTCGTCCTGTTCTTCTCCTGCCCCCAATCCCTTCCCTCCCAGCATCAGGGTCTTTTCCAATGAGTCAGCTCTTTGCATGAGGTGGCCAAAGTATTGGAGTTTCAGCTTTAGCATCAATCCTTCCAATTTGACCCAGGGCTGATCTCCTTTAGGATGGACTGGTTGGATCTCCTTGCAGTCCAAGGACTCTCAAGAGCCTTCTCCAACACCACAGTGCAAAAGCATCAATTCTTCGGCTTCCTTACTTAGTGATAGTAAATTTAAAGTGGGATTCATTTAAAGCACTTAGCAATAGCCCCTGGTATCTAGAAAGCTCTTAGAAGGCAGCTTGTGCCAGTTACACTCAGATTAGTATTCGTGTAGAGGAAGGTCCACAGATTGTTTTTCAGCATGTGTGTGTTCAGTGTCATCGACACGGATGGTTTATTCATTTTAAAAGTGGTCTCTGGACACCTGCACGGGGTCTTCTGGGTCCAGGACTGTTTCCTTTCCCAGGCTGACCAGCTTGGTTCTTTTGTATAAACTGGGAGATCACTACCGTCTCTAGAATGAGGCTAGCGTTTCTACCACCTCCGTCACTCCCCCAGCTCCTAACGATTGTTGTTTTCCTCTTTACTGAGCGTTTTTTGTTTGTTTTGGATGTTTTTGGTTTTGTTTTTGAGGGGGAAGGGGGAGTTGGCAACAGAAATTAGTGGTATAGCAACTAAAAGGCAGAGAAAGCCCTTGTTTCCTGGAATGAAATGGAGGAATTCTAGCAGGGACTGCTGACCAGCTCCTCTGAGACTTGAATGCGTATTTTGCGATGTTGGAAGGAATTGTTTTCCTAAGTTCAGGGCTGCTATCTCTGGCTTGTATTTAGTTGCGGGAGAAGCTAGAGACCAGAGGAAGGATGGAAGGAGTATCAGTCTGGGCAGACTTTTAAAGAGTTGACATAAGCATTTCATGAAGGATTTATACAGCACTGATACAGTTGAGTGTTTGAAAGAATTCTGAGGACAGATGTACAGTGAAGATAAAACTATGCAGATTATTTTAAAATATCAAAAATCAAAACTCCTCATGAGACTGTCAGTCATTTTCTGTCCTCAGTTAGACAGTATGAAGAAGATCATTCAGTTCAGTTCAGTTCAGCCGCTCAGTCGTGTCTGACTCTGCGATCCCATGAATCGCAGCACGCCAGGCCTCCCTGTCCATCACCAACTCCTGGAGTTCACTCAGACTCACGTCCATCGAGTCAGTGATGCCATCCAGCCATCTCTTCCTCGGTCGTCCCCTTCTCCTCCTGCCCCCAATCCATCCCAGCATCAAAGTCTTTTCCAGTGAGTCAACTTTGACTCACTTTTGCATGAGGTGGCCAAAGTATTGGAGTTTCAGCTTTAGCATCATTCCTTCCAAAGAAATCCCAGGGCTGATCTCCTTCAGAATGGACTGGTTGGATCTCCTTGCAGTCTAAGGGACTTCCAAGAGTCTTCTCCAACACCACAGTTCAAACGCATCAGTTCTTTGGCGCTCAGCCTTCTTCACAGTCCAACTCTCACATCCATACATGGCTACTGGAAAAACCATAGCCTTGATTAGACGGACCTTAGTCGGCAAAGTAAAGATCATTAGCAACATATAATGGTGGTCAAGTAGATCTGACCAAATATGAAAAACTGTAGGCAAAATACTAACTGGAGAAGGATACAAGGTATGCAATAGGGAACTGTATGGATGGTATTTTTTTTTAAAGAACCATATGTTTATTCTGAGCACGTTATTTTTATGGTTTATTATTAACTTCTAGGATTCCCACTATATACAAAGGCACAGTAAATATGCCTATGCAACATTCTTGTGCACTTGGGTAAACGTGTTCAGGTTAACTTTACAGAAGTAGAATTGCAAAATTTAGGGAGTACATGTTTTTTTTCATTTTGAGAAATAATTCATTTTGAGAATCTTTTAAAAAACCAAATATCAAATTTAAATCCATAATTTTTTATGGATAAGGCTGGAGAATTGAATCTAATTTTCTATTCCAGATTCCAAGCCCACTTCTCCAACCATGACTCCAGGACTAACTCATCCAGGTTCAGTGGCTGAGCTTTTTTTCATCTACACTTATTCATTCATGTCCTTCTTTAAATTGTTCTACATAGCTTCTGAAATTTCTTCAGTGTTTGTGGGTTGTACCTTCTTTTTCATACTGATTTTGTTAATTTGGGCCAACTTTTTTCTTGATGAGTGTGGCTAAAGATATATCAATTTTGTTTTTCTTTTCAAAAAACCAGCTCTTAACTTTCATTGATCTTTTTTATTTTTAAAAATTGCTATTTCATTTCTTCCCTCTCTGGTCTTCATGATTTCTTTCCTTCTAACTTTGCCCTTTCTTGTGTGCTTCTTTTTCTGATTGGTTTAGTAGAAGGTTAGGTCATTTGAGATTTTTCTTCTTTCCTGATGTCAGCTTATGTGGCTGTAAACTTCTCTCTTAGAATTGCTTTTTGCTACATCCCATAGATTTTGGATTTGTTTTCTTGTTTTCGTTTTCTCCAGATATTTAAAAATTTCTTTGGTTCAATCAGTGATCCGTTGCTTGTTTAGTAGCATATTGTTTAGCCTCCACAAATGTGCTTTTCTGTTTTCGTTTTAAGTATAATCACATTAATCCATAGGCTTATTCTGACACCACACTAATGATAAATTTGCTTGCTGTACCACAGAATATTGTCCTAGGAAATGTTACTGGACAAGAAGTAGAATGCTCTGGTATTGAATATAAATTTATAATATTTTGATACTACTTTTAATGACAAACATTAATGTAGTTTGTATAAGGAGAATCAAATTATAAGAGTTTTTGTACAAAGTGAAAAAAATCAAAATCTGTGAACTTAGAGGACATTAAGCTCTATTGTTTTTTCTCCTTTTTTTTTAACTTGCATTTTTCCTTTTTCTAGAACATCCCAGCCCTACTGATGCAACACCTCCTAATGATGCTGAGGGTTTAGGTATTGTTTTGTTACTGATTATAACCCTGTGTCATAAGGCCCTAGTTTTCTATGTGGATATATTACCATTATCTATAATTAGAGAAGAAACAACATGTTAAAAATGGGTGATAATTGTTCAATTTGTAGTTGTAAAATTGCACATTTTCAGGAATTTTAAAGGTGCAGATTCCATGACATATTTAAGCGGTACTTCTAGACACATATAGATAATATAGATTTTAGGAGGTTGCTCAACTTAGGATACCTAATAATAAGTTTACTTAAAAAATAATAATATGGCTATACATAGTCTAATGTATATAACATTTAAGTTATTTTCCGTGTAATAGTTTTACTTTGTAATGGCAATTTGTAGATGAATTTTCTTTCTGTTCCCACCTTGTAAACACAAGCCTTAAAGTACTATTAGTTGGGTTAGTTTTTCTATACAAGGGTGGCACACGCAGTATGTGTGAAAGAACTTGATGGAAGTGTAGTTGTGACAGTTAAATGAAATATAAAGATTTACTGATAAGGGAATGAAGAAAAATAGTTCACTTTTCTTTGCATTAGACTAGTTTAGTCTTTTTATAAAGCGCACTTTAGGCTTGTTGTATTTTCCCCGTGAAAGCTGTGGTCACACTGGCACTCTGCCAAGAGAATCCAGTGCCATCTCAGGATGCTTACATTTGATAATACTCATGAAATAAAAAGAGCAGAGCTGTACATGACATTGTATGCTATGTTGGCTGCTCTATGTTAGAGATGATAAAAGTAATGGCGGTTTAGAAGCAGAGGTGCTCCTGACCAGCGTTTCTAAGAATCACGATGTGGTGGTGCATGCAGTGCCTCTGGACAGTCAAAAATGCATGTTCATGCCTCTGTGCGCCGGGCTGTCCATGCGCCCTGGTGTTCCCTGCACCTTCGTAGTTTGCTTTCAGCGAGTCTCCCCAGGCGTTAGGGCTGCGTCTTCATCTGGGGAGAAAGTGGGGTAGGAGCTGTGGTGATTCGATGAACTCTTCATGGGTTCAGAGCACTCTATTCCACAGACTTCAGGGAAAAATAGACGTTAAATGCCAAACAAAGTCATAAGTACTGAGAGAACTGAATGGTGAACTAAACCCACCGTAGCTGGACACTCACATTTTCAAGATGGCTTTCCTCTAAACTAGTGGGCTCTGGTTGCTAACCTGCACTAAACGCCCTGGCTGGTAGCTGGAGCACACGGCTGCGAAGCGTGAGCTCCTTAGTAAGAGTGTGGGTCCTGCCTCTGGAATTGGTCAGAAGGGCTCTGATGCAGACAGCCTGGAAGCACAGGCAGCTGCACGACAGGCCCCCTCTGCAGCCCCAGGCGACCCGGTGAAACCAAAATGCAGCTGCTCCTAGGGGCTCCCAGGTGCTTACTTATCTCCCGAACTGTCTTCATTTTTGCAGGTGCAGGATTCATCGTGCTCATCGTTGTTGCTCTAGGTATGTGTCAAAAAGTTTGATACCAATGAAATCAAAATATTTCTCTGAAGAAGTGTGTGTGTGTTTTTTTTAAGGTCTTTCAATATTTATAGCTTTATAGCTTGAAATTAAGTAAAACAGGAAAACCTGACTTTTACATAATACACTACCTCGTATTAGCATTACTCTATTTGGCAACCCACTCCAGTATTCTTGCCTGGAGAATCCCATGGACGGAGGAGCTTGGTGGGCTACAGTCCACGGGTCGCAAAGAGTCAGACACGACTGAGCGATTTCACTTCACTGTTGCTGTCTATTCTGCATGTCCACATGCTAACAAACTCTAAATAATATATGTTGTTTCAAAGGTGAATTTTCATCATATGAGTTTTCATCCCAAATATGCTTTGGGTAATTTTGTAAATTAATCAAGAATTTCTCTGACTACCTGTATACTGTTTAATCCAAAGAATACAATATACTGAAGAGCCCAAATGGACTAGAAATGTATATGTGCTTAAATTAGATACCATTTTCTGGCCATGGGTACCTGAAAGCGTGTTAGTCACTCAGTCGTGTCTGATTCTTTGCAACCCCACCAGGTTCCACTGTCTGTCTATTCTAGTCCAGGCAAGAATACTGGAGTGGATTGCCATTCCCTTCTCCAGGGGATGTTCCCAACCCAGGGATTGAACCCAGGTCTCCTGCATTACAGGCAGATTCTTTACCATCTGAGCCTCCAGGGAACCTCTGATTAGCATTCATTTTTTTCTGCTAGATTTTGAATCTTGGCAGTGATTTTTCTTGGTCATGTGACGTTTGTCTCCTGATTTCTTGTAGTTATTGGCATTGGATTATTGTTTTGCCTGTACTTCTGTCTTTGCAGACAAAAGAAGAAAGGGTAAAGTACAGTATGTTTTTTTAATTTATTGCTCCTCCTCACTGTTGACATTGTTTTGTGCAGTTTTTGTTTGTACTCTGTATTACGTGTTTTTTAAAAATTGCTCCTGCTTGAGTGTGCTGTGTGAATTACACATCTTTGCTAAAAATGTTTTCACCTGTTTTTAATATCACTGCTGTAAGAGTCTGTGCAGGTCATGCCAACTAATTATGATGTAAGAAAAATTTCTGTGGGATTTGAGGTATAAGTGCTGAAATAAATCATGGACCGCTTTGGGGTCTTCTCTACCCTAGGCATACCCAACTTCCTAGATTGGACTCATGGCCAAGATTACATATAAAATGATTCCCTGTGGAGACTTTGATAACTGTAGTCACTGCAGTTTTAACGGTGGAAGTTCTCAGTGGTCTGTATAATTTAGGTAGGCAGTTGTAAGAAGCTACATAGATGTCTCCTTCAGATACCAAATTTTCTTTTTTTCTTTTAGATTTGTTATACAGTTAAACTGGAGAATTTAAAGCAACATCATTTGATTTCCCTCTTATGTTCTCTTAATTTACTAGGTTGAAGTAAAACTGATGGGGTTAAACTAAAAGTTGCTGAGAGGGTAAGATTTACAAGGAACCTCATGAACTTTGTCTTTTTATCTATAAAAATGAAATAAGGAGAGAGTTAAAATTGCAAAAAGGTACAAATTATATATTTTAAACATCATCTTAAATTTTAATGAAGTAATTTAAAATCTAATGAAAGACTTAGAATAAAACTGGAGCATAGACCAAGATTAGGTGCTTTGAAATTTCTGATTTTTAGTGATTTTTTTTCCCTATTGCTTAGTAAATCAAACTAATAATTAAAAATGAATGGTATTAATGACTTTATGATATTTATATTCCTTTTATTTTAATCACTGCATTTGGACTATGTAATAAAAGTACATTCTTCACTCATAAAGAGCTAAATACATATTTTTACAATTTCTTGGTCTTCTTTTAAAAATATCCACAGTGCCTTCATTTGAACCTTGAATCTTATATTTATAGAATATATAATATGCACGTTTGATTTCTCTGTCAATAGTGTATTTTTAAAACTGCATATACACAGGTGGTATAACATGGAAACACCATCAGTGAAATATTTGACAAGTCTAAAATTTGTCAACTAGAAATAACCTCTAAAGAAAGCAGAACAAAATAGCTCTCTGCTCCTTACTGGCCTTTGTGTAAAACATCATTACATGAAAATACAGTTTCCTCACAAATATTAACCGAACTCTGTCTACCAGTGAATGAATCTTTTAAAGCTAAACAAGTATCTGAGCATCACACCCCCAGGTTAAGGTACCAGTAGCATTAGAGTTCTGAAATCCCATTTCTAAAGAGTTCCCCAGTGAGGCTGCTGCTGGGCCTGGAGGACACTTAGAGAAAGCAGGGTGGAGACTGTTACCGATGTGCCCATGCTCTTTAGCTTTGAAGAAGCACCATCAAGCTTATTGGGAAATGGTTCACTTGTTCAGGACAATCAAGTGGATTGCTTAAAGACGCCACATTTTTGTGCATGCCTTTTTAAAGAATGTGAAATAATACCTAGCTTTAGTTTGCTTTTCTTTTAAAAATGTAATTATTTTTATTATTGATATATTTTTTGCACTATTTAATGTCCATTCTCCTCCACCCCAATTGCTTTCATTGCTATGGATACTCCCTTACAAGACTGTAAACTATATGTAGTTCCTTCTCTATTTGTAGGGATAAATATGGAAGCAGGATACCAGGCGCAAAATCGCTGTTAATGGGAATTCCCTGGCTGTCCAGTGGTTAGAGCGCACGCTTTCACTGCCTTGGGCAGGAGGGCAGTCCCTGGCTGGGGAGCTAAGATCCTACAAGCCTCCAAACAAATAAAAAACACAGATTTGCTTGATACAAATGGATTTGATATGAACTTGTAGTTTCGATAATTTGGAAACACAGTTACCCTCCTACAGGATTTATACCAAAGAATGACAGTAAGTATTTTTTTATGGGAGGGATCTTAGGCCCTCAACCAAGGATCAGACTCAAGCTCCCTGCATTGAAAAGAACAGAGCCTTAACCACCGGGAAATCCCTAAGTAGTGGTTTGTTTGTTTGTTTTTAAGATCATTAAATTATGAAAAATAACCACAAGGTTAAAGCATTCTGCTATAGTAGTTTTCTGTTTCATAGCTCTCAACGAAGAATAGGATAGGGTCCCAGGTGGGCTGACAGGCTCCATCTGCACACTTCTTCCTTTTCCCTCACAGCTTCCTTTCCTAGCCAGCTCTTCTGCTACACTTTCCAGACTTGGATCCACAGCGCTTAGCTCTCTCCTTTGCTCCTGCCTGAGTCCTGTTTGCATGTCCTGACTATGTGGTTCCAAATACCACATGTCTTTTGTTAACATGAATGTTTTCAGTTATTTGTGGTGAATTTTCTTTTTCATAAATGGATCATTTTTCTCTGCTCGGGTGAAGAATTTGCTAAGTTCAGTAGAATTATTGAAATAATTTATGTATTTTAGTAATAGTAACTAAATACCTTTTTTTTTTTTTCATTAAGTATATTTATTACTTGTGCAATTGTAAACTATTTTAATGTTATCTTAATAAAGATTGATCGAGAAATGTTGTAATTTTTAAATTGTCTGTTTAAATGCATCTTGCTAAAGCTTTTTTAGATACACTGTAAATGGTAAATCCAGTTCAGGTGGTGGTGAGTGTAACGACATGGTCCAAAACTTGAATGGTCAAATTAACTTGAACATTTTTCTGCCTGGTTCTCAAATTCTGAACCATTCAACAAAGGCTTTAAATTTTTAAGCAAGAACTAGTAAATAAAAAGATTTTGTAATTAGTTGAGAGAGCATATTTACAAAATTTAGATCTATCCTAGAAAAATGGGAAGTCATATAATGCTTTATAGAGGTCTTCCCTCAGGTGAAAACAGTTGTGCCACAGGAAGAAACTGTCCTTGGTGCAAAAGACGCATCTGAAAATGGAGGACATCATGAAATCAGTTTCTGAGGCAGTATTGCATGGGATTAATACATGCCCCATGTATTGCCCCAGAAGCTGTGCTGCTGGAGACCAGGGCCGTGTCTCCTCATACACTCTCATTCTGAGAAAACGAGTCTACATTATTCACTTGAGACTAGGTGGTTTCAGAAGTAAAAACAGATTATATGCAAATTTAGAATCTGTTTATCTGCTGTATGATCTATAAGATTTCAAGGGTAAAGTTGCTTCTTGCACCAAATTCTTGGTTCAACTTCCTAAGGAGAGTTGGGAGAGACATAGTTGATGGGCCTAATCGTCAGCTTTCCTTCCCTTCTCCTCCCTCATTGATTTTATCTCATTTTTATGCCACTCTTGCTTCATTTTGGTGTGACCTCACTATTTTATTCAACACTTTTCCCTTCCTCTGTTCAGCACATACCTAACTGGTGAGAGCCACAGACAAGACAGTTTATTTCTCTCTGAGAAGAGATGAGAGAAACGTTTGCTTTTATCATTAAAAGGTATCTGCATTTTGTTGCGTTTTCAGAGCTGTCCTTTCTTCTGTAAAATATTTGATGAACATTTAGATATCAGTATCCTGAGCTGAGTGGACAGTAGACAGCAAGAAGGACATTTGAATTCTGGTTCCCCTTTGCAAGATTATTGATATTTATATTTTCTTCTTCCCTGTTTAAATGTAAAATGATGTGCACTGACAGGCTTTGCTTTGACATAGGCACCCACAGAGTAATGACCCCTTGACCTTTGGTCAGACTGTGACAAGCATTTTATTTTCTTCAGGATTATTATGGAGAGCAAATCAATAGTTAGGCCTATCAATGAATCCTCGAAGATCGCCATATTCTTCTATTTGAAGTGAAGAAATACACTTTTTTTTTCCTAGTAGTAATGGAACACTTATTTTCTTAAATAGAATTTGAAATAGAAATGCAGTATATGAGAAGGATAAATAAGCATTTATATAAACCTAAAGAAACAATTCAGCTCTACCTTCTAGCACTGTGAATCCAAATCTGGGGAAATTTTTTTAGTTTAATGGGAAATAATCAGATAGTCCACTTTTAGGGTTTTTTTTGACAGAAACCAAGCTACATTTTATGTAATTTTGGTAAAGAATTTCAGTTTCAGCTTGTGAATATTAGTTCTGTAAAGGCATGTAACCGTTTCCCTCAGCCAGTGTATTTTCAGCATATAAAAAATAAATAAGCCAGCGCCGACCAGAATCCTCAGATTTCACGTGAAGTGCATCCCCTTTAGCCATTTAGTCGCTCCATCTCTGTCCCTGAATGAGATGAGCTGGACGTTCTTCTTCCGCCCGAGTGTCTGCCTAGGTAGGAAGAGAGGAGCCCGAGTCCCGCACGCAGGTGCAGGGCGCTGCCCTAAGTGGCAGGCACGCGGTTGAGCGCAGATTCCACGAAGACCAGTAAGACGGCAGGCCCTTAGCAGCGGAGGGTGTCTTTGATCACAGGGGCAGAGGGGAAGACAAAAATACGCCAGCCACCCCGCCCTGTGTATGCTCAGTCCTCTAAGGAGGCCTTTGAGGCTCCAACCAACCGGAAAAGCGCTGTTCAGACAGCCCGTGAGCTTCGGATTGTCTGTGAACACTGGAAGTTACCTTAGTGAATGCTGAAGCCAGTGTGGCTTATAGCTGGAAGTAGTAACTCACTTTAACATTTGAATCATCTTTAAATAGCTTGATGTTATGTCCAATGAGTTGTTTCTTCAACGTTATATGAATGCTTCTTTATCCTTCTCATATATTGGATTTCTGTTTGAAATTCTATTTAAGAAAATAAGTGTTCCCCTACTATTAGAGAGGAAAAAAAGTGTATCCACTTCAACAAATAGAAGAATACGGTGGTGCTGGAGGATTTAGGGAGAGGCCCAACTGTTGAATCGCTCTCCGCAATAGTCCCGAGGACACGGCGCTAAGAGGCGCCGCCCGAGCCCCGCCCGGCCCGAGCCCCCGCCGGCGCCGAGCCCCGCGCCCCCGCCGGCGCCGAGCCCCGCGCCCCGCCGGGCGCCACTGCCGAGCCCCGCGCCCCGCCGGCGCCACTGCCGAGCCCCGCGCCCCGCCGGCGCCACTGCCGAGCCCGAGTGGCGCCCGGGGAGGCGCGGGTCCGCCGCGCGGACGGGTGAGCTCTGCCGCGAGGCAGGCGCCCGAGGCTGTGCCGGGCAGGCACGCTGTAAACAACCAGCGGGTCCACCTTTGGTTGTAGTCTGTCTGGTGTGGTCAGGTTCCGAAGCAGGAGTGGAAGTGGGTTTTCCAGCTCCAGAGCCAGCGGTCCTGAGTGGCTGCCGCGAATGTCAAAACTGGCTCATCCTATGTAAAGTGAGCTCGAGTGCACAGATACACATCAGAGTCAAAGACTTCAGGGGAAAAAATGTACAACCCATGCATGTCGGGTTACGTAAACTATATGAAAGTTAATTTTCTTTTCCCTTTTTTAACGTGGCTTCTAGAAAATTCAAAGTCCCCTGTGTGACTTGCATTGTTTTTCTTCGGAAACCGCTGGACTTGAATAGCAGGCTTTAGAACGATGTTCCTTGTTACCAAAAAAAAAAAAAAAAAAGCCCAGAACCGTGTGGTGTGAGTTTTAGTTACTTCGGAGACTCTCTGACCAGAACATGTGATTTCCTTACGGTGAGGGTGAATGAAGCCTTACTGAACGTGAACGCTCAGAATCATTACCTTTGTTAAAGTTTCATCTCAGAGCTGGATTTTAAATTGAATATTACGAAAATGTGCTTCTCTCTAGTCTCTCCCATTGGTCCTAAATTAAGATAGGAGGATATTTACTAAGTATATGCAACAGCCCTTCTTGTCTTGGAGGAAATCCAAGCTACAATACAGAATTAGAAAAAAAGAGTTTGTAGAGTGAGCCTGGTTGAACATTGGAATAACTTTAAAAATCATTTATTTCCTAGTTTAGTGACTCTTACTAGTATATAGCTTTCTTTTTTTAATCGTCCCTATTCTAAACGGGCTTCTGGAATTAATGTATATACTTAATTATGTTCATCTCTGATGCTGTCTTCTTACCTTGCTTCTTAGGAAACCAGAATGTCACGGTACATACTGTTCTATTCCCTTATAGGAAAGCAGAAGGTAGCGCTTCGTACAGCACTTATCAGGATAAAGCAGCCTCTCCAACAGAATAGATGACCTGAACCGTTTCCAGGAACACATGTAGCACTCAGCCATGAAAATGAAGGAAATCTTGCCATTTGCCACAATACAGATGGACCTTGAGGGGATTTTGCTGGGTAATAAGTCATATAAAGACGTGTGTACTGTCTGATCTCACTTATATGTGGAATCGAAAAAAGCTTTCAGAAAACGAAAATGAGATTTGTCGATGTCAGTGGTGGGGGCTGGTGGAGGGGGTTTGAGTAAAGGTGGTCAGAAAATGCAAACCTTCAGTTATAGAGTGAGAAAGTACTGGGGTGTAATTAGAGCATAGTGGCTGCCGTGAGTTCCTCATCCTGTGTTTATATTGGCAAGTTGCTAAGAGAATGGATCTTTAAAAGTTCTAATCACACCAAAGAAAAGTGTTTTTTGTAGGTATTGACATTGTCGAATCATGCTGTACACCTTAACGCAATGCTCTCTCTCAATTTTGTCTCAATACTGAAGGAAAAAAGGATAAAGATTATTTGCCGCTTTCTTACACTGTCAGAAATTAAACTGCTAAGCGATAGCCATAGGAACATTAAAACATTTTAATGTGGCAGAAGTATAGTCACTATTCTTTAATGCTTCTTTGAAACATGTATGAATTTAGGTTTGAACACCTTGCCTGTTTTTCCTTAAATAGCACTTGATTTATGGGGCAGGTCAACATGGTATTCCCGGTAGTGTTAAGGTAGGGAAATGTCTTTTTCTTTCTTTCTATAAGACCTCCAAACTCAGAGAAATATATTGCACAATGATATTACATTCCATTTGCAAAGAAAGTGATTTTGAAATCTTTTTTTGTTCACAGGTGATTACCAATTCTTAAGGTTCATTCTTTGAGTTTCTTAACTAAGAATATTACTGGAAAATACTCTTACATTAAATAGATTAAAATGCTATTTTAAAAAATTTGTAACCTCGTGGTAATTTAGAGATGCTATTAAGTTTTGTCTGGCATTTGTTCTTCACCCCTTTTATTTATAATAAGCCAGTCTGAGAAACCAAGAATTCAGCATCAGTTTCAGGCTTCCGTACAAAGTTAGAGTATTCTTAGCACCCATGGCAATAATGCCAGCTCAGGGCAAAGTGAACGCTGTGGCCTTATAGTTTTCTTAAGAATTCCACTTTATTATTTTACTATAATTGTTTTTTTACAATGTTGTGTCTGTTTCTGCTGAAGAATTCTACTCTCTAAGAGAATTAGAAACCACTCTAAAGTCTGGCTTTAGGGGTTTCTCTGCCCACTTGGATAAAGATATGTCTTACTTTACACATGTCATCAGAATGTAAGCAGTTTTGTAGGGAACAAATTCATCAGATAACCTCAGGTCGTATCAGAATCTTGAGTCTTTGCGGGCTCCTCACCTCATCTGTAAAGGGCAGAGTAAAAATGAAGCCCGTATTTCAGAAAAGCAAACTCAACTCCGTGGATCAGCTGTAGGTCATACAAAGGGAAGGAAAGAGGAAGCAGCTCAGGTGGGACAGACCCCAGGCCGCTTCTCTGTCCTCACACCAGCGGCCACAGAGGAGGGACTCTGCTGTAACTCAGATTTTTATAGATTTTGTTTTACACTTAAAAAAAAAAAGTGGCCATACCTTGACATGCAGAGCTATCCAAGCTGAGATCAGACCTGTGCCCCCTGCAGTGGAAGCACGGAAACCCGACCACTGGACCACCAGGGAGTGGGAGGTCCTCACAGTTCACAGTAGCACAAACTGGGCCAAAGAAAAGTTGCCTTAGAAAGGTCTGAATGAGGACTCAAGGGTGAACAGGAGTCAATACTGTTTTTCTCCCTAAGGACATGTCTGTAAGGCCCTCCGTAAGTGGTCCTTCCCTTTGTAATCTTGGGTAAGGCACTTGGAAGATAAGTTTGAACAGAATGAATTCAGGAATTCTGAGACAAATCCAGAGCTGAAGTTTTGCCGTACCCTTTTATCTCATACTCTTCAAGAATCCAACACTTTCTCAGAAGCACGGGGTGGCTGTATTACATATTTCTGAAAACCTCAAGGAAATGTTTTCAACCAAAGTTTGTTGTGCTTACCAAAAGAGACTTTCACAGTAGTTTCCACTTCAAATTTAGCTTCTCCAGTGTAACATAGTTACATGTAAGATGGAAGTACGTGTGTACATATAAACTATGTTCTGTCTGCAAATAACTCGTCAATTACTTAAATATATGAAGAAACCATTTTTCTCTAGAAATGTCTGTCTGGATGAGAGGAAAAAGTGTATTTGAAGTTAAAACTGCAAGAGTGAATCCCCAGTGGAATGGGACGTCTCGTGTCTGTATTGTTTGTTTTCTGAGAATTGAACCTTTGAATCTGTTTAAAAATAAAATGTCATTATGGAGAAGTTTCATTTGTGATGATGCGTTTATTTCCAGTGTGTTTTCTCTCAAAGGAGAGTGCGCCTCTAATCGGGCCCGCCTTCTGGAAGCGTTCCCCTCCCACAGTCACCCCTGCTAGCCCTCCAGTCTCAAAGCCTGTGGTCTGTCTGTCCAGGCTTCTCCCCTCCCAGCCTGCCTCGTGCCTCCCTGCTCATGGCATTCAGCCCCACCTTGTTACCCGCGGCATAACGTCTGTTCATGAAGCTTGAAAACTTCCTGCAGTTTAATGCCCAGCTTTCCTCCACCTGCAGCACCTCAGAGAGCCTGCTCTCAGCCCACCGGGCTGCCATCCTGTACTCCGGCCTCACTGTTGCCCGAAGGCCTCTGGTCCTGTCTGATCCTGGGCATCACTCAAGCCCAGTTCACACAACCCATCATGTGCAGCCCTTCCAGGTTCCTGCCTGGCTCTCAGCCTTCATGATTTCCTGGCTTTGAGGGAACACACACGTCTGCGTGTGTGGTAGAAGACGTATCTTCCACATCACTTTCACGCACGGGTGTAGCTGAGTAAAAACCCAGGTCCCAACCATGAAAGCATAGCATATTTCTGAAGCATGGCTGCACTCTGGAATCCCCTGGGATTTTCACTAATGCCTGGGTGCCCCCACCCGCTCCCCGGATGCTTGTCACACTGTGGACCTGGGATGTGCCTGGTCATTAGACATCTGTCAAGCTTCCCAAGTGATTATAATATACAGCTCAGCGTTAGTGGTTCTTCAGCCGCAGAGTCCACGTCTGCCTGTGAACCTGCACATAGAAACTTGTAGCGACAGAAAGTAAGTGCTTATATTTGCAAGAGAAAACTGTTTTTGTAATTCAGCCTGTTAAGTCACAAAATGACTAAGACTTGAATTAAGATCTTGTCACCGAGCTAATCAAAAGAAGCTATCTGGTTAAAAAGAAAGGAAGCAATCTTTATAATGCAAACGCTGAGAATTCGGTTGGCTATAAAGAAAACGTTTTGCCAAATTTTATTTACCTGTAACCTGAGATCCAACCAGTCCACCCTAAAGGAAATCAGCCCTGAATGTTCATTGGAAGGACTGATGTTGAAGCTGAAACTCCGATAACTCTGGCCACCTGATGCGAAGAGCTGACTCATTTGAAAAGGCCCTGATGCTGGGAAAGATTGAAGGTGGGAGGAGAAGGGGACAACAGAGGATGAGATGGTTGGATGGCATCACTGACTCAATAGACATGGGTTTGGGTAAACTCCAGGAGTTTGTGATGGACAGGGAGGCCTGGCGTGCTGCAGTCCATGGGGTCACAAAGGGTCAGACAGGACTGAGCGACTGAACTGAATGGAACCTGAGACTACTGTACTGCTATTTTCGGCTGGGCTGGGTCTTCTTGCTGCACAGGGCTCTCTAGTTGCAGAAAGCAGGGGCTGCTCTCTGGTTCTGTGCAGGCTTCTCTTGCGGGCGTGTGCTCTAGGGTGCACGGGCATCATTAGTTTTGTCACATCGTCTTAGTAGTTGCAGTGAATTAGCTTAGTTACCCTGCGACGTGGACTCTTAACCAGACCACGGACCAAACCCTGCGCTGGCGAGATTTCTAGCCAGTGGTCCTCCAGGGAATTGCTGGGTTTTTTTTTTTTTTTTGGTCATAAGATACACCGGGAGAGCTTTCACAGTGATAATGCAAAGTCTTCGTCTTCCAGAAATGACACAAAACTGAAAGGTGTTAGTCCTTTATTCCTGTCTGACTCTGCGAGTCCATGGACTGTATGTATACCCTACCAAGATGTCTCTCCATGGAATTTTCCAGGCAAGAATACTGGAGTGAATTACCATTTGATCTTCACACACGTTTGCGGGTGAGGGTGGGGTGGGGATGTTGTGTGCTGTTCCCAATCTGCATTGCTTTCATCATTTCCAGGCTAATCTAGAAAACCTTACCCTGGCATGTCGCGGGCAGACTTTAAAACCACCACACTGCTGCCCTCCTGTGGACTACGAGAGCATCTGACATGTTCTCTGCGTAGTTCAAACTCATTCAGAGGTTTTAGTCACTGCTGGGATACCTAGAAGTCATTTTCAATTTTAATTAACTAGCTCTTTCCTACTTAGCTTCTAAAGAATTACCTTTAAAAATGGCTAACCTCAGTCCCTTATGGCTTACATATGGGGAAGCGTAATATAGGGATCTGTGGTCAATAAACTATTTTCCTTCCCTCTGGTGTACATACCACCAGAAGGTGACCACATCGATCCACGTCTGGATGACACAGAGAAAGCTCTCCACCCCAAGAAGACCTGTACAGGGTGATAAACAAGTGGTGGTGGTTGTGGTGTAGTCCAGTCGTGTCTGACTCTTGCAACCCTATGGACTGTCTCCTGCCAGGCTCCTCTCCAAGGATTGCCCTTTCCTTCTCCAGAGGAACTTCTCAACCCAGGGATCAAAGCCAGGTCTCCTGCACTGCCGGCCAATTCTATACTGAGACCCACCCAGAAAGCCATGAACACGTGGTAAACTTAGGTAGACCCAAGCCTGGCAAAGCATTTTCTAAGTTGAGAGCATGGTCACAAAAGCAGAGTCAAGATGTCTTCAAAATAAACACTGCTCAGCAATCTATTAGCACAAACCACCTTGGGATACTAATTTTAACTAAAAAGCTGTCAACCTTCAGATGAATAAAGAAAAACAATCCTCCATGAGTGGCCCTTCAGTTAGAACCAAGGGGCTTTCATTTTGCTTCTCATGACACAGCCATGAGCACTTGTTTAAAATTAAGCATTCATGAGAACTCCAGAAACTACTTTCATGGAAAAAGATGTCCCAAGTCATTGTTTTTATGTTTTCATGTTAAACCCAGATCTTCTGACACTTTCTCATTTGGGGACTGGAATCATAGCAACCTGCTGGCAGAATCCACGGGTTACTTGCTTTATTGGCAGTACCCTAGCCCACTCCAGTGTTCTTGCCGGGAGAATCCCAGGGACGGGGAGCCTGGTGAGCTGCAGCCTACGGGGTCACATAGAGTCAGACACGACTGAAGTGACTTGGCAGCAGCAGCAGCCTGGAGCCACGGACACAGCAGGTGAATCAGAAGCTGTTCCGTTTGTTACAATTGACCCAAAGGTTTTACGCCCATAGGGCTGTCGTAGCTACCTCAGCAGAGAGGTGAAGAAAACAATCCAGGGTCTTAACTGTTCCCACATCCTGGGAACCAGAACCTGAATTCTCCAGTCAACAGCCCCAAACAGCCCTGCAGCTACAGTGGGAAGCGCCCCCATTCCCAGGGAAGTTTTCCCAACAGAGGCTTCAGCCACCTCACCCCACCCCACCCGGCAGGGCAGCCAGCTGGGGGAGACTGGCAGGAACTGGACCTCGAAAGCCTTCCCAGGTGGTTGAGGTGCCACCACGTATGGAGAACAGGTGTGAAACCAAAGTCCTGCGGGTAGGTCAGGGCTGGCCTTGCACTTTCTGCTCAAAAGGTCAACCAAGGGGACACAGCTCTCCAACCTGAAGACCCCCACTCCCCCGTGAAGTCAAAATGGCTCACCTCTGAGCGCCTTTACAGAACTGTTCACTCTGTCTTCGAGAGTTGACAGAAACTAAGAACAAAAGCAGAGAACGCCTGCACCTCTCCCGGCGTCCTGAATTCAACCGCGCACCTCCCTCTCGGGGCCCGCGAGTGCGGCTCCGTTAAGGGAACGCTTCTGCTTGGGAACGCCAACTGCAGAGGCTCCCGGGCTGCTGTCTCTTGTGCCTGCAGTCAGTTTCCCCTTCAACTCAGGTCTGCAGCACTTCTCTAATCATCGTTTTTTTCATTTCTTGGCTCATAGAATTTCATTCTTGTCTTAATGGACTACATTTTTAATATGTTTGCTGTAACTGACTTTGAACTCTTTATGAAGTAGGTAACATTTGCATATAGCAAATTAATTTTTCAGGGCCCCACTTATCATCATAGGATTATGAATGGAAAATAATCTATGAAATACAAACACATGATAAGCTGAATACAGTAAATATTTATTAAGGTCAGGATTCATGAACAGAAAGATAATTCAACAGCAACCAATTCAGAGTTTACAGCATTACCACATTTCAGCAAACTGAGGACACTGGATAAATTGTAATGATCTGTTTTTAAAAATACATTAAATGCAACAATGTGCATAAAGTATTGTAGACGTAGTTAAGGAAGTCAGCAGGGAAAGGTGTGGCCTCCCTCCCCCTCTCTGCCCATCCATCTTCCAGGAAGCCACAGGCTGCTGCTGACCAGACTTGGCACGAGACCTCGAGGCTGCTGCTTTTCCCCTACATCATAACCGATTTCAAATGGTGCTAGACAAAAACAGACTCTGAACACCAGGAGAAATCGGTCAGCCTGTGTAAGAGATGGGTCCGGTGGTGCTCAGTGGGGTCCACACCTTGACGGTGCAGGTGGCAAGTCTGATTTCACCTACTCAGCAACTGCAGCTGACTGTTCCATGGCGCGCAGGAGCCGGTGGACAGTGCTGGTGTGATGAGAGAGGCCTTCTGGTCCACGGCCCTCCCGCTGCCGACTGCGATCAAGTACCCAACCCAGCGCTGCCCACACGCTGAAAGGCCCCACCAACAGGTTCCTGCTGGTGTCTGCCTCGTAGTTTCTACTGAACACCACCCCACCCCGGCACTGTCCCCCTTCCACAGCCAAACACACTCAAGAGTGAACTCTGCTTCTCAAGCTCTTCTTTTCTTGAACCAGCTCAGGTGGCAGGAGGAGGGGAGCTGGTCCCAGGGCAGCAGCTCCTCTGCAGGTGGCCTTTGGCTGTGCTGCAATTCTTACTCCTAAAACACTGATTTCAAATGGTGCTAGATACAAAGATGGAAAAATCTAAGCCACCATGTGAAACCAGCTTCCAGAAGAAGAGGATCTCACTGAAGAAAGGAGGGAGATGTGATCAGAAGACCCGGCCTTTGCCTGAGCAAAAAGATGTCTTATTGCAGTTATACTTGTGACGGGACGTAACATAAGGGTCCCCTCAAAAGGCACAGAGAAGAGTTACAAAGTGATGCTCAAAGGACATGAAAGTCAAAGCTGACAAGTCACACAGACAATCACAAAAGTCATACATTCTAGGCTGATTTATTCAATTCCGCAACCAGTTCCTCCACATTATTATATATATGATGAAATAAAGTAGTCAAAGTTCACTGAACTGTATGAACATGTGCATTAGTTTTGCCCTGTTTGTAAACCATTTCACAATCTGCAAAGCATTCTCTGATGCTATCTCCCTGCATCCGGAAACAAGCACCCTTTCTGCCTGGGAGGCTCTAACCACTACACACAGGTGGGTTTCACCTAGGCCAGGGTGACTCACCCACGAACCCTAGTGAGGAAGAGCACGGGCTTGCCCTTCCCCATCACAGATGAGTGGTCAGGACATTCAAGTATGACTCCGTCCGCTGCCAATCCTAATCTCTACTGGTGCCCTAAAATCGTATCAAGTAGGCAGCTCTCTAATTCAAGAATGGAGTTTTGTTTTGTGTTGTTTTCAAATTCAGCCTGAAAATAAGACATGCAAACAGTGTTCAAATCAGACTTCCATCTCCTGTGGGTGAAGCTAAGAAAGTATGTCTGTATTTCCTTTGATACCATAACCAAGAGAAAGAAGAGACTAAATCTTTACCTCTCAGGTTCCCTACCGATTCTTCAGGACTCCAGATAAAAGCGTTGTTTTTCTGCCTCCTGGAAATAACGCTTCGTGCTGCTCTACGGAAGAGAAGGAGATAAAATGCGAACACCAAGTTGTGCTCTTCAATTCTCATCACGAACCAGGGATTACTCCTGTTTTTGCAGAAGAAACTGATCCTCAATGTGGTTCGAAAACCTGTCCACAGTCCCGTGACCAGTGAGCCGGGTCTGAGCCCAGCGTCTGCGCTCCTGCCCCCTCTGCCCACCACCGCCTGCTCTGTGGTTGGTCGACTGTCTCCCTCTGCCCTTGCCCCTGATCATGAGCAAGACTGAGGGCAGGTGGGAATCCTAGCAGCGCTTCTGCATAGACGGCGGGGTGCTGCCGACTGTACAGCATGTTAAACTTGGGTGGAGATGGCAGCACACCCGATGCTTTGATACTGGTCTCGTTCTCCCTCAAGCCGTGCCTGGGTGGGCTCCACTGCACGGCTGCGGCAGTGAGGAAGACGCCGGGGATGAAGGCCCTGCAGCATCCGTGGTGGACGCCTCTGCAACCTGTGGGGCTCTGCAAGGCCTCGGTCACAGACGGGGAGTCTGGGCTGGGCGGGGGTCGGCACTGCCTGCAGGAAAGGGCTCTAAGCATGGGCACCTGCGGTCAGTGGCAGAGATGGAGTCAGTGGGGTTGGGGTGTGAATCAGGTCATCACTGAGGCTCTGAGATCAAGACTGAGCATGAGTCATGACTACAGGATACGAATAAAATATGAAAGGAGGGGGCTGAGGGAGATCTGCATTTGGCAATTCTCAGCTTTGCTGCTTCCTACTGCAGCCAAACTCTTCTTCCTTAGGAACTTCCAGCTGCCACTATCCACCCCTTTCCGAAGGTATTGCAGGAGTCCTTTGGTGACCCAGAATGTCTCTCCCCCTCCAGAAGGCCTCTCTGCACAAGCCGCTCCCTCTTTCTGGAATATTCTACATCTACTGTCCTGAAACTCCCAGCCCTGAACCACCCCACTCCGCCCACACAGTAAGCCTGGTGGTCTCAAGTCCTCCTTCGGGTCTCAGCAGGGCTACTCTGTCCTCAGAACAGCACCCCAGTCTAGCCTAGCTTTTGGTTAAGCTCCCCTCACACTCCACCCTGCTCTGGTCCTTCAGAACACACTCAGGTCGTCGGGTCACGAGGGTGACTAATCCCGGCTCCCCAGGAGGTGCCAGCTCTGAGTGCAGAGTACGGGCCAGGCGTGGCAGACAGGCAACTGTCGCCGAGGGAGCTCGGGGGCACGAGCCCGAGTGTGTGCTCCCAACTCCGGAGCTCTGAAACACTCAGTGCCCTGGAAAGAGAGACAAGGGATCATCAGCAATGCACTGCTGCAGCACACTCTAAAAGGACACGAGGGGAGTTGCCCTCCCAAGCCCACCAGATAAAAGGGTCTGTTGAGGTCTCAGATCTCCCGACAGAACCAAGCTTCTTTCTCCAAGTCAATTGAGCAGGGAGTGACTCACTTACCTGAACCCAGCCGCTGGTTCTGTCCCCAAGTTGCATGCAGCCAGGTGATCCGAGGCGGCTGGAAGCGGCATGCCCTCCCTGGCACCCAGCCGGGAGGCCTCCTGGATCTGGAGGAAGGCAGCCTGGGAAAGCCCCAGCATGCTGAAGCCTCCAGGTCTTCCCACCACAACCGAGCAGCCCCGGGCAAGCCAATCAGCGGACAGGGGCTTAGCGGGCTGCCCAGGAGGGAGAACCAGCCCTGGAGGAGTGGGGACATTGGCCCTGGAGGTGCCACCTCGAAAGAGGCTTTGGGGCCGCAGGGCTGCTCCAACCCACTTCCGTGTCCACGTTCTATTTGGAGGTTTTTTCCCCACCCCCCTCATGCCTACGAAAACTCCTCTGCCTGGGCAGGGACCCAAGGGTGGAGGAAAGGTCACTGCACAGAGCATCAGAACACAGCGGCTTTAATTTCTGCTCAGCCCAGGTTCTGAGAACGGGGGCCTGGACTTTTCTGGAACGGGCCTCAGGGTGCTCATCTGAAAAGAGAGGGCCAGGGGCAGACTGGTCACTGCACCTTCAAATGTAAGGACTCAGGCAGGAAATAAGACAAGCGGAGCGGGACAGAGCGCAGCTCAAGGCCACTGGCCCTGCTCAGTCTAAAGGCACGCAGGGTCAGATGCAGCTAAACAAGAAATAAGGCTAAAGACTGCACAGGCCAAAGCCAAACATCTGAGGGTTAAATACAATCCATGGGCCTTTGCTTCAAGACAGTCCGACAAAGAGAGTGTCCACTGCATTCTGTAAATGATGCTGTCTGCATCATTTAAAGTCCTAAGAATCCTATGACCAGTATGGTGACCCCCTACAAAAAAAAATAATAAAGGAGGAAAACAGGAAGGAGAGGAACCCTTATTTATAAGATCCGTAGGCAGAGACACAGAACACACAGGAACCAGGGCCACCGGCTGTGTCCTGCGCCACCACGGCGTGTTCAGATCCAGAGCCGGGAAGGTTCCTGGGAGGCGGCAGCCTCCCCTCCCTCCCGACCCGCTGGGTGCTGAGTCACAGCTACTTACAGGACTGACGCAAGTTCCAGCCGGAGCGGGGGAGGAGAGCCGGAAGTGGAGGCCAGCTCATCCATCTTCCTGCCGCTGGGAATGCTGGTTTCGGGGCTCCCGGTAGGGAGGAGAGTCATCTTGGGGAGACAGGGGCCCAAGAAGGTCCCCCTGGAGAACGGGGAGCGAGCGGTCTGCCCTCGAGGCCCTCCTGGACCACCACTGTCCCTCTGAACACGGAGGCCCGGCCCAGCTTCCTGCCACCCTCAGCTCCAGCCCCGACCCAGTGTCCTGAACATTTTGTCTCCAAGTGGTCAGGGGCGGGGCCTGTGGCCAACTAGCTTGTGGGTAATGAATCAGAGGAAAGGGAGATAAAACGACAGGTATAGGGACAGGGGGCCGGGGAGCAGGAGGTCAGGAGGGCTCGGCGTCCGGGAACCACCACACTTCACTAGCCCTGGATCCCAAAGCGGGGTGGCGCACAGACCCACTAACCATCACCCCTCCCCATCGCCCTTGAGATAACAACGCCAGAAATCACTGCCTTCTCAGCTGGGCTTGGCCCAGCCTGTGCACTTCCGGTTTCTCCTGGGGCAGGGGTATGGGGGACCTATGTTCTGAGGCTTCCATCCCTTCTTGACACTACCAGCAAAGACTTGGGTCTGGAAATCTCCCCACATCCCGGACTCAGGACAGGGCATGGAGGCCCCAGGCCGGGAGGACGCACGAAGCTACCCTGCCCAGGGATGCCGCGGGGCCTGGGGGGACAGCAAGAGACGGTGGGGGGCCGTAAAGATGGGGTCAAGGATGACTCCCTGTTGCCCAGAGAGTGGCTCCGCCTGGGTGCGGTGTGGGCACAGTGCTGGACTGCCTTCATGGGAGCTGGCGCTTTCCACAAGCAGGAAAAGGAGTGTGCGGACGGTCTGTCACACGCACGATGCCCACCGCAGTTTGCGGCACCGCGCCAGCGCAGGTCCCCAGGAGAAGCAGTCACCAACACTCCCCGCTTGTCCCCCAACATCATTTATTGACCCGGTGAGGATGCACTCGGAGGTGAAACTTCAGGCTCAGGTTAAATCTAACCCTGGAAGTTGGGGGAAGAGACACCCAGAATCCAGCATCCCCGCCACCGGGAGTGAACAGGAGGCGTGGGCCCCCACACCCCCTGGGAGCCCCATTCACAGGGCCCCATGCCTGCCTGCGGGAGCGGCACTGTGTCTGTCAGCAGGAACGGGTCCACAGGTGTGCCCAGCCTCTGCGCACTGCCAGACTCCTGGAAGGAGAGGGGCCTCTCTCGGAGGTGGGCATCCTCCCGGGAGCATGGCCCCTGTGGGCAGCAGGAGGCCCGGGGAGCACCCACAGACCTCCCAGTGGCAATTCTAACCAGTACCTGGGCCCACACCTGGCAAAGCACGTGGACCAGGGCACGCCCCTGTCCTGGTTCCACTTCCCTAGGTGGGGGAGGGCAGGCAGGGGGTAGGTCTGCAGTGCCTGGTGGCCCAGAGCACCCTCCTCTCCTGCCTCCCCTGCAGCTGGCCCAGCAGGTAGCTGTGCCTAAACTGCTTATGCCAGCCTCAGGACCCGGGTCTGCCAGTCCAGGACCTGCAACAGAGAGCGGTGGGAGGAGGGAGGGGAGGGGGGGGGGAGGAGAGAGGGGAGGGGGGGGAGGGAGGGAGGGAGGAGGGAGGGGAGGAGGGAGGGGAGGAGGAGTTTCACAGTCTAGTGCATTCCCATCAGATCGGAGAGGGGAACGCAGGCTACTTCCCCTTTTCAAGCGCTTCTGGGCCCCCACTTGCGTTTCGGTTCCTCCCCCTCTGGACCGGGATGGCACGGCTGGTGGGCCTGGCCCGGGCGGGCGCCCAGGTGCCCAGCCAACTGGGCCTTCGCCCGGCTCCATCTCGGGCTGGCAGGCTCCCTGCAGTTACCCGGCATGCCCTTCCCTTGTCAGGGAGGCCTCGCCCTCTTGTTTTCCAAGTTTTATAACAGTATTGTTTGTTGTCCGGCAGATTAAATTCTTCTGGAGGCGGGGGGAGGGGGAGGAGGGAGGGAGAGGGAGGGAAGAGAGAGAGGGAGACCAAACACAAATAGGGCCATCAGGGCCAAAAGACTAGATGAGCTGCTTTCTGAACAGAGCTCACCTGTCTCGGAGGGAGACCCGTGGCTGGGAGCCCGTGTTCACTTCCTCTCTGACCCTCTCTGCCTGCACTCTCAACCCGGCAGGGGGACGGGGGCTCAGACTCTCAAGGCCGCCAGGGCCAGGCGGGGAGCCGCTCCATCTCAGAAATGGCTCACCTCTGCAGCAAGCCTGCGCTGTGCTCACATGGGAAACGAAGGGAACACCGTTTACAATGTCAGAGACACTGGACCACCAGGTCCCCAAGGAAAGCGGTACCACGGGCGTGCGGACAGACATTGCTGTGTGCCTAAGGAGTGAACGAGGATGAGAAACAGGCAAGAAAGGAGGCCGGAAACCGACACACAAGCAGCATGAGCTTACAGACAGCAACAGCGGCTCAGCAGTGGAAGGCTCCTAATTTGTCGGGTCTTTCTATGTTAAACAAGCAGGCGGTAGTAATACTGAAGGCTGTACGGTTCTCTGTATTTAACACAACCCTCATTTAGACATCAACTGGTTGACTCCTGGACTTTGGTCACTTCTAAATAGTATGTCAGGTGTGCTTCCACACACCCCCATGCCTTTAAAAGAGCCAGCAGTGCCGGTGGCCCCAGAGCCGTGGACCTGCCCCAAGAGCTCCTCTCCTCTCCTGCCTTTCTCCGGCCAACATGATTGGCCCTGCCTCACGTGCCGCATCACACACACACACACATACAGTCTCTCCCCCCCACAAAAATTCACATATACACCTCCCACACACAGTTCACACTCATTCGCACACACACTCTCCCACAACGCATCTCTGACGCCTGTCGGCAGCCCCTAGAGCGCAGAGGAGCCAGCCGGCAGGATGGCAGCAGCGCCCGATGCGGATCAGGACCAGAGCAGCCCAGAGCGCTCCCGGCAGGGGCGCGGGGGGCGAGCGTGCCTTTCGCCTCTTTCTATTCGCAAACATGATCAGTCCTACAGGGTCGGTGCCAGAAGTTCTCTCCGCAAAGGGAAAAAAACGTTTGTGCGTCCCCCTTCCCGAGCTCCGGGGGTGCCTCAGGGGCAGAAAGGACTGGCGGAGCCCCCGCAGGATCCTAGCACCCACAGCTCCTGCTGCTCCCGGCGTCCACAGACGCAGGCCCGAAGGACCCTCCCGAACAGCGCCAGGCTCCCCCACTCAGAGAAGCCTCGTCTCTCCTCGGGAGCCGTCGGGATGCCACGGTGGTCCTCCCCAGAGTGTAGCCTAAAGCCCCTCCCTGTGCCGGTGCAGACCTCCTCCGCGCCATCCTCCAGACAGCTGGGGTCCAGAACGACAAACGTTCACACGTCAAGTCCCTGAAGTCTGTGGCCACCGAAACGGCTCCCAGGTGGCTTGCCCATCACAGGGTTTCTCTACAATACAGTGCAGGTGTGGTAAGTGTGCCGACCCCCACCCCACCCCAATCGTTCCTCAAACACCCTGGTTAAATACGCTATAAATGCTAAGTCACTCTGGTTAAATACGCTATAAACGAACACTCCTTCCCCCTTCCTAACCAAATGCAGATCACACAGAGGGCCACATGGCCAAGGAGCCGTGCAGCCCACGCTCTGCTTCAGAAGCCCTTGTGGAGGGTGGGGGGCTGGGCTCAGTACTCAGAATACACGGCTGCCCAAGGATTCTCTGAGCACCTTCTTCTCCACGGAAAAGGTCTACTTCTTCCAATCAGTCACCATGCAAACAGAGCTGAAGCGAGCGCTTCCATCGCACATCAGCCGGCTCCTCCAGCAGGTGCAGCACATTAAGCAGCTAGCAGACAGGTAACGAGCAGCTAGGGCAGAGCTCCATATAGAGCTCCGTACACAACGCCTAAAAGTCCAATGGGAAAAAAGTCTCAGAGACCCCACCGTGAGGCCTCATTTCTGAGAGAGCTACTTGGCAGAAGCAGACCATATGCACAAGCATGAAGTGCTGTACAGACGTGTCAGAATGGTCGGAAGCACAGCATATTCCAGAAGCTTCCAAATGCAAGAAACCTCACCAGAAACGCATGGTGCATGGCTGGCTTCCCAGAGACAGAGCTGAAAAGGCAGAGAACCCAGATATTCTGAGGTTTCCTGCCCCTTCAATATATAAAGACCTGAGGCCTGGAATGGCCAAGTCAACTGCCCAAGACCCAACCCCATCCCCCCACCCCTGGGTCCCCTGGCTAGAACACCCAGAGTCAGGGGACCTGGATGTGTGGTGTCCCAAACTACACAGGTACAAGCAGGATTCTCTCCAGTTCAGGGTCATCAGCCACAGGGCTCATACCACCCACCTGCCCTTACAGGGCGTGAGAGGTCAGAAGAGCTGGCAAATGTGAACAGAACCGTGAAACATCATGGAGTGCGGGTGAGACCACGGTTACCAGGCAATTCCTGTCCTGCCTGCATCCGAGCCCCCAATCCCCGTTCCCACCACCATTCGGGGAGTCCAGGAGGCCGGGTGCATAGTGACGAACCCCAGGTAAAGTGTCCTGCAGACTGGCGAGCAGATAGCATCTTGGGAGAAACGCAGCTATTTTTAAAGCTCTGCATTCTGTCTAGCGAGTTGCACAGCGTGTGCCTCCGCCTCAGGGCTCCTGCCCACGCACCCCGGGAGACGCAGTGGACGTCAGGGACTGAGGCCACCGTGGAGCAGGGAGGCCAGGGCCCCACCACGCTTGGCCACAGCCTGGCTCTGCACACAAGTCCAGAAGGGCTTGGGACCCTGCGCTTTGCCGTGCATGTATTTCATTTTTGCTGTCTTTTAAGGAGGGGCTCAAGACTAAAAGCCAAAATGGAACTGGTGGCTCTGAGATATATCTGTTTTATTTGCTCCTGTCATTTTTGTTTTTAATTGAAGGGCTTAAACAATCACATGAGAAAAAGAAGGCTAAATATAAAGGGAAACTTTCTGACAGGAACAGGGGCACAGACCCTGAGAAGTTACAGGGAAGGCAGAGGACACAAGGACCCTGCAGGCCTATTTCCTCTCCAGGATTTAGGGCCAAAGGGGAAGGCCAAATCTCCCCAGGAGCATGGCGTGTCAGGTCACCCCCCCCCGCCACCCTGCAGCCCTGCCAGCCCCCAGCAGTTCCCACAGAGCCCGTCTCTAGACGAGCTCCTAGCAGGAGCTGGAGTCCCTGTCCTCAGTCACCCGGAGGGTCCTCAGCAGACACTTTCACGGTCTTTACTTTTCGCATTTACTTCTGGGGTATTTCAAAACTGCCTCCACCGGCCAGCACTAATTCACTCCCACGGTGTCCCTTCAGGAAACCCGGTCACCGCTGCACGCAGACAGGTCTCTGGGGTCCCTCCCCCTCTGCTCCTAATGCAGGTCCTGAGTTTCTGGCTAAGAAATACCTCCATGGGGCTTCCCTGGTCCAGTGGTTAAGAATCTGCCGGCCAACGCGGCAGGGGGACACGGGTTCGCTCTCTGGTCCAGGAGGACCTCACCTCCCCCGGGGCAGCTGCACGCACGTGCTGCAGCTCCTGAGGCCCAGCGCCCCAGAGCCTGTGCTCCGCGGCAGGACAAGCCAGCACAAGAAGCCCAAGCAGAGCAGGGAAGTGTAGCCCCACTCTCCGCCACCGCAGACAGCCTGCACGCAGCCACGGAGACCCAGCACAGCCAGAAATACATACATAATTAAAAACAACAACAAAAAACAAATACCTCCACAAACATCCAGGGAGCCCCCACATCAGAGCTGACGGGAACCTCCGAAAAGATTCTGGTTCTTTTTGTATAGATCTCTTTTTGTATAGCCTCTCGTTTGCATAGATCATGAAACTGAGGCCCACAGAGGTATGGTGAGGGAGCACGTTTTTACCAATGGAGCCAGAACCCCAGGCCCACTGACTCGTCATGGGTTTTGTGAGCCCCTACAGGCACGCACCACCGAGGCCCACACTTGGGCCTACTGCAACCCCGGCCGCCTGGCAGCAGGTGGCAGCCTCCATGGCCAGGGTGGGCCAGGACGCCCGGGACTGCGGTGCCGGAGCGGGCGGAGTCACGTGGCCTGCCTCACCCTGGGCCCAGCAGCCGCGGCACTCCCACCATGTCAACAAGCCCCTGTCCTGGCGCTGCACACAAGAAACGTACCCTCCCCCGGCCCCAGCTACCGACCTGCCTCAACCTCTCCAGGACACAAAGCTCCTCCGAGCATCTGATACCAAGGGACTCCCCCTCCCTTCCCTTCCCTATTGTGAGGCTCTTGGAACCACGTGTGCTGGCAAAGGAGCGGCTCCATGGAGCTCTGCCTCCTGTGGGCACAGGTTCTACCAGTGACTCGGCAAACACTGACCCCGAGTGTCCCCCGGCACTGGAGGGACAGGCCCAGGGGGAGATGCCAGCTGGCTCCAGGTAAGGGTAGGAGAGACAAGAGGTCAGGAGCAGCCGTGGGTAATGGGAAAAAAAGAACCCTAGTCTGCTGGTGACCAAAGGTCTGACAGCTATGGCCACCCTGATTCCTGACCCACTGCAAGCTCCTGTGAGTGTCTGTGGGCCGCAGATGGATTTTCCCAGCTGGTGGGAAACGAGAAGGGTTAGAATGTGTGTCAGTTCTCTCTGGAAGTTCAATCAACATGGCTTCCCCAGGGGCCAAGGTCCTTCAGTCTCCCCAGTTCCCTCCCTGACCAACATCTGGATCCCGCTTCTGCAGAAGGAAGAGGGTCCTTTTTTTCCTTCTATGTCTATCTTTAAATCCCATTTATTAGCATTAACAGTATCTTCCCCAGGCAAGGATATACACCCCACAAGGGCAGAAACTTGGTTTTGTTGAGTCCAGCAACCCCACGCTGAGCACTGTCCTTGGCACATATACAGCAGAAGCTGAAGACACCGTGTAGAAGGAATGTATCTGCCTGCCTGTGCACAGGGATCACAGAGTATCTGGCCTTGCCCTCTGGGTCACGTCGGCTGCTGATCCTCTGAGGGTCTCAGCTCGGGCTTCAGCCTAACAGCGTGAAGAAAACTTTCAGGCTTCGGACTCAGAGATGCCCGCGTTTAAATCTCAGGAGTGCCACCCACCAGGCATGTGACCTTGCTTAAGTCACTTAACCAAATCACTGTGTCTTCAATCATAAAAGGATTGTTCTAAGCATGAAATCAGATAACCAAAAGGGGGCCTAACAAAGGCCGGCTTCCCTGGACTGTATGCTAAGACCAAGGACTCGGAGGCCTGTCTCAGGCTTTCTGGCCTCGTTACAGACCCCAATCCGGGCTCCACGCACACGTGTCCGCTCAGGCTGCCACAGGCAGCCTCCTCCCACCCGTCCCGGCCTTGATCCTGTGGTCAGATGCTGCACAACTCTTTCCCCACCCCTGTTCCCCCGCCCTGCATGGCTCTCTCCATCCCCCGCCCCCTGCTCCTCCCCTGCTTGGGGCTCCACGCAACTGCACGGGCCCAGGGGGCTGCTGGAGGCGTTCTCTGGCCTCATCTGCCTACGAGCAGCTCCCGTGGAGGGAGCTAGCAAGAAACCAAACCGCGTCTACGCTTCCCTGACAGACACTTCAAGTCCCAGAAAAGAAACGCAAGATGAAGAGAGCCTCCCACAGACAGCCGGCAAGTGGAAAAGGCACTCTCGCATATTTCGGAGGGGGGCGGCAACAACATGCCCAACAAAGTGACCAGCGCAAAGTACAGATGCTCACTGAAGCCCAACTGAAGCCCCGGGGGCACTCGTGCCAGGGAACAAAGCCAAGCTGTGCATTAGACAGTGTGCGGTCCTGAGCAGACCAGGAGTCGATGGAGAGGAAGGTGCTGACCAACCAGGCCCCCTGGCAGGGCCCCTCCCGCACGCCTCCCTGGCCACGCCGCGCCACCGCGGCTCCAAGGCCACCAGCCCTGTTAACCTTGGCCGGACCCCAGCCGGAGAGAGGCCCCTGAGCCGCCTCCCGGGTCCCAGACTGTGGGGACTCAAAGGTCAACAGAGAAGCGCCGGCTCTGCCTGACCCCCCTCTCAGGGGGTGATGCCAAGTGCTCTGTCAGCCTGGCTCCTGACACAACGCTCCACGTCACGTTTGGAGCAGCCAGGCCAGGAGCAGGAAGGAAGGAACGCATGAGATGAGGGAGAAAGCTGGGCAAGTCGGCAGGGGAGCACCAAGCCCCAATCCAGGGTGATACTGGAGGCCCCCAGAGACAGCAGGGTCTCAGGGAGCAACGCCAGCCTCTGCACCCTGGTGATCCCCCACGACAAGCCGGGGGCAGGACTGTGAATGTGGGCAGCAGGCACCAGGAGCCAGGCCTGGGGACCGGCTGAGCACAGGGAGCCGTGGCTCCCCTGCACGGCCAGCGGCTCCATCTGGCTCCAGCCCGGCAGCCGGCGCTGGCCAGACTCTAGCCGGCACATCTTGAGGGACTTGGCCGGCTCCCGCTCATCTCCCCAGCTGCACCAGGGCTGATCCGCCTGCTTTATTCCTGTTCCAGGCCCAACACCCCTAGCCATCCCTCACTCCCGCTCCTGCCAGAGGGGCTGAGGCTTCAGATTCCTTGAAGGAAGAGACAGCGGACTCTTCCAAATCCACTCAGCAAGGATCCCAGGCTGCTCACGGCCAACTCAGAGTCTCTTCTCAGATGGGAAGAGGTGGAGATGCAACACTAGGAGGCAGCACGCTGCAGGCTTCCCGGGAGAGGGGTGGGCGGGGAGAGTGGGGGCAGAAACACCACCCGCATCCACGAGGCACAAGTGGAGAGCTGGGATCCCACAGGGGCCTCATGATACCATCCGAGAACATCAGAAAACTCCCCAGCACCATTCCACTGGTCTTGAGACCACAGACGATCGGCTGTCAGCTCACTCCATCCGGCCCTACTGGCCCAGATGGGGCAGGAATCGACTCGACAGGAGGGAGATCTCCCGAGAATGTGCACAGCACCTCAGTCTGCACCATCTCCATCAAGTGACAGACCTCCCAGTTCCGCAGGCCTCATCCTTTCTAATCACCATCGCTATTATTGTGACCAGTATCTAGTACAGCAACAAGAAAAACATTCCTACGTCAACTGACTGGAGATGCTTTGCAATGGCTCACTGGGCCAGGACTTTTTTTAAGTAAAGGCAATGAGGGCCTAGAGGAAGAAAGTAACTCACTCAAAACAACAACAACAAAAAAACTTAAGGTAGGGAAAGAACCCCCAAAGTTCACTGCCCAGCCCACAGTCCATAAAGTCCAGGCCACGGGCCTGAGACTAAGGCGCAGTGAGGCTAAAGGTGCTCCAGTGTCCAGGTAAGAGAGGACATGGGGAAAGGAAGCCCAGCTCCCAGGCAGGCTCCCAGCACCTCTGAGGGCTCAGCACCCAGAACCTATTGCTGGACACAGGGGCCTGGGGAGGGCAGTGACCACGGGAGGCCTGACAGGTGTTCTGCCAGGGGCCATTCCCACCGTTGCCGGCGTCCGATCACTTAGGCTGGCCACCCAGCCCCCATGCCTTCACTGGTTACTAACCTCATTCACAGAAAAGCCAAGAGAAGGAGGATGGAAAGAAGAGAGCAATTGTCTGGGAGATTCTGAATGGAGAAGTCTGAGACTTCTCCACTAAGGAGTATGCCCTCCGTGGGCAAAGAGGGGGGTGGGGGAGGGCCCGGACCGCACGGCCCACACCTGACTTACCTGGGAGGCGGGGAGGCGGCGGGGTCCTATCTTTCTTCCTGCATCTGGTTTCCCGTAAGCAGCCTGGAGGTGGCTCGCTGACAAGCCCAGGGCTGCATCATGTCCATCGGCACTCACAGTCCCAGAACCACACAAGCTGTGGGCTCAACAGCGTCTCTGAGAGGAACCCAGACCATGCTGCCCTGTTTGTCTCAGCATGACACGCTCATTCACCACCCAGCTACTCTGCAGACAACTGACACCTTCTGCTGGTCAAGCCAGACTTTTAGAAACCCCAAACAAGGGTGAGGGCAGGGCGCAGACAAGCTCCCCCGATGCCCAGAGCTGGGGCTGCCTCACTGATCCCAAAGAGACTCAGAGGAAGGATGAGGCAGGGCTGGAGGAAGGCAGGGAAGGTAGGAAGTTCCAAAGAAGGAAGGGAGAGGTCAAAAGACATGCTTGGGCAAAGCAGGACAGACCGGAAGCTGTTAAGACACAGTGGAGGCCACACAGTGCTCTCAGCCACATTGGGTGCCAGCCTCTTCTCCAAACAAACCCAGGATCCTTCGAGAACCACCAGCCCCTCCCGCCCCTCATCCTACATCGCCGGCACCTGTAAGGTCCTGAATCTGCTAGCATCTGAAACAGGGGAAGGAAAGAAAGCTTGGCAGCTCTGAACCAGATGACCAGATGCAGATGGGTATACACACACACACAGATGCACGTGCATGCGTGCACATGCACGTGCACACACACACACACACACACACACACACACACACACACACACACCCCTTCCCAGAATAAAAGGCCCTGTGGAGGTGGCTCACTCTCTCCAGGTTCTCGTTTTCTGATAGAAGCTCTCCTCCCGGTGGGGGTGAGGGGACAGACAGGTCCGATAAGAATTGTTTAGCACAACGCTATATAAGTCTAGGTTCCTAGCGGCCTAGCGATCTGGAGCTAGAACTTGGCAGAGAACCATGCTAGATGCTGGCAAGGCACATCCCCCACCTCGCCACTCCCCCACCCAGGCAACTGACAGTCACTCCCTGCTGGGGGCAGTGAGCACAGGCAGGGCCCTTCCATTCAGCCCGTGAACACTCAGTTCCGGAGGACCTGGCCTCTTGGCTCCATTTTAGGGAGAATCGACTTCTCCTGAACCTGGACGGGGATGCACGGGGGCGGAACACTGACTGCTAGGCTCTCTGCGGCTCTTCAGCAGCATGGGGAAATGGATCCAGTGCCTGCTTCTGGAGGACCGAGGGCGGGGCTGTGCAGCAAAGAACCGAGAAGGCACAAGAGCCAGCTGGGTTCAGCACCGCATCAATCCTCTCCCCACATTCGAAGGGATAAAAGAATGCAGACAGATACTTACTGCGGAAAGCCAGGCTGCCAGGCAGCTCCTTTTTCTGTGTGTTCCAAATAAGACACGCAAACAGGCAACACGTTTACCCACAGGATGACGACTGTCTTCTGAACGCCATCATCAGTGGAGTCTCCAGCAGGCTGTCACCTACTTCTGGAGCTGAACTCCCCTGAGTTCTCTGTGGGGAAGAAGTGAAAGGTGGGCTCAGTTCCCAGGGACCACCAGGCGAGGCACCATGCACGGGGCCCAATCAGTGGGGTCTCTTCTGGGCCCCCAGAGGCAGCCCTCCGCTGTGGCGCCCCGTCCACCGACAAGGAGAGCCACCGCCGGGCCCAGCGTCCTGGAGAAAGGCCAGTCGCAGCGGGCACAGGGGCTCGTTGAGGAGGACCCATCCATCACACTGCTGCAAAAACAAACCCGAAGGACAACAGCTCCCTGAAGCGCAGAACCTGGGCTCTCGGCACCAAGCAGCTTCCGGACAAAGATCCGCAGATGTTCCAACACCCACATAGAGACACGAATTTTTTCAGGTCAAGTTGCTCTCTACTTAGGCTGAAAAAGACATGACTGCAAAAAGGGTGGGGGGTGGTAATGGGGCTGCCTTTGCACTTGTGTGGGGTCGGCCAGCTCCCACCCCCTAGCCTGTCTCTTCAGCTCTCCGCTGTGACCTGGGCCGGGTCCCCCTGCTCCTTCTGGGCGCCCGAGACCCCAGATCCCAACGAGTCACGCGGAGAGGTCCTCGGGGGGAAGAGGAGGTGCGCGGCGATGAAGGTCAGAGCGGGCATCGTCCACAGGAGCGCGAGAGGCTGAGAAAAATGGGACCCGGGCTGAGGAGACCAGAGAGTTCGGCCAGGCTGGCTGTCCCTCCATCATCCCCTCCCACAAGTTGTTTGCTCCTCTGCCCCAGAGGCTGGCCGACAGCGCGGGAGGAGAGAACGGAAGCCAGATGCTGGGGATGATGGTGGTTTGGCCGAGATCCTGCGGCGAAAGAACGAGGGCCCGTCTCCTCCCTGGGTCTCAGGGACAGGCCGGGCGGCGGGGCGGGGCGGGGCCTGGCGGCGGGCGGGGCGGGGCCGGGCGGCGGGCGGGGCCGCGGGGGCGTCACGTGCACAAAGCGCATTGCTGCAGACGCGAGAAAAGCCTAGAACCCCGAGCCGCCATGATGACACCACACACACGTACACACGCACAGACAGACGTGGAAGTCAACGCCCACCATGGCACCTGAGGAGGAAGTGAGGAAGACGGTGAAGAAGAAGAGCTTGCGATTTGGGATAAGGAAAGGGGAGGCTGAAGAATGGCTGCCCGAGAGAGCTGGTCTTCGGCTTGAGGCTGGTGACGTGGGAGCCACCATCTTCGCGTGACGCCGGCAGAGGAGACCCCCAAGACACTACATCCCCACAACAGGCACTAGGGCTGCCAGGCCCCACCCTTGCTCCCCCACAAAAAGGGGATGCCCTCCATCCAAGGCAATGAGCCACACTGAGAAATCCTCAAGGGGTTTTCTGGACCTGGGAAGATGTCTCTTTGTCGGGGACGAGTGCGAGGAGCTCAAGAAGCCATCCTGGTTGCCAAGCTCATCTAGTAACACAAACGGCTGCGTTTTCTTTTCAGGTTCTAAAACTGAAGGGTCTACACAGCCCTGTTAAGTTACCCGGTATCAACCCTGCCAACCCAATACGTGCAGGTCGCCTTTCCTCTGCCAAGCCCTTCCTGAAAATGACCCCAGCCCAGGGTCAGCTCTGAGCTCCGACGAGCTGTTTTTGCTGCTTTCATGTTGACAGAACGTCCTGGCCACTCAGCTGAGTGCTCCATCTCCCGGCTCCCGACACACTGAGTCATCATCCGAAGAGGAAAAAAACAACAAAGCAGCCGTCACCAGGGTCCCCGCTGCCGTCGGCTGACGACTCATGAGCTGTCGTCACTCCCTGCTCTTCAGCCCCGGAACTGGTGACGAGGGGCTTCAGGGTGTCCAACTCCCCTCCCACGGGCTGCGATAACGTCAGGAAGCGGGCAGCCACTGCTGCATTCAGAAAGAAGGGAAAGTAACCTGGCATCAAAAGGATCCCGGGGAGGCTCACTGGTTAACCCTCACTCTGCCACCACATGGCTCATCTACGTTTCCATGGTGCTTCCTGATTCAGAAGGTTCTAATGCAAGAGCGGGTATTTAGCCCAGGTGGGGGAAGGCACGACCTCCCAAGCTTCAGGTGCCTGCTGCCCGGTTACCTCCTCCCTGCCCCTGCCTATGATACCACTTAAGACACATAAGCTTCCTTCTTCCCCATTTCTTCTCGAGCTACCTCGTATATTCCTTTCTTAAGTCTCCAGCAGAAAACTGGGCAAGGGGAATGAAGCTGCATCGCTTTCTCTTAGGAGCCTACCTCTTTGACAATATATTCGGCTTTTCTGTGTAGTAGGTAGAGTTGCTTCATTTCGTTTACCGGGGACACCACGACTTAGGGAAATCAAGTAACATGCCTCAAAACACCTAGAAGAGTGAGGCAGAGTCAAGCTGTAGACCCAGCTCTGCCCAAGTGCCACGTCTCTGCTTCTTCAGTCTCTACAGATCTCTGGATTTCGGGGTTATTCTGTCTGCCCTGAAGGTAATGCAACCCCTCCACCTACACCTCCTCTTCCAAGAGGAAAACAGGTTTGGTAGTCCATTAATTTCAGCTACAAACGAACTCATCCTCTTGCGTTAACCTATCCTCAAAGCAAAAGGAGAAAGTTAATGAGGGTGCAGGGAGGGTGGCACGGAAGAGCTAAGTGACCCAGACCCTGGGTTCAGGAAGATGAGCCACCCAAACTCCCACAAAGCATCAGGGACTCACAGAACTCCTTAAATAGACACGTTTTGGGGATCTACCTCCTAAGGGGCATTTTATAGACACTGAAGAGTGAGAGAAGAAAAATGCAAAGGCTGTGAGACACCAAGGTTCTAATCATGAGCAGAACACTTACCAGCCACTCCTCGCAGGGTTGCAGTGAGGAATAAATGAAATAACCACCGTCAATGAGCTGGATGTGGTACCTGCCAAACAGAAAACGTCATATAGGTACATGTTTCCTTTCTTTCCCCCGGCTTCCTGGGGCTCACAATCTAATAGGTGACATAAGACTTAAAGAACCCCAGCACATCTAAAGTAGCACAGGAGAGGCATGAAGATATGGGAGTTTGGTCAAAGTGGGCAGGGGTGGGTATGAGGATTGCTTCTCGTGAAAGTAATCAGGAAAGGTCCTTGGGAGATAGTGGGACTGCCGCAGGTGGGTGCAGTGGAGGAGGCATGGAAAATATCAGCAGTGAGAACAGAGACAGAGAAAAGGCAAGAAAAAGTAAGTTGCCTGGTTTTCCTGGAATACTTGGTCCACTCAGCAAAGGTGGACCATATAGGAGAGCTAAGACAAGACTAGTCATAGACAGCCTCCAGCATCCTGCTAAAGGGAAGGGATCTTACTCTGGAGACGAAGAGAAACCATTTTAAATTTCTGAGCAAGAAAGACAAGATGGCCGCTGCACGCAGAAGGGCCTGGAAAGGAGAGGGACGGGAGGCAGGGAGCCTCACTGGAGGACTACAGCTGGAATCATGGCCCTGGCAGGGGACATACGGAGGAACACAGAGGGAAAAAAATGGGGAAAGAGCAGGGCCATCCAAACATCGTCAAAGCTGCCACGGACCCCACCCCCTGTCCCCATGGAGAGACTGGCAGAGACAGAACCTATTTGAGGAGCACAAACCACAGGTCCAACTCGTCGGAGGTGAGCTGCCATATCTCTTTTACCCTCCCCTCTAAAACCTGGTTTTCCCTCCCCTGGACTGCTCTAAGCTTCAGGCTGACGAAGGCATGGGAGACCCAGACCTTCGGTGAGCAGTGCCCACGTTTGGGCAAAACCGGGGCCCCAGCTGGTGGAACCCCCACCCAGAGCTGTGTCCGAGAGTGGCACTGGGCAGTCCTGCCCGTGGAGCCATCTTCACTGCGGCAGCCACCACTGTGCCCGCCTCTGTTGCGCTTCTGCCCCCCCCCCCTCCTCCGTCACAGCCCCCGCCCCCCCCCCCACTCTGCGGAACTGGCACAGCAGGACCAGAAAAACCAACGCCACCATGTCCGAGACCAGCAGAAATGCCTCCAAAATGGCAGCCTTATGATTAAAAAGGAGTCTCCAAATGCCACCAACCCACCCAGGGAAAGGGAAGCTGGAGACAAGGGGAGGGGGAGCTGTCAACCACCTCCCAACTGGCCTCCCAAAGTCTTCCTTACTCTCCCAATGGTCACATCTTTCCTTTCAGAAACTTCCTCTCAGAAAGCACAAGAGAGAAAAAAGGGCACTGCCTCCCCCCCACCCCCACCCCCTGCCCCCGAGAGGTCCTGGGGGCCCATAGGTGACATAGGGCATTCAGAAGGACGTTCTGCATTTCATGCCCAGAGACGGGGGTCGTCAGTCCATTTCTGTCTGCAAACCCAGCCCCTCTCACTGACTGGACAATAGCGAGCCCTCCAAGGGAGTCAAGTCTTCTCACTTATCTCCCACCAGACCCTCCCCAGTTCTGTGGGCCCTGGAGAGCCAGGAGGTAGGGTTGCAAAGAAGGGCCGAAAAAGCACAGCCGTGCCCTCCGTTATGTAATAAGAAGGGCGGTGCTGTCCTAGGCCGGAGACCCGGAGCGCATTGCGCTCCTGGATGCGCAGTCATGGGCGGGGGCCACCGCGCAAAATGCAGGGATCGGAAGCCCCTCCCCGCGGACGTAGGGGTTGCAACGAGGGCTGGATGGGGAGCTGGTACCCTGATTTTTCCAAGTCCTCTTCCCCACCCCCTACAACCAGAGGCGAGCAGCCTGCTGCCCTAGTTTTGCTCTCACTCTCCTCCTTTCCCAGGATGACAAACCCTTCTAACCTGGGACCTCCGAGTCTCTTGTGGCCCCGTGGCTTTCCCGGAAACCCCACCAAATAAATACGCAGTTTCTGAGCCGTGTCCCAGGCTCAGTCCCCATCCTCACCTTTCCAAGCACCAGGGAGCAGCAGCTTCCAGAAGGCAGGTCCTTCCCATAATGGGCTCATCTCTGGACAGTCTGGGACGTCAATGCAAATCTCTCATCCCCGGGAGTAGCCCAGAGTCAGCAGGAAGCCCAGGGTGGTGGCAAGAGCAGCAGTAGCAGCTGTGCCCTACCTTGCCCGTGCGTTTCCAGGGGAGCCAAGAATTATTTTGCCGCAACACTGAGGTGTGGCTGATCGGAAAATTCCCACTAAAGAACAAATACTCTCTTCCAGTTTGGTCAACCCTCTGCGCACCCACCTCCCCAACCCTTGCTCCTCCAAAAAAAAAAGTTTGGGGAGCCCTTAGCTCCTCTTCCTTATAGTGCATGAAATTAAAAAGGCACAGGAAGAGGCTTCAACTGGTCAGTCAAAATCAGGCAGAGAAACAGGAGCATACGCACACCCCTAAACAGATTTTAGAAAGCTGCTGGGCTTCTCCCCCCTCCCCTTTAAGCAAGTGAAATGCAAATTCAGATTTGATACCCTGCCCTCGGCCAATCAAAAAAAGGTTTTCACCTGCCATTGGCCCAGCCACCAATCAGAGGAACCGTCTGGAGTGAGAGCCCTCCCCTGGCCAATGGAAGGCCAGCTCAGTCACTTAGTTAATGATGCAGCAGTACAAGGAAGGCCATCACATGTGAACTGGAAGGGTGCCAACATGGAGACACAGAGAGCGCAAGGTAAACAACTTTCCAACGCCAAAAGGATGACATTTAATCTCTAAATGCTAGCTTCCCTTCTCAGCTCATCCTCAACCCCACTCAGCTGGCCCTACAGATCCCGGGAGCCTCACTACCTGTCCCCCAGAGCCCACAACAAGACCCAACAGTGACTGCGTCACCATTCCCCACTTTCCCCAACTACGCAGTGACAAACGTACCGGCTTTACCCCACTTCTCCCAGCCCACGCCCCATCCTGCCCACCTGCTCCCCCACCAGCCCCGGGTTCCCAGGGATGAACATTGCAAACCAGGTAACTAACCCTTAGAAAGGCTGCCCCTCTCGCCTTCCTCACAGTGTTCCTCCTCCTCACTCCTTACCTTCCACCTGAGAACCGTATGGACGGACGGATGGACACTGACACCCAAAAGCAACTTGGGAAACCAGTCTGTCTGTCTGCCAGATAGAATGAAATGGGGGTAAAGGCTGGGAGGTCAGGTGGGACTCCAGGGATGGCTTGCTACTTTTTCCTCTACCCTGGTCAGGCTTGAGCAGCTGATACTAAGGGAAAAGAAATTAAAGTGGAAAAAAACCCTCCCTCAGAGGAAAAAAAAAAGGCAAAAAGCGAGAAAAAAGGTGAGAAAGACAGAGCACCCACATACGCAGAGACATCGCCCCCGATCCCAGCAAATACGTACGTGGGGGGACGAAGGGGTTACGCCATCAAGTCCTGAAGCCCGTCGGACCACCCATCGTCGCCTGCGCAGACCCAAATCTCGGCCGGCCGTAAGGTGCCGCAGTCCCGAATGTTCCAGAAACTGGTCCCGGCAACCCTTCCGCCATCGCCCCGAAACCTCTTGCTCCCGACCCTGCCCCCCACCGCCACCCTACCTCCTCCCCGCGGGAGCCTCTCGCGCCACCTTGCGTGTCATCTCCCTAGCCTAGGCTACCCAGAGGCCTCCGGCCCCCGACAGATTTCTGAGCGCTTGGCAAGTGAGCTGGCAGAACCTGGTGCCCGGTGTTGCTATGACTTGTTTCTTGATTTCTCTCTCTCTCTCTGCTGCAGCACGGCTGTTGCTAGCAGACCTATCGACGGAGCGCTCGCTCTCTCTCCTCTCTCCTCTCCCCTCTCTCTCTCTCAGAGCTCTGTGACGCAGATCTAAATTCTCCAGTCTGCTCCTTGTGTTGCAAGAGCAGAACTGCAGCTTTTCCCCTGGAGAGCCGGAGGGCAGTGCCAAGGCTGGTCAAACAAGGCAAAAAAAAGTTGGGCCTACACTCCGCTTCTCTGGCTGCACTTCTCTGGCCCCCTTTACCCCAAACCTCACTGCTCTGGGGCATAGACGGCCTAGTGCCCGCAGGCTCACGCCTTCTTTGAGGACTCCCCTGCCATAAGACTAGCTTAACTCTTTGAGTGACAGTGCCCAGAGCCCAGACAGGGCTGTCCCACACTGAATGTGGCGTCATCGTTTCTTGAACCATAGGTGCTTCTCCTGGATCCCCCAAAATAATGGTCCCCACCCTGAGACCACTGTTCTATTAACTCTTTCTGCCACAGACAAGCTAGTATTACAGCCGGAGCTGATTTTTGTTATTTTCTGCTTTTTTGGCCATAAACCAGGACCTTTTTTCTCCCTGAAATTTCCTAAGGACAAAATGCATAATTAAAACATTGCCTGCTTACCCCGTGAGTTGCAAGTGTTCTATTGGGGCAGGAGTGAGAGAAACCGCACTGAATGGCAGCTTGACGAATCTAAAGAATCTCCACTCTTCTGGGGCTCAGAAATTTTAGGGCCTAGGTGGATGCGTCCAATCACTTCTCAAAGGCAGTTAGGCTACTCAGTCCCAGAGATTCAGGTTGCTGAGTCATTTGTTCCCAAGAAGATCCTCTGACAACATGAAAAGCAGCAAACCAGAGTGGCAGCCAAGCCTGAACCCCGAGCGGCCAATGACTGGCTTTAATGAGACAAGCATCCACCAGCCCACCCCCACTGCCCCTGCCACGGTAATACATGGGCATTCACACCTGGAATCGCTTACAAGGAGGGGGTTTCCCACCAATGCTCTGGAGACTGACTGGGCTTGTTTTTGGATACTGAGAGGTCTCCATTGCAGCAGAGTACACGGCTCCAACTCCCAACATTTTCCTGCCCTATGACCCAGAAATAGTTCCCGAACAGCTCAGGTGCTAACTCACGGAACCACACACACCTAGACAGGCTCCAGGTGTCTTGGGTTCCCACATGGCCACATCCAAAGGCAGACCCGCCAAGGTTTCTGACGACCAGTTGTAGCACAAGAGCCTAGCCCTGATGAGAAGTGAGAGATGTATTCGGGCTCATTCTGGTTCAGGGGCAGCTGCCTCAAAGTATATCATATGGAGATCCTTGCAACTTCCAGACAACCAGAGAATGAGAGGCCAGGCAGACACCTTATCCCATACCTCGACTCTCAAGCAGGCTTCTTCAAGCAACTGCTCTGGGCCAAGGTTTCACCCAGCAAAAAGAAGACCACTTGGAAGACAACCATGGCACTCCACAGCTTTAAAAGAAGTCCAGAGCATCTGTGCCAAGCTCTCAGCAGGGGAGAAAGTGCTTCAAATTCACACCTTCTGGGCTCCAGGGTAGAGCATGCCAATAAAGAAGTCACCTACTGGTCTGATGACCAAAGGAATGTGGCCTTGATGGCACCAAAGCAAGTCCCCGGAATGGTCCTCTGCCTACTTAAATACCACTTGCCATAGTTTCCTTTTCCATGGAAGAAAAACATGCCTAAGTTCATGTCAGGACATTCCTGATTTATCCAAGAGCCCAGGATCAAATAAACAAAGGGCTTTGAGCTCTGCCAGGGAGCCTCCTGCTTCAGGAGGGAGAGCTAGGAGGAAGTAGGGCTCAGCACAGAGTTGGCCCATCACCCCGTGAACTGGTGAATGACGTGGCTGCTCACTGCCATGGCGATGGAGATGTCATGGGTGGGTGGATGTGAGAGAGGAGAGGCAAATAAGTCACGAGAGATGGGGCAAGAGCAACTTGGGGTCAGCGGGGCCCCGCGCAGCCACAGAGCATATAGACGGAGGCCGGCTGTGGTTCAGCCGCAGAACAACAGAGCTCGAGCCCATGCAAAGGAAGGTCCCCGTCGGGCGTTGGCAGGAATCAGCTCTGACTTGCAAAACATGATCGCACAGTGTTTGGGAGGTTTTGTTTCATTTCACTTTTCATCTAAGTCTTCTCTTTTTCTTCCCACGGCCCCGTTACTCTCCTTACAGTTTTACTAAGATTGAAACAGTCATTTCAGGTGCCTCTGCCCCATTCTAGGTCTTCCTTCTATTAACCTGATTCTACAAGGCATCGAGAACAGAAAACCGCAAATGGGATGACCAGGAATCAGAAAGGGGATTGGGTTCCAAAAACATGGGAGGATATTTACTTAGCAAGGACGCCCAAGCCTACCAGGAAGCAGTTTGACAGGAGCTGTACGCAGTGCTTGATTTCAGGGGGTAAAGATAACTTTTGGAGGGAGGGGAAGGTGGCACGCTCCTTCTGTCTGCCTCATGAGGTCTGGGGAGGCTGGGACAGGGCACACTTGAAAAGACAGGGCTTCAACTCAAGCCCAGCAGGTCACTAGCTCGCTCCAGCTTCTCTGCAGCTTCAGGCCTCGGGAACTAAATGCTCTCTCCAGACATCGCGAGCTCTCGTGGCCTCTGACTGATGTGGGTCAAAACTCTGAAATGTCAAAGAGGAAGAATTTTTTTTTTTTTCTTTAAAGGGAATGAGCTGAACTTTTACCCAGCCCTTGCCCTGGGTTCGGAATGTAAGCCGTCTGTAATTGCCACAAACTCCAGGTCAGCAGGCACCAGCTGAGAGCAGAGTTCTGGCACAGGCCTCTCTGTGCTCCCATCCCCTCCTGGACACCTCCTGAAGGGGGCGGCCTCTTTCGCCAAGAAAGAAGTCATTTCTCTCAACATAGGCAGCCGTGCAGGGACCCATCCCAAATTCTGCACGAGCATCGAAGGCTCGAGTGGGTGTTCTAGATAATAGAGCAGGCAGCAGTCTGGTCTCGGGCAGAACTGACAGGTTCAGGTCCTCAGGGAGAAGGAGTTTCTGCTCACTGCCTGGAGAGGGGCAGGCAGAGGGCACTCAGTGATCCCAGGAGGTAAATCATTCATCAGGTACCTTTGTTGTGATTGTCGAATCGCTAAGTCGAGTCTGACTTCGCCAGCCCATGGACTGCAGCCCTCCAGGCTCCTCTGTCTTTAGGACTTCCCAGGCAAGAATAATGGAGTGGGTTGCCATTTCCTTCTCCAGGGGCTCTTCCCGACCCAGGGACTGAACCCAGGTCTCCTGTATTGCAGGTGGATTCTTTACCACCGAGTCACTAGGGATGCCCCCCTCATTAGGACGCCCTCCTTACTAGCTGCTGAGTAACCACATTCAGCATAGGAGAAGTCCAAGACACAGCCCCTCACCGCAGGACCTGTAGGTTCTAAATGAGGACCCCACAAGCAGTCCCGAATTGGCATTTTTGATATTTCCAAAATCTCTTTAAAAGCTGAATTCATTTTCTGACAATACTAAATGTACTCGTTGGGATCACAGGCTAGCCCACGAAAGCCCATTTTACTACTTGAGGAAGTCAGGTTCAATGCCTTGGGGGCTCGGCAGGTAAAGGCTGGGGGATGTGTGAGTGGAAGGAGCGAGCCCTTCCCCACGTCTTGGGGTGGAAACCCCCAAGAGCCCAGATGGTCCAGTATTTCAGGAGAAGGTACGAATCTAAATGTATTACATCAAACTCTTGATTTTTAAACATCGTCCCGACTTTTTAAAAGCCAGAATATACCCGCAGAGCCTCTATTGTGTTTATGCTATAGGAACCTGCGCTGCCCAAGTGAGGATTTAAAGAAAGAAACAAAGAAGATGAGACTGAAAAGATTCACCACACAGATGTTGTTACTAGAGGGAAAGAATGGCGCAGAAGAAAAGAAGGGAAATCCTGCCTTTCGGGTCAATGGCTGTCCACCAGCCCCACGTTGAGGGCTGCGGCTGGAGGGGTGCTTCAGAGTTATTTTTAACTTGACACATGATACCCTTAAAGTGCTAGTATTTGTGCCCCATCCCAATCCCAGGACAAAAGAATCATTTGGGTTTACAGGCCCTCTCTCCCAGATGAGAGTCGCTGCCCGAGACATCCTCAGAGGCTCTGTTTGGGGCTGTGTTGATCAGATAGGAAGGGATTATCCTAATCCAGCTGCCCATCCAAGGCATAGGGCCCTCCGTAAACAGCACTATGACCAAGGCACCGTGCTTCATTCCATAACCCCCAGCCCACTTTTGGGGAGCTCAGACAGTGGGGCACCACTTAAGATGACGTCTCTCTCGAGGCCACTAATGACCAGCTTTACGTCTTTTCTCTGCCTCTGGAGCCCATAGAACAAGCCTCCTCCTTCAAAGGCCTTCAGCTATTTTAGGATAACTTTTACAAGTCTTTAGGCTAAACAAGGAGGTACAAAAGGGAAATGAAAGGGGTGGGGGTGGGGGGCAGGAGGGATGGTGGGGGGAGAAGAAGCCAGAGAGAAATATTCTTAAAATATCTCGTCATAAGTTAACAAGCCAAAGGAGAAGAGGAAGAGACCTATGTGATTATGTATTCATGAGAAAGGGGGCACTGGTGGCAGAAAGACAGCTGAGTGGCGCAGGACGTGCAGAAGGAAGAGCCCGCAGTCCAGATAGCAAGCACCAAGATGGGCCAGGGGCTTCGACAGTCTCAAGGCCAGCCACCAGGCTGTGCCAATGACCCGGACAAACTGGCTACAACCTGAGCTTGGGAGAAGAAAACGTACAACTCAGTTTATAAGCATGGAATATCCTTTTGCTCTTTTTTGGGGGTGGGGGTAGGGTGTCTTTTTCTTACGTATTTGTTGGTTATGCATCCTGGATACAAATTCACTTGCTAGTGGTAGGTATTATATGTATCCTTTCCACTCTGCTTGCCTTTTCTCTCTTTTATTGATGTCTTTTGATAATGAGAAGTTCCTCATTTTAATATCATCCAACTTATCTATCCTATCCCTTATTTTTTTCACATTCTCAATGTCTGCTTTAAGAAGATGTATGGCCACCTCAAGGTTATGAAAACATGCTAAGTGATCTTGTACACGAAGTTTCATTTTGTCTTAACTCTCACATTGAGATTGATGACCTCTCTGGAGTTTATTTTTGTGTATGACGTGAGGCAGCAGTCAAGATTCATTTCTTTCCTTGTGGACATCCAACTGACCCAGCGCTGTTTATTATTAAAATGACCGTCCATTCCCTACTGCCCAGCAGTGCCCCCTCCGTCATCAATCAGGTGTCCAGATATTCAGGAGCTTGCCACCAGGCTCTCTGTTCCATTCCTTCGGTCAGATATAAGATAGACAAATAGTTCTACTATTATAGTATGGAGCACTAATCTTAATTCAGGTGATTTTTAACATTAAGATAGGTCTGCAAGTAAAGTTTAAGAAAATATCAATCCAGGAACTGACTTTGCAAAGTTCAATGTGGACAGACACAGTCTGAGCCCAGCCTGGGCCCCTCAGAAAGAATAGGATGAAAAAAAAATAGACACAGAAAAAGCTACCCAAGCTAAGGAAGGCAGCAGCAAGAAGAAAGGGACAGAGGAAAAAATTAGTCCTGTTTTCATAAACAGTAATACAGTGATCAAGAGAAGAGACTTACACTGTTCAAGAGATAAGACTTATACTGTTCAAGAGATAACTGGCATCCAAATCCCAACTACATACTTTTTGCTGCGTGATCTTGAACAAGTTAACTCAGTCTTTCTGAGCCTCAGTTTCCTGATCTGCAGATGGGGGAAAGCTTCCTCAATGAGCTGTGTAGATTATGTACCTTAATCTGATGTGTATGGCTTACATCTCATTATCACAGAGCCTAGGAATCTAAGTGTTAAAAAATATTGGGGACTTTCATCATGGGGAGTGGTATCTCAGAGACCAGTCCGACTGTGGGAGCAATCTCGCCATTCAACAAACCTTTCCTGAGTACGTATAACTAAACAAAGATAATACAGATTGTGGTTTAAAAAAAAATCAGACTCTTAAAATGAGACAGGATTGAATGTGTATCTTTGTACAGTCTCTCCTAGTTCTAGAGGCTTGAATAACTTGTTTGACCTCCCTAAGTTCCTAGTTTGAGCTTCATCTGTACCTCCTATGGATTTTCTTGGTGAGGGTGGTATGAGACATTTAGCACAATGCCCCACACAAAGTTAATGTTCAACAGATACCAGTATTGCTATGTTGATGATGATGATGACATTTTGGCTGGTACCATGCCAAGCACCTGGAGAAGGCAATGGCACCCCACTCCAGTACTCTTGCCTGGAAAATCCCATGGCCAGAGGGGCCTGGTAGGCTGCAGTCCATGGGGTTGCTAAGAGTCAGACATGACTGAGCGACTTCACTTTCCCTTTTCACTTTCATGCATTGGAGAAGGAGCTGGCAACCCACTCCAGTGTTCTTGCCTGGAGAATCCCAGGGACGGGGGAGCCTGGTGGGCTGCCGTCTATGGGGTCGCACAGAGTTGGACACGACTGAAGCAATTTAGCAGCAACAGCAGCAGCAGCATGCCAAGCACTGGAAGAAAAGGCCTAGTAACACTTCAAAAGACCTATAGCACCTGGCAATCAGGGTCTTCCAACCAAGTACTAACCAGGCATAGCCACAACTCGATTCATACTGACAAGACCGAGCAGACAAAATTGAGTGTGTGCAGGTGGTAGGCTTAAGACAGAGGAGGGGCTTGGAGGAAAAAGGCTGAAATGCAATGTAAAGGCCAAACATGCTGGGACAGTTAAATACCTGGTAAGGAAATTCTGAGGAAAATCTCAAGGAACTTTAAGAACAAATAACAACACAGAGTCTATGAATGTATATAATTGGAAAAAGTCTGAAAATGTGCTGAATCGAATGGAGGGAGAGTGGGTTATGTGTATCAGAAATGGTACTTGTAGATGGTAGCCAAGGGAAGAAGGTTCCTGAAAGAACAGTGCTGTGAACAGTTTCGATTAACAATAATGACCACAACATGGTCAGCGTCACAGCCTTAAAGACCGAATCTCGTCAGTCTCCAGAAAGAAGGACCCCAGAACCATGGTGGGGTTTTTCCCATCAAATTCCCCACCGGAGGGGGACCATGGCACTTCTGCCCAGACTGCTGAGCTGAAGCAAAACAAGGCCCCAGCAGTGACCGCAAACACTCCCAAGGACACAATGCCACACTACGTGCCAAGTGAGAATCCGAGAGACAAGGGCTGAGGACAGCCTGTGCTGGGGGGCAGGTCCTGACAGAGGTGATGTGAAGATGCAGACTCAGATGCCGCTGCGGGCGGGCAGCTGGAGCCAGGCAGCAGACGGTCGGTGGCCTGGCAGACGCCGGCCCCGGACACGGGACTCCCCTGACTGCAGGGTGAAAGAGGAGCATTGGCCAAGTCAGGGCCTTAACAGACAGAAGTGAGTCCCAGCACCAACAGAGACGTCCGCGTGGAATACACCAGGGGCAGGAGAGCAATGGGCCATGTCTGTTTCGGTGGCCAGTCAGGACTAGGGTGGCAGGTACCATGACCAGGATGCCCTGTTTGTAAGTAGATGCTTTCTCCTGAGTCAGTCCACCTCTCGGGCCAAAACTCCAGGCTCCAAGGTGTCCTGCCCAAGCTGGCTCCCATCGCCTCCTGGGAAAATGAAAGAGGCCCAAATATCTGTCTTCCTCGAGGCCACCAATCTTTCTAAGCTACAGTCCCCAGAGGGCTCACAGCTCAGCCTCAAGCAAAACCCAGGCTGGCAATACGATGGGCACCTGCCATTCTGACGATGGGCTGGGGGCTCAGTAAACACGGTCATTCCACTAGTCAGAAGCTCCAGACCAGGGACTTCTAGGGCTGCCCAAAATGCAGGGGGCAAAGTCTTTCCTGGGACTCAGAGAGTAACCTAACTCAACTCTTGGCTGGCTATTCTTGAAACCCTGGCCCTGTCACCGGATGGAAATAATTTCCAGAGACGGAGTGTGGCCGGTCCACGTGAGCTGGACTGAAGGAAGCTCTACCTCCTCCCTACATAGTGGAACCAGCAGTCTGTGCCATGGACCAGGTGTGGCTAGGAAATGAGAGTGTCCTGGCCAGGTGCCCTCCACACATAGGCTGGGACCCTTAGATGTTACTGCCACTCTTGGGGTTCTTGATTGAAGAGGGAGGCTCTGAGCAGGAGGAGACATCTCCAGGGTACAGAGAATCTGGGCAACTGATGATTCATGGGGCTGGACTGACCTCTGCGTGACCACACGAGCTTAGCACCACGTGTCTCAAAAGTAGAGTTTCTTTCTTGCCCCGGAACCAACTATTGCTGTGCTTAGCTGAGTCAGAACCAGACAGAAGTTGTCACAAATTACCAGTAGGATGGGAGTTCCCCAAACAGCTCAGATTTGAGCTTTAATTTCCATACTGCCTTCTCCCTCATCCAGGGGCATGCCCCTACCCTTGGCCGCAGCCTCAGTAGGAGAGGAAAGACCCCAGACCATCGCAAACACCAGGGTGTGACTCCTGACTCCCCAGACCATCACGCACACCAGGGCGTGACTCCTGACTTTCAGCAAAACGCTGGCCTTGTCGGGAGCTGGAGCAGGGCCAAAGCTCTCATCTGATGGGGGAGGCTAAAACATAATCTTGAATGTCAAATTCGGGGGCCATACTGAGGATGCATTTTATATGATTTTCATAATATTAAGCCTTGACCAAAGTAAGCGCCTACAAAATGTCGGAGTACATCTTCTGCATACAGAGATCTCAAGAGTGGGGAGGGGCTGATGACCAGAGCTGTTAGGTGGAAGGAGGCCCTTTAAGTGTCTTACTTGCACAGGGATGCTGTTGGAACAATGCTGAGAGTTCTGCTCCTTGAAGGCCTCTGGGATTGGCGGGAGGCCGTTATTCTCAGGGTACGATTCACTCAGGTAAGAAAGTCAGGGTTTTCCCCCGCAAAACAGAGCAGCAGTGACAGCCTTGAAACACAGGATGACGTGGAGAGCGCTCTCCCAGCACTGCCACGCAACGTGAAGCGAGAGGAGCAGCCCACCACCCTGCCTCTAACATCCCCAACCCCCAGGGGCCCAGGGTGGACACTGAGAAGGCAGAGAGTCCTACATCTTTTCCATCCCCCAACAAGTGTCTGGGACAGACCATGGGTCAGGCTTGGTGCTGGGCCCTCTCCGGGTAACCCTGCCCACGGAAGCAGGGCCCCTGCTGGCTGCCAGAGGCTGGAGAACAAAGACATCGAGACAGTAAGAGGACAGCTGGCTTCGTAACCCCACTCTGGCCCCCGCAAATAAGGCGGGTCGAGGCCCTGGGGGTCGCTCTGTGTGGTGATGGAGCTAATGGGAGGGACAGAGCAAATGTCGGTGGTGGGACGCCTGCAGGCCAAGTGTGCTGGTGATGCGGTCAGGAAGCTTCTGGGGAAGCCGACCCCACAAAAGGACCCCTGGTACTTCCGAGAGTCTAGTGTCACCAGAGGGCTAGAGGACATGGACCAGAGGAGTGGAGATGCCGAGATAAGTCTGGGGACGCCTCAGCCACTTCCCCAACAAGGCCAGTTCCTAACAGCCAATGGCACACACCTGCTGACCCAGTCTCCCTGAAGTCAGGGGGAGAGCAGGAATCGTCACTTCTGCCTTAGACCCAAGAGAGCTGCCTGACCCCATCCAAATGGCTGGGAGGACCCACCCAGCTTAGAAGACTTAGGAATCTGGTATTATGAGGCATCCTATGACTCACGCAGCCTCACCTTTCACCAACACGTGAAGACTGGTCTTGGGCTGGAGGCCAAGGTGTGGGACCTTGGGTGGGTTACTTCAGATCTCAGGCTAAGTTTCTCATCTTAAAGTAGGACTGGACATGGAACAACAGACTAGTTCCAAATAGGAAAAGGAGTACCTCAAGGCTGTATATTGTCACCCTGCTTATTTAACTTATATGCAGAGTACATCATGAGAAACGCCAGACTGGAAGAAACACAAGCTGGAATCAAGATTGCCGGGAGAAATATCAATAACCTCAGATATGCAGATGACACCACCCTTATGGCAGAAAGTGAAGAGGAGCTAAAAAGCCTCTTGATGAAAGTAAAAGAGGAGAGTGAAAAAGCTGGCTTAAAGCTCAACATTCAGAAAACGAAGATCATGGCATCTGGTCCCATCACTTCATGGGAAATAGATGGGGAAACAGTGGAAACAATGTCAGACTTTATTTTTGGGGCTGCAAAATCACTGCAGAAGGTGACTGCAGCCATGAAATTAAAAGACGCTTACTCCTTGGAAGAAAAGTTCTGACCAACCTAAACAGCATAGTCAAAAGCAGAGACATTACTTTGCCAACTAAGGTCCGTCTAGTCAAGGCTATGGTTTTTCCTGTGGTCATGTATGGATGTGAGTTGGACTGTGAAGAAGGCTGAGTGCCAAAGAATTGATGCTTTTGAACTATGGTGTTGGAGAAGACTCTGGGGAGTCCCTTGGACTGCAAGGAGATCCAACCAGTCCATTCTGAAGGAGATCAGCCCTGGGATTTCTTTGGAAGGAATTATGCTAAAGCTGAAACTCCAGTACTTTGGCCACCTCGTGCGAAGAGTTGACCCATTGGAAAAGACTTTGATGCTGGGAGGGACTGGGGGCAGGAGAAGAAGGGGACGACAGAAGATGAGATGGCTGGATGGCATCACGGACTCGATGGACACGAGTCTGGGTATACTCCGGGAGGTAGTGATGGACAGGGGAGGCCTGGCGTGCTGCGATTCATGGGGTCGCAAAGAGTCGGACACAACTGAGCAACTGAACTGAACTGAACTGAATGAAAAAACTCACACCCCTGCCCACAGTGTTGCAGGCGATTAAATGAGGTTAAGTGAGCCCATACAGTAAACACTTGGTGGCACTGCCTGGTGGTCACGTTAGTCGTGTCTGACTCTTAGCGACCCCATGGGCTGTAGCCCACCAGGCTCCTCTGTCCTTGGGATTCTCCAGGCAAGAATGCTGGAGTGGGGTGCTGTCGCCTCTCCACTGCCCAGGGCTGGAGGGTCCACAGGAGGCAAGCAGTTGGTAGCACTGCTTGGTATGGAGCAAGGTACAGGAGGTGGAGCTGGGATGACTGCTTTTATTCTTATCATCCTCTCGTGGTGGCCATTCAACTTACCTGCAAACACCAGAACCCGCCCCCCCCGCCCCCCCGCCCATGCCCCCTGAAGGAGCTCACTGCCTCAGAGTCACCCGTCTTCCCTCGCTCACATCCTTCCCAGCTCCAAGGGAGGGGCACTAACCCAGTCCCCTGCATCAGCAGTGGCCCCTTGCCCTGGCCACTGTCACCCAGCGGCCCCAGCCTGTCCGTTGGAGCACCCCAGAGTAAGCGAGCCCAGCACCCATATCAGGGGACAGTCCTGTCCATGCATACAACCGTGCCCAGCAAACCCATTCTTCCCACCTCTGCCCCTTTCTGGGGTAAACATGCCCATGCCCTAAGCACTCCTCCCCAGCCAGCAGCCCTGCTCTGCCCTGCTTCTGCTTTGACATCGTCTCTCCTCGCTGGGATCAAGACCTGAACAAACACTCCAAAACTGGCTCGAGCAGGAGGGCCAGCAGACCAGTCTCCAGCAGAGCCTTCTTCCGGCAGAATCTCTCACTCCCTCTTGCTTGCCTTCTGCAGCGGGGTGGTTACCGTCCCCCTACGCCCATCCTCACCCCCACCCCCCAACACCCTGATTAAACCTTGCGTGGTATCTTTCTTGGGAAACTCTCAGTCATGATCCTAGGAACGTATCAGCCAAGTTCTGCTGAGCTACAGTTCCACTGAAAAACACTTAATCAGATGATTTCACATATACTACATCCACGAATCTACCTAACTCCCCTGAGCTGGGAACTGAAGCCTGTTCTCTCACCCAGAGCTCCATGCCCTGAGCAGCTCCCTGGATGGGTCCTTTTCACTGGCCAAGGAGAAGGCAGGCTGACGCTGCTGATGGGTGCGAGGATCAGAGAGCCACCATCTCTCCCAGACGAGGCAGGAGATCGACTTTGGTTGTCCAGCCTTTCCCAGGCAGGAGAGATGGCCACGGCTGCCTTCCCTTCTCCAGGTGCCAGCAGCACATGGAGCCCTCTGTTACAGTCCAGAGCCTCCAACTAGAGCCTGAACTTTTCAAAGACAAGGCCCAGGGCAGGTTTAGAACTCTCATTCCCTCCAATGTGAAGCTCCCAGAGGCACCCCAGTCTCTACTTGTTGATTGATGATTGGCTCATGAGGCTAGATTTGGCCTCCCTATCAACATCACCACCCCAAGTCCCTGGCAGACACGAAACGGGCTTACTTGGTTCTGGTCCCTTCCCCGGCACACTGGTCCCGTGAGGCCCCTGCTGCTCTCTCTCCTTCCCTGGTCTAGACTCGTCAAAGATGAAGTTAATCCTCGTTACTCCAGCTTCTGGAAAGGATCCCCAAGCAGATGTCAAAGGGACACCCAACCTGTGCTTTTACTAACACCCCCTGGCCAGAGGATGAGAAGGGTGCCTTGTTCTGGGCTGAACTCAGAACATCGTCACTGACACCTCCCGGCCAGAGGATGTGAAGGGTGGCTTGCTCTGGGCTGAACACAGTTCATCGTCAACTCTAGACCTTGGGATCAGTCGTGAGGTTTTCTCTCTGGCATGGCCTTACGCAAGGCTGAGGAAGGAGGAGACAGCTTATCTCAGAGGTGGGCAGGCATCCTCTATCAAACCCAGCTTCTCCCAGAGAAAGACCAGAGACCTTATTAGCTCCCCACAGCGACTGACTGTAGATATAAGCCAAGCAAAGAGCACAACGCCATCCTCACCAGATACAGGAGCAGATGAAGAGAAAGGGGCAAAGAAGGCGCTGTCGCAGACCCCGGGGGTAGGCGGAAACACGGAGCCTCACCTACCTTCAGGTGGCCCCGGGGTGGGCTGGAAATCTTACTGTTACAAACACTCACCAACCAAGGAAAAGGGGGGACAAAGCCTCTCTGCCTTGACCCCCAGTTCTAGGCAGCTCACAAACACTGATGGGCTTCAGACAGCAGCTCAGGGCTCCTCTGAGGCATGGAAGTGGCAGCTGCACAGAGAACCACAAAGTCCTCGGGAGGCTGCTCTAGGCACAGGCTGTAGTTCGTTAACATGTTCCTACCAAGGAGCTCTGATTCTTCTAAATATTTCTAACACCTAAGATAACGCCAGGCACACAGTGTTTGTGGACGAGGCTACTGAATCCAGGGCAGGAGGAGAAACAGAATCAAAATTAAATATAAGATACGGTTCATAACCAAAGGAGTTCCTAAAATAGATTCCAGAGCTAACATGATTTGGGAACAGTTATAAAACAGCCTGCCTGCAAGGAAGCTTCCCGTGGCCCTGGACTGCGTCTCACAGGCCATCACGCCACCACGGATGGTGCGCCCGTTCCCGGCGGCCGCCCGCTGGCCGGACGAACACGTGAACACAGGAGTGGAAACGCAGTGCGACTTCTTTGGGGTCTACTTCTAAGACAGTAAAGGATCCGCCTGCAATGCAGGTGACCTGGCTTCAATCCCTGGGTCAAGAAGATTCCCCTGGAGAAGGACATGGCAACCCACTCCAGCGTTCTTGCCTGGAGAACTCCATGGACAGAGGAGCCTGACGGGCTACAGTGCATGGGGTCATAGAGAGTCAAACGCGACTGAGCGACTTCACTTTCACTTTTCCAAATATCCTAAATATCAACATTTACCTTTCACTTTTGAAATCATAAAAGGCCCAGATACTGACTGATGGCTGAGTACCTCTGGGCTACACCCAGAGTTTTTGCATCACTTTCATACAAGAAAGAGAGAAAGGGGACCCCACACGCTACTGCCAACATTAATCTCCCTCCCCCAACCCCACGTCTTACCTCCCTGTTTCTTCCAGCCCAAGTTGGAACCCGGCACACATTTGAAGTTTTCAGAAAAACTTCAAATAAGGATGAGCCTCCAGATCAGAATGCCGCTTCCCTCCTACTTGCCCAGTCTTTTCCTCATCACGAACGTGGACGTCAACATCCACTGAGCCTGGTGCTGGCCCCACGCGTGTATCCACAGGCTAGGAGCCGAGGAGCCTGTGTGGGGACGTATAGCTAGGACTAGACTCATAACCCCTGTGCCAGGCAAGCTAGCGACATCCCTCTCTTAGGAGACCTCCTCCGAACTCCGTCCATCCCTGATGAACTCCTTCCCATTTTTGTGCCTGACAACTGCAGACAAAGGTGGGACCAACCACATTTCCTTTGTTTAGAAAAAAAAAGGGGACATCTCCATGTGCCTTTTAAAAAATTTTTAAGATAAGTTTTTACTACTGACTCATTTAAGTGAGGTGTCATGTATGTATAACTCTAGCGCACAGAGCTTTATGACACATTATCCCATTTCACCATTCCCCCTGCAGCTCGAAGCCTTGTGAAGTATACGAAGTTATCCACATTTTACAGATGAGCAGATGAGCAAAGCGAGGGGAGCTGGCCGAGACCATCCAGCAGTAAAGGAACAACCAAGCAATAAACTGTCCCCAGGTCTTCCTGACGATAAGCCCTGAGCTCCGGGTGCCCCCCACACGGGCATCAGGACTGACTCCGGGGGCTCTGAGTCAGGGAGACTCCCAAGTTACTGGCTGCACGACCCAGGGCAAGTTAAATAACCTCTTCCCGTCTCAGCTGCTTCATCCATAAAGCAGTGCTAACAACAACCGTGACATGTGGATTAAGCGAGACACTGTATGCTCAGCACACGGGCCGAGACGCAGCCAATGCTCATGAAGCGGTGGGGACTGCCACGCACTCCACGCCCGGCAGGCCCTCAGGGTGCCCTGGCTCCCCAGAGGGCAGTTAGAGAGGAGACCAGGTATGCTGCAGGTGCTGATAACACAGGTGGGCTATGAGCGCCTTCTTCCACCAGCCAGGCACCTCCCGAGAGTCTGGGGCCCAGATTCAAGGGCATGGGCCACAGGGAGAAGCCAGTGTCCTCTACGGCGGGGGCTGTGCCCTCCTGCCAGTCCACCACGGTAGCTCTGAGCAGCAGTGTCTGCCCCGAGGGGCCTGTTCCGGGACCAGGCAGCAAGGAGATGAAGCTCCCATCACAGGACCACATGCCCTCCGCCCTCGCCCCCAGGCAAGGCCTCCGCGCTCTGCCGATGCCCCGCCCCTATGCCCTGGGTCCTGCTCCTACGCTAGGGAAACGGGCCTGTCCTGAGCGAGAAGAGCCAATAACAGTGTGTGGCCTGTTTTCCAGCAACCTTGCTGTCTCTCACTTTAAGATGAAAATAATAAACACCGACACTCAGAGGCTGGAGAGGGAGGGGGGAAGTCAAGCGGCCTCAGAGGAGCTGGGGCGCTAGGACGTGGGCAGCGTGGGCTGCCCTAACTGGGCAACCTGGGCAAGGCGCGTCAGAGCCAGGAGACTGCAAACACACAGGCGCCAGGGCCGGAGGCGCCAGGCCCGGACGGGGAAGGTCACCTCGGGCTGGCCTGGTTCCTGGTTCCTGGTGGCACCGGGGCCCGAGGGGGCAGGGCCATGAGCAGTGCCCCCGGCTTGTGACTCTCAGCAGTGTGGCCCAGCACCTGCCAACCGGTCGCCCTGCGAACTCCAGGCCCTCTCTGCTCCGGGGCAGTCCAGAGTCTTCGACCAGGATCTTCCCTGAAGTCCTGGACCCGCCTGTCCTGCTCTTTCTCTAAAACCTTCCATCGTTCCCCGGTGCCCGCCCCCCACCCCCGCCAGGCTCTCTCCCAGACGTTCCAGGTGCCCTCACGCAGGTCGCTGTTCTCCTGACACAGATCTGCTGGGTGCCTACCACATGCCAGGCCCTGGGTGCACCAGGCATCGATACCAGAGGCCACACAAGACACGTCCTGCCCACGGTGAGCCCGTGGTCACAGGGCCAAACAAACAAGCCCACCGCCACTACACGATGTGGTCACCAATCCAGGATCAACTGACAGAGTCCTTACTACGAGCCAGATGCTGTTTCAAGCACGTTACAAGCTCACTGAATCCTTTAAATAATTCCGTGAGCTAAAGGGGAGTGAAGTGAAAGTCACTCAGTCGTGTCCAACTCTTTGCAAACCCACGGACTGTATAGTCCATGGAATTCTCCAGGCCAGCATACTGGAGTGGGTAGCCTTCCCCTTCTCTAGGGATCTTTCCAACCCAGGGATTGAACCCAGGTCTCCCGCATTGCAGGTGAATTCTTTCCCAGCTGAGCCACTCAGGAAGCCCAAGGGCAATGGTCAATATTTCAAGTCCCGTTTTATAGATGAGGAAACTGAAGCCTAGCAAAGGCCAGTGTCACCCTGCGGCCAGCAGAGAGGCTGGAGGGAGGCTCTGAGGGCCAGCAGGGCAGCCAGAGGTGACCACGGCCACAGACGGAGCCAAGGGCGGGGACAGCCACGGCCACAGCCACGGCCACGGCCCCTCTCTGCTCTCCATGGAGGTGGCGCTGGAGACAGGCACTCCCCACACAGAAAAGAGACGGGGACAGGGCAGGCAAACCATCCCCCAAGGCTGCCCTCCCTGGTTCTAGACAGAACCTAGAAAGCAGGAAGGGATGCATGTACGAGCAATAGCCCACGGTCACAGCGTGAGGCAAGGAGGAGGCCAAGTCCACGGCAAATCCACTCAGCATCTCCATTTCCACTGGGCCACCAGTGAGGGAACTTGACCCCGATCTGCTAGGGGTCAGTGACTCCAGAGTCCTGCCTCTGGCACAAGCTGGGGGTGGGTCTCTGGGGTCTATCAAATGGCCTCTTCTTTCAGGGGCCCTGTGTGGCCAGGAAGACTCCACGTGCCCCTGCCAGCCAAGCTGCCTCTGCACCGGTGCCAGCCTTCCCCAGCAGCGGGAGGGCCGGGCGGGGAAGCTGGCACAACTCCGAGGCACAGGTAGGCACGGGGCTCTGGGGCGCAGCCCTCAGACCGGGAACCTCCACCTGGTGCTGCTCTCCTCCCCACGTGTGTGCGGGGCGTGCAGCCTCCGGGTTAGGCACAGATGATGCCTGGGGAGGAGGGAGACATGCTGCCCCTCCAGGACTCCCCAGGGGTCTTTCCTGCTCCTCCTCTTCTCTCACAGTGGAAACCCCACCCTGGCAGTCTTGGCGCTCCGTGCAGGCCACCAAGGCTGCCTCCGTCCTGCCACCCAGTCCCACCCAGGCTGGGGTCCAAGCAATCAGAAGGGACCGTTTCCTCCTTTTCTCCCAGCAAGGCTGGAGGGGTGGGGGTGGGGCGCCTCCTGAAACCTCTTGAAACCAGCTCCGTGAGGACAGGGGCTTCTGTCTGCTTTGTAAAGTGCTGGACCCCAGAGCCGAGGCGCCTGGAAGACAGTAAGCACCCAGTAAACGCCTGTGGAAGGCAAGCCTTCCCATCCCCCACCTTACAAATAGGAAGTCTCAGAGTATTTCCAGAGGTTACTCAGCTGGTCTATAGCAGAACCAAGATTCACAGCCAGGTGCGACTCAGCACGTCACGCAATCGTTTCTGACACTAGGATTTCCTGAGTCCGTGACATAGGCTGGAGGCTCCAGAGGACACAGAAATGATTCCTACAACCGAAACTTTACCGTGGGCTTATCCTTCACCACGTGCTGAGAGGCGTGAAGGCATGACCTTTCTTTACAGGCTGCGTGTGTGCAAACACACACGGATATGTATATATGGAGTAGAAGTCTCAGTCGCTCAGTCCCGTCCGACTTTTTGTGACCACAAGGACTGTAGCCCATCAGGCTCCTCTGTCCATGGGATTCTCCAGGCAAGAATACTAGAGTGGGTTGCCATTTCCTACTGCAGAGGATCTTCCTGATCCCAGGAGTCAGACCCAGGTCTCCCGCATTGCAGGCAGATTCTTTATCATCTGAGCCACGTATATATTTAATATGCATAATACACATATATACATACGTACATGTATGTACGTATATACATATATATATAAATATGTATCCAACTAAATTGTTTTCATATATAAAATATGCAAATTTCTTATACACATACATTCTTTGAAGCCACCACTAGGCAATATGGGGGAGTCCAAAGATTAAAACAGCTAATAAATGCGATGGGAACCTGGAGGGGGCAGGACGCACGGGAGGCAGAGGCTCCACGGAGGAGGTGGAAGCTGAAGGGGGCTCTGAGGAATTAAAACCTTCTAATACCAACGGAAGGAGCAAAGGCCAAGGGGCAAGGAATGGTGTGCAGAGCAGTCTGGACACAGAACCAGCCAGGCTCAGGGAACGATCTGCAGAGAATTCGTGGCCTAAGCTGTTTTCCCTGCCTGTTTATTTTTTTGAAAATTTACACCTCTGCTTTAAACTGCTTCATGCCTGCGCCTATCCAAAGTTGTTTTTTTGGAGCAACATGTTCCTCTGCAATTAAAAAAAAATTAAAAAGAAAAAAAATCAATGCTCAAACCCAGTCTCGTCACACTGTAGATGGAAACCGAGATTGCCACGACCCAGAGCTAGCTCCTGGCAGGACGGGACACCAGCAAAGCTCACATGGCATGATGGGAAGCAGAGGAGGAAGGCGGCTGGCAGGCACTGAGCGCCCAGTGGGGCCAGGGTCTCCAGGCAACGGCCCATCAAGCCCAGGGCCTTGGATCCCCCCAGCACACGCCTACAGCTGGGACGCGACCTGGGGCGTTTCAGCCTCCGCAGCAGAGATCTCCCTCTTACCCAAGAGGCTGCAGAGCTTTTCTTGCTGGAAATCATGTGTTGTTTGTTGATTTTTTTTTTTTTTCCTGCTTGGCTTGTTTTGACACGAGGAAGAGAGGCTAATCCACCCGGCAAACACTGGTAATGCAGCAGGGCGGCCGGCCCTTCCCGGAAGCAGCGGGGCAGCCGCTCCGACGGGGAGAAACCGGATCTCCGCGCCTGACTGCTCAGCAGCTGACCTCTCTGCTCCCTCCTTGGGTGGATCCTACACACCCCACGGGGGCCAGTTTCCCTGAAGAGTACTGGCTCTGTGGGCAGATGGCTTCAGTTTCCAACTCCACCTGTCCCTAGCTGAGTGATTTCAGGAAAGAGACCATGCCTCTCAGTGACTCGGTTTCCTTATCTGTCAAGCAGAGTAGTTATCCCATGGAGTCACCAGAAGGTTTAAACGAGCTAATAACACAGGAACAAGAAGCGGGCCTCTGGACACAGCAAACGCTTGATAAATTTGGCTGTCGTTATTATTTCACTCTGCATCAGTGTATGAAAGTGAAAGTGAAGTTGCTCAGTCGTGTCTGACTCTGCCACCCCATGGACAGCAGCCCACCAGGCTCCTCCGCCCATGGGATTTTCCAGGCAGGAGTACTGGAATGGGTTGCCATTTCCTTCTCCAGTATCAATGTATAAGGCTCCCTAAAACCTATGCCAAGCGGACGAGGCTGGATGCTAAGGGAATCTATTGTGGAGTGAACAGTGGTGTCAAGAGCTAACACAGGCTGAGCCTGCAGAGATTCAAAGTCTCCTGGTAGCGTCTTAGCTTCCCTTTCAGCATCTCAGAGCTAGAGGCAGGCAGTGTGAGGCTTTGCACTTCTCAGCTCTGCCAGGTAAACCCTGGTTCTCAGAAACAGGTACCTAATGACTCTGGCCTCTCCTGCCTCACACCCTCTGCCTTGGTTCATGCCCTGGGGAGTCATCTGGCTGATACCCGAAGAGAGGATCTGCAGCCCACTTGGATCCCTCATTTATGTCCTGCGGGAATGCTCTAGGCCTCTTCCTTGAGATGAATAGCTTACAGGCATCCTGGGTCTGGGGAAGTTACCTGGATATTATCTTTAAACACCATTTCTAAATATTTCCTTGAGATCTGGGGCAAACTTTGTGGGTGCACATAAGAATTCACCAAACTTCTCTCTCAGTGGGGGCTATGTATGAGAGTGCGCTTCCCTGATAGCTCAGTTGGGAAAGAATCCACCTGCAATGCAGGAGACCCCGGTTCAATTTCTGGGTCAGGAAGACCTGCTGGAGAAGGGATAGGCTGCCCACTCCAGTCTTCTTGGGCTTCCCTTGTGGCTCAGCTGGTAGAGAATCCGCCTGCAATGTGGGAGACCTGGGTTCGATCCCTGAGTTGGGAAGATCCCTTGGAGATGGGAAAGGCTCCCCACTCCAGTATTCTAGCCTGGAGAATTCCATGGACGGTATAGTCCATGGGGTCGTAAAGAGTCAGACACGACTGAGTGACCTTCACTTTCATTATGAAAGGCCAGGCTTTTGCCTGGCCCCAGGGTACATTGGTGGCAGTGAGCACTTCTGTGGAAGCTGCTGAAGAGTGAGGTGGTGGCAGGTGGGGCATCAGCTTTCTCAGTCTCCAGCCCAACATCTCCCCTGCAGAAAGCCTTGAAGACACAGGTGAGTCCTGCGACAGTCTCGGTTCAAGTCTGACTTTTAATCTCTCAGCCATTTCGCTTTGACCTCTGAGCATCTAGCACCAGGCCTGGCTCTCGCTGGGAGCTCGCTGCACAGCAGTTACACTGAACGGGGCTCGGAGTCTCCAGCACGCAGCTCAGAAACAGCCGCACTCACCTTTGAGCCAGGTGTGTCTGTCACAAGCACCCAGGTCTTGACAGCTACCAGCGTCCATGGTAAAATATTCTATTGTACTTACAGGGTAACCGGGTTGTCCTGGGGATTACTGTCCAGGAATTTTAAGTGGGACTGCTAAGATATGTTAGATGCAGTGTTTCGATGTAGATCAGTCAAGCTTCCCAATCGTCATCTCCTAATCAACGTTCAAAGCAAAGAACAGAAAGGCCAAGATATTTCCCACTTTCCCCCACGTATCCTCTGCCTCACGGATCTGGCTTTCCTGTGGTGTCCAGTCAGGTCCCTACTCCCTCTACCAAGCTCTTTTTCTCGCTGCTGATGTACCTGGGGCTGTCGTCTCTCCCCTCTTTACTGCACAGAGCCCGACAGTATTCCAAGGCCACACTCAAGTTCGAGACTTGCAGGAAGTTCTAGAATAGTCCGAGCATCGTGCATCTTTGCTGCTGAGTCTCCTGCTGCGGCGCCCGGGCGCCTTCCGGCGCTCAGCATTAAACAGCTCTGGCTGTTTCGGTGTATTTCCCCTGATCGCAGGTTCTGGCCTGTACCTCCACCATGAATTTCTTTCCAAGGTCAACAATGATGTCAGACAGAGTCAAGTTCACCTTGGGTCTACCACTATTTGCCAACTCGTGTTCCTTCCTCAGACCTCATCGCTCCTGACTTGGACAGTACTCAGCACTCCTTCTAAAAACCTCTGTTAGTGTGAAGCATATAGCACTTCCCTGAGACCACCTTTGCTGCTCTGCTCTCACCTGTGCTGAGCCCAGGCCCAGCTCCCATCTTGGCCCCCTGCACCCTGAGAGCACCTTCTCACGGCTGGCCTCATCCCTACCTCACCTTCAGTCCTTGGTCATCTGGGAACACCTGTTGGACAGCCCACCTAGGTAGCCTACCATCAGTTCACGTTCAACATAACTAAAATTCATTCAACAATTATTTGATGAACACATACTAAGGCCAGGACCTATTCCATTCACTGGCAAGCAAACCATATAAAAGTTCTTGCCCCGAGTGTCCATCCACAGATATAAAATGAAATGCAGTATCCATACAAAGGGATATTATTCAGCTTTAAAAGGAAGGAAATTCTGACACGTGCTATATCACAGATAAACTTAAAGACATGATGTTAAGTGAAATAAGCCAGTCCCCCTCAAAAGGCAAATACTGTATGATTCTACTTTTATAAAGTGCCTAGAGTAGTAGGAAGTAGGTGGGTGTGTTTGTCAGGGGTTGTGGGGAGGGGATGGGGAGTTAGTATTTAATGTGTGCGTGCGTGCTTAGTTGCTCAGTCGTGTCCAACTCTTTGCGACCCCATGGACTGTAGTCCACCAGGCTCCTCTGCCCACAGGGATTCTCTAGGCAAGAGTACCAGAGTGGGTGGCCAAGCCCTCCTCCAGGGGATCTTCCCCACCCAGGGATCGAACCCAGGTCTCCCGCACTGCAGGCAGATTCTTGACGGTTTGAGCCACCGGGGAAGCCCAAGTATTTAATGGGTACTGAATTTCAATTCTGAAAGACCAAAAGAATTCTGGAGATGGATGGTGGTGATGGTTGTACAAGAATATGAATGTACAGAATATCAGTGAACTGTATACTCAAAATGGTTATGATGGTACATTTTATATGTGTTTACCACAATAAAAAAATAGGAAAAAAAAAGGTCCTCACTCTCTGTGTACTTTTCTGTATGTTATGCTTCAGTTTTAGTTCAGTTCAGTTCAGTCTCTCAGTCGTGTCTGACTCTTTGCAACCCCATGGACTGCAACATGCCAGGCCTCTCTGTCCATCACCAACTCCCAGAGTCCATCCAAACCCATGTCCATTGAGTCAGTGATGCCATCCAACCTTCTCATCCTGTGTCGTCCCCTTCTCCTCCTGCCCTCAATCTTTCTGGGTCTTTTCAAATGAGTCAGCTTTTCGCATCAGGTGGCCAAAATACTGGAACTTCAGTAATGATGAAAAAGGCTCTGTCTTCGTGGAACTTCTATATTCTCCGCTCGTGGCTGCATTCATCATCTGGCAGCTTCCGACCCCCTCTCCATCCCTGGAGACGCCCTCCTCCCAGGCTCCGTGCGGCAGTCACGTGTCTCCTTCTTCCTCACATCCGAGGACTCCCCGTGGTTCTTCTCTAAGGCGTTCGCCCTAGTCCGTCCTCCTTCCAGGATCGCAGTCCCCGCCACCTCTTAACTTTTGATGGAAAGCACGAGGAAGCAGGAAACACCGCAGTCCACGGCCCCCAGGCCGGCTCTCCCTGGCTCTGAGTAACGCCGCACTCAGGCCTCATTCCTCCCGGCTAAGCGAGGAGTCTGAGCAGACGCTCATGAGGGCTTCTTCCGGCTCCAGAGCAGGCGGGTCTCTGGGTCGCCTGGCCCTCCCGAGGTCTGCTGTATTGCTCGCGGGCCCTCAGCAGCCTGAGAAGAAAGGCCTCATTCAGGAGGGAGGCCAGCCGCCGGCATGGGGAAACAGCTCCCTGCAAGCGCTCCTTGGCCCGCTTTCCTGCCTGCCTGAACTTTCACTGCCTGCAACCTTGTGACTCTGGATTACCTGACCTTGGAGCCTGCCAGCCCCGCACTGCTGCTGGGACCTCTTCTGACCCAACAGCCTGTAACTGGGACAAGCCTGCCTGCTGACACTGGCCCCCGGCCTGCCTCCGCAAGCTGGGCTGTCCTGCGGCTGGACACCAGGAGGCCGTGAGCTGCACTCTGAGTTCTCCTGGGGCCCTAACCATGGCCCCTCCTGATGTGCCTGTCTGGGCCCCGGGGCCCTCCCTGCAGCACCCTCTGAATGCACCCCTTCTGCAAAGCAGGATTTACAGCCTGTCTGTAACTGAGTCATTCACTCCACAAATGTCCACCACGATGTCTACACGTGATGGGCACTGCTCTAGGCAAGGGGGACATAGGATGGAACATGACATACCCTACTGCCAGCCAACCTCCCTACTGGACAAAGCCGTCGTCCAACTCACCACTGTCAAACCCTGTCACTCAACAGGTATTTATTGAGCACTTATTATGTGCCAGGCATCCTAATAAACTATCGATTTTAGGAACTGCAGTTTCCTATGCAGTACAATTGATTACTGGGCATGAGCTCAGCATCCAAACTCTCAGTTATGTGACCTTCAGCAATTATAAGACCTCACAGAGCCTCAGTTTCCTCACTTGAAAATGTGGGTAAGAGTGATGGATACAATGCAGGAGACATGGGCTCGATCCCTGGGTGGGAAAGATCTCCTTCCTGGAGAAGGAAATGGTTGCCCACTCCAGTACTCTGGCCTGGAGAATCCCATGGACAGAGGAGCCTGGTAGGCTACAATCCACGCAGTCGCAAAGAGTTGTACACAACTGAGCACACACACACCATTAGACACTAATAATGGTGACTAGTGGGGGTAATAAGCATGTATGAGGAATACATGGGTCCATGTAAACTCTTAGAAGATATGGTAGACAGCAAGCACTTGGATGTGAACAGTTTTTACTTTAATATGATCTCAAAGGTGCCAACACTTCCATATACCAAGAACTTCGAGAGTCCCTGTCCCACCCTGTACAACCAATACCACTATACTACCTCTGTAGACAAGTTACTGGCAGAATGTAGCCCCAATGTCAACATCAGTAACAAAGAATAAAATATCCCCATGCAGAGTACTATATATAATCCAAAGGTTTCCTAAGGGTTAACCTCAGGAATAACACTGAAGGAATGGATCTCAAAAGCTAGGCAAGTGAGGAAATATGTGCGATGCATATATTCAACAATAGATGCAGAGCTTTCAACAAACCAATACGAAAAAGACAGGAATTCAATAGAAAAAAGGGTAAACTACCCTAACAGGCACTTCACAAAAATGAGGATGCTAAAATGGCTAATCACAGAAAGGCAAATTCAGACCACAGTCCAGTATTACTTCAGACCCACTAGAAAGAGTACAATGAAGAAAGAGGATGACACCAAATCCTGGCAAGGGCACGGAATAACCAGAACTTTCCTACTTTGCTAGTGGAAGTATAACTGTACCACCGCTTGGCACTTTGTACCATGATTTTTCCAGTAGTCATATACAGATGTGAGAGTTAGACCATAAAAAAGGCTGAGCACCAAAGATCTGATGCTTCCAAACTGTGGTGCTGGAGAAGACTCTTGAGAGTCCCTTGAACAGCAAGATCAAAACAGTCAATCCTAAAGGAAATCCACCAGGAATATTTATTGGAAGGACTGAGGCCAAAGCTGAAGCTCCAGTGCTTTGACCACCTGACGTGATACGAGCCGACTTACTGGAAAAGACCTCGATGCTGTCAAAGATCGAGGACAGGAGGAGAAGGGAGCTACAGAGGATGAGATAGCTGGATGGCATCACCCGAACAGACATGAGTTTGAACAAACTCCAGGAGATAGTGAAGGAGAGGGAAGTCTGGTGTGCATGGGGTTGCAAAGAGTCGGACACAACTTGGCAACTGATCAACAACAACTAAGACTACGATCCAGCAGTTCCATTTGTAGGTGCATACCCAACAGAAACACACACATAAATTATGCATACATGCACAGAGACATGTGTACACGCATACATTCATTCACCAAAAGACACACGCAAACATATTCATAGGAACACTGTTTCAGTCAAACTCTACACACAGCCAGAATACTCATCAACCATAGAACAAATAATAAACTGTGTTCTATTAATAAAATGGACTACTACACAGACGCAAGAGCAGGAAACTACAACAGCACACAGCATGGATGAGCGTCACAGACAAAAGGATGGATGAAAGCGGCTGAGCACAGCGCGAACACACGGCGTGGCTGTTGTTGCTCAGCTGCTAAGCCGTGTCCGATTCTTTGTGACCCTGCAGACTGAAGCATGGCAGCCTTCTCTGTCCTTCATTACCTCCCTGAGTTTGCGCAAACTCATGTCCATCGAGTTGGTGATGCCATCCAGACGTTTCATCCTCTGTCTCCCGCTTCTCCTCCTGCCTTCAGTCTTTCCCGGCATCAGGGTCTTTTCCATGAGTCAGCTCTTTGCATCAGGTGGCCAAAATGCCTGATTACATTTATATAAAGCAGAAAAGCAGGCAAAACTTATCTGTCATTTTAGCAGTCAAAATAGTGGCTACCCTTGGAAGGGCGGTCAGGAGCTGGAAAGAAGCCCAAGGCATGTTCTGGAACGAGGTCTGGTATGTCCTGTTCCTTGGCTTGACGTGGGTGCTGGTTACAGGCTGGGGGCACTTTGTGCCCGATACTTACAATCTGCTTATTTTTTTGTATGTGTATTATATGTCGGTTACAAAGTTTCCTTTAAAAAAAAATAGCTAATGAGAAAAAAATGAAGAACAATGGACTTTTATCCAAATAGGTTGTTGCCTCCAGCATCAACAGATTGCAAGGCCTACCGTCTCTGCTCACGAGACGTAAGCAGACATACACATTTCTGATTGCTTTCCTATTGCCTTTTAATAAATGGCAGAGATATTACTCTACAACACTTCAAAGCTATATTAAATAAACATGTGTTTTAAAAGCTCCCAATTAGTTTGCCAAGCTTGTTCTGAGACACAGTTTGAAAATGCATTTGGGTTTATGAGAGGCATGGTGAACTATGCAGTAATTTTTATGAGAAACAAGATTTTTTTTTTTTTTAACGAGACAGAGGTGGTAGAGATCGGGGGCTGAAGAGAGTAAAGACCAAGATGACTGAGGAGACGACCCAGCTCCAAACCAGCAACCCAGGGCTTCCACATTCAGTGGCCGGCAGGGTGTTGAAGTAGCTGTGGGCCCAGAAGCCAGGAAGTCCATGCAGAAGGCAGAGACTCAAAGGCCTGTTCAGGACCTGGAGCAAGATGGGAGCTAAGCGGGAAGGAGGCTTAGGGCCCAAGGCCAAAGAATGCTGGGAGATGACGATAAGCTACCAAAGAGGTTCTGTGGAGAATGAGCTACACGCCCTGACCCAGGGCAGGAAATAGTGGTTGGGTGTGGGCAGCCCTGGGTACACAAGGAAGTGACCTCAGCTGACTATGGAATAAGAGGATGTGACCCTGGGTGTGCTCAGACCTGCGGCTGGGATGAGCAAGCCAGGCTTACCCAGGGGTTCTTTCTCCGCTGGGCGTGACTCTCTAAATATACACCCAGCCAGGCCTTGGATCCATTCAGATGTTAACCACCACTGAACAGGACTCGGGAGGCTTTTGGTTTCCACTGTCAGGGTAGCTGGCTTAGACGGATCTAGAACCTGGTTTTCGAGGCCCAAGTCATCATCCTAGTCCTTCACATGAGGATAAGGATAAATTCAGTGAATGTGAATTCCAGGAATACCAGGGCTTGTCAGATAATCCATTTCCCAGGTGACTTCTATCAACAAAAGGAGACAGAAAGCTCAAAACAAACAAAACAAAACCACGGCCCAAACCAGCTGACATCCCTGGTACTGACTACACAGCATTACATCCCTCCCTGTTTGGCTCGGGCCCATCCCAAAATATGCTGGTCTCCCTTGAAGTGGTGGAAATTGAGTGATGGTATCAGGGACAGGGGAGCAACACTGAGAAGGGACCTGGGGCAAGAATGTTGAAGGCACACAGGAGAGCTTCCGAGCATCTCTGTGGCAGCCTGGCCTGCTCTCCATGTCAGCCCTTCCCATCTCCTCGGCCAGCACCCCCTCCACCCCTTTCTGCCCGCACCCGTATCACACCTTCACTCTCTGGCATCACAAATGAAGAGTCAAGGCAGTGAAGTCACACGGGAAGAATCCTGAGGCTTGGTGGATTGTAAAGCCACTGGATTCCCCACACCACGCAGAGCAAGCTAAGGTCCTCACTTTGTGGGGACGTCTTTGTCTCCCCATTCCAGCTAGCCTTCAGGCAGTTGTGCTGGCTGCAGGAGCGTGGTGTCGGCAGACAAGCCACCGCGAGGCTGCTGAGGTATGCCTACGGGTTGGATGTCTCATCTGAGAAGCAACGTCGTGTTCTCCAGGGCAGTGTGTCTATGTTTCCTGATCTAAGAGAACTTTAGCAAGCGGAACTCAGCTCTGTAAGGCAAGCAAGCCCTCAGCCACCAGCAAACGAGGGAAAACAGCTCACTCCCATGTGCTGTCTGCAAGGACTGGCTTCCTGGCGTGCTTCAAGTTTATCTTGGAGCTTGCGCAAGCACACCCGGGCTGCACCAAGCCACCCCAGATGACCACCTGGCACCCATGGGTGCTTGATGGCGGATCCTACGGGAAACCGGGCCATATGAGGTTGAAGCCACTCCCTGGAAACAACTTCCTAAACATAGTGATGAGAGGGCACTGTACGTGCTGAGAAGAGGGGAAGTCAGGGTACAAAGGACAAAGGCAATGGCCATATAGCTCCTCCTTCTCAAGAAGCAGGGATCTGGGTGAAATTACCTGGCAGGGCCATTTCTACAAGACCGTCCTCCTAGACCAGGGCTTCTCAACCTCAGGACTATCGTTGTTTTGGACTGGATAATCCTCTGTTGTGGGGGCGGGCTGCCCGGCTCCGTGTGCAGTGCTTTGCTGTATCCCTGGCCTCTACCCACTGGACACCAGTAATAAATACCCCTCCTGATCCTCAGCTGTGACAATCAAGACTGTCTCCAAACACAGCCAAGTGGCCCCTGGAGGCAAAGCTGCCCCTAGTTGAGAACCACGGCCTTGTACTGACAAATCACGTCACCAAGGCAAGACCCCAGCCCCGCTCAAAGACCCCAGCCCCGCTCAAAGGCTGAGAGACGGAGCCTGCCCATTGTATCTTAGGGCACTAAGACAAGCAGAGTCTCCGCCAGAGAAGCCAGCACTGTCAGATCTGTGCCGGGGACGGAGAAGGTGGCCCAGGGCCAGATGGTATTGCCACCAGCAGACCTCCACCTTCAATTCCACAAAACCCACTTCCTCTCAGAGAAGGTCCACGTCAGGGCAGAAGACCAAGCCAACCAAAGACAGCCCCAAGGACCAAAGAGTCTCAAAGCCTACCCACGGCCACCCCACAACGTAGTTCACTCTGGTGCCATGTACCTGGCTGAGCTCCTGGTAGGAACGGACCATCTTAGTTCCTCACAGCGTGTTCGACCAACTATCCCGGCTCTTCCCTTTCCTCCACTCAATAATCTGGACCAAAAAGTGTCCTAAGATGGCCAGATGCCCTGTGACAAATTGACCAAAGGCTGAGTGCCAAAGAATTGATGCTTTTGAACCGTGGTGCTAGAGAAGACTCTTAAGAGTCCCTTGGGCAGCAAGGAGATCCAACCAGTCCACCCTAAAGGAAATCAACCCTGAATACTCACTGGAAGGACTGATGCTGAAGCTGAAACTCCAATAATTTGGCCACATGATGTAAAGAGCTGACTCACTGGAAAAGACCCTGATGCTGGGAAGGATGGAAGGCTGGAGGAGAAGGGGACGACAGAGGATGAGATGGCTGGATGGCATCACCGACTCGATGGACATGAGTCTGAGCAAACTCTGGGAGATGGTGAAGGACAGGGAGGCCTGGCGTGCTGCAGTCTGTGGGGTCACAGAGAATTGGACATGACGGAGTCACTGAACAGCAACAGACAGGTCCTGCTCTCCAGGGCCTTGGAATGAAGGCTGGCGACACTGGCCAAGAGGCCTAGGAAGACTGTGCAGGTCAAGGCAAAGGTGCTGGAGGGGGAACTCCAGACACGCGAGGCAGGGACGGACGAAGGCCGGCCCCGAGCGGTGGTGCCGGTGGGCCCCAGTGTCACAGCGCAGAGCCGGGAGCCTGCAGGACGCGAGCCAAGCGTCCGGGCCTCAGGGATGGAAAGATCCCGAGTGACCACAGGCTTGCCCAAGCGCAGATGACGCTCGCTGACTGTAAATCTAGCCCACTCGGGGCTGGGTTTGGCTCACTACAGGCCGGCCCCCCACCAGCTACAGTTTTGCTAAATTTAGTGCTGTTCCCAGCACCCAAAGGACTCTGCGCTTCGTGTCCATTTCAGGTTCACCCGGGGACAGACAGGAGAGGAGCAAGACTTGTCTGGAAGTGATGTGCCCTCGTGTGACCCTCTCCCTTCGCCGATGAAGTCAGGGGCCCAGGGGAGCAGAAGACGTGAGAAGCCACGGTTGAAGGTCTCCGGGGCTCTGCAAGCATCCTCTGCCCCAGGGTGGCACTCAGAGGGGGAGGCGGGCACTGATGCCACGCGGCCAGCCCACCTTCTGCCCTCTCCAGCCCACCCAGGCTTCCCTCCGGGGAGTCCCAGCTGTGGTGGTGACATGGGTCCTGCTCCCTTAGACGGGAAGCTGGAGTTAATCACTAGGGGACGGTGGGTGATAGGGGCCTAGGGGAAGATGAAAATGTATTTAAGCAAATACTCACAGGCCCCAAAACTCAGAGGGTTCAGATAGTGGTTTCTAAACCTGGCACATTGAAATCACCTGGGAAACTTCAAAAACTACTCATGCCAGAGTTCCACTCTCCAGAGACTGTGATGTAATTGGTCTTCGTGTAACATAACTGGCCCGGGCTTTGGAAAGTTTAAAAGAGCCCCTGGTGATTTCACCGTTCAGATAAGTTCGGGAAGCAGTGGGTTAAGAGCACGGCCTCTGCTTTCAGGTCGTCTCAGGTGGACTGCTGTCAAATCACTTAACCTTCCTCTGCCTCAGTTTCGGCAACATGCACAAAATAACAGTGACCTCAAGGTACTGCTGGGAAGACTCAGTGAGGCCATCTACGGAAAGCATAGCAATAGTGGCGTGTAGTAAGCGTCAATCAGATCAAGAATCATTGTTATTATGAATGATAAGCAGGAGGAGAAAATGGTGGGAACCTGAGGTCTGTCTCTCTGTTATCAAGGGGTAAGAGTCTGTAGGACTGAAATGGGGGCAATTTCAAGACACGGTTGGGGAGGTAGACCCTCTGGTGACCTGCACTTAGTTGGGGGACCACCCTCTCTCCCAGCCTCTGTTCCCAGGATTCCTCCCTCCATCCCCATCCTCCCCACTCTACATCCCGCTGAGCCCCACCAACCACACTCAGCTCTCACCACCCCAGAGCCCTCTCCCTTCCCAGGCTGACCACTGACCCTGCCCCCCTCTCCCCCACTATGCCTGTGGCTTTGGAACTTTATAATTTGCTGCGGTAAACAGCTACCACCCACACAAATGTGAGTCCGTGGGAAGAGTGACACGTGCTGGTCAGGTCTCCTCAAAAAGACGAGAAATTCAGGGAGGCCCCCAGGCTCACGCTTCTATGTGCCCTACGGCACCCAGCACGTCCTGCACAGCCAGCTCTTGGTTAACGGGCATCTGGGAGATGGAAACGCAAACAGAGCTAACTGAGGATCAGGAGGAGCCGGGTTCGGCTCCCAGAAGAAGGTGCACCAGCACTCACTCCATCAGTACAAGGACAGACCGCCACCCCGTCCCTTCCCCAGAGACAGCGCCCACCTGCTCCCAGGGATGTGTGTGTAGCGCAGACGGCAGATGGAGTGCTGGGCAAGCAACTCTGCCACCCTGGCCTCTGGCTGCTCCCAGGCCTTCATGAATGAGGCTATAAGTCACTCCTGCAAAGAAGCCACTGTGATTCCCATCCCCAAGGTTCCCTCGACCCAACAAGGGCTGAGCGAAGCCCAGCTCTGCCCACAGGGCAGTCCAGAGCAGCTGGCCAGCCAACAGGCTGTAAGCCTCTTACAGATTAAAGGTCCTAATTTAAACCTCTATTTGAGGTACCACAAGTGGGTCAGCGCCCTGCAGGCCGGTCAGCACAGCTGACGGAAGGAGAAGCAAGATCCGAGAAAGGCTCCTGGCCTTTGCAGGGAAGATGGAGCAAGAGAATTACCGAGCTAAGTGGCCGTTCTGAGGCGGGGAGCTGGCTCAATCCAATTTCCCGGAACCCTCTCCCCAGACAGCCTGAACTCGAGACTCCCCTCCCACCACACCTGTGAAACAGAACCACAGGGCAAAGTAACGGGTCGGGATGGCCTTCCTCTCTCAGCCCTGACCTTGGCATGGAAACAGCTAATCAAGTCAGGAAGCCAGAGAAGAGGCGTGAGGCTGAAGATGCTGCTCCCCAGGGCATCACACCTGGTGACGGAAGGGGGAGGCGGCCTCTGCTCCCACCCCTGGAGAGGTCTGCTGGCCTCTCTCCCCAACTGGCCGCAGAGGAAACACCGGGCATGGGGAAGCGGGGGGCAGGAGTGGGTGAGCAGCCGCAGCCGAACCTCAGATCACGCTGTGAGAGCCTGACTCTGCGGCTCTTAAAAAAGAAATAAAAGAAAAACAGCCCTCTCGCCACATCTGTCTCCATAGCAATGGCCTCTGGGGAAGCGGCCGGAACCTGCTATCTCCCCTGAGAGCAAAGAAATCCTTCCTGCACTTGTTTCTCAAACTTGGTGGACCCTAGGAAAGTTGGCAAGGTGGCCTGGTACACACACACACACGTATGTATGTGCACTTGTGTGTTGCTCTTGTTCAGTTGTTAAGTCATGTCTGGCGCTTTGCGACCCCATGGACTGCAGTATGCCAGGCTTCCCTGTCCTTCACTATCTCCCTGAGCTTGCTGCAACTCATGTCCATGGAGTTAGTGATGCCATCCAACCATCTCATCCTCTGCCGCCCCTTTGTCGCACTTGTGTGCATATAGATACATACATCCATAGATACAGACATAGATAGACTATACACACCACTGAAATAACTACCATGAAATCATACTCATCTTTACGACACACTATGCCATCTAATACTTCCTATTACATTCTTTTTTTCTCAAATCGGTCCCAACCCGCCAAATTGATTTCACCACTCATTAAGGTGTCTGGACTTGCAGTCTGAAGACCACTCATGGGAAAACAGGAGGGGCTCTTCCCTTTGAAAGAACTTTTAAAACTCTGTCCAGACCAACCTCCCTGCAAGCAAAATCCCACAGCTGGGGGACGTGAGCAGAGGGGAGGAAGAGCTGACTTCGTTAAGCCCCTTTCCTGCCATACGCTTCGGGCAAGAGCTTCTCACAAGACCCCCGTGTCTGTCCCTGGCTGTGCTCAGGGGCAGACCGAGGGCTCCCTCTTCCACCCCAGCAGTGCCTGCTGGTGCTGGCCAGTCTCTAACCCAGCCTGGGGCAGGGCCAATGTTCAATCAAAATTGTTCCCTGAGAAAAAGCATGGCCATGCCGCCCCTGAACCTCGCCCCTCCACGAGTGAGCTTACCTATGACACACAAAGGTCAGCACTGTCCTGCCCATACTTGTTTGCTTGTTTGTTTTTTTAACTCTCTAGTCTGCCTATCTGTACAGCAGATCCACTAAAAATTTCTACAGGACAAGGAATTTGATTTTTAACTTATTTTTTAATTGAAGGTACACAGATACTCGAGATAAGAACTTTTATGATAACAGGAACAAATTTTTCCAAGATGGCCTATGAACTCTTGCCACATTCCTCCTCCAGGCAGCCTTCCATGATGGGTCAGGATTGCTAAGGAGTTCTCTCAACCCAATACCTGGGTGATAAGAAACTCTGATGACTCCCTTCCACACTCACAGACCAAGGATTGCAAAACATTGCTTCCCTATGACTGTAATTGCTGCTTAGCTGGGTATCTGGGCTGGAAACGATGTCACAGGGGGAAAAAAATAACTAGCATAAGCATTCTATATTCTGAATTAGTAATTTAAGCAAAAGAGTTTTTGGCCATGCTATAGGGCATGTGGGATCTTAGTTCCCTGACCAGACATCAAACCCACACCCCCGGCACTGGAAGTGTGGAGTCGTAACACTGGTCCATCAGGGAAGTCCCTGAATAAGTTCTAAAAGTTAATTTTTTTTTCTGTCTTCTCTCAGATAAACTTTTTTCCCCCTACTCTGTGGAGCAAACACGGAAATACTGAATCTCTCCACGTGAGTACACAGAGCCTTCTGCCCCTCAGCTCTCCATTGCTTCCTCAAGCTCATCAGGACCACTATTAAGCCTGTCACTTAACAATGCCTTCAAAACCAAGAATGCCTACAGGGTACACACTCAACTGAGTCAACTCCTGAAGACTCCAGGGGGATGAAAAGAGGGGGTCTTACCCCTTTAAAGAGTTCAGTAAGGACTGGCAGCTCCCCAGCCTATGGCAGGAGTTTATACCTTGGGGTCTGTGAGTCCTCTGATGGTGCACGTCAAATCATGAGCTTCCTCCTAGAGAAAGAAACTATAGTTTCCAGGCAATTCCTAATGAGAGCTGGAATATAAAGAGGTTCAGTTCAGTTCAGTCACTCAGTCGTGTCCGACTCTTTGCAACCCCATGAATCGCAGCACACCAGGCCTCTCTGTCCATCACCAGCTCCCGGAGTCCATTGAGTCCGTGATGCCATCCAGCCATCTCATCCTCGGTCGTCCCCTTCTCCTCCTGCCCCCAATCCCTCCCAGCATCAGAGTCTTTTCTAAGGAGTCAACTAAAGAGGTTAAGAACCACCAAAACCAAATTCCTGGAAAGTTGGTCCAGGCCCCTCCATGGCTGGCACATCTGGTACACAGACCCCCTCCCGGTACACGGCCCCCCTCTCCCAGTACACGGCCCCCCGTCTCCTGGTACATGGCCCCCCTCCCGCTACATGACCCCCCCTCTCCTGGTACGCGGGCCCCCCTCTCCCGGTACACAGCTGCCCTCCCGGTACACGGCCCCGCTTCTACCAGACCAGCCACCTCCTCCCAACAGGACATTTCCTCCTTTGTCCCTGGTGGTGAAGCCCCCACTCCTTCAGTACCCGTGCGTGCTAAGTCACTTCAGTCATGTCCAGGTCTGTGCCCTCCAGGCTCTTCTGTCCATGGAATTCTCCAGGCAAGAATGCTGGAGTGGGTGGCCATTCTCTTCTCCAGGGGAGTCTTCCCGACTCAGGGATCAAACCTGGGTCTCCCGCACTGCAGGCAGATTCTCTACCATCTGAGCCACCAGGGAAGCCCATGCTAACCTCTAACAAATGCACATTTACTGAGCACCTGATGGGGATGCTGTGCGGAGCTAGGCTCTGAGGATTCAGCCACGAACAGATGGATGAGACCCCCTGCTCCGGTTCCTCCCCACTCCTTCAAGTCCCAACCCCTTCTGATTGCACACAGAACACTTTCTCACACTCCATCCACATCGCTTTGGTGCTTTGTCTTGTGTTCAGTGTGGGTGTCTGCCCCCCTCCAGTAAGCATCAGCCCCCTGAAGACGGAGCTCAGCTCACATTCACGTTGGCACGCTCCTTGCTTTCCCATGCCCAACCCACTCCATCCGGAGACGCAGAGCCTTTCCCACAGGAGGCCCTGTACAAATGTATGTCAAGACCAGAAGCTGACAGGTTGGCTGATGGTCTAAGTAGCGAAGACTAGCCCACTAGGGACGAGCCCTGCTCGTTGATGCGGGCCCAGGGCACGTGGGAGACGGTCTCTACAGCAGCAGAAAGTAACCAGGGCGTCTGTGCCCAGCTGGAGCTGCAGTTCTCCGTCCAGATGCTCATCTTTTCAACTGTGATTCTGGTCACAGCAGCTGGGAAAACAGCTCCAAGCACACGTATCCAGTTGACATACCTCCTACACTGTCAAAACGGATGGAAAGCGAACTTGCAGGAGCATTTTTCCATGAATAGGTGAATGGATGGACGGCACCGTGCTGCAAAGACATACCACCTCTCTTTCTAAGAAGACAGCGGGCACTGTTCACAACAGCGAAGGCACGGACACAGCTGGACATCCGTCAACAGGCTAAGCGATAAAGAAGACGCAGCACACACACGGTGGGCTGTTTCTCAGCCAGAAAAAGGAGCGAACGACGCCATCTGCAGTGACGATGAGAGGCTGCCGCACAGACTACAGTAAGTCAGAAAGAGAAAGATGTAGAGTCTAAAAATACGGCCCAAGGGAACCTATCTATGAAACAACAGTCTCAGACATAAAGAGACTTGTAGTTGTCAAGCCGGGGTAGGTAGGAGAGGAATGGGCTGGGAGTTTGGTGTTAGTAGATACAAACTCTTACATATAGTATGAATGAACAACTGGGTCTTACTGTAGAGCACAAGGAACTATATTCAATATCCTGAGATAAACCATAATGGAAGAGAATATAAAAAGAGTGTAAGCACACCACAACTGAATCACTCTGCTGTAGAACAGAAATTAGCACAGCATCGCAAACCAGTTATACCTCAATAAAATGAAAAAGGAGGCAGCTGGTTACTCTAGCCAGTTTGGCCATCTCTTCCAGCAATCCCAGTCCTGCTCACCTCCTAACTCAAAACATGCTGGTGCCTCAAGCAGCCACCATGTCTGCATCCTGAATCTGGGCAGGAGACACAAAACATCAAAGGATGGATGGACAGGACAGACCAGCTGTTGGTGTGAAAACGTCAGTCTCTCAGTCGTGTCCTGCTCTTTCTGATCCCATGGACTGTAGCCCTCGAGGCTCCTCTGTCCATGGGAATTCTCCAGGCAAGAATAGAGGAACGGGTAGCCATTTCCTTCTCCAGGGGATCTTCCCAACTCAGGCATCCAACCTGGGTCTCCTGCACTGCAGGCAGATTCTTTACCGTCTGAGCCACACTTGGGTATTTAATTACCTGTGCCCGGTTAAGTAAATGTAGGGACATCCTCTTCAATTCGGTAATTGGCAGTCGTTTGTAACGAGCGGCTGGGACCCTCAAGGCCCAGGACCACACTGCAATGACTATCTCATGGTGGAGGGCCTGAAAAGCAGCTCACCCGAAGCAGAAGTGATGGATGCTTCTGTTTAAACTGGAGAACGAGATTCCAGGACTTGCTGACCTCTTCAGTAATGAGTCAGGAGAATGTCGATTAATGGATATCGTTCAAACAAACAAACATTTAATCTGTCCCTTTAAGGCACGGTGACATCTTAAAAGTGGCTAAGAAAGCATTTCCTTTTGAAAGAGATTTATGTCACGGAAAAACCATTTCAAAAACCAGGATTTGGAAATCACTTCCACCATTTACATGATGATGTTACCAAATGTGATGGAAGGAAGTTGTCTCTGAAACCAAGGATCTATGCACACCCATAAAACAGAATATCCCAACTTGTTTTTAAATCTCTCAGTGAAGTGAATGAAATACAGTGTCTCAGGGGTCTTGAATCCAGTTATATTATAAGTTGAACTCATAATAACATCATCATAGAGAGGACTCTTTCAAAATATTGTGACTTGAACCAAACCGTCTGGTTCAACTGTCATATAAAATATAACACCAAGATATTCTGAAACAATAATACTCAATTCCATGGTTCTTACTAAAAAAAAAAGAATCATTCTTAATACATTTAATTCCTCAACAACATCCATCTGCTTCTTATATATACCCAGCACTGTTTCATGCCTTTGAAATATAGCAAGGAATGATACAGACAAAAATCTCTGCCCTTATAGAGCTCAGATTCCAGTGGGGGAGAGACAGAAAATCTAACAGAAGCATGTTAAACGGTAACAGTACTATGGAGAAAGGGCTTCCCCAATGGTGTTAGTGGTAAGAGCCAGCCTGCCAAGGCAGGAGATGTAAGAGATGCAGGTTCAATCCTCAGGTCAGGAAGATCCCCTGGAGGGGAGAATGGCCACCCACTCCAGTGCTCTTGCCTGGAGAATCCCATGGACGGAGGAGCCTGGTGGGCTGCAGTCCATGGGGTCACAAAGAGTCAGACATGACCCAAGCAACTGAGGATGCACGCAGGCCCTGCGGAGGGAAACCACTGAAGGGAAGAGGTGCAGGAAACGCTAGCGAGGGTGTGGGGGCAGGCGGGCGCCGGGAGGCAGAGCAGATATGAGCACAGACCCAAAGGAAGGGAGAGCCAGCTGTGTGGCCATCTGGGGAAAAGCATGCCAGAGAGAGGGAGCAGGAGGTCCAAAGGCCCCGAAACTGGAAATGCCCGGCTTTCTCGAGGAACAGCGAGGGGCCGGCGCGGCTGGAGCAAAGTGAGAGAAGAGAAGAACGGTAGGAGGGAACGACACAGAAGCAAAGACCACGGAGGCCCAGGATTGAACTGTGACGGCCGCCAGCCACGAGAGGACACCGAGCACATGAAACGCAGCTGGTCCAAACTGCATGTGCCGGGGGGGTGAGGTGTAGACATCAGAGATGGAAACAGTGTTGACATGCTGGGTTAAATTATCAAAATTAACTCCACCTTTTTCCTGTTAAATTTAGCTACCAGAAAAGTGTTAAATTATGAATGTGGCACTCCTGTGTAACCCGCTGTATTTCTACTGGACTCTGTTCATAAGTTACGGAGTCTTGTAGGCCACTCTGGGGACCACAGGTTTCACTGAAAGCAAAAGAAGCCACAGCAGGATTTTGAGCATGGCAGGAATCCTCCCGACCCCCGGTGAGGACTACAGCCTGTACACGGCAGAGGAGAAGCAGGTGAGCGATGACGCTGGGCTGGACCAGGGTGGTGGCCCTGGAGGCAGCTCTGACTAGTCACATCCTGCGTCTGAATATATGTTACAGGCAAAGTGAGGGAGATTCACTGGCGGACTGGATGAAGGATGTGAAAGAGAGAAATGAAGCAAGACCACAGGCATTACAGGTGAGTAAAACCAAGACAGGAGACTGGGGGCAGAATATATTTACGTGGAAAAATCAGGAGCTCACTGTTGGGCGTGCTAAGTACGAAATGTCTATTAACATTCAAGTTGAAACATTAAGTGGGCAGACAGACACACAGAACAGTACCTCAGGAGAGAGGCTGGGCTTGAGACAAAGAACTGTCAGGAGGTGGGGCTGTCGTCGGCATGTAGATCTTTCTTTTCATTATGGCAAATTCCAACACAGACAAAACTAGAGATAATCGGATGATAAATCTCCAGGTACCTACCAGCCACCTTCAACCATTATCAGCTCATGGTGAATCTTGTTTATCTCACAGAATTCCTCTGGAGCGAATTCCAGGCCGCATCCATACAGGAGGTATATAAGGCCATGAGTCGGGAGACGGCTACAAAGAGAATCAGAAGAGGGAGAGGAGAAGCCCCGGGCCTCCTAACACTGAGAAGTCAGGGAGCAGAGATGCTGAAAGAGACGGCCAATAAGACAGGTGGGAAACCAGAAACAGGCTCCCTGGAAGCCAAGTGAAGAAAGAGCCCCAGGGAAAGGGTATGAGCAGCTGGGCCAACACTGCTGGAGCCGCTGAGACCAGGATGAAGACCAAGAAGGGGCCGCTACGTGTAGAAGCAAGGAGGTCACCGCTGGCCGGGGCCTGAGCGCTGTTGCCCAGAGCGGTTCGGACAAGCCTGATTGTGGAGATGAGAGAGGGGAGTGAAGGAAGCAAGGACTGAAACTGTTTGGGGCAGTAGCTAGAAGAGATGGATGGGGTCAAAGAAGCATTTTTTTTTTTTAAAGATGGGAAAAATAGCAGCATATCGAAATGATCCAGTTAAGAGAGGAGAAGCAGTGATGCCAGGAGGAGAGGGAGGTGCTGAAAGAGCGTCCTGAACACGTCTCAGGATGAAATTCAGAGCAAAGAAGAGCGGCTGCCCTCAGATAGAACCATAAGCAGTTCATGTGGGAACACAAGACGCCCAGTCATTTCCACGCTTTATTTTTTAAGGTGTATGATGTATTATTAGAGTAGCCTTGCTGTATATAAACACACACAGAGATGCAACACACAAGGAAACTTGCTTAAAAGCTTTAACCAATACCAGAGCACAATCAAAATAAAGATTAATTAGAAGAAAATAAAACCATATCACCAAAGGCTACACTATGTAGCCTTCAGCAATACATATCTTAGCATATTCATATAATTGGTATTATCTTAAGTGTACAATAAAAGATCTAGAGAAGGTGAAAGTCTTTGTATTTGAGAATCATTAATTTTTATGAACTAAGATTTTTTTTTTAAAGGCTCAGACACTATAATTCAGGAACTGCAATATACCTGCATTTGAACTCGAAAACTGTAACAAGAATCATGAAAATGAAAGTGAAAGTGAAGTCGCTCAATCGTGTCTGACTCTCTGTGACGCCATGCACCGTAGCCCACCAGGCTTCTCTGTCCATGGGATTTTCCAGGCAAGAGTTCAGGAGTGGGTTGCCATTTCCTTCTCCAGGGGGTCTTCCTGACCCACGGAGCAAATCCAGGTCTCCCGCATTGCAGGCAGACGCTTTACCCTCTGAGCCACCAGGGAAGTCCAAATCATGAATCATGGGCCATTCTCAAAATCAAAAGTCACAGTGTCCCAAAAGTCTGATTATTTTTCCACAGAGAAATGCAAATCAGTGAAAGGTCTTCTTAGCAAGACAGGCCTGAACAGTGCTACTGAGGCAACACAGCCACCCAGCGCCATGCTGCTCAGAGAACAGGAGGTCGAGAAAGCGGGGCTGATAGGCAGGCGCTAATCGTTAAGGGCCAGAGCCGCGAGGTCCCCAGAAACCCACAGAGGCACAGGAACAGCGGCCCTGCTCCAGGAACAGTCCCGCGCCACGGTGTGTGCTGAGCCCTGTGGCCACTCCGAGCACCTTCCACGTGTCCACTCACCCCTCTACAAGCCACCAGCCAAGCTCAGCGGCAAAGGCGCAGGCCCAAGAGCGTCCTGTGGACGCACGCAGACTCAGCTGGTGACGCTGTCGGAATCCCGGGCAGGGCCACGGAAAGCGGGCCTGCCACAGCGGCCACAACCGGGGTCACCGCTGATCACCCACGTGAGAGGACCCCACGAGAGCGCCAACACCAAGCCCGAAGGCACGGTGGATCCGTCGGACCAGCAGGGACGCCTGCGGCCACCAGTTCAGCCGGGTGGACGGGGTCGGGGACAGCCGGCAGGCCCTCGAGAGCACCCACGCAGTCAGACCAGAAGCTCCCCGAGAGCAAGGCCGGCCTGCCCACCGCAGCGTGCCGGCTCCAGTGTCTGGCACCGAGCAGACCGGTGAGAAATACTTATCCAACAGAGGAAAAAACGACTAGTTTCGTTACACCACAGAGACAAGAGGAATAATGAAGGATGCTCAAAAATCACCAAATGGTTCACAAAACTCAGGAGAGCTGTTAACGGTAGCCGACTGGAGATGGGGGCAGGGCAGCTAAGTAAATCTGAATGGCAGAATTGCACAGCATCGAGCTTTCCCAAAAGAGCATCCTTTTTCCTAACAGAGACGCTGAGATTGATTGTGAACGACATGAAACATGGGGACCTTGTGTGGAGCTTGATTCAAACAAAATACCAACTGTATTAAAAAAAAAATTGAGACAAGCAAGGGAAACGTAACTGAATGGATAATCGGTGACATTCAGAATGACAGTGCTTTTGCTGGGAGTGATACTATGGGAGTTATGTTTTTAAAATAATGCTTTTAAAAAGATTCATCATGGAGTATTTATGGATGAAATATGATATCTTGGATCTGCTGTAAAATCATCCAAAAGGAGAGTAGGGGATAAGGTTGATGAATGTACAAATGAAACAGACAGTGCCATGCGTAGATTACAAGATAAAACTGAGCAGCAGACACCAAGATCACTTATGCTCTCCTTACCTTCGCAGATACATGAAAACTTCCACAGTAACTATAACCTCAAACTGCAGTCACTTTCCCTGTGCCGGCCCAGTGCAGAGAAACGTGGTGTTCTGGGTCATATCTGGTCATGATCGTATCATCGGGAGGGAGGCCCAAAGGTCAGATCGGACGGCCGCTGCCAGCATCTTTCCCTGCTTCAGCTCCGTGTCCTCCCTGGGCCTGCAATGCCTCCAGCCTCCCTCCCATTCTGGTTTCTCCTAACTCCATCCTACTTTCCCTGCCACCAGCTGGTTCTTTTTCTTCCTTAGCCCCTCTGGCTTTACCCGGTCACACGGGGATGGTGACCCACCTCTTTTCCAAGGTCATCCTCCTCCTTTCTCACAGTCCGAAGGTCAAAGGTCCCTCCTTCCCAACAGGGTCAACCTGTCTGCATCCTTTCTCCTTCATGGCACCCACATAACCAGTCTGTCCGGTTATTATGAAAGAGCCCATCTTTGCCCAGGTTTGTCACACGGGTTGCTGTGAGCTCCTGTGTTGCTACACTTACCTCCTCAGGTCCCTCCTGCTTTCCAGGACAGACACTGAACAGGGCTGAGTGAGTCAGTTACAGGGACGTGGGAGCCTGCACGGATGGGCCAGCCACTTTCAGGGGTGTGCATGCCTGCCAAGTGCCGAGCGCAGTGCCCCACACGGCACCGCCGCAGTGAACGCGACAGACACAAATGCACTCACCTAAAGCTTATGATTCCAGGCGGTTCAAGTCACTCAGTCGTGTCTGACTCTTTGCGACCCTCTGGTGCAACACGTCAGGGCTCCCTGTCCACCACCAAGTCCCAGAGTTTACTCAAACTCATGTCCCTTGAGTCAGTGATGCCATCCAACCACCTCATCCTCTGTCGTCTCTTTCTCTCCCCTCCTTCAATCTTTCCCAGCATCAGGGTCTTTTCAAATGATCTGAGGCAAGTCCTATTAAAATCGGTTCAACTGCCCACATACCTTCCAGACTATTCTGTGAATCCTCCAGATATCGTATCCCCACCAAGCTTTGCACAATGCCCAACCCAGAACAGATCCTTAATAAATCTGTAGGAAATGAATGTTCCTCCAAGTCAGTGCACTTGTTTGAACATTCATGGAAACTCGCATAGTGTGGAGTCACCCTAGACTGAAAGGTATTTAGAGAGGATTTTTGATAAAGACTTTTTTCTTTTTCTTCAATGAGGAGAAAATGTCCCCGGGGCCTCTAGGGGAAATGTGTGTAGAGGAGGTGAGAAGTACGACTTCTAGAGCCAGGCTCACCATTGCCGGCTAAAAGCAGCTCTGGGTGTGCTTAGCTTCTGTCTTTGCTATTCTGGGTCGTCGGCTCCCGCCTCCCCTGGCCAGCCTCCTCCCTTCCAGCTGCAATGGGAATAAACCTCAGTCACCACCTGCTTGCCCCCGTCCTGCACGGCTCTGCACACACAAAGTGTCTCACTTCCTACCTCAGCCCTGAGAAGAAGAGACCCAACTGCCCTGTGGCTGCTGTTTTGTAAAAGGAAGAATTTGAAATTCATCCTATTCCTCGTCAGGAGTTCCCCTGAGACTCCAGTTTGAGGACTGAGTCAAAAGAAGGTGGAAACCGGGACCCAAGAGGACCCAGTACGGTTGGCTGCAAGAATCCCGAGGGCTGGGATTCCAGCCTCGAGCCACCCAGGCTCACACCCTACCAACCCCAGGCTGCGAGGCCGGCTCCGGCAGACAGACCCTCTGGGCTGCAGACCCTCTCCGCAGACGCATCTCTAGGGCCTCCGGCCAAAAGGGCACAGTGAGGCCAGAAGCGGCAAGGCAAAGGTATCAAGAGAAACACGCCGCAGGACTCGTCAGAACCTACGAGCCTCTCCGCCTCACCAGACACCAGTTGGTCCACTCTCCTCTGCAGGAGCCTGAGAAATGAGAGGGGAGGTAGCTTGTCACACTAGGGCCCCAAGCCATCCCTGACAAGGAATTCAGGCCTCTGGGCCCAAAGAAGTGTCTGTGCTGGGGGATGCTGGGGGCTGGGGGCAGAAAGGCTTCAGGAAAAGGGATCCAAACCGAAGGGGCTTCCCAGACATGGGAGCACTATCTTGGGGCTCACTCTAAGAACCTACCACCTCAACTGCTGCCTCATCCTCTCATGGGATATCACCAAGAAAGGCCCAAGGCACAATCTTCAAGAACCCCAGGAATCTGACCATTGTAAGCACCCTCAGTGGTGACCCAAGCACTTTTCTGGTGTTCTAGGACAGGGGTGAATTTTTTTTTTTCTTGCAGGGCAAGGCAGTAAAGACTTAGGCTTGCAGGTCATACAGTCTCTGTTGCGACAACTCGGCTGTATCAACGCAGCGTGAAAACAGCCAGAGACATAAACAGTGGGCCTGTGTGCCAATCAAACTTTATTTACAAAAGCAGGCATCAGCCCAGAGACCAAAGTTGGCCCACTCCTGGTCACTGGGGAAAAACTACCCTTCTAGTATACCCTCGCTCCCAAGAAAAGGGGCCACCCGCTATTCGCAGGGCTCCCGCGCACCCTGGCGACAGGGGCCTGGTCTAGGGACCAGGGCTCCACTGCGCCCATGCCCCCTACCACAAGGCACCAAAGAAATCTGGGCTGCTGGTTTCAAACGCCTGGTCTTCAACAGAAACCTGGGCAAATGCGGGGAAAAATACTGGACGTCCTATCTGAAGTCTTCAGAGCTTGAAGAGACTAGGCCTTAGCCTGGAAAAGAAAGTGACGTGCTCACGATCGCGTTGCTGGCAAAGGCCTCTGCCGAGCGCTCTTATTCCTGCAGTGGTGACTGGAAAGGAGCCAGAAGGAACAGCCTTGCCGGTGGAGGCTGAAGGCATATGGCGCATCTCTGTAGCACAGGCCACGGCCTCTCAGGAATTTATAAGCGGATGGTAGAGCAAAGGTCAAGGAGAGAGCTCTGAGAGGTAAGCGTACGTATCTATCTTTCCAGGACATATCCTCCTGGACATAGTTACCAGGGAGAAGAAAACTCAAACAGAACCTGAATTTCAAAAAAGGGTGTGGTTTGGTAGGAGACGTGGGCGTTCATTAGCAGAAATCTGGTCTAGCAGTCTGGGCGGGCCCTGGTAATAAGTGCCAGGCTCAGAGCCTCACCCAGCCCGAAGCCCATGTCCCAGGCCCTGGGATCTCTCTCTCCACACCTTCTCAGCAACCTCACACCTTCAAAGCTTCGTAATAATAAGGTTTCCTCCAAGTCTCTTTCCAGAGCGGATTTCCATCGCAAATTCTCTTTGCCTGACCATAAATATTTCTACTCAGACACCCTGCCGATGTCTTGGGCAGTGTGTCCAAAGGCAAATCAAACATGACTCCCCCAAGCAAGTTTGAACCTTGATTTTGCTACTTCTGTCAATCACGAAGGCTCAAAATATCAGCATTTTCTCTTGCCCGTGTCCTGTCCCCAAGCCAAGAGGGCTCTGCGAACTACCTCTTCCTCCACTGTCTTGCAGGCTCCACCTTAATCTATCACTTCCAGTCTGGAATATTGCCAGTCTCCTGCCTGGAGCCTGACTCTAGGCTTGTAACCACGCCAGCTGATCTTCCCCCATATACGTATCCCACTCTCATCTACCATGATCTCTTCAAGGTCCATCCTACTGACCTGTGTCTTCCCAGTTCCCAGAACCTTACCTCACATGGGAGGCACCCAAAAAAGCACTGAATGAATGAGTTCGAGCTTTCCTCGGGAGCCACGGCCACACCAGAAACCTCAAGGCCTTCCCATTTCCTACCATCACTGCGCACCCAGACCGCCACACTCTCCAGGCCTTCCATCATCACCCCTGTCCTCCCGCCCCCTGCTCCTACCATCTCAGGCACAAACTCCATCCAGCTAATCAATGCCTGACCCTCCTCGTGTGCCAGTCATTCCGGCATCCACATCTCTGCCCACGCGCTCTGCTCACCCTGCCCTGCAATGACGTCCATGCCCTTCCCCCTCCATCCAGTCCAACTCCTCCGCAACTGCCAATTATTGAGCTCTGGGGGAGATGGAGAACACAGGAAAGGGAAAGATGACCAAAAATGGGGAAGGAGGGGGCCTGATATGAACACACTGGGGTCTCTGATCCCTGGAGCCATCACTCTTCCGATAGGTTGCACATGATTAGAGAAGGAAGAGGCGGGAGGAGGAGCCAGATTTTTCCACTGAACGAAAGGCATGATTTTCATCACTGCTTCTGTTGCCCTGGTAACCAGGGACAGCCCAGTGGAGAGTACGGTAAAAGAACACCATGTTTATCTTTGCTGTCTGATCCACTTCCCTGAACACCCTTCCCTGACCATCCTCTGGCCCTAAGGCCGGCTCTAGATTTCTTAGAAGGCCACTATCATCCCATCCTTCTAGTCACTCTTGCTCAAAACCTCAATTTCTCGCTCTCTTTATCCGACCCTATGTACCATATATTCTTCCACTGCAACATTCTGAGGGTCATCTCACCATAACCATTTGCTATGCCAAGGGATCCCAAAAACAAAAAAGTGGCCTCAGAGTGCAAGAATGGAACCCACTCCATCAGAAGGTCCACGGGGCAAGGGGGCCATGGAATGGACAAGAACGGGAGGAAGGCCGTCTGGCCAATCCCTCTGGGTCAGCTCCAGATGGTTGGAGTGAGCTCTTCCGGGTCCCTTCCTACAGCCGGGACGAGCAGAGGGAGCCAGGGTGAGCATGACGGTGCCGGTCCGCCCACGAGCTTCCACAGATGCGGACTCCCACACGGACACAGCGGCTGCGACCCGAGAGCGGAGACGCAGCGCTCGCCCCGGGGAGATTATATAAGCGTTATATAACATGGTGGCACCAATCAGCACGGCGACACCGCAGCTGTCAAGTGCCAGGGACGGGCCGAGAGCAGAACCAAACCTAAGGGGCTGGAGGCAGAGCCCTCTGGCCGCCGATGCCAGAGCAAGGCCGGGCGCTGGCCGCCGCAGCCCTGTCTCTACTTGCTCCTTCCACCTCAGAGGACACAGAGGGAGACTTGCCTGGCTGCGCGTTCTTCTTCCCACGCCGGGCAGCAGGCAGGTGCGGCTGCACCCTTGCACCCCTGGCCCCAGGCAGCCTCTGTCCAGCTGCCCTCCTCCCCGGGGAGCGGCCGGGGGCCCGGGCAGGGGAGGCGCGAGGCCAGCCGCCCCCTCCTCTCTGTCCCTGCGCCACAGTGTGTGCGGGGAACCGGTGCTGCAGCGGCTCCGGGATTGGCTGGGCCAGCCTTCCCTCTGCTCTGTCATTTGCCGTTCCTCTAAAAAAACAAAACAAACCGAAAGGGAAAGAGGAAAAAAGAGAAAAAAATTAAGCATATTTGGCAATTGCGAATCCCAGATTTTGCTGGAATGGGGTGGGGGGTGGTCTTAAGGACATTACCTGCTTTCCCTACAGCTCCCACCTCCCACCATCTCCTGGCCCACCCACCACCTAGGAACTTAGTCTGCAGGCCTAGAGACTGCTGTTCCCCTCCGGACACCGCCCCCCACCCCCACGTCCTTCTCCCAGCCCCCATCTCGGGAGCTGTCCCCCGGGCTGAAGCTGCCAGGAGGATGAGAGGGCATGGCCACCCGCCGCCCCCACCCCCAGCCGCTGCAGAGCGCTCAGTGCATGCGGCTCCCAGACATGCAGCGGGGAGCCCGGCCACCGGCCGCGGCCAGTTCCGGGCAGTTCTGGGCCGGGTCTTCATCCAGCTCCTCTACCTGCACCGCCACACCCACTTCATTAATTTGGGGGCGGCGGGCACCCGCTGGCATCTCTGGCTGCTCCTGCCTCTCCCCTCCAGCCTCCGGCCTTCCCGCCTCCTCCTCCACGAGCACCTCCGCCCCCCACCCCACCGCGAAGAAGGGGCGAGAAAGAAATACGCATTAAGATCACAAGCCTTCCCGCACCATCGCTCGCCCCCTCAACCACCTGTCTCTGCGCTCTCCTCCCCCACGGCCTTCCTCAACTCCGGGGCGCCCCCCCTCTGCAGCAGAGGGGGCACCACGCCCACTGCGGAGCCCAGAAGCGGAAGGTGAGGAGTGGGTAGGGGCTCCGGGCCAGGCCCCGGGGTGGGTGGGTGCGCTGATCATCTGCCTCCCCCGCCCTGCTGGCCCCGGGCCCCCAGAGCCCAGGGTGGGGGGTGCCGGCCAGGGCAGAAGCCGGCCCCAGTCTGCTCCCACCCACGCGGTCAGGGCAGCTGCGGCGCAGCGGAGATGGGGGGCGACCCGATCGCGGTAGGCCCCGAGCATGGCTCCCCCAGGGCCGGGAGGGAGCCCCGCAACCTTGCCCGGGGCTCTAGGGACTGGCCGCAGGCCTGGCCGCCGCGCCCCTCCCACCCGATCGGCGGCCCGGCTCTTACCTCCAGCGGCCTCCCCCTCCCCGCCAGTGGCTGCACGGCCGCCTCGCCGCGCCGGGTGCGCCTCGCGGCAGGCGCGAGCTGCGCAGCGGCTCCGCATTCCGGGCCCGGCGGCGGCCGCCGCTGCCCGGGCGTGAGCGAGCCCGGCCCGCCCGCGCGCCCGCGCTTCCCACGCTCCGCGCGCCGCCCCGCGCCGCCCAGCGGCCGCCGCCGGCACCGCAACCCCGCGGCCCGGGGGCGCTGCCACAGCCCGGGCCGGCCGCCGCGGACTGGCCCGGAACGCGGCTGTGGGTTCTCACGGGGCAGGGGGACCCGGCAGGCCGATCTCTGCGGCTCCAGCTTCAGCGCTGAGCGGCTCCCGCCCACCGCGTCTCCGAAGGAGGTCCCAGAGCCTCTGCGTGAGTCCCCGATTCTCCCGTTCGGCACTCTGACCTTGCCTCCCTTATTGACCTCAAGGCGGTGGAGACGGGTGAGCGTGGTGACCACTCGTAGAATGGAGATGGGGCGAGGGGCAAGGGTGGGCAAAGGGAGGAAGCCCATGTGAGCTACCTTTTTTTCAGGGCCTTCTTGGGCCTGTCTAGAGATCTGAAGTGTGCACTGGACGGTTCTTGAAGGAAGTTTCCTTTTTAAAAACAACAGACACATGCAGACGCTTCAGTTCAGTGCAGTTCAGTCGCTCAGTCGTGTCCGACTCTTTGCGACCCCATGGACTGCAGCACGCCAGGCCTCCCTGTCCATCAACTCTTGGAGCTTGCTCAAACTCACGTGCATCGAGCCATTCAACCGTCTCATCCTCTGTCGTCCCCTTCTCCTCCTGCCCTCCATCTTTCCCAGCATCAGGGTCTTTTCCAGTGAGTCGGTTCTTCCCATCAGGTGGCCAAAGTATTGGAGCTTCAGCTTCAGCATCAGTCCTTCCAATGAATATTCAGGACTGATTTCCTTTAGCTGCCTCAGACCCACCTGTGAAATAAAACCTTTTCCCTACTCTAGACCCTTCAGAGAACTACAGGAGGGCTTGTGGGCCCTCTCTCCAGAAAAGTGCACACTCATCCCTAAACATAATTTTTGCACCATCAGGGAATTCTCAGACTTGTTAAAGCTCCCTGCACCCCAGCTTAAAGTACCCTAAGACAGCAGGAGATGGGGCTGGTGACTGCCTGTGCCTGCTGCCATGTTTGCTAATGCTTTTTCTTCCTTCAGGAATACCTGCCTACTGCAATCCCACGTTTATGCCTGTAGATATTCCACCTCTCCTTTACAACCAACTTGAATACCATTTCCTCCCAGGTTTTCCCATTCAGAAGTGTCTATGACCACGGCCTCCTGGGAACATGTTCTCTATGCCATTTATGACTATGAATCCTATTCATGTGGACTTGTAGTTACTTTTGTGATTAGTTGTCTTTTCACACCTTCTAGGTTATAAACTCTTATGGTTTCTCCCTCTGCATCTATGAAGGTGCTTTACACAGTATGCCCTTGACAGTGGAAAGTGAAAGTGAAGTCGCTCAGTCGAGTCTGACTCTTTGTGACCCCTTTGTGACCCCGTATACTGTAGCCCACCAGGCTCCTCCGTCCATGGGATTCTCCAGGCAAGAATAGTGGAGTGGGGTTCATTTCCTTCTCCAGGGGAAGCTTCCCGACCCAGGGATTGAACTGAGGTCTCCCGCATTGCAGGCAGACGCTTTAACCTCTGAGCCGCCAGGAAGCAATAATCAAAGGGAAGCTGGGTTGAGGGGAACAGGAGGTCTGCTGGAGACCCAGGGAAACCAATGCCCTTGCTCCAGAAGAACCAGATGCCCCTCATACCAGATGCTTCACCACCAACACACGTCCACACCTTGGTTGCTGGCAAGCAGAATCCTCAAGGTGGTTGTTGTTCAGTCACTCAGTCGTGTCTGACTCTTCGCAACCCTGTGGACTGCAGTACGCCAGGCTTCCCTGTCCTTCACCATCTCCCAGAGCTTGCTCAAACTCATGTCCATTGAGTCAGTGATGCCATCCAACCATCTCGTCCTCTGTCATCCCCTTCTCCTGCCTTCAGTCTTTCCTAGCATCAGGGTCTCTTCTAATGAGTCGGTTCTTGGCATCCGGTGGCCAAAGTATTGGAGCTTCAGCTTTAGCATCATTCCTTCCAATGAATATTCAGGGTTGATTTCCTTAAGATTGACTGGTTTGATTTCCTTGCAGTCCAAGGGACTCTCAGGAGTCTTCTCCAGCAACACAGTTCAAAAGCATCAGTTCTTAAGTGCTCAGCCTTCTCTATGGTCCAACTCTCACATCCATACATGATTACTGGAAAAACCATAGTTTTCACTATTATGGACCTTTGTTGGCGAAATAATGTCTCTGCTTTTTAGTATGCTGTCTAGGTTGGTCATAGCTTTTCTTCCAAGGAGAATGTGTCTTTTGATTTCATGGCAGCAGTCACCATTCACAGCGATATTGGAGCCCCCAAAATGAAATCTGTCACTGTTTCCATTGTTTCACCATCTATTTGCCATGAAGTGATGGGACTGGATGCCATGATTTTCATTTTCTGAATGTTGAGTTTTAAGCCAGCTTTTTCACTCTCCTCTTTCACCTTCATCAAGAGGCTCGTTAGTTCCTTTTTGCTTTCTGCCACATGGGTGGTGCCATCTGCATATTTGACGTTGTTGATATTGATACCATTGTGCCTTTTATTCCTTTTTCTTGGGGATGGTTTTGGTCACTGCCTCCTGTACAGTGTTGTGAGCCTCCGTCCATAGTTCTTCAGGCATTCCCAAGTTAGCAGGATTTTTTTCATCCATTGCTCCTCCTCTGGGCAAGACAGACATAATTTACAGGTCCCTGGGTGAATTTGGGGTCCAGGCTCATGCAGGAGACACCTGACAAATAGCAGATATTCTGCCCCAAATGCCCCCTTGTCAAATAAGGGAAACCTTCACTCACCAGTTGCACAGTCCAGATACAAACTGGCATCACACTTGACTCCTTCCCCTACCTTCCCTCCCTGCATTCACGTCCCCATCAGTCACCACGCCCTCAGTCCGTTTCAGAGATTGCCCTTCTCTCCATCTCCACGGCCCCATCCCAAGCTCAGACCACCATTATTTCTTGCTTCAGTTCCTGCGTCTCCATCCTAGCTGGCCTACCTGCCTCCAGTCTCACTAGGCTCAGATCCAGTCTCCACATCCCAGCCAGAAGATCTTCCAAAAATATCATCTACTTCCTTGCTGAAAGCACTCAGGCAGCTCTGCGTTTATTAAGGACGAGGTCCAAAGTCCTTCACCCAGCTCTCTCAGCCTCCAGGCTCCGGCCCTCGCTAACCCTCTGGCCTCCTTTCTCTCTGCTTCCTCTCCCGCTTGGTGCTTACTTGTGCCAGATATCAAGCTCTTCCCCACACTGAAGTGAGAACCCCCTTCCCTGGTTTGTGAGGCCACGTCCTACTCATTAGGGTGGCCCAGGTGGTGCCGGTGGTCAAGACCTGTCTGCCAACGCAGGAGAGGTGAGAGATGCGGGTTTGGTCCCTGGGTGGGGAAGATCCCCTGGAGGAGGGCATGGCAGCCCACTCCAGGATTCTTGCCTGGAGAGTCCCATGGACAGAGGGCTGTAGTCCACGGGGTTGCAGAGAGTCGGGCACGACTGAAGCAATTTAGCACCCGCGCATGTCCTCCTCATTCTTCCAAGTTTTCCTTCTGCGCCTCTCTCCATCTATGTCACCTGTCCTTCCCACCTGGAAACATTCATCACAGAGACTGTTCCTCACTTAGCTGACACCCACTCTCTCTGCCATGCCGGGAGCGCTGCAGTAGAGTACTCAGCGCTGGGCACGGCACCTGATGCCAGATAGGAGCGCAGACCGTGACTGCTTACCTGGTGAATGAAAGCTGGGAACGGCACACCTAGCCCAGACGGGGGACTCTGGGACCTTTTGGCTGCAGGACCTGAAAGTCAGCCGAGGTGAGGCCAGACCCGCTGCTTTGGAATAATCACACCACTCACTGTTTGCCAATGAGTTCCAGTCTTTCTGAGTCTTGGATTTTTTTCTCAATTGAAAAATGGGGATAATAATACTCTGGGTTGCTCTGAGCGTTGCCAGGTGTCTATGTAGAAGCCCTTTGCAGTTTTGAAGTTCTCTCTATGTAATAGTAATATTAGGTTACTTTGCCTAATCCTCTCTGTACCATTTTGACGGAGGACTGACATTTCCCATTTTGCATATGAGGAAGCTGAAGGTGGACAATGGAAATAACTTGCCTGAGGGCACCAGCTGGTTACCAGGAACAGAAGTTTGTCCCTGGGTTCCAAGTCCAGGCTGTCTCCACCACATTACCACTGCCCCTCCCCTCTAACGTGTCGGTATTCTGAGTGTCCTACAGCTAACGGCTAACGTATGTCCACTTATCCATTTCCACAAGGGGTTTTTTGGGTGGTGGGGCCCAGGTTGGGGGAAGTGTGATGAGTTTTTGGCCAAAAGTAGATTATATAACAACAGGTATCCAGCAGAATTGGGTTCAGGAGGAGTTGACCTTGAAGCTGACCCTATACTCCCTATCTCTGGCCCTTCTCCCACCCTAGAGGGGTACTCTCAATTGACAGTTGCCTTTTATCACATAGTTGGACCCCCTGCAGGACCTAAAGTTCCCAGAAGCTGGTGAGCTTCTCCTGCCTGCATATTTTCAGTTTTGTATGTTAGCAACTGTTTACTGAGCTCATCTAAGTGCTTCGTCACTGCCTGTGAAGTCCTGGACAAATGACTAACCCTCTTCAAGCGACAGTTTCCCCATTTTGCAAAATAGGATGGCTAACGGTCTGTCACATGGCTGATGTGAGGGTTACAATAAGATGGTATCCTCACCCCTGCTGGTGGGCTGTTGCTGTTGGAGACCCCTGCCTCCAGCCCCGTCTCTGTGTCTGCTCACCTCCATTCCAGTGCATGGGCATGTGTGTTCGGTAACCAGGGGAGGGCAGAGGGTGGCAGAGAGCCTGAAAAGGACAGGAAAGGAGTCCAAAGGCCTCGGTGCTCCCAGGAGCGTGGAGAGAGCTGCCGAACTCAGAGTCTATCTGAGCTGCTCAAGGATGACGTGCAAGTTCTTGGGCCCTTGGAGTTCGGCTTGACACGGTCAACCACTGCGGTGATGAGAGGCTTCTCTGAGCGCTCGGTGGGCAGGGGGCGTGGACCACTGAGAGGCAGGACGAAAGGGGGAAGCGCTGAGTGGCTGCTGTGGTGGCCACGGCTGTGAGGGCTCTTAGGAGGGCCCTTTCTGGGGACTTCGAGAAATACTGGGCTCCGCTGGTGGCGCACCGGTAGAGAATCTGCCCACCAGTGCAGGAGACACAGGAGATGTGGGTTCAGTCCCTGGGTGGGGAAGAGCCCCTGGAAGAGGGAGTAGCAACCCCCTCTGGTCTTGTCTGGAGAAGCCCGGTGGACAGAGGGTCACAAAGAATCTGACGTGACTGAGCAGCTGCGTGCACAAAAGCAACTCTAGGACACTCTAAGAATGCCACTGAAGTCATCAAAACACGGTGTTACAGACACAGAGGATGGAGGCGGTGCCTGGCACGTAGTAGGAACTCCGTGCGTGTGAGTTCCCCTAAGAAGCTCACGCGTCAGCATCGGGCCGAGTCCCCTTGCTCCGGAGTCTTCTGATAACGCTGCCTTTGCCGTAAGCGTGTTTGTTTCTCACTGTGTCCAGGGCCCCAGGGAACACCCAGTGGATCTGCCCTTCACAGATCCCTGTGTGTGGTTATGGTGGTTTTTCTCTTTAAAGATGAAATCATTTTTTTTCCCTTTCTGTTCAACAAAGACAACAGCCTTTTGGTTTTTGATAAACGTTCCCTTCATGCTAGCAGGTGGATTTGCCCTGGGCACTAAGCGCTGTGCTTTTAAAATACACACAGGCCCAGCTGTTTGAATCTGCTGCGCACTCCAGTCTGTCTTACTTCTCTTATCTTCTGCCCCCGGGGTTTGAGTTTTCTCTGCCTTGGCAGGCTGATAACATGTGGAAGGAGGAGAACAGTTTTAATTAATAGACTAATTAAGTGGTACAAGCCTTTAATAGCTGATTATAGGAAAGTCGTTCCCCAACCCCCCAAGTGATTGATTCATTTATTGTTCTTGTGCTGCATTATGGCAAAATAGTCAGCTTCTCATTGTCTTTTGGTGGGTTCAGTGGGTCTTTTCCTTCTCTCCCTCTTCATGTGTCCGTTTGCTAATGGTGGGCAGAGGCAGGACGGGAGACCTTAAACCAGAGGATGAGCAGAAGCAAGGGTCAGAGTACTGGCGCCACCCGCGTCTTGACAGCGACAGAGGGGGGATGGGAGGGAGGAGGGAAAAGATGGCAAGAGAATCGTAGCCATAATTGTAGGCTTATCTCCCCAAGACCCTTCACTCGTGATCCCTCCCCTCGTAGGCCACCGCTCACACACGTCAGGTGCATTCAGAACCAGAGCAGTGTGGAGTTTTGAAGAGTGCACTGAAAGCCAGCTGCCGAGTTCAGCCCTTGCCCCGCCCACTGGCTCGCTGTGTGGGCCGGGCGGGCCCCTGGCCTCACTGCGCCTCAGCCTGCGCGTGTACGAAGCAGGGCTGCGGTCCTGGGTTCCTCCCGAGGATCGGGCGCCTTCAGTGGCTCACAGGTAAAGTACCCACCCACAACTGCAGGATGCCTGGCTCTGATCCCTGGGTCGAGAAGATTCTCTGGAGAAGGAAATGGCTACCCACTCTAGGATTCTTGCCTGGAAAATTCCATGGACAGAGGAGCCTGGCAGGCTACTGTTCATGGGGTCAACAAGAGTCAGACACGACTGAGCGACTAACACTTCCAACTTTCCCTAGGACTGTCATGAGAATTAAATGCAACAAGCCAGGTAAAGCACTTAACACATACTAAGCCCAAACAGACAAGCTAGGACCATCGCTACTGCCCGAAGTTATTTAAACTGACTGCTACATAGGAGGGAGTTGATAAATGTTTGTAGAATAAATGAATGACTACATCATAATTTTCAAGTAGACTGTGAGTCCTTGAAGTTCAAAAGGGTGAAGAAAAGAGGAAATTGCCCATTAAATCATAATAAGAAGCTAGCTTTAGTGAGTGCTGATCACGGGTTGGGCTCTGAGCTAATTGGTTTCTGTACATTCTCTCATTTAATCCTGATGTAATATTTTTGCCAGCTTTCTTAGAACATGTTTTCCTTAAAGAGCCCAAGCCCCCAGACCAAATTTTGTGGGCTGTCCATGTCCTGCACAAGATTTCCAAGGATTCCGGGGGGATGGGCTGACATTTTCACGATCCTGGTTTCTTATGCATTCCTGCTCAAGCTGCATTCACGGTTATTTTCCTGCATCCTCTTAGTCTCAGAGCAAGTTGAACTCTGCCCTTCCTTCTGTCCAGAAAGCCTCCAGAGCACAGGGCCATTTTGAGTGGAAGAGTTTTACTGAAGGTCAAGAGGCAAGACAGGAAGTTACAGCGCCACCCAGAGCAAGCAGTAGCCGGAGCTCACCACAGTAAAGCTCCCGTCTCCCTCGTCCCTGTGCCTTCTCCCTTGGCTCTTTTGCTACCCAGAGCCCTGCTTGCAGCCATTTTTCCTTCCTAAGAGCCTTCTCCTCATGTCTCTGCTGTTCTCCACCTTGCCCCGAAAACATCAGCTTCCTGTTACTTAGTCACACAAATACATTTAGTTTTTTGAACAAATGTCTCCAGTCTGGGCTGTTCTCAGTCCTGGGTCAGAGGAGCTAAGGAGATGGCAGGGTATAGAGTGGCTTAGCTGCTTGTCTCAGCCACAAAAGTTTACCCGAGTGTCCTCCTCAACAGATGAGCCACTGAGATGAGATGGCCTGAGATGGCCTCGGAGATGACTCCTGCCCCACTTAGAGTGAAGAAATATGGCAGTCCTATTTTCGCATAATTTTTTTCTTCCCGTTATACTTGTGGTCATGTTGCAGGAAGGGGAACCCCTTCTAGGACCCGAGTGGGCTTCTGTCTTACACTCAGAGACAAACTGTCCAAGACACACGCTGACAAAGCAAGAGACTCTGCTGGGAAGGGGAGCAGGGGTGGAGAGTGTGGGAGGCAAGGGAACCCAGGAGGATGGCTCCGCCACATGGCTCACAGTCTTGGGTTTTATGGTTGTGGGGTTAGTTTCCAGCTTGTCTCTGGCTAATCATTCTGACTTGGTCCTTCCTAGTGGTGTGTATGTTGCTTAGCCAAGATGGACTCCAGCAAAGAGGATTCTGGGAGATGGGTAGGACATATGGACTGTCATCTCCTTTTGACCTTTCCCGGATTCCTCCAGTTGGTGGTGGTTTGTTAGGTAATACCATGTTCCTTTCTGGGACCTGCTGTCAAAATAACTCATGCAAATAAATGGTTACGGGCCAGAGTGGGTGGTGCCAGTCAATGTTTCCCCTAACAATCATGGTAGGAGGTAGATAATATAATCTCCATTTTTTTCCAGATGAGGAATCTGAAAGTGAAAGATGTAAAAAAAAAAAAAGTGACCCACTCAAAGTCCCACAGCTCCTTCAGAGCTGGACTCCCAGGGCGGGCCTGTCTGATTCCAAAGCGACGGAGGCAGATCATGACACCGTGTGGTCACTTAATGCAGCTCAAGCTGGTCTGAAGTGGTTCTACTTCTACAGCAAAACTTTCTCAGGAAATCTTTCTGTGAGGAAGGCAGTGGGGTCACAGGAAGGTGAATTGATTGACTGAAGACCCAAGCCATTAAACCAGATTTAGAGCTAGAAATAGCTACGTATCTATAGCTTCATGTATGAGGCCCAAGAGTTGTTGCTATTAATCACTGCTGAATGATTATTCTGATTGCTTCAATTTTGTTGATGCTGCACTTGCTGAATCTGCTGTGCTTTATTCAACCTTGGGTAGGGCCTCTTCTCCAGGAAGATAAAGAAGGTTTTCTTTTGCTTATGGAGTTCTGGCTTCATATGTAAAACATCACTTTGGGAGCCCCTTCTCATCTGTGAAGGCTGGCCAGTAGCTGCGGCTCTTATAAAGAGCTCAATAAATAGCTATGGAATGAATGAAAGAAAGGCTCTTCACTCTCTTTAATTTGTCAGTTCTCTTCCCAAGGCAGGAGTTAGGCAGAAACAGACAAAGGAGCATCCATCCCAGCTGGGCAGCTGGCAGGAGCACCAAAATTGTTCTGATTCAAAAACATCACTGGAGATGGGATGAGGCTATAGAATTTATCCGCTCTCTTCCCAGAAAGAGTCACAAATGCAGTTAGAATTCTTTAACAAGCTTCTGGGGCAGAGGCATCCAGATTTTACCACATAGTAACAATGTGACCCCAGATTTCTCATCCCTAAAGTGGGGGTTTGGTACTTATCATAAGGGGTTTCCCCCTCAATTAAGTGTGATAATGGAAAAATTCTAGCTTTTATCCTTACTCTTCAGTCTAATCCGGTTCCTGCCCTCCCACACCCCACTGATTGCTTTCACTGAGGTTACCAATCACCCTTTTGTTGAAAATTCCACTTCTCCATCGCTTGGTGGCATTTGACACTGAATAACAGAGCTTCCTCCATGAAATAGTCTCTTCCCTGGTTCCTTATGACCCCAGGGCCTCCTGTCATAAAATTATATATGCAAAGGGTTGCCAGCTAGAGTGGGCAGTGTCAAGCTTAACATTTGCATGTCTCCTTGACCATCCTTTTCAGTCTCCATTTGAGGCATCCTTGTTAGTTATTTGTTGCTGCATAATAAATTACCCCCAAATTTAGCAGCTTAGAACAGCCTCGTTTCTGAGGGTTAGGAATTCAGGAGCAGTTTAACTGAGCTGTTTGACTTGGGCTTTCTCTTGATATGCAGTCTCACTCATTATTCGTTCATGAAGATTCTCTCCAGCTCTTCAAGCTCCTTTGCATGGCTCTGGACAGGAGGCCTCAGTTCTTCACACGTGGGCCTCTACACAGGACTGCTGGTGACAGCGGGGGGGTGGCTTCCTCAAGGTGAGGGGGTCCAAGGAGAATGAGCACCCGTGGCTGAGATCCCAGGGGTGCCGTCCCATCACTTCCGCCCTAGTCACAGTGCCCAAACCTGGCACAGCATCAGGGAGGACCACACACCAGTATGAAGATTGGAGACAGCACGAGGGGCCAGCCTGGACGCTGGTTACCATAGCAGCCTTCTTGGCTGACCCTAAAAGGTCAGTGCTCCCCGGAGTTCCATCCCAACACCTGCCTCCTCTCAATCTCCACACACACCCTTGACAGCTTGGAACTCCCCTTCAGTTACATCTAAATTTTAAAGTCATCCAAGTCTGTGTCTCTAGCCAAGTTCCCTCTCAGAAACTTCAGCTTGTACCCTCTCTGCCTGTGTGCATGCGTTTAGTTGCTCAGTTGTTTCCGACTCTCTGCGACCCCATGGACTGTAGCCCGCCAGGCTCTTCCATCCATGGGATTCTTCAGGCAAGGATACTGGAGTGGACTGCCTTTCCCTTCTCCAGGGGATCTTCCTGACCCAGGGATCACACCCGCATCTCTTGTGTCTCCTGCATTGCAGGCTGACTCTACCTCTTTCTCTCATAACCGACCACCATATTAAGGTTCTTTGTTTTTACATTGTTTTTCCCATCTTTTGTTTTGAAAAATGTCAAAATATAGAAAGGGTTAAATGATGAGTAAAACGGTCCCCTATTGGCTGGATTACTTCGAGGTTCACAATTGCTGATATTTCATGTCACATCTGCTTTCTCTCCCTGCTTCTCTTCCTTAGGTTTATGTCTTTTCGTAGTAATGTTCAGATGCTATTTGCCATTCTTTCACAGATGTACAGCGTGTGTGTGTGTGTGTGAAGTTTCTATGTAAATACAGTGGTTGAAAGTAAGTTACAGGGAAAGAATCGGAAAAGGAGTGGGTATATGTGGGTATATTCTTCGTTGCGTACCTGAAACTAACACAACATTGTAAATCAACTAGACTCCAATATAAAAATTAAATTAAAAATACATAAAATGTATTGATAGATGATAAAGAAAGAAAGTTGCAGATATTATGACACTTCATCCCTAAAGAGTTCTGCATCTGTTTCCTAAAATGCTTAGCCTTCCTGAGGGCTCAGTGGTAAGGAATCCACCTGCAATGTGTGAGACGCAGGTTTGATCCCTGGGTTAAACACTGAAGTGGGAAATGGCAAACCACTCCTGTATTTTTGCCTGGAAAATCCAATGGACAGAGGAGCCTGGCGGGCTGCAGTCCATGGGGTTACAAGGAGTCGGACACAGCCTAGTGACTAAACAGCAAAACAGCTCCTAAGAACAAGGATGCTCTTCCCCTACGCCAACCACAATGCCAGTATCATTCCTGAGGCCACCCTTCCCGCTCTGTCTCCTTCAGGCTGTGCGCGTTCCTTATCATCGCTAGTGCAGCCATCTCCTAACTAGCTCCTCCTCTGATCCATGCCCCATGCTTCTGCCAGGGCGAGCTTTCCAAAATACACATCTGACTATGTCACTTCCCTTCTCGGGACCCGTCAGCAGCTCTGTATTCCTTTCAAAATAAAGGCAGACTTCACAAGGCATATACGCTTTCATCATTAGAGTCATTTACAGCAGTCTCACCCCGCACCAGAAATGTAATATGAGCTACATAAGTAACTATTCACAGAAAATTTGCTTATTTATTTTGGCCCTGCCGGGTCTTCACAGCTGTGTGGAGGCTTCAGTAGAAGCAGCTCACGGGCCCCAGAGCTCGGGCTCAGCAGTCATGGTGCTGGGGCTTAGTTGCCCTGGGGCATGTGGAATCTTCCCCGACCAGGGATCAATCCTGTGTCCCCTGCACTGGCAGGTGGATTCTTCACCGCTGGGCCAGAAGAGAAGTCTGGTAACTTTACATTTTAAATGCAGCCACATTTTTAAAAGTTCTTAAAAACAGGTAAAATGAATTTTAAAAATAGGTTTTATATAATCCGATATATTCAAAATCTTATCATAGCAACATAAGCCCAACATAAAAACTATTAATGAGATGTCTTACTTTTTCTCCTAAGTCTTCAAAATCTGACCTTTATTTCATATGTACAGCATACCTCAATTCAGATGCTCACTTTCCAAGGGTAGGTGAAAAATGAATTCAAAATAACAAGATTATATTTAACAAAAAAAAAATTTATATTGCTCCAGCTGACTTAATTAAAATTAAATAAAATGGGAAGCTCTGTTCTTCCTTCACACTGGCCACGTCTCAAGTGTTTAGTAGCCACAGGGGCTAGTGGATCCTGAAAAGGGGAATTCCTGAGCAGCCGCTCTCAAAGTGTGATCCAGGACTAGGGGTCCTGAAGACCTTTCCTTAGTGACTGGGGGTCACTAAGATCAAAATTATTTTCATGACAATTAAACGTTATTTGCCTTCTTTCACTTTTTTTTCTCCCATCAGTCTAGCACAGTGGAGTGTTCCAGAGGCCACGTAACATGAAATATGACCATAGATTGAACACAGAAACATTTAAGAGAATCAGCAGTTTGTATTAAGCAGATAGTGAAGAAATCTACCAAATTGCAAAACAAGGCTTCTCCTTTCCTGACTTATTTTTGTCTTGGAAAGTATAACTATTTTCCATTAAAATGTGTATATTTATATACTCAATGAGATTACTTTTAAGTGAATTAATGAAAAGGTTGAAATGTTCTCGGGCTTATTTCCTGATATGGTAATTATCGATGGCGAGAACTCTCACTTCTCTATCGTGTCAGAGGGCTTTGAGAAGAGCTGGCCTCCAGCAGCCTGGCTCTGCAGCTTCATCGCCAGTGATTTCCTCTCCCCCCTCATACTTTTCACATGAACATCCAGCTCCAGACAAGATGAAGCAGATCCACTTTCTCCCTCTTCCTCTGGTTAAGTGCTTCCTAAAATCCCAAACATCACAGATACAACAAACATCTGAAAGGCAAAGCCAAGGATAGGGACCTCAGGACTCAAGGAGGGACATGGCACCAAGGTGGCATCAGCAGAGACCTAGCGGGGTTGCTGAGCTTCTGCCCTGGTCCAGCAATAACGAGACGCCCGCCACTCTGCAACTGTCGACGGCTGCATGGAGACCCTGGACTTTTACTCCCACCCGGCGGTAACCAGGAGGCCACCCTCCACCCCGCCCGCCCGCCCGGCAGAGCAGTAGGAAAGGGGCCCTGCTGAAACAGATCAGTCTCACAACACAATACCTGAAGTGTCCAAGATGCAATTTAAAATCCCTCATGATGCCAAGAGCCAGGAAAATCTCAACTTGAATGAGAAGAGATAATTAGCAGATGCCAACATGGAGATGACAGAGATGTTGGAATTATCTGACAAGGATTTAAAAACAACCAGCATAAACATGCTTCACTGAACAATGATAACATTGCTCAATAACTTAAAATGAATGAATAGCAAGTCTCAGCACAGAAACAAAAGATGGAAAGAAGGATCATACCCCCTGCTGCTACTGCTAAGTCACTTCAGTCGTGCCCGACTCTGTGGGAGCCCACCACAGAGATGCCAGCCCACCAGGCTCCTCCGTCCCTGGGATTTTCCAGGCGAGAACACTGGAGTGGGTTGCCATCTCCTTCTCCAATGCATGGAAGTGAAAAGTGAGAATGAAGTCGCTCAGTCATGTCCGACTCTTAGCGAACCCAGGGACTGCAGCCCACCAGGCTCCTCCGTCCATGGGATTTTCCAGGCGAGAGTACTGGAGTCATACCATCTACTTGGGCCTTAAAAGCACCACTCGTGTTTCCGGGATGGCCACCCTCACCTTGTGCCTGGGCCAAGGCGTCTGCCTTTCTTCGAACACCCGTCTCTCCTTTTTAAATCCTGCATGTCCCCGGGGTCAGCTGAGATGTCACCTCCTCTGTGAAGCCTTCCTTGACTTCCATGCCCCTTCCCCCGAAAGCTCCCTACACCAGAGCACTCACACTCAGCTCCATTGAGTTGAGTCTCATCTCTCCCTCCACACATACCCAGTGTAAAAACGTGCCAGAGGGACTGTGTCTTATCCCAGGTGCCTGGCATAGTACCTGGCTTAAAATAAGCACTCAGAAAATTGTTGAATAAATCTGTGAATAAGTGGAAACTGCAGTGACTCTCTTTTTGTTGAACACATCTAATTAATGCCTGTGGTCAGGCATTAAATGCCCTGCACAAACTGTGATACACATCTTTTTGGTATTTGGCTTCCCTTCATACCTCCTACTCCTCTGCCACACTGGAAAACAGTGTTTTGTTTTCCTGGAACTTCAAAACACTTTTTATTTGTCACATACAATGGTCAATTTCTTTCTTAAAAAACATTTTTTTTTAAATTGGAGTAAAGTTGATTGACAGTGTTGTTTCAGATGTACAGCCAGATGAATCAGTTATACACACACACACATATATATATATATGCACTCTTTTAAAAGATTCTTTTCCCACATAGGTCATGACAGAGTACTGAGCAGCCTTCCCTATTGAATAGGTCCCTAATGAGGACCTGTTGGGCTCCCTGGTGGTTCAGATGATAAAGAATCTGCCTGCAGTATGGAAGACTCTGATTCAATCTTTGGTTCAGCAAAATCCCCTGGAGAAGGGAATGGTTACCCACTCCAGTATTCTTGCCTGGAAAGTTCCATGGACAGAGGAGGCTGTCGGGCTACACTCCTTGGGGTTGCAGAGAGTCGCACATGGCTGAGTGACTAACAATTTCACTTCATTGTAGACGGACTTGCTAGTCATCTATTTCATAGAAGTGGTGTGTATACGTCAATCCCAGTCTCCCAGTTTATCCCTGCCCCCTTCTTTCCCCTCTGATAACCGTAAGATTGAAAACACAGTATTTTTTTTTTTTTTCTATTTTGGTGGCACCATGGGGCTGGCGAGATCCTAGTCCCCCAACCAGGGGCAGCCTCCCCAGACCCTGCAGTGGTCAAGCAGAGTCTTAACCCCTGGGCCTCCAGGAAGGCCCGGAAGACAGTGTTCTGAAAGGATCTTTAACCTCCCTGTATCCCCATCTCCACATACACGTATGTATGCGTTTCTATCAGCCTCAGACACTCCCAGCCATTTTTACAGCCCCACTCAGACATCGCCTGGCCGTGGCCAGCCAGCCCCCTGCTCTCCCCTGCTGGGAGGGGCCCCGCCCGCCTCTGGGTACAGGAATCTTTCCTTGGTTCCTTCTCTCTCTCTGCCGTACGTTTGTTTACTTTGGCTGCGCCGCGTCTTCATCGCCACACGTGGACTTCGTTGAGTGGCGGCGGGCAGGGCCCACTCCTTGTTCTGCTGCCAGGGCGTGTTGTTGCGGTGAGCCCAGGGCTTCAGTAGTGGGGGCCTGTAGGCTCAGCAGCTGAGGCTCATGGACTCTAGAGCCTGACGTAGTAGTTTGGGCGGGTGGGCTTAGTTGCCCCATGGCATGAGGAATCTTCCTGGGTCAGGGACTGAAGCTATGTCCCCCGGCATTGGCAGGCGGATTCTTAATCACCGGACCACCAGGAAGGTTGTCTTTGTTTTTATGCGTTTGTTTGAATGCACTTGTATTTGCCCCAAGATTTAAAACTCTGTGCATTTGGGACTCCCTGGCAGTCCAGCTGTTAAGACTCCATGCTTCCACTGCAGGGAGTTGCATGGGTTTGATCCCGGGTGGGGAACTAGGATCCCACCAGTAGGGGCACCACATGGCCAAGAAAGATCCGTGAATTCAAACTGAGGTCTTGTTCATATTTGCCTCTGCCACCGAGTCCCTAGTGCAGGCCCTTGTTACTCTCAGGGAGTTTCCATTTCTTTTTCTGAGATCATGGTACCTACTTCATAACAGTTCTGTGGCTACTAAACCAAAAATACACTATTTAAATTTTTATACAGCATCTCAGTTTTGATACAGCCAGTATTCAATAAATGTTAGCCATGGTTATTGTTATTATCATTTGAAGGAATAAATGATGGAGCAAGTCCTACCTACTCTACCTTCAAAATGTCCTTTGGCATCCCACTTCGTCTCCCTACCACCACGATTATCACCCTGCTCCCAGCTGTGACCATTCTTGATCCCATCTCTACAGTCCGCTGGGCCCCAACCTTTCCAGTTTTTCGGAAGACAATTTTTCCCCAGGCTGAGGAAGAGGAACAGTTTGGGGATGGTTCAAGCACGTTACCTTTATTGTGCAGTGTATTTCTATATGTAAGTGTTCTGCTTTATTATAAAGCATTTTCAAGGGAAAAACCAGGAGGCCACTGTCACCAACACATATATCCAGACTTAGGGGACAGTCCTCTTTTTCCATGAAATGAAAATCTAGCAGAAGATACATCTAGGTACATTTTCCCACAGTCCAGGGTTAATTCTCCAGGGCTGACTGCAGGCAGAGCAGAGGGAACCAAGGTCCAGGGACTTGGTTAGCTACCCAGACCTGGGAAAGCACCCCCTGAGGAAATGCCCCAGACACGAAGCCCCAGACCTATCCTGACCCTGCCCTCACCAGCTTCAGGACATCCACCTGCAGGAGCCCTGAGGTCCCAGCACAAGAGGGGGAAAGCTTTGGATTCAGGACGTCTGAATTCCAGGTGATCCGGGCAAGCTACCTCCCCTCTCAGGGCCTCAGTTTGTAACGATGCCATAGGTTGTTGACTTGAAAATATCTTTCAAGTGCCCTCCAGTCGTCACCGTCCATAATTAAATGAGCTTCAGGTGTGAAGTCCTCTGGGCTAGGCTGTTTGAAGGGCCGGGCTGCAGGGAAGAGAAACCCAACATGCAGGCAATTGAACCAAACTGAGCGGTAGGAGCTCAGCATGGCCAGCAGGTGGAGCCATTGCCACATCAAGATGCGCAAATCAAAGGCGGGAAGTCCTGATTTCTCTAGAAAGCAATGGGTCCCTCAGCGCAAGCTGTCCAGCACCAGTTGCCACCCCACGCTGTCCCCTAAACACACACACACACACACACACACACACACACACACACACACGGCTTGCTCCCAAAACTTACACATTCTGACAAACTCAGGATAATGTATTATTACAGGTTGCTGACCCTGAGGCTGACAGCATATTGAAAAGCAGAGACATTACTTTGCAAACAAAGTCCGTCTAGTCAACGCTGTGGTTTTCCTGTGGTCATGTATGGATGTGAGAGTTGGACTATAAAGAAGCTGAGCACCGAAGAACTGATGCTTTTGAACTGTGGTGTTGGAGAAGACTCTTGAGAGTCCCTTGGACCGCAAGGAGATCCAACCTGTCCATCCTAAAGGAGGTCAGTCCTGAATATTCATTGGAAGGATGTTGAAGCTGAAACTCCAATACTTTGGCCACCTGATGTGAAGAACTGACTCGTTGGAAAAGACCCTGATGCTGAGAAAGCTTGAAGGCGGGAGGAGAAGGGGACGACAGAGGATGAGATGGTTGGATGGCATCACCGACTCAATGGACATGAGTTTGAATAAACTCCAGGAATTGGGGATGGACAGGGAGGCCTGGCGTGCTGCAGTTCGTGGGGTCGCAAAGAGTCGGACACAGCTGAGTGACTGAGCTGAGCTGAGCCTGAGGCTGAAGGAGTTTCAAAGACCCAGCTGCCTTTTCTCCTCCTGGTTTCCTGGGGTCCGTACCCTGTGCCACCGGTCTTGCCTGGCCAGACTCTCCTCCGGTCATTCTCAGGGCAGGATGTGGACCAGGCAGAGGCCAGCCTGACTTTTCTAAATTAACATCTTCCCTTTCTCCAACCCCCCAGCCGTCACCTTCTAAGGAAACCTCAAGACTTCCTCCCTTTGCCTCCCCGAGTCTTGGGGAGGAGCGTCTGGTTAGGGCAGTGGGAGAGAAGCAAGGGGAAGTGGGGCGGGGAGGGGTACTGCTGGGGGAAGGGCTGGCCTGGGCCGGATGAGCCTGGAGGAGCCTTTGTTTTGCCCCAACCGCCTCTGCCATTGTTGACACACTTGGGAGCCTTTCCCGAAGGTCCTGAATGTCTGACAGCTCCCCTTCCCCCACTTCCTATGGGCGTGGGTGGAGTGGGGGTGTCTGGGCTCTGTGGGGGGGCTCTGTGGAATGGGGGTGTCTGGGCTCTGTGGGGGGGGGCTTGCAGACAGTTTTGCAGTGAGGCTGCTTCTTAATGCAGAGGTGGAAACCACCCGCTCCAGGGGCCGGCAGCCAGATCTCTTAGAAAGACGCTCCCACACTGTGCCTCCCTGTTGTGCCCGCAGCTGGGGGCTGGGGTGGTGTGACAGCTGAGGGTCCACAGGCCCCAGTTCCTTCCCGGCTCTGGCATCTTTCGCATATATGCCTCTACTCAGAAGGTGTTCACGAAGGGCGTGGCTCCTAAGTCATAGGCATTCTCTCTGCTTTTCTTTCTGCAACTAGGAGCATCAGCTTCCTGAGAGCATTCCTGTCTCCCTCCCAGAGGGGAGCAGTCAGTAGGCCTAGACGAAAGGCAGCATCCTGGTTGGTACCGAGATGGCCATCCCCACCCACCACGTCCCTGCACGGTCCCCTTAGGTCTCGTGGGGAGACCTCTGCTCTGGTCTTCAGACACACCCAGCTGGCACAGAATACAGAACAGATGTGTTTCAGTATCACTTTAATTACATTATTTACACACAGCATTTTTATTCAGAAAAACAAAACAAAAAAATCCACCCCATCTTCCTATCTCTGGAAAGTTCTATTTCCAACCGTCATTGTAATCAGGATCCCTTTTCACCCTTCTGGAGAAAGAAAAAAAAACCCAAGGACCTGGGTCACCCGCAGAAAAGGTGGCTTGTGGTGAGGGTCCTCTGGAGAAGTCCTGGGGCCCTGAACACACGGGGTGCAGGACGGCTAAAGGGTTCAGGGTTAGGGAGACAGAGACAGAAGGAGTCTGCTGGGAGACTGAGGCCACAGCTCAACCCAGGAGTCAGGGAGAGGCGGGAAGAGGCCGTTGAGACAGAGGTGAAGGTCAGAACCTAGCCTCAGAGCAAAAGGCTTCCTTCGAAGCTCACGGGTCAAGAGGCCTGGCTCAGAGATCTGGTCCCACGGTCCTGTCCACTTTGACCCACTGGCAGAAACAGCAGCCCCAGCAGAGGCTCTCCGTGGCCCTGCACAGACCGGGACCAAGCTGAGTGCCCTCACCTTCTGCCCTCTGAGTGGGAACCCATGTGTCCACATGTATCACCAGGTCAGGTCCTCCAAACCCAGACTCTGGACCTTGTTCTAAAACTTGGAGTCCGGTTCCAGGCTCAGCCAGAAAAGCTGCACAGGCCTCAGTCTGCAGAGGCGGCAGTGGGGGTGGGGGGTGATTTACCTGTGGAGCTCGGGGAACTTAGAGAGCAAGAGAGGAGCTGGTGAGCAAACGCTCAGTGCCTCAGAGCGGGAGTAACGGAGATGGGTTAAGACGGCATGACTTTCTGGCCGATCATTACAAAGGAGCAAGTGCGAGGGATTACTTTGGTGTTCCTAAAGTAGAGAAAGAAAAATACAAGGAAGAAACAGGAAAAGGTAACACCTCTTGGGACGAAATCACAGTCCAGAAAAGCCCCTGCTTTCCCCTGGGAGTTCCTATAATAAGACAGAGAGGAGGGGGAAGAAAGGGGCCAGTCTGTGGAAGCTGCAAGACCATCTGCCCCCGCACCCTCCACCCCCCCGAGGAGCTTCTCAGCATCTTGGCTGTGCGCATCACACCTTTCCTCAGAGTAGCCCAACGGCGGGTGCAGGGAGCTGAATGCGTGGAGGGCAGGAGGACCCCTTGGCCTGGTACAGGGTGGGCCTCCGGGGATGGCTTCTGTGGGTATGTGTGTGGGAAAGAGGGGATGGTGAGGGGGCGCCACTCTGGCGCAGAGGCCACACGTGCTCAGACCCAGGGAGGGGCTCCTCCCCGGATCCCTCCCAGCCTCGCCCCTCCCCAGCCACGTCACAGTTCGGTATCAGCTACCACACGTTGTCTCGCTGAATGGCCGTTTCTGGAGGTGGCCTGGCCGGTGCCATTCTCCTGAGCCCCTCGATTCACAATGGCTTTTCCCTGAGCCTCGGGGAGGCCTCGGGGCCTGAGCTATAGCCCTGGCCTCCGCTGCTCTCCACGTAATAAGGGTCTTCGCCCTGGATGGTGTACAAATAAAGCAGCATTATCTCGTAAGCATGGGAGCCAGACGAGGGGGAAGGGGAGGCAGAGGAGGGGGGGAGGGGCTGCGGCTGCGTGTGCAGACTCCTTTCTTCCTGAAGAGCGCTCAGGGTTCCAGCTCCTAGAGGAGAAAGGACAGAGGAGAGGCGCCACACAGTGCCACGGCCGCTCAGGAGCCAGCTCGCGCCCGGAACTGGGCTGCCCCAGAGGAGGCCAGGGGCCAGAGGCCAACAGCCAAGCCCTCCTCCTTCCGCTTCAAGAGTCGAGTTTCCTTCCACATGCCCCCTTCTTGTGAGACACTGGGCACCCACGGGCCTTTGATACGCTTGCAAAGAAGTGGCTGCCTTAGCTGCCTATTCTGGTTTGTACCCAGCTAAACTATCCCAGGGACAACAATAAACAGATGACGCAGACCATCTGTTACCATGGTGAGGGGCAGGGCCCCAGCTCATGCCCACCACCCCCGTCTACTAGATATTGTTTTGACTCGTCCACAGATACGGTAATGTGCATGCACACACATTCCTGTGTGAGGGCACAGAAGTACCTCTTCCGGTATTTCTCCTCCCCTTCTGTGACATTCATGGACCTCCCCAGGAGACCTAGCTTCCTCATTTGCTTTGCCCTGGAGCCCAGAACTGACCAGCCTTTCTCCTGCTGGGCTCCAGCTGCGGCGGTTCATCAGGAAATAGCACGTGGAGATCAAGATGGCCAGCAGGATCCCCGAGGTGACCAGTGCGATCAGGGTCTTCCGGGAATAGCTCTGGTGGCTGCTGATGTCTTCTTCAGAGATGTCCTGGATGCCCATCTTGAAGAGAAGCCACAGAAAGTGAGCCTTCCACTTGTGGAACGTGGGTCCTGGAAGAGGAGCCCAGCCCATGCTAGACGCCTCTGTGTGACTCAACACTGAATACACCCAAGAAGACACAGACCTCAGGGGATTTCTGAACAGGACTTAAGACTGGTATCTCTTCATTAAGCCAAACCGTAAACTTTTGTTTCAAAGATAGAAGGGCAAAGACTGTTGGAGAAGGGTGGAGAGGTAGGAAGGGTAGGTGGGTCTGGAGAATATGATTACATTCCCCCTTGAGACTCCTCATCTCCACAAACTTACCTCTCTCAAGTCAGACTGGTGCCTTTGCAGAAGTGTGATCTTGCTGGAACTTTCTGGAATGAGAAATGGAGTTTGCTGCATCTAGAAGCTGGAACACCCCCTCCTGCGCTGTTCCAGAAGATACTCTGACAGTGAGGGCAGATCTCAGAGGGTCTTTCCCAGATTCAGCACAGCACTGCTTGCCGGCACCTCTGCCCTCTGAGCTACAATGCCTGGTTTCTGCCCAGCATCCTCTGCCCTCAGCCCGTCTCCCACTCTGGACCGCAGCACAGCCCTGTGCCTTACCTGTCCTGTTGGTCAGGACCAGCAGCAGGCACTGAGGCTTCACCTCAGACTGCACCAGGAGCAAGGAGCACACCTTGGCCTGTTCCTCCGGACACAGGACCCGGGTCAGCTTCTCTTCATTGTTCTTCTTAAACTCCTCCTGGGACAACAGAGAAGAGTGGTGAGCAGGACATGGGGTCGCTGGTATCCTCTGCACTGTATCCGGAGTCTCAGGCAATAATTCGGATTAAAGTCCCACTGTTACCCTCAAAACAAAAAGAATCCTTTTTCACCCCTAAAATTGCAAGTGAAAAAAAAATCTTGCAAACTTCATATGTGCAAAAACACAATAAGAAAAAAAAACACAAAACTCCAAAATTTCCCAAGACCAAAATGTGGTCTTAGCTGGTGCTCTACGATGTCAGAGAACAAATTTAGGAACCATTACCTTATTGAAGGATTGCCCATGTAAACCTACACTATCCAAATTAAGTTCAAAAGAAATCACCAACAACACAAAATATTAACAGTGCACTAAAAACTGAAGATAAAACCCTCTGTTTCAAGGTTACAGGAGGCCCAGATGTTGAAGGGAAAGCCAAGGGAGGTGAGGAGTTGAGAAGAAATCTATGACTACAGACGCAATGTGGTCCTCGTCCCTCCCTCTTAGTCTCCAGGGGGTCTCACAGACAGCATGGCTCAAAGTCAAGTGGGGCTCTTGTCTAGTCTTCCACTCCCTGTCCCCACTAGAGACACGGAACCCAGTTTTACATGAAGTGGACAGGTTGATCCAGGTTGCTGGCTGACTGGTCCATGGAGTCAGACGCTCAGACTCAGAAGACAAACTCTGACAATTCTTCAACAGTAAAGTCCCAGGAAAGGGATGAACTAGAAGCCCTGGCTGTTCCCCCTCGTCAAGTCTTCTAGGATATATTCCAGCAGCCTCCAACGGGAGTGGCCTGCTCTCCCCAGAAAAAGAATCAAAGCCAAGACTCTCTCCTCTGTCCGGATGGCAGATGGCGGGGGAGGAAATGCCTGAGCAGCCCTGACAGCTTTCCTGTGAGGGGAAAACTGCTGGGGCGTGTGAGGGGCGTCAGAGCTGAGCCTCCGTGGAGGAGAAAGCTTCCTGTTTGCGGAGTGGAGCTGCTCCGGGGGCAAGGCCACAGGGCCCTCCCAGCTCGGCAGGCAGCCTGGGCATTTTCCAACTGCTGTGGCCCAAGGCAGTAAAACCCAGGCTCCTTGGCTCCTGCACAAGGCAAGGTCAAGACTGGCCTCACGTCCCAGCTTTCTCCTGCCAGCTGGAATTGGAGGCTTTGGGGAGGCCAGACAGCAAGGCGAGTCCAGCGGGAACCTCAGAAGGTCCCCAAGAGCCAAGCTTACAGAAAGATGAGTCCTCAGGCCACGGCTCCTTCTCCCCTTGGGAGAAGGACAGATGAGGCGGGTCTCCAGGGAAGTCCCAGGATAGGAGCTCCTCTCAACAGCATTCACTGTGGGGAGTCTGGGCACCTCACTGGATGTGGTCATCAGTCTCCTTCCTCTCCGGGCTCGCGTCCCCTCGGACTGGCCTTTCTGCCCCGTGAGCACCTTCTGGATGAGGAGGAGGGAAGTCCCTGCCTGGATGACTCTGGGCTCGTAAGCTGTCTCTGGCTGACACGTGTCTCGTTCCCGAGAGAGGCAGGGGGACAGGGCTCTTGCACAATCTAAACAAGCCAAACAAGGAGGCCCCTCCTCGGTGTGCTGAGGCCTAAGAAGCCTTGCCTCGGTCAGACTCAGCTGTCCCACTGGCGATCAGCGCTGCGCGAACCCCTCCAGGCGGGCGTCATGCATGTGGTGTGCGTGTGGAGCAGGGCTAGCAGTGAATTCCACGTGGTCAGAGCTGTTGGTGTGCATGCACGGCCATAAAGACAGACTCCACCTCCTGTGTCTCAGGCACTGGCTCGAAGTGCTTTCTGCACGCTGGCTCACTTAGGCTTCACACAACTCTGTGAGATGGGTACTACTATTCTCCCCATTTTATAGATGAAGAAACTGAGGCACAAAGAGACTTCAGAGCTGACAGAGCTAGTCACATGGTAAGAACCCTGAGAGAGGCACAATCGGGTACCGTGGACATGTACAGGAGAGCAAGCACACACCTGCTTCGGGGTTATCAGAAACATCTCAAAACAGGCCTCACAGAATGGACAGACTGTACGCAGGAGAAGCTGGGGAAGGGCCTTGGGAGCGTGGGTGCCACCCTGAGGAAGCTCGGCATGCATGAGCCTGCAGCCTTCACAATCGGGTTGCCCCGGGAATGAAGCACATGGCCCTTCCCTGGGAATTTCATCCTGCAAGACTCGATTCCACCTCCCCTCCTCAAAGAAGCCAGTCCCCATCTTCCAGCAGACTGGGCATCCATCCTTGCTCTGCTATTTACTAGGTTCTTTGTAAGCCACAGAGCTCATCTGAGTGTGAGGTTCCTCAGCTGAAGACTCAGTAGGGGTGGGGACTGAGGGGCTGCTCCGTGAAGAGTGTCTGACAAGGTGCTTGTAACCAAGTGGGCACGGGATAAATGGCAGCTGTTCTGAAGCAACACCTCCTAGACTGCATCGCCTAGAATCCACACGTCGATGTTTAATAACATTCTGCCTTACTGCTATTATTTCTCTGTGACTAGATTGTAAGGCTTCTTAGTTGGGGGCAGGGGGGAATATGGGTGGACATTAAATAATTTTGAACCCAGACTGCACAAAGCATAGCACCAGAAAAACAAGAACTCAGTGAACTCTTGTTCATCTCAACGCCCCAAGTGGTTTGACTTCCACACAGGGGCCCTCCGCCCCTTGTTTAGTCTCTTGGACTCGATTCAGGGGAATAACAGTAGCCAGCCAGCCTCCCTCCTACTCTGGAATCCAACAGCATCAGTGAATTGTGTTTGAGCCTGGACAGAAGCAGGTGGATCCTGAACAAAGCACAATGCGCCTCCGGATGCTTGAAATAAACATCCTCCCCCAAGAGAGGCTGCAGGCAGGCATCATGGGACAGTGGGCAGGAGGAAGACAGGGCCTCACCATGTTGCTCCTGGGAATCGGACTGGTGGACCCCTAACTGCATCAGCTAGCACATGATACGTTATAAAAACAATTATCATCATAACAAAACCACCTACATTTTCTAAAGCAGCATTCTCAAACTTTGCAAAGACTCTCAGCATGTTGAAGAAGCACACTAAATATTGGAGTAGGAGGAGAGAGGGACAGGTATTTTTCTAAACTTTAAGATATTACTCAATCTTAAACTCTAGGATCAGCCACCTCTCTATCTCCCTTCCTCCCTCTCTCTCAGTATTTTATTGACTTTGGTGTAAGCTTGGCAATGCAGCTAAAGTCTCTCTTTTCATATAGAGACTGGAATAATTAAAGGACCCATTACAAGTCACACAGGTGGGCAGCTGACCAAAAGCTAGGGTATCCCAGGGCTCAGGTTCTTTCCAGAAGACACACTGTCTTCATCAGTCCCCCATCTGCAAGTTATTTTTTCCTGCATGGAAACTGACCTTTAGTGTTTGAGCGGAGGGCAAGGAAGACACGGGCTGGGGGACAGTGTCTGGAGGCAGCCTGCCTCCGATGAGGTAAATGTGACAGCACAAGGGGGATGTGAGCTAGCAGAGTAAATATCACCCCTGCTTATGAACACACGTGGTTCTAAAGAAAGGCGGTTCTGAAAGACAAACTGGAGGGCAAAGGACTTAAATAGAGATTTTTGCAGAGAAGACACACAAGTGGTTAGTAAGCACACAAAAGGATGCTCAGCATCATTAATCATTAGGAAATGGCAATCAAATGTACCTCACATCCAATCAGATGGCTGCTATCAAAAAACCGAAAATACTGCGTGCTGGTGAGGATGAGGAGAAACTGGAATGTCTGTGTCCCATTGGTGAGAACTTAAAGTGGTACAGCTATTATGGAAAACAGTATGGTGATTCCTCAGAATTTTAAAAATAGAGTTACCATATGATCCAGCAATTCCATTTCTGGATCTATGCCAAATGAGAAGAAATACATGTTCATAACAGTATTAGTAACCATAAGCCAAAAGGGGGAGGCAGCCCAAGGGTTCAGAGGCGAACGAATGAATAAAATTGGATATGAACATACAATGGAATATTATTCAGCCTTAAAAAGAAAATTCTGACACATGTTACACATGGATGACCCTTGAGGACATTAGACTGAGTGATTATATATCAGTCACAAAAGATAAGTACTATATGATTCCACTCATACGAGGTACCTAGAATGACCAAATTCATAGAGATAGAATAGTGGCTATCAGGGAGAAGGAGGAAGTGGGGGGGAGGGAAGTTGTTTAGTGGGTGGAGAGTTCCAGTTCTGGAAGATGAAACGAGTTCTAAACGTTGATCGCACAACGGGGTGAATGTGCTCAGCAGTGCTGAGCTGCACACTTAAAATGGTGAAGTTCACGTTATGCATATTTTACCACCATTAAAATGACTCCTTGGTAGAGCCCCCTGGATCAATAGACATGAAGTAAGAGTAGCTCAGCTGGTAAAGAAGATGGTAAAGAGTCTGTCTGCAATGCGGGAGACCTGGGTTTGATCCCTGGCTGGGGAAGATCCCCTGAAGAAGGGAATGGCAGCCCACTCCAGTATTCTTGCCTGGAGAATCCCATGGACGGAGGAGCCTGGCGGGCCCCCAGTCCATGGGGTTGCAAAGAGTCGGATAGGACTGAGCAACTCACACACGCATAAGAGAATAAAGTAAGCTTACATTCTGAAGACTATGTGGGAAGCCACAACCACAAAAAAGTAAGTTAACCTGCCGTTGCAGCAGAGAGAACGAACGTCAGATGTGGGTGACACGCTCTGCACGTGAGGCTCCTGAGATGTAGAAACAGCTGCTTGACAAGAGTATGGGATTACCGTCCTCTGGCTGACATAGGTGACCTCTATCTAGAGGTGAAGCACGGGAGCAAAAGGAGAGTAGCTGGGATAGAAATGTCTGCAGAAGGCACGCACAGGAGACAGGCCCAGTAATGCCCAGAGCAAGAGCTAGCAGACTGGATCCTCACTGTCTACCAGTATAAATGAGTGTCTGGAGAACTGAGAACAATGCTTATTTCTGTTATGGGAACTTATTAGACGGAAGAGCACAGCAGCGTTACATAAGTACTCGAGGCTGTGATGTCAGGGGGACCCACGTCCTTCATGCTTCTCATTAGGCCTGAGTTTCCCCTTGATGAGAACCAGGGCCTAAGGCCCTCTGACGCCCAAGGTACGAAAGCAACGTAAGGAAGATCAGGAGGCACCACACCACTGTGGGGGAGAGGCCGATTATCAGAGAAGCATGCAGTGGGGCTCATGGAAAAGGAATCTGGGGAACAGGAGCTGTGGCCCAGCACTCTGGAAGAAGGATTGCTGACTGAGGAAAACAGGAGGCAATGCTGCCTGAGGGCTGGGGAGAGGAAGCCCCCAGGAAGACAGGGGTCAACAGTGGCGGAAGGAAAAGGGAAAAAACCCAGCACTGCATAGGTGCTGCTATCGAGTTGATTCATCACGGGCAGCGCAGAAGCCTTCTTTAGGTTATTGGAGGAATTACTATCTTTCCACATCCCTACTCGCAGATTCTCCCCAAATTACAGCAGAGTGCAGATCTTCTCAGCTGTGGCATAAAGTGGATTAGACAGTAAAGGCCTCAGAGAGAGAGAGAGACGGCAGCACAGCAAAAGCCGTTATTTCTGGAGTAGCAGTAAGTTCCTGGCACTCATCTGGTACGATGACCCTCGTTAAACGTGAACTTTGAAGAGCAGTGGACAGACATTCAGAATAAATCGTCTGCGATTAGCTCTAAATCGTTTGTACGAAGAATTAGTATTCTGGCACAGACCACCGCAATGCACAGGAAAATAAGTGCTCAGCCAAGAAAACACAGAGAGAGAAGATGATCATTTTTCTTGGCTATAATTAGCAAACTGTTAGGCAAAAAAAAAAAAAAAAAATTTTTTAAATGAGTAGAGTTGAAAATCAGCATCAGAAACACACAGAACAACAACATGGACACACTGTATATTCATGCTTAACTATTTTACAAGTTGCACTTAGCTATTCCCATTGCGTGAACCTATGTCTTCCAAATTTCTGTTGTTTTTTAAAATTCTACGTTAAATGATTTTCTTAGGTATAATTTTAGAAGACCTGTGAGTTAGAATGAGCCAACTGATAATCACAAGATACCAACAGTCAACATGGACAAAAATAAGTAACATAACACCCTCTATCAGTTCAGCTCAGTTCAGTTCAGTCGCTAGGTCATGTCCGACTCTTTGCGACCCCATGAATCACAGCACGCCAGGCCTCCCTGTCCATCACCAGCTCCCGGAGTTCACTCAGACTCACGTCCATCGAGTCAGTGATGCCATCCAGCCATCTCATCCTCTGTCGTCCCCTTCTCCTCCTGCCCCCAATCCCTCCCAGCATCAGAGTCTTTTCCAATGAGTATTTACCCAGACTCTTTCCAAAATACATGCACGTCACATGCCATATATATGTTTCCCTGAAATGGATTCCCAACTTGTAAGAACATGCTTTTTTTCTGTAGGTAAATATCACTCTTCCTATCATCCTTTCTTTCATCCAGGGAATTGTTACTGTCAGGAAACTGGATTTACTGAAACAAAGCAAGGAGATCTGCTATCATCATTAAAAATTAATATAGTGCGGTACAGTTTGCCATGCAATAAGACATGAAACTGAAAGAAGAGGCATGACTACTAAAAATAAAGACAAAACCAACATATGAGAAAAGACATGAAGGTTTACCTTAAAAATGAAAAATAGTCATTAAAAAAATCTCCTGGAATTAATAAGCATGTTAAAGAAAATGGCTAGACCCAAGATAAATATGAAAAACTCAATGAACTTTCTAATATACATGAAACAATCAACTGGAATATATCGTGGAAAATCTATATAATAAATCTTAAGAAATCCATAAAACCTATAAGATTTTAAAAATTAAAAAGATAAAAAGACAGAACAATACCAGAGGAAAAAGCAGAAAAAAATGGTGAGATTTTAGAGCGGTTCCAATTAAAATTTTAATGGTTTTGTGGGGTTTTCTGACTTGTTGTTTCTAAAATTTTTCTAAAAAGTAGAAGAAAAATGCCTTATACACAGGTCTTTGTGAAGACCTGCTTGGCTAGATATTGAAAGTGTTGGTGTATAAAAGTGTAAGGGCTTCCCTGGTAGCTCAGCTGGTAAAGGATCCACCTCCAGTACAGGAGAGCCCGGTCCAATTCCGGGGTCGGGAAGATCCCGGGGGAGAAGGCATAGGCTACCCACTCTAGTATTCTCGGGCTTCCCTGCTGGTTCAGGCAGTAAAGAATCCTGCAATGTGGGAAACCTGGGTTCGATCCCTGGGTTGGGAAGATTTCCTGAAGAAGGACATGCAACCCACTCCAGTATTCTTGCCTGGAGAATCCTCATGGACAGAGGAGCTTGGCGGGCTGCAGCCCATGGGGTCGCAAAGAGTCAGACATGACTGAGCAACTAAGCACAGCAGAGGGCACAGAAAAACTTAATACCAACTAAAGGAAGAATTCCAGTCAATAAAGGAGAGAATCACTGAATAAATAATGCTAGGGAAAGTGGTTATGTGGAGAATGAAGCTATTATAGCAAAAAAATTCTCTCTGTATTAAAGATTATATGAAAATAATAATAGATTGATTTTTAGGTGACTATATTTCCTGAAGGACTTTCTTAACATAAAAGCAAACCTAAATCGGACTATATATTACAATACGCATGTGTGCCTGCTCAGGCATATCCAGCTATTTGCAACTCTATGGACTGCAGCCGCCAGGCTCCTCTGTCCGTGGGATTTTCCAGACAAGAATACTGGGGTGGGCTGCCGTTCCCTCCTCCAGGGAATCTGCCCAACTCAGGGATGGAACCCATGTCTCCTGCATTGATTGGCAAGCAGGTTCTTAACCACTGAATCACCTGAGAAGCCTAGGAGGGGGAATGTAAATTTAAATAAAACCATCTTTGCCTTCTTTGTCCACCAGATGGTGCCTCTTACGCCCTAAATCCAAAGCTCAGTATTCAAAGCAGCCTGACCATGTTAAACTGCCCGTGCCTCCACCCAACTCGCTTCTTCCAAGACTCACGTTAAGGAGGTTCAGAAGTGATTTCAGGAGGAGAGGAGGGGGGACGGAATGGGCAGTGGGGTTTGACTTACACAGCTGGAGGTCTCACTTAGCTTTAGGCAGATGCTGTGGGCCAATTTCACTTCTTTGACTCTGGAACATTTTATTTCATTCTGTATTAAAAAAAAAAAAGTAAATAAGTCAGCATCATTTCTTCCCCACCTCTTTTCTGGTTTGATTTCTATGACATAGGTCTTAAAGAGGTTTCAAAAAAAAAAAAAAAATGAAATTTAAACTTGTTATTAGAAGACTAGAAAGTTATAAGACATACTCTTCTTTCACCTCATTTCTTAACACATCGGATAGTCAAAACTTCAGTTACTAGCCTGGGCTTGTAGGCAAGTAGCTATTTGCAATCTTGGTAGACATCGGCTTGGATGCTGCCGAAATGGAAGAGGGTAGGATCTTTCCCCTTGGAGCTGTTTTCCCTCCAGCGAATTACACACTTGTAGGGGAACAGAAAATGAGGGGGCCCGGCAGACTATCGTGACACTCATTTTCCTCTTGGGCCCTGGGACGCTCCAGATTTCGATTCTGGCTCCCTTAAAAACAGTAACCAGGCAGGTCTCCCATGCTTGCCGGCAGGCTCCATACCCTCACATTTTCGACTCTTCCTGCTGAAAGCTACTGATAGCCACCAGCCCCAAGATTGAACAAGGCAGATTGAGCTCAACACCCCCAGTCTTCTTAGCTCCTCACTGCCTCTCTGCACCTGGCATACCACCAATCCCTCTGGCAGAAAGGAAATAGTATTTGCCCTAAACATTTTGGGAAAAGCAGCACCATTAAGTACAAGATAGTTTCCAAATATGCCCAAAGGCGAGTGGTACCTTGGTCCATGACTAGACCAAGAGGTATAAGAACGAACCACCAAGGACTGGATGGATTTCTGAGAATCCTCTTCACTCTCTACTCTCTGAAAACATTATGCCCACGGCACAGATCAGTCTCGCCACCAAGCCCTACCCTTTTCCTCCCCTTTCAGCAATCTTTCAGCTGCATATTTCTCATGTGAACTCCTATATGGTCAAAATTCGTTGGTTTGGATAAGCAGAGGTTAAGGGGAAGGGAGAGAGCTTGCATACATATGAAGTGAGGGGGTAATCTGTCTTTTTCAGCCCAGTTCACCCACCTTGCGGATATTCTGGGTAGGAGAAAATGATGGAGAGGTACTAATGGGAGAAGTCACAGGGCTGGTACTATTGTATAGGGAATCCGAAATATTTCCAGGAAACGTGCTGGGCTGCAGGGTCGCCTCTGAAGTCGCAAAGCTGATGAGGGTAGAAGACACCGTGGTGGCTAAAGAGGTCTGTGGTTGGACAGAAGAGTTCACGGCTCCAGAGGCTGGGAGGGTCTCAGAGGCAGACGTGAAATTGACTGTAGATGCTGGAACTGATCAGTACACAGTGTGAACACGTGCACAAAGGCATAAACACACAGACAGACACACAAACACATCTCAGTTCATTCACATAGGCTCGGACTTCAACTTAGAAAAGGGAATCTGGGGAGTTAAAAATTACTTCACGTCCTAACCCTTGGCAACTCGTTTCCAGCCAGCTGTTGAAACCATAGCTATAATCTAGAATGTGTTAGAAATGCCCTCCAAGATGCTGAAACTGGTACCTTAGAGACACCAAAGACCTCCCAATTTGTACATGGTTTGCTTTACTTAGAAAAGATCATAGATTCTTCTTTTATCACTAAGCTGGACCCAGGAGTACAAGGAGAATTACTGATCAGAACGAGCAGCCCAGACATTGACTGGAGAAAGCTGTCACTACAGGAAGAATTGTCTAGAACATACTTCAGGGTTCCCTAAGCATGATACTCCAGCCATTATTAAAAGGAGCTTGTATGTTTCCATCTGTGGGAGAACAGAGAGGACAGAGGTGGTTTGCAGATATCCTAATGCTTTACCCAAGTGCCAGCTGCATCCTTCTAGGGGCTTGAGACGAGAAATCTTTACCTAAGGTGACTGTTGTAGTTCCATTGTTGTCCTGAGAGACATTGTAGAGGCTGGTGCTTCTAAAAGTACTTGAGTTCATGCTTCTCCAGTCGGACGGAGTTGTAGGGACAGATGAATATATTCCTGGGTTGAGTGACACTGTGGCATTACTAGTTATGGTTCTATTTGTGAATACCATAGAAGCTATAGAGAAACAAAGAAGAAATATCAGAGTGCAGATCATCCTGAAGCCTCATCGCATCACCTGATTCAGTTTCTTGACATTAGGGAGAATCCATCTGGAACATCCGCTGGCAACAGAGCAGAACAAGGACCCCCCCTCCCCGGACGGCTGACTAATTTCCCATGAGGTTTTTCCCCAAGGAAACAGAGAAAGAAAAGTTTGCATGCACCAAACATCTAGCATAGTATTATTTATAGGAGGGAAAAGTAGCAAGCAACTAAATGAATTACAACAGGGTAAATGTTATATGCAGTCAGCATACCATAATCACTACAAACAAAAATATGCCACAATTACAGCAGCATGAGAATATGAGGCAATGCTCATAATAGGCTAAGCAAAATATAAAAATTTCAAATTACACCTGAATAAGTACTGCCAAGATCTAAAATGTGGGAAAAGATGAGTGTCTACTTCCTTTTGGATGTATCCTTCTCTCCATTCAATTTATTAACTTGGAATAACCACTAGATTCACACCATCTCTATGCAATCATTTAAAAAATCTTCTTTCCTTCGTAGATTGCCCCATCACCCAAATCCTTTCATTCTCTCACTCAGGGCCTTAAAACCTATTCTTTTTTTTTTTTAATTGAGGAACTGTGGCTCACAAGCCCAAGATTCCTTTTGGGAAACTCTGGCCTAGGAGTCTAGCTGATGGACTAGATAGCATATGACTTGGTTTCTCATCAAACGCTGTGGGGACAGACAGCTGAGTTCTGGTTCTGCCAAGAATTCGATAATTTAATGTGTGTGTGTATTAATTTTTAAATGAGGGCCTTTTCTTATTTGGATTGTTGGGGAAATCAACGAGATAACAAATGCTATAGTATAATGTTTCCAGAAGCAGTTATTCTCTGAAACTTTTCCTGCAGGTTCTTAACCCTCCCATGTTCCCTGTGGTGCCCAGCAGTGCCATCCCTGGGCCCAGGAAGGAAAAACTGCCTGTATGGACACTGCGCTTAAGAGCCTACACACTGTTCCTTTTCCTGCCCTCCCTATTCCCAAAATGTGAGGAGTCCATGGGGCCAGCAGAGGGGTGCACTCTCTTCTAGATCAAGTGTTGGGACCAGAAGTCCTAGAACTTCTTGCCCAAATGGCTCTTTGCTTACTGGAGGACCTGCATGGGTCTCTTCTCCATCCTTCTAAGGGTGAACTGCAGCTCCAGGGAATATTCTTCAAGCTCAAGGGTGGCCAGTGTGCAGGGGAAAGGTGAGAGCTCAAGCGTGTGGGTGGGGTGCCCCTTGCCTGCATGCATGGTCCCTTACAGTGTGGACCAGAGCCCTGGGTAAGAGGAAGAGAAGAGGGTGGGCAAAGGCCGAGGACCATCTCTTCCTGCTAAGCCCCCCTGTGACGCTGACCCCCAAGACTCTGAGAGTCTTAACTTCAAATCTGGCCTTCCAGGTGGCCATGAAGGTACATTTTTAAGAAGATAGAAGATATTTTATTTACCAGTTCGTTGGCCTGATTTATAACTTGAAGTATTTAGACATATAACATATGGGATACGGGCCTCTACTGTATTCTTGGCTTAAGCCCTAGAAACAATTAGAGGTAGACTTGGCATCCAGAGCTCACACCCATCAATACTATCCTCAGGAAAGTTCCCCTGGGGTCCCAGGGCACCCTAAAGCTTGTCTCTAACGTTTCCAATTGAGATCTGAGTCTGTGCTTTTCAGAGGTTTCCAGGAAAATGCAGTGCAGAAGAACCCCTCTTCTTTTCTGCAGCCTCAAGGTAGCAGTTAGGCAATGGTTTCAAGGCAATGAATTTTCCCCCAAAAGGTGGGGTCAAGTCTCACTCTCCGTCATCCACCTCTCTTCCCAGCCTGCTGCAGGCAGGCTGGTACTCCTGCTGAGTACAAAGCCCCTATGTGAAAATGATGGGGCACAAGCAGAGGAGAACACGTGGTATTACTATTTCCATTTCAGAGATAAGAACCTGGATCACCGAGGTTTCAGCCAAGGGGGACGCTGTCATTCATGCAGGGCAAGGAGCCATGGGGCGCCCCAGGTTTAGCTGACCCTTGGTAGAAGCACAAGAGGGTCAGGGGGGCCAAACTGCTAAGGATCTGGATGCGTCTTCCACACTTCGCAGAGAAAAGGATGGGCTTCTGGCTGGCTGGGGTTGGGGGTAGGAGGGATGAATCTCTTAATATAAAATAGATGGGGAAGCAGACCCAGTGGCTTTGCCCTCAAATCAGTCCCTCTCGTCCTGTCATCCCCTTCTGCTGCTGCTTTCTATCCTTCCCAGGGGACCACAGAGGAGGAGACAGTTGGATGGGATCCCCGACTCAATGGACATGCGTTTTAGCAAGCTCCAGGAGATGGTGAAGGACAGGGAAGCCTGACATGCTGCGGTCCACAGGGTCACAGAGAGTCAGCCACGACTGAGCGACTGAACAACAACAAGTCCCTCTCGGCAATCTGACCCGAAGGTCTAAGTTCAGTGCAGGGGGCAGGTGGTGGGAACATCTGGATACTGGACTGAAGGACCATCCTCCCAAGGTCACTATTCCAAAGCACCACTGGTGTCCCCCTCAACATCCCTCCTGTCCACCCTGTTTTTCTTCTTCCCTCCAGGACACCGATTCTTGAGAATCCCATCTGGCCCAGCCTGGCCCAGCCCTCTCCTCTCTCCAACAAAATCTGGGCCTGGCTGAGGTTACGTCATGCTTTTGAACCCCCTCCCCCGGGGCCTCCTTCACCCAGACAAACAGTTTTAAACTTTTCCAGATGTGAAGAGAGACCCACTGCCCGTTCTGAGTGCAGAGGTGACTGTTCCAGAGGAGTGAAGCAACCCCGCGCCTCAGCCAGCTCCTGAGCCACCGGGGCCAGGCTCCCGGCTCAGGCTGCCTCCTCCCACACCCCCCTGCCCCTCTGCTAAGACTGGACGAACAGGCTGCAGGATCTGTCTGCAAATGAGGAGGGAACCCCAACCGCAGATTCACATCCCCAAGCCTAGGCAGAGTGGGGAAGCCTGTGAGACCCTTGAAAGACAAGACAAAGCGGGAAGGCAGGAGGGCAAGGCTGAGCAATAGGGTATGTATGAGCTGGTGCAGGGCAAGGCGACACCTTGGCAGAGCCCTGGGGGCCGATCCTGACCTAGGCACCGCGCCTGGAGACTGTCGGTGAGGAGGGCTCTTGTTTTCACAGCCTCTACTGAGCGACTGAACTGAACTGAACTGAGGGCTCCCTCTCTAGTGCTCCCACGAAGAGAGGGGTCTTGGAGGAACGCAATGAAAAGAATCAAGACCGGCCACAGGTCTGTATTTATCCTGTCTTCCCCGACATGCCCCTGGCTTTAGACCATCCGAGCCGATCTTTCTTTATCTGCCTTCTCATCCCCAACTGCGTATGGAAGTCATAGCAGCCTCCCAGCCAGATCCAAGAGATGGTCAGAGAAGCTTCTACCCCGTTTCACTCTAGAAACTGGAGGAACGTCCCTCACCCCAACCCAGCAGAGCATTATGCCACGAGTTAAACCTGAATGAGCGCGCATCTTCTGCTGTTCACCTCTCACTCCATCGGTATTAACTATGTCTCCTGAAGCACACTATTTGCCCCACCTACCCTACTTGATCTCAGCCCGTGAACTTGGGATAAAAGGAGAGAAGGGATTGAGCAGTTAGAGACATGAGGATTCCAAGAAGCCAAAGAGATGTCACAAAATTCACGTTGTAAGCAGTCACGCATTTAACCACAGGTACTCATTTCAGAGGCAATTATCTTGTTTGACACAGAACCCTAACAAACGTCTTGATCTGCTATCCTAGTCAAAGCTAAAAATTAGTAAGAGACTACTAGAAGCAAACAGCAAGGCAAAGCAACAGCTGAAAATGAATAAACAGCAATAAATTAAAACCAGACATGAGCATTAAAACCCACACTAGTCTGGAACCATTTGTGGTCAGAGTAAATAAAAAATACACACTTTCATGAGTATTCACACTCAATGGACATGAACCTGAGCAAACTCCAGGAGACAGTGAAGGATAGGGAAGCCTGGCTTGCTGCAGTCCATGGGGCCGCAAAGAGCCGGACATGACTTACGACTGAACAACGACGAGAATTAACAATGGCACTGAGTTGCACGGTAACCAGATTATTTTCCTGATGCATCTAAGTCTGAAGGTTAAAGCCCCTTTTTCTCCTAATACACCGAGAAAGCAGAAACGTATGTAATAGATTTTTAAAAGATTTCTACCTACAATTAATATATTGAAAATTCTTTTAAACTTTAAAGGCCGTTTACAAATCTTCAGAGATCCAGAAAGCTATGCTGCCTAAATTACTACATCCCTGTACTTTAAGAGATGTTTTTCCCCATTACTTGGTCTTGTTTTTCACAGCCTTCTGAGTCGTAGGGGTGCTGTTTTTTCTTTTTGCTGCTTCTGTTTTCTCATCTCCTAGCCAGTCAGCCCCATTCTGCCCACCCTTTCAGGTTGTAGCACCTGGCCTGAGAGCAGTTTCCTAGAGGAGATCTTGGATATCTTAGATGCAGAGCTGGGAAGAAGGAACAAGCTGGCTTCTTTTGGGACCCCACAGCCTACATTGATGGCTGATGAGAAGACAGGCGAGCCCCAGAACAGAGAGCTCAGACTCTGTAATCGGACTGTGTTGAAAGGTTCCTCTACCAAGTTCTAGCTTCATGACCATAGGAAGCTTCTTCCCCTTTCTATACCTTATCTGTAAAATAGAGATAAAAATAGCCCCTTCCTCCTTGCTCTTTGGAGGAATAAAGGTGATAGGGGGTGTGAAGCAGTTGCCTATCCACTAAGTGATTATCTTTAGGACAAAGGACAGGTCCCTTCTGTCCTGCTTCTAGGAGACGTTAAGACATATATCTGCACGACTTATCTGGCAGAAGACGATATACACTGTTTCTTGAGCGTAGGTCTTGTCACCTCAGTTACATCACAGATTTCCTGAGTGCTGGAACCCTCTCTTAGACTTATTTTTAACTCAAGGTGCTGAACACAATCCTGAGTTCACAATATGCACTTGGGTTGAATGGCAACTGCATCAGGCGTGTTCACACTGACCACTTCTCTGTATTGATAGAACCATCTCATTCAATGCTATAAGAGGAAATTAATTTAATTAAGGGAATGCCCTTGAGAGGATAATCAGAATTAGGAAAGTTCTAGAAACTAAGTTATATGGCTGAGGGCTTAGTGTTATTTCATCTAGATCAACGGTTGGTGCTTGGTGCTGGTGGACCACATCTGACCCATGGGTTGTGTGTTGTTTGGCCAGTGAGCTAAGAATGGCTTCTACAGGTTTAGAGTGTTGTAAAATAAAACAATGTATGTGTCAGAGACCACATATGGACTCCAGAGCCTAAAATATTTACTATCTGGCTCTTTACAGAAAAAAAAAAAAAATTTCACTGATCTTTGATCCAGACAGGAAGAATTTGAGGAGAGAGAATAAACAATCTTCTTCAAGATTAATTGCACTTATTCATTCATTCTTAATTTTCCAAAGCACGAATGATGTGCAGAGGACCAGACTCAGCACCGTAGGGAGCACAAATTCACACCTTTCTTCTGGGAGGTGTTAGTGTCACCAGAATTTAAATAAATCCTTGTCCTCAAGGAATTTGTAATCTCATGGGGCAGACTAGAAAGGTTGTTAAGGATTGTCCTGAAGAAAGATCAGATTTAATTCTATGAGAGTTCAAGGAATAGAATTACAATCAATGACTAGAAGCTACAGAAAGGCTAATTCCACTGCAATACTCACGCCCCGCCCCCCCCCGGCAAGGGAAAGCGAATAATCATAAGATTTTTCTTTAATAGAATAAAAGACTCTGGGAGATACAAGGTGCCCATGTTCCTGGGAGCACTCAGGAAGCCTCCAGGCTGTGGGTCTGCGCGGGTTTGGGTCATGTGCGACTGGATCAAAGCTTTAGGCTGATGCCTTCCTATGCTACACAGGCTAAGCTGAGGTGTGAGTGTAAACCGAGTCTGCGGCCTGAGTGTTCCCAGGGTTCTGAGACCCCTTTAATGTTCAAATAGCACTCTGGACCCCCATCCACTTCCTGGGGAACCCTAATATCGTGAGCTCTCTCAGGGGGCCTGCGTGTCTCCCAGTCACCTCTTCCTCCGCTTTCATCATTTCCAGGAACCCTGTCTCACAGCTCTGAGCTCAGGCTGCAGGAGTTCTCATTCTACACTGCTGAACCAGGGGCTTGCCAAATACCTGTTCCTTTTTCCCCCTACCCAGAGCAGCACTAACAGTGCTGCAAGGCCAGTGTGAGCTGACTGAAGGTTAAGATCGTGCAGGGAGATTACAGCCCAGCCCAGAAGAGACAACGGCATAATCTCGAAATACCAGGCATTCCCGTGCCAAACAGCTGGGCCACACCATAAGGAATTTTCCCAGCAGGTCTTTTCCACTCTGTACTCACTGGTTCCCCTAGTGCTCCAAGCGCTTCCCTCCTCTCTCTACACTTTCCTGGGCTCGGAGTCCTTTAGCCTTTTGTCTCTTGGGTTCATCAAATACAAAGTTCCGCTTTATTTTATCACGCTCAGCAATTCAACTTCCTGTCTGCGACTGCCCAGCAAAGGTTTGTGCAAGGGTCCGGGTTTTCTCAACCAAAGACGCATTAAGGCATTTTCTTAAACAATGGAGCAGGCTACCTAGAGATGGTGCTCTCCAGGAAGGTAGCAGGGGTGGATTCTTTGCAGTTTTTTCCCTCTTAAATCAGAAGCAGACTTCCCAGTGAAGCCAGAGGCCTTTTCCTTTACGTCCAAAGGGAAGTGATTCATTCTAGCAGGCTCTAGGGTGTATGTCCTGGGATACCGACCACCCTGGTATATATCCCTCCTCATTTCTACCACATTCTCTCAAGACGCATGCATCTTTCTCCTTAGCAAAGTCGAGGGCCCTTGAGACTAAAAAGTGTAGACACTGTGTTTTTATTTCTTAGCTGAGGAAGGAAGAGAATGTTCTCATTAGGAAAGTCAAAGCCCAGAAAAATATGGAAATTCTGCCCTGGCAACTCTGAACATTTTCTTTTGGAGGATGGTGTTTTATTCCTTTTCCATACCTTCAGATTTTCAGTTCCCCACACTCGCGGCCATTTAGTGACATCCAGCAAAGTCAATGGGAGAGGGAGACCCAGGCACCCTCAGGGTGGAGCCGGGTAACCACCCCGCCATGATCACAGGCCTGTGCCCTCCTGCCCCAGGAGCTAAAGGAAACCGGGCAGCGAGGCGGTAAGAAGTGGAATTGTTGCTCCTTTTGATTTGCTTTTGTAAGAATACTAGGCCTGAGTTTATCTGCTGCAGTGTAGTCCTTCTGGCCCTGAGCTTCGGAAGACAAAGACTCTTCCAAAGAAGATGAGAACTAGTGAACACAGAGGCCCAGGAGGTGGAGCCAAAGGGATGAGAAAAAGACGCCCAGGCTCCTTTCATCAGTCAAACAGGAACGCCAGGGAAACCTGCATTTGCAAAGGCAGTGCCAGCTGGGCCGGCCCTAGGAGGGGGAGCGCTGGGGACCACGGAATTACTCAGAGGTCCCAAGGCTGCTCCATCTTGGTCTCCATGTGGCAGCGAGTCAAGGGTGGAGTTTCTCCCCTCCGGAAAATATCTGATAAAATTCTTTTCCCTTTTCTTTTTTCCCCTCTTACACACAGCCCCAGACAGGATATGGGTGTGGGGTCAGTAGGCACGAAGGACCCAGAGGAAGAAGAGGAATGTGAAGGGGTGGGACGCGCTGGACAAAGAGGAAAGACAGGCCTGGAGGGCTTGGAGGAAACAGATACCCTGGGCCTGACAAGTGGGCTTCCCTAATTACCTGCAAGGTTTCTCCTCCCAGCTGGAGGTGTGATTCTGATCACACACACACACACACACACACACACACACACACACACACAGGTCAGACCCCACCCTGCCTCTGCTCACCCCACAGAGTGACCCCATCTCCAACGGAGAAAGTCCGCTGTTCCTGCCCAGGACAGCTTCTCAGAGGAACGGAAAACTGACCTTCCCAGAACAAAGCTCGGGAGAGGAGAAAGCTCCAGGCCTCCCTTCTGTGGGTGCCCTAAACTTCACAGTAACCATACCACAGAATTTCTGCAATGTCCTTTCGTTAGCATTTCAGGTATAGTCACTCATTTCATCTACCCCACAATAATCAGAAAATGACTCCTGGTATTAAATTAAAACAAACCCCAGAAAGCGACAAACTGGCCTGAGCAGTGGGGCAAGGCTGAGCGGAGGCACCCAGGCCCCACTGCTCATCCCCAAAGTGGACACGCTGCAGTCCTCTGTGTCTCTGCCCAGGGTTCTGCAGAGGTTAAATCACTTTCACGTCCCCTCCACTGTAAGCCAAGGCGAGACTGAGACTGGCCAGCTGAGGAAATAAAAGGGTGGGCCTCAGCCCCAGGCCAGGTCATCATGAGCTGTGAAGCCAAAGGAGCGTGGAGCATCGGTTAGGAATCCAAGCCGCTGGTCAACTCAGCTCGTTGTGAGGTGCAGACAGCCCCCAAGTCCGTTCCTCATTCTAGAGCTTCAACATCTTAGCAACAGCTTTTTCCCGGCCCCAAACAGCATGTCTGGGTCCACCAAACAAGTCAACCCAGAGCCTAACAGAGCTTCCCCCAGCCTGGAGTCTCCCTCCAACTGGGTGGGCCCACAGCGAAAGAGCATAAGAGGCCTGGCTGGCTGACCCAGGTCACTCAGAGGGGCCGTGGTGGGTGGCTTTCAGGATGCAGTTAAGACTAGGGAATTGGGAGCTCTGGAGCCTGGAAGCAGAACCTGGAGCTAACAAGAGAATAAAATAATCTTTAAATTCGTCTGAGCTCCATGAGATGAGACGGAGAGTGTTATCCTCAAACGAAAGCAATTATGAACACTGATTGCGTGCCTACCAATTTTTTTCTTTTCAACAGAAATGACAGCAAGAGCTTAAAAGTATCCAGGCCTGCCTGGATCAGCAAAGGAGTGCCCTCCAGTCTGCAGGTCTGTCCACTAGTTAGAACTTGGAGAATAGGGCACAAAAGAAACCCCCAAATGCAACGAGCTTGAATTTGTGCCGGGGTGAGCAGTTGTGATGGGGATAGGAAGGCCGAGTACAGGGCAAATTCCATTCACCCGTCCCTTCTCTCCAGGCAAGCAGGTGTGGATGCCCAGAGAAGGAGTCTTAACCTAGCCTTCCCATCTTAAATGCACTCTCACGGACTCTTCTTCACTGCAGACTCCCCATGTCACCTAACTTAGCCTACTTCCCTGGCCTCTGGACCTCGGACCCGGCCTCGTCCCAGGGTCCCAGGCGGGCTTCGCTCCCATTGCTTGAAGGTCCAGTTCTGGCTCCCCGTGTCCCGGTGGTACGTGGGCGCCAGCGCTCCCTTCCCAGCAACCGGCGGCTGCCGCTTGCTTTCTGAACCAACCATCAGCTACAAACTTTTCCTTTCCTTTCCTTTTCTTCTCTCCTCCCCTTTCCCCGGGTTCTGGCTCCAGCTCTGCGCTCGGCGCACCTTTGGCGTCTCGAGAGCGCTTTATTTCAGAGAAGAGTCTCCCGGCCTGACTCCAGGAGGCCTGGGGCGCGCCATCCGGTTTACACCTGGACTACACTCGGGGTCCCCTTCCCGTCGCATCCCACCCCCACCGACTCCCAGGTGAGCGGCCGGTCCCCACTGGGCTCTGTTGGAGCGGCCTCAGTCCCACCGAGCCAGGAGCTGCGGCGGTGGGCGTGGGCGCGGGGGATGGGGCGGGGGTCCCCGGGGCGGGGGTCCCCCTGGTTCCGCGGTCGCCTCGACCCGGCGCGCTCTGCCCCCGAGAGAGCGCAGACCCTCCCCCGCCGCCCAGCCGGGCGGCCGGGCGCGCGGCCCGTACTCACGCAGCAGACTCAGCAGGCAGAGCGCGGTCCAGCCCCACGCCATCCCGCGCCCCGCGCGCGCGCCCCTGCGGCCCAGCATCGTTCCCGCGGCGACCCCGGAGAGATGCGCAGAGCGCGAGACACTGCCTGGCCCGGCCGGGACGCGCGGCTCCCCGCCCCTCCGCCCGAGCGCGGGGTGGGCGAAACGCGCTTTTCCCCTCCCCTCTCTCTTCGGTCCTGGCACGGCCAGCCCCTCTCCTTGGCTGCCACTAACATGAGCTTCCCGCTTAGTCCCAAAGGCCGAGGAAGTTAGGAGGGAGGCCGGGGCTGCCGCTGTCGAGGCCAAAAAGGTTTTGTATGGGCCCCCAGATGCCTTGTTCAACTTGATAGAGCGACCCCAGCTCCTTCAGCTCACTTCTACTGAACTTTTAACTCATTGGTGTCAGCCTTACAGGTATCCAGGGCAGGTTTCCTCTGATTTTTTTTTTTCTTTTTCTTCATTTCCTTTCCTTTTTGTTTTCTTGGTCTCTAAGTTTTAAGCTGAGAACAATCTTGCAGAAGGAATCTACCGGTAAGGACCTGAGTTTACAAGTGTGAGCATTTTTGCTAATCAGATAAAAACAGGGAAGCCAGGCAAAACACACCCCGTGTTAAACCTGATGCAGACTGCGATGTGTGGTAAGGATGCAGAAAGCCTGAGCAGGACGGTAATTGTTCACTTTGGGGTTTTTTTTTCCCGTTGCAAGATTTGTTTATTTTAATTTGGAGGGTTTTTTTTTCTCCCTGTGACCGGCCCTACTTTCTCACAAGTTTGATCCTGTCACCAGCATCATAAAGGCAAAGAACTCCACTAGCACCTGGGATGCTTTCTCCCCAGTCACCCCCTCCCTCTCCAGTCCTGGGGCTGAGACTCTAGGGGCTCCATCCTGATCTTCTATCAGAAAAAAATACTTCTCTTGACTCCACCACCTTTTACCTAGTTGGTCCTGGAGCTGCCATATTCCTCAGGAGTTGTTCTGGATGTTGGTAAACTGAATTACTGAAACTGGGAGCTGGGAGGTCAGCCTAGTTACCGACCTGATTGTGGGGGTGGAGACGGAGGGATAGAGGAGCCTGGAGAAACAGATGGTGGCACCCGGAGAGGGGAAGAGAAAGCACAGTCTTGGAGACCATGTTCTAAGATCCTGAGTGGGCTCGCAGGATTACAGATATCCAGTCCAGTCTCTTCCATGATGACTGCAGCACCAAGCCCAAAGGGACAGAAAGCCCAGCACCCTCAGCTCCTCTCTGATTTCCTTCTCTGCAGAGATCCTCTGGCATTATGAGAGTGGAAGCATGTCTAGGGCTAAAAGCAAAACCCAGAACTTCCACTGTGGTCTGGTTGCCTGACTTTCCTTGACAGAGGAAATGAAGCCTTTCATCACAGAAGAAAGCCAAAGCCTCCCGAAGCAGACTTGGTAGCGCGTGGTGGTATGCGATGACCCTGATAGAAAGTGCAGATGGGAATTAATGTCTGACCACACTGACCACACCGTGATCTCAGGGGCCTGCAGATGGAGACAGAAAGTGTTACAAGACACATTTAAAAAATCAGGCTTTGTCCTTGGAACTCCAAGTGGACAGAGAAAAAGAGTTGCCCTCCCCCACCCCCGACTGTCTCAGCTCCAGGAAACGGGACTGCTTTACCCCCAGTGAGAGGAGGTGAACAGAATGGGAGGTTGGAAACCCCATGTGAAAACCAATTTGTCTCTCTTGGCTCTTCCTTCATCCTCAGTAAATCCTTCTGGTTATTTTAAATGCCCTTTGTCTGCCCTAGCTGGAGCACAAGAAACAGAAAAGAACTTGTCCCAGCACCTGAATTTCTTAATTCGTTTTGGGGGCAGAGGAGAGAATGATCCTGTGGAGCAGAGCTTCTCAAAGCATGGTGCACAGAGAATCGAGGGTAAGGTCTGGGACTCTACACTTTTAATAGGCACTCTCTTTTACACATGCTAAAATTTAGGAAGCCCTGGCATAGAACAAAGTCAGGCTAGGTACAAAGTGGATGACAAACCTCAGGGAGGGAAATAGGAGTAGAGGGCTTCGGAGGCTGACCGATCACTTACTCTGGGAAACCAGAGCTGTTCTCTGGCTTAAAGGACTATGGATGACACCAGAACCATGACAACAGGGGATAACTGTCCACTCTTCCTATCTTCCAAGGTCCCTGAGACTCATGACTCCAAGCACACATAGCCTTACCCTGATCACCCACAACCTCAGGTTCTAGCCACTGGATACACATCCTTCCTGGGACCACAGCCTTGTGTTCCGTCACAGGCCACACAGAGTTGAGCTAGGAAGTGCCTTCAGAGCTCTAGCCTTTCTTGGCTGCTCCTTACTGTCTCTCCTCCCCAACTGTGTCACATGAGCTGTTGCTGAAAGAGGATGTTAATTACACCACACATCGTGGAGGATGTAATAGTCATCTGTCGAGTGAGAGACTCTGTTGGACCCTTTATAGACCACTCGGCCATGGCTACCTTTACCAATGGGCATCCACCACCCCAGGCCCCAAACACATACATGTCATATCAATCCATTTAAAATAGACCCTCATCCTGTGTTAAATGTAACTTCTTTGATGTATTAAAAAAAAAGTAAGGAAAAGTATTTAAAAATTTTTTTGAGTCTAATGGTTTATTCTTCATTTTGTTCTTGTGATTTAAACTTTAGTACATTTATCAGTTCAATTCACTCACTCAGTTGTGTCCGACTCTTTGCAACCCCATGGACCACAGCACGCCAGGCTTTCCTGTCCATCACCAACTCCACGAGTTTGCTCAGACTCATGTCTACCAAGTTGGTGATGCCATGCTACCTTCTCATCTCATCAAAAGAGTGAGTTGCAGCTTCTAAGTTGGCTAAGTTTACCTTTTTTTTTTTTGTTTTTCTAAGTAGCTTCAGTTGTGTCCGACTCTGTGTGACCACGTAGACGGCAGCCCACCAGGCTCCCCTGTCCCTGGGATTCTCCAGGCAAGAATACGAGGCACTTAATAAAACATTTGTTCATTTTGATTTACCATTTTCATATTTTGGAACCAAGACTTTTATCCCCACATTGCTTTCTTATCTTGGGTCTTTGAAAGTTTTCAGGATTTGGAGCCCAGTTTGACAAGGAGGGATCCTTGGTGGTGGAAGTGTCCAGATATTAATATTAGAAGGAGGCGATGAGAACCTGCAGTCAGATGTGAGCCCATTCTTTCCTCTTCCCACTTGCCAATCTCTCCAGTACTTCCTCTCAGCAGAACAAAACCAGCAACCAGCTGGCAAGGGAGTATGGGAAATGTGGCATGTAGTGTCTTTTGGGAGATTGGTTCCATGCAATGGAAACCTCCAAGTATGCTCGAAGCAGGCTATGGAGGCCCCAGACCAAGAAGGCTCAAACCAAATTATGGTGATCAGATCACAAAGGCTATGTATTTAGAGGCTGTCTATTTACAGTTAGAAACAACAGGAAAGAGTCGGATAGGTTAGCACACTGTGGGGCTTCCCTGGTAGCTCAGCTGGTAAAGAAATCTGCCCGCAGTGTGGGAGACCTGAGTTGGATTCCTGGATCGGGAAGATCCCCTGGAGAAGGGATAGGCGACCCATTCGTGTGTTCTTGGGCCTCCCTGGTGGCTCAGACGGTAAAGAATCTGCCTGCAATGCAGGAGACTTGCAGGATATCTGGGTTCAATTCCTGGGTGAGAAGATCCCTTGGAGGAGGGCAGTACTCTTGCCTGGAGAACCATGAACAGAGGAGCCTGGTGGGCTACAGTCCATGGAGTCGCAAAGAGTCAGACGCGACTGAGCGGCTAAGCACAGCGCGCAGCAGCCCCCACTCGGGATGGGGTGCCTCAGGGCGAGAGGACTGAGCTCCCGAACCTTGCGTTCTGCTCTGCTAGTGTAGCTGCGAGCATCAGAATCGAGGTTAAGGAGCCAGTAGGTGGAAGATGCTTGGAAGTAACATATATTTGTTCTACGGGGAGACGCAAGGGCAAGCAGGTCTGGCATCAGGTTTATTGATACAATGCATAAATTCTGGGCAGCCACCCCTTTTGCCAGGGTTTCTGCAGCAGAGCACACAGGGGCCAGGGTGATGCTACCAACAGGAAGAGAGTTTAAAGATGTCAGCCCTGAGGGTCATGCCCTACACCTGCTGACTTAGGATGTGATTTTTCTATTCCTTTCTACACAGAAGTAACACTCTTGTTTGTTCCCTTCTTTTTATATAATACATTGCATTTATTCTATTTTTTCATGTCTTACAGATTACAAACTTGCTCCTATTTTTAGTCATCTGAATTCTGCTTATGTCTCACAAACCACTTGCTTACTTATCATCTATAGTTAATACTGATGATTTTCACCTCTCCTGTTTGCTTTCCTTGTCCTCTGTAGCAGAAGTGAATATTCTCACATAATAGAGCAAACATACATTATACTCTGCATTACAGAGAAGATTACAGAAGTGTGGGGTTGGGACTGAGAGATGCAGGGTGAATACTTGGCACGAATCCAGATTTGTGTCTTTTTATGCAGAGAAGCCCTTGCCCAGCTCTGCTTGCTGTGTGGTCTCTCCCTGTTCATCTGAAATGCCATTTCTGCTCCATATCTACACTTCACGTGTATGTGGGCCTCTTTCTGGGCTCCCTATCCATCAGTCACCATGTGTGCAGCTTTGGATAAGTCCTGGTATTGTTAGGTCAAGTGAAGACTCAATTTTTTTCTCAGAAAAGTGACCTGGCTATTCTAGGCTCTTTGAAAAGTGAAGGTTAAAGTCATTCATCGTGTCTGACTTTGCAACCCCATGGCCCATACAGGAATTCTCCAGGCCAGAATATTGGAGTGGGTAGCCTTTCCCTTCTCCAGGAGATTGATCCAGCCCAGGTCTCCTGTATTGCCAACAGATTCTCTACCAGCTGAGCTACAAGGGAAGCCCAAGAACACTGGAGTGCATAGCCTATCCCTCCTGCAGCAGATCTTCCTCACCCAGGAATCGAACCGGGGTCTCTTGCATTGCAGGCCGATCTTTACCAACTGAGCTATCAGGGACTCTCCCATATAGATCAGAATTCCTCCCCAAAATAACCTTTTGGATTTTGATCAAAATTTCCTGTAGATGAATTTGGAGAGAATAGAATCTTCCATTCAGTGAAGCTGGCATAGCTCTTTATTACTTGGGTCTTCTTTAAAGTTTATATTTTCCCCTGTAGTGGTTTTAATTCATGTTTTGTTAGATTTATTCCTAGGTAATTGATGTCCTCTAATACTGCTGTAAATAGTATCTTCTATTTAATTATTTTTGTTTCTGGCGTATGAAATGACAGCTCATTGTTCTATATTAATCCTCCATTGAGCTACCTTGTTAAATTCTATTATTTCTAAGTATTTGTAGATTCTTTTGGGTTTTCTACGTAAATGATCATATCGACCGCAAATAGTGATATTTTTAGTTTTTCTTTCCAGTCCTCCCTTTGAATTCTTTTTCTTTTTTAAAGTTAATGTACTTGGAGAACATTTGCAACAAGAATGAAAGATGGGTGATCTTAGACATTCTTGACGCATTTCAGATTTTAATGGGTAACGTTCTAATGTTTCCCCACTTAGGATGACATTTGCTTAATTTTTAAAATGTGCTTTTTATATCATGCTAAAGAAATTCCCTTCTATTTTATTAAAAGATTTCTTTAATAGTGAATGTATGATGATTTTTTTAAAAATATCTGTATCTATTGAAGAGATTCTCTTTCAATATGGGAGTGTAGTGAATTACATTTATAGACTTTCTAACATTAAACCGACTTTTGCATTAAACCCAACCTTCTCATGGTTTATTATCTTTTTTATATACTGTAGAATTTAATTTGCTAATGCAGTCTTCTATTTATGGCTTGTGTTTCTATATTTATAAATGAAATGGGTCTATATTGTCTGATTTTGGTATTGGGATTATTAAGTCCTTATAAACTGACTTGGAGAATATTTCTTTTTTTTTTTTATAGACCCAGTAAGAGTTTTCCTAAGATTGTGATGATCACTTTTTAAAGATTTGTTAGAACTTTTCCCTGCAAAATCACTTGGGCCTGATATTTAGTGTGGGACTATTTAAAAATACTATTTTCCATTTGCTTATGAGTTCTCAGTTTTAAAATATTTCCTCTTGAGTAAATTTTGTTATTTTTCTAGGAAATTGTTTATTTGAAGTTTTCAATGATTTTTGGTAAAATTCCTTTTTCTTATTTATCTATATGTTTCCTAGAAGATATCTTCATTTTCACCCATATTATTACTTGCTTGTACATAATTTGTGTCTTAATTTATTATAAATATTTAAGTTACAAAAATGTTCAAGTTGCATGTATATGTTATGTTGGGACGATATCCCTCTTTTGCTGTTGAGTTGGGGTGGGGAAGTGTCTGTTCCTTAGAAGGGAGTGAGCTTGGGCCGATCATCCAGGGCAGTTGCCTGCGATAATATATTAGCATCTTTCATAGGCCCCTTTGGGATATCCTTAAAGCCCGGAAATATAATGATGTTCAGAAAAGAGGCATCAAATGCAATGTTTCGTTTCTCCCTCCCTTCAAAATTGGCTCAGATCTGCCATCTGAGTTTTGCTTCCTAAGGGACAGGTTTCTCAGTAAGAGAGAAGGACGTGATGTTTCAGCTGGACTTGCATGTAATCCATAGCTTTTCTGTGCATGGCTATAGCTATTAAGAGCTAGTGATAAGACACACATGTGGGAAGAAAGCACATCACGGTGTGGTGATATTTTGTGGTGGGAAGGGAGAAAAGGTCAGTGTGTGAAAGGCTATAAGCTGCATCACATGGTAATCGCTGGCTGGCTGAGTTAGGGGCAAATGCTGCCTTCTTCACTTCTGTGTACAGCGTGGCCCTTTTTTATTTTATTTTTTTACAATAATGATGCGTTACTTAAAAAAAATGACAAAGCTATTTGCACCGTGAAAAGAAAAGTGTGCTGATTTTTATTGTAGTCCTCTTAAGATTTATTAGGACCTAGGTTGTCTGAAGGAGCAGTCACCTGATAACCGAAAAAAGCTTGGCTTAAGAGTGAATATGTCAGCGATGAGGGCACTTGGATAAAACATTTCTAAGCCGTGGGAAGCAGCCCTCTGAGAATGGGGCAGAAATCCGTGGCCTGTGAATGTGAGTGTGTCTCTACCTCTGCGATCGGCTCTGCTTATGTCTCTTGGGTCTCTTCTAGGTTTCCAATAAATCTTCCTGCCAGGGCAGGCCTATCTCAGCATCCCTCTTGAGTGCGACCAGATAACATTTGTATTTCCAGTAAAGCCAGAGTACAAGAAGGGGTCAAGGCTACCCTGGTGGCTGGAGTGTAATGGATTTAAGGAAATGCCAATGTGAAGGATTTATTTGGAGTAACAGAAGGGGAGCTACTTGGCAAATGGGACTTCCTCACTTGGGAACTCTGTGGTGCTACCTCCAGGTAGGAGCAGGGAAGTGATGTCTGGGATCCAAGAATCACCTCAGGGCTAGAGTTATCGTGCACTCAATCCTGCATCTAGCGCACGGCCCAACAGGCTGGAAAATCTAGGAACCCATCAGTCTTTGTCTCTGCAAACTCAAACGGACAACTTTAATGACATACATTTGATGGAAGCCAAAGCAGAGAGGGTAGTTATTTTTAGCTTGGGCCAGGAAAAGGTGGCTGGAAAGGAAACATCTGTCCCCAACTATTGATTGTTGTGCTTTCCATGGAGGTCTTTTCTTTCTTGAAACCATCCCATAAAATAAGGTGGTTGGTTGGGGCCTGGCTCGGGAACACTCCTCCCTTCTCCCCTCTCCTACTGCTTATCTTCTGAGTTAGGGCCACGCCTAAAAGAGACCACCTCAGAGGCAGCGGGTGGGGGCAATGGGTCAAGGACAGCCCAATTCCTATGAAATTTTCAGACTCCTCCTAGTTTACCATCTTCATCCAAGATGACCCCACCCTTTAGGGTACAAATTTTGCAGACTTCCCAGCTGGGAATCACCAGCCGTCTCAGGCTGTGAGAATCAGACCTCTGAGAGCCAGAACACTCTGCTCGGCTGTGCTGGTGTCTGACCTCTGAGCAGAGTTGTTCTTTCTTCCATAACAGCAAGAAACTTCCCTTCCCTTCGAAACATGGCAGCCTCCTCCATGTCCGGCTGAGGGGGAGGAAGGTGCAGGCGTGCCAGCAAGCAGGCGGGGAGCGCTCTTCGCCTCAGCAGAAGCATTTTCCATTTCTCAGCACACGCAGCAAGGCTGAATGTAGCCACAGAGGCTCAGGATGGATAACGAGAAGGATGTAGAGAGGCCGGGACTCAGCTCCTCTGGACGCCCGGCCTGAGAATGGCTCCTCCGGAAATGGCCGCGTTGCAGAAGGGCAGGAGCAAGACCCGGGGTGTCGGTGGTTGGGGGTTTCCAGCCTTGTGTCTTGGAAAACTAACCAGAATAGTGCTGTTGTGTTCGTTCTTTCTCTCCTTTCTCTATCTCTCAATTCCTTCCTGTTTTTGGCCCAAGACTGGACGCGGAGACAGTCGCCTTCCAGATTGAGCAGACTTTTGCCAGGAGCAATGACAGGGGATGAAGAAGAATAAAAGAGCCTCCATGGGTCCACTCCTTTCCTCTCCTGGGGCAGTCCCAGCAGAACAGTGTCAGAGCAGGAGGGCTTGGAGGGTGTGAAACGGGATTGCTAAATTGCCCGAGTCTCTAAAAAGATCCATATGTCTGGGCAGCATCAGGCTTCTGGGCTCAGGGAGGGGCGGATAACGTCATCTGCTGGACCGGCGTCCGGTTCTCTTCCTTTGGGGAGGATTCCACATCAGTGTGACTAGAAGCTGTTAGACTTTGTGATGACCCATGTTGGGAACTCGGGTGCAAGTGTTTGGGGTGTGGAGGAAGGGAGAGGGACAGAGAGTAAACGGGGGTAAATAAACAGGAAAGGTGAAATTTCTAAGCTTGGATCTGTGAAACAGTAGGAAAGAGTTTGGAAACTCCACCATGCTGATTTTTTTCTTTGAAATTTTTTCTCATGCCAGGAGAGTTTTGGGGGGAGCCACTGTGCCATTGGACATTGGGCCATTTGCCTGCTTCGTGGGAAGTCTAGACGCCTGTTCCCATAACTAACCCTCCAGAGCCAAGGGAGAGTCACTTTCTTCCCCCTCACATCTTTAGCCTCCAAACTGCAGCTTCCTTCGGGGTAGGGGGTGGCAGATGGCACCCAGCTGTGGGGCGCATCTGGTCTTGCAGGGATCAGAGGAAGGCGCAAAGGCCAGTTAGAATCCCAGTGGCGACCCCAGAGGCATGGCTCCGAAGATTTGGGGTGGTGCCCCTGACACTCTACCCAGATCCCATCTTGGACAGATTTTCTGCTTTTCTCTAGTCCCCCACGCCTCTTCTCCACTGTGACTTCAACTGGATCAGACAGAGATTTTGTGAGAGTGGCGAGGCAGCTGCTTCCCAGATGTGTGTCTTCAGAAATGGCCGTATCCAAACTCGGGAGCTTTGAGAAGACTGGGTGGGGGTGGGACTTGGGAGAGTCCTCTGAGGAGGTCTTGAAAGGGGAGAGCTAGCACAGCAGTTGTCCGAAGACCCCAGAGTGAAGCTGGAGGACTGCAACTGGAGAAAGAATGGCAAGGCCCTGGAGTAGTCTCAGCTCTTCTCTCCGAAACTCTGTGTCCACACATATGACTTTAGCACATTTGCCAGCGAATCTGACTCACTGCGTGTGTTTGCTTCACAAGTAGAACATAGTCTTCTCCAAGGAGGTCTTGAGTCTGCCACACAACTTCTAAGTAACTCCCCTGTTCCTGCATTTCTCACTTGGAACACGAGGAGCTTCTAGTCTGGTCTCCTGATAACCACTTTTTTGGTTGGTGGTTTCTTCTTCTCTGCATTCAGACAGCAGGCAGAGATACTGTAGGAAGCATTAAAACCGAAGCATTTCATTCTCTTGTTGAAAACTCTTCAGTGATTGCCCTTTGCTCTAAAATAAAGATTCAAACTCCTCACTGTGATCTGGAGACCTGGCTGGGCTGGACTCTTACCTGTCCCTCAGTCTCCTCTCTTGGTCTCACCTCCTTGCCCAGTCTCCCCACCATTCTGGCGGGTTGGGGTTCCCTAAAACCTCCCAAGGTCTTTTCCCACCTTAACTCTTGACCCAAACTGTTTCTTTGACTGCTCCTCTTTCTGTAACCTGGCTCATCGTGCCATCCTCCCTGACCGCCCCATGGAAAATAAGCACCCCCACCCCCAGCCACTTTTCTCTCTCACAGCCCACCCCACCTTGAAACATGCATTCATGCTGCATATCACAGTCTACAACCACACATTTACTTGTTGGCTCCTTGTCTTTCTCTTCTGACTATAAGCAACACAGCAGCAGACACCATGTGTCTTTTGTGCCCTGGAACAGTGCAGGTGGATAACAGACCCTCTCAATATTTACTGGGTGAATGAATGCGCTACCTCTTTATTTTCCTTTGAGGAGTCTCCACTTGCCCAGACATCAGTAAAAGAAAACGTTTTAATGCTAGGGACAAACATAAGATTATCACATGCTATTATCGTTGTTTCAGAAAAACAAGGTCATTTTTACAACCTTAAGATGAGTGGAGCCTAAACTCAAAAGAAATCCCTTTCTACAAAGGCACAGTTGGTGATCTTATCCTAATTTCTTTAGTTTCCTGTGAAAATGTTGTCACAGACAAGCCCATGTCTTCTGACTGCGTTTGGAAACCTTAGCCCTATCTCACAGTTCTTATAACCCATGATGCCGCCCAACGCCAGTTAGGTGTTCAGACTCTGAACATCTGGGTGGACCGAGTGAATCCTTGCCCCTCTGTGGGGCCCAGTCCTGGCATCTGCCGTGTGATAGGGCTCAGAGAGATGGTTGCCAAGGAGACTCCGGCTCCAACCGTACCCACCCACCGGCTTCCCTCTAAGAGACAGGCCTAGCCATGCCTGCTGCCGTGGGGACTGAGCAGGGTGGGCGGCTGGTGTCTGAGCCGTAAGCTACTGCCAGACAGGAGGGTGTGTGGGGGTCATCTCCTTGTGTGCCGGACAGCCAAGGGCGAGAGGGGAAGCAGCCAGAGTGGGTGGCCAGTTCCTGTCTCTGACCCTTGGGGCAGTGCCTGAAGCTCCTGCCAGGCTCCCACACCTTGGCTAAGAATAGCTCAGCTCCTTCCTGCTGGCCTGCAGGCCTCCGGAGCCCAGAGGAAAGAGAGCAGGGCTATATAACCTCAAGCTGGGCTGACCCTTCCGGCGATTCTCTCCTCCGCCCTGCAGATCAAAGGGCCACCGGGATTGCAGCTCTAGTTTCTGACGCTACCTCCTAATAATAGTGTTCTGCTTTGGGGGAGGGGGAGGTGGGTGTCAGGCCACTGCTGAAGGCTGGTGGGAAGCAGGAGGTCTGGAAACTGAAAACTAACAACTCTGGGTACCCAGGGCTGGGAGGATGTGTGCTTGGGAGAGAAGCAGGTTTCCAGGGGTCTTCAAGGTGAGCTGAGGTTATAGCGAGAGCATCAGACTAAGGCCTTGCAGGGAAAGGCGCTCCTGGTTCCAAGCGACGAGGACCGGAGTGGATCCTGGGCACCCGCACGGGCACGCAGCTGTAAAGCTGGCTAAGGCAGGTGGCCTGAAGACCACACTTTGAAAAGCAACCAGCAATGGACGACTTAGCAGTCCAGAAAGCACTTCCCTGAGTGAGGGGCTGGCCCTATTCTGCACCAAGGCCATGAGGGTAACTTTGGGTCCATCACTAGGCTCCAGTGACTAGGAGGATCATTCATTTGGACAGTGAATGAAGATGTTATTAATAGCTATGCCAGGAGAGCAAACCTGATGGAAACTATCCTGGAAGACCAGACATCTGGTTGTTCTTACCACCAAACATGACTGTACCTCCCTGCTTGCCTCTCCCTGGATTTCTCAATAGGAAGAGATGAGATGGAATACATAAAAGAGAGTGTTGGAAATTGAGGGGCCACAGAAATCTGGGGCTTATGACAAGCTGCCCTGTGCTTCACAGGTCCTGTTCTTCATAAATCAAGTGGAAGTTAATTATAGCCACAAGGAAGCTGGGAAAGAAAGGAGAACTTTCTCAGGAAGTCCATTGCTTGGCTGGGGTTGGGGACTGCCTGGACGGAGAGATAAGCTTCATTGACAAGCCAAGGGCAGCAGATGTAGGCAGCTGAAATCCTGGGCTGTAGCAAGCCCGGAGAGAACCCCTACATCCTCTTTTATAGCAAAATAACCCTGGTCCCCCGTTAACTGTCCACAATCTATACAGTTCACTTGAATAGACAGTCCATTGCTCATTCATTAATGAGCATGTAAGGACAGGTTGTATGTTACATGCCAGCTTCTGTGTTAGTTTCTAGAGATGTGAAAACAAACAGATTCGTCCCATCACTTAAGGAACTCCCAATCTAGCAGGGGAAACAGGGCTAAATAATTTGCAGAGTGGTGGAGCAATATTGCTTTGGTGGAGAAACCTGTTTCCAGAGTCCCTTTCTCAGAATCACTGAGAACTTTCACAGTCTTTCTTAGACAGATAGCAAAATCCTTGCTAATATGATGATGAAAATTACTTCGGGGTGTTTCAGAGCATTTGTTAGGAGGATAGGCTTTGGAGCTGATTAAATCTAGATTTGAATTCTGCTAACTCGCAGATTACACACTCTTCAGCAAGGTTCTCCAGGCAAATAGCAGTGCTACTTAGTCAAGCAGTGGGTCTAAAGTTTTAACATGCACACAGATCACCTCAGGGAAGTGTTAAATGCGCATTCACATTCAAGAGGTCTGGGCTAGGGCCCCGAGAGTCCACATTTTTAATAAGCTCCCAGGTGATATTGATGCTGCTCATCTGAGTGGCACACTCTTGACCACACTCTGAGTGGCAAGAGCATGGAATACTAAAAGAGCAAATGAGGGCTGAGCACAGTACCGACAAGTGGAAAGTGTTCAAGAAATGTGCCTTGAAAATGAAAGTCACTCAGTCCTGTCTGACTCTTCGTGACCTCATAGACCATACAGTCCGTGGAATTTTCCAGGCCAGAGTACTGGAGTGGGTAGCTTGTCCCTTCTCCAGGGGATCTTCCCCAACCCAGGGATCAAATCCAGGTCTCTCGCATTGCACGTGGATTCTTTACCAGCTGAGCTGCAAAGGAAGTGCAAAAATACTGGAGTGAGCAGCCTACCTCTTCCCCAGGGGATCTACCCAACCCAGGAATTGAACCGGGGTCTCCTGCATTACAGGCGAATTCATTGCCAACTGAGCTATCAGGGAAGCCCGAACTGTGCCTTACTACTATTCAAATGAAATACTAAAATGTTCATTGATCTTCATCTAGATCTCTCCCCATATATTACGTATTACCATAGTCTCAAAGCAAATTTCTTAAGTCAAGGAAACACTCCCTGTTCTATCTCTTGGAACCCACACGAGGCCAGTCCTTTACGCAGTTCGTGGCAATGGGGTAATTCCAGAAGAGAGGAGCGGAAGAATAGGAATTTGTTTTTAATATCTCCCCAGATCCTTGTGATGGAAAGAGCAGCGGGAACTCCTGCTGGGCTGCCATCTCGCCTGCAGAGTGTGTCCACCTGTGGGCACTGAGAAGGCATCACGCTCAGACCCCATACTAACAGGAAAGAGGGAAACAAGCATGCAGATAGCAAAATCACGACTAACGTCTAGAAAGTTTTATAAACGGTGGTGGTTTTAAGGTATGGCTCCACGAGTGCTGACACTCCTGCCGTTGAGAGGCAGGCCGCATGTCCTCTCCTCTTAAAGCTGAGCTTGCTCGCGACTCCTTCCACCAAGAAAGTACGATGGAAGGGCTGCTGCGTGACTTCTGAGACTGGATGGGAAAGGGCCTGCGGCCTCCTCTTGCTTCTTTGGGATGCTTGCTCTCCTGACACACTTCCTTTTTTGGAAGCGAGGTACCACAGGCCAAGAGGAGAGACCCCATCTAGGCTCTCTGGTTGACAGCCTCAGTGGGGTGCCAGACACTTCAGTCTTCCCACTGAGGCTCTGGACCTCCTGGTAGAGCCGAGTCAACCCCTTCTGGCTGGGCACTGACCCACAGAATTCACGAACATAACACACTTGTTTTATGTTGACACATTCCCAGGGCAATAAATAATTTAAACCACATTTTTATTTAGAATAAGAAAGTATAGATATGGTAGCTAAAATTGAAAGCTGATGTTAAACCCTTATTTATAGGTAGTAAATATTGTTTCTATGAAGTTAATAATTCATTAGGTTTTTAGAAAGTAAACATCAAATCTCTAACAAATTAAATTTAAATTCCATGATTAAGTATTCTGTCATTAGAAGAGGAGGAGTAAATAGTGAAAAAAAATCATACTTTGGAATCTGGATTTGAATTCCAAATTTAAAACTTGCCAGTTGCGTGAAAGACAGATAGGTTTACTTTTCTATGTCTCATGCTAATAATATATTAAATATTTATATCATTTCATGATATAGTAAATGGGATAGTAATAAAATGAGAAGCTAAGCAAACTGTGTTGAGGAAAAGAAAAAGATTTCTGATGAAACTGCCCTCTAAGTTAACCCTTAAAATGAGTGGGAATAACTAGGTTAAATAGTCTCAGATTGTAGAATTTCAAAACTTTCCTAAAAAAATTTAGGATAGATTTAGGCTGGGGAAGACTACCAAAAAAAAAAAAAGCAACTTTCTGAAATATATATGAAAATTTGAAGAGCCAGTAATAACCGAGCCAGTCTTCAGCCAAACAAGCTGAATATCTTAGTTCGCCTAGGTCAAGATGGATTATAAAGATACAGGAATGAATATAGCACGGTTTGGGAACAAGGATAGACAATCATGGATGAAACAGGTAGTTCAGATATACGCCCACATGCATTTGGCCTGATTTACAACAAAGGTGACAGCTCAGAGGTTGTGAAGAATACAGCCGCAGAACAGAGAGACGCGAGCGCCAGGGAAGTAGAGCATCCCAGGATCCAGGGAGGAAAGAGCTTCAGGGAGGAGAAGGGCAGAGCCGAGGACAGCAGAGGCCTAGTGAACCGGAAAGCTCTTCTGAGTTTGACTTTCCAGCAGCTGCTAAGAGTGAGCTCTTCTGCCAGCGTGGACAGAACCAGACTGTAGTGGTTTTGCGGAGTGAGTGGAAGTGATGGGTTAAAGAAAGTATAGGCTGCTCTTCCAAGAATTCTGGTAAGAGGAGAGGGGAGGAACTCACAGCAGGTATCCATGATAGGAATTCTTTCTGAGGTTTATTAAGGACAGTGCAGGCTTGAGGGTGTTTATAAGTTAAGGGGATGGTGAAAGTGGAGAGAAAATATATCCCACTGAAGATACATTGATAGAAGAAATTCAGTGTATTCCTAGGGAGAAAAGAAGATTAAGAGTTAAGAATAACACATTGATAAACTTTATTTTATGCGTCTTTAAATGTCTCCAGAAACTATTAACATTTCAGTTTAAAATAGCCCAATTCTCAGACATCCTCAGTTATATCTCAAAGGCCTTTTAGCGGCTTAAAAATGCATTTTGAAATATATTAGACATAAAAAATCCATAAAGAGTGCTGCAAGGAGCTTGTGAGCCCTCACTCGCCTTGGAAAGTAGAACATTCTCAATATAGTGGAAGACCACTTTTGCACCATGTGTGTGTGTGTATGTGTGAATGTGACTGTGAGCTTTTGTTTGCTATCATTTGCCTCAGATAAAGAAATGTCAAAAGTTAAAGAATGAAGAAAAGTCTTGCACCTCTGCTTAGCGATAGGTTGCGTGTGCATGCTAAGTTGCTACAGTCGCATCCGCCTCTTTGCGACCCCATGGCCTGTAGCTTGTTCCTTTGTCCATGGGACTCTCCAGGCAAGAACACTGGAGTGGGTTGCCATGCCCTCCTCGGCAATAGCTTAGTATGTTATTATTATTTCGCTTACTGTCCGAGTATACGCTTGCTTTCAGTTCAGTTCAGTCGCTCAGTTGTGTCCAACTCTTTGCGACCCCATGGACTGTAGCACGCCAGGCTCCCCTGTCCATCACCAGTTCCCAGAGCTTACTCAAATTCATGTCCATTGAGTTGGTGATGCCATCCAAGCATCTTATCCTCTGTCATCCCCTTCTCCTCCCACCTTCAATCTTTCCCAGCATCAGGGTCTTTTCCAGTGAGTTTTGGATCAGGTGTCCGAAGTATTGAAGTTTAAGTTGCAGCATCAGTCCTTCCAATGAATATTCAGGACTGATTTCCTTTAGGATGGACTGGTTGGATCTCCTTGTGGTCCAAGGGACTCTCAAGAATCTTCTCCAACACCACAATTCAAAAGCATCAATTCTTTGATGCTCGGGTTTCTTTATAGTCCAACTCTCACATCCATACATGACTACTGGAAAAACCATAGCTTTTACTAGATGGATCTTTTTCAATAATGTCTTTGCTTTTTAATATGCTGTCTAGGTTTGTCCTAACTTTTCTTCCAAAGAGCAAGCGTCTTAATTTCATGGCTGTAGTCACCATTTGCAGTGATTTTGGAGCCCCCCAAGTAAAGTCTGTCACTGTTTCCGTTGTTTCCTTATCTATTTGCCATGAAGTGATGGGACTGGATGCCATGATCTTCATTTTCTGAATGTTGAGTTTTAAGCCAACTTTTTAACTTTCCTCTTTCGCTTTTATCAAGAGGCTCTTTAGTTTTTCTTTGCTTTCTGTCATATGGGTGGTGTCATCTTTGTATCTGAGGTTATTGGAATTTTTCCTGGCACTCTTAATTCCAGCTTGTACTTCATCCAGCCTGGTATTTCACATGATATACTTTACATATAAGTTAAATAGGCAGGGTGACAATATACAGACTTGACATACTCCTTTCCCAATTTGGAACCAGTCTGTTGTTCCATGTCCAGTTCTAACTGTTGCTCCTTGACCTTTTGCTTTAAAGTTTGTTAAAAATATATAGTAAATTGGTGACTATTGTTGCCTCTTTATTATGGGGAAATGTTTCTATAAAATCAGAGTTACTTGCTTTTTGACTGTTTTATAGAACTCACTTCTGAAATATCTGAGTGAGACTGAGTATGTGTGAGAGTGTGGGTGTCAAGTTTTAATGACTCATTCAATTTACTTAACAGCTATAGTAATATGCATTTTTTTCTGTTTTTTTGACTCAGTTTTGGTATATAATATTTTCCTTTTCATGTTTTTTAACTTAAAAGATATAATTGTTCATACTATTCTCTTAATTATCTCTTACATCTATAGTTATGAATTATTTTAGAATTCTAATATTATTTTCCTTCTTTTTTAAACTCAATCTAGTCAAAGGATATCAATTTTAAGGTTTTTAAAGATATCAACTTTTGGCTTTGTGTGCATTCTGCTGGGTTTTTTTGTAATTTTTAAGACTCATCTCATTTATTTCCATTCTTTCTTATTTTCTAAACAAACATGAAAATTTGTAAAATTCCCACTAATAACAACTTTTCTCCTTACATATATCTTGATGTGTGCTATTTTATTATCCTTTGAATTTATGCATTTTCCTATTTATACCTTGGTTTGTTCTTTGATCCAAGGAATTTTTAGAAGCTTGTTTTAGAATTTTTCAAACATACTGAGTTTGTTACGTTATTTTTAAAAAATACATGTAAGTCCGTTCTGGTCAGAAAAGGCGGCAGCGGCGTGGCAGCGGCTGGACTTACAGAGGCTTGGTGCCCGCGGCGTTGACGAAGTCTCATCTTCCTAAGTGCCCCGTGTGCGCTGGACCACAATGTGTATTGCCAATGGCTGGATTCAGAGTTCTATGTACAGTCTTTGGAATAAATGTGTTCATTGTGTCTATGAATTCTTTTACTTCTGGCTAATTTTATTACTGCTTGATTTGTTATTTTGGGGGGAATTGTACTAAAATTTCTACTGAGCAGGTGAATTTCGTTCCTTAGGTCGTTCTACCCTTTTTTGCTGTGTATATTTGAAACTATATCATTAGATATAGAAAAGAATAGACTTTTTATATTTTCATGATGAATGAAACATTTAACCTATTTAACCTGTAGATTAACATTTAATCTAAAGGTTTTTGCATTACGGTATGTTTTGCCTCATATTGATGTAGTTATGTAGGCTTTCTTTTTATTAATATTTGCCAGAGAGATTTTTCTTCATCCTTTTATTTTTGACATTTCTGTGTCCTCACTTCAAGCTTGTCTTTTGCAAACAGTATGAAGTTGAATTTTCCCAGGACTGTTTTAATAATCTCTGCCCTTTAGGTGGTAAGTTTTCAGTCCACTTACACTTGTTATCATTACTTAGCTGTTTAGATTTATTTCTACCATCTTACTTTATGTTTTCTATTTGTCCCACTTTTTATTGTTCCTCTTCATTTTCTCATCTATTTAAATTGACCATTTTTTTGACTCAGTTTTTCAGCATTTTCTTTCAGTTAGTTTAGAAGTTGAGCTTTCATTAATAACGAGCATATTAATTTTAATGAAGTCTACATACAGGGGTTTCCTTTCTCTGTTACATGGTATTGTATTCCAGTAATTGAATTCTGTTTTCATACATTATCAATTCATTCAGCGAATATTTATTGAGTGCTTGCTGTGTGCCAGCACTGTGCCAGTAGCATGGGGTACATGAGGAAGCAAAATCTTCCCAAAATAAAAATTCGTACTCCATTATCTAGTGAGGGCAGGCCTATAGTTGAGTTCCAAGGAGGTATTTTTGGTCCCCCACTCCAACAAGACCCAAAGACCAGATAGAAATTTTAAAATTTCCTTGTGATTTACTCTTGTATATAAGCTGGTAGAGGTAGAAGTTGAAATAGATCAATTTAGCTGCACACACATTTATATATGCATATATGATAGATTTTATCAATCTCTGCATATATAGTTTAGAGACTTTGTTATTTAATAGGACTTATTGCCAAAAGGAAAAAAAAACACAACCAAAAAGGATGCTTTTTCTCTTATTTCCCATCTTTAGATCAGTCCACTTTACGCTCTTTTACTTTATTCTATAAGTATTTACCTCCATATCTCCAAATAAGGTGCTTACATTGCTACTTCCAGATTTTTCATTTAAGTCATTACTCAAATTCCCTATGTTGGCAGATGAGGTTTACCTGTCTTTCACTTTACCTCCTGTATTATCCCATTCACTCTTCTTATCCCCACTAAGTTAATTCCACGAAAGACAATAACTGATTCATTTTGCAAAATTATAGTGACCTATATGACCTGCATTCTGTATATTCTATTTTATTATTATACAAACTCTACTTACAAGTAAACCAGTTCAGTTCAGTTCAGTTTAGTCACTCAGTCGTATCCAACTCTTTGTGACCCCATGAATCGCAGCAAGCCAGGCCTCCCTGTCCATCTCCCAGAGTTCACTCAGACTCACATTCATCAAGTCAGTGATGCCATCCAGCCATCTCATCCTCTGTCGTCCCCTTCTCCTCCTGCCCCGATCCCTCCCAGCATCAGTCTTTTCCAGTGAGTCAACTCTTCCCATGAGGTGGCCAAAGTACTGGAACTTCAGCTTTAGCATCATTCCTTCCAAAGAAATCTCCTTCAGAATGAACTGGTTGGATCTCCTTTCAGTCCAAGGGACTCTCAAGAGTCTTCTCCAACACCACAGTTCAAAAGCATCAATTCTTCAGCGGTCAGCCTTCTTCACAGACCAACTGTCACATCCATACATGACCACCTCTCACATCCATACATGACCACAGGAAAAACCATAGCCTTGAATAGACGGACCTTAGTCAGCAAAGTAATGTCTCTGCTTTTGAATATACTATCTAGGTTGGTCAGAACTTTTCTTCCAAGGAGTAAGTGTCTTTTAATTTCATGGCTGCAGTCACCATCTGCAGTGATTTTGGAGCCCAGAAAAATAAAGTCTGACACTGTTTCCACTGTTTCCCATCTATTTTCCATGAAGTGATGGGACCGGATGCCATGATCTTCGTTTTCTGAATGTGGAGCTTTAAGCCAACTTTTTCGCTTTCCTCTTTCACTTTCATCAAGAGGCTTTTTAGTTCTTCTTCACTTTCTGCCATAAGGTTAGTGTCATCTGCATATCTGAGGTTATTGATATTTCTCCTAGCAATCTTGATTCCAGCTTGTGTTTCTTCCAGCCCAGCGTTTCTCATGATGTATTTTGCACATAAGTTAAATAAGCAGGGAGACAATATACAGCCTTGATGGACTCCTTTTCCTGTTTGGAACCAGTCTGTTGTTCCATGTCCAGTTCTAACTAACTGTTGCTTCCTGACCTGCATACAGATTTCTCAAGAGGCAGGTTAGGTGGTCTGGTATTCCCATTTCTTTCAGAATTTTCCACAGTTTATTGTGATTCACACAGTCAAAGGCTTTGGCATAGTCAATAAAGCAGAAATAGATGTTTTTCTGGAACTCTCTTGCTTTTTCCACGTTAAGCCAAGCAACTATTAATTTTTTTTTATTTCCTGAATTATTTTTTAATCTTCCCCAGAAACAACTATAGTCTTCAGTTTTCCTTATTTCATCAGTTAAATCCTAGCCCTGCCTCTATTGTTGACCCCTCCTCCCAAAACATGCATATGCACCAGGCATTCTATCAGTCTCATCTTCCTAAAGAAATATTTCTTAGAGCCTTTGAATGTGCTCCTGTCTGGACTCGCTTCCCCCTGCTGCCTGAAGCACAGCTCTCATTCTAGGCTCTCCCTTACCTTCATCCCAAGGCTTCTGTTTTCCTCTCTTGTGTTGGGTTCCCTATTTCTTGTTCCCCATTTCCCTCTTCCTTGATTTATTCCCTCTTTATTAATCAGCACATTCTTTACCAGCTTTCTGAAAATCAACATGCTAGAGGCAAACTTTTTCATATCTTATGTGTTTGAAATTGTCTTTATTCCACTCTCACAGTCTAGCAACAAATAAAATTACTGATTGTAAATTGGTTTCTTTTATAATTTTGAAGGCCCTGCTCCATCGTTATTTAGGTCCCATGTTGCTGTTAAGAAATTCAAAGCTATTCCTGAAATTCAAAGCCAATTCCTGATACTCGGATGTGCCATATTCTCTTCCTGGAAATTGCAGGATGTTTTCTTTATTTGTTAGTGTTCTGAGAAAACTTAATGTACCTTTGTGTGGACTATGTTCAGCTATAATGTTGGGTTCTCAATAAGTCCTATATCTCTGGAAACATGTAACATTCATTTGGGGAAAATATCTTGAAGTACTTTGTTCTTTGGATGTTTCAATTTGAAACAAGCCCTCTCACTTTATCTTTTTAATACTATTTTCCATCTTGTGTTTTTCACTCTGTTCTAGGAGATTTTCACCATTTTTATTACATTTTTAATTTCTTCCAGAATGTTTTTTTTCTAGAGTGCTTTATCTTCTATATGTTGTTTCTTTTCTTTTCTTTTCTTTTCTTTGGCTTTCTATTTTTGTTTTAAGGACACTGTGTCTTCTCTTACTTCTCTGAGGATATTGGTGATAGTTCTTTCTCTCTCTCTCTTTTTTTTAAATTCTTTTCCTGCATGGTCTCCATTTCCTCCAGGTTGCTCTTTTTCTTCCTGTTTGTTTATTTGCTTTTTTGCTTTGGCCTATGTCATTCTTTGATATTTGATGATGTTTGAAGTTTATGAGTGGGGCACCAGCAAGCTGACTGTGAGGCCTGAGAGAAAGTGTTTGGTTTGTCAAGTGTGGCCTCTTTTGTAAGAGTGTTCTGGCTGGGATGTATCTTTGGGAAAATCCCTGGCATCAGTAGCTTCAGATCTTTTCTCTTGTGTTTTCCAGAGGCCCTAGAAGATATTCAGTTCTCGTGCCTAGAGTGTTTATTTCTAGCTGCCTGCAACCTGAGAACTAGTGGGAGAAGTGAGCTGGATGGGCAGCAGTCAATTCATGCCCCTATTTTCAGAGTGATACGCTTGTCCTAAACAAGGGCTATTTTCTGACAGTCCAAAGACTTTTGTTTTATATTCTTCAGTCACCAAATCTCCAGACATCTTGCTGTAGTTTAGAAGGGCAGTCTCTCATGGTATGGTAGGATGGGACAAAGGGGAGCAGAGTGGAAATTTGGGAATCTTCAAATTTGAGTTTCTGCTTCAACCAAATTGATCTTCAACCTATCACTACATTTTTAAAAAACTGTATGTTATGCATGAAAGTGAAAAAATTGTTAGTCGCTCAGTCATGTCTGACTCTTTGCACCCCTATGGACTGTAGTTCGCCAGACCCCTCTGTCCATGGAATTCTCCAGGCAAGAATACTGGAATGGGTAACCATTCCCTTCTCCAGGGTATTTTCCTGACCCAGGGATCAACCCCAGGTCTTCTGCATTGCAGGCAGATTCTTTATCATCTGAGCCACCAGAGAAGCATGTTTTCTGTATATTAGCTTGCATTTGTTAATCCCATACCCCTAATTTTTCCCTGCCCTCTCACTCTCCCCCGTTGGCAACCATAAGTTTGTTTTCTGTGTCTGTGAGTCTGTTACTACTTTGCATATACATTCATTTGTATTATTTTAATAGTCCATATATGAGTAATATAATATAAAATTTTTCTTTCTCTGTCTGACTCATTTCGCTAAGCATAATATTCTTTAAGTCCATCCACATTGCTGCAAATGGAAATAATTCATTATTTTTAATGGCTAAATAATATTCCATTGTGTATATATACATATGACACATCTTCTCAATCCAGTCATCTGTTATAAAGCTGCTTCCATGTCTTGGCTACTGTACATAGTGTTGCTATGAACCTTGGGGTGCATGTATCTTTTGAATTAGAGATTTCACTTTTTCTGAAAATATACACAGGAGTGGGATTGCTGGATACTATGGTAGTTTTCTGTGAGTATGGTTTCAGTGTGTCTGCCCTCTGATGCCCTCTTGGAACATCTACCATCTTACTTGGGTTTCTCTTACCTTGAGCATGGGGTATCTTTTCATGGCTGCTCCAGCAAAGCACAGCTGCTGTTTCTTACTTTAAACGAGGGGTATCTCCTTACCGTCGACTTCCTGACCTTCCATGTCCAAGCCATGCCTGCGGGGGAACCCAAGACAGGCGGGTCATGGTGGAGGAGTCTGACAGAACATGGTCCACTGCAGAAGGGAATGGCAAGCCACTTCAGTATTCTTGCCTTGAGAACCCCATGAACAGCATGAAAAGGCAAAATGATAGGATACTGAAAGAGGAACTCCCCAGATCAGTAGGTGCCAAATATGCTACTGGAGATCAGTGGAGAAATAACTCCAGAAAGACTGAAGGGATGGAGCCAAAGCAAAAACAGTACTCAGTTGTGCATGTGACTGGTGACAGAAGCAAGGTCCAATGCTGTAAAGAGCAATATTGCATAGGAACCTGGAATGTCAGGTCCATGAATCAAGGCAAATTGGAAGTGGTCAAACAAGAGATGGCAAGGGTGAACGTCAACATTCTAGGAATCAGCGAAGTAAAATGGACTGGAACGGGTGAATTTAACTCAGATGACCATTATATCGACTACTGTGGGCAGGAATCCCTCAAAAGAAATGGAGTAGCCATCATGGTCAACAAAAGAGTCCGAAATGCAGTACTTGGATGCAGTCTCAAAACGACAGAATGATCTCTTCGTTTCCAAGGCAAACCATTCAGTATCACAGTTATCCAAGTCTATGCCCCAACCAGTAACGCTGAAGAAGCCGAAGTTGAACAGTTTTATGAAGACCTACAAGACCTTTTAGAACTAACACTCAAAAAACATGTCCTTTTCATTATAGGGGACTGGAATGCTAAAGTAGGAAGTCAAGAAACACCTGGAGTAACAGGCACATTTGGCCTTGGAATATGGAATGAAGCAGGGCAAAGACTAATAGAGTTCTGCCAAGAAAATGCACTGGTCATAGCAAACACCCTCTTCCAACAACACAAGAGAAGACTCTACACATGGACATCACCAGATGGTCAACACCGAAATCAGATTGATTATATTCTGTGCAGCCAAAGATGGAGAAGCTCTATACAGTCAACAAAAACAAGACTGGGAGCTGACTGTGGTTCAGATCATGAGCTCCTTATTACCAAATTCAGACTAAAATTGAAGAAAGTAGGGAAAACCGCTAGACCATTCAGGTATGACCTAAATCAAATCCCTTATGATTATATAGTGGAAGTGAGAAATAGATTTAAGGGCCTAGATCTGATAGACAGAGTGCCTGATGAACTATGGAATGAGGTTCGTGACATTGTACAGGAGACAGGGATCAAGACCATCCTTGTGGAAAAGAAATGCTAAAAAGCAAAATGGCTGTCTGAGGAGGCCTTACAAATAGCTGTGAAAAGAAGAGAGGCGAAAAACAAAGGAGAAAAGGAAAGATACAAGCATCTGAATGCAGAGTTCCAAAGAATAGCAAGAAGAGATAAGAAAACCTTCTTCAGTGATCAATGAAAAGAAATAGAGGAAAACAACAGAATGAGAAAGACTAGAGATCTCTTCAAGAAAATTAGAGATAACAAGGGAACATTGCATGCAAAGATGGGCTCGATAAAGGACAGAAATGGTCTGGACCTAACAGAAGCAGAAGATATTAAGAAGAGGTGGCAAGAATACATGGGAAGAACTGTACAAAAAATATCTTCAAGACCCAGATAATCATGATGATGTGATCACTCATCTAGAGCCAGACATCTTGGAATGTGAAGTCAAGTGGGCCTTAGAAAGCATCACTACGAACAAAGCTAGTGGAGGTGATGGAATTCCAGTGGAGCTGTTTCAAATCCTGAAAGATGATGCTGTGAAAGTGCTGCACTCAATATGCCAGCAAATTTGGAAAACTCAGCAGTGGCCACAGGACTGGAAAAGATCAGTTTTCATTCCAGTCCCAAAGAAAGGCAATGCCAAAGAATGCTCAAACTACCACACACTTGCACTCATCTCACATGCTAGTAAAGTAATGCTCAAAATTCTCCAAGCCAGGCTTCAGTAACACGTGAACTGTGAACTCCCTGATGTTCAAGATGGTTTTAGAAAAGGCAGAGGAGCCAGAGATCAAATTGCCAGCATCTGCTGGATCATGGAAAAAGCAAGAGAGTTCCAGAAAACCATCTATTTCTGCTTTATTGACTATGCCACAGCCTTTGACTATGTGGATCACAATAAACTGTGGAAAATTCTGAAAGAAATGGGAATACCAGACCATCTGACCTGCCTCTTGAGAAATCTGTATGCAGGTCAGGAAGCAACAGTTAGAACTGGACATGGAACAACAGACTGGTTCCAAATAGGAAAAGGAGTCCGTCATGGCTGTATATTGTCTCCCTGCTTATTTAACTTATGTGCAAAGTACATCATGAGAAACGCTGGGCTGGAAGAAACACAAGCTGGAATCAAGATTGCTAGGAGAAACATCAATAACCTCAGATATGCAGATGACACCACCCTTATAGCAGAAAGTGAAGAGGAGCTAAGGGGCCTCTTGATGAAGGTGAAAGAGGAGAGTGAAAAGGTTGGTTTAAAGCTCCACATTCAGAAAACGAAGATCATGGCATCCGGTCCCATCACTTCATGGAAAATAGATGGGGAAACAGTGGAAACAGTGTCAGACTTTATTTTTCTGGGCTCCAAAATCACTGCAGATGGTGACTGCAGCCATGAAATTAAAAGACGCTTAGTCCTTGGAAGAAAAGTTCTGACCAACCTAGATAGCATATTCAAAAGCAGAGACATTACTTTGCTGACTAAGGTCCGTCTAGTCAGGGCTATGGTTTTTCCTGTGGTCATGTATGGATGTGAGAGTTGGTCTGTGAAGAAGGCTGAGCACCGAAGAATTGATGCTTTTGAACTGTGGTGTTGGAGAAGACTCTTGAGAGTCCCTTGGACTGCAAGGAGATCCAACCAGTCTATTCTGAAGGATATCAGTCCTGGGATTTCTTTGGAAGGAATGATGCTAAAGCTGAAACTCCAGTACTTTGGCCACCTCATGGGAAGAGTTGACTCACTGGAAAAGACTCTGATGCTGGGAGGGATTGGGGGCAGGAGGAGAAGGGGACGACAGAGGATGAGATGGCTGGATGGCATCATGGACTCGATGGACGTGAGTCTGAGTGAGCTCCGGGGAGCTGGTGATGGACAGAGAGGCCTGGCGGGCTGCGATTCATGGGGTCGCAAAGAGTCGGACACGACTGAGCGAGTGAACTAACTAACTAACTAACTGATGGTAGTTTTATTTTTAGTTTTTAAGAGAAACCGAGATACTGTTTCCGATAGTGGCTACGTCAATTGAATTCCCACCAGCAGGGTGTAAGAATTCCTTTTTCCCACATCGTCTCCAACATTTGTTACTTGTAGACTTTTTGAGGACAGTCATTCTGTAAGATGTGAGGTGACGCCTCACTGTGGTTATATGTTTCTCTAATGATAACCATGTTGAACATCTTTTCATGTGCCCTAGGTCATCTGTATGTCTTCTTTAGGAAAAGAAGGGAGTGTCTGCCAACCCCAGAAGGAATGAAAGAACCACAAAACATCATACAAAAGAAGGCAAGCTGATGGCGTGATAGAGGCTTGGTAACGTGATGGGAACTTGATCACTGGAAGGAGACATTTCATCTGATAGGAAAAGAAATGGGAAGTTGATGTTTCCTCAACCAGAAGCTATTATGATTAGTGTTTTGCCAGAAAAATCTGAGGGCTTTGTGCTCACTCCTGGGACATAGAGGAACAGAGATAGTTAAACATACAGAAACCAGCCAGGAACAGCCACTGTGGTCATAGCCCAGCTATGGCTTCCACAATCAATTTTTTTTTCTTTTTTAAGGAGAGAAGAGCTTATAAAGATATCAAAAATTTCAAATATATTTAAGATTTGGGATTTTAAAATTTTATTTAGGATTCCAACTTTATTCCAACATTATAGGACTGCTTTGAAGTTCTGTTTGGAAATCATCGAGAGTCATCTATTTGCCAAATATCTCTAAGTAACATAAAAATGTTAAGTTCTTTGTACTTTGCAAGACTGTTCTAGGCATGAGAACTATAATGCGGATTTGTTTGTGACACCACTGGATTCTGTTTTCACTTTGTGACCTCAGGCATCCTGTTTTATTATCCAATTTATTCCTGAAAATATTTTGGATATTAAATTTTCAAATAGCTTGAGCTCATATTTCATGATTTTAAGTGAGAAAAATAAAAAGCATTTCTTAAAATCCCAGCCAATTCCACCAGCCCCCCATTTATCATTAAAACCCTCTTGGAAATCTCTGTAATAATCCATGGAGGATTTCTGAACTATAAAGATAAAGGATTTAAAATGACAGTTGCATTTAGTGAACTTGTTAGCGAGTAGAGATAAATGCTCTGCAACCGTGTTTTCAATAGCCAATACACATTATGTTATCATTTCTACCTGTTTATTTTCTATCCGTTGTCTTCTCTCAAAATGCCTTTTCGCTCTCAGCTATCTTTTTAGTGATTTGGGCCTGGCGTGCTGCGATTCATGGGGTCACAAAGAGTCGGACACGACTGAGCGACTGAACTGAACTGAGGTCTCTTTGGTTCGTGTGCTTGGTTCACAGGCTTTTCCACCTTCTTAGAAGGCATTTTAACAATGCAATCAGCGGCGAGAGCAGGAGAGAAGCCGTCGGGGCGGGGAAATAGCTAGGACAGGCTGCAGGGCACCCTGTGTCCTCCTGTCCAGACTTGCATTCGAATGATGAGTTCTTACTGGCCCCAGCATGCCAATGCTTTACAGCAGGTTTTCAATTAGGGTAATGGATGTGGGGTAAAAATGGTTCCAAGTCATTACAGGGAATATTTGCAGAGTGAGGATTCAGGTAGTAAAAGCAGTATCTATAATGTATCCTGTGTACCCATTGTCTTTTCTTAAAAACAAACAAACAAACAATAAAAAGGTTTTTATAATTAACAAAACAAATTCAAACACAGTACAAAATACACGAAAATAAAACCAAATGTATTTGTTTAATTTTTCATGGTTTGCATTCTGTCTTCTGATTAGACAACAAAACTCTTGGTGGAAATGATCTCATTTTTGTAATTCAATCCAGCAAATGATGCTGACCGCCTACGTGGTGGCAGGCACTGTGCCAGGCAGAAAGCTGGTTATGACACAGACTGAGCACCATGGCTGAGTGTGCAAGCTTGTTCAGCAAGTGTTTATTTCCTCCCAGTTTCCATGTCCAAGTTCTATGTATCTGCCATCAGGTAAATGGGTTATTTCTCCACTGCACCCTATCTCCCCAAAGAAACAAGACCTTTCCCTAACCATGCCAAAGTACCAATCTGATCATTTATACTGATATTCTTCCAAAATATGATTGTTAAAACAAGGGTATGAACTATTAGGTCATAACAAATCACTGTGTGTGACTCTTGTATAGTTTAGGAAAATACAGAAAGAAAGAAAAAATACACAAGGGCAGATTAAACATTCTTCTCCCATTGAACTTCAATTTTAGCCCTAATCACTTCTTCACCTAACCCCACTTTTCTTACTTTGCAAAAACAACCTTTAACTTCTTAGATGAAATTTCCAATCTTAAAGAGTCTTAGCTCTTCCAATGATCTGAGAAGCTCAGAGTCTCCATTTCTCTGCTTTTGGGCTCTGATACATCTGGGCTCAAAGAGCCTGTAGTTATTTTCTTAGACTTACTAGAGAAAGAGCATTCTGTTTCACTCCTTGGTTCTTTGAATAGACTGACGTATTTTAACTGGCCAGCTAGATTTCCAGAGGAAATCTGGCTTTAAGCTTCTAGAAGGGACCTTCCTCTTTCTTTTCTTTCTGTGTTTAGAAGAGGAAAGTGCAGAAAGACAATGGCAAGCAGTGACGAACAGCATATAACCAACAGGGCCAAAATCCTCCCAGCTGTCAGGGGACCTGTCGTTTGTCGAGGCTGCTTCCTCCCCGCCTTGTTCTTTGTGGCAGTTCAGTACCGTCTTTACTGAGGAGACAGTTTGCAGACTCCCCCAGACCAGCGCTATCTGATAGAAATATATTATAAGCCACATATGCAATTTAAAACTTTCTTATAGCCATATTAAAAGGTAAAAATAAATAAGCAAATTAATTTTAATAATATACTTTACATAATGTGATATATTCAATCATATAATCAATATAAAACATATTGAGATGTTTTAGGCTGTTTTATTCTTACTAAGTGTACTTTAGACTCACAGAACACCATATTTGGATGCTCAGTTTTTATGAGGAATAGGTGAAGTATTTGTGATTTTATGTAATCCAGAGTTGGATAAGTATATTCACGTACTTAAGGTGTTCTAAACATATTTACATTTTCCCCTTAACTGACAAATCATTCTTCTTTATACTGCATCCACATGGGCTAGACCGGTTTATCTTTTTAAAAATAATTGTTTTAACTTCAAAGCCAAAGATACCAATTTCAGATTCATGTCAAAGCTAAGTAAATTCATTAACTCTTGTGTTAGCTCAGTAATATAAACAGTGAACTCAAAATGGTATTGACAAATTGAAAAACTATTCTTTATTAGTGTTGAGTTCTTCACATATTTCTTATAGCTTATACAGTCAGTTTACCTAAATGCTATCAATCAGAATGAAAATTGTTTTCATATTTGCTCATATAAGAAAACTGTAAAATCATTATTAATTGACCATATAGTGAAAAGTTTCAACTTAAAATCTTGTGTCTCTCTAGCTAGGTCTGCAGATAAGCTTTTCCTTTTCTTATGCCTTCAAATTTAGCCCATTCATATGCGGCCTGAAAATGTAAATCACATTGCCATATTTTGTTTTTGAATTTTGGTCATTTGGCAAAAATTCCTTTATTTTCAAGAAAATCTTAAGTTAGAGTTAAGGGTACAGCAAATCATTGCAAAACTCTGACAACTCAACTGGAAGAGCATTGAAGTCATGAGGCCGTTAAACTCACCATCTTTTTCTCTTTCAACAGTCTGTTCACTTGCAGTGCTTCATTAGATTAGCATACGAACACTGAATGATTCTAACAACTATATCCATGACAAATCTCATGGTGTCTGCTTCAACTAGGCATAAATATTTGTAAGATGTATCATACAGTGAAACAAAGACTAAGGGAAACATCAGTTCCTTTTAAAAATTTCCAATAAACTGAGTTTTTCTTTTTTGGCCTAATACAGCTGAAAATTGTTTGTTGTGTTAGAAACTAATTTTTAATATCTAGCCAATATTCTTCTTTGACAGATGTAAAATATTTTAAAAATATCTATACCCTCAGTTTGCTATTTTAGGACCGTGAATGGGAAATATTTCTTTGTAAACCAAGAAATCTTTGGAGACAAAACATACCCAAAGTACTAATTGTACAGTGTCTTTTATATCTTGTGACTCATTTAAAGGCAACCCAAGAAAAGGAAAAGCTTATCTGTGACCTAGATAGACAGGTGAAATTTTTTTACAATTTTTCAGATTTTGAATCAGTTGATCTTTGGTATTGTTAAGAAGATCTTGTATTTTATAAACAACAGTTGTGGTGGCTTAATTGAAGTTCTTACTTTTGTGAAATATCTTCTTTAGTATTTTTCTCAATTTTCTAGCAAAAATTTCTGTAACTGAGATAATAGGTTTTTTTGTTTTTTGTTTTTGTTTTTTACCATCTCTCCATCTAAAAATGTGAAAATGAAAGCAGTTTTGTATCTGGCCAAAATGACAGACTCAAATCTTATTAAAAGTCTTAAGAATTTGGGATGACATGGATAGATCTGGAAGACACCATGCTAAGTAAGTGAGTTATAGAAGGGCAAATACGGCATGATTCTACTCATATGAGCTATCTAAACGAATCAAACTTACAGAAGTAGAAAATAGAATGTCAGTTGCCAGTGGGTGGAGGGAGAGAAAAATGGGCAGTTGCTATTCAACTTGTATAAATTTACAGTCACAGAAGACAGACAAGTTGTAGAAATACGCTATGCAACATACCTGTAGTTAACAATATGGTATTGTGCACTTAAAATTTTGTTAAAAAGGTAGATCTCATGGTAAGTGTTCACGCACACACAAACACACACAAAGGGACACAAAGAAACTTTTGGAGGCGATAGACATGTTTCTTACCTTTAATGTGGCGATGGCATGACAGGTATATTGAAGACGTTAAATATGTGCAGATTTTTGTATTTCAATTATATCTCAATAAAGCTGGAAAAGAGAGAGTGAAGATAAATTGTCTGCAAAACACAAAAACTTAGATGTTTAATCCTGATTTCAGGTAACCAATTTCAACAATTCTTTTTCAAACACTGGAGGAAATACACTAAATTCAGTATGTGTTTTCTGAAAAGTCTCTTAACATTGTGCACTTTATTATCTCTAAAGATTTTTATACGACAATCTTTCTCATTTTGCTCCATGTCAGCAAATTACAGTTGTCATTCATTGTGAAATTTACAGCATAACTTCACCAGTCATTTTTGTAGTGTTCTCACCAGGTTTTGCACCTGTATGCATTTCTGCATCAGTACAATGCCTTCACTTTGAATTTAAAAACTTGTCCATTCTTAATTTTTAAATAGAAAAATAATTTAATTGTATTACAATTAAAGTCATACTTTATATAATTTATTATTTATAAATTGGTATATACCAATTATAATTTATAGAGGTATCACTGGAACTTGCGCTGTCTGTATAAAACATTCAAATAAACACATTATAATGTTACATTGGTGTATAGGAAAAAGCACTGAAAAAAACATTGAAATCAGTGGATAGACATCAACTGGGTCAGTACAGTGTTTACATGTAATTTTAGAAATAGTGTATATAATACAGTAACATAAGAGTAAAATTTTACAGTGAAGGGTAAATGCTGTCCTACCAAAATAATCAAGTCATATTGTTAGAAAAATATTTTACACTCGTTCAGTTTTTAAATGTAAAGATCAGTTCAGTTCAGTCACTCAGTCGTGTTCGACTCTTTGAGACCCCATGGACCACAGCACACCAGGCCTCCCTGTCCATCACCAACTCCCAGAGCTTGCTCAAACTCACGTCCATCGAGTCAGTGATGTCATCCAACCATCTCACCCTCTGTCCTCCCCTTCTCCTCCTGACTTCAATCTTTCTAGCATCAGGGCCTTTCCCAGTGAGTCAGTTCTCCCCATCTGGTGGCCAGAGTATTGGAGTTTCAGCTTCAGTATCAGTCCTTCCAATGAATATTCAGGTCTGGTTTTCTTTAGAATGGACTGGTTGGACCTCCTGGCAGTCCAAGGGACTCTCAAGAGTCTTCTCCAAAACCTATTCTAAAGCATCTATTCTTTGGTGCTCAGCTTTCTTTATGACTCATTGGAAAAGACACTGATGCTGGGAGGGATTGGGGGCAGGAGGAGAGGGGGACGACAGAGGATGAGATGGCTGGATGGCATACGGACTCGATGGACGTGAGTCTGAGTGAACTCCGGGAGATGGTGATGGACAGGGAGGCCTGGCGTGCTGCGATTCATGGGGTCGCAAAGAGTCAGATAAGACTGAGCAACTGAACTTTGAACTTTCTTTATGGTCCAACTGTCACATCCATACATGACCACTGGAAAATGTAAAGTATCACAGTTAAGTAAAATGAAACAGTGACATATTTCAAGGGCCCAGTGGCCACATGTGGCTGGTGGTTACAGCACTTGCTGATGCAATCTCAGATGATCACTGATGAGAACTGATAGACGCAGAACTGAATCTAAAAGTCCCCAATGAAGGGATTTTTATTCCATTTCAATAGATGAATATTTTAAACACACATGAATAGAATCCTGGAGTGGGAAGCCATTCCCTTCTCCAGAGGATCTTCCTGATGCAGGGATTGAACTTGGGCTCTTTACCATCTGAGCCACACAGGGAAACCACGAGTAGGTGCTGTAAAAGTATGCTTATGCTGTAATTCACTGTGCCTCCTCTAAATAAAGATGTAATGAAATAATAGTATACATAGGAATAAAAAAATACCGATTTTCATAAATCTAGCTTTCATGCATTTCACATTTTTGCCTTACATATTCTATTAGATATCCATGTAAACCATTTAACACAATGTCTGGAGCATAATAAATTGGCACATGTGTTTGCTTTCTCTCCTTGGTCATCTGATTGCTGATGCTTTTGAGCCCAAAGAGTTTGGTGCTATATTGTCTGTCTGCTGCTGCTGCTGGGAGCAGGGAGGACCCAAGGATGATGGTTGAGAGCTGAAGCTGGGCTTCTGATTCAGCAGTTGTCCTTGTCACCATCTTTCTCCCCAACCCATGACCCAGTCCCTTGACTACCAGGGTCTGGAGTTTGCTCACCATATGCAGTCATCACCTCAAGCGGGTATCTTGCTAGACCCCATCCTCTCTGACCACAGGGAAGACTGGCCCCTGAGTGAAGACTTTACTCATGAGTGAGCTTGGAAGAAACGGATCAAGACTTCATCCAGCTCTTGTTTGGGAAACAAGGAAAGAGATCTTGTTTCTGCCACCTTTTCCTTTGTATCCCTAATGTCCTGTGGCGGGGAGGTGAGGCTCAAGGAAGGGGGCTGCATGACTCCCTGACCCCGTAAGTTACTAAGCCTTGATCCCTCCCCTCCATGCTCGCAGCTGCTTCTGCCTGCCCCAATGGGCCTGTTAAAGATTTTCATATGTTCTAGATCACTGGAGCTTAAGTGGGGCAACGTCCACAGGAAGCAAAACAAAGGACTTTCTAATCTTTAGCATTTGGGGAAGATATGTCATCCTGCCTAAAAGATGTAAGCCTAGTGTTCAACTTCTGAACACAGCGCTTAACACTGTCAGGATGTGTTGTTAGAAGCATTGCTATAAATTAGAAAGAGAGAGTTGTGAGAGTAAAAGCTAAAAGTTTTCATTGAGAGCTCACTATATCCTAAGTATCTCGTTAATCCTCAAAGCAGCATTAGTTCTGTTTTTATCTACAGTTTTGAGATGATGCATCTGAAGAAATGAGATGATACATGACCTGTCCAAGAACATAAAGCTGGGAAAAGTCGAACATGACTAAAGTGACTTAGCGTACACACACACACACACATATACACACATATACACGTGTATGTGTGCATGCTAAGTGATGCATGCATGCTAAGTCGCTTCAGTTGTGTCTAACTCTTTGTAACCACAAGGATTGTAGCCTGCCAGACTCCTCTATCCATGGGATTCTCTAGGCAAGCATACTGGAGTGGGTTGCCATTTCCTCCTCCAGGAGATCTTCCTGACACAGGGATGGGACCCATGTCTCTTATGTCTGTTGCTTTGACAGGCAGGTTCTTTACAACTGGCGCCACCTGGGAAGCTATACACACACACACACACACACATATATATGGTTGTCGTTGTTCAGTCACTAAGTCATGTCCGATTCTTTGCAACTCCATGGACTGCAGCACTCCATGCCTCCCTGTCCATCACCACTTCCCGAGTTTACTCAAACTCATGTCCATTGAGTTGGTGATGCCATCCAACCATCTTGTTCTCTGTTGCCCCCTTCTCCTCCTGGCTTCAATTTTTCCCAGCATCAGGGTGTTTTCCAATGTGTCGGCTCTTTGCATACTTGTATTTGATCCTTCCTGACCAGATAGCTCAAATATCTATACAGTGATTTACTCACATTTGCTTATAATACTCACCCAGTATTTTTGCTGTTCTTCCTACTGTTGAATGGAATGAACTATCAATTTTTTTAAAATTTAGGGTTGCATATTTTACTGCCTCCTATTTTAGAAAGGACTTGATTAAAATTTGGGTCAAACAGTAATTTTTTTTTTAGCATAGAAGTTTATTAAATGTTGCTCTTCATTTGAACACATGAAGAAAGGGTGGATAGAAAGGATTCAGCAGAAGGGGAATTTGGATGACCCATGGTTTTACAGGAAAAGGCAATGGCGGCCCACTCCAGTCCTCTTGCCTGGAAAATCCCATGGACAGAAGAGCCTGGTTGGCTGCAGTCCATGGGGTCACAAAGAGTCGGACACGACTGGGTGACTTTACTTTCACTTTTCACTTTCATGCATTGGAGAAGGAAATGGCAACCCACTCCAGTGTTCTTGCCTGGAGAATCCTAGGGAAGGGGGAGCCTGGTGGGCTGCCGTCTATGGGGTCGCACAGAGTTGGACACGACTGAAGTGACTTAGCAGCAGCAGCAGCAGCACATCGTTTCACAAAGACCTCACCAGACTTCACAGGGATCTCTGAAGCTGAGATGATCCCTTCCTGTAGTTCTGAGTTCGATCAAGAGGGCAGAGGCATTCCCGAGTAGGATGCCAGTTGCTGAATGCAGACTGTTTTAGGGAGGAGCTGTGCCCTCAGGCAAAGTGCTTCTCTTTAGGCAAGACTTGAAGACTGATTGCTGAGTGTTTGCAGCAGTGGGTGAAAAGTACTTCACCCCTGAAGAGGTGTCTGGGTGACACAGGACTCTGTCCACTATACCCAAGGTGGAAGCTCCTTCATCTGAAAACTGGGAGGGCGGAGACTGCACACTGCTGATGGAGGAGCTTAGGGGAGGGATGTGGGAGATGCCTCTCTCTGTCTGCTCTGCCGGTCTCCTGCCTGCAATGCAGCAGACCGGGGTTCGATCCCTGGGTCGAGAAGATCCCCTGGAGGAGGGCATGGCAACCCACTCCAGTATTCTTGCCTGGAGAATGCCATGGACAGAGAAGCCTGGCGGTCTACAGTCCATGGGGCCACAAGAGTTGGACATGACTGAGCAACTAATGCTTTCAAATTGATATATAATACAAAATAAGATAATTCATAGTAAAGCCCTGCAGAGCACAGCTGAAGGATGCAAGAAGAGTGGACACTTAGGCAGCTACATTGGACCGACTGGCTGTAAGACTTCTGACAGCGAGGGCAAGAGCTATACACATTAGATTGAATCATTTTCAATTCCTGACATGAGAAGAATGCAATTCAGCTGCAGACAGCTCAAGTAGGAATTAATGTATGAGCCTTCAAATAAACGGGCTTAAACAACATGGAAAATATCTAACCCTGGTTTTATGAGACTCAGAAGAATCATTCAGATAGCTGGTTGTCATATTGTTCTTAAGAGCGATACTGACCTGCTACTTGTGAAAGCATCTGCAAATGCTGAAAAAGGTGATGCTGCGCTTCCTTCAGGGCTAGAATTCCATGATTAGACCTTGGAGACTCTCTGATGGGTGACTTAGATGCTTTGACCCTCTCTAGTACCAGACGCCTAAACCATTTCTGGGCATGTGCCAAATAGTTATACATAATGACCAAATCCTCTAAACGATATAGATTTTTCCGAATTGTTTATTAAAATAAGAACTAGATGCGAGATGGGGAAAAGACAGAAATGAGTCATGCTCTGTTGGAAAGTTGAAAGCTAGACAGGCTTCTCAGACAGGCTGCTCATTTCAGGGGAGGCGTGAGACATCCAAGCTCGGGCAGGGGACAACTCGGGCTAGCAGGCAGCTGATTGAGGTGATGGGTTTTGTTCCAGAAAAGTTTGTAGGGAGACGTTCCTTCGGATGAGGAATTGGAAGCTCAGAGAAATCCGAGGCCATACATAAGCCTCCCTGCCTGCAGAGTGCAGTACTGAGCCAAGAGATGTGAGTCTCGTCGAAACTACTTGGGAAAACAAGACTTCAGCTTGACAAGCGATTGGGCTGGATGTTACCACCCATCTGCACCTCTCAAAGCAAACATCTCTATTATCCTGTACTTTTTCCGAAGAAGTTGTCTGTTGGGTGCCACTGATAAGTGATAGTGTGAAAAAGTCACTTAAATAGCAGGATGATTCAATTTATTTTTAAATTTTATTATTTTTTTTAATTTTTAAAAATACTTTAAATTTAAGCCAGCAAGAGAAGACTGTATAAATTTGCTCTTTGAAATTTTAATAAAAGCTTAATTATTTCTATGATTTAATAGTGGTATAATCAATATTAATTAGTGGTCCTTTTGGCAGTGGCTAAACTACAAATTCAACCACTGTTTAAGACCTATTTATTTATTTATTACCAATTTTCAAAAAACTGAAGTCTAGTTTTTTAAACTAGGCATTTATTATAATTACCGAATTCTCCATTCTAATGATTATATATTGCCTAAAATTTGTAAAACTGGAGTGTAATTAATTTACAATATTGTGTTCCAGGTGTACAGCAAAGTGATTCGGTTGTACACACACACACACAGACACACACACACACATATATACACATGTATACTCTTTTTCAAAGACCTCTTTATTGTCAAAGACAATAAAACAAGTCCACTGTTTCAAAGGAGAAAGGCTGGCCTTCCTGTTTCCTATTACAGAGGTACATGTCCCTAATTTTCCTAGTTTTATAAAGATTAAAAAATGAGCAGTGCTAAGTTCATTGTCCCATTTGATATTATTTAAAACTGGTTGTGTATGTGCCATGATAATCTAACTATTTCAAACGCGCTGCTTTTCTGAGGCACCAGAGAAGCAGAGGTTAGCTTGAAGTCTGTGATACAAAGAGAATGATGTTAAGTTACCCGAGGGTCCTTGATGCGTTCAAAATGTGGAGGAAAACTTATTCTTTAATTGAGCTTTGTTCTTATACAAAGCCATTTTTAGTAGTAATGAAGAGGAACAGTTAAAATTTTACATCACCTCCTGCTCATCCTGCCTCTGTAACTCAGCTTGCCCCTCGCAAAGTCTAGATCACCTAGGTCACGTAGTCTCAGAAAGTGGGGACTTGCAATACTAGGAACTGGAGTTTATCTCACTCACCCTTGTCCTGCTCTTTGCAGTCACCGGGCCCCTGCAAACCTGCTTAATCACGCCTGTCCAGGCCAGGCATCCCCCTCCCCATCTTGACTGCTGTTCCCGCGCGCGAAACCCCTTAGTTTAAACCAGCCTATTAACAGCTAGTGTTGCCCACTACGGTCTGTCTATAAAAACTCTAATCCCTTTGTTCAGGGCTCAGAGCTTGGAGTGTTCACTCCTCTGGGCCTGACGGCATAATAAACCTGAGTTCCCCAGCTCTCCGAGTGTGGTGCTTGGCTCCTTGAGTACTGGTTTCTGCAACAGTAATAGCAGAAATAGGAAAGTGGGTGTAGATGGGAGGTCAAATTAGTGGACCAAGGGAATGCAGAGATCTGAAGTGATATGAGAGTCAACGACAAACGGATGTGAAATTTTAGTGGCTCAGATGCTGTTGCTACCATCAGCGGAAGTGGGAGAATTAAGAACCAGGTAGGTCTGGGTGGTAGAGGGACGGGGATCGTGTGGAGGAACCTACCTGAAGGTGGACAGCTGGAGCCACTGAAGATTCTAAGAAACAGTCCTTCTGCCTCCCTTTATGTGAGACCTGTGAAGTCACTATTCCCCATCAATACTGATACAGTGTCAAGGGTCCACAAGCATCTGATTCAGTTCAGTTCCGTCACTCAGTCGTGTCCGACTCTTTGCGACCCCATGGACTGCAGCACTCCAGGCCTCCCTGTCCCTCACCAACTCCTATAGTGTGCTCAAACTCAAGTCCATCGAGTCGGTGATGCCATCCAACCATCTCACCCTCTGTCGTCCCCTTCTCCTCCTGACTTCAATCTTTCCCAGCATCAGGGTCTTTTCTAGTGAGTCAGTTCTTTGCATCAGGTGGCCAAAGTATTGGAGTTTCAGCTTCAGTATCAGTCCTTCCAATGAATATTCAGGACTGGTTTCCTTCAGAATGGACTGGTTGGATCTCCTCGCAGTCCAAGAGACTCTCAAGAGTCTTCTCCAACACCACAGTTCAAAAGCACCAATTCTTCAGCACTCAGCTTTCTTTATAGCCCAACTCTCACATCCATACATGACCACAGGAAAAACCATCTGGTAAAGGGCTGAAAAAACTGATGACACCATTTCACAGCCTGATGCAACTTATAGAACCAATGCCTGGCCATCCATCCATCTAGTCTTTCGACTTGAGTGAACTCAAGTTCACTCATCTATTTACCTAGCATGTATTTCTACGAGTCAGGTACTGTGCTAGGAACTGGGGGTGAAATAGTTAATAGCACAAGGAACTTATGATCTCACTGGAAAGATGATAAGAAAACAGGCAATAACAACAGAGTGAGTACGCAATGGTAGCAATCGTAGAAAGAACATTAAGGCAGCTCATGGCAGAAGCATGTGACTCGGCCTCAGTGAGTCAGGAGAAACCCTCCTGGGAGGTACCAAGTCCAAGTGCAGGGAAGAGAGGGCCAAGTGAAGTGGTGAGGTAGGGAGCCTTCCAGATGGCGCTGTGAGCGTCAACACAGTTGAAGCACAAAGACTGAGATGAGGTGTGGTGAGAGCTGAGAAGGGAGAAGTAAATGGACTCAATCAGGAGGTGCCTTGCAAGTCTTATTCAAGGCTTTGGACTGGATTCTGAGAGCAGTGAGGTGCTGTTACTGAAGGCTTCAGAATTCTCTCCCCGCCTATAGTGGAAAGGATGAAGTGGGCTTGAAGCAGAGCTTCAAGGAGTAACTTTGTTGTCTCTGGTCACTCGAGGGTGAGAGCCCAGGGCAGAGAGCCCTTCGGTTCCCATCTCACTGGAAGCATCTTGGAAAATCAGAAGTAAGGGTGGCAAGTTCTTTCACCCCAGCATCCCACGCCCCACCCTCTGATGCTCTGCCTTCTGCCACCACTTTAGTGAAGCTTACCAAGGGATGATAAGCACCTACACTCTGCAAGTATTTTCTCTGTTCCAGTCGTAATGGAAGAGCTTCATAGCTTCCTCATAACAACCTTACAAGGTAGGGATGATGTTGTCTCCATTTCACTGAAGAGGACACTGAAGTTTCAAAATCTGAGTAGATCTGAGTACCTTGCCCAAGCAGTAACAGAGGGAGGAGCTGAATCCAAACAAACTCAGTCAAGAGGCCGCACTTACAACCGCAGGAATATGGAAGCTGCTAGTAGCAGTCACTTTTCTACTTTGGAGAGTCTGAAAGAGTGAAGCACACTTTTTGGTGAGAAAATTATTACTATAATATAAAATATGCCATTACCCATGTTTAAATGTACAATTAAGGGACATTAGTTACATTTGTCGGAGAAGGCAATGGCACCCCACTCCAGTACTCTTGCCTGGCAGATCCCAGGGATGGGGGAGCCTGCTGGGCTGCAGTCCACGGGGTCGCGAAGAGTTGGACACGACTGAGCGACTTCCCTTTCCCCTTTTCCCTTTCATGCATTGGAGGAGGAGATGGCAGCCCACTCCAGGGTTCTTGCCTGGAGAATCCCAGGGGCGGGGGAGCCTGGTGGGCTGCCGTCTCTGGGGTTGCACAGAGTCGGACACGACTGAGCGGCTCAGCAGCAGCAGTTACATTTGGCCGTGGAGCAGCCACTCCCACAGTGTCTCCAAAGCCATTTCTCTCATCGCAAATGGAAACTCGATACCTGTTAAGCAATAACCTCCCCTTCTCCCTTCCACAGTCCACAGTAATCTTTACTTTCTGTCTGTATGAAAAGTCCTCTTCTATGTATCTCATATCAGTGGAATCATAGAATATTTGCCCTCTGTCCCTGGCCTATTTCACCTAGCAGAAAGGCATCAAGGTCTGCCCACGCTGAAGCATGTAACAGAGCTTCATTCTTTCTTATGGCGGAATGATTGAACAATATTCCACTGTATACAGGTTCCACATTCTGTTGAGCTGCTCATCTGTTGATGGACACTAGGCTCTTTCCGTCTTTTAGCTACTGTAAATCATGCCGCAATGGACATTGGTGGCCTAGCGTTTGTTTAAGCCCCGCTCTCAATTCTTTTGAGTATTATGTAACTAGGAGTAGAATTACTGGGTGGTATGATGATTCTATGTTTAGCTTTTGAGGAACTGCCAAACTACTTTCCATAGCCAGTGTACCATTTTACTTCCCCACCAACAATATACAAGGGTAGAACCGTAAGACTTGAAAGGCAGAAAAGACCCTGCCGTGTATTTAGTTAGCTCCCTTACGTTACAGCTGGGGAGACAAGAGTAGTTTAAAGATTAGTTACCATTTTTGGTCACTGACTCTAAGCCAGCCATTTTATAGACATTATTCCACCTTGTCTTCTCCAAACCCCTGTAAAGTGTTTATTATCTCAGTTTTACAGAGGCTAATTAACATGCTCTGCATCTCATGAATAACAAATGGTAAAATTGAGCTCTGAACTCATTTTAGTCTTAAATTAACTCAGGATCCTGCACATGGATCTTCTCTGTGGCACAGAATTGCCTGCTCTTCCTTCCTGGAATTGGTTCTCAGTTGATTCCATGTCTAAAATGAGTTTAAGATTTTGTGTGCTTGTGACAGCTTTCGATTACTTCTGTAAATTGATCTGGAATTTATGTTCTTCATATCACCTGGGGTCACATCTTAAAATTGCAGTTTCATTGTCAATGAACAATGGAACAGGCAGGAAACAAAGCGCTTTGTTGTTATTGTTGGGTAAATATAGCCTCCAAGCTGGTTTTCCTTTTTCTGAATTTTTCTCCAAAGTATTTCTCCTCCGTAAAGCTGCTGTAATCTGATCCTTAAAAAGCACTCTGCTAATTCGGATGCTGTTAGCGGCTGTAGAGCTCCTCCGTCTGTCTTTCTGTTCTTGGGTGTGCTTATCGCCCATCTCTTGTCTGGTTTTCCGTGCTGTGGATTGAATTTCCATATGCTGCTGCACAATCCCGCAGCCCTTCTCGCCAACGATCTCTTTCCTGTGCAAGACGTTCCGCTCGCCATTGTTAAGCGCGGGCATATGACCACATTTCCTCCAAGAAGTTTCCTTCTGCTTCTCCTCTGCTTTATAGGTGTTTGACTACATTCATTTGTTCTCTTTAATATCTTCATTACACAAAGTAGTATACTGCGGCCTCCTTTTTCCTTCCTTCCTTCTCTAAGTAATTTAGTTGGCCATTTTAAGGGTCATATTATTTTTGTCCCACTTAGGATGTGAAATCTGGTTACTGGGGATACTGAGAATTCACCTGGCCTGCTTCTCAATCCACTCTTCTTATTTGGGGAAGGAAAGCATACTTGAGAGAAGAAATAGCCATTGTAGCCACTTTCAGCACCTTCTGTAAAGGGGTTCTCTTTATTTTCTCTTTTCTATTAGAATTCTAGATTTTGTAGCTAGATTTTCACTGCCATTGGCTCACCTAGCTGCCTCCAGCATCCTGCTGGCTACTCTGGCTTCATAAAAATAGTAGCTTACGTTCGTTGCTGTTGTTCAGTCGCTCAGTCGTGTCTGACTCTTTGTGACCCCATGAACTGCAGCACACCAGGCTTCCCTGTCCTTCACGCTGTCCCAGAGCTTACATTTGTACACGGCTCCATATTTTACAAAGTGCACTGGACTACATTATGTGACTCAAGTCTGACTTAAATGCAGTAAGTAAGTATTATAATCCTTATTTTATAGATGAGAAACCAAGATATAGGAAATTTAAGAAGTTTTCTCAAAGCCACACCAACTGAGTAGCGGAAGGAGAATTCAGGCTTCATGTTTGTCTTATATTGTCTTATATTTTATCAGCACTTGGTGTGTTACTCGCTTAGTCACGTCTGACTCTTTGAACCCCATGGACTGCAGCCTGCCAGGCTCCTCTGTCCGTGGGATTCTCCAGGCAACAATAATGGAGTGGGTAGCCATTCCCTTCTTTAAGGGATCTTCCTGATCCAAGGATCGAACCTGGGTCTCCTGCATTGCAGGCAGCTTCTTTACCATCTGAGCCACCAGAGAAGCGTTTCAGTTCAGTTCAGTTCAGTCGCTCAGTCATGTCCGACTCTCTGCAACCCCATGAAGTGCAGCACGCCAGGCCTCCCTGTCCATCACCAACTCCCAGAGTTCACCCAAACTCTTCTCCATTGAGTCGGTGATGCCATCCAGCCATCTCATCCTCTGTCGTCCCCTTCTCCTCCTGCCCCCAATCCCTCCCAGCATCAGAGTCTTTTCCAATGAGTCAACTCTTGGCATCAGGTGGCCAAAGTATTGGAGTTTCAGCTTTAGCATCAGTCCTTCCAATGAACACCCAGGGCTGATCTCCTTTAGAATGGACTGGTTGGATCTCCTTGCAGTCCAAAGGACTTTCAAGAGTCTTCTCCAACATCATGGTTCAAAAGCATCAGTTCTTTGGTGCTCAGCTTTCTTCACAGTCCAACTTTCACATCCATACATGACCACTGGAAAAACCATAGCCTTGACTAGATGGACCTTTGTTGGCAAAGTAATGTCTCTGCTTTTGAATATGCTATCTAGGTTGGTCATAACTTTCCTTCCAAGGAGTAAGCGTTGAGTCAAATTCTTTCTGGTTCTTAATAATCAGTTTGTGACTTTAACTTTTTATTTTATTTTTAGTTTGTGACTTTAAATAAAGCTAACAGAAAATAAAAAGGAAATAAAGGTAGGAAGAACCAGAATATATAGAAGATGAAGATGGGCACATTTCTAAGTCCTAAGTCTGGACCATGTATTTCTTCACTGATCAGCATAGAACTCATCACAAACTTACTGGCTTAAGATGTCCATTTGTGCTAAGTTGCTTCAATCAGGTGCAACTCTGTGCGACCGACCCTATGGACAGTAGGCCACCAGGCCCCTCTGTCCATGGGATTCTCCAGGCAAGAATACTGGATTGGGTTCCCATGCCCTTCTCCAGGGCATCTTCCCAACCCAGGGACTGAACACATGTCTCTTATATCTCCTGCACTGGCAGGCATGTTCTTTACCTAGAACCACCTGGGAAGTCCAGAGACTTATGACATACCTACTTATTAGCTCATAATTCAGATTTTGAAAGTAGTAAGCCACGGCTGGACTCCTGCTGAAGATATCACAAGGCTAACATCAGGCGCTGACCAGGCTGGACTCTCACCTGGAGACTCACTGAACCTGTACATCCTCTTGGAGGCCTGATAGACCCTTCCTGACTCTAGTCCAAAGGATTTCCAAATACATTCCACCCCCTCCCCTACAGGTCTCCCCAGCCCTGAGAATCCCGTTCCCACCACTGCCCATGCCTCAGTGCTGGGCCACTGCCTCAGCACCACCCAGTCCCGGCCACCATGGTCCCTGCTCCCCGGTGAACCTGAGCCTCTTCCCCAGGGACCCAGCCAGCAACCCGCCTGACTCCGAATCCTTTCCCCACATAACGTGAGACGATGAGTTACACCTGGGCTCAGCTCAGGACGCTCCTGGGGCTTCCTCTCCATTTCCTGGGCGGATTCACATAAATGAAAGTGTCTCCTTCCCAGTATCTCACCACCCACTTGGCACCTTCTAGTCATTCTTTCTGATAGGATGACCACACTGAATCTCAAGCTTGTTTGTTGAGCCGGGTGACAGACATCACGGGACTCGGCCAATACTACAGACTATGATTCTCTCAAAAGAATCCCATAGTCCACTTGCCCCAGGAAAGGGGTCTTTTAGAATGACACCTTTAAAATGTTATAACAGTAAGTGCTCGACATTTTCTTAGGTGACTGTCTGTATATAAGGATCTTGGCGATCGTACAAGTGAAGTATTATTAGACAGATTTTACCTACAAAGATTTTGAGGCTCAGAAAGTTCAAAGAATTCGCCTAAGGATACAGCGCCAATGAGAGACAGAAACATCTCAGTCTGCACCTCTTCCACGCCTGTGAGTACTTGCTCTGAAGGGAAAGATAACCCACATACTATCAGAATGCCACAAACACAGTGGGAGAGTGTCACACCCTCACACGCGGGCTCCCAGGCACTAAACTCACACTTATGCATGTTTAACGTTTTGATTCAGGAAACACTCTGCCACCGGGGGTTCTCTCGCTTCTGCTCGTGTTCCATCAGCCCTGCTGTCGCTCACACATCGCAACGCCTTGTGTCACCGTGACTGAAGCAGCAAAACAGCTCCTGCAACAGTCGCCACACAGCGCCACGTGGGAAAGTCAGGTGTGGTGTGTGCGTCTTGGACAACAGCCGTGCGTCTGCTCCCTGTGCGGATGCACGGGTGGGTGCACTTGGGGCGGGGATGTTTTTCGAGCGGTATGACTGAGTATTTGGGGGTAGATCTAGGATCTGGGCAGGCCTTTTGACTGGGAGCCCCTTACTCTCAAGTATGAAACAGATCTATGGCAGAGAAGGCTTGCGGCGGGAATAGATCCCTTTGCACTGACCCTGTGGGCTTAGCACTGCCATTTTACAGCTCCCCATGAAGACTGCGGGCAAGCCAGTCCTGGTAGCCGCCAAGAGGACTGTTCCCTTCCAGGGGAACCTTCCCAGCCTATGACCTGAGCCTCAGACAAGGCTGGGCTGGCTGTGTTCTGCAGCCACCCTCCCTTCCATGGTGGATTAGATGGGATTTGGATTCAAGGACAGTCATCCCACAGACCGATCAGCAGCTGATGAAGTGATCAGGCATGAAGCGCTCTTTCACATCTGAAGAGATGGTAGATGAAGAGGTCAACCAGGGTCTCACTCTTGGAAATTTGGACTGGAAATTGGAGAGTATCAGCCAGTTGGTAGAGAGAAAACAGCACGCAGAAGGCAAGAGTGGCAGAGCCCCACTCGTGGGGCACAGGGGACTCCCAAAACAGCTGTGGGAGAGAAGACAGTCCAGCGCCAGAGCTGCCCAAAGTCCCCAGCGTCCTCCCCATAACTCCCTCTGACACCCTATTGGACTTTTTCTTTCCGCTGTGTATTCCAGTGAGATCCTAATCACATTAATTGTATTAGGATGGCAGGCAGCAAGTTACAGAAAACCCAACTAAAAATGGTCTAAATAAGAAAAATGATCATTTTTTCCTCACTTAAAATCCCAAGAGTTTCCCCCCACCACCACCCCTTTCTCATCTCAACCCCTCACCCTAGCCACCAGCCAAGGTCAGTTCATTTAGTGGTTCAAAAGTGTGGTGAAGACTCCAGGTGTTTCCTGACTTTCTCCTACCACCCAGTATGCTGCTTGTCCTTCTAGGCTAACTTCTTCCTCTGTCCAGGAAGATGGTGGCAGTCCCAGGTAATGACATCCAGACACAAAAAAAGGATGCACTTTTCCATGTCCATCACCTCTTTATCACCTCCCCAGTCTTCCATCATATCTGCTTGGCCAGAATCACGCCTGATGCCCACGCCCAGGTCATTCCCTGGGGCCAGCGGAGAGGAATTCAGCCTCCCCTGCCTGACACCACACTAACCCAGGTAGTGCCACATTTCAGCTGGCCAGGGGATGGACACGGCACTGTCTGCTCCACTTCATACCTCAGGCACCTAACAGTGAAGTTCCATTTCATGAAGTGAATTGGTTGCCTTTCTTTCCAACTCAAAGAGTCGGCTAACACTGAGCTCATCTTTAGCAGGTACACGTGGGGAGTTCAGTGAGTTTATAAATACAGTTTTGTGTAGGGACCTGAAGTCTCCATTCCTTCCAGTGTTTTATGGGCGCACACACACACACACACACACACACACACACACACACACACACACACTGAGTTAAGAGACTCTGAGGAATGGCCTTTCACAATTGCAGCTAACCACTGAAACTCCTGGTTCACTTCTTGCCTTCTTTGGCCCCTAAGTTAGCAGTCAGCCTTTGGGAGGCAGGGCCTGTATTTAGTGTATATGGATGCTTTTCTGGACCAGGGGTTTTTCCAGATTTCAGAGTGCATCACAGAAAGGGCTGGAGAGCCCCTTAAAGCAAAGCTTGCTGGCCTCCATCTTCAGAGCATCTGATTCAGTAGGTCTGGAACCATGTGCCTTTCTGATAAGTTTTTAGATGATGTTCCTGCTGTAAGACTTTGAGAATCACTGCTCTGGGCCAGGAGCGCCCATCTTCCTACCATCTAGCAGGGAAGCATCTCAGGAGGCCACTGGGCCACTTACATCGTTTCTTCTGCAGTGAGGGGAATCTGCATCCTTCTCACTTGCTGACAGCCCCTCTCCCGGCAGTAGGGGCTCCACGGCCTAACTCTCAGAGAAACAGAGCCCATCGTGTCCGGGAATGTCACAGGGTGGAAACCTGGCCCCTTGCCACCGGAGGAAAAGGAGAAGGAACTTGCTTGTCTGTTAGCGTCTAGCTGGGGACAGGGGCCCAGAACCTCAGGCCTTTCCCCGCTGTGTGCTCTCCCTTCTGTGAAATGGCCTGTCTGGTAGGCCAGACAGTTGCTGTGAGCATAAAGAGGAGAGGTGGGTTTGAAACTGCCCAGCCAAATGCAAAGCTGTTTATGATCTGCAGTCTTACTAATCAAAAAAGGTAAGTCAGGGCTGTGTAAACGCTCCTGGGGAAGAGGGGCAGCCTGGGTCAGTTTCTGGGTCCCCGTGCCTGTGTCCCTGGCCAAGCAGGTGTTCACTCTCCAGAAGGCTGCGCCCTCGACCCCGCACCCCGAAGCGTGTGCACTGGGCCGCGGCCATCCCCCAGGCCCCTAGGACCCGCGCGTGCGCAGGTGGATCGCACAACAGATTGAAGACGAGGCCTGTTTTTCCAGTCCTTTCCCAGCCTGCTGCAGGATCCCAGCCGCGCGCCAGGGCCGGGCCGTGGAGCCCCGAGGCGACAAGAGTCCGGGGAGAAAGCCCGCGTTTCCCTCCCCGCCCTCCGGGGTCGGAGAGCGGGCTGGGGATTGGGCCGCCGGAGGACCAGGGGCAGGCCGCACGGCAGAGCCACCTATGGGGAGGGCCCCTGCAGCGCGGCTCGGCGGAGCCCTGGGGCAGCGCCGGCTCTTCCCAACATTGTTCAGCATCCCGCGTCAGCCTTGGCCGCGGCCCCTGGCGCGCGCCGGCCGCTTTTGGCCGCCTTGGCCCCGTCTGAACCCCCTGCGGGCCGCGGGCCAGGGCGGGCCGAGCGCCGCCGCGCCGGGCCCCTCTCCCGACGCCTCCCGGCCGCCCGGGACGGCTTCTCCCGGCCTTCCTGGCCCGCCTTGGGCTTCCCCCAACCCTGGTCCTCGCGCCGATCGTCCATGGGTGCAAAACCCCGGGGCTGGGCTTACGGGTTTGCGGGCGTAAGAGCGCCCGGGGCTCCCTGCGCGCACCGCCGCTCCGTAAAGGGACGAGGGCAGGGGGCTGCCCCCACCGAGCCCACGCCTGGCGCCCAGGGGTCCACCCTGACCTTGGGCTCAGTGCTCCTGGGCGCGCAGCCGGGCGAGGTTCCAGATGCGTGCAGCTGTGTAGCGCGCGGGCTCCCTCCTCGGTGGGGGCCGAGTCAGAAGCGGCCCCTGCTGCTCCCCGTGTGAACCGGGTGGGGAAGCGCTGTCTGGGAGTGCCGGCTTACGGCCATAGCATGTCGTGGGCCTTTGGATGAGGAGTTGAAGGCTTGGGGTGAGGATGGGATCTTGGTGTCTCCATTTAGTTACCAGCTGCCCAACCTTGAGAAATACAATCTCCCTCATTTTCTGGATAATACGTAATATAGCTATCATGGGAGTGCTTCTTATCTTCCGTACATTATTTTTTTTTGTCTTTCCAACAACACACAGGGTCGGTGTTACCCACGTTTTGCAGGTGAAGTGGGATCCATCCACGCCTGCCAAGGTTACACCAGAGCTGAGTGGGGACCTGTGACTTGAAATTATCTCTAATTCCAGAGACTGGACTGTGAGGATGTTGATGGGAACGGAGAATTTTTAAAATGCAAAAGAGTGATAGACACCATTCTCTTCCCGCTGCCCTCAAGGTGCCTGGAGTCCCACCCGCAGGCATGACCCTTCCGCCTCCCCAACTCCACAGTGACACTTCCTTAGTATAGAGGTAAAGAGGCAGGGGTTCAGGGTGGGGACCCCCGACAGTAAGCCTCACCTGGAGCCAGAACCAGAGGGGGCCTCACCCTCTTCCCATCCACATCCTTTGCGGTGTTCTTGAAAAACCAGATTCTCTGCTGTGGGGTTTCCTCGCCACCTTCAGTTGGGCAAAAGCATTTCCTCCTGTATGTAGAGGGAGGAAGTGGCCCAAGATGGTCCACACAGTCATTCTGGACCACCCCTCCCCAGAGCCCACCCACCAACGAGACCCTTGGGAGTCTGAAAGTGCCTCAACTTCCTCATCTGTGCTCCAGCGTTCACTTTGCTGAACAAATGGTCGGAATGCTGAAGAGAAAAGGGCCTGAGTGCCAGAGGAATCTGGGTGCTAGTCCTTGGTAAAATGAAAACTTCTAGCAATACTACAACCGGTCTTACCTCACCCTGGGAGAGTTGTGGTGAGACTCAGAATGGATACTGGCACACCAGGGCTTCAGGAAGTGTGAAATGCCTCACACGTTCACACAAGGCTCTGGGAACAACAGGGATATAAAAATGAATGCCATCTGGGACTCTTCCAGGCCAGCAGGGGAAATAAAATGGCTATACACATAGTCAAAACATAAGACTGCGAGCAAGTTGCTACATCCTATACCCCAGGGGTACTGCCCTACCCTTTCTGGAATGACAGAACGCGCGTGCATCTGGCTCACGGCTCGCAGTCCTGCCCCAGCTGCATGGGCACTCTGTCCACACCATAGCTCTAGCCCAGTCGTCCCCGTCTCCAGTGAACCCCCTTCTTTCCATTAAAGTGAGTCTATGGCCGGGATATTTTCCCTCCTTTTTGGGGGATTAGTTTCCTATTGCTGCAGTGACAGATTACTACAAATGCAGTGGCTTAGCATGTGTCTCACAGTTCTGAAGGCCCGAAGCCCAAAATCGGTCTCACTGGGGTTAAAATCAAGGTGCCAGCAGGACTACGTTCCCTCTGGAAGCGCTAAGGGAGAACCCATCCGCTGCCCTTGTCTGTTTTTGGAGGGCACTCGCATTGCGACTCGTGTCCCTTCCTCCGTCTTCAAAGCCATCAGCGTTGAGCTGAGTCTTCCTCACCTCTCATCGGCTCCAAGCTCTCCTTCCACTGACACACCTTCCGACTGTGACACTTCCCCCTTCCTTGTAAGGCCTCTTCCGATTACACTGGGCCTATGTGGCTAATCCAGGATAATCTCTTTAAGATTCTTAACGTAATCACATCAGTAAAGTTCCCCTTGCTGAGAACACATTCATGAGTTCCACAGACTAGGTCCCCAGCGTCTTTGAAGGGAGGCCACTTGGCAGGGGGAGGGGCGGAACTGGGGCCTCCAAACATTTTTCTAAGGAGAAATATCACATGTTCAACTCTCCAATCAAGAAGTGGGAATTTGCTGTGTGACACCAGGAGCTCAATCCAGTGCTCTGTGACAACCTAGAGGGGTGGGATGGGGTGGGATGTTCCGGAGGGAGTGGGTATATGTATACCTATGGCTGATTCATTGTGATGTATGGCAGAAACCAATACAATATTGTAAAGCAATTATCCTCCAGTTAAAAAAAAAGTAACATAGCAACTTCTCCTCTAAATGTGACAAACTTTGCAAAAAAAATATACCTCTGCCTTTCTTCCTGTATCCATTTAACATCAGATTCCCTGCTATGAGGGAAGAAGAAATAATGAAGAGCCACAGATATAGACCCCACATAAAAGAACAGGGGGAAGCTCAGTAGGTTGGGAAATTGTAGCATGTGCCTCACTGGGAATGGAAGTTACAGGCCTTTGAAATGATTAGCTGTTAACCATTGTTCACAGCTCTTCAGGGCTCTACTCTGCAATCTTTTGGCGCCATTCATTTCTAAATATTCTTAAAGCATCAATAGAAACCTTGGCTCCTTTTCTTTACCACAAGAACTACCTGGAAAATAAAAATAAAAATGGTGCTGCTCTGATTGAGGTGGGCACATGGAGTCCCTCAAACAGTCCGTCAGATTCTAGGAACACGGTTTGAAATCTGTTTTGTGAGATCGATTCTCTGAGTGAAATAACAAAAATAAGTTAGAAATTACCGTTCAGAGCACTAGGGAAAACACCATGTTGAAAATTACTTCTTGGAAGCAAAAGCAAGGAACACAGTATTGTTTCAAGAACTGGCTCTTGTTTTGAGACTTGATTTCCCCAGCTTTGCCATATAACATAGGTGCTTCCACGCCATAAGCCTTTAGTTACAAGAGTAAAAGGGTCAGTGTGCAATATGTTGAAAAGTACATAGGTCCAGAAACCAGATGGGAGGAGCTCTGACCCATTCATTCATCCATCCCGTATTTATAGAGTGCCTGTCAAGGGCTTCCCCGATGGCTCAGGTGGTAGTCTGCCCGTAATGCGGGAGACCTGGGTTGGGAAGATCCCCTGGAGAAGGAAATGGCAACCCACTCCAGTACTCTTGCCTGGAAAATCCCATCCATGGATGAAAGAGCCTGGTAGGCTACAGTCCATGGCGTCGAAGAGTTGGACAGGACTGAGTGACTTCACTTTCACTTTATCACGGGCAGAGGCACAGTCTGGGGGTGGAAGGGGACTCCCGGTAAAGAAACAGGGAAGTGTGGCACCGGCTATCTGGCCGCGCTGTTGGACAGGGCTCTGTGTGTGAGGCACAGGGGAAGGCCTGGAGAGCTTTCCAGAGGAAATGGCGTGTGGGCCTGGAACTAGAAGACACGGAGGAGTTGCCCGCGGAGACTGGGGCTGCAGGAGGCCGGGCTCACTGGACCTGGCCAAACCCAGAGACGAAGAGAGGCGAAGGGAGCGGCTCTGAGTAAGCAGGGGCTGATGATGCCGCAGGGCCTCGAGGCCCTGTGAAGGAGCTCGAACTTTCTCCCTAGAGCTAGGGGAACCATTACAGGTCCCAAGAACTGACTCACTGGAAAAAGACCCTGATGCTGGGAAAGAATGAAGGCGAGAGAAGGGGACGACAGAGGATGAGATGGCTGGATGGCATCACGGACTCGATGAACGTGAGTCTGAGTGAACTCCGAGAGATGGTGATGGACAGGGAGGCCTGGCGTGCTGCAGTCCATGGGGTCGCAAGAGTCGGACACGACTGAGCGACTGAACTGAAAGTAAGGGCTCACACTTAAGTGAGATTTGCTCCTTGCCAGCAAACTCAGTGACCTTGGACAACGTGCTCTCCCAGTTCTCCCATCGGTGTCTGGCTGATCCCTGGCGGCGTTCCCGCTCTGACCTTGGGACTCGGTGAGCAAGTCCAACTGGCGCGCCCGGCCCCGCCGTTCCTGCGGCTCTCTCGCACCATGGACGCGCCAGTGGCCCTTGCCCCAGGCCTCCCCTGCCCGGGGTCGGTGCGACTTCTGAAAATCGAGGCGGCCTTGCTCAGCTTGGAGCTGACAGGCGGTCGGTGGACCCGAGGACGGAACGTCGCGAGGCCAGCCGGGCGGCCAGAGGCCGCGGAAGAGAGCGGCTCCGGGATTTAAGGCGCAGCGGCTGCTTCCTAAATTTAGGAAGAATTTAAGAATTCTTCCTAACCACCCCCACCGCCGCCCCCCGCGCGCCCCCCGCAGCCCCCGCCTCTGATCGCGCCCCTGGGCCTCGGAACACAGCCGCCGGGTCTCCGCAGGGCGGACCCCAGCCCCGTGTTCCCGCTCGCGGACCTGAGAGCCAGCCCTCCCGGGCGGGTGGCCCGGGGTAACCTCCACAGCCAAGGCCGCCGGAAGCGCGGCTCCCGGGCGCGGGGCCCGGGGCGGCCTCGGGTGTGCGCAGGCGCGGGCCGGGCGCGCCCGGGAGACAGCGCGCGAGCGGCAGGTGCTCCCGCGGGCCGCGGGCGCCCCCCAGTGGAAGCTGGGCGCCAGGGCACCCCGCGTGCGTCCACGTGCGGCCGGCGCTGGCCGGGAGAGGATGGCAGGCAAACCCCAGGCCGGGAGCCCAGCCAAGCGCTGTGTTTTTCCAGGTCCGCGCGGGGACCGGGAGACTGCGTGTTTGTTCTGTGGGAATAGTTTACTGGAAAACTAGGCGGAAGATATCCTGCAGATCAGCATGGACTGTATTGTTTGGGAGTCAACAGCCTGTAAAATACATGTCAGGTGACCGCAGTGCTGGGAACCACCGCTCCCTCCTCCCTGACCTTGAGCGAGGCTCTGGGGGAGGACCGGGGAGGCAGCGGGGTGCAAAGGGCCGGGGTCAAGACTTAGAAGTGACTAGCCTGTTGTTCAGTCGCTCAGTCGTGCCCGACTCTTCGCGACCCCATGGACTGCAGAACACCAGGCCTCCCTGTCCTTCACTATCTCCTGGAGTTTGCTCAAACTCATGTCCATGGAGTCAGTGAAGCCATTCAACGATCTCATCCACTATCATCCCCTTCTCCTCCTGCCTCTGTTTTTCCCAGCATCAGGGTATTTTCCAATGAGTCAGTTCTTCACATCAAGTGGCCAAAGTATTGGAGCGTCAGTCTCAGCATCAGTCCTTCCAATGAATATTAAGGACTGATTTCCTTTAGGGTGAACTGGTTTAATCTCCTTGAAGTCCAAGAGGCTCTCAAGAGTCTTCTCCAACACCACAGTTCAAAGGCCTCAATTCTTCAGCTCTCCGCCTTCTTTATGGTCTAACTCTCACATCCCTACATGACTACTGGGAAAACACTGGCCAGCCCTCAAATTCCACCCGCTAGGTCTATGAACTGGGGCTGACGCCCTCCCCTTTGCCCACCCCACAAAGACAATGCATGTGGACTAAGAACAATTCCAGAGAGGCAAGCTTTCTGCAAGGTGAGAGTGAAGATGGAGGGGCTGCTGGGGACTTGTCCAGTCATAAAGATGTCTGAAGGGCATCCCACAAGGGGGCCTTAGCTGTGGAGAGTGGACCCCCACAGGAGAGTGATCGTTGTGTGCCCTAGTCCACTTAGGCAACCTCGCTGCACACAGTTAGTCCTCTTGAAGTTCATTGTTGCCAGCTAGCTAGGCGGGCCGAGTCCTCCCTGAGCCTGAGCTGTCCTTAATCGTCTGTGGTCCCTCCTTGTGCTTTTCTCCGGCAGTCAGTTTGGAATGTGTTTTCTCTCCTTGGAGATTCCAAGATTAATTACAAAGAAGCGTTACTGGCCTCCGCCCATGCTCAGTTCCACCTGTGTTTCTAGACTACGTGTTGGGAAACGGCTTCCTACGGGCTTCCCTCCATTTTCATGTTTTTCCCGCTGCTGAGTCTGTGCCTGGAGTTGGTGGGAGGAAAGCAGCTTCAGGCATGAAGGTACGAACTCGCCAAGGTTTTGCCACTTTGGGGGATGTCATGCCTTCCAGGCTAGGGCATTTCTTATATCTAGTTTCTGAACATTCATCCTGGCTGCAGGGATCTGTGGTTTACAGTGTAACCCCGTCTCACCTGCTTCCCATAGGTTATCAGAGGCCTGGTGATGGAGGCTCCCACAATGCTAGGGTTGAGCATGAGTTTGGAAGAGTCACCGCGTGACTCTGTATAGTGACGCCCATGTTTCATCTTTCTTAAGAAATGTCTATACTGGATGACCTCACTGGAGATCTTCTGGCATACAGCCCTCAGTACAGAGAGGGACAAACTGAGACCCAGAGAGGGGAAGTGAGTGGCCCGGGTTACTCAGCAAGCTGGCAGCCGACCTGGAAATAGGTCTCGGGTCTGACTCCCAGTTTATTCATTTATTGTACACACTGGTCGAGGGCCCGCTATGAGCTGGGCACAGTGCTGGGTGCTAAGGATGCAGCTGGGAACAAAAGGAAATGACTGCCTAGACCTCATACCCTCTGGTGTGGATGTGTGGGATCGTGGCTAGACAGCCAGACTTGTCCCATCACGGTGTGCAGTTAGAAGTGCCACGAAGCTGTGCTCCTTCTTGGAGAAGATGGTCTTGAGGGTTGGGAGAAGGCCGCTCATGCACCCACTTGTTAAATAAATACTGGTGGCGTCCCACTGTGTGTTGGCTGCTCTGGGGGGCACACACAGCCCTACGAGCAAGACCCACCTTCCGAAGCTGCCCGATCAGCAGGGCGGAGAAGTGTCTCTTAGTGTCTCTACCTGCACTTCTCTGGTTTTTATGCTTATTGCTTTCCTCTCCAGCTCTCCTCCTAAAAAAGAGGCTTGTCGAAAACTCTGATTCTGAAATGGTGCCAGCCCTTGCCCCAGAAGGCTTCTCACATCCAGTCGCTGTTGCTGACTTATTGATGGACATCGTCCAGTGGCCTTGGGGAGGTGGTGGGCAGTCCAGCCACAGCCTGTAATGAGGAGAGACAAGCCAGCATCCACCCTGCAGTGAATAATAGAACAAAAGCTCCTGACGCCTGCAGGATCAAAGCGCAGGAGCCCCACTGTCTCTGGGTTAAGTAGATCAACAGAGGGGCTGGGGCAGGCAGGGGGCACCTTGGACTTTCTGGGAGGGAGGTCTGGGTTATGGAGGAAACTTCAGCTGGAGAAGGGGTTTCTGTGCTTTATGGAATGTTCTTCTGTGGCTCTCTGCACCTTCCCTGATGGGGGCTCTTCCCTCCACCCTCCCTCTCTACCACCCCCTCCAGGCCTAAAGAGATGGAGTGGGTGAGGAGGAAAGACTGGATGTACCGGGAGTTGGGAGACACTGGATCCCTGAGCTTAGGCAAGACTGAATTCCTTCCCGGCCCTCCGTCTTTCCTTCTGTACCATGAGGAGGTTGGAATATGATCCTGAACTTTCTTCTTGCTTTTGTAAGCTGTGTTTCTCTAAAAGAGGTGGAGAGAATCCATTGTTTAGGATCCTTGTCCAGTTACTTGCAGGGCAGGCAGAGGGGTCGTCAGATCTTTCCTGGGTCCTTCCTCAAACTCAGCCTCTGAACCCCTCTTTCTCGGGGCAACCAGCAGGAGGTCAGGCAGGAGATCTGTGTTATTTACTCCCCTCACCTCATCTAAGCTCAGTGGAGAAACCAGCAGCAATCTTAGAGTAAGTTTTTTTGGGGAGGGTGGAATTATTATTTGTATTTTTAATCTTAAAAGAATGTTTAAAAATATTGATATTAACGTTAGTGCCTGAAAATACATATGCAGTTCTAGAGTTGAAGACCCTGGTGATACCAGGTGCTGCTGGGAGCTGTGCAGATGTTTATCTTGGGCAGGAAGACCCCCAGGGTCCTCCGCACGCACTCGCTTTGAGTACCACACCCTATCCGCTCCTTGTAAAAATGTGTGTGTGTGCATGCGTGCCTGTGTGCCCTGAGTCAGCCTGAGTCTTGACCCTTTTATCTCTCCTCCTCAGTAAGCTCGTAGAGGAGGTAAGTATATAATTAGAGGAGGAAATATGTCAGTCAGGAAATAACTCATTTTACTAGAGGAAAGTCATTAAAACCCCTTCCTTTTGTTTGTGAGCACAGGGACCTCTAGGCAGGTAAGGAGTCGCAGAAGCTGGGGCTGGGGTCGGGGTTGGGGCAGGGAGAAACAGACTTGTTATTTAAGACAATCAGACAAGACAGACAGACAGACAATCCCATGTTTGACAGACACCCAAGACTCGAACATGGAACCCAGTGCATGGGTCCACTCAGCCAGAGCCTGGAAGTGTGCACACACTGCTCAGACCTGTGCGGTGACATGCCTGGACACACGTGTGCCCTCGGCATCTTTACACAGACATTCAGTGTAGAGTGGAGACCAGTGTTATGGTTGACCGATGTCCTCAGAAAGCTGCGCTCCCAGCCTAACCTTGTGTGAATGCGGCTCTGTTGGCAACAGGTCTCTGCGTGTCAGCTGTAGAGGTGAGACCACGCTGGAGCAGCGTGGGCCCGGATCCAGCGTGAGTGGTGCCCTTACACAGAGAGGAGAGTGGGGGCGCCGACAGAGACAGACAGGGACGGTGGCCACGTGGAGCGATGCTGCTCTGGGCCTAGGGAAGCCGCACCTCCCGCCCCTGGAACAGCCACGGACCGCGCACAGCGCCGCGGAGGGCGCGGCCCTGCTCCGCCTTCATCTTGGCCTTCTAGCCTCAAGACTGTGAGAAAATAAACTTCTGTTGTTTTAAGCTGCGATGCCTGGTTATGGTGGCCCTAGGATCCAAGGTAGGAAGAATCTGGGGGCGTGCCCACACCAGGCGCGCACAGCGCCTCAGGCACAGACAGCAAGAGATCCTCGGCACAGACAGCAGGAGATCCTCGGCACAGACAGCAGGAGATCCTCGGCACAGACAGCAGGAGATCCTCGTGTAGGAGGGGTCCCTCCGCAGCCTCCGCCTCCGCCGGAGCTCACGCCAGCGGCCTTAGCCCCCACTATCCCGAGAGCCGCCAGCATTCCTTGTGCGGTCCTTTGTTGAGCTCTGTTCTGCACCCTTGAGGCCCATGAACTGAATCTTTTAAACTTTTTTGTTGTTTTAATTTTTACTATGTTGTGTTGGTTTCTGCCATAGGACAACCCGAATCAGCCATAGTTGATCCCTCCTCCACCCCCCCCCCTCCCGGTCATCAGGGAGCACCAGGCGGGGCTCCCTCTGCCACACCGCAGGTTCTCAGCAGCTGCCCACTGTACACAGCAGAGGGCATGCGTGCTGAGGCTACTTCCATCCGTCCATCCCTGCCTCTCCCCTGTGTCCACGAGTCCATTCCCTACATCTGCATCTCCATTCCTTCCCTGCCAACAGGTTCATCAGTACCTTTTTTCTAGATTTCTTATCTATCTGTTCATATAGGATGTTTGTTATTAACTGAATCTTAACAAGCGCAGGAGGTTTTTCCACTCACGGATGAGGAGACGGTGGGACCCAGAGGTGGAAGAACTTGCCCAAGTTCTCCCGGGGGAAGAGCTTGGAGGCTGGTGTAGATCCTGCTTGTGTCTGCGGCACCTGGCGGATGACTCTTTTCTCGGGGTTCTGGTAAGGACTGTGTCCCAAGCAGAGCTGGACTGTCTCTTGGTGCCTCGTGAGTCTGGGGCTGTGATGTCCAAAGCCAGAGCCCTGGCACAAAGGCTTGCCTTCGCCTCCGTCTGTTGGATCTTCGGTGTTCTGTGTGAAGAAGTAAGGCAGGACGGGGGAGTGTGAGCTGAGAGCTTCGATCACTCTGCTCTGTGTATGCGTTTTGATTCAAGAATACTTTATTCATTGAGGAATATTTTGCATACCATATTATACACACAGTAAGCGTGTAAGGGTTGATGAGATTTGACAAACAGATCTAGTCACGTAACAACTACTCCAACAAAGGAATGACCACTTTCTTCACCACAGAAAGCTCCTTGTACACTTTTATAGTCAAAACCCTGTCTCTATCCCAGGCAACCCCTGATCCCATTTCTAACACCACGGATTAATTTTGCCTTTTTCCAGCTTCACAGACATGGAAATGCAGAATATGTGCTTTCTGTGTGTCTGATTCCTTTTACTCAGTGTGATTATTTTTGAGATTTATGCATGTGGTTATATTTGCCAATAGTTCATCCTTCTTTTTTATTGCTAAGTAGTGTTCTGCTGTACATTCTTTGCAACTGCCCATTGGACAAGAATCTGAGCAAACTCTGGGAGATACAGGAGAAGGACTGGGGAGCTTGGCAAGGAGCAGTCGATAGGGTCACAAAGAGCTGGACATGACTTAGCGACTGAACAACAGGTATTTCATTGTTTGAAGGTACCACATTTGTTTATCTGTTCAACTGTTGATAGACAGCTGGATTGTTTACAGTCTTGTTAGTTATGTTAGTTGCTTAGTCGTGTCTGACTCTCTGGGACCGTACGGATTATAGCCCACCAGGCTCCTCTGTCCATGAGATTCTCCAGGCAAGAATATGAGAGTGGGTAGCCATTTCCTTCTCCAGGACATCGTCCCAAGTAAAGGATGGAACCTGTGTCTTTACCATCTGAGCCACCAAAGCAAACTATTACAAATAAAATTGCTAAGAACATTTGTATGTTTCTATGTGTGAACATGGGTTTTCATTTCCCTTGGGTAAATGCCTAATAGTTGGAGGACTGATGTATGTTTAACTCTTTTAAAAAATTGCAAAATTCTTTTCCTAAAGAGGTTGTGCTATGTGACACTCCCACCAGCAGTGTAGGAGGGTTCTAGTTGTTCCAAATCATCACCAGCACTTGTATTGACTATTTTTTAGTGTTTTAGTGGTTCTGTTGGGTGCGAAGTGGTATTTCACTGTGGTTTTAATTTGTATTTCCCTGAAAATTATATAGATGTTGGCAATCTTTTGATGCGCTTATTGGATATTTATTCGTTTGTTAAGAGTTTGTCTTTTGCCAAGTTTAATTTTTTTTAAAATTATTGAGTTGTAAGACTTCATGATAAATTCTGGACATGAGTCATGTCAGATATACAAATTTTGAATATTCTCTGCCAGTCTGTGACTTGCTTTTTCATTTTTAAACATAGTCCTTTTAAGTTCTTTGTCAGGAAGTGTGTGGATGTCCATTTCCTCAGGGCAGGTTACTGTAGCTTTGGTTTTTCTTTTGTGGGGTCACATTTCCCGGATTCCTCATGATGCTTGTAGCCTTGCATTAGTGTCTGCACATCTAAAGATTCAGCCACCTCTTCCAGTCTTTACAGATTGCCTCCAGCAGGAAAAGCCCTTCACTAGTCAGCCCAGCCAGAGACTGGGTAGGACAGTTAGTGAGGACCACAGCCAGTGGGATGGGGCTGCTCTTGGGGTCCCCAGGTGGGCCTGGTGCCAGGGCTGGAACACAGTTGAGGAAGTCAACACTACGTTTCTGTTATCATGGTCTGGAGCTCAAGATTCATAGTTGTAAGTTCCCTTGGTCCTATTTTGGTAGAAGATGGGGTCTGAATAAATGATACCATAAAGCCAGCTCAAGTTACTGAACAGGATCTCTGACTCTGAAAGCCCAAGGGGTCCTGTTGGCTCTGACCTTTATTCTGTCTCGCCTCCCCTCCACCCCCCACATGCTTTTTGGCAGCCTCTCCAGCTTCATTCTCATGCATCCCCACGGATACATTCCTATATATGCAAACAGGCAGATACCCTCAAAACAACAGGCTGCATATTAGACAGTTGAGAACCTTGGACTAGAAACTGGTGGAGACAAGAAGACCCAGAAGTGATTGATCTCCCTGCCCCTAGGGAGCCTGTGATAACTGATGGAGACAAAGGTCATTAGGAAAAGAGCAGGGGAAACTTTATAAACCAATAAGGAGAAGCCCATCTATCAGCGCACACAGGAATGATACGAGGGAAAAGGGGCTATAATAGAAGAGGACCTTCTAGGAACTGGAAGGGTCCTGCCAAGGTGTATAGCCCGACTCCTGTTAAGAAGCAGATCACTCCACTCCCAGCCCTTCCTTGACAAACACATCGACTTTGTGAAATGAAGCTTGAAGACAGGGAGGAGGTGCTAATTGCAACCTATATTCATGAGGCTTGTAAGGCAATAACACAACTCATACCATCAAGTTAAAAAGAGGAATATTTTGACTCATGCAACTGAAAAGTCTAGAGGATATGTCTGACTAGACAAGGATTTCCACAATATCATCAGGGCTCTATCTATCCCAGGCGCTCCTGATGGTGAGCATGGGGCTGCCAATAGCCAAAGGCTTTCATCCCACCATGCCGGGGTCCAGCCTCGGTGGATCCAGGGTAATTCGAAGGTGGGGACGGAGTAGGCATCCCAGAAAAAAAGCTATTTAATTATAGATAGGGATTAGGAAATTAGCAGAGAAAAAGAGGCCATATAACTTGGTTTACACAGGATACCAATCACCACCTACGTAGGCCGCAGGCGTCTTCCCCGTTCTCCTGAAGGAGAGGAGGCACTGAGGCCCCCCGGTCCGATCTTAGAAGCCCAGGCAAAATTAGTAGGCTTGGTGGGTCCTATGCACCAGATGGGAATTCAGCCAGAAAATAGTAGGAGAGAGAGAAAGAGGCTGAATAACTTGGTTTACGTGGGGTACAAATAAAATTCCAGACAAGGAATTTGCACATCTACGTTGGGCCACCGGTGCCACTTGAATATTGGAAAGTGCCCCTCCTTGAGCACCTTCTTGTGTGGGCTTGAAAATTGGGACAAATAAGTAGACCTGGAGGGCACCCACACTCCAGATGGGAATTCAGCCAGAAAATTGGGGAGCAGAAAAGAACATGAGGGAATCAGTCTTTCCAGAACTGATCCCATTTCTTTATTTTTCAGGTTTGTTTTTATACCTTTGTTATACATAGGGATGAATACAGAGTCACACGGTGGTCAGCAGACCTGACCCTTGTCACAATCAGGTGCTTCATATAAAATTATACAAAGGTCTTATGAGTTTTTACATCATCTTCTGACCATGAGGTCTGCTGACATTTTATGGCCCTTTCTGATACCGGTCAGTTAACCAGAAAATTTATTTTTCCAGGAGTGATTTTTTCTTAAATCAGGCGCCATCCTCCAAATAAAGTTGCATTCCTATAGGGTGAGGGTGTAGTGAGGTACAACTAGGAAAGGAATTTACTTAACCTAAGGTTTAACATGATTAATCTTAAAGGTTAATACTTATTTCTCCTATATGCTAGTTATATTCATTATAAGGGCAGGGAATATGGAGATTTAGCAGCAAACATCAGCCCAACAAATGAAAATCCTTTCACCAATGTTCCCCTTAAGATCTACTTAGTCTTAAGATAGTGATAAAGTTACATTTTCACATAGCACGGACACAGTGATTTATAACAAAGTACAGTGATCTATTACAAAAGAGAAAGTTCATTAACTCAAAAAGTCTAATATTGCTTACATCAAAAACTACTATATTTCCTTTTCTATATTCCAAATACATTGATTAATATATTCCCAGGTGCCTAAGTATATGGAGGCCTGGCGGCAATCAAATGAGAAAAGCCCTATGCTAATACTCCAAACTCTCTGTGCTATTTATGGTTGAGAGGTTGTCACACAAGCTAGTCTGTCAGCACAGAGGTTTGACCTGAGACACCCTTGTCACACCCAGGGCAGGGAATTAGCAGTAATTATTGGCATAACAAATGAAAAAAACCCTTCACCAATTTAATTCCTAATCAACCCACTAATACTATACTAATAATCTTAACTTTTCAAAAGAGTCTGTATTTAGAAAGTTTTAAAGCATCTCATGTCTCTCACAGTTGGGGGTTGTAAACAATCACATGCGGCCAGACAAACCTATACAGGCGGGCTAGATAACCTTCAGAGTTCGTAAGTTGAAACACTCTTGTCACGCCCAGGAATTTTTATTAACTGGAGCTGCAAGTTAACTCCTTCTCTGAGAGAAATGGTTATGGGGGAGAGCCCCCGTAAAGTACTCTGGTTTGGGGGGTAGATGCTGGGGAACAGGGGGTTTCCTGAGGCTTGATCATGCCTTTGCGTATGCTGCTTCTTTCCTCATGACCTTTACCATGGATGGAGTTCCTCACTCTGGCCCCCAGCACCACCAGACTAGCAACTTAGAAAGAATAAAGCTTCTTCCCCAAAACCTTTGGGAGAGAACCCCTGCGGAAGGACCTGATTGCCTGGGTTTGGTTCACATGGCCACCCAAGGGCATGAGGTATCCTGATTGGTCAGGACAAAGTCTCCTGCACATCAGTGAAGATGGACAGCAATGGTCCCTCCAGAGAAAATAGAATTCTTTTACATAAGGACTAGGGAGGTTGGTTCTGGACAGGGAACATAATAGAAGCCCACTGCACAGTCCACATCTTAGCTCCATGTATGATTACATGAAGTAAAGAAGGGAATCAATTCTTGTGGATGTAGGACTTTCACATGGATGACACGGAGGCCTAAGATCAGGACTGCCCCTTGAGATGTGCGTATTCTACCCAGGTGTCGCCCAGGGCACAGACGTCTTCCCGGTGGGAAGCCTCAGAGACTACACTCCAGAGCCTCTTTATCCTGGTAACCAGCTGAACTCACAGAGAGCCGTCTTTTGGAAGACAAAGGCACAGAGATGGACAGAAAGAGCCGACAGGGAGGATTCTAGTCCCTCCCCCCCTCCCGCCACCTGGACTCCCAGGACCACAGGGCTGGACCTCATCACGCTTGGACCCCGGAACACAGGAAGGGTGTCAGGTAGGTGGGCCGTGGGGGACACACCGTGTGGCCTTCCTTCCCCCAACCCCCTCCACCAAAGCACAAGCAGCAAGTAAGCTACGGAAGCCACGGAAGGCAGCGTTGGGCAATTTAAAAGATAAACGTGCACGGGGTAATTGAATAGCATTCTGCTGAGAAACGAGCTCTCAGAGCTGATAATCAAGACTATGCTTCACCCGAGGGGTGCTGTCTGCTTCGCTGTGCAGACGCGGCAGCTGGAATCCTGGGGAGGGCTCTGCGGGGATTGGCGGGGGCCAGTCCTTGGCTTCGGGTCAGGTTGAAGGCCCGAGCCGCCCAGCGGTGAGCAGCGAGCTCCGTGTCCTTGGCAAGGTCCCGAGGGGATGGATGGTGGGGGCTGAACCCCAGGATGGCTGAGGGGCTTCTAGGTGCCAAGATTTGGATTCTACTGTCATGATTTTTTTCAGATCCAACCATCAGGTGTCTATCGAGAGCGTACTATACTATCTGGACCAGGCTCAAACCTGAGGGATAAAAACACAAAGGAATAATAAAAATGCAAATCGTTTATACAGTACTTAGTATGCACCAAGCATCACTTTAAAGTGATTTCCATATAGGACTAATTTGATCTCGGCAGCAACCCTGGGAGGTAAGTGTTACCACTGGCCCGGTTGTACCCTTGAAGAGACTGAGGCAGAGTTTAATTTACTCAAGTTCACAGAGCAAGTAGAGAGAGCACGGGGTTCAGACCCAGGTGACGGGAGAAAGAATATGAGATCTTACTGATGACAGAGTCCCCGCTCACGTGACTTCGCTGTCCTGTTGAGGTGAGCAGAGGATTTGAAAAGGCAGGGGGGTGGAGGGAGACCAGGAGCTGAAGCGCTCTCTGGGGCCTTTTGGCCAACCCTCTCTGAGGCCTGGCCTCCCAACCCGGGGAGCTGTGGGCGGATTCTGTCCTCTGGGACCCTTCCTCCCAGGTCTGCAGCAACCCCCGCCCCTCCAGACCCACCTCTCTCCTCCCCCCGCCCCCTTCCTCTGGTTATCGTAATTATTTGGGAATTTACAGAATAATCCGTCACCAAGTCCTCCAGAACAAATTGAATGTCAGGTTTATAAAACAACCTAATAAAGCAGATGGCATTGCCCACTGGTAAATCTCTCCCCCACTTCCTGCCCCACCCCCTCCCCACTTTAGTGTCTCGGAAGCTGACAGATTATCCATTTACAGGCAGATTAATCCTGAACAGTACAAACACGGGGAGAAAATTACACTTTCGTGTCTCTATAATTGATACGAAGGCCGCACTAATCTGTAAAGCCCAGAGGACAGGCCCATCTGCCTGCTCGCGCAGACGCGGGGCGGCTGGGGGAGGCGCCGCGCCGCCGCGGGCTGCCTGTCCGTCTGCCTTTTCATCAGAAGCCACTTGCCGGGGCGGGGGTCTCTCAGTCCCTCCCCGGCCCTGGAAGCTGGGCGCCTGCAGCCTCAGACAGACCCCCATCCCCGTCCGCGAGGCAGGCGGGGCCCCAGGCCGAGGCCGAGGCTCCGCCGCCCGCCTTCCTGCAGCTTCCTCCCGGAGCGTCGGCCCCGCGAGGTCCGTCAGCCCCGCTCTGGGTGATGCCCTGCCGGCCTCGGTGCCCACTCTCGGGTGGCCCTTGAGGGGACGCCAAGAGGCGTCTCTTCAGTAGGGCTGGGTTCAGTGTCCCGCTCCCCACTCTTCCACCGCTTTAAAGCTGTCTGCAGCCTGACGCGCTTCTTCCCGCGACGCCCTCTCCCCCGCTTCCGGCGCCTTCTCCGGTAGTGCGGCGCGCGGCACCGACCGTCTCCCCGCGGCCTGTGGGCGCCTTCTCCGGTAGTGCAGCGGGCTGCTCTGACTGTCTCCCCGCGGCCTGTCGGCGCCTTCTCCGGTAGTGCGGCGCGCGGCTCTGACTGTCTCCCCGCGGCCTGTCGGCGCCTTCTCGGGTAGTGCGGTGCGCGGCACCGACTGTCTCCCCGCGGCCTGTCGGGCCCGGCAGGAAATGTCACGGCGCGATCCTCTCTGCGGAGGGAGCGGCTGGAGACTGGATTCTGAGGAGACTCTGCTCCAGAATCGACTCTCCCCACCCCTCCACCTCAAGAGACCACAGCGACCTGAGAAAAAGACTCCCGCTGCCGCCGCCCCACCGGAAGCGCTTCGGGCGCGCCGCCCTCGCCTGGGGGAGGAGGCGGGCGCAGCCGGGGAGACGGGGTCCACGCCAGGCCCGGCAGATCCCCCTCTCACAGAATGGCCCGCAGAGCCTCAGAGGAGGACGGGAGGGAGAGACGGAGGAGGCAGGCAGAAACCCCAAGTGGCCAGGAGAAAGAGAAAATGGAATCAGGGGAGAAATAAGCCCAGGAAAATCCACGGGCGGAGGAGCCTGGCGGGCTGCAGTCCATGGCGCCACGAAGAGTCTGACAGGCCTGAGCAGCTTCACTTTCACTCCCACGCACTGGAGAAGGCAACGGCACCCACTCCAGTGTTCTTGCCTGGAGAAGCCCAGGGACGCGGGAGCCTGGTGGGCTGCTGACTATGGGGTGGGGACGCACAGGGCTGGACACGACTGAAGGGCTTAGCAGCAGCAGCAGCAGCAGAGAAGTCCAGGACGAGAGGTCAGAATTTCTGCTTTCCGGATGGTGGGCCTCTCTTAGGATCCGAGAGCGTCCGTTTCCTTAGCTTCCACAGCACTGCTTCCAAAGGTGCCGGCCCTCAGATAAGTGGGCGCATTCCCAGCACACCCCCAGTTCTGTCTGGAGGTGCTCCAGGCGCCCAGAGTCCCGATGTATAGTAGGAATCTCTTACCGGCCTAGTGTGCCTCCCAGAACACTTCGCTCCCCGCCTCTGGACTGCAGACCAGCCTTGGCTAGGCCTCTCCAAAGACGTGGCCTGTGGGAGAGCGTGCCACGGCCTGAATCGTGGTCACACAGGGCCACTTCTCTTGTCTGGGAATTGATGGATGCAGAAGGGCTCCGCACAAGCGTTCCAGTCTTTGCCTTTGGACTCCAAGCTCTTTGCACAGATGTTACCCACTACTCCGGGAGGATGTTTGAGGATGGCTCTAATCAGCGTTTCTCAGAATATGTCCCTGGGAGCACTGTTGGTGCTTGAGCTATTTTCAGCGCTCCACAGTCAAATAAATTTAAATGGTTCTGGGCTAACAAAGTTTAATAATGTCATTTCCTCTCTTTCACTTCTGGCATTTTTTACCCCCTTCTCTTCTCTGCTCTGGATGATTTTTCTCCATTTCTGTGTTTTCTTCTTACTCTCTATATTATAAAGCATTGATTATAGGTTTGATACATTCTCAGTGAAATGATAAATACCAGCTCATTTTGGTTTCATGCCTTCCCTTTTAAAATGAATGATTAAATTCTACAGTAGATATATTTTTAAAATTGACTATTATAATTTTAAAAGAGAAAAAATGAGTGACTGTGACCTTAGGGTCCCAAAAGCTTGAAGGTAATACCATTCCATTTTCATTTACTAGTTTTAATAAGACTCACTGCAACATAAATTGTAGAGTAATGATATGTAAATTATCTAGAGAAACCAACAAAGCACTTAATTTTATCCCCTTAAATGTCATAATTAATGCTGGTTGAACATCTAAGGTTTGGAGGGCTAGTTTTATTAGGTATAAGTTTGGGTGATAAAATGAAATTTTTTGCTTATTATGTTTCTAAGAGTCTCAAAGTTTTTCAACCAATTAACTTGTTAGTGTCTAAAGAGGTAGATTTTTTTTTTTTTGGCCTTTTTAGTAGGGAAAACCATTTCCTCATTCTGGCACTCACTGTATCTTCCTAAAGTGACAAACCAGAATCAGTCCTCCACATACTATGCAAAGATCAGGGCCATATTTTTTTTTTTAATTTGTAAAGTCTGATGTTATACATCTTCAGAAGGTACAGGGGTAAGAAGGAAATGCTACTCTTGCCATTAAAAAGAAAAGACAGTATGAGAAAGCATGTCCCTCCTAAAGATGTCATTGAGAACTTCACAGACAAAACCAGCTGGTTTAGAAACTAGGAAGTGAAGTGAAAGAGCGCTGGAGAATGAAGAGCAGAGTTCTTTAGGTGTCAGATCTCATGTTTGCTTACAATGTTTCCTGTGCCTAGACTGTCTGTCTCACACTCTGTATACCCACTCACGTCCATTTGTGGTATCTCCTTTCCTTTACCAACTTGGTAGAATTGACTCCTCCTTTTCTGGGCCTTCACTGTATGTGTTCCATATTTCTGTTAGCATTTTATTGAATTTTAATTTTATTGCATGTTGCAAGGTTCAAGAGTCAAGAAGCTTGATAAACTCTAAATAGGATAAACTCAAAGAAGACAACGCCAAGATGCATCATAATAAAAATTGTGAAAATTAAAGCAAAGAAAAACTTTTGAAAGCATTAGAGGGAAAAATGGCACTTTACATACAGGGGAACAAAGTTCTAATTACTGGAGGTTTCTCATTAGAAACTCTGCAGGTCAGAAAACAGTGGTACCTTATCTTTCAAGGGTTGAAAAAAAGAACAGTCAACCCAGAACTCTATATGCAGCAAAAGTATACTTTAAGTAGGAAGTCAAAAGGGACTTTTGGAGGGAAGCAAAAGAGAAGTTGTCACTAGATTACCTGTTCTGTGAGAAGTGTTAAAGAAAATATATCAGGTCATAAAAATGATAACAAAAGAAAATTTGGTCTTGAGGAATGAAGAGAGCAAAACGTAAATGGTAACTATCTGGGTAAATATAAGAGACCATGTTTTCCCCAGTTCTTTAGGACGTGCATAAGTATAGAAGGCAGAGGTTATAACACCGTCTGGTAGAATTTTCAGTCTATGAAGATATAATACAAATAACAATGATAACATAAAAGTTGGTTGAAGGGAATAGTAAAGGAGTTTATATGATTGCAAAGCTTCTACATTTTACTTGAAAATGAAAGTATATATACTATAATCTCTAGAGGAAACACTACAAAGTAATACAAACAGATTTACAAAAATGCCAATAGAAAATAAAAATAGAATATTAAAAATTAATTAATCCCAAAGGGGACTGGAAAGGGGAGATTTGGATATAAATATAAAGGGGAAAAATAGAAAACAAATAGTAGAATGGCAGAACTAAATTCAACAATATTAATAATTACATTAAATGCTAATGGCTTGTATGTATGTTAGTTGCTCAATTGTGTCCAACTCTTTGTGATCCCATGGACTATAGCCTGCCAGATTCCTCTGTTCATGAAATTTTCCAGGCAATAATACTGACGTGGGTAGCCATTCTCTTCTCCAGGGTATCTTCCCAACCCAGGGAGCAAACACAGGTCTCCTGCACTGCAGGCAGATTCTTTACTGTCTGATCCACCAGAGAAACTCTGCTAATGGCCTAAACCTGTTAATTAAGAGGTAGAGTTTGACAACATGAATAAAAAACAAACTAACAAAAAATCTATAATTTTTTTCCTTCAATTGACATTCTCTAAGTACAAAAAAACAGTCTTAAAGTAAATAGATAGCATTCAAGTAATAAGCAAAAGAAGCCTAGAATGGTTATTTTAAAATCAGACAAAATAGTCTTCCAAACAAAGAGTATCACTCGTTTACTTTTCAAGATAAAGGTGGACTGTTCAAGTGACAATTCATCAGAAAAACATAACCATATAAACTTTAAGGAACTTAATAACAAAGCCATTCCAATTTTAGAAATAAAAATAATAAAAATAAACACACAGCATTGATGAAGCTCAAATAACTGTACTTAGTGAAAGAAGCCAGGCAAAAAGTACACGCCGTATCCTCCTATTTATGTAAAACTCCAGAAAATGCACAGTAACATATAATGACAGGAAAGAGATAGCGGATGGAGGTAGAAGGTGGGACAGATGTTAAGATCACAGGAGACTTCCGGGAACAATGGAATGTTTGCCATCTTTATTGTAATGATGTTTTATTTGTAAGGACATTTGTCAAAACCGAGTGAATTGCAGAAGTTTATATATGTGTGGCTTCATGTACTTCAGTTTTATCTCAATAAAATTGGAGAAAAGTGAATGCTTGAAAAATCGTGTCTTAATACCTCTAACTCCGATCCAATACTGCAAGATTCTTCCCCTCCTTTCCCATTTTTCACTTGTGTCTCATATCTCTACAATGATTCTCTCCAAGAGATTCTCAGTGTCCCTTGTTCTCAACATCAATATATTTGCTCGTTGCTGTAATACATGCAAATAATCTTGAAAGTACTGTACTTATACCACTACTAAAACAGTGCTGTCAGAAAAAGTTCAAAATTTCTTTGCATTTACTTTTAGAATATGTCTAACTGAGGAGTTATAGACATCCAAGTACTATGATCAAAAGTTAGCGGTATTAATTTTTCCTTCTGTATAGTTATCTTACCAATTTAATACTCAGATAGGCTTATTCCTGTTTACATTCAGTTCTAAGGTCTTTTCCCACATGTTCGATGAGTTAGCTTTATTTTTGTATGGTAAAATGTTTACAGGGGTCAAAAAAATCAAAACTATGCAAACAGTATACTTAGAGACATTTCTGACTCTTTGTTAGCTTTTCTTCCTTATTTTAATACATTCCCTTCAGATAACCAAATTCACTCACTTTTGATTCATCTTTCTTATGCTTCTTTTGCTAAAATGGGTATATATTCCTATTTCACCCTCTTACAAAATATAGCATACTATCTGTGTCTTCTATTTAAAAATACCATAGAAATCATTTCAATTTACAGAGTTATTTCTCATTTTTATAGCTGCATATTATGACATTGAATGGATATACTGAGCACCGAAGAATTGATGCTTTTGAACTGTGGTGTCTCTTGAGAGTCCATTGGACTGCAAGGAGATCCAACCAGTCCATTTGAAAGGAAATCCGTCCTGAATATTCATTGGAAGGACTGATGTTGAAGCTGAAACTCCAATACTTTGGCCACCTGATGTGAAGAATTAACTCGTTTGAAAAGACCCTGATGCTGGAAAAGATTGAAGGCGGGAGGAGAAGAGGATGACAGAGGATGAAATGCTTGGATGGCATCACTGACTCAGTGGACATGAGTTTAAGTAAACTCTGGGAGTTGGTGATGGACAGGGAGGCCTGATGTGATGCAATCTATGGGGTTGTGGAGTCGGACACAACTGAGTGACTGAACTGAACTGTGTGAATATACAATGACTTATTCTACCAATCTGCTCTGCATATATGCATGTAGATTGTTCTTAATATTTTGTTACTGTGAATAATATTACAGTGAATAACTGTGTGCATATTTTGTTTTATATTTTTGAAGATGGAGCTTCAAAGTTAATTAATATAAATAGGATTATTGAGTGAAAGGAGAAGGAAATGGCAACCCACTCCAGTGTTCTTGCCTGGAGAATCCCGGGGAGGGAGAAGCCTGGTGGGCTGCTGTCTATGGGGTCGCACAGACTCCTGATAGTGCAGCAATACCACACTGTTTTAATTTTAGAGTAAGCCTCAGTGTTTTAATTGGTAAGCTAAATCCCCTCATGTACTGTAATACTATTAACTAAGGAGTTATTTCTGCCATATTATTTCATATTTTTCATTTACTCTACATTCCCTTTGTTTTTTATTTTGTCTCATTTTCATTGCATAGATAAATCGTCTTATGCTATTTAAAGTTTTCTTTTCTATATTTATTATTATTGTGGTTGTCTTTAAACCTATTCATACATTTATTTGCTTGACAGTGTCTAAAATCTTAGTTTTAAGAGTTATAAATATGTTTTTCTTTTTAAAATCTTTTGTTTGATTCCTACTTTTTCAGACAACAACAAGCTTTATGAAAGTATTTGATCATTTTCCATCGAATTTCTCTTGCAGCACTTTCCTGGATTTATTTCTCTTTATATTTGAGTGCTCTTGCAAGAGTTATCAGAATGGGATTTTGTATTACAAACCCCGTATCTCTAGAAATATCTTGATAACACTTGCAATAAATGACGACTTGTCTAAATGTAAAATTCTAGCCTCAGTGTTCTTTTCCTTTAATACTTTAAAAATATTTCTTTGTTTTCTTTTACCCAGTGGACTGTTAAGAAGTCTGATTAAATCAGTCTTTACCTCTTTAAATAATTTGTTTTTCTTTTGGAAGCTTTTAGAAGTTTTCTGCATCTTTGATTTCCGAATTTCACAAAAATATATCTAGATGTGCGTTTTTCTTTATTATTCTACTTGGCACTCTATAAATCTTTTCAGTCTCAAGTTTTTCATCTTTTGTTTAAATTTCTTCAAATATTTCTTTCCTTCTGTTTTTTCCTTTCTTGCTTGGAATTCATCATTTGAATATAAATATCTCTGTTAACTTACAACATTCTTAGTCTTTCTTTAAAAATTTCTATCTTCTTTTGATGACTTCTAGAAGAATTCCTCAACATGAGTTTCTGGTTTGTATATTCTGTCTTCAGGGTTATCCTTCCAGCAATTCATCTCTTTTATTTATTTCAATTATTATTCTAATACAAGATTTTTATTTATTTGCATGACTTATTTCATATTCAGGAGAAGGCAATGGCACCCCACTCCAGTACTCTTGCCTGGAAGATCCCATGAACGGAGGAGCCTGGTGGGCTGCAGTCAATGGGGTCGCTAAGAGTCGGACACGACTGAGCGACTTCACTTTCACTTTTCACTTTCATGCTTTGGAGAAGGCAATGGCAACCCACTCCAGTGTTCTTGCCTGGAAAATCCCAGGGACGGGGGAGCCTGGTGGGCTGCCGTCTATGGGGTTGCACAGAGTCGGACACGACTGAAGCGACTTAGCAGCAGCAGCAGCATTTCATATTCAGTGCATTTGTTGAGAATATTTATTATGCTTATTTAAAAATCTGTCCCAGTTATCTTGCTTCATGGGATGCATGGTGTTCAGTTTGTTCTCTTTCTTTTAAAGTGGTTTCATTTCTCATGGTCAAATGATTTTGGCCTGTAAAGATATTCCCTTGGGAATACAGTGACTCTGTCTCTAAAGTGTCGTGGGGGGAGGTTCTAAAATCCTAATTGGTGAGTTAGGTGAATCCTCTTGATGAATTTAAAGGAGAGGGTGAGGATGAGCTCCAAGGCAGAGAACCTTTGGTTCTGCAGAAACTCTCTTGATTTGTCCCAGGAACCTGCTGCCCTTTGCCAATTTAGGGTCCCTTTTAGACCCTGTTCCTTTACTGTGTACTCCTCTCTGTCTGGCATTCTCCTTTGAAAGAAGTGGAACTTGAGAGGCAGCCAGATCCTTAGTAGATAAACCAACCTTGACTGCTGGGGGCTAGGGAAGAGTGCTGGCCGGATGAGCAGACTCCCGAGGGCAACCGGAAGCACACTTCTGGCCCCGGCAGCTCTCGTCTCAGCAGGGCTCCAGGATTTCTCGAATACTCTTGGGATTCTAGAGGTCTGCTTGTGGTGCTGCTTGCTCTGCGTGGACAATGGTCTTCTCATGGTAGCTGTGTGTGTGTTTGGGTGTGGGTTGGGGGAGAGAGGGCAGTACAAGAGCAGAGCTTCAGAGCCAGCCCAGTCTCCCACTGGGGCTTCTCCCCCGCTATTCCCCCTCACCCACCCCACCCCCATCCCCTTGCAAGAACACAGCTATTCTCAGGTTTCAGGAGCTTTCTCTCTCCCCAGGGGTTCTCATCGGGCCCTTTGGAGCCTCACACTGCTGTCCACCTGTAGCGTCGATAATCCAGTTCTGGGATTTTGATTGGAAAGCACCTGCAGCCTTTTGATCAAACCTTGAGACTCTGCTGTTCCCTCTAGGCAGCTCTGGGTTTCTTCACCAGGGTACAAGGAGGTCCTATGGCATCCCCACAATCCAGCAGTCGATAAATCAAAGACCCAAGGGCTTGACCTCAGGCTTACTGATATAGTCAGCACCCTTCGCAGTGGCCACTCAGCTGAGGCTTCCAGCCTTCCGAAACCTATTTCCTGAGAGGGTACCACTGCCCTTCTAACGGTCTTGACCACCTCTCATCTATTTGGATGTTTCCATAGTGCTTCCATTACCCTAACTATAGCATTTTGTATAAACTTGTTATGACCTCTTTCCCTTTACATCATAATTATTTGTGTTTCTGTCTCCCTAGCGAGAGTGTGAGCTCCCCTAGGGCAGGTACTGTCTAAAATCTTTCCTTGTACTCCTTGTTGTCTGCCATAGGGCTTGGCATAAAAAAAAAAAAAAGCACTGGGTAAATGTGTGTTGAATCAAATTGAATGATACGAGTTAAAAGGAGATAAGTGCTTGAAAAGAGGTGTTTGGGCGAGAAAGAAAGTTCTTTATCACTGGGGGATATGGGAGGTTTTCTTAAGAAGGTGACATCTGAGGGTTCTAGCTGAGGGAAAGAGAAGAAAGCTCGGGGTGCAAGGAACACCAGGAGGAAAGGCACAAAGACAGGAAAGCGCAGGGTGTTTGTTCCTTTTCTTGAGCTTCTTTGTGAATCCTTTGTGCAGTGCCTTAGACATAAGCGGTGCTGAGAATAAACTGCATGGAGTGGAATTAAATCTCTGTCCCTTCTTGCCCCGCTAGGAGGGTGAGCCATGAGCTGGAGATGCCCGTTGGTCATAGAGGACTTTGGGTCAGAAGGAAAAGAACTTTTCTTTGGTGCAAACACATCTGAGTGTCTAGTGTTTCATATCCTGCATCAATCAAGGTCCTGCAGAAACTAAATGGCACACGCAGACAATGTGACGGAAGGAGAGTTTAAAGGAAGAGTTAGAGCCGAGTGAAACCAGCAGGGGGGTGGTCAGTTACCTCGGGGCCAGTGAAGACCGTGCTGAGGCCTGAAGGCCAAAGGGAGGACGATGTGCCGAGTGTGAAGGGCCATCCAGCAGCAGCTTGGCTCCTCTGCTGCCCATCCCGGTGTGTACATGTGTACGTGTCAGGAGGCGCAGGCCCTCTGACCACCTTCTCCTCCTGCCCTTTGAGTCCTCCACCAGTGCCTCCCATTGGCCAAACCCATCTGGAAGCCTCCAGGGACACAGAGCAGGTGGGGAAGGTGAGGGCAGGTCTCCAGATGGGGACTCTCTAGTTTGTCTTGCTTAATTCTCACAACGACCCCACTTGATTATTCAGTCATTAAGTTGTGTCCAACTCTTTGTGACCTCATGGACTACAGCATGTCAGACGTCCCTGTTCTTCACTGTCTTCCAGAGTCTGCTCAAATTGATGTCCACTGAGTCAGTGAAGCCACCCAACCATCTCATCCTCTGTCGCCTCATTCTCCTCGCGCCTTCAGTCGTTCCCAGCATCAGGGTTTTTCCGGTGAGTCAGCGCTCCACATCAGCTGGCCAAAGCATTGGAGCTTCAGCTTCAGCATCAGTTCTTTCATGAGTACTCAGGGTTGATGTCCTCTAGGATTGACAGGTTTGATCTCCTTGCTGTCCGAGGGACTCTCAAGAGTCTTCTGCAGCACCATAGTTTGAAAGCATCAGTTTTTCAGTGCTCAGCCTTCTTTATGGTCCAACTCTCACATCTGTACATGACCACTGGAAAAAGCAGAGCTTTGACTAGATGGGCCTTTGTCTACATTTGTCATAGCTTTTCTTCCAAGAAGCAGGAGTCTTTTAATTTCATGGCTGCAGTCACCATCTGCAGTGATTTTGGAGCAAAGAAAATAAAGTCTGTCACTGTTTCCATTGTTTCCCCTACTATTTGGCATGAAGTGATGGGACTGGATGCCACGATCTTAGTTTTTTCAGTGTTTTTAAGCCAGTTTTTTCACTCACCTCTTTCACCTTCATCAAGAGACTCTTTAGCTTCTCTTCACTCCTGCCATTAGGGAGGTATCATCTGCATATCTGAGCTTACTGATATTTCTCCCAGCAGTCTTGAGTCCAGCTTGTGCTTCTTCCAGTCCAGCGTTTCTCATGATGAGCTCTGCACAGAAGTTAAATAAGCAGGGTGACAAGGACTTGATACAGTCCTTTCCCAATTAGGGACCAGTCCATTGTTCCATGTCCAGTTCTAACTGCTGCTTCTTGACCTGCATACAGGTTTCTCAGGAGGCAGGTCAGGTGGTCTGGTATGCCCGTCTCTTTCAGAATTTTCCACAGTTTGTTGTGATCCACACATAGTCAAAGACTTTATCATGGTCACTGAAGCAGAAGTAAATGTTTTTCTGGAATCTCCTTGCTTTTTCTATGAGCCAATGGATGTTGGCAATTTGATCTCTAGTTCTTGATCATTGCCTCTTGTACAATGTTACAAACCTGCGTCCAGAGTTCTTCAGGCACCCTATTAGATCTAATCTCTTGAATCTATTTGTCACTTCCACTGTATAATTGTAAGGGATTTGATTTAGGTCATACCTGAATGGTCTAAGTGGTTTTCCCTACTTTCTCCAATTTAAGTCTGAATTTGGCAATAAGGAGTTCATGATCTGAGCCATAGTCAGCTCCTGGTCTTGTTTTTACTGACTGTGTAGAGCTTCTCCATCTTTGGCTACAAAGAATATAATCAATCTGATTTTGGTATTGACCATCTGGTGATGCCCATGTGTAGAACTATCTCTTGTGTTGTTGGAAGAAGGTGTTTGCTATGACCGGTGAGTTTTCTTGGCAAAATTCTGTCAGCCTTTGCCTCACTTCAGTTTGTACTCAAAGGCCAAACTTGCCTGTTATTCCAAGCATCTCTTGACTGCCTACTTTTGCATTCCAATACCCTATGATGAAAAGGACATCTTTTTTTGGTGTTAGTTCTAGAAAGTATTGTAGGTATTTGTGGAGCTGTTCAACTTCAGTTTCTTCAGCATTAATGGTTGGGGATAGTCTTGGATTACTGTGACATTGAATGGTTTGCCTTGGACATGAACCAAGATCATCCCGTTGTTTTTGAGACTGCACCTAAGTACTGCATTTTGGACTCTTTTGTTGACTATGAGGGCTTTTCCATTCCTTCTAAGGGATTCTCGACCACAGTGGTAGATATCACGGTCATCTGATTTCACCCATTCCAGTCCGTTTTAGTTCACAGATTCCTAAGTTGTCAGTGTTCACTCTTACCATCTCCTGTTTGACCACTTCCAATTTACCTTGATTCATGGACTTAACGTTGCAGGTTCCTATGCAATATTGTTCTTTACAGCATCAGACTTTTCTTTCACCATCAGACACATCCACAGCTGAACATCATTTCCTCTTTGGCTCAGCCTCTTTATTCTTTCTGGAGCTATTTCTCTGACATTCCCCAGTACCATACTGGTGACCTGGGGAGCTCATCTGTCATGTCATATCTATTTGCCTTTTCATACTGTTCGTGGGGTTCTTGAGGCAAGAATACGGAAGTGGTTTGCCATTCCCTTCTCCAGTGAACCACATTTTGTCCGAACTCTCAAACATGACCTGTGTATCTTGGATGGCCCTGCCCAGCGTGACTCATAGTTCCACTGAGTTACACAAGATTGTGATCCACATGATCATTCTGGTTAGTTTTCTGTGATGGTGTTTTTTTGTTCTGGAGGCCATTGGATTGAAGTTCTTGCTTCTTCTCTCTTCCCTCTGATGGATGAAGATAAGAGGCTTGTGCAAACCCCACTGAGATGGTTTTAACTATTAACATCTGTGTATTATTGTTGAGGAAAACAAAGTCTGAGAGGTTGACTTTTCCAGGATCAGAAAGCCGCTACAAGAAAGTCTTGGGTCTCTACTGTCCATAGGAGCAATTGTGTGTGGATGAGAGAGTGGGCGAGTGCATGGGTAGGTGCTGGGCACAGGGATCCTGTGGCAGCATTGAGCCCTCATAGACCACCCTGAAAGGGAACCCTTGAAAGTTCCAGGAAGCATTATGGATCTGTGGTTGACATTATAATTCAGGAGCTAGATCTTGGGGCATGGAAGCAGGAGGAACACCTGGGCCCCAGGCCTAGGGAAAGTGGATATGGTGATGGGCACAGTGAGCTAGAGAGGGATTCTCAAACTCTGTGGTCTCAGGAGTCTTCACACTCTTTTAACAATTATTGAGAATGCCAAAGATCATTTGTTTGTGTGAGTTGTATTTCTAATACAGTAGTTCCCATATTAGACACTAAAACAGAAATTTAAAATTCTTATTTTCAATTTATTTAAAAATAACAGCAAAAAATAAAGATAATGATAGTGGAGTTATTCCCTGTTACCCTGGAGAAGGAAAAGGCAGCCCACTCCAGTATTTCTGCCTGAGAAATCCATGGACAGGGGAAACTGGCAGGCTACAGTCCATGGGGTCGCAAAGAGTTGGACACAACTTAGCAACGAAACCACTACTACCACCATTCCATGTTAATATAAATAACACATTTTTATGAAAAATATTTTTCAAAACAAAAATATTGTGAGAAAAGTGGCATTGTTTTCCATTAAAAAATATTTTTCATGTCTGACTGGATCCCGTCTGCTTCTGCATCAGTCTTTTAGGATTTGCTGTTTTGGTTGAAAAATGTGGAGAAAATCTGGCCTCATCCAAATAGGTAGATAGAAAAGGTAGGAGTTTTTCATAGTTTCTTTAGATAATTGTGGCGATTCACCTTTGATCCTAAACTAAAACTCCAAACATGACAGTTTCTTAAAGGTTATTTGCAGTTGAGAGTTTGAAACCGTATCAGGAAATATTTCATACGCTATTGCATGTGTTGCATGAAAACACGAGGGTGATTCTTCTACTAGCAACAGGCCTTTTATCGAGGCACGCCTGGACATTTGGAAAACATTATTTCACTGAGTCTTGTAGATTTGCAAATGTTGACATGCCACATTATACAAGATTAAAAAAATTTTGTTATTATTATCAACTGACCTCATCTGGAAAGATTTTAAGTGTTGGGAAGCTATCAGTTTACGAAATTTTCCAAACTTTCTACATGAAAGTCCAGTTTTACCATTGGCCACATATCTGTCAAATGTTTTCCTTAAAGTGACAGGTTCACTTTGCTCCTTTTCGAGAAAATTCTAACCAAAAACATGAGTCTAAACTACCACAGCTTGTCAACTGTTCTTTCAAATAAAAATGGTGTTTTGTGAAAGGAGTAACTCCTTCAGTTAACAGCCCAGTCACGTGAGTGCTTTTTCACTTGGGACAAAGACTAGGTTTCAGTGTCTGAAAAAGTGCTCTACGTGTACTTCTCATTTACTCACCTGGAACCTTAAAAGATGTGACTTAGGGTTGAGATTTAATAAAATTAACAATTTCTCCTGCTCCATGAAGAGCATTCATGAAACTGTGGATACGAGATGAGGAGAACATGAAATGACTGTTAGCTGAGCTTGGCGTCGTTACTGAGGTTCATGTGGGTGTCAGCTGTTCACCCGCAGCTGCTTTTGCACCATTGTGCTAATGTCAACACAGTGAAAGAGATAAATAACGTCTTAATATCATTAAAAAAATAGTTTGACTCTTCTGACCCCTGAAAGTGTCTCGGGAATCCCAGGACTCCGTGGACCACACTTTGAGAAGTGCTGAGCTGGGCACTGGGGCGTAGGCGGTACTCAGAATGGGAAAGGCATGGCCCCCTCTGTGGCAGGAGCAGCTTCAGCCCCTTCCACATGCCCTTCCACACGCCTGGGCCACCCACACAGATTGCCGCAGCCAAGGGTTGGGGATGAATATGCCTGGGGCGAGGCCACTCCAATCTGAAGCTTAAGTCACTTTTCCTGCTTACACAATGCAACCTTCAGAGAGTGGGGGCTGAAAGTGAAGCAGAGATTGCGTAGGCAGCAGCTGCTAACACAGGAAGACCCAGCAGGCCCACGGGCGGGCTCTCCTTTTAGAACACACTCGAGGAGACAGCTGGTTAGAGGTGCTGAGATGGCTCTGGGCTCTGGTGCTGGTCCTTACCCACTCAGCTCCTTTGCCCCACAACCTCTTGGAGCCTTTTCAACTCAGTTTTTCCTCCTTGCATAGAAGGAGAGAGTGTCCAAACGGAGTAGGGGAAAAAAAACCCTCCCAATCTAGGCTCACAGATCTGAAGAGGAGTCAGGAATTTGAGGATTGGGATTTAGTTCTATTTTAACTTAAAATCTTACGTATGTCTTACTTGTATATTAAGCAAAATCCTCGTATGTGCAGCCCTAACTGATTCTTAAGTCTGATGACTCACAGTTGCCACTTCCAAACCTATGTTTGGTCCATGCCTTTCTGCCTCCCACTGGAAACCCCCAACGCCCTCCTCTTCCACCCCCATGTCAATCCACTTCCCTCCCCTGCTTTAAACTGGGCTTGAGATTCACCTCCTTCTGTGGAAATGTCCCTGGGATTCCATTCTCATTCCCTCAGGGCTAAGAGCCCTGGAGCCCCACTGTGTGCCAGGCACAGTGCCAAGGGTCTTGCTGTCTCTAACTCTTCTTACAGGAGTTACTCTCTTCTCCCTTATCTCTCTTCTGGTTCTAACATCTCATCTATCAGCACGTCCTGTGAACTTTACCTCTAGCACATAACTGGAGTCCATTCTCCTCTCCTGACCTCCACAGCACCGCCCAATCCAAGGCTCTGTCCTCTCCTGGCCGTGTGGCGGCACAGCTTCTTCCTGGTCTCCATCCCAGACCCCGTCCCACCAGAACGTAGCTCCTTGAGGGCAGACTCTGTGCACCACGTTCAACACTGTCTCCAGCATCAAGCACAATACCTGACTAGGACTATCTGTTCAAGATTTACTTCTGAACAAACAGATGTAAGAGTGAATACATAGTAGCCATTTACTAAGGAAGAGATGGAGGCTTTTAAAAGGACCGTGCCCGTGATCTCACGATCGCACCAAGAGGAGAGATGCCAGCCCCGTGTCTGGGTCCCTAAGATATGTATGCTCTCTTTTCTCCCACTGGCCTTGCTATAAATTCATTTCACACTTGGGTCAGATATGCACGACTCTTTTTATCAACATTTCGTTTTTGATGAGTTTAAATTGATTGTAAAGTCCTTGGGGGAAGGGAAGGATGGCAAACAGTCTCCGAAGTCCCCGTACCTGGGAATTGCTCCTGCTTTGGGCTGGGAGGCTCGGGTTCCTCAATAGGATCCATCAATGTCAGTTTTTGCAGTTCTTTAGCAAGTAATTCCACCGCACGGAAGCTAGTTTCCTGATCGGCATCTTGAGGACCAAATTGCTTCTATGACTTAGTGAAGCCACAGGAAAGCAGTGGGCCACGGTTGGGCCGGGGTGGTGGCAAAGCAGTGGGGGAGGAGTGAGTGGGCTCGAGATTCGCATTGGAGGGGGCATGGGTGAGGCCCTGGCAGCTCGAGGCAGGGGGTCGCCTTTCTCGAGGGGGCTCTGGACTGAACTGCAGTGCCCCTGCCGTCAGCCGCCCTCCTCCCCACGCAGGCAGGCTGTGCCCTCGTCCCCGAGGACAGCAGTGCCCCTGATCCTGCCTTTCTCCTGCCAGGAAATCCTGAGGTCACCTTCATCTACCTGTCTGTTCTTCTGTTCAATCTCTTCCCAAAGGCAGTGGCCTCCTCCTGGGTGAGGCTCTGCTTCCCCTCATTTTCTAGTTCTGACTGTACCTCTGACCATCCTCACCTCTGAACAACCCTTTCCAGCCCCACCACTCTCTGCTCAGGCCTCCCGAGTCTCCCCGATGCCTGTGGATGTCCGAGCCTCCCCCCAGCGTGGCCTCAGGCCCCGTGTCCGAGTGCCCTAGCTGGTCCAGGGGCCTCTTTTCTCCTTAGGCCCCTACCCTTCAGCAGGACTCACTTCCCACTTCCTTCTCCACAAAGGCTTTGTTGTCCTTGGAAACCTTAGAGTCTTTGCTCTGGAATCCAGAGCCCTGAATGACCTCTGATCCAATCTGTCACTCAGGTATCCCTTCTAGAATCATCTCTGTTACAACGGTTTCCTCTGGATTGAAATGGTCTCCACAGGCGCCCTGTGGAGGGAGGCACCAGCTCCCTCTGTGCATTTTGTCTGGTGTTTTGCCGACCTTCACACCCTAACCCCCTGCTATTTGTTTTGTTTTAAACTGTGGTAAAAAACCATAACATAAACTTCACCATCATAGCCATCTCTCAGTTTACAGTTGAGCAGCATTAATCCTTTCCCATCTTTGCATGAAATTTTCTCTTGGTATCTCTAATTTTCTTGAAGAGATCTCTAGTCTTTCCCATTCTATTGTTTTCCTCTATTTCTTTGCATTGATCTCTGAAGAAGGCTTTCTTATCTCTTCTTGCTAGTCTTTGGAACTCTGCATTCAGATGCTTACATCTTACCTTTTCTCCTTTGCTTTTCGCCTCTCTTCTTTTCACAGCTATTTGTAAGGCCTCTCCAGACAGCCATGTTGTTTTTTTGCATTTCTTTTCCATGGGGATGGTCTTGATCCCTGTCTCCCGTACAATGTCACGAACCTCATTCCATAGTTTATCAGGCACTCTATCTATCAGATCTAGGCCCTTAAATCTATTTCTCACTTCCACTGTATAATCATAAGAGATTTGATTTAGGTCATACCTGAATGGTCTAGTGGTTTTCCTACTTTCTTCAATTTGGGTCTGAATTTGGTAATAAGGAGCTCATGATCGGAACCACAGTCAGCTCCTGGTCTTGTTTTTGTTGACTGTATAGAGCTTCTCCATCTTTGGCTGCACAGAATATAATCAATCTGATTTCGGTGTTGACCATCTGGTTATGTCCATGTGTAGAGTCTTCTCTTGTGTTGTTGGAAGAGGGTGTTTGCTATGACCAGTGCATTTTCTTGGCAGAACTCTATTAGTCTTTTCCTGCTTCATTCTGCATTCCAAGGCCAAATTTGCCTGTTATTCCAGGTGTTTCTTGACTTCCTACTTTAGCATTCTAGTCTCCTATAATGAAAAGGACATCTTTTTGGGTGTTAGTTCTAAAACATCTTGTAGGTCTTCATAGAACCGTTCAACTTCAGCTTCTTCAGCGTTACTGGTTGGGGCATAGACTTGAATTACTGTAATATTGAATGGTTTGCCTTGGAGACGAACAGAGATCATTCTGTCGTTTTTGAGACTGCATCCAAGTACTGCACTTCAGACTCTTTTGTTGACCATGATGGCTACTCCATTTCTTCTGAGGGATTCCTGCCCACAGTAGTCGATATAATGGTCATCTGAGTTAAATTCACCCATTCCAGTCCATTTTAGTTCGCTGATTCCTAGAATGTCGACGTTCACTCTTGCCATCTCTTGTTTGACCACTTCCAATTTGCCTTGATTCATGGACCTGACATTCCAGGTTCCTATGCAATATTGCTCTTTACAGCATCGGACCTTGCTTGTGTCACCAGTCACATGCACAACTGGGTATTGTTTTTGCCTTGGCTCCATCCCTTCATTCTTTCTGGAGTTATTTCTCCACTGATCTCTAGTAGCATATTGGGCACCTAATGACCTGGGGAGTTCCTCCTTTGGTATCCTATCAGTTTGCCTTTTCATACTGTTCATGGGGTTCTCAAGGCAAGAATACTGAAGTGGCTTGCCATTCCCTTCTGCAGTGGATGATGCTCTGTCAGCCCTCTCCACCATGACCCGCCTGTCTTGGGTTCCCCCTCAGGCATGCTTGTTTTCATTGAGTTAAACAAGGCTGTGGTCCTAGTGTGATTAGATTGACTAGTTTTCTGTGAGTATGGTTTCAGTGTGTCTGCCCTCTGATGCTTTCTTGCAACACCTACCATCTTACTTGGGTTTCTCTTACCTTGGGCATGGGGTATCTCTTCACGGCTGCTCTAGCAAAGCACAGCCACTACTCCTTACCTTGGACGAGGGGTATCTCCTTACCACCGCTGTTCCTGACCTTCAATGTGGGAAAGACTAGAGATCTCTTCAAGAAAATTAGAGATACCAAGGGAACATTTCATTCAAAGATGGGCTCAATAAAGGACAGAAATGGTATGGACCTAACAGAAGCAGAAGATATTAAGAAGAGGTGGCAAGAATACATGGAGGAACTGTACAAAAACGATCTTCACAACCCAGATAATCATGATGATGTGATCACTCATCTAGAGCCAGACATCTTGGAATGTGAAGTCAAGTGGGCTTTAGAAAGCATCACTATGAACAAAGCTAGTGGAGGTGACGGAATTCCAGTGGAGCTGTTTCAAATCCTGAAAGATGATGCTGTTGAAGTTCTGCACTCAATATGCCAGCAAATTTGGAAAACTCAGCAGTGGCCACAGGATTGGAAAAGGTCAGTTTTCATTTCAGTTCCAAAGAAAGGCAATGCCAAAGAATGCTCAAACTACTGCACACTTGCATTCATCTCACATGCTAGTAAAGTAATGCTCAAAATTCTCCAAGCCAGGCTTCAGCAATACGTGAACCATGAACTCCCTGATGTTCAAGCTGGTTTTAGAAAAGGCAGAGGAACCAGAGATCAAATTGCCAACATCCGCTGGATCATAGAAAAAGCAAGAGAGTTCCAGAAAAACATCTATTTCTGCTTTATTGACTATGCCAAAGCCTTTGACCTGTGTGGATCACAATGAACTTTGGAAAATTCTGAGAGATGGGAATACCAGACCATCTGACCTGCCTCTTGAGAAATCTGTATGCAGGTCAGGAAGCAACAGTTAGAACTGGACATGGAACAACTGACTGGTTCCAAATAGGAAAAGGAGTACATCAAGGCTGTATATTGTCACCCTGCCTATTTAACTTCTATGCAGAGTACATCATGAGAAACGCTGGACTGGAAGAAACGCAAGCTGGAATCAAGATTGCTGGGAGAAATATCAATAACCTCAGATATGCAGATGACACCACCCTTATGGCAGAAAGTGAAGAGGAGCTAAAAAGCCTCTTGATGAAAGTGAAAGAGGAGAGTGAAAAAGTTGGCTTAAAGCTCCACATTCAGAAAACGAAGATCATGGCATCCGGTCCCATCACTTCATGGGAAATAGATGGGGAAACAGTGGAAACAGTGTCAGACTTTATTTTTTGGGGCTCCAAAATCACTGCAGATGGTGACTGCAGCCATGAAATTAAAAGACACTTACTCCTTGGAAGAAAAGTTATGACCAACCTAGATAGTATATTCAAAAGCAGACACATTACTTTGCTGACTAAGGTCCGTCTATTCAAGGCTATGGTTTTTCCTGTGGTCATGTATGGATGTGAGAGTTGGACTGTGAAGAAGGCTGAGCGCCGAAGAATTGATGCTTTTGAACTGTGGTGTTGGAGAAGACTCTTGCGAGTCCCTTGGACTGCAAGGAGATCCAACCAGTCCATTCTGAAGGAAACCAGTCCTGAATATTCATTGGAAGGACTGAGGCTGAAGCTGAAACTCCAATACTTTGGCCACTTCATGCGAAGAGTTGACTCATTAGAAAAGACTCTGATGCTGGGAGGGATTGGGGGCAGGAGGAGAAGGGGACGACCGAGGATGAGATGGCTGGATGGCATCATGGACTCGATGGATGTGAGTCTGAGTGAACTCCGAAAGATGGTGATGAACAGGGAGGCCTGGCGTGCTGCGATTCATGGGGTCGCAAAGGGTCGGACACGACTGAGCAACTGAACGGAACTGAACTGAATTGCTGTACAGCCATCACCACTATCCATCTCCAGAAGCTTTCTATCTTCTCCTGCTAAAACTCCACACTCAGTAACCATGGATTCCCCTGCTTCTCCAGCCCCTGACGACCCTCAGTTTGCTTTCTGTGTCTATGAATTTGACTTCTCTAGGTCACTCATATAGGAATCACACAGTGTGCTTTTGGGAATGGCTTATTTCACTCCACCTAATGTCCTCGAGGCTTATCTGTGTTGTGCGACAGAAGTGTCTTCCTTTTCAAGGCGGAATAGTATTCCATTGCATAGATGTTCTCCGTGACTTTTATCCACTCATCTGTGAACATATTCAACTGTGACACTTGGGTGGCTTTAACCTTTAGGCGATTGTGAATGGGTCGCCTGAATTAGGCATCAGACAGAGAGCTTAGATAGCAGCTTTGTTAACTTTCTAACTTGGGTAAGATGCCTAACCTCTGGGAGTCTGGGATTTCTTGTATGTGAGACGCAGGGATCTTCCGTGTCTGCAGTGATTTTTATAGGCAGTGAATGGTGTAAGGGATGTGAGGCGATTGTGAGAGAACCTGATGACTAGTGAGTGCTTAGAACAGGTGAGGAAGACACCCCCACCTGGCAGGTATCACGTACCAGACAGAGCTCTGTAGCTACTTCTTTTCTTGTGTGCTTTTTTTTTTTAAGTCCCAGTAGTTTTATCTCCATCACTGAGCCTAGAATCTCAGGGGGCAGGAACCTGAACATAATATATAGCCACTGACTTTTTGCTGATTGTTTGCCTTGGAAATGGTTGTGTGTGGCTGGGTGACATAAAAGCATGAATATGAGCGTGTGTCCCTGCCTGGGCTCCCTGGGGAGCACCAGAGAGGGTGTGAGGAGGCCTGCTTGGTGGGCAAGGTTGGCATGGGAAACAATGCCCGTGCAGGCAATGTGTGCACCTGTGGGCCTGGGGGGCACAGGTGCATGCCCACGTGTGGCACTGCCCACCTCTCCGTCCACGCCACCCTCTCGGTGGAGAGGCGGTGTGTGAGCCCGGCAGTGGGGCCAGAGCCGGACAGCTGCTGAAGAGTGGACACGACTGTTCTGTCCAGATGCAATGACTTTGTTCTGGCAGATTCTTTGTTCTGTCCAATGATCCTCCAACCACCTCCCCCCCGACCCCCATCCATGCCAGAAGCCCTGCCCATCCCCGATGCTCAACAGAAGGACTGTCGCCACTTGGCTTTTGCACACCCTGGCCTGGTGACAAGGCGCTCGCCTCCCCAGCGCCCCCCCTCGCTCGCCCGGCCACTGCGCGTTGGCAGGTGTGAAATATTAATTGCCTCGCTGGGGACTGGGCTCTCTCTGTCTGTCGCGTCTGACCAGAATATCATTCTCTCCTGCAAACATAATTACGGGGAGGGGGAGGGGCTGCCGGGGGAGGGGGAGGGGGCGGAGAGGGGATGCAGGCTTCTTTTTTTCCCCTTAATCGCCTCTCGCCTGTCTGTTAATTAGGAGCCGTGCTTCGCGACACGCTGAGATATTTTGGTTAATTATGAAAGAGAAAAGGACAAATTTGTCACGTCTTTTGTTTTCGTTCCCCCCGTCTGGTGGTGACAGCGGCGTGAAGGCTGACGGACTGCTCGGGGAGACGGGCGCCAGATGCTGCGCCGCCTCCGGAAGCGGGAGGGCCCTGGCGCCGCGGGGGGCCGGGGGCGACCCGGGCTCGAGGCCTGGCTCGGTGGCATCCTCGGGCGGCAAGGGGACAGGTGCGCCTTCTGGGATGTGAACGCGGCCGAGCAGACGCCGGAAGCCAGTGTTTCCGCAGGAGCCCGGTCCTCCCGGGGGTGGGGAACGGGACTCTCACTCCTGAGCCGTCGGGTCTGGGCTGTTGGCTTTAGGTGAATACCCACCTGGACCAAGGCTGAACTTGCCCTCGGCAACCAGAGCAGACAGAAGGCTTGCTGCGCCTCCCAGGGTCTGAGGCAGTGTGTCTGGCGGGGAGGGTTGGAGGGTGGGGGGCTCAACTGTGAGTCAGTCGCTCCGTGCCCTCTGACTCTTTGCCAGGCTCTGTACTGGACTGTAGCTTCCAGGCTCCTCTGTCCCTGGGGTTTTTCCAGCAAGAATACTGGAGTGGGTTGCCATTTCCTCCTCCAGGGAATGTATCCCACCCAGGGATGGATCCCCTGGGCAGGATCTTTACCTTCCGAGCCACAGGGAAACCCCGGGGGTGTGCAAGCTATGTGTGAAAGTCGCTCGGTCGTGTCCGAGTGTCTGCGACCTCATGGACTATACTGTGCATAGAATTCTCCAGGCCAGAGTACTGGAGTGGGTAGTCTTTCCCTTCTCCGGGGGATCTTCCCAACCCAGGGATCGAACCTAAGTCTCTCGCATTGCAGGCGGATTCTTTACCTTCCGAGCCTCAAGGGAAGCCCAGGGGTGTGCAAAGTGCAGCATAACTCTGGATGTGGAGGGGAGCGCTGGCCCTGTCTGCCAAAGTTCAGCGGGCGAAGCCCTATTTCAGGTCTCAGCTTGGGCATTACTCCGTAGGCCAGGGGAGGAGCGCCACCTATGGAGTCTTGGCTCCAGGAACTCTTCCATGTGATGCTTGATTCTGTGTCAGCTCAGCGAGGTTATGGAGGCCAGCTGTTTGCTCAAACGCCCGTCTAGATGTTGCTACAAAGATGTATTTCAGATGTTCTCAACATGAACGATCAGTAGACTTTGAGTGAAGTGGATTGCCCACCTTAGTGTGTGTGCGTGTGTGTGTGTGTGTGCGTGCGTGCGCTCATCCAGTCCGCTGAAGGCCTGTTTTCTAAATAAAATCAAATTGACCTCAAGACTAAAACACGGAAGTCCCCCTCCAGTTTCTTGCCTTCTAGCTGTCCTACAAACTTCAGACTCAAGACTATCAACTTTTACCTGAATTTCAGGCCTGCCAGCTTTCTTTACAGATTTCAAACTTGCCAGCCCCCACAATGCCTTAAAATAAATCTCTCTTTCCATATATATATACATGCGCTTAGTCGCTAAGTCATGCCTGACTCCTTGTGACCCTTTGGACTGTAGCCTGCCAGGCTCCTCTGTCCATGGGGTTTTTCAGGCAAGAATACTGGAGTGGGCTGCCATTTCCTTCTCCAGGGGATCTTCCTGACTCAGGGATCGAACCCCTGTCTGCTGGATTGCAGGCAGCTTCTTTACCCACTGAGTCATTGGGGAGGCCTGTGTGTCTACAGCCTCCTATTGGCTCTGTTTTCTGGTGGACTTCAGCTAATACAAACCCCCGTCACAGCCTGGCCTTGGACTTGCCTGCTCTCCTGTCTGCCTCCCGTGAGGGCGGATACTAAACTTGGCCCCATAGCCTCCCCTGGGTCTGGCGGACGGCTTGCCTGTAATAGGCCTTAATTTGTATTTGTTGCATATTGAATGAGTTCATTTGGGAAACAAGAAAGACCTATATCCCCCAAGCCAATCAAACAACCATTCACGGCAGCCCAGGCAGTTCCTGACTTATAAATGGGTTGAGTTCCAAAAATTCATTTGAGTTAGTTGTCTGAAGCTTTTTCCCACAACAGCAAGGATATCAGTGCTGGCAAGGCTCCCAGGCGGGCTGCCAAAAACCTATTTAACCCAGAGTATAGATTAAGTACTGTGCATTTGCCATGAAAAATAGTAGAAAACAATACTCTTGTAAAGCTAGTGATTAAAAGAGACATATGATAGTATTGACTAAAATAGGTAAACATTTTTTATTTTGAATATTGGAGTCTGAGGAAAAATGATTAGAAAAGGATGAGAATGTAGAGAGAGACATGGAAAAGCCTAAATGGAATTTCAGAGTATTTCCAAGTGTTTTAGAAGTCCATGAGACTGAGTTTTTACTTCGTCTAAATTTCTGTGCAAAACTCAGGGTTGTCCCTCCCCTTCCCCGATTGCTATATAATGAGGCCAGCTTTTATTGGTCTCAATGAAGGTCAGTGGTTTGTTCACAAATTTAACAAAAGAGAGAGTGAAGAAACCCTGGGGCGGGGGAGGCTTTGGCAAGAGTTAGGGCTTCCCTTGCGGCTCAGCTGGTAAAGAATCTGCCTGCAATGTGGGAGACCTGGGTTCAAGAGAAAGAAAGGGAAAAAGCCCAGCATAGAACCGGAAAAGGGTGTGTGCCTACATGGGAAACCAGGTCGCTTATGCTGAAGTTCACTGAGTCTTAAGAGGAGATGAAACAGAAAGAAGGCAGGCTGGAGCATGGCTCCATCAGGGCCCAGGATCTGAAGAGCTGTAAGGATGGGAGAAGGAAATGCAGCCCACTGCAGTGTTCTTGCCTGGAGAATCCCAGGGACGGAGGAGCCTGCCTGGTGGGCTGCCGTCCAGGGGTCGCTAAGAGTCGGACACGACTGAGCCGACTTCACTTTGACTTTTCACTTTCATGCATTGGAGAAGGAAATGGCAACCCACTCCAGTGTTCTTGCCCAGAGAATCCCAGGGACAGGGGAGCCTGGTGGGCTGCCGTCTATGGGGTCTCACAGAGTCGGACACGACTGAAGCGACTTGGCAGCAGCGGCAGCAGCAGGGATGGGGGAGGTGCGCAGTTCCTCATCCCTGTCACCAGGAGGCACTGTTACCCTGTTCTCCAGAGGCTGGCGGTGGGGGTGGGGGGTGGGGGTGTCTCAGCCTAAAGGAGCTGGAGGGAGAAAGTTGGGGAAAACAGGAGGGCGGGAGTGTGGTGGATATTTCCAAGCTGTTACTCCCGCAAAGCCATCTCTGCTTATAAGGATGGAGATGAGTGATGTGGACGAGTGCCCAGAGAGCCAAAGAAGGGACTTTGGCAGTGGGTGGGCCACAGGGAAGGTGAGCTTGGGACTAGCCCTTAAGGCTGGTATGGTGGCACCAGCAGGAAGGCAGGGGTCAGGCAGGCAACGTGAGCAAAACTAGATAAGAGGTTGCTTGGTGTGTTCAGGAGAGGGAAGTAACCCTAAGGTACTGACTTTGTGACACAGAGCAACACAGGTGGGCATGTTAGGGTGGAGAGCTTTGGGGGAGGGAGGGAAAGAGAGCAAGACCATAAGTTCTTTTCTTAGAAGAACCATGGCTTTTGAATTTGAAATAGTTTCCAATTTATAGAAGAGGTGCAAAGAGAGTCCAGAGTTCTGTGTACCCTCTACCCAGCTCCCGCTGCTGCTAACATCATACATAATCATCATCCATTTCTCAACATCAAGACATGAGCATTGAAACAAGACGAACAGGTAAACAGTAGACTTTATGCTAATTCCTCCAGTGTTCCCGCTAATGCCATTTGCTGCTCCAGGAGGCCATTTGGATGCTGCGTTGGAGTCATCCTTCACTCCAATCTGTGGCCGTTTCTCAAACTTCCCCTTACTTTTCATGACCATGGTGGTTATGATAAGCACTAGTTAGGTGTTTTGTAGATTGTCCCCCAATTTGGGTTTGTCTGATATGTTCTTATGATTTGAGTGAGGTTATGATTGCAGCCATGAAATTAAAAGACACTTACTCCTTGGAAGAAAAGTTATGACCAACCTACATAGCATATTGAAGAGCAGAGACATTACTTTGCCGACTAAGGTCCCCTAGTCAAGGCTATGGTTTTTCCTGTGGTCATGTATGGATGTGAGAGTTGGACTGTGAAGAAGGCTGAGCGCCGAAGAATTGATGCTTTTGAACTGTGGTGTTGGAGAAGACTCTTGCGAGTCCCTTGGACTGCAAGGAGATCCAACCAGTCCATTCTGAAGGAGATCAGCCCTGGGATTTCTTTGGAAGGAATGATGCTCAAGCTGAAACTCCAATACTTTGGCCACTTCATGCGAAGAGTTGACTCATTAGAAAAGACTCTGATGCTGGGAGGGATTGAGGGCAGGAGGAGAAGGGAACGACCGAGGATGAGATTGCTGGATGGCATCACTGACTCGATGGACATGCGTCTGAGTGAACTCCGGGAGTTGGTAATGGACAGGGGGCCTGGCGTGCTGCGATTCATGGGGCCGCAAAGAGTCGGACATGACTGAGCGACTGCACTGAACTGAACTGATGGACTTCTGGAGAAGGAAATGGCACTCACTCCAGCATCTTGCTTGGAAAATTCTATGGACAGAGGAGCCTGGCGGGCTACAGTCCATGGGGTCACAAAGAATTGGACACAACTGCAGTGACTTAGCACAAGCACGCATGGGCTTTTAGGAAGAATACCACTCAAGCAGAGTGCCCGTCCCATCCAGTGATATCACAAGGCTCATGGCCTCAACATACAAACCATGGATGTGAGCCCTTCTAGGCGCTCTCTGAACGTGCAGCCTCAGCCTGCTTTTCCAGAACAATCGCGTAGTCCTGCCGACATGTATCTTACTAGAAAAAGCCTCAGTGTTAGTCTTGCAGATGTGCTTGACTCTTTGCGACTCCATGGACTGTAGCTCACCAGGCCCCTCTGTCCACGGAATTCTCCAGGCAAGATGCTGGAGTGGGTTGCCATTCCCTTATCCAGGGATCTTCCCCACCCAGGTTCAAACATTAGTCTTCTGCATTGCAGGCAGATTCTTTATTGTCTGAGCCACCAAGGAGGTTCATCCCCTGGGTAATTCCTCATCAATGCTCCCTACTAAAAGTCACTATTTTCCCCTTCCCATACTCTGTTAGAAGGGACTCACCTAGTACAGACCACAATCAAGGGATGGAATTAAGCTCCACTTTCTGGGGGAGAGTGGAAAAAAATTTGTGGAGATGTGTTAAAACCACCAGGTAATTACTGAGGGGGTGATGCTTTGAAGCTAAGCAGATATCCTGTTTCCGTGAGTTCATCACTGGGTTAGTTGATTTTACCAAAACTACAGCGCAGAGGACACAGAAGGGAGACAGAGGCAGGGTGAAAGATCCAAGGGCCCCTCAGACTGGGGACTGGTGTCTGAGAGTCAGAGGGATTCTTCTTCTGCCTGTGGCCAGTCGCCCAGCTGCATGTTGCCGGAACCAGGGCTACGTGAGTGTTTGGGACCTGGCTGGGGCCTCTGCAGACGCGTCACGGTGGTGACAGAAGCGCGTGGGTGCAGGTGTTGGGGGAGAGAGGTGCTCTTCGCCTGGGCTCCTGGAGATGAATTCTTGGCCATCTTTTGCGGGAAAGGGGTCAAGCACTCAGCTGTGAGAATTCAGTCTGTGTTATCCCCTGACCCTCCCTGCTGGGGGCTCTGAGACTGGCAGAAGTGGAGGAGATGCCTCCAGCTTCTTTGAGGGTCTTACATCTGAGCTGTGGTTGGAGCCCACTCGGCAGCCTCCTCCGCGGGGTTGCAGCCTGGCGCGGCGCTGACCCGCTGGCCGGTGGTCTGTCGTTAAGACCCTCCTCTACCCCTCCTCCTCCCCAGACCTGGGCAGTCGGTCTTCAGCTGGGACTCACTTCAGCTCTGCTGGTGTGTAAGTAGCCATGATGCACCGTCGTAGGAAGTGACGTCCCAGCATCGGGGCCCTCGAGGTCTTGCCCTTTCTCTTTCTCCCTCCACATCCCTTTAAAAGCCGGTGCCCAAACTGGGAGCCTTCTGTTTCTGCAGAGCTGGGGATTGGATCGGGTGGAGGTGTGCTTAGGACCTCCTTCCTGTCCTCGTCTCTGCCACTGTCCAGCCTTTGAGAGACAGGCTGACTTGGCGGGGTGCAAAGGGCATTATCCCAAGATATCTCTGAGCTCTTGGCGTCCTGGCTTGAGTCACAGCTGGTCCTTACCGTGAGTGTGGCAGGTGCCTTAAAGGCACCGTGTGTTGCCCCCTTTCAGCATCTTTGGCCTGTCTTCGATTTACTTGATTCCACTGATCTGAGACCTGGCTCCATCTCATTTCTTCCAAAAACCCTCCCTGGATTTACTTTATGTCAACTAAATTTGACCGTGGCTGATTTAACTCAGCTGTATGCTGTCTGTGTTATTGAATAGTTTCAGAGAACATTCAGGCTCCCCATCAAGAGTAGAAGCCCTTTGAGGGGATCTCCTGCCTCTCTAAGTCTGTGACATTGATGGACATGCTGAAGGGCAGAGGCTGAAGCTTTTTGTCATATATGGTCCCTAGTGACTCAATTCATCCTTCGGCATAATTGAAGATCTGGATCAAACTTCCAACAGTCGAAGGATGTCCTGCCTACGTGTGTGTGTGTGTATTGGGTGGGGAATGTTGCTTCTTATTCTAATCCTGTGGCCAGGTCTCAATATGGCAACTTCTCTATTTCTTAAAAAATTAGAAGGAGGCAGAATTATTCGTTCTCTAAGGGATTCAAAGACTCCTCCCTTCCCTGAGGCCACACCCCCGCTCCCCAATGCCTGCAGAGAGAAAGCTGGGTACCTAGACTAATGATACCCTGGACAGACATCTTCCAGCTGTCAGGAGAGGGGAAGTACACTGGTTCTACCCAGGGCTTTTATTTTTCTCCCTTGCCTCCTTATTTGCATTCAGTAAGGGAGTGACACTTTCTAGAACATAACCTCCCTTTCCCATTCCAGGAATCTAATTGTTATTTCTGTGTTTGTGAAAGATAAAGGATTAGCAAGAATGCTTTGCATCAAGCCGCCATTTGTAAATGCTTTATAATTATTTATGAAATTATCCTGCATTTTTACAGCATGGGAGATAATAACTTAAATTGATGTATTAAACCTGCATAATCATTATTTTAACCATATTAAATGCACCTCTGTAGAATAATCATTTCACAAACACGAAGAAAGCCTGCAGAAGTGGCACCTTAATCTAAGACATTACAGGATTTGTGACACCCAAATCCACGACCCTTTTTCTTGATGACAGATGGAGTTTCTTATCTGGCTACAGTGTTCTTCTTTCTTGAAGTGAAAATGAATTCTTAAATTAAAAAAATATATATTATCGAGGTAATTTTGGCAGTGTGGTGAAGCAATGGGAGGTGAGATAAGGAGCAGAATTTGCAGGGGCCAGAGCAAAATTGGACAAACCTGATCTATCCTGGTCCTGGTCCTCCCCCACGCGCAGGGCACCGGGAGAGTCGTCTGGTCTTCTGCTGGGGCTCTGGGGAGGAGTTGAGAACTGACTGGTGGTGTAGGCTGGTGCATCATTCTCCCGGTAATGCCAGGGCTTTGGGGCTGTTCTGATCAAAGGCAGCCCCAAAGTAGAAGATCCATTTCACACAGCAGGGGATCTCTGTAACGAGGAGGAGAATCGGGGAAAATGTAAAAGGGGTAAGGAGAAAGAGGAGAGAGGAAAAACATAATGCCAGCTTATTATTTTTGTGAAGCCGGCTTATTTTATTTGTTCATGTTTTTTCTACTTCTCCAGATTAGTGGATCCAAGGCATATATGCCAGCCTCCCTAGCCGTGCAGTGGCCCTGTCTCTGCTGGTGGTGCCCTCTGCTGGTCACTGTCAGAATATCAACGCTGTTTAAAGAGCGATCACCATCTCCCAGGCGGCTTAGCGGTAAAGAGCCTGCCTGCCAGTGCAGGAGACGTAAGAGATGAGGGCTTGACCCCTGGGTCAGGAAGGGCCCCTGGAGGAGGGCATGGCAACCCACTCCAGTATTCTTGCCTGGAGAATCCCATGGAGAGACGGGGCTGGTGGGCTGCAGTCCACAGGATCGCCAAGAGACAACTGAAGTGACTTAGCACGCACATCTCTACCGGTAATGAAGCCTTCCCCAGGGTCTAGGCCCTGGGTTACGTACTTTATGAACATAATCTCAGTCAATTCTCACAACAGTCATTAGATGAAAAATCGGAACCTCAGACAGTTTAAATGCAGATCCAGTCTCTTAACTGCTGGACTGCACTGAGTCAGCCGCCAGGCTAGAGAGCTGACCTTGGTCAGGTTGGTCCTGTTATTCAGCCCCAGCCCTAGCGACGAACGCAAATCTATTTGCATCAGAGACCATACTCCAGAGCCTAAATGATTCTATTTGGGAGTGCGCTTTAGTTTCTAACTTAAATCCCTCAATATTTCAAGCGCATGTTTTCCTGGGGTAGAGTGAGCCTTTGAAATACATGCATAATTCATTCAATGATCTAGTGATGGGCCCTGTGCATTTAAATATTGGAAGTCACGCCGTTCTTCTTTGCTCTAACACCTCATACCCAGTCTCCATCAGGAAAATCTATCAGCTTCACCTTCAGAATATGCCCAGGATCCAGCTGCTGGTCACCAGGTCCGCTAATTACCATCTTGGTCTAAGGCACAGTCATTACTGCGCCAGTCTCCTGACTGGTCTTCCGTGGTCTTCCACAGTGGTCAGAGCCAGTCCAGGGGAACATAAACTGGATCATGTCCTTTGTTCATCTCCTCCGGGTACAAGCCAAACGGTCTCATCAAGGTCTGTAGACTCCTACAAAATCTGGCCTCTCTGATCACGGTTGCCCTTTCTCTCTCCTTCCCTTACCCTCTTGTTCACGCTGCTCCAGCCTCAAGGGCCTCCATGGGATTCCTGGAATATGCCAAGCTCTGCCTCTGAACTTTGCACTGACTGATCCTTCTGTCTGGAATGCCCTTCCCTCAGATATCCTCATAACCTACCTCACCTCCTTTAAACTTTTGCTCAGATGCCACTTTCTTAATGAAGCCTACCCCCATCAACTTACTTAAAAGTACATCACTCTGCCCCTCACTGTCAATCTTCCTTCCCTGTTTTATTTTTCTGACCTTACGTTGGTGCTGAAAGTCCAGCATCTTGGAAAACCTTTTAATCCTGGAAAACTGGGATCGATGGTCCCCCGAGTGGCAGGCAGGGAGGCCACTGGAAGGCCCTGCCCTCCCCAGGAGCTCCCGAGACCCTTGCTCCAGCCTGGGAGTCCGGGGCAGGGGACTGTCTTTCCGTTGCCAAAGGATGGAGAATGGCTCCATCTCAGAAAAAGCCTTTTGAGTTATTGAAATTGCTGCTTATTATGAAGAAGAAAGTGAGTTTCTATTTCCCAGTAAGTGGTGCAAGAGTAGAAAAATGATAGTGTAATGATGTTCCAGTGGAACAATTATTTTCCTGAGATGGAACAACATAGAGTGTCACTTTGATTACACTCTGCCTACTTACTCCACCCCCTCCAGCTGGGTTTAGTGGCCAATAAATCTTCTGGGAGCCTCCCTGACCCGGGGCTGCTACCTCCGCAGGGACTCGCTGGCTAGCCAAGTCCCCCTCTGCCCGGCTGAGCCTGCTTCTCCTGACTGCCCCTTGAGATGATTCATCCGGGCTGGAGCCAGGGGCAGAGGTGAAAGGAGATTGAGGCAGGGAGGCAGGGGGCTGATCAGAGACCCAGGGTGTGACCTTGAACCAGAGATGAAGGCCTGCCCTGGGGCTGGCTGGGAGAGGCCGTTGGTGGACGGACGGAAGAGGAGAGGGGAACCAGGAAGAGACTTTAAAGGCAGTTTTGGAAGGGCTGTTTACACAGGGAGGGAAAGAGGAGGGTCACTCAGAAGGTGACGAGGGGTCCGAACCAGCAGAAAACCTTCGGCGGCACTCATTGGTGCTGCCAGCTGAGGCGAAACGTGGGCACTGTTCTTTCGCTCTCTGATTGAATCTCCAGACATACTCAGGTTGTTTGGTCCCTGAGTCCGTCTCAGTCTGCCTGTTGTTCTTGTACAGTCACTCAGTCGTGTCCAACTCTTTGCGACCCCATGGACTGCAGCACGCCAGGCTTCCCTGTCCTTCACTGCCTCTGGGAGTTTGCTCAGATTCATGTCCATGGAGTAGGTGATGCCATCCAACCATCTCATCCTCTGTCATCCTCTTCTCTTCCCGCCTTCAATCTTTCCCAGCATCAGAGTCTTTTCAAATGAGTCGGCTCTTCGCATCACATGGCCAGAGTATTGGAGCTTCAGCTTCAGCATCAGTCCTTCCAGGGAATATTCAGGGTTAGGCTGCCATAATAAAGCACCACAGGCTGAAAGTAAGTGAAAGTGAAAGTTGCTCAGCCATGTCTGACTCTTTGAAATCCCATGGACTATACAGTCCATGGAATTCTCCAGGCCAGAACCTGGGGTGGGGAGCCTTTCCCTTCTCCAGCGGCTCTTGAGTGGCTAAAATAAGAGAGCTTTGTTGCTCACAGTTCTGGAGGCCTAGATCAAGGTGCTGGTCGACAAGGTTTCTGGTGAGACCTCTCTCCTGGCTTCTAGACAAACTTTGAGACGTGTCCTCACGAGGAAGAGAGAGAGAAAGGGCTCTGGTGTCCTTTCCCTTTTCTTATAAAGGCACCAAGTCTCTCAGATTGAAGTCCTGCCTCTGACCTCATTTACTCTCTATCACTTGCTCTTTGCTCATAGGCCCTGTTTCCAAATCCATCAGGCTTTGACCTGTGAATTTGGAAAGGGTAATACAAGCATCCATCCCATCACGTTGCCTAATTAGAATTGATGCTTCCTCCTGGGCCCTGGCTTCACCCCAGAGACGCAGTCTGGGAAAAGCTCACCTCCAGTCAGAGGATTACATCCTGTCCCCAGATATTTAAATCAGTGGTTCTCAAAGTGTGGTCCCTGGACCAGCAGAATCAGCATCACCTCGGAACTAGTCAGAAATGCCTCTTCTCAGGCTGCTACCTCAGCCCCTCGAGTCAGGGACTCCGGGGATCTGTGTTTTAACAAGCCTGCCAGACAATTTCAGTGTAGGACTGAATTTGAAAACAACTGTGAATAAATGGAAGTCTCCCCTGAGAGGGCTTCCCAGGTAGTAGTAAAGAGCCTGCCTGCCGGTGCAGGAGATGTAAGAGACACGGGTTCAATCCCTGGGTAGGGAAGATCCCCTGGAGGAGGGCATGGCAACCCACTCCGGTATTCTTGCCTGGAGAATCCCATGGACAGAGGAGCCTGGTGGGCTATATACGGGGTTGCAAAGAGTCAGACATGACTGAAGCAACTTCACATGCATGCACGCACTCCCCTGAGAACTGTACCTAGAGATTTTCAACCTTTAGAATCAGAGTCACCAGGAGAGTTTATAAAAATAGAGGTGGTCCAGCCCCACCATCTGAGTCTGTGATACAAGGGCCTATGGTGAGGCTGGAGAATGTAGATTTCTAGCAGATTCCCAGGGAGGCTGATGCTGCTGGTCTTGGGGCTTCCGGGAACTCTTCTGGACACTTTGCTGGAAGGTGCTCACCACGGACCAGGTTCCAGGTGTTCTCCGCCCCCTCACCCGGACTGGCTGGCCCTGGCTTCCCACGGTCACGTGCACCTGGACGGCTGCTCCATCCAGTGTGGTCTGGTGTTGGGGTTTGGGTGACTGACACTCTCAGGCCAGAGCTCCACCAAAGGACCTGTCAATTCAGGCTCAGACTGGATGTGGGGCATAGGTTCGCCTCACCGATGTCCACGAGCTTGTCCTTGTCTCTGACCCGGCCTCTTTTGCCACTTCTTTTTCAGGACTAAGTGGGACTTTGGTCAGCATCTGATCAGGGTCCTATTTCATCCCAGCTGGTGGAGCCTGGCCTCAACTGTGCCGTGATTTCCTTCCCTGACACCCAGCTCTCGCACATCGCCGCATCCTTGTTTTAATTTCTGCTCCTGAACCTGGATGCTGGAGCTAGGGGCCTCCTACTAATTGCCAGACGTGACTGATCCTCTCCTCCTGCTTCCTCAGTTTTTTGAATTTGGCCTCCTGGGAGGTGATTCTCAGCCTCTGAGTTGTCCACTTGAGCGTCCTGAGGGCCCAGGCCAACTGCTGCTGTTCCAGCCACAAATCCCCGGGTCCACACCAGTGCTAGCAGCAGCGGCGGCCGTTCTCACAGGGCCGGTCCACCCCTAAGGGAAGTCCTGGCCCCAAGTCCTCCAGGGTCTAGCCTGTCCACCCAGCTGTCCATGTCCTGAACCATGTCCGGGGATGTGATAGGCCCCCGGTGCCATGTGCCAGGACACGGTCCAGCCTGGGAGAAGTGACGCTGGCCCTTGGAGACGCTGCATCGTTAAACCCCGTGTTGCCGTGGCCACAGAGGGATGCGCTGTGCTGTTGGCTGGACTCCCGGGTCCTTAGGATTAAGGACAGGTGGTGGGTTTTTACTGCACTGTTATCAATTATAGGGGTCCTTTAGCAATTGCTGGCTGGGAAGGAGAGGAATGAAGAAGGCTATGGTTTTTGTCCTAATTTGTTTGGTTTGGGGCTGGACCCCAAGCTCTGGAACCACAGTAATTAGCCCAGCTGCAGAACTGGGCACATGGAGCACATGGCTGTCACTGCTCCAAGGGGCCGGGCTGGCACCAGAGCCTCTGGATCTAACGAGGGGGCTGCTGTCGGCTCGGGAGGGGTGTGAGTGTAGCAGCGGTTGTGGGTTGGGGGGCGGGGGGCTTTTAGTTCCCAGCCTCCCTTCCCGACTCCCTCTCTCTCCTCCTTTGGCGTTTGGAGCTACCCCATTGCTGAGTCTGGGGGTGGGGGTCAGGGAGGAAGGGAACCGCCTTGGGATTAGGAGGGCAGAGGTGAGGGAGGGGCACATGGAGTGTCCGACTGGCATGGAGGCCTGTTTGATGGCCAGGCTGGGATGATCTGGTGCTCGCCAGGCAGGGACAGCGGAGGGAAGTGAGGGGAAGTTGTGCAGAGACCCGGGACTCTGGGGACAGGGCAGCTGTCATTTGCCAAGCCAACCAGAAAATTGAAAAGATGACTCAGCGTGCACGCTGGTGCTCTGGGTGGGAGAAGAGCAGGCACGAGTCAGGGGGCGTGAGGGGGCACTGGGCTCTCCAGAAGGGGACCCACAACGGGGACCCGGCTGGGAGCATCTTTGCACGTGAGGCTGGTCGGCTTCCCCAGAAGTACGTTCCAAGCCCCGTCGCTGGAGCTACGAGCTGTGCCGGAGTGGGCACTGTGGGCACGCACCCCCAGCCTTCAGGGGGCTGCTCCACGGCCTCTGGAGGAGGCTTCCCCACCCCGGCTTTCCGTCCGTCCTTCTCAAGCCCTGATTGAGACGCATGGTTCCCAGCATACCCGTGTGAACAGTTAAGCTGCTTCAGGCGCTTGACCTCTGTGTGCAGCAAGGGTGTCCAGAATTTGTGGCATTTTCTGACTCCAGGTCTCTGCTCCCGACTGTAGAAGGAAATCATGGCAGGAGAGATTTAGGGCAGACATTTAGGAAGGAAATCGTAAAAGGAGGTGAGGAATGGGGGAAGGAGCTGAGGGCTGTCTCAACAGTCCACTTCGGGACTCCGACTAGCAGGTCAAGCGGGGTGAAGCTGGCGTCTGAGGCCTGGAGGCTGGAGAGGAATCCAGCGACCAGCGACACCGAGGGCTCTCGGAGCGGGCCGGGCCCAGGCGCGGAGCTGGGGGCTCGCAGCGCGCCAGCTGCCGTTTCCTTCCTTGGCTGAGCTGTCTTCCCTGCCGTGTGCCCAGAGCGATGCCACAGGGACCCGGGGCCATTCAGAGGCGAGCAGGGTGCGAGGGAGGCCGGGCCGCTGCCCTAAACCTCTGCCCCGAGGGGCTGTGGGACACACTTCCTTCCTCTTCCCGTCAGCGGGGCTGGAGGACGTGCTCTTTCCCGACCCCAGGGGCTCTTCCTCGGCCCTTCCTGTTCCTAACAAGCCTGAACGGCCGGAGCTTGAAGAGGCAGTGAGTGCAAGCCGCTCGGTCGTGTCCGACTCTTTGCCACCCCGTAGACTCTACCGTCCATGGAATTCCCCAGGCCAGAATCCTGGAGTGGGCAGCCTTTTCCCTCTCCAGGGGATCTTCCCAACCCAGCAATCGAACCCAGGTCTCCCGCATTGCAGGCGGATTCTTCACCAGCTGAGCCACCAGGGAAACCCTTGAAGAGGCAGGGAAAAGACAAAAAAAGAAAACCACCACCGATCCAGATCCCAAGAGATGGTCAGAGCGGTGAGAGGCCGAGAGAGCAGTTTGTGAGAGAACCGACCACCGGGCTCTCGGGCTGAGGTTTGGGGAAGGGGGGAGCCTCCTTCCCCTCGGCTGAGCCCAGGCCGGGAAACACACTCTGCTGCGCCCGATGGGCGGGAGGGGCCGGGAGGGGCCTGCGGCCTCGGGGCCGGGGGGCCGGGGAGGGGCCTGCGGCCTCGGGGCCGGGGGGGCGGGAGGGGGCCTGCGGCATCGGGGCCGGGGGGGCCGGGGGAGGGGCCTGCGGCATCAGGGCCGGCGGCATCAGGGCCGGGGGGGCCGGGGAGGGGCCTGCGGCATCGGGGCCGGGCGGCATCAGGGCCGGGGGGCCGGGGGAGGGGCCTGCGGCATCGGGGCCGGCGGCATCAGGGCCGGGGGGCCGGGGAGGGGCCTGCGGCATCGGGGCCGGCGGCATCAGGGCCGGGGGGCCGGGGAGGGGCCTGCGGCATCGGGGCCGGGGGGCCGGGAGGGGGCCTGCGGCCTCGGGGCCGGGGGGCCGGGGGAGGGGCCTGCGGCATCGGGGCCGGCGGCTCACTCGCGGCCGCCGTCTCCCCGCGAGCCTCTGCCCTGCTCCACTTCCGTCCCCTCTACCGGGAACCCCTGTTGAACAGCATCAGTGCCTGTTTTGTTCATCCTGTGTCCTCTGGGCTCCGTGAGAGCTCACTAGAGTTGGTGAAAGGAGTTTAGGAAGAGGGAGGTATGGCTGCCTGCGCGCGAGCCGGGCACGCGCCTGCTGCCACCCCCAGCGTGGGCTCTTCCCGCTAGCTCCTCTCTCTTCTCCAGCCATCTCCTTTCTCCACACCCTACTACCATCCTTCTCTCCTTGCTCATTTTTCCTGTTTCCCCCCACAGACCTGGCCTGTCCCTGGCTGTTCTGACGTGCACAGAAAGATGCATTTGTAGCGTGCTTTCTCAAGGAGTCCTCCACAAACACCCAGTCCCGGGATAAGAATGTGCCGCCGGGGTCCCACCGTGTACTCCCTTCCTGAACGTTCCTGGACTCCGCCTGCTCACGCATGTCTCCGGGCATCTGAGAGGATGGAGCCAGGCCGCATCTAGGCAGGCGGAACAGGCCCCAGCTGCGATTTAACTGTGTCCCTCTGACCACACATCACCCCGTGTTCTCACTCACCTCCTGCTGCTTGTGTGTGCTAAGTCACTTCAGTCGTGTCCCACTCTGTACGACCCTGTGGACCACAGCCCACCAGGCGTCTCTGTCCATGGGATTCTCGGGCAAGAATACTGGAGTGGGCTGCCATGCCCTTCTCCAGGGGGTCTTCCCAACCCAGGGATCGAACCTGTATCTCCTACATCTCCTGCACTGGCAGGCGGGGTTTTGTTTTGTTTTTTTTTTTTTTACCACTAAGCACCACCTGAGAGGCCCATCCTGATGCTTGACATCCCTTTCAAAAAAGCAGAGGCCTTTCAAGCACCTTGACAAGAGACAAATCGCATTTTCCTGATGTGACTGGCTGGATATTGGAGCACTGCTCCCAGAAGACTTATCGGTCAAAGTAGCATTGTGAGAAAGTGTCGATGGTTAGAGCTCGGTGCCTTTTGTTTGAGACTAATTTGTAACACAGACAATAATTGTAGAGGAATTTTTGAGAGAGAGGGATCAACGGGAGGTACAAACGTCAGGATGTCATCAGTGATTTGGTCAAAAAGTCAGCTTGTAGAAAATACCTGACAATCAGAACGCAGTCACGGGAGCTGCCTAAGCCTTCCATTTCATCCTGTGCTGTCATGGAAAACAACAACTCAGGACGATAAAGAATGAGCCAGAAATTATGCAAGATTCTCATCTGTCAAAGAAGTTGTTCATCCTGCATACTGGTTCCCAGCCCCTAAAATGAACCTGGCTTGCCCATACATGCAGTCCCACCTTTGGAGACAAAAAGAACCTGGCATGGTAGGTGAGCTTTTAAGACGGCTTCTAGTGATCCCTGCCTCTTGGGAGTCACTCACCTGTGTAATCCTTTCCCCTTTAGTGTGGGCTGGGCTCACTTAGTTGCTTCTAAATGAATAAAATATGGTAGAAGTCTTTTTAGGCCACAAGCTTTGGGATCATTTGTTATACAACAGCAGAGGCCCCGAGACTGATTCTCGCTCTCTAGGGCCCCTTTAGAGCCCTCTGTTCACCACTGCCCCTGCGTTCTGTTCTCCAGCTTCCCAGTTCTATCTCCCAGCCCCCAGCCTCTTGCTTTGACTCCATCTTTAGCTCCCCTTCCAGTTGCTCGGGTTGATGGTCAGGTCTTGGCCTTACCATGTGGCTTTGACCTTGGTACCTCTCCAGATACAGTGTGAGGGGTCTGCCTTCTGACTGAACACTTTATAATCTTGTATAAGACACTGCTTACCTCCTGAACCCTACGCTGGCCACACCTGCCCTCCCACCTGCCCCAGACCCACCCAAAGGCAGGATCAGAACGTCAGCTGACTCACCAGAGCAGGAAAGCCTAGCCAGACACTCTGGGAAGATTTTCAGTGAAAGCTGAAACAACCTCCTTATCTTGAGAAAATCCCTTGCCTCCGTGGCCCTTCCCCGCTCTCTTAGCGTTCCTATCAATCTGGACTTTCCTGCATTTGTTAGCTGATGGATGGCAAGTGGTTGGCCCATTACTTTGTAAAAACAAGATGTTGTTTTCAGATATTTTTCTTTCCTCCCTCTTCCCCCTACTCCTGCCTCACTTAAAAGCTTTCATTCTTTAAGTCTAGTCAGTTTTTCATTCATTATTATCATTATTTTTGGAGTTTAGACATTAAAATGATTGAGTCTGGGTTTCCTTATGGGCCTCTGGTGACTTAGGATAAATATTCTGTGAGATGGAGAGAGTATTTGGCTACTTTTTCTCAGTCACTCTGGTCTCATGATAGTTCTGGCTTTGGAGTAAACCTGAGGCCAACCGAAGTTGGGGCACAGAATTAGAATCCGATTCACGGTTACTGGGTTGCTCATAGATCCTGATGACTCAAATAAAAATCCAACATTTCTATATGGGTCTGGGGGAAACTGGACATGACATGCCTCATCTCTTGTCACCAAGACATATCCTAATAGGAGAAGCGCTTGATGAAACGGAAAGAGTGCCTTGCCTATAGGAGACGCACGCTAAGTGTTTTAAGTATCTGCTGGGAAGGTGAACAAGACTGTGGAGGTCCACCCACCTGCTCCCTGCGGTGACGTCATCTGTGGTCACCCTGGAATTGCTGATGTGTGACCCGCTCAGTCCCGAAGCATTGTTTCTCTTGAGGTCCAGACCCCTGGACCTGCAGCTCACCAGACAACACCCTTGAATGCCCCTCAAGATCGGAAAGCTTTTCATACCCCAGATCGAACTTCTTATCTTTCCCCCAAAGCTGCCCCTCATCCATTCTCTCTTTCCCATCTCTGGAATCCCTTCATTGTGTCCCAGCTAGAAAGCTGGGGTCCATATGACTCCTGTGTCTCTCTCCCTCACATGTGCTTGTAGCCAGTCTCTGAGTTGGGTAGATTTTATGTTTCGTATGGTTTTTTTTTTTTTCTCTATGATGCTAAAGCTGAAACTCCAGTACTTTGGCCAGATCATGCGAAGAGTTGACTCATTGGAAAAGACTCTGATCTTGGGAGGGATTGGGGGCAGGAGAAGGGGACAACAGAGGATGAGATGGCTGGATGGCATCACTGACTCGATGGACGTGAGTCTGAGTGAACTCCGGGGAGTTGGTGATGGACAGGGAGGCCTGGCATGCTGCGATTCATGGGGTCACAGAGTCAGACATGACTAAGCGACTGAACTGAACTGAACTGAACTTAAGGTATATAATTTAATGATGTATAGTTCATTTACAATGTTTCCAGTGCACGCAAGGTGATTCAGTTATACATATATGCATATTATATTTGAAATTATTTTCCACTATAGATTATTATAAGATACCGACTATAGCTCCCTGCGCTATACTGTAAACCTCTGTTGCTTGTTGCATATCTATATTTTTAAATTAGAAATCTAGTATTCTATTCATACTAAGTCAAACAAGCAGAATCAAAAAGTCATACATTTTTTAGTTAGGCAAAAATTCAGAAGTTTTATAAAATACATATATATCATACATATTATTTACATATATTATACAGAAGCTTTTCTACTACGCTTGCTAAAGGCTTGAGAAAGAATATCAATAAAATAAAGAAAGAAAAGATGGAGAAATTGAAAAATGTAAACTAAATGAGACAGGAGCACTGGCTATGAAGGTAGACAAAGAAGCTAACGGTTTCTGTTCAGTCGCTCAGTTGTGACCGACTCTTTGCGACCCCCATGGACTGCGGCACGCCAGGCTTCCCTATCTTTCACCATCTCGCAGAGCTTGCTCAAACTCATGTCCTTCTCATGTCTCTTCCGTGTTACTTCTAACAGGCCCTTTGCTTCCAGGAGCCAGCTCATCCCCACATTCCTGCCAGAGAGATCAGAACTTTAAAACCATTCAAAGAGTTCTTATCACCCTTGGGTAAGCTGCCCAAACTGTGAGTGTCATGGCAAGACCTTACCTGATGTGATCAGGCCCGACTTCCTTCTGCAGCCTTTTCATTTTTTCTGAAATGCACCTTGAATTTGATGTTTTAGGCACAGTGAAGATTGTCCAGCTACTCCCTTAAGGCTTTACATACAAGGATTCCTTGCCTGGGACTCTCCGCCCACCCTCTTGGCTCCCCACTGCACCTGGGTTTCTTCTCTTTTTCCTTCCAAACTCAGCTTAGCTGCCACCTCCCCCGACGGATCTTCCCCATCCCCAGGCCTGGGTTGGCTGTTAATATTTCTCAGTGGGCTCCCAAGTGCCCGGCGCTGCTTCTACCGTTGGAAATACATGCTTGCCCCCTGAGAGTGGGGATGACCATGTGTCTGGTGCCTCAGACACCACCTGGCCCACAGGAGGAGACTTGAAATAATTCACCAGGAAACAAAGGAATGTGCCAAATACACTGAAGGGGAGTTTTCCAATTTCTGGGAACCAATAGGTACTAAAACCTCCCCCTGCCCCCTCACCCAGCAAGGAAACTCTAGCTAGCATATTGAGATAATATTATAATATAACATATAATACAATCACATACATGAATAGGGCTTCCCTGGTGGCTCACGTGGTAAAGAATCTGCCTGCAATGCGGGAGACCTGAGCTCGCTCCCTGGGTCAGGAAGACCCCCTGGAGAAGGAAATGGCAACCTACTCCAGTATTCTTGCCTGGGAAATTATACATAATACATATTAATAATGCACAAATATATAAATAGATAAAGCCCATATATATTATATATATATGTAATATATAATGTTATATATATATATATATATATATATATATATAATAATCTAATGACTCTTAGACTCAGGGTCCTTTGCCTCTTATTAGGAGAAGTTACTGAACATGGGCTCCAAAATCACTGCAGATGCTGACTGCAGCCATGTTAAAAGACGCTTGCACACTGGGAGAAAAGCTATGACCAGCCTAGACAGCAGATTAAAAAGCAGACATTACTTGGCCAACAAAGGTCCATCTAGTCAAGTGAAGTGAAGTCGCTCAGTTGTGTCCGACTCTTCGTGACCCCATAGACTGTAGCCTACAACAGTCCTCCGTCCATGAGATTTTCCAGGCAAGAGTACTGGAGTGGGTTGCCATTTCTTTCTCCAGAGGATCTTCCCAACCCAGGGATCGAACCTGGGTCTCCCACATTGTAGGCAGATGCTTTACCATCTGAGCTACCAGGAAAGCTATGGTTTTTCCAGTAGTCTATGAATGTGAGAGTTGGACTATCAAGTAAGCTGAGCTCTGAAGAATCAATGCTTTTGGACTGTGGTGTTGGAAAAGACTCTTGAGAGTCCCTTGGACTGTAAGGAGATCCAACCAGTCCATCCTAAAGGAGATCAGTCCTGAGTATTCATTGGAAGGACTGAGGCTGAAGCTGAAGCTCCAATACTTTGGCCACCTGATGCAAAGAACTGACTCCTTGGAAAAGACCCTGATGCTGGGGAAGACTGAGGGCTGGAGAAGAAGGGGACGACAGAGGATGAGGTGGTTGGATGGTATCACTGACTCGATGGACATGAGTTTGAGCAAGCTCTGGGAATTGGTGATGGACAGGGAGGCCTCGTGTGCTGTAGTCCATGGGGTCACAAAGAGTCGGACATGACTGAGTGACTGAACTGAACTGAATTTAATGTGAAGCCTTAGCTTCCGCCACCTGTGAAACGGGAACCATCTCACCTTCCAGACAGTGTGAGGAGCAGGCAAGGCGGCGGAGGCCAGGGTGTCCATCTCTGTAAACTCCAGCCTAGAAGGCAGTTGTTCTGTCTGCTCCCATAGAAGCCTGGACCCGGGTCAATGAACTTGTGCTTTCAAGAGCAAAGCTGACAGAGCAGACTTGCTAAGGGCCCTGGTTGTCGGATATGATAATAATAGTCTCATTTATTAATATAAAGGCCCGCTAATAGAGGCGGTACTTTTAATTAGCCAACATGGCCACGATATTAATTTTTATCCAGAGTTATTTAAGTCCAAGAGCCTTCCTCCTCTCTTCTGTTAGCACTTAGCTGGAGGGCGATTGAGAACATTTGTAATTGGATTTCTGTGCAGGACTTAATTATAAGGAGACAATAAAGCCCTGAAATGCGGCAGGTTCTACCCTGCTAACTATTATTTTCCAGAGACTCGCTCAGACCAATGAATGTGTAGATTTATCTAAATTATAATTTTTAAACTTAACAAAGCTTTCCCTCCCCTGGCCCCCCAGGACCCAAGAGGACTCTGCTGGGAGTGCAGCTTTGCAGGGAGGCGGGCACGGAGGCGGCATGCTTCATTCCTATAATCAAGTCTTTCGCTCCACGGGCCACCAGGCGGCTTCCCCAGGCCCCTGGGGCTCTCGGAAGAGTATTTTCTTCCCTTGGCCAAATGGCTTATTAATAGAATCGGCTTATTTATATCTCACCCAGAAAATCCCAAAGTGACACAGCAACAGGGAGATATCGAGCCAATTAGTTGTTGGGCTTGGTGTCGTGGGGGAAAGCTAGTTATTAATTTACTGCCCTTCACCAGTGGCAGAATCGATTCAGAGGAAACCAAAAGGAAAACAAGAAGAGGAAAGCCACGTGTTTCAGATCATCTGGGAAAACTCAGAGACAAGGCTAAGCCATGCATACCTTCAGCAAAGCTGTCGAACCGTAGAGAGCAGGGAGACCGAGGCCCCCTCGGGGGTCAGCCGGCTGGGGCTTGGGCCGCAGCGCTCGTCCAGCATCTACGAGGGGCCCGTGTACTCACATCACCAACAGTCTGCCAAGTGGGTGCACTTCATCCGTTCGCAGAAGAAACATTCACTCCTTCACTCATTCAGTATTTGCTGAATCTGCTCTGGAGATGCCTCCACTCTTGCGGCACTCTCGGCTCACATGGAGAGCTTCCCCCAGTCGTTAGCCAGCATCGTACATGAACCCAGGTGGACTGTGCCAACGCCAAAGCCTGGGGAATCACTGCTCCTTCTCTCTGGGTGCTGGGTCCTGTGGGTGGGGGGCCACGATAACACATACTATGTGAGGGCCCCTCTACTCCCTAACTGGGCAAGCAGGGGCATGAAAGGGTCGCCAGTGGAGGACAGTTGAGTTAGGGCTGGAAAGAAGAGGGTCTGCTGAGACAAAGGGGTGAGAGAGTTCTCTGTCTGCCCACAAGAGTGATTGTGGAAGAGAAGCTCAAGAGTACAGTACTTTTTAAATTACAGTCGTTACATTTGTAGAAGTTGGTGGCTGGGATGGGAAACATTGGAGAAGGAAATGGCAACCCATGTCATTTCAACCCATTTCCAGCATTCTTGCCTGGAGAATCCCATGGACAGAGGAGCCTGGTGAGCTACTGTTCTTGGGGCCACAAAGAGTCAGACACGGCTGAGTGACCCAGCACGCATGGGAATCAGAATAAGTAAGAGATGAACTTCACTCCCACTCGCACTGTCTTATTCAGATCATCATATAACACACTGTGGACAGTTTTCCAAATCATGAAAGATTCTATGAGGGCATAATTTTAAGTGATAGGATAATATTCCATCTTGTGGCTGAATGATAATGTACTGAACTTTCCAAAACTTGGTGGATATTCAGTAACTTGGGGCATATTTATTTCTACCTATCATTACAAATAAAAGAGATGAACATTTATGTTTGTCCATATTTTCACTTGTTCAAAATCAAAGTGGAATTATGGCAACAAAGAGAATGAATATTTTAAAGGCTCTGGAGGCTTAATACCATGCTGTATTCTAGAGATATTGTACACATATCTGTCACACTAGCAGTGTGTGAGAAGCCCACCATTGCATCGTACCTTCATCAATACTCCTCATTGACTTTGACAAGAATTTGCTAATTTGATAGGGCAAAAAATGCATTTCATTACTGTGTTTCTTCTCAGGTATCGATTGCTAGTGAGATTTAACAGCCCTTTGTATATTTAAACAGTTATTAATATTTGTATTTCTTCTGCAGATAGCCTATTCTTGTTCTTTGTGCATTTTTCTTTTGTGTTTAGTGGTTTCCGTTATGTATAAATGCTATTTTATATTTTAAGAACATTAATTTTTTTGATGTTTTTGTTGCAGACATTTTTCTCAGGTTGATTTTGCTGTTTATTTTTACTTTCTATGTTTTTTTATAGACATGGTTTGAAATTTTATGCAGCCAAATAGATCTATTTTTTTCTTTGTGATTTTTCCAATTGCTTTTATACTTAGAAATTCCATCTCCACAGTGAGATAGAAATAGTAATCTGTATTTTATTACAAGTATTTTATGGTTTTTTGTTTTACATTTAACTCTTTAATTCATCTGGAATTTAGTTTGTCCTCTCGTGTGTGATAAGGATTTAAATAGATTTTCCCTCTAAATAGTTAACATTTATCCCAGCATCATGTATTAAATAATATTTTTTCCCCATTGATTTGAATGCCACCTTTATCACACACAAAATTTTTAGTATACAGTAGGATATTCTGAGCTGTCTTATCCTGTTCAGTTAGTTCTTCTATTATAATCACACTGTTTTAATTATTGTATCTTTATACAGTCACGTATTTTAAAATATGACATATTTGTATATGAAATGGAGCATTTGGTTATCTGGTGGAACAAATCTCCCACAATTACCCTGTTTTACAAAAAAAAAAAAAATTGGCTATTCCTGCTCATTTTCCAGATGAATTTTAGAATCATGCTGTTTAGTTCCAGAAAAAAAAAACTCAGTCCCATTTGGGACTTTGAAAGGGATTGGATTCAACATATATCTTAATTCATGAGCCATTTGCATCTTTATGCTGTTCAGTCTTACCATGTGGAAAAATGACATGTTCTGATTTCCCTCCCCCCTCCGCTTCCTTTGTTTTGACAGGTTTAACCCTTTGAGTTAAGTGAACTTTTAGTGTAGGCTGTGAGTTGAGGATCAGAATTGATTCATTTTCAAATAACCAGTTCTCCTTGATTCCAGTTTTTGCATAATCCACACCTTCTCCAATAATTAATGGCATTGCTCTTACCATTCATCAGGTCCTTAAGTATGTGTTAGGGGCTGTTTCAGGGCTGTCTAGTCCCTCTCGTCTGCACATTCCTGTGCTAATGCCACACCGCTCTGATCATCGCCTGTCTTTCCCGGTACTGGTTGGAAACGCCATCCCTTCCAGATGGCTCTTTGGAGTTGCTGCCTGTCTCTCCGAAGCTGGGATCCGTTTCCTGAACAGAGCCAACCCTTTGGCCAGAACCTCTGGTCAGAGCTTTTCAGTGACTCAGAGGACTCGGATGGAGCAGCCGGACGCCAGGCTTCAGTTTCAGGTTAAGAAAGCACCGAGGTGGCTGGAGACGGAGGGCTGACCTCGGCCCCTCCCTGCTCTCAGCATCTGAGGACAGCCGAATGGGCAGCTCCAGACTCCAGAGTGGGGAAGAATGCGGGAGAAGAGGGGCTAGGATAGTTCAGGGAGGTGGTGTGAGACACTAGCGTAGACAAGCAACCTCTCCATTCCTCAAGTGACTGGCAAGCACGCGCCACGCCTGGGCTAAGGACATCATTTGTCTAAATTCCCCCAGAGCCCCCTGAGCCAATACCACAATTTACAGATTAGAAGTCCTGATCAAATAGTGTGGGCATGCTAAGTGGCTTCAGTTGTGTCCGGCTCTGAGCGACCCCATGGACTGCAGCCCGCCAGGCTCCTCTGTCCAGGGGATTCTCCAGGCAAGAGTACTGGAGTGGGTTGCCATGCCCTCCTCCAGGGGATCTTCCCGACCCAGGGATTGACCTGCGTCTCTTACATCTGCCTGCACTGGGAGGTGGGTTCTTTACAACTAGTACTACCTAGGAAGCCCCAGAGGGAATAAATAAGAAGCAACTAATATCACCCAGCGACTAAGCAGCAGAACCTGTTTTTCACTCCAGTTGCCTCCGATCCCAAGGCCCAGGATTTTCACTCTGTCCTTGGGTGGCTCAGGCCAAATAGGAGCTGCAGCCCCTCCCCCAGGCTCCTCTGAGCTGGGAATTTGTCATCTGGAGAAAACATTTTCACCTCCTTGAGCTTTGAGGGTTCTCTGGCTCAGTGCTCATGGTGGTAGCATCTGGTGGTGTGAGCTCCAGGGGTTCGAAGCTGGTCTCCTGAGCCAGGGCTCGGAGGCCTCCTCTCCACCCAGGTTAGTGGGGTCACCTGAGGGTCCTTGCTCTCCTTAGCCATGGTGGGAGCTCTGCCTGCAGGTCCTGCCCCCACGTCCGCCAGTCTGCTGCTGCCGCGGCTTCCCAGCCAGCCAGGCAAGTGGGCTGTCTAGCTGCTGACTCCTGAGCTTGGGTGTGTGGATGGGGAGCACGTGTGCCTGGTGAGGGTTGGAGCTAGGGCCTGGGGCCTGCCGGGAGAAGGAGGAAGGGGAAGCCCATTGCTTAAAAAAGGCTTCTGTGGACCTGGTCACATTCTGTCCAAAGCAGTGGCTGAGATAGCTAAGACAGCCAGAATTTTAAAATAATAGGCACTTGTTTATTTAATCTGGGCATATATCTGGAGAAAACTGTGATTTAAAGATACATGCACCCCGGTGTTCACAGCAGTACTATGGAAGCAACCTAAGTGTCCATCAATAGATGAGTGGATAAATAAGATGTAGCATATATACATATATACATATATATATATATATATATATATATATATATATATATATATATAAGGATACTGCTGCTAAGTCGCTTCAGTCGTGTCTCACTCTGTGCAACCCCATAGACGGCAGCCCACCAGGCTCCCCCATCCCTAGGATTCTCTGGGCAAGAACACTGGAGTGGGTTGCCATTTCCTTCTCCAATGCATGAAAGTGAGAAGTCAAAGTGAAGTCACTCAGTCGTGTCCGACTATTAGTGACCCCATGAACTGCAGCTGACCAGGCTCCTCCGTCCATGGGATTTTCCAGGCAAGAGCCCTGGAGTGGGGGTGCCATTGCCTTCTCCGCAATACAGAATACTACTCAGTCATAAAAAGAATGAGATATTGCCATTTGCAGCAGCATGGATAGACCTAGAGATGATCAAACTGGGTAAGTCGGAGAAAGACAGGTATCGTATGATATTACTTACATATAGAATCTAAAATATGATACAAATGAATTTATCTGCAAAACAGAAAGAGACTCACAGACTTAGAAAACAAACTTCTGGTTACCAAAGGGGAGAGGGAAGAAGGGAGGGATAAAGAAGGAGTTTGAGATTAACTGATACAAACCACCATATATAAAATAAACAAGGTCAATATCCTACAATAAATTCTAACAGAAAAGAAAATGAAAAAATACACCAACTGAATCATGTTGCTGTACACCAGAAGCTAACACAATGTTGTAAATCAACTCTACGTCAATAAAAGAATTTAAAAAGAAGACAATGTAAATTTGCCTCTAATCTTGGTCAATAAACAGCAAGCACCTGGTCCCTTTCCCACCCGTTTAATCAGTGTGTACTTGTCCCTGTGGTGCCGTCCTGCTTTCCATGAGAAGTTAGTCCTTATTCACATATCCACATATTGACATAGTTCCCATATTTAGTTTTTCATGGTCTATAACATTCCATCCTGTCAATAATCCATAATTAAAGAAAATGCATTTCGAAAGCTATCTGGGAAGGGCCATGCATGGACAGACTGATAACAGAGAAACTGGTCGTGGGAAGAGAAAAATACATTTGCTTGGTGAGGGCATTTTACTTTGGGGAGCAAGAGGCATAGAAAATGTAACAGTGCAAACTGTTATGCTGAAGCTCTTCCTCTGGCTCAGGCAGAGCCCTGGGCTGGCAATCTAGACACCTGGGTTCTGAGCTGGCTTTTTGTTTTATTTACTGTCTGTGTTTTTGTAAGATACATTCATTCTCTGCTTCTCAGACTTTTCTCTTTTTGTTCTGATAGTCATAGAATCCGTAACACTCCGGAGATGGAGGGATATTAGAGTTTACTTCATCTAACCCTCTTGTTTTACAGAGGAGAAAAAAGTGAGCCCTAGAGGTCAAATGACCGGCCCAAGGTCAGGAAGTCAGCCATGACTTTGCAGATGGCACCTCCACCAGCCTCATGGTTGTGGGAATCATGTCAGAGATGGAAGGTCTGGCACTCCTTTGAAGAAAGGCGCAGCCAGCCCCTTCATTATTATTCATGCCAGCCCAGCTTTGACCCCTCAGAGTGGAGTGTTTCTCCATCTGAGCTGTTGACATGTGCCTCCTGTATTCCTGCCTTTCCTTCTGGATGCCCGCGTGGTGGTTTAACCAGGCTCTGTTGAAAGACGGCGACAAGGGCTGCAAGGTCTCCACTTGAGCTGGCGACCACCTCGCTTCTTTCCTGGATCCCGCCCCCTGTCTCCTATCTTCCCCATCTGTGTGAGCTGTCTTTCACGTTGCCCTTGGAACAAGCCGGAGCACCACGGTGCTGCTATTCTGCTTTGGCAGAGTCTGTGCCCTGTTTGGCTTGTCATACGCATCTCACCATCTTGCTATATTTCTGTCTCAGTTCCCAGAAGGCTCAACGTGAACAAAGACATAGGCACGGGGGGCTGAGATGAGGGGGGCTGGGTGGGGCTTTGTGCCCCCGGGAATCTGGGCTGCTCAGAGAAGCTGCAGCCAGGGAGTCCAGGTTCCGATGGAGCCTCCTTCAGCAAAACCGCCTGACTGTGTGGGAGCAGGTTTTGCCCATTTAACGTTATAGCATGGTAAAGAGCCAGCGATGCCACTGATGCAGAGAGGGAAGAGACTCAGAAAGTGATAAGACCAGCTCGAGGGCGAGGGGGTGGGACGTAGGGCCATCTGAGGTATGTAGAGCCCCCCGTCCTTTCTTCCCTACAAGGTCTAGGGGAAGGGGCCTTGAAAGGAGAGGTGGGTAACCTAGGGGTGGGGGTGGGACGGAGCACAGAGGAAAGGGAGGATCACATCACACGTTTCCAAGTTCAGAATTTTCTAAAGACCAAGATCAGAGACCACCAGAGGAAGGTTCCTCAAAGCTAGTGTTTTAGACTGAGGCTCTCTGAGTTATGAGCTTTGCCCAATGTCCCCCTGACTGTTTTTTGTGTGTCTCTGATAAAAGACAGCTTTTATTCACTGCAATGGAGCACAGAAAGAGGAGGGAAAGGGCAATGGGAGTGTAGGAATAGGGAGCGTCCAGGCTGGGCGGGTGGCAGGGGCTGGCCTCCAGCCTCCCTAACATCTGAAGTCTAGGCTGGTTCTCTGTAGGTAGGGAAACGAGGACCTCAAGACTCGGGTGACCTTTGCTACGTTCTTTGGGAATGCTTCAGAAACTCTGGCCCCCAGGCTCTGAGGATCACGTCCTGATATGGGGAACTTAGAGAAAAGAGCTGTGGCTGGGTCTGGGGGAGTGGCTGTTTGCCCCACGGCGGACCCTTAAAGGAACTCAGAATGCTCCCTCCTCCAGCAGCTGCCTTCTTCACCCTCGTGTTTGGAATTGCTCAGGCTCCTTGTACTGTTGCTATCTGCTACTCCAAATTTACCTTCTCTGATTTCTTAATTCTTATGTTGGCTCCATACTTGACCCTTGCTGTTTCCATAGTTCCTTGAATCTGAAGCTATCATTTTTTTCTTAAGTGGGGCTGATTCTAGGGTTTCATTAAACGATCCAATGGCAATAGTAACGGGTGGTATGTACAGAGGGCAGGGACTTAGTGAAAGCTTATGACCCTAGGGGTTTCTTGGTGTTTGTCAGAGGATGTGTTGGAGAGGGGAAAATGGGAAGTTATTGTTGAATGGGTATAGAGGTTCAGTTTTACAAGATGAAAAGTGTTATGTGGATGGTTGCCTAACAATGTGAATGTATTGAACAGCGCTAAATGGCACACTTAAAAATGGTTAAGATGGTAAATTTTACATTATGTGTAATTTACTATATTAAAAAAAAATAGAACCACCACCAACAGAAACTCACCGAAGTGGATGGATTTACAGATCATTTGCACTGAGTTTAGCTTCAGTGTTTGATGGCAGGTGATCTGTTTTTCCTTCACTATGATGGTGAATTTTTTTGTGTCAATTTAGTTAGGCTGTGGTGCCCAGTTTGGGCAAACAGCATTCTAGGCATTGCTGCAAATTTATGTTTTAGTTGTGGTTAATATGCAGCTGGATGGCATCACCAACGCAATGAACATGAGCTTGGGTGAACGCTGGGAGATGGTGAGGGACAGGGAGCCTGGCAAGCTGCAGTCCATGGGGCCGCAAAGAGTCAGACACAACTGGTGACTGAGCAACAGCAGCAGCAGAAACACTTACAATTGCAGCCTTTGAGAAAGCAGGCTGCTTCCATGGTATGGGGTGGGGGCCTCGCCTAACAGGTGAAAGCCTTAAGAGCAGCACTGTTTTCTCAAAGAAGAAGAAATTCTTCCTCTGCCCTTGGACCTGAGACCGTGCCTCAGCTCTTGCAGAAGTCGCTAGCCTGCCAGCTTGCCCCGCAGATTTCAGGCCTGGCAGCTTCCACAATCGTGTGAGCTGATTCCTTAAAATTTCTATCTGTCTGCCTCCCTATCCACACACATACACACTCAGTTAGACACACACACTTCCTATTGTTCTAGTTCTGGTTCTCTGGAAAACCTTGAATAACACACTCACCTGAAACCAGCTGAGGATGGAGTGCTCAGGTATCCAGAGGGGAAACAGGAGGGACCCTCCTCCCAGGTCTGCTGAGCGCTACGTTCTCTTTCCTCCTCTGTTTCCTCTGGAATTTCATTCCCTGGGGGTAAATGCCCTCTGCCTCCAGCCTACTTGCCCTTCTCTGTTACCCCTGCCTTGGGTCTGAGAGTTGTTCCACCCCCCGGCCCTCTAGGTGGAGTGTCTTTCCTATGAGGTCCCCGACACTTTTGGACCCTGGTCCCACCGAGTCTTTCTGGAAGCCATCTCCTGACTTTGTGGGCACGCGGGCTCCGGCCGTGGATTTAGCACGCGCAGATTTGGTTTGATCCACTCCGCTCTTCCCCTCTGCGTTCACCTGGAGCTTGTTTGCCGGCTGGCTCCTAAGCGGTTCTGCCTCTGGGTGAGCCCTAGTTCATCTCCTGTTTTCCTTGGTCAGCGTCCATGCCTAGGTTCCTAAGGGCTTTACTCTCAGGCACCAACTTTTATTGCTGAAATCTATGGGCATTAATTCTGCTTCTTCCCACAGCCAGAGAGAGACTCAGAGCCTCCGGTAGGTCCTGCTGGACTGCCTGTAAAAGGAGGGTGGATGGTTAATTCTCTCTTTTTTTCTCTCTCATTTACCTATTACAATATTTATGGAGTTCATTATATGTGTTATCTTTTTTAACCTTTGCAAAACCCTTATTTAATACAGATAACCCCATTTTATAGATTTGAAAACTGATATACAGGAAAGTTATGGGACTTGTTCCGGGCCATGCATTTTGGGAATGGAATTTAACCCAAGGCAATCTGAATCCAAGGCCTGTGCTCTTAGCCAGGGATACTTGAAAACTTGCTGTTAGAAAAGATGGGGGAGTGAGGAATAAAAGAAGTAGAGGCATAAAGCAAAGCCAGGAGTAAGGTAAATATTATAATGGGATGCAGAAAATCCTACCCATGTGCTCCAGTGGACCACGGACTTGGCCCCCAGCTCCTGGCAGCCAACACTCACTGAGCAGGGGTTTGACAACACACGGCGTTGCCCTGATCAAGCGCAGACCACCAGCAACGCCTGCTTCGCTAAAATTGTGAAGGTTTCCCCTCAAACCGAAAGACTGAGCTCTCTGAGATTCCTAGGGCTGCAGCTGACTACACTATTTTGCTCTTGTAGTAAAAATGAGATCCAACTCCCACTAAGAAAAAGGGTGAGTCTTTCTCTCTTAGAATAATGACGAGTGTTGATATTAGATTGTAAATCTGAGAAAGGTTGCAACTTTAAGACTTGGTTTTGTTCCCCTCTGTTTGTCTAGCAGAGACAGGTTTAGCGTCGTTCTCACTACAAGCGATGGCTCGACAGTGATCGTACCGGGCAGTTGCGGCTAGTAATGGATGCTGAAGACTGCGCTCATAGCTCTGCCTGTTACTAGGCCAAGGATCAAGGCCTGGGGAGACTTTCAAGTATTAAATGGTTCTAGAGCGAATGGAAGGCAGTGTTGTGCAGTGGAAAGAGCAGAGTAGCTGTGTGACCTTAAACAAATCCTTTAACCTCTCTGCTCCTCAGACTATAAAAATGGAATCTGCCTATCACACGAGACCCTGGAAAAGGGGATGTTTCAGCGTCTGCAGTAAGGAGGTGGTTCACCGCACCCTATCACGTCGTCGTTCATTCATCCAGAAACTTCTGATCGGGCACCTGCTTCAGGTCCATCCTGTGCGCCCTGTGCTCTGTCCTGGGACGGCGACCCTGAGCAGGACAGACAGATGCCTGGTGGATCCCCTTCTCCACAATCTCCTGCTTCCCTGAGGATAGTCGTTCCTGTGGCAGATACTTAATGACAGCGCTGCCTCAGGTTCAAGTTGCTGAGGGGAGACATGTTGTGGTGGGTTGGAAAGAAGACTGGAGAAAGTCTGGGGTACGAGACTCCATGCAGAGAAATGGCCTCCTCCATCCAGCCCATATGGGCCTGCGCCCCAGCCCAGCTGACCCCAAGGTCCCCAGGCGGCAGTGGCGGAGGCCAGTCTCGTCTAACTGCCCCACACTGCCGAGCCTCCAGGAGCTGCCGGAGCCAGACCAGTGCTCCTGCTGAGGAAGGATTACAGCTTTGTCAGTGCAGTGGAACAGAGTGCCTTCAGCGTTCAAGGTCTGTGTTTAGAAGAGAAGCGGAGGATGGTTTAACCCCTGCGTGCAACTGAAAACGACGCACTAACTACACACAGGCCTGGGCGACGTGGTCTCCCATCTCTCCAGGGTGCTGTGCTTGCACTTCCTCACCCTCAGGACCAGCACCGGCATCCCTCCACTCTCGCCAGAAGCGAGTGTGTGCGTGTGTGTACACACAACACCCTAAACTCAGAGGCTGCGGAATAGGCACTGAAAGCTCTTCACAGGAATTGTCTCTTGAATCTACAATAATCCCATAACTCTGGCATGCCTTAGATTTATCAACATGCACTTGTTGATATAATTTTGTTTTTCAAAATCATTTTGAAATCATTTCAAAAAGTTTTTGAAATCAAAATTTCCTGGGCCCCATTCGTACATGCATGGTTTGTCCATATAAAACTGGCCTGTCCCTGAGATCAGGGTCTGTGTCTCCCCTGTCTGGCTGGAGTCACCGTAAAGGCAGGGGCTGTGTCCACCATCAGACTGGAGACTCTGAAGGTGAGGGCTGTGTCTTATCCTTAAGGATCCTCCCTTCTTGGTGCTGGGGGCGAGGATGTGGGCCCAGACACAGTTCTGATCTCGTGGCGGGGGAGAGCGGTGGTTTCCTGGCATGCTCAGCTGAGATGTCAAATTGACGAGTTGTCCTCATCTGCTCCTTTTAGCAGTTGAGAGTGGAAGAATCACCCCCGCACTCTGGAACACGAGAAAGCAAAACGGGGAAAGAGAGGTGGATGGGACATGGCACCCTCAGGCCAAACCTCAGCTCCCTACCTGGAGGCCTCTTTGCCTCCAGACTCCACATCAGCCTGAACTGCTTTAAGCCCAGGCCCCTCCCTTGGGCTGGATCTAAAAGCACACGCTGTCTCTCCTCTTTCCCCTGATTCACCCTTAATTCTGCTACTGAGAATGAAAAAAACAGCCCGTAAAATTCCTCCATGGCCCTGTTGAGACACTCCTTTTACGGGATCCTTATGATTCTCAGGCTGATGAGGGCAAAGGCTACGTCTTTCTCATTTAGTGTTTCATCCCCCAGCACTCACCACAACGCCAGGCTATGGTAGGTGCTTAAAATGCTTAATAGAAATAAATGAATGCAATTTTCAGGAAGCATTGCGGGTGGATTTCCTCCTTTGGAGCCCTCTTTCACCTCTAGGAAAGTACCTCAGTCTCAGATCTGCACTGTCAGCCTCTTGGAGAAAAGCAATGTTCTGGGTCTTGGGGCTAGGGGGCAGTGTTCACCTGTGGGTGCAATCCAGAGTGTGTGTGTGTGTGTGTGTGTGTGTGTGTGTGCGTTGACATTGATAACTGGACATTCATAAGCCCCAGCTCCAGAGTGTGTGTTCTTGTGTTCGTGTGTGTGTGTGCATGTATGTGCGTGTTGACATTGATAACTGGACATTCATAAGCTCCAGCTCCAGAGAGAATTCTAGGAGTCCCTCAGAACAACTTTGCCCATCTTCCCATAAGTACCCTCTTCTTAAATATGTCCACGGAACCTTATTCTGCATACATGCTACCGAACAACCACGTTTCTTTGACGATATAAAGTTTTTTATCCAGTAAACTTTATTTATATATAACAGTACAAATTGTGTCCTTGGCTTGCAAAATAGGAGTGTTTCATATTTACAATAGGTACACAATAATATATTAGAGTAACAAAAAAACCCATTTTATTGGAACATTTTAAATACGTAATTTTCTTACAGCTTTAATTCCACAACACCTGTAAAAACGACAAAACCAGACAGCTATTATTCTATTTTCTTAAAAATATATATATATATATATATAATACAGATTCCAGTGTGTCAAGAAGAGTGGGTTTGGGAAGGAGCAGTTGAGGGGAGAGGCAGGCAGGCTCAGGTCCCTAGTCTCATGGTCTAAAGAGCTTGTCCCCCTTCCCTGATACACCTGTCAACATCTGCTCTGCAGGGAGAACCACGTTCCAGCACGTTCTCCTGCCGTGATGCCGACACGGAGAGCACACGAGGACAGAGTCAGGGCTGTGACTGAAATCCAGGCAGGTCTCCCCTCTACCCTGAGGCCGCAGCACAAAGGACAGAGGGGAATGCAGTCAGCATGTCCGCAAGACTTTCCAGCTTGCTGACGGGGCTGAGGCCCTGTCTCCCAGGACCTCCCTGATACCAGGGGTGAAACTTCCTCTCTCATCCGTGGCATCGTGAGCCCCAGAGGTTATACCTTCACTCTTGGGGAAACTGGCAGAAAGGGAAGAGGTGGGGGAAGAGAGGTGGGGTAACGAAGAGGATGCTGCCACCTTCTCAAAGCTTCTTCCTGAGACGAGGCACCAGAAGGCCCTGAACCCACGGGGTCCGCTTCCACCGCCCTGGGTCCGCCAAACTCCCCTGCGTCCTCTCACCCACAGAGCTCCCAGCCCCGAGCCTCAGTTCTTTCCTGACCATGGCCGGGCCCGGGAGCCTGAGTCAGGACACAGCGTGGCAGGAGCAGCGGGCCCCACTCTGGGGCTGCTGCCGGCTCAGTAGATGAAGGCGGGAGGAGAAGGGGATGACAGAGGATGAGATGGCTGGATGGCATCACCGACTCGATGGACATGAATTTGAGCAAACTCAGGGAGTTGGTGATGGACAGGGAGGCCTGGTGTGTTGCGGTCCACAGGGTTGCGAGAGTCAGACACAACTGAGAGACTGAACTGAACTGTATGGTGGCAGGTGTGGCAACTGGGATGCGCCTGGAGGCTGATTAGCCAGAGGCTTCTAGAAACATTCCTTATCTGTGCTGCCCAGATCATGGCAGTCCAGCTCACCCCGTCCATCGCTTCCGCTTCGTGCTCAGCAGGCCCAGGGGCCTTGACTATTATCTATTGTCCTCATTTGGTGGAAATGGAGGAAGGTCAGGAGCTCAGGAGGCAGGTGGAGGGCCACCAGAAGAGATGGCAGCGGTGGGGACAAGAAAGGCCCTTGTGGCTGGAGGACTGTCCCTGGAAGCAGGTAAGGCAGCTGGGTCAGTCGGCTTTCTTCCGCCTTTCCGCTCCCCTTTTCTCCAAAACGCGTGCCCTCTGCAGGTCTGGGAGGAAGGCTATGGTGGTGATAGGAACCAGCAAGTGGAAGAATGTCCGTGCGCTAGAAGGTCGTCCTTCTCAATCTCATCCATTCCTCAGCACCTGGAGCAGGGCCTGGGGAACAGTGTTAGCTCAGGAACGCTCCCTGAATGAATGAATGCATGCAGGAGACAGCTCCATCCCACGAGTGAGGCTCCCAGGGGGTCCTTGCTTTCAATGACTGAACTTTTCAAGGATGGGGAGCGCTCTGCCGGGAGTGGATCAGACAGTTCTGAGCTGGGCTGAAGCGGGGTGATGGGAATCGAGGGCAGGCCCAGAAGCTCCGGAGCCCCTGCGGAGGTTGGGAGGTGGCAGCAGGTCAGCTAGAGGGGCTCAGGCCAGCTCGCCCACCTCTGGCGTGGACACCCTCTGTCTTGCCAAAAGCATTTTCTAGGGTGCTTGCCCTTTTCTGGTGAACTGTCTCTTGCGCACTTCGGTGAAACAAGATGGATCTGGATCAAACTTTCAGAGAGAGCAATCTCTCTTGGCTTCCCTCCAAGATGGATGGCTTTGTGTGGGGAAAGAGGCTGTGAAATGAACACTTATTCCTTACATGAGGTTAGGGTATCTCCACGTTGGATGAGGGTGAGGAGGGAGGCCCTCTCCTCCCATCCTGCAGGGCATGGACTCTTGGTGACCCAAAGCCAAGCAAGGCTCTCCAATCTTTTACCCTCACGGCCTGACTTGAGTCCTGTGTAGTTTTCCTTGATCTTCCTTCCTTCTTTAAGGATGCCCCCTGCCACCTCCTTCATCAGCCCCGCTTCCCCAGTCCTCCCGAGGAATCCTGAGAAAGGTGGTGGAGCCTGTCGTGTCCACTCTCTGAGCGGCCACTCCCTATCATTCTCCCACTCCCTCCCCGCAGACCATCAAGGACTCAGCCCCAGGGGTGGTGAGCGGTCACCAAAAGTAGCTGCTGGGAAACAGGGGGTAGATGCACGGAGGTCATGACGCAGCTGAGATGTCTAGCTTTTACTTCTTGGTGGAGCAAAGCCCGAGGTGCCGATCTAAGCAGCGGTGTGACCAGACCACCTTCATTCGGAGCACAGAAGCAAAATGAGGGGAGGAGCTGTGCTCATCTGTGGGCAGCACAGAGTCCCCTGCTCACACTCCCCTTGCCGGTATCTCCTCGCCTTTCATCTCCATATATAGTGGGCTCTGAGCTGATAAGCTTTGGGTGCTACGAAGGGCAAACACTTTGGCTTAGTGCAGAAGGCCAGTCATTAAGGTTTCTTTCAGGCTATTCGCAGGGCCCGTAGAAACTTTTAGCGGAAGTGGATTGTCAGAAGGAAGTGGTCTTTGCATGGCTGGTCGTGAATTATAATGAAAACAGCGCGTTTCCTGAGCTTTTTGCTGAATGCTTTTCTCATCCCACTTGTCAGCCGCATTCAGGCAAGAAACCGGACCAGAGGCGACCCGGTGATGTCTGCCGTGCGGTGAGCACAGCGATCCAAAGCCACACGCCAGCCATCGAAGCCAGCCCTCTGCTCTCCCCCCCCCCGGCCGCTTCCTGGCAATCCAGTGTGGTCAGCAGAGTCTCTGGAAACTGGAAGGGTTTGGAGGCAAATCCGGGCCCAGAGGAGCCGGGGCCCAGAGTTAATTGCAGAGGAAGTGACCCTGGTCTGGCCTCTCCCCGGTCCCACTTCCCAGCACCGCAGCCCCTTGCAGAGCAAGGCAGATGGGACCTCTCCAGTGGCCTCTCTTCCCATCCCTCGCCTTTCTCTCATCCTTTCCACCCTCTCTGTGGCTGCCTGCAGAGAACTTGGAGCTGGCTGCTTGGGTCCTCACCGGGGTGGGAGGCCTGGAAGCTGGTGGCTGTCCGATCACCAGGGCCCCCGCACCAGTGTTGTGGGGGTCCTTCCCCCGGAATGCCCCCACCGCCTTCCATGGGGCCTCCGGATCAGGGCATGGAGCTTTGGTCTCTGTGTCTGGAAATTACACTCAAGACGGCTGGGCATCCATGGATTTAGGTGTCAGCAGGAAAGACAGAAGCCCAGTGAGAAGCCACCCGTTTGTCCTTTGAACTCAGGAGGAAGCGAGAGGCAGAGAGAGGGAGCGAGAGAGAGAGGCAGAAGCGCAGCCTGGGGATGCCACAGTCCTCTCCACTGCAGCCTCTCTAGTGCTCAGACCATCAGGAGCGTCCACGTATGAGCGAAGGGTCATCTCCCCTCTCTAGGCACGAGAGAATAAAATACAGAAAGCACAACAATAAATACTGCAGCTTCTTGAACCTATGCTCTTCAAGTATTGCTTGCTGTAAACAGTGTTTGATTTTTGTTTTCTTTTTAATTGTAGGAAACCACGGGCGGACTGCAGCAGAGTCTGAACACCCATGTCCCCGCGTCGGCTCCCGAAGGGAACCTCCTAGAGGCCTGGCCCGTGCTCCTCCAGGGCCCTGCCCCTGGGGAGCCTGGTTTACGACGGGGATGGATATAAGGCAGAGCTGCCCAGCGTCCTTCAGGAGACCGGGCGTCCCCTCTGGGAGAGGCCCAGCTCTCACGTCTGGTAGTCACTGTAGGGAAACCCGAAGGAAAAGTACCAAAATCGGCTCCTCACTTGTTGAGGTTTGGGTTTAAAGAAAACAACCAAACAGTAGCACAAAGCATCGGTGCTCTTGAGACACACATGTCCGCTGGAGAAGAGGACGCATGGACGTGCGGACATAAAGCTCAGCTTGCTGTCAGCAGGGTGGAGCCCGGCGGCTCAGCTGTTCGTGCAAAGTCCCACCTTCCCCACCTCTTCTGGTTTCATCGGCCGGTCTTCCTGGAGCGTTTGGTGCCAACTTGTGCTCATTCTTCTCCTCCTCACTTCTTAGACAAAGGTTTCAAGGCAAGGAAACAATCAATTTCTCTCAGCATCTCTTTGTAGGCTTTTTTTTTCCAGTTGTTGGGAACCAGGAGTTGTACGAGGAAGGAGGGACGGGGGGCAAAAGAAGGAAGGGGGACAGAAAGCAGAATTAAACGAAAGTTGGACGGGATGAACAGGGAGGCTTTTTGTTTTTATTTCTGGTTTTCCTTTTTCTTAAAAAAAATTAAATAAAGTTTTCATTATTTCCCCAATATACATCAAATGAGTTTTCATGCAAAGCAGCAGTCACAGAGGCAGAACCGTGCCCAGCTGTGCCTCTCAGCTTGAAGAACCACCTTCTCCGGGCCCCTGCTTCCCTCTCGTCGTGGGTGGCTGTGACGCCCCTGGTCTCTCCCTGCAGGGACCAGCTTGGACGAAACTTGGCTGGCGTGGGGAGAGGGGCCCTCCCCTCTCCCCAGGGTTAGGGTCTCAGGAGACAGCAAGCTCTGGGGCCTGACCCCCTTCACTTGTCCTTCTTTCTGAGATGCCCAGTGTGACAGCTTTCGTGGGTCCCTCTTCCCAGGAATGGGAGGCTCCGTCTCTCAGCTCTCAATGGACATGGCGTTGATGAGCTGTTCCACCTTGTACGCCAGCCGCTGGCGCCGCGCCTGCTCGTCCTGCTCCAGCGCGCCGATGAGCTAAGGGATGAAAACAAAGGTGGGCAGGCTCAGTACTCAGCATGCGAGATGGCTTTCCCCACATCCATCATCCTTCAGTCTGCCTTTCCATCCTGCCTGATGAACACAGCTCTAAATAACGCGGATGGTCACCTGAACAGGGGTGTGATATACGCACGTGTGTGCCCATGTATTTATCTAAAGCGTTTGAAACATTAGGCATACAGGAAGTGCCATGTGAGTGTTGGCTATGACCATGACTGCCACTGATATTACTGTGTTCAGGTATGATGCTGATGCATGACTTGTCCTGAAGTTGTCCTCTTCAGGGTCTAGCCATGTCCACCTGTCTGTCTGAAATATTTCAGCTGACAGCTTCTGCTCAACTGCAAAGAATAGTCTGATTCGCTGTTTCAGAAGGGATGAAATTCATCATCTACTTTGAACTGGGCAACAATGACAATATTCAGTAAAAGTGTTACATATTGCATTAATAATGAAGACAGGACAAAATAAGGTGTAAGAAAGCACAGGATGAATCAGGAGAGGACAGGCTGCCTTCCAAAGGAAAAGCGACTGACTTTTTGACTCCGTGAATGTTTTCAGAATGACCACCCATTGCTGTTGTTTAAGGATGGAGCCTGGCTTTCTGGTTAACCTGCCTGGCCCTCTTGGGGCGGGTTTCTGCCTCACCTCTTCGCTGTACTTGCTGACGTACGAGTAGATCTCATTGAGGGCACTCAGCATGTTGAACTCCAAGGCATGCAGGCGGGACTGCTCAGCGAGGTAGGCGTTCATGTCCTGATCACTGATGGCGGGGAGCTTGGCAATGTCTGCATAGTATCTGCCATAGAGAGGACAGGCTCCTTGGTGGGGGGCTCAGCAAAGACTCGCGTGTCCATCCCCTGACCCCAGAACCCCAGAGAGGATGGGTGTCCCCTGCTGCATCCCTGTTCCTCTTCTAATGAAGCTTGCTCTGGCCTCTGCTCTCAAGCTGAGTTTGGGGCCTGGACACTTGTCCTCCCTCAGGCCAGAGTCTGCAGCGCTGTGAGCAGACTCTCAGCATTCACATTCCAGTTCAGTGCCCTGCTAGCTGTGTGTCCTTGCTAAGCCACTTGGCACCTCTGCTTCAGCGGCCTCCTCAGTGAAAAGGGGGATGATAATAAGACCTACTTCACTGCTCTGTTGGGTATTTTAGTGAGATGATACATACAACGTCTTCATCAAAGTGCTGGGTGCTTAGCAAATGCTCAGTGAAGGGTGATCAGAATGCTAGGTCTGACTCAGGGGGTGCAAAGCTCCCCTTTCCTCCCCCGGTAGGAACTCTGGGCAAGGGAGAAAAAAGTGAGCATCAGGTCTGGAAGGGACCACAAGCAGGGCTGAGTCCTTGGTCAGTGAAGCCCAGAGGAGGGAATGAAGCAGGCACTGGGGGCTGGGCTGGTCCTCGGGATACTACTGACCTCTCCACCCAGCTCTTGTAGCTGGGGATGTCCTTGGCGTAGAGCAGCTTGTTGGAAGGGGAGTCCTTGCCCAGCCGGTGCTCTGAAGTTGAGCAAGAGTCCATGAAGGTCTGGGCCACCACGGAGAGGCAGGCGTCCGTGATGCTGCCCTTGTGGATGTCAAATACAAACTGGGGGTTCTTGATCACGTTCACCCAGAAGCGCAGAGGGAGGCTGGAGGAGCGGGCAGAGGGGCCTCTGAGGGCTGCGTCCGGCCCCGGCCCCGTGCCGTCCACTAACATTCCTCCCAACCCCACGAATGCAAAATTCTCTCCAAAGGACAAGGGAATGGAATCACAGAAAACTAGTCCAGCCAGGGCTGCAGATTTAGCCTGAGCTTTGACTGGCGCTGGAAGAGAAGGAGCCCCACTGTGCCCTAACGGGGTGCTGACCTCGGGGCACTGACCTCAGGCTTCAGCTGTTCCGAGGTGGGCGTGGGTGGCTTCACTCCCTCCTGGAGGTCTTTTCCAAAGACTCCTGTGCCCCTGGGGGAGCCTAAGTCTAGAGAGCCTGCACCACTTTCTCAGAGCCCCAGACAAAGCCCCTAGGCCCCTTCCTGGTGACCGCGGCCATTGTCCGGAAGGAAGGGGCGGCAGCCCCAGCCTCGGAGTGGGCACAAAGGCCCCACCTGGGTTCCCTGCCCTGCCAGGGCTGGCCCCCCTGCGCTGGGCAGAGGAATGGGCTCCCCTGGGGTCAGCTCTTTCAGGGCGCTCCCCAGGGCGTTCTCAGCTCCGGGCAGGGGCAGAGGCAGAAGAGGAGGCCATTGTTGGCACACTGGGAATGACTCGCTGGGGCTCTGCGTTTTTCCCACCCTGAGAGCAACTGATCAGTCGTTAGGAGAATTCTTTCTGCGACTCGGGGAATTTATAATCAGGGGAGAATGCGTTTTCTCTGCTCCTTTGGCCGTGAGGAGGATAAGCCCATTTATTCCCCTTCAAAACCAGAACAGCTGCTGTTTCTGTGGCCTTTTCCAACTTGGCCTCCTCTCCAGCTGCCCGCTGGCCCTTAACTCTTTGGGCTCCTCTCTGCAGTGAGCTCTGTCCCCGCTTGTCCTCTGGGCTAACCTCCCCTCTCTCCTTCCTTGTCTCTTGAATCTCCTAGACCCCAGACCTTCCCAAATGTCTCTACGGCCATGCCAAGTGTTGGGAAACATCAGCTTTGCCCAGATCCAAGGCCTTCCATTAGGACTTCCGCCTATCTTTGCAGTGAAATGGGGGATCCTTCATTTAACCTGGAGGGGGCGGCCTGGGTGAAGAGGTGGCTCCTCTGGTCCACTCTCCCTTCCCCAGAAGCTCTGAAAACTTCCAGTGTTCTCTCCTTGGACATTAGCTATCTGAGGTCTGGCTAAGAGGGCTGTCCCTGCCACAACTCCAGGGGAGGGCGTTTCTATGACTTGCCCAGAGACAGCAGGCACAGGGAGGAGGACAATCCAGAACTTTCTCTTGATTTCCAGGCCAGGCTGGGGGTGGTGGTGGAGGGAGCTCCAAAGCCAGGGAAGAGCCACGGCATGGGCCCTGGGAATGCGGATGGAAGGCCGGTCTCAGGGACCTGCCCTGGGGGCTCCATGCCCCGAGACCACCAGAGCCTCTTTGCTTCGCTCTGCTGTGATCAAAAGCTGCGGCCTCTGGAGGGCTTGGCAGCCACAACACCCCGGAAAGGGAGGAATAGGTGGGGTCCGAGGCCGGGTTTCCCCAGTGTTTGGCTGGTTGCTAGGACTTTGGATTCCTAAATAACAGCCGGGGCCCATCTGTGCCGGCTCTGTTTTCCGAGGTGAGGGCTGAGTCCAGACAGCTGTGTGGGCGGCCTGCCCAACCCCAGGCCTGGCCCTCCTCTCTGCCCTCTCTCTGCTCCTTCCTGAGGGAAGGTCTGTGCTCTGGCTCTTGGCCAGGCCTGGCGGGACATGAGGGCCTGTCTTCAGAGTGGTCTGAGATCCAGGTTCAAAACCCAGCAGAGAGACATCTTGTGCGAACGGCCTTGAGGAGCCGTCTCTTCCTCTGCTGGGTCTGCCCAGGGAGGGCCCCTCTGGGGATGGAGTCAGGCCCGTGGGACCTCCGGCCTGCGGCTTCCTAAGAGCCACGGAGCTGGGCCTTAAGTGGTCGCATGTGCAGCGGCCTGCACTCATTGGTGAGCTCAAGGCCACGGCAGGTGCAAGCTCTCCCCCAGCACTGGCCAGCCTCCCCAGAGTTTAATGCAGGGCTCTCCCCATGCCAGGATGTGCCCGAGACGCTGCTGTGCTCAGGAGGCCCCATGCTGCCTGGCCTGCTGCTCGGTCATCTGGGATGTGGCTCTGTGTGTGGGTTCCCCCGGCTCCCTTTCCTGAGAACCAAAAGTCAGAGAGGAGGAGGCGCGGCCTGGGGAAGGGTCTCGGCCTGAAAGGGCAGGAGCTCGAGTGTCTGTGTGTCCTGGTGCTGGGCCCTATGCCGGGCGGGCCCTGCCTGGCGCCTGGGGCACACATCAGCTCTGTGGAACATATGTTTGTCCTAGGAGCCTTGGATTACCCACCCATGGCAGAGAACAGGTTCCACCCCCTCATTTCCCTGGTCCCTGCTGGGCCCTACCCCACACCCCCAGCCCCTGGTCCTGGCCTCGCCAGGCTGCAGCCTGCCCTGGGCTGCCCGAGGGGTTTACCAGTTGCTCTTCCAAGTGTGCCGCACATCTGTGTCATGGATGCTGTGTCTGTCTGCCTGCTCATCCAGGAAATCAAACATGTACTTGATGGCCAGGGGGAGCGCGCTGCCCCGGTGCACAGTGCTGAACAAGGTCTCAAACAAGTCGTCCACAAACTTCTGCAGGGTGCCCTGGAGGAGGGGGCGGTGGGAGAGGGTGAGGTGGGGGAGGGGGGCCGGCAGCAGACGCACAGGCCGGATGGTGCCTTGCTTGGACTAACCCTGCCTCAGAAATCCGTCTGCAACGCCAGGCTATGCAGACAGGATAGTGGAGGTGGGGGATGAGGGTCCTTCTGGGGTGTCAGGGAGGTGGGGAGGACTGATGGGCTTCAGGTTTCCAGGAAGAACCGCCTCCAACCGGGAGCCACACGTACACTTACGCTTGTGTTCATGCCAGGTGGGTGTGGGCAGGGGGAGTTTGATCGAAGACAGCAAGTGCTCTGAGCTCAGGCTTCCCACAGGGAATGAGGGGCACAGGCTGGTATGAGAGGGCATCTAAAGAACCAGCCAGAGGATGGGGACCCTCCCAGCAGGAGCAGGGGAGGACCGGAGAGGGTCTGGCAGGAAGGTGTGAAATGGCTCACCGTGTTAGCAGCCTGGGATAAGTGGGGTCTGGAGTGAGGGCTGGGCAAAGGGTACAGATCCAAGAATGCTCCGGCACAGCCCTGATCATGGGGCCTTGGAGGATATCGGGGGGCAGGGCCAAGGTTGGGCCTGGGGCCCACAGTTTGCAGGCTCAAGAAACATCTCTGAAGGTCAGTAAATGTCCAACCTTTGGTGTCTCTTTGTGAGCAAGCAGTTGCTAAGTTGTGTCCAACTCTGCAACCCCATGGACTATAACCCGCCAGGCTCTTCTGTCTGTGGGATTTCCCAGGCAAAAATACTGGAGTGGGTTGCCGTGCCCTCCTCCTGGGGAACTTCCTGACCCAGGGATAGAATCCACATCTCCTGCACCTCCTGATCTGGCAGATGGGTTCTTTACCACTGAGCCACTTGGGAAGTCTGGTCTCTTATCAGCGTATTATTTGAAGCAAAACTTGAGACACATTCTCTGATGGTGTATTTCTGTGACGCTTCAGGGAACAAGTCTGAGAAGCCACTGTATTAGAATTTCAGCAGCATTTTTGTTGGTTCAGTGCAGGAGAGTCCTGTCAAATGCAAGCTATATATGGCTGCTATGCTTATAGGTATACTGTTCTCTGCTGGGGAGGCTGGCAGGCTGCTTTAGATCTCAGCTTCTGTCAGCATTTGTGAGGGTAGATGAGAAGGCTTCCCTGGTGGCTAGTGGTGAAGAACTCACTTGCCAATCAAGAGACTCAAGAGACATGGGCTTGCTCCCGGGGTCAGGAAGACTCCCTGGAGGAGGAAACGGCAGCCCACTCCAGTATTCTTGCCTGGAGAACCCCATGGATGGAGGAGCCTGGCGGGCTGCAGCCCATGGGGTTGCAAAGAGCTGGACTTTCCTGAAGCGACTTAGCACACACACGCGTGATGGAATGGGGAAGGGGAAGCTTTCCCTTCGATTACCAGACGGACCAGGCCTTCATGCTTTTCCTCCCAGTGTGGGCAGAAAGTGGTAGAGAAGGCACTGACAGGAAGACGGCGTATCCGTCCATCTCATATTTACCAAGAAAACCCCCAGGATTTTCTCGAGGGGGATGGGGACCCAGGAGCGAGAGCTCTGGTCCTCTATGAAGTAATGGGGGAGCTTTTGAGTGAGCCGGGCAGACCGCTGTGGTTTTTGCCGCAGGGCAGAAAACAGTAGTGGCCTGATCTCCAGGGAAGCGTGCCCCAGGACGAGGCCCTCCTGGTCCAGATGGGTCCCCTGGAGGGGCAGAGCCCGCGGGATCCTTCCTATGCCATGGGCCGGGTAGGGGGCTGGGGCAGGACGCGTCTCTGGGGTGCCCTCCCGGGCCGGGTGGGGGGCTGGGGCAGGACGCGTCTCTGGGGTGCCCTCCCGGGCCGGGTGGGGGCTGGGGCAGGACGCGTCTCTGGGGGTGCCCTCCCAGGGCCGGGCGGAGCAGGGAGCAGGGGTCTTACCTTGGTGGCCAGCAGCCGGGTCAGGTATATCTCCGACACCATCTTGCTGCCCCGGTCCCCCTCCTTCTGGTCCCCGTGGTCGTGGTTCTTCACCAGGTGCCACACCTTGACCCCGCTCTCCAGGTCCGGGGTGATCATGGGCGCCCGCGACCGCAGGCTGTCGGGGCTGCCTGTGTACCGGAAGGAGGAGTCTGCGGGGGAAGCGGGCGGCGGAGTGAGTGACTCGTTTCCTCATCCTTGCTGGAGAATCCTTCTAGAATCCCTGCCCACCTGCTGCCCGCACTAAGAACAAGCCGGTTTCGATCGGAAGGGAGCCCGTGGGGTTTCGTGTCTGGTGAGCTATTTTAGTGATCCTTGGCTGGTGTGAGGACAGCCTGAAATCCTGTTGCTGAAACGAGGCTCTGGAAATTCTGTGAGCTGGAGCGGCCCTAGGCTGGGGAATACGGGAGCACCTCCATCCCCGATGCTTCCAGCAAAGACCAGTCAATAGGTGGAGTGTCAGCCAGATATTCTCACGGGGCTTTCACCGAAGTGTGGACACCAAGGGTCTGTGAATGGAAAAGCTCCCCCTCGGGAGTTAAGGCTCCTTCCTACTTAGGGCCCAGAATACAGAACGGCCGGAGCCCCTCCTGCAGCTGCTGGCTTCGGGCGTGCAGGGTCCTTTGGCTGGACGGCTCGGAGCCTAGCACCACCCAGAACTAGAGGAACGGAAACTCCTCACCCTCATCCGCAGAGGGCACTGGGGGCCTGGCACTCCAGGGCTAGAAGGCCTGGGACGGCCATCCAAATGCCTGCGTCGGAATGCTGCTGAGAGCCAAAGGGGAAGCGGAGTGAAAGCGTCAGTCACTTGAGTCGTGCCCGATTTTCTGCAACCCCGTGGACTGTAGCCCCCCAGGCTCCTCTGTCCATGGGATTCTCCAGGCAAGAATGCTGGAGCGGGTTGCCATTTCCTTCTCCAGGGGACCTTCCCCACCCAGGGAACTGAACCTGGGTCTCCCGTACTGTGGGCACATTCTTTACCATCTGCGCCACCAGGGAAGTTATTTGGTCTGTATCACCGAGAGCTAAAGGGGGACGTTGTTGATGATTCAGCCAGGACAGTGAGCATACACTGGGACCAGGTTCTGTGAACGTCCCATCCAAGGGCCTCCTTGGTTCTGGGCCCTTCAGACGCCTCCATCAGACCTGGGCTATCGAAGGGAAGATTCACGGTGCCATCTGGCGCCACAGCCCTGAGGAGACGGGCCGTTCCGGATGCCTCTGATTGCAGGCCAGCTGCAGCAGTGGCACGGGCCTCCCACTGTCAGCAGGGGTGGGGAGCAGCCCCTGGAGTCACAGAAGACGCCCCTGGCTGCCCAGGCCGCCTCTGCGGGCCTCACCGTATCTGCTGATGGACGTCCGGGAGATGCTGGCAGAGGCGGGGATGTTGTAGGAGGAGGTCTGCTTGGGGACCAGGGCCACCACCGATCTGTCTGACACCTGAGAAGGGTAAGAGAGAGAGACTTCAGGTGGATGTTGGCACCTTGGGAAATGGGACTGTCACTCCTTCTAGAAGCTGATGGAATAGGTAGGGGTAGAGGGTGAGGAGGTGAGGGATGCTAGAATAATCACTGCTGCTGTTCAATATGGTAGCTACTTGCCACCTGCAGCTGTTGGGCTGTTATAGTCTGATTAGACCAAAGGGAGATGGCCTGTAAGTGTTCGAGCTCAGGTATGCTGGAAATGTACAGGACACACTGAATTTTAGCGACCGAGCCTGAATAAAGGTATGCGATCTGTCTCATTAATAATATTTATGTTGATTACGTGTTTAAATGACAATTATTTTAGATCAGTGGTGTTAGAGACAACACTGTTAACATCACGTTCATCTGTTCACCTTTACTTTTTAAATGTGACTAGTAAAAAAATGCAAGGTATCCATGTGGTTTGCTTTGTCTTTCTGTTAGAGGGAGCTGGGATAGCCCAGCCTGCCTTCAGTTCCATGAGTTATGTACGCCTGTCCCCATTTTACAGAGGAGGAACCAAAGTGCTGAGCGGCTGAGCCTCCTCCTTCAAGGTCGCGCGCTTCACATACGATAGAGCCGAAACTGGTCACCAGGCTGTCGGGCTCCAGAGCACGTGTTCTTCTCATCGCATTCTAATGCGGGATTTTATTTCAAGACAGCCTGGTCTGAGCCCATTTTTCCCTGTTGGCTCTGATTTCTTTCTGGCCCGGGTCCTATAACGGTTCAGCCGCCTTGAGGAGCTTCCCCAGAGGGCAGTCGCTCCTGGGGCCGCAAGAGACAAAGAAGGTGTCTTGCATGTCCTCTGAGAGGGTGCCGAGGCTCAGCACCCAGCCTGCAGGGTGATGGCTGATAAATGAGGCACCATATTGAAGACATTTGGGGCCATTTTGATTTAAGATTACCTTCCATCCAATAAAAATGGAGAATCCCCAGAATTGTGGCGATCCAATTAAAGCCCTAACGTAGAGGGAATAAACCAGCTATAATAATGTTATGGGCCATAAAACATTCCTATTAAACCATTTTTTATTTTAACAATTTTTATGAACTTTATAAGTTTGATTTATAGCTGCACCAGTCATAAAACCATCTTTCTGGGTCTTAAATTGTCAGTCCCTCTCTCCCACCAAAAAGAATTAAATGTTGGGAAGTCAAACTATAAATGAACATTAGTGCTAACGAGATTCCCTGATAGCCAGTTTTAGCGGTGGTGTTTAATTTCACCCTCCCTATAAATCTGCGGGAGCCCAGGAAGTTTTAAAAAATCTCTTTGTTAATTAAGGTTATGCAGATTTTTCTCCTGTAGGGGCTCCAAGGACCTTTGACTCCTGGGAGGGTAACACGAGGGCAATGCTTTGACTTGATGGCATAGAGCTGCAGGGTCCAGGGCTCGCCACAGTGCCTGGAAGATGCCAAGGCATAGCTGCTTCCCAGCGGGGCAGCTCCGCGGACTGCGGGCAGCTTGCACCCGCTCTGACGCGGAGGGGGAGCTCTCCACCTCAGTCTTTCAGGACCTCTGCACCTAGCATCCTAGCAACGATACCTGAACGCCTGGCAGGGGCAGGGTTTATTCTCCTGGGGAGAATGGACTGCGTTATCATTTATGGCTCGTTGTCGCCTAGAGAGAGATTCACAAGGTGGCTGGAACGACCACAGTTCAGCTCAGTTCCCGGTCTCATCACTAAATCTCTCTCGTCCTTAGTCTCCAGCTTTTCTCTTGACCAACACATGATGTAAAGCCGTGGTCAGGACGCCTGGCTGGGTCTGGCCTTGCCTCTGCGCTTACTAGCGACATGGCTTCGGGAAAGTCACTTAAGCTCTCTGTGCCTTGACTGTCTCCTTTGTCAAAGGAGATAATAATTGTGCCTAGGTTTGTTGTGAAGATTAAAGGCGTTAGAGCGAGTGAAGGTGGAGAGCAGTGCCTGGTGCCCAGTGAGAGTCAGTAAACTCTGGGGTTACTGTTGTTATTGTGATTATCATCACCATCACCATCACCTTCACCATCATCATCACATCTCCACCATCGTCCTCACCGTTATCAACACCATCATCACCACCATCATCACCATCACCGTCACCTTCATCATCACCACCATCTTCACATCACCACTATCATCACCACCATCACCACCATCACCGTCATCTTCACCATCATCACCATCACCGTCATCTTCACCATCATCATATCATCACCATCACCACATCATCACCATCACCACCGTCATCTTCACCATCACCATCATCACCACTATTATCACCACCAACACCAACACCATCACCACCATCATCACCATCACCACCACCACCACCATCACCATCACCACCACCACCACCATTATCACCATCACCACCATCATCACCATGATCATCACCATCACCACCATCATCACCATCATCTTTACCATCATCTTCACCATCATCACCATCACCACCATCACCACTATTATCACCACCAACACCAACACCATCACCACCATCACCATCACCACCATCACCACCAACACCACCATCACCACCACCACCACCATCACCCCCACCATCAAAACCATCATCACCATGATCATCACCATCACCACCACCATCACCATCATCACCATCATCACCATCACAATGATCATCACCATCACCACCATCATCACATCATCACCATAATCTTCATCACCACCATCACCACCATCATCACATCATCACCATAATCTTCATCACCACCATCACCACCATCACCACCATCATCACCATCATTACCACCATCACCATCATCACCACCATCATCACCATCATCTTCACCATCACCACCACCACCACCATCACCACCATCATCACCATGATCATCACCATCACTGCCACCACCACCACCATCTCTCAAAGGGGAGACTAGCCCCTGTTGTCCCGTGTCACCGAGGGCTGGCATGTGGGAAGTGCCTCGCACAGAGGAAATCTCAGTAAATATTTGAGGAACGAATGAACACATGAATGTCAAATGACACTGGGGAACTGAAAGTGCTGTGGGCGATGGACACTGTAATGAAGGATATTCCGTTCCTCGGACTGGGAGTCACGGGACAGACAGCCCGTTAAGAAGCGTTAGGGCAGCAAAGTCAGAGGGGCACCGTCGCTGCCTTCGAGAAGCCTAAGTCGGGCGTAGCGCTCTTCTCCTTCGCGCTTTCTTCTTCGGTTCTAACTGGTTCGTCACAACTGTGCTACAGGATGCATTCCGCGGCGTGAGCGGGTGGGCGGGATCAGCAGCGTGATCACAGCTGCTATGGAGAGGCACACGCATCCTGGTAGACCTCACCCGTGGTTTCTAACACTCCCAACCACACTCGCAACTGGGGACCGTGTCTCCACTCACTGGAGCTCAGGGTCCAGGGAGACTAAAGTCACATCACCGGCGAGCGGAGCAGCAGGGGATTAAACAGCACTCACAACCCCTTCTCTCTTCCCACTATGCCTCCCGCTCTGCACTTAGGGTGGGAGTCAGGCCAAGTGTCAGCAAGGCGAATGTAGGCCAGCTAGGAGGATGGAGCCTGGAAGGGACCGTTTCGGGATTTTGCCCCTCCCCTAGCTTTCTGTGTGCGCCGAGAGGCTCCCAGCCAGGTCCTGCTGGCCTTTAGGACGCCCAGCCTCCCGGCCCTTGGCTCTCAGCGTGTGAGAGCCCAGCGTGCCAGCCCTGCACACCCTCCCCGCGTCAGGCAGGGACAGAGGGTGACTTAATCAAGCGGTCCCACAGGGTCCTGCAGCCCGAGGCGCTTCCTCCGGTTGGTGTAATTTCCCTCACTGACTCTCCTTTCCAGCTTCTATTTTAGTATTTTTTTAAGAATCCCTACCAGCCTACCTGCGCTTAATCCTATAGAGACCCTAGCTGTGAGCAGTTACCCTGCGAAGCAAGCAGAGTGAGAGTGGATACCTCTTAGATCTTTTGTTCTTTTGCTGGGATTTTTCTTTCTTGACTGTTCTTTTATTGTGCCTGCCGGTGCGCTGAACGCTCTACCTACTATATTCAGTCTACTCTTCACCACTTCATGGGGCAGGGATCACCATTAACTCCATTTTACAGATGAGAAGAGCGAGAGCTTAAGCAGCTTTCCCAAGGACACCAGCGGGTAAGCGGCAGACACTAAGACTCAATTCCCTGCTTTGTTGCGGGCGTGAAGTGGAAGGCAAGCCGCATTAGTCAGAAGTCAGAAGTGGCAGGCGCCTCTGAACCTGTCCTTGAAAGATGCGATTTTTCTGCCCGAGAAGAGCTACACTCTGTATAGGATGGGAGGGTCCCACCGGACCCCAGAGCAGCTGAGTCAGTTTCTCAGGATGGGTCTGGACACCCCCCAGTAATTCTAACCAGCAGGCAGGGCTGAGAATCGCCGCTCTGGACTCAGGCAGGAGTCAGATAGGGGAGAGGCGCTGTGCTCCGCTGTGCTTAGTTGCTCAGCCGTGTCCGACTTTTTGTGACCCTATGGGCTAGAGGGGCTCCTACAGTCCATGGGATTCTCCAGGCAAGAATACTGGAGTGGGTAGCCTTTCCTTTCTCCGGGAGATTTTCCCGACCCAGGGACTGAACCCAGATCTCCTGCAGAGCGGGAGGATTCTTTACCAGCTGAGCCACCAGGGAAGCCCAAGAATACTAGAGTGGGTAGCCCATCCCTTCTCCAGGAGATCTTCCCAGCCCAGGAACTGACCCAGGGTCCCCCACATTGCAGCCGGATTCTTTACCAGCTGAGCCACCAGGGGTTCCCCAGTAGACAAGGGCGACAGGAACACTCTTTTTAGGGCTTGAGGGCCTTAGAGCGAACCTTAGAGGGAGGGGCATTTCGGGGGGCCCGGCCCCTGGCGTGAAGCCCCCTCACCTGATAGTGCATGAGCGTGTTCAGCCTCTTCCAGTCGCCCTCGATCTTGGTCGTGATGTCCTCGTCCTGTAGCACGACCCTGGCGATCCGGCCTTGTCGCCACTCTGGGAGGAGGGGGCGGGCAGCAGTGTGAGGGGCAGGGCCGGGACCGCCCCGTGGGGCATTCTCTAGCGGCCTGGAAACCCTGGCTCCCGCAAGCGGGGACGGTGACAGCACTTAAGATGTCCAGGGCTCCGTGGGTGCGAGGCTGGAGGAGCCTCCTGAGAGGCGGCCTGGTCTGAGCAAGCAGTGCCCTGGGAGAGGGGTTTCACCCGGCCCCCCACCTGGGAGGGTCCCCCCTGCTGGGCAGGGCATCCCGTCTTCCCAGCCCGCCCCTCCAGCCCCAGTGCCCTCAGGAAGCTGCCCCGTGCCCCCGAGCCCAGGGCTCCTACCCAAGTCCATGTCCACAGCCCTGGGGCGCTGGGAGTAGGGCACGTTCTTGTAGACTGCATCGAGGATCTTCTCCTTGACCTGCGTGATGGTGTCACAGTTTAACACTTTCACCGGGATCTCGGGGCTGTTCTCGTTGTCAGGGTTGACGCAGTTCAGAATCTGCAGGTGGTGATCGAGGGTGGGGGAGGGGAGATGTGAGTCGAAGATGTCATTTTGGGGTGGGGAGTGCGGCCCTGGAACCTTCTCTCGCCCAGGCTCCTCCTCCTCCTCACAGAGAAACGAGCGTCTGTCTGTCTGCCTGCGTCAGTCTTTCCCACCTCCCAGCCATCTGCTGATGGCAACCTGAGTCCTGCCCACTCCTCTACTTCTCCAAGAACCAGGATTCCACCCTGTAGCCCCCAATGGCTTAGGGGAGGCTGCCATTCCGCGTCCAGGCATTCTAAGGGTTTAGGAGTGGCTGCAGGTGGGCTGGCCTCCCGCCTCCCTGAAGTCTCTATAAGAAATCAGCAGACTTCTTCCCCATCGTGCCAACTTCCCCAGGCCCGATGCTGGGCAATCTAGGGTAAACTGAGGCAATCGGAGCTCTTTGGGTCCACCCAGTGAGATGGGGAAGAGGAGCCCAGGCTGGCATGCTCACTCTTGGGACCCTGGGCTGGGCCTAGACTGATCCCCCAGGCGGGTCTCCCAGGCTGGCTTGGCGGCCAGAGGCTGGGGGGCGCTCAGAAGCAGGAGGTCAGCAACGTCCCGCCAGGCTCCTGCAGGGCTCCTCGCCTCCTCACCAGGGTCTTGTAGTCGATCTGCTGCCGGATGAGCTTGTCCTCGCTCAACGAGTAGCGCGCCTCGCCAGTGATGGCGTCGATGGGGCCCTTCTCCATCTGCTGCTTGATGGCACAGTACAGCATGAACAGTGGCTCCCCAGCACACTCCTGTGGGCACGGGCGGGTGTGGGTGGCGGGCACGGGTGGGCGTGGGCAGCAGGGCCCCAGCTTGCTTCCCCCCTTCCTCCCTCTCCTGACCCTGGTCTCCTGTGGGCACAGGTGGCTGTGGGTAGTGGGCACAGGTGGGCATGGGCAGCGGGGCCCCAGCCTGCCTGCCCCCTCCCTCCCTCTCCTGACCCTGCTCTCCTGTGGGCACAGGTGGCTATGGGTAGTGGGCACAGCTGGGTGTGGGCAGTGGGGCCCCAGCCTGCCTGCCCCCTCCCTCCCTCTCCTGACCCTGCTCCTAGGCCCGCGTGGTTTTGGGCACCTGGCCAGGTAGGTTCCCGCTCCCAATGGGGGGATGGGGGGGCATCCATGCAGCCCTGGTGCCCAGGCTCGGAGGGGTAGCCCCAGACCCCACTCTCGCCTCCCAGCCCCTGCCCCACTCCCATCCTCACCTTCAGGAACTTGTGCAGGAGGAAGGCAAACCAGTTGGTCAGCATCTTCTCCGCCACAGACTCTGTCCTGGGGAGGCAGGAGGGATGGGCCTTCATGGAGGGCCTTCGTGGAGGGCTCCCAAGAGGGTGCCTGGCTCTTTGGTTGGACTATGGCCCGAGAGAACCCAGGGCTGGGAGCCAGGACGCTGCGTCCTGTTCCCACTTCACCCCAGGAGCAAGACGCGAGACCTTGGGCCAGAGGCTTTTGCCTTCTGGGCCTCAGTTTCCTGGGAAAATGGAGGCGGCACTCGGGGTCTACAGACGCAGGTGCCAAGGACACCCTCCTCCAGCCCTCTTCTGGCCTCAGGGGGATAAATACAGTTTCTCTGTCCCTCTGAGGTTTCCTGCCTGCTCTGAATACTTTATATGCATATCTAGAAGGCCCCTGGTGCCTGCCCCTCCAAACACTCAGAATCAGACTGAGTTCAGATCTCGACTCTGCTGTGGACTGGCTGTGTGATCTCGAGTAAGTTGCTTTCCTTTCTCTGGATTCAGTTTCCCCATTTCTAAATGGGGAATTAATCATAACAACAACAACTACAATTAATAATGGTAACCACCACCACTGTCGGCATCATGTACCCCACAGGGTTGTTGTCAAGGTTGAATGAGGCAACGTACAAAAGTGCTAGGAAGAGTGCCTAGAACCGGAAGCTGCCATCCCCGCTGACACGTGGGTTCTGGATCCGGCCCCTCACATAGAGAGCCGTGTGCACATGCGTTTAGCTTCTGCAAGCCTTGCCACCCCCCCACCCCCCACGCCCACCCCAGGCCACAGCTCTGGGGACTTGGGAAGGAACAACGCGGCCTGTCAGCTCCCTCAGGGATGAGGACGCGGGAGGAGTACTTTAACTCCCTGCACGTGGTGCATATACCCTCCAGTCGCAGTAAATCCCAGGCATTTGCCAGGGCGGCTCAGCAACCCCGGGCCTGAGAGAGAGTGACAAAGGCAGAAGAAACCGTAGCTTTCTCCGTGGGCCCCTCCCAGCACCCTCTCCCTGCATTATGCCTGAGATTAGCTCTAATTTAAAGACAACAGTTCTTAATGAGAGTTTCTAATGCTCAGATTGGCAGAATGGGGGCTCTGTACTCATAACACAAAGCCATTCTTCCTCCCTCCTCACCCCACGAGGGGTCTGGAAGCCTGAGACCTTGCTAGAAGGCTACGGAGGAGGTGGTGGCATGGAGGTGGTTCTTTGTGCTGGATCTCTGGGGCCTCCAGAGACGGTGGGCTTGGGGGATGGATGTCAAGGTCTCTGACCCTCTTCCCTGCCGGGAAAATGGCAGCTGGGGAGGGGCTGGTGGTGGGTGCCGGTGATTCAGATCCGGAAGCTGGGCCCTGAAGGCACAGGCTGCCCCGAAGCTTTATCTGGGGGCTGCGGGGAGAACTCCTGCGGGGCTGGAGCGGCCTCTGCCTGCGCTTCCAGCGTGGCGGCTGCTTGTGGGGACCGAGCCCGCGGGATATGGCTAGTGCAATGGAGGGACTGACTCTCACATTTATCTAATTTTAATTAACAGCCACATGTGCTACGGCATTGGACAGTGAAACCCGAGATACAGGGGGAGGGAGAGAGACTTGGAGATGAGTGTCATTTTGCTCGTGAGGGGCTAACCAGCAGAGACGCTGCACCACTGGCCCCAGGCCTCATGACCAGCCGCTGGCCATGCACCTGTGGACACGGCCCAGCCGCCCGGGGAGGGGAGGCGAGATGCTGTGCTGGGGAGCTGCGGGGACACAGGCTTTCCCGGGGAGGGGCGCCGCCCCCACCACGTCCCCGTTCAGAGCCGGCTGCCTGCCCAGCCCTGGGGCGCAGGTCTGACCTCCGGAGCAGCAGCTTGGGGTGGTTCTTGTTCTCCAGGTTCTTGTCGATGAGGTCGGACAGCAGCTGCTTGAGGACATCGGTGGCGTACTCCAGGCGGCCCTGCAGGCCCGTCATGATGAGCGAGGCCACGTTGCCGCGGTCCCGCATGGAGAAGCTGCGCTGCAGCTCCAGCGTGCGGATGAAGGTCAGCAGGAACACCTTGTTGTTGATGAGCTGCGCCGAAGAGCTTCAGGGCCTTCTCCACGTGCTGCTGCCCGTTGCCCTGGACCTGGGGGCGGGGTTGGCAGCGTGGCGTGGAGGACGGGCTTCCGGCTCTCCCGGGGGGCGGGGGGTCTCAGCTGATGACGACACCAGCTCTAGGACCCTCTCCATGACACTGATAGCCACCCCGCCCCGGAGAGGCAGGAAGGCCTGCTCTCTGCGATCTGACCTCCCAGTGGGTGGAGAGGGTTGGGCTCCAGCGAGGATGCTATACATCTGATTGCGCCAAGGATCCAACACAAGAGGAGCTACCCCATCAGGCTAGCTGGCTTTACTCCCCTCCCCTCCATCTCCTCTGCCCTGATGTACTCTCTCGTAAAACAAACTGAGAAACGAACGGGCAAACCTCACAGAATCATGGGTCTTTCCTTAAGCCACCTCAAATCCATTTGGAAATGAGGCCAAATCTTAATTAATTCAGTCATTAATTAAAGAATGATAGTCAGCCTTCCCCTGGAATCATCCCGAAGAACCCGGGTGCCCCCGTGGCCGTGAGTTTCCTGTTCGGAAATGTCACCGTGGTGCTGCTGATTCTACAGGCGGTTTCTCCTCCTCACTCATGACCCTCCTCAGCTGTGGGGCATCTCCTAGGAAACCCAGGCCCCGGGTCCCCAGTGGGCAGCTGGGCGAGGAGGCAGGTGTTACCTCCAGCTCCCGCAGGACGGGATGGTCCTCGATGCCCGGGAACAGGACTCGCATAGCATAGGTCCTGTAGTCCAGGTAGGGGATTCCTGAGCGGTCCAGGTCGCTGGTCAGCTCGTTGATGTCTGTCTGGAGCTCGGCAAAAGCTGGGAAGGTACGGGGAGACAGGGAGACTCAGCAGGGGAACCCAGACAAGGGAGGGGAGAGGCGGAGACGTTTGTGAAGGAGGGAAGGGCTGGGATGCAGAGGCGGTGCGTGTGTGGGGTTCCAGGTGTGCACCTCCAGAGGGAGTGAGCTAGTTCCAGACTGCCTTTTTATGTGGTGGGAATATGGGGGATTTCTATACTGTTTCCGCCTCTATGTGTGTATGTCTTTACTTGCAAAGTTGTGTCTGACTCTTTTGCGACCCCACAGACTGTAGCCCACCAGGCTCCTCTGTTCATCGGTTTTCCCAGGCAAGAATTCTGGAGTGGACTGCCATCCTCTTCTCCAGGGGAATCTTCTCAACCCAGGGACTGAAACTGCATCTCCTGCATTGCAGGTGGATTCTTTACTGCTGAGCCCCCAGGAAACCCATTTCTTCCTCTATGCTTATCTATAATTTTGAACTTTCTTTCTATGTATTACACGTGCTGTTAAAACAAAGGAAGCGCATGTGACTTGGGTCATACAGGCGACACAGATGCTAGAAATGGGTGAGAGACTGGTCGAGCGGATCAAACAAAGACCAGAATAGGCAGCTTTGCTCCCCTTTTCCCAGCAAAAGAAAAAACTCAAGATGCAAAGACCCTGGGGGAATGAAAATCAAAACCACCAGGAGATACCGCTTCATACCCATTAGTATGCGTGTGTGCAAAGTCACCTTGGTCGTGTCCGACTCTTTGTGACCCTATGGATTGTAGCCCGCCAGGCCCTGCTGTTCACAGGATTTCCCAGGCATGAAGACTGGAGTGGGTTGCCGTGCCCTTCTCCAAGGGATCTTCCCAACCCAGGGACTGAACCTGCATCTCTTACGTCTCCTGCATTGGCAGGCGGCTTCTTTAAGACTAGTGTCACCAGGGAAGGTCCACCCGTTAGCATGGCTGATGTGAATAATGGAAAATTACAAGTGTTGACAAGGACGTGGGAAAACTCAAACCTTCGTATCTTGTTGGAGGGAAAGTAAACTGGCACCGCTGCTCTGGAAACCCACTTGATGATTCCTCAAAAAATTAAACACAGAATTTTTGCCCTCAGTTCAGTTCAGTTCAGTTGCTCAGTCGTGTCCGACTCTTTGCTACCCCATGAATTGCAGCACGCCAAGTCTCCCTGTCCATCACCAACTCCCGGAGTTCACTCAAACTCATGTGCATCGAGTCAGTGATGCCATCCAGCCATCTCATCCTCGGTCGTCCCCTTCTCCTGCCCCCAATCCCTCCCAGCATCAGAGTCTTTTCCAATGAGTCAACTCTTCGCATGAGGTGGCCAAAGTACTGGAGTTTCAGCTTTAGCACCATTCCTTCCAAAGAACACCCAGGGCTGATCTCCTTTAGAAGAATCTCCTGCCCTATGACCCGTCAATTCCTCTCTGACATATATGTCCACAAGAACTGGAAGCAGGCACTTGAATAGATACCTGTACAGTCACATTCACAGCAGCATTATTCGCTATACCAAGAGGTGGAAGCAACCCAAATGCCCACTGACAGATAACCTGATAAACAAAACGTGGTTTCTATACCTGATGGACAATTATCCAACCTGAAAAAGGAGTGAAATTCTGCCACATGCTGCAACATGGATGAACTTTGGAGACATGATGCTAAGGGAGATAAACCTGCCAAAAGGACAGATGCTGCCTGATGCCATTTATGTGAGGTTCCTAGAGCAGTCGGAGTCCTGGAGGCAGAAGGGCGAAAGGGAGAGGGGCACGGGGAACGACTGTTTCATGAGCACAGAATTTCCGGTGGGAAAATGAGGGGCGGTCTGCAGGTGGACGGTGGGTATGGTCGCACAACATGCTGAATGTACTTAATACCTCTGAGGAGTTTCCCGGGTGGTACTAGTGGTAAAGAACCCACCTGCCAAAGCAGGAGACATAAGATATCCCGGGGTTCGATCCCTGGGTTGGGAAGATCCCCTGGAGGAGGGCACGGCCACCCACTCTGGTAATTTTGCCTGGAGAATCCCATGAACATGAGCCTGAACCCATGAGCCTGATGGGCTGCACTCCATGGGGTCACAAAGAGCTGGACACAACTGAAGTGACTGAGCATGCACACGTGCTTGCACACTCATGCACACAATGCCTCTGGACTGGAGGGGAGAGCACTAGGGCATAGAGATTAGAAAGTTAAATGGTAGATTGTATGTTGTATATACTTACACACAAACACACACACACACACACACAGCTGAGAACGCCACCAAACCAGCCTTAGGGTGCCCTGCCTGCCAGGCCCTTGGCCAGCAGGGCCTTTCCCTTGATGGCAAGCCTGCCCCCTCGTCTCTCTGCCCTACCCCTGGCAGAGGGGAGGAACTACGGTCCACTTTTTCCAGCCCAGCTCCTCACAGGGGGCTTGTTCTGATCTTGAAATTTGCAGTAAAAGGAGAAGTGTTTTGATTCCTGATTGAGGTGTTTACCCAGAGAGTCTGCTGGGCCCTCAGCCCGAGGGGACACCAGGTAGACCAGTCGCCTGGCAGCGGCGGGGGGCTTGAGAGATGGAGGAAGCAGTTTCCACCATCACAGTCTGAGATGCCCTGCACGTGGCCTTCAGAGCTCAGCCTGCAGCATGGGGTGACAGCGCCCTGGGGGAGAGGATGGGCCGGGAGGGGGACGCGCTCTCCTGCCTTTTCTGCTGCTCTGAGGGCTGCCAGGCGAAAGGAGCCATCCCCACATGGGGATCTAGAGTCTGAGGCCACAGGGCTCAGAAGGCTCTGCCCGTGGGGACACAGAGGGCCACCCACTCGCTGTCCCAGGAGAGAGGAAGGTGGCCAGACTGTGGGATGAGTCCGGGCACAGCGGGACCGAATAATGCGCTCAGACCTGGGGCCTCGCTGCACGCATGTCAATAGGAGAGCAAAGGAATTTCAAAGGAAAACAAAGGTCAAAATGGAGCTTGATGGCTTGGGGTGGACAAGATGGGAGTAAAGATGAGAGGTGTCTCAGAGAAGGGGGTAATAAGGCTGGTGAGGAAAGAGGTTCTGGAAGTGAAGGAACGGCCCCACTCACCTTCCTTACACTCCAGGGCCACACGGGACTCCAGGTTGTCCATCTGCATTTGGAGACGCTTGAGAGTGAGGTCGTTCTCTCGAGACTTGCGCTTGTAGGCGATGAGCACGATGATGACAATGATGAGCAGGAGGCTGCCTCCCGCCGCGATGCTCACGATGGCGGGCAGGGTCAGCAAGCTGTCCGAGGCGACGCTCACGGAGCCGGGTGAGAACACCATCCCGCCCACGTGGACCTGCGTGTGACACACGCACACAGACACTGTCGAGCTGTCCAGTCCTTCTCGTTTCAGAAAGGACAGGAGCAACCACAACCACACAGTGTAGTCTGAAGACCAAACAACTTCCTGCAGATCGCCTGCCTTTCTTGTGTCCTCTGCTTCTAACCATTTCAATATAGAGCCTTGAGATGAGGAGATGTGGAGGAGGTGGAAAACCCTTTTGCTACGATGAATTATACAGGCAAGGTGAAGAGGGAACAAAGAATAAGAAGGGGGTTCACTCACCATGACCTTGTGCTGACCCGTGAGGTTGGGAGGCTCGCAGAGGAGCTGCGTCTCTGACACGGTGACGGCACATGGGGTCTCTCCAATCAGCACTGTGTAGTTGAGTTTGGCACCTCCAGAGGCAGGAGGGCAAAGATTTTTGCCCTGCAGATAACAGCAATGTTATTAGGAATAATTGACATGTGCACACAGAAGTTAATTGCCTATTTAAGAAGAGATTAAAGAGAGAAGGTTAGGGCACCAATGCAAAAACCAAAGAGGGATTCCACTGGAGAGGACGTCCATCAGCCACAACTTAGAGAGGAAGAGAGGAAACACAGGGAGGAGAGAATGAAAGCGGAGGAGAGAGCGGTAACGAGAGAGGAAGGAGAGGGCAAACAGCAAACCAGCGAAACCTGCAGGGGAGGCCGCAGGGGCGAGAGCTGAAAGCGGCAGAGTAACACAGCCTTGGACGGATGGCACTGGGGACCGTGACCGCCTCACATTTGAGGGCAGTTATGGTGGCCACGGATGAGGTCAATGAAGGACGTGGTTGCTTCCAATGCACTGCAAGGCTTTTGGGGCCAACGTCCGCAAGAACACAAAATACTCCCCAGGGTTCCTCGAGAATCCCAAGCTCAAGATACGTCACTCTGTGGGTCTGTATCTATTCCTGAGTTCCCTTCACGGGGCGCTGACAGCGATGGAAGCCTGTGGGCACTGAAGGAAGGCGAGGCCAGGACTGGAGAGGGGTGGTCTGGCCGCGCCGTGCTCCTACCTTCAGGATGATGGGGGATCCTGGCTTCTGATCCAAGACTCCAGTAGGGCTGAGCAGTTCAAAGGTCGGGTTGGGATAGTAGATAAACTTGGTGTCATTGTAGATCAGCAAGGACTGGACGTTGTTAAAGACAAATCCAAACTCGTCTGGCCGCTCCACGGTGTCCAGGCCGGGCCGATAGTCCGTGGTCAGCGAGGGTGCCAGGCAGGTCAGGGTAGTGGTGTTCACAACTTTGCACACCTATGGGGGCCAGAACGCAGTGTTCCAACACCCAGCTGGTGACACTGCAGGGTCACATGCCCTAGTCCCACCTTCTGCTTTGTTTGGCCGGTCTCCAGTGAGCTACTTGCTTCGGGAAAAGGGCTGTGAAATTGTATTTTTCTGTTGTTGGTTTTGTGTGTGTGTGTGTGTAGGAGGAGGGGTGCATTTTAACTTCATTTCTTCATTCGCCCACAATGACTGAGCACCTGCATTGTGCCAGGCACTGTGCCCAAGAGCAGGGCCATCAGTGAAACGGCCCCAGTCCCGGGAAGAGACAAGGATCCAACCAGCATCACAGTGTGGCCCCAGCAGAGGGCCTGCGGGCCAGGAGGGGCCGCGGCACTGCCAAAGGCACGGATGGAGTGAGAAACCCGGAAGGGGGGTCCCCGGCACTCGAGGGGTGCCTGTGTGAGCACCAGCCTGTGTGTGTGTGCACGTGGCCTGAGGCAGGCTGAGGGTGACTCATGGGAGCTCTCCTTTGGAAAAAATGAATGAAACTTAACCTGGAGAATGTGTAGGACTTTCCCAGACAGCAGGGATGGTAAAGGATCAAGTTCCACAGAGAAAAACTGTAGCAAATGCCTGGGGATGACGGAGCATGAACAAATGAAGAAAAGATAAGAACAGAAGTTGTGTCCTGCGTGTGTGTCCATGTGTATGTGTGTATACATGTGTGTACATATGTGCGTCTATATATGTGTGTGTCCATGTGTGTATGTGTGTATATGTATATATGTGTGTATGTGTGTATAAATGTCTGTGTATGTGTGTTTCCATGTGTGTATATGTATATGTGTGTATGTATGTATAAATGTGTATGTGTGTGTCCATGTGTGTGTATAAATGCGTGTCTATGTATTGTGTCCATATGTGTATATATGTATGTGTGTGTATAAATGTGTGTGTGTATATAAATGTGTGTCTATGTATGTGTGTCCATGTGAGTATGTGTGTGTATATATCTGTGTATCTTTGTCTATGTATGTTTGTGTCATGTGTGTGTATATGTGTGTCCATGTGTGTGTATCTATGTCAATGCACATGTGTGTGTCCTTCATGTGTATGTGTCTATGTATGTGTGTGCATGTGTGTGCATGCATGTGCGTGTCCGTGTGTGTGTATATGTGTCTATGTATGTGTGTATGTGTGTGTGTCCATGTGTGTGTCCATGTGTATGTGTATATTTGTGTGCATGTATCTGTGTCTATGTATGTGTGTGTCCTGCGTGTGTATGTGTATCTATGTATGTGTGTGTGTCCATGTGTGTGTCCGTGTGTGTATGTGTATATTTGTGTGTGTATATCTGTGTCTATGTATGTGTGTGTCCTGCGTGTGTGTGTGTGTCCATATGTGTGTATAAATGTGTGTGTGTGTGTGTGACAGAATATGGGAAGCTGTGTGAGACGAGCATACAGCAGGTGTTCAGCTAACGTTTACTGACCACAGTGATGGATGAAAAAGCTCCTTCACCTCCTTCAATGTCCTAGTGAAGGCCTCTCTCTTCTCCGAGGGTCGCTTCACCGTCCACGGAGGTGAGAGCGTGGTATCGCCCCCTGGGTTCACAATGTCCTCTCCTCCTGGGTGGGCCCTGGTCTCCAGCTAACAGCTTGCCAAGCTGGCCCTCCTCTGCCGGCTGGTCTAGGGGCTGCCCAGACAGCGGCCCGACTGGAGACCCCGCCCCGGGCCCGAGCCGGTCGGGAGCCCTCCCCACTCCTCCGGTCCCGCCCTCTGCAGCTGCAGGGGCTGCAGGGGGCTTGCTGTCCTAGCGGCCGCCAGGGGCATGTGCGGGAGCTCTGCTCAAGCACACGCTCTCCCGGCAGCCCCACACGTGCTGTGTGTCCGGCCAACACACGCAAGCCCGGGCTCCACGTTTGGAAAACAAGACGGTGTGTGAGAGGGCAGAAAAAGCGGACACTTTGCATGGAGATAATCTCAGTGCTCCAAGCCTTAACCCGCCCTTTCCAGGGGGAGTTGAAGAGTTTAAAGCAAACAGTTCAGGAGGGCTCCGTGCCGTCAGAGAGCAGCACCCGCCCCGCCTTCCGCAGGTCCCCTCAGCAGCCCCCTATGAACCCAGAGTCCCTTTCACATGCCAGCTGGGGACACCTTGGCAGGAGGGAAACAGAGGTGCTGTCAAACGGGCGGAGGAGCTGAGCTGGGGGTCCTACCCTGGGGTATGTGGGACAGACCCCCAGCCTGAGCGCCGCTGCCCTGCCCTCCCCGTCTCCTCTCTGCTCGCTCCGGTGCGCCTGGACGAGGCTCCTCTGTGAATGAGCAAACCACCCCCAGACAAACAGCCTCTGTTTGCTCCCTGCCCGATGCTGCCTCGGCACTTTGCGTGCCAAACATTCCTCCGGGTTTGGCGGCCTGCGCTCTGGCCCGTCCCCCTGGGGCTGCTTCCAAACCCAGGGGCCGGGGGGGCGGGGGCTGGTGGTTAGCGCCGGGGCCTGAGGGTGAGGTGGGCTCAGGGCAGGGCCAAGGGGACACACGGTTCTCTCCCAGCTCCCCTGAACGGGAAGGGACTGGGCAAAGCGGACTGGCTTTCCCTCCCGGGACCGGCTTGCTGGTGACATGCACCCCCAGACCCTTCCTCTAGGCTGCAGCCCGCAGACGCCAGGCAGGTCACTGCTGGTGCTCAGGGCCCCCCGTCTCTCGAGAGGGAGGGGCTGCTTCTTAATTCCTTGAAGCACTGAGGTTCTGGGGGGTGGGCGGGGGGAACTGCTGGGGAGACTCCTGCCAGAGCATCCTGGGGAGGGCAGTAAGACCCAAGCATTCTCAGAAGGATGTCAGCTATTGAGGGGACCTTCCCAGCTCTGTATTCCCTTCAAACAGCTTCCTGGGGACTAACCATGCCTCCTTGGAGGTTGACCTTCTCAGTCATGTACTCATCCTACAAAATTCCCTCTGTGCTAGACAAACCGTGTCTTTTATTTTCTGTATTCTGATGCTTTGACCTCTAGGGTCTTGCTGACCCTGGAGGGACTGTGCCTCCTCCCCAGGCTGGCCAGTTCCTAGAGACAGCAGACAGGGGGAGGTGGGCTGTGGCCTCAGCCTAAAAGTGGAGGGGGACACAGTCTCTCTCGCTCAGGTATCAAGCTCTCCACTGGGACAGAGAGTCATGTGCTCGTCTAGCCCACGGAGCTGTTACCACGATGGGCACTGGAGGTGACAGACTGGCGTCCCACGATGGAACATCAAGCCCACCGCATCTCATGTAGTCTAGTTATCAAGAGTCAGATCCGTGGGACTGAGCTTGGCCCTACCACCTGCCGCCTTTATGTCTGGGGGCAAGTCATTACCCCCTTCTAGCCCTATCTTCTAAGCTACACGAGGGAGAAGTTTGGGCCAGATGATCTCTGAGACCTTTCCAGATCTAGCCTTCGGGCAAGTCTGTCATTTTGTGTATTTCTGTGTTTCCCAGGGAAGCCTCAAGCATGCTGGGAATGCGTCAGAAAAAGAGTGTCGATGCAACACCACCTTCTCCATCTCCATCTCAGCCTCGTCAATCTCCAGAAGGTCAAAGCAGTAATAATAGTAACTCATGTGAAAAATGATGGCCATAATGGCATCTCCTGGGCTATAATTATGAATACAGTAATGTTTCAGAGCATATTGACTGAAAAGAGAAAGATGGAGCCAGTGGAACAAACTAAAAATTTATAACAACATAGCAGACCTTCTGCTTTTACGATAGAGAACTTTTTTAACATCACAAAAATCCACAGTGGGGGAAAAAAAATTAAATTACATGGCTCTGCCCAGGAGTGTGAAGTGAAATGTTCAGCTTGATCATCTTGGCAACCAGGATGGAATTATCTGCATGCAGTGACTAGCGTTTATCAGGCGCCAGCCTCACTGCATGTCACAGACCCACGAGAGAGTCTTGCCATCAGCGTTTCTCGCCGGAGGAAGGGAGGATCAGAGAGGTGAAACGACTTTATCATGGGTGAACAGCTAATAGATGGCAGCATCCTATTTCTAATTAGAAAACATGTGAATCTGCAGCCAGAATTTCTTCACCCTCTCACACTCCTCTTATCAGACCTCGAAGGGAACATGGCAGGAAACGGGAGCCCTCTGGCACCATGTCCGAGGCTCAGAAGCCACAGTGGGATAAGGGTCACGCGCCCGTGTAGCCCACAGAGCCGCGCCCTTCTGACGAGCAACGGTTATACTGTAGTTAGAAAAACCACTGCAAGGCCCCGGTGTTTGGGGCCATGATCGCGGACTCTGCTCTGGCCCTCGAAGGCCCCAGTGCTAACACAGACCCCATCACCCTGCCAAACACACCCGCAGCCGCCTTTCCTGAGGGCCGGGTGGACGCGCCGGTACTCACGTTGACAGATTCTTTGCCGTTAAACTTGACGCGGACCCTCGGCTCCTGAATGACATCCAGGTTGAAGCCCGTGATGGTCAGGGGGTGTGGCCACTGGGAGGAAGCAGAGGCGGGGTGAGGGAGACAGCCCTCTGCAGCTGCCCCCAGGCTCCGCGGGGACGCGGGGACCCGCCCCGGGCGGCAGGGGCTCGGCGCCTCCTCCGCCTCACCTGGCGATGCTCCACTCGGGCTCGATGCGCTGCACCCGGGGGTCGTCTATGTACTCGAACTGCAGGTTGCTGTCCACTCGGGCCCGGTCGACGCTCACGGAGACGGGGACAGGCCCCAGCCCATTGGACGACGGGGGCGAGACGCACACGATCTCGTTCATGGACCGCCTGCAGGCAGACCGCGGGAGGGTTAGGAGCCCGGCAAGCGGGGCGGCCTCTGGCCGGAGAAGGCGCTTTCCCCAGCGAAGAGTGGGTTCTTCTGTCCTGTTGTACTCCAGGCTAGGGAGCGTCCTTCAGCAGTGTGTATCAGTGTCTCTTTCTACCTGAGCGCCAACTCTGGTTGGGTTGGGGAGGCAGCCAGTTGGAGAAGGGGCTTAGAGAAGGTGGGGTGGGGGGCACAGCTGGGCTTTGGGAGAATGCCTGTCTTTCTGGACTTTTCTAAAACATGACTATTTAGCCAGTGCTTGGAGTCTGGTCAGTCAGTTGACACGTGGAGTATCTACTATGCAGAAAAGTGAACACAGAAAACACACCGTCTTGGCCGTGTACGGTCCAGGCAGGAGGTCTATTGAAAAAGTTGGGTTCCCATCTAGGGATCCCTTTCAGAATTCTCTCTGGATTCTCTACATCCCCAGTCTCACTGGAATACTTGCCAAATAGTAGGCCTCAATTTTTACACACTAGAGATGCCCCGAGGAGGCATCTGTGCATGGCGTGGGGACAGAGGCCACGCTTCTGGAGTCACCTCGACGGGGGACCTAATGAACACTCGATCCTGACGGCGGCTGAGGGCTCCTGGGAGCCCTGCTCAGGAGCAGGTCTCATGGGCCTCGCTTCCAAGTGTTCGTAGGACTATTTAGGCCTTATGATGCGATTCACACTGACTACTGGCAGGCATTTCTTGCAGCGACTGGAGCAGGGTTTGGGGCTAGGATGTGCCACGTACCATGGAGAGGGTGGGGCGGGCATATGTGTGAACCTGCACACACATGTGCCTGTGTGTGTGCACGGCCCGCACACACACGGTCTCCCAGAGCTCCCCCAAGCCCCTCTCACCCGTAGAACTCGCAGGTCTGGTTGCCCAGATAAACGGCCACGCTGCTTCCAGACCCAAGATAGTGGCCCGTGACGGTCACCATGGTGCCTCCAGACTCAGGCCCGCGGACGGGGCTGAGCGACAGCACAGAAGGGTTCTTTGGGAAGAAGCAGAGACATGATCAAGGCTCAGGCTTTGCCCACAGCGAGAAGCCCAGGCTAGGCTTAAACAGACAGAGGGGGAACTCCAGACACTCTCTGCCCACCCTGGAGCTGAGACCCTTTCTAAGAGGCAGCTCCGGGCATATTGAGGGAAGGCAGAAAGGCCACGCTTGGCAAGTAATTAACTCCCCGGGGAGTCTTCTGCTCATAACCCTGATGGGAAGGCGGAGATGACGCTGACTAATCTATCAATTAGTTTACAAATTGAGAACAATTGAGAAGGCTTCTCTCTCTGCAGCAGTACTGATTTTTTTGGCACAAAATCGATAGTGCTGAATAAAGCATCCCTGTCTTGACTGGGCCACCAAGAGTCTCCGTTAATGGTCCAAGCTCACGTCCCCTGAGCCGTCCCTCAGCCCGAGAGGGGCACGGCAGGGCGCCTGGTGCAGGCACCCGTCAGTGATGTTGGCTTCCCCGACCTTCACCAGGAGGACGGCCTATCGTTGGTTGGGATGTTCTACTAAGCCCATTAAATTGTAACAATCACCCTGAAGCCTAAAAGAAATGTCATTGGCCTAGAATGCATCAGAAAGAAATTGTTTCTGCCTAGTAGAGTGGAGTGGAAAGTGCATTTAACTGAGCAACCATGCAACAGGAACTCTAGTCTGCACCAGCCACTCACTAGTGACGCGTCGCCAAGTGCTACTCGCCCCTGGAGCAAGTTTCTGCATCGGTCTGGGCTGGCAAGCAGTCTTGCTTGCTACTCTGTCAAGAGAGGAGGGCAACGTGATCTCCGAAGCCCTCCCTGCGCGCCACTCTACCATGCTCTCTGAGTCTTTCTGAGTTTGCTTCTCACAAGACCCTCTCAGATGGGGGAGGCGGGCTGCAGATATAGGCCATGCACGTGTGTACGCATGCGTGAGTGCTAAGTTGCTTCAGCTGTGTCTGACTCTTTACGACGCTATGGACTGTAGCTCACCAGGCTTCTCTGTCCATGGGATTTGCCAGGCAAGAATACTGGAGGGGGTTGCCATTTCCTTCTTTGGGGGATCTTCCCGACCCAGGCATCGAACCCACGTCTCTTCCGCCTTCTGCACTGGCAGGCCAGTTCTTTACCACTAGCACCACCTGGGAAGCCCGTGGTACCCTCCACCCAAGAGAAGACTGGCATAAGGAAAAGGTGGAGTTGCTGAGCTAACAAGGCAGAGACTGGAAAACCTAAAATAAGCAGTAAAATGCTTTAGACAGAAGAGAATTTTGTGATCTAATAACTTTTCAATACTCCGAGCAAGGCTGGTTTGACCCCCTCTGCAGGGTTGTTAACACTTTTAACAAAGAACTTGATAAAGCCATGTTGGTTAGGTGTCAGAAAAGGGACTTCTGGGCCCCAGAAGAGGGTTGTTCAGAAGGAGTAAAGAAAGTCTTTGTTATTCCACCTGTTGCCTGGGTGTGAAGAAGTGTTTCCATGGCTGTGTATGTGTGTACGCACTTGCAACACACCAATACACGGAGCAGCTCACGCTTACACTCCTCTCCGTGGCCACACACACAGACACGTGTCCCTGCAGGATTTCAAATGGCTCCTCTAAACTCCCTCTTATAATATCCCTGGCAGAAAAAAAAGCATGTGGATAAATATAGACCCTTTTAATTAGGTCCCTCAGGCTATCTGTCCTCATTAGGCTGGAATTAGACAAAGATATCACATTGGCAGGACAAAGGGCAGCACCTGCCCACCCTGCGTTGAGGATTCACTTTCTTAGAAAGGTCTGATGTTGCTTATTCAGAACCCTGACCTGTGGCTGGCTCCCTGGGACTCCCAAGTGTTCAAAGAAGCATTGTTGGTCCTGAGCTTGACTCACTCGGGAAAGATAGGCTTTCCTTCTTCTGGTCCCCTACGCAGTCTGCAAGAAGCCTGGAGGCACTGGCTTGGGAAGGGGAGGGTGGGACTTTGCTGGGAGAAGTTGGGAGCAGAAATGTGCCCTTTCTGGAAGCCTGCACCCCAGCAACTTCCCAGGTGGGGCTAGTGGCAAAAAACCCACCTACCTGCCAATGCAGGAGACAGACGAGATGTGGGTTCGATCCCTGGGTCGGGAAGATCCCCTGGAGCAGGGCCTGGCAACCCACTCAAGTATTCTTTCCTGGAGGATCCCATGGGCAGAGGAGCCTGGCAGGCTACAGCCCAGAGGGTCGCAAAAAGTCGGACATGGCTGAAGCGACTCAGCAGCAGCCCAGCCCAGCACGAGACCCGGTACTCACCACAAAGGTGTACTGTTGATGGGACTTGGTCATGAACTCCGGCTGACACTCGCCAATGCACAGGCGCACAGGCCCAGAGGTGGTTCCCACGAGGGCGTGGCCCATCTCACAGACGATCCTGACGAGAGCGCGCCTTCCCGTCAGAGACTTGGGGACAGCTGGCACTCCTGCCCCTGCCTGCTCACCCCACCACAGTCACGGTGAGTAACTCAACACTGTCTTACACCAGGGCTGGACCAAGACAGTTGGCTCAACCGTGTGGCTGTGTGACCTCGGGTCAAGGACTTTCCCTCTCTGGGCTTTAATCTCTCACGGACACAATGAGAAGGTGGATGAGCGCGTCTCTAAAGACCTGTGTCCCGGATGATCCAGGGAGAAGATATAGGGTGGGAGGTGGGAGGGGGCTTCAGCATTGGGAGATCGTGTACACCTGTGGCTGATTCATGTCAGTGTATGGCAAAACAAATACAGTATTGTACTGTAGAATAAAGTATTAAAAAATAAAGAAAAGAAAAAAAAAAAAAAAGACCTGTGTCCCTTCAAAACGCTATGCTGCCTATTTCTAGGAACAAGCCTGCAGTCCCGGGGCCTAGTGCAGGGCTTAGCACTGAGTCCTGCCCCAGTATCCGGGGGATAAACCTAATGCCCTGCAGAGAGACCGAGGGGCAGGGCAGAGGCAGTGACAGGCCAACACTTCAACGCTCCCGAGAAGAAGGACTGAGGACTGACTGGGCAAGCTGACTCGTGTGTGGTTTGCTCCCCTCCCTGTGGTTTGCAGTGAGGGGACAGATAATCTGGCCAGACAGTGAGTTCCCCGAACCGGAGCTCCCGGCTGAGCGAGAGCAGCGGCGTCCAGTGGTAGCAGGTGACGGGGTGGCAGGTGGATGAGTTCATTAGGACGGCAGCCGACACTGGACTCCCACTTAATCAAGGGCTGAGCGCAGGAAGCTGGTGGGCGAGGCGGCCAACCAGCCCCGGGGTGGAAGTCATGTCTCACGTCAACAAGAGCGCTGGAGGGAAGAGGGGGCGGGGCACTCCCTCTGCTGCTGTGCAAAATCGATGCCCCCTCGTGGGGTGGGGGCTTCCCTGGTGCCTGAGATAAGTCACAACAAGCACATTTACAGACCGGTTGCCTTAGCCACAGCCGCCTCTAGCAGTGGGCAGCAGCTGGAGCATATGGGAGGAAGGGAAGAAATCAGAGTTTTGGGGGACCTCTTGCTGGGAATCCTAAGACTTGGGGTGGGTGGGAAAGGGCCCCACCAGGCTTGGTAAAGAGAAACCCTCCTCCCAATGCCATTTAAGAGTTCTGAGCAGTCTGATGCCCTTGGTAGGCTGGCTTAGTGGGGAGCCAGAAAAACAGACCCCTCTCCAGTAATCCTCAGCATTATCCAGGCACGGTGGGGAAGATCCGTGTTTAACCGAGCGATGCTTATCTCAACAGCTTCTCTAGGAAGGAAGGTAACTAAACAGAGATTTCATTTCGATGTAATAAAACTTGCATTAAACAAATACACGGCGTGCTCGCGCACACTGCATGCCACCGAGCTCCATCTCCTTCATAACAGTTAATCCCAAATAAGTACTTTCACTCCTGGTGAATATTTACTTAACATGCAATAACTGTCTTATTGCGTTTAGCATATTAAGTTAGACAAGACAGTAGTGGGTGCATGTTGAAGGCTGTTCTCCCCTCCTTTTTGCCAAGAATAAATAAATTAATTATGAACCCACAGTAAAGATGATAGTGGTGATCAATTAGTATTTTACACATAATTGTCTCCTTAAACCTCATTAGCAGAGCATTTGAGAAGCTTCATTTAAGGTACTGCATGGGGTTATTTCCACGCTGCTTCCTGCTTTGATTAACAACCCTCCTATCGGGTTTCCTGGGCCCCAGGGCCTGCTCCTGTCTGGGGTCCCTGCCATCCAGTCCTTCTGACCACTCTCCAGCAGCATCAGTGGATTATCTCTGCTCTCTGCTGGACGTGGCAGGGAGGGAGGAGGGCCTAGAGGAGGAGGGAGCAGATGAGTCTCTTTTTTTTTCTCATCAGCGCTTTCTTGTCCCTCACTCACCCCACCTTGGTCACTGTGCTGGAACCACACTCGAGAAGAAAAAGCAGGAGGAAATTAGGGTGGGCTCGAAGTCCAGGAAAAAGGAAACGTGAGAACATGTGAAGGTCATGGGCATCTTTATTCCTCCTGGGACCTGTCTAAGAGAGGAGAAGGCCTAGGATGGCCTGTTCTGCTGTCCTTGTAGGGGGGTGAACCATGGGGCTGGGGCCTCTTGGCACACTGTCTTTCCCAGAACATATTCTTGCTCAGGGTTCATGGCCCAAAAGGTGAGCTTAGCGTGTCAAGCACCTGTGAGAAGGCGGACGGAGGGGAGAGGGCGCTGCCCCATGGCCCAAGGCTGAGCGCCTGCAGCTGGCTCTGAGTCTCCCTCCTGGAAGAGAGTGATGGGGGCCCAGGGACTGGTCTGCAGGGAGGGCCTGCAGCCAAGTCCTCTCCTTGCCGGTGCAGCGGGCCTCTACTTCATCCGTCCCTCTCTTGAGTGGACAGTGGCAGCAGTGGGTGCAGAAGGGTCTGTCTGGTGAGTCTAAGAACTGGGTGAGTGTGCTAAGGACGCAGACCACGTTGTAGGGAACTCTGAAGACCTGTCACTCTTCTTCCTTTTCATTCCTGGGACCCAATGCTTGCAGTGAAGGATGGAGAGGCCCCCTTGACTGAGTGGATCTGTTACTGTTACTGGCATTTGATCCTGAGCTCGAGGGCAGCTGTAGGGAGTGCAGAGGGTTGTATTGAGGACGAGGGAAAAGCCAAACTGGAGTCTCTCAATAATAACAAGAGCTCCAGCTTACTGAGCTGCATGCGGCAGGCACTGCATCAGACAGGATCTCATGTCATCCTCAGACATCCTAAGGGTGGGTCTTACTGTCTCTGTTTTTACAGAGAAGGAAACCAAGGCTCAGAGGTGCTAAGTGACTCATCTATGGCCATAGAGCTGGGAAGTGGCAGAGCTGTGATTCAAAGCCAGGTTCAGCCTGGCTCCAAAGCTCATGCCTTTGATGCTCCTCCACTCTGCTGCCCTAAAATCAGTGGAATGCTCTCTGTGTGTTTTGTGGAAGGGACAGGGTGGACAAGGTGGCTGTCCTGGGTGAAGCTGAGGTTGCTGGCGGAGGTGGAGGATGGTGAGGTAGGGAAGACCTGGCTGGGTTCCTAAGGCTCTGAGACTTAACCAGCTGCACCCACTCCCTCCCTGGCAGGAGAGAACCGCAGGCAGTGGTGTGGGTACCACTTCCTCCTTCAGGCCTTACAGGTCAGCAAAGTTCCTGTGGTTAGACTTTTGGGGGCCTCCTACCTCCCTGTCTCCCTGCCTCCTCCCAGCATCCCCGATAGCTTCAGTCTCCTGTGTATTACCAGGAGACAGGAGCTGGGGATGTTTAAAGTTTCTTCTTGTAAAATGAGGAATTCGACTAAATAACCCTTTAAAAGTGAGCTTCCACATGTGAAGGCTAGACTCCTCCTGGTAGACAGTGGGCCTCTGGATTCACATTAGTGCCACTGATAATGCTTTCTAATGACGGGAGTTGTAGATCCTGTGAGGCAGAGAGGTTATCATTTCTGATATCCTAGGGACCGTAAAGTGATTGCAGAGATCTGTTTCTACAGACTCACTTTCCAGATGAGATATTTGAGGATCATGGAGCAATGGGACTTGCCCAAAGTCACAGAGCTCATCAATAGCTGAGCTCCTAGCACCCAGCCCAGTGCCCTCGCCCCACCCTGCACCACCTCTGCAGACTGGCATGGGTGGTGCTTTTCTCCCAATGAGCACGCATCCTTGAGGTGGGGAGCACGTGCAATCTAACATCCATCAAGGCATGGCTGAGCTCGTAGGTACAGCGGATGAGAGAGACCGGGAGTGGGTCTGAGGACCTCAGCTAAGTCTGTCTCATACAAGAGCCCGTCTCAGGAAGGGCTGAGCTGCAGCCTCAACCTGCCTCTCATCACCCAGGAAACGTCCTGCGATGGAGTCATCCGGCCCTCCCCAGACCTGTGGGGCGCTGATTGCAGGACTAAGCGGGACCCTTTAACCAACATTAACCTAATTGCTGAGTGATAGATGGCATGGCACAAGCATATGGTGAGTCATTACCGTGCCTGCCAATCCCGCCCCGTGCCTGGGACTCTGCACTGGGCTCGTTTAGCCAAATCCATCTCTCGCAGACATCTGTAATGACTGTGCCTGCTGCTCACTGTCCGGGATGGAGGCTTTAATGATGTTAACAAACTCTGAAACCTCGAGAGCAGTAATGAGCCTGGCACGGTTGGAAGCCAGGGCTGCGTGCAGCCGAGGTGTGGAATGCGCCTGCCGCCTCCTGTCTGCCCCGCACCCGAGGAGACGGTGGTGATTTTCTAGGGTGCCTACTGGCCTTGGCAGGGACCCCTGACAACCATTCACCTTCCCAGGCTCCTTTCGTATCCTCACTTTCAGTTTTTGGGGGAACTTTCTTCCCTGGGTGGGGACCTGGGTGGGTATGATGCATTTGATTTCAAAGATGGAACAAACTTTCCTGATGTTCCCAAGGCACGTTACGGGCTCCTCGTTTTCATCTTACTGAATTCTCCCCCAAAACCCACGTGGTAAGAATCGTGGTTTCCATGAGGCCAGTGAAGGTTGGAGAGACGGAGCGGTTTACTAAGGTCTCAGGGCTGCCTGGAGTAGATAAGGCAGGACTTAGAAGACTTTTTGAATCCCAGATCCCAGGCTGTTTCCATGTTCAGCTGCCCAAGACTCAGCACCTCTCAGGTCAAAGCCTTACCCTTTCGTCTCCCGCAAACCCTTTCCTTTGCAGTCCTGTGGCGTGTCACCAAGCTGGAGACTTGGCCTGTGTCCTGAGGCCTAGGGCACGTCTGTGAGGCCAAGGCGGATGTGGGCTCAGTGTGACTGAGTGTCTAGCTGGGTCTGCCCGGGCGCTGGGCTCTATAGAGACCGTCTGACCACAGTCAGTCCGCAGGCTCCTGGGTCCTGCCCACCAGCTTTCCCCTCCCCTCCTGGCTCAGAATCGCTACTTAAATATTTCCCCATTCGCCTCTTCTTCATCTCTTTCCCGTTGACCCGGCCAGTCTCTCCTCCAGGATTCACTCCTTGAAGGGCCAAGGCTGCCACTGAAGGGTCTGGTCTGCAAGATCTGAAGGTCCGAAGGATCAGGCAGGCGGCTCCTGCTTCCCCTGCCGGGAACCCCCCAGGGTCGGGGAACTCACTCCTGGACTCTGACCCTGTCCTGGCCATCCTGGAATCATGGCCTCTGACCCAGAAAACCACATGCTGACAGATCATGGGATTTTCAGGCCACTCTTATCTGGGAGTCTCCCCTGGCTGTTCGGGAACAGCAAGAGGCCTAAACCAAAACTTAGGAGACCTGAGTTCCAATTCTCTCACGGCCACTTATGCCCTGAGCAAACAAGGCCACTTATGCCCTGAGCGAACGGCGCTGAGGGGGCGGGGGGATGTCACTTCACTTCCGAGTCTTTTGCTCTTAAAATAGTGATAACAACGTCTACCTCTCAGAGTCCTTGCCAATTAGAAGCGAGAGGACGGATGAGAAAGCCTAAGTGCCGATGAAAGACACCCTGGCATCTTTTCGTGGTTGCCAGTGCCACTTTTCTGGTTGCTACTCAGGGCTGGCTTGAGGGAGGCTGCAAGGGGTGGCGTTTAAGGGCAGAACCTGGCTTCCAGCCCTGCACACGGCCAGGCTCCCAGTGCTCCCTGCAGAGCTGCGTGCCTGCTGGACCCAGGGTGACGTGGCCCAACTCCGCTGAGAAGTCATGCAGAAGACCCTGGCGGCGCCCTCCCCCTTCTCCCCAGCGGGGAACATCACTCCCGCTGCCCTCCCGCCCCCAGCAGCCCCCTGGCCTCCTGCCCACCTCCTGTCCACTGACTCCACAGCGGCCGCCACTGCCAAATGAGCACCCCAAATTGGAACATATGTCACTCCGGGATCCCCGCTCGCCCGTCCGCCACCACATGCCCATTTTCTAATTTCCAGCTGACATTTCCCTTAGTGAAATAAATGAATTTGCTCCGGCGGAGGCCCTGTTCGGATTAAGCTGCTGTCAGAGCCCCATGAGCCAAACAAATTGTTGCCCGCAGCCCACCGAGTGGGATGCCTTCCAACTGGGGGGCTGGAGGAGAATGGGCGGGGGAGGCCGAGGAGGAGAACGGACGGGCTGGGAAGGCGGCTCACTCAGCCAGTGGGCAGGCGGAGACCAACCGCCGGGCGGCCTGGCCCCGGGAGCCCTGACGCCAGAGGAGGCAAGGAACTGGACATCACACTGACCAGCACGCTCGAGGAGCGGAGGTGGGCTAGGAGAGGGTCCCGGGAAGGCTTTAGGGAGTGGGGTCCCTGGGAAGAGGGAGACGGGAGATGGGTCCTGGAGCAGTCCCAGAGGAGAGAGAGAGGGGCGAGTCCTCCCCAAGCTTTGAGGGGGTGGGGGGAGGGGGTGGGCCTGAGCGGACTGGACTCACTGCTCAGCGACGATGTAATCCCCCGGCAGGGGCGTGCAGGGCACCCCGGCCACCTGCACGTGGTGGGCGATCTCCGAGAAGTCCAGGCCCAGGTTCACGCCGTGGATGGTCACTCGAGTGCCCCCTTCAGGAGGTCCGGACACTGTCAGGATCTGCGGGAGGGAAGCAGGCGGAGTGACTGGCCGGTCCTGGCAGGAGGAGCCGGGGCACCCGTTTCCCTCCCCACGGGGAGGCTTTGGAGCACCTGGAGTCTGGGGGAGCTGTGTTTCCACCTCTTTTCAACTCGTCTAGGATCCCACGTCCTCTTCCCGACAATGAAGCTATGCCTACTTTATTGGTTCTTTAGGACCTCCAACCCAGGCCGCCTCCATTCATTCATCCTCCACTTACGAGAAAGACATTAGGAGCAAGCACTGGGCTCAAGGGAGTGCTTGAATTCACTAGTTGCCTGCCTGAGAGCAAGTCTCACAATCTCCCTGAGCCTCAGGTCTCTTTCGTTGGGAAGGAGGAGAATCCTCTCTCACCAACCTCACCCGGAAGCTCCCATATGGAGGGTGTCCGGGACCATTCTGTCAACTCCCAAGGGCTCCGTAACTGTGACGACAGAGGATGAGATGGCTGGATGGCATCACTGACGCGATGGACCTGAGTTTGGGCAGGCTCCGGGAGCTGGTGACGCACAGGGAGGCCTGGCGTGCTGCGGGCCATGGGGTCGCAGAGTCGGATACGACTGAGCAACTGAGCTGAACTGAACTGTGACATGTTATGCCGGGCACCCCTGTGTGCTAGCCTCGGCTGAGTTCACAGCGATGAACAGGGAGTTTGCCCTCAAGGAGCTTAGTGGCCAAGGAGGAGGAGATAAGAAGGCCATAAGGAAGGCTGATGCAGGGGACACGGTGATAAGGTAGATTTGAAGGAAAAGCCCCGGGAGCTCTGAGGAGCCCCTGACTAAGGGCTGCTGCAGGGGATGACCACAGACGGAGAGTATATTTGACATTACTCAACAAACACACACGAGAAAAATCCTGAACTCAATCGTGCTAGTATCAAAGAGAAATAGCTTCCTGATCTTCCAAATTTTGCTGGCTTCCTTCCCAGTGAAGTGAAGTCACTCAGTCATGTCCGACTCTTTGCGACCCCATGGACTCTAGCCTGCCAGGCCCCTCCGTCCATGGGATTCTCCAGGCAAGAATACTGGAGTGGGTTGCCATTTCCTTCTCCAGGGGATCTTCCCAACCCAGGGATCGAACCCAGGTCTCCCGCATTGTAAGCAGATGCTTTAACCTCTGAGCCACCAGGGCAGTCTCCCAGCAGCCAGGATCATTTATTTACTCATTTCTTAATTCAGCCACCAAATGCTGACTGTTTGATTTTATTCTGATGCAACAGGAAAAGGAACTTGCAGAATCAGGCTCTCCTAACGTGCAAATGTCTACCTGAGAATGCATCAGGCTCCAGGAAAAACACAGCTCTTTGGGATCCAACAGATTCCAGGGAATAAGTTCCTACTTTGAGGTCCACAGTTATCCAGAGTAGGAGGAAATTAGACACAAACCCAACCTCAGGCAGAAGCACAGAATTTCGGAACTGGAAGGAGAGCCAGGGTATCTTATTCTAAGATCATACCACCTGTATACGTGGACCAACTAGAAAAAAAATGTCCAGGGCTGTTTTCACTGCACATTAAACAGACAAGACAGTAAGGGAGGGAGAGAGGCAAGGAGGGCGGGACAAAGCCAAGTGTCCACCAGAAACCTCCAGGTGGGGTCTCTGGGCACTGATAAGAGGTGAGCACAGTTGAAAACGCTATCGAAGGCTCTGGAGACTCTTCCTCCCGCCTGCCTCTCTCAAGGGGGCACTCCTCTCTGCCACCAGCGTCAGCACCATGCATGATGCCTCCAGCTTGGCTGTGAGTGCCCAGGTGAGAGCGGACAGGAAGGTGATGGTAGTGGCGGAGACATGACTGAGCAACTGAGCTGAACGGAACTGATGAACACAAATAAATCAACTGAGCAACTGAACTGATGAACACAAATCAATCAGATTCATGAGATAAATTCCTGAGGGAGGAAAGGGGTGCCCAGAGGCCTGGGCACTGGGTGTGGGGTTGGAAGTGGGAGGGAGTCAGGGCGATTTGGAAAGAAAGGAGCTGGCAGGAGGAACCTGTAGCCCCATGCCTTTCCTGTCTCTGGGGACTCTAAAAATAACCAACATGAGATCTCGGTTGTTCCGCCCTCCCCTGGTGCCACTTCCTCAGGTCCCTGGGCCTCCTGGGCTCTGGGAGGTGGACACTTGTAAGGAGGGACAGGAAAGGGTGGCCTCCATGGCCCTGCAGGAGAGTGTCAGGAGGAAGGAGGTACCTCTGGGCCGGCGCTCTCCTCCGATAGCTTGGAACGAGCATCACTGGTCCACCCTCCCTTCCTTCAGCCACCTGGATGCCAGGAACCTACTGAAAACCCTGACCGAGCCGTGATGGTTGGCCTGCTCTCTTTCCTCCACTTTTATTTTTAAAAATACATTCTCTCTTGCTCACGGCGGTTAATTACAACCTTTCAGAAACACTGAAATGAACTCTTTCTGGAAAGCCTAAAAATATTTCGGTCTTGCAGGTAGCACGTGGGGAGGGCACTGTGGCTATTCCGTGGTGTTGGCAGGTCCATGGGGCAGGGTCCTCCTGCTGGGAATTCACCGCAGTGACCTTCAAGGGTCTGGGGCAGAGGCCTGGTCACCTGGGGACTGCCACAAATGGACATTTGTGAGCGCAGAGCTGCTGAGAGGCATAAGCCAGCTTATGCTGTTTAGAGGTGGGAGACTTAACAACAGCATTAGCAAGCAGTATCATCTTGGCATGAAGACACACCAAAGAGATGGATAGTTAGGGGTGTGGAGACCCAAGTCTGAGCCCTTCTAACCCAGCTAAGAGCTGCTGGAATCCAGACTGGGACCATCCCCACGGGTTAGGGGCAAGTGGCTGGGGAGTGGTGGGTCCCTGTGGGTCTTCCCCACACTGTACACACTATATCCTGGGCCTCTAGCACCCGGGGAGGTGGTGGAGGAGTTTGAGGGCCAGAACGCTCAGCAGCCACTGTGCCCTGGGGCTTACATGGGGTATAGCTTCCCTTTTCTTGCTTAAGACAAAACTGATGAACAAAGATCTGGATTTCCAAAACACAGGTGAGGCGGTGAGAACTTGATTTGCAAGAGGACTCCCAAGGCCGCCATTACGGATGCTTTCCAAATCTATCTTGCTGGCTCAGACCTCTCTCCTGAGCTCCATATCCATATATCCAACTGCTGCTGGACACCTCGACTTCCACATGCTTGTCCCTCAGGCACCTCAAATTTCACCACGTCTAAAAATGAACTCTTAGTTTTCCCTCCTTCCACCCCCAGCCTGATTGTTCTCTCAGATCCTCTTTCAAGGTTAATGGGATCACCATGCACCCAGCTAGGGATCTTGCAAGCATCTCTGTTCCCCTTCCTTCTCCTACCGTGTGTGATAAACACAGGGACCATCGGTGCTGGTGCCCAGGTGTCTTCTGAATCTGTGCTCCGCTCTGGTGTCAGAGGAGGTGATAAGCGGACCTGTGTCCTCAATCACACTATCCTCGGTCTTCCTCTGTGCAATCTGACTTCCTCGCACGGCCAGGTGGCCGTCATGGACACATACCTGATCTGGGGACTGGTCTCTTGCTCTGAAAACCTTCAACAGTTCTGGCCACTGTCCAGGCAAAGTCTCTGACTCCCGGGCTGGTCCTTCACTTTCTGATCTTCGTAACTTCAGCCACATCAGCCCTCTCACTTTCTCCTCCAAGTGCTCCCCAGAGCCCAGGGGTTCCTGTACACACAAGGCAATCTAAAGCTCTCTGTGCCTTTGCCCATGTCATTTGCTCTCCCTCCTGGCTTGAAAATCAGAGCGAGACAGGGTGGAGGTCTGGGCTCAGTGGAACAGAGACAGGAGTTCCGTGAAACTCACCACCTGCCACCTGAGGGCTTCCAGGTGACTCTGAGAACGTGGGTCAGGGTCTGCCAAAGCCCTGTCTGCATGGTGTAACATCCCAGCTATCCTGCTCTCATTTCTCCCCAGGGCCAAGCATGGAGGAGAGGCTCTGGAGGGGAGGCTTGGAGGAAAAGAACGTATTATCCAGAGAGGGCGTGAACAGGAGTCTTCAGGACACTGCCCCAGGCCCAGCAGTGCCCCACCCTGGAGACCACCTCCAAGGCTCTCTCTTTAGTACAGTAGGGTTAGATGGCAGGGCACCCAGCATGGCACCCAGGAAGCTTGGTCCCCTTGGGAGCCACGTCTGGCCTCTCCGTGTTGATCTGCAGGGAGGCAAGCTGGTGGAGTCCCAGACTATTGCTTGTAGAGCTCCGGGGAAGGCCTTCCAGAACTGGGAGGAGGTGTGGGGCCAGAGGGGAGAAAGCGCTAACCTCCCGCAGAGGTGGCGCGAAGAGAGCCCCCCACAGTCAGAGGGAGACCACGAGACAGCCAGAGGCGCAGCCAGATCCATGCTTCTCGCCTTCTAGTTTCGGGTGAGTCCTGGGCTGCCGGCCGCACAGGGGTGCAGAAGCGGGGCCTGATGCTCAGGCGGTGTCTGCGGCGGGAAGAGAGCGAGCTCGGGACGGGGACAGACTCTGAATTCCAGCTTGATACTTACAAGCTAGGTAACCTTCACTCTCAGTGTTCTCATCAGGAAACAGGTAACAGTGCTTGCCTCGCAGGGATGCTGTGAAGGTGACATGAGACAGCACCGGGAGAGTCCCTCACGGGACGAGGGTGCGAGAGCAGGCCACGACAGTCGGCACTTTCCTTCCTAGCGTCCCCTGCACCTGTGTCTTCCTAGACCACAAAAACATGGGGTGGTGGTGGCGGACAGGGCCTAGAGGTGGGAGGCATCTTTCTGTTTACCTGGAAAGAGTAAATACGCGGTCCAGGGAACGCATAACTTAGACGGTGCTTGGCGGGCTGACCCAGGACGGAGAGAGAGAGATGCTCGCGGGCTGACTGCAGACAGCCCGAGCTGGGTGGGGGGCGTGGCCGTGCTGCCCAGGGCGGGGCCTTGGTGTCCACCGGTTCACGGCTCCCCGCAGAAGCCTGTTCGGAGCCAGACATCGCCCTTTCACCCAGAATAAAGTTGGGAGAGCACTGGCCCAGTCTAAAATGGCCTTCATTCTTCGCTTCTCTTCGCTTCTCTTCACTTCTTTGCCCCTGGCTATTGGCCATTCTGAGGTAGATGGGGCATTGCATTATGAACTCAATGGATTCTTTCAGGAAAGTAATTCTGAATGAGACACCCACGCAAATGGTTTGACAGTTTTGGATGGATGTGTGTGTGTGCGCGCTGTGTGGGTAGTGGGGGTGTGGAGAGAGGGCGGAGGGAGCTGAAATCTTGTGAAATCAGCTGGGAAGATCTTTATACATGGACTCATTTCAGCTCCATGCTTTTCAGCACACACCGTGGACCAGGGATCGCTGTCCACTCTCCTCTGTGGACCCCAGAAGGGAGAGCCAGAAGTAGGGGAGCAGCGGGGAGAGACAGAGCAGCTGCTGAGTGGGGGTGCGGGGGGGTGACCGAGGGGCCCCCCACGTTCTGTGCCGGCCCTCACTGTGTGCTCCGCTTGTCCCCTCCCGAGCTCTGGTTCCACTCTCTCACGTATTATGCATGCTCCCTGGGGGAGGTGGGGCGCCCGTAGCTACAGGGTCTGAAGCCCGTGTGCCTTTGACCCACGGTTCCCTCTGCCCCTCAAGCGTGATGCTAACACACGCTTACCGATCGCGGAAGCTCTGCTAATGACATTTCCTCAGAAAGTCTTTCTCTAACCATCTCGGGCAGATTTAGGAGCCCCTTTGCCTACACCCCCCACTGCCATGGGTGAGCGCCCCCAACCGCAAGGGTCACCCTGGACTCTGTCTTTTCTCAGTAAGACAATAACTATCTCGGGACACGGACTTCCTCCGTTTTTCTTGGTAGCCTGGCACAGCACGCTGCCTGGGACCGAGCAGCTGTCGAGACCTGTCCCCAGCTCTTTCTTCCTGGGAAACGCTGGGCTCAGGCAGATTCCAGGACAACCTGGGTTCTCGAATGACCACTGCAAGGATGGAGGTAGGTGCCCAGGTGTTGCTTGGAAGTGGGGCAGTCTTTTCACATCGGAAGCAGAAAGTTCTTCCTGCAATCTCGCTGACTTTAGCTCAAGCCAGTTTCTGCTGTGATTTCTCCTCGAATGGAGGACTGAACAGCTGCCTCCTCATCAAACCTCTTTCAGATACTGAAGACAGCAATTAACTCACCCTTAGTCTGTGCTTCTGCAGTTCTGTCAGCCTTGTGTTGGAAGCTCTTGTTTTCCAGGCCCTTTGATCATTTCAGATGCTTTTCTTTGGACCCTCGGATATCCATACATCCTCTGAGAGTGTAAGAAAGAAATGGGAGGCACAGGCCTCCCATTCGCTGCAAGGAGGCCTGTGCCAACAATGACTTCCCCTAGCGTGGGCTCACATGCCACTGGCCAGGCAGGCCCTGGGCAAACCCCAGGGGAGGTAAGCCCTTCTCTTTCCTGTATGCTTACTTTACTCCCTGGGATTCCTTTCCCCATTTCAGTCATCTCTCACCCTATGTGTCTCTCTTCCCTAAAGGAACCTTTTACGCGTATGTGCTCTGTTGCTTACTCGTATCTGACTCTTTGCGACCCCGTGGACTGTGGTCTTCCAGGGTCCTCTGTCCATGGGATTATCCAGGCAACAATATTGGAGTGGGTTGCCATGCCCTCCTCCAGGGGGTCTTCCTGACCCAGGGATAAAACCCGGGTCTCCTGGTTTGCAGGTGGATTCTTTACCATCTGAGCCACCAGGGAAACTCTAAAGAACCCTTTAAGTGTGTTAGTCACTCAGTCGTGTCCAACTCTCTGTGTGACCCCATGGACTGTAGCCTGCCAGGCTCCTCTGTCCGTGGAATTCTCCAGGCAAGAATGGATAGCCATTCTCTTCTCCAGAGGATCTTTCCGACCCAGGGATAGAACCCGCGTCTCCTGCATTGCAGGCAGATTCTTTACTGTCTAAGCCACCAGGCAAGAACTGAAGAACCTTTTATTTGCATCCTACTGAGACTTAAGTTGTGTTATTACCTTGCCTTAAGAGTATTGGCTTTTCAACTGGTTGTAGAATTAAGTTTGTCTATTTGCAGGATTCAGAAGGAGAATATGGGAAAAACATTAAGGCAGAGAGAGGGCTCAGTCCAGCAGCCCCTAAGCCCTCCTCCAGAAGCAATCACAGATCACGCCAGGATCATAGTGTCTGGCCCCAGCCTGGGTCATGCCCCTCATCTGCCCACTGTAGGCCCGGATGAGCAGGTCAGCAGGATGTGGGATGAGGCTGGCATGAATGATCGGAGGGGACAAACCAGGAGACTCCTGTCTCCTGTAGGTCCTCTAAAAGTCTCCAGGAATCCCTGACTTGGGGACCCACTTCCCCCACCTCCTCAGACCTCACCTGCCAGCAGCCCAGCCTAGCCCACTGCACGCCTGAGCACCCCAGCCAGATCTGTGTTCCTGCCAGACTGTGTCATGTTTGTTTTCCACCGTGGGTGCCGTGACCTGGAAAACAGCCGCCGTGATGCTGCACTCGCCCTGATTCTTGCAGCCGCTAATTGAACAGTTCGGAGGGAACTGTGCCACAAAGCCGCCCAAGGGCGAGAGCAGATGCAGCCGATTAATTACAGTTGGGGAGCTCCGCGGGGCTGCACCGGGAGCAGAGGGCGGTGCTGGAGGCCCAGGGCCTGGGCAGCCTAGGCGGCACTGGCTGGACCACTCCTGGGCTTGGGCAGAGCCTTGGAGGGGTGGGGTTTGGGCAGATGTATGGGTAGATGGTTGGTGGGAGCCTCACGAAGACTGGCTCCCATCCTAGAGATAGTCCCCTCTAGGGAGCCGATAGACAGATGTGGGCATCAGCTCCAGGTTACTAAAGATTCTGATAATGGGGCCTACTTATGAATTTTTTCATTTTTAAGTACTTAACATGAGTTAGGAATTGTGCTAAGGGTCTTATATATTGGGTTTCCCTCATGGCTCAGATGGTAAACAATCCTCCTGCAATGTGGGAGATCTGGCTTTGATTCCCGGCTTGGGAAGATCCCTGGGGAAGGGAGTGGCTACCCACTCCAGTATTCTGGCCTGGAGAATCCCCATAGACAGAAGAGCCTGGCAGGCTACAGTCCATGGGGTCGCAAAGAGTCGGACGTGACTGAGAGACTAACAGTTTTACTTTCTTATATCTTACATCTCACTTAGAGCTCAGGCCAAACTCTGACGGAGGTGCTACCATTATTTTCATTTTACCCATGCAGAATAGTGTTCTGGATAGGTGAAGGAACCGGCTCGAGGTGACAGAGTGAACGGCAGAGCCCAGCCAGGTCCACCTAACCCGTGCCTCCAGCCTCCCCACCACACTGCCCGAGTCTCCAGTGTCCTGCCAGGGCATAGCCCCAAGGTCATCAGCTATGAGAACTCATGCCCAGCCTCGTGAGTCCCTCTGTGCAGGCCTGCCATGGGTAAGGCCACACTTGCTGCCCTCCAAGGAGCTCTGGAGTTGGCTAGCCACCATTTCTCCGAATTTCTCAGCTTCCATCCTCCCCGCCCTCTGGCCCTGACCCTGTGAATGCCCACACTCCCCTCGGCCTTGCCCTGGTGCCATCTCTCCCTGTGCATTCGAGTCTCCCCAAATGATGCTTTGGGTGGGGGCCACTGGCTTGCTTCCCATCTCTGTAGCAGGCTTGATGACGAGCGTGGTGCCCATTCCATTCCCTCCCCCATTCCGGGGATTGACAGTTCTATTTGTCTAAGTGAGCCCAGGAAAGAGATGAAGGATGCTACAGGGTCAAACATGGGAATTCCAGAGTCAAGTAGCTAGGATGAACTCCTAGTTCTAAAGCTCACTAGCAGCGTGACATTAAGAAAGTTATCACTCTTCACAGTACCTTGGTTTCCTCATCTGTAAAGTGGGCTCATGATAATTGCTTCCACCTCATAGAAACTGTCATAAGGCCTAAACGAGATAATATACAGACGGTGATAAGTTAGCAGTGCTAGGTCCCAGGTGAGCATTCAGCAAGTGCTAGCTATCTTTTTTTCCATTGCTATTTTACGATTAAGAAATCTCAACAGGAGCCAGGCCAGTTGAGTTCCAAAAGAGTTCAGTTCAGTTCAGTCTCTTAGTTGCGTCAGACTCTTTGCACCAGGCTTCCCTGACCATCACCAACTCCCAGAGTTTGCTCAAACTCTTGTCCATTAAGTTGGTGATGCTATCCAACCATCTCATCCTCTGTTGTCCCCTTCTCCTCCCACCTTCAATCTTTCCCAGCATCAGGGTGGTCTTTTCCAATGAGTCAGTTCTTTGCATCAAGTGGCCAAAGTATTAGCTTCAGCATCAGTCCTTCTAATGAATATTCAGGACTGATTTCCTTTAGGATTGACTGGTTGGACCTCCTTGCCATCCAAGGGACTCTCAAGAGTTTCCTCCAACACCACAGTTCAAAAGCACCAATTCTTTGGCGATCAGCTTTCTTTATGGTTCAACTCTCACATCCATAGCTTTGACTAGATGGACCTTTGTCTGCAAAGTAATATTTCTGCTTTTTAATATAATGTCTAGGTTTTTCATAGCTTTTATTCCAAGGAGAAAGCGTCTTTTAATTTTATGGCTGCAGTCACCATCTGCAGTGATTTTGGAGCCCAAGAAAATAAAGTCTGTTACTGTTCCCATTGTTTCCCCATCTATTTGCCATGAAGTGATGGGACCGGATGCCATGATCTTCATTTTTTGAATGTTGAATTTTAAGCCAGCTTTTTTCACTCTCGTCTTTCACTTTCATCAAGAGGCTCTTTAGTTCCTCTTCACTTTCTGCCATAAGGGTGGTGTCATCTGCATATCTGAGGTTATTGATGTTTCTCCCAAAGTGGCTTCATGTTTACGAGCGTCCCATGCAAGTGGATCCCCTGGGCATTGTTCTTGGTGGGGCTCAGGGCAAGGGGGGAGAGACAAGTTGTAGCAGAGGAAAGCCAGGCGTGGAGACTGCCCAGTACGGCAGTGGCTGCCTCTCTGTCAGACCCGTGCGGTTCTTGCTGTGTCTGCAGCAGGCTGTCAGCACCCTAGACTGTATTCTTAGGAGGAGATGGGAAAGGGGAATTCAGAGCCTCCCAGCACAGCCCAAGGTACGGGTCCAGGGGAGTCACTCAGGGTGGAGCACCCCCAGGGGACGGTTACACTTTGTATCCAAAGCTCCTGTGTCTGAGGTTGGGATCAGGAGGGCTCTGCCCCTCCTCCAGGACAGGCCAGGGAGGACACTTGTGGGTATGGAGACAGTTAATCCTCTCCTGACTAACCCACTTACTCCTTTCCTGTTGCTTAGAGTTTTCCTGACTTTAGAAGGCAATGATGCCAAATTTGTGCCCGCAAATTTTGACCCCAGCGTGGCTCCCCAAGGCACCTGGATGCTGAACCCAAGATAGCAGACTGTCATGTCCTTTTCCACCTTTGTGTGTCTGTGTGGATGTGGACGTGGGCATGTGTGTGCTCGAGCAAGCGTGAGCACACTCTTCACGGCAGAGCCCAGCCAAAGAGCTCTGCAGGCATCCATAGCAGCTCTCTACCGGACATGAATCCTTGCCGGCTCTTAGCTGATAGTACATTCAAAACCTAATTGTTATCTCAGCAGAGTAACTCCATTATTCATCCTGACACCATGCCCCGTTAGCTGTTTGTTGCAGTGATGTTATATTAATGAGGCCTGCAAATAAATGAACTGGAGATCAGAGGGCCGACTTGTTTCTCAGGAAAGCTGGCTGACTTATTTATTTATTTGTTGGGAACTTTGCAGTGAGTCACTCTCGCCCTGGGCAGGTGGCTCTTGTCTTTTCCTGAAGAAACTTGCTGTAGCCTTATAGAGAAATACTTCTAAGTATCCAGCTTGCCATACAGTTTCACACAAGCATTTGCAACTGAGAGAATCTAGGAAAAAGATCTGCTTTAAAATATTAGGGCAAACAGAGAGCGGGAGCAATCAAGATCAATGGATCATCTCAAACTTCTAGGGCATCAAGAATTATTTATGCCTGGTTTCGGAGGGCAGTGTTAGCAGTTTTCTACAACTGGTTTTCTTTCCCGGTTACATGTACCAAAGATAATGTTAAACAGAACTGATATTCCCTAACGGTGGGCTAGCGAGGCGTGGGGAGTTACTGAAGTTGACAACTTAATACAGAAAAGCTACAAAGTGGTTTAATGGAGAGAACACTGCAAAACCAGTTCTCCTAGGATCTGGCTTCAGTGTGACCTTACTGGACAGCGTGGCAGGGGACTTCAGAGGCACACAGGAGTGTCTCCTGGCACCAAATGGTGTGGGCTCGTGATCACTCGCTGAGGACCCCAGCACCGGGGATTTGACCCTTGCATCCCAAGCCCGCTTTGCCTTTATTTCACCCCAATCTCCATTCTCATCTGCAGACATGAACTGCCTGGGCCCCAGTCTTTGCGCTTTCCCATCAACTGAGATGCTTGTGAGAGCAACTTTCACTGTGACCATCATCCCATTCATAGACGCGACCGGAAACCAATCGAACAGTCCGATAGCTTTAAGGACCACATGCAATTAAAGGAACACCTCCCCGGGATATAAGGACCACATGCAATTAAAGGAACACCTCCCCGGGATATAAGGACCACATGCAATTAAAGGAACACCTCCCCGGGATATACAAGAAGTGATCCCCTACACTTAAAAGTGCCTCCAGGTGTTCTACCATTTTTCTCCCCAGCTGATAGAAATAAGTGTGGACTTAATTATCTTTAGGAAGACAGGGGAAGGTTATTTTAAGACTTAAAAGAGTAGCCAATGTCCCAGTTTGTCCGAATCTCCTGACACTGGCCAAGGGGACTCGGATCCTGGGCTCAGATGTTTCTGGGGTGGGGTGAAGTGGGAGAGTGCACAGCCAGGGAATATTTCTCTATCCCGCTGGCCAAGAGAAGGAGCATCAAACGGTGGTGCCAGTCTGCATTCTGGAGTCAAGAAGCACTAGTGACTCTGTCTCGCCACTAACCAGATGTGTGACTTTGGGCAAACGATTTACTCCTCTAAGCACTGTTTTCCTGGCTCTTGAATGGAGATAATTACAGTCATCTTGCAGGACTGTAATAAGAAGGAGCAGGTACGCAGAGTCTAGGGGTTCTGGCACATAGTAGTGTCTTGTTAAAGAAAAGCTATTATTAGTAAGACTCTCGGAACTACGAGTGTGACGCATCTGTTCAGGTCCTTGGCCTGACTGGTGTTCTTGTTAGGAGTGGAGCTTTAGGTCCCTGCTGCAGTCCTCTTTCCTAATAGCAGACAGCTGCAAAGGGTTACCAATTACAAATCTCTGCCTGAAGCCCTTTGGGAGAAGTAGAGCAGCCTGCAGGGCCGGCAGGTTCCAGCCATCAATGTTCAGGGATAGGCTGGCTGCATCGCCCGGCCACCCGACTCAGGGCTAATTTATCCACATGATAACTTCTAACCTTATCATACCTGAATCAATTCCTTAGAACCACGGCATCTCCTCTTTTTGCTTAGAATATTCTGTTGTGGGAATTTGTGTTGAATTTTATCCCCCACAAATTCACATGTTGAATCCCTAACTCCCATCATCTCAGAATAAGACCTTATTTGGAGATAGGGTCTTTACAGAGATAATCACATTAAAAATGAGGTCATCAGTGTGGGCCTTAATCAAATATGAGTGGGATTCTTATTTTAAAAATTGGAGACAGACATGCACACAGGGAGAACACCTTGGTGACATGAAGGCTGAGGTCAGGGAGCTGCTTCCACAAGCCAAGGAATGCCAAATACCGCCCCAAGCCGCCAGAATCCGAGAGAAAGGCTCGAACACCTTCTCCTCGCAGCCCTCACAGCGTGAACCAACCCACCGGAAGCCGGATGTCAGCCTTCAGCCTCCAGAACTGAGAAAGCAAATTTCTGTTTATTCCGTAAGGTCCCCAGCAGCGTCTGACCCTGCAGCCCTAGCAGACCAATGCGCTCGCTTGGAGTGGAGGCCTCTCTCACAGGCGCTCCGATGCCTCCTGGCCGTTCCCGAAGTTCTCTCCCAAGAACCTCTTCCACTGGCCCTTTCTGCTGGGCGCTGTCCACTCACAGTCTCTCTCGGCTTTGCTTTCCCTCTAGGGGATGGCTCCTAACATCCTCCACTGTGATGTCCCGGCGGGTCCCTGAGGCACGCGCTGGGAAAGAACAGAAGCGTGCTTTCCAAACCCCTGCGCGTCATCTCCTGTTCTGGGGCCTGAACAGGTGACACGTGTGCAGACGCCCGGGATGACAGCTGGAGTGGAAACAGCCTGCGATGCCTCCCGTGGGGGACAGCATCATCATCACACCAAGGGCTGGCTGAGAGGGAGCAGACGGTGAGTCCTGAGGGGGTCCTAACCTGAAGTCGAGGCAAACTGGGAAATTTAATCGGCTGGAAGACGTGTCCTACATGGAGCTGCCACAGGAGATGGGTCTCTAGGGGAGGGCTTGGTTGCCATGGAGACAGCTGGGTTAGGAGGGGTTAAGGAAGAACACAGCTGTTCATCCAACTAAGCTTCAGCTCACTCCTTTTCCTAAAGTAGAATTCCCTTGAGGTCAGCTCACTGATTGCCCTGCCCCTGCAGGCAAGACAGCCCCATTCCAGTCCCCGCTGGAAGCGGACGGACGTTCTGCTGCTCCCAGGAACCACCGTGGGCCATCAGAGAATCTTCTCTCCTCCCTTAGGAAGGATCTCTGTGGCCAACGGTTCCTGTTTGCACGTGGGCACGTCCTGAAGGGCTCTACATTTTTAAGGGAGGGTCAGAGACTAGAAGGAGGTATGTAAAAAGAGCACAGAGCTCAGAGAATTCTGATTGTTAAACAAACAAACAAACAAAAACCAAACAAGATCTAGGCTAACGTCAAGCAATTAGCCAAGAAAGTGGAGGTAAAGGAAATGAGTTGACTCTTCTTAAGAGTTACTTTTAACAAATCACACATTCTTGGGAACAGATGCTGCCGAAATGAGGTGGTGCTCTTCTCAGCTCCTGCTACAGAGGCTGATTCTCCTGATTACTGGTGATGCTAACTGACCACCTGGTTAAGATACTTTAAGCCCTTAACCACCGTCCACCAGGCTTCTTCATGGTAAAGTGTGTATAGGAAAGTACTCTGTATCATTCTTGTAATGAACACAGGCTGTGTGGGGAGAGAGCTTGAGGCTCTGTCATTATCCCATTTCTCACCGTTCTTTCATTTGCTAATTTTAGCCTTCATTGGACATTCCTGCCTGAAACAAAGATTACTGTGAACTTTGCTAAGTGATGATATTTCTGTTTCCCTAAGTCCTTCTATTTTTAGGACTTGGAATTCTAGTATAAAGAGGAGCTTCCTCTCTCCCACATTGTTTATTTATATCAATAAGGGCCACACATTCTTATATTATTTTCTTGCATCAAGTACATTAAGAAGATTATTTATTTCTTGCTCACATTGCCCCAGATTTGTCTGCTGGGGCTAAATCAAGTCGGCTCATGCGCCCTTTTGACGTGCAAACTACAGCTGTTTTACTGTTCCTTGCTAAACATATATATGTCACTTGAATTTAATCATGAGAAAACCATCAGACAAATCCTTATTGAAAGACATTCTACAAAATAATGGTCATGAAAGACAAAGATTGGGGATTCGGGCACTGAGGAGTCGCGATGACGAATGCCACACGTGATCTGGATTGGAGTCTGGGACCAGAAAAAGGACATCAGCAGGGCGACTGGGGAATGTGAAGAAGACGTGTGTATTGGACGGCGTTATTCCATCAGTCAATTTCCTGATCCTGATCATTGTGCTGTGGTTATATAAGATGCTAATTTTGGAGAATCTGGGTGAAGGGTATATGAAAGTTCTTTGTACTATTTTTGCACCTTTTTATCAATCTGAAATTATCTCAAATATGCAAAGTTTAAAAAGTGAAAAATGGCTTTTGTAAGGAGAGGAGGCTTGGTTGGGGGTAGGGGGTGCAGGCTGAATGCGGGTAGAACATTCCTGCTCCGGCTTCTCCCATCCATGTGTCCTGTCCGGAGTGCCTGCCATCCCTGGAGTGGCTGGAGACACCGTGTGGGTTTGTCTCTCTCCCTGATGCTCTTTCTTTGTCCACAGCCTCTACTTGAAAAACACTGATGGGAGAGACCCCACTGCTCGGGGCCTCTACTTCCTGCAGCTGCATTCACTGGGAAAATCAATTACCACCTAATTACCTCAGGGGGTTAATTAGCATCGCATAGCCTGGGTGTCCTGGGGAACAGAGCAGCCTGTCAGTCCCCAGTCAGTGAGCAGGGGCCTGGGGGCAGAGGTTTCTCCCAAGGAGCCCACCTTCGGGTGGGGCTGGGGTGGCAGTCAGGGTCAGGGTTGGCAAGGGTGAGAGGGGCTGATGGAAACGGGTCCCTCCTGCCTGATCCAAGCGCCCCTGGAGCGCAGGTGCAGAAGCAGAGAGACGAATCACAGACACAGCAAGAAGAATTACAGAACGGAGCAAGTTCTCAGGGCAGCCGCTGCTGGAAATCACTAGAATCAGGGAGAAGGCACGGAGCCCTGAGCGGCTCAGGGAGCTAGCCGTCTGGGGGTAGAGGCCGGGGTGCCAGCAGCAGTCCCGGCGAGCACTTTGCCGGTGAGATGAGGGCACAGGAGAGAGTCAGTAGGCACCGCCAGCGGGCATGGGCAAGAGAAGAATAGGACCGTAGAAGCCTGGCCTTTGAAGGGCAGTGTCCACACCCTCACAGCATCTTCCTACAGGGATGGATGAGAACCCAGATGGAGGGACACGCGCTCCTCCAGCACCTCGCTGTCCCTGGGATTCACAGCCCTGTGGATGCGCGGCATCTGGTCTGTACCCACTAGGAAGGCTGGATGTGAGGGATGGGAAAGCCCACTTCTTTTTATTTTACCATCATACAAAAAAGGATTTTATTTTGGGAGATCGATTCCTAATTTACAGCAGGTTTTACTTCCAGAAATAAAACCCGCAAACAATACAATCTCATTCGCTCTTAAAGGCTGGCACGCTGAGCAAGGAATGTTCTTTTTACTGGCAGGTACCAGGGCTCTGCCTTTTGGTGTGCTTTCAGCCACCAAGTCACCCACAGTAACATGTTAGAGTCTTTTTCCTTTAATTACCTCTAATGCAAAAGCAAAAAGCAAATCATATCGCTTAAACTCATGATCTTTTCAGTGTGCCTTCCGCTGATCCTTCCAGCCCATTCAATTAATTTAGCTCTCAGCAACCCTTTGAGGCGTTCTCTTTCTCCAGTTTCTATCAACTTTTGGTTCATCGATGCTTTCTACTGTGCATCTTTGTTCATCTTGCTAACCACACTCTTCGGCTTCCCGGACTTAGACCCTCAGTTGAAGCCCCCTTCTTGTTTAACATTACTTGGGCAAATCATAGACACTTTCAAAGTGTTCTTACAATTAAATATATCTGAGCTGAAATATAAGCTCTGCCATTGTGAACTTGGACAATTCCATCACTCAGAGCCTTGTTTTCTTCCTCTGTAAAATGGAGGTGAGAATTTTGGCTTCTCATGGAGTTTATGAGGGCTAAATGAGACAGTGCCAAGCACACCAAACAAATATTTGCTCCCTCTTTGAATATCTCATGGTAGGTTAACAATTCTCATTCGATTTTGAGGCTTCTTCTTCTTCCTTTTTTTTTTTTTTTAACTGATCTGAAGCTGCAAAATGGTCACAGGGATGTTCCATTAGTTTCCCAATACTCTGACACAGCTGAGAGCCAGACTTGGCTGAGAGCCAGACTTGGCTTGTTTAGACCAGTAGTGGGAAAATGAGGCAGGAAAAGGGATAATACAGCTGCTCAGGGAAGAAGCAGAAGAGGAGCAGCCATTCCTGCTTTCTTTTTCTTTTCTTTTTAAAAGTTTTTTGCCAAACTGCACGGCTCGTGCGACCTTAGTTCCCGGTCAGGGCTAGAAGCTGGTCCATGGCAGCGAAAGCCCCAGTGTAACCCACAGGACCAGCAGAGAACTCCCTGCTCCTGCTTTCTTAGACTTGCAAATCAGAGCCGTACCTGCCCTGGCTGATATTCCTAGTCATCATAAGGAACGTGTAATTAGTTTCAAAGTGCAAGCGACAGTCGGCGAGTAGGGAGCAGTAGAGAGTGAGGGGCTCCTAATGAACCTCAGTTAGGGAGCTGTCCCTCTCCCCGGCCATTCAGACCCCGAGCAGCTGCGCATTCATTCACATCCTCCCTTCATCTTCCTCTGCAACCGACCATTCAGGAAACATCATTTTTTCCCTCCTCAGGATAATTAGTTACCTATTTCTTTCCATTAAAATGCACAAACAAATCGGGACAGAAGGGAAGCCTGGGGAGTGGCGCGGTGGCTCAAGCAGTGCCTGCCTTCACTTTCTCCTTCCGTTTTCAACTTTGCAACTCTGAGCGAATTGTAGCCCCTGACATCACATTTCTGCTGAGAAAAAGCTGAGCCTGTTTTTTCTGAAGTGTTCACCCACCATCCAGCCAATTTCTCGTCCCTACCTGGCAAAGCTGGCCTGGCAGGCAGGCTGGGCTGGCTCTGCCTTCTTGGTGCACACATGCACACTGAGGCACACACATGGCTGTGCACGTGCATGAGGACACACTCCTACACGCGAGTCGCTTATGCCTGGACTCGGCCATCGGGACACCCATGAGAGGCATTACCTGTTAACCTCACTCTACATCAAGCGTTCGTCCATAAAGGCTCAGTTCCCAGTGCCCTGGGGCGGTCAGCTCCCGGCCATCCCATCCCCCCTCTGGGAACGTGGGGGGGCTTACCTCAGTGATCTGGGGGTTGGAGCACTTGACGTTGTGGCTGGACCAGTCGAGCCAGGGGCTGGAGGAGCTGCCGCAGTGCTGCTGGAGGCTGCACCTACGCTCGCCGCTGCACCAGCCACCTCAAACTTCCGGTCAGCCTTGAGGCAGAGGCCGCAGCTCTCCCGCTGGGCTGCACACTTGTAGAGGTGGACTGCGGAGAGAGGGACGGGGCGGTCACACAGGGAGCTGCAGAGGACTCCTCACGGCTTACCCTCTTCTTGCGGCGTGATAGAAACTGCCCCGTCCATGCATAACACCAGTGATTGTCATTATCCTTGCAAAAAGAATTGGCGGGGAATCAATAATAAATTGAGGCTCTCAGCAGCCGTTTAAAGGGGCGCGACAGGAAATACTGTTATTTAATAATTCTGGCTCGATTAACTTGGATCAGGGCTTTCCTTGGAGATTCAGCACTTCCTAGCGATGTAACAAAGAATTTAAATTCTTTGAGTATCTACTCTGTAACATGGGGATCAGTTAGTCACTTCAGTTCAGTCGCTCAGTCGTGTCTGACTCTGAGACCCCATGGACTACAGCACACCAGGCCTCCTTATCCATCACCAAATCGCGGAGTTTACTCACACTCATGTCTGTTGAGTCGATGATACCATCCAACTACCTCAGCCTCTGCCATCCCCTTCTCCTGCCTTCAAACTTTCCCAGCATCAGGGTCTTTTCAAATAAGTCAGTTCCTTGCACCAGGTGACCAAAGGATTGGAGTTTCAGCTTCAGCATGAGTCCTTCCAATGAATATTCAGGACTCATTTCCTTTAGGATGGACTGGTTGGATTTCCTTGCTGTCCAAGGGACTCTCAAGAGTCTTCTCCAACATCACAGTTCAAAAGCATCAATTCTTCAGTGCTCAGCTTTCTTCACAGTCCACTTCTCATATCCGTGCATGACTACTGGAAAAACCATAGCCTTGACTACACAGACCTTTGTTGGCAAAGTAATGTCTCTGCTTTTTAATATGCTGTCTAGGTTGGTCACAATTTTTCTTCCAAGGAGCAGGCGTCTTTTAATTTCAAGGCTGCGGTCACCATCTACAGTGATTCTGGAGCCCCCAAAATAAAGTCTGTCACTGTTTCCACTGTTTCCCCATCTATTTGCCAAGAAGTGATGGGACCAGATGCCACGATCTTAGTTTTCTGAAATGTTGAGTTTTAAGCCAACTTTTTCAGTTTCATCCAGAAGCTCTTTAGTTCTTCTTTGCTTTCTGCCTTAAGTGTGGTGTCATCTGAATATCTGAGGTTACGATATTTCTCCTGGGAATCTTGATTCTAGCTTGTGCTTCATCCAACCCAGCAATTCTCATGATGTACTCTGCATATAAGTTAAATAAGCAGGGTGACAATATACAGCCTTGACGTACTCCTTTCCTGATTTGGAACCAGTCTGTTGTTCCATGTCCAGTTCTAACTGTTGCTTCTTGACCTGGATACAGATTTCTCAGGAGGCAGGTGAGGTGGTCTGGAATTCTCTTCTCTTTAAGAATTTTCCACAGTTTGTTGTGATCCACACAATAATCACTGTTTGTCGTGAGGTTTGAATGAGATGTGGTATATTCAGTGATGAACACAGTGTCTGCAACATAGCCTATGTTCTATACATGCTTATTATCTTTTTTTCAACTCAAGCTACATTCTTACGCTGCTGCCTCTATTTCTGGCACGCATGGACCTCGTTGAGAGAGGTAAGGACTGATTTCCCCATTTCAGGCAAAAATCAAAGAGAGAGGTAGGGACTCTCAGAGTTTAAAGGTCAGTGCCCCAAGCTGGAAAACACTCGCTGTGAACGCAGGTCCCGAGACGAGAGGTGCACACAGGGGACCTGGTGGGTCTGAGAGAAATGCCGGCTGGGCTTTCAAGAAAGGCCATGTGCCTGGCGGCGTGGGGACAGAGCTAGCTCATAAGGAAAGGGGGTTGATGCGGTCTTGTGGATGGAGAGAACGTCCCGAAAGAGGACAAACTGGCTACTTTTGGAGTTTGCAGATGCTCTCGGTTCTGTCTCTTCCTGACATAGAAGCCCTAGAGAGGCCAGTGGCAGAAATGTTTTGTGAGCCCGAGGCTTGGTTGTTGTCTGCTGGTGTTTTGCATTTGGAGTCCCAGGAGGAATTCTCTAGAAGTGGGATACTGGGAAAGCCCTTTCTCAGTTCTGGTCAAGCACACATGAGCTCGCAGGCCCCTGGGCGGTGTGCTTCTGGAGGCTAGGGACAGGTCCCAGGGGAGGGGCATTTTTAATTCTTCCATGGGTTTATTCTTCCCTTTTATTTTCATCCTTTTCCTCTGCTCTGCCAAGCATTCCTCAATCCCAGCTACAGAGACTACACTGAAACATCCTGATCCTATGGTTTCTTGTACTTTTGCCTAGAAAATCCCATGGATCGAGGACCCTGGTAGGCTGCAGTCCATGGGGTCACTAAGAGTCGGACATGACTGAGGGACTTCACTTTCATGCACTGGAGAAGAAAATGGCATCCCACTCCAGTCTTCTTGCCTGGAGAATCCCAGGGACGGCGGAGCCTGGTGAGCTGCCATCTATGGGGTCACACAGAGTCGGACACGACTGAAGTGACTTAGCAGCAGCAGCAGCAGCAGGGCAGGAAATGGGAATCTTAAAGTGAACAGGTCCACACTGCATTTATTAACACGCATGAATGGTCCACATCTAATTCCTCATTTGATCCTCACAATGGCCCCCCACTGCCCAGACAGAGAACTTGGGATATATAGAGAGGAGCAGTAATTAGTGTGAGGTCATCTAGCTATCAGTGAAAGAGGCAGGATTCAAACCCCAGTTTGTGGGATTATGGAACCCTAGTCCTTTGCACCATGACTTTCTCCACTCAGCACAATGCACTGGCCTCCAGGGACAGAGAGGCTCCGGGTGGGAAGGGAGTGTGAAGACACCATGGTCCACGCACTCGAGGAGCTGCTTAGAAGTTGTTGGGTGCCACGAGGGAGGATCCTGGCGCCACAGCTTGGATGTGGCCACTTTTTCCTCTAAAACTCCAGGTGCAAAGGCAACCTCTGAGAACTAAGCCCAGATTCTCAGCAGGCAAAATGTCTGTCTCCTAGCACTGAGAAAATTTGAATGGCAACCCACTCCAGTACTCTTGCCTGGAAAATCCCATGGACGGAGGAGTGTGGTAGGCTACAGTCCATGGGGTCACAAAGAGTCGGACAGGACTGAGCAACTTCATTTCATGAGGAGAAATAGAAGAAGAATCCCCCAGCCTGAGCTCTGATTTCAGTGGCAGCATCCCGCACAGGGATGGCAGTGTCTGGAGGAGATGCTGAAGCACTCGCAGGTCCTCCTGGGGCCTTGGTCCCTCCCTCTGTGCCCCTGGGGTGACCTCAGAAGGACAGGCTTGTGAAAACCCTAGCTAATTGAAATGTGACATGAGGCTCATGGCCCGGGTCAGGGGACAGGGTTCTTGGGGAGGAAGTTTCCCATCTCACAGTGGCCTGAGCCATGGGAGGAAGGACAGTGGCTTGGTTAAGCATGTAAGCTCCAAAATGAGACTGTCTGGGTTCAAACCCTGGCTCTCATTATTTGACTCTTGGTCCACTTCTTTCTTTTTCAACTTCACTGAGGTGTAACTGACAAAAAAAATTGTATAATATTTAAAGTGATAATTTGATATACTATAGAGTGAAAAGATTCCTCCCATCTAGTTAATTAATAGATGTTAAGAAAACACAAATGTTAAGAGCATTTAAGTTCTTCTCTCTTAGCAAACTCCAGCTCCATAACACAGTGATATCAACCACAGTCACCATGCTATTAGGTTCTTCTTCATCTTAGGGCTGGAAGTTTGTACCCTTTTACCAAGTTCTCCCTATTTCTCCACCCCCCACCCGACCCCTTTTCTATTCTGTTTCTGATGAGTTGGGACTTTTCTCCGCCCCCTAGATTCCACATATAAGTTACCCTACACAGTCTTGGTCTTAAAAACATGGAGCTCTTCGTGAGCGTGCATCGCTTTGTGCGAGGGTCAGGCTGCTCTCTGCCTCGTTCCAATTTTAGTGTCCGGGTTGCCAAAGCCAGCAGTCTTGGTCCCTCTTTCAGCTTCTTTGGGTCTCAGTTCCCTTATTTATCAAATGAAGATAATGCTAGAGCATCCTCCTCGGTGTTACAATGATTAGGACCAAAAAAAAAAATCCTAAATAACTCACTCAGTGAGTGCCTAGCCAGGCTGCTCATCAAACTGGAGTCACTTCAGTCACTCTGGAGAGCTGGGAGGAACGCTGTACAGAGGGCAGCTGACCTGGCACCCAGGAGGACCTCCACGTGGGTCTGCAGGACCAGAATGAGGCCACCTCATGGAATGGTCCCTCCCGCATCAGCCCAGCTCCTTCCTGAGATTTCCCGCAACAGCCGTGCCCTGGAGTCAGCAAGCTGGGCCCTCCCACCCACCTCAGGACCCAGGGAACAGACTGGCAAGCCTTCTTCGTACAGCCGCTGCTAAGTCGCTTCAGTCATTCATGACTGACTCTCTGCGTCCTGTAGACGGCAGCCTACCAGGCTCCTCCGTCCTTGGGATTCTCCAGGCAAGAATGCTGGAGTGGGGTGCCATTTCCTTCTCCAAGGCATGAAAGTGAAAAGTGAAAGGGAAGTCGCTCAGTCGTGTCTGACTCTTCATGACCCCATGGACTGCAGCCCCCAGGCTCCTCCATCCATGGGAGTTTCCAGGCAAGAGTACTGGAGTGGGGTGCCATTGCCTTCTCCATCTTCATACAGCGACTAAGGCCAAAGACAGGGGAACCAGGACCTCACTGGGAATAATATCTCCATTTCTGGGAAAACCGGCAGGACGTTCCTGCCTGCTGTTCTCCTGGTCAGGTTCCACAGACACTTCAAAGTCTCCGGGAGCCAGAGGAACAGGCGATGAGCCGGCAGCCGCCCAGCGGATGCTCTAGTTGTGATGAAACAGAGCTGCCAACAGGACTCCTTTGATGGCGCCAAATGCTGCTTTAGGTGCCTCTGAAGAGTTCCGCAGATGGGGGCGTTCAGGAGGCTGTATTATTCACAGCACCACGGCCGCTGGCTCTGATCCCTCCTGCCCCGGTCTTTCCCAGGGTCGCAGAAAGATCAAAACTCGACCCGGAAGTTGCCGCCTACCTTTCAGGTCCTGAGGGTTGTCGATGATGAAATTGCCATTCCACACCACGGCGAAGTCCACGGCCAGGTTGCTGATGTCCATGCCGTCATACTGGTACTGCGGGGGAGAGGGGCGGGGCACACGTTCATGGGGATTCTATCCCGGGGGTCAGAGTGCTGCTGGCATCCCAGGGGGCAGGAAACAAACCAGGGGCCCGGGTGCCCTCTGGGATGAGAGAGGAGCAGATGGAGAAACAAGAGCCCCAGGCACCGCTCACATCATCCCTACAGTGCCTCCCTCCGACTCCCAGTCACTGGTGCCAACAGGAGCCCGCTCAGCCCCCTTTCCTGGCTTTCAAGACCTCCTATAATCCAATCCATGCTTAGTTCTCCAACCTTCGCTTCCACTGCTTTCCTCCAGAAACCTCTGGAGCCCCTGTCTCTGAGCAAACTCTCCTAAGCCCCTTGCTGCACCTGTTCGGTTCACACCTCACAAGGAAAGCCTCCCCTCTCCTGACAGCCTCCAGCTCCAGCACCTTGCCTCTTCTAGCCTGGCTCAGAGGCACCTTCCCCCGGGGGTCTTCTCTGCCCTCCCTCCCAACCCACCCCGTGCTCCTCGTCCCCTGGTGTTTGGTCTTGAACCCGGCACTTCCTGGGATCTGCACTGCGTTTTTCCCCAAGGAAGTCTCTTTAGGAAGTCCACATACCTCTCTGGACACCCTGCAAAGCCCTGACACAGCACGTGCATAGCGAATGGCAGTGCCTCAGTGGTTGACCGGCCGGGCCCTGCAGGGGCCCTTTCTTTCCACGTGTGAGCTTTACTTCCGTCAACAGTCCACTAGAGACAGTGCCCAGAGCTTTGCGGGCACACCTCTGAGCAGCCCAACCCCTGAAGGCTACCAGGCCACAGTCGGGAGTGGACTTCCTCCCGTGTTGATCCTGCCTGGGACCCTCAGCCTTTAGACACATCAGAACCCACCCCTCCTGGTGGTCCAGCTCCTGAGCCTCAGCGGAGACCGCCCCTGGGACTCCCCACCGCAGGGGCTGCCCGGCCTGGTCACGCGGCTCCCAGGGCCCATCACCGTCAGCCCGTCCTGCTCCCGGCCCCGGCTTCCCGCCGCCTTCCTCCCTTTGTCGTGCTCCACGGCCTTCTCATCTCCCACCTTCCCTGGGTGCTGGGCGGTCTTCCACCAATTACAAATTCTATCAAGCGCCTGCGACCTGGGAACCCGACAGCTTCCTGATAAGAGGCCCAAGATTTCTCTTTATCGCTCGCAGGCGAATTACCTTCCCTCAGCACCTCTGTCACCAGCGCCCCCCACCCCCCATCTCCCAGCTGACCCCCACGGGCGGAGGCGGGGAGCTGGCAGATGACAAGACCTTCGCTGGGCTAGCGGGATAATGAAACACCTCGTGGGGCTCTCTGTCTGGCATCCAGGATCGGTTTAACCCTCGCTGCTCTTGAGGTTCACTGCATCTTCCTCCTCCTCCCCCATCCCCATGGCCTTCCTAGCTCCGCCCCCCGCCCCCCCCCACCCCGGTCCCTTCTGCAGCTTTCCTCCCGCATGTTACCCTCCCTGCATCCACTCCCCAAACCAGGGCAGGCTCTGGGGTCACACTCACTGGCACTGAAAAAGTTTCACCAAAGGCTAAGAGGTACTCTTTCAACTCGGAGAGGGGCGCAAATCTCTCAACTTAAGCCACGGGGGTCCTTGCAGCCCTCCACTCCCTCCAACACCTGCCCTGCTCTGCTGAGGAACCCTGGGTGTCTGCATATGCTCCTTTGTCTCTGCGGACATGGGTTGCTTGTGGACGCGGAAGGTTCTAGAAGCTGGGAGAGGGCCAGGTTGAGGCCCTGGCTCAGGTGCGAGAGAAAGGCTAGCTCTGGCCAGCCTGGGCCCTTGCCCTCTTACCGAACTGTTCTGGCACTGGACACTGGAGCTGTTGAAGCGCAGGGCGGGGACCCGGTGGACAGCCCCCTGGATGCTGAGGACGCATTCATAGCCCCGTTGTCCAGACTGAGGCTGGGGCAGGTTTCGGGCCTTCAGGGTAATTGGCTTCACTTCCCCGACAGGTATCAGGATCTCCTCGGTGGGGACCAGCTGGGGGCAGTCCTGGGGAGCAAGCAGAAGGCCTCCGTCTGGTCTGTCCTGGCTCACACCTCCCTACTCCCCAAGCCCGGGCAGAGGGACAGGCCTTCGATGCCGTGCCAGACTCCCCCTGCATCCAGGCGGGCTGCCCCTGAGGACACTCCTCATTGTGGAGTCGGCAGGGAACGTGAGATCTATCTCTTAGCTCCGGGGCTTTGAGATTGTCATCCCCAGCCCACAAGTCATCCTGAATCTGATGTGCATGTTACCATCATGGAATTAAATTTTCAAGCCTCGATGTGGCAGGTTGCGGAATTTTTATCTCCTGAGACACAGGCTCAACGTGGCTCCACACGTGCCCGTCCCCAGCCTGGGTGCCCCCCACCGCCGGTTGCCTCTCCCCACCGGGCTCCAGCTCCCCACCCGCTTGCACCGTCTGTGCCCAAAGCCATCTGTTATCAGCAGCCTCAGCTCCCAGCTCCGACTGAGTGGTCTTTCCAGGAGATGGATCAAGCCCCCCATTGCACCCACCCCCCCGCCTCAACTATCAATGCTCTAAATGCTTGCTCTGGCTTTTTATCTCAGTTCATTACCAGGCCCGGCGTGAAGACCATGTTGCTTTGGAAAACAAAACAGAAAAAGAAGAAAGTTGTGGTGGGGCCGCCTGTGGGAAGGACCATGAGAGAGGCAGAACGCAAGGAGAGTGATGTCCCCCAGCTCTTCTTCCAGAGGCTGTTTCTCCGCCAGAGGTCAGATGGCCACCTCCCCACAGCTCCAGCCCCCTGCCCACTTTCTCCCTCTCTGGGAGGACACTGCCCCGTGGCCTGGTGAAGTGAGGACACGCGGCCTCCTTCACGTGCAGCCGTGTCCTGTCTCCCAGGATCAGCTGGGACAAGTCTTGAAGGAGGCGCCTATTTCCTTGTCCCCTTGTGGTCCATGGTGGTTCTTTACGGACGGTGTAGGGTTGTTCTGTTGCCCTCCTGTAGAAGGTGCCACTGGCATTTAGTGTAGGTGTTGGGGCGGGGGAGGATGGTGAACTTCCTCAGGGTGTAGGACAGTTTGGTTCAGTTGCTCAGTCATGTCCGACTCTTTGCAACCCCATGGACCGCAGCATGCCAGGCCTCCTGACCATCACCAACTCCCGGAGCTTACTCAAACCCCACGTCCACCGAGTCGGTGATGCCATCCAACCATCTCCGCCTCTGTCGTCCCCTTCTCCTCCCGCCTTCAATCTTTCCCAGCATCAGGGTCTTTTCCAATGAGTCAGTTCTTTGCATCAGGTGATCAAAGTATTGGAGTTTCAGCTTCAGCATCAGTCCTTCCAGCGAATATTCAGGACTGATTTCCTTTAAGATGGACTGGTTGGATCTCTTTGCAGTCCAAGGGACTCTGAAGAATCTTCTCCAACACCACATTTCAAAAGCATCAAGGTATAGGACAGTCTAGAACAACAAATGGTCCTTCTCCAAGGCCCAAGGCATCCCAGGAAATAATCCATTGGTATGGCAGGAATGTAGAACGATGGATGGCCTGGGGCGGTGGGGTGAGGGTGGGGGTAGGGGCGGGGGGACGGGGGCTTCTGGCTCAATGTGGGCTTCAGCAGTGGGCCTCAGAAGGAAGTCCTTCACCATCTGGCCCCTTTGTCCCTATTACTCTGAGATTCCTGTGCATCGAGGTCCAGCCATACCACAGAGGAATTTAAGATTAGACTTGAAGAGTCATCGTCCTCACTCATCAACCTCTGGTTCTTTGAAGATGCTTTTCTCTCTAATGGAAACACTTCCCCCAACCCCTAATCTTCCTCCTGGCCCCTGACTCAGCCCTCTTTAGTTGCTGCTGCTGCTGCTAAGTTGCTTCAATCATGTCCGACTCTGTGCGACCCCATAGATGGCAGCCCACCAGGCTCCCCCGTCCCTAGGATTCTCCGGGCAAGAACACTGGAGTGGGTTGCCATTTCCTCCTCCAATGCATGAAAGTGAGAAGTGAAAATGAAGTCGCTCAGTCGTGTCCGACTCATAGCGACCACATGGACTGCAGCCCGCCAGGCTCCTCCGTTCATGGGATTTTCCAGGCAAGAGCACCGAAGCCTTCAAACTCAGCCCTGCAGCTCTTTCTTTGTAAAGCAGCCCCTGGCCCTGGCCCTAGCCGGCAGGTCACAGATGCTCCCCAGCCCTCCCCTGGGCCCTCTGCCAGCAGCTCTGAGCCCTCGCAGTTGCAGTTTCCTGTTGACTTGTCCTCCTCACTGGCCTGTGAGCCTTGAAGATTAGGCTGCATCTTACGCACCTCCGTATCCCCAGGCTTTATCCCCATTCCTGACATGTAGTGGACAACTGCTCATGGCTTGTGGGAAGGTAAGTGGAAACCGAGGAAGTAAAGCAACAGACACAAAACTATCTCAAACTTTCCTTTCGGCTCCACCTTCCCAGATTCTTCAGAGATGAGGGTAAATTCCTGTCTTCTGGACATCTAGAGACTTGGGCAGGAGTTTGATTCCCAAAGCTGGGACTGATTTGAAATGATCACTGTTTCTGGAGTCACAGGCTTGTGAAATTGGTATGTCCGTATCTACGGAGGAATCCTGAGGATTTACGGAAACCTGGATCCAGGAGAAGTGTGCCACAGAAACCCGTCTAGGAGGGTCTGGCGGAACCTCTGGGGTCATGGAGCCGTCCCTCAGTGACTGCCTGTGAGGGCATGGGCAAGCTCGGTTTCCACAGGAGACAGAATCAGGAGGCAGCCCCAGAACAGATGGGGCCCTGTTTAGAAGCCAGTCACTCAAGCTGCCAACTCATAAGCTTGCTCTTTGCTGCACTTTTACTTTCATTCCCTGAGGGCACTCTTGACAGAGCCTTTCATATATTTATAGCCAAGAAAAAAAAAAAAAAAAGTGAACACCACTTTAGGAAAACCCAGGCATCCCAAAGAAAAGGAGATACTATTTCCTGTTAGTGGCTAAAAATCCTCATTGAGTCTAATAAATCAGAATTTTAATTTAGACTGGAAATAAGGCTATGGTACAGCAAGGGGTGTGTGTGTGTGTGTGTGTGTGTGTGTGTGTGTGTGTGTGTGTGTGTGTGTGTGTGTGTGTGTGTGTGTGTGTGTGTGTGTGTGTGTGTGTGTGTGTGTGTGACCTGTAAGAGAGAGAGGGAGAGAACAGATTTTCAGAATCAGAACTAGTTGATATATTGTAAAGAATGACCCGTTGTTTTTCGCCTCTAATGAGCTCAGAGAACAAATTCAAACTTCACAAGCAGAGTCTTTAAGACGTACTTTTGGGAGTATGATGTCTTAGGTTAGTGAACAAGATTGTAGAATCCTATTAACCATGAAAAAAATACATGTATGCATGTGTACATGCAAAAATACACACCTACATACCCACATGCACCCTCATCTTTTGGGCTGGGTTGTCTGATTCAGTCTGAGAGTTTAAGAATCATAAGTAGACTTTATGAGTACTTTTATGCATTTTTTTAAAGAGATTCTAAAATTTTATTTTAAAATAATTCCTGTGGTCTGCTGTTTCAGACTCTCTGGGACTAAGCTGAAGGGTGATGGTTAGGGGCTTCCAAATGCCTAAAGAGGATCCTGAGATTGCCCCTGGAGAAAAGAATCTCAGGCTTTGCTCGTTTTTTGGCTATTTCTCTCAGGCCAGACAGAATCACATCCTTCCTGGCATTCTCTAGGGCAAAGGACAGAAATAGCTGGTGCCAGGCGTCCTCTCTTCCCCTAGGAAACAGGGGATACACAGACTCCCTGGGTTATGAGACGGTTCTGCTGACTGTCTGGAGGTGGCAGTGGGTCTTGGGGGAAAGGCGGTGGTGAGGGTTGAAGGTGCGGGAGAGCTGGCAGCCCGGGACGTCGCCAAGCTGTCTGAACGTCAGCTCCTCTGGGGTTTGTGACGGGCGATGCTGTGCCGTGCTGGCTTAGTTGCTTGGTCAGGTCTGACTCCCTGTGGCCCCCTGGACTGTGGCCCGCCAGGCTCCTCTGCCCATGGGGATTCTCCAGGCGAGAATACAGGAGTGAGTTGCCATGCTCTCCTCCAGGGAATCTTCCTGACCCAGGAATGGAACCGGGGTCCCCTGCATGGCGGGCGGGTTCTTTACCGTTTGAGCCACCAGGGAAGCGCAAGCTGCAGTGGGTAGCCTGTCTCTTCTCCCGGGGAACTGTTCTGACCCAGGAACTGAATCGGGATTTCCTGCATTGCAGGTGGATTCTTTACCAGCTGAGCTACCAGGGAAGCCCGTGGAAGGCGATAGGGTTCATCAAATATAAAGGCCATTTCCAGCTTGTTTGCTCCTGGGAGTACACACACACACACACACACACACACACACACACACACACACACACACCCTGCATACAGACACATGCTGTGCCCTTCATGCAGAGCGTGAGGACTGCTGTGAACGCTGCTGAAAGACATCGGCTCCTGCAGACCCCCGGTCTCCTGCCTGACCTCTGTAGTTCATTCTGCTCCTCCCTCTGCCTCTAGGTCAATGGGCAGCAGGATCCCGCTCCTTAGCAGCAAGCTGAGTTTCTATCAAGATGGGCAGATGCCCTGTTTGGGGACATCCCGGGGAGGGGGTGGGCTGAGGAGGAGGAGATGTGAGGGGGAGGGCAGGATGCTGGCCCTGCAGCCTGATGGACGAGCCTCCGGGCCGCACGGTCCACCCTGTTCTGTACTTCACCGGTTCTCAGCACGGGGACCCTTCCTTCAGCCCTCGGAAATGACTGCTCCCAAGTGCAAATGACATTATCTTCACCCACTGGACTGCAAAGAGAGAGAGCACCCGCATCCGGGTAAGCTAATCGGATTTATGTGGTTCTATCTTTCCCCCGGGACAGGGTGTAAAGGAGATATTTATGTATCTACATCTGACTAGACCTGGTTTAGCCATGGTGGGAGATGAGCTTTTCAAGCTGAAAGCCATATATACTCCAGCGCACACCCACTCGCAAACACTGTGTCACCGCTTAACCTGGCCCAGGGGGCCCAGATATCTGGGACCCCATCGGAGACTGGCTGGGCTCTGAGTGGGGGAAAAGGTCTGGCTCATGAACTTAAAAGCATTCAAAAGATGGCTCAACTGAAATTCAACTTCCTCACCTACAGAATGGGCTCTCTCGGTGGGGCTGGTAGTGAAGAGCCCGCCTGCCAGTGCAGGAGACATGAGAGATGTGATTTCCATCCCTGGGTCGGGAGGATCCCCTGGAGGAGCGCACGGCAGCCCACTCCAGTATTCTTGCCTGGAGAATCCCATGGACAGAGGAGCCTGGTGGGCTACAGTCCCCAGGGTTGCAGAGAGTCAAACATGCATCTATAAAATGGGACCAGTTATGCTTGACAACGCTAGGTTGCAGGCAAGAGGGACATGAAGGTCTGTCGTCAGTGGTAATAAACTGGATTCACCATGTTAATATCATCACTGCATATTTCTCACGTGAATGCAGGATCAGAGGACTTCAGCTTATTCAGCGCCAGCTTGGGAACACTGGATCATGACTTCTGCATTTCTGTGAGGGTCACAGGAAAACTGTTTAAACTTATCAGTTTATTCATCTAGGACAGAATTTACTTCATAGAATAGCTACAACTGAGGTTAAAAATATATATGTTGACTGAGCAACTTCACTTTCGCTTTTCACGTTCATGCATTGGAGAAGGAAATGACAACCCACTCCATTATTCTTGCCTGGAGAATCCCAGAGACGGAGGAGCCTGGTGGGCTGCCGTCGATGGGGTCGCACAGAGTTGGACACGACTGAAGCAACTTAGCAGCAGCCACAGCAATGTTGCATATATAATAAACTCTCAACAAATGCTAACTACTAATACGTTTATTTTGAATTGCATTCACTCTAGGATCTCCCTGGTGGCTCAGACGGTAAAGAGTCGGCCCTCAATGCGGGAGACCCAGGTTTGATCCTTGAGTTAGGAAGATCCCCTGGAGAAAGAGATGGCAGTCCACTCCAGTATTCTTGCCTGAAAAATCCCAGGGATGGAGAAGCCTGGAGGGCTACAGTCCATGGGGTTGCAAAGAGTCGGACAGTCAATGGGGTTGTTAGTCGGACTGAGCGACTAACATTTTCACTTTCACTTAGCTCAGCAGTTCTTGGTTTTCAGGACTAAGCCTGGGATCATCGGTCCATCAGCCCTTTGGAAAGAAGTAGGCAGGTGTGCCTCATGTACTGGCCACCTTTGCATCTGGACATGGTACTACTGACCTCTCTTCCATGGGCAGTTTCTCCATCTGTGCGAATGGATTTGTGTGGGCCCCTCTACACTGTGGGGGCTTCCCAGATGGCACGAGAGGTAAAGAACCTGCTTGCCAATGCAGGAAATGGAAGAGATGCGGCTTGGATACCTGGGTCAGGAAGACCTCCTGGAGGAAGGCACGGCAACCCACTCCCACATCCGTGCCTGGAGAATCCCATGGGCAGAGGAGCCTGGAAGGCATGGCAGCCCACTCCCGCATCCTTGCCTGGAGAATCCCATGGGCAGAGGAGCGTGGAAGGCATGGCAACCCACTCCCGCATCCTTGCCTGGAGAATCCCATGGGCAGAGGAGCCTGGAAGGCATGGCAACCCACTCCCGCACCTTTGCCTGGAGAATCCTATGGGCAGAGGAGCCTGGCGGGCTACAGTTCATGGAGTCTCAAAAAGCTGGACATGACTGAGTGACTGAGGACCACACATACGCTCTCCCCACCCCGAACCCTCATGACCAGCAGCACGGAGCCTGGTTAAGATCAGGACTGCAAGTGTAGCTGAGACCATGAAAACAGACACGCGAACGGGGCCTGATTTTCTGGAGAAAGCATCCTGTACTCTGCCTTTTTGGATGCTGAGTTCTCTGTAGCCTTAGGCAAAAAAAAAAAAAAAAAAACCAACTAAATTTTTAGCATCTTGGTTACTACATCTGTCAAATATGAATTATGTGAAACTGCAGGTCTGTTGTGAGAATCAATCGAGATGCCATATGTCAGTGGTTCTCAATCTTCGGCTTACTCTGGGATGGGGCCCAAGAATTTGAATTTCTAACAAGCTCCCGAGTGATGCTGGTGCGGCTGGTTCCGCTCCCCCACCCCTACTGTCACAGGCGAGAGAAATGCAAATGCGTGATGTCTTAGCTTTGCTATACAAATCAATGGAGCCAATCAGTTATATGTTGTTTCTAAGAAGTGGATAGATGTAAAATTTTGGTTCCAGCTGCAGGGGGGCAGGGGAGGGGGCTTCCTGGAAGCATGAAAGATATCCTAGGAACCCCAAAGGGACAGCTAAGGGATCTCCAGTTCCCAGAAGAACCTGAGGATGCCAGGAAAGATTCCCGACGCGCACTTTTGTGGTTCCCCCATCTTCCGGATCGGGGCTTCCCCGAAACCAAGCTTCGGACAGCAAGCAGCAGAGCCTGGGGGCTGTCAGCTGGGAAGTGATGTGTGGGGGATGTAGCCCTGCCATCTCCTGGGGTCCTGCCTCCCGCTTCCCGTCCTGAGCTAATCAGGAGCCTGGGGGCCCAGGGCCACCCCTCTGAGAGGGCCCATCCCCAGGGTGGAGCCTGGGGCCTGTCAGCACGGTGAGGGAGGGAGGAGGTGATGAGACTAAGGCATTTCTCTCACCTCCAGGAGCAGACATTAAGGAGAGGAAATGAAAACGGAGCCGGGAAGCCTCTGGCTTTCCCCCAGGGCTCTTTCGGTATTAATTTAATCCTAACTTCGGATGGCCTCTCCCAGGCCCAGCTCTCTGGAATTCTTGAGTTACCCTGGCCGAGAGGCAGCTGTGCTCCAGGGACTTCTAGAGCACGTGAGGGAGGCAGCATGATTCCAGCTAGCCCTCTGGGCCTCAGGCCCCCTGCCCCACGGGAGCAGAGTTACTGTCTCGCTGGGTCTCCCACCCGCTGCCTGTGCCCCTGTGGCTTGCAGGTCCTGTCAGGCTCGGCTCTGGGTTTCTCTGGGCCTGAAGGAGCCCAGCCGCCAGGAGAAAATGAAGTGGCTTCTCATCTGGACGTCCTCGTCATCCCCTCTCTCTCTCTCTCTCTCTCTCTCTCCCTTCTCTCGGCATTCTGTGGTCCTTCTTGACTTATTTCATTAACCAAGTTAGGAGGTTAAGGGCTTCCCTTGTAGCTCAGTCCATAAAGAATCTGCCTGCAGTGCTGGAGACCCAGGTTCGATCTCTGGGTAGGGAAGATCCCCTGCAAGAGGAAATGGCAACCCATTCCAGTATCCTTGCCTGGAGAATCCCATAGACAGAGGAGCCTGGCGGGCTGCAGTCTACGGGGTCGCAAAGAGTCGGTAACGACTGAGCGACTAACACTTACTAACTTAGGTTAGAAGTGGCTGGTATGAAGGTCAGTGTCTGAGGCCCTTCACTGCCCAGCCTTGGCCTCAGTGTCACCCTGGCCCTGGCGTCTGACCTCCCCTGGCCGTTGTCCTGTGGATGCCCAGGCTGGGTCCCCCTTCTCTCCCACCACACCCTCGGCTCGTGAGTCCTTTCCTATGGGTGAGAAGACAGGCCTGAAAAGCGGTCGCAGCCTCCTGCAGGATCCCGGGGCTGAGATTAATTTCCAAGGCCCACTGAGACCAGTGTGGTGCTCTCCTGGGCAGCCACTTCAAAGCATCCCGACTGGCTGGAGGAAAGGCCTTCCCTGAAAGGTTCTCGGGGCCCGAGATAACTGGCTCCATCATGTGGAGGCACCTGCAGTTGGGTCTGCCTTAAATACCGCCTGTGGGCATCATCTGTGTGTCTTTCTTTCAAGACAGGCAGATTTCATTTTTTTTCTAGCCTGAATATAACACATATTGTTTCAGAAGCTAAGAAGAATTCAAGGCCGTATGTGTGTGTGTCTGTGTGTTTGGGAAACCTTTCAAGGCTTACTTTCTTCTTAAATTAAAAGTTTAAAAATTAGCTTTATTGAGGTATACCTGGGCTTCCCAGGTAGCTCAGTAGTGAAGAACCTGCCTCCCAAAACAGGAGACACGAGTTTGATTCCTGGGTCAGGAAGATTTCTTGGGGAAGGAAATGGCAACCCATTCCAGTGTTCTTTCCTGGGAAATCCCATGGACAGAGGAGCCTGGTGAGTTACAGTACATGGGGTTGCAAAACAGTCTGGCCTGACTTAGCGACTAAACAATAATTGACAGATAAAATCTTGGGGTATTTAACACTGATGAGCTTATCGGCAGGGCAGGGATAGAGGCGCAAACACAGAGCAGGGACTTGTGGACACAGCAAGAGGAGGAGAGGCTGGGACGAACTGAGAGAGCAGCGCCCGAAACATCTATGCTGCCATGTGTAAAACGGACAGCTAGTGGGAGGTTGCTGTATAACACAGGGAGCTCAGCCTGGTGCTCTGTGATACCTAGAGGGCTGGGTGGGGGTGGAGTGGGAAGGAGCCTCAAGGGGAGGGGATATAGGGACACTTGACAGGTCAGGAAGCCACAGTTAGAACTGGACATGGAACAACAGACATGTTCCAAATAGGAAAAGGAGTACGTCAAGGCTGTACATTGTCACTCTGCTTATTTAACTTCTATGCAGAGTTACACCATGAGAAACGCTGGGCTGGAGGAAGCACAAGCTGGAATCAAGACTGCTGGGAGAAATATCAATGACCTCAGATATGCAGATGACACCACCCTTATGGCAGAAAGTGAAGAGGAACTAAGGAGCCTCTTGATGAACATGAAAGAGGAGAGTGAAAAAGTTGGCTTAAAGCTCAACATTCAGAAAACTAAGATCATGGCATCTGGTCCCATCAATTCATGGCAAATAGATGGCAAAACAGTGGAAACAGTGTCAGACTTTATTTTTGGGGGCTCCAAAATCACTGCAGATGGTGACTGCAGCCATGAAATTAAAAGACGCTTACTCCTTGGAAGGAAAGGTTATGACCAACCTACATAGCATGTTTAAAAACAAAGACATTACTTTGCCAACAAAGGTCCGTCTAGTCAAAGCTATGGTTTTTCCAGTGGTCATGTATGGATGTGAGAGCTGGGCTATAAAGAAAGGTGAGCACTGAAGAATTGATGCTTTTGAACTGTGGTATTGGAGAAGACTCTCGAGAGTTCCTTGGACAGCAAGGAGATCCAATCAGTCCATCCTAAAGGAAATCAATCCTTACTATTCATTAGAAGGACTGGTGCTGAAGCTGAAACTGCAGTACTTTGGCCACCTGATGCAAAGAACTGACTTATTTGAAAAGACCCTGATGCTGGGATTGAAGGTGGGAGGAGAAGGGGATGACAGAGGATGAAATGATTGGATGGCATCACCGGCTCAATGGCTCATGAGTTTGAGTAAACTCCAGCCAGGAGTTGGTGATGGACAGGGAGGCCTGGCGTGTGCAGTCCATGGGGTCTCACAGAGTCGGACACAACTGAGCGACTGAACTAAACTGAATGGCTGGTTCATATTCTTCTACAGCAGCAGCAGCTGCTGCTGCTTCTGCAAAAGTCGCTTCAGTCGTGTCCGACTCTATGCAACCTCATAGATGGCAGCCCACCAGGCTCCGCCATCCCTGGGATTCTCTAGGCAAGAACACTGGAGTGGGTTGCCATTTCCTTCTCCCTTCTACAGCAGAAACCAACACAAAAGCAATTATCATCTAATTAAAAAAAATTAAGTGTACAACATGATCATGTTGATCAAGGTGCTCTTTCTTGGAAGTAACTGTTACTTCTACCTTGATTAGGAGAGACAAGAAACTTTCTTGAAATCTTAGACAAGGAGCTCCACGGAATACTTCCTATCAATGACATTTGGTTACAGTGGTCATGGATTCCTCTATGCTTTCATGCATGCACGCCACAGACTTTCACTGAAAAAGGTCCTGAAGATTTAATGATAAGATGTAACTCATGTCTTTAAGGAGGCGGTAGTCAAATGGCAATCCACTCCAGTACTCTTGCCTGGAAAACCCCATGGACAGAGGAGCCTGGCAGGCTACAGTCCATGGGGTCACAAAGAGTCAGACACAACTGAGCGACTTCACTTCTTCAGTCTAGTGTAAGAGGGAGACAGATGAAGGTCACAGCAATATCTGTACATGCTACCCAGTCACTTGTTTACATTTATGGATTTCCTAAAAGGTAGAATGAGATGGGGATGTATATTCACGCACACGTGTGTTTGTGGGAAGAAGTAAGGTCTCTACAGTTGTTCAAACCCAACTACTGGTCATCCTGGCTCATGGAAAACATTAGATATGAGAAAAGGACATTGACCCAGCTGGCTTCGTTGTCCTAAGGCCTACTGTGAGCTTGTAAGAAAGTGAACCTCAAGGAAACACCACTGGGTGGGATTATTTATTGGAAAGATAAGCAACTTATTATCTCCCTGTGTTGATAACAAAGGTGGAACCGGTCTTAAGGATGGCACATCAATGGTACTCATAAAATGAGACTTTTAGCAAGCCTGGGTTCTTTTCACCAGCGGACTGCCTCTCTCTTCTATAAGGCCACCTACTCAGTCCTACAAAAGAGTCAAAGAATCATTGAATTTTAGCCTAGAAAGAGAGGCTGGCATGAAAGAGTGGTTGAGAGTGAATGTGCTATTGAACTAGACTATGTCTGCAGCCAAGCAGAGGGCTTAAAACTCAGAGAACAAATGCCATTCTCTACACGCTTCTAGAGCGTGGAGTCTGTCTGGTTGGATACGTTTCCTCTGAGCTTGCAGGCTCAGCCGTCAGCTCCCCTCGCACTTTTGAATGAATACAATTCCTGGAGTCTAGCAAATATAGCACACTTCTCCTTCTCGGGAGTATTTGCTGCCTTTTTTTTTGGCTTTATAATACCAGGGCTTTCTAACCTCTCTGGAAGAAGCCCACACGGACCAGGGCAAGGAGATGGCCAAGCTGTCGGACTGGCCATCTGAAGAGGGAGGTCTGCGCAGATTCACTGGGGATGTTGCCGTGCGAGGCTGAGCCCTGCTTACCTCTGAAATGTTGATCCGACCCTCCTGGAAGGAGCAGGTGGTGGGGTCATGAGTACAGAGGTTTCGGTATTTGCACCAGTGGCAGCGGAAGGCGCTGTTGACACAGGACAGGCACCTGCAAAGACGCAGACAGTAAGAGGCAAAGAGAGGAGAGCACACAGGGAAGGGAAGGGGCAGGGAGCCCACGTGCCCTGATGGAAGTCTGTCACCCGAGGCTCACTCTCAGGGGGGTGGGCTGCGGGGGCATCCCCAGCCCTGAAAATTGTGGCTTTTCCCTCTGAGATGCTCAGGGGACCAGGGGACCAGACAGTTGAGGGAGAAATGTGTCCAGAGTGGGAATGTCTCCGAAAGCAGTGGAGTGCTAGAGCTGGTCTGCTTCAGCTCGTGACAGCCAATTATTCATATTTTCAGGAATGCTGCAAGCGGGTCTTCGACATGATAGCACCTTGAAACCAGCCACAGAGGGAGTATTTATGCCATAGAAATTGGCAAACGCCACCTAATGAGCTCTCCCCTGATTTCTGATAGCTAAACATTTGCCAGCCTAGCACCACTTATAAGAGGGAAAGGCCCACGGAGTGCAGGGACAGGAACTGGGCCGACCCGGTTCCCGTTTTGCCTCTGGCGCTGCCATTAGGGCTGCCCCGAGTAAGTCACTTCACCTGCTGAATCAGAATTTCTTCATCCGTCTGCACGAAAACTTTTCTGTCCACTCCATGGAGTTGTTTTGTGTCAAATGAGATAACGTATAGGACGTGGTTTTAAAAAATACAATGCTAAATGTATTATTTTTAGGGGCTTAAGCCCCTGTTACTTCAGGCTCTTAAAGCATATTTGAGTGTTCACAGGTGGTTCATATCACCTGTGTTTTGGAGTTTGAGTGGAGTGAATGGTATCAACTGATAACTCTGTCGCCCTCTCCAAGTAGCTAGACATGGGAGCGACAGGCTGCGTGTGGCTCGGGCCTTTCTCGCCAGGTAGAGCGCCTCTTTCCCTCCGGTTTCCCCTGCATTCTGTGTGTATCATCTAGGCTCCCTGTGTGCGGTCAGACCATCGTCAGGGAAATAGGTTTGGCCTGTGGAGTTGATCTACCGGCTCCTTGCCAGATCCCCTAGTCCAGCCTTGTTACCATTGGGCCAACCTGGCAGGCACACGGCCAGGTCTGCAAACTGGCGCCACCTGCTGGGGCTCTACTGGCATTCGGGCGGATGGGGCTTGATCCAGGGCCCACTGGCTCATAAGCCACGGTGGACCAGGCACGTTATCCCATCGACACTTCTTCCCCATGCTGGATATTTTCATCCCCTTCTAGATATGCCCATAGTTATTTCGTTCCTGAACTTAGGCCAGATGGACTGGGTCTTCCTCGCATCTTACGATTCAGCAAGTAAATCACAAAAATGGATCAAGGATGATGAGATCAGAGTTCTTCGAGAACAGGTTTGTCCACTTGTTAATTTGGTGACCTCCAATGGGGCACCTATCCCCTCTGGGCCTTAGTTTACCATAGTAAAAGGAGAGGCTTGAACGCGATCCTGTGATTTGTAACTGGACGGATAAGATAAGACAGTGCGTGGCAATAAAAGGTCAAGGATACTTGCTTTTCTTTCTGCTAAAACTTGCTGCCCGTGACAGCATCTCCACTGCCACGGTAATCCACGGTTGAGAGTGGTGACATCACAATGGGGTGTCGTGAAGATGAGGACGTCCTCACAAGCAATGCATTCCATCACCACTGTGCTGGAACGTGAGAGGGAGGTTGGAGAGTTCCCACTCCAAGATGCTCGTGGTTCCCAAAACAGGGTTAGCTGGGATTGGACACAGGGCTTAGGGGGCGATTTTATCCGGTTCAGCTTCTGCCACATACCGCCTTGTCGTGGCTCCTCCCAGGCCACTTTTTATCACTTGTTCCATCTTTCTGTCGCATCTATTGATTTGTCCCAAATGGGTCCAAGTGACGTCTCCTTCCTTAGCTACTCTGGAGACCTGAGAACTCCAGCACATGACTCTCATCGTGAAAATCCAGATCAGAAAAGGGGAGGTGAATGAAGCTCATTTGTCTATTTTTATGGCTTAAAGCTTCCTTTAGGGCTTAGCTGTTAACAGAGCCTTTCCCCACACGGATTGCTGGGCCCATCGTGGCCACAGCGTGGACCCTCAGACTTGATGCTACTGGAGTCCTCAGGCAGATGCTGTCCTGGGCAACAGGAAGGATGGGTCCACAGAACGTTCCCAGGTGCTTCTCCCTCTGGCCTGGAGCTCTTGGTTGACCTCTGCTCTTGCCTATGACCAAGGTCATATGGCCCTTCTGTGGCCCTATTATAGAGACCTCGGTTTCTCTTTTTCTAAATCACACAGCATATGAGTTTCCAGATGACGTGGAAAGAGTCTCAGTTTCATTTCAAGAGAAGACCGGCAGAAACTAAGTATGGGTCTCTCTCCTCCACTCCTGGCCCCAATTTTTACTTATGAAGTGCACCCGGCTTTCTGCACAGCTATAAGAACTCACAGCCACGGCACTCAGCTGCTGGATGTGGGTGGTGAAGTCAGACGGGCAGTACCTAACCACCCTGGGGGCCGATGGTTGGGTCTGGTTTTCGCTTCCTCCTTGAAAAGTTGAAGTGTCAGTGTGGAGCTCGGTAGAGCTGAAAGCCTCCTCGCTGTGTCCCAGCCCAGGTCCTTTATTCGGGCGCTGGGTGAGGCCATTTCCCCAGCCTTGCCCCTTTCTCTGAGGCTGTCATCTCTGAGGCCCTCTTCACGTGCCCGTGGACGATGTGGCTACATTCTGCTGGCTGTCGATCTCCACAATCAAAGCCACCACCCGCTGGCATAAAAGGGAGGACTTTCCTTCTAGCTCCTGAGTTGTGACTTCTGTTTCTACTTCAAACCCATTTTAGCTTGAGAACTGATGGTAGGGTGTGTTGCAAGGGAGACTGAATGAGATCAGAGGCTGTCGACAGCGAATGCCATTCAATTTGGTGTAACTGAATAAACTGAATATAACTGGAATATTTATGGGACACTTTTCGCTGTTCTAGACAAAGTGCCACGTCTGATCAGGAGATTGGGTGGTGAATGTAAGACCGCTCTTGTCCTAAGGGAACTCAGGAACCCCCCCACACACATATCCAGACCCGAGGCAAGTTGGCTTCTGGCCTGGCCCTGCCAGGACCCACTTGCTCGCCAGCCTCCTCTGACTTCATCTCTAAGGGAGGATGCTGGCCTTGGTGCTCTTCCCGCTCTGACCCTGAACGACTGCTAGCGCCGCTGGGGGCGTGCTTACAGTTGGTGGGCACTGCAGTTGTAGAACTTGAACTCAGTGCTGACGAATATCTTCCCTGTCTCCTTGGATCTCAGCTGCAGCTCTAGCCCAAACCAGTCTGAAAAAAAAGGGGGAGGGGGAGGGAAGGAGAAAGTTACAAGCTGGGAGCCCAGTGGAGAGGTTGGGGGGTAAATCATTCAGCCACTCCGGGGGCTCCCATGGGGCAGTGATGGCAGATGGAGCCTTCCTGAGTCCTCTTCCAAGAGTCCCTTTTGTCCTTCTGATGATCAGCCCATCACTGAGACCCAGACACCCCAGGCCCCCTCTTAGGGAGGAGGTGACGGATCAGATCCTATAGAGTCCCCTGCCTAGGTTGAATATGTTCAGTTACTAAAAGACGGTCAGAAATATCAGGTCACCAATATAAAATTTTTAAAAATATATATATCAGGTCAAAACCTTTAAAAGCCCCCAGTTCTATGGAGAGAACCTACTAAATACCACTGGCTGAAGCCACCAACGTTCCTCAAAGGGAAGGGAAGTCTGGAAAAGCGCTCATGCACACTGTGCAGGCTTAACCCAAATGGGAGACAGGGACCTCCGTCTTCCTGAAATTTCCCTGGGGCATGACAGCTTGCTTCCAAACTTAAATGGATTTAGAAGCCAAATTGGAGTCTGGCATAAGAGGACCTAGTCTAGCAGCTGCCAGTTGGTCTGTGCTGGCACGTGCCACCCCGTCTCCTGGGTCCCCCTCTCTGGACCAACCTGGTCAAGCAGCCCCGAGCATTCGACGCTCACCGCAGAGGCTTCTTACCCTGATCCAGAGGGATGACAGGCACATCCTTGGGTCCCGGTGAGATGCAGATGACCTGGCTCCCAGATACTTGTCCCTCTACTTCCGTCAGGTTCCCAAAGGCACAGGAGACGCCCACAGACAGATCGGGGGCATCGCTCACAACCAGGCTGAGCTGTGGGCGGAGCAGAGAGATGAGGCTGTGGGAAGACCCCCCAGGGCTCGAGAACCTGAGCTCCAGGCCTGGCCCTGCCGCTGTCCACTTGCTCACTCCTCTCCCCGGACCTCGTCCAGGAAGAGGATATCGGTCCAGGAGACCTTCTAGCTTTGACCCGGAGCCATCACCGTAGCACTGCAAGGGGTATTGCAGAGTCAGCGGTCTTTATTATTGATATTACTTTTCAGTCTTGTCCAGAATCATAAAGCACTGGCGGGAGAGGAAGGGATGCTAGGGGTGGGGGAAGGTCCCAAAACCCATCTCAGCCCGAGCTCGTTTTGATATGAAACCATGCAAACTTGAAAAAAGCCAGTTACGAGTTGAACTCATCACAAACAAGCCTTGGGTTCATAGGAGAACATGTGTCACCAGCCTGGAGGCTTATAAGGAGTTTACCATTTGGCTGGCTCCCCACCCTGGTGTCATACAGGGGCTGGCTACCAAGGTGGTGGGCTTCTAGTCTCGGTCGGCCTCTGGCTCTTTCTTTGCCCCTGAGTGCTCCCCTAGAGCAGGGCAGTTGCCTCACAAGGCGCTTAGGGGATCAGAGAAAGGCAGGGAGAGGACACCAATGCCCTGGATGATGTCTGAGGCTCCCTAGGCTTCCAGGGAGGCAGGCCAGCGGTCTGCAGACATTTTAAGTTTGAATATCCTCCTCTGAATAGTAAAAATATCACAGACTGTCAGACGAATGATTCAGAAACCATTTAATAGCAAAACACCGCTCTGAATTCCATGCCCTCGGAAGTGGGTTTGTACTAAATGACAACATATATGATATCTAAGTGGTACTGGAAACCAGAGGAGAGAAACGTGACTCCCAGTGGGAGTGCCCCTGGTGACAGCACCCCGTGTCCTCCGAGAAGCGAGTCCTGAGGGAAGGAGGTCTCGCTTTGTCCTCTCGTGATGCCTGGAGGGCTTTCTCAGCCCCAGGGGCCATCACCTGGCCTTTCCATACATTTGTCCCCCGCTGAACCTCTGGCCCAGTTTCGTTTCCATGGGGCTGAGAGACTTAGGTACAAACTCGGCTGTTTGTTCCCTCAGCTCTGTGGGAGCCAAAACCTCCCGGTGGGGATGAATGAACGCAAGTCTTGGGAGGTTCATTAACTAATTAGCATTCGTGAATGCCCATAAAACCTCCAGAAGGAAATAACCGTGCAGGCCCAAGGACGCGGAGTATTTGGGCTTGCACCTCGACAGGTGGTGAAGGACTGCTGTAACTCTTTAATATTCTCTTTTGGCACACCCTGTGAATTAAGCCTCAGTCTCTCTGTGTCTGTCGTCCATCTGTCTGTCTGCCTCTCTCTCACATACACATACAAAGGCAACTCCAAGTTCCTGGGAGCGACTGTACCAGGTGGTCCCTTGAAATCTCTATCATACACCACAGAACGGGATGGGACTGCGTGACGCTGCAGAGGCTTGCTGCTAAATGCAAAATGCAGATTTACAAACCAGATCAATGGGTGATGGGTCTGCAAGGAGTGGGGCGAATGACTGGGTCCTGGGTAACGACGGGCGTTCCCATAGTTTTCCTCTGAAATGTCCTCGGAGCGCGTGAAGTCTGGTCTGCTTACACCGCGCTGGAGTTAAAGGAACACACCCATGCCTGTGTGCTGTGCCCGCCCCCAGGCCCCGCAGGGGCTCACTCACCAGCCGGCTGTGCTCAGACACGGAGATGCTGCTGGGGTGCACCTCGAGCCTCACGCACTGGCTGATGCTGGCGGCAAATCGGTTGGGCTCCCAGGCCCGCTGGCACCGGTCCCTGCGGGAGCACCTGCCAGAGACGCACGGGTGAGTGAGGGGCTCTGCGGCCCGCGTCCGTCTTCTCCGGGCGAGCCTCACTTCTCCCAGAGGGCTCGGTGACCCCCAGATGGTCTCTGCTGCAGTCAAATACAGGCTAAGGGAGCTGCCCTGGCGGCTCGGTGGGAAAGAATCTGTTAGGGAGGCACCCCGGCCAGGCACACGGTCACAACTGGCATGAGCTGTTTTATGACAGGAGGTCCTGGTGAGAATCACGGAACTAAGAAGCCAACCCCCACTGGTAGAGTTGGGGAAAGGTCAAAAGGAGACACCACATGTCTGACCCCCTCCCAGAATCCTCCTCGCTGGCATCCATCTTGGCTGAACAAGGCCTGCACCGCCAGGAAAGACTCTGAGTCAGAATGACGGGCTAAAGACAACCCGGAAACTAATCCCATCACCATAAAACCTGAGACTGCGAGCCACGTGGCGGAGCAGTTCTCTGGGTTCCCTCGCCCTCCTGCTCTCTGCCCCACGGCCTTTCCAATAAAGCGTCTTGCTTTGTCAACACGTGTATCTCCTTGGACAATTCATTTCTGAGTGTTAGACAAAAGCCCAGTTTCTCCCCTTCCTGCAACAAATCTGCTTGCCAATACAGGAGACACAGGTTCAACCGTTCAACCCCTGATTCGGGAAGATCCCACATGCAGCTAAGCCCAGGCACCACAACTCCCAAGCCTGTGTTCTAGAACCCCGGAGCTGCAACTACGGAAGCCCACACCGTCCCAAAGCCCGTGCTCCGCAGCGAGAGAAAAGCCCGCTCAGCAACGGAGACCCGGCACCGCCAAAAATAATAAAAAACAATGTAGAAGATTATTTTAAGAGGACAGACTAAGAGAAGTGAGGTCAACGCCCCTCCTCCCAAAACGGGAGCTGCAGTTTAGACATAAAGAATAGCTCTTATAGACAGCATCTTTATGGGGAGCTCTGTGAGTGGCAGAGGGAAGGTTGCGGAACAGAAGGCGTATCAGGCAAAAGGCAAAGAAGGTGAACTCTGGAGCAGGGTGCTTGGGTTCTAACCCAGACCTCCAGCCTGCCAGCTGTGGCCCCACTGGGCAAGTTCCCGAAAGTCCCCACGTGTCAGCTCCCCCAGCTGTAAAATGCGGGGCCCAGCGATAATACTGTATCTCACAGGCCTGGTGTAAGCATTAAAAGAATTAGTGTTTAGAAAATGGCCTGTTCTTGGCCCTACTAAGAAAAATATTAATGACGATGGCTATGGATATTATTATTATTCCCCCAGGGGCATGTAAAGCCCTGGACAGGGTCTTAGCTGTGTGGGACAGCGTGCGTGTGACCTTGTGGCTGGGTTCCCGGCCCTTTGAAGGCAGGGGCCATGCTTTATTCAGAGATATTCCACCTGTCACATGGTTTCTTTTCCATAAATGTTTGTGAAACACAGGCGGGGAGGCACGGGCAGGGTTGCCTCCGTCAGGAAGCGCGCGTGGCGGCTTCGTCCCCCATCTTCATCTCTGGCCCTTGGCGCCACGGGCCACGGCCTCAGGTGGGCACTGTGCACGCACGCTCCAGGGCTGGCGCTCTCCGACCAAAGCGCCCCTCTGGGGACGCGACAAGAGTCCACCACCCGGTGGAGATGCCCACCGAACTCCCCACAAAGTCCCTCCCCCCGACCCTTCCTTGCCAGGCTCATAATGGATCTAAATATGAGTGCTGTCAAAGGAAGAATTATGGAGGTTTAAGTGAATCCTTACGATAGCTCTAAAGTGAGCTCTTGACTGGAGCCTTTATCTCACTAACTCACTGAAATGGCTCTTTTTTTTCATGCTATTTATGGCAACAGCCCCAGCAGAGATAAATAGCCTCGGAGACAATAACACACTCCCAAGAGCAAGGCCTACCGAAGAGACAGGAGGGTTTCAGATCCTCTCCGCCCCCCACCCCTGGATCCAGAGGCTCTTGAGCTACCTCCCTCAGCCCTCTGCCTCTGCTCAAATCCAGCGCATGGTCCTGGCCTCTGGAGGTGGTCCCTCCACTCGGACCTGTCACCCAGGCAAGGGGACGGTGGGTGGGTGGGCAGTGCCCGAGGGGCTGAAGATGAGACGGGCCAGGAGAAGGGAAAAGTCTGTGTGAAACTGGGGAAAGGCTTGATGTCCACGTGGCGCAAGAGGCAAGCTGAGCTGTTGGAAGGGAGAGGTGCATCCCTGGGAGGTGATGACAGGGGAGGGGCTCAGAGCGCAGAGGAAACCTGAGACCCTTCCTGAGGTCATCCTACGTCAGCCTGGCTGACCTGGCCCAGGAGGAGGACGGGTGGTCTGGGAGACTCGGACATCGTGGCCAGATTGGCAGGAAGGAGCAGGGAGCAGGTGGTATGGCTGGACCCCGTCCACCGCCCAGTGAGGGGGCCAGGTGACCCAGGCCACTGTGAGGAGCTGGGGGTGGCTGTCGGGTTCTGTGGAGGGTGGAACCCTCATGAGGAAAGAGAGCCTGCTGGCTGTAGGGCAGCCTCACTGAGGGGACCCCAGTTGTAGCCACCTCTCAGTGCTGGAGACCCAGCTTCAATCCCTGGGTTGGGAAGATCCCCTGGAGAAGGAAATGGCAACCCACTCCAGTACTCTTGCCTGGAGAACCCATGGAGGGAGGGAGCCTGGTGGGCTGTGGTCCACGGGGTCGCAGAGTTGGACACGACTGAGCGGCTTCACTTTTCCCTTTCCGGCATTCCCGGGGCCCAGCAGGGGCGGCATCAGTCTCTCTGCTGCTTGTCTGACCCACGTGGCGCTGCTCTGTCCAGGTTCTGGTGAGGGCATTTCTGGCAAAAACTTTTCTGAGGAGCCCCTTCCCTCTGAATCTAAGCAGGGAACCCAGGATGTGCGGGCGCCAGTCCAGTCCGGAGTTTGCAACTGTGAGGCGCCTGCTTCGCTCCCTCCCTGCATAGCCCTTCCAACACCTGCTGCGGAGGCTGGAAGCCAAGAGCGATTGTGCAGGACCCTGAACTCTGGCCCTCCGCCTCCGCCCCCACCCTAAACCGGCACTTCTCGTGGGGGTGCTCTGCTGGCTGGCACGGAGCCCTGGCGTTTCCGAGGCTGCTGGGGAGCAGAATTCCCAGCCAGCCGCCTCCCCTCTGCCTTTGGAGTTTCTTCCCTCTGCTCTCCCTCTGGGGCTCTTAGAGCTAGGAAGTTCAAGTGCAATTTTGCATTTCTATTGGGCTGGTATTCAGTGGCAGGGGGGTGTATCTGAATAGGGATTCAAGGCCAGTTGGAGTGAGATACAGGCTTCTTGGAATCAGGGACTGAGGAGGCCAGAAGGGTCCTCCCAAGGGTTCTGAGTCCATGATCATCATTTTGACTTGTGTAGCTTATCCTGTGGAGAAGGCAATGGCACCCCCACTCCAGTACTCTTGCCTGGAAAATCCCATGGATGGAGGAGCCTGGTGGGCTGCGGTCCATGGGGTCGCTCAGAGTTGGACACGACTAAGCGACTTCACTTCACTTTTCACTTTCACGCGCTGGAGAAGGCAGTGGCAACCCACTCAGTGTTCTTGCCTGGAGAATCCCAGGGAGGGGGGAGGCTGGTGGGCTGCCGTCTGTGGGGTCGCGCAGAGTCGGACACGACTGAAGCAACTCAGCAGCAGCTTATCCTGCGCTTCCTTACTGCCAAAGCATTTATTTAGCGTTTAATCCTCACGGTTCACCTGCGAGGTAGGCATTATCCCTTTTAGCGACGGGGAAAAGGAGGCCCAGGGTTGTCAGTGGACCATGCCGGGTCACATGGCCGCTCACTAGAGTCCAGACTCCAGGAAGGAGGTGCCTTGTTCAGGCTACAATCTAGAGACGCTTCAACTCCTCTCGCAAGTTCTTCCAACAGCACTGGCCTTCCCTGTAGCAAAGGTGCAGACTTCAGAGCAGCTGGCCAGAGATGGAGGGGGTAGGGGTCGGGTGTTGGAGGTGAGGCCACAGAGGCACCGCCCTTGCAAAGAAAGCACTCGAGGCCTCTCTGCTTTGCTTTCAGCACTCCGACCACAATTAGAATTACTGCTCAGCAGAGGGAAATTCCTCTCTCCCTGCAAACTGAGGTCACATCCCTCATCAACATTCCCAGGAAAGTACCTGGTCTTCTACATTCCAGGTTTTCTTTTTCCCCAGACTGTGCCAAACTTACATGTTGTGCAGGGCACACCAGCCACAGTGAGGGTCCCCCGAGCTCAGGCACTCCCCGCAAGTCGTGTACTGCTCACAGGATTCCACGGGGACCCTGGTGATCTGGTCGAGAGGAAAAGATAGCAGGTTAGATCAGGGAGTGATGCCTCCGGATGGTGTGCTCAGACTCAGTTACACCTAACCACTGTAGCTCAAATGGGAAAGAATCTGCCTGCGATGCAGGACGGGAGGATCCTCTGGAGCAGGGATAGGCTGCCCACTCCAGTATTCTTGCCTGGAGACTTCCATGGACAGAGGAGCTTGGCGGGCTACAGTTCATGGGGTCACAAAGAGTCGGACACGACTGAGCGACTAACACACACATGCGCGTGTGCACACTTGCACTGCCACCGCCCCTAGAGAGGAGACAACAGGGCTGAATCGGTCCTTCGGTGTTCTCATCTGTTTCCCCTGCAAGAGGCAGCCACAGCTAACAGCCCCCAGGCTTCTGGCCTTCCCCAGGGGTGGAAGCAAGCCCTCCAGCCTCTCTCTGCCTGCACTAAAGTCCTCAGGAGCGCTGGGCCTGCTCCAGGAAGATGCCAGAAATGGTTAACTCTGCTGAAAGGCCATTGAGTGCCACCAACTAGCCTCTGAAGAGCTTTCAGCTGGGCTCGGGCTGAGACATCCTGCCTGCAAAGAAAATACTGATAAATAAAAAGAGAGAGAAGGAGAAACTTTCCCTATCAAATAGTATTCACCGAGTGGCACCGTCTTTTACCGCCAACCAGACGCACCACCTGGATCCAATTAGCCCATTCTCTGATGTCTGTATTCAGTTTTCCCTAGTAAATCTCCCCGTCCTTTGAAAAGTCTGGCTAAATGGGAACACAGATGAGCTGCCTGTCTGATGCCGTCTTGCTGGGGAAGGAGTGTGTAGCTCAAGCCCGTGACCCCCACCCCCCAACCCCAGAGAAGGCAGCCTTCCCTTCCTGGCTTCTGGGTGAGGCCATGCTGGGACAGAAACCAGGCCTGTCTGCTCATTACTCACCCTTACCTGCCCAGTGGGTGTTAACATTAAGGCCAGACAAAGGGTCAGAAGATTGAAGTCTTGCATTCGGTATGTCCTAGGTATCTGTCGATGGCTGAGCCCGCAGGCAGCTGGGCTGCAAAAACATTTGCTAGGCTGGGAATGGGATCTCATTTGTCAGGGCAGAGAGGTTCCCCACCTACTGGACGTGTGAAGTCAAGCGGAAACACAACCTGTGGTCCAGCAGCCCAGTGTTCCGCCTCTGGCAGGGGGATGAAGGGTCTGATGGAGATGCCTTCACAGCATCCTCCCGAGAGGCTCGGGATGGAGTCTAACACGACTCACCCAGCAACTGTTTATCAGATGTCACTGCGTCAAGCTCCAGTGCTGTGTGCTAGAGAAACTGCAGCAAACCGGACACAGATTTGCCCCCCGCAGAGCACGCAGCCCGCGGGACTCGGTAATTATGAACCGACCCCTACTCTACATTGTGGCGAACATCCATCGCAGGCGATGGGTATATGCCCTGGGGCCCTTGGCAGCTTAAAGGAGGGGCCATCCAGCACAATACGTCTAGAAAACGGACCAGCAGCTGAGTATGGGTGAGTCAGGGTAAGAGTGGGCCTGCTGCAGATGCCTGGAAGGGCCTTCCTAGCTGAGAGACTACCACGGGCAAAAGTAATCATGGCTGTTGGTGCATGTGAGCTCAGTCCTGTCCGACTCTTTCATGACCCTGTGGACTGTAGCCCGTCAGGCTCTGCTGTCCATGGAATTTTCCAGGCAGGAATACTGGAGTGGGTTGCCATTTCCTTCTTCACGGGATCTTCCGACCCAGGGATCAAACCTGCATCTCTTGTGTCTCCTGCGCAGGCGGATTATTTACCACTGCCTCACCTGGGAATCATGGCTCAGTCCAGCTTAACTCCAGTGTGGCGTGCACACTGGATGCAACGAGCTGAGAGATGAGGCTGTTGTATGTAACCAGGGGTCAGATTGTGAAAGGTTTTGGGTACCAACCCCAGAAACCTTCCTTCTCTCTACTGGGTCCCCCCCACCACCGACTCATTCGCCCCTTAACACTTAACATTATGAATTACAAAGCTTTTCCCTCTGAGTGACATGATCAGCTTTAAGCATTCCTGAGTTGCCTTTAATAATAAAACAAATGAGACGCAGAAAGCGTAAGTGTAAAATCTGGAAATTCAGTTTAGAAAAGCGGATATTCTAAGTGGAGGTTGGAGGACAGCTGGTTTGAAATAGCTCATGCATAACAGGTGTGTGGGTATGTGTGGACTCTCAACTTGGAGGTCCAGTCAGACCTGACAGAGTGATGGCACGGCTCTGGGGCCTAACTGGGTCATAGGCCACGTTAATGGACATGGTGTCAGGACGGAGGTGCCCCACGTTCCCAGTTCAGGGCTGGGCAGCCTGCCCCTACAGACATGCAGCCCCACCAGACAGACTTCCCAGAAGGGTGGTCACGATGGGATGGGACCCAGCACTGGCATCTGAGGTGTAGCTTGAGAGACCTGGATGTTTCTTTAGCTCAGAGAAGGGGGACATAGAAATGGTTTGCCGTGGTTTGAAGGGCAGCGCTGTGACGGAGATGAGACCCAGGGGTAAAGAGATCCAGGAAAGCTCAACAGAAGAACGCCAAGGCTGTCCAATAACGCAGCAGACTGGGGTTCCAGCAGGGTCTCCTGTCCATGGGAGGCATGAACTGAGTCAAGGGGACGTGTGTCTGGGAGGCTTCAGAAGGTATACTTCTGACCCAGAGGAAGGCCACCCGAGTCCTTCCAGCTCTGACTCAGGATGCTCCTAACTCCTCCCTGCGACTGCTGAATGACGTGCACTGTTCAAAGGTAATCTCCAGGCATACCACCGGCTGCTGACAGCCCTGCCTTAAGGAGCCCCCGCTGACCCCTGACTCGTGGCCTGCGATCCCTGCTAGAAGTACCTTTCCGGCATGTGACTGCCAGATGCTCTCCCCAAGGCCCTTCCCTGCGCCTGGGGGCCCTCAGCCCTTAAGGGTATCTGTGACCCCAGTCACCCAGGGGGCCTTCCGCTAGCGCCCTCCCCCTCCCAACCCGCCCTCGGAGGCCTGAGAGCCACGGTCCAGTGCCCGGCTCCCTTTCCTGGGTTTCGGGCTCCGTGTGAGTGATGTCTGCATCTGGCTGGAAATTGAAACAACTGTCTGCATTGCATTCGGCCCGTCTGTCAAAACACAGCCCTGCTCTCAGCAGCTGGGGAACGGGGCCCTGAATGGGAGCAGTGTCTCCAGCAACAAAGCCCACTTTCACGCCAAGTGCCGCGGAGATAGTGAGAAGCCTGTTCTTCTCCAAACACGAAACCAACTGCACAACTATTTTCCTGTTTCCTGGGCCCTCCTGGTGGGAATTTTTTTTTTTTTTTATACACAGAGTTGAAGAGCAAAGTGAAATAGGAAACTTTTATGGGAGTAGGGGTCCTAAAACTTGAATTTATTCTCTTCTCGGAGATCTAACAGCCATATACAAACCAGAGGAGAGAAACGTCATAGGGGGCTGGAGGGAGGTGCTCAAAGTCAGGTGTTACCGCTGCTGCTCTGTCTTTCTTATAATCATGCGCTTCCACATTCATTCATCAACTGGTAGGCACTGATCACATCGCACAGAAAGGCCAGTGCTGGGCACTTCAGGGCAATAAAATCAACAGCAGCATTACAGCACAGCCATCACCTTCACGTTGCAAGCAGCGGAGCAATAAAAACAAGGAGAGTGGACGTGTGTTCTTAGAGAGGTATTGAAAGCGGGCTGAGGGAGTTTGGAGCAAAGAAAAACTACTTCTATGTCTATGCCATCCAGCACATGGGCCTGTGTGGCTGCCAGCATCTGGAAGGGGCTAGCTCGAATTGAGACGCACTCTAAAGACAACCGGATGTAGATGACCGAGCGCGGAAACCCAGGATGGAAAATAGCACATTAATAATTCTTATTGACAAGTGTTGAGAAAATTGAGTAAATCTTGGGTTAAATAAAACCTAACTATTGATTTTAGCTGCCTCTTCTTACTTTTTAAAATATGGTTGCTAGAAAACTTAGAATGACACCCGCCGCTGGGGGCCTGGCGTTTTGTTCTCGTCGGGGAGCGTGGCTCTAGATGGGCGTCCCAAGGAGGCTTTGTGAGGGGTGTGGCCTGGGGCTGGGTCTTCAAGGGTGAATCGTATTTACACAGATGAAGAGCGTCCCGGGTGGAAGGAACCGCATGAGCAAACAGGAAAGCAGAGCCTGAGGGTCAAGAGTGATGAGTATATGGAAATCTGGAGAGCAGGTCTGGGTTGACTTGGGAAAGACAGAGACGTCCACACAGCTGGAACACACAACGTAAGCTCTCCAGTCCATCGCTTCTTGGCCAAAACAATGTCCTCTGTGAAGAGGCATCCTGGATCCTCAAACCAATACCCTTGGCATGACCTTGAACTTAAGGGACATCAAAATCCAGAGTCCAGCTGAATCAGAAATTCTGGCATGAGGCAGGGCCTGAGAAATGGTTCCAACAAGCTCTCCAGCTAATTTTTTTATGAGGACCACTGGTAAACGTGACCTCACCTCCTGGGAAATCTTTTTAAATGTCAGGCTCTGCCCGGGGCCACGAAGAAATAGAATCAAACTCTGCCTTGGGGCTGCAGAAGGAACTAGCCTGCTTCTTGGGGGGGCGGGGGGGCGGGGGGGGCCGCTGGAGGCTGGTCTGGGGACCGCTTCGGCCCAGGGAGGAATTGATCCCAGTAACTCTGAGTCTATGGCGGACCTGAAGGAACCGAATTCAAACTTCTGGGGTCAGAGGCCACTGAGCTGGCACCAGGCAGGTGACAGGTGGGCACTTGCTCCAGGGCCTGGGAGAGGGTGGGCTGGGGGTGCACACTGTCTCGGGGAAGCTCCAGAATGAAAGGGAGCTCGTCCACTGAGTCAGGCAGGGCTTTGCCGGGCTGACTCAGGGTCTAATGGGACACTCGATGATGACACTTTAATTAGTGTTTGTTTATTATTATTGCGCTTTCATTATGCCAGAGGCTCCCCCACCCCCCACCCTGAGTGCGGGGATCCGGGTGGCTGGGTGGGGACACGGGTGCAGCGGTGAGGACAACCCTCCCCTGCCGCCTCCACCGCCTAACCCCCTGGACCACGGGGTCACACCACACTGGAGTCCACCCACTGCTCACTCGGCATTCATCTCCACTTGATCTTAGGCCCCATAATTACGCCTCTAATGAATGTAACTGCCCTATTAAGTCATTTACTTAAGAAACACTCTTCATTAAAGGTGACTCACACTGTGTTCTTGGCTTCTCCAGCTCCGGGGCCCCAGTCTCCAGGACCTCCTCTTGGCCTGAGTCCCAGGGGCTCATGTGACACGGGTGGGGCTCCGCAGGGCGCAGACTCTGGAGTGGTCCCTGCTCCCCACCCGCCCCCCTGTTGGCGCACGGGGTGAGGGTTCTGGCTCAACAAGGGGTGTGACAGCAGGTGATCAGCGGCTTTGGGGACAATTCACCAAGGGAAGGGCTAGAAGCCGCCTCCTTCCTGAAGGTCTCGAAGGACACGGCACACCTGCAGGGTGAGGACCATCCGGGAAGGCCCCGGAGACCTCTGTGACCCTGGTGGTTACCATCAGCCTGGACAGTTACTCCATCAGGTGCCAAGCCATCCCTCTTCAAAGAAGAGCTCCCCAACAGGGGAGCGAGGGGCAGCAGAATCAAGGGGAAAGAGAATCAAGCCCGCATCTCTGCCACCCTGTGTGGACGCCTAGAAGGAGCTACCGGGTTCTGAGAATCCGGGGGTGTCTACAGGAGAGACACCCGAGTTGGAAGGAGACCAACGTAGAGAATTCTGACCGTGGGCTGGGCCTGGGTCCCCGTGACCCTTCAGTATTTGCAAAGCATTTATACGGTGGGCTTCCCTGGTGGCTCAGAAGATGAAGAATCCGCCTGCAATGTGGGAAACCCGAGTTCGATCCCTGGGTTGAGAAGGTCCCCTGAAGGCCATGGCAACCCACTCCAGTAACCTTGCCTGGAGAATCCCAAGGATAGAGGAGCCTGGTGGGTGGGGTCGTAAAGAGCTGGACACGACTAAGCAGCACGCGCGCACGCACACACACACACCACACACACACACACACACACACACAAAGCCCTCCACTGGGCTTCCCAGGTGACACTAGTGATGAAGAACCTGCCCGCCAAAGGAGGAGACATGAGAGACAAGGGCTCGATCCCTGGGTCGGCAAGATCCCCTGGAGGAGGGCACAGCGACCCACTCCAGTAACCTTGCCTGGAGAATCCCCATGGACAGAGGAGACTCGCGAGCTAGAGTCCACAGGACCGCAGAGTCGGGCTCGACTTAGCATGCGAGCTCTCCACTGGGCATCAGGCTGCATTCTCTGCTCTCTGGAGCCCATGGTTTGGTTGAGCACAAAACCAAGGAAACTGGATCACCTTAACATGGTAGAACAGATGCACGACGGAGGGACATGTGGGCCATCAAGCAAGGGACAGCGATGGCTCAGAGGACAAAGTGCAGAGGCTGTCCCCAGGGGCCTTCCACGTGGGCAGTCTGCTCCAGAGGGGGCAGGAGCCCTTGGCAATCGGGCAAGAGAGAGACAGAGAGAGGGAGGAATAAGGGAAAGCCGCCCCCAGGCTCAGAGGCCCCGGGGACTGAGTGTTTCACGCCCTGCTTCCCTGGAACCTGCTCCCCGGCCCCCACCCACCAGCCAGATGTCCCCACCTGTCCCCACACATGTCCCCTGCCTCCTGCCACAAGCAAACAGCGGCCTTCTCAGTGGCTGAGAGCCAGGTGGCGGGGCTGGGAGGGCACACACACAGCCTGCATGGAAGCATGCCGTTGGCTGGAGCCACAGCCTCGGGGTCCCCGGGGCCCCCGACAAAGCGTACAGCAGCTGAGGCACAGCTGGCTCCCGGAACTGCCCTCCTGTCTTTCATCCCTCCTCTTGACGGTCCCTCCCCACCAGCCCACCCTCTCTTCCCTTGGAGCCTCTAGGGCCTCGGACCTCCTTTCTGCTCTTTTCCCCAAACCAGATATGTTTCTTCAAGAAGCAACCAGATGCTCGTCTACGGTCACAGGCCGAGGGCAGGCTGAAGGGGAGGCCCTGCCAGGGCTGGTGTGCGGGCTGGGCTCCCTGGCGCCGTCCCAGCCAGGCCGGGAGAGGGTGTGAGCATGCTCTGCGTGCTTATCTCGTTCGCTGTGCTCAGCTCCTGCAGGCAGAGAGGCTGCGGATTGTCAGGTAGTGGGAGATCCATTTGTTCCATCAGGAAACAGAGGCACCCAAGGTGGCTCAGATGGTGAAGAATCTGCCTTCACCGTGGTGGGAGACCAGGTTCGTTCCCTGGATCGGGAAGATCCGCTGGAGAAGGAAATGGCAACCCACTCCAGTATGCTTCCCCAGAGAATTCCACGGACGGAGCTTGGCAGGTCCATGGGGTTGCAAAGAATTGGATATGACTGAGTGACTAATACATAGAAGGGGTTGGCTGAAACCCTGGGGCCCGTCTCAGGGAGTGGAGAAGGCCAGCTGGACGGGAGGGGTCCTCCGTGGCTGAAGTGGTGACATGCCATAAGGGATCTTAAGGGAGAAAAAGAGGGACGTGAGGTTCAGGGGTCAGTCCGGAGGCTGAGGTCAGAGCGGGATTCAAGAGGTGGCAAGCAACCAGAGGGCAGGCTGGGCTTTCATCTTTGACTCCACTGCTCTCAGGAGCTGGCTGGCGCCTGGCAGGCAGTTGTTACTGGCTGGCATGGATGGGCAGGGAGGAGTCTCTCTTCACAGGCTTAGCCAAATCTTGTCAGCTCCGTGGGGAACAGGTACAGCCGGCCTGACAGCTTAGGGCGCTGCCTTCCCTGTACGCCCGATGGGGCCAGAGTTCAGGGTTCTCACAGGAAGAGAAACACGGGCACAGACGTTCAGGGAGGCCTCGTCCAGCCCCCCAGCCTTGGCCAGAGTCTCTCAGGCACCCAAGCCAAAGCGTACCCTCCAGGGACAGGCCAGCCTCCCCAGGCTCCAAACACACCTTGTACAACAAATAGCCCTTTGGCTCTGTAAGACTTCATGGAATAATACCCTTGTGCGCTCTCCAGCGCTTTACAGGAAAAGAGCTGATTGTCAACCGGATGCCTGAAGCGGCATTTTAACCTCGTTCTCTGCCAGGTGTGGCTGGGAGCAGCCGTGAGACCTCCTCTTTGGATCTGAGGGGCACAGAGGCCTCTGCTGAGGGCGCCCTGGGCCCATGTCACCTTCCTCTGAGCGGGCAGTTGGCCGAGCTTTGTCCCAGGAAGGGGATGAGGCGGCTGCCCACCTGCCCCTGCTGCACTGCGTCCTCTGTCCCCTCGCCTGGCGCTCACACCAGCCTCGCAGGCGAGGGACGAGCCCGCCTTGCTTGTCAGAAAACTGCTGCTGCTGCGTCGGCTCAGTCGTGTCCGGCTCTGTGCGACCCCATGGACGGCAGCCCACCAGGCTCCCCCGTCCCTGGGATTCTCCAGGCAAGAACACTGGAGTGGGTTTGTCTGAGTCGGGTTCAGTCACCCGCCCTAGTTGCACGCCTTGCAGGTGGCGGAAACGGAACTGGAGTCCGGGTGTGCCCGACTGCCAGGCGGGGGTGGTGATGGGGGCGCAGCGGCAGCAGGCAGGGAAGGTCCCTCTCCTGGAGCTGCCTCGAGGGCTGGCCGTCAGGATCACCTTTCTTCCTTTTGGACACGGGGGCCGCCCCTGTACTGATGCTTCCCCTCCTGACCGCTGCCGGCTGCGTGCTCGGCTTTCTCTGTTTGCTGATGGAGAGTCAGCGGGTGGATCTGGAGCCAGACGACACAGGGGCTGATGTGAGAGGGTGAGGAGGGGGGAAAGGCTGGTGGGGCTGGAGGATGCCCTGCGGGATGTCTTAAAAACCTGCCAGGACCAGAGCAGTGGAACGGGTCCCACACCCTCTATCCTGAGCCACAAGCCCTCAGCAGTCCCGCCTGGAGGCCGAAGTAGCAGGGGCTTCCTGTTCTGGCCTTGCTAGTCATTTGCAGTGAGACCTCGGCAAAGCGGCTTAACCTCTTCAAGCCTCTCTCCAGTATTTTTAAAACGGAGCCCACCATACCTATCTCACTTCATCCTGCCTGCTCACCAGGGAGCAGAGCCCTTCTTGAGCTCCTATTTTCAGCTCCAGCCTTTCCAACGAATCAGCTTCCCAGTAATTAATGTGAAGAAGTCATTATTTATTGTTTGTTCCCAGGGTTAGGTCCAGTTCTTTAAAAATCAATAGTGATGTGTGAGAGCCCCTTAAATCCTCATAAAGTGAACACCAATCCAGCCCCCTGCCCATCCTCTGAGCTGCGAAAGTCACGTGACTAATAGCATCAAGAAGGAGGCATGAACCTCCCAGGAAGCCAGCTGGAGTTTCTGGACCCTGTGATTGCCACCAAAGCAACAAGCAACCTTCTGACCAGAAGCTGACCCTGGGGCTGTCTCCTAAGAATTCCTGACTATCTGGACCCCCGAGGGCGGAGTGAAGTTCAAAGAGAAAAATCTATTTTTAATGACTAGGGGGAGAAGAGTGGAGTGGCTGAGTAGTTTGAAGTAATTAAAGCTATCTATCACTCTGAGAATGGGAGCCAAAGTTGGTTGAACTTTTCAATGATATATTTTTTCCCCCTTCTCATTCATAAAACCCAGCAGAGGGTCATGTAGGAGTCAAAGGGGAAAGGATGATGGGGAAAGCAAATTCTGGCCCCAAACAGTGGAATTCATGCTACCGATGAACACTTGGGTAAGGATGGCCCCTCCCGAATCCTTCTGGCAGAGGCTGTATTTCCTTTGTCCTGGTTAACCGGAGCTTTGAAGGAGACAGCCCTCAGTTTCCAGTCCAGCTGCTGTGATAATCAGTGAATAAGGGTCCTCACTGGCCTCGCGCCTCAGTTTCCTCCTCCGTGACAATGCAGACAACGACGATATTAACTTCACACGGCTGTCTGGAGGCTTGCGTGGCCTTTGTACACGGAGGGCCCTGCGCACAGTTGGTGCTTTACAGCGGCAGTTACCGTGCTGTCTCTCGGTGCAGACCCACGGAAGGTGGCAGTGTCTGCAAGGGAAGCTACAGGCTCTGCACACCGTGTGGGGTGATGAGCGAGCCACCTCGCCTCTCTGTGCTGAGGCTGCTGACCCACCATCTGGGCAGAACTACATCTGCACAGTCCCTCAGGCTCTTCTCGTTATTCTTGGACACAGTCCCTGCTGGAGGCTGAGGAACGCAGGACCCTGAAGCTAGGGCCCTAGCCTCAGGACCTCGCCTGAAAAAAGTCAAACCGGGCTTAGTCTCCTGAGAAGGTGGAACTTGGGCGAAGGAAGGACAGAGGGAGAAAAGTGAACGGGCGAAGCAGAAACATCCAAACACCACACCACACTTTCTCAGACAGGACTCACGTGCCAGACACACTAAGTAGGAACAAGGAGGGCCCTTTCTAGTTCTGTTTTCCGGAAGGATCTACAAAGCAGCAGAGATGCTGATACTATGTTGTCTCCATGACAACCGTGGATTTATTCAGTGAGGGAAAGCAGGTGGGGTAGGAAATAGGGGATGAGAGGATTTGGGAAATAGGGCCTAAGAAATAGCTAAAACAGATCTCTCACCTGGAGACCAGATGGCCGGGATTAGAGAGGGCCCACAAAGCTCCCCACAGGGCCAACATCAACTCGTCATCAGCCCCAGAGGGGGAGAGTGATGATGGCAAGGGGATGGAGTGGAGAAGCAAGGATCCCCTTCACCAGCCCACTCCCATTCATTCATTCACGCTCCTGTGTGTCCAGGCTTTTTCACAGGCCCCTGGATGCAGAGGGCCCAGGGGCAGCCTTGCCACATGGAGCCTGAATCATCTGAGAGTGGGACATCTGCCCAGCGCAACCTGGTTTCTGGGCCCCACCCCTTCAGCTTCTGGCTTGCCTGCCTTCCCGTCACCTTGAGAGCAAGGCAGGAGGGCGTAGCCCTCCTGTTAATCCTGAGTTCTCTTTGAAGGGTCTGCCGCCCATAAGCTCTAAAAGGTGAAGTTTGGGGAACACATGTACATCCATAACTGACTCATGACAATGTACGGCAAAAACCACCACAATATTGCAAAGTAATTAGTCTCCAATTAAAATAAATTAATTACAAAAAAAAAAAAGGTGAGGTTTGGGGAGGGAATCATCAAGGCGGTGAAGAGGCTGCTCAGACACCTGGGCTAAGAACACCTTTGCTGTTGCCTGGGTAGGAGGTGGGCTCCTTCAGTGTTATCTGAGAAGGGGACTCAGGGACTCCTCTAAGACGGCAAGCGGGCCTTCAGGACACCCCCTACTCTCCAAGGGGTTCACACCAAGCCCCGTTTAGCAGAGCTGCTGGTATTGCCTCCCGACCAAGCTCCAGTTTCTGATTCCTGGTGCCCGACAGCACTTCCGCCTCGGGTGCTGGCACGCAGGGTTATTGAGACAAGCTGGTGGGGTCTCGGGACCTCAATACCTTCCCTGGAATACACTTCCAGGATAGTGAAGGGCTCCCAGGTTGACGTTCCCAGGTCATCTTGATGTAGGGAATGCAATCCTCCCAGACAATAAAAGCTGGACTCAGCTCTGGGTAAGCCAAACTTCCCAGGCCCCTTGTCAGCCCACCCCCAGCAGCAGCTGTGCACATAAGAAGGGAACAGAGCTATCTCAGCCCTGCCCACAGGGGCTGGGTCGGAGCCGGGCCCCCTCGCTGCCTCAGCTGCCACACAACTCTCAGCGGACCGGAAGCCACTGCGAAACAGAACTCTGGTCTGCAGTAGACCCAGGGAGTGCGTCTTTTCCGCCATCTCTCAATGCGCCTTTCTAACTATCTGACAAGACGGCTTCTTGTCCTCTCTGACACATTTGATGTGCAAACACTCTGATTTTTCTTCATATGCTGAGTGACTAGCTCCCCTAGAAAGGACAGAGAAGTTTCTTGTGATTCACAGCTTTCGAGGACAAGTTAGTAGGTGTTGGATAAGTGTGTGTGCACATGTGTGCCTATGTGTGTAAGAGACAGAGGTGGAGGATATGACTGTATGTTACAAAAGTCTCCTCACTTATATTAAGGTTTTTAACTTGCTTTCAGTATGCCTGCGTGGGTGCTAAGTCGCTTCAGTCGTGTCCGACTCTTTGAGACGCCATGGACTGTAGCCCGCCAGGCTTCCCTGTCCACGGGATTGTCCAGGCAAGAATGCTGGAGTGGGTTATCATGCCCTCCCTAAGGGGATCTTCCCAACCCAGGGATCAAACCGGCATCTCTTGTCTCCTGCGTTGGCAAGTGAGTTCTTTACGACTGAGCCGCCTGGGAAGCCCTGCTTTCAGTACAGAGCTCGCTTATTCATTCATGCACTCAATTCATTTCCCTGGAGGAGGGCCTAGCAACCCACTCCAGTATTCTTGCCTGGAGGATTCCATGGAGGGAGGAGCCTGGTGGGCTACAGTCCATGGGGTCGCAGAGTGGGGCGCAACCGAGCGACTCACACACACTCCTTCACTTAACCTGATCAAGGTGGTGTGAGGCTGAATGCCATGCCTCGGTGCTGCTTTGGGAAGCTGTCGAGACGGGCCAAGTGGATAAAGAGCATCCCTGCTGGTAGAGAAGCCAGACAGGGAAAGATGAGAGGTTCACCGGGAGTGGCCCCTCCGGGCTGAAGGGGCCATAAGGCATTATCGGGGCGGGAGGCCGGGCAAACGTGGTGATATCTTCAGAGGCGGGAGTGGCGGAAGACGCTGTCTGAGAAGGGAGAAGCGGGAGCAGGAAACAGCCACGCGAAGGTGCAGGGGAGAAGCCGAGGGCCGCGCGTGTCAGGGCCAGAGGCGTGGCGGCCAGGGCGGTGGAGCTCGGGCGTGTCCGTGCTCACGCGCGGCAGCTCCGGCCCTGCCGGGCGGGGCCCTGCCGGGCGCTCCCGCCGGCCTCGGGCTGCGGGGGCCCGTTCTCGCGGCGGGCCGGCGCGTGGCCACCCGTCTCCCTTCTCCGCCTCCCACGCTGCCTGTGCTCTGCACACCCTCGGCTCTCCTCCTCAAAAAGGCGTAGTGCTCAAGGGCGCGGGCCCTACAGTCACGCCGCCTGGTCCCGACCCCCTGTCCCTTTGCTTCTCAGCCAGTTGAACCGTGGCTCGTTACTCAGCTCCGAGCCTCATTTGTGGCCTCCCTGGTGGCTCAGAGGGTAAAGCATCTGCCTGCAGTGCGGGGGACCCAGGTTCAATCCCTGGGTTGGGAAGATCCCCTGGAACAGGAAATGGCAGCTCACTGCAGTCCTCTTGCCTGGAGAATCCCATGGACGAGGAGCCTGGTAGGCTACAGTCCACAGGGTCACACAGAGTTGGATATGACTGAGCGACTTCACAAAATGGTGATAGCTATAGCACATACCTGTGCAGGATTTCTCTCTGCAGATGGGGGAAGAAACTAAGGCACAGAGAGGCTTAGCGAATCTCTTGATAAGTCACACAGTCACAGTGGGCTTCCTGGTGGCTCAGACGGAAAGCCCTGCCTGCAATGGGGGAGACTCAGGTTCGATCCCTGGGTTGGGAAGATCCCCTGGAGGAGGAAATGGCAACTCACTCCAGTATTCTTGCCTGGAGAATCCCATGGACAGAGGAGCCTGATGGGCTAAAGTCCATGGGGTCGCAGAGTCGGACACGACTCAGCTACTAACACCGCAATAAGTAGGTTGTAGTCAGTAAGTCGTAGAGCTGGGATTCACATCTTGGCAGGTTGGCTGCAGAACCTCCCCACTAAACTGCCTCTCAGGCATAAAGGGTGACATGGGTCGGAAAACAGCCCAGTGCTTGGGATACAGCTGTTAGTTATTATTAATACATGAAGGGCCGGCTATACATTCTGTGTAGGCATGGAGTTCAAAGAGGAGTAGACTTTGGGTCCTGATCCTGAAGCATTCGTAGTGTTGTTGGGAAGACACATGGGACGCCAGCTCATCACGGAATCCACTGTGACTGGGATGTGGCAAAACCACAAGAGCAAAGAGCAAGGGGAAATCAGGGAAGGCTTCTCAGAGGCAGTGTTCTGTAACCATAGCCTCGGCTAAAATACAAACAAAAATCAATACCTTCCCCCTGCCAAAAAAATAAAAATTCAAAAACAACAAGAAAAAAAAAGCTTCTTGGAGGAAGTTTATAATCCAAACATCCCAGCCCAGTGTTTGAGCATTTTAACCTCTGCTCCCTACCCGAGCTCACATCCCCATTCCAGACTCTTCTGTCAGCGTGCATCCCACGCCTTGCAGGCAGGCCTCCTCTCCTGCTCTGCATGGTTTTGCCTCCTTAACTTGCTTTGCGCACACGTTCCTACTAATCAGAATGTCTTTCCCTCCTGAGCACGCAAATCCCTGCTCCACGAACCCTCTTCCATTGACCTCTGTGACCCCTCTCTCTGAGTCTAGAATCCAATCCCCTGCCCAACTGGCAGGACTCCGAACATATTTTTAAAACTCTTTTGAGGTCTCTGTCTTTTTAGGTTATTCACAGGGCTCTACTTTCTATTTCTTCATATGAGATATCCCTGTATGTTCCAACTCCAGTTTCTTACATAAAATAGGTCTATAAATACCTGCTGAGAAGCTAATCACACTTACCGGGTGATCCAGGTTTTATTTTAAGCTCCTTAAGTAAATGTACTAAGAACTATGCAAAGACGCTGTAGGTGTGGCTGAGGCTCCTGGCATTCTGCTGGGATCCATTAGGTGACGTGAAGGCTTTTTTTTTTTTTAATAGAGTTAATGTTTATAACTCAGCAGAGGTGCCCGGTGTCATGGAAAGGACATGACTATTACTGTCAGAAGCACTTGGCTCAGCCACACCATATGCTCAGCTGTGCTGGGTGAGCCACTTAACCTCTCTGAGCTTCAGTTTTCACACCTGTAAATATTGGTGGATGTCGGAACGAAGGCATCCACCAAGGTGCTGAGATATGACTGCTGCATACTAAAGTAGGATGGCTGGCTCTCAAGCAAGAGTTAAGAGTAGGTTCTTAAGATCCAAGTACATGAATCTTCTACCCTTTACTCTGCATCCCCTGACCCAGATTAATGCAAAGTGGTCAAAGAAGAATGACAAAAGGATTTTGTGACATATTTGGAAGAAGGCCCTGGGATGCTGTAACCCAGCTACCCTTCATTGTGGGTTAGTTGCTCAGTTGTGTCTCGACTCTGCAATCCCATGGAATGAAGCCCACCAGGCTTCTCTGTCCATAGGGATTCTCCAGGCAAGAATACAGGAGTGGGTTGCCATGCCCTTCTCCAGAGGATCTTCCCAACTCAGGGGTCGAACCCTAGTCTTCCACATTGCAGGCACATTCTTTACCATTTGAGTCACCAGGGAGGCGCATTCATCATGACCTCTTAGGAAGCTTGAGATGCATCCTCAGGACTGCAGGGGTCAGAGTGGACCGGAAGAGCTGGGAAGCAGGAAATCCAGAGAGTAGGGTAGCGAGCTCTTGGGAGACACAGGGAAGGCAGGACTTTGGGAGGCCACTGAGCTCCCTGGTGACAGTGACAGGCTAAGGATGTGCAAGGACTCAGTAATGCAGCCTAAGTGGGGGAAGATAAGTGATAGAAAGAGAAGAAATATGCCTCCTCACCTCTGCTAGTGGGCAGCATGCAGCAGACCCAGGACGTTGGGGGAGAAAGATGTGGGCATCAGTGGAGTCCAGAGCTTTACTTCTAGTCTGGAACAAGGCATTATACTCCTGGCTGGAGACTGTGTTTGAGACATGAAGGACGTGTTATTATCCAAGAGTGAGATGATGAGCTAAGCAGCCTGCCCCATGCAGAGGTGAAAGGATGAAAAAAGTAAAGCTGTGATTTGGTTCTCTGACATACTGGTTGAGTGTGAGAATGCTAACAACTGCTGTTCCTAACTCACTTGTTATCATGAGGGTCACATGAAATGAGAGCCGGAGCGGTGCCTTGTTCAAGATCGAGTTTACCGCACAAACGCAGGGGAGTTTATTGGTGTTATTTCTGGGGATAGACTGATAACTTATTGATGACATGATTTTTTTTTTTAAATGAAATGTTGCACGTCAACTCTCGGATGACTCAGCAGACCATTCCTTCTGAAATTCTGGTGTCCTTGCAGCTAGTGAACAGGTGTGAGGTCTCTTTTTCAAACTCGAGGGTCAAAGGGATTTGTGAACAGCCACAATGGGAAGGAAGCCTGTCAACCCAGTTGCCTTCGTCCTCCTGGAGATGCAAGTGCGATCATTAAATAAGACACCCCAAGCTGGTCTGAGTTAGGAGACCAGGATGTGGTAAGGAGCTGGCTTCTGGCTACAAGCCCCTCAGCCCAGCCAGGCAGGAGCCACCAGTGCGTTCTCTGCAACCTCGCCTCGCCTGAAGGCTGGTGCAGGGGACGGCCCACATCTTTCCCTTCCTCATTTCTTTCCGTTCGTGGCCTCCTTCGTGGTGGCCTCAACTGTAACCAATGACACGGAACCTCTGAGCATAGAAAGGGGTGGAGGGGGAGGTGGGGAGATGGAAGACAGACAAAAGATTCTTTATTCAAAAACAGGTGCTTAAGAAATTAATTAGACCAAATAATCACCGAGTTGTCTGAGTCTCTATTTTACTTGGTGCATGCCGGGTCTGGTGGAAAAAAAAAGGGGGATTTTAAATAATTTTGGAGTTATAACTGATGTAATTAGGTGCTCAGTGAACACTTAGCATCGAGCTGTGCTTATTAAAATTACTGTTTTAATCAGAACATTGACGGAGAATCATTAATAATACAATGGCTTGATTCCCTGGAACTCTAATTAGACCTGGACTTTTAAGCACCTGAGCGTAATCTGGCTCCGTCTGGATGCGCACGGCGGGCGACGCATTATCATCTCGGGGCATGCGGGGTGGAGCATCAATACAGCTATTTCCTGACTGCCTGAGTGCTTTATTTCGGAGTGTGAGAACGCGCTGAGGGGGTACCAATGCTGAAAGATGGAGATGGAAGTGGAGGGGGTCAGCCAGGGGCCCGGGGTTGGAGGTCCCGAGGAAGAAAGGCAGACAGCTACTTCGCCCACTGGTGCAGGCTAGACACGCCTCATACACTGTCTTGCAGAGGCACCACCCAGCCACGTCACAGAGCCAGGTAAAGGCGATTTCCTGGGATGCTCTGTCTCCACGATGGCCTGTCCCTCATTCAACCCAGACGTGCATCTGGAGGGGGTTCAGCTTTAGTCCCTGCCAAGCCACCTCACATCAGAGGTCCAATCAATGGTTCGTAACACATTGGTGTGCGCTCAGTCATGTCCAGCTCTTTGCGACTCCATGGACTGTAGCCCACCAGCCTCCTCTGTCCATGGAATTTTCCAGGCAAGAATACTGGAGCAGGTTGCCATTTGCTACTCCAGCGGCTCTTCCTGACCCAGGGATCAAACCCACATTTCTTGCATCTCCTGCACTGGCAGGCAGTTTCTTTACCACTGTGCCGCCTAGAAAGCCTCAACTGATGGTTTGCTAAGTGATAATCAAAAGTTAATCTGGTGGAGGACTGGGGCCACGTCTTCGTTTTCCTGTCCAGCATTTTGTGTCACCCTGGAGAGCGATCAGGAGATGGGCTGAGTTTCTCCAGAACCTTCTAGCCCTAAGGAACCAGAGAAGGAGGGAGGCTGAGTGGATGGCTTCTGTCCCCTGAGACACTCAGCTGAGCTGGCGTTTCAGGAGAGGGATCCATCAAGGCTTCGCAAACAGAGCTTTAGTTTTGCTACTCCTTCAGCTGGCAGCTCACTGACTTGGCCCCCTGTGGGGCCAAATCTTTGGATAGATGTCACAGGGGTGGCGGAAAGCAAAGGGTGGGCACGCTGTCTACCCTCCTAGAGCTTGCTAACTATCTGGAAGGACACAACAAAGATGTGAAAAAAGACTTAGGACACTTAAAAGGCAGATACCAAGAAGTGAAAATTAAGCTGGAGTCAGACAAGAGATATGTGGAGCTAAGCCGTGATCCAAGTGTGGTGGGAGGGGTCCAGGCCTTCTGCAGGAGGGCTGCGGGGGCCTGGCTTCATCCGCTGAAGGCCAGCGAGGCAGCCTCTCTGCGTCCCCATCAAGCATGCCTCTGGCTGCAACTAGAGGCCTTGAGACAACAGGTTTGAGCCCTCTGAGGCTCCTTTCCTGGTCACCTCTAGCCAATACAGCCCTTTGTGCAATTTGGAAAAGGTGACCCCTCTAGGTGCATGGTTTGGTAAGATGAGTAAGGACTTGGTTTTGGCTCCCCTTGGCCCTCAGCCGAAGAACTGATGCTTTTGAAATACGGTGTTGGAGAAGACTCTTGAGAGTCCCTTGAACTGCAAGGAGATCCAACCAGTCCATCCTAAAGGAAATGAACCCTGGAGCTGAAACTCCAATACTTTGGCCAGCAGATGCGAAGAACTGAGTCATTGGAAAAGACCCCGAGGCTGGGAAAGAATGAAGGTGGGAGGAGAAGGGGATGACAGAGGATGAGATGGTTGGATGGCATCACTGACTTGATGGACATGAGTTTGAGCAAGCTTTGGGAGTTGCTGATGGACAGGGAAGCCTGGCGTGCTGCGGTCCGTGGGGTTGCAAAGAGTCGGACACGACTGAGCGACTGAACTGAACTGGCTCTCAGCTTGCAGCACACAGCCTGAACCACCACATCCACTGGCCCTGATGCCCAAATATTGTGTGCGTGTGTGCTAAGTGCTTCAGTCGTGTCCGACCCTTTGTGACCCCAAGGACTGTAGCCCAGCAGGCTCCTCTGTCCGTGGGAGTCTCCGGGCAAGAACACTGGAGTGGGTTGCCATGCCTTCCTCCAGGGGATCTTCCCAACTCGGGGATTGAACCTGCATCTCTTAAGTCTCCTGCATTGGCAAGTGGGTTCTCTACCATTAGTGCCACCTGGGAAGCCCAAACAGGGCATCTCTAGTGAAACAGGGGGAGAAATGTGCAGTGTGGCTTGACCAGAGTTCTACCCAGATGACCCACAGACAGAACAGTTTTGGATTCTAAACACTGTTTCTCTTCTGAATCCTCTGGGGGGCAGCCCAGAGAAGGTGGGAGTCAAGAGTGGCTTGAGGAGCAGAGAAGGCTCTGTGGAGGAGGGGGTTTGCGGAGGGGGTGGGTGAAGTGTCGGGGCAGACTCCAACAGACAGAATGAGCTGGTGTGCTCTGGGGACGGCAAGGGACAGGATACAGCTCAACCCCTTTGAACTTCTTTTTCTTTCCAATTCCTCAGGAGTAGCCATTTTGCATATGAATTAAACAAGTAAAACAGCTCCAGGCCTCCCTCAAGGAAGATCAGTCCAAAGCAAGAATCTTTCTATGATCCAGCAATGGAGGGAGGAAGGGTGATCTCCATCCCTGGGACCTCGAAGCGAATTCAAGGTCCCTGATGAGTGTAAGGCTGGTCTCAAGACGCCCCCTCCAACTCCAAGCATGTCCTAGGGGAGGGAGCCTGGGAGGCCATCATGGGAGGGGGAGCAACTCCTGTGCTTTGGAAATAAACGGCTAGGCCTTAATTCAAGAACCTGGGTGCTTCTGAAAATAAAAAGGATACAGTGAATGATAGCCTCCCGACACACACACACCCCCTCACTCTACACACACGTACTCTTCACACACACACTCACGAACATAAACACACATCCATACCCTTCACTCACACTCCACACTAGCACACGGACAGCACGCACACTTCACACATCCTCCCATCACACGCGCGCACGCACACACACACATTCACGTCACACACACTCATGACACACAGACGTCCCCATCACGCTTGTCACCCCCCGCCGGCCCCTCCCCTCGCCTGCACACAACTGCGAGAAGAAAAGGGCCATCCGGAGCTGCCTCCTTCCAGCTTGTCGTGAAGAAGGATCAGGGCGCGCCGAGATTAAACAGAGCAGGTAAAAGTGACAGACAGACTTCTAAAAAGGACTAGGCTCCTAATGAAAACCATAATGAACGGAACGAATGGAGGGCCACACAGATATCACCCATAAGTGGCCATAAATATCGGACCAACAGATGAGGTCGTGGATACTGAGGTTTTGAAGGCCATCAAATGACCGCTATTAAAATTCATCGATACATGACCCAGTCCAGACTCACAGTCAAGGCCCGCTCATGCTCTGGAGAACTGACTCTGAGGCCAGAAAGACCTGGCTTTTGAATTCTTGTTTTGCCCCTTGACGAGCTTGGGTTACGCTGCTCGCTCGAGTCTCAGTTCCTTCATCTATAAAGTATGGATAATTATCCCCTTAATGGGGATGTTGTGCAGATTAGATGAAGTCCTAGGCAGCAATAGTAATTTATCAATATAGTTAACGATGAATGTGCACGGTTATCTCTTGTCCCCTCCCCTTTCAGCTTCCTGGGGTCAGGAAAGCCTTCTGGCTGGTGGAAGCAATAGGGAGAGAAGGAAAAAGAAGGGAAGCAGGAGGGACAGGTAGAGCGGAGACCAAGGCAGGAGACGGGCAGGGCAGAGAAGGGAAGGAAGAGAGAAGGACAGCCAGAGGGTGCCCGAGGACCGGTTGTGGAGTAGCCGCCAATTATGGCCCACCCTTCCCCTGAGTTCTCTTTAAGTCACAGCTTTATTGAGATATAATTCACATACTGTAATTCTCACGCACATAAAGGGTACAAGTCAGTGGTTTTCAGGATATTCAGAGTTTTGCATCCATGACCACGGTCAATTTTAGGGCATTTTTCTCACCTTTCAAAAGAAACCCTGTACCCATTAGCAGTCACTCTCCATTATGCCTGTCCCTGCACCTCTCCAGCCCCAGGGAAGCACCAGTCACCTCTGGACCATGGATTTGCTATTCTGGACATTTTACATAAATGAAGCAAGCAACAGGAGGTTTTCTGTAGCTGCTTTTTTTTTTACTTAGTATTATGTTTTCAAGGTTTGTTCCTGTTGTAGCATGTATTAGTAACTTCCTAAATTTCTTCCTTCAAGGCCAAGCAGGTAGAAAAGTAGAGCTTCACACACACACACAGTGTCATGATGGAAACTGTCCAATTGTCACCCGAAGAAATCTCACTGGATCAAGATTACTTAGTAGTTACAGTCTTAGAGGTTAGGCAGTCGGAGTCTATTTTTACCACCGAGGAATAACAGTGGAAAAAGGATACATTCTTTGGAGTGTGTATTTTTTTTTTTTTTTTGCACACACTGTACCCTTTATACAAAGAAAGGAAAGCAAAACAGGATCCAAATGTAAGAGTCTCCTGTCTGCGGTTTTATGATTTAGATTTAATGTTAAGAGGCAAATGAGTGTCTCTTGGTATTCTGCCCATATGTCTCCCTCTTACCTCTTAAAAGTGACAATTCCCAGCTCTATTTTTACAGTGTAAAAGAATGACTCTCCTCTAATGCTTATCTGTCATTGTTTATGTTTCAAGTAATTTTAGACATTCAGACTGTAGCCTTAGGATGCAGGGAAGTCGCGACACCTCTGGGCCAAAGGCCCCCTGAAGGAGGAGGGGCTTATCCATTGGACTGAAATGGCAAAGCTTTTCACTGGACTTGCGAAACATCAATCATCTTTGTTCTATAAAGGATGCGAGATGTGTCCCTGAGGGGCAGGTTCTGAAAGATACAGGGTATCTATTCTGTCCACCTGGCTCCAGAGTGAAAATATTTAAAGACTAGATCGTCAGTGAAGCTTCAGTCTCTGTCCTGATGCCCATGATTATGTCGTAGCCACTAGATGTTAGTCCAGGGCCACAGACTGGCTCCCAACAGGAAAAGGAGGATGTCAAGGCTGTATATTGTCACCCTGCTTATTTAACTTCTATGCAGAGTACATCATGAGAAACGCTGGACTGGAAGAAGCACAAGCTGGAATCAAGACTGCCTGGAGAAATATCAGTAACCTCAGATATGCAGATGACACCACCTTTATGGCAGAAAGTGAAGAAGAACTAAAAAGCCTCTTGACGAAAGTGAAAGAGGAGAGTGAAGAAGTTGGCTTCAAGCCCAACATTTAGAAAACGAAGATCATGGCATCTGGTCTCATCACTTAATGGGAAATAAATGGGGAAACAGTGGAAACAGTGTCAGACTTTATTTTTCTGGGCTCCAAAATCACTGCAGATGGTGACTGCAGCCATGAAATAAGAAGACGCTTACTCCCTGGAAGAAAAGTTATGACCAACCTAGACAGCATGTTGAAAAGCAGAATCAATACTTTGCCAGCAAAAGTCCATCTAGTCAAGGCTATGGTTTTTCAATGGTCATCTATGGATGTAACTGTGAAGAAGGCTGAGCACAGAAGAATTGATGCTTTTGAACTGTGGTGTTGGAGAAGACTCTTGAGAGTCCCTTGGACTGCAAGGAGATCCAACCAGTCCATCCTAAAGGAGATCAGTCCTGAGTATTCATTGGAAGGACTGAGACTGAAGCTGAAACTCCAGTACTTTAAACACCTCATGTGAAGAGCTGACTCACTGAAAAAGACTCTGATGCTAGGAGGGATTGGGGGTAGGAGGAGAAGGGGATGACAGAGGATGAGATGGCTGGATGGCATCACCGACTCGATACACGTAAGTTTGAATGAAATCCCAGAGTTGGTGATGGACAGGAGGCCTGGCATGCTGCGATTCCCAGGGCCGCAAAGAGTCAGACACGAATGAGGGACTGAACTGAACTGAACAGGTTAAAAAAAAAATTGAGCTTAATGCAAAATAGAACCAGACATACCATGGACTAATAATCTATACTTCAGGAAAACCCACCAAAAGAGGGTTATGTGACACCTTTTGCTTTCCTAGAAATTGATTTAGCTTGAGCTTCAGGGAGAGGAAATTGTCCACAGCCAGGCTAAGACAGAGACACAGACCACAGTGGCCTCAGTTGCCAGACACGGGGGTCGTGGTTGCGGCCATCGGTGGAAGCAGGGAAGAACTCAGAAATGAGGAGTGACTGTGAGGCTCAGGTAGAACAGCTGGTGACTTCCTATCCGGGCTCTTCAGTGACCTGTATCCCTGGGGACCTCAGGGCATACCCGAGTGCCACAGAATCAAACTCATGTTTAGAACTACATCCATCAGAAAACCGCAATAAGGACACCAAGGAGTCTGTGCAGAAGGCCCTAGCTCAGGAAATAAAGCAATACAGTGTCGCTGCTCTGGAAAGGTCAAGCGCTGTTTGTTGACCATGCTCAAAGAATCTCATTAACTGCGGGAGCGCGAGGGACGGTACTGGCCAATGTCATACATGTGACATGGTTTGCGTGGCGGTGGGGCCCACACTGGGGCCAGGTCCACAGTCTAGACCTCCTGCGGCTGCTGCTTGGAAGCCCCCGGCTTGGCGGGCTGCTGTCCCGTGCCCAGCACCTCTCTTCACTCCGTGCAGCAGCGGGAGGCACTGGCCACATTTACTCAGCCCTAGAGCTCCTTCTTGTCCTGGAATTTACTCCTCAGCCTATCCTTGGCAAATGGGTGACCCCAGGTGAGGGAGATAGGACTTCAGAGAAAGTTGGGGGACTACTCTCTATTAATCCTGGCGTGTTCCAATTTGCACCTAGTGTACATTTGCATGTAGGATTCTGGAGGCCCCAACTGCAAGAGTCTTAGATGAAATTAATTATTGTAATCCTCTGTGATCACATTCAAACCCCATAGCCTCAGCTTGGCACACCGCATAGGTTTGCCTGCCCGCTTCCCTCCATGGTTTCCTATTAAAACTATTTCCTCAAACGGTGATTGCGTTCTGGCTGTATTATAAGAACAGGGAGGGTGTTGGGTACCTCAGACCTGTATCAGGGCCCCTGAGTAGCTTAGATCCTAATGAGGGAGGCACCAAATAGATATTCCCTCCAGGTATGTAGCTTTTACCATAAAGTTAGACAAACTCAGAGCTAAATTCATTCTGCCTGGGATCAACTGGGACCACGTCTTGAGTTCTGATGGGGGCATGAAGGTCAAGGACTCAAAGGTGGCAGCAAGCAGATATTCTCTGCTTTCTACAAGTTCAAAATACCTGCCTGGATCTTTCGTCTGTATTCTGTGTCCCCTCCTTCTAGGAGGCTGTTCATAAAAGAGACAACTCCTCGAGAAGAGATGGCTCGAGGTTGAAGGAAGGCCCAGGGCTCTGGGTAATTGCTGGGTGGGCCTGAGACAGTGCGTGTGGTCAGAGAGCAGGATGCCAGCTTAGCCTGACTTCCTGCAGAAATCTGCTGGGCCTTGGCAAACAGTCTTGACATGGAGCCGTGGCGTGGTTCCTTCTGGATTCTCCCTGAGCTGAGGCTTTCCCTGTGGTTCTGGAGATGGGGTCAGTCATAAAATATGGGGCCCTTCCTTTTCTTGGAGAAATCAGACTCCCCGCCTACCAGTCTTCAGTGGATGCTAATTGAAGAACTACCCAACATGGCCAGGGCCCATCTAGAACGTTCAGGAGCTTTCTCAAAAGCTCCTACTTGCTGTGTGCCAGGCACTGTGTTCAGCGCTGTGCCTACGGCACCTTATTTCACCCTGCAACATCTGATAAAGTAGAGTCTACCCTTATAGACAATTTATCTAAGAGGAAACAGAAGGCTTGGTAAGACGGGATCGTTGGATGAGGGTCAACATAGTGAGGGGGTGGGGCCAGGATTCCAGATGTGCTTAACATGGAGTCTGCCTTGCCCCCACACAGCTCAGTCTTCCAACCCCAAGAAGGTAGCATGGCGCATGCTTGGAGGTTCCAGCATCCCTCAGCCTGCCTGGGCTTTCTGGGCGTCACAGGCTCTGCTTTCTGTCTCCTCTGCTCCCCTCCCCTCCCTACCGCCGGAGCACTCCTGGAAGGAAACTCAGGAGAAGGGAGGCAGGCACACCGTGTCCTGGGCCCAGGGACAGGTGACCTTTCCAATTCAGCACCTTTATAAATCTTACCTAATGAAGTTAAGGGGAAAAAAGAATTAATGAATAAATGAAGGTTAAATCACTCCTTGCAGAAAATTGATGCTGACAGCGAGGGCCAAGAAGAGAGCTTGGAAAGCAGGGAGATGACTTGCCCAAGAGGCTTTTAAAATTCCTCTCCCCCGACCCCCCGTTCAAGGGAGCAGGAAGGCTGGCCAGTTCTGGGGTGGGCATTGAAGGCTTTGGGAAGTCCAACGCAGATGGCCTGACAGTGATGGAGTCAAAAACCATACTCTACTTTGGACCATTTTTTCCAGAAGCGCATTTGCATACGATATAATATGCGTGCCTGTGAGTACACACACACACACACAGGCACGCTGCATATACAATCAACTCCTGCAAGACACAGAGAGTTTGGGTCTGCCGGGCTCCTTTCTGGCCTTCTGGGACCCCTGTCAGCACCCACTTCTTAGCCATCTTTATCTTCTCATCACCTCTACGCTTGTCACCGTTCCCAATGACAAACCCCCAGGCCTGCCCATCTCAGCCCAACTGGCTCAGAGGGCCTGTAGGTGAATGTGTAGCTGGATTTAGGGATGAAGGAGAAAGAAAAGCTGAAAGGGCTGTGGACCACTGCATCCATCAAGGCCAGGAGCTTGCACACAGGGTGGCAGAAGCTGAAGGGAGATGGAGTGAAAACTGCAGAAGTCAAAGGACACACTCCGGGGTGAGGAACTGGGAGAGACTCGGGCTCTTCCAGGCGGTGCTGCTGCCTTACTGAGAGCTCTGCGGCAGGTCGCTTACTGGCTGACATCTGAGTGTAGCGCCACAAGTGAAACCGAGATAGAGAAGGAGCCCCACAGAAGAGAATCAGCAGCAGAAATCCTCCCTGGTGGGAGCAGTGAGCAGGAGCCATGAATAATTCTGGTTTTCCTTCCTCTCTCTGCCTGCTCACAGGTTTTTAAGGCTCTGATCATGAAGACGGGGTGGCTCAGAGGGCCCGGGGGCAGCTCGCCCATCCTAAGTGTGACAGGGCATGGAAGGCAGGAAGCCAGCGCTGGGTTGACGGAGGGGCTGAAGGTGGGCTGGAGCCACGTGGTGGGCGGCTAGGAGCAGAGAGGTTACACGGAGCCAAGAGCCTCCTAGATCAACTAGTAAATAAAAGGTCACAGTGATGCTCCCCAGGCACCAGGGAGAAGCAGACAGAGCTCTGCTGACGGCAGGAGCTGACAACTGGCAAATGAGCCTCTGCAGTTATCTCTTCCCTTCCTTCTTCTTGTCTCATAAGACAGAGGCTAGAAATAGATGCAACTGGCAGATGACTGAAGGATGAAAAATGAGCAACATGTTAGTTGGAGTGGGGTTGGCGGTGGGAGGGTGCTCAGGGGTAGAGGAGCGGGAAGCTCGCAAGTGAAGCAGAGGGAAGGACAGGGCTTAGCTGGAGCCGCTGCCAGGGTCTGGCTCTTCCTCTGTCCCAGGCATTCTGCAGGGATTAGTCACTGAATCTTCTTAGCACCCTAATAAGGCAGGTCTTACTCTTCTCCTCATTTTTCAGAAGGTAAAACTGAGGCTTTAGGGAGGATAAGCCAGGCTCGACTGCAGAGTGGCAGAGCCAAGAATACAGGCCCACCTGCCTCCAAAGATGAGCTCTTTAGATTATCTGACAATGCCTCCGAACTCTCCCTTTTCTTGTCTTTTCCTCTCTTCCAAGCCTTCAGTAGTGTTTATTGAGCACCTAGTAAGGGCCAGTCCTCTTGCTTGGAAAATCCCATGGACGGAGGAGCCTGGTGGGCTGCAGTCCATGGGGTCGCTAGGAGTCAGACACGACTGAGTGACTTCACATTCACTTTTCACTTTCGTGCATTGGAGAAGGAAATGGCAACCCACTCCAGTGTTCTTACCTGGAGAATCCCAGGGACAGGGGAGCTTGGTGGGCTGCCGTCTATGGGGTCACAGAGTCAGCCATGACTGAAGCAACTTAGCAGCAGCAGCGGTAAGGGCCGAACACTGTAATGTGTCTTTGGGAGACAGAAGCCGCCTGGACAGGCAAGGGCCCTGCCAGCAAGGAATGCTGTTGGGATGACCAAGTGAATGAACCGAACCGGCGCACTCTCCTTTCTTTTCCCACGAACCTCGTCGGGCACAGCGGGAGGGGTGACTGTCCTGAGGGACGGGGCGCTGGCCTGGCTTCAGGGGCTTCAGCAGTGGGTTCTGCCCGTGGAGGGCCTCTTCCTTCTCACTGCACATCTTTTGACTTGCTGGTCAGCTCCGAGGCCTGGCCAGGGCCCCGCTGGTGGAGGAGGATCACAGAGAGCCGGGCACGGGCTTGTTTCCTCCCGGGCGCCGTGTTCCAGCAGTGGGGCTGGGAACCAGCGGTGCCTTCTCTCTAGGCTGAGCCTCCTCTCCTCTTGACAAGAGGAGGTGGGGATCGTCCACCAGAAGGCTGCCTGCCTGTGAGCTGTGGCTATTTCATGAGGACTGATGCCCCGAAATCCTTGCCTTCGGCTCCAACAACATCAAATTTAGGGGAATGGTCCCTGAACATGCTGAATTTTTCGTGCCTCCATGCTTTCTTTCCCTCACTTGAGAAGCGTTCCTTTGCCTTTTTTCTTTTTTTTCCAAAAATTTGAAGCAGAGATGATTTACGATGTTGTGTTAGGAATCACAGGCTTCCCCCACGGCAGCTCAGTGGTAAAGAATCTGCCTGCAGTGTGGAAGAGGCAGGTTCGATCCCTGGGTTGTGAAGATTCCCTGGAGGAGGGCATGGCAACACACTCCAGTATTCCTGCCTGGAGAATCCCAGTACGGGCTACAAGTCCATAAGGTCACAAAGGGTTGGACACAACTCAAGTGGCTTAGCACTCATGCATGTTAGTAAACACAATACAGTGATTTTTCAGATTCTTTGGCTTTTGTTTCCACTCAGTGAACCCCCTCTCCTTTCGTAATATACCTAGAATATCACCCCCTCCAGGAAGCCTTCCTTGACTCATCGGCTCTGTCAGGTAGCACCCTCTCATACACTCCCAGTGCTCTGCACACTGTATTGTAAATTTGGATGCATACATGCATCCTGGATCTGCAGTTTTGTGAGGGTGAGCTCTGTTCACACAAGAAGTCCTCAGAGGTGGTTGATGAGTTACTTGGTGGGTGAATAGCTAACTAAGACACTGTTCTCAGCTCTGTCCATTTTCCCCTTTTCTAATCTTCCTTCTCCCTGGCTCTCCTCTCTGTCCATCTCCCTCTTCCCATCATTAAACACGACTTGATGGACAGACTGAACCCAGACTGCTTGGGAAGCCACCAATGGCTGATGACACGGCCAGCTCTCCCTCCAGCTGGTGCAAATTTCAAACCCCAGTCTGTAGGTGGTCTGGTAGGGAGTGGGGATAACCAGAAGCAGGAGAGAGGAAGGGAACTCAGGGCAGAGTGGTGAAGGCTCGGGGAATTGAACTGTGTGGCATGCAAACTATGAAGGAAGACTGGCTGAGACGCTGGGTCCCTGAGCAGGGCAGGCGAGATCAAAGGGCCAGCTGGAAAACCACAGCGAAGCAGGGCTCTGAAAACAGCAAGCCCGCCTGCAGGAGGGGGCATGGCCACTCCCCCGAAGGGAGCACAGCACGGCTTCCTGCCCTGTTCCAGGAAAACTCGTGTTAGTGTAGAGGCCTGTCCACAGCCCAGAACACAAAGTGATGCTGTTTTCACCTCCCTTGTCTCCACGCACCCCTGTCTCACACGCACACACACACGGATCACAGACGCCGATCCGGGTCAGCCTCCAAGGGCTGTGCCCACAGCCACCATCTGAAATATATTTACAGCTGCAGAAAACACCCACATGTCATGGCTGTGGAGAGCATTCCGATACATTTTATTGATGGGGAAACTGAGGCTCCCGTCAGCCTTAACTCAGAGGCACTCGTGACAGGCTGCGATGAGTCCCTGGAGGCAGGATCCTGACTCCCACTCCCCCAGAGTGTGACACTCTGCCACACTCGCCCCTCTGCTGCCCCTGTGACTCCTTGGCCACTCAAAGTTGGGTTCTAAATGTTGTCCCTTAGGCCAGCCCCAGAAAGAAAACCTGTCTGACAGGCAGCACATATGAGCGAGCTGGGCAGAACTCACGGGCAGCGAAGCAACCCTCTCTCTGATATTTCTAGAAACTAGCTTAAGGGGTCATTTCTGGCTGGATAGCTCAGAAACTTCTCCCTGGAGAAATCCACTAGTGATCAGCTTCCCGTGTCGGGAAAGCCAGTGTTCTAGGAACCTCCGGATAACAGGCCATCTCACAAGGACAGCGAGACCCTGGTCCAGGCGGGAAAGAGCTCAGGCTGCCTAATGAGGGACCAGCTCCCCGCGTTTCCTGACGGACCCCGTGGAGCATGGGCTCGGCTCTCAGCACGCTAACTTGTGCTTCTTCCCAGGGGCTCACTGAGCCCCCTCACCCGCGCCCCTTCCCTCACACCCAGACAACCTCTTGGCATCTCCGAGGCTGCATCTTCACTTCACAGCGACTATTCCAGGCCGGCGGTGGCTGGAAATAACTACATGGGGCTCCTCTTGGTGTGGCCCGCTTTTGTGCTGATCAAAACACCAAGACGAAATCAGGCTCTCCACATCCGACTGAAGCCTAATTGGAAATCCAAAGAGGCACTAAATGATACGGTCTAAATAAAACGCACTTGGTTACAGAAGCTCCACGTGGGAGTGAGAGGGTGCTCCAGTAGGGAGCTGAAACGTAGGCTGCAGGGCTCCGGGCGTCGTGATGGGGTCCCCCCATTTGGCCGGATGAGACAGACTCAAGATGGCAACACAGAAGGCTCTTGAGAGCCCAAGAACCCCTGGGGAGGGCCAGCAAGGCAGCAGACCGATGCCTGTTGCCTGGTTCACACTTGGAAATGCACCTAAAATGCTCAGTTAGCTTTGTATAATGTCTCTCATGCGTCTGCACCCGCCCTCCTCGCAAAGGTGTGCCTCTGCCAGACAGGCTGCGTGGTAGAGAGCGCAGGGCAGTGCTGGTCTCACCCGCTGGGAGCCCTGAACCGGGCTCCTAGGTGATGGGGGACGGCAGGCAGGGCAGGAGCTAGCCTGGCAAGCGCGTTTGCCCCGGCTCTGCCTCCTGGGAGTCCCGGGGGGGGGGGCGGCCTTGCTCTGGTCGCTGGACCCTGCCACCCAGGGCTGAGAATACTTGTCTTTCAAGGTTGCTGTAAGTGGCTGAGATGATGCTGGCGGAGGACCTGGCCTGCCGGACAAACAGCCGCTTCCTGGGGCGGGTGCCCTCTCTCTTTCCTCTCTGAACACCAGACATTTCCTGTGACTGGACACATCGGGCAGCAGGCCTCTATTGGTTACTTTTTATAAAAAGAAAACAGCGCCCTGCCCCAGGGTCCTTGGCAGGTGTCCAGGGAGGAGTCGTGAGTCTGGCCTGGTCTGGAGCCCTGAGAGCTGCAGGTGGCCGGAGAGCAGGCGGGGCGGGCCCGCTGCAGCCGTGCGGCCACCAGGGGGCGCCACGCCAGGAGGACGCGGGGCGAGGCTCAGCTTCTCTCCGCATCGGTTCCCGGGTGGGGGTGGGGGTGCGGTGGCTGTCCCGGCTCGGGCCCTGGGCAAACTACTTAGCCAGACTGAATTGCAGTTTTCTTATCTATTAAAAAAATAGCAAAGACAATGCTATTTATCCCAGGAGATTGTTGTATTAGCCAAGGTCATGTTTGCAAACTATCAGAAGAAAAACACGCCCTAAATGTTAGTTAGATTTCAGCACGTCTTAAATTAGGTAGAGCTGAGAGGCGAGGCGGCGTGGCCAAGTTTCTTTTCGAGGTGTGGCTGTGAGGGGAGCTTGACTTTCGGAGCTTCACCTGGCGATTATGCATGGGGCCACAACTGTAAAAGCGTAATTACTGTTCCTAATGCTTATTAAGCAGGTGATATGTGTCAGGTATTTTTCAGAGTGCTCTTTAATGTATGAATTCACTTCATTTAATCCTCAAGCAATGTCATAATTATCCCCATTTTTAGATGAGGCAATCAAAGCACAGAGAGGTTAAACAACTGGCCTAAGGTCACACGGCAGGAAGCCAGCATTTGAACCCAGGAAGGTGGGCAGGCTGGCAGTCTCCAGACGCCATGCTCTTCATGGTGGCCCGGGAACTGCCCATCATCAGTCGCTACCTGCTTCTTTGCTGTCTGGCTTGCTGAATACTTTGGTTTCAAGGTCTCAAAGGTCCCCTGCTCTCACTTATAAAGGGAAGGACTGCCCTTCACCAGGTAGTCCCGGAAGCTCCCCCGGCTCTGGGCTGCTATGTCAGGGAGAGCGTCTGTCCTCTGAGTGAGCCCAAGCATGGAGGGGGCGAGGGAGGGCTCCTCATGGTCGGTAAGAGTTACTCCAGTCACGGGGCATGCTGTATCTCTCTGCGACAGTACTGCTCACTTTATATCGTAATTTTTCTATACATCATTCTTCCCCACCAGAATGTAGTCCCTGAGGTCAGGGATTATATTTTATTTATCCCTATCAAAAGCACGCTGAACGGTGGTGCTGTTGTTGCATTGAGCAGAAAGAAATCAAGAAGGCGCCTATCTTCAGAAATCAAGAAGGTACCTATTTATAAGACCTTTTGCTGGAATATAACTTAGAAAGATTGCCCCGTCTATATCTGCATATGCAGATGACTTGCCAGGGGACAGCTCTCTGCATTATACATGGTAGACACTTAACGGTCTGTTCAATGAATGAGTCTGTGTATGCAAATGAGATGCAAATCTTTCCTTATTTTAATTTGACCCTTGGGAACACCTTCAGGGACTCCCTTGGGCTTGGGTAGCTTTAATGTTTTTTAATTGAAAGTCTTCTTCTTTTTTTTTTTTTAAACATAACCGATTTTCCGTCTGGCCTGTGCTGAGTGAAGCTGTTGCCAAGTTGGGAAAAGAATGCCGCACTGGACCAGGTGACTTAGGATTAATTCTGGCTTTTCTGTTAATTCGGGAATGATGTGGGAAGTGATTCCCCTCTCCAGCACCGTTTTCCTCATCTTTAGTATTAGGGGAGGAGTTCCTTCTGGGATTGAGGTCCAGTGATTTCCTACCTCTCCACCCTAGGAACGTCATTCTGGGTCATCAGAGAGTCAGCATCCGGCAGTCCTACCTGATGAGAGACATCACGTCCCCTGCCAAGGATTAGAGGAAGAGTCTCCAGCCTCCCTGCCCATTTAGAGAAATGAGCTTTTTTGGCATGAGTTCTCCCAGCCTGGGCGAATGATGTGTTCCATCATTTCTTTCCAAACCAAAGGATTTTAAAATAAGAGGCTGGAGTTTTCTTTCTTAAGTACAAGCCAAGCGCCTGATTAATAGGGTGGGTTTGTGATTCGCTTCCTTCATGTGAAAATATTTATTAAAAATGCTCCAATGAGAATGTTAATAGCCAGGGAATCAAATCCGTGTCAGCCTCTTTGTTCCCTGACATTTGAAATGGGGGGAGAGGAAGAGGGGAAAAAAAATCAAACCCAGGCCTGGGGTGGTCACTGGCCCCTGCGCCCCGTGCTCCAGGAGGCAGGCTTCGCCCCTCCTTTGGGAAAGATGCTGAGATGTGTGCTTGGCTTCTGGGCCACACTGAGGTCCTTAATGAGAAACATGTGTGCATCAAAGGCCTGGATTGAAAGTGACACATTTGAAAACACAAGTACGGCAGAAATTTGCTTATCCTCACTTTCCTAATCCGCAAACTCTGTAATTCTCCCCCAAAGTCCCCCAGGCTCTGCTCCAGCCCCTGCCTCCTCAGATTCCCTCCTTCCCCGGCTGCAGCTCAGGCCTCTCAGTCCGGGCAGAAGGGAGGTCTCCTGTTACTGGGACTCCGACCGCCTTGTAAAAATACACCTTGGCACGCTCTGCCTGCGCCCTGGGAAGCCTTATCACCAGGACTAAACAAATGTGCACAATCAAAATAACAGTCTGAGATGTCAAAATAAATGGGCAGGGGCCATCTGGAAGGACGGCCCTGCACGTTCTTTTCTGCTCCTTCCCCAAGTCTTTAGAGGCCCAGGGGCTTGGCCGTTCAGTGGCCTTGGCCACAGGTGACAGACTTAGTACCCTTACATCACAATAAGGCCCCTTGAAAATGCTTCTTATTTTTGGCCCTTGGTCCCGGTTTATAGTTGACAGGCCCTCCTCCAAACCAAGGAAACCAAAATTGGTTCTCAGGTGAAGCTGGCTGGGGTGGCATGCTAGAGGCACTGTGTCTGTCCTCCCAGCCCTCTCCGCCACCATGCACGGGGTCGTAACCCAGTGCAAGGAGTTGGGGGCAGGGGTCTCTCCTGCGCTTAGACCTTCAGAGAAGGGCGGCTTCACAATCTTTCCAAATAATTTTGATTTCTAGTAACTCCAGGCCAGAATTCTCCTTGCCCCAACTCTCTGAAATGACTTAAGGTGGAGGTGGTTAGAAAGTCACTGTCCATTCATCCACAGTGAAGTCCCATTGCCCTGCCCTGCATGTGAAGGTGGGTCACCCAGGAGAAGGGTCTTCTGAGTCGGCTGCTGCAGCTCTGCACAGGGAGACAGACCGGGACAGCCCTCGAATATCGCATGCCATCGCCCGGGCAGTTTCCAGGTAGCGGGATCCTGTTCCTGACGGATTCCGTCAAAGGCTTCCCAGAAGCAGTTTCAAGAGCCGCCTTTGATGTGGGTCTCCTTAGGACTCCACGCACCCTTCAGTCCATCAACAGCAAGCTTTAAAGCTGCTAGCACTTCTCTGTGAATTTAGGGAAACCAAACCAGCTCTGGGGACTCTGACCTTAGGTGTTGGGTGTAACACAGGCGGAAATGGAAGCTGGCCTGCTCCATGCCCCATGGGCCTCCTACTGGGGTCAGGACGGGTGAGCTTTGAAGTCCTTACCAGCTCAGATGCTCTGTGGGTCCCTGACCCTGAGAGACAGGAAACCGTGTATTTACCTTCCCCGTGCCTTGGGTCTCAAAGCGGGGTCATGGGCTACACCCGCCAGAGTCACAGGGAGATGGGCAGTAGAGAGGTGAGGAGGCGGGCGGAAGAGGGGACTGTATGACTTCTAAGGTTAAGTCATAAAGAAGGCCATAACATTCCCATCTGTTAGGGAGAATAGGAACCAGGAGTCCAGAATGGCGGTGGCCAAAAGACAAGGAAGGGAAAAGCCCGTGAAAATGGAACAAAGGAAGGTCCGAGGACCTGAGTGAGGACCTCAGGTGGGACAAACAGCACTCCTGGCTCACTCGGATTTACGCAGAGCAGGCCCAGGGGGGAGGAGAAAAACCACATAAAAGCGGAGCCAAAGGCCGGGCGTGCCCCCCTTCTCCTCCTGTCTTTGGGTCGGCATGCCCTCATGCCTCGAGGATGTATTTTCCTGCTGTTTTCTAAATAAAACTGAGCTGTAACATGGAGCTGTAACATGTATCTGTCTAAGAGCTGTAACACAGTCTGTTCGAGACCTGAGAGCTACACAGTCTGTTCGAGAGCTGTGACACGGCAAAGGCTCTAACGTCCAGTGCTTCGAATTTTTGTTGAGACGAGACAGAACAGAGGAGGACACACTCGCCTGAGACCCCCGATCTGAGGGAATATCCACTCTTGGAGCCTTGAGCGGCCGTGCTCAGGAAGCCTGAGCGCCCTTCAGGCCACCATGCTGCGAGGGTGCCCAGGAGGCAGGGGGAGGCCCCGTGGGAGCCGCGTGGCTGGCGGCCCAGCTGGCCCCAGCCGCCGTGCGTGGGGGAAGGACGTGGCCCCAGACCACGCTAGCCCTAGCCACCCAGCCCCCCAGCCTGTTCACGTCTTCCCAGCAGAGGCTCCAGTCTGGATGCTGCAGAGAAGAGACAGCAGCCTTTGGGGCACCTGCCTGAATGCCTGACTTAGTTTGTGAGCATAGTAGCTCCATCTATGGCAGTGAGCTGAAGATACAGTTCACTTTGTTGCAGAGGTCAGACACGGTATGCCCCCGGGCAGCCCCTTTCCAGTCCATTGTCCACACATGTGGCCAGACAGGAGCCTGAGGTCAGACATGGTATGCCCCCGGGCAGCCGCTTTCCAGCCCACTGTCCACACACGTGGCGAAACAGGAGCCTGAGTCTTGGGAGATGACCGGGGCTCAGGGTCCCCCTCCCTTCTCTCCACAGATGCCTGGAATACTGGCCTCCTGGGTCTCACACATGAGCCCAGAGCTGCCTCTGTCTGTATCAAGGGGAGCGGGACTGTTTAGTCTGCTGGGCACATTCCTGTATTTTAAAAATAAATAGCAGACTGTGAGCGACTCAGCCGGACACTGTTGTTCAACCAGGACAGAGGTTTCTGAGGTGTCTCTTGGGATCGAGCAGCAAGAGTGTCAGGTTGGAGGTGTTTGCCTGAGACTGGGGTCTGTCTCAGCCATAACTTACAGTGGAGATGCTTCTGGCCCTCCCTGGGGTCTCAGAAATTCTAATAATCCCACTAATGACAATGTTGTTCAGTTGCTCGGTCGTGTCCAACTCTTTGCGACCCCATGGACTGCAGCACGCCAGGCCTCCCCTGTCCATCACCAGCTCCTGGAGCTTGCTCACACTCATGTCCACTGAGTCGGTGATGCCATCCAGCCGTCCCGTCCTCTGTCATCCCCTTCTCCTCCTGCCCTCAGTCTTTCCCAGCATCGGGTCTTGGGATAACGATGATGACCACTGCCACTTATTGAAAGCACGACTGTGTGCTAGACACAGTGCTAGGGTCTCTCAGTCCTCGCAGCAGTCACCACTATTAGGCCCATTATACAGATGGAGAAAGTGAGGTGTCGAAAAGTGAAACAACTTTCTCAAAGCCGTATGTCTAGTTAGTGGCAACAGATGACGTGCAAGATGGTCCGACGGCCATGCTCCTGCTATTAGTCACTATGCTATCTTGCTTCTCCAGGTCTTGAAATAGCAGCATCCCATGCCCTCACCCACCCTAAACACACACACACACACACGTGCGCCCACACCCATCGCCAGCCTCTCTGCTGTTCCCAAGGCCTTTTCCAGCCTGCACGGAGCCATTCTCCACTGTGACTCCTTTTTCCATTTCACCCTTCGCTGGATCATTTTATGCCTCTATTCCCTCTGCTAATTCAAACTAATTAAAGGATAACATAGAATAATTGCTTCCATCCCCATACTTCTCTCCCATCCACCCCGCGTACAGGGGGAGCTTCCCTTCGGAGAGTGGCCAGCCTGACGAGTTGGGTGGAAACGCAGGCTATCAGGCTTCTTTTCATCTCGTGACTTAGGTGTTCACTTGGCTCACTGCCTGATTTTCCCTGGACCCGCAGTCTGACTTCCATTAGACACCGAGGATGTGGTAGCAGCTCGTATCCCCTCCCACAACATCTGCCGGTGGATTCGCTGTCGAGGAAGCCGGGGCGGTCTTTCTAAGGAAGGGCCGGCAGCCTATCAGTGGAGCACCTAGGCAATTAGTAGGATTGGGGGAATCCGGCCCCAAACACTCCCCTGGGACGGTGGGCCTTGGGTCTGTTAGCAGAACATTAACACCAACTTGTCGAAGGTCGTTAAGCAGTGGCGCTGATGGCGCACACTTCTTACTAGTCCTCTTCCTTAATTACATTTAATTAACTAGGAGAGGGAGGAAGAGAGGAAGCTTGCCTGAACACAGGAGCCTATACTGGCTTGTTCTGACTCCGTGGGGAGTCAGCGTCAAGGATACAATAGGCACCATGATTTGGGGGAAGGGGAGGGAAATGGAGACAAAAGCTAGGGACCCGGGAAGGCAGAGACGAGAGGAGGCTGCCCAGAGCTTTACTGTAAAGTGGAGTGATGGAAACCCCCATTCCCATCATGTCTTATAAAGTCTTAGGTCTTTCAGGGAACTCCAAAGCCTTAGATCACTGCCTCAAAACAGGAATCTGCTTATCCATGGTGGTGGTTTAGTCACTTCAGTCTTGTCTGACTTTTGTGACCCCATGGACTGTAGCCCTCCAGGCTCCTCCGGCCATGAGATTTCCCAGACAAGAATACTGGAGTGGGTTGCCATTTCCTTCTTCAGGGGATCTTCCCAACCCAGGGATCCGGCATTGCAGGCCGATTCTTTATAAACTGAGCCACCAGGGAAGCCCATAGCCACCGTTCTATCCCCACTGCAGGTTGATCCTTAGGGGAAGAATTTCATGCCAGCACACACAGCCTCATAAAAAGCCTCCTTCAGAAAGTCCTTTTGGTCCAACCTCAAGACTGTTTCCTGTGCTTCTGAGGCTGTCTTCTGGAGATGGAAAAGAGTCCTGATCCCCAGACCTTAGACAAACTCTTTAATAGCTGAAAGAGACTCTATAGTCATATTTATTCTCTCCATCTTTCCAGCTGAGGACGCTGAGTCCCTGAGAAGTCCAGAGTCTAGGTCACCCAGCTGGTTAAAGCAGGGCTGGGACGAGAATACAGGTCTCCTGGCCTGGCCTGAGGCCTGCTGGCAGTGCCTACCGCCACTCAGCTTCCTCCTAATCAGCACCCACGGTTGCCGCCCTCCTGCATAATGGGATCCTAAGGGCTGAGAGCTGGGAGGGGGTGTCAGGAATGAGCGTTTGTGGTGTGCGAGGTGATGTGGCAGGAACTCCCTGCTTGTCATCTCGGCCCATATCACATCGACCCCTGTGAGATGAGGTGGTGGGACTTGTCTGAGGCCACCCTGTTGAGAGTGTCAGACCTCCGACACGATCCTGTTATTAGACACAAATCCTCCATTTCCACCAGGATTCACTGGTGGCTCAGAGTACAGAGTTTGCCAGCAATGCAGGAGACCTGAGTTCGATCCCTGGGTCAGGAAGACCCACTGCAGAAGGAAATGGCAACCCACTCCAGCACTCTTGCCAGGAGAAATCCCACTGACGGAGGAGCCTGGCGGGGGGCGGGGGGCTACAGTCCATGGGGTCATAAAGAGTCGGACACGATTGAGCAACTTCACCTCACTTTCTCCATTTCAGAAGGGAGGAAATAGAGGCTGTTAAGGGGGTCGTACATTCAGTATCAGAGCAAACACTGAACCAGAATGCACGCTATCCGATTTCATCACCGTTGACTGTTCTCTCGCCACACATTCAACTGCTCCCTTAGAGAGGCCCAAGCTGTTTGTGAGAACTCTGCACTCGCCGCCGCCGCCTCAGATGGCCCCTCCTGAGTGGCTCTTGGCCACCTCCCCGAGCCCGGCCCCTGGTGTGATTCCTGGGGTAGCGACTGGCACGTGGCCTGTGGCTCTCCAAGCGACAGGACTCCGAGCTCTACCACCAATTCCCCCCCCGCCCCTCTACCCTGATGCTGCCCACTGATCCGGGCTCCGCCTGGCACAGGGACCTCCCTGAGTCACAGCTCACCTGATTCAAGGCAGCCACAGGGCACGAAACCCAAACTCCGGCTGTGTCTGCTTGGTGTGACAGTCACTACTGGGCAGCTCTGCTTTGGTGCAAACTGACAGGCCCTGGGCAGCAGACCCAGAAGATGAGACTGAAGGACGGCTACTCAGAAATGAGCTGCAGACGCTGGTTTAGTCAGAGCTGAGGCTCTCAGAGGCAACATCAGATATGGTTTGGAGAGGTCATTATATCCCCTGAAGGCCACTTATCAGCCTCCAGCCCTTTCCCTCAGTCACGTTTTGAATTCAATTTCAAAAAGTATCTCATCTGAGTGAAAGATATGAATCCCGTGGCCAGAAGAGCTTGGCAGCCTACACAGTCCATGGGGCTGCGAAGAGTCAGACAGGACTGAAGCGACGGGCACTTAGCCTAGAGACGCGTCTCAGCACCATCTCAGCCCCACTGGAGTCTCACTGGTCACTTCTGTTGGCTCTTTCTGCTTTTCTACTTTATGGGGCTCCGAGAACCCAAGAAAGAAGTTTTATCCAGAGTTATCAGCTTGCTCCTCAGCCATACTTAACATCTTCTGAAAATATTAATATTATGTCAATCTGGCTCTATTTCAGGGGTTCCCAACCTCTGGGGTCTAACGCCTGATGACCTGAGGTGGAGCTGGTGTAATCACAATAGAAATAAAGTGCACGATAAATGCAATGTGCTTGAATCATCCGGAAAACCAACCCCAACAACCCCCCCACCCCCCCGCCACTGTCTATGGAAAAATTGTCTTCCGTGAAATTGGTTCCTGGTGTGAAAAAGGTGGGGGACCACAGGCCTGTTGGATCCCTCTGACCATCCTTTTATGCACCTGCCTAGGGGACCACCTATTCACCCATCCTTCTAACTATGTAGATGATTCTGCAGAAGCATCCAGAATGGTGTTCATCAAATAATGACACAGTGTTACATTTGGGGGTGTTTGGTTTGGGAACTTGTTATTTCCTTTTCTGTATGTATTATTTGAATTTTGTATGGTGCCCATCTACCATTTTAAAGAAATAACTGTTTGTCTTAGAAAAACAGGAAGGAAAGGCAGAGGATTTATAGCCTCCAATCTGATGCTAAATATTCCCTTGTTAGATTCCAAGCAACTTAAGGATAGTGACCAAGTTCCACTTATTTTGATGTTTTTCCAGAAAATTGTTCCCAATAAATACATGACCAGCCATTTTTTCTTTTTCTTTTTAGGGTTATAAGTTCCCATCTGGACCTATTTATGCCTTGATCATGGGGGTTACATAAAGGAAGGTAAAATAAAAAAAGGTGGCTTCAAGAGGAAGTGGTATAATTTGCCGATGATTAGCCTATGATTTTCGTCATCTCTTCTGAGAAGGAATTTTCAAGTTAGAGTTGCAGCCCCACTGCCCTTATGCCATCAGGTACCCGTTTACCTCCGCCTCCCTCCCTCCCTCCTCCCTTGTCCCCGACTCAGAATTCACAAACGCAAACATGAAGGAGAGAGAGAGGATGCCGGGCCAGGTGAAGCTGATGACCGACGCCTGGGATCTTTGCAGAGTGTTTTGAGAATGACGCCCGAGCAGGGAGGCAGCTTGCGAGAGCTCGCTGGTCGTCCAGCACAGCACCCTTGTCTAGCCCAAGTCAGTGTCCTCCGCACCAAGACAGAGTCACGGCCCCTTCTGCTTCTTACGGTCTTGGTCTTACCATGTGCAGGTCAATGCCAAGACCGCCGCCACTGCTGACCAACTGCTGACCCACTGGTAATGAGTGGAAGAGGAGCCAGCTTTTCCTAAGGTCTAAGCTTTGCTTGCGGTGTCTCCATTGCTTCGGTGAATCCCTGTCTTCCCCTTCTCTTGTCCTTCACTACGGGCTCTCCTCGCTTTTGCTTTCTCTCTGCTCCTACATATTCAGATCGAATAAAACCCCGAGGGAATAACGTTCCACCCAGGCGGGTGGGGAACCCGCTCAGGGGTTACCCAGCAAAGGAGAGAGGTCCACTTCTCAGGGCTCCCCATCTCTGCGCAGAGCTACAGCTCCTCAGAGCTGGCCAACTTCTACCCTGCATCCCTCTAAGACTCAGGCCAAGATTTTTTTTTTTAATCTCCTTTTTGGGCCATATCTTGGGTCTATCTCTCCCAGGAATGAGTCCAGCCTGGAGGCCAGGATTATTTACACCTCTTTGGCTCCCTTGAGCAGCAGACTCTGTGGGCCCGGGGCAGTAAATCTACCTTCTAATCACACCAAGCTGCTCCGTGCAGTCGGCCCGTCTTGCGGGGCTGTTCGTCATGTGCTCAGACAGGGTCTGTGGCCTGCAGAGAAGCTCCGGGAAGCGACTGGCTCCAGTGGCTTCTCCCTGACTCCCTGCATAAGCTTCCCCAGGCCTCTGAGCAGCAGGCCCAGGGGTCTCTCTTGTTCCGCGGAAAAGCTTCTGCACAAAGGTCATGGGTTATCTGCGCCTCCCGGGCTCGGGAGAGCAGGGGTGGGTGTCAGCACGTACCTGCCTCTCGGACATGATGTACAGGTAGCGCTGGTCGATGGAGAAGGCCATGTCCCGGAGAATGGGGCTCCCATCTTTGAGCACGGAGACCATCTCATATTGGACCCCACCGTGGGGGGACCATCGGCTCGAATCTGCAAAGGAAACAAAGGCATCCTCAGCATCTGTCCTTGGCAGCCCCTTGTGAATTCCCTGCCTCAGCCTAGAGCAGGTAGTTTATAGAAGATAATCTTCACGTCTGGTCCCCAAGGGACCTGAAGCAGGCTGGGTGACAGGAAAGACAGAAGTGCTTCCTAGTTCAAACAGCTCAGTTTCCACCAAGAGGAATCCTTTCCCAAGCAGTCTGAGTGTGCTGGTCTGAACCTTCTAATGGTGGGTTTACTTGTGTGTGCATGTCTTTGGGTGTGATCTGGATATCCTTATATGGTTATTCTTGTGTGTGTACGCACATGTTCTCAACACCGTGATGGGGGTGTGTGTAAGTGTGTGCTTGTGCACACTTGCTTGTGTTTGGGGCAGGAGAATCAACATCTACACACGCTGGTTCTGCCTTGAGCAGGTAGGGGGAGGATGGTGGACCAGCACAGAAACCATCCCCACACTGGTCATTAAAAGAGTCAAGATTTTAGTATCTCAGAAAGAGCTTTCTGCTCCCACCACCCCACCACAACAATATCCCTGAATGATGTGTGCAAATCCCCCAGGTGATTTTGGGGAGCCAGGAATCCCCGAGGACAGAAATCTGGGAGTCAGGATAAGAAATTAGGAAGAACCTAGAGATCATCGAGTCTGGTGCTTCTCAGGCTCGATGTACATGAGAATAATCTGGGTAGTTTTTAAAACACATGTCCGGATCCATTCATCAGGAACTCTGTGCTGGGGGACCTGGCATCTTCTTTGGGTTTGAAAGCTCCCTGCGGGATGCTAATGAGCAGCCAGGGTTTAAAAGCACCAAGGTCACCCACGGTATCAAACCAGCATGCCCGGAGAACTGCCTGGAGGGACTGGAGAAATTCGGCCCTGGGACTATCCCAGAGTTTCTGATTCAGTGGGAATGAGGCCTGAGAAATTTCATTTCTAATAAATGCCCAGCCGATGTCGATACCACCAGCTTGGGGGTTTGAGAAACATTCCCATAGTCTAAGCAATACATGAGGCTCAGGAGGTAATGACTCTGCCTGCAATGCCGAAGACTGGGGCTCCATCCCTGGGTTGGGAAGATCCCTTGGGGAAGAAAATGGCAACGCACCCCAGTATTCTTGCCTGGACAATCCCAAGGTCGGAGGAGCTTTGGAGGGCTACAGTCCATGGGGTCACATGACTCAGCGACTGATACTCAAGTTCTACGTAGAATTTGGAAAGCCAGCGGAGAGAGGCCCCTGAGGGCCACCAGTTCAGACAGAGACAAGATGGCGGGGAGCCCATGGTTTGAACACACTCCTCCTGCCAGGCTTCCTGTTTCCAACACAGAAGCTGACTGCTGACCAATATTGCCAGCCCAGGCCATTTCTTGTTCTCTGTCCATCTAAACCCCCAAGTTCAAGCCCACTTCCCCCATAAAGCCTTCTCCAGTATCTCTACCACACTAATTGCTCCTCACCCTGAGGGCTTTTCTTCTCTCCCCAGCAGACATTTTGTCCTGAGATTATAGTCAATTGACTTGTTCACTGTATATGTATTAGCTAATGCGTATTGACTACCTACTTAAATTGTTCTCTGATTGCCTTACATGTGCGGAAGTCCACCAACGTTTTGAAGGCAGGAATGCTTTCTGTTTCTCTGAGGACCAGCATCTGAGGACTGGAATGAAACTGGAACCGGGCTGGTGATGGGTAACAGGGACTGCTTGAGAAATGCTTATTGAAAGGACATGAACTATGCTTAGCTGATAAAGTATCGTGGGCTCTTTAGTGCTAAATCAAAGTTGAGGTCAAAAGACAGTTTTCTCTGGATGATTTTAAGATGAAGTCCCTCCCTCCTATTCACTTTGATTTCTCTCTTGGACTTCTAACCATCTCCTTCCCTCTGCCCATTTCTCCCACCCCACTGAGAGCAAGGACTTACTCATTGCAAGGGCTAAGCATGGAGCCGGATGCCACAGTAAACATGCAAGCATGGAGGGATGGATGCATTTTCAGTTTTTGCTGGCCAAGTAGGGAAGGTCAGGAGCGTTTTTTACTGCAGACTTGGGAGAGTTGCATTAGTGCTCCTATTCACATTATCCTAGCCCCTAAGAGTTTGCGTACTTGACGGGCCTGAGCTGGGGTATGGTCTGCGATTGTTAACTTGGGCTGGACTGGCGTGGGTAAGAAGGAGACCATGATCCCACTGTGGGGCGGGGTACAGTGGTTCTGGAGTTTCTAGTGGCGGGACCAGCACATTCCGGCATGAGGCCCTGTGCCTGGATCCCAGGGGGTGGGGCCAGTGGAGCAGGGCGGGAGTCAAGGCGCTGTGTTCTCCTTGTCTGCTTTGTGCGTGACTTTGGTGGGAGCTCTGGCTTTGAAGATGAGGAGGTGACCTCAGTGGAACCAAAGAAACTCGCTCTCAGCCACCCTTACCCCAGAAACTCCCCTGTAGGGTGGACTTTTCTTTTCCCTAAACTCTTCTTTCGACCTTTTTCTTCCTAACTAGCGCTTCCTACTGTTCCAAGCTGTTGCCTTGGCAACTGTCATTAAAGCCCCTCCTTCCAGGAAGCAGTGAGGGGGCTATTTAGTTCATTCTTATTGGGTGGAGGAAGACTTGGGGTCGCCAGTGATGCGGTGGGGCCGAGGCTACTGCCCTCCACCCTAGAGCGAATCTCATGATGGACTCAAGCAGAGGGAAGAACAAGGGTCTCAGTCTGGGAAAATGCCCCACAATTAAAATAGCTCCCCTTAGCTTTCAGAGCAGCATTCTGTCTTAGATGGAGAAATTCAAAATTTCCAAGAGATTCTTCTAGAAACACAGTAGCTTTTAATCACAGAAGTTCTCTGGTGGGACTTCCCTGGTGGCCCAGTGGTTAGAATCTGCCTTGCAACACATGGGACATGGGTTCAATTCCTGGTCAGGGAACCACCACGGAGCAACTAAGCCTCTGCTCTGGAAACCACAAGCCCCAACTGGAGAGAGTCCTTGAGTCTCAACGAAAGATCCCTCTGATACAATGAAGACCCTGCATGCCACAACTAAGACCAAATGGAGTCAAATAAACACATTAATATTTTTAAAAAGACTGTTAAAAATAAAAGTTCTCAGGCCACTGCAGGATGTAGGGGGAGATGTGATAGTCATGACTTCTGATTGGCTTAACCTCACTATTCCATATCCATAAAATGGGAGAGTTTAAGCTCTGCTTTCTCCTCTGAAAAGGAAATGTCCCAGTGCCGCTTACCACCCTCCCTATGACAGCTGCTCCTCTCCAAGGATGTTTTAATTCTCCTCCAGGCACTGGCTCAGCCCCAAGAGCTGCAGAACCATCATCTTACTTCAGGGCTGGCCAGCTCAGGATACCCCCACCTGGGCAGGCTGGTTAACCCTCTGCCAGATAAATCAGTTTCCTCCCCAAAAGGCTGGGCACACACACTCAGAAGGAGGAGCACTACGTCTGGCCCTCCCTCTCCAGGCCCCGGGACTAGATGGTACCCATGGCCATGTTGGAGTGGAATCTTAGCAAAGATAACTTATCATCACATACTCTGGAATGTCCCAGTTAGGACTAATCCCAGTCTTTAACTTTTTTTTTCTGAATAAGAAGCCTAAACTTTTTTTTCCTGTCTACAATCCAAACCTTTCAATAAGCCAGTTGAGGCCAGAATCAAACCTACAAAACTCTGAAAACATCAGAGCTGAAACTAAACCAGAACAGAAAATGTTCTTGATACTGAGCCTGAACTGAGCTAGCCTATGTCATTCCCTCTAAATCCCTGGAGAGGGGAGCAGTCCTGCCCGAGAAGTCCGTGCTGTCCGCCTCGAGCTGGGCAGCCCTCCGAGATCCCGATGGGAAGACAGAGAAGATGGAGAAGAGGGACAGGGGGCTGGGGTCCCAGGGATGAGGTGCGGGCGGAACCAGCCAGCTGGGCAGCAGAGGCCGTTCCCTTCTCTGATTCCCCTGTCTCCCTGCGGGCAGCACGCCGAAGCGCGATGCCAGGTTCCGGGGTTGCTGCTCTCACTGTGCTCTTGCTCTTGTCTGGGCTTGATTGATGCCTCCTGTTCACTTTCAGGCCAGCTACCTCACCTCCCCCGAGCCTCAGCTTCCCTCTCTGAATAGGTGATCTGCTCCGTGCTTGTCACAGGAGAATCACAGACTTAGGGAAACTGCTGGAGCTATGGGGCTTTGGAGCCCGTCTCACCCAAGCCCTTCCACTCGTGGACGCAGGCGGTCAGGGCCAGCCCTAGGGCTCCCACCGGCTCCATCCAGAGTGGTCCAGAGGAAAACACGGCTGATGAAGCCAACAGCCCTGGACTGAGAAGGGACAAGGGTGGCCCTGCTGTAATTCAAACCCAGGGGTCCCCCGTCTTTCTCTGCCTTGGAAGTTTTCAGTTTCGACGTTGCCCTCCGTCCTCCCCAGACACAGGATGGGGACGGTGGAGACTGGCGGAAACCCAGACAAAAGTGGATTTTAAGACGCAACAGCTTGCGTCTGTCCTGCGGTGTCCCGCGAACTGAGTTCTCTTCGGCTTTGAAGCTTGCGCCCCAGGGCCAGGATCCAACGACCACAAGGACACAGGACGCTGAAATAGGCCAGGAATCCAATCCAAGAGAAGGGCGTTATCAGACCGAGCTGCACAGGCCCCCCGCCAGGTAATCCAACCAGGCAGAGGAGGGGCGTGGAGTCGGTGCAGGGCAGGGAGGGGGGCACAGGCCAGACGGGGAAAGCCGGTCACTTCCACCTGTCTTTCTAGCTGGGCTCCTCCTCTCCCGGGAGGGCGGGACCTCAGTGGCCGTGCAGATTTAGAGTTGTCATTTTGCTTGGACACCGCTCAGAAGGTGGGACAAGATGGACAGTGTCCTACAGTGGAGGATGACAGTCTCTACAGAGACCAGCAAAAGGAAAATCACGTGCCTAAACCATTGCACAAGGAGGCTGAGGCTCAGTCTAGTCAGAATTCCTGCTGAGAGGAGCCCCTGCTGCTTAGTGGGAGACCCCAGGAGGCCGCGCCCTCCTTCTCAGGAGGGCTTTGAACTCAGGATGACTTCTTTGGTTCATGGTTAAATGTGGATCTGCCTCAAGGTAGGATGGACCTGGTGGAGTTTTCAAAGGGCCCTGTTGGCCTAAAGAATTTAATAATAGCTCCCATTTCTATTGGAGCGTCTTTGGTGGCTCAGAGGTAAAGAATCCACCTGCAATGCAGGAGATGCCGGTTTGATCCCTGGGTCAGGACGATTCCCTGGGGAAGGAAATGGCAACCCCCTCCAGTACTCTTGCCTGGAAAATCCCATGGACAGAGGAGCCTGGCGGGCTACTGTCCACGGGGTTGCTAAGAGTTGGACACGACTTAGCAATTAAACACACAACACACACACCCACTTCTATAGTTTTTATAATGTGCTGACTGCTGCTGAAAGTGCTTAACAAAAATGAACTCATTTAATCCTTACGAGCCACACCTGAAGGGCACATTATTACTGTTCCCATTGTACAGAGAAGAAACTGGAGACGCAGAGAAGGACGTCACTTTCCCAAGACCACACAGCTAAAGAGTGGCAGAACTGGGTTACCCACACAGAGTCCAGTTTCTCAGAGTCACTCTGTGACTCTCCTAAGAAATATTAATGGGTACACACAGCCGTTCACTGCAGCTGAGAACAGAGGAGATGGGTAGATGCGCGTCCAAGCGCTGTCCTTAGCTGCTCTTCCTCTTTCAGCCCCCAAGGCCACAGTGGGACAATCGTCTCCTAGAGGCGGCAGTAAGCTCAGAGCCTCACTTGGGAGGACCGCACTGGGCGGCTAAGAGTCAGCTGATGAGGGCTGGCTCTGGGGCAGGAGGAGGTGAGCTGAAATCCAGGGGAGATTTACTGTCTAGTCTTCCAGGTGGGAGGGGCCTCTTCGAAAGGAGAATGAAATAGTAATCCTATTAGCAGTCACTTGCCTTTAAATCACAGCTAGGTCTGCACAGAAATTAATGACAGCCTCTTTACTTGAATATCCAATTCAAATCAGCATATCCAATTAACTAGCTTACCTGCAGGCCCCTCCAAACGCTTTTTCTTATGCATCAACTTCTTCTCTGGTTAGTTCTAAATTATGGAGCTTTTGCTTGGGATCTGACACTCTCATATCACTTTATTAGTAGTAGTAGGGGTACTAGTAGTCATAGTATTTTTTGTAATAGCTGCTGAGGAGCCACAGAACCAGGGATCTTCTTGGACGTCTCAGTAGGAAGCAGATTGGTTTGAGAGGCAGCACCCCGCAGAGGGAGGTGCTGGTTTGTGTCTGCAGGGCCGGGATCTAATCCCAGCTTTCTCATTAATTGGCTGTGTGACTTCAGGCAAGTCGCTTCACTTGTTTGTGTAATGGGTTTCCGTGGCTGCCAAATAAGGGTGGTAACTTCTGTCCTCAGAGCTCAAGCAGGATGTTGTGAGAATGAAATGACTTCTTAGCCATGAATTTCAGGACTGTCCAATGTTCATTCAGGACATGGCCTCCTGGAAGCTAGGCTTGTGTTGAGAGCTGGGGACGCTTTGAGAAAGGGTTCCCTTCGGAAGGCCCAGGAACGGGCAAGTGGACAATCCCATCAGACCTCACACACCTGGGATGCCCCGTGTGATAGAGGTTTGCGGGGAGAAATCTAGGCAGGCTGGCAAGGAGGGGAGGGCTTCATGGAGGAGGTGATACCGAAACTGAGAAGCAGGAGGGGAAGGAAATGCGAAGTCTCCGGAAACTTTATAGAGTGTGACATAAACAGAAGTGAGATTATTACATCCAAGCCCAGATTTCTTGGAAACTTGGTTTGTCAGACCTGAGTAAATTTGGAGAGGGTGAGGCTTTTGCTATGTAGTCACTGAGGGCTCAACAATTTCCGCAGGTCTTACCACCGTGTGTTGTAAAAGTCCCCTTGGAGGAGGCCTGTATTCTTTGATTTTATTTCTGCTTCAGGACTCTGGGCTTGCGTAGTGCAGAGTGTGTGTCTACATGCACGAGTGTGTGTGTGTGTGTGTGTGTGTGTGTGTGTGTGTACACTGAGTCTGTTGAAGAAGGTAGAGAAGCCTGCTGCTGCTCAGCCTGAACTTGGCAGTGAGTTAATGAGCATGTGTATCCGCAGCTGTGCCTTCAATGCTTCGAGGGCGAGGATTTGTGCTGAAGTTTATTTTTGTAGAGTTTCATGACCCGGATTATTGATAGATTGAAGTCTCTGGCAGATTCGGTCTCTGAGATTCTTCCTCCCTCTCTCCGGCACTGACTACACGTGAATCCACAGCCGGCCACGGACACACAGCAGGAGCGACCTCTGGAGTGCTGGAAGGGGCTCAGCGCCCTCTCTCAGCCCCTAGTCTGTGCAAACGGCAGTCACACAAAGTCCAGTGGGCTGAGGCTCCCTGGAGGACAGCTGGGAGCCTGCCCCTAAACGCTCGGATAACGGCAGAGGACACAGGAGCCTGGAAAACGTGGCCTGTGGGTTGCATGGAGCCAGGAGAGACGAGGAAGAGGGGAAACTAAGGCTCCTTCCTGTCCACGAGATGGAAGGAGGTCACTGAGGTGCACTATGAGAACTCCAGTGACCCTCACCCTTGTGCGCACGCACACACACACACACACATATACGCACGCATGCATCCTCCACACACACACATGTGGATGCTTCCTGCACTGGTCCCCAGTGAGTTGTCGGTCAGTCCTGGGGCTTTGACACTGGAGAGTGACATTTCCAGGTTCAGTTATTTCTGTTTCTGTGCATGTTAGGAATCTGCCCTAGACAGTAACCAGGGGTGGACGGGCAGGCGCACAGGCCTTGGGGCTAGAGGCTCCTGGATTTCAGAAGGCCAGGTCAGGGAGGGTTTTCTCCTGGAGAGCAAGGAGGGGGTCCCAAGAGGAACCACTTGCCCCTGGACTTCTGCATCTTTGGACGGGCTGAGAATTCTGGCGTCTGAGGACAGGGGATGTGGTCACTACGTACCGAGCAGAGACTCTAACCTGGGGTTGGGGACATCAGCCGGGGTTATCTTCCAAGTCATGATTTCTCTGCTCCTTATCAGGCCAAGGCATCACCATCCAACGGCCCACAGAGTGGCGAGGAGCAGTCTGTCTTCCTGCCTTCCTGGGGGTAGTAAGGACCGGCTGCACTTCACAAGGGCACCAGCTCCTGCCTCAGGGCCTGGCCCTGTACTTCTCGCAGGAGACCGACACCGAGGCCCAGAAGCACCAGAATCCAGCATCTTGGGTCCCGCTCTACCAGGGAGGGCTGGCAGGGGCTGGGGAAGGGACAGGAGAAACCAAGGGAGGTGAGTGACGCGAGGCAGCTCCGGAGCGTGGGGCTCTGACCTGAGACCAGCCCTGCCTTTCAAGGATGCTCCAGCTCAAGGCTTGGGCAGGTCAGGAGGCTCCGGGAACACGCTGAAGCTGCCAGGGGCAGAGGAAGCACTTGATTGTTCTGGGAAACAATAAGATAAACATAGCGAGGGACGAGGGACGGAAGAAGCATTAAGCAGCCTCAGATGAAATCAAATCACGCAGCGGCAAAGCAATAATTCACTGGGAGCGCACAGAGCTGGGGGCGGGGAGCATGGAGGGGTAGCAGGAGGAATTCATAAAGAATAATGAGCGTCTCCTGCTAAATTCAGAGTCTCTGTTTACCCAAAGCTCTAGCACTGCTGGAGCCTCAGGATCTCCATTCAAGCCATCACACCCTGGCCCGGGAGGCCCTGGCCGCGTGGGGATACAATCTGACTGCTTAGGGTTTTTCAACTGGGGATGATTTAGAACCAACCTTTAGGTCCATGTGGGGGCAATGCAGGCTTCTCCAAGCTCTGAAACAGCATGCAGTGAAGACAAGGCATATATATGGACATATGGCCCCCAGGGTTAACTACTACCTTGGAAAATTTCCAGGGGGCGCTGGTGGAGAGAGGTGGGGGTGGGGCAAAGGAAACTAACACGTCCTGGGGCTGGATATACATAGGGCTTTTGAATGGCTTATTGCCCTTTATCACCCTCCAGTACTCTTGCCTGCAAAATCCCATGGACGGAGGAGCCTGATAGGCTCCAGTCCACGGCTGCAGAGAGTCAGACACGACTGAGCAACGTCACTGTCTCCACATATTTACGGAACATCTATTGAGCGTGACAACCAGTGTGCAAAAAAGCTGGAGACACAAACAGTGAAACACTCTGCAGTGGGCCTTCCCATCTTACAGCATTAGAAACAAAGTATCGAGCGCAGGATCAGGCTGCTAGGAGGGAGCCTAGCAGACCTCCAAGCAGAGGCTGCCTGTCTGCAAAGCCTGCACTCAGCCTCTTTCACTCAGCCGTCCCCTGGGGCCTCGGCTTTCCCTAAGTCAGACAGGAGGACAATGCCTGCACTGGGACTAAAAATTACATCTAGAAAGTGCTGGGTGTCCCTGGAGATAAGTCCCTGCGAACAAAATAGATCATATAGCTGTCTCCTCCAGGGAGACAAAGAAGGCCACCTGCAGCTGGAAAAAGAGCAAAACAGGGCGGGTGCTGAAGAGGGTTATTACACTCTTTAATTAACTCATTCTTTTCAATGGCCTAAAATTGCCCCACATTTTATAATCTGGAACAGTAATCTCTTGCTTTCATTAACACGGAGGATGGCATTTCAGGCTGGAAAGATCGGAAGCGAGGTCTAGGCTGTGAGCATGGCTTTCTGACACTGGGCTTGCACCTGAGACCCCCTGAGACTTTAAAAGGAAAAGTCATTTTTTAAAAACGTATGTGGCATGTGTCTACCACGGTGCAGAAAATGTGCAGTAACTGAGAGAAACACACCCATGTCGCTGTACTTCTCTTCCCATTGCTAACGGGCTAGGTCTGAGTCTTTATTGCCTCTTATCTGTATTACTGCAATAACCTGGGAAATCTCCCTGCCTCCAGCATATTCCTGCTCTAATCTGTTCCACCAAACACTGCCAGATTAATCTTCTTAAAACACTTATTTGATCCTGCCTTTTCTGTATGCAAAATCCTTAAATTTCAGGTGTTTGTAATTTTCTTTCTCTAGCTTATCTTGGTCTCCTATTTTTTTTTAAATGATGAACACACACTACTTTTGGAAGATGAAATAAAGGAAATCACTGCAAGCATACATGCACGTGCGCACACACACACACACACACACAAATTACCTGTAATTGTCCCAACTGAATGGAGAAGGAAATGGCAACCCACTCCAGTACTCTTGCCTAGAAAATTCCATGGATGGAGGAGCCCGGTGGGCTACAGTTTATGGTGTCATTCAGAGGTCTAACTCACATGACCTTCTCACCATTTTCCAATTCAGTTCAGTCGCTCAGTTGTGTCCAACTCTTTTCGATTCCATGGACTGCAGCACACCAGGCCTCCCTGTCCATCACCAACTCCTAGAATTTACTTGAACTCATGTCCATCGAGTCAGTAATGCCATCCAACCATCTCATCCTCTATCGTCCACTTCTTCTCCCACTTTCAGGCATTCCCAGCAATTTTTTTTTCCCGTTAGGTCCCCAGGTTTTTTTCCCATTAGGTCCCCAGGTTCTTGGTTTTTATACTTCTGCTTAAGAATTTATTTTACTTTCTAGATCCTAATCATCCTTCAAGGCCCAACCCAAACGCCACCTCCTCCATGAAGTCTCTACCAGTCCCTCCTTTGAACCTCCACAGTACCTAGCACGGGAGTTAGGTACCCCACAAGCACCTAGGCACAGGTACTTGTGAACATGTGCGGTTATCTTTCCTAAGACTGCTGTCGGTCCCTGGGAAGCAGACACTGTGTTCTGTGCAGCACCGTATGCCTTGGGTACTGGGGACTGCTGTGCACTGAGGAGGGCCACAGGAACACACACTGATGGAGGGATAGAAACCAGGCAGGAGAGGAACGCAAGTCACAGCCTACGTTGACTTAATCCCCCTTATTGCCAGACAGGGCTTCCCAGGTGGCTCAGTGACAAAGAATCTGCCTGCCAATGCAGGAGATGCCAGTTCAATCCCTGGGTTGGGAAGATCCCCTGGAGAAGAAAATGGCAACCCACTCCAGTATTTTTTGCCCAGGAAATCCCATGGACAGAGGAGCCTCGTGGGCTAGAGTCCATGGGGTCAGACACGACTCTTCTAGAGTCACTAAACTTTAGTGACTCTAGTCACTTTAGACTAAGCGACTAAACAACAACACATTGTCAGATATAGTGCCAAGGACTTTACACACATCTCACGTAATCCTCACAAAGGTCTCATATCCCATGTCATAGACAAGAAACTGAGGCACACAGGTGAGAGTGACTTCCTCAAGGTCACAGAGCTGGCAGGCAGCTAGCCAGAACTCAACTCTCTTGGGCCTCTGTTTTCCCATCTATAGAAAAGAACGGGCAGAGAACGAGGCAATCATGTCCATATATCTACCCCACCCCCACAACCAAATCTTCTGGAACCTGGCACACAGACACACTGCTCATATTAGCACCTGTTAAAATGATCTTTTTTTGGCTCCTATGGGATTGGTAAGCGCTCTTAGCAGGAGGTGTTGGAGAAGACTCCTGAAAGTCCCTTGGACTGCAAGGAGATCAAACTAGTCCATCCTATAGGAAATCAGTCCTGAATATTCATTGGAGGGACTGAAGCTGAAGCTCCAATTCTTTGGCCACCTGATGCAAAGAGCTGACTCACTGGAAAAGACCCTGATGCTGGGAAAGATTGAAGGCAGGAGGAGAAGGGGATGACAGAGGATGAGATGGTTGGATGGTATCACCAGCTCAATGGACATGAGTTTGAGCAAGCTCCAGGAGATGGTGAAGGACAGGGAATCCTGGCGTGCTGCAGTCCCTGGGGTCACAAAGAGTCAGACACGACTGAGCGATTGAACAGCAACAACTATAACATGCAAGGTGCTGCTCTGAAAAGAAGCACTAAGCTGGAGCTCTGCCGGCTCAGCGGCAGATGCAGAGTGAGGGTTAAGGTCACGAAGACGGGGTCAGAGTCGAGGTCTGAGGAACAGGGTCCAAGAAGGGAAGGGCAGTGAAGACAGAAAGCCTCCACCGCCTGAAATCTAGGGTGGCCGGTGCAGCTCAGGGGCTGCCCTGTGGGCTCTGCTGTGTCTGACTTCCTGGCAGAGCCCAAGGGCAGAGCAGGCAGCCGAGGAAGGGCCTAGCTCTCTCTTAAAAGATGCTGTTTGATTAGCTGTCATTGTCACACCTTTTCCCCATCTCCTCTCCCAGGAGAGGAGCTTCAATAACGAGCTGCTTCACGACAACAGACCCCTAATTAATTCATTGCTGTTCTTCGGGGGCCAGATCATTCTAATCAAGGTGGGCTGGGGGTGGGGTGGGTGACGAGCAAGGGCCGTGTCGTTTGCTCGATCCGCCATGGACTCTAGCCGCCTACCCGGGCCTCGCTGCTCAGAGACCCTTCCTAGTCACCAGTTTCTCTCGGGCTGGACACCTGCTTCTCCTCGATGCCCGACCCCTCCTGAGCTGACACCCCACAGCTGCCGGGCGCAGCGCCAGCACGCAGCCCCTGCTGGGGCCTGGATACCATACTGCCTGCTGCAGGTGCCAGGGGCTCACGGAGGGGGCTGGTGAAGGCGGGAAGCGGGTTTGGCCTTGTGCACTGCAAACCTCGTACCGCCTTTTCTCTGAACAGAACATCCCATGGGCTCCAGGGTCAGCCAGGTGCGGCCACTGCCCACTTTTCCCGACCCCTGAGAGGGTCCCACTGCCCGGAAGGCTATGAGCCTCTGGACTCTGGGCATCCACATGGCACAGCACCCAGCGGGTGGCTATCTGCAGCCGATGGGATTCTCCCCATGAGGATGTGAGCAGAGGACAGGGGTCAAGAAGGCAGGGGGCTCTCCTAGGGATACTGTGAAACAAAACATAAAAATCCCCCTCAAGGCAGGCCACACTTGAAAAGAAAGAAAGTGAAGTCGCTCAGTTGTGTCCAACTCTGCGACCCCAGCTTCTCCACCCATGGGATTTTCCAGGCAAGAGTACTGGAGTGGGTTGCCATTGCCTTCTCCACACACTTGGAGATGATGGGAATTAAAGAGTGCCCGGGTCTCGCCTCTGTGAGGAGGGCAGCCTTTTCAGAGGGGTTTGCCGTCTCCTCTCTGACACGTCAGGCTTCCCTCCTGACAGGTGTAGACTGTCCAGTCAGGGCTGACGTCTTAACTGGCTGGGGGTGGAGGCCACACAGGGGACCATGAGTCAAGGGAGTTAATTTTCACGTTCTTCCTCTGCAAAAATTGTTAAAAAAAAAAAATACTGCCAGCATGACAAGGCTACGGTGAGGACAAATTAGATAAGGAATCTGGAAACAACCAGGACTCTGGAAAGGGCTGCACAGAAGTGAAGGCTTTCTGATTGATTTACTCTTGATCCACAGACTTGGGTGGGACCAGACTGAGGAGGGAAACTGGGCCGGAGGGGCTTCTTCAGGGGCCCGAGGCTCCCCGCCCACGACTCTCAGCCCTTTCCCAGGGGAACAGCTGGGGAAGGAGGCGGGGGCGGGCAGTGCGGGGCGGCGCGGCGGGCGCGCTGTGGGGCAGGAGGCTGCCGCCTGCTTTTGAAAGCGGCCTCTGAGAGTGGAGGGGGTGGTTTCGCCAGGGTCTCCCCAGGACCTGTGCTGGGGATGCTGAGGGCAGAGGCTGCTGGGCCCTCGAACGATGGCTGCATTCCACTGCAGACTCTTTCTGCTCTGTGAGAAAGAGGCAAGTGAGGGTGAGGCCCCCAGCTTTTCCCCGCAGAGGGAAGGCCGCTCGGGGCAAGCCTCCCCACTTCTAATCTGCTCCTTAAAAGAAAGAGCTAGAAGGAGCTGCAGCTTGGCTTTTGTGTAAAGTACTAAGGCGACCCCCCCTCCGTGCCCCTCCCACCCCCACCCCCAAATCCTTTTTTTTTCCCCTCTTAAAAGAGCGCTCCACCTCTCCAGGGACCGGAATCATTAACTGAACAGCACTTTGCCTCTCGTGGCTTTTGACAATTTGGCAGTGAGCTGGAAAGTACCAGAGAAACCTCGGGAAAAAAAAGCAGAGCAGGAGAGGGTGGGCCAAAGGGGTGTGGCCCGAAGACCAGCCTGGTGTGAGACCAGCCCAGGCCAACCCTGTGCTGCTCGGGATGGATCTGCCTCTCTCATCCCGCCCAGCTCTGGGCGTCTGCCCTTCTCTCCTCCATCACCCGGAGGCTGCCAGGGGCTGGCTGGCTTCCAGTCTACACAAGGGCTGCCTCCGGGTGAATCAGGAAGGGATGCCCCTCACCCCACCTGACACCTGAACCTCACCACGACTTGCAGAGGAGGGTCCCCTGAGGGCAGAGGTCTGGAGAGGGACAAGGGGCTGGGTAGGGAAGGATGAGCCTTTCCTACAAGGAGAGACGGGCCTTCCTTTGCTGAAAGGCCAATTCCTGGGTGTCTCCAAAGGGGAAAGCAAATGGGAGAGACAGAAGGGTTATGAATTTCCCAGTTAAGTGGTGATAAACTCAGAGCTGAGAGACAGATCTTGGGCTGGATAGCTGCAGAGCTGCTCTGGACCATCCCAGTCCTTAGGAAGTGATGGCTTTGAGGGGATTTCTTAGAGGGGGACCGCGGGTCCCCGCCACCCTGGCGAGCCTCCTCACCTTGTTCAGGCCTCCTCTCCCCATGCTGGGAAGGTCGCCTTGGTCAGCAGCCCTGGAAAGCAGTGTAGCCGCCACTCACTGAGCGCATATGAGTGCTGCATGAGGCAATAGCTGCCTTATTCCAAGTACCTACTTTAATTCCCCAAGCCCACTTTACTGATGAAGACACAGGGCCTCAGAGAGGTCAGGTTAGCTTTAGGTCACATAGCCAGTAAGTGGTAGAGAAAGACAGGAACCTGGGTCGGTTTGATTATATAGTCTTTTACTAAGCTGCATGCCTCCCCAGTGATGCTGGGAAAGATTGAAGACAGAAGGACAAGGGGGCAGCAGATGATGAGATGGTCGGATGGCATCATCGACTCTATAGACGTGAATATGAGCAAACTCCGGGAGATAGTGAAGGACAGGGAGCCTGGGGTGCGACAGTTTATGGGGCCACAAAGAGACAGACATGGTGACTTAACAACAATGCCTCCCCAAACGCATTCACCCTTGTCTTATAAAGGCTGTCAACATCTTACTATCGATCACTTTAAGGCTCTTTTTCTGCTGTCTGAGCCCCAATAGAAGTGCCCACAAAAATGATAAATTCCCAGAAGCCGAAGCTATCGAGTTCATTTTATTCAACTTTCAACAGAGTGCCAAGCACAAAGAGGGTGATTAAAAAATTGCATTCTGTCCTTGAATTAAGTTAGAGCTCCAGAAAGCCACAAACTTGGGCCTCTAAAGCTTAACCAGCGAGTTTCACTTTCCTCAAAGGCCTTATCCACTTGCCTTTTTTTGTTGGTTACTCCATGAGAGCAATTCACTGAATGATGACTTCTACAAGGATATCACAGGCCTGACACTTCAGTGGAAGGTAAGCTAAGAAACTGCCATATACAAGATGCTTCTGATTTTGATGTCAAACTTTTCTCCAGGTTTCTGTATCAGGGCTCATATGGTGAATTACTTACAGAATGTAATGTCTGAAAATGTTCTCTCCTGAAAAATAAACATCTCTTTCTATTGGAGAGTAAAAATTTCTAGTTCATCCCATTTCCCTTTTGATGTGGCTGCTAGGATACTCAGGGCAAATTGGAGGCTGGGTGCTGGTGTCTATTTTGGCTTTATTCATAGCATATTTATTTTTGCTCCTCTCACGACTTGGGCTTTCTAGTCCAGGGGTGGTTTTCGTTATAAATGTTTGCCAGTCTTTTATGTCACCTAATTCTTTATTTGGAAAGAAGTGGGCTACTGCACAGAAATAATCATTTTCAAGTACGGAAACACTGTACTGCACAGGCTTGCATTTTGTTGTTTGATGCCTTGGTGTTTTGTCAGGTCTTTGCACAACGTGCTCAGATCCCCTGTGGACAGGAGCTGGCCAGGAGGTGTTTCTGGGATATTTCCAGGATGGTTTTAGTGTATGTGAGAGGGAAGAAGTGAGGAGATTATCGCTCGTAACTTAGGGCCAGAGTCAATTTCCATTCTGCTGGGCTAATGAAAATCCATAGCTCAATGATGGGTTTGGCCCCTAATACTGCTCCCTCAGAGCAGTTCAGTTCAGTCACTCGTCATGTCCAACTCTTTGCGACCCCATGGACTGCAGGACGCCAGGCTTCCCTGTCCATCACCAACTCCGGGGAGCTTACTCAAACTCAGGCTCCCCAGCTATTTGTAAAATGGAAGAATGAATGAGTAACTTAATGAATGAATGTCTCTCTGAGCCAGGAGCTTCTTCTCCTAGGAGAGGAGGCAAGGGCTGGCAGGAAGCCCTATCTTCAGGCCGCAGAAGGGACTCCAGATCACTAGGATCCCAAAGGAGCCGCTCTTCATCCCAGCCGGGATGAACCTGCACGTCACCTGGGCTGTGGGTGGCTAAATGGGTCTGTGTGTCCGGCGCTAGAGGAAGGAGAGCGGGAAAGGAGAAGAAGGAAGGCGGGGGAGGCCTTTCTGTCCCCTCTCCCGCCTTGAAAGGGACCCAAAGGCCAGCCCGCGGGGGCGACAGGGCAGGAGGCATCCTCGGGGATGTCTCCTGTCTCCAGCAAGCCCCTCCCGCCTCCTGCCCGCCCCGTCCCCTTCTCGCTCTCTTCCCTGTGTTTCTCCTGTCACTTCCAGTTTCTCTGCATGTCTGTTATCTCTCTCTGTCTTTCTCTGTGCTGTCTCTCTGCCTCTCTCCCTGTCTCTCTCCAACACACACACACACACACACACACACACATCTCTCCCGGATCCCCAAGAGAGAAACTCTTGGAACCCTCCTCCTCATCTCACAGCCGCCAAAGGGCAGAGGACCCCAGGCTGGAGCACAGGGTGCTTGCGCCTTCCAACCTGCTCTGCCGCAAAACCTGGACTTCCATTCGAATCCCAGTGGCTTTGCCCACATCAGTTGGGCTAATTTTTTCCTGTAATTAAATGGGAGCCTCCCCCCACCCCCATTCCATCTCTAATCCCAGATAATTAGCTCTCTGATTGCCAGTGCTGGGCAGGAAACCTCGTGTTTGGAGAGGGATTTTGGACAGACGGATTAGCCAAACACTATGGAGGAAGTTGCACTGGGAAAACAGGCTGTTCTCAACGTTTGTTGTGAAAAGAGATTTGTGGTGGGCAAAGGGCCTGTTCCCTCCAGGTGGTCTGAGCTGCCTCTGACCCCGTCAGGCTCTCCAACAAAGGAGAACTTTACTCAGATTTCAGGATCCCTCTGGTGGGCTCTGTTTCCAGCCCACTAAGCTGAGGGTATTCCGAGGGTGGGGGGTACTCCTTCCTGCTCATGGAGAGACAGGGGGAGAGGCCCACAGGTGTCCAACCCCACATGCTGTCTGGGTGGCTTGTTGAGTCGCTCGGTCCTGTCCAACTCTGCAACCCCATGGACTTGCAGCACGCCAGGCTTCACTGTCCTTCACCATCTCCCAGAGTTTGCTCAAACTCATGTCCATTCAGTCAGTGATGCCATCCAACCATCTCATCCTCTGTCATCCCCTTCTCCTCCTGCCCTCAACCTTTCCCAGCATCAGGATCTTTTCTAACGAGTCGGCTCTTCGCATCAGGTGGCCAAAGCATTGGAGCTTTAGCTTCAGCATCAGTCCTTCCAATGAATATTCAGGGTTGATTTCCTTTAGGATAGACAGGTTGGATCTCCTTGCAGTCCAAGGGACTCTGAAGAGTCTTCTCTAACACACCACAGTTTGAAAGCATCAGTTCTCTGGCACTCAGCCTTCTTTATGGTCCAACTCTCGTTTCTGTACATGACCACTGGAAAAACCATAGCTTTGACTAGACGGACCTCTGTCGACAAAGGGATGTCTCTGCTTTTTAATATGCTATCTTGGTTTTGGGTGGTGATCAAAGGTTAATCAAAAACAGTGGGTGATAACACAGCACCATGACCCCCTGATCAGGTCCCGGGGTAAGGAGGTGCCGGGGGACATGGAGAAATAAAATCCCTTTCCAAGAGGCTTTGGGAGGACACCCCAGAGAGGGGAGGGGGGACACGGAGTCCTGGGGGCTGGGTCTCCAGCTGAGGCCACTGTGCCATCAGCTGCTCTGCAGAGAGGATGGTCGGGGGTGGTCTCCACCTGATGTGAAGAGCTGACTCATTAGAAAAGACCCTGATGCTGGGAAAGATTGAGGGCAGGAGGAGAAGGGCATGATAGAGGATGAGATGGTTGGATGGAATCACTGACTGAATGGACACGAGTTTAAGCAAACTCTGGGAGATGGTGAAGGACAGTGAAGCCTGGCGTGTTGCAGTCCATGAGGCCGCAAAGAGCTGGATAGGACCGAGCGACACTTGTTTTTCCCTGTAATCCACATTTTCCTCTGTGATCCTCATGATCATTCCTGCAAGGAGGGTATCCTATTAGAGAAGAGGAAACTGAGTCCCTCAGACAGCAAACGACTCCTTCAAGGTTCAAAGCAAACCACATTCAGGCAGAGCTGAGAAGCAAGTGCGAGGTTGTGGACAGCTGGTCGTCCCTGCCCTGGGCATAACTCGGGCTCTTCCAGCTCTGCAATCCCTTCGTTGGAAGAGTTTGGGCATTTAGAACACTGGAGTGATGAGAGTTTCAGGGCACCAGACATCCAAGGAGATTCAGGACTCGGACAGCCAAGGGCTGGGAGGATTCTGAAAGCCCAGGGCTACCTGGTCACCCTAAAGGAAATCAGCCCTGAATATTCATTGGAAGGACTGACGCTGAAGCTGAAGCTGCAGTCCCTTGGCCACCTGATGCGAAGAGCTGACTCATTAGAAAAGACCCTGATCCTGGGAAAGATTGAGGGCAGGAGGAGAAGGGGATAACAGAAGATGAGATGGTTGGATGGCATCACCAACTCGAGGGAGATGAGTTTGAGCAAGCTCTGGGAGACGGTGATGGACAGGGAGGCCTGGTGTGCTGCAGTCCATGGGGTCGCAAAGAGTCAGACACGACTGAGCGACTGAATTGACTGACTGACCTGGATGCCCACCCAGGTGTCTTCCTGACGTGGACTGGGGGACACTCTCCGGCCCCTGGAGAGACCACAGGATGGCTCGAACTCTGAGGCACCTCCTTCTTTGGAGATACAGGGAGCCTTGAGGTTGGCTCACTCTGGTTCTGAGAGGAAGGGCCAGGAACCCATGCTGGGGGCTGGTGCGGAGGGGCTCTGTGCCTTTAGAGCTGGGAGAGGATGTGCAGGCCAGTGGGCTGGCACCTGGGGGATTTGCCCAGCCTGCTGGCTAAGGCGCTGGGCCCCGCGTTCCCACAGTGGTGGCTCCTCCAATGGGCTCAGGGCACAGGGGAGGAGGGGGGGCAGGCCAGGGATGGATTCCAGATGGGCTATCAGGTTTGCCCACAGCCCGGCTCTGAGGCTCCTCTGGTCTCCGCAGCTCCTCGGCTCTGATTCAGCCGCAGGGTGAAAGCCCGCTCTGGAATGCCAGTGAAACCCAACCTGCCGCTCCCACCAGCCTCCCCCTCACCCCCTCGGCACCAGAGACGGCACTCTCCTTCTCTGCCCCTTCCCTCCTTCCTGGTGACAACCGCCCACCCAGTAAAGCAGGAATGGTTAGAGCTGGGAATTTGGCTGGTGGCTGGGCCCCCAGCTCGGGATCACTGACCTACTTCCTCCAGGGAAAGAAGTAGTCAGATACAGTCCTAGGTTCAAGTTCCGGATATTTGAGCATGAGGTGCCTGCACAGGGAATCAGGGGATAGAGGGCAGAAATGCCTCGTGTCTCTCTGACTCTCAGATCCTCTTGCTCACTGTGACCCAGGCATGGGAGGGAGGAAGGGAGAAGCCAGAAGCAGGCAGAACAAGGCAGTCCAGACGTCACTGGGCTGCTGCCGGGCTCCCAGACCCACAGTGGCTTCTCACTGAATCCACTCAACAGCCTGGAGGGAAGGGAGAGCTCCCTCCATCTCCACGCCATAGACTAACATACTGAGGCTCTGGGAGACCTGGAGCGAAGACTTAACCACAAACATTTCTGAAGAGCCACGTGCCACTGATCCAACCAGTCCACCCTAAAAGGAAATCAGTCCTGAATATTCACTGGAAAGACTGATGCTGAAGATGAAGCTCCAATCCTTTGGCCACCTGATGGGAAGAACTGACTCACTGGAAAAGCCCCTGATGCTGGGAAAGATTAGAGGCGAGAGGAAAAGGGGACAACAGAGGATGAGATGGTTGGATGGCATCACCAACTCAGTGGACATGAGTTTGAGTGAACTCCTGGAGTTGCTGATGGACAGGGAGTCCTGGCGTGCTGCAGTCCACGGGGTGGCAAAGAGTTGGACATGACTGAGAGACTGCACTGACTGGCTGACGTGCCAGGGATAGTGCTTACGACTTTGGGGATATAGAAACAAATGCCACAGCGATCATGCCACAGAAGCCAGGACTGTTTTCCTTGTGTCACATAATTAATAGATTAATTATTCTCATAGAGGGCCCACTGGGTCTCATAACACAATAGACTTCCACACGCCCTCACCCACTCATTACTGTTTAAACACGATCCAGTTCATTTCTGTCCCACAGAGAGAGGAAGGCAATATTGTCAAAGCGGAATGAGGGGGTCACACAGGGACTTCCTGTCTGACTCAGTGTCTCTTTTGGTGTCAAGGTTCTGCTCTCTGGTGAGCTCATTTTAAAGATTCTGGAAGCTTCCAGCATGGCCTCCTCCACCCGGGGCCGGTACTCCTGATTGCTCAGGTCTGCGTTGGGTCGTTTGTTAATGACGGGCAGGCTGGAGGTGACGCTACCTTGTCAGGGTTGATTAGCTGGGCAGAAATTTGCATTTTGCTTCTGAAAGCCAGCTGGGGTTGGCTGGCAGAAAGCAGCAGGGCTCCAGCTTCCGTAGAGAAGCCCCGGAGGCCAGGCATTTGAATTAACCACAGAAGCCTGTTCTCCCCTCTCCCTCCGCTTCCTCAAGCCCCTTCTTCACCTTTCCCCTCACACCAGAAGGCTGGCTAACCACAGCAAGGGTCTCTCTGAACGTGCTGGCAGAAGAAAAGGTTCCCTCCCAACCTTTTTTTTTCTTCTTCTTCCTCAAAGAAGACACAAGCCTCCCTCCAGCCTCTCTGGAGAATGGTCGAGGGAACAGGCTGTCTCAAAATGCCATTAAAACATCTCTAATTAAAAACAGCCCTGGAAGGTGCAACCTCACGAGAGGAGTTCAGGGAGACACGAACGGTGTTCGTCCACTGCCCGAGTGTGGACTAGTGTCAAAGTCGCCGGCCCAGGCTCGGGCCCCTGGCCCTGTCCCAGGACACACGGCCAGCCCGGGGCAAGACGCTTCACCTCCCTGAGCTCTGACCTCATCCTTATTAATGACACAAACACAGCTGTTCTCTTTCTGCCCCCTCCTTAATTTCAGGGACGCGGCCCCGTTCCGGCAGAGGTAACAGTCTCGTTCCTCATCACATGCCATCTTCTGCGCCTCCCTCCCCTGCCCTCGCTCTCAGCCGCCGTGCTATTTTAAGTTGAGGCTTCCAGCCAAAATCCGTACTTTATTAATTACGCGTCAACTACTCTCGGTAATGTTTAATGCGTTTTCCAGATTGTATCAAGTCCACGGTGAAGGGAGGAGTCTGAACTCAGCCTGGGTGCCTGGCGGGGAGGTGCCGGGAGGGGGTGAGATTGGGCTGGACCGTGTCTTCTGGACTTGGCTCCCTTCTCCTGCACTCCCCACCCCCCCACCCCTGGAGTCTCTGTTAGGGTCAAGTCCCGATCTGTATCACCAACTCCCTACGTAAAGCACATGCAGCACCCCGACTGGAAGGTAGGAAAACCTGCCTCCGTAGGAAAGGCCAAAGGGCTTGGGACAGTGGATATCCATTAGCAGGCAGGGCCCGGGGTTGAGCGGCCATCTAGAGCGTGGTCACTGATACGCTAGGAGAAGGCTGAGATGCCGCCGACCCTCTGTTCTCCGAAGAGCACGCAGAAATGGCATTTGTGTTGGCTCGGGAAAGGCTGACGAGACCTGGATCTCACACCCTGACCGTGAGGTTCCTTTGGCTGTGTGATTCGAGCAGGTCCTTCAGCTCATCTGGACCTCAGTTTACCAATCAGGAAAACCAGCATTAATTCCAAATGACCTCTCTGGTCCTTTCTAGCCTGAGCCTTTTGTGTTTCTTTCGACCACAAGAGAAGCAGAATCTCTTTGGAAGAATACAAAGATGAATCCTGTGTGCTTCCTGACCTCCAGGAATTCACAACCAGGCAAGAAGAGCAGACAGCAGTCACATAGGAAATAAAAATCATAGCAAACAGGCCCCTTTCTGCGTGCTTTACCCGTGGCAATGATTACTTGCCCACAACAGCCCCACTGAGGCAGGTACCCCTGTTCACGCATATTGCTGATGAGAAAAGGGAGCTTAAGTGCTTGGCCAAAGACACGCTAGCAAACAGACCAAGTTTTGAATCCACCCAGACTCTGTGACAGCGGTCACTGCGCACGTTGCCTTGGACAGAGGAGCATGAAATAACTCAAGCAGGCAACTGGCTCTGCTGGGTGCTGCCACCAGCAGCAAGACCTTCACGGACTGAATGGGAAAAGCAGGGAGGGCTTCACTGAGGAGGCAGAACCAGGATGGGGAACTGAGAACAGCACTGAGCAAAGGGCAAGTGGCCTGGAGAACCTCGAACGAGGGGGTGTGAGAGTGGCCGACGTGGGGAAGGCGTGTGGGTGGAGGTTTCTGGTGGCCAGACGCCAGGACCTTGCTCAGGGTGTCTGAGCTACCTCCTAAAAGCTGTGGGGCCTTGTGAAAAGGGTTAGAGAATATGGCCCCTGATGCTGGGAAAGACTGAAGGCGCGGGGAGAAGGAGACGACAGAGGATGAGATGGTTGGATGGCATCACTGACTCAATGGACATGAGTTTGAGCAAACTCTGGAAGTTGGTGATGGACAGGGAAGCCTGGAGTGCTGCAGTCCATGAGGTCACAAAGAGTTGGACACGACCGAAACGACTGAACTGAACTGAACTGATGCTGAAGCTCTAATACTCTGACCACCTGATGCCAAGAGCTGACTCATAGGAAATAACCCTGATGCTGGGAAAGACTGAGGGTAAAAGGAGAAGGGGGCAACAGAGGATAAGATGGTTAGAGAGCATCACCCGCTCAACAGATATGAATCTGAGCACGCTCCGGGAGCTGGGGATGGACAGGGCGGCCTGGCATTCTGCAGTCCATGGGGTCGCAGAGTCGGACACGGCCAAGCGACTGAACCGCACTGACTGAACTTCAGGGAAGGGATGGAGAGCCAGCGGGGGTTCAGGAGCAGGCGAGCAAAGCCTCCGCTGGGCTGCAGAGGGGAGGCAGAGGGGAGTGCAGGGGGTCACTCGGGGGAAGACAGAGGGCCGGCTGCTCGTGGGCAGCTGGGGACTGGGGATGGCGGGGCTCCAAACTGCAGACCCCAGGCTGAAGCAGGGGAGGCTGACGAGGCCTCCCCAACTCAGCTCACAGCGCACTTTCCCTGGGGAGCCTCTTCTGACCTCCCACCCCTAGGAGCTCTGCATCCCTAGGCACAGGTCCTCACTTGCACATGGGACCACATACATCTCTTTAACCCGGGCACCCCTGTGCCAAACAGCAAGTCCTGTGGTTACTTGCTGCTGTGTCCTTTCCCTGTCTGAACTGAGCTGTGTTCAGCCCTAGGTGGAACACAGTGTGGGGGTGCGGTGATGCTCAGTAAAGACTAGCTCAGAGAACTGAGCTCCGCCTCTGGGCTGCACACCCTTCTCCCACCCTTGGACGTCAGCATCACACATTCTCATCACTGCTTCCCTGGGGTCTGAGCCTCCCGCACAGGGGGCGGGGGGTGCGTTCCCGTGTCCCCCTGTCCACTCTCCCTGCACTGATGGGTTCTGACACCTCTGTAGTGCTGGCCGGGTGGCCATAATGAACAGTTTAGCATGGAAATTGGCCTCGGCAGGAGGGGCTGGTGTGTGCGTGAGCCGTTACAGAGGACTTGGCTGGGGGACACCTTCAGCCCACGCGGGCTCCCGCTGAAAAGATCTTCCCTTCCGTGGCCAGCCCCTCCCAGCCAATCCGCCCCTGCCTGCCGTCCGAGCTTTCCCCAAGCTTCTCTGGGCCACCACTACCAACCTGGACCTGAGGAGGGTCCCGGGGAGGGGCTGAGAGACCCCCCTCGTGTTCCCCGAATCCTTCTCCACCTTCTGGAGTTGGGGCCTTGTTCCCCTGCCCTCTCCAAATGTAAGGAGTGCATGGTTCTTCCTCCCTAGCCCCTCCTTCCATGGGTTCACCACCAGTTACCCCTTGCTGGTGTCTTTCCTTGACAGCCAGTTCCAGACTCTTCTAAGCAATGCTTGCTACCCAAATTCCAGTGGGATTTTAAGAGGACAGGAAGCCAAGGGCATCTGATCTTCACTCTTTATCTGATACACGCTCAGTCGCTTAGTCGTGCTGGACTCTTTGGAGACCTTTCGGGCTGTAGCCCATCAGACTCCTCTGTCCATGGGATCTTCCAGGCAAGAATACTGGAGTGGGTTGCCATTTCTCCTCCTGGGGATGTTCCCGACCCAGGGATCGAACCCTCGTCTCCTGTGTTTCCTGCACTGCGGGCGGATTCTTTACCTGCTGAGCTACCAGGGAAGCGCTGATCCTTATGCTGTGGAATGGCGTGGCTCCTCTACATACAAGGAAAGGGACCATCCCTGAAAATGCCCGAGAAGGGGGATTCAGACCCTCCTGGGGCCCCGAGGGAGCCTCCTTCGCCCGGGGCCTGGAGCCAGCCTGCCCTCAGTGTCCATCATCTGGCAGGGGTGTCTGGCGAGGGCGCTCCGAGGACATACTTAGTAGGCAATGCCTGACGCTGGCGGCACTAATGGATTCTGTTATCTCCCGGGACCCTTGTCTGCAGATCGGCAAAGCGGAAGGAGGTGGCAGGTTAAAAATACTCTGTTAGCAGAGCGGCTTAGGTGGGGGCTGTCTATGGGAGTTCCAGGCAGGAGAGGTCTCCGCGACAGGAAGTCAGGAGTGGAACCAGATGTGCTGGACTTCAGCCGCCCTTTGCCTCCAACTCGAATTTGCAAAAGAGCTCGGAGATGGAGGGGTTCCCTTTTTGCCTCATTTACGAGGTCTGGACAGTCCCGTATTGGTGGGTCTACTGCAGGCACCTGGCCCTCCCTGCGTTGGCTGATGGGTACCTAGGCTCTGATTCATTTTATAACGCTCGTTCTCTTACCCTGGAGAAGGAACTGTGGCCTGGATGGGAGAGCACAACACCCTACCTTTATAGAATGCTTTTATTGCTTCTGAAGTCTTTCCTCATACTATACCTCACTGCAGCCTCACGACGTGCCTGCGGGGTGAGAATTATGATCCCAATTTTATATATTGGGAAACAAAACTCTGCGGGTTTATGAGACTTGCCCAAGGTCACGTATCTAGGAAGTGGCAGAGCACGCACTCGGACGAGGGTTTTCTGGATCTCGCATCCTCTAGTCTCTCAACAGTTTTGCTCCCATAATCCTCCTCGCAGGGACATACCCACCCACCAGGCTCTCCCCATCATCTCAGGACAAACCCTCATTTAATGTCACTGGACTTAAAAGGCCCACAGGCCTAGGTGCCTCTACTAGGTTTAAGGCCAGTCTGGCCCTAGGCTGGTCTTGGAGGATTTGTCTCACTCTTTCGGGGACCCAGAGGCAAGTGTGTGGCTGGGGCCCCCCTCTTCCATCTCAAGACTTCAGAGCCCCAGCTCTGAGAGGAGCCCAAGCATCCAGGTGGGACTTTGTCCTCTACATGGACGACGGCACCTGGGTCTCACTTTTTAACCAAAGATGACAAATGTCCCGCAGTTTCCACTGGCAAACTGATTCAGGGCTGACTATACTCCTCCCTCCCACTCAGAAACATCCCCTGGAGGGTTTCACTTCCTGAGACAGGCTGAGGGCTATTTGTGCTGTACAGATAAACTGCGGGTCACCTCCCACGAGAAGGCAGGGCCCACCTCCAGTGGCCTAAGGACACGGAACTCTGAAAAGATGCCCTTTCTCCACCAGGCTACCTTTTCTCACATTTAACATGTAGTGCGGAAGGAAATCAACCCCAAACAGCAACATTTTGGAAGGGAGAGAAAAGAAATTTCAACTGATGGGGAACTTCTGTAGAAAGGCTGGCAGCTGGTCACCCGAGTGCCACCCCAGTCGCCCTTTCCCTCGGTGAGGTCTCTGGCTTGGCTAGCTGCCCTAAGAGCTGACACTAGGCTGATAAAGTGGGCAACTGGCCGCCAGGCTGTGTCCACTGAGGTGGGAGCAGAAACTCCAAAGACAAAGGAAGACAGCTCACAGACCTGCTGGGATGTCCCGAAGATGCGATGGGGAGAGACTGCACCACTTCCAATACTGCCTGAAGGCCCGCGATGCAAAGCACGGTGCTGGCCACGAGCTGCACCCTGCACCCAGCAGCTCGCACTGGGAGGGAACCATACAGGTAACTTTGAAACTTAATGACAAATGCAGGTGGAATCTTCGGAAATCGTTCTGGAAGTTCAAAAGGATGAGAGACGGAGTCCATAGGGTAGGGGGCAAGGAAAGCGAAATCAACAAACACGCAAAGTGAGAGAATCACGAAATCTGCAAAGAACACAAAACGACTTCGTGCACTGACTTCACACTTCACCAAAGGCGGGACGGGGCACAGGTTTGGAGCAGGGTGAGGGATACACATGGGCAGGAACTTGGGACAAAGGCTCTCTCCCCTGACGGTTACTAAGTGAAGGGATTCATCACTTCTGGCTTCAGTTCCTAACACCTCACCTGGCTCGCTACCTGCGGTCCTCCTCCTCCTCGCCCCCGAAACCACTCAACTGCCGGGCGTGCTGGGATTCTGTGCAGCTCAGCACCTGAGTGAGTCTGCACCTGGGGCTACAAGACGGGGGAGGGAGTTCCCAAAATAGAGAGCAGAGCTTGGGGCTACGATGGAATGTCAGCTCGAAGATTTCCACGAGTCTCTAGGTCGCTGGGGACTGGCATCAGCTAGACAAAGGAAATCCACGCATCATTTCCAAGCTTCACTGACTTCAGTCACTGCCAAGTTTTAACCTTCTTTGCTCTCTAGCTCTTTGACCAGAGCTCCTGATGAAGGCCGTCCCGACGGTCGAGAATTTCCTAGAGCTCCTTGAAGAAGGGGTTCAGAGGAGGAGAAGGCACCAGGATAAGAGCTGGTGTCCTCTCTCCCCTCACCCCACTCACACATCCCCACACGCACCGCCACATACACACACATACCAAAGCGGCGGCTAATGCATTCATTAACTAAGTCGTTTTGAACGTACTCCATTGCACCTCGCAGTCTGCAACTGCCATTCCCTGGAGAAGCCATAATAGACTCAGTGCACACTATATAATTAAATATCAACACGTGTGTCCCCTGCCCAGCGCTGGGATGTGTATTTACTGGAGTTAATGAGAATCGGGCGGAATGGCCCTACTGAGGAGGAGCCCACAGGGCTAGGAGGGCAAGAGACACAAGTCCCCTTCTGGAGCTGAGGGGCACACACCCTCATCCTCCTGTCTTCTCGCTGTCCAACCACCTGACCCCCTCATCCTGCCCCCAGAAGTGCCTCCCAGGACCCCCGATGGAAACTGCTCGCTAGAACGCAGGCCAGAGCGCCATCAGCTTCCCGCTCCTCCAGTGTGAGGCGAGCCACGGCAGCCTGCACGTGGTACATAATGACTATGTTTTCACTTAATACAAATTGCGGTTATTCAGCAGCCCAAATGCCAATTTCCCCGCTGAGACCCCTGTCGCTGACACCCCACGCACAGACACAGACTCGGCAGATACAAACACCAGCACCTGCGTGCCCTCCTGGGCCCCACTCGCCCCCCTCAACCCATCACAGAATGACTCCCTGGCTTTGGGGACCAGTGTAATTAGGACTGATTCAAGTGACAGGGTGAGCTTGCTGTAGGGATGCATTTGGGTGGAATAGCAAGGGAGGGCTTTCGAGTTGGAAGGCCTGGCTTTATATTTTGGTGCTGCTATTCTTGAGCAAGTGACCTAACCTTACTTTGGCCTTTGGGGCCTTGTTTCTTTCTTTTTTTTTTTTAAATAGGAAGTGTGCACAGTGACACCTACACACAGGGAGGATTAAAGGGCACAATTTATAAGAAATGCCAGTGCTTTTCTCTCTCTCCTTTTCCCTCTGCACACACAGCTGCGTCTGGATATATTCATTCCAAAAGATACCCAGCCCTTCAGAGGTTTCCTATTAGTCTGTGCTGATCATCAGCCCATCTTGCACGCTTTAGAGTGAACTCCCTGGAGAGGGTCCTGATTGTCCTTGCTTGGGCCCAGTTATTAGACGTGGGGCAGCTGGGCTGGGTCGAGGCCGGCCCCTCGCTCCCCTGCGTGCTGTAGGGAGAGTCAGAGGAAAGAAGAGGCTGACCTCTGGGAGTTGCGGGCAGATGGGAGTGACAGGTCACACGCTCCAGATCCAGACGTGACACATACTAAAAGCCCGATAAACAAGTGCAGATTAATGGAGTGACGACAAGACACAGGCGGAGTTCAGACGGTTTACGTAGGATCGGCAAAAAACCCTGAAGCGCCAGCCTTGTGCGCTGATAGAACTGAAACTCATCAGGCGGAGTTCTCTGTCACCTACAGGTGGCTGGGTATTGCACAGCCCCAGCCCCAGGGCAGATCGGTGCTTCATCCGAAGGATACTCTGGGAGCACCGGGCCCTGTCGGAAGTAAGCCAGAGCCCCTCTCCCAGAACATTTGCTCGCGAGTGAACTCTGCCTTGCAGGCAAGGGGGCAAGGGGCTTGGGCACCAAGGAGTCAGGCTTGGGCTTGGAGATAGCACTGGGGCTCCCAGGGGCAGAATCTGGGGGATGGGAGGGGAAGGACAGAAAGAGCGTGTTCAACAGGTGGCAACGCAGACTCAGATCAGCAGAGGAGGGACCAAGACCCACAGCGGCGTGGAAACTGGGTGGAAACCGGATTCCAGCCTTGGTTCTGGCACTGGCTTTGAGTAAATCACCTCCCTTTCACACACTCGAGTTTTTTTAAACCCCCAAAATGGAAAGTCTAGGCTGGATGAACTTAAAATTCTTCACTATTAAAAAAAAAAAGAAAAATCAGAAATTTCAGACTCATTACTCCCTCCCCAGGTATCTGGACTTTGCTGGTCACAGCCAGTCACACACCCAGGATGTGCAAGTGCTCCTCTGGGGCGGGCGCCCGCCGCCTCCCGTATTAGCTGTTCACCACCTCTCCGCACTCCCAGCCCTCTTCCTTTCCCCATATGCAGATGGCTTTGTTTTCCAAACCTGAAAGATGCTGACAGGTATATTGTCTCAGCATCACCAGACTGCCAGAGGCTGCTTAAGTCAAATGATTTTCTTTCCCTAATAACTTAGAGGAATTTTTTTTCCTCCTAAAAGGCAAAAAAAAAAAAAAGTCTTAAAAAAAAAAAAAGCCTTTTTTACCTTAAAGAGACAGAGTGTCATTTATCTTCCTCTTTAGCCCAAAGTCAACTGAAAGGAACGTTAAACAAAGACCAGCCTGCCTTGGAGCAGTCATTTGTGACTGGAGGCTGGGGAGAAGGAGGAGTGGGCCTTGGGGACCATCTCCAGAGAGTGGTGATTGACAGCCTGGAGGGGAAGCGGGGCGGGGCGGGTGGGATCTGAACCTCAGCCAGGAGGAGAGCCACAGCCACCCACAGAGAGGGGAGGGGCGGGGGTGCCCTTCAGGGCTGGATGCCTGCCAGGTAAGGCTAAGGGGCTGGCTGGTGGGCAACAGCTGTCTGTGGGGGTGCTGTTCCTCACCGGGCTAGCTGAGCCAAAGACCTGAAGATGGAATGATTCTGGTGTGGCCAAAACTGAACAGGCTTCATGATAGGATTCCATGACCCCAAAGTTACTTTGGCCTTTGGGACAGGCCTAGATATTGACCAAAACTGTCTACAGTCTGCCTTGCTTTTAATAAACAATCAACCATGATTGGTGATCCAGCAACCAAGTTCTTTAAGCCCCTTCTGAGTGTTAAATATGCTGCACTATGAAGCTTAAATAAAATATGGTCCTTGATCCCTGATCCCTGAACCGACCCTTGAACTCCTGGCAAGACAATCACTGGTATCAGAATTTGCTCACTGGCTTTGTTCCCTGTTTCTTTCCCTGTCTTGTCCACTTTGGTAGATCCTGGGATTCTTGAGAGCAAGGGCTATAGTTCATGATCTCTCAGGTCTCCTGCATTGGCAGGTGGGATCTTTACCCTAGCTAAGTGCTTGCAACTTAGGGCTGCCCCTCTTTCCCATTCCTGATGCCACTGCCAGCTAGATGCCCTTGGCACTGCCTCCATCTGCAGCTGACAGGAGCTCACAGGGTCTGAGCGCAGCCCAGGCAGGCTGAGCAGAGCACGTGCTCTGACACTCATCTCACCGCTGGGGAGCAAGGGTACTGAGCTCTGGGGTGGCAACCATCCCAAGAAAGCCGCCTTGTGTTTCTAGAAGATCCTGGAGGGCAGAGGGTGCTGAGCGCGTAGTGTCCCCAGGGAGTACTGGGTGCATTGCCTCTTTGCGCACAAGGGAAGGCTGAACTCCTGCCTTGCCTGGAGTCCCCTCAGGACCTGCACAAAGCGGCTCTCTGTCTTCAGGGGACGTTTCCTCCCGTAGCAGAGGAGATGGGGCTAACTGAGTCACACGGGGCTGTCTGGCTGGAGAAGATGGGTCCCTCCAGCATCTTCTAAAAAAATGTGGCCAGGGCTTCCCCGGGGGCTCAGTGGTGAAGGGTCCGCTTGCCAATGCAGGAGACACGGGTTTGATCCCTGGTCTGGGAAGATCCTACATACCTCTAAAAGCTAAGACCTCGAGTCACAGCTATTGAGCATGCATGCCCTAGGGCCTGTGCTCTGCAAGGAGAGAGGACTCGGCGATGAGAAGCCCTCCGCTGCAGAGAAGAGTAGCCCCCACTCAACACAGCTAGGGAAAAGCCCACATGGCAACGAAGATCCAGCATGGCCAAAAATAAACACATAACTATTTTTAAAAAATACATAAAATAGTGTGGCCAATTAGCCTGTGGACAGAGAGTCCAGGCCTAGGAGGGAGAAGGTTCCCAGCTGGGTGGCCCGGAGCCAGTCCCTGCCCTCTCTGGGCTGGAGCTGCCTGGCACAGCCGAGGGTGGTAGAGGGCTGTGGTTGAAAGGGAAGCCCGGAGCCCTTCCTGCTCGGCTGAACTCTGGGCTGAACCACGACAGGGCTGCATGACGTGGGGCAAGGTACTTCCCTCTGGCGAGCCGAATTTCCTCATCTGCAAGGTGGGCTGGTGCGGGACTGTGGCTGAGTACGCACGGAGCACTCGGCACGGGAGCTGGCAGGGGAGCACATGAAGGGTTCACTCCTCACGCTCCCTCTGCTGCTCTAAGGCTCTCCGATGCTGAGCCCTTCCAAGGGCTCTGAAAAAGTTTGTGGCTCGCTTTCCCTGCACCGTGTGTACCATTTAGATTCTGACTCACTAGCATTTCCTGAGCGCTGACTACACGGGAACACATTATCGTCCTTAATCCTCACAACAAGTCCTGTGAGTCCTGTGTTACTACGCTCATTAAGGAAGGAGAAAAGCTAACCTCGGAGAACTTCAGCTACATCCTCAAGGTCGTGCAGCTAGCTCAGGCAGCCGGGATTCATGTGCAGCCCCACCCAGCCTCCGTGCGCCCCCGTCCATCTGCAGGGGGACAAAAGGCCCACGCTGCGATCCCCAGCTGTCGCATCTGGCCGAGACTGGAGGCCCGGGCTCCGGTTCCAGGCAGATCCAGTTCTGGGCCTGAGTGTGTTTGGTGAACCCGTCTCCAGGGTGAGTCGGGGATTTGCCAATGAAAATGCTACAGCTGAACCAGCATTTGCCAGCCATACTGGGGCTGAGATTGAGGGGAACGAAAACTAATCCTCTCGTTACAGGCCTGGCCTGCGGAGGGATGGGCAGACTGGGCCAGGAACAGCTGTCAGCAACATCTGCTCTGCAGTCTCCACTTCGACGTCCACTGTGCAGCCTGGGGTGCTGCGTGGGATGTGCTGGGATGCCAGGGGCGAGGTGTGTAGACACACACACGCTGTGTACGGACACACACACAGAATGTACAGCCACACACACGTGTATGGACACACACACACACACTGTGTACAGACACACACACGCAGGCACAAACTGCACCAGAGGCAGAATTAGGAGCCCAGGAGGAGATCCCTGGAGAGAGGAACACTGAGTGAAAGTGAAAGTTGCTCAGTCATGTCCGACTCTTTGCAGCCCCACGAGCTACACAGTCCATGGAACTCTCCAGGCCAGAATACTGGAGTGCGTAGCCTCTCCCTTCTCCAGGGGATCTTCCCAACCCAGGGATCGAACACAGGTCTCTGGCTTCTGCCAAATCCTCTCAGAGGACGGTACTGGGGTCAGAGGCCAGTCTCTGCAAATGAGTCCAGGGTCTGCCTGGTGATGGAGGGGCCCACGGACTGGCCTCAGCTCCTGTGAGAGGGAATTCTGGATGTAGGAAGGTGGGGAGTGGGGGCTCCTGGTAAGACCTCGGGTTGTGGGAGGGGCTGAGGGCGAGGGAGTGAAGGGCTGACTCCCTGGAGAGCCCGCATTCCCGCTCTGTTCTTGCAGGGCACCTGGGGGAGGCAGGCAGGAACACAGAAGGCAGGGTCAGAAGGAGACTCTGTGGGTCGGGGGGTGGGAGGAGGCGAGAGACGCGCAAGGAGGGCAGAGGCGCTGCCTAACTCTCCTGCTGGTCGTCGGCCAGATGCGGGGCCAGATGGAGGAAACCGGCTGGGGTGGGCGCCGCATGGCTCAACAGGGTAGAGGACGCGGCCGAGGCGGCAGCTCACCTGGTCGGCCCGCTCAGCGATGCCGTCAGGGTTGGGGAGGGCGGTTGCCGTGTCTCCTGCTAAGCCGCTACTGTGCCAGGACCGTGCCCTTGACAGGCAGCCTGCTGGAGGCTCTGGCGGCTTCCTCTGCATTAAGTCTCCACCAGGACTCGAAGCCCACAGGACGCTCCTGACTCTGCACCAGCCCCGAGTCCCCCCCTCCCGTGTCACATCCTCAGGGCGCTGCTGCAGAGGGCCGACGCTGCCAGGACTGCCGTGGTGGGCCCAGGAGAGACGCGCTCAAGGAAAGGAGCTGGTGCTTCCCCATCTCCCTCCACATCCCTGGGACACCAAGGAAGTGGGATTTGGGCCCCCTTGATCTGACACCTCCCCGGTGCTGGAGCTCTCTGGCCTGGCCTGGCCTGGCCTGGCAGACTGATGCTCTCTGGAAGCCAGCTGTGGCTGGAACTTTGAGTACTGGCAACTCAGTTGGAGCTGACCCCAGCTGCTTCAGAAAACAGAAGCCAACAGCACCTCCACCGGGCCTCCAGCAGTGAGCAGCCTGGCTTATGCTGCAGAAACCTTTGGAAGGAAGTGTATGATGGGAGAAGGGAACACCTGGAGACCCCTGGACCACTTGGAAACTAGACTGAGGGATGACGGGAAAGAAGGCTAAGGCGGAGCGTGGCGGGGAGGGCAGGATGTGCTAGGCTGGGAACAAATGTGGATGTCCCAGCAGGTCCACTCACCCCAGAGCAGTGTCCAACAGTGAGCGTGGACTCAGCTATGGGATACGGCCAATTGCTGGGGAGTGGAGCCATTCCTTCTCAGAGGAAGTGCTCCCTTCCTTCACCACTGGACACCCCCAGGGCTGGTATGGCTGCCACCCCGGAGTTCTCCGAATGGGAGATACAAAGGCTCCAGCATCCGAGTAGGAAAGGAGAGAGGCCACCTGGCCCGAAGGGTGAGCAACTGCTGCTGCTGCTGCTAAGTCACTTCAGTCGTGTCCAACTCTGTGCGACTCCATAGACGGCAGCCCACCAGGCTCCCCCGTCCCTGGGATTCTCCAGGCAAGAACACTGGAGTGGGGTGCCATTGCCTTCTCCGAGGGTGAGCAAAAGGTAAGGTTATCTCTTAAAGAGCCTGTCAGGGTGGACAAGGCCTAACTTTGCCTGTGTCCCTTAAAGTTCTTGGCAGCCTGGTGAGGACTCCATCTGCCTGCTTGAGCCTATTCTCTGCTCGGAGCTCTGGGACCAGCTGGCTCCCACCCAGTAGTCACTGCTCTCCTGGAAAATGGGCTGGAAAGCTGGAAGGGTTATCCAGAGTCCCAGAGGGGGATGGGAGCTACAACTGGAAGGCCTGGGGAGCAGAGGTCAGGCTGCAGAAACCATATAAGAAAGGCAGTCTTCCCAAGAGAGAGCCTAAGGAAACTGGCAGCCCGAGACAGAGGGCCTGACAAGATAGTTATTAGGCACCCAGGGACTCATCCCAACTGGTATCAGCCTAATTCCAACCTTGTCACTCATGGTCGCTGGATCTTGGGAAAGACTGAGGGTAGGAGGAGAAGGGGACAACAGAGGCTGAGATGGTTGGATGGCATCACCGACTTGATGGACATGGGTTTGGGTGGACTCTGGGATTTGGTGATGGACAGGGAGGCCTGGCGTGCTGCAGTTCATGGGGTTACAAAGAGTCAGATGCGACTGAGCAACTGAACTGAACTGAACTGAGGGACTCATTGCAGTGGTTAAAAAGCTGGACACGGGTTTGCCTCCCATTGCATGGTATCTTGGGGTTTCGTTTGAAGCAAACTGATGGACGGCTCAATTCTGTGCCTATCTGAAGCTACCAGCCTTGTGCTTCCTCCTTTATCTCGTCTTTCTCTGGTGATTTACAGTTTGCAGAATGCTTCCAAATCCAGGTTTGATTTCAGACCATAAAGCTCTGTTGAATAAATGGGTAGGGAGGGTAACGCCCCCTGCAGGTCAGCTCCTGCTCCAGGCCCCGTGCAGCTGCCATTTCACAGGTGAGAAAATGAAGGCCAAAGGATGCTGCCTCTGATATCTGTTCCAACAGCGTTTCCAATCAGATGATAAGAGTCAGTTTAGACAGATCTCACAAAACCTGTTAAATGCACTGGAAGTAAGCACTGCAGAGGGAATCCAAATGGCTTGCAATTAACTCTGGGGACCATCCATTTCCATGGGTGCGAGCAGGGTGCAGGGCCATGACCCCTGTTAAGTTATGTGTGTATCCAAGGATACTCTTACCTGCCCAAGCCGGAGCCTTGATCTACCTAAGCACGGACTTTGAGGCTATACAACAGCATGACTTGGAGTCATGGAGAATAAGATCCAATGACCATGAGTGACAAGGTCGGAATTAGGTTGATACCAGTTGGAAAAGCCTGAAGACGAATGGGAAAGAGAACTAGAAAAAGTCCTGAACGGCAAAATAGACAGAGGATGTTGTTCAGACTGTAGAAAGTGCCAGGGAAAGTGATTCTGTTCAGGAATGTGACAGAAGGTGCAGGGGGAGGTGAGCCCACGGAGGACCCAAGGCTGGACCTTTCACACTAATACCTCTGGTTATGCCCCTGACTTGCTCAAAGACCTCAAACGGCTCCCCCTTCATTCCGGAGTCCAAACGCCTGAGCATGTCATTCAAGACGGCGCACTGCCCGGCCCGACCTGCTTCTGCAGCAGCTCTCTCTCTCCTTCCCCTTCCTCCTCGAGCACCTTGAACACGGAGCCACTCTCAGCCTCTGGACTGCACACAGCGCCTTTGCACGGACTGCCTGGCTGCCACCAGGGACTGACCTTTTAGCCTTTTCTCCAGCTCGAAAACCCCTTCCTGCTTTGTAAGCTGAGCTCAGCGCTCACTCCCCCTTGCCGCCTTTCCCAGGCCAAGCCGCTCGTCCCCTCTGCTTTACATGCTCAGCACTCAGCACGTGTTTCTGTCTTGGTGCTGACCAACGGCATTCCTTCCGACTGTTAACACAAGGCAAAATGTGGCATGCGTCTTTGTGCTCTCCCTACCTAACCCTTCAGAATCCAGAACGGTGCCTACCTTTCAACAGATACTCAAGAGCTGAGGACTAGTTAGAAGTATAGATCCTAGAACCACGCTGCCTGGTTCGCTGCCTCTGGGGAATCTTAACTCAACTCATAACCTGAACGTCCCTGTGCCTCAGTTACTCACTAGTCTAATGGAGATAACGATTCCAGATACCTCACAGGACCATTATGGGGATAAAAAGAGATAATATATGCAACGCTCTAGGACAGTGCCACTTAGCAAGCACTGTGTAAGCATTTGCTATAATGATTATTATCTTTTGAATGAATGAAGAAACAGCTTGGAATCAGCAAGCTGGTCACATTTTCCCTCAGTGACCTCAGAAGAACTCAGAAAGACTATAATCTAACGTAGGGGGTGGAATAAAGTTCTGATGAAGAGAGACACGGAACTACAGTCAGCAGAAGCCTCATCAACGGACTGCAGAACTGGACCTGTGGTACTTCAAGCGTGGTGCCCACGTCAGTGGCATCAGCCCCACCTGGAACTTGTTAGAAATAGAAATCTCAGGCCCCACACCGGACTGGACCGGAGCTCCTGAATCAGAGCCCCTCGCGGGGGTGCGGGACACAGCTGCGTATGTTTTAACAAGCTTTCAGGGGATTTTGATGCCAATTTGAGTTTCAGAACCACTGGGCTAGACTCTGCCCACTTCTTATAATCCAGGTATAGTGTGTGCCCTGAGATTTCAAACCTGTTGTTGTAAAACAAGTTTGGGGCCTATGGCTGATTCATGTTGATGTATGGCAAAAAAAAAACCCATCACAATATTGTAACTATCCTCCAGTTAAAATTAAAATAAAAAACAAAACAACAAGCTTGGGACCTTCCCCAGAGGGCCAGAGCAAGCATCAAGGGGGCAAACACTCCTGCCCATGGGAGACCATGAGGAACACAGCTAGCCCGGTCTCTGCTAGACAGGAGCAGGCCACTGAGGGTCAGCTCCGGCCCGCCGCCCTCCTTTTCCTCCAGAGGCGTGATGTAAGAGCAGAGAGAGAGAAACGGCCCTGTTCCCAGGAGGCAGCTTCTGGAGGATCCCTGAGCTCCGCAGTGGGCGGGGATGCACGGGAGGCTGAGGCACAGACTTGTGGGAGCCGCGCTTTGAGAACATGTGCAGACAGTAGGCACCCCGGGCGGTGGGGACAGTGGGCACAGAGAGCCTGTCATCCTCTGCGGAGCCCGAAGCTCAGCTAGAGGAACAGGTGGGCAAGAAGCAGGGAGGAGGGCTTGGCCGAGGCCCAGTGTTCCCAACAAAGGTTTGTATAGTGAGTCAGGCTGGCCTCGGCCTCCTCCAGAGGAAGGCTCGCCGAAATGCCAACTGAAGGCATCAGTCTTCAGGGGGTGGGGAGGGTGTGTTGCCTGCCTCTGCCTTCTCTCCAAGGGGTCCTGAGGTGTGAGGGCTAGCAGTGCTCCCCACCTCCTGCAGCACCTGGGTCCTCAGCCCCCTGGCTGGGAACCAGATTTTGAGGCTGTGGAATGAGGTGCAGTGTAAACACCATCTCCAAGAGGATGGGAAGAGAAAAGAGTGCAAGCGACTCGACCCTTTCATACTCAACTGAGGATGATTTAGAGCCGTGGTTTGCAAAGTGCAGTCCCTACAAGAGCGTCAGCATCATCTGGGGACTTGGCAAAAATCAGCATCTGGGAAAGACACGTTCTTGGGCCCCATGCCCCACTCCCTGAAATCTGAAACTCCCGGATAGGGCCTAGCAATCTGCAGTCCAGCCAGCTCTCCAGGTGACCCTGAGGCACATTCAAGCCTGAGAACCACTGGCTTGGGGCCTGGATTGAATCTTGTTCTTGTCTGGAAGGAGACATATGCCATCTCCCAGCAAAGAGGCCTCCCTGTTTGCCCAGGGAACCTAACCCCGCCATGTGGTGTCCCCACACAAGGAGACAGGCCCTGGACTGGGGCCAGAGAGTCTCAGGTGACCGGGCATGGAAGAGGCCCTGTGGTTGGTAAGGACGAGTAGAGCGGTGGGGAGGCTGCCACAACTCATTTTCTTGGAAAACAAAAGCCCAGAGGAGGCCTGGGCCTCCTTGCCATTGAAACTAGTCAATTACAGGATGATGATGGTGATGTTACCAATAATGATGATAATTGCCCCAATAATGTGAGGTCAGACAGGCGCGTTCCCGTCTTTGGTCAAGGGGGTAAGGTTGCCGTGTGGGTGCCTTTGCTTCTGATTTAGAGGAAAACCTGGATTCCGGCCAGCTCCATTTCCACGCCTGGGGGTGCAGCGGGGCCCCAGCCCTGTGCCATCTCTCCCTTCTGCTGGATTCTCCCTCCTGCAGGTCAGCTCCTGCTCCAGGCCCCGTGTGGGTGGATGCAGGGCCGGGGATACAATCAAGAGGCAGGTGGTGTCTGTCTTCCACCTCCTAGCAGATCGTACCCTGGATGTTCTTTCACAGACAAGGTGACAGCCCTGGAGGCCGGCGCACAGCCCTGAGGGTGGCAGGGGACAGGGTCGCCTGGATGCCGTCTGCACGGGGAAGATGAGGTCCCTGGGCTCCATGGGCCTCCGTGGCTCTCTCTGCCAGGCGAACCGCAGGGAAGCTGGGGGGTAGAGGCCACGCCTGAGTGGGGGCAGCAGGCCTCGGCAGATCCATAAATACTCTGAGCTAACATCTCCCCTCAGAGACTGTCTCCTCCCTCCCCAGCCCAGAGAAGCAAGACAGCAGAGATTCAGACTCTCAAGGAGAGAAAAGGTCATCTGGTAGCAATCTCCCTCCATCATCGTCCCCGACACCCACCCAGCCTGTCTTTCTTACACTTTAGATTTCTCAGGGTGAAATATTTCCCTAAATGCTACAGCATTTCTAGGAGGATCAAAGGGAACCACCGAATGCCCAGACCCTCCGTCACCTCCCTGCCGCCCCACCTCCCTGCTCCAGCTTCAAACACAGGAGGAAATCGGCGCGCAGACCCCTGTCATCGCCGGCGGTGACTTGTGGACATGTGCTTGGGTTATTTCTTCCCCACTACAAGGGGTCTGGGCAGCTCACAGGGGGCTTGCATTTTTTTTTCAGAACTATGTGTATGTTAAAGTCATTAAGGCTTGGAAAGGGGCGGGTGGTGGGTAGGTGAGTAAAGGCTATTATATGGGAAGAGAAGAAAAATGACCTGTCTTCAGACTGTCAGTGGAGGAAAGGCCTCTGCTTCAGGGAGTGGGGAGAGGGGCTAGGTACAGAAGGTCTGAGTGGCCACCTCCTTGCCCGGAAGGCTACAAGCAGGATGAGCAGGATAAGGGGTCATTGCTCAGTCCTTTCCTTGGCATGCGGTGGTCATGGCTACCTGGGGGCTGGATGGTCACTGTGTGTATGTTCCTGAGACAGAGCTGGGAGGCAAGACAGAACCGGAAGAGCCGACACCGATCCAGCCAGCCCTGTGCTCTCTGCATCTGCTTTCACAGGACAGCCGTGCGCACACCAGGGGGCACGAGCGATATCCCTGTTTCACAGAGGAGGACCCCCGAGTCACAGTGGCCAAGGGCCTTGCCCAAAGTCAGGCAGCGAGCAAGCGGCGGACAGAGCAACAAAGACAGCGATCATGTGATGCCACGGCCCTGTCTTTGGAGACTTGGTTCCAGTTAAGATCAGCTCGAGCTGGGGAGTGCTTGCCCTTCAGGAGGATTTGCTGCTACCGCCCTGCATTCTGAAGCAGCCAAGGGAGCTGGGGGAGAAGACATCTAAGCTGGAGGGAGAGTCCTACTGGCTCTGGTTATGGTAGGTCAAGTGTTTGGTGTCTCCCCACTCCCCGGGCTTGAGGGGGCCTGGCGGGGACTGGTTCTTCTGGACTCCCAAACTCCCAGCCTTCCAAGCCGTCCTAGCACTGACCTCCAGGCTTCCCTCGTGGCTCAGATGGTAAAGAATCTGCCTGCAATGTGAGAGACTCAGTTGAGATCCCTGGGCTGGGAAGACCCCCTGGAGAAGGGAACAGCCACCCACTCCAGTATTCTTGCCTGGAAAATCCCATGGACAGAAGAGCCATGGGATCACAAAGAGCTGGGCACGACTGAGCGAGGAACACGAGCTAACTAACCGGGCCTGAGCTCACCATCACCTCTTTCCTTTCAGACCTGATTTTGCCCGCACAGAAGACAGACGCGCAGGGTGGTTCTCTGGAGCCACATGGCGATGCTGGAAGCTATCAGAGCGCTGCGGGAGCTGCGTCCTGGCTGGACCCTGAGGACAGCAGCTGCCCCGCTCAGCTGAGCCTCTGTGGTCCCGGCTGTGGCCTTCCCAGGCACTTCCGTCACCTCCCTGGGCTGAGGAGCCTGGGGGCAGGCGGGGGTGCAGGGGAGACCGTCATCTAATCCTTCCCCCAGGTCGCTGGCCCTGAAGGCTGAGCCCCGGATCCCCAGAGCACATGCTCTAAATCACCGCTCCAGTGACAGCCTTTGTTTGCCTTGGGAGGGAAGTTCTGGAAGGATGAAAGTCCGATCCCACTGGTTGCTCCACGGGCCTCCTTTGCCAAAACATACTGTGAAACGACCCCTGACCTTCCCCTCATACTTTCCCTGCTCTACCTCCCAGCAGCCCTGATTGCCTCCCCCTCCACCCGAGGGAGGCTTAGACAGCTCAGTAATTTAGGGATCCTAGCAAGAAAGGTGCAGAGGTCAGAAGTCAGTGAGCGGCTGGGAGGGAATTTCACCCTTGGTTTCTGCCAGACACCCCTCTTCTCCCAGAACCACCTCCTCCCCTGATCTGTAGGCCAGCCTCCACAGACCTGGTGGGAAGAGAGAGGGTCTGGGCATCGGAGGAGGTGGTGGTGTGCCAGCAGGTAGGAGGAGAATGTGTATTTTTAAATCCACGTCCTGAAAAACAACTTTCAAGATGCAAATGTGCCCCTCAACTTTCTTATTTGGAAACTCAGCTAGGAAAGGAAATGCTGAAATGCTCCATTCCCCAGAGAGTGTACCGATTTAGGAAGTTCTATTAGCTCACTCCGGCTCCTCCCTGCTCTCACTGCTGCACAAACAACCGCGAATTCACTAATATCGGTCCTCTGTCCCCCGCCACGGCCTGTTCAGTCTAGCTCAGCCCAGTTCCAAAGCGCAGAACTGGCGAGGCAGTGAGTGACTCCAACTCAAACCAAGAGCCGGCTCCTCTCTCTTCCTTGAGAAATCAGAGCCACCAAGAGAACCGCAAGAGAATGTTGCTGCCCTTCCACACCGATTAAAAGCCCCTTGCTTGGCCCACAGAAGTGGAGTTTTTTTGGAATGACATTCATGGAAGGTCAGCTTAAGAAGAGCCTTCCCACGTAATTTCCTTATTTTGCAGAGAAGGAAACCAAGGGGTATCTGCTATCATTCTGCTGGCTGGTAGCAAAATGGGGGTGCTTTTCAGCTGTCTCTGCAGGTGGGGCAAAGCAAAGGGGCTTGCAGAGCTGCCTCCCAGGTGAGATGACGTGTGCAGGGTCTGCGTTCTGGACTCCTGGTAGCCTCCGACCCTGAGAGGGACAGCTAGCCTCTGTTGACGGAGGCTCCATCTGCTGCTGGGCGACGAATGAGCACAGCTTCACAGGGTGGTCAGTCCTCTGGCTGCAGAAGCCGGCAGAGGATGCCCTTCTGGGGTCCGAGGAGGAAGACGTCCCTCCTGCCGGGCTTTCTCCTCCTGCGGGATCCAGCCGGGACTGCCAACCTCTGGCCCAGAAAGAGGGCTTTTCCCCTCTTCCTGCTGTGTCCCCGGAGGAACTGGGAAGGTTGAGGGCTGGGAGGAAGGTGGAATTCATCCAATCTGGGGTAGGGAGCGCAAGCTCTTCTGGGGCTTCCTCCCCTTCCCGGTCACAGATGGACTGGCCACACGTGTTCCTGGGAGCCGGGGAGGCGTGCAGGACCGACGGTCTGATGGCTCAAGACAGGGAAGAAGTCGCCGACGGCTCAGAGACCAGACAGGCTCATCCCGGATCAGGAGGGGGCCAGTGAGGGGCCCAGGAGTCACTGCCTGAATGTCGCTAACATTTCATTTCGCCCCCACTCGGCCTCCTGGCCTCCCTTCTTTCCCTCTTAAGCTCCCGCAGCAGGGGATGGGGAGCAGAGGAGACCGGGAAAGAGGGCCGCAGGGGCCTCTGACTCTGCTGACTGGAAAGAAACGAAGGGGCAGAGACGAGGGGCGAGCAGAGGTCTGCACCTGCGGCCCTGCTCTGCATGGCGCCCCCAGCCCCACCGCCTCCGAGAGCCCCACGCCGAGGACAGGAACCGGGCCAGGTGCAGGGGAGGGCCTGGGTGGATCCCGGGGCACGGGGTGGGGAGGGCTGGGCCCATCCTGTTCCCGCCCTCAGTGTCTTTCGCCTAGGGAACAGATCATAGAAAGCAGCAGATCGCAAGCTGTAGGCTGAAAATGCGGCTCACTCTGGGGGCTGATGGAAAATAAACTCTGCCTAGGCATCTGACAAAACTCCCCACCCCCTGCCCCCAACTTTTAAATTGGGACTGAGAGCCGGAGGATTCTCTTTTAGGCTTGAAAGGTGTCCTAGACTTTTGGGTTCTTTCTGTTGCATATTCCCAAACGGCACCATCCAGTAGGCTAGCCACTAGCCACGTGGAGCTACTTACATCACAGTTAATTAAAATTCGGGAAAATCAGGAGATTCGGTTTTCAGGAGTGCTAATGTGTGTCAGCCTCCCAGGAGGCACTTGTGGGTAGGGGGCTACGGTGCTGGCTGGAAGAGACACAAACATTCCCCTTATCACAGAAAGTTCTCTGGGACAGTGATATTCTAGAAGGTTTCTGACATGAGCCTGACTTTCATTCCTGATTTCTCCAGCTGCTCACATGCTGGCCTCCACCTTAGGAGTGAGGAATGACTGGCCTTAAGGATGGGTGTGGGGTGGGGTGAGATGGGTAGGAGGAAAGGGAGGCGTGCCCTGCTCTTTGCTGCCACCCTGGACATCTTCCTTAGACCCTGCGTCTCTTTGCTGGCACTAAGCTATTCAGCTTGCCAGGGGAGGAGCGGCACGGGGTGTCTGCAGTGGAGGAGGAATACAGGTGACGGCTCCAGCCGAACGGGTTTGGCGGTGAGCTCCCGCCTCCCATCCCCACCCGCGGCCTCAGAAGCATGTCGAGGGAGCTGCATACCAAGGGCAACCCTACACGAGGTGGGTGCGGTGTCATCAGCCCAACTCACTCATCACACCCCTGGGCCTCTCGTGGGCGGGCATGGGCAGGGATGGGGGGGGCACAGGCTGGGGGTGAGGCGAGTGGTTACGCTTCAGTCAGTTCTGAAAGCTGTTGGCATGATGGAAATGGGATAAGTGCTGCAGAGTCAGATGCTGGGCTCGCCCAGCTAACCCTCCCACCCAAAGCACTCACAGCCCTGGCTGCCTCACCCACCCCGGGAGGGCCCTCGATGGAGAGAAGCTGGGAGGAGCACACGCACACAGGCCTGCATGCTCACACACACACACACCCCACACACCGATCACACATGCACATACACAGAGACACACAGACACACCGCACCCACATATATAAACGCATGCACAGGCACAGGCATATCACACTCACACATACGTGTGTACCACACATACATCACGTAATTCCAGGGAGATTCTGGAAAGAATCTTGAGCCCAGCTTCTCAGTAAGTCTCGGTTGCTCCTCCAGACTCCCAGGGGCCCAGCAGATGGTCCCAGCCAAGCAGGCAAACTTCCCAACGCCTCTAAAATCTGGGTCTGGGTCCCTCCAAACCCCAAAGTCCAACTAAGCTTTGTTCTCACAGGTGGGCAGCAAATGCATGCGGAGCATTCCTCCCCTTCTCTGGGTCATCAGCTCTCAGTCGTCACCCCTCCGCCGGCACCCCTGCGCTTTCCCATATGGTCCCTTCATCTCTCACACTCGGCTCTGAAGATTAGGTTGCAGAGCCCAGAAAGATCTCCTTCCAAGGTGTCCTCTAGACGGCAGGGACTTGCCAGAATAGTTCAAAGAACTCTGGGCTCAGAGGCTTGGCCTCCACTGGGGAGCCTCTCTTGGTCTAGGAGTGGGCCCCTGGGGATTAAGCCCAAGCACCCCAGTATCTCCCATGACGCTGTTTCCTTCTCCTAGAGCCTGGGAGAGCTGCAGGGAGATCCTTCTGCTTTCCTCTTTCCAGAGGCACCTCCTCCTCCCTGCAGAGATAATTGGCATGACTGGAATAAATAGATCCATATAGCTCTCTATAAATACACCCCGTCTTTAGCTATATATATATATATATTTTTTTTTTTTTCCTTTTCTTCTTCTTCTTTTTCTAAAGACTTGCCAAGAATTCCCCTGGAGCTCTTTCCATGACACAATAGAAAACCAGCAGAGTCATCAAATTTGATGTTCCCACAAATACAGCTTTGAGTTGACCTTTGCAAGACTCCCTTGAACCCTGCTTCTAGTAACTCAGCCGCTCCAGCCCTCACCGTCCGCATACCCCTGGCAACCACAAGACACAACTCAGTTTCCTGAAGCTGCCACTTTCTTCCTCATTAGCCTCTGTCTGAAAACAAACAAACAAACAGAAAAGAATCCACTGCTTTTGACCTATCATTTTAAAATAAATCATAGGCTTTGTATGTGAGCTCCAGCTGGCAGCAGGAAGAAATGAGCCGGGCAGCAGGATCCCTCGGCACTCAGGGACACTGTCATGAAGAACGGAGTGTAGGTGACTTTCAAATGGCTAGACCTCTGTGTGCAGGATGGTGAGCCGCCCAGTGGGCGGGCTTAACAACCACCTGGGCAGTAAGCAGAGATGTGGTGGGTCTCCCTCTTACGGCTCCTGGGATAAACAGGAGGAACTCCAGGGGCGGAAGCAGAGCCAGAGTGGGAAAAGCTGTCCAGGTAACGACTTTCAGGGCGTTATCATGAGGCACAGACTCTAAGAACCGTCTCTCCATCACCCTGCATCAGCACTGCTACTGCTGCAAATGGGCGGAGCGGGGAGGAGGGAACAGCTGGCGCCTCTGTCTTTTCCCCCTCCACTGCTAAAGGCTTTGGAGACTGGAGGCAGCCCCGGGGACGTTCATGTGAGGTATTAAGAGCCTAGCCACATGTTGACACCACATTTCATCCCGAAACAGGTTTCCTTTTCTTGATTTTCCAAGTAGGGGTTAGAGGAGTGGATTCATAAGTGGAAAGTAGAAAATACCCAAGAATAGGAGAATCAACAGAGAAATGCAGAAAAGGTAATTTGGCAACAACAAAAGAAAGCTCCGAACTTAGGACTACAACTCTCACAGCCTTTCTTGCTCGGTATTCTTTCTTTCTAAAGTTGGGTTGTGATCCATGCACCAGGGAACGCCAGCAGGTGCTGCTGGCAGCTGTTTAACGACAGTGTCGAGTGTCTTCCAGGAAGGTAGGCTCGGAGGCAGGAGGCAGTGATGGAGAAAATGGGGTGGAGGGGGAGGAGGTGGCCCCACACCTGTGAGGGTGCTGCTCTGGGAACTGCAATGCTGTTTTGTACAAAAGTCTTCCTGTAGGAAGTAAGGGGGAGGGACAAGAGACATATTTCAGCGTTTTGTGGACTTAAGAATTCTGAGCTGGAATTACGAGCAGCTCACTATGTTTCTGGGCAAATACTTCGGTTCCCCTCCTCCGCATCCCCCACTTGCTCCTTTATGGTTACTGCCTCCCCTGAGGATAAGGCAGAAGGACCTGGAGTCCCTGGGAGAGCAATCCCACAAGCCTCCAAGGGTGACGAGTCCTGCAATTACCCCACATCTGGAAAAGGTAATGGCTCCCCGTCCTGGCAGGGGCGTGTCACAGACCAGTGAGAAGGAGATGTTTGGGTTACCTAGCTAATCTCAGCTCTGCAGGGAGCCAGAGACACCAGGCAGGGCTGGCTTTAGAAGGACGGGGGCAGCAGCCTCCACAAGGAGTGCATTCCTGTGAGCGCTTGAGATCCGAGATGCTTTTCTTCTCTGTGCTCAAGCTTAATGCCCTGCAACCCATCTCTTGAAGGCAACTCTGAAAACGTCCCTGGTCAAAACTCTTCCTTGGAGAGACCGTGACACCTAGAGTTGTGGGAAGACAGATGTCCTCAGGGCCCCTGGCCCTTCCTGCACTGCTGGTCCCCTTCCTGCGGGGAAGGTGACCAAGAACTGGAGGAAATTTCTGGCATTTTGCTCTCCACCTGCAGGGCATCACCAGGTCACGCATTCCTGGAGTCTAACCTGCACACATCCGCTTCTCTTTCCAGGGCCTTGCTCATTCTATCATTTTAATGGGGAGGGGTGTTATTTAACCTACCATCACACATTTCAGTTTCATTCAGTCGCTCAGTCATGTCCAACTCTCTGTGACCCCATGAACCGCAGCATGCCAGGCCTCCCTGTCCATCACCAACTCCCCGGAGTCCACCCAAACCCATGTCCATTGAGTCGGTGATGCCATCCAACCATCTTATCCTCCATCGTCCCCTTCTCCTCCTGCCCTCAATCTTTTCCAGCACCAGGGTCTTTTCAAATGAGTCAGCTCTTCGCATCAGGTGGCCAAAGTATTGGAGTTTCAGCTTCAACATCTGTCCTTCCAATGAATATTCAGGACTGATCTCCTTTAGGATGAGCATGTAAAGATGTTCAATTGAGGGGGAGGAGGGCAAGGCTTGGGGCAGCAGTTAAAGCACGGAACTGTAATTGCCTGTGTCATGAGACACACGGTCAAGCTGCAGTGGTGACCTAGCAATAGAAATGTCTCAGAGTGTCTGAGGCACCTAATAAGGTGTGGCAGGGTGGGGCGGGGGAAAAGCATGAGAATACTGAGCCTAACATTTGCTTTCCAAAAGCTTTCGCACATATTATTTCACTCAGTCTCCCTCTTAGTCCTTAGAACTAGGAACCAGGATTATCAGCCTCCACTTTGGATATAAGGGAACAGGCCAACTCCCCCAAGGTCAATGGCTACAGAGCAATGGCTGGGGCCCAGGCTCCTTGATGTCTGGGCTCCTATCGCCCTGTTCCGTACCCTCCGCTGCCCTAGCTGCACTGCCTAAACTTCAGTGAGAGGGCCCACAGCCTCCTGTCTTCAGAGGAAGCGAGAAATAGGCAAACATATCCCATGCCTTCAAATAGACTGCAGGTACCCAAGGAGAGGACCCTTGTGGTGTTGTCCTTTAAATTTCCCAAAGGCCCATCGCCTACAGGGTTCCAAGAACATGTTTTAAATGGTTGCTTAAGTAGGATATAAGAAAGAATCCAGCGAGGGAGCTGAGGCATCGTGGGGATGGTGAGCTTTGAGCCAGGAAAGGAGAACTTCTATCAAGGCTCCAGGGCTCACGGACTGAACCATCTGCTGGGAGCTGTCTACCCCACCTTCCCAATGGAGATAAGGAGACGTGCCTCTCCAGCCGCTGCCAGAAGTGAATGAGACAGGGAGTGAGAAAGGACAGTGTGTGCTGTAATGACTAACGCTGGATCTTCCTGACAGGAGGTCACCCAAGATGAGACAGCAGAGAGGAAAGGGAGCTCCTCTTCTGAGGGTCCTTGGAGCAGAGCTCATGCCTCCTGCCTCGGGTGGGCTGGGTGTAGTGCACCCAGGAGGGGAGGGGTGGGCTGTGTCCGGGGGGCTAAAGGCCTAAGTGCTCGGCAGGTGCTCAATGAATGGGTTTTCCTTCTGTCTCCATTCATTCTAGGAGAGGCGCTGTTGTGAGAAGCTGGAGGAGAAGGGCAAGAGGTGAGGACAGTCAACAGTCCAAGGCGTCTTGAAGATGGCTGCTGGCCCCAGCATCTGAAATGATGTCAGGATACAACTTTAAAAGGGTCAGCTGTGGCACTACTGACTCTTCCGTGGCATTCTCCGTGCCTCTGCTGGGCTGAGGGCTAAACGGGAAATGTGGGTGACTCACGTGTTGTGCCAGGGGGTTGGCGGCTTTGGTCTAAGTCACCCAGTTAACCGCAGAGGCAGGGCAGGATGGCGGTCTTGTGGTTGATTTGGGGGCCCCGGCTGAGCCACGCACATGGGCCCCAGAGAAGACCCAGAGCAGGTAGGGCGGCCCACCAGGAGGAGGCACAGACTACACCTCCCTCTCCGTGAGTCCCGGGAAGACCCGACCTGGGGCTGAAGTGGGAGACGGGGATGCTGGCTTGCCTTTCCCGAGGACTCACTCTTCACCAAGCACCACGCTAACAGCTGAACATGCCTGACCTCATTTAATTATGGAAAGCACCCTTCAAGGTACATCTCATCATTCTCATTTCACAGATGACGAAATCAGAGCTCAATAAGGCTAATTTTCCCAATACCGTCTACCAAGTAGGTGGGCCAAGATTTGCACCAAGATAGTCTGATTCCAAAGTCCACATTCTTCCCACGACACACGCAGGCCCTGTTCAGACAGCCCACCAGGCAGGAGCTACAGAGAGAATACCACACCTCCTCCAGCACACACTAAATCAGCTCAAGGAGAAGCTGGAGGCTGGCAGAGAGCAGATCTTTATCAAGACACTTCAGGAACAGGAGGAGAAATATTTCTGCCCTTCTCCCAGCCGAAGGGCTGGCTGTGTTTATAAGATGAGACACGTTTTGAAGGGAGGGGAGTAGGGGTGCAATCTCAAGCGAAAATCACCACCCACACCAAAATAAACCTGAAGGCAAACTGGGGCCTCAAAGATGTGGTTCCATTGCTTCTGTGTGTGTCTGGGAGCGTGCGTGTCCGTGTAGGGGAGAAGGGCGCAGGGGGCAGGAAGGAGAAACAGTATCTTTGTCATAAAGATAAACAGTGGCATTTATCAGCTCCGCGTTCCTCCCCAAACTCGCGCTTCTTCCGTACTTCCTTATTTCCTATTTTCTTTCACCTGCTCTGGAGCAGAGAGCTAGCATGGTTTAATGGACGAGCACACACTGTGGGGCCCGCAGTCCTCGTTTTCCTCTCCAAATCCACCACCTGACTGAGTTGTCCAATAAACACACGCGGCATGAATGAATGGGGAAATAATTCCTCCTCCCTCTGACTTGGTTTTCTCATCTGGAAAGATACATAGTCCAGGTCCCTGTGCTGTAGAGCAGTTGGGAGGATTAAAAAAAAGCCGAGTGCTTAGCACAGCTGGCTGGCACAGAGTCCATGACCAATAAATGTACGTTGCTTTGCTCAGTTTCTCAGCCGTAGCACTGCACCATGTGGGCCGGATCATTCTTTGCTGTGGGGGCTGTTCTGTGCATCCTAGGATGTTCAGCAGTGTCCCTGGCCTCCACCCAGTAGATGCCAGTAGACCTTCCTGCCCTGGACATAACCACCAAATGTCTCTAGACCTTGCCAAATGTCCACAGAACTGCTTCAGTTGAGGGATACCGGCTTAATGTAATTAATGATGATATCAGCAACAAGTAATATATTTGAAAGCACATAGTAGGCATTGATAGTAATGTTCACATTTTTTTGAATGAGCAAATGTATGAATGAACATGTGAAGTAACCATGGATATAGTTGTGCACGTTCAAACCCCTGGTGGCAGGAGGTATACAGTCTACTAAGTTCTGGACTCCAGAAGATTGATGGAATCACAGAGCGGGCTGGGCAGAGCATCTTGGTATCTCTGCTGCCGGCTGCTTTTTGGTGCAGACCTGGTACCAGTGGGCTCCTCTGGTGGCTCAGAGGGTAAAGAATCTGCCTGTAATGCAGAAGACCCAGATTTGATCCCTGGGTTAGGAAGATCCCTTGAGAAGGAAATGGTCACCCACTGCAATATTCCTGCCTGGAGAATTCCCTGGACAGGGGAACCCGGTGTGGGCTACGGTCCATGAGGTCGCAAAGAGCTGGACACGACAGAGCAACGAACATACTGGTGCCTAATGGGATTTGCAGACGAGAAATGACAGGTGAGTGAGGCTGAGAGTGAAATGAGGCTGAAGAATTTTCCCTTCTGGGAAAGGGTAGTTCCAAAGGAATCTGCCTGCAACAGTTGACGGCTTCAATTCCTGTGTATGGCTTCAATTCCTGTGTATGGCTTCAATTCCTGTGTATGAGATGTGACGGCTCGACTCACGTGCACTCCCCCAAAGAATCCCATCTCTTGCTCTTGGCCAGGCAGAGACATTGCCAGGAACTCCTCGGTGCTCCCTTACATGGAGGAGGACACCCCCGCAAGCCTTTCTCCCACCGAGAAGCTGCCTTGCGACAGGGGCAGAGAGATGACTTCTGTTCTAGGAGTTCTTCCCCCACCGCTCACTTTCCCTGACTCCTTCCTTTCTTTTTAGACATGTACTGAATGACTGCCATATTATTTGATCCTACAGACGCAGATGACAAATGCAACCACAATCCCCAAACTGCTGAGTGTACTGAAGGGCAGGACGAGAAACAGGAAGATGGCGAGACATATGATGGCTGTGGGCGACATTCACTGAGCCCTGGTCCTGTTCTGGACCGCGGATCTACGTGCTCTACCTGCACTGGCTTACTTACACGCAGCTCATGTAACTAATTCAACAGAGCTGTGAGATAGAAGCTTTCATTATTTCTAGTTTGCAGATGAAGCAGCAGGCATAGAGAGGTGGCATGATTCCTACAATGTCACCCAGGGGCAGAGTCAGGAGTGGAACCAGGCCATCTCTTAACCACTGTGTTCTCTACTCTGATAGCCGCGTGATGGGGCTCCACAGAGCACACAAAGCAGGGGTGGGGGGGCTTCCTGGAGGAGGGTGATATCAAGGCATCTTGACAATGAGAAGGTGTTAGGGGGAAAGGGGAAGGAAGTGTTTCTAGGATGAGAGGACGGCACACAAAGTCCCAAGGTGAGAAGGCTGCGGAAACGCATCAAGGTTCTAGGAGTAACTCACGCCCTCCCCATACGTACCCCTGTCCCTGGCCTCAGGCTGGGCTTGGAAGCACGGGCTCAACGATCCGGACGCCTGCCTCTGGCCTGGGCTAGTAATCCGGACACTCATGTGGACCCGCCCATTTGTCCTCCGGTCCTAGCCTGTGCTGTCCGATTTGGCTTTACAACCAGGACAGGGACGGGTGCTCTGCCTCCTGCCCGCGTGGTCTTCCCACAGGCCTGGTCTAGTCCCCATGCCCTGGCTCTCACTCGCCTCTTGGCCTTGATCTGGGCTCCTTCTGTCTCACCTTGTTCTGTTGCCACTTACACCAGGTTGGGAATGGGAGCTGCTGCTGCTGCTGTTGTGTGCGTGTGAAAATACACACTTGCACATGTGTTCATGTGCACACACCTGTGTCTAATATGTGCGTGCGTGCATGGTAGGTGGTGAGTGTGGTATGGGCATGCCTATTACAAGAGGTACCCACCACTCGATGCTCAGGTGGGGCCGAGATTTCATCACCTGTCATTTGAACTTACTTTTTAAACAACAAAGGAATCACACTGGTAACCCTGACACATATTAAGTAGATGAGAGCAAGATGCTCTGACTGCAGGAGGATGGAACTGGGGGCTGGAGTCATCGCCCTAGGGCGCAAAGGCACACTGCCGAAAAGCCACGAAGGAAAAGTTGAGAGAACGACACTGCCATATAAAACAGCTCGTGGGCGCTGCTGTGCAACACAGGGAACTCAGCTCGGTGCTCTGCGATGACCTAGAGCGGTGGGACTGGGAGTTGGGAGGGAGGCTGCAGAAGGAGGGGCTGTGTGAGCACCTACTGCCGACTCACACTGCTGCACAGCAGGAACTAACTCACCACGGGGAAGCCTCACCCTCCAATTAAAGATGTATATGCTAACAAATTAGAGTCAGCACTGTAGGGCCGTAGACCGCCCCGAGAATCTGATGAGAGTACGGGCCCTCTATGGACATGCCGACGTTTGCAGAACATTAGTGGGGGCAGATCGTGAACGCTCCCGAATCCCAGAACACTGGTGAAAAATCCGGTGCATTCAGCTCCTGCCACATCCTCCTAGCGGGCGTCCCCGCCCCTCTGACTTTGCAAGGGAGAGGTATAGGATGCTGGCGGCTGCAGCTCGGTGAATGATGAAACCCAGACAAGTCCTGGCACTGCTTCATCTACTCAAGGAGAGGAGAGGCCCAGGATCTGGAAAGCACAGCCTCCTTGTACTCACACGCGTGGGACAAGGGCATGGCTGTGAACACGGCTCCCACACAGCCAGCCCTGGGCAGCTCGGGTGTCCGAGATGGTTGCTGCCTCAGTTTTCCACTAGCTTAGTGCCCGTGAGCCTCCCTATCTAGAATGCACAAAGGGTGGGCAGCCAGGGTCTGATCAGAGTGCTGTCGCTGGGTGATGCTGGGCAAACCACTCAGTTCCGCTGGGCCGGCTTCCTCATCTATAAGATCACAGCCTGTGTGGGGTTGTTAGGATTACTAGATGAGCTCAAAATGGGTGCTGTATATATGAAAGCTCTTTGTACCTCAAACCATTGAGTTCAAGGGGGTTCTTAGTATCTTGGCATTCAGAGAATGACCAGGAGATTTATACCGAGAGAGCTACCTTCTGGACTGGAACCAGGGAGGAGAGCAGAGACCACTTTGACTTAAAGGGGATAAATTGATGCCCAAGAGGCAAGGGTTCGTTCAGGGTCATCTCTCGGTAAGTTGGGATAACCAGAAGCACTCACAGCTTAGGGATTTAGCTCTGGACGATCCCAGCAACATCCAGGGGTCCTGGGCTCATCCGCCCTCTCTCTAAGGGCACCCATCCCTCAGCCTCTGGGACAGCTCCTTATCACCACGCCCCTGGCTCTCTATGCTCAGGTGGGGGCTCTGGTCTAGTACATAAGATGCAAATCAGCTTCTGAGTTCAGAGTCAGGGGAAAACGAGAAGGCTCTTCACTGGGTCTGCCTGCTGTTAATGAGCCGATCTGGGGGAAGGATCGAGTGGAAACGAAGACTCACTACCCAGTCACCAGAGTGCTCTGCACAGCCGGGCCGATGTCTGCGTTTTATGTGGCGCTCAGCCTGCCGGTGTCTGGGGCCTGCAGGCAGGTTTATGAGATTAAAGCCCAGTGCCCAATAAATAATTTAGCAGCGTACTGCAAAAAAAACATACACGCGGTATAATAGCTACTATCTCCAGCAGCCTGATGTGTACAGACATTTTAAATGCACACCACTTTCATCTGCTTGTATCCATTTGATGTGGGGTCTGGAACCAAAGGAGGAGGAGAGAAAGAGCATCACCTCCACCTTCTGTCCACATCCTGCCGTGACGACGGGGTTGAGGATGAAGAAGACTCTTCCACGCACTCATTATTCAGGGCTTTGCTGGCAGTCCTTCCCCACCAATCACCTCCTTCTATCTCTGCTCCGTTCTTTGCTTGCGGTGGCTGTTTGTGCGTGCAGAAAGAATCTGAAAGCTCCACCAGACCAATTATTCATTCAGAATTTGGTTTTCTTCTGCCAGGGGTGCCTTTTACGGAGCAAAGCTGGCTCCAGGTGTTGGCCCCTGTGGCATCATAAGCAGCTTGTGTGTGGGTGCCGCTTCAAGCCGAAATAAATAAATATCACCTCCAGGACCACCAGAGTCCTGGCTGAAGTTTTAATGAGGCAGAAGTTGGCAGTGATTGATTGGGAAGACTAGGGCTTAGGCGTAAGGAAGGGTAAGAGGACTGGAGCGGGGAGAAGGGAGAAGGGAGGGGCTGAGGTGGGCGTCCCAGGGACGTGGGGTGGCGGAAGGCAGAGACACTTGCAGGCAGTGGCTCCAAGACCCAGCAGCATCAATGGGACAGGAGTGGCACGGAGTCATCTGTGTAGTAACACGAGCTGGCAGCGGAAAATGATGCCAAAGGGAACCATCCTCTTCATATTGGAAAGTTTATGGGTTCTGATCACAGTTTAGGGACAAGGGGCTTCCATGGGAATGAGGGAGCGTGGTAGGATTTCCCTTTGGCTTTTGCAGAAATCCGAGACTATGGCATCCACTTCTGCATCAGTCCCTTGCTTCTCCTTCTGGGGCGGCAGCTACCCCAGACCCACTGGCCACTGGGCGTGCAGAGACACCACCACGATCCCCCAGCCCCTACTCGTTGTGTCTGCTTGGCCTTGGATGCATGTACTGCCAGTGGCTGTGGTTCATCTTCCACTGTTTATGGCCTGGGACAGGCTGCCTACAAATAGCTCCCCAAAGAGTGGGGAGATGCAGGCATCTGCCATTCTGTGAAGCTCTTTCCAGAAATGAAAAGGACAGTCATAAAATGTTGCAGTGGTGGTGGGGGGTGGGTAGGGGTGGAGGGTAGGTAACATGCGTCATAAAAAGCGTAATGGACTAATGCTAATACACAGACTGGCTGCAGCCCAGGGGTGTCTGCTGAGCTCAGACATAAATATTGGGGAGGCACCAAGGAGCCAGATTTTTTATTCCTTTGATTTGATGGTGGGGGGAGGTTGGGCATATGTTTTCCTCTGTCTCTCTGACTGTGGCCATTCCTCTGGGGAGACCAACAATCTGTCTGGGACTGAAGCTACTCCGTGTTTTATGGATTCCAGAGCAGTTCGAAGACTGGAGGTTCAGCAGCGCTTGTGGGAGTATCACCTCACTGGGTGAGCCCGTGGGGATTCGCTTGCATCATTCAAGATCTTCCAAGTGACAAGAGGCCATAATGGGATGAGCGTTAACTGTGCCGGTTCTGCTTGAATGCATATATGAGTAACTAGGTGCTTGCCCAACAACAAGCTAATTTAAAGAATTAAAGGGACTGATTTATGCTCTCTGCTTGGTGGGAACCAAAAGAACAGTGACCCCCTCAACAATACCCCAACACGAATCTCTACCCCTCTCAACTTCAGGCACAAAGAGTAAAATAGTTGTTTGCTAATTTGTGACAAATTTGGGTACTTGAGGACTGAACCAAGCACACTGTTTTCCAGGCTTTTCTATCAATCATCCTTTGGCTAAGGCTGGCCACTGGCCCCTGCTGTCTGCCTACACATTTACCTTGCCATATGCCTGCACACAGAATGGATTAATGTACTCTGGAGGTGTGGGTTGAACCCAGAACTGAGTAAGACTCCTGTGTGAAAAAGAGCCTCCATTCCACGTGACGCTAAGGCGCTCTCGCCCCTTCCTCTCTGCCTTGAGGCGCTGAGCACTGGGGAGCCGTGCTGGAACGCAGGGCCCCTGAATACCCAAGGATGCGTTCTGTCCACCTAGGACTCTGGGTTACTTGAGAATAAAGAGAAACAGCAGAGACTTGGGTATCCGTGGTGGGGTGAGGAACCCCTGTTCAGCCTTCTCGTGTGTAGTGAGCAAAAGATCAAAGGCATTTGGAGTTGATGCTGCAGCTCACCATTCGTTTGGAAGAATCAATTTTCCATGTGCTGTCCCTGCGAATAGGTGGGAAATAGATTGGCATTCTCCCGAATGCCGTGGGTACCAAGAGCTACCTCCTGCCGTCCTGTGCACTAAGTATGTATGTGAGAAAGGGGAAGGGAAGAGGGGACTCTCATTAGGTACAGAAGCCCCGTGATAAGCAATTCAGGCACTTCTTTAAAATCATTATGATCCTTACAAAGTAGATGTTACTATCCCTGCTTTAAAGATGCGAACTTGCAACTCCAAGTTTCCAAGAGGTTACGTAACTCAGCTAAGATCACAAATTTAATAAATGGGAAGGTTAGGACTTGAACTCAAACCATTGTCTTCTCACAAGGACTTAAAAACATGAAAGGAAAAAATAATCAATAAATGATGATAGGAAGGAAAAATTATTTTCAGGCTGAAGGTCAATTGGGCAGGGACGAATGCATCCCTTATGCTGATTGGTGCACACTGCTGTTCCCAGGGGCCAGGGCCTGTCAGCACACGTGTTGTTGGAAAAGGATTAGAGGACCCTTCCATGCACCATGACACATGATTACTCAGAGGCTGAATGGGGGCATCGGGTCTCGAGTGCTGACCTGGGGACCTCATGATAATAAAAGACGGGGCTCCTCAGTCAATGGACCTGCTGGAGGTTTACCCTCATCATGCTGGACAGCTCGTCCTTTCCCAGAAGGCTAGCAGTGGGCTCTTTTAGGTGTGAGCCTCACTGGTGCTCTCTGGATGGGAGCCCTTGGAATCAGTTATGAGTGTGGGGGGTCATGCTTACTCATCGCCCTAGAAATGCAGCCAACTGGGACTCTCAATAGGGGTTTGGCTCAGCCCCTTGGGCATACCAAGACACTCTTCTTCCCTTGGTGGGTTCATATCCCCCTCACAGTTTGAGAACAAAATTACCAGAGTACCTTAGCCCAGTCCCTTAGCCTAAGCTAACTAGAACTAGGTTAAACTTAAGTAAGACCCTGACTCTCTGCAGCTGGACCATGAGCAAGCAAGCTGGCTCTGGAATATCCTTTCCTAAAGATTTGGAAGTGCGAGAGAGATACCTAATTGCTGCCCACAGCCACAGGGCAGGGGAGAACCTTCCCGCCAGCCTCACCTTTGCTCGCTGGCATTTTAGTAAAGGCCCAATACAAATATAGAATGTATAATTTTCGCGTCATTCTTGGCAAATCCCAGGTGCGCCCCATTAGCAGAGTTCCAAGGATGCCATTTCTATCAAGAAAAAGACATGCCGCATCATAGAGCTTAGCTCAGGGCCCTATTAATAGCAATCCTAATTATATGGCTGCAAATTTAATTCATAGCAATGATTAGTGTCAGAATCAAAGGCATCAGGCATCAATATTGATGGAATTGCATAAGCTCCATAAACAGAGAACAAGCATTACGACCCACCCCCCCCCCCCTGCCCCCCAGCAGTGGTTTGCTGTTAACTATGGCATTAAATGTCTCTTCCAATTTCGCCAGATCAACATGACTCCATTGCTCAGTGCCTTCCTTCCCACTGCTGAAACCTTTGCCTGGCCAGCTCCGAACAGTACGACGGGCACACAAAAGACCCTAGACAGCGTCTTTGAAGGAGAGCCGGGGGGCTCCAAGGGATGCCCGGGCGATGGGCTTGACAGCAGCGTGATGCCCCGTGCTTGACACAGCTGCTCTTGGCCTCGTCAGTAACACTGCTTTGTGTCCCCTTCAGAAAGCTCACGGCAAACAATGATGCCTGGGAAGGGGGGTCAGCTGGGGACTGTGTGGCACAAAGGCGGCCACCCCATCCTCTGCGGTCTGGGCTGCGGTGGGTGGGGAGGGGAGGAGGAGGCCTGCAGGACGTGGCACCAGGCAGCGTGTGCTGGGGGAACAGCTGCCTTGGCCCAGGCATCCCTGGCACCTTGGCTGGAAAGAGGGCAAACTCGGTCCCTCCAACTCTCCTCTCTTGCAGCTCCTTGCAGCTCCCTTGGGAAGGTGGTGGGTCACCGAGGAGTCAGTCGAGCCTTAGAGGAGGGCGGCCCAGGGCTCAGCACTCGTGGTTCACTAAGCCCAGCTCTGGAGACAGGCAGGTTCAGATTCCAATCCCAGCTTTCCACTTAGTAGCAATGGGGCTCTGGTTAACTACCTAACTCTGCTGAGCCTCCCTCTGCTCATATGGAAAATGGGCATACTATTAATCCTAACCTTACAAGGGTACGGCGAGGCTAACTAAAAAGCCACTTACTGCAGGGCTTAGCACCTGTGTGTGTGTGTGAGAGTGTGTATGTGTGTGTGTGTGATGTATGCTTGTTTAATTGTGTCTGACTCTTTGCGACCCCATGGACTGCAGCCCGCCAGGCTCCTCTGTCCATGGGATTTTTCAGGCAAGAATACTGGAGTGGGTTATCATCCCTTCCTCCAGGAGATAGTGAGTGCTTAACTTATAATGGGCCTACTCCTCGCCAAAAATAAAAAATAAAGCAGTGTGTCTAGAAAAAGGACTCACCTATAAGACCTGACTGAGGTCCCCAATTCAGTGTTCTTGTGACTTGTCAGGACTTCTCAGCCCAAGGGGAGCGTTTTGTGGGTGAACAGGCCTCCGAGCTGGACAGGCTCTAGGAAGCGCCTCAAGTCACACATGGCAAGGGCTCAGGGATGCTGGCCACACCGGAGGAAGGCTGCATGGCCAGGCCCTGGATAGGCAGCTCAGCTAGGCTCAGCCAGAACGGTCCCTGGACTAAGTCTGGGTTCTGCTTGGGGCGCTTAGAGCCCACAGAGAGGCAGAGGCGAGCCTGAGGTTTCCTGCCAAGAGAATGTTCTTCCAAACGATACAGAAAGAAGGGTCCCTGAATTGAAACCTAAAAACCTAGATTTTAGTCTTGCCTTTGTTACTAAGAACCTGGGTGACCCTGTGCTGATCACTTAACCTCCCTAGGCCTCAGCCATCTTATTCACAAGTGAGAACAATAAGCATCTCACCTGCCCAGAGTCTGTTGGCGGGACTACTTTCTGAGATCTCTTCCAGTTATAAGATCAGGGGAACCTTCCTAACTTTGTGTGATAGAGGGCCTGACCCCTTTGCAAGGTCCAGACCCCACGGCCTTCTCCTCTTTCCTTGGCTGCACTTTCATCCACTCTGAACAGACAAGGGTGAGAGCTCCTGATGTGTTACTAAAGCAAGTGGATGCCACTGCCCCTTCCAGGTTAGGGACGATGAGTATCCACCCAGCTGGTGGCAATAGCCTTTGAAATCCAATGAGGTACTGGAGCATGATGAGATACCAGGACAATCTCAGAGGCACCAGCTCCTAAGAGCCTGGAAACCTTTTTGGAGGCTGAGGAGAGGGAGGGACAGAATCCCAGAAAGAAACTCAAAGGACAGAACCTCAGGGTGACCTTCCCCGGCCTGCATCTCCATACATCTCTGGTTTCTCTGGATGGAAGGACACATGATAACAGGAAGGAAAGGAAGTTCAAGCAGCTGCAAGCTTTCAGCTTCATCGTTGCCGGGACCATACAGGTGACCAGATGTGCTGCACCATCCCCTGAACTATCTGACAGCTCTCATTCCAGTCTTCCCTTGGTTTACCCTGTGGCCCTGAGAAGTCCATAATACCTGTGAACCTCAGCACTACCGTCTGCAACAGAGCATTTTTCCTTGTCACGCAGGCTCAGCCGTGTCTGACTCTAGAGACCCCATGGACTGTAGCTCGCCAGGCTCCTCTGTCCATGGGATTCTCCAGGCAGAAATACTGGAGTGGGTTGCCATTTCCTTCTCCAGGGGATCTTCCCAACACAGGGATCGAACCCGAGTCTCCCGTGGATTCTTTACCACTTCCCCACCTGGGAAGCACCCTGCTGCTGCTGCTAAGTCACTTCAGTCGTGTCCGACTCTGTGCGACCCCATAGACGGCAGCCCACCAGGCTCCCCCGTCCCTGGGATTCTCCAGGCAAGAACACTGCAGTGGGTTGCCATTGCCTTCTCCAGTGCATGAAAGTGAAGTCACTCAGTCGTGTCTGACTCTTAGCGACCCCATGGACTGCAGCCTACCAGGCTCCTCCATCCACAGGATTTTCCAGGCAAGAGTACTGGAATGGGGTGCCATTGCCTTCTCCGGGGAAGCACCCTACTTATCCTAAAATAACGATTCACGAGGTAATAGAAACCAAGCGAATCTGGGTCGTTGGAAGTAAAGCCCGGTAACGGCACAGAAGCGGTAGCAGTAATACCAGTGAGGGTCTCGCTCGTGGCGACCGTGGGGATAGCAGCAACGGCTGCCGTTTACTGAGCATCTACTATGAGGCCCTACAGTGAGCACTTCACAGCCCCCGTGTCCGACGTGCACAGTGATCTTGCAAAGTAGCCTCAGTGGGTCAGCTGAGGAAACTGAGGTCTGCTCAAGATCACACAGTTCATCTACGGCAGAGCTGTGCAACCGCAGGATATTAAGGTGGGCTTGGGAGCATGAGAAGCACAGCGAACGGTTCCATTTCAGTTAATGCTGCCGAGCTGTAAGAGCGGAACCAGCACTTGCCCCAGCCCCGCCTTGACATACCGCTGGACGGTACGGGACTCGGAAAGCTCTCCCTGCTGACTAAGGCAGCGGGGTGGCAGTGTCCAGCAGGGTTAGATTAGTTCGGCCCGGCTGGCCTAGTCTTCTGGGCTGGGGGCAGGGAGCAGGATTCGCTTCCTCCATGTGACCGTGCAAACATGTCCCTAAAAAGGAGGCTGATCTGGCAGCTCCCTCCCCCAAGGAGTCAGAGGAGAAGTGGGCTTTGGGGGCGGCCTCGAAGACGCTGCTGATAGGAACGGAAGCATTCTTGTTGCCAAGCACCAGGGGAAGCACTTTCCATACAAGATTTCACTGTGTCCTTCCAGCAACCACGCCAAGTATCTATGACTACTACCCACTCCACAGGGAAAAACGTGAGGCTCACAGGTTAATAACAATAGGAATCGCACTTAAATGCATATAAACTCAGCACCCCGCTTTTCACAAATTATTTTATTACGCTCTATTTTTTCGTTATCGCTTGTTATCTTCTAAATACACTGTCTATTGTGCTTTCTCATTACTTTCTCATCGGTCTTCCCATATTAAGGTATGATCTTCTCTAGGGCAGGCAGTGTTGCCTTCTCACTACTGTATACCCAGCACATGGTGCATAGTAGGCATTCAGTACATTTTTGTTCAAAAGCAAATGATTTCATTTAATTCTCATTACAGTCTCACGAGGCAGGTATTATAACTGTCTTCCTTTTACACGTGAGGAAACTGAAGCTCAGAGGTCAAACAGTTAACAGCTGGAGTCAGGACTGCACTCTGGAAGCTCAGGTGCTCTTTCTTATGCACAGGCTCGTCCCTGAGGGCAGGAGGGCAGGACCAGGTGGTCTTCGGAGGCCCTGTCCAACTCTGAGCCATCTGCCATGCTCTGCATCCACAACCGGGCAAGGCTCAATGGCTCAGAAGGATGTACGTCGATGTGGTTTGTATTTTCCTAAAGATGTTCTGCAAAAATTAGCACTGTGGCCTCTGAAAAATTCTCCAGAACCTATTTGGGCCACTTGGGTTCCGAGAGCTTGAATCATGACCCTTGTGCCTCACCTGCTCTGAGACACAGCCTGGACTCCAAGGGGTTCCTCTCGGGATGTGGTAAGCAGCCAGCTGAGCATGCAGCCTGGAGCCTCACACAGGGCTTGCCCGAGACCGATGCACGCAGGGAGGCACACAAAAGGTGCAAACAATAAACGAATCTCTCCATTCTCCTTTCAGAACGGCGCTGGGAGAGCAGGGCCTCTTCCCTGGAGCTCAGCTGGGGCTCCAGATAGAAACCCACACCCCTCTCCCCGCTTGTCACGGTCAAGTAGGGGAGATGCTTTGGCCGGGGGCAAGGGTTTAGGGGGATTCTGTAAATATGCCCCCTTCCCTGTGCCAACCAAATGCTGCCTTTCCCAGCTTTCAGAAGACCAGTTCTCGGGACCCAAGAGGCCGATAAAACAACAAAACAAACAGCGAGTTTGGCGGCAGGAGCCTGGGCAGGGAGCCAAACTCATTACTAGGGATGTGATGGTGAGCTCCAACCACCACCCCAACCTCCTCCGCGCGGGCCCTAGGGCAGGAGGAGAAGGTGTCTGCTTCCCACTGCCCCCAGCCCCTGGAGCTGCTGCTGAAATGTCCCGGGAGCCAGAGCATTGGCTCAGTGGCCCCAGGTCCCGGGACAGCTGCTGAGTCTCCTGCAACAAGAGCCGTGCCCCTAGCTGTTTACTTGATCCAGCATTCACACCGAGAGACGAGTGAATCATTTCCACTCCGAGGAATGAGGAATGAGTGGCTATTGTTCGGTGGCGTTGGCTCACAGAGAGGGGCATGTTTCTCAGCTTTGCATCCAACTTGGCTTTCCGTCCACAAGACAACCCCACCCCACAAGGGAGCCAAGTCATAGGTTAGGAACGTCTGTGTGGGAGGAAGCCTAAATGCCAGGGTTTCCGTGTTGCTAACGGCGGGGCCGTGTAACCTTGGGAAAGATACTGAACATCCCGGGGGCTCCGTTTTCCACGTTTGGAAGATGGAGCGGAGATGCAGGGAGCAGTCACCACCCTTAGTTAGAGTATTTGTGGAAGATGCAAAGGACGCTAGAAAGATATCTTACAAATAATCAGTGTTATCAAGTAACTGAGCCATCAGCCCCAGGGCCCGGGAGACTTAATCCTTCTGTGCTCTTGATGGAGCCTTTCCAGCTCTTAAGCTACTCCTGCAAGAAGCTTGCAGTTTTCCTGACTTGGCTCAGTAAATCGTCTGTGAGCTTACAAAGAGAAGAATAGGAATGGGAAGGGATGTCAGACGGGTTTCCTGTGGGCTGCGGACTGGAGGCCTTGTGCTGCTAGGTCCCATGGGGGAAGGCAGAAAGAATTTTCCTCAAGAATTTCACAGGCATTCTGGTGCCTGCCTCAGCCATCGGGAAAGAAGGTGGAGCTAAAGGGGGCCACAGCCCTCCCCAGGCCTTGAAAAGGCTGAGTCTCTGTGGATTTGCCAAAACGTCCGGGAGTCCGTCCAGTAAACAGAGGGCTGGCATGGGCATGGTGCTGGGGAGGGACGCCACCTGGGCCTCTGTACCTGCCCCCCTGCTGGAGGCAAGCCTGCCGGTGATGCAGGCAAGGCAGATGGCTGGCCGTGCTCTCCCGGGGATACGCGGGTGACAGCGGCAAGCCAGCTCCCTTCTCCCAGCTCCATCCACATTTCTGAGAGCTCAGCTCCACTCTCTTCCAAGCGCTCTTCACCAGCAAACAAACTCTCTTCCTGTCCTGGCAGTTCTCCTGTTTCTTAGACTCCTCACCCGCCTGCCCCTCCACCCAGACCTGCCCACTGCATCCCAACTTCCTTCCTCTGCAGACCAGCCACGTGAACAGGAGTCACTCTTGGTGTCTGTCTCTATACCACTCCATGCAAATGCATGTCTGGCCTGGAGAAGGTACATCTGAGACAAATTTCATGAGCATCCGAGGGGTGAGAGACAAGGGATCTGACCGCAGGGATGGGCGACATCTACGGAAAAGAGGGTCCCTGATCTCTAGGATGGTGACTCTCAAGAGGCGGGGACACGTTGGCAGCCGGTCCTGTGTTTATTGGAGCAGAGTGGTGGGGTCTCTGATGAGGGCCTTACGGGCTAGGTGAGGACTGGCCTCGACCAGCAGGAGGGGTGTCATGGAGCAGGGACGAGAAGGAGAAGCAGGCCGCCTGCTCTTGGGAGGCCCTGGGGCTGGGGGACCAGAGGAGGCCGAGAAAGGGGAAGCCAGGCCTTGAGGCAGTGGTTCAGCAGCTGTGAATGAAGAAGAGGAACCAAGAGGTCTTTGGCCCAAGCCCTGCGAGTTCCGCCTCCCGCTCCTGGCGTCTCTTGCCGTCTGGGCCCAGCCCCTTCCCTCCTACAGCCCGCGGCCCGCCTCTCCTGATTGCATGCGCCATCCTGGGAAGTGGTAGGCAACGAGCTCACCGTCCCTGTGGCCACACTCTTCCGCGTCTGAGCTGGGGGGCCCCCGCAGCCAGGAGGGGTGTCGGGAGTCGGCCGCGCCCAGGTCTGGGGGGTCCTGCTGTCTCTCCCTTGCCCGCATCCCGGGCCAGCCCGCCTGCCATCACCTGCGGCCCCTCTCGCTCTCTCTCTGGGCCAAGTGCCTCCCTGCTGACCCCGAGGGGCCTTTCTGCCACACCCCAAGGGTCAGCACAGACTCAGCAGGGACTTCGGAGCCCACACACCCCGGGGCCTCAGCCTCCCGGTTCTGAACGCCTCCTCTGGCCCCCCTTAGCCCCCACTCCTACCGAAGGAGGCAGAGCCGGAGCGGTGTGGCATGAATGGAAAGTCACGTGCGCGGGGCAGGCACCCTCCACAGCCTCCCTGATCGGGCGCCCAGGCTCTGCCCCAGTGCTTCCACTGAGACTGGGAGGCCATTTCCTCTTGAGTCAACCCTTTTTATGATGGGACGGTTTGGCTACAAGAAGCTTCTTCCTTACACTAAGTGGAAAGCGATTTTACCGGAAGCCCCACCTGGTGGCCCTCTGGTGCCCTTTGGGGCCGCACGAATCAGTCTAATTCATCTGGCACAGCTTAGCGGAGAAGCCCGAAGCTTGGGAAACCAGGTGATCCAGGTTCGAAACCCGGCTCTGCCACTTACTTTGCCGTGCAGCCTTGGACACATTTCTTTACCTTTCTGCGCCTCCGTTTCCTCATCAGTAAAATGGAGGGCATCACAGCACTTACCCACTGAGTGATATAAAGATTAGATGAGTTAGGAGATAACAGCTCTATGAACAACACTTAATAAGCGCTCAGGAAATCACACTGTGTGAAGGAAGCTGTCAGGGCCCCTCCGTCGGTCTTCTCCCCTTGGGCTAGCACCCTTTTAAGCGTCTTCTCCGGAGAGCGAGGCTCGCAGCCCCTCCAGCCCTGGCGGAGCTCTTACTTTTGAGCTGACTTAGCCCTCTTACAATGTTGTCTCCAGTGTAAAGGGGAGCCACCACTTCTCAGGACTTGGAATTCGCTCTTTTGTTCGCGGGGTGAAGACTAATTAACTCTGCCGGATCAGACAGTTGGCTCACAAGGTCAGTGAAGATCCCAAGGTCCTTTTCACGTGATCCTCTTAGCGCCTGAAGCCTCAAGACACTCTGCCTCTTGGCTTCCACCTCCCGAGTCCTCCAAGCCCCGCTAGGCACTCTAGACCTTCCTGACACGTGCTTTACATCTTCCCAGTGTGGCAGCTGAGGTCTACAGGGGCCCTTTCTCCCACCCTCAACTCATCACTTTGTTTCATTCAGTCTTGGAGCAAATCCTGGTAAGCTTCCTCTTCCAGGAAGCCCTCCAGATTAATCACCCGGTTGCAGCTGGTGTCTCTGGAACTGCTCCATCTCTGTGGGGGATTCTGGCCTGTCCTCTTATGGCCTCTACTGCACTAGTCCTTAGGCTCTACAAGTATGACCCCTCTTGGTTCTGAGGACTCGTCCTTCTTCTGTTTGTTCCCTCCGCGTGTTCGCGGCTCGGCAGGCACTGGTCTGTCTGCACTGCTCTCTGCCTGTCCAGCCGAGCGCTGGGTGTGAGCACGAACGTGACACAGCGCAGAGCAGCCCTTCGCGGTCCTGCCACTTCTAGCGAGTCTCTGCTTCCTCCAGCCGTCCCCACTTGGGACATCCTGTTCCCATGGGCTGCCATGGACACAGTCCACGCGGTCTGACAGACGCCGGGCCAGGCAGGGAAGAAATGAGTGGCTCTGACGCACCCAGCTTCCCTCCCGTCTCCAAACTCTTGGCTTTTTTTTTTTTTCCTTCCTGTGTTGAAAGAGCACTGGGGCCTGGACCATGGTAGGGTTTCCTGGGGACATTCCACAGATTCCTCATGGGCCATTTCTCTGGGTAAACGGGAGGCTGGTGGGAGCCTGGCATTGGTATCAGGTGCTTCCAAGACGTGTGGGTGGAAAGGAAGGGTGAGTCGCCCCAGGAGAAAGAGGGGCATTATGAGCTCATGGAAACAGGCAGAGAACAGAGAAGCTGAGAGAGAGGAGAAGGAGCCGGCCTGCAGGTTGGAACAAGCTGTGGGCGGCCACACCCCCAGCCTTGTTCTTGAACCCTGCAACTTGCCTCCTTAGTGACCTGTCTGCTGGGGTTCCTACAGGGCTAGGGGAGCCACCTGGAGGGCCTGGCTTGGAAAGGTGCCCCAGCAGATCTGTCTGTGTGCACGAGACACACAGAGGCAATGGGAAGGTGCGCACAGGCCCCTTCGGGCCTCGCTGCGGGCTCTGCCTTCACTCAGCCCTCAGCCCCATTCAGAAAACGATAATTCCCTAACTCGGATCCAGAGTCCAGCAGAGTGAAGGTGCTAGCCCCTGGCTGAACCCTGTGGCAAGCCTGAACCCAAAGACTGTTCTCAGCCTCCACCCTCAGGCTCCTTGGCTGCCTCTTTATGTGAAAAGGATGCCAACTTGGGTGTCAGGGCAAGAGGCAACTTGTCCTCATCTCTAAGCTCAGATGAGTCATTTTTCCTCTCTGGACCTCAATTTTCCTGTCAAATAACACTAGTGTTGGGCTAGATGGTCTCTAAGACTTCTCAGAAAAGGGTTCTATTTTTCAAGATAGTTTGGGGGCCCATCCCAGGAGGGAACATCTGATGAAAGGATGAGGCAGGAAGAAGGAAATAAATATGAATGAAGCATGACTTCCGCCTTTAATAGGACTTTTAAGAGAACAGAGACAGGGTCACAGGAATGATCCAGAAGAGAGACTGAGGTTCCAGAAGGACAGGGAAAGATGCTGAGCACCAGCCTGGCCGTGGCCTCTGCTGGCCTGGCCTTAGAAAGTCCTTGTGCAGCTGAGAAGGAGGTGGTCTCTACGGGCAGATGAAACAGCAAGAGGGCCCCTCTGGGGGTATGTTTATACCTGAGGGTGCTTGGCTTGACAAGGAAAGTTCAGGCTAGATTTCAACTCCCATAGACCCTTTGGCCCAAAGTCCCTGGGCAAATTCTACTCGACTGTATAAATAACCCTTAGAAAGGTAGCCAGCCTCAGAGTGTCCAAGTTGAACCCAGTGGCTAGAATATATGCTGTGCTCAGTCATTCAGTCGTGTCTGATTCTTTGCGGCTCCGTGGGCTGCAGCTCACCCGGCTCCTCTGTCCATGGATTCTCCAGGCAAGTACTAGAATCCGGTGCCCTTTCCTCCTCCAGGGGGTCTTTCTGATCCTACACTACTTTTTAAAAGTCAAAATGTAGTTGATTTATAATGTTGTGTTAAGTTCAGGTACATATGTGTGTGTTTGTTGCTCAGTTGTGTCCAACTCTTTGCAATCCCATGAACTGTCCCCTGCCAGGCTCTCTGTCCATGGAATTCTCCAAGCAAGAAAACTGGAATGGATTGCCATTTCTTTCTCCAGGGGATTAATCCAACTCAGGGATCGAACCCGGGTCTCCCCACTGCAGGCAGATTCTTTACCATCTGAGCCACACCAAACTGATTCAGTTTTAAATATATACATTCCTTTTCAGATTCTTTCCCAGAATATACCACTTTTAAATCCTAGTGGAATCTCAGAAGGCCAAGCCCTTCTCTCTCCACTTTTGGAAAAGCAAACACAGGGAGCACACGTATCCTCAGTCTCCTGGGCCTGAAACCAAGCCAGGGCCCGCAGTCCCAGGCTGAGCAGAGGGCGCAGGGCTGGAAGGGGCAGGAAAGGCTTAAGGGGCTCTGGTACCACGAGGAGAAGAGGTCTGCTGGGTTCAGCACCTCCACATCAGCCTGGACCAGCTTTTTCTCACCTCCTTTGGCAGCAACTCAGAGCAAGCAGAACACGGAACTTCCTCTTCAGGCTCCTTCCCTGCCACCCTCCTTCCCAAACAACACCTCTCCAGAGGCTCTAAATGGATTAGGAGGGAAGAGCTACAGGGTTGAAGCCGACATCAAGGTGAGATGCAGAGAGGTCTGGCCGGTGCCTTGATCCTCAGGTGGGGGGACGGGGAAAGGGAGCAGGAGGGAGGGGGTGAGCTTGGGAAAAGGGATTAGTAGGGGCCGGAAAGAATGCGGCGCGGCTGTAATCCCACGGAGTGAACCCGACTGTGCTCCGTCGTCTCCACGCCTGGAGCGCTAGACAAGCAGGCACAAGCTGCCAGCCTCAGCCTGCCACGCAGGAGGCTTTCCATGCTGCCAGCCCCAGAGGGCCCACGCCCTCCTGCAGGCAGAAGTGCCCAGGGCAGGCACACGTGCACGCACGCGCGCATGCACACACACACACACACACACACACACACACACACACACACAAGGGATAAGATGTCTACTTCCTCCTGGGTCCTGGGGGTGGGGACGGAGGGGCAGGGAAGGGTCTGCGATTGCAGGAAAAGGAAAGACAGGGGAATGGCCTCTAAGCCAGGCATGTATACCATCCCAGAGCTGCACCCCATTTACTGAGAACTGGGACCCATCATCTGCTTCAAGCAGCTTGGGACTCAACAAAGACTTCTGCTCAACTCTAGAAGCTGTGGTGAGGGATTTGTGATGTGAGCCATTCAGAATATAGATAATCAAAAAATCAGTTCTACTTGATTTGAAGATAACATTTGTTTTTTCTCCTTTAGCCAGACACACCTTCCTAATTCCTTGGTGTTTCAACAATATTGAAATATGTGTATATTCCCAAGACACTCACTGACAAACAGCTAGAGGAAGTAGCTGGAAGATAAACCACAAATTACCCCCTAGTGCCGTCCCCATTTTAACTGCCCCCACCCCAAGAAAACCGAGTTGCCTCTAGTTACAGCATCGCGACATCCAGGCTCAGACCCTTACCTTTTTCAGCTTGCCGCTTTTTGTCCCCCACAAACACCACGCTGTAGCCGTTGTAAACGTAGGAGGCCACTGAGGTCATGCGGTCCCGGCTGGTGGCGTACAGGGTCAGGCCCTCCACTGGGACCGAGCCTCCAAGTGGCTGGTTGATGTCCAGTCCACAGAAGTTGTCATCGATGGGCACCGGCTGGAGAGAAGGGGAGGGATTGGGCGTGAGTGTCAGCGGGGGCAGGGCGAGTCTTCCCACACCAGCCCAGCCACTGGGCCACCAGCCGGGGACAGTGGGCCTCGGAGAAGTGCAGGCATGGGGACTAACACATGATGACCGCGCAGACCCGCACACCTGCCCCGTGAACCCACACTGGCTCCAGTGAATCCAGGCAGAGGACCCAGCAGCTTTCTTCCTCCTGCATCCACTGCCACCTGAAGATCACCAGTGGCAGTCTGCAAACTGATCGTTGGAACTCGTCCTTGTCATTGAAACTCCCTGTGGTCCCTGCCACTAGTGGGACTCTTTCTGTTTAGACAGTGAGGATTCAGTCTAGAGGCAGCCTCACAAGATTCTTACAGCCTGGAGGGGGCTCCTTATTTGTTTCCTGGACTGCAAAGTCCTGCCTCTGGGCATGAGGAATTTTCAGCCATTCCACATCCCATACTGGGGATAGACTGAAAACAGTTATTGTAATATTGAACAGTGCCTTATACTTTGGAAAAGTTACTTCATCTACATGAATCTCAGTTTCTTCACGTGTCATACCACCTGCCCATCTGCATGAGAGAGTCATGGGGAGGAAAGGAAATGATGCCTGCAAAGACTGGTCACGTTGTACAGTGAGTTTCAGGCTTCCCTTATGGTTCAGCAGGTAAAGAATCCACCTGCATGCAATCAGGAGAAACGGGTTCTGCCTGGCTCTGGCAGACCCCCTGGAGGAAGACATGCAACTCACTCCAGTACTCTTGCCTGGACAGTCCCATGGACAGAGAAGCCTGGTGGGCTACAGTCCCTGGGGTCGCAAGAGTCGGACACAACTGAGCGACCAAGTAGAAGCACGCAGAGATTTTCACCTTCGTCTTTAGAGGTCTTTGATGGAATCTGGGTCGATTCTGAGGATGAAGACCTTCCCGTTAGCAGCCTTTAGCAGGGTGTGCTTGTATAAAGTGTCTCTATCAGGAGAGACTGGGCACTTTGAAAGGAGATGGCCTTGAGCAAGTGGAAAAATGGCTGAAGAGAAAGATTTCTACCCTCTGCCCTACCTCTGTGTGGCTCTGTGAACCTTAACTAGTAACATCCTCTTTAGGAGCTTTTAAATTATTTCCAAGATCTCACTCAGCTTAAAAAAAAGAAGAAAACAGACTGTATGCATCCGGGGCCAGGGCCTGCTAAGGAGCTTGCATTCTCCGCACTGTTTGGCCTGGGGCTGGCCATGACGGCTCCTCTGAAACGGCCTGGCTGATTACACAACAGGGGACCCTTTGGGCAAAAGTTGCCAACTCTGGGCCTGAAGGAGCACTGAGCCCTGTTGCAGCTGTTCGTTCTGGGTCTGGAAAGGCGTCCCAGGGAGGAAGGAAATGATGGTCACAGGAAGCATGGAAGGCATGGTGGAGAGACGTGTTCCCATCACGCTCCTCCTCTCAGCCACACCAGGGAAGAGCGGGCTGACTTATTGCCCCCTGACAGCCTCATTTCCTAGGAAGAACGGGTGTATCAGCGTGTTTTTTTTTTTTCCCCCTTTGGTAAAACAGGGACTTCCCTTCCATTCCCTGTTCAGATCCAAAGGGAACAGTGCTTGCATCCTTCTGATTCCTTGGTGTTTCGTAGCAATCTGCTGCTCCAACAAGTGAATCATGGCACTACGCTTATGTGTGGTTGTGTGTGTGTATTCTTTAGGAAAGGAAACTGAAGTCTTAGGCTAAGGATTACCTTGAACTCTGGATTTTATGTAGCTCTGCACAACAGAAGGGATAAGTTTCTCAGGAAGGGAGTGAAGCCATGACCTGCTCCAGCCAGCTCAGGAGGGAGGCCCATACATCTGTCTCTGCATTTAGTGGCATCACATTAGTGGCTTGAAATCATTCACAGTGGGAGTATTTACACCAAGGACATTGGCAGATGCTTCTGATCAAGATCCCCCAGCCCCATCTCTTCCCTACCACATTCACTGCCTGCATATAATCATCCATTTAAGACTCACCAGCACATCCCTGGAGCCAATGATGGGGATTTCAAGCTCCCTCGAAAGGCAGGTCAGAGGACTCAGCTACCACTTTTTACATTTTCTACTTCTCTTTCGCATCCCTGTGCTGTAGGCACAAGTGCCCCAATAAAGAATCAGAAAATCTAGATTGTAGCCCTGCCTCTACCCCGAGCCAGACATGTGGTCTTAATCTGTCACATACCCTCTTTGAGTCTAAACGTTCTCAACTGTAAAGAAAAAGGACTGGAGCAGGCGATCGTCAAGCTGCCTTTCGGCTCCGAAAGTTCTTGATTTCATGGCCTTGCTTTCTTTCCCGCCCTCTCCAGGGACCAGTAAGGCTCCAGAGCCTGGGCTCAGGCATAACCCAAGCCAGCTTCTGAGAAATGATGACAGAAGCCGAACACTTGTTGGTGATTTTGAATTTCTCTATATCCCTCCTGCGTCTAGAATCCCCAGACTGGGAGGGAAATGGCTTGTTCTGAACCTAAGCTGCCAGCATTGGCCAGCATTTCTTTCTCTCTCCTCTAAGTCGTCAGATATTCTCAGACACCTGCTGCCTGTTTACTTTTGTCCAGAAAGGGAGAGCCTGAAGCACGGCTCTCCTTAGGAACATCATGGCTAAAGGCAAAGAGCTTGGATTCCGAAGTCCTACGGGCTAAACCACATCCAACCCCGGTTTGCCATCTTGTTGTATTGGTGTTAGCAACTGAGTTTTGGGGATCTTTATTCTTCCACCTGTCAAACATCCTTGCTTTTAGGGTCATACTAAGGATCAAGTGAGATGACCCTCAAGTTGGCCAGCACAGCCTTTAGGACCGAGCTGCCATTCAGTAAGTGAGGGTCCCCTTCTTTATTTCTTTTCTGGGAACAGAGCTCAAAATCTTTTATCTGAGAGTTTCCTGTGAGTCCAGAGAGCATGTTAAAATTAAGCCCTGGGACCTCTGCTTCTCTCACTCACCCTTAACCCCCTCAGAGGCCACCGGAATGCCTCTGGGTGCCCTGGTCTGAGACTATAAGGACGGTAAGGGGCCCCTCCTGTTGCCCCCCACCCCACCCCTGCTATCCAGGCAGCCTGGCAGAGTCTGATGCTCAGAGTGGGCGTGGTGAGTGCGGGCGCTTCCCTCCGAGCCCTAGCCCACCTGCTGTCCCCACCTTTGCAGCCCTTGGGGCCCTTTGCTTACTAGCCCGGGCTTGTCTCTGCAGACAGGGGAGTCCCGAGAGGGTGTGGGCTCTTCCTCCTTCCTCTGGCTCAGAAGCAGGCAGGAATCAGCAGTTTCCTCCTGACAAGGCCCCCTCTGGGCAGTGGGAACCGGGACAGACTCTGCAAGGCGTTAACCCTTTCATTTCCTTTCCTCTTCTCTCTCTTTTTTTAAGTGCTTGAGGGAATTTTATTTATTCATTTAACAAACCTGTGGTGGGCAGTCTGCTGTGCTGACTGAAGGCAATTTCTTCTTTTTTTTTTTGGTTGTCAATCTGTATTTTTGTTTTATTATCTTTTAAATTTATTTTTAATTGGAGGATAATTGCTTTCAATACTGGGTTGATGTCTGCTGTACAACAACATGAATCAGCCACAAGTATACATATATACCCACCCTCAGGAGCATCTCTCCCCACAGCCAAGTCATCACAGAGCACTGGGCTGAGCTCCCTGGGTTATATAGCACCTTCTCACTAGCTGTCTATTTCACACATGGCAATGTATATATCTCAATACTTTCTCAATTCACTGGGGCCATAAGTCATAGAATCACTGGGGCCATAGGTCATAGAATTTCAGGGCTGTAAAGAACTTTGGAAACTAGCTCAACCTCCTCATTGTATAAAGGTAAAATAACAAGAAATGATTGGTTCTTTAATTAATATATGGCTGTCAGTTATTAGATGCTATGTGCCAAGTATTGTGCTAATACATACTTTTTCTATTAAATCCTCATTAAAACCATAAAAATAGACTTGTTATTTCTATGGTTAAAATAAAAATACAACTCAGATCAGGTATGTAACTTGCTCAAAGTCGCACAAGTGGTAGGACTTTTAAATACAAATGTTGGAATTCCAAGCCTACGGCCTTAACTACTGTTCTATTGAACCAGGAAACTGACAGTAAGAACAGAAGCACAGTCTACGTGTCATTTTTTTTTCTTGCTTGAAGAAGCGGCTTTTGGTCCCAGTAGCAGACATTCCCTCTTTAGGGGGTTCAAAAGGCAGCCATATAGGTCACTTGGTGTCACATTGATCCCCAGGCTGCAGATCTCGTGTCCACAGGACTTTGCACAGAAATCCATCGTAGGATTTGTCACAATGCATAACAGTTAACTAATAACGGCCAACCTAACACGCCCGGCATGGTGTTAATCTTGCCACATCTGATCATCCCGTGAAGTAGGCATTATGAGTCCCACTTCACAGATGATGATGTAGACACACTAAGCCACTTCTGAAGCCGGGAAGTAGCACAGATGGAATCTAAACTCTGAATCCTAAACTCTTCGGCGTTATATGATGCTGCTGGCTATATTCATCTCTCACTCTCTTGCCCATTGGATTATGATACGTTGGAGAGTAACGATCATGTCTTTTTATGTCTGCATTCCCAGTGCCCAGTATGGTGCTGGGCACTAGAGAGATCTTCGATACCCTCTTGCTGAATGGATGGACGGAGGGAGGGATAAAGGGAAGAATGGAGGGGTGGGTAGATGGATGACGTGACGGATGAATGGACAGACTGATGGATCGTGGTGACCACCGAGATAGTGGCTTTCTGATCCTCTCACAGGACAGGGCTCGCCACCGACTTCTTCGTCTCTGCCACCCTCAGGTCTGGACTCTGAACTCCCCTTCCTCTCCTCCTTTCCCTCTGCCGGGACGCCTGGTTATTCTTCCCTAGTTTTCAACCTATCAGTCACGCTTGACCCCCTTTGCCCTCCTCCAGCCTACATACCTGCCTGCCTCCTTTACCCCTCACTGTGGCCGGCAGGGCCCTACGTGGGCAGGACGTGGTCCCCGTTAGCCCTGACCGGCCTCCTCTCCAGCCGCAATTTCTGCCACATGCCTGGTCTCCTTGCTCTTCCTCACACGCTCTGGGCATGCCGGGCATTCTCTGTGCTGCTGTTCCCGCCCACTCTCTCAAACGCTCTCCCCAGACACCCACACAGCTGGCTCTTCCTCATTCTTTGCTCAAATGCTGCTTTCTCAATGAACCAGTCCTCTTGGGTCCTGCCTCTCCCCATTCCCTACTTTATTTTCTCTCTACAGCAACCGTCATCACTGGAGAGACTACCCGTTTTATGTATTTCTATGTCTTGCCTCACTAACGAAGTAAGGGGCTTTCCCTGGTGGCTCGGACGTTAAAGAATCTGCCTGCAGCGCGGGAGACCCAGGTTCGATCCCTGGGTTGGGAAGATCCCCTGGAGGAGGGCATGGCAATGCACTCCAGTATTCTTGCTTTGAGAATCCCCATGGACAGAGGAGCCTGGTGGGCTGCAGTCCATGGTTCGCAAAGAGTCGGACACGGCTGAGCAAAAGTCGTGGACACACAAAAGCTCCATGAGGGCAGGTGGTGATGTGTCAGGGTTCACGGCTGAAGCCAGCAGCGCTCACGACACTGGATGAGATATATGCGGGATGATTCCGCAGGATCAACAAACGTAGCTCAAGTGCATGAGCCTGCCACCTCTCTCATTGCAGGCTGCGATGGTCTGGGTTGTCCAGTAGCAAAGTCATGTCTGACTCTTTGCGACCCCATGGGCGGTAGCCCTGCCAGGCTCCTCTGTCCATGGGGTTTTCCCGGCGAGAATACTGGAGCGGGTCGCCATTTCCTGCCGCAGGGGATCTGGGGGCAGGCGTGTCCTGGGCTGTGTGCCGGGCGTCCTCCTTACCGCCTTGGTGCACTGCACGTCTTTCCCCAGCAGCCAGTTGAGCTCCAGGTTGCCCTCGCCCTGGTAGCACGACTGTAGGCGCTCCTTGATCTGCAGGTTGACGGCACGGATGGGGAAGGCGCAGAGGGCGGAGTCATCCGGCGGCTGGTGGTACTGCTTCTGCCCTTTGGAGAAGATGGCGAAGAGCACGTCGTCCTGGCCGCTGATGTTGAAGGCCCGCGCCAGCGCGTCCCCGGGCTTGGCGAGGTAGGCGGCCTGCAGGAGGCGGTATTCCACCCCCGGCCCGCGTGCAGCCGAAGGGCAGGGACACGTAGGAAGTGGAACTTGGGGTCGTCCTTGCAGAGCCGCACGATGCGCGAGGTGTAGAAGAGGTCCCCGGCCGAGTTGATGGCCACGCCCTCGGGGTCTCGGGCTGGACCGTCAGGAAGTAGACGAAGCCCCCGCTGGCGAAGCCGTAGATGTAGAAGATGTCGAAGTGGGCCACCAGGGCCAGGGTGTCGGAGGGGATCTTGATGAGCGAGGAGACGAAGTCGCTGTGCAGCTCGTAGTCGAGCATGGCGGAGGACTCGGGGTCACGCGGCAGCTTGCGGCTGGACAGCGTGGGGGAAGTAGTCCTGCTTGCCGTCCACGGCCGTGCCGATGAAGAGCTTGCCGTCCTCGCCCTCGGAGCGCACGATCACCCCGTACATCGTGCCCGTCCTGTTGACGCTGGACAGGTAGTGCTCCTTCTTGTGGGACGGCTCCACCAGGATGAAGAGGTCGTCGGCGCAGCAGCTTGCACACGCCCTGGTACAGGCTGCCGCAGGCCAGCAGCCGGTTCTCCGAGTAGTCGATGATGAGCAGCTTGTTGACGTTGTTGGTCAGCGTGAGCACCTCGCCGCAGGGCTGCACGATCAGCGGCGGGTAGCAGGACTTGTTGTCCTCCTCCGGGCCCGTCTTGTGAGCCACCTGGATGGTCAGGTTGCCCGTCCAGCTTGTACACGCGGTTGATGGCGCCCACGTACACCGCCCGGTCCCGCGGTGCACCGTCAGGTGGTTGAAGGTCCAGTCGCGGTTCTCCGAGTGGAAGGTGCTGAACTGGGCGCGCGCCGGCCGCCCGGGGCGCCAGCAGCACGCAGACAGCCGAGAGCAGGACCACAGGCCAGCCGTCCCCGTCTCCTGCCCGCGGCCCGGGCCTCCTCTGTTCCATCCTGAGCCGGCCGAGGGCCAGGACACAGGGCCTCCGATCTCTCGCGAACTCCGCCTCCCCGACCTGGCCCTCACATGGTTCTGCAAAACACAAGAGGCAGAGCGGTCAGACAGAAAACAAATCCCTGGAGAACCGGCTTGCTTGACCCAGGTCCCAGCGCCTGCTAGCTCTGTGAGCCTCCTCCTCCTGTATTTGGGTTTTTCTATCTTTAACATACATTCTCCCTCTTCGGGATGTTCAGGGAATCCTATTATCTATTTTGGTCTACAGCTTTGACACTGTAAAATGCTTTTTTTAAAAAAAAAAAAAAAAACTTTACAAAGCATCTCTATTTCTGTCCTCTTCAGAGATCGTTTTTACCTCTCAGAGAGGTTAACAGACGGAGTCCCCACAGCCAGTGGATCCCAGTGTGGGGACTAAGGCCAGTCTTCCCACCCAGTTGCCAGGTTCCTTCTGCTCACTCCCAGCCCAGTGGAACAGGCTCCAGCCTGTGAAACGCCAGTGGTTAGGGAGGCCCTCTCCCAGGCTCTCCCTTCCGAATCTGGTGTCCCAAATGAAATTCCTTCTTATTTCAGCCGTCCACCCCTCACACTGCTGGTTTCCTCTTTCATGGTCCATCCCCCACAGGGAAGGAAGGAGGGGAGCTGGTCATCTAACATTGCCTCTCACTGCCCTTCAGCCTGGTCCTCTCTAGAGAGAATCCCGCAGTGTTAGCAGGGAAAACTTGTTCTGAGAGTGAGCTAGGCCTGGGGCCCCCACGGGTGCTATTCAGGAGCCTGAAGAGTCCCCGGAAAAGGGCAGACAACCACCCACCCCCTCCTCTTTGGGTCAGGAGGATGTCAGCCACTGCCTCCTTGGTAAGCAGGGACCCTGTTGCCTCCCTTGCAGGTCGAGTCCAGCGTGGAGCCGACCACCTTACTCATGGGGACTGGCTGGCTGAGTCCCGCCTCAGCTACCTGGGTGAGAGTTCTGGGTTTGGGAGACATGGAGAGGAGCAGAGGGAGGTGAGTTGAAGGTCAGTCTCATGGCAGCCACTGCTGGGGCCTGTGCCCGCCCCCGCCGGTCAGTCCCCTGCCCTGACTTCCCTGCTCCCTCTCTGCCCTCCCAAGCCCCAGGTTCTGCAGCTTTTCGTACTATTCCAGGGAAGCTTGCCCAGAGGGGCAAGGTGGGGCTCCCGCAGACCTCCAGAGAGTGGTGGGCAGGGGATGGATGGTGGAGCCTTCCCATCGCTCCACCTGCTCCTGACTTTTATGGGGAAGGTGGGAATAGTGGTGGCTCTAGCAGAGAAATCTTTTCTCCCGGCTGGACAGACTGGCCGGCAACCTTCTCGGACAAGTCCAGACAGAAGTCTGGGTAATGAGGCAGCAGGAGTGGAAAGGCTCACGCCCAGGACGGAGCACGTGCTCCAAGGCGGCCTAGGAGAGTCCAGTTCAGTTCAGTTCAGCCGCTCAGTCGTGTCTGACTCTTTGCGACCCCATGGACTGCAGCACGCCAGGCCTCCCTGTCCATCACCAACTCCCTGAGTTTACTCAAACTCACGTCCATTGAGTTGGTGATGCCATACAACCATCTCATCCTCTGTCGTTCCCTTCTCTTCCCACCTTCAATCTTTCCCAGCACCAGGGTCCTGGATCCCTTTATTTATCCCCCACCTGGCTACACGGGGCTGGAATCTGGGATCGAATAGATGCCCCCTGCGGGATCCACGTGCTCTCTGCTCCATGTCTTTCGAAACTGCCCCTGTCCTCCGCAACTGTGCTTCTCATGCCTGACAGCCCCCATGGTGCCAGAGGGGGCCCCATCTGAGCGCTCGCCTCCAAGGAGGCTCCACCAGGGTGCTGTTCTGGGGTGATTCATCAGGCCCCCGGCTTCCTTGGAAAGAGGAAGGCACAGCGGCATGAGGCCCGGTATGACCTCAGGGGCTCTGACACAGCCCTTCCGGCCCCACGCACTCACCGGCAAAGCCTCCCCGACCGACAGAGCTTTCGGTTTGAAAATCGGAGGTTATTTTTAGCTATGTCCTGGGGCCGGTAGCCGGACGTGAATTCCTCAAGAGAAGCTGCGGAAAGGAAATAACAGAATCCTCACATTCTCCATCTGGGTAGGGAGCTGCAGGAAGCTGGGCTGGGCGCACCCCTTCTCTAGATGGGCGCACCCCTTCTCTGGGCAGGAGAGCTCCTTTGCCTACAGGTGGAGGGCAGTGTGTCCCCCTCCGCCTCCTGCCAGAGGATTATAGTTGCCATCATGATGCACTTGGGGTTTGGCCTTCTGGGCAGGGATTTCTGAGACACTCTGGCACTGAGTACATGGGCAGAGAACCCCTGCCTGCCCCACAACATACATGCACAGACATGCTTAGCCCATGGAGTGGGAGAGACGGTCCCAGGAGCAGAGGTGACACCAGAGGACACCAAGTGAGGTTAAGATGAACTGTCTCACTGCCCTGCCAGGCATCCTCCAGAGACACGGTTTGAAAAGTGAGTGGCGTCTGTTGTCAGGCAGAATTCAGGAAGAAATTTGGGACCTTGGGCAAGTCCAATCTCATTCTCCTTTCTGGTAGGATGGGATAATGACGGTACCGACCCCTCGGGTTGTCATCAGAGTAAATGAGATAATGCGGGGAAGCCTCTTAGCATGGGAGCTGGCACTCAGTGAATGCTTAACTCATACCAGTTATTATTATCATTGAAGCCTCCCCAAGAGACTGCACTTTAGGAATCCTGCCAGACCCCCTGACCTCTCTTTTCGCTCATATTCTTCCTTTCCATGGGAATGAACACTGCGGGCAGCCCCTTGAGCCCCAGCCCTCCCTGGCGTGGTGAAGGCGTGCATCGGAGGAAAGGGAACAGACTGAAGGTGATCGTCTCCAGCACACTACTGCACAAGTCTCAGCACGGCTCTCTGCATCCTGCAGGGAGCCTGGTGGAGGCACAGGATCCCAAGGGTTGAAGTGTGAGTGGGGAAACTGGCCTGGTGTCCAGAAGGCGTGGAGTCCTAGGGAAGGGGGCAGAGTGGGGAACCCAGAGAGACCTGCGTTCAAATCCTGCCCGTGTCAACATGAGTTGTGTGGCTTTAGGCTGCTCCAGCGTCAACCCGAGCCTATTTCTTAACCAATAAAGGATGTTATTTGATCTTAAAGAATGCTATTAAAACAAAGGATGTCATAACCAGTTGGTAAGATTTCTTCCTTCAGACAAAATGGTATCTTGAGACTTGCCAGCTTCTAGAGTCAAGAATTGCAATAACAGCTGAGGTCCTTCTGCCCTGCCTGGCAAGGCTGGTTAAATCTAGAGGTCTCAACAGACCAGTAATTGTACTGTTTCCCCTTCCCTCTCAATCAGCGTCTACTCTTGGACAGACTGCTCCTGGGGACCAGTCACACAGATTCCTTCCACGGGGCTCAAGGGTGGTCCACGTAGGAGCCACAGGCACTAGGGCCTCAGGGTCAAGAGGAGACGTGGTCCCCTGCAGTGCAGGGGTGGAGGGATGCTTGCATCTCAGCTTGGAATTCACAAGGACAAACTGGCTTCAAGAGTGAGTCGAGCGCCCCAGTCTTTCAATGCCAAGGCTGACATTACCAGGTAGCTCTTCCAAAGAAGGGTCTGGTTGGCAAGGTCTGGTCTGGTTGGTCCTGTCTGAGTTCGGGGTAAGGGGAGGAGGGTACCCACCACTATGCCTCTGATGAGATGCCATGTAGTGTGATGGAGAGACTCATAAGCTCTGGATTTAGGTGCTTGGATTCAAACAGAGGTGATAGCTGTGTAAACTTGGTCAGGGTACATAGCTGTTCTCTGATGCTATCTCACTAGAGGTAATGAGACTGGCACTAGCGTCTACCGCATAAGGTTATGATGGTGAAGTCATTTAATACGCATGAAGCACTTAGAACAATGCTTGGCCCATTATAAACGTTCAGGATACCTTAGCCTTTATCAGTAGTAATCTATTTGTCAATATTCCCAGCTTTTCATCTCTGTCCATCCCACAGTCTGTCTTAGAATACAACGTCCATCCTCATATTTGGTAGAAGCCAGTGAACATATGCATATGGCTTTGTAGATCTAGCATTTCCTCCTCACCCCAAGTGTCAGCCTGGGGGATTTTCTCCATGATGCCTCCTTCCTGTCCCTCTTCCTCTGTCTGTCTAGTTTGTGAAGTCGCTGTGCCACATGCCTTCTCAAGAGCCACACTTGCTGAGTGGCCGTTCTCCTACCAGCTTCCTCTCCCCCGTCCCAAGTCTCAAATGAGGACGCGCCGCCCTGGGATGCCAGCTCTACCGCAGAGCGCTCAGAGCACTGACGCCAAGCGGAGGCCACACTCGCCTCTTTGGGAAGCAGGAGTCGCTGAGTATTCCATTTGGAGGGCCTGGTGGCACCATCTCCCCGATGAGGCCTCAGGAAGCAGGTGCTGGTGTCAGCTAGAGGAGGCATCTAATACCTCCCTGATCAGATGCTGCGGGCACCGGGGCAAAGCAGGGGCGAGACAACAATCAAGGGGAGGCCACACTCGCCTCTTTGGGAAGCAGGAGTCGCTGAGTATTTCATTTGGAGGGCCTGGTGACACCATCTCCCCGATGAGGCCTCAGGAAGCAGGTGTTGGTGTCAGCTAGAGGAGGCATCTAATACCTTCCCGATCAGATGCTGCGGGCACCGGGGCAAAGCAGGGGCGAGACAACAATCAAGCATTTCCAGCTCAGCTCAGCGAAGGATTCTCTCCTCCCAACAACCCATTCTGTTGCCTTTTTCAGGATATCTGGGAGCACAAGCTTCATGCTTATTGCCCTCCCTTATTGCAAAAGGAAAGAAGAGGAGGCAGGAAGAGGAGTTAGCGCTGGAATCCAATTTTGCTAAACTGAGTGAAAGTTCTTGATGCAAGAGCTCCCACCCTTGGGCCCATCTGCAGCTCCTCCTGGCACCATCATCACCAACATCATCCAGGCTATGATATTTCTCATCACAATAACAGTACAGGTGTCTATTATTATAACTGCACCAACTAGGCGGCTCACACAGCCAGGATCCTGAGAAGCCAGAATCCAGACCGTGAGTATGAGGAGGGGGGCTGTGCGCTATTTACAACAGGCAAGACGTGGGAGCAAGTACAGTGTCCATCCACAGAGGGATGGGCCAAGGAGATACGGCACACATATACAATGGACTATGACTCAGTCATAAAAACCTGAAATGTTGCCATTCGCAGCAACGTGGGTGGACCTAGAGAATATCATACTAAGTGAAGTAAGACAGAGAAAGACAGATATTATAATGATATCACATATGTGGAATCTAAAAAATAATACAAATGAATCCATATACAAAACAGATGCAGACTCAGACATAGAAAGCAAATTTATGGCTACTAAAGGGAAAAAGAAGGGGGACAGGGATAATTTATGGGTAGAGGATTAACAGATACTACAATGTATAAACTAAGATTTACTGTAATATACAGGGTGCAATATTTCAATATCTTATAATAACCCATAATAGAAAAGAATCTGAAAATATATATATATAAAACTGAATCCCTTTGCGGTACACCTGAAACTAACACAGTATCAGCTATAAGAAAATCAACTATACGCTGATGAAAAGGACAGGGAAGCCTAGTGTGCTGCAGTCCACGGGGCCACGAAGAGTTGGACTCGACTGAGCGGCTGAACTGAAAACGAACAGAAAACGAGGCCTGTGAAGTCAGAGGAGTTAGCAGCTGTTCCTGAGCTTCACCCAAAGCCCTTTCCTCTCCCAGGGCAGGGAGAAGCCCGTCCTCTCCTCAGCTGCCCCTCCTAATGAGTGGCGCCTTTAAAGCAGGGATTCCAGGCCAGCGCTGAAGGCAACTCTGAGATGACTCCAACCCACTTCTCTTTTTCAAATGAAGAGGCCAAAACACATGGAGAGGAAACAAATCGTCAAGGGTGCGCCAGCGTGACTTGGAGGCAGGTGCCAGCAGAGCCCAGACTTGTGGCCTGAGCCCCGTTGCTTCCTCTGCTGTGGGCGAAGCGGCCCCGGGGCAGTTATGTTTAGCCTCGAGGCTGCTCCATTTGGGGGGCACAGAAGGTGCCTTTTGATGGTGGAGGCCCAGTGATGGCGGAAGCGGGCCTGGCACTGGGCCTGGACAGGGAGGTGATAATGCAGGGCAGACTCGATGGGTGCGGATTAAGGGGCAGGGGAGAAAAGGGACACGAGGGTCCCCTCTGTGTCAGGGTTGTGAGTTCCTCCAGGCCCAGGCAGGCCCAGGCGGTCATCACACATGAGAAGGGCGCCTCTTCTGTGACTGGTTTTCCCAGTGGTCATGTATGGATGTGAGAGTTGGACTGTGAAGAAAGGTGAGTGCCGAAGAATTGATGCTTTTGAACTGTGGTGTTGGAGAAGACTCTTGAGAGTCCCTTGGACTGCAAGGAGCTCCAGCCAGTCCATCCGAAAGGAGATCAGTTCTGGGTGTTCACTGGAAGGACTGATGCTGAAGCTGTAACTCTAATACTATGGCCACCTGATGCAAAGAGCTGACTCATTTGAAAAGATCCTGAAGCTGGGAAAGATTGAGGGCAGGAGGAGAAGGGGACGACAGAGGATGAGCTGGTTGGATGCATCACCGACTCGATGGACATGGGCTTGGGTGGACTCTGGGAGCTGGTGATGGACAGGGAGACCTGGCATGCTGCGGTTCACGGGGTTGCAGAGATTGGCTACGACTGAGCGACTGAACTGAACTGAACTATGACTGGGGAGCTCCCACAGCATCCTGTACCATCCTCCCCGGGCTTGCAGATAACCTCACAGATAGGACACGTGTGTCCCAGCACAGGCCGTGTCTTTCTTTTTCTCAAAGAGTCAGAAATAGAGCAGAAAGGACGGGGAGTGAGCTATCCAGCAGGCATCCTATCCAGAGAGGATCCCGGGGAATCCTGCCAAGGAAATAATGGAATTTTCTGACAGTGAGTTTTCCTGACAGCTGTTGAGGAATACGCTTACCCAGAGGCAGGGGACTGGTTCCAATGACCCAAGAAGGCAGCCTTCGGGGTAGGATTTCTATGAATCAAAATCTACAAGAGTAAAATCTTCTCACAGCAAAATTCGGGGGCCCCGCCTTGCCCCTCGTGGATGGACTGCTCCCGAAGGACCCACACGCGTGTCGTCTGCATGGCTGTGCATGCCAGGACTCGGAGCGTCTCTGTCTGAGCAGCGACCTCCGCGGTAGTCCAGGCAGGTTGGGTAGCACAAGGTGAGCACCAGGGCGCGTGCAAGGGTTCCGGGTGACGCCAACAGCTGAAAGGCCTCAATTAGAGTGAAAGGAGTTATCTGGTATTTAAATAATTATTAGATGGAAGGAGTAATCATGGGTTTGAGCTGATTTTTTTCCCCCACTGTCACCCTGATGGCGTCTATAATATTATTATTCAAATGCCCATGATTCTCATTGAGAAGAGACCAGGGGAGAAAGTGGGGGAGGGGAGGGGGGCAGGGAGAGGGAGGGGGGAGGCTCATTTAATCTCCATGTGACGGGGCTGCAGGAGGTACGATTAGTCTTTTTCTTATTTCAGCTGTCACTCAGGCACAGACACCCGAGATTGTTATTAGCGTATTTCATGCACACGATTTAAAGGGAAAAGGGGAGGGAGCGGGGTGGGGAGAGGCAGAATCTCCTACAGAAAATAACAGGACCAGAGGACAATTTAGTCGTCACTGCTGTACCAGCTGCATTCGCTTCATTAATCGAATGTCATTTTCCCCCCAGACTCTGGGCTGTTCTGTGAAGCTAAGTGGCTACACCTTGCCCCAGGGCGAGAGAGAAGAGGCGAGGGAGACGGAAGAGGAAAGCAGGCCTCTGCCTACGTGGCCTCTGGGCCTCTTTTCTGATAAAGTGAAACAGACAACGTTGTGTTCCTCAGCCCCCACCCCCAGTGTGTCAAGGCAACTTTCGGTAGCATCTGAAAGTTGCTCCTGTCACGGTGAGAAGGGAGATACCCTGCTTATCCTTCATGTCATTCTTTTCCACAGGTGGATAAATCTGATCCAGTTTCAAATAACCAAGGAGTAAGTGAAGGGGATGTGGGGGCGTCCCTAACACTGATGAGCAGTTAGGGAAGCACCCAGACTCCAGATGGTGAGGGGGCCCAGCAGGTGCCTCGCAGCCCCCATGAGTGCAAGGCAGGGGGCGTGTTCTCCGGCCCCCAGATGGCACCGTGGGCAAGGTAGGGGGCAGGGGAGGTTCAGGGCCCTGGCACGAAAGGCAAGCGTCTCAGGTGTGCCCCTGCTGACACACACCCTGAAATTCATACGGCAAAGCCTTAGTCCCCACGACCTCAGAGCAGGACTGCGTTTGTTGTCAGGGTCTTTATAGAGGTAACTGAATTAAAATTAGATAATTAGGGTGGTGCGTGTGCATCATAAGTCGCTTCAGTCGTGTCCAACTCTTTGCAACTGCATGGACTGTGGCCCGCCAGGCCCCTCTGTCCATGGGATTCTCCAGGCAAGAATACTGGAGTGGGCTGCCACGCCCTCCTCCGAGGATCTTCCCGACCCAGGGATCAAACCCACATCTGTGTCTCAATGCACCACTGTCCTTACAAAAGGGGCATTTGGGCACAGAAACAGATAGGCTTTGAGGGAAGACGTGTGCAGAGACACAGGGAGACGACAGCCACCTGCCAGCCAAGGAGAGTGTCCGGGACAGCGCCTTCCCTCACAGCCCTGCCCACACCCTGACTCCAGGCCCCCAGGAGGCCGTTAACCCCGGTGTCTAAGCCACCCCGGGGTGGTGCTCAGCCACCGCAGTCCTCGCTAACTCCTGTAGCCAGGAGGAGCGATGCACGCCACTGGCTGGGCTTGGGACCTGCTCCTTGAAAGAAAGGGTGTTTGTGGTGAGGGGGTGGGCAGAAACCACCATGGGGCCAGCACTCCTGGAGATGAAGGCCCCTTCGGGTCTCTGTGAGAACCGGGGACGGCGAGACGAGCTTCCCTTCTCACCCAGGCAAACACAGGGCCCCTGAGCCCGCTTTGGCCCCGGCGGGAGCCTCTCCTGTGGCTCCTGCAGACAGTTCCGGGCCATCTCGCCTCCCCCACCCTCTTCTGCTCTGGCCCAGAAGAGTCCACGTGTCGCCTGCCCACCCCAAGGACACTCGGGGATACTCTGTGGCCCCCCGGGAGCCACATCGCTCCATTCCCACCGCAGATCCTCCTCCGGCCTGGCCTCTGGGGAGCCCTGCCTCTTCACCCCGGGGAGGGTTGTCCGTTGCTGTTGTTTTTAATTTCTCCCAGGTCTCCCAGTGGGCTCTCCTTGAGCCCTGGAAACTGACCAGCTCTCCCAGTGCCTTAGCAAAACATGCCGTGTTTCTCCTCTCCGCTCACAGGCTATCAAAGTTTGGAATTGTCTCCCTGAATTATGAAGGGGTTCCAAAGACAGGCGCTGATTTGAAGGGCTGCAGCAGGGAGGGGCTGGGCTCCTTTGTGGGGCGCTGGCTGGGCTGGCTCAGCCAAGTCAAAACGAGATTCATTACCCCGGGGGCGGGAGCAGGGAGATACACGCCTGACCCTGCAGACCTGCCCCATATGTCACAGGCCTGTCAGAGCTCTCCCAGAATTCCCTTTATTATCTAAAGGTCGCCCCCCGGGCAGCGCGGAGAGGGGCCCACGGTATAAACCAAACTACAAGAGCCATCAATTTCAAGCAGCTGCCAGCCAGCCACCCCTTCCTGTCCCCCTTCTGTGGGCTCTGCCCTCTTCAACCCCCTCTGGGGGATGGTGCAGCCCGGCCTGGCCGTGACCACCTCACCCCCGGGGCAGAAAGAATTTCGGTGGCTTAGCAGGGCATTGAGCCTCCAAGCTGTGCCCTGGAGTATGCCTGCCCTCTGCACTATGGAGCCCCTAGAAAGGTTACCCCACTGGTCCCCGGACTCCAGCCAGACTGTATCCAAACCAACCCAGTGGTGGGGTTGCTCTGTGGGTAGGCCTTTTGAAATCAAAGGACAGGAAGAGGCATTTTCAGGCCCCTTCCCAAGTCTGGCAAAGGAATAAAAGTGGGAATCCAGCTTTGCTAAGTAAAATCCAAATTCATGTTTGAAGACCTAAAAACTGAAGGGCCATGAATAGTAGGACGATAAACATTTCCATGATGGCAAAAATAATAAAGAGGAGCAGCTATCATTATTGTTATGTATTAACCTTCTGCTGTGTGGCACACTGCTAGATTCTTGGCAAATGCAATGGGTAATTTTATGATTATTCTGCAAGATAGGTATTATTCTCCCCATTTCACAGATGAAAAAAATGGTGGGAGGGTCCCATCTTCTCAGGAGGGTTGAGTAACTACCATCATTCTGCTAGGAAGCAGAACTTACTGACACCCATGCTTTCCCCACTCTTTCATGTCACTGAGATATTTACAAGTTATTTTTCAACCAAACTCTCTTGTCCCTGGTCTGGGAACACTTGAGAGGATGTTAAACAAGACTTGGCAAGTACTTTAAAGGTCAAGCCTTGAGGTTCCCATTTTATCTGGGTAAGGGAGCAGGGCTGAAAGCGGAGTGGCCAAGACTGAGTTATCTGTTACAAGGTGGAGTCCGGAGATGCTTTGTGACAAAAGGTTTGCGTTTGCGGGCTGGCAGTCACCTTTCAGAGAAATTCCAAAAGATCTTTCCCAGAGGCCTGGCAGGGTGTCTCCTGCCTTCTCACCCATGCTTACTGTACAAGGGAAAGCCAGGAACTCTGAGACAGAAATGGGACAAGAGAGCAGGACACAGGGCCCAACTAAAGGGTTAGATCTTAATAAATTGGTTACTCCACTTAATTGCATATTATGCTCCATTACCTGCCATATTTTCAAATAAGAGTCACACACCTCCAGTTCTCAGCAGTGGGGGCGGGAGGGGGGGTGTTGGAGGAGGTAAAGAGCGAAGAAAGTGAAAACACAAAGCCCTGGCCATTCATCTCAGCTCAGGCAGGGGACTGGCCCTACACGCCACTTACTCTCTGGGAAGCGGTCCTGCCTTTCTCCTCTTGAAGAATTTTAACAGCCCCCAGGAGACCCTGGGTGAGAGCACTTGCTGTTTCTCTTGCAGACCCTCCTGCTTTCTGTTCCATGGCAGCTACTGAAAGAGCTCCAGGGACCAGGGGAACTCCCCATCGCTGCTTCCTTGTCCTGGCGTCAGGGAAAGTGGCCATTAGTGCCAGATCAAGGTGCATTTTTTTTAAAATGCTGTTTCCAGAAGCTGGGGTTCCCAAAGTTCAAAAGAGTGGTCCTCTTCACCAGCAACCCTGCACTGCCTCCCTGAAAACGTGCATGTAAGATAGTCACCATCCAGGCTTCCCACCCTGATGGCCGCCTCAGGCTATGGTGAAAGCCACCGGCATCAAAGATTGAGCCGAAGATTTCCTGCAAGGTGCGCCTTGTCCCTGCGTCATTCCTGTGCGTCAGAAGACTACCGTTGACTGACTTTGCCAGGCATATGGCCAAAGTATGATATCCACCCATGGAAACACCTTCGTTTGCTCCCTGCTGTTGCCCAGACAGACCTGGGACTGCTAAGTGCCCAAGTTCAAGTCCTCCCAAGCTGGCTCTTCCATCTTTCTCTGGCTCTCCTTCCTACCTCTTCCAGAGTAACTCCACTCCTAACAAACTTGTTCATGTGCCGAGTCCCCAAAACACCTCGCACAGTTTTATCTCTGGAATGTCCATCTCTACTTTCTTCTTGGCCTATCCAAACCCTGCCCATCCTTCAGCATTTCAGGAAGCCTCTAGATGCGCACCTGTCTCTTCTCCAAAGTCCATTAGGAATTGCTGTTTCTGGCAGACATCTCACTGCAGTGCCGGCCCTCTTTTTCACGTGACCATGTCCCACCTTCCCATTGAAGCAGAGGTCTTTGACATCTGTGCAGGGTTAACATGAGGCCTTTGACTCAAGACTCACGCAGTCTCGGAGAAGGCGATGGCATCCCACTCCGGTACTCTTGCCTGGAAAATCCCAAGGACAGAGGAGCCTGGTGGGCTGCAGTCCACGGGGTCGTGAAGAGTTGGACACAACTGAAGCGACTCAGCAGCAGCAGCACCAGCAGCTGCGCTCAGTCTGACTTGTGGGGAGCAGGGCAAAGGGGAGGGGATTCATATGTGCTCCCCTCACCCGCTGGGCTGCTCTAAGCCATGGTGGAATCACACGCCTGCCTCAATTATTTGTCATAATTGGTCACTGGGCAGCAGTGAAGAAGAGAGTGAACCATTTGGGAAGGATCCTGGCTGCTGTTCATCTTGGGCCCACTGGGTGATGAGCAAATGTCATTAGCTAGGTGGATAAGGTGGGAAAAAGGATAGAGCAGAGTGGGAAGATGCCAGCTCTCCTTTGAAGAATGCCCCCTACAGACAGGACGGGTGCAGGAAAAGCCTTGGCAAGAGAGTGCCGAAGCCATGAGTCATACATATACTATCATCGATCACATTAAAAAATACACACTCATAAGTGGCCAGCAGACAGCACAGAGTGATCAGGAGCAGAGGGGGTGGGGTGAGACTCCCCCGGAAGGTTTCGGAGGAGGACTCTCCTATAAGGAAGTCAAGCTCACTGTGACACATGGCAGCAGACGCAGAGGAAGGCTATGGTAGGATGTGAGTGTGTGCTAAGTCACTTCAGTTGTGTCTCACTCTTTGTGACCCCATGGATCTTAGCCCACCAGGCTCCTCTGTCCATGGGACTCTCCAGGCAAGAATGCTGGAGTGGGTTGCCACACCCTCCTGCAGGGGATCTTCCCAAACCAGGGATCGAACCTTCCGCTCCTGCAGCTCCTGCCTTAGCGAAAAGATTCTTTACCACTGAACCACCTGGGAAGCCCTTTGGAAGTAGACCTGGGTGCAAGTCTTGCTCTACCACTTACTAGTTCAGTGACCTTGAACACGTTATTTAACCTTTTGGAGTCTGACTTTCCTTAACTGTAAAATGATACAGGGTTGTGGTGAGAATCAATGAGAAAACAGACGAGGTGTTTTGCCAACGCTACGGTTTTGAATAAACACTAATTACTCTTGTTTCTGTTTTTGGAGATAACACTTGCAAGGGCATCATCTCCTTGGCAACAATGGCTGCCCTGGGTGGTGGTGACGAAAAGGAAGCCTTGGCCTCACGCAGGTGATGGGGTGGTTCTTGTGCGTGGAGCTTGGGGACCCAGGCCTCTGGGGAGGACCTGGGTGCTGCTGGTACCTAGTAGCCATCACTCCAGCCCTTGGGCCCCAGGGCCTCACCCCCTCCTCTCAGGGCCCTGAGAGAGATTTAAGGTCCCCTTTTGGGCTCTGGGAAAGAGGAAGGAAAAGGGGAGAGAGGACAGCTGGTCTATAGGAGGAAGGAGAGATGCTGAGAGCTGAGCTCTACATTTTGGGGGGCTTTTCCCATGCTTGGGATCTGGTCAGCACAATGGATGGAACTCTCCTCCAGTATCTTCTCCGCCTCTCCTTCTTTCCCCGGGCTTTTCTGAACCAACAGCCTGCCTTTGAATAAAAAGCTGTAACTCCTTTTTATGAGGAAGCTTCTTAAGCAGGCTGTGTCCCAACCCTGTCCCTCTCCACCTTCAGCTTCTATTATTTTACTCTCTTTGTCTGAGGCTCCGAGCTCTTGGCAGAAAAGATCCCGAGCTGTCAAGCAGCTTCTCTTAAGTAACAGGCGCACTCAGGCTCGCACGGAGGAGGGGAACCGCGGCGGCACTGGATAAAGGAGACACGTGGACACGGCGGGGCCAGGGGCGCTCCGGGCAGAGATGTGCTCACTTGGGGCTTGTCCGTGCCAGACGCACTCGGCCTGGAGGACCCTGAGCACCTGGGTGAGCGGGGAGGGGAGAAGAGGCTTTGAGACCCTACAGCGGTGAGCGAAAGTGAAGGGCACAGTTATGGGGGAAGCTGGCCACGGCGGGAGAAGATTGTGCAGGAGGGAGAGAGGGAAACACAGGCCGGGGCAGCACGGGGCCACCTGGGCCGGAGATGAGAGGGCTTTTCCAGGGAGGATCTGGCCCCCGATGATGAATGGGGTGTGAGAGAGGAGCCTGGAAAAGGGTAAACAGCCAGGAGGGAAGCGAGAGGGAGGGAGGCGGGAGGAGAAAGAATGTTGAGGTCAAAGAGCAAAGAAAATGCTCCTGGGGTGATTAATTCAAGATCTAGCAGGCGGTGGTCAGGAGCCACATGTGCTCGGGACATGCTAGGCCCCGCCTCCCCCGCCCGTGGCCCCGCCTCCCCACCCGAGGCCCTGCCCAGGTGCCTGCAAGTCTATTCTCCCCAGGCCCACTCCACACCCTCTGGCAAACCTTCCTTTCCATTTGTCCTGAGTCTCCAAGGGACCCCACTGTAGTATAAACTAGCATTTGTGTAGCGATCTTATAGATAACTATAATAATTTCACCTACACTGAGTGCCAAAGAATTCGAGTTCTGGTACTGGAGAAGGCTCTTGAGAGTCCCTTGGACTGCAAGGAGATCAAACCAGTCAATCTAAAGGAAATCAACCCTGAATTTTCCCTGGAAGGACTGATGCTGAAGCTTCAGCTCCAGTAGTTTGGCTGATGTGAAGAGACCACTCACTGGAAAAGACCCTGATTCTGGGAAAGATTGAAGGTGGGAGAAGAAGGGGGGTGACAGAGGACAGGTGGTTAGATGGCACCACCGGCTCAATGGACATGAGTTTGAGCACGCTCCAGGAGATAGTGAAGGACAGGGGAGCTGCAAAAAGTTGGACACGACTGAGTGAACAACAACATCCTGTTAAGGCACCACTCATACAGGCCCATGAAGGAGAGAGGAGCATCAGCACAACCACCTCACAGACATAGGCAGAGCTGAGGTGGAATATTTTGGAGAAAGCACTGATCTGGAAGTGGGCCTTGGACGTGATCCTGGAGTTACATCCCTCTCTCTGCTGCTCTGCTGCCTCGAGTGAGAGGTGCCACCAAGTGATACCAGCAAGGACAGATCCCCGACTCTGGAGGTCAGTATCCCTGCACCAGGCAAGCTCTGCCACACCCAGCACAGTCACCCGTCTTCCGGAATGGGCGTGCAGTGTAAGGAGCTCAAGTCAGACCTGCGTTCGTGGGGGCACCCTGTGAGAGAGGAAGAGGCCTGGCTCGGAGCCCTCCACCCAGTGCCGCTCAGCTCCTGCCCAGTCCCGGGGTGGGGCCGAGGACTGGAGATGGCTCGAGGGCTGGCGCAGGTGAAAGAACCCAGAAACAGGGCTTTGCAGGCCAAGAGGCTGGGCTGCCAGAGTCCCCTCCCTGCCTGACCTGCTCTTATCTGTGGGGGACAAAGCCTACACTTGCCATCTCCCCCGCTAAGACCCTTGCTTCCGCGGTCCCAGCAGCTGGCCCAAGATCGCAGGCAGCCCCTACCTGCCTCTGACTGCCCTGTCTTTTCCAGCTCTCTACCCCGGCTCTGCACGCTCTGAGTCCCAGCCCTGGCAGATCACTGATTAATTCAGGGCTGTTTAATAACCCTTCTATTTCGATGAAACAAGCTGTCTCGTTTTCTTTATTTTTAACACCGACTTTCGTTTCTTTGCTAAGCATCTTACTGTCATTTAAATTTCTCTGTCTCCAACCAAGCTGATAATAGACTGGAGTGAGCAGCTGCTTCCGTCCTGTTTATGACAGTGATTAGAAGTTAGAGCTGTGCAGGCAGAGAGCTGACCACGCACGTGGCTGTGCCCCTGCCTGTAGACAGAGGGCTCACTCGGACGCGATTAGCACAATTCCGGCTCCAGGAGAGGCTGGGGCTTATCCCAGTCCTCCAGCCTTCCTGGCACCCTGCTCCGAGGGGAGTCGTGGGGTGGGGGCGAAGGTGTGAGAACCGGCTCTGTTTACTGTGGAATTTAGGCCAGCAGCTGCGAGTCATCCTCACGGACCTGATACCCAACCTCACTTCTCAAAGGAGCCTTTTACTGCATTGAACTCCCCGAGCAGCAGGCAGAAACCCACGGTGAGAGCGCTGGGGTGTGGGTGAGGACTTCGGCCATCACCTCTTCCACCTTCCCCGCTCCACAGGAGACCTGGTCAATTCCTTCCAACCTCTGCTTGAATCCCCCAGGTGGATGCAGAGTTCCTTCCCTCCCCCTGGATCACATGGCGGGCTGATTTCTCTCTCCTGTGTTCCCACAGCACTTAATTTGTACGACCATTATTTGCGCGTGTTCCCCTTTTTCCCTTGCCACACCGGGAGCTCCTCAAGAGCCAGGACAGTGCCTTGCCTCCCTCACATGATACCCGCCACATAGCAGGTATCTGATGAACATTTGCACAAAGTTAATTACGTTGTTCCAACTTCAGCCTCCTTGCAAGTAATGCAAAAAACCAAACAAAACCCAAACACCCAAAACCTTTCTTCTGCCTGGGCAGGCTCCTGGGGAGGTGGCCTGTCTGTCCCTACCTGGACAGGTGTTCTCCTCTTCCTGTCCTCAGGCCAGAGGCCACTGCTTCCTCAGAAGACAGGGCCTTGCTTGTCCCTCCAGGCCCAGAGTGACTACAGGGCTGGTGGAAGCCTTGGGCCGGGAGGCGGGCGGCTTGTGGCAGGAGTCAGTCAGGGGGCCTGGGCCAGGTCCGCCGGATCCCAGCCCCGCCTCCTGTGGCTTTCAGGCCCACCATGGCCGCCTGAGAAAGCGCGCAGGTGCGAGCTGGGCAAACCCGGCCGGCCCCAACTCCCGCCTCCCGTTCCGGCAGTCTCCCAGCCAGCTCCGTCTGCAGACAGCTGCTCGGGTCATTGTCTCAGCCTCTCCAAGCTGTGAATGCCGAGTCTATAGAGACCGCCACGCAAACAGCGCCCACACTGCCTCTGGGGAGGGAGGGGAGAGCTGGGCTTTGCCAGGGCCATTGACTCTGCAAATAGCAAGGCCTGCTGTGGATGGGGGAAAGCTTGCTGGGGTCTTTAACAGGGGGAGCGGTTTCTCCACACACTGCCCTGTGCCACAGAGAAGCGCGGGGGTGCCCGAGGGCTGGCAGACTGGCAGGGCAGGGGAGAGGTCCGGCCTCGGGGACACCTGCTCAAACCCAAGAAAGAGAGACATGGTGGGGCACAGGGTTGAGGCATGAGAGGCTGGAAAGAGAAGTTCCCACACAGGCAAGTGGAGATGTGTGCTGGGCCTGGCTGGGGCAGACGGACCTCCTCACTCTCTCCACAGCTCGACTGGCCGGGCTGGACTCAGCTTCTGCATCTATTGTGTGGACCCGGGGAAAAGTTGCTATCAAACACTAGACGCTTCTCCAGTGTTCTACGTATAACACCTATTCTCTTGCAATGCAAGTGGTTTTCTTCATAACATTCTGGAAAAGAAACCCAAGGCCCCTTGTCACCCACGTTTTCCACCTCTGGCTCTCAGGCAGTGCTGCGGAAGGCACGGGGCTCCCTCTGCTTGCATCCGCCCTCCTCCCGGGCTGTTTCCAACAAGGGGCCAGGCTCTGCGCTGAAGCAGGGAGGGCTGGGTGGGGGGGCTTCTTGGGCTAGCAGAAGGCAGCTTCTCCCCGACACCCTGCGGCGTTCTGCCCCAGGGGCCAGCTCTGCCCAGGGATCTAATCTAGTTCCTGGGCCTCAGGGTCTAGCTTGGGCCCTGGCCCCAGTGCCTGCAAGTGCTCTTCATTGCTGGTCCATCCCATTCATATCCACGCTTCTAGGAGCTCTCTCTGCAGACAAATGTAAGCCGATTGCAGGCAGGCAGCTAGGAGCCTGAGAACTCTGCCCTTTGCCCTGCACTGGAGGCTGACTCCCAGGAAAATGCCCACGTGTCAGTTCTGTGACAGTATCCTAAATCTCTACTGTTAGATGTGAAGACATCAAAGCCCCAAGGGTAGCAAATTCGGAATTCAAGCTCCATCCCCACGGCTTAGTCCTAACCCAGAGCCACACGTATGACCTGGGTGCCAGGATCACAGTGGGTTCTGTTCTCAGTTTCCAGTCTCCACTGAGTCTTAAGCTCTTCATCTATTTCTCTATATAAAAATCTTTAGCACACAGATTTTCTTTAAATAAAATCTTATTTCTATCAGAAAATTCCAAACAAATTTCAGAGAGAGGGGAGGGGAAAACAATCTCCAGCTTGGCTGTATTTCTGCTCTAACCTTTAGAATTATTTTGCACGTTGCGACAATTGTTTTTTTCCAAATTCCTTAACATTATCTTCCCATGCCCAGCTCCAGAAACAAAGGCAAGTGAGGGTGCTCGGAGAGTCAGGGAAAGAATTCATCCCCACTATACAGATGAAGAAACGGAGGTGCTGCGTGAGGGGCAGGAGGCCATTCTCCCAGAGTGTCTTGGGGCTCCCTCTTTGACCTGGGAGCAAATGGAGGATAAGCATTAGTCAACAGGTGAGAAAGCTTTCAGGAAGATGGAAGAGCCCCAAGTGTGAAGGCAGGCCCTTTGTTCTCACGCATCAGGACCCTAGCCTGATACTCGCCTCTTCCTGACCATCTGTTCCGACCCCACTTAGCTGCTCTCAGCATCTTGAAGATGGGTGCCAGGTGTGACTTCCCAGTTTCACAAATTGTTCACATGGCTTTCTCGAAGCCTCTCACAGCTAGGTTCTTGGGCCCAGAACCTTCAGGGCTTCACACGCTGGGGGTCACTCAGAATGGGGCGTTAGACTTGAATTCTGTTAATTTCCGGATAAACCTCAGGGGTGTTTGCCTGGCCGAAACCCTAGTGGTTGTGGGTTTTAATTTCACAGAGAGTCAAGGGATTTGCCAAGAAGGTCTGGGTGGCTGGGGTGAGAGTAGGGGGCCAGTCCTTCCAGGGGCTTCTGAAACCCTGACTGCCTCTCTCCTGGAAAAATCACCAGCCTCCAGCATGGAGCAGGGGCTCAGACCCTGCAGGGCTGGCTGACCTCCCGCCTGGCTTTGGCCAAGGGCTTCCACTGAGAACCCCGAGTTCAGAAAGCAACCTCTCTTCCCTCAGGTATCTTTGTAGCTCAGGGGAAAAAAAAGGGAAGCTGCCGTGGTGGGGGGCAGTCGGGGAGGTGGGAGGTCAGAGGCCAACGTAATATTTACCCAGCCCAGCTGAGGCCTTTCGCTTTCACCGAGCAGGAAACCGCTTCAAAGCGGCAATGTCCCCTCGTGTTGCTTCTGCCTGCCCGCTGGCCCTCCTGCCTCCACGGGGCAGTCAGGACTTTCTCACCCAGCCCTTCCTCCCCTCCTGAACCTTCCACCCTTGGCCTCTTCAAGGCAGGAACCCTCTGCCCTGCCTCCTGCCCAGAGAGGTGCCATGACTTGTCCATGGTTGCACAGCGATGACCACACCTGGGCGCTCCAGCCTGGGGTCTTGCACCTCTCGTCCTTCCTCTGAGTCAGTCATCTGTCACTTGGGGATGTGGGGCAGGCACTGGGGTTACAACCCCTCACCCAAAGCCTCTATACCATCCACCACCGGAGCACCAAGAGGAAACTGAGGCTCAGGAAGCTCCTTGAGCCTCGAGTTCAGTGGTTCTTTATACCGGGCGGGGGGGCTGCGGGGGCTGCAGGGGCTTACAAATTCCTCCTCCTCAGAAACACATACACACACATGCACACACATACACACACATGCACATACATACACGTATTTCTCAAAAGCATAGACTTTTAAAGGTTTCAAAGGCCTCTTAAAGTCCAAGCACACCCCTTGGTTCTGTCCACCCCAGGCCTGGGCCTCCCTGCACCCCAAATATGATCTGAACACGTCAAGGTGCAAGCAGGACACTGCCCTCCATTATGGGATTAGAGAAAGTTTTCAAGTTGAAGTGAGATCCGCCTGCTTGTAACCTCCCTCCCTTAATCCTCCCGGCCTTCTCTGTGGACAGAACCTTTAAAGGAGAGTCCTTCTCCACGAGGCAGACAGAAGGCAGAGATGGCTCTTGGAGGGGGCTTTCCTGCTCAGTCAAGGTGAGGCGGGGCGGGGTGGGGGGGGAATTCGAATATATTTTCTCTGGGTTCCCTTTAATGGGTTCCTTCGGACAAAAGTGTGTGCGCTAACAGCAGGATTCTGGACACTTCAATGTGAATACAGATGAGTAACAACATTTTCTGATGAAGCACAGTGGAGTCCAAGCTGCCAGCTCTGGGAGACCGGAAAGGGATGCAATTTACATAGAATACACAGTGCAAAGCCCTTGGGAGGGTGCTACTCAGAGATCTCGCTCTGGGATGTTGACTAATAGACAACTGTAGTGGTGTTAGTTTAAAATCCATGGAGGGGGAAAAAGAAGGCTGGGGTAGCTCTGAGAGGCTGAGGACGGGGAGAGGGTGAGAGGGAACTGCGAGGTTTTCCCGGCATTGCAGTCTCCCTCCCGGAAAACCTGCACCGTCCACCGGTAAGAGCAAAGGGAAACTTCTGCACCCCCACTGCCTCTGATCCCCCAGCATACTGGTAATTACATTCTGCCTTTACTTTCCTATTGAAATTCTGGGAGGGGAGGTTCATTTTCCCTCCCCCAGGATGCTGTAGTGTAGGAAGGTAGGGTCAGTTCTGTTTTCGTCTGGGTACTGGGTGTTACACATTCCTGGCACTGCCTAAATGATCAATTTCTACTTGATTAAGCCTAAGTGGGTTCCAATTCCAGGTTTCATTGTCTTTCTGTCTTGGTTCAGCACAAGGGCAACGATTCTCACGCGAAGATTGCACTTGGAGTCTGTTGAGCTGTTCCACTCCTCTTTCTATCCCTCCCCATCCCTCCACATGCAAACAAGAAACCAAGGTGGGAAGGCAGGGTTGTAAATGCAAAGATACAAAAGTTTAACTCCCCAGACAGCGTGGAGAAGTGAAGGTGCCTTAGTCAGGGCCTCCGCTCCCTCACTCAAAGCTGCAGGGAGAACACATGCTTTTGGAGGGGGAAGGCAGAGCAGGGGGGATAATCCACTGGCCCTGGGAGCTCTCCCCCACTTCCTTCTCGAAGACAAGCTGAACTCTGCAAGGGTGACCCCACTGCCTTTTATCTCTCAGACCGAAAGTAATTTTAGCCAAGGGAAAGCAGGATTAGACTTTCATAACATGATGCATTTATCTTGCTTTTCTTTTTTCCCTTGCTGTCTCCTGCCTCCCCTCCCTCTTTGACCCCAGGTAAACGTGAGCCAAAGGGGGAGCCAGGATTAAATATCAGAAGACACCATCAGATCCTAAGAGATGCTCCTTTCCGGCCCACTGCCATCCCCCAACTTTTAATGTCTTCCCCACCCCCATCAGATGGTTACTGTCTGTTCAGATGAGAAAAGCCTCTGGACCCTGTTCTCTCCATATTGTCCTCTGCTGAAATGAAAGGGGGAATTATAATTCAGAGAAGCTCCCACAGAGAGTATGAAGACAAAGATGAAATCAGTGATACAGCGCTGACATGCGTTCAGCTCCTGAAAGGTCTCTTTTAAAAGTCTCCTCGGGAGCAGTCTTGCCACTACCTGAGACTGTTTGGAAAATGGTGCGTTTAGGGGGCTGGGAGAAGAGGAAGGCCCGTGAAGGCACCTTGGGGTCGGGCCAAAAACTTGCATCACTGATAGAGAGAGGCTAGAGCCTCTCCGTGGCGGGGCCAGCTGGCGGCCAGGACTGCTTGGGAACGCTTGCCCACCCCTCGGCCCCCAGATGCATCCTGCCAACCCGGCAGGCCCCTCCCGGCGCGGCGTTCCCACCCTGGCCCCGCTCTTAACGCCGCGGGGCGCCCTGTCCTGCTCCCCTGCCACCAGACGGGGTCCAGATGTCCCACCGGCAACGGGACCCTACCAGTTGCGGTCTCAGAGCAGTGACAGCTGGGAGTTCCTAATATATCTTAACTATATTTTTCCTTCTCGTAAAACAAAACAAACAACAAAAACAAATCAGAAAACACACACACACAAAAACCCTCTACAAAAGCCACTGTTTAGGGCCCAGCTTGGTTTTCAAGCGCCCCCTCTAGTGGAGAGAACCTGCAGCTGCGGTTTCCCAGTTCAGCCCCTTGAGGGCCGGGGAGGCCCGAGGGTCTTTCTGCCCCGTCCTTCCCACTGGCTGTCCCTGAGCTTGCTCTCAGCCCTTCCCACCCCCCGTTCACCGTCAGGCTCTCTGTCTTCATCTCTGTCCCCTGTCACCCCGCCTCCCTCAGCCTGTCTGCGGCTGCTCCTGCATCTTGACTTGGGTCTCGCCACGTGCGCCTGGCACGCCTGTATCTTGGTCTGCGTCTCTGGCCGGTCTGCTGGGTTCTCTCCCTGCCTAGTTCAGGGCTCCGGGTCTGGGGAGAGGGAAACGCTTTGACCAAGCCTTGGAGCAAGTGGTCTGTCTCCGAGGGCCAAGGCAGGGACTCTTCACCCAACTCAGGCGTTCCCGAGGGGAGGGAATCTAGCCTCACACCTGCTCCCTAGCAAACCTGGCACCCCCACGGGGCTCATGTGCAGGTTTGAAGCAGTCTGTAGCCTGAGCTTGGAGCTCCGGCCTTGGAGGCCCGTGTGAACCCAGTGTGGCCCCTCCGTCTACTCTCCCCACCATCCTGCCAGCATCCCCGTGGGGCAGCCTGCTGCCAGGCCATCAGCTGGCAGAGCCCCAGGGAGGGGCTGGCCGGCAGGGGTTGGGAGGGAGGATGCTGGTGCCAGTGGAAGGGGGGCAGAGAGAAGGGTCAGTGGGGGCCCGGGCTGAGCTGGGGGCCGAGGGGAGACAGAGCGGATGGCCTGCGGTGAGGAGAGCGGGGCACAGGGAACACCCCCACCCTGCAGGAGACAGGACCAGGCCAGGGTGGGGGTCAGCGCTGAACCCACGGCGGGAGCGGGAGCCCCTGCGTGCTGGGGCCTTTCTCTCCTCTCCCTGCCTCCCCTCTTCCTCTCGCTGCCTCCCCTCTTCCTCTCCCTTTCCACTTTCTCGGTAGGGACCGGGCTCCCCAACAAAGAACTTTCTGGCTTCTACTTCTGCCCTTGAATCCCAGATAGAACAGTAGAAGTTCCCTATGTCCCAAAGGCCAGGAAACGGGGCCCTGGAGAGGCTGAGGGCTACGCCCAGGGAGAAAGGGGGTGTCCAGCTTTTACCTTCATCCCTCCGGGCCCTTGGGACCGGCTGTTTGACCCCCCTCTCCCCATCCCCGGGTAGAACAGCCTTTCTCTGTCTCCACAGGGCTCACCTTTAGAAACAACCAGACAAGAAGGGAACACCCCCACCACCACCCCTCATTTATTCTAATCAGGCATGAAATCTTTGTAACTAAGTGGAAAAAAAAAAAAACCTGTTTCCCATAAGGGAATCGGTTCCGTTCATTATTGTTGGAACTGAGCATCTGCGAAGGGGAGAAAGATGCTCTTAGAATGAATTGATAACAGACGCCCTGGGCGAGGGCGGCAGCGCTGGGGGGTGGCTATGTCCACGAGCTCTAAAACTATAGCACCTCAAAGCCTGCTCCTGCCAGTTTCCCTGTTGACTGTCCTGGCTTATTTGTAGTTCACATACTCCAGTAACACGATGCTCCGGTCTCTTTATGATCAGAATGGGGCGGGGGGTGGGGGGGTGGGGGGTGGGCTGCGGGCTTGGCTTGGGGCGTCTCTCTTCCCTCGGCTGTGATGGACACAGATGATACTGGCCCCCCCACCCCCCGTCTGCGTGTGTGGAGACAGCTGTGTGGCAATGCAGGGAGACAGCTGGGGGCGGGGGGGTGGGGGTGGGGTGGGGGAAGGATATCACTCCTGGAGACAGAAATCGCCTCCCCCTGCACCAAACCCCACAGCTTGGAGAGGCAGCCGTAGCAGAGGAGGCAGAACAGAGACTAGAAACCCCCAACAGTGACAACTCCAGCGCCATAAATATTTCATGGCACCTGAACTGGCGAGTTGAGGCTGCTGCCAGCTGCCGCCGTGTATATCTAACTGTGTCACTGGCCTCCCCTCCTGCTCATGTGTTTCCTTGTAATGTGCCCATGAAATAAAGATGAACAGACTCGCCAGAAGGATCTGGAAGTGGGCAAGGAGCCTGACAGAAAAGTTGCTGTTCTTCAAGGGGTGTCTCTGGAACCTCATGTTAAGCTCAGACTCCACTACAACAGCTGGAGAACTTTTGCATCTGACATGCCTGCAGCTCTGACGGTCTAGAGGCTGGAGGGGGCAAATGTTCCCTGGCGCTTTGGGGACAGGGTGGGTGTTCAGGGCAGCTCTGAAAGCAGGGCCGCCAACCTTGTAATTGCATCGTTTCTTTGGGGGTGAGGGGACACCACCATTCACTCTTCATTTAGCCCACGGCTGCAAGGCCAACCAGTCCCCCTGCCTGGTACCAGGCTATGAGTGACCGTGGCCCTTGCATCCTGTCAAAGAGAAGGGCCAGGTGGAATCCTCTTGCCAGACTCGCGGTCCTGGGCAGAGGGGCCCTTCCTACTTTCCATCCCCACTTCCCACCTTGACGCTGCATCTCCATTGCACAGCGATCTACATGTCATTTCCATTTAGCTGCTCTGCAAGCCAATCTGCCCCATCCTGATACGATTTGCTGAGGACAGTGAGGGAGCAGAGAGGGCAGCCCGTCCTGCCCTGCCGTTTTCAGCGGTGCCCGGAGAGGGCAGGCTGGAGGGCTGAGCAGAACCGCTCTTTCAGGTGACGCTGGCAGCCGGCGAGGCTCTGGGATGAGGAAGGGTGGGTGGAAGCAGAGATGCCAGGTGGAAGAAAGGGAAATGCAAAACCTCACCAGGGCATCTTGGCAGATGGCTCTTAGTTTACCCACCTTTCCTCTGGACCCCTTCCCCCAGGCCAAGGAGGGGAGAGCCTAGGTAATTACTTCAAAAGTACTAGATGGGGGTGAAGGGAAAGTTAATGAATTCTTCTCTTCTTGCCAGGAGGTCATGGTAGAGAGAGCTGCTAGCAACTCCTGGAGCATTCTGGGGTGAATGCATGAAAGTTGTGAATTTCAACTGGGAATAGCCGAATTCTTCCAGCCAGAGCTAGCTCTTCCCTGGGCTCTGTTGCTCTGAGGAAGGCCCCAGAACCCAAAGCCTGTCCAGAGGGATGAGTGAAGTTTCAAGATCTGGGAAAGAAGCCCAGCGAGACAGGAGCCTACTGTTGTGTGGGCTGGGGGTGGAGGCTGAGCTGAACCTGACTCCCAGCTCCCAGAAGGTCCAGCCCTGCGCAGCCCAGATACTTATCCTCATCTGCCGCTCATAACCTTGTCCACTGTGCTCAGGGAGAAAAGGAAGGGGATTGAGTGGGTTCCCAGATCTCTGTAGGTTCCTCCAAGCTGCTGTGTCCCCAGGCCACCACCTCAAGCTGGTCCTGTCTTGTGTCCCGTGTCTACCCACTGCTAGGAAATGCCACGCTTGCCCTAGGATCTTAGATTCTTACAGGAGACCGATGATATTTCCCCTACCCACTTCACAGGGCTCTCATTTCTAGAAACAGCTGACTCCCTCCAACTCCATCCCTCTGGGTAGGTAGCTCAGATGAGTCTGAGTAGGTAGCTGTTTACTAGAGCAAGGGTCATGCCAAACAGGTGGACGTTCGTCTGGGGCCTGGGATGGTAGTTTCCGGATGGCTCTACTCTGACCATCCAGACCATAATTAACTTATGTATAGAGATTACCTGTGGGATGGAGAAATAGGGCTAGAATTTTCTAAGATCCCTACATCACTTGTGGGGTGGGGCAGGAAGAAGTCTAAGGAAAGAAATATCCTGAAGTGGCTTAAAAGGGGCCGCTCAGACTCGAAATAAGCTCATCCTTCAGCCCCCCAACCCTCTCCTGCAGCTCAGACCTGGGGGTGGCGGTGATGGGCGCTTCATCGCCAGGGCGCCCGGAGCACTTGTCCCATTCCGTGCCTTGGACTCCTTCCCTGAGCCTCAGGAAGCTGCGCCTAGGATTCCAGAGTCCCGAAGAACCGCCAGTGGCCTCCAGGGTCTCTGGGCTCCAGAGTGAACGCCGCCCTCCCCCGGCCCCCAGTCGAGCGGCGGCCACCGTGGACCCGGCTTTCCTGCGGGTGCGGTGTCCGGGTAGGCCCGCTTGTGGGGCTGCAGCTCTCGGGACAGACCCGCCACCCCGCGCTGCCCGGAGCCGCAGCTCGCCGGCAGGTGCGCCGTGGAGGCGCGCGGAGGAGCGCCGCCCGCCAGCAGCCGGGCGGGGAAGCGGGGCGCCGGCGGGGGAAGCCGGGGAGGGAGGCGGCCGCACCAAGTGAAGCCCGCACACGCGCGCGCGCGCGCGCGCGCGGGCGCCGCGCTCCGGCCCGCGAAAGTGGCCGGCCCGGCGCGGGGACTCGCCGGCTGCAGCCGAGCCCGGGCGCTCGGGGCTGGGACCCCGTGAGGCGGGGCGCCGGGGAAGCCGCCGCGGGGCGAGCGCGCTTCGGGAGGATCGGGCGGCGGGCAGGCGCCGCGGACTCCGAGCGCTCGGCCTCGGGCGCCGCTTACCCAGCTCGGAGATGTCGGTCTGTCCTTCCGTCCCCGGTCCGACCGCTTCGGCCGCCGGCTACCGAGGCCGGCGCGCTGCCTGCTCCTCCGGCTGCCCACGGCTCGCGATCACGCGGACGACCGCATCCACATGGAGTCCAAATTCATTAAAATCCACGTCAAGCCACCAGCCACTTATCTGTATTCCTGAAGTGGCCCCTCGGTCTCCGGCCCGCGAGCCCTTCCGTCCTCCGCCGCCCGGTGGCAGCTCCGCCGGGCGCGGTGGCCGGCTCGCGGGGGAGAACCGGGAGGCGCCGAGGGGGGCGGGGGGCCGGCGGCGGTGGTGGCGGCTGGCGGTGGTCTCTCCTTGGGAAGCAGCAGAGCCCCGGCTGTCTTCAGATTTTTCCAGCGCGACTTTCCGGGCTCCTCTGACATCAGCAATCGCGGCGCTTCCTTCCCTTCTCGCTCCCCGGGTTCGTTCACAGTCCCATTTCCTCCGGGAACCTGGCTCTCCGGATCTATTTCGAGGTTGGCTCCGCTCGCTCCGGCAGCCCCCGGGCTCCCCACGGCTCCCGAGCTCGCGCGGGGTCCCTGTCTGGATCGCGGGGTCCCTGTGTCTGGATCGCTTGCCCTCTCGGCTGAAAAATTCTCAGCAACTGCGTTCGGCCGCGCTCCCGCTCCAGTCTGGCGCGGACGGCGCTGCGCCCGGCGGCTCGGCTCCCGCGGCGGCGGCGGCGGCGGCAGGGCCCTGAGCGCCGGCCCCCCTATATTACCAGGCGGCTCATTATCATAGAGGCCGCGCGCCTTAACCCGCTCCCTGCCGGCCGCGCCCGCCCGGACGGGGGCCGCGCCCGCGGCTGGCACCGCCCTCTGCAGCCAGCCCCTGCCCCTTCCCCACCCCCCCGCCACCCGCCTCGCCGCCCCCACCCCCGGACCTCCTCCTCCGCCAGCTGTCAACAAAGGACAACCAGCTTGGGCCGGGGAGGCCGCCCCGCTGTCTTCTCGGCGCCCAACTCCAGCCCGGACCCGCCAGCCACCTTAAGTGGCCAAAGCAGGATTGCGTTGTGGGGGGGGAGGTGGGGGGTTGGGGGCGGGGCGGGGAGTGGGCACGCCAAACATGCTGGGGCCTGGGAATTCGGGTGGTGGCCTCGCCGAGCCCCGCGGGTCGTGGGGAGCTCAGGACTGAAGCGGAGCGGGTGGGTGAGGTCAGTGGGGACGTGGACACAACCCCCCCACCTCGCCAGCATCACCTGTCATCGCGCGCATACTGCACAGCCCCTCTTCGTCTTTAATTTGAGGGGTGCGTGTGGGGGGGACCGACCTTTGGCTGATGAGGTTAAGAAGGGGGCTCTCGGAATTTGTGCAAGCAGATTCCGTCTGCTCATGAAGCTCAGAAAGCCAACAAGCTGTCAAATGAGGTTTGAAGTTTTTTTTTTTTAATTAATTACCATTTTTATTATGTGAAGACGAGCCTTGCTCTGAATTGCAAGTTTCGGGCTCTGGTTAGAGACCCTGGGCATCTGGCAAGTGAGGGAGGCTGAGACCAGCTGGGAGCTTTCTATGTCCAGACCCAGGAAGTCTCCCTGGCAGGGGAATCAGAGAGGTAGCGGTACAATAACTTGTTTTAATACACTAAGGTGAGAGACGCCTGGATTCCGGATGGCAGTGCCTCGGTGTCTTAACTTGCTTGCTTCCACGTCCTGTAGAATCTCGGTTCCTCCGCAGCCTCTGCACGCGGCTTTGTGAAACAGGCCTGCGAGCTGGACCCCGGCGACCTCGCAGGATCTGCCTAGTCCCTGTTGGCCATCAGAGCACACGCGGGTTTACTCGATACGTCGGAGTATTCCGATAAGCTCCGTCTACTGCCCTCTCGTGGCCACAGGCCTCAGTGGTATAAAGAAAATAGAAGGGGAAAAAAATATATCACAAGAAACCCTAAAAGAAATCACACGTAATTCTCAGGGCAGCAGGGGCCTTAAAGAACAACAACCACCAAAAAAAAAAAAAAAAGAAAGAAAGAAAGAAAAATGAGAAATATATGTAGACTCACCTGTTATGCTGTGCAATCACCCCTTGAATTAAGTAAAGTATTCTGGGGGAAAGGTAATATTTACTTCATCCACAGAAATTAGCTCATTTCTCAAAAGTTCTTTTCTCACTGTTAATTAGCTGAAATTTGTCTTCTTGTGACTTTCACTGGTTATTCTTTGTAATGTCCTGTGCAGCTACAAAGAATTTGTTTAAGCTATCTTTCCTGATCCATACCTGCCCTTTTCTTTGAACTTCTTTAGTATTTATTGTTGGCAGTCCTCCAGGCAATTATCATAAGTTACTCCATACTATTATTTATTTCTCTTTATAAGTTGATCTTGTCTCTCCATCCAGATAGCCTTGCCTACCTTAACTTTGGTTAGACTGAATATAAACCACAATTTATTAAGGAATATGATTTGAAGAAGATGCTAAAAGATTTTGGAAAATTTCTTTATTTGTTTGATACATGGAGCATGGGTCTTGTCAGCTCAGCCCAGGATAGGCAGCGGTAGGCTTGGAAATACCTAGCTGATAAAGCTTGAAGCTGAAAATTAGGACCTTCTGGTTCTCTAATGAAGTGCTGCGTGACTCTGGAGGAGGTTCCATCTCTCTCACTCTTTTTTCTTTTGCTGTTGTTCAGTCGCTCAGTTGTGTCCGACTCTTTTCAATCCCATGGACCGCAGCACCCCAGGCTTCCCTGTCCTTCATTGTCTCCCAGATCTTGCTCAAACTCATGTCCATTGAGCTGGTGATGTCATCCGACCATCTCATCCTCTGTTGTCCCCTTCTCCTGCCTCCAGTATTTCCCAGCATCAGGGTCTTTTCTAATGAACTGGCTCTTTGCATCAGGTGACCAAAGTATTGGCGCTTCAGTTCTAGCATCAGTCCTTCCAATGAATATTCAGGGTTGATTTCCTGTAGGATGGACTGGTTTGATCTCCTTATGCCTCCACTTAATTATGTCTTGGGACGATTTTGATTTTGGTAGCAATTTAGATAACTTTCTAATCTTACCTCCTGTGGTCCAGAAAGCAACCCTAGAAGGAAGAGTAAGGGAGGTAAAATGAAAGAAGCTTCTCCACTCACTGCCTCCTTCACCCCAGTCTCCCCTCTCCTTTACAGATGAACAGTGAAGAGAGGGAGAGAGAGAGAGAAGCCAGGAAGGAAAACCTGTTGCAGGCAGCGTGACCTGATGCCACCCACTTTGCACATTGCTGCGGAGCACAGCCTGAGGTCTGAGTCCTGTGACGTGATGGGGGTGCCTGTGGCCCGCACAACAATGGCAAGGACCTACTTGGTCTACTGGGAGGCACCTGTTAAGTTCCCTTAACTTCTCTGGTCCTTGGTTTGTCCATCTGTAAAATGGGAATCCTTACTTTCAATCTTCAGAGAGTTGTGAGAGCTAAAATGGAAATACATAGAAATGTTAGAAGATTTTAATAGTGTCATTAAAATGTAAAGATTTATTCATATTTTTAGTCCTGATAGGCTAAAACAAATATAGATCTTATTAGTTAAGTACATTATTACAACAGTATATCTTGGGAATAAAAAAGAACAACTCGGATTCATGCTGTATATTTAGATATAACACCCTCTGAGGCAACGGCAATATATATGAACCTTTGATCTTCAAAGGTGCTCCAATAATCACATCTTTTTGATCACTGGGTATCCATTCATTCATTCATTCCACAAACATTATTTATTAAGAGTGACTTTATTAGATTTCTTAAACGGAATGGTATATAGTACATGATTATTTCTTCCACACGTATTTTTAAGGGAAATTATGCTGATAATCATGCTTACAGGTTCCGTGCCCTCAGACCTGTTTACATGTTTCTGGGACCTGAGTTTCCTTGTATCTGTGTGGGCTTTGATGTCCTCTTTCTCATCCTGTTCAGCTGATACGAAACTCATGGTCCCTGGGGACTCGTCAAGCCTCTGCCAGCCCCTTGCCGTTCCTCCTCATGCCCATCAGGAGCGATGGTCACAGCCCAGCACAGCTCTGGGCAAGTGGTGGGTAGTGAATGTCTATCAGATGAATAGAGGGATGGGTGGGCAGATGTTTGCCATAAGCCCAATCCTCATCTTTGGAAGATCGTAGCTCAACAGGGTTTCCCTCCCCCAGCCACCCACCTCTACAGGCCATGGTGCTCTTGGATCCTCAGTCCTGCAAAATCACCGGTGCCTGCTGCACTGCCATCCCAGGCCCCAGGCTCTTCTTTGCTGGTCCCCAGATGGGTGGCTTGGGCTGGGGAGGAGGATCAGAGGAGTGGGGGAGAACAGGACAAAGACACACACCGGAATGGAGCCGAACTTTCCCTGGGAGAAAGAAGGATTGCTCCTGCAGAGGCAGGTCTGGCTGAGCAGGCCTCCAAAGGCCTTTGCAAGCAAGCCTGAGACTTTAGGGCAGAATAGGCCCAAATGGGCGACCAGCCCACCCCCAGGGGAAGTCCTCTCTGTCACAGTAGCAGCTCCAGGCCTGCAAATAGATGCCAGTCTGGTAGCCCCTCGGATCACAGGAGGTATTTCTGGTGCTGGAAGGCAGCCATACTTTGGCAGGCTTTCAGCATCCAGTCTGCTCTCTTTCGGAGGTTGGGAGAGTGGCAAGCAGTCGGTGTTGAGCATGGGAACGCTGCCTGCGAGTGTGCCCGTGCATACATTTAGGGGGCCTTGAGTGGCACGGGGCCTGGGCTGGGGGCATGCTTGGAGCTGTGGGCAGGAAGCCAGTGTCAGCGGTGACCGTTGGGTGGAGCATGGTCTCTTAGCAGGCTTGCCTCTAGCTCCCAAAGCTGAGACCGCGGGTGCCACTGCCAGCTCCATCTCCCTTGGCTCTGAGAGGCCTGTCCCCTTTCGTTTGCCCAACCTGTCCTGAACCTCCTCCATTTCGTGGCAGGGACACATTTCCTGGTGGGTGGGCCCTTCCGTCTCCCCCCCCCACACCTCACCTTTGCCAGTGGATACTGAGGTGGGCGCAGTGCAGAGGCAGCCACCCCGCGCCCCGCCCCCAACATGGACCGGGACAAAGGGCCCGATCTGATGGGCCAGACTGGAGTGTGGCGGCCAGGCCCCGTGAATGAAGAGTGGCGGGCCACTGGCTGGGCACTGGGGACAGCGATCCAGGATGCAGTCACCGGGCACCTGCTCCAGGATTCTCAGCGCCATTCATAAAGATGCCAGCCGCCTCTCTCCTCCCCTTTCGGCCCTTCACAAAGCCCACGTTCCTGTGTACTTTAAACAGTAGCCAGCCTGTTAAGGCCCCGAATCAAACAAGGCGGGATCTCACTCCTTTGTCACTCAACCTCCCACAAGTGGAGCTGATGTGCCTGTATCCTCAGCTTCTCGCCCTAAGCTCCCCCTCTCTCCATCCATCAAGAATGCTGCTCTGGGAGGAGAATGTTCTCTGGGAGGCTCAGCCAACTGCAGCCCTAAACCTGTGTGAATGGGACTCTGGATCCATCTAAAGACTCCTGTGTGTCCTGGGTGAGAAGGTTGCAGGGGGCGAGGGGGGAGCGGGTCCGCCGGGCTTCAGACGTGGGAGGTGAGGATGGGGCGAAGGGCTCAGCTCCGGCATGTGACTTTTGCTGCTGTTCTGTGGGGGACACTGAAGGCCTGAGAAAGGGTCCTCTTTGCTAGTTTTTCCCCCGAGAGATCCCCCAAAAGGAGACATACTACCGGTCTGGCTGTGTAATTCCTGGCTAAGCCTCTCCATGCCTCTGTTTCCTCATCTATAAAGTGGAAATGATATCCTTGGCCCACATGCTCTGCTTCACAAGAATCAGACATGATGCTCGCTGTGAGTTGGAGAGCACAACACATTTGTCTAACGGGGATGCTGTCTTAAAGTTCTAAAGGTCCTTTTGAGAGCCACAACTTCTCAGCCGCTGAATCTACAGTCCAACCTCTTGTTCGGTGTTTGAGAGAAAGAGTTCGGCGCCTTAGAGATACTCATCTGCTTTTGGGGTGGCTACATCGTCTCCCCATCCCGTTGGCATCCCTCCTTCTCTCCCACGCATCCACGGGACAGTGCTGCAGACCGAGATTCTGCCTAGTTCCCTTCCTGTGCGGAAGCACAGGGCACTTCCCAGCTGCGGTCGGCCCTCACTACGGGTGCGTCCCTGTCCACCTGCTTCTTCCAGACAGGCATGGCAGGACTGGAGGAGCTGAGATGCTCGGAGGACACTCCCGAGTGTACAGGAATCAGAAAGCGGTGGGCCCTCACTGCCTGAGAGACAGTATGAAGATGCTCTTTTGAGGTCCTTCTCTGTTTAGCCGCCCTCACCAGCCACAAACTCCACGTTATCCTCCCAGCCTGATTCAGAGGGCAGTCCCTCTCCGAACTCCAGCCGGAGCTGGGCTGCCTGCCTTTCTGAGGTTGCAGTGTCTTGTGGGCAGACACAGTGGCCTTCCTGCCTGTTACCCTCTCAACAGGCAGGGCCTTCCGGAGTGGGAGTCAGATGGCAAGGACAGAGCCAGTGCAGTTTAGTCCTCTGAGATCAGAACCTATAGGAGAGCACCTGCTATTCCAGGTTTCTTCATTTAGAAAGGGATGCCTGCCCTTCACTCGCTCGTAACTGTTGTAAAGTGGTGCGTGCTAACACGTATTGGGTGCCCACCTTGCTTCCATTACTGCCGTTGGCAGCGTGCCTACCTGACTCCATGTCCTCACAAGTCTGGTCTTCGTAGGTGTTCCCACCCCACTTTCTAGATGCAGAAACTGATGATTAGAAAGCCAAGGAACTGTCCCAAGATCGTCCAGGTAGTCCAAATTTGAACCTGGGTTTCTCTGACATCCCTTTTCTCTAGTTTTGTTCTCTTCTGAGGAGGAAAAAGGGATGCAAGTGTGGGAGTCCGCTCTTCACGTGCCAGGACACGGGAGGCTCTGGGCCTTAATCCCTGTTCTCAGCAGTGAGCTGTATCAAGAGGGCTCCTTAGGTGTCCTCGTCACAAGTCCAGCAGAACATCGCCGAGCTCCGCTTCTACTGAAGGTCAGAAATGTCATTTTCTCCTATACAGGAGAGCATGTTGCCATTGTTATGGTGATTATTATAAACAATCACACTGATGAGCTCAACTCTCCTCTCTTTTGCAGGGTGAATGCATTTAACTGTGAGACTTGGTCCAGAGGAAAGACGTTGCCCACACGTGCAGGTCCCCACTAGCTTCTGTCAACCTCTGCCCCGCAAACACCGCAGGATAATGGGGTGATGGGCTGGAAGCCCCGGCCTTTAGAGAGAGCATGCCTGTCAGTCACCGTGGGGTTCACAGGGAGCAGGGCCAGCCACGCACCAGAGTCTGCATTCTCCTTGATTGCATCTGGGCTCTGCAAACCCCAACAGAATTGAACTTACATCTCCTCCCAATTAGGAGAGAAAGGAAGACAAGAATGATAGCGGAAGAATTTCTTCCTGCCTCTGACGGCAGGCTCTTCAGGGACAGAACATTAAGCTCTCTCTCTGTCTGCCTCCAGCCTTCTCTCTCCTGTCTGATACCTGGAGGACCTAACGTGGTGCCAGGCCCTCCCTGGAACTGGAGCCTGTGTGTGATTCGAGTGATGAACGGGGGCTGGTTGGAAAAACTAGACGCCACCCGGGGGCTTATCTCAGGCCTGCTGATCTGCTGGAGGCAGTGCTGAGCAGGGGCTGGTGGGGCGGGGCCTGGGATGTCTCCAGCTGATCCTGGGCCCTTTGGGGGAGGGCAGGGGGACGGGGGCCTTGCCCAGAGGAGGCTGGTGGAGAGGGATGTCCGCTGCCCTCACTGCCTAAATATCTCAGATGTCCTGGCATCCAGATGCCAACCCCAGGGCCTGCTTCAATGCTAGAAATTCAGGGCAGGATGTGACCTACCAGTGTCTAAAAGGAAAAAGTCAGAAATGGCGCAAGTCTTGGCAGGCAGGAATCAACAGTGCCATCACCAACATCATGAAACAATTCACAGCTACCAGGAAAGAAAGCAAGCACTTTAATGTTATTTGCTGCATTCTGAGTTTTGAATTCCTAAAAACTAAGGTCCACACATTCCCCTCGTAGTCAGTTGAATAATTCCATTTTTATCCCTTTTCTTAAATAAATTCTTGCTGGTTATCCTAGAATTCTTGCCTGGAGAATCCCATATTTAGAGGAGACTGGTGGGCTACCATCCAAGGGCTCACAAAGAGTCAGACACACCTGAAGCGACTTCGCACATACAAGGTGGAAAGCAAAGATTAAGAGTAAGAGCGATTCTGGTTCTGTCCTTCTCTTCTGACTCTCCTCGTCTTTCCTTCTGGGGTCACAGCACTGATTTTTGTTTATTTGTCTTTGTGTGTGTGTGTGTTTTTTTTTTTTTTTTTCCTTTCTGAAATGGCTTCTATGCACTCAGAATCAGTATTCGAATGACAAGGCTACTATTTCCATCAATAAATGGAGGTCGGACCCCCTCCCCTCTGGGTGCCAGGCGACCTGGATGCTGACCCCGCTGCCACTCTTGCCTGGCCTTGCACGAGTCCCTTCCCTCCTTCTGGCCCAGCGTCTGTCTACAATGTGGGAGACCTGGGTTCAACTCCTGGGTCGGGAAGATCCCCTGGAGAAGGAAATGGCAATCCATCCCAGTACTATTGCTTGGAAAATCCCATGGACAGAGGAGCCTGGTAGGCTACAGTCCGTGGGGTCGCAAAGAATCGGACACGACTGAGCGACTTCACTTTCCGCATCTGTAAGAAGGAGGAATTAGGCTGCTCATGCCCCTCTCTGCCTGTCCTCACTCCAGCTCTCTCCTTGGAGGATGGAAGAAGGGCCTTGGACACTAGACAGCTTGCTTGCCACGACTAAGAGAGCCCAGTGCCCAGGCTACCACCCGGCATGCACAGTGCAGAACAGCTGCGAAGGAGGATTTTGCCTTTGAATTGCCTGCAGTTGGATATTTCTGTCTCTGCCTGCCTTTGACAAACTCTCTTGTTCAGGGCTCTGCTGTAATGATGCTTTCTGAGTCATGGGTGGCTCCAGCCCCTTCGATGCATCCAGCTGATAATATTTCCTGATGTTTCCAAGGCGAGTAGGGGATGATCAGGTAGGGTGGATTTGCGTCACTTCCTCCCCTCATCCTCCGACCCTTCCCACCTGGCTCTCCTGACCCCTCTCCTCTTTGTGGAATTTCTATCTTATGCTGTCCCACAAGGTCCTGCTGTGCTGTGCTTAGTCAGTCACTCAGACATGTCCGACTCTTTGTGACCCCATAGACTGCAGCCCACCAGGCCCCTCTGTCCATGGGGCTTCTCCAGGCATGAATACTAGAGTGGGTTGCCATGCCCTCCTCCAGGGGATCTTCCTGACCCAGGGGTCAAACCCAAGCCTCCTCTCTTGCAGGCGGATTCTTTACAATGTGAGCCACAAACCCCAGCCCTGGCTGCCCACCTGGCCTCCCAAAGTCCTTCTGTGGTCTCTCGGGGACGTTGCCCCCCCTGGTGGAATGCTTGGGAACTTTTCTGGCTTGGGGAAAGCCGGGCAGCCTGGCAGCGGTATCTCTCTGCTCTGCAGTTTTTCCGTGTGGCTAATAATTATTACCCTGTGTTAATCACGACAATGGAAGAATTGCAGGCCTTTATTTCGAAATGATCGGCTCCAGTCAATGCCTACTTATGACAGCAGAGGGGAAACATCAGCTCCGGGGAGCCCCCATGTAAATGGGGAGTTGAATGAAAGATCAGAAATAATGGAACGTGTATTTAGTTCCATTTTCCTCCCTAAAAGGGCCCTGTCAGAGTAATTTCCCCTTCTGTGCACCATACCTCGCCATTATTTACAATATCTTCTTGGGAGAATAAAGCTACACCGGCCCCCTCCCCTCTCCACCCCCACCCCCCATCAATTGTGTCTCTTTCTGGAGTTTGGCAAACACAGCGACTTCTTCCTGCTGTGCTCTCAGTGGAGCTGAAATGAATGTGGCTCTGGTTATTTTTTTCCCCTTAATCATTCTTTCTCTCTCTCTCTTTTTTTTTCCCCGCTGGAGAGCATTTTCACGAAGCACAATCACAGAGGAACAGAATGTCCTGATGTTTGGGTGAGCAGCATGAATTGCTTTGCTTTTTCCTCCCCTTGAATAAAAATAACACCCCATAATCATAATATCAGAGGACGTATAGGCCGTCTTTCAAGGTTCTTCGTTACTTTGCCCACTCTCTATGCTCAGTCTTATTTCTGAAAACCTCTGTCCACCCACCTAGGCTACTGGTTCTCTCTTGGTTCCCTGAAATTGTTAAGCCCATTTTCTCTCCATACTTCTGCCCGTGTTCTGGAATGCATTGTTCCTTTCCTCACTTCCCAGAGCCTGAACAATCTTTAGGATCTCAAGACCATTTTTTTTTTTCCAATAGTCCTACCTGCCTCTTGAGAAACCTATATGCAGGTCAGGAAGCAACAGTTAGAACTGGACATGGAACAACAGACTGGTTCCAAATAAGAAAAGGAGTACGTCAAGGCTGTATATTGTCACCCTGCTTATTTAACTTAAACGCAGAGTACATCATGCGAAATGCTGGGCTGGAAGAAGCACAAGCTGGAATCAAGATTGCCAGGAGAAATATCAATAACCTCTGATATGCAGATGACACCACCCTTATGGCAGAAAGTGAAGATGAACTAAAGAGCCTCTTGATGAAAGTGAAAGAGGAGAGTGAAAAAGTTAGTTTAAAGCTCAACATTCAGAAAACGAAGATCATGGCATCCGGTCCCATCACTTCATGGCAAATAGATGGGGAAACAGTGGCAGGCTTTATTTGGAGGGGCTCCAAAATCACTGCAGATGGTGACTACAGCCATGAAATTAAAAGACACTTACTCCTTGGAAGGAAAGTTATGACCAACCTAGACAGCATATTAAAAAGCAGAGATATTACTTTGCCAACAAAGGTCCATCTAGTCAAGGCTATGGTTTTTCCAGTGGTCATGTATGGATATGAGAGTTGGACTGTGAAGAAAGCTGAGCGCCTTTTGATTCTTTTGAATGGTGATGTTGGAGAAGACTCTTGAGAGTCCCTTGGGCTGCAAGGAGATTCAACCAGTCCATTCTGAAGGAGATCAATCCTGGGTGTTCACTGGAAGGACTGATGCTGAGGCTGAAATGCCAATACTTTGGCCACCTCATGTGAAGAGCTGACTCATTGGAAAAGACCCTGATGCTGGGAGGGATTGTGGGGAGGAGAAGGGCACAGAGGATGAGATGGCTGGGTGGCATCACTGGCTGGATGGCATCACCGACTTGATGCGCATGAGTCTGAGTGAACTCCAGGAGTTGGTGATGGACAGAGAGGCCTGGCTTGCTGCGATTTGTGGGGTTGCAGAGTCAAACATGACTGAGCGACTGGACTGAACTGAACCAGTTTACTGATACCAACCCATCTCCCTCCACCCTCATGCACACGTGCTCAGTAGTATAACCCCCTGGACTGCAGCCCGCCAGGCTCCTCTGTCCTTAGACTTTTCCAGGCAAGGATATTGGAGAGGGTTGCCATTTCCAGGACTTGTGTTTTTAAAGATATCGTTTCCAAGGTCTGCTCAGGGCACTTGATGCTCATAAAGGGTTAATAATTTGTAAGCGTGTTTCTATCCTTAGTGAGCTTGGCCTAGAGAATTCACTAGATACATGTTTGCTGAGTTACCTTCACCATTTCCCAAAAGATAAAGGTAAAGTGGCTCAGCAAGCTTAAGCCGTTTGTAGATCACCTATCCAGTTATGTGGCAGAGAAGATACTGGAACCTGGATGTTTTCACTGAGTCCAGGGTCTTTTCCTTTTGCTATGCTACATTCCTGCTACAATCTCCTCTGACCTCCCCCGTTACTCACTAGTGTGCTTAGCTTCAGCATTTTATTTTATTTTATTTTTTTCTATCAGGTTTCGAAGTCCTTTTGGGCAGGGGCCAGGCCTTGTTTCTCTTGTACCTTACCTTGGAAGTGAAAAATTTTAATCAATCTGCTGTTACCACTTCACCCCAGCTTTCCTCCAGCCTGTCAAAACTGGCTAAATACACATCTCGGAGCCAAACTTTGGAAGGTCTTGGTTCTGACACTGGGGTCTTCTGCGGACCTGGATCGGCATACACCCGTGACCTGTGTTCCTCCGCCCAGCCCCGCTCCACCGATCTGGGTCTCCCTTTCCTATATGGAATGTGACAGCACAGGACTCTCAGGAGGCTGAACGTCTCCTCATTTGAGACATCCGAGATGCTTTCAGCTTCACTGTTATTGGTTCAGGAAAGACCCTTTGACATAAGAACGTGATAAATTGCTTTGTAGTTTCTGCAGCCACCTCATCCCAGGACCTGTGACTCACCTGTGTGCTTCTGACGAGCTTCAAAGTCAAAGTAATGCTCACTTCTCTTAATGCAATAATATATAAAAGTTACACTTAACAACGTAATAGTGTGTGTAGCAAGCATTGGCAAAGTTTTCAAGTGCATTAGGAGCAGGTGGACACATGCTAGAAAGCTGGCTGGGTCCAAGTGCAGTTGCTCAGAGCACAGACTTCAGAGTGGACTTGCTTCCTGGCTGCACCACCGACTCCTTTTGGTCTCAGCAGTTACTTAACCTCTTGCTGACTTCAACCCCCTCAATGGGAAAATAGGAAAAGAATGTGGACATCATAGAGTTGTTGTGGGAATTAAATGAGTCTTGTAAACTGCAGTATCTGGCTCAAGAAAACCTGCTACTTACAGGGCAGTTCCTCCGCGTCAGCCCCTGTCTCTCACTGACCAGCAGTGTGGCCTTGGGGAAGTCAGGGTAGCCTTGTTCTCCTCCTCTGTAATGTGGGATGCGTCAGGTCCTGATACGTTTCCATCTTCGGAACAACACAGAATGATAGCAATGAAGTCAACAACATCACTGTTCTCCAATGAGGCCACTGAGGCTTAGGAGATCAAACACTTCATTCAAGGGATGTAGCTGACAAATGGAGAAGCCAAGATGAAGGCAAGATTTCTGAGTCCAGCTCCATGCACTGTGCGTGGAGAGGTGTGGGCTCCCCTGCAAGCCTCTGGAAGGTGCCCGGCCCTTGAAGCATGTGCCATTGTTACTTTCAATCATGATTCCTCAGAGGAGGACGCTGGTGTCAGCCTCTAGGAACTTTGGCATTGCCTCTAAGCCATCTGTCCCAAGTAAGTCCGGCTGGGAGGTCACAGTGACCTTGAGACTGAGCCCACTGTCTTTCTTCTCCCCTTCTCCTCTCCTCCCACTGCCCGGGGGAGATTCTGCCTCTAAAGCCATCAGTGGCCACGTGGATTGGATTATCTTAATTGTTTGGGACTGAATGTGCTCCTGAGTCAGGAATCCCACTTGCCAGCTCTGGGTTCTAGGGTCTGGTTTCTGTTCCCAAGAGCCAGCGCAAGGCATGCAGCTGATATTTACACGCAGGGCAGGGAGAGTGCGCGTGTGCGAGAGAAATTCACAGCACAGTGAAGTCTAACGGGATCTCCCCGACCCCTGTCTCTTGTGCCTCCTGCCCTGGCAGGTGGGTTCTTTAGCACTGTGCCGCCTGGGCAGCCCGTTGGTTTCCTAAAGGGTCACACACTGGATGCTTTAAAACCACAGATTATCCTCTCATGGTGGCTGGAGTCCAGAAGTTGGAAGTCAAGGTGTCAGCAGGGCCATGGGTCCCTCTGAAAGTGCTAGTGAAGACCCTTCCTTGCCTCTTCCAGCTTCTGGCTATTGTCCACAGCCCTTGGAATTCCTTAGTTTGTAGTCATATCACTCCACTTTCTGCCCCTGTCTTCACAAGGTCATCTTTCCTGTCCATGTGTGTGATCCTATGGCCTTCTTATAAGGATATCAATCATTGGATCTGGGCCCACTCTAGTGCTGGAGAAGACTCTTGAGAGTCCCTTGGACTGCTTGGAGATCCCACCAGTCCATCCTAAAGGAGATCAGTCCTGAATATTCATTGGAAGGACTGATGCTGAAGCTGAAGCTCCAATACTTTGGCCACCTGAAGTGAAGAACTGACTCATTGGAAAAGACCCTGATGCTGGGAAAGATTGAAGGTGGGAAGAGAAGGGGATGACAAAGGATGGGATGGTTGGATGGCATCACCGAAATGATGTACGTGAGTTTGAGTAAACTTTAGAAGTTGGTGATGGACAGGGAAGCCTGGTGTGCTGCAGTCCATGGGGTTGCAAAGAGTTGGACACAGCTGAGCGACTGAAATGAACTGAACTGAACTAATCCAGTATGACTTTCTCTTAACTCGAATACGTCTGCAAAGACTCTATTTCTAAATAAGGTCACATATAGAGGTACTGGGGCTAGAAATTGAACATATACTTTTAGTAGACACAGACTTGAACATACATTTTGGGGGATACCTCTATAAAAATTATTGCCTGCATCAACTCAATAAGTGGTCATTCTTTATCTCTTTGTATCCGTCCAGTGATTAAGCATTTACTATAACCTTTAGGAGACCTAGAATATATTACTAAAACTCTTGGCACTTGTTAGAGTTTTTACAGCGCTTTAGCCTGGAAGATTCTTAAATTCTAGCTTAAAATTTTCTTTTGAACTTTAATCTAGTGAAAGCAGTGATTTTTCTGAAAGCCCTGGGCAGAAGGCTGTTCTCTACCACTGACCTCTGTTCCAAAGGAGCCACAGGGAACAGCTGGGAGGCTCCCATCCCACAGCATAGTTTTCTGTGCATCCTAGTGAGAGAGACCCAGAATTATCCCAGTGAAATTCTCAAGATTAGCATCTCTATAGCATGAGCACGCTTCCTTCAAAGCCCCCTTCCCTGGCACACACCCAAGTTCACCAGCAGGCTTGGCCCCCTCCCCCACTGGTTTCCTTCATCCAACATAACCTCAGCCTTGTGACCTGAATAGAGTTTCTTTCTTTCTTTCTTTCTTTCTTTCTTTTTTTTTTTTTTTGCCTTTCTTCACAATTCGGAAGATGGGGAGGCCAGAGTGAGTCCTGGAGAGTACAATGAGACTCGTGTGTGTGTGTGTGTGTGTGTGTGTGTGTGTGTGCTTGTGCATGTAGGTATATGCTGCCTGTGACTGAAAAGGATCTGTTGCGTTTAATAGATGCATTCGATTACTGTGATGACTTCCTCCCGGAGTTTCCAAAATAGCCAGATGTACCCAAGTGGACCACCTCCAGGTTTTGCCTTTGGTTCAAACCGAGGGCGGGAGGCAGAGGATGGTGAGGATTACGGAGCCTGGCACAATGGAAGAAAAACCCAGTCCTGTTTCTGTGGAGCTCAGCCACCATCCCTTTCCACCAGGACACCAATTAGACCATCTCTGGCTTACAGAGCCCTGGGGCCAGACGTGGAAAGGCAGACGTGGGGGAAGCTGAAGGCGCTGCTACTTCTGGGGGCCCCCTGCCCCAGCCACCCCACCCACCCTCCGCCCCTTTTCACTGCCAGATGATCAAGAAAAATCACACTGGAGAGCTCATTTAGAACTATTGTAAAAGGAGGAGATAACCCTTTCTCCACCAGCTCCCTCTCCCCTCCCAGCTCACAGCGGGTGTGGCTTCCCGACAGTGGTCTGGGAATGGCTTTGCCACTGAAGCTGAGACAAGTGGAGCAGGATCTGAGTCCTGCCTTCTACATAGCTGCAGAAATCTGACTCTGGCCCGTTGGGCTGAGACTAGATGTCAGCCACCCTAACTTGGCTTTGTTCGTACCGCAAAGTGGGGATGCGGTGACTGTTAACTGGATGGCATAGGAAAGAACGAGACTGTGGAGGCATCGAGGAAAGGAAGAAGCCCGATTAGTAGGGAAGCCCGGAGACTGGGCTTCTCGTCTGAGCCCTGTGTTTGTCTGACCCAGGACAGGGCTCTCTCACCTTAGGGATTGGATCAGATCCCTGAAATCCCTTCTGGGTCCTGCCTAGGGTGGAAGTGCCCTTGGAGAGACAGAGAAGACTGGGTTATCCCTGCCCTTGGATAAATCCTGGGCTTGGTAAAGGGAAGCAACTGTTTGGCTAATGATGATAGAGCTCTGGGCCAGGAGACCAGGAAGCCAGTTTCATCCTTGGTGTTGACACACTGTGTGACCTTAAAAAGTAATTAACCTTTGGATGCAACCATTCCCTTTCAAAGGCATAAGCCCGCCCTCCACAGTTCTTTAGGTTTTCCTGGAGGAAATCCTCAGGGTAAATGAAACAGCTAGCTAAGCTTTCCTCTTGGTTTTACTGACACAGAACTGCCCCATCTTAGAGACTGGAGGGGAGACTCTATTAAGAAACACCCACTGCAGCTGCCTACACGCGCTCCACGGGGGCCTCTATGTGGAGCAGCCTTTGGTCAAAGGTTCTCAAACTGGCTGTCTAATAGAATCATGCTTTATTATTTAATTCAGACTCTTGGTGATCACATTTGGAGATTCTGATTCAGTGGGTCTTGGGTAGAACTTGGCAACCTGTACTTATTTTAAAAGCTGGAAAAGCTATATGGGTAATTTGGATGCTTATCCAGGGCTAAGAGGCATTGATTTATATGCTTTGAATTCAAAGAATTTTCATTAAGGGTGGCTGTATAGAATATATAAAAAAGAAAGATATAAGGGCTGGCCTGGTCTTGACTTTCTAGGAAATCCCAGCAGCGTTTGCTCCCAAGAGAGGCAGATGCAAACGCAATGAACGGCCATCAGGTAACACTCAGGTGCCAGCCAATGAGAACAGAAAACTGCACCGTAAGAGTGGAGGTTGGAGGTGAACAGTGTGGCCACACCAGTACATCGCTAGGCAGGTGATACTTCTAACTGTAACCAGCGTGGTGAGTACTCAGCTCTTGTGGTGAAGCCTCGGAGGAGTAATATTGGAGCTGAGCCTTGAAGAATGAGGAGGATACAGATGCATCTTTGTATTTGCTTAGATTAAAGTAATTATAGAAGGATAAACCAATGAAGGATAAATTGTGAAAATAGTTTGTTTACCTTTAGAAGGAAAAAAGAGTAGAGTAGAGGAGACCAGAATAAACACTAGATTTCTTTGAATGTTTTATAGAGTTGTCTTTGGAACTATATAAATGCTTTTACATAATTTAAAAATGCAACATAAAAGAGCAATCCCTATTGATTTAAAGTAAAATGAAAATTTTAAAAGAAAACTTAAATGTACATCCAGCTGGAACATCAGTTCAGTTCAGTTGCTCAGTCGTGCCTGACTCTTTTCGACCCCATGGACTGCAGCACACCAGGCCTCCCTGTCCATCACCAACTCCCTGAGTTTACTCAAACTCATGTCCGTGGAGTTGGTGATGCCATCCAGCCACCCCATCCTCTGTCGTCCCCTTCTCCTCCTGCCCTCAGTCTTTTCCAGCATCAGCATCTTTTCCAGAGAGTCAGCTCTTTGCATCAGGTGGCTAAAGTATTAGAGCTTCAGCTTCAGCACCGGTCCTTCCAGTGAATCTTCAGGACTGATCTCCTTTAGGATGGACTGGCTTGATCTCCTTGCTGTCCAAGGGACTCAAGAGTCTTCTCCAACAACACAGTTCAAAAGCATCAATTTTTCAGCCCTCAGCTTTCTTTATGGTCCAACTCTCACATCCATGCATGACTGTTGGAAAAACCGTAGCTTTGACTAAGCAGACCTTTGTCAGCAAAGTAACGTCTGTGCTTATATAAAAAGTACATATCTTTTTATTTCCCTAGTGATATATGCCCTAAGAATAAAAATAGCCATACAAAATGAAACAGAACCTTACGCTGTGTTTACCAAGCACATTGTTGGCGGTAGCACTGGTATTTTGCTATTCCAAAGTTGTGGTGTAAGCGAAGTTGTGTATTGCGTGTATACATTATTCTATGTGTACGTGTTGTATGGCAGTAATCAAATGAATGTCATTGACAATAGGGATTTTTACCATGGGAGAAAAGGAATACAGATGTGAGATCAATGAAGCAAAGAAAAACACGTGGTTTGCATCATTACAGAAAATATTACAAATTTATGAACTTCACTATCTTTTAAAAAGATACATGTTTCCTGGCTCTATTCGCTGAAAAGACCTACAAATAATGAACAGCTCAGTAGCATGGAACACTTGTAGCTCCCTGATTATGTTTTCTAAGTACCATTTCTTCTTAAAGGAAAATACAGTTTCTTGAAGAGATGCCTTATTTAAGATCCAGGGCTGGAAATATACATGATGAGCCTAGAAAATCTGGTCACGCTAGAAAGCAAACTAAATATTAAACTTCAGGTGTCATGTCAAAAAGACTCAGAAGCCTGCTAGAATAGATTCTCACTGACCAGAGGTGGGATAGCTTAAGCATCAAAAAGATAATAACTGCCAAGAGTTGGAATTCACAACAAAGACATTCACATCTGTGAGCTCATGAAGCTGCCTCTATTGATCATTAGAGGATGTATCTCATTATTTTTCGATTGACAAGTAAAAGAAAAAAAAAGTCAAGTATCTCTTCTGCTTCTCACATGTGAAATGTATTGTAGGGTTATCAATTCAATGAAGAGAAGTGTTTGTTTAGAAAAATATGGCTAACAAATAAAAAGGAAGCATAGAAAGTCACTTTTGCAGTCCCCTGTTACGGTGGCCAGATTTAACAAATAAAAACATAGAACCCCACTTAACTAAAAGTTTCAGATAAAAAACAATTACTTACTACAAGTGTATTCGAAATAAACTGACACGAAAAATTGTTCATTGTTTACCTGAAATTCACATGTAGCTGGACATCCTGCATTTTGGCTGCCAATCTGACCATGAATTAATAAATCTAGACAGTGATCTCTGACACTGCTAACATCCTCACAAAAGAACCAACCAGACGTTGTGAACCTCCTGACAGAAATACATACCACTGTCCACGAAGCAGGTCTGTCAGATTATTGAATCTCGATCGTTAAAGTAGGTTGATCAAATGATTAAAGACTGCAGATCTAATTATCAATACACAAAAAATAAAAAGGGACAGAGAAACATGCTGAGTGATATGTCATCAGTAGACTCCAGACTGTTAGAAAGTCTATACAACAAATGGTCCAACCTTATGACAAAAAAGTTGCAAGGGGAAAATTAGTAAAAAAATAAAATTGAAGGAGGAAACTATAGATCATCTGGTCCCATCACTTCATGGGAATTAGATGGGGAAACAGTGGAAACAGTGTCAGACTTTATATTTTGGGCTCCAAAATCACTGCAGATGGTGACTACAGCCATGAAATTAAAAGACGCTTACTCCTTGGAAGGAAAGTTATGACCAAGCTAGATAGTGTATTAAAAAGCAGAGATGTTACTTTGCCAACGAAGGTCTGTCTAATCAAGGCTATGGTTTTTCCAGTGGTCATGTATGGATGTGAGAACTGGACTGTGAAGAAAGCTGAGTGCCAAATAATTGATGCTTTTGAACTGTGGTGTTGGGGAAAATGCTTGAGAGTCCCTTGGACTGCAAGGAGATCCAACCAGCCCATCCTAAAGGAGTTCGGTCCTGGGTGTTCATTGGAAGGACTGATGCTGAGGCTGAAACTCCAGTATTTTGGCCACCTCATGTGAAGACTTGACTCACTGGAAAAGATTCGGATGCTGGGAGGGATTGTGGGCAGGAGGAGAAGGGGGACGACAGAGGATGAGATGGCTGGATGGCATCACCAACTTGATGCACATGAGTTTGAGTGAACTCCGGGAGCTGGTGATGAACAGAGAGGCCTGGCGTGCTGCAGTTCATGGGGTCACAAAGAGTTGGACATGACTGAGTGACTGAACTGAACTGAACTGAACTGAAAGAGACATACCAGGCTTACTTGGTAGGTCAGCGAGTAAGGACTCTGCCTGCAATGCAGGAGACCTGATTCCAATCCCTGGGTTGGGAAGATCCTCTGGACCAGGTTGAGGCAATACCCACTCCCGTATTTTTGCCTGGAGAAATCCCCATGAACAGAGGAGCCTGGCAGGCTACGGTCCATAGGGTCACAAAGAATTGGACACGACTGAGCGGCTGACCACAGCAGGAGACATTTCAACAAATGTCAGTGTGCGGACCTTCCTTCAGATCATTTTGAACAGAGATGGAAGATATTTGATATTATAGAACCTTTCTATATTTTGGGAGGAGGGTGATAATGTTATTATGGTTATTAATTTTTAAAGTGTGCCCCTTTTTAAAAATGCATACTGAAACCTTTAAGGATTAAATAGGATTTGCTTTAAAATAACCAGGGCTGGGAGTGAAGTGGGTGGAATGCAGCTGCAGCTGGATGAGCCATTCATGATACTGTTTTGATGTATGAGGGTCCATTATACTGATATTGTATACATAGCATACACAATTATTTACAGTAAGTTTTTTTAAACAAGGATCTCTGTGGCTGATGTGGTGGAATAAGCGTATTCTAGGTGCTTCACTCACGTTGGCTCATTTTAAACTCACACGCACCAAACGAAGCAGGTATTATCATGACCCCTATTTTACAGATGAGGGACCAAGGCTGAGACAGGTCAGGTGAGTTGCCCAGAGTCACAGAGGAGTAAATGGTAGGGCCAGGGTTTGCGCTCAGTGGGTCTAATTCCGGGCAGTCTCAGCCCATGGTCTTAAGCAGCATCATCCCCTAAGCTGGTAAAGCTGGTTCATCTGTCTCCATATCTGGTTACCACAGCGATGACACATCCTGCGTGGTCCTGCCCCTTGAGCTACTCAGAGGGCAGCAACTATCTGGGCAACGGAGGTTCCTGTGTTGGGAAGCATTCTAGATGAGATGGGCCAGGTGACTAAATGGACTTTAAGGTCATGTCTGATTATGAGATTTTATGATTCTAAGTAGCCTTCTCTCCCCTAGGGTGACTATTCTGAGAGTGTGATGCGATAACACTTCGTCTCCAGGAGCTGTGAAGGCCACTAGGAGAGAAATCGGTAACCCGGGATAAGGGAGGACAGGAGGAAACTCACAGAGCCTGGAATTTCTCAAGAAGGGCCCTTCTCTGCCTCCATCAACCCCTGCTGTCAGGGGGTCGCATAGCTTCTGTTTTTCAGGTCAAATGATTGGCTTGAATATTTGCAAATGTTTTTCCAGCTTCTGGGTATAAATCTGGTTTCCATCATGAAGACCCACTCTATTCCCGAAGGAGGCAGACAGCGCCTGCAAATGCCCTTTTCCTCTAACACTGAAGTTCCTCCAAGTTGGACCAAACCTTCCCCGAATTGTAATCTTGCCAGGAGCTGGAATTTGAATGCCTCCCCTTGAAGAATACAACTATGTCTCTCTGTACCCTAGATCTTCTCTTTCTTTGAAACACCTCTTGCTCTTTTGCCTTACAAACTTCCTTGGGTAAAAGGATTGAGGGGGCAGTCACATCTAGGGGAGCGGAACAGGTGGTTTCAAAGGACTCTGAACTTTGCAGGTGCATCAGCTTTATCAGCTATAGGAAGGAGAGATGAGTTCATGTGTAAGATTGCCTCCCCCCACCCAAATTGGGGACAATCTCATAGATTCGCTGACACATATGTTCTATTTTTCATAACTCAGAACTATCTCTGGAGCTGCCAAGAGTCAATTCCAGCTCTCTGTTTGGATAAGATGGAGGTTTCAAAGCAAAGTTTTCCTTGGCAAAATTTATGCCTTGGCTGGAACAGTCCCATGATGAAAATACCCAAGACCAAAGGCGAGGTAGGGCTGCTTCCAATTACTGGAGTTGAGCTCTTTGGGGAGAGGCCTCGTGACAGGCCTTGGATCGGGAGCAGACAGTGTTTCGATTGGCAAGCCAGGGGAAAAAGAAAGAGATCATGTCTCTGCTATTTGGTGGACTTTCCCAATGATGGAAAGGTAATTCAAGTCTTTGGTGATTTTGGAAGCCTCTCCCTGGAAAATTCCCCTTGAGTTTTGGTATTTGACTTCTGGAGTGCTGAGGAAAAGGCAATGGCACCCCACTCCAGTCCTCTTGCCTGGACAATCCCATGGACGGAGGAGCCTGGTGGGCTGCAATCTGTGGGGTCGCTGGGAGTTGGACATGACTGAGCGACTTCACTTTCACTTTTCACTTTGATTGAGAGTGGGCTGGAAGGAGCAGAGTCTAAGCCGTCTGGGCACTTGAGATGAATTCTCGGGCAAGTAAGGCAGAAAGGTTGCTTGGGACCTGCCCTGAGGCCTCTGAAGCAGGCTCTGGCTTTTCGTGGGAATTGAGCTCGTTACAAACCAGAGAAGAGCAGTCAGAAATCCCTTCAAGGCTGAAAACCGACAGAAGCTGAAGTCAGGGCAATAGAAAAGGAACTCACAGGTGGGGAGGCTGGGGAGGAGCAGTGTTTCTCCTTTTCTGAGCTGGAAGGTGGGACAGGAGGAACAAGTCTTTTGAGCTGCTGCCTGGCATTTTACAGGCCGACAACCCCGCTTACTCCGAGTCTGGACACGTAGATAAGGATGGAGCTTAGGAGTCCTGAGTCAAGTTCCCACTTGGCTTTTCCTGGGCCACCTTTTGAAATAACTGCTCAGAGCTGAGCTCATGAGAAGTCAGAGATCTCCACCCCAACCACTTTATAACAGCAGGTGCTCTGTATTTTCTGCCCACCCGCCTGTGACCTTTGATCTGTGATTGACCTGGGAAGCAGGGATAAAGGACTGTCCCTGCCTCAGCTCACTTTATGCATCCTCCCCATTTATGGGGTCTGTGAGAAGCAAATTTTGTCACTTCCTTTCCTTTGCGTGGGTGGGCTTATCGAAACTGTGTGCTGTGCGTGCTAAGCCGCTCAGTTATACCCCATGGACTCTAGCCCACCAGGCTCCTCTGTCCACGGGATTCTCCAGGCAAGAATACTGGAGTGGGTTGCCATGCCCTCCTCCAGGGATCTCCCTGACCCAGGGAACAAATCTGCATCTCTTATGACTCCTGCATTGGCAGGTGGATTCTTTATCACCAGCAACACCTGGGAAGCCCTGTGTCAATCAAAAGGAGCTCAGAGTTTTCAGTCCCTTGAAATGGGAGCTCTGATGCTGAGGAAGTTGTTGCTGGCCACATGTAGGCGGCTTGTGCCTCCTCCAGGAGGCCATACGCGCCCCTACTTGATTGCATTGTTGGGGTAACACTGGTCTATAACGCTGTATCAGTTTCCTGAGCACAGCGTTATACTCTGCCTTCTGTATGCCCTGCAGTCTACTTACCGTCAAAAGTAAGTCTCCACCCGTCACCACACAACTGACCTTCTTTGTCCATTTCATCTTCCCTCCATCGCCCTTCCCCCTCTTGTAACCGTGCGTTCTCTATATCTATGTGTTTTTGTTTTGTCTTGTTTACTATTCCACATATGAGTAAAATCATATAGTATTAGCCCTTCTCCATCTGATTTTTTCACCTAGAATAATACCATCCAAGTTCATCCGTGTTCTCATGAATAGCCAGATTTCATCTTTTTATGGCTAAAGTAGTATTCCATACATATAGATCATATTTTCTTTATCCATTCATCCACTGAATGGATGAACGGCACGTAGGCCAGTTCCATATCTTGGCTATTGCTAATAATGCTTCAGCTAACATATGGGTGCGTATTTATTTTTGAATCGACATTTTAGTATTCTTAATATAAATTCCCAGAAATGTCATTGCTGGATCATGTGGTGATTCTATTCTTAATTTCTGGAGACGCCTTGATACGGTATCCACTCTGGCTGCGCCAGCTTACATTCCCACCAACAGTGCGCAAAGGTGCCCTTTTTCCACATCCCTGCCAACACTTGTTATTTGCTGTCCTTTTGATCATAGCCATTGTAACAGTTGTGAGATGATCTAGCACCATGGTTTTGATTGCATTGCCCTGATGATTCATGATGTTGAACATTTTTTCAAGTGTCTGTTGGCCATTCGTATGTCTTCTTTGGAAAAATGTCTGTTCAGATCCTCTGCCCAGTTATTAATCGGATTGTTTTTTTGTTATTGAGTTGTATATTCTTAATTCAGCACACCAGCTGCAGCTTTTGAACACACCAACTCAATAAGTTTTCTTTTCCTTTGCTAGTGATCCTTAGTCACTGATAAGCAAGCTTGAAGCACTCTGCCTGGATGACTCGTGCCAGGAAAGCCAAAGGGGGTGGACCTTGCCTTTGATCCTTGACACTGCCCTGTGCTCCTTCTGAGCTTCATACTTGCTGAGATACTTGAGTGGAAAAGAGATGAGAAAACTTGGGCTAAAATAAGTGGTTCCCATTTTCAAAGTTTCGTGTCTTCTTTTAATTGGAAAACAGCTGCATGTGGCCAAACAGCTGCATATGGCCTCCCACCCAGGCCCCCATCCCTTCAAAAGCCACAGACCTCCCACACTGTCTAGACCTGCAAGTCTTCTCATCATCATCTGTCTCACCCTGGACAGGTCTCAGCTGTCTCAGCCACCATGAAGGAGGCAACACTTTCATGATTTGGGGCTCTCTTCCCAGTACTGAATGAACACATGAAAGGTCACCTTTAATAAAATCTAAGATATAAAATCTAAGGAGATCAAACCAGTCAATCCTAAAGGAAATCAAACTTGAATATTCACTAGAAGGACAGATGCTGAAGCTGAAGCTCCAATACTTTGGCCACCTGACTCATAAGAAAAGACCCCAATGCTGGGAAAGATTGAAGACAGGAAGAGAAGGGGATGACAGAGAATGAGATGATTGGATGGCATCATCGACTCAATGGACACGAGTTTGAGCAAACTCTGGGAGATGGTGAAGGACAGGGAAGCCTGGTGTGCTGCAGTCCATGGAGTCACAAAGAGTAGGACATGACTTAGTGACTGAACACCACCACCAAGATATACGTTTGGTAGAAACAGTACATATTAAGAACACAATTCCCTTGGCCCCCTTGCACATGGAAGGTGTCCAGAGGAGCTGTCCGGACCATTTCCACACGGGCAATGAAGGCTTGGTTATCAGTGGGATCACAGTTTCCAGTTCTGCCCTTGGCACAGTGGCTATTTAGTCAACATTCCCCCTGGAGATTCATTCCAACCTCTGCCACCTAGATGAGGAAAGAGATGGGGCCTTCTGTCTGCCCCCTTCTGAACACAGGCCAGACTTTCTTGCAGTGGCAGGGGTAGGAGGGCAGAGAATCACCGACGCGGAGTTGCTGGAATCCATCTTACACGACATCCCCACCCACAGCACTCTCTCCCTGGCCTACGTTCCCGCACCCGCCTCAGGCTTTCTGCAGCGGGAGGGGGAGAGTGTCTGGGAGGGATCCGACACTAGCAGGGTTGAGCAACTTCAAATTTAATTTCCTGGAAGGACACAAGCACAGCAGTGTTGTGGTGACACAGCTCTCCTGTGAACGATCCTGAGGTCTTTTGGTACAGATGGGAGGTGAGAGGGCAGCATGTCAGGCCCTTCTCAACTGGTGGGAAGAGCCCAAGCACCCCAACAGTGCCGTCCCCTGCCATCTGTCTGCCCTCTTCCCAGATGAGGGCTCAGATACCAAAGGGATCTCCCATGCCATTTGACCTTTCTCTTTACCCTTCTTCTCTAAGATCCAGCCACCTGCGTTTGAACACGTTTGATTGGGAGGCGCCCACTCCCACGTGGGAAGCTTAGCAAGGTTGATTTCCACATTTGGAATGTCCCTGCCATTCCATCTTGCCAAAGCATGCCCTTCCCCTGTTCTAAAAATCTGAATCTATTTCATTTCCTGCTGGAGCTCAGATCACTCTTTCATTTTTTGCATCCACATTAGGGATTGATTTGTTACAGCATCATAAAAAAAAAAAAAATCAGAGCCCATGGTGGCCTTGGAGATTCTCCAACACGCTCCTTTTGGGGAAGCTGAGGCCCAGGAGAGGAAGGAACTTGTACACCCATGTGACGGGGGAGAGGAAGAGCCGTGCTTATGGCTCAGGGTTTGCATTCCCTGGTCCAGGACTGTCTCTTCTGTGTGAACTTGCCTTGCTTCTCCTCTTCTTGAATTTGACCATCTTCCCCATCAAGCTCTAAGCTCTGAGGACAGTGGCCTCTCTTTCTTCTTTTCCAGGTTTCCCAGTGCCTACCACAACCAGCATCTTACACTTTGGGCACATTATAGGTTTCTACACCTACCTACATTATTTCATTTCATCCTCATAAAGACACTCTCCAGCAACCTCAGAGACAGAATGGATCTCCTTTATCAGATGATGAAACTCGGATGCAGAGAATTCAATGGCTTGTTCAAAGACACCTAAGTACACCAGGCAAGGAGATCCAAACAGTCCATCCTAAAGGCAATCAGTCCTGAATATTCATTGGAAGGACTGATGCTGAAGCTCCAATCCCTTGACCACTTGATGTGAAGAACTGACTCACTGGAAAAGACCCTGATGCTGGGAAAGATTGAAAGCGGGAGAAGAAGGGGATAACAGGATGAGATGGTTGGATGGCATTGCTGACTCAATGGACATGAGTTTGAGTAAACTCCTGGAGTTGGTGATGGACAGGGAGGCCTGGTGTGCTGCAGTCCATGGGGTCGCAAAGAGTCGGACACGACTGAGAGGCTGAACTGAACTGAAGTGCACAGCAGAAGGCCCTGGCACAGAATAACGGGGCAGGCAGTGACACGGAGTGTTTCTTCTAAGACCTGTGGCCAGAGGGAACGCGGACGCTCAGAAAAGATGGCGCGGCTCTCCTGGGTCAGTGCACGGCCCAAAATCTCCCCGTGGTTCTCCACTGGGAACCTGATTCTGTTGTGCCCGACTTTAAGAGTGGCAGTGCTCAGAGGCATGGCTGGATCAGGAAGAGGGCCTTGCCTAGCCCTGACTATGTAACCAACCCTGGCTCTGCCCTCCCGGCGCCCCGGCGCTCACCCCATGCCGCGTGCGGGCGCGCCTCCTGCAGACTTCCTGGGGGCCCCTCGGGGCACACGTGATTCCAGGGCCGGGCTCCTCCCGCCCCGCCCCTCCCCCGTGTGCGCGGGGTGGCGGGTGGGGAGGTTAGGAAACGGACTCGCATTATTTGCATTTATCACGGAGAATATACCGCCTTGTCTGTAGCCTTTAGTCTGACTGAATTGCTTTTCTGCTTCATGAGACACGGCGCGGCAGCCCAGCGCTCCCCCTCTCCTCACTTCACCAGCGTCGGGCCGTAACCCGCTTTGCTCTCCCTCGCATTTATCATATTGATCGTATAAGAAATAGATCATAAGCAGAATGAAATTACCGAATGCAATGATCTGGGGCATCCTATGGACCAGATCAATCTTGGGGCAGCCAGAGAAAAAAAGTCCCTTGCTGTGACGTTTTTTATCCAAAGTTGATTTTCATTGCAAATAGAAATTTCCATCAGCTGAGGCACCCTGGAGGGAAAGTCTGCTGTGCTGACAGGGAGTGTGTGTGTGTGTGTGTGTGTGTGTGTGTGTGTGCACGCGTGTGCGTATGTTTGAGAAAATGAGAAAGAGAGAAAAACAGAGACAGAGAAAATAGAAGTTTGATAAGCCTCATAAGGCTCCTTCATTGGGAAGTAGACTTCCTTAGCTAGAATTCATTTGAGATGGATATTTGAGGCTCTGGTTGTAACAATATCTATCTTCTCTTGCCTACTCCAAACTGCTTTTCTTATGTGTGTGTGTTTGCAGGTGGGGCGGGGAAGAGGGTGGGTATGGAAAAAGATAGAACTGTTCTGTGTTCAGAAGACCATCAAGGACACTTTCTAATCTCCTGTGAACGCCTGGGTTGAGAGCCGCCTGTCTTTGTCACCCTGGCCCCAGTGTGTGAATTTGCAGAGTCAGTGGGTGGCTGGAGTTTTTGTGGCCTGGCTTACACAGGACGGTGAGGGGTGTGTTTATAAACTGCTCCTTGAAAACAGGAGCTTGAAGCTCCCCCGCCCCCTGCCCCTCTGCCCTGACCTGAGGCTCCAGACATGACCTCTGCCATAATAAGAACTTTCTCCCCGTCTGGAGACAAGGTTGGTGAGTTCAGCTGGGACTGAAAATCCACGGGAACAGGGTCTCTGGCAGCCTGCCACCAGCTCAGACTGAAGCTGAAACCCACAGTGGGAATGTGGTCTGAGGCCCCGGTCATCACCCCCTTCCCACTGTGAAATCCATCCCCAGACGCTGAGACTCGGCGCTCTTGGCTTTGGCAACATTCGTCATGCCAATAAACTCATTGAAATTGAAGAACCCAGCAGGGAGAAGGAGAGCAGGGTGTAGATGGGGACAGAGGAGGGAGCAGGGGAGGAGGGAGCTGGGAGGAGGGTGTGGGGAGAACGGCCCCCAGCTCTGCTGTGAGCTCGATGGCAGAGACATCACGGATGCCAAGCGGCTGAGTTCACGGAGAAGCCACGGCTCAGCCATGAACAGCCCCTCTCCCCACCCCTGAGCCACCTCCCTCTAGCTCTTCATCTCTGCTCAAGCTTCTACCCTCATGGAAATATCCCTGGAAACCTTCCCATGGGGCAAATGGCCAAGAAAATGCACATGTGCGCATGTACACACACACACACACAAGCACTTCTATCAGTGAGATGATGAAAAAGAAAACACCGCAAAGTATACCCACCAGGACTACAGAGAAATACCCTCAGCACACGCTGAAGCCGGAGGAGACCCTGGCGGGGTTAAGGGCGCGAATGCTGGACCCAGCCAGACTCCCATAGCACCCCTTCCCCTAGCTGGAGTCTGTTTGGGCCCTGCACCCTGCCCTGGAAAGAACCCCTTGGACATTTTCATAGTTTCCTAGAGTTACAGAAGCTTCTAAGGATCCACCCGGGCTAGCTCAGCTTATTTTCTTCTTAGAAGACCACCTCTCCTGATCTTGAAGACCCTGGAAATGGTGAAAGCCATTTCACTGCCCACACCAGCAGAGAAGTCCCTCGCTAGCTGATATCGTAGCCTCGGCTATTTCATTGTCTCTCCCAGCACTGGGCACAGCCATGTGGCACCAGCTCAGAGCCCTGCAAGTTCTTGATGAGGGCAGACTGCCAGGCTGCTCTCTGGCACCTCTGGACCAAACAATTCCTACTTCCCTACCCTCCTCCCCAGGCTGTCAGTTTTGAAGACTGTCTTTCCTTCCCAGTGGTCCTATATTATTCTGGCTCTTTTCTTGTCTCTTACTTGAGATATTTTTCCAAGACTGGAGAGAGCTGGCTTGTCTGTTCCTTAAGCCTATCTTGTTCCTGCAGCCGCCTTCCTTTCTGTCCTAGAGATCAAATATGCAGAAAGATAAGAGCATCTGCTAGGTGAGGAGCGGGCGAGAACTGCTAGAGGAGATTTAGACTGATTTTAAGTTAGCCAAAGTGAGGGCATGGTAAGATGGCAGAGAGGGAACCACACAGAGCTAACTGCAGTTTTCAGTTGGTAATCCAGAAACGCTGGACTCTTCTAAGACCTTGGTGTCTGAAAGCTGAGTTAGGGTTGGTTGGATCTGGCATGCAGAAGAGGATATTAACATAGGTAAGAACCATAATTTGAATTTAGGAAGGGCATTTGCTTTTCAAAAAGAAATTATTTCTACATCGCAGATTATTCTATTGATGGCCCATTGGCAATGTCATTCCTTTTGCTCCTTGTCCCAAGGCGGGTCACAGTGTGGGTTTCTCAGTGCAAACCCATCCTGGCTCTTGACATGCATGAAAACCCGGTGCCTTCTTGGCCAGGGGAGGATTCCTGGGTGTCTGTTGGCAAACGCCATCATGTTACGGGGCGAGAGCAGCATCTGACGCAGGGATTTGGAGAACATGTGTCATGGACCAGCAGACAAGTATGTGCGGTGGTTGCTGAGTCTGGGCTAGCCAAGCAAAGCTCTGTGGACTCAGAGGCTAAATGATGTAAGGGCCAGGGTGGTGGGCTGCGGGGATTTTCCCCAGGGACTCCACAGGAACCTTTTTGATCAGCTGGGGGTTAATTTGAGACAAAAGGCTGATACAGTGAGCATGGGATTCCCGCCCTGTCTTGGGCCTGATGGATCCATTCCCTTAATGAAATGCACACAGTTTATTTTACCAACTCTAATTACGTGAAGAATGAGTGTCAAATTTCTTTATCCTTCTGCCGGCCCTGAATCCAGGCCAATCTCACGAACCTTACGTGCAGTGAAGCTAATGGAGCTTTTATTCCAATGAGTTGAGAGCCAACCCACCTTTGTAGAGAGAAGACTATTTAGAAAAATAAAAAGAAGAAGAAGAAAGAAATACTTAATGTTCGTCTGGTGGATGAAAAATTTCACAAGATAAATTAAAGTGTTTTCTGGCTGAATGGAGAAAGTGGGGCAGGATGGTGGAGATAATTTTCCCAGGACTCAGAATGATTTATCTTATCTCTGTGTTCTTTAGACGAGAGGTTCCATTTATTTAGTCATTTATTTTATTAGTTTTGTGAAGTTATCCTTCCCTACCCCCACCACCAACACAAAGACCCAGCGCTTGGCGCAGGGAGCTTGAGGCTGGGAAGGAGACCGGGTCCAGCCTGCCATTCATCCAGGCATTGACTCCTCCCTTTGATGCCCGTGGCAGTCACCAGGCCGTGGGCTGGAGAGATGGCAGGGCTCAGAGGGGGACGACCCCTGTCCTCACTGAAACGCAGTCCAGCGGGAGATCTCACTCACAAGCAAGTGAATATCATTCTCTGCGATTAATACAATGCTATCAGAACACTCTCTGCCACCTACATACCCCAAAAACAGGCTTTGAAGAGACTGTGAGACTCTCTAGTTCACTGGTTTTCCAAAGGGGTGAAGCTGCTCTCCCCACCTGCCCCTCCCTCAACCCCAGGAGACATTGGACAACGTGTGAAGATATTTCTGGCTGTCTTACTGGGGAGCGGGATGTCTGGGAGGTAATGAATTGAGGCCAAGAATGCTCGAAACATCCCACCCCACACAGAAAACCTCCCTATGGCAAAGAAGCATCCAGCCCCAAATATCAAGAGGGCCACTGCTGATAAAACCTGTCCTCGCGCGTCCGCTGGCCTTGACGCTGCTGTGCTGACTCTCCACACCAGAAACCCCGCTGCCTCTCTCCACGGCCCTCTGCTCTGTGTGGCTGCTCTCGCTCAGGCCTGGAGGAGGACATTTCCCTCTGCTCTGGCCTCGTAACTGGAGTTGGAAGTTGATTTTACAAGTAGCACCAAGGAGTAAGATTATGTGTGTGAGGTGGTATTAATAGAAAAAGCTCTAGGAGAGCCTCGCAGCCCCAGTGGGAGGTAGATGAAAAAGGACAGTCCTGCCTGGATGCCTCCGTGCCTTTGTTGGGGGGCTTTCTACTGCACACTCAGAACTCCTCACTGGTGGGGTTCTTGGCGGTAGAAATAATTTGGGATGCGGTTGAGTCCTTAAATAGTTTCTCTTTTGCATGTCCCAACCATTATCTGAATGTTTGTAAGAAGACTGCCAAGGCTTTCTCTTCGGATCTTCATGTAACTGTATGTTGCATACCATGGGGTTCTTTCTGAGCAATTAAGGCTCCCCATGCCAGGTTTTCTCTTCATCTACCAAAGGCAGAAAGAGGGGGGCTTTGTGTCTGGCTTTCCTGGGGAAGCAGATGGCACTTGGAGCGCTGGCAGGAGACAGGTGTGAAGTTTCAGGGGCCGGAGGGCTTGTCTGGCATCCCATGCAAATCTGGCTCCTTTTGCATCCCTCCCAAGAGCTACAACCAAATGGAACCTGCTCTTACGTGTGTGTGTGTGTGCGTGTATGTGTGTGTGTGAGAGAGAGGTATGGATTGTATTGGAGGTGTGTCTAGATGTGTATAGGGGTGATTGAGACCAACTGTGCATTTTATGGATGAGAACAAAATAATTCTTAGGTAGGAAAGCCGTGACTTCATCCTGATGGGAACCATACACAAACGAGATGGAGAAACTCTCCGAGCAAGCTCCCTGGGAGGACAGTGTGTAACCCGCCCCCGGCCCCTACCTTGATCAGCTTCGCAGTCTGCGCCCAGGTGCCGCACTGGCCAGAGCTTACAGAGATGGAGGCTCCCTCACCTGCGGGACGCAGAGACCTCTGCGTCACTGGCTGAGCTGCTGAGAGCCACACAGAGGCTCAGCTGAGCGATGCTGGTGAGGTCTTACAAGCAGCTCACAGGTGAACCAGAGTTGTGATTAGTGGTTTGTGTTAACTGGTTTATCCTGAATTACATGCGCTGTACTCCTCTCTAAGTGAGGGCACTGTGAAGGTGACCACATGTCAAAGCTTGTTCAAGAACAGTCCACATTTTCAATGTTTTTTTTTCACTCTCTTTTCCACACTTGTGAAACCATATGTCCAATTTTTATATTAAAAATATGTTCCCTGTAATTATCTGATTATCTATTCTGCCACGGAAACACTCCTTAGTTCCCGATAACCCAGAAGCCACAAGAATGAAGGCTTACTTCTGACTGCACAGTTTCTGCTCCAGCTCCGCCCAAGCCCGCTAATCCAGAGATGTCAGGATGTGGCGGAACGTGAGCGTAGTTAGCGAGGAACAGCCACTTGCATTTCCTCTGATCAAAGCGCAAGGCTGGCCACACCACCCTTCCTTCTTGCCTCTAATGATTCGAGTTTACCTGCTTTCACATGCATGCCCTTCCATGGCAAGGATGGGTTACTCACGGCCCTCCGCTGGCTAACTCACATTGTCATTTGGGCTAGACAAGTGAGTCTGTGTTGCTCAGTGGTAGCCCATTCGCAGGGGTTGGTCAATACCATATGTTTGTAATGAAAATGGCTGCATGTCACTGGATAGCAATGCATTCTCCTTGGGAAGCCTTCAGGGAAGACAGAGAATATGTGTTGTGAACAAAAGGAGCACCGTATTGCCATCTGGGGACCCGAACCGGTTAGAAGGCTCTGCACACACAGGCCTGCTGGTCCTCTCACCAGGGGGTGAGGTGCCGCATCCGTGCTCGCCGGGCCGTGCTCACCATCTAGTGGTGTACTTGGCATTGAAGGCCCCCAGAGATAACCGCACAGAGACCGACCTCCAAGAGCTCAGACAGACCACAGAGGCAGCGAATGCCTTCCTCATCGTTTAAGGATAGGAGGAACACTATGTTCCTTGCACAGTGACTACTTCCTGGAGTGAGGACACAGGCCTCAGGGAAGCCAGCGAGACCGGATCCAATGAGTTCACTGCTTAGAAGCCTTCCGTGGTCCACCCTGCCGGCGCCATCCCATTGGGAGCCCTTGGCTTGGCAGTTTGTAGTCCCGCATGCTCTGATCCCCAAGTCCTCTGGCCACACTGCCTACCGCTGTCCCCACCTATTAAGTGGTGTGGGACTATCCTCCATTCCCCGAGAGGCCCCCTGTGTCACCATTCCCGTGGAACACTGCTCCGATTCACAACTTCTTATTGAAGTCTGTGTGTTTAGATTTGATACCAAGACTGAGGGCAGGGGCTTCCACTGGGGATCAAGTTTGAAAGTAAATATTAAAGGTACGTGGGTACGTGCTAAGCTGCTTCAGCTATCTCCGATCCTCTTTAAGAGGAATGGCTCCTTCTCTTTCTTAATTCCACAGCGTTTCTATTGCTTTTTAAAACTTCCTTAACTTCTATATCGGAGAAGGCAATGGCACCCCACTCAAGTACTCTTGCTTGGAAAATCCCCTGGATGGAGGAGCCTGGTGGGCTGCAGTCCAAGGGGTCACTAAGAGTTGGGCACGGCTGAGTGACTTCACTTTCACTTTTCACGTTCATGCATTGGAGAAGGAAATGGCAGCCCACTCCAGTGTTCTTGCCTGGAGAATCCCAGGGACGGGGGAGCCTGGTGGGCTGCCGTCTGCGGGGTCGCACAGAGTTGGACACGACTGAAGCGACTTAGCAGCAGCAGTAACATCTACACAGGGGCTTCCCTTGTGGCTCAGACGGTAAAGAATCCGCATACAGTGCAGGAGACCTGGGTTTGATTCCTGTGTGAGGACGATCTCTCGTTAAGGAAATGGTAACCCAGTCCAGTATTCCTGCCTGGAGAATTCCATAGAGACAGGAGCCTGGTGAGCTACAGTCCACTCGCTTGCAGACAGCTGGACACAACTTACTGACTAACACTGCTTTCGATATGGGTTCATCTGATTTACCTGATCGAGAGCTCCGTGTGGGCAGGAGCCATGCTTCTTCAGGTTTGTGTGCCCAGAACTGTGCTGGATACAGAGGAGGCCTTAGCACATTAGTTACATTTTACTGACTTGCACAGACAGCTGAGAAGACTCTAGGTCCCATCACTGTGGTAGACATTTGAACTTGGTCCTAGGAGTGTGTGTGTGTGTGTGTGTGTGTGTGTGTATTTAGGAGGGAGGCACCAACTAGAAGCGGGGTTTGTAGAGAAGATTATGGAGATAAAACGAAGTACATCTGGGCCAACTTTCAGGGAGCTTGAGATTTTGCTTATAGAGAGTGTAATTCCAGATTGTTATGAAAGCCCTTTCCTGACTCAGCCGCAGCCCTCCTTGTAGGGGCCTCAGAGCGGGAGCATTTAGTTCAGAGACTTCTGAGGCTCTGCCACATTGCGGTTCAGACTGGAGATGTAGTGGGTGCTCCTCCGAGCACCCCCTGACCCTCCTCTGCCCTCTTGAGAGCTTTACTCTCCTCTATTCGTATGCCTGCCAACTCCAGCAGCTCTTCGCTTCTCTGAGTTTTCTCCAAAGCTCTTGGAACAGCGATACTGTGGGGTCCCTAGGACTTCAGATCCTGAAGCGAGTTGTGGCTGTTCGGGAGGCCCCTGACTGGCCAGCTCCGGAGAGGACTGTGTAGCTGGGATAGTGCCCGCGGGCCTGGGATGGAGTTTGATCTGGACCAGAAAGGGTGCTCCCTCTTCTGGACACCACTGTCACTCATTTGACATCTCAAAGACTACCTGTCTTGACTGAAAACTTTTGTATCAAATGTTCTGCTAAAGTCTGGGGCAATAGAGCTGAGTGAGACGCGGCTCCCCGTCCTGGAGGAGCCCTTTAGAGCAGAGTGACGCACAAGCAAGTAACTTCAAAGCAAGAAGTGTGATAGTCAAGGTGTGGATCAAGAGCACAGAGGAGGCAGGGAGCTGGAGCAGAGAGCATATTTGGTGCCTGAACCTGAAATAGACGCCTTGCATATCCACCAATAGGACAGTATGGCTATGCAGCTGGGGTGAGGAAGCAAAAATTTCTGAAGCATAAAAAGAGAAGTATTTATCTTCAGAGTATTGACTGAGACCAGTCCATCCTAAAGGAAATCAATCCTGAATATTCATTGGGAGGACTGATGCTGAAGCTGAAACTACAATCCTTTGGCCACCTGATGCAAAGAACTGACTCCTTGGAAAAGACCCTGATGCTGGGAAAGATTGAGGGCAGGAGGAGAAGGGGACGACAGAGGATGAGATGGCTGGATGGCATCACTGACTCAATGGACATGAGGTTGAGTAAGCTCCAGGAGTTGGTGATGGACAGGGAGGCCTGGCATGCTGCAGTTGCAAAGAGTTGGACACAACTGAGTGGCTGAACTGAACTGATTGACTGGGAGCTGAAGAGTGCTGCGGGGCTGAGTCAGACAGCACAGATGGGCAGGCTGAGCCCTGGCTGTGGGGTCTGGGGCCCGGGCTTAAACCTAGCTTCTCTGTATCCCGCTGTGAGCCTTGCACAGTCCCTTGTATTTTAGTTAGTACTGCTTGTGTATGACACGTGGACACAGGATGCATGTAGAGGTACTCGCAGTCTATGAAGGGATACGCACATGGTAGCTGCTGTTTTTATATAGTGGGGAGGGAGGCAGAGAACGAAGCGATGGGGTTTAAGACAGGTAAGTCCTGCAGCATGAGGAGTGGTGGGCTCCGAGGGGGGAGGGGTCTGTGATGAATGTGGACGCTGAAGTTTCGCAGATGTAATGAGCCTGCAGAACACAGCATGTGTCCACGGCAGCCTCTCCTTGGTCTGGAGTGTTCAGAGTTTCCATCCCATAAAGTTGGCAGAGTGGCCAATGACAGTGTAAAAAATGGCTGCCCCCAGCTTTGAGACTGAGCAGCTGTTGAAAAGTAAAGTATCATTTGATTTTTGCTGTCAGAAAGCATTAGACTAGGAGAAATTTTCTGTAAAACACACGTGCAGTTCAGGGACAGTTTGTCATCATCGTGGCTTCAGGTTTTTACATGTTTTGCTGTTGTCATATTGATGTACAAATTCAAGGTGAGTTCTGACATCCAGAACAAAAGGAGGCATGACTGTGCGTCATCCTCTTTACTAAACTGGTTTCCTGATGGAACGGAGAGCTTGTTACTATTGATTCAAATGTGCTCAGGTACCACTGACAATAGTGAGTGACGATCCATTCAAGAACATGAGTTTATTCTAGAGGCCCGGTGTCCTCAGAAGAGCCTCTCCGAGCCAAGTGGGGTGTGGGGGGCAGCTTGTGTCCAGCAGAGGAACCCAGCGTCCAAGCAGAACCGGGTGGCGGGCAGCCCTGGGAGACCAGAACCAGCGAGAGGGAGGAAGAGCCTGAACTGCAGGCAAGTAAAGCAGCGACTCGAGAGGAGGCTGTGGGCGGGACTGTAAGTCTATAATGAGAAATGAATCAGGAAGTAAAACGGTGGGAGAATGAACTTTGCCTTTGGTTGCAGAGTGCGAAATGAAAAGGAATGTGAAAGGAAAATAGATCGAAGGGGACTAAGGATTTAAGGCTGTGAGCAATAGAAGAAATATGCGAGTCTGCCCTTCTGTGGAGAGTTGGGGTGAACCTGACTGCCTGGAATACAGGTAGAGGGTGAATATCTGGTTCTAGAGAGTATTTGAAATCCCTTCATCAGAGGTGTATTCCCTTCAGTCAGCACTCATTCAGCCCACATTTCTTGAGCATCTATTATGTGGCAGGGATTACCCTAGATATTTTGGGATACATCCCTGATTGAAAAAAAACAAAAAAAACAACCTCAAGAAACCCTGCTCTAATAGAGTTTGTGCTCTAGTAGGATATGCAGATAAAGGAAAATAGACAGCATAAACAATGAACCAGTAAAGTATGCAGTCAGTGGCGCCCGCGCTCCAGTCCTCTTGCCTGGACAATCCCATGGATGGAGGAGCCTGGTGGGCTGCAGTCCATGGGGTCGCTGAGAGTTGGACACGACTCAGTGACTTCATTTTCACTTTTCACTTTCCTGCATTGGAGAAGGAAATGGCAGCCCACTCCAGTGTTCTTGCCTGGAGAATCCCAGGGACGGCGGAGCCTGGTGGGCTGCCATCTATGGGGTCGCACAGAGTCGGACACGACTGAAGCGACTCAGCAGCATGCAGTGTGTTATGAAAGGACGAGTGCAACGGACGAGGGGAGCGCAGGGCAGGGCAAAGTGGATCTGTGGGGAGGGGGCCTGAGGAGGGGCCAGGGCACCTGGGCTGCTCTGGGGCTTAGGGAAGAGGGGAGGCTCCTTTGACAGGTGGTATTTGAACAAACATTTGATGTGATAAGGGGATGATAGGAGGAGATTTCTGGGGAAATATGATTCTAGTCAAAAAGCATAGTGAGGGCAAGGATCTTTAAATCGGAGATTCAGCAAGGAGACCATTTGCTGGAGGGCCGTGAGAGGGCAGTTATTAAGAAATGAGGGCAGACAGGCTGGGGGTGGGAGGCGCATTGCAAAGGTGGTTTTTCCTCTGGGGTTAAACACTGACCAGCTTGATCATCTATTCTTAAGGGCAGGACAAAATCACCAATAGCTGATTACGAGAGCATTTGTCAGATAGCATACGGCTTTGTGGGTAGGATGGAGCTAGAATATTCAGGGCTTCCTGCCTGTGCCAGAAAGAAAGAGCACACAGGAAGTCAGCCGTGGAGTCCCCAAGCCCGTGTTCATCCAGCTCACCTGCCTTTACATCTCTGGATGAGAATGTGTTAAAACCCTGTTTCAATTTCTTTTCATTCTTGATTTGCAAATGGTAGGCTGGTTGGATGGCATCACCCACTCGATGGGCATGAGTTCTGAGCAAGCTCCAGGAGTTGGTGATGGATAAGGAGGCCTGGCATATTGCAGTCCATGGGGTTGCAAAGAGTCAGACACGACTGAGCGACTGAACTGAACTGAACTGAGGCTCCTGATGGATGGAACCTCCTCTGGAGGCTGTGGCCTTCCTTCTTCTCCCTTTCTGGTAGGGCAGCCTCTAGAGAACTTAGGAAGGGGAAGGGGGAGAGGGAGAGGGAGGGAGTGTCCGAGGAGGAGGCGGGCACCCTAGCCTCTGCCCGCCCTGGGGTGGAGGCGGGCAGCTCCCTTGCGTCTTCCTTGATGGGAGACGAGCTTGTCTCCACAGCAGGAGAGGAGAGACGTGGACTAATGAAGGCCCTTGGGTTTGCTGCTTGCTTTCAAGGGGTTGTGTTTGGTAGCCGATCAGTGATTTTCTCCATAGGCTGATCCTATAGAGCTCCGCTTCAGCTGAGCGACTGCACTGAACTGATAGGCTGACCCAGAAGGACAGAGAGTTAACTTGGGTTGAGAGACCTGGAAGCCTGGAGGAATGCGACCGTTGAATTTCCAAATGTTACCACCTGGACAGCCCATTCTTAAGCCAAGTCTGGGGAAATATTTTTCTTTTCAAAGAATGTGTTGGAAGTCTCTAGTTTTGCTTATCTGATCCTCTTTTAAGGACAGAAAATGTCAACTGTGTGTCTTTAGGAGGTCCTGGGAAATCAAATGAAATATTCTGAGTCAAAGTTAAATATTCCAAGTTGAGAACAAGAGTTTTTCTGGGAAATCACCTTAGATTCATCTCTGTGACCAGGTAGGACTGAACTTCTCCAGGCTGGGGAGTGAGAGCTAAGTGTGTGAGAGTGTGTGTGCGAGTGTGTGTGAGTGTGTGAGTGTGAGTATGTGTGAGTGTGAGCGTGTGTGTGAGTGTGTGTGTGAGTGTATGTGAGTGTGTGTGTGTGAGTGTGTGTGGCAATCATCTGTCACACTTCCACAATCTCCCTCTCTGGGAAGTCTTTCCTATATCCACGTAAAATTTCTCTTGGTCATAACCCTAATGAACACAGTTTCTACTGAGATAAATACAAAACAGTTTCCAACTCCCTTCAGGTGGGTCTGGCTTCATTACACAGAGTTGCGAGAGACACGCACCATTATTTGGGACACCCTTGCCCCCATGAATTTTCTCTGTGACCTATTACAGGGCCCCAAATAGCATTACAAGCAACTCATTTCTTTGCTCATTGAAGCCTCATTAAAAGACAGGCTATTAAAATGTAAATATCTCCAAGAAAGGGAGCTTCAGGTAGTGCTTTTTGATTCTACTATGACAGCTGGTTGAGGTTGACAAGATCCTTTAGGAATAAGGGTTTGATATCTTCCCGACCAGGGTTTAAATCCTGGCTCCACCATTTAAAGAGCTGTATGATCTTGGCAACTTCTTTAATATCTCCATTTTATCTTCTGATAAAAAGGGAAGAAATTGGGAATAAAACTGGGAGGAAATACCAGTTTTCAGCTTTACCTAAGAATTAAATGAGAAAAGGAGTAGAAAACATTTTCTTCAATGCTTAGAACATAATGGATATCAACCTATGACTATTATTATGATTATTAAATGCTCTGGGGACAGAATTTAGGATGACTGGGGCACAAATACAGGGAACAGTCAAAAAAACCCAAAAACTGTCAAGGGAGAAAGGCCTTCAGGATCCTTTATCCTGCTTCTTCAGTTGGCTGTACCCAAGACCCCTCTGGAAGCTGTCTGCAGGAAGATGAATGAGCAGAGAAAGAAGTGTTCAAGGTTTTGTTTCCTCTAAGCCCCCTCAACCCCTTTGCCCCTGTACCTTTTCTTTTTGTTTCTCTCCACTTATCATGAATTTCTTTATCTACTACCCAAGGAACATTCAAAAGAGAAACTTGGCTCTCAGCACCAGGCTCCCATCACGTGGGCAGTAGGGCAACCAGATGCCATCCCAAGTGCTGCATCAGAGCGGGTGAGACTCGGGCATCATGGCCCTGGCACAGCCCAGACTCCATTGTGCCAAGGCTCATACTGCGTGATCACGCCACTTCCTCTTCTGAAGCCTGCTGCATCCACAGATTTAGGAACCAGCTTGATGGAAGGGAGTGGGCACTGGTGAGTTTTGGAGCATCAATCCATGCATGCCATCTGTAGCTAGCTTTATATAGTGCAGGGGAAAGGGACAGATCAGGATGGAATGGTTGGCACTGTTGACTTCGATGGGAGGGAGGGGGATACGAGGAGTGGGGATGCTTAAATTGCTGGGGAGAAGGTGAGGGCAGTTCTTTTCTCCACTACTTTGCAACAAATTAACCTGTAGTTTCTCTGGAGGGCAAAGTAGAGACAGGCACATCTGGTGATCTGATGGTCACAGGAGATAAAGGTGCCAGCTTGAACTTGTGGATTCTGAGACAATAGAAAAGGTTGCTATTATTGCTGGGTAAGAGAGAGAAAGATAAAGAGCCAGATGCTACTATCAGAGGTGATCAGTTCAGCCTCTGTCTCCACAGGCACAAAATGAATCCAGGTAGGGGGAACCCTTGAGTGGAGGGCTAGCTTCTTCCTCTAGAGCAGGAAAAGGGCTGCAATCTACACGGATGCCTTTCAAGGGAATATATTTTCTCTTTAATCTTAGGACCGTTGAATCTCGGCTCCATGAATGAAAGTGTTAATTCTCTATCACACAGGAGATACCTACTCTGTCTTTTTGGTGAAGAGGTAGCTCAGGACAGGATTCTAGACACAAACTTGGAATCCAGTGGATGGACCTGACCATCCTTGAATTTATGTCCATCCTTAAAGGGCAACTCTTAAGTCTACTTTTCCTTACGCTGTTTTTCCACCATAGAGAGCACTGACCACATTTCTCTCATCTTCAGGCCTGGCTGCATGCTTTAATCACTGAACACGGTACTCTGATTTTGCCTATTTATTTTAAAATTAATTTCTTTACTTGGCTGCCCTGGATCTTAGTTGTGCCATGTGGGATCAGTTCCCTGACCAGGGATCAAACCCTGGGCCCCTGCGTTGGGAGCATGGAATCTTAGCCACTGGGCCACCAGGAAACTCCCCTGTGCCTGTTTCTATATGTGTCTTCCCTACGCGTCTACAAGATCTTTGAGGGCGAAGCCCGTCTTACACATCGTTGCACCCTCTGTGTCTAGTTTTGTGCCTGAAGGAAGGCAGTGGTCATCAGCCCAAGACTTGCCTGGGATTGGGTGGTACTCAGGGGAAGAAATAGCCTCCACGCAAGCTTGGAGCACCTGTTATTAATGACACCCTAGTCTTTCAGAAACACTCTCTCTTCAGATAGGCTCGGATTTCAGACTTTGTTGTTGGTAAATGATCCAGTGATGGCTCTTCTGGAGGACAATTCTGAAATTGGAGGGTCCTCCTGGTCTGTACAGTAAAACCCTCACCAGGACCCAGCATGGAGGAAAGCTGACCTGGACTGGAAAAATGCAAAGTTTAATTTATCCTCCAAGGATGATCAGTTTATTCTGGCAACCTCCCAAATCTACTTTGAGAAGGAGAAGGGCATCGTATGAAACTTGATGGAAGTGGTTCCCACGCTTGTCATTGTTTCCTGGGAGGATGTTACTTTTCTCTGGAAGACTGTCTTCCTGACATTTCTCTCCTTTCCAGGGAGATTAGTGAATCTCTGAGCTCTGGCATGTGCCTCCTGTTTTAGCAGGCTTCCAGAGGAGATAATTAGTCTCAAAGTTCAGCCCCATATCTAGATGAGTGCAGGTGAAACTGTTCTCTTCCTTCCTAAACTTGCTCCTTGTGGGACCATCAATTTCCGTGCCTGGCTGTGAGGAGACTTGTGGTTCTATCCAGAAAGAATAAATTACGTCAGCTTGCAGTGACTCCTGTTGGTTCTTTTGGTGTGGGCTGGTGACTCAGCCTGTATGGAAAAAGAAGCTGGTGTTAGTGAGAGGAGAATATGCCCAAATCCCAGTACCTTCTCCTACTCCCCAGGTGATGTTGGCTGAACCCCTTAATTTCTCCAGACCTCAGTTTCTCGTTTCTACAACACAGCAGGGGCCCCTGCTGTACCCCCCTTGCAGTGCTATTAGGGGGCTAAAGGTGGTGCTCCCTATAAAGCTGCTCTGTGCTCTCACGAACAGAGAGGAGGTACTCGGTGTTCTCTTGGAGGCAGTGTGCTCTAGTATACTGCACCTGGGTTCTGGATCCAGTCATCCATTCAGAACCCAGCTCTCCCCTGCTTATTAGCTTGAGATGCCAAGGGCCTTCCCTATGCCTCACTTTCTTTGGCTTTGAATGAAGAAACACACCTCCATGAGTTGGCATGAAGCTTAATTATGACAGCACGTGCCTTCAACATTGTTTATTTTGCGGACCATCCCACTTGCACCTGTCAGTTGGGCTGGAATCTCACTAACTCCTTAGAGTATACCTCACTCTGTTTAGTGAAGAATATATGCAGTTTCAGCTTTTAGAGATAATTTTCAGCAATCTTCAAGGCATTTGATGGAATCTTCCTCTATTCTTTTAGAAAGCACGTTTTCTTGGACTCACTCTTCTGGAGTCTAAATTGAGAAGCTTTATGAATCACCGGGATCTCAAACGCAAATGTTCATAGAGGCTGGGTGATAATAAAATGTGTGAATTAGCCCATGCATAAGACATTAGGGAATAGTGAGGACTGTAGTAGACAAAACTGTCTGTGCATCCAAAGCCTTCCAAAGTCAGATTAAACTCAATAAACAAATAACAGGTGGCTCAGTGGTAAAGAATCCGCCTACCAGTGTGGGAGACGCAGGTTCGATCCCTGGATCGAAAGACTTCCTGCAGATGGAAATGGCCACCCACTCAGTATTCTTGCCGGGGAATCCCATGGACAGTGGAGCCTGGCGAACTACAGTCTGTGGTGTCGCAAAAGAATCGGACACGGCTTAGCTACTAAACAACAACAAAGCGAATAACTAGTAAAATACTTTGCAAGACAGATAGCCTCATTTGGCTCAGAGGATACTGGCTTGAGACTCATGTTTTATCGCTCTCAGCTATTTGGGTCAACCTCATTGTTGGAGAGGATCTGGATTGAAGGGGGCGCCTACACTCTGGTGGCGCTCAGGTAATTTGGTGCAATCACTTCACAAAACAATCTAACATTATTCTGGGAAGTTTAACATTTACTTTCTCTATTTCCTTGAAATTGCACGGCTGATCAATACCCAAGAGATACCTCTGCACATGGGTACAAGGATACGTGCATAAGAATATCCATAATAGCATCATTCAGTGGCAAGACAACTTGTAAACAATTTAAGTACCCACTGCGGGAGAAGTTGTATAACGTATATATAGAGGTTGTATAATGTATAGTTAGTTGTATAATGGAATATTATCTGGCACACAAAAGAACATACAACAGCTCCATGCAACAGTAAGACTGAAATCTAGCAATCCAGCATTAAGTTAAAACAATCAGACACAAGGATATTATGTCACGTGAAGCCCACTTCAAGCTAGCTTTAGTTTAAAAAAAAAAAACTGAAATAAAAAGATGCTTTTGAGAAATACATATAAAGGAAAGGGACGGCTTCCTTTAGCGTGGTGCTATGGGGCATGGGGTAGGGGAGAGGCGAGGTGGGCAAAGACTGTAACACTGTCGAGTACGGAAAGTGCAGATCTCCAGTAAGGCTCTAATTTTTGCTTTGTTGGTGGGTACGTGGCTGCTTGCTACATTATTTAGAGATAAAACAAGACAAGATCAAATACGCTCCATACCTTACAGAATGCTGTCAGAGACAAATGAGTAATGTGAAAGTGCTTTGTAAACTCTAGCAGGCAACAGAAACTTACGGGGTTATTATGACAAAGGGATCATGAACACTGATAGCTTTTTGCTAAATTCCTGGGGTATTGTGAGTTATCCCTCTGGTGGATTGTATGCCTTTGGGTAATTTGTAGTGCCAGGCTCATTTCTTCCAACTTCTTGCTATTTTCTCCCCTTCATTTTCTAACATGTATGCAATCAGCAAAATAAAGGTCAAATTATAAAAGCAAAACTCCCAGGTAATTGCACATGCCACATTGCTCTTCACAAATGCATATATGTGTGCACAAATGCATGTATGTGTGCACAAATGCACATTCATACCACAGAGACATACACATTAGCTAGAAATGACTTCTAGGGCATCTGTTGATTTGAGCTATTGATACCATTCTTTTGTCTGATAAAGCTGGTGATAATCATTTTCAGAGTAATTAACTATCGATTCTGCTCCCTTGTTTTTTCCTTGGTTGAGATAAAATGGGCTTGCAAATAAATATATGTAAAAATATTAACACTAAAGGGGCAGACTTTACTGGAGAAGGGAATGGCAAACCACTTCAGTGTTCTTGCCTTGAGAACCCCATGAACAGTATGAAAAGGCAAAATGATAGGATACGGAAAGAGGAACTCCCCAGGTCAGTAGGTGCCCAATATGCTACTGGAGATCAGTGGAGAAATAACTCTAGAAAGAATGAAGGGATGGAGTCAAAGCAAAACCAATACCAAGCTGTGGATGTGAGCGGTAATAGAAGCAAGGTCCGATGCTGTAAAGAGCAATATTGCATAGGAACCTGGAACGTCAGGTCCATGAATCAAGGCAAATTGGAAGTGGTCAAACAAGAGATGGCAAGCGTGAACGTCCACATTCTAGGAGTCAGCAAACTAAAATGGACTGGAATGGGTGAATTTAACTCAGATGACCATTATATCTACTACTGCGGCCAGGAATCCTTCAGAAGAAATGGAGTAGCCATCATGGTCAACAAAAGAGTCCAAAATGTAGTACTTGGATGCAATCTCAAAAATGACAGAATGATCTCTGTTCATTTCCAAGGCAAACCATTCAATATCACAGTAATCCAAGCCTATGCCCCAACCAGTAATGCTGAAGAAGCCGAAGTTGAATGGTTCTATGAAGACCTACAAGACCTACAAGACCTAACACTCAAAAAAGATGTCCCTTTCATTATAGGAGACTGGAATGAAAAGTAGGAAGTCAAGAAACACCTGGAGTAACAGGCAAATTTGGTCTTGGAATGTGGAATGAAGCAGGGCAAAGACTAATAGAGTTTTGCCAAGAAAATGCACTGGTCATAGCAAACACCCTCCTCCAACAACACAAGAGAAGACTCTATACATGGGCATCACCAGATGGTCAAAACTGAAATCAGATTGATTATATTCTGTGCAGCCAAAGATGGAGAAGCTCTATATAGTCAACAAAAACAAGATCAGGAGCTGACAGTGGCTCAGATCATGAACTCCTTATTACCAAATTCAGACTCAAATTGAAGACAGTAGGCAAAACTGCTAGACCATTCAAGTATGACCTAAATCAAATCCCTTAGATTATACGGTGGAAGTGAGAAATAGATTTAAAGGCCTAGATCTGATAGATAGAGTGCCTGATGAACTATGGACTGAGGTTCATGACATTGTACAGGAGACAGGGATCAAGACCATCCCCATGGAAAAGAAATGTAAAAAGCAAAATGGCTATCTGGGGACGCCTTACAAATAGCTGTGAAAAGAAGAGAAGTGAAAAGCAAAGGAGAAAAGGAAAGATATAAGCATCTGAATGCAGAGTTCCAAAGAATAGCAAGGAGAGATAAGAAAGCCTTCTTCACTGATCAATGCAAAGAAATAGAGGAAAAGAACAGAATGGGAAAGACTAGAGATCTCTTCAAGAAAATTAAAGATACCAAGCAAACATTTCATGCAAAGATGGGCTCGATGAAGGACAGAAATGGTATGGACCTAACAGAAGCAGAAGATATTAAGAAGAGGTTGCAAGAATACACAGAAGAACTGTACATAAAAGATCTTCACAATGGTGTGATCACTCACCTAGAGCCAGACATCCTGGAATGTGAAGTCGAGTGGGCCTTAGAAAGCATCACTACGAACAAAGCTAGTGGTGGAATTCCAGCTGAGCTATTTCAAATCCTGAAAGATGATGCTGTGAAAGTGCTGCACTCAATATGCCAACAAACTGGGAAAACTCAGCAGTGGCCACAGGACTGGAAAAGGCCAGTTTTCATTCCAATCCCAAAGAAAGGCAATGCCAAAGAATGCTCAAACTTTGCACAGTTGCACTCATCTCACACGCTAGTAAAGTAATGCTCAAAATTCTCCAAGCCAGGCTTCAGCAATACCTGAACTGTGAACTTCCAGATGTTCAAGCTGGTTTTAGAAAAGGCAGAGGAACCAGAGATCAAACTGCCAACATCTGCTGGATCATGGAAAAAGCAAGAGAGTTCCAGAAATACATCTACTTTTGCTTTATTGACTATGCCAAAGTCTCTGTCTGTGTGGATCACAATAAACTGTGGACAATTCTGAAAGAGATGGGAATACCAGACCACCTGTCCTGCCTCTTGAGAAACCTATATGCAGGTCAGGAAGCAACAGTTAGAACTGGACATGGAACATCAGGCTGGTTCCAAATAGGAAAAGGAGTACATCAAGGCTGTACATTGTCACCCTGCTAATTTAACTTCTATGCAGAGTACATCATGAGAAATTCTGGACTGGAAGAAACACAAGCTGGAATCAAGATTGCTGGGAGAAATATCAGTAACCTCAGATATGCAGATGATACCACCCTTATGGCAGAAAGTGAAGAGGAGCTAAAAGCCTCTTGATGAAAGTGAAAGAGGAGAGTGAAAAAGTTGGCTTAAAGCTCAACATTCAGAAAACAAAGATTATGGCATCTGGTCCCATCACTTCATGGCAAATAGATGGGGAAACAGTGGAAACAGTGTCAGACTTTATTTTTTGGGGGCTCCAAAATCACTGCAGATGGTGACTGCAGCCATGAAATTAAAAGACGCTTACTCCTTGGAAGAAAAGTTATAGCCAACCTAGACAGCATATTCAAAAGCAGAGACATTACTTTGCTGACTAAGGTCCATCTAGTCAAGGCTACGGTTTTTCCTGTGGTCATGTATGAATGTGAGAGTTGGACTGTGAAGAAGGCTGAGTGCCGAAGAATTTTTTGAACTGTGGTGTTGGAGAAGACTCTTGAGAGTCCCTTGGACTGCAAGGAGATCCAACCAGTCCATTCTGAAGGAGATCAGCCCTGGGATTTCTTTGGAAGAAATGATGCTAAAGCTGAAACTCCAGTACTTTGGCCACCTCATGCGAAGAGTTGACTCATTGGAAAAGACTCTGATGCTGGGAGGGATTGGGGGCAGGAGGAGAAGGGGACGACAGAGGATGAGATGGCTGGATGGCATCACTGGCTTGATGGACGTGAGTCTGAGTGAACTCTGGGAGTTGGTGATGGACAGGGTGGCCTGGCGTGCTGCGATTCATGGGGTCGCAAAGAGTCGGACACGACTGAGCGACTGAACTGAACTGCACTGAACTGAAAGGGGCAGACTTTGGGTGAGAGAGAGGCAATTGTTAACCATCTATTAGGCATCTACCATGTGCCAGACACTGTTTTCGGGACTGGGGAGACGGACATGGATATTCCCAGCCTCTGCCATAAGGCAGCTCATATGGAAAGAAGTTACTGACTCAAAAGCTGGTGACACACCCCAGCTAAGGGAACCGCTCCGTGTCTTGCAGGAGCACTGGCAGGGGAACCTCATTCCGCCTGACGGTCAGGGAAGGCGTCCTGGAGGAGGTGGTATCTGGCTGTGGAGGAACCGAAGTTGGAAAGTTGGAAAGGCTGGATAGGCAGTGTGAGATACATACTGTATCTTGGAGAAAAGAGAAAGCATAGTTTTGGGGGAGCTTCTGATGGATGGAATGCAGTGTTTGTGTGTATGTGTGTGTGTGTGTGTGTGTGTTTGTATGTGTGTTGGGGTAGAGGAAGGGATGACGTTGGTGAGAGAAGCAGGAGCCAATTCATGAACTGGTCTCATTACAAGGCCTTTGGATTTTATCCTAAAGTCAATGGGGAGTCATTTAAGGATTTAACCAGAAGAGTAACATAAGCAGATTTAGGTTTTAGAAAAATCACTCTGGGAACAGTATTGCGTTTCAGGGGAAGGGACCAGAGGCACTGAGACCACTGGGGGATGATTTCCCTATTCTTTCCAAACATTACTGCTTTTTGGGTCACACAAGGCAAGTAACCGGAGAGTCTGTGGGAAGGTATCTTATTCTCCCCTGCTTTAACTATCAGGTATGAGGCTGCGTGAGTAGCTGGGTGTCAAACAACGGAGTTCAGTTTCAAGTCTCTCACTGCTTTGAAGATGGGGGTCAGTCCTCTTCGGTGGACCTCAGTTTTCTCTTCTGTTAAATAAGGAAAGGCATTGCAGTCCTGCTTCTTTTCTGGAGTAGATGGGATGACAGCTGCTTCTGACGCTCTCTGGGCTGTTAGAGAATGGACTCCCCACATGCCATTGATTATTCATGTTTTAGAGCAGCATCCAACACCGTGCTAAAGAAAGGAAGACTTCTGGGGACACCCTGCTCCCCAAGCCGGGTCACAGAGCCACCATTCTCGGCCTGCCTTTCCCGACAGTCTCTGCTCCTGGCTCTGAGAACTGCGGGTCTCCGGGGCTTTGTGAAGTTGTGTCTCTTCTTTTTAATGAGACTGATGGTTAATTAATGAATCTTTGGCCTTACTAAGGAAAACAAGTTTGGGATGAGAGTATTCTGTTTCACGAGCCCCTGGAACACTGACCGGGGGATGAGAGCTTGAGCTGGCTCTTTAAGTGGCTTTATGCTCTCAGACAGCTACCCTTCACTGTGATCTTTTGCCCAAATGCCTGATTTTTGTGAGGCCGGCCTCATTTATGGTGGCTGTGGTACCCACCAGATTTCCTAGCCAGAGGGGAGACTTCCTGGTCATATCTAGGCTCGCCAGCTGGTAGCCATGGAAACCAGATATCTCAGGGCGCTTCCCCGAATTCTATTCTGTGGCACAAGCTCCCATCTCTCTGGGATAGTTTAGACAAAGTTTCCATGGAAGCAGGAAAACAGACAGGATGAGGCCAGATCATCCTGGTAGCCTAAGGATCTTGTATTTGAATTCTTTGGAGCCAAAATAATTGAGTAATTGGTATACAGGAGACTGGTTTTCAGAGAAAACACATCTAATATTTATGGAGCAATAAGCAGGCTCTGTTCTAAGCAGTTTACTTATGTTAACTCATTCAGTCCTTACAGCAACCTTCCTATGGTCTGTGCTTTGCAAGTTAAGGAATTAAGGGACAGAGAAGCCATGATTTGATTTCCAAGGCTTCTGCCTCTTGCGTGCTGCTGTAGACCTTACACCTTGCGAAGACCTTGATAGGTCATTTGGCCCAGTCCCCTATCTTCGCTCAGACGGTAAAACGTCTGCCTACAATGCAGAAGACTTGGGTTCAGTCCCTGGGTCGGGAAGATCCTCTGGAGAAGGAAACGGCAACCCACTCCAGGACTCTTGCCTGGAAAATCCTCTGGACAGAGGAGTGTGGTAGGCTACAGTCCGTGGGGCCGCAAGAGTCGGACACGACTGAGCGACTTCACTCACTCACTCCTGTCTCCGCACAATTAAGGTTTTACGGTGTGTTTTCCCTTTCCCTTGAAAGTCGCTCAGTCGTGTCGACTCTGCGAGCTCATGGACTGTCCATGTATTCTCCAGGCCAGAGTACTGGAGTGGATAGACTTTCCCTTCTCCAGGAGATTTTCCCAATCCAAGGATTGAACCCACATCTCCCAGACTGCAGGGGGATTCTTTACCAGATGAGACACAAGGGAAGCCCTACAAAGTAACAAAGGCCTACAAGATTAAGTAATTTGTCAAAACTCATAATATGAAATGCATGGATGGACGGAAGAGCCCCTTTCTAAAGGCTCAGCAGACCCCTCACTCCATCCGTCTGGTGCTCCCCCCCTTTTATCACGGGCCAAACCAAACATACCCTTGGGTTCTGTCTTCAATGAGTCTGTTTTTCCTTCCACCTGAGATTTCCCCTCATTTTCTGTGATTTTTGAAGGTGGATCACTCAGGCCCAGCTCTGGGTTTTTATTTTGCTTTCAAGAAAAGTTTTCAAAGACCTACTCTTGCCGCTTTATGGCTAATTGGCTTTGACTAGGTCACAAAGGGGCAGCGTGTCCGAGATTCCCTCTGGCTCACGACCTGGCCTCTGGGAGGCGGCCGCCCACCATCCCGCCCGGAGGGCCCTGCCTGGAGAGGGGATGAGGGGGTACTGGGAGGGATGGAGGCTAAGGACGGGCAGATTTCGCCTCTTGCCCTCCTGCTGCAAATCACAGACAGATTCCCAAGAGTTCAGAGACATCCAGGAGCGAGACGGAGTTATTTTTCTTTCTGTTAATTCAAGGCAGCTGAGGAGGACCCTTTCTGTAGGTAATTGCAAGCCTGCCTCTGCTCTCTATGGTTTTCTCAACTTTAACCTTGACTTTCCCACACACCAGAGAAGGTGATGGCACCCCACTCCAGTCCTCTTGCCTGGAAAATCCCATGGATGGAGGAGCCTTGATAGGCTGCAGTCCATGGGGTCGCTGAGGTTCGGACACGACTGAGCGACTTCACTTTCACTTTTCACTCTCATGCATTGGAGAAGGAAATGGCAACCCACTCCAGTGTTCTTGCCTGGAGAATCCCAGGGATGGGGGAGCCTGGTGGGCTGCTGTCTATGGGGTCGCACAGAATCGGACACGACTGAAGTGACTTAACAGTTCCTTCACACACACACACACCCACACCCACACGCCCATCCTGATCTACTCATTCCTCACTGATGGCATAAGGCAGAGATAAAACCCTTGGCAGGGCCATCTTCCAATGTTCTATGCCCAGCGTGGCATCTATGGCCTCCCCTGGGTGATTGCAGCCTGGGAGTCTGGAGGCTAATGGTGTGGGAGGCTGCAGATCCAGGGGGCAGGTCCTCCACGTCCTTGGCTCTCTCTCCTCTCCACGGTGGTCTGCCCGGGGTCACGATCAGCAGCACAGAAGAGAAGAGCAGAGCACGGGATGCCCACACTGGTTAATCGTGCTTCACACACGGGCATCTCTGTTTTATGAAAGTGAAAGTGAAGTCGCTCAGTCGTGTCCGACTCTTTGGGACCCCCTGGGCCGTCGCCCACCAGGCTCCTCCCTCCATGGAATTTCCCAGGCAAGAGTATTGGAGTGGGTTGCCATTTCCTTCTCCAGAGGCTCTTCCTGACCCAGGGATCGGAGCCGGGTCTCCCACATGGTAGGCAGACACTTTATCATCTGAGCCACCGGGGGAGCCCTGTTTTGTGAAGCTGAATGGAATTCACCGAGAAGAGCTTCAAGTACAGAAAGACATGATACTAGGGCACAAATACACCCTCTTCCTCATTCCCACACCTAATCCATCAGCAAGTACTATCAGTTTCAGCTCCAGAATAGCTCTTAGATCCATCCACTTTTTCCCCACCTCCTCTGCCCCTCCATCATCTCTCACGTGGGTGACTGTGATAGCCTTCTCACAAGTCTCCCGGCCAGCATTCTGGAACCCCCTCAAGTTCGTTCTCCATGCTGGAGCAAAGTGACCTTTGGCATAAAGCAAAGCAAGTCTCTCCTCTGCTTAACAAGCTACCTTTGCTCTTAGACTAGAACCAACCTGCTGGGTGAGGCACCCACAGCCCCCTGTCCTCTGCCCTGTTCTGGCTTCTGCTCTCAAGGACGTCCCCCAGCGTGCTCCCATCACTCTGCGGCCACATGGCCTCCCGTGACGCCCCTGAACAGGCCATGCTCGCTGCTGCTCTGCAGCCTTGAACCTGCCCTTCCCGCTTGCGGGCACTCTCTTCCCCTTGCTTGTCGCACGGGCTTCCTTTCACCCGCCAGGTCTCAGACCCAGTGTCACTCATGATGTAGATCTCTCCTGACCGCCGTGTCTAAGGGCGTCCCATCTCCAGCCCCTCCCTTTCAATCAGATCATCTCTGGGCCCCACATAACATTTATCTCTATCTCAAATTGTCTTACTTAATTGCTATGGGTTTACCTATAGTTATCAGGCTCTCTGAGTGTTTTCTGTGCCTAGACACAAGCTTGAGAAAGCCAGGGTCCATTTCTGTTTGTCAAATCTCTTAGGCTTGGAGCTTAGCAGACATTCACTGAATACTTGTGAGATGAAGGAATGAATGAATGACTTTGACTCTGGACAAGTTAAAATTCTCAAGTTTGGGGACATCCATTAAATTTTGTTATGTCTTATAAAAGCCAAAAGATTGCGCATGGTCTGTGAAGACTTTTTGCTTTAGTGTGAAATTTGACAAAGTCTGGAGACACACTCACTCCGGTGTCTGCCTGGCTGCCTCTGCCGTTTCCCTTGGGCACCTCACTGCCTCCCTCGCCTGGGGACTTGATTTCCTGCTTGATAACACGCCTCACAGGGAAAATGAATTTGTTTCTGACTCCAGCAATGAGCATGACTCATGCATTCTCCTCTCTCTCAGTGCATGACCTCAATTTAAATCCTTTCCTGTCCAACTCGATCCGGAAAGGTTGCATTCTGGATCTCTGCTGAAACAAGTCCCTGCATGCACAGACAGTTATTCCTTGCCCCATGAGGTCTCCCAGCTGAGTGGAGCATCTCCAGACAGTACCGGGTCTGGGTCCGCATGATGAACCCAGCAACCACAGAGAGGAGAGCTGACTTGGCTCTTCACTGCCTTTGCCCACCGACCACAAATGGATCCCCTCCCTGCCACGACGTATCTTACCCCTTGAGCTCTGTTGGCACACATAGCCAGTTCGAATACAGAAATATCTAAATCATAAAATACATGAGATTCAAGGAACTTATAGGAAGGCCGTGGAACGTTCCAGTGAAATGTGATCTCAGAGATTTAGTCCAGTCTCCTAATTTGCCATGGTGCTGTATTTTAGTCTAGAATTAGGCTGCCTGAGTTTAAATCCCGGCGAGGCCCCTTGGGAAATTTATTTAGCTTCTCTGAACCTTAGTTTCCTCATCTGTCAAATGGGAATGATAATAGTAATTACCTTATAAGGTTATTGCAAGGATTGAATACGATAATGAACAGTTCTTCACACTTTTATCTATGATTGTCATAGCTAAAGAAGGGGAAACAGCACGAGAAGTCACCAGAAATCATTCTGTTAACTGGAGAGGTGACTGTTAGAAATAAGCTCCCTTAGAGCAGAAATAATCTGTCCTGTTATTTCTGCACCTCAGTTTCAACATCTGAAAATTGAACATAAAAGCATTACTTACCTCAATAGACTGTTCTCATATCTAAAAGTTAGTTGCTCAGACATATCCGACTCTTTGTGAACTCATGGACTGCAGCCCACTAGGCTCCTCTGTCCATCGGATTCTTCAGGCAAGGATACTGCAAGGATACTGGGGGTGGAGGGGAGTAGCCATTCCCTTCTCTAGGGGACTTTCCTGACACAGGGATCAAACCTGGGTCTCCTGCATTGCAGGGGGTTCTTTACTGTCTGAGCTACCAGGGAAGCCTCTAACAGTTAAAGTACTCAACAAATGTGAATTATTTAGGATAGCACTTAACACGAATCAATCACTTCAAATTTTTATATTGAGGGTGGAGACATTGGCATATCTGAGGCTACTGAAATTTCTCCCGGCAATCCTGATTCCACCTGTGCTTCATCCAGCCCAGCATTTTGCATGGTGTGCTCTGCAAATAAGTTAAATAAGCAGTTACTAACATTATTGTATTACTTTTGTTATTTTTTAAATTATTATTTCAATTACTATTTTAAGTTTTCCAGAACTTAGGATAGGGCTTGGAGTCTGGCAGGCTCCCAGCGAGTTTGTAATGAGTGAAAAGATGAAGCTGACAGAGAAGCCAGGTCTCCTGATCCCCGGTTCCAAGTCTTCCCTCCACACAGCATGGCCCCGTGCCTTCCAGTATTGTGCAGCCTCATGACTGAGTTAGCTTCACTCAGGGTGAAAATGTTACTTAGCCACCCTGGGCCTCCCAGGCATTTCCTCTCCTACTCTCTGGCTCAGAACCAAACCTTTGCTCTTACAATATACCCCCATTAGCTCTGCTAGAAAGCTAAACTGGTGGCCATCTTCTCCACTCCTTGCCTCCTGCCCTCTGCATCCTTCTCGGAAATCCCATTTGCTTTCCATTCTCTTTTGTGCATTTGGTTGGAGACTGTCGGTTGTTTCTGATCCATAATTGTTAGAAATCCTATCTCCTTTTTCTGCCTTTTTTTTTTTTTTTCTTTTTGACTCCCTCTAGCTGATCCCATCCAGGATGCTCGATGCTCCATCTCTCCTTCAGGTCCATCTAGGCTATTCTAGCTAGCTCTGACCAAGCTCCAGTTTTCTCAGACACTCACCTGAATCCCCACTGGCTTCAGGATTTCTCCCCATGGCGTCACTCACTGTCCCTCTCTGCACTCCTTCAAGCCTAAATATCACTTTCTCCCCAAATTCACAGTATGCCATGGCATGGAAAAAAGGCAATTCCCATCTGGCTCTTGGAATGTTTCAGAGATTTTTCACTCAAAATATTTAAATGGCTTAAAATCCTATTATTCACAGTCACTTTGGATAGGGGGAAAATTTTACTATTTGGTTCTTTCATCCTTTCTTTCCTTCTCCTCTTGGTATTCAAAGTATGTTCTGAGGACCAGCAACAGTGACGTCATCTGGGAGCTTACAGAATCTTGACCTGACTCCAAACTTACTGTGTCCAAGTCTGCATTCCAACAAGACCTCAGAAATCGTGTGGGTATAACTAAATTACATGGCTGTACACCTTAACTAACACAGTACTATGAATCAACTAAAAAGAAAAAAGAAAAGAAAAGATAAAAAAGAGCAGGCGAAAACAAGAAGCTGACCTTAGCTGAGTCATATGCTCGGCAGTTTCTGGCGTGCCGCTCCACCCAGGTCCCTCACACTTCAGTCTAGACAAGACTCCCTGCGGTTCTTGAACTAAAAGCGGGGAGCAGAAGGGGGCCGTCTTAGCACCCCGGCTGCTAGTTGAGTAACTTAATCCTGTACGTCTTGATTAATGAAGGAAACCACTGCAACTTCCTTGAGATCTTTATCAAACATCTCTTCTTGTATGGGTTCAGAGTTCTGCTGAGTTCTCCTGTTTTCTGCGAGGTAGATATAGGCATCCCTAATTTTCCTGTGCTTTGCCCATACTGCATTTTTACAAATTGAAGTTTTGCGGCAACTCTGCATTGTCAGAGGATGGTCATTAGTAATAAATATTTTTAATCAAGGTACACATATTTCTTTAGACATAATGCTATTGCATACTTAATCGACCACAGTTTAGTGTAAACATAACTTTTATATGCACTGGGAAATTTAAAAAATGCATGACTCTCTTTATGTGATATTTGCTTTACTGTGGTGGTCTGGACCTGAACTGGCAATGTCTCAGAAGTATGCCTGTAATATCAAATAATCTGACAAACTCCTTACCTTTTTTTTCTTCTTGAAACCCAGCCACAGAGCTTGGAGATATGAAGGAGTTTCTATTTCCAGATTTTTAAATTTGACTGCCAGACTCCAGGTTCCCAGGATCCCTTTCTCCTAGTATCTACACCTTTATGTAATTCCCATACCTTGAGTGTGGGTGAGACATGCAAATTCCTTCTAATAGAATACAGCAAAAGTGATGAGATGTCCCCTTTTATAATCACAAAGCACACAGCGTGATTGTATTACACTGTATAAGATTCTGTTTTGATATCTGACACAAATCCTCTCCTTGCTGACATGATAAATAAGTGTGCATGCAGAGGAAGCCTAGGCAGCAAGAAGCTGCTGGTAGACTTTAGAAACAACAGCCAATGGCCAGTGAGAAACAGCGGCAAGGAACGGAATGCTGCCCAGACTGTGGGAGCGCATCTTTCCTCAGCTGAGCCTCCAAGTGAGCACGCAGCCCTCACTGACGTTTTGCAAGACCCTAAGCATGGAGCGCAGCGGAGTCATGCTCAGATTCCTGGTCTGCAGAAACGGTGAGACAATAAATGTGTGTTGCTTAAGTTTATGTTCCTGATAATTGCTTTAATTAGTTGAGTTGAGTTCAGTTCAGTTGCTCAGTCCTTTCTGACTCTTTGTGACCCCATGAATTGCATCACGCCAGGCCTCCCTGTCCATCACCAACTCCCAGAGTTCACCCAAACTCATGTGCATCAAGTCAGTGATGCCATCCAGCCATCTCATCCTCGGTCATCCCCTTCTCCTCCTGCCCTCAATCCCTCCCAGCATCAGAATCTTTTCCAATGAGTCAGCTTTTCGCATGAGGCGGCCAAAGTATTGGAGTTTTAGCCTTAGCATCAGTCCTTCCAATGAACAGCCAGGACTGATCTCCTTTAGGATGGACTGGTTGGATCTCCTTGCAGTCCAAGGGACTCTCAAGAGTCTTCTCCAACACCACAGTTCAAAAGCATCAATACTTTGGTGCTCAGCTTTCTTCACAGTCCAATTCTCACATCCATACATGACCACTGGAAAAATCATAGCCTTGACTAGACGGACCTTAGTCAGCAAAGTAATGTCTCTGCTTTTGAATATGCTATCTAGGTTGGCCATAACTTTCCTTCCAAGGAGTAAGTGTCTTTTAATTTCATGGCTGCAATCACCATCTGCAGTGATTTTGGAGCCCCCAAAATAAAGCCTGCCATTGTTTCCCCGTCTAATTCCCATGAAGTGATGGAACCACATGCCATGATCTTCATTTTCTGAATGTTGAGCTTTAAGCCAACCTTTTCACTCTCCTCTTTCACTTTCATCAAGAGGCTTTTAGTTCCTCTTCACTTTCTGCCATAAGGGTGGTGTCATCTGCATATGCAAAGTTACTGATATTTCTCCCGGCAATCTTGATTCCAGCTTGTGTTTCATCCACCCCTGCATTTCTCATGATGTACTCTGCATAGAGGTTAAATAAGCAAGGTGACAATGTATAGCCTTGATGTACTCCTTTTCCTATTTGGGACCAGTCTGTTGTTCCATGTCTAGTTCTAACTGTTGCTTCCTGACCTGCATATAGGTTTCTCAAGAGGCAGGTCAGGTGGTCTGGTGTTCCCATCTCTTTCAGAATTGTCCACAGTTTATTGTGATCCACACAGCCAAGGGCTTTGGCCTAGTCAATAAAGCAGAAGTAGATGTTTTTCTGGAACTTTCTTGCTTTTTCCATGATCCAGCAGATATTGGCAATTTGATCTCTGGTTCCTCTGCCTTTTCTAAAACCAGCTTGAACATCTGGAAGTTCTTGGTTCACATATTGCTGAAGCCTGGCTTGGAGAATTTTGAGCATTACTTTACTAGTGTGTGAGATGAGTGCAATTGTGCTGTAGTTCAAGCATTCTTCGGCATTGCTTTCTTTGGGATTGGAATGAAAACTGACCTTTTCCAGTCCTGTGGCCACTGCTGAGTTTTCCCAATATGTTGGCATATTGAGTGCAGCACTTTCACAGCATCATCTTTCAGGATTTGAAAGAGCTCAGCTGGAATGCCATCACCTCCACTAGCTTTGTTTGTAATGATGCTTTCTAAGGCCCACTTGACTTCACATTCCAGGATGTCTGGCTCTAGGTGAGTGATCACACCATCATGATTATCTGGGTCATGAAGATCTTTTTTGTACAGTTCTTCCGTGTATTCTTGCCATCTCTTCTTAATATCTTCTGCTTCTGTTAGGTCGATACCATTTCTGTCCCTTATCGAGCCCTTCTTTGCATGAAATGTTCCCTTGGTATCTCTAATTTTCTTGAAGAGACCTCTAGTCTTTCCCATTCTGTTGTTTTCCTCTATTTCTTTGGATTGATTGCTGAGGAAGGCTTTCTTATCTCTCCTTGCTTTTCTTTGGAACTTTACATTCAAATGGGAATAGCTTTCTTTTTCTCCTTTGCTTTTGCTTCTCTCCTTTCACAGCTATTTGTAAGCCCTCCTCAGACAGCCATTTTGCTTTTTGCATTTCTTTTCCATGGGGATGGTCTTGATCCCTGTCTCCTGTACAATGTCATGAACCTCAGTCCATAGTTCATCAAGCACTCTATCAGATCTAGGCCCTTAAATCTATTTCTCACTTCCACTGTATTATCATAAGGGATTTGATTTAGATCATACCTGAATGGTGTAGTGGTTTTCCTTACTTTCTTCAATTTAAGTCAGAACTTCACAATAAGGAGTTCATGATCTGAGCCATAGTCAGCTCCCAGTCTTGTTTTTGCTGACTGTATATAGCTTCTCCATCTTTGGCTGCAAAGAATATAACCATAGATAACTAATACTCTTGTAATGGCTACAAAGTTGGCCTGTAAGGAGGCAGTTCCATCAGCTGGCGGAGCAGAAAATGACATCCACTGAGGGTGAGCGTGCCAGAACTGGAATCAGCCATACATGGTTTGTCATCCACTGTGGTTCTCATGAGACCAATGAAACCGGCGTGGCCAGTGTAGAGGTGACGGTTCCCTTAAGTTCCTCACTGACTCGGTCCTCATGAGATGGTGTGGCCAGCATAGCAGTTCCCTTACCTTCTGCAGGACTGTTTCATCCGTCCTTCCACACTGCCTCTGTTTCTCTGTCTCTCACAGCAGTCAGACCCGACCTTTCCACTTGGGTCAATAGTGCCAAGGTGGCGAGTCATGCATGACAACATTTAATTAATGCCCATAACCTGTTTAGAGACTGGGAGAAAAACTGCTATATAAGTGAAGAATATTTTATTTAATTGTTTTTTTCACGTGGCACACATCATTTCTCTAAGCCTGTCAGATGTGTTAGCTTTCTTCTGAAATCCGCTGATTCAGGCTCTCTCGGAAAACCAAACAAAAGGAGATACACAGAGATGTAAACACATTTCCCAACCACCAGATAGATGGAGCTTAGAGCAAAGAGGTTATCTTTCTTAACCCTGTGACGATCACACAAGGTGCAGTCTCCTTCTGGCTGGGAATGCTTGACACCTGCACGTGTGTGTGTGTGTGTGTGTGTGTGTGTGTGTATGAAAGAAAACTTGATCAATAATTCATTGCAGAATGCTTCCTCTTTCTTGGCACTCCCTTTGCCCATCCTTTCAAGAACACTTTAGTCACTGTGGTATGTATATTTGATAGATTCCAAAACAAAACTTGGTCACCTTGAAGGGAAGTGGCTTTCAGGAGCGAAGGTCAGAAGATGAGGGACAGAGTGGTATCTGTCTTTAGCTCTGCCTCGATTTGCCAGAATGGAAGGATGGAGGCTGCACGTGGTTCCCCTCTGCTAGGGCTGTGGAGCTATGACCTGGCTCTACAGTAAATACACCTGGAAGCTGCTTTTCAGGTGGAAAAGGTTAAGTGATGGTGCGATGCCAGGCAAAAGGCTTTGTGATGGATATTTTAGGCAGGAATATATGCACTCCTCTCCAGTCTTTTTAGCATCTCCCTAGTTGATAAGGAGCCTGAGCAGGTCCCCGCCTCCTTCTCACATCCCCTAGAATGTTCTGCAATGAAGAGAGGCGACAACTTAAAATTCAAGATTTCCATAGATAGTTTTATGGCTGCCAAAGTTACCTTAGGACTTGAGGCTGGCGTTTCACATCACGAGTAAGATTTTAACGATGCACAGACTTATAGGCTGGTGGGGGGTGGGCGAGGAGGTGTGGGGGCGAGGGAGCCGCGGACCCCCACCGCAGCCTCTCGGGCGCCCGAGGCGGATTCTCCGGTTGCAGCCACCACCCGCTTCCCGCCCCGTCTCTGAAGGCCAAGCCAACTCCATGTTCTGACGGTGTTGACAACCACACGCTGCAGACCTTCCTCGCCATCAGACTTGGAGTGTCGACGGAGACGAGGCAAACAGAAAGGCATCCCAAAGCAGCCGCTCCTGCCTGAGTCTCTGCTGGAGCCCCGGAGGCTGCGGCCACCTCTGGAACACTCTGCGTGGCCAGGCTCTTGGAGATTCTGTGTGGAATGAGGCAGACGGGGGCGGCAGGGAAAAGGGGGAGAGAGCCTCTCGGTCTGAGGACGTCCCTGTCCAAACATACAGTCCGTCAGCGCAGTCGCTGCATTTTGCTCCCATAAAAACACAGCTCAGAGAAGAAGGAATGACCCTGTGTCACGGAAGCTTTCCCTTTATATTTTTCGGATTAGAAAACTGAGCCTCACTTCCCCTGCCTTTACAAGTTTGCCTCTATAATATAAGGATATGTGCACCTTGAGCAGTTTCGCAGATTTTCTCAAAGGGTCATCAACAAGCAGGTATTTATAGAGCACGGGTCGCTTAGTCAAAATTGGGTGAGGCCTTTGCAAAAGAGAAGCACGCGGTACGGTCCACACCATGGAAGCCAGTTCTCACCTCGCAGGAGCTGGGAGTGTTGGGGGCAACAGGACTCGCACGAGGTGAGTGAGGATGGGGAACAGACAGGATGGAGACGAGTAAGACGCGGTCTTTTCTCACTCGAGTTGCTCGAGGGGCTCCAGGAAGGAAAGAGGGAGCCGCAGAGCAGAGTCCGGGAAGCGGTGGCCCCGGAGGACAGGGAGGCGCAGGCTCCGCCCACCGCCCTCCCGGGGGGCGGGGCTCCCTGGGGCCTTTGTTTCTCTTCCTTTTCCTCCTCATTCTGTGTCTGCCGCGCGCATCCTCTGCTTCCAAGCGTGCCTGGACTCGAAGCTGCTGGTAATGTTAGGCCAGTCCCCACCATAGTCTGGGCAATGGCCTGGCTGATCCTCCAGTTCTAACAGTCCACAAGTCTCTGGAAAGCAGAAGCAGGTCAAGAAAAATACCATCTGAAAACTCTGGAACGTCTGCTTCCCCTAAGCGCTGGCTGAGTCTGCTCCCCTCCTTTTCCTCCCCGCCTTCCTCCTCCTCCTCTCTCTCTGAGTGGTGAGCACAGATGACTTAAAGCTTGACTGGACTTTGAAATGTGGGGAGAGGTGTGGTGAGTCCAGGGTTATTAAAAAAAAAAAAAAGACTAAGAATCACAGGGTCTCTACCTGAGTTTCTCTCTTTCACTGACTGGCTCTGTGGCCTGGGCAAGTCACTTCGTGACACCTCTGGACTCTGTTGCTCCTGGAATGCAGATGTTCTCCAGCCTTCAGAGGTGACCCAGCCTCCCCTGAGTCACAGTCAGCACCAGCCTCCTTTCTCACGCAACTGCAGAGCAGCATGCCTTCGGCCGGGCTCCCCTGCCCGCAGCTTTGAAGGAGGATTATCCGAGGAATGGCTGCGTGGTCCACAGACACATCCCGCCTGACCCTCATCACTTCCACGCTGGTTGTGCTGCATCTCTGCTACGCTGATACTCCTCACCCGCTTGCAATTGTTTTGCTTTTCCAGACTGCTCTCTCTCAGGCTGACACACTGAACAAAAGTGAGGTTTGAGGGTAACAGAAGGAAATTATAACTGAGAATAGAAATGTTTAAAAGAGAGCTACTAAGCAGCTCGGCTTCTATTGCTTACAGCATGGGACTCCCATTCTCCCTGCCTCTTCTCTCTCTGTCCCTCCCCCCGCCCCCACCGTCTGTCTGTCTCTCTCTCTCTCTCTGTCCCTCCCTCCTTCCCTCTCTCTCTCTGTCTCTTTCTGCCTCTCTCTCTGTCTCTCCCTCGCTCCTTCTCTCTCTGTCCCTCTCTCCTTCCCTCTCTCTGTCTCTGTCTCTCTGTCCTTCCCTCTCTTTCTTTCTGTCTCTCTCTTTCTCCCTCTCTCTCTCTGTCTCTTTCTCTCTCTCTCTCTCTTTCTGTCTCTCTCTCTCTCTTTCTCTCTCTTTCTGTCTCTCTCTCTCTTTCTGTCTCTCTCTGTGTCCCTCCCTCTCTCTCTCTGTGTGTCTCTCTCTGTCTCTTTCTGTCTCTCTCTCTCTCTCTCTCTCCCTCCTCTCTCTCTCTCTCTGTCTCTCTCCCCCACCTCTCTCTCTCTCTGTTTCTCCCTCCCCCTCTCTCTCTTTCTCTCTCTCATCTCTCCCTCCCTCTCTCTCTCTATTTCTTTCTGTCTCTCTCTCTCTGTCTCTCCCCCCCTCTCTCTGTCTCTCTGTCCCTCCCCCCCCTTTCTCTCTCTCTCATCTCTCCCTCCCTCTCTCTCTCTGTCTCTTTCTCTCTCTCTCTCTTTCTGTCTCTGTCTTCCATCATGTCACCAGAGCCAGATGCCGGCCCACCACACAAGTGCCTTTGTCCATATTCTACACTAAGATCCCATTCCCTCAGGCTTCTCAGAAGCTTCAAGGGAAAATAAACAAGAAATTGATTTCCCCATCCTCTCCACAATGCCCCAGGAAACGTAATAGTAATTTCCAGAAATATGAATCTGCCTACAGTGAAGGCAGAGCTTGACACGGTTTGCAGAACAGATGAAGTTTTCCTCATTCCAAGCGTCTCCACTGGCTTCCTCTCTTTGTAAGCAACAGTTTAGTGTCCACTGCTTACCATCAAGGAGATCTCAGCCCCCAAACATAATATGCAAATATCTAACGTTTGTCTAATGCGAACAATTTCTTACAGCTCTGGAATATGAATTTCCTCTGCTTCTAGGCATCTGTGATTCATAAATATTGGGGTCCTTTCACAGAGCACACTCTCAGTTGGGGGCTGTACATCACCCTCTGGGGATCTTTCCAGCTATGACAGCCTATAACATCTTGGTTTCTGTGAGGTTCTCTCTCTGGAAGAGTCTCCCTTTCAGCCTATTTTTGGGTGAGCTTCTTTTCCTAAGGCCTGGAGAGAATTGACAGAGGGCGCTTACTTGGGAGGCACTCCTAGTTACGTGCCCAGGATCAGCCTCAGTGAGATGTAAATGTCCAGGGGGTCCCTGGTGACCACCCATTCCTGCCTGTGGTGGTGGGGTGGTCGTACAGAGACCTTGGAACCTCTCTTCCCTGTCACTTGCCTGTGCTCATTTTCTTTACATCTTTACCTATTCTGGGAGCAGTCAATCTTAGCCTGTATTTGCAGCCCCAGCAGGGAGCCCATTTCCATCGAAGAGAGGACTCCTTTAATAAATCTAGCTCATTTGTGCAAGAGCAGTGCAGCCATTGATTAGAGGACTGATTGGAGCTGTGACTTTCCTTCAGAAGAAAATTAAGAAAACAGATTAAAGGCAAATGATGGGCTGCTTTGTCTTCTTGGGAAGCGTGGGGCGGGGGTGTGATGGTGGTGGTGATTCTCCTTACGTTCTGCCTCACCTATGCTGACTCAGGTTTCAAATGTTTTGAGATGAATTAACTCCTTCAGGTTAACTGAACGTGGCAAGGAATCACGGAATCTCAGAGCTGAAATAGATGTTGACTGTTATTTGCTTGGTTCCTTTGTTTTGTAGATTATGTCACCAGAGACCAGATGGCAGGCAGGAAGTGAGTGGCATTTGGTAAGGATGGTCCTCCGAATGTGGGTGGCACTCCCAAAGTGTTTCCATTCTCACTTCCTCCCTGAAACTTTCCCCCGGTGTTCTTTACTCCGTCATCTTTGTGGTCCTCACTCACCCACACGCTGGTTCATCCTCTCTTTTGACTCGCGTGGTGAGAGTGCCTTTTATTTTTCAGAGCATTTTGTAGACGCTCAGGAGCCTCAAGAAGCCTCTGGGGTTGCTCTGCAGTCGTAGGTTGTTTATAGGAGATTTAACGCTAAGGTAATGAGATAAATGAACAGCGAATGTTAGATGTCTAGTCACATTGCTTTGTGAGCTTTTAGACAGAAAGGGGGTCTGTGCGTTAGACTTGGCATCCCCTGAATCTACCAGACCTTGGCACTTTTAGGTGCTCCAAGGACATTTGTCAACTTGCGGACTAAATGAATGAACTGTGTAGATATGAGTTTGGCCATTTACGGTTGTTTTATCAGGAGCTTTACAATGATGGTAATTATTCTTGTTCCCAGTATAATGACTTTAAAGTTCCATTATAAGAACTGCCTTCAGATTTAATTTACTAATCACTTCACATCTTTTATATTAAAAAAAAAACTACTTTAAAATGTACCTTTGGATTTTATGGCCTAAGGAACGCTTTTACATATACTATTATCATTTGGTTCTCATAAAAATCCTATGAAGGAATTGTTATCCTTCCTGTTTTATAGAGGAAGACACTGAGCTGAGAGACATTATGGACTTGGCTAAAGCTACAGGCCTGGTAGGTGTCTGAGCAGAGCACAGTCCAGGGCTTCTGACATGGGATCCTGGGCACTTTTTTCTACACCGCCCTGCCTCCCCACACCCAAACCTAATGACCCAGGCTGTGTCCCAGCTGTATTCTCCAGAGCCAAGAAAGACATCTGTTTATAACCAAAGATCAAATCAATTCCCACATAGAGAATGAAGAGCTGCTGCTGTCAAAGCTGTCCTGAACTTTCTAGAGCCCCTGATATCATTCTGAGGAATGAGTTCTGAAAAAGAGTCTTTTGCATAACGGCAGCTCTGTCTTTATCAAAGTGTAACTTCCCAACCGTGTGTATTATTTTTCATAGGTGTACGTGTATAAGACAGAGAGTGTGTGTGTTCTCTGTGGTTAGTTTGGGGAATCTGAGAGCAGAGAATAGGGACTTTGCTAATTACCAGAATTCAGACCTTTATTTCCTATTAACCTGTTTGATCTTCATATCACTGCAAATAAATAAACTGAGATTCAGGGGTCTATGAGAGAACCCAGATCTCCCAACTTCCAGTCCACAGCTCTTTCTTCTGTGACACACCTCATGTAAAACCATCCAGTCTTTATTCCCACCAAAGAGTCAGTGGGAAAACAGAAGGAATGCAGAAATTCTAAATGCATCTCCCTGGTAGGACTGGAGGTAAACCGTGTTCCCCACTTTGGCTGGGGTGCCTGAGTCCTATTTGCCTTCTGCTAACAATGGCGCCCCACTCCAGGACTCTTGCCTGGAGAATCCCGTGGACGGAGGAGTCTGGGGGGCTGCGGTCCATGGGGTCGTGAAGATTTGGACACGACTGAGCGACTTCCCTTTCACTCTTCACTTTCATGCACTGGAGAAGGCAATGGCAGCCCACTCCAGTATTCTTGCCTGGAGAATCCCCGGGACGGGGAGCCTGCTGGGCTGCCGCCTATGGGGTCTCGTAGAGTCGGGCACGACTGAAGCGACTTGGCAGCAGCAGCAGCACTGGAACTGAAGGTGGCACAGAGCCTGTGTGCGAGGGAGACGGGCTGAGAGGGGCAAGTCACCCTGATCCTGTTTATATCGGAGCAAAGCCGCGAAGCTTGACAGTAGTCTGTATCTCAGCTCTATTTACTTTGCAAATAGAATAAAAGCCTCCTTGCATGTGCATCAGGGAGATGGGAACTAGTGAGGGAGGAAAAGGCCTGGGGAAGTAGTGGTGGAGAGTATTCCCACACAAGCAGGAAGGCCCATGAGCCTGGGCTTTGAGCCTGGCTTCTGTCACTATTTATGTGTGGCCTTGTGCAGACCACTTTCCCTCTCTGGGCTAATGTCACTGTCTGCAAAATTTTAGACTAGATCCAGGACTCCCCTATTGGCAGCCAGTTGGCAGAATTGAGCCTAAGGACATTTTTTTTTTAAAGCAGTGTTTTTAAAAAATCGGGACTTTCCTGGTGGTCCAGTGCTTAAAACTGCATTTTTCTGTGCCGGGGGCAAGGGTTCGATCCCTGGTTGGGGAGCTAAGATCCCACAAGTTGTGCACTATGGACAATAAATAAATAGAGTTTTTAAAAATAAATGTAGGCCTCTTTCATATTCCCCACTTCACAGGCCATGCCATCCTTGTTAGATGTCGCTTGCCCTTTTGTACAGGCATCTGAGATCGACAATTGGACTAGTTCCTTACAGAAGGCTCTGACGTTATTTGGGAGAGAATGAAGGAAAAGATTGAAGGTGGGAGGAGAAGGTGATGACACAGGATGAGTTGGTTGGATGACATCACTGACTCGATGGACATGAGTAGGCTCTGGGAGTCGGTGATGGACAGGGAGGACTGGCCTGCTGCAGTCCATGGGGTTGCAAAGAGTTGGACACAACTGAGCGACTGAACTGAACTGAATGTTGTTTCACTCTACCCATATACTCAGCTTGTTCATAACAGAATCTTGCTCCTCCTTAATTTTTTTTTTTAAACTTAGTTTCTATTTTATATTGGGTTATAGTTGATTTTGGAGAAGGGATGGGCTCCCCACTCCAGTATTTTTGGGCTTCTCTGGTGGCTCAGATGGTAAAGAATTCACCTGCAACGCAGGAGACCTGGGTTCAATCTCTGGGTTGGGAAGATCCCCTAGAAGGGGGCATGGCAACCCATTCTAGTATTCTTGCCTGGAGCATCCCCACGGACAGAGACCCCTACAGTCCATGGGGTAACAGAAAGTCAGACACGGCGGAGCGACTAAGCACAGCACAGCACGTAACTGATTTACAGAGCTCTGTTAGTTCCAGATGTACAGCACAGTGATTGAATTATACGTATATTTATTCTTCTGTGGACTCTTTTCCCTTATAGGTTATTACAAAGTATTGAATAGAGTTTCCTGTGCTATAAGGAAGTCCTTGTTGATTGTGTTATTGCTGTTTAGTTGCTAAGTTGTGTCTGACTTTTTTGCACCCCATGGACTGTAGTCCACCATGCTCCTCTGTCCATGGGATTTCCCAGCAAGAATACTGGAGTGGGTTGCCATTTTCTTCTCCAGGGAATCTTCCCAACCCAGGGATCAAACTCATCTCCTGTACTGGCAGGCAGATTCTTTACCACCGAGCCACCAGGGAAGCCCTTGTCAATTACCTATTTTATATATAGTCATGTGTGTATCTTAATTTCACAACAGAATCTTGATGAATGGAAATGTGGGAAGTAGCATAGTGTCTTGGCTAAGTGTTTGGGCTCCACAGCCAGTCTGCCTGCCTTTGAATCCCTGCTGTACCACTTGCCAACACATCTCTGATCTGTAATGTTGCTTCCATTCCCTCATCTGCGTAATGGACACAGTCCTGGGAAGAATAAATAAATCAGTCTCTCTAAAGTGCTCAGAATACTGCCAGACATATCCTAAGAGGTCAGTGGTAGTTAGTCGTCACTCTGATTATTATTAGGCCTTTTTATGAAATATGTATACATTCTTGAGTAGCAAATCATCTTAAAGTGTTTGGCTAAAATTTCCAGGATAAGATGGAGTACCTGATATTATGAAATGTGTGTTACTAAAAACACAAGGGTCAGACACAGAGGACCATTTCCAAAAGGCTCTCCAAGCCAGTCATGTAAATAAATCTGAAACCAATTGATTTCCGGGATTCTTTTTAATCTACAAACTTTCATTTGCCCATAACTCACTCAACCCCTGAGATGCTGAGTCTATGGCACTTTCCTGGGCCTGCTGGCTGACTTCCTGAGTGCCCTGTTCTTATTTCCATGAAGATCTGGGGCCCCTGTTTCTTCCGGTCCTTGGATGTGGGTTTTGTCTCTGTGGCTGGCCTGGCCTGGGCTAAGTGGTTCTGAGAATTCTGGTGTCATGCTCACTGGAACAGCAGGTGGGGAGAAGACTTACAGAGAAAACTCATCAAACTCATCAAAGCTACTCATCAAGTAGCTTCCCGTCCATTTTTCATGTGGTGTGAAATAAAAGTAGATCAGATTAGGAAACGAAGGCGAAAATGATGTGTGTGGACCCTCTCTGCGAGTCGCCGTGGCCCTCTCAGGCTTCAGTAAGAAGCGTGCCTGCTCGAGAACTTTGTTGATCAATTCTAAACTTCAGGCATATTTATTACCCTGTTAATATGGCCAGACCCCATAATGTGTGCAGAATTAGGTGACCAAGCCACAGTTCTGGGGATATTTGCTTAAAGGCCAAAGCCAAGGCAACACTGGCCTTTTTTGAAAGCAGGAAAGGAGCAAGGGGTGTGTGTGTGTGTGTGTGTGTGTGTGTGTGTGAACTGGCATTTGTGAAAAATTATCCCTTGAAAACCTTTGATCCTTAAGAAGACGGGGGCTGACAGGGACAGTCCTGGGAACCATGACAGGCAAACAATTAGCCTAGCAGAGAAGGATCGCAGTTCTTAATAAAAGGGAAAGAGAAACGGGAAGGAAGGAAGGGAGGTGAGAACTCCCGGGTAGCTGGCTGCAGCTTTCCGCAGAAATGCCCGGCTGCGAACTGTGCTGCTGCCTCTGCAGGTGTTTTCTCCGGGAAAGGTGACAGGCCCGAATTCCGCCCTCCTGGAGTGGGAAGCTCAGTGAAGCGCTCTGAATGATGCCTTGCTCTCCACGGGTCTGTGTCTCCTGGGTTTCCTGAGCTTGGGAAACTGGTGTTGCCCCTCCTTGGTTCACTTTGCTGAGTGTCTTGCGCTTTGGAATCTATAAGTGATCAATGGTGTGTGTGCTTGAGGGTGGAAGCAGCCTTCTCGCTCCTTGCCTCCTGTTTCCTCCTAGAAGAACAGCTGCTTCCCACGGGGGTGCTGGTGGTATTTTGGGTGGGACCGTTCTTGGTGAAAGGCACTGCCCGGCGCATTAGGGGTGTTTAGCTCTTACTCCTGCCTGCTGAGTGCCTGCAAATCCCTTTGCGTTTTCCAAAGCCTCCCACCTTCCTGGGGCATTTAGTAATGATGGAAAAGAAAGCCCCAGATAGAGGTAACACTTCTCTACCCCACCCTCCCTCCTCTCCAGGGCAGGGAGCAGGGACGTCTTCCATTAGAGAATCTAAGTGAGAGAAACTGAGCTCCGCCCCTTCTTGCTTGCTCTCCGGCCTGGCCTGTCTGATGCATCCCTGTCTCCTCTCTCCTGAGCAGGAAGCCTCACCAGAGGTTGTCCGGCATGGCCTCTCACACGGTCAGTAAGTCGTGAAGTTCAGGGATGAAGCGTTAGCAGACCTCTTGGGGAAGGTCTTGTTTTCTTGCCACTTAGCATAGAGGAAGGTAACCTCTTGTTCTCCATCTGTTGATTCTTTGTTCTATACAGAGGGAGAGTGTTACTTCCCAAGCACCTCAAAACTCAGTAGATGTACGCTGGGGGTTGGTTAGCATCTTCTTTCCCAGTTCTCTGCCTGAGTCCATTGCTGATCATCTTGTTCGTAGGAGGATGGCCCAGGGAACACCTGTTCGTGGAGAAGGAGCGGCTCCCTCTCCTTGTCCCTGCTGCTCACGAGGAGAGACGTGTTAAGAGAGGTGTCAGGACAGTTTAGTGTTGGGTGCCAGCGAGTCAGTGAGCTTGGCCTCAATCTCATGCAGACTTGAGACCTCTGCTTCACCCTGTGGACTCTTCCTGAGTCCAGGAACACGAGCAGCTGGGGTTGAGTCGGGTCAGAGCCTCATTCCCTAAATCTGAAGGTGAATGCAAGAGTGGGCTCTTCACAGACCTGGGGAAATAAGGAAAGCCAGCCTCCTCCTGAGTCCTTGGTAGGTTGTTGCTAGCCAGGGTGGAGCACAGGTCACATCACTCTACTCGCGGGGCATGTAAGCGGGTGGGACAGGGTGGCCTGAGTGGCGCTGGAGAGCTACTGAGTGTTGCCTAGGCAACAGCTCCAGAAGAGCTTGGTCCAGCCAGAGGCAGGAGGCCGATGCCACTGGGTGCTCCCTAGTGTGTAAGTGCTAGGCCACTTCAGTCATGTCTGAGTCTTTGTGACCCTGTGGACCACAGCCCGCCAGGCTCCTCAGTCCTTGGGATTCTCCAGGCAAGAGCACTGGAGTGGGCTGCCACGCCCTTCTCCACAGGACTTTTCTGGCCCAGGGACTGAACCCACATCTCTCACATCTCTTGCTTTGGCAGGAGGGTTCTTTTTACCATTAGTGCCGCCTGGGAAGCCCTAGATCTCAATAAATCTGGGAAAAAGTTATCTGGCAGAGCCTAAAATGAGGATCCTCGTTCAAACAATTCTTTCCCAGCTTCGTTGAGAGATAACTGACATATAACATGTGTAAGTTCAAGGTATAAAAAGTGTTGATTAGATACGGTTATATATTGCAATATAATTACCACGGTGGTGTTAGCTAACACCTTCATCATATCAGGTAATTATCATCTCTTTCTTGCAGTGAGAGCATGTAAGATCTCTCCTAGCAACTTTCAAGAGTACAGTACAGTATTGTTATCTATAATCACCGTGCTATGCACTGAATCCCTAGAATTTATTCATCTTCTAACTGGAAGTTTGTACTCTGTGACCAATGTTTCCCCTTTTCCCTACTCCTCTGGGTCTTGGTAACCACCATTATATTTCATGCTTCCATAAGTTCAACTTTCTGGGATTCTGACTGTGAGAACATACAGTATTTGTCTTTCTCCGGCTGGCTTATTTCACCTGGATAATGTCTTCACAGTTCATCCATGCTGTTTCAAGTGGCAAGATGTGCTGGGGGGCGCTCCGCAGAAAGAGTGGAGGCAGTGGAACTTCCCTTAGCAAAGCTGAGGGGTCCCGAGGAGAGGTGAGCCTGCTGTCCCCCAACCCAGCCCCCTCGGCGAGCGAGAGACAATCATACGGTACAAGGGTTCCGTTGAAGCAGTTTCACTTTATTGCTGCAAACTCCCAGCTTATATAGGCAATGGTGGTGGTAGTGGGGGGTGGTTAGGAGGGACTTTCCATAGTTGCACCAATCACGTTAAAGGTCAAATCCTCACGTGCATGGAAATCAAGAGAGCCAATCAAAAACTTTGACAAACATAGACCCCACCCCTATCACTTCCACCAGGCGCCATCTTAGTTTCCAACCGCTTCCAACTGTAAAGCTAGACCCCCTTTTTTTTCCTCCGAGGTTTCCCATTTAGGGCCCCACAAAGATGTTCTTCTTTCTCACGGCCAAATGATAGTCCATGGTATATGTTTCTTTGTGTGTGCTTAGTCACTCAGCTGTGTTGGACTCTTTGCAACCTCATGGATTGTATCTGGCCAGGGTCCTCTGTCCATGGGATTTCCCAGGCACCAATACTGAAGTGGGTTGCCATTTCCTTCTCCAGTGGATCTTTCAGACCCAGAGATCAAACCCGGGTCTCTCACACTGCAGGCAGATTCTTTTACTGTCTGAGCCACGAGGGAAGCCGTAGTATGTATGTATTTATTTTGGAGGAGTGCTCTTGCAGGAAGGAGAGTGAGAACAGGATGGGACAGAGGGAAAGGTTAAGGAGAACATATTTTTCTGGACACTTGCTTTGGTTCTCATCATTAGGGAAGCTGTGAAGCACAAATTGCATATAAAACATGATCCTCCTGAGCCAGGCTCTGGAGGAGGTGGGGGCATGGTAGTTCTAGTTTAACCAAAGGCAACTCCACAGAGAAGGGAGCTGTGAGCTGATATCCAGCCAACGCACAGCAACTAGGACACTTATACCTACAGGAAAAAACTCTGGGTGAATGAAAATTGTGTCTACTTTATGGGGGTCGTATGACTATTAACAGTTGTGACTTAGCCCAGAGCAAGTCTTTACATCAGGCAGTCCCAGGAAGAGGGACTGTAAACTGGGTATAGTTATGTCTCTTATCAAGAGTGGCCAGGCATTCATTCCTAGGCAACACATACACATGTAAATCACCAGTGCTTTCTGTATCTCTATAAAGCTGTATCTCTAAAAACGTCTCTCACACTTGTCATTCAGACATTGCATTTACACTGAAACTCAAATCATGGCACTTACAAGTAAATCTGATGGTCTTGTTTATAAATTAAAGCTCACAGATTTTTACCCAAGAGAGACAGCTGATGACTCTCCCAAGAGAAGAATCTTAAAAACTAGCCTGGAGAATGCAGATTCCACAAGGTAGATCTTCCCTAGAACCCTCACTAATATGAGCAGACCCATCTTTTGTGTGAACCCAACCAACACAGATGCCACACTTAAAATGTATAAGAAACCCAGTTAATTGTGTCTGCTGTGCTAGATCCATGATACTTCATAGGTATCCTCTGTGTATGCAACCCAATCAGATTCACTCACTGAGCCAGGTCTTCTGTGACCAATACTATCTTCTATAAGGATCACATTGCAGCTGTCTTTCTCCACGTCTCTTTGACTTTTTAGAGATAAGTCAAAGGTAATGCTTGGAGAAGGTAATGGCTACCCATTCCAGTATTCTTGCCTGCAAAATACCATGGACACAGGATCCTGGCAGACTATAGTCCATGGGGTCGTAAAGCGTCAGACATGATGGAGCAACTAACACGTGCACACACACACACACACACACACACACACACACACACAGAGGTAATGGTACATTTTGGACCAGACTGAATGGAAACTTGAAGTTCACTCTTCGTTTTGGCAAACAGTGTGCTCACCACCCCCCTTGGCTCCCGTCTCTCTTTCGGCATCAGGGCTCCCTGAGCCCTTTCCCTGGTTCCATTCCACCGCTACCCCCAGTAGCCAAGTTGGTCTCTCATCCATTAGCTGCCTTTTACAAGATTTCCACTTATCCTATCAAAGCTGCTCATCCCCCGTCCCATTCCCTTAGGGTCCTGCTTTCTGTTAACCTGATAATACATGGCATCGTGCATGCATTTGCTCAGCAGAAAAGAATCTGCCTGCAGTGCAGGAGATGCAGGAGACACGGGTTTGATCCCTGGGTCAGGAAGGTCCCCTGGAGAAGGAAATGGCAACCCGCTTCAGCGTTCTTGCCGGGAAAATCCCAAGCACAGAGGAGCCTGGCAGGTATTGGTCTATAGGGTTGCAAAGAGTCGGACACCCCTGAAGTGACTGAGCACATTTGCACGCACATTTGCACAAGACCAGCTCCCAAATGAAATGCAAGTGATTTGCCTTGCAAATGTGAGTCAAATGAACACACATCTAAACATACATTTGTATTGCTCAAGAAAGGAAACAGGAAAACAAGACGACTTTTTTGGTGACGGTGGGAGAGGAAACTATAGCACCCAGGGTCCGGATGGAGTTGTTGGGGGTGGGGGAGGGGGAACCCAGGAGAGTGAACCCACCCACCCACCCATCCAAGAACAATGAAGATGAGGAGGCTCAGAAACAAAATGAGAGAAGGCTTACTAGACAAACCAGAAAGGTTTGGGGTTATGGATATCATGCAGATAAAGGAAAAAGCATGACCTAGGGATTAAAAAAAATAGGTATGTCATAGTTTACTACATAGTAGCTAATATGATCTCTGACAAATTATTTGACTTCTCTGTGTCTCTGTGTGTTATCTTGTATATGAAAGGGATGCTGATGATCATGGCATGGGTTGTTAGACAGTTGGATCAGATGTCGCATGTGAAACACTTAGAAGAATGACGGACACACAGAAGGGACTCACTAAATGCAGCTTTTCTCCCGTCCCTTAGTTAAGTCCAAGAGTCACAATGCCCTTAGCTTTATTTATTTATTTTTTACAAAAAGGAGTTATAAATCTAGTAAAAGGCATGCTGGATGTCAGAACCAGAGAGAAGACTCATCCATCTATAGTACTAGAGTGTTGAGGAAAAACTAACTTCTGCCTGAGATTGGAGTCGTTTGGGGGAACTACCATTAAGGTGTTGCTCCTGCGTGGAGTCTTAGCCACTGGCTCGCCAGGGAGGTCACTTCTTTCTTAGATACTGGTTTAAAGCTCACTTTTCACAGCTTCTAGCAAGTAGTGGAAGATTTTTAGTTTCATGACCTCTCTCCCTATAGTCAGGATGGATCATCCAATAATCTAGTCCCTGAAAAATAAAAGAATATATTTCTGAGTATTAGTGCTCACAGTCCAGAAAAAGGGCATCCCAGGTGGCTCAGTGGTAAAAAAACTCACCTGTGATGCAAGAGATGCGTGCAGGTTAAATTTCTGGGTCAGGAAGATCACTTGGAAGAGGGCATGGCAGCCCACTTCAATATTCTTGCCTGGAAAATCCTATGGACAGAGGATCCTGGCAGACTACAGCCCATGGGGTCACAAAGAGTTGGACACTACTTAGTGACTAAACAAACAATCTAAGAAAAGAGCTTAGGTGAATTAAGAGGGAAGCAGAGAGGAGCTAAGGTCAAATGAGAGTTAACTGGCAAAGCTGGTGCCTGTGGCTGAGAAAGACAGTAAACTCCGGAGATTAGATGTATGAATGTTGGAGTTAAACCAAGTTTGTTTCAGACCTCCATTTGGTAATTAGCTGATGTTATGGCTTCATTCCTATCTCTGTCTCAGTTTCCTCATCTGCAAAATGGGGACAGTTGTTCCTATCTTGTAAGACTGTTGTGAAGGATAAATGAGATAACATACATGTACTCACATATTGTGTCAGTCAGTGCAGTCGCTCAGTCCTGTCTGACTCTTTGCGACCCCATGGACTGCAGCACGCTAGGCCTCCTTGTCCATCACCAACTCCTGGAGTTCATTCAAACTCACGTCCATGGAGGCGATGATGCCATCCAGCCATCTCATCCTCTGTCGTTCCCTTCTCCTCCTGCCTTCAATCTTTCCCAGTATCAGGGTCTTTTCCAGTGAGTCAACTCTTCACATGAGGTGGCCAAAGTATTGGAGTTTCAGCTTCAACAACAGTCCTTCCAATGAACACCCAGGACTGATCTCCTTTAGGATGGACTGGTTGGCTCTCCTTGCAGTCCAAGGGACTCTCAAGAGTCTTCTCCAACACCACAGTTCAAAAGCATCAATTCTTTGGTGCTCAGCTTTCTTTATAGTCCAACTCTCATATCCATACATGACCACTGGAAAAAAAATAGCCTTGATTATACAGACCTTTGTTAGCAAAGTAATGTCTCTGCTTTTTAATATGCTGTCTAGGTTGGTCATAACTTTTCTTCGAAGGAGCAAACATCTTTGAATTTCATGGCTGCAATCACCATCTGCAGTGATTTTGGAGCCCCTCAAAATAAAGCCTGACACTGTTTCCACTGTTTCCCCATCTATTTCCCATGAAGTAATGGGACCAGATGCCATGATCTTTGTTTTCTGAATGTTGAGCTGTAAGCTAAGTTTTTCACTCTCCTCTTTCACTTTCATCAAGAGGCCCTTTACTTCTTCTATTTACTTCCCTTTACTTACTTCTTCTACTTCTTCACTTTCTGCCATAAGGGTGGTGTCATCTGCATATCTGAGGTTATTGATATTTCTCCTGGCAATCTTGATTCCAGCTTGTGCTTCTTCCAGCCCAGCATTTCTCATGATGTGCTCTGCATATAAGTTAAATAAGCAGGGTGACAATGTGCAGCCTTGACGTACTCCTTTTCCCACGTGGAACCAGTCTGTTCCATGTCCAGTTCTAACTGTTGCTTCCTGACCTGCACAGAGATTTCTCAAGAGGCAGGTCAGGTGGTCTGGTATTCACATCTCTTTCAGAATTTTCCACAGTTTGTTGTGATCCACACAAAGGCGTTGGCATAGTCAATAAAGCAGAAGTAGATGATTTTCTGGAACTCTATTGCTTTTTCAATAATCCAGTGGATGTTGGCAATTTGATCTCTGGTTCCTCTGCCTTTTCTAAAACCAGCTTGAACATCTGGAAGTTCTTGGTTCACGTATTGCTGAAGCCTGGCTTGCAGAATTTTGAGCATTACTTTGCTAACGTGTGAGATGAGTGCAATTGTGCAGTAGTTTGAGCATTCTTTGACATTGCCTTTCTTTGGTATTGGAATGAAAACTGATGTAGCACACTCCAAATGATAAAATACTATTTGAAATATACTTGTGCATTGATGACTCTGTGTAACTCCTTCCTCGGCTGGAAGGAGTTACATCTGGCCATAGAATGATTTATTCATCACAATTGTTGGCTGAGTATAGGGCCTGCTGAAGAATCATTTAAAAGAAAGAGCTCTAGGCTTGAAGGTCTGGAGTGGCAATGGAGATGAGAAAACACTGGTGTTAGAAAGGTGGGTGAGTCATGAATTCCACTCTGGACAGCCAGTGTCTAGCTATTCATCTATTTATGCTCTGAGTCAACAAATATTATTGCATCCATATTTGTGTGGGGTGCTGGGGATGCAGCCCTTAAGAAAGTTGTGATCCTGACAGAGAAAGAAAAAGTAAAATTTTGATCAGGACCATAAGGGGCATGAAGGAAAAATCAGGGTGATGTTAGAATTAAAGATGAGGAAAATCTCTCTTCAGAGGAGATGTAAACAGAGAGCTGCAGGATAAACGGGAGTCAGGCAGGCGAAGTCTGAGGGAAGAGCAAACACCGTATCAGGGACTCAGAGGCAGGGAAGAGCCTGGTGAGATCGGCGGGAATTAAGACCAACTTGCGTGCAGCAGAGAGAAAGAGGGAGGGGGTGTGTGAAAATACAGCTGGCGAGGCAGGCATGGCCTGATCCTGCTGGTCCCGCAGACGTCAATGAGTTTAGATTTATTTCTAAGAGCCGCAAGAAGCTAACGAAAGGTTTACAGGAAAAAATAATGCTTTCTATAATTTTCTTCAGCCAGTATTTTGAGTGTAATTGCAGGAGGTTCAGCCAGCTAAGATGTTGTAGAAGGGACAGAGGGCAAGGTCTTCACCACGGATTCCCACTGACGCCAGGCCCTGGACATCATGGGCGGCATGGTCAATGAGACAGTGGGTTGGAGATTCTTATCCTCAGATATAGATGTGGACGGTCCCCTATGACAGGCGTAGAGCTCAGATGAGGATCAGGGAGCAGGTGGAACTTGATCGAGTTGGGTTGTCCTCATGTCTCTATGCACAATGGTCTAAAATGATCCGGAGAGTATTTTGAATCCATGCAGAAAGTGCATCAACAGGATAGCCAGCAATTGTTAAAAGTCTCCCTCTGTATCCATAATTCAATTTTGAATGACTGCCCATGGTAAGAGGCATATTATTCAATAACAGATTTAAAAATCACTTTTATTCAACCATTTCTTTTGACCAATAGTAATAACAACCCTATTTTTTAATGATTACTATATCCCAGGCATTGTAGGAACTGCTTTACACACATCATTTTATTTAAACTTCACAGCAATCTTGCAAATTAATTATTATTAAGCCCTTTCATAGATGAGAAGACTAAGGACTAAATTAAGAAGAAATAGCTCAAAAATGGTAGAGCTGGACTTTTTTTTTTTACTTTATTTTGCTTTACAGTACTGTATTGGTTTTTCCATACATTGACATGAATCAGCCATGGGTGTACATGAGCTCCCAATCCTGAACCCCCCCCACCACCTCCCACCCTATATCATCTCTCTGGATCATCCCCGTGCACCAGCCCCAAGCATCCTGTACCCTGTATCGAACATAGACTGGCGATTTGTTCCTTACTTGATAGTATACAGAGCTGGACTTAAACTCAGGTTTACCTGAGTTTCATTTTCATGAGTAACTAAAAATATATACAAATAAATAAAACTTGGTGGAGCAAAATATCCTAACGTTGATTACCTCATTTATCCTAATATTGATTGCCTCATCCTGCCGCAATGCTTCCCAAATAAAGGAGAGGAGACCAAGAAGTTAAGGAACTTAAAGAAATGGAGACTTGAACTTCGGCCACATTGAAAAGAACCAAGGGAGACAGGTGAAATTACTTTTATTTTTATATTTTATTTGACCCAATATTTCTAATGTATCATTTCAGTGTAGAAACAATATAATAATTGGGGCTTCCCTGGTGGCTCAGAGCGTAAAGCGTCTGCCTGCAATGCAGGAGACCTGGGTTCGATCCCTGGATCAGGAAGATCCCCTGGAGAAGGAAACGGCAACCACTCCAGTCCTCTTGCCTGGAGAATCCCAGGGACAGAGGAGCCCGGTAGACTACAGTCTATGAGATCGCAAAGAGTCGGACACGACTGATACAATAATTATCAGCACAATATTTTATGTTTACTTTTCATACTTACTCTTCAAGCCCACTGCCCATTTGTATACTTACAACACATAAAACAGTCATTACATTTCAAGAGCTTGGCACATGGTAGCCCCTTTCTAAGTTCTCTCTCGTCCCTAAATTTCAGTCACAAAATATGGAGGATATCTACTTCAAAATCTCTGCATTAAATTCAGGAGGCTATTTCCAGTTTGCTTTGTTAGGCATTACATAGTCAAGGGGAGCTTATTTTCTTATCTCTTTCCATTCCATAGATCACAGTTCAGAGATTTTCCTCTTCTGAGTCATGGACAGAGGATACCACAAAGCACCCTGAATGGCAGGGTGACTCAAGCCCTGCTCCCTCACGGACATCAAGAGTTGACAGCACATTTACCATGAGGGCAGATAAGCCCCGAGGTCTGTGTGTACAACAGAAGAGTTCATTGGTTTTATGGATCTTACTGTCAGAACGATTGGGAAGAGGCGGCTAATTTCTTTGGGAGGGAGATCTGGTTCCAAGTGGAAGAGAGAATGAATAGTTGATGTCACCTTTATTGGATGATTAGCTTGTTTTTAGCTTTTAAAATTATAGCCGAGAATCAAGACAGGAGTTGGCTTAGATTAGAAACTGAGCTTGAAGATGTTACTTTGGTCTTTCTGCCCAAATTTCTCTGGGCAAGACTGCAAGGCGCCCTTCATTCCCTCGTTCTTCAATTTCCCTCCTTTTGGAACCACCTCCACTTCGTTTGCGAGCTGATTTCACGATGGGGCAGAAATGTCAATCAATCGTTTGGCCATCAGTAGGGGAGAGCATCCCTAGTCTGCAATAGTTGGCTGGGCTGGTTTCCAGAGCATCGTCTCCTACACATGAATTATTACCAAAACATTACTGCTGACGGCACATTCTGCGCTATACAGCTTCCTATTATTATTTTTTTTGGTGGACAACATTGAAATTTTAAACAGTTCAATCTTGCTTAAGTAATGTGAATTTGGTGGCTCTAGAAACAACTTTTGCCTCATCGGTGAGAATCCACCCACAGCAGTGGGTGGGCTTAAACGCAGGCAGAGAGTGGGGTCTCGTACAAATGGAAACCCAGAGACAGCTTTGATTTGTTTTCTCTTTTCTGATTTCATCCACTTCCCACCCCTACTTCTCTTTCCCTTTATTGTCAATGGCAAAATGAGGCTTCTTGTCTCCTGAGGTTTTGGGTAACGGAGGAGAAATGGAAGGAGCTGTGGATAAATCAGCTTGACATCAGCAGGGTCATGTTGTGTAGCTCAGGTCTTCTCTCACCAAAGAACTCGTGTGCCCAGGACCACTGAGTGCAGCCGGCTGTCTCTGTGATTCATCTGGATTCTACACTATCACGGGGGTAATAGATCTAGCTTGGGAACTCACAAACAGAATGAGATGGGTTTTGTCTCTTAAAACTCTGGCAAAACAGGTCATTTATCATTCTGCAGTGTGTGTGTGTGTGTGTGTGTGTGCATGCACACATCCATGTGTGTATGTGTGTATTTAATAGAGACTTTGGGGAGCATAGGGCCACAGTTGGAATTCAGTTGCTAATATTGGGTAGGGGAAGTCTGTTAAATCAGATGGATCAGCCAGAAGTCTAGTTATACTTGACCAGGGAGACCAGGGTTGATTGGTGGCCAAGTTGCAGTTATATAGAAAAGAAGTAATATCCCAAAGGTACCAAAAAAGAGAGAGAAAGAGAGAAAAATTCAAATCCTAGGCCAAACATCAGAAACCAGTGGAGGTACGAAAGCTCAGAAATGGAACCAGGAAGCAGAAGCAGGGACGTGATGAGAGTGTGCCAGAAATGAAGACTTGGGTTGCTGAGGCAATCCTTGGCCTTGATACTGGGCTCTTCATAGCCTTCCTGTGTGGGCGGGAACGAGGGTTAGCTAGCTTAGGACACAGAGGAAAAGGCGGTGAGTGTAACCGCCTCAGGCAAACTGAGGAGGTGGAAAGAGAAATGACTCCCGTGGTTGGTATTTGCTCCCCTCTACACCCTGCTGAGGAGGGTGATGTTAGACACAGCTCTGGGCACACCATGGCCCATTTCCCTGATTGCTGTCTCTGGAATCTCACACATGTAGTTTTTTTAACCATGAGTGTGCTTAGACACAGGTTCGGGTTATAGAAACACTTTCCCATAGGGTCCTGTGATCTCACAGCATACATCTTGTCTAAGGGTCTCATTCCCTGCTCCTCTTGAGTGAAGGGTCTCACTTTTGACTGTAGGTCACTCCATCCTGAGCCAAATTCAGGATGGTAGGTAAGACCCATGCAAAAATCCTCATCGTGCATTGAGCTGGAAGAAGAATCCATCCGCTTTGTGAGGCCTTGGATCAAGCAAGTTAGCTACATAGACTCCTGGTTTTCCAGGAGTTCTGTCTTTCTCCTAGGTGGGCCTTGGATCCCATGACCTATGCCTGGGGATTTAAGTAAGCCTTCAAACTATGGAGCTTCTCACTGTTTTCCAGTGCAGGGCTGGTCCACAGGGCACTCTGCTAAGGCCTTGGACTTCTCTAAAACCAGTCACCTCTGGGGCTGTCCTCCAGGGAAAGGCCTCCTTGATCTTGAACTGAACTTTTCCCCTGGTCGTTTTCACTGGGGGTGTCAGGGAAGGAGCATGGGGGTGGGCCCTGCCCTCTAGATCAACCCCTGCTTTAATCCTCAAGTCCTAGGCAAGCTGTGGCTGGCTAGGTCACCCCTGATGACAGTAGCAGATTCCAATTATGGATATTTATGTTTTCTGTTCAAAAGCATAATAACACTCCATGGTAGTTTATCTTGGTAAACCTTAAATCTTTGTTTAGTTCCCTGGAAAACAGACCCTGAGGCATAACTTATGGCAGATGCTTTATGGTGTGTTTGTGGAAGAGGTAATCCCAGAGAAGCAGGATGGAGGTGAAGAGGAACCAACACAGGGCAGGAAGAAAGCCGAATAGAAGGCAGCACGTGGTCATTCCCACCTCGGCTTCTCCAGAAAATACGGCCATGTGTGCCAGTGCGGACTGTAGCCCACCAGGCTCCTCTGTCCATGGGATTTCCCAGGCAAGAATACTAGAGTAGGTAGCCGTTCCATTCTCTAGGGGATCTTCCTAACCAGGGATCGAACGTAACCCTGGGCCTCCTGTATCAGAGGCAGATTCTTTACTGTCTGAGCCACCAGGGCTAATTATATTTGCCTAAAAGAGTTGACATTTATGAATGCTTACCTTGAAGGAAAAACCAATTTCTTATATATACTAACTCATTAATAGTGATGCTGTTAGTAGCTCTGTTTCATGGCAGAGGAGATGAATGTACAGAGATGATTGAAGGTGGTTGAAAACACATTTGAACCCAAAGAGTTTGGCTGTAGAGCCTATGTACCCAACCGCACCATTGTATTTCATATTGCCTTTCACTGCAATGAACTGTTTTTGTATGTGAAATATTCCTTGGTATAAATATGGTAGCAGCCTTGGTAAAGGGATTCAGGACTCGTATAAAACCTACTGGAGGTTTGAAGCATAGATTTGCAAAATTAACATGCTTATGAATGAACTCCCACCAGGACAGTAGGTTTAAATTTTGGCTTAGGCATGCGTCAGTTAGAAAGTTCCCGTAGGTGATTCTTATCGGCCATGAGGACTGAGAACCATGCTTACATCCTTCCACCTAGACCTAAGCTAGGAAGTAAAGCTGGGACAGATATCCTAACATTCTTCCTAATGGAATAGAGGAGGCTTTCCCTAGCTCACTGAGCCAAGTTCCACGTCTTCTTTCTTAATCTCCTCTTTGCCAGCGGCCTCTTGGTGGTGCTGGTACTGTGTATGTGTGCATGTGTGCATGCGTGTGTATATGTGTACATGTGTGTGTGTACACGTGTGTGTGTGTGTGTGTGTTCATGTGTCTTTCTGGCCTCCCTGTATATTTTGCTCACTGCATTTCTGTTTGGATAAATATATATGCCCTGAAATGTTTCAAGGAACATAAATAGGATATGTTGAATTTGACAGAATATCACAAAATATTTCTGTTCACATCGGGCTTTGTTATTCTCCTTACAAATACATGTGTGTTGACACACACAAACCCTCTAAACTTACTTGTGTGTGTGAAGTTATTTGACAACGTTTCTAACATTTAATAAATGTTATCTAGATCCAGGGCTGTTCTTTGGGAACATGGTACAGAGAATGTCTTATAAGGCATTAGTAATACATTCTTGACAGATGATGCTGTAACAAGCTGTTCCTAGAACGGATTCATTATAACACAGAGATAATGTTAGAACAATGGATTTTATTCTCAGCAAATGCACATACCGGAAAGGAAATCAGTTAACGATCGCAGAGTCTGACGTGTGTGAGCATGTGTGTATGTGTATATGTTTGTGCACGTTTATATACAGGAGGCAAATGAAAATGGCATTGCTATTTAAACCCTCCAGAAAAACGATGGGGAGTCAGGCCTTGGTATGTAAAGCTAGTCACCTGTGTGGTCACTCTTAGTAACTAACCTGGTAAGTCACTAAAACCTAAAAGTAGAGTATATTTCATCATTTTACAGGTGAGGAAGCTGGGGCCAGTAGAAACTAACTGCTAGCTGGAGATAAAGCTAGGATTCTACCTTTATGTTAGATCTTCAGCAGCTTCTCAGGCCTAGATGGTAAATTTTTAAGGTGCTCAGGAGAACTCTTTAAGGCAAGGCCTTTGGGGCTCTCTCTGTCACTGGCTGAGAAATATGTTTTTATAATGCAGATTCCCCAGTTCTCTGGACTCTGAGTTGAATATCTGATTATATAGTCCTGGGCGGCCTTGATCTTCTGCAATCATGAGGAACTGGATTAATAGGCAAACATTGTCCTCAGTTTCACAAAAGGGGAAACGTGAATGATAAAAACTACAGGCCAGTGATCTTGATGTTCACTCTTAGAAAAATCCTAGAGTGTATTATTAAGCAGATGGTCTGTGAACACACAAAATATAAAGAGTTGACTATTAGAAGCATCCATGATTTCCTACAAGAAAGCCATGCTGAACGCCCCCTGAGCTCCTTTTTCGATACTTTTCTTAGTCTGGCAGATAGGAATGGTGGTGTTGGGCTGGGTGGTAGAGAAACAGAATGACAATATAGTTAAACTCTGACAGAGTTTCTCCTGGTATCCTCTGGAATGACCTGGAAAATACAGGCTGTGTGTGAATTTAAGGCTGATAGGGCAATGCCATTCAAAAGGGAGTTTGTCTCTGGAAGGATATCCAAGGGAAAGGAGGTCTCTAGGAGCATCTGAAAGGTTTTTGCCTGACTCTGTCATGTTTCAAGAATTTATCAATGACTCAGATGAAACATTGACCCTGTGCTTATCGAATTTGTGATGACATGAAGCAGAGGTCAGTTAATATGACAAATGATATAAACAAGTCTCAAAAGATCTTGATATCTGGAAAGATAGGTTGAAAGCAACAAGATAAATGTTATAAGGATTAAAGCAGAGCCTTAGTTTTCAGGTTTGAAAGGCAGCTTGATTTTGCAAATAGAGGATAAGGAAGAAGTGGTTTCAACACAGCTTATAAAAGAAACATTTGGGTGAGTTTCAGATGACCACAGGCTTTATCAGGATATACAGGTATGCTTCTCTGCCCTGTTATTATACGTGTATGAATAGCATGAGGGCCTGCCTTCTTTTCTCCTAGTTGGAGTTGCTCAGAGCCCTCTAGTCAGTTCTGGGCTCCATACTCAGGAAGGACACTGACAAGCAGAAGAATGGGGACCAGAATGCTGAGAAATGTCTGGGTATCTTGTCAACAAAAGATTGATTGCGCTGGCAATGAATTTAGAAAGAGAATACTTCAGGAAGCAGTAACAGCTGGCTTTAGGTATTTGAAAGTGTCCCATGGAGAAGATGAATTGGATTATTCAGTCGTGTTCCAGAGGACAGAACTGGAGTCTGTGAATGGTAGGAAAGGGAAATGGATATGGATTCAACATATAGAAGATTAGAAAAATAGCTAGCAGTATCTAGATGTGGACAAGGCAGACTTCCGAATTAGCTGGCTCCTGATCACTGATAGGCTTAAGAGCAGAGGTTAGGTGACCAGCTGAGGACCAGATGCTGCTGCTAAGATTCTCGCACAGAGTGGGTGGGTGGGCTAGGGGATCTCGCTGATGGCTCCCAACTCTAGGATTATAGTTTGCTGTCTGAGTCAAGCCACCTCTGCTGACCCTCACAGGGTGCTTAACCCTGATTATGGAAGCCCCTGTCACACTGTCCATGCCCTACTCCGTAACTCTATAGGAGAAGATAGAAAAGGGGAAAATAAATAGCTTTAGGGAGAACTGGGGTTGTCAGAAAGTTCGGTTTGTTCTAGCTGCCCCTCCAGACAACCCAGATGCCGGAGGAGATTCCTGTACTTCAGATGAAAAGGAGAACGGCCACTTCTTTGAAGTGCATGTATCAAAGCTTTAATAAGAGCTAATAAAACTGTTATGTTGGGTTCACATCTCCTGAGAATAACAAGTCAAAGCCTCCCTGAGGAGGCTGTTATATAACTGTTCTTATGATTTCCACTTTCCCCACATCAATCCTTAATTAAAAGACCACAATAATTATTTTGCATTCACTGTAGAATATTAATTAAATCTTAATTGATCTGTCCAGATTTTTTTTTTTGCAGCAATGAAGTGGCTAAAAACTGAACACAAGGTCGAGCCGCCTGCATGAACGCCTGGGCAGGGGGCTCCTGGGAATCTTTGCTGTCCCACAGCTTCTAACACTGCGGCCGTGAGTTCTGTCATCCACGAAGGGTTCACATCTCCGGAACGATTTTGCCCAGACGAGGACAGGTCACCTCTTGGAGCTCCAGGTGTACTGACTACTAGCCTCTGGAAGAAGGGACAAAGGAGGCTGGCAGCTCAGATGCCAAGAACCAGAGACAGTCCAGGCGGCCAGCATCCAGGTGACCAGGAGAGGTTTTTGGAAAGGAAGAAAAACCTAGAAAAACTGATGGCTTCTGTGCCACTGACATGCTAGGAAGTGGGTGTTATGATCCTGAATACTCAGCTGAAGAATCCAAAGAAAAAATTCCCATCCCATGGTTGTTCAAGGTCATGTACATTTTCAATGGCAGGGCTGGGATTTGAATTTCAGCCAGCCTGATCGGTTCTCACTACCTCACACAGACTCTAAGTGTATATATATATTTTTCAGTCCATGAGTGGCCGGTGGGATGCTTTCCAGAGTGGGGCATACGAACTCACCTGTGACGAGGTCTCAAACACCAAGCTGCCACCTGCCATTCTGGTTCCCCAGGGATCAAAGGAGCTGTGTGCAGCCAGGCAAAAGAGGGGTTCAAGCCAGAGGGTCCTGGGGATGGTGAGCACTCACAGTGATAGAAGGACATGCTCCCCCCAGCCTAGAGCTCTGGGGGAGCCTCAGGCTTAAGGGCAGTGCAGGGGAGTGTAAGGCAAGAAGGGACTGGAATCTAAGAGCCAGCTGGAGAGACGGAGACCGGGAGGACCCTTTCCTGGTCAGAGCCAATTGACCAAACCCTCAGAGATGGAAGAGACCCCTTCCCGTGATGAGCCAGCAACTGTTCTGAGTCAAGAAACTGAAGAGGAAGAAGAGGGATGTGGGGGGGGGGTGGTGAGGACAGAGCTGAAGGGGTGGTTGTGAGAAAGCGAGGGGCGCACCGTGGACCCTGCTCTTTCGGTGAGGGAAAGGGGCCACTCCTGACGTCATTTTTGATTTGTGGGACAAGTTGCAGTTTATCTCACTTGTCTGCTCTTGGTGCCTAAGAATTTAAATATTGCTGTGTTTGGGGCTAAAACAGAAATGTGGGTTTTACTCTTGCACAGTAATTAGGCGCCCATAATCAGGACAGAGGAGAAGCGGGTTTTGATGAGAAAATTCTAGGGCACCTGAATCGTCATTCGTCCACCTCCTTCCCCAACCAGGATGGAAGATACTAGCCCGGCTGGAGGCGCCTCCGGGCCTGGGAGGAGCTCCCGCATTGCCGGCCCTCCTCCGGCTGCTTCCGGACCATGTTCTGAGTGAGCAGATCGCTCGTCAGTGCTGCAGGCAGGCGGCTTGGGATCCAAAATCTCGGTGCGCTCACACTCGCATCTGTCTATCTGACCAAAATACCCTGTGGACATCCTGCTTTTCTTCCTGCTCACAGCAAAGGGGCAAAATAGCTGAACCCTTTTTTTCATATTAATCCTTTGGATCTTTCAAATTCCCCAAGTCCTCAGAGTCAGTTGGGAAGCAGGGGGTGATACAATCCCGGAGAATCTGGAAGCCTTGACTCTGGAGCTTCCCCGCAAGCTCGGCCTGATTCTACTCTCGGTGACTGATAGGAAGGCCCGAGATAACCATCACAGCTTTTCAAGACCAACAGGGATGGGGAAAATGATGAGAGGGAAGAGTTTGGGAAAAGCTTCCGGTCACGTCAGCTGTTTGGCAGCTTACACTTCTTCTGTGGGCTCCATATGCTCTCCCGAGGGCCGGGGCCTGTGTTCCCATGGGCGCCTGGGAGCAACGGTGCACATCTGTTTCCTAGGCTGTTCTTTGTGCTCAGCCCCCTGCAAGCCAACACAGCTTCTTCCAGGCAGATCCCATGGTGCAGGCTCCAGTGCTCTCAAGTGGGGTGGGAATCAAGGGCCCGCCTGCCCGGGGGAACCCTTTCTGAGCTAATTCGGAGCAGAGACTGAGCCCACAACACAGTCCTTGCCCCCAAGCCTCTTGGGAGCCATGCACCAGGGTCCTCCTGATGCCCTGGGGTCTGCCCCTCACCCTCTAATCCCAGGTTGTGGGGATTTTCCTCTTCAACCCGCTAAAACTAGGTTCAGTCAGTTCAGTTCAGTTCAGTCACTCAGTCGTGTCCGACTCTTTGTGACCCCATGAATTGAAGGCCGCCAGGCCGCCCTGTCTATCACCAACTCCCAGAGTTCACTCAGACTCACGTCCATCAAGTCAGTGATGCCATCCAGCCATCTCATCCTCTGTCATCCCCTTCTCCTCCTGCCCCCAATCCCTCCCAGCATCAGAGTGTTCTCCAATGAGTCAACTCTTTGCATGACGTGGCCAAAGTACTGGAGTTTCAGCTTTAGCTTCCAAAGAACACCCAGGACTGAGCTCCTTTAGAATGGACTGGTTGGATCTCCTTGTGGTCCAAGGGACTCTCAAGAGTCTTCTCCATCACCACAGTTCAAAAGCATCAATACTTTGGTGCTCAGCTTTCTTCACAGTCCAACTCTCACATCCATACATGACCAGTGGAAAAACCATAGCCTTGACTATGCGGACCTTTGTTGGCAAAGTAATGTCTCTGCTTTTGAATATACTGTCTAGATTGGTCATAAATTTCCTTCCAAGGAGTGAGCGTCTTTCAATTTCATGGCTGCAGTCACCATCTGTAGTGATTTTGGAGCCCCCCAAAATAAAGCCTGCCACTGTTTCCACTGTTTCCCCATCTATTTGCCATGAAGTGATGGGACCACATGCCATGGTCTTCGTTTTCTGAATGTTGAGCTTTAAGCCTACATTGTCACTCTCCTCTTTCACTTTCATCAAGAGGCTTTTTAGTTCCTCTTCACTTTCTGCCATAAGGGTGGTGTCATCTGCATATCTGAGGTTATTGATATTTCTCCCAGCAATCTTGATTCCAGCTTGTGTTTCTTCCAGCCCAGAGTTTTTCATGGTGTACTCTGCATAGAAGTTAAATTAGCAGGGTGACAATATACAGCCTTGACGTACTCCTTTTCCTATTTGGGACCAGTCTGTTGTTCCATGTCTAGTTCTAACTGTTGCTTCCTGACCTGCATACAAATTTCTCAAGAGGCAGGTCAGGTGGTCTGGTATTCCCATTTTTTTCAGAATTTTCCACAGTTTATTGTGATCCACACAGTCAAAGGCTTTGGCCTAGTCAATAAAGCAGAAATAGATGTTTTTCTGGACCTCTCTTGCTTTTTCCATGATCCAGCAGATGTTGCCAGTTTGATCTCTGGTTCCTCTGCCTTTTCTAAAACAGCTTGGACATCTGGAAGTTCACAGTTCATGTATTGTTGAAGCCTGGCTTGGAGAATTTTGAGCATTACTTTATTAGCATGTGAGATGAGTGCAATTGTGCAGTAGTTAGAGCATTCTTTGGCACTGCCTTTCTTTGGGATCGGAATGAAAACTGACCTTTTCCAGTCCTGTGGCCACTGCTGAGTTTTCCAAATTTGCTGGCATATTGAGTGCAGCACTTTCACAGCATCATCTTTCAGGATTTGAAATACATCTCCTCTCAAGTCTCTGCTGGCCCCCTTTAGCAATTGGCATATGTAAATGAGATGGATTCTGCCAAGAAGAAAGGCCTGGCAGGGAAAAATCTCTTGGATGATACCCCTCCAGGCTGGGCAGACCACAGAAACCCTGACAGCCTGCAGGGGTGTGAATGCACTGGGCAGTTACCAAGCAATGGCCCCTTATCCTCTCGGGGTGCCCCTCTCAGAGCTTTGACATTTATTTTGGGGTGAGGACTACTCACAGTTTATCTTTGATGTCTTTGAACCTCTAAACCTTAACCCTAATTAGTGACTGGAGGGAGGACTTGTGACTCAGGAAAGGGAGCCATAGAGGCAAAGATTCTAGACTGGACTGTGATGTTTTAGGTAAAGCATGTTATTTAATTCTTGATGAGTCAGTTTTACTTCCTCTAAATGTGAGAGCATGTAACTCATTCATTTATTCATTCTTCTTAATATATGCTAATTTATATCCAGTGCTGTGTGGGGCTCTGTAGCAAATACAAAGGGAAGGAACAACACCATTTTAAATCACTGACTCAAAGTATGCCTTTCTATGCAAAATATGCTGAGTACCAGCAGTACTGGCATCACTCGGAACCCTGTTAGGAGTGCTTGAGTTCCGCTCCAGACTGTGAATCAGAAACTGCATTTTGACAGGATCCTCTCACTGATTTGTGTGCCCATTAAAGTTTGAGAAATACTGACGATGTGGATAACACTGTGTCCTCTGCTTTAGTACACACCCATCTCCAGGATACATGTTCCTCTCCATAAGGTGCTCGTAATCAAGGATGAGAGAAATGGATTCTGACAGATCCCCATTCGACAGTGTAGTGAACATCTTTACAGAGAGGGGAATAGAATACGATGGGAATTCAGAGGAGTAAGTGATAGCTTGTGCCATTCTTTCAGTCATTCATTCTAAAAAGACCTGAACACTTGCTATAAGCCAGGTACTTGACTGCCTGCTGCGAAATGCAAATAATGCTAGAACTATTCTATTTTTATGGAGCTTAACTTCTAGTGGGTAAAGACAGGTAATAAACAAGTATTATACATACATTTTATACATATATATATGTAATTCCACATAATGATGAGCGCTATGAAGGCAATAAAGAAGGTAATATGATAGTGACTAGGGTGAGGGAGTGGAAGCTACCTTCCAGCTTGGTCCAGATATGCCTCTTCGAGGAGTTGAAATCTACATATGATGAGGAAACCATCATGGGAAGATCTGAGCTGTGGGGTTCGGGAGAAGAAGGGGATAGGGAGGGTGGGCAGAAAAAGGAAGGCTTCATGGAGCAGAAGAGTCTGACCTTGTCCTGTTGCAGCACCAGCTGTAGGGCTCTTGGTTAAGGGATGAAAGCATAGGAGCTGTGAGGAGCCAGCTTTTGTAGGGCTATGTGGGCCGTGGTGAGGGTTAGAGTGAAATTTCCTCTGAGTGCAATTGTAATAATACACACTGATATACAATTAAAACACAGAATGTGGCTGCTGTGTGAAGACTAGACCATGGGTAAGGCGGTCAGCGGGGAGGCCAGGCGGAGGCTGCGGCTGAAGTGCAGGCAGGTGAGACAGTGGCCTGGACCAAATGGTGGCTGTGGACACAGAGAAGGGGGGTGGATTGGGGAGACATTTTGGGAGGAGCATCAAAAGCACCTGGGAACTATCTTTCAGGAAAGGTTATAGGCTAAGGAGATGGGCTTTGAAGAATAAGTAGAGATTCACTAGGCAGACTTTCAAATTCTGAGCTTAGAAGACAAAAAGTTTGGGGTCACGTATTTTGGAAGAACAAGTGTCCTTCAAGGCATTCTTCTAAAAAAAAAAGTGGGGGGAATACTCTAAAATACATATTTCTCATGGCTATGCAGTTATTTCCATTCATGACGACAGCCCTCAAATGTGGGGTAACTTTCCTCCTTTCTGAGCAAGGTTCTCCAAATCCCTCTCCCAAGCTCCATGTCTCAAAGACCTCACTAAGCACTTGGGAGAGAAGAAAGGTCTCTTTTTCCTTCCAGTAGATCAGTGGTTGGCCCCAGATTTGCTTATGTGCACCTTCTGTTAGAAGAGACTGTTTTGGTCTTGTGAGCAGTATGCTTTCAGTTCTAAACTCCAGAGCTGCCCCAGAAACCACTCAGTCCAACCAGGAAAATAAATGTGAATATCACTAACTCAGCAGCCTGGCAGCTGCAGACGATCCCATTATGTCAATCACCATCAGCAGTTCACTGTAACTGGCGGGCTGTCATTCTCCTGGAGATTAATTGCTAGGAACCTGTGGTATATATTAATAGATCATTTATTCAGATTGATCTTTCACCCATTGATCTTCAATCTCTGCACATGGCCAGGTAGCTATCATTCTGCGATCTGACTTCTGGGGCCAATCTTTACTCTAAAAGACCCTCCTGGGATTTCTTAGCAAGCAGAGTAGCCCCATGAAGGCTCCAGGTCCACAGACCACAGCTGCAGTCAATCTCCTTCCCTCTCCAGAGAGCCAAGGTGTGCCGCTGCTTCCGACCTTTCTGCAATTTGATGTTTCATATCTTAAGCTCCGAACCTGCACTCAAAGCACTGCTGTCAGAGTGTGATCTGAATCACCCCTTGAGTAGCTCTACACCTTCCTTCTTGTAAATGTGAGCTCTTTCCTCATGCCCCTGCTTTCTCTGTGCCGTTCTCATCATTGGACCAGAGAGAGAACCTGAAGTTCACCCCAATCCTTCAGCTGCTGCTGCTGCTAAGTCACGTCAGTCGTGTCCAACTCTGCGCGACCCCATAGACGGCAGCCCACCAGGCTCCTCCATCCCTGGGATTCTCCAGGCAAGAACACTGGAGTGGGTTGCCATTTCCTTCTCCAATGCATGGAAGTGAAAGTGAAGTCACTCAGTGGTGCCCAATTCTTTGCCACCCCATAGACTGCAGCATGCCAGACTTCCCTGTCCTTCACCATCTCCTGGAGCTTTTTCAAACTCATGTCCATCAAGTCGGTGATGCCATCCAACCATCTTACCCTCTGTTGTCCCCTTCTCCTCCTGCGTTCAGTCTTTCCCAGCACCAGCGTCTTTTCTGATAAGTCGGCTCATCGCGTCAGGTGGCCAAAGTATAGGAGCTTCAGCTTCAGCAGTCTGTTATGGGCTGTATGCATATGTTGAGTTTTAACTCCAGTATCTCATCATGTGCTGTCTTTGGAGATAGGGCCTTTAAAGAGATAATTCTGGTGAAGCGAGGTGGGCCCTAATCCAATTGGACTGGTGTTAAGGATAAGAGCAGATTAGCATACGGATGTGTGTACACGTGGCGGAAAGGCCATGTGAGGACAGAGCGAGGAGGCAGCCATCTGCAAGGCGTGGAGAGAAACTCAGAACAGAACCAGCTCTACTGACGCTCTGATCTTGGACTCCCAGTTCTAAACCTGCGAATAAGTACCTTTCTGTTGTTGGAGTCACCTAGCCCACGGTACTCTGTTATCGCAGCCAGGGCTGATGGGCACACCATCTTTCAAGTCTCTTGATAATTGCACCTTTTCTAAAGAATTTCTTGAACTCTCTGATTAGCTTAGGTCATCCTGCTGTCTGCTTCCACACCTCTGTCTTTTTACTGCTCTAACACTCATCATGCTACATTATAATTACTAACTTAATTGTTCATTTTAAACAGTCTGTCGGCTCCACAAGGCCAGGGTCAAGTCAATCTTGTTTATTCCTTTTCTAGGTATGAAAAATAACCCGAATTGTTGTAGCAGAGAAACCTACACATCTCAGCAACTCAGCACAGAAGTCCACTTCTCATTCATATCACAGTCTAACCTGGTCCCAAGATTCAAGAACTCAAGCCTCCATCTTTGGCTGCATGTTCCTCTGGATCCCTGAAGGACTTCTGATTCACCTGGTAGATGTGGAAGGAAAAAGTGGTCATTGGTAGGAGGTTTCTACCAGTCAGAGTAGAAAGTGGAGTGCCTCACTTCTGCTCACATTCCATTGGCCAGAACTCAAGCCACATGGCTTTGTGTAACTGCAAGGGAAGCTGGGAAGTGTAGTCCAGCTGGATGCTCAGGAAGCAAAGGAGAGCATGGATATTGGTGAACACTAGGCATTTATGCCATCTATCTCTGGCACCAATTATAGTGTCCAAGTCATAGTACTTTAGCAATGTTCTAATTAATTAACACATTAACCTCCACAGGGCATGCACGGGGCCTTAGATGAAACTTGGATAGGATGGTTTAGAACCATAGGCCCAACTTCTCTCCTTGGGGCATGCATATATACTTAGTTGCACAGTCATATCCGATTCTTTTGCAACCTCATAGACTGTAGCCCACCAGGCTCCTCTCAAAAGTCTCTATAAAAGGAACAGTTCAAATAAAGGATTATGTCATCTCCAGACTCTTAACAAGAACAGGCAGCTTAGTATGTGTTTTTGCTATTTTGCTACAGTTATTTGACTCTGAGTTATCGTCCTGTAAACTCCTGGAGAGTAACACATCAGCCCTCTGGGGAGGCAGCTTCAAGCCCAGGGTCTGGCATATCTTCAGCTTCCTTTCCACCAGCATTTACTGGGCATTTACTATATGCTGTGCCAAGTGCTTTGCCTCCACAAACTCATTCAATTGTCCCATGAAGTGGCCACAACGACTGTCTGCTTTTCAATGTCACAAAACTTGGTGCTCAAAGAGCTGAAGATAACTTGCCCAGCATCCCAGAACCAAGTAAGTGGTCAAAGTAGGCTGCAGAGTCAAGTACCTAAGATTTCAAGCTCCGGCTCTTAAAGCTGCCTCTCCTGCTTATTGAGAGGAGACTGGTCATGGGCATGAGAAGCTAGGTCTGCCGACCTTGTGAGCGGATGAATACTGTCCTGCTTGGCCATCGTCTTAATTTTGAGAGTATGCATCTCCTTGCTTCCTTGAGGATGGGCTGCCTTTAATACCTCTTATAGCACCTAGCACAGAGCCCTCTGTGAAGAAGATTCTCGATGGATGTCTCTCTTCTCTACAAGGTTTTTGAACCAGGTCCTAAGGAAGGGAAGGAGCAGCCCCCTGCCCCTACTGGTGTGTGAGGTCTCCTTCACCGAGCGCCCATGCACAGTCCGCTGTCACCGCCTGCTCAGCCACGCCACCCAGATCTCTTCTTGGAGGACTTTCTTTCTCTTTCTATAAACAACAGGGACAGATGGTGGCTCCTAGAATACTTTGTGAGCAAAGGACACTTCTTCCCATTTCTGAGATGGATGTTGATGGTACAGGGAGGGAGCCAGAGGTTTCTGATGGAATTTTTACCTTGAGATTTAGACAGAAAAGAAGAAAAATTCACAGTAAGTCAAGTCCTCTCAGGAAATACGACCTATGTATCTGTCTTCCTAGTCATGCTCCTGCATTCTCCTGAGCCCAGCTCTTCCAGAGTCCACGGCCCATTTCTCGCAGTCGGTGAAGCCCAGGAGTGGCGGCACTCAGTTACTGCCGCCACGGTTACGGCTCCTGGGAAGCAGAGACGAGGACTATCTGAATCCTTTCTCAAATTCATCCTGTAATGAAAAAAAGAGACAGAGAGAAGAAAAAAAAAAGTTGGATACATTTTGCCCAGGATATTTTGTTAGTGGGCTTTCCGGGCAGATAATTTACCAAAAAAAAAAAAAAAAAAGGAAAGAAAAGAAAGAAAGAAAGTAAATAATTTAGTGTTCTTTTGCATCATTTGCCACAAGCAAAGCCCCCTCCTGTGTGAGCACTTGGTTGAATTATGACTGGCTTTCCTGTCCCTGCAATGAGGAAGGCTGCAGGGCTCCAGCTGGAAACGGTAGGGGGATCAGGCTCTGCTGTCGCACAGTTGCACGGGGCTCTCTCTTCTCCTTCAGGTAGAGGGGCTACAGCGGGCATAATAATAAGGGAGGGGCCGGTCAGGCAGCGTGGTAGGTACTTAAGCAGATTTCTCTTTTTGGTGAGGTGAGAGGAAGGAGGATTTTCAGCAGCTCCAAGGAGATCCTGAATTGGTCCATGGCTCCTCCATGTATAGGAGAGCTCAGAAAAGTTCTCAGTGTGACAGGAATTCAAGCTTGAGCTTGGCAGGAGCCCCTTGGGGATAGCAGGTACAGAGGGGGCTGAAGAAAGACATTCTCCAGTCACCCCAAGTTCATTTCCACTTCAGGCTGAGGGCCGAGGGAAAGCTCTGTCTCATCTGATTTGGTTTAAATCGAGGTCATCCATCCCAGGTGAGCTGCATTGCAGGCCTTTTCCTTGCTGATGTCAAAAGGCTGAATGTGGACTTCAGGAAGGCTTGGGGGGCTGTCTTGCCTGCTAACACTGATTTTATGATATGCTAAACATAACATTCAATAGCTATTACTTCCACTGTCAGAGAAACAACTTGAGCCATCTGTCTTCCTCCTCAGACTATATTACATTTCTCCCTACAAATGACAAACGCATTATAATATCTTTTATTATAATATTACTTATTTATCGCCAAAGGTTTTCTGGCATCAATGCTGAGGGCTCTCATCCTTTATCTGCTTTTTGGTTTGTTTGTTATGAATGTCACATTTTATTTAGCAAGATGGGCTCTGCTCAGAATTTGTGGAGACGAACTCACTCTGATTTACTTCTTATGCAAACCTGAGCTTTTATCCCATTAGATTTCTCAGCACGCTAGGAGAACAGGATGGACGAGGTATTCTGCTTTATCTTGCTTTATCCTTTTAAAGGAAGGACGAGGCTTTAGGGTGACGGCTCTTGAGCCTGGAAGAGAGCACTTCAGGTCATTTATGCCAGAGCCCCTCCCTGTAGGCAGGACTGCAATCTTGAGCATTCCATTTAAGCAGACTTCTACAGAAGAAGCTCCCCAAATTATTCTTGATAACTTCTTTCAAATTATAGCAGCCTTCCTGAGAAGCTCTCCTCCTCCTACATCCCAAATTAAACCTACTTTCTTAATTCGGTTAAAAAAATAAAGTGACATTTTTCTGAGATCTTATTTCTCTAAGAAAGGTACTAGAAAGCCCAATGTAGAAAACAGTTTAAATGGCATATACATTTGGAGGCGGTTACTATTTGTTTTATAAGGAAGAAAAAAGCTCCAACATCCTTGAAGAATGAATCCTCTAGTTCTCCTAAGTGACTGTGTATACATCATTAATGACTAGACAGAAAAGCTTTTTTTTTTTTTTCCCAGTTGGGGGTCAGCTATGTAGGCAGAGAAGATAAAATTTAAGTGCCAACAAACTAACATTTTCTGAAAGTCTGACAGAATTGCTGATACAGTCCTTGTAAAAAAAGAGAGAAGTGTTTCTATTGATACGTTGATATAAAAGCATCAACGCACAGGCCACTTTGTTGGAAGGAAATGTGGTTCAGTTGTGCTTGAGACTGAACCTTTGCCCTGCATTTCTCTTGAAATTTCTTCAGCACTAAAATCCAGTGGTGACTGAGCCTGGGGTCAAGACAGGCCTTGAACAAAGGGCCAAGTGAGGGATATAGTTGCTGCTGCTTACCACTGTCTCCCCAACTCCACGACCAAGGCTCCTTTCCTATTACAGCGGAAGACTCGCCCTACATCTTATCAGCCTTCCTCACCTGGGCACCCAGTAACCTAAACACCTCCAGCTTTTGGTCCTGTTTCCTGTGCCTCAGGCTTGTTAGGTGGAAACCTGAGAGATTAGTGACTGATTCAAGCCCGAAACCAAAATCCTTCTTGTACTAGTTTATGTCTTTATATCAGACCATTGGGGGAGAATATTATTACTCAAAGAGTGCTACTATTATGGTGGAAATTGAGACATCACAGAGAACTGGTCAGGATGTCCTTTTGACTTGGTTTAGCAGCAAAGAGAAGGCGGGAAGTTCTTCAAATCACTCCAGGTAAAGACTCACATCCTTCTGTCCGTGAGACCAGATCAAAGTGTCCAGCTGGGCAGCCTTTCCCTGCCCCACACCCTGGAAGCCTCCTTTCCTTGGCAACACGCTGAGCACAGGACGAAGGTGATGCTGTGACATCTTGACCGTGCAGAGTGGTGTGTTTAACATCCACACGAAACACGACTGTGTGCACTTCCAGCTATTTCCTCTGAAACAGAGGATGGGGTGAAAGTCTGTGTCTGAGTGGGACGATGCCTGGGAAGGCTTACAGCTGCCATTCTTGCACCTATTCTTGCCCACCATCTTCAAAAGAACAAAAAATGGTATCGCTAAGAAGTCCTGCCTGATCAGATAGGATTTCAAAGCAACACTGTCACAGACAGGTTTCAAGGAGGGGCTGGGATGTGTGACCGGGTGCCTTGGCTGACTGCGAGGCCTTGGGTATTGCTGGAAACTCAGATGGATCCCATCTCAGGGTTCCACACTTGCCACTGAGGCCTTGAGCTAGTAGCCAGTCCCTGGGGACTTGGGAAGGCTCTGTGAATTACTCACAAGACAGAGGGACTCTTCCTAAAGCCATGCAGACCTGATTCCGAACACAAGTGTAGGCTGGGAAAGTGGAGAAAGAGAGGCTGAGACTCTACAGTTTATCAGACCTGTCTGCCTGTCCATCAGTGTTGTTTTTCCCCAAACAAACACATCCCAAAGATGGTGAGTTGAAATGAGTGGCGTTTCCTTGAATTTTCTGCCATTTTTCAGTAGTCTGGCTGCTACCCTTTCCCCTCCTCACTGTTATAATAAGCTCAGTTGGTTTTGCGTAGACTTGTTGCCTCGAAGCAGCTGACTCTCCAGGAGGAAGGGGAACAGAGACCCTTGTCTTGTTCCCAGTGGGACCTGGGCACCTTTTGCAGGGACTGTGGCCCTGAGGCGTGGGCTCCTGTTTGCTGCTGCTGTGGTATCATTAATGCACTGAGCAGGATGTTTTGAGAAAAGGGCCGTGCTGAGCCCTGGTTGTACATTGTTTAAGACAAAAATATCATCATTTATAGGCTATGTTGGAGAAGGAAATGGCAACCCGCTCCAGTGTTCTTGCCTGGAGAATCCTGTGGATGGAGGAGCCTGGTGGGCTGCTGTCTGTGGGGTGGCACAGAGTCGGACACGACGGAAGTGACGCAGCAGCAGCAGCAGCAGCGTGGGCTGTGTCTGGGAAGGGGTGCAATAACTCTATGTATATTGTTTTCTGGCCACGCATAGACCCAAGTTCTGGGAAGTGACTGGTAAGCTCTGTGGGGATGGAGAGAAAGCTGTCCCTAAGCGCCTCCACCTTTCAGTATCGGAGTCTTCTCTGGACACACACCATCTGATTCTTTAGAATGGTTTTGACCACGCACGTTGTTCACGGCTGTTATTTATTTGTGGTGCCTCTGGGTGCTGCTGAATTGGTCTCTTCAACACCATACACTTGATAACTTCTAGGGGAATGAGGTTGATAGGGAACAGGAGGCAGGATCACCCATCAGCTTTACTCTCTAAGTGTCAGGGTTCTCAGCAAGCCTTTTTTAATAGGAGGGACCGAGGAAGAAACTAAATAGGACGGTGTCCTACGCTGGTCCAAAGGATTCTACAGCCCGTCTCTCTTCCTTCCCAAGCAACTGCTTTCCCCTCACAGCTGATTAGGGCTATGTCGACGCCCACCTCTTCTCAGCTCCCGTGATTCAGTATTTTCCTGGGATTATTACAAGAATCCCCTGTCTGCTCCCCACCTCCGCCTCCAGTCCTGGACTTTTTCGGTCCATCTCATAATTTAACCACGACGGTCGATTTAAAACGTGGATCTAGCTCCATGTGCTGTACAGTATAGTGCTTGTTATTTATTTCACATACAGTAGTGGCGTGTATCTGTCAATCCCCAACCCCCAATTTGTCCTTCCATCCGTCTTTCCCCTTTGGTAACCGTGAATCTCTTTTCGACATCTGCAAGTCTACTTCTGTTAAACAAGTTCCATTTGCACCATTTTTTCAGATTTCACATATAAATGTTGTCATATGATATTTGTCTCTGGACTTACTTCAGTGTGTATGTATAACTGAATCACTTTTGTGTACATTTGAAACTTTGTAAGTCAACTATACGTCAATAAAAAATAAGTAAAAAAACCTGAATCTGACCATTTTGGCTGCTGGCTTAAAATTATCTTCATTAATCTCAGGATAAAATAGAAATTCTTTTGCAAACCCACCCCAAAGCCCTTAATAAACTGTTCTTTGCAGTCTCGCCTTTTATCATCGTTCCCATCCTAATTTCATACTCTTTTACTTATAGCACCTCTTCGTTACCTGGGAATTCTTCAAATGCACTCCATCCTCCCTGGAATATTCTCCCTCAAACTGCTTTCCCTTTTTCTGGTTAGCTTCTATTTACCCTGTAGGACGGATTCAGAGACTGCCTTCTCACTGGTGTGCATAGTTGATTGCCACGGATCAAAGCTGAGATAGGTGTTTGTTCTTGGGGTGCCTGCAATGTCTGGACTTGCTTCTGACACAGCAGTATCTCCCTGATTTTATGTTTTCTCTTTACTTGCCTGTTTGCCTACAATAAATTAAGTTCTTGAGGCACAGACTGTATCTCAGTCATCTTTGTAACTTTAGTACTTGATCAATAGAGTAGTTTCTTAGCAAATGGTAGATGAATGAATGTCTGACCTATGCCAGTATAAGCTAATCACTCATAAGAAAGCTGTCTCCTTTCCTCCTTTCCTTCCTTCCACTCTCTTTCTGTTCTTTCTTTACTTCTTTATTTCTCTTCTAGTTTGGGAGGGTATTTTGTTTTCTTTTTCTTGGTGCTTAGCTTCAGTGCACTTAGCAGGGCATCATTTTCTGGATGGATATCATTTCCACAGTCTCTCCCAAGTAAATCTGTTAAGAGATTCCAAACTTTTGCCCAGGTCCCTCCCAGATTTTCTACTCTTATTGCCAACCAGACATGTATATGATTTTCTATATGATAGCTCTATCTACCTAGAGACCATGGCATGGCCAAGGTAGTCCTGTTCTCGCTCACATTCTCTAAGTATCCCAGTAGAAAGTTGGAAGGTTCTGCTTCTCCTCTCCTGAAAACAACAACATCAGAATCCTTTATTAAGTTCCAGTGGAGTGGAGCAATGGTGCGAACAGGGGATGGAGGCTTGGGCGTGAACCCAGGGTGCTGCTTTCACTGGGTAGAATCTGGTAGGGAACCATTCTTTTCTCTCTCCACCCCCTTTCCTTTGGAGGCTGGGGAATCTACGGAATCTTTCGTAGTCACTAGTGTTGTCCATCGTGGAGAAGGCAATGGCACCCCCACTCCAGTACTCTTGCCTGGAAAAGCCCATGGACAGAGGAGCCTGTAGGCTGCAGTCCATGGGGTCTCGAAGAGTCAGACACAACTGAGCGACTTCCCTTTCACTTTTCACTTTCATGCATTGGAGAAGGAAATGGCAACCCACTCCAATGTTCTTGCCTGGAGAATCCCAGGGACAGGGGAGCCTAGTAGGCTGCTGTGTATGGGGTCGCACAGAGTCAGACATGACTGAAGCGACTTAGCAGTAGCAGGAGCAGTGTTATCTGTCAGAGAAGGCAGTGGCACCCCCACTCCTCGCCTGTAAAATCTCATGCCTGGAGGGAGCCTGGTGGGCTCAGCCATGAGGTCAGGAGAGCAGACCGACTGGTGGGCTTCACGGTCCCTTTGCACTTACACGCGGAGGGAAATCGCAACCCACCCAGTGCTTGCCTGGAGACACGGAGCTGGGGCAGCTCAGCGGCCAGCAGCAGCAGCAGCTGCAGTGTTGTCTGTTAAGTTCTTCCCAGACTTATGGCAGAATTTCACGTACTTGCCCAAACAGAAATGGAGGGTGACTTCCACACAGGGGCTCCTAGAACTGAGACATGGCCCATCCTTCTCAGACCCCGGCCACTCCATCAGCCTTGTCTGAGTGCAGAAAGTGACACTCAGATGCACCCTGCACTGGGTGTGCCAAGTACCGAGGGGTAAAGCTTAGTGCTAAGTGCTGAGGTCTGCAGGCTAGCGGTTCCCACAAGGAAACCTGGTCACCACTGGCTGATATAGTCACTGAAATAAAATGGTCTCTTCACTAAAAGTCTTCTGCTGGGGATTCCGTGGGAAGAGGGGGCTCAGCGTCATGGACGCTGACACCTCTGCAGCTCTCCCTGATCTGACCCCCATTATCCTTATCTTGCCATCCTGATCTTCCCATGGTGCTGCGGTTAGATGGGCCTTGAGCTGTTGTTTTGCCGCAGTTGATATCTCTTGTTTAATTTCTGCACCATCTGTCCCACCCTCCTGCTAAGATCAATTCCCACTTCCTTTCGGGAGGTGCTTCTGATCCACCTTATGATTACAATGGGCTGCTGATCATGGCATTGAGTACCCCTGACTGCAGTAATGGGCACAAGACCTATTCATTCCGACCATTCATCCTTCCACAAGTGATTGGTTCAAGAGGTGGAAATATGAACTGTATTGATTTAATCGGAAAACTTCTTAAAGCAGAAGTTTTAAAGTGCACACGTAAGAGGCCTCTCTCTCCTTCAGATTCTAAGAGAGGCTGGTTTGAGTGCAGAGCATGCTTCCTGCTGCAGAGTTCATGTGCAACACGTGCAGATGAGAGCATTGTTAGCACACACAGCAGCAGAGACGAGCACCGTAGACAGAGAAACCTGCCAGTTCTGTGAGCTAACAAATCCCCCTCCTTGTTCTATGGCTAATCCAAGTTGCTTATCTGACAGTCTTCACAGAAAACAGTTCTTACAGATTCACCCAGAAATATTCAGTCTCCTCTTTATGAGTGATGCATCTGTCTTCCATGTCCCTTCCCTCCACGCTCTGGTGGTAAATATATAAGTGACCCCAGGTCCTGGGTCCCATCTTTCTGGCAAGCAGGCACTCTGCTCTGAGGGCCTCAGGGTTCTGCAACCATTAACCTTGTTTAGCCAGAGGTCAGATGGACGTCCTCTCCAACTTCCTGAACACTGCTGGAAACAGACCTCTGAGCTGATGAACATAACTCACCCTCAGTCTTGTGAATATTATTCCTGGGACCATCTATTCAGAAACTCTCAGAGGTGATTTCCTCACCTTGTGCTTACAATTATGACCTTCTCAATTTTCTTCTGCCTTAGAATACTAGTAGTACATCATCAGAAAGGGTGAGGGAGGCAGTGCTTTGTGTCCCAACGGCAGGAAGTGACTTTGGATAGTCAATTCAAAGAGAAGCTCGAAACACAACAAACAGCAAGAAAAGTGCCTTGAGCTTGGGGCCGCCAAAGGTCAGGACAAAGAGTGTTTCCTGGGAGTGGAGCCCAGAGCACATCACTGTGCCTCCAAGCTCTATCTTCACTGCCCCTAGAACTTCCTGCAAAAGCAGATGCGCCTAGTGAAGACCCTGAGACAAGGCAATGATACACTATGTTTGAGTTCCTTGGTTTACTGAGGCAGGGACCTATAAAATTCATTAAAATAGTACTAGGATTAATTATCTCAAATACTTGGCATTCAAAGGGTTATGTTCCAGTATTTTTTTTTTTCCTAGAAAATGTATTTATGCAGAACAGCCCTTTCTCTGATCTGGGTCGATAAGGTGTTCTCTATTGTTTGTCAATATAAATAATTTGCAGTGTGGATATCTCCGTTTTGTTTATATGCACACTCTTTAGTATGTGATAATGTTGGTGAAAGCATTTTGTAAGCAGTAAAATGCAATGAAATTGCTCTTTATCACCATGCTTCGTGGGCAGTCTTGAAGGGCACTATTTCTGGCTTCTCCCTGGAAATTCCTACACTAGAGCCATTCTCGAAGTTTAGTGCAATCAAGCTCTTCTGGGAACCTGTTAAAAGTGCAGATTCCTGGGCCCGTTCTCAGATCATTCTGATTTAATGGCTCTAATGTGAAACCCAGAAACCTGCATTTTAAGAAAAGGGACTCCCATAGTCCCCCAGGGACTCTCACATAAGTAGTTCAAAACAAACCTTTTAAAAATGATGCTCTCTGCTTCTCTGGAGCCTCCAAGTGCCCTGGAAGGCTTTCATTCCATTTCAGTGGCTCTGAGAAGACATTTCTTCTGTGCTGTATCCAATGTCAGAACCCAGACCTGAATCATTGAACAGAGGCTGGAATCATAAAATAAAAGAGGATCTGGTTGAGGTGACTGAAATAAGTTACAGAAAAAAATAAAGACTTCCTAAGTCAAGTTTTAGATGGTGGTATAATTAGAATTATTATCTATTATTTATGTGGCAGATGATGTTCATGAGGTGCTTGATGACTGTGTTAATAGGCAGTGTCTTTGCTGAAGGAGAACGTGACATTGGTTTATCTTTTCCCTTCCTGCCTCCCTCCCACCATGTCTCTGCTTCTGCTGAGCCCCAGCCAGTTCTGATGGCATTCTGGGTTTGCCATACTCTTGCCTGGAAAATCCCATGAATGGAGGAGCCTGGTAGGCTGCAGTCCATGGGGTCAGGAAGAGTCAGACACAACTGAGCGACTTCACTTTCCCTTTTCACTTTCATGCATTGGAGAAGGAAATGGCAACTCACTCCAATGTTCTTGCCTGGAGAATCCTAGGGACAGGGGAGCCTGGTGGGCTGCCGTCTATGGGGTCGCACAGAGTCAGACATGACTGAAGTGACTTAGCATCATCATCAGCAGCAGCAGCAGGGCTTTGTGATAGAGAAGCAAAGCCACCGCTGAGAGTCTGATGTAGAAACTGGACCCCCTCCTACAGGGCGTCAGTTGTTTGGTGGCGGTCATGGTGCTGCTACCGTTCCTTCCCCAGCCTCCACACGCTGGACATTTGACAAATTGATTGCATGAAATTCTCACAACAGCTTTGCAAGTAGATACTGTCTCTTTAAAGATGAAGAAGCTAAGGTTCAAAGAGATTAAATGACCACCTCTTGACAATACCACCAGCAAAGAGGGGACCTAGGCGGCCCTGAGTGCACCTCCTGGGGCTTTGTCACTGTTTGTCAGGGCATCAGGGCTCCCCAGGGTCCTTGGAGGGAAGAGGGCTGCCCAGCTCTTCGCTTCGGCGGCTCTGCAGCGTCTGTTGGGTGTTCTGCCCTCCCTATGGTCAACAGCGATCTTTGCCAGGTCTTGTTGACTTTAATTAATCTTCCTTGGGTTCTTCCAGCATCAAAGCCTGGACTACTTACTATTTCCTAAAAGAGCACTTTTGGTAGAACAAGATCGATCTCAACCTGAAGGTTTCTGAGAATACAAAGTACCTGGCCCATGTGATCCTAGCTCTGCAGATGAACTGCATTAGCTCCTCGATTGCCGTTGCTGTGCCAAATTACTGTTTCTCCTTCCTTCACTTGGATATCGCATTTCAAGAAGTCAAGACCTATCACGTGAAGTTGTATGCCCTCGGAGGAAGGGGAAATGCAAAGTTAAGCACGGTCTGTCAAGACAAGGGGCAACTGGGCTTGAAAAATCCCTGCTCTTCAGGGGCAGTGATACCCTGCTTTATTGTAATGAAAGTTCTCGCGCCCAGTGTCCTCTGACAATCTGACTTTAATGGGGTTACTACAGCTGGGGTAAAGCATTTTATATGGAACCAGGTTTACATTATCCTACTCTTTAGAGATCTTGCTTGCAATGCTGTTCAAATCCTTTAATCCATAAATAGGATTCCAGACAGCACTGGGCTTCCTTCCAAAACTGTAATCTTCCAGTATATGAATTATTACCAAAAGATTAGGGTGTTTCTAGTAATAACATTTCAAATAAATCAGCTTTCATGGAGGAACAACAAACTAATATTGGAAATAACAATATAAAGACATTTATATAGCCACTTGCTAGAATAACTTCCCTAACCAGGGCTTCTTTTCTCATTTACATTCATTCTGCTTGAAAAGTCTTTTTTCATTTATCATCAGCTATTGGCTTTAGTCTTAAAGCATGCCCCATGCTCCCAGGTCCTGGACTTCCTCAGTCCCTTCTTTGAAGCCTGTGAAAGGACCAGATCTGTTTACTCAGGAATGATCAGAGGTGTTGACTACTGTCTCTAGAAGCCCCAGATCCCTTTGGCTTTTCTCTTTGGCTCTGAGTGAGGGTGTAGATTTCAAGCTGAGAAATACTCTTAGGGGGCTTGTATCAGAGTCCATGAATGAGACCACAGACTAGAAGAGAGGGTTCCTTCAAGGGTCTTAGAAACTGAGTCTTTTTTGGTGACATAGAGATCTCTGCTGACCCCACATGCGCGCACCATGGTGATGACTCCAGGCCTGTGTGAGATGAGGCAAGAGTACCTGGTTTGTGCCTGGATGAATTCTGGCTTCATCATCGACAAGTTTGGAATCCTAGACAGATTCCCTTACCCTCTGTCCCTCCATTTTCTCATCTCCTATATGGGGATACTTACTATCCCATGGGATTATTGAGAGGATTAAATGAGCTATCAGTGGTACCATTAGCTCAAATATGAGTTCTTCCTCTCCTTTCTATTGTTCTTTTACCCATTTGAATTCATGGCAAGTTGGCTGATGAGAAGCGTTCCCCTCTCTTAGCCACAAATGGCTGTTTTGAGAAATGCCTCCAGCCTAGAAGCTGGGATACCTGGTTCCACTTCCATTTATAAGACATTGTGACCTTGAGTGAGCTGTCATAGTTCCAGGGCCCTGTTTCATCTTCTATTAGAAGAAAAGTGTTTGGCTTCTCCCTACCTTGTAGGGTGAGAAAGTGGTAAAGCCAATATACTTATATGAGATCACTTTTAAAGAAGAAATTTAATAGTCATAGAACTTTAATGTTAGAAGGGGTTATCTATCTAGGAAGGGAGGGAATTAACATTCATTAAAAGTACTCACCATGTTCAAAGTGCTTTATATGCAGTGGCATATTTAATCCTAACAACCCCACTAGGGAGGTAGCTTATGCCCAATTTACAGAATTAGAGGCTGAGACTCAAGGAGTCGCATTTAGGTGACTTAAACCCCTGGTGAACACAGATAAAATGCGGCAGAGGCAGAACGCAAACCCAGTTCTGTAGGACTCCAAAGCCCGCTGTGTCCCCATTGAACCATGTTTCCCCATCTGTACTTCTCATTTTACAGGTGATAGAACTGGGAGTCAGTCGATGTTAAATCATTTATCTAAGGACTTAGCTGGTTGGTGAAAAATTCAAGACCAGAACCCAATTTTCCTGATTGCTATTCTCGAGACCTCTCCTGCCCCCACAAAGTGATATGAATCATGAGACCTAAGTCTCTTTCATTATTATTTCAAAGATGTTTTGTTTTCATTTCTGATAGATTTTCAACAGACAGAGCCTCCTAACATTTTAGCTCTCAGAACTCCCTTCTTATATGAAAAGGTTGGAATAGTTGATTTCTTTGGTTCCTTCTAGCTCAAAAATTCTATTATTCTTATGACCCTCCATTCCCCAGAGCAGTTAATGATCTGTAAAGAAACACTTAAATGCACAGGTTTACTACCCTCTCACTCTGTGAGCTAGAGGGAAGCCAGCTATTATTTTTCTTCTTCAAAAGGGAGATCTGAGACCCACATTGCTTGAACAACTAACTCAAGGACACAGCTGATCACTGGACTGAGCCAGGCCTACAGTGCTTGAGGGAGATTCATATTTTCTTCACCTTTTAACCTTGATCTTCAGCAGAGGGCCTTGACACAGTGTGTGTTGGTTTAGGGAACAAATAAACTCCTGCCTTCTTGGGTAAGTTGAACCCAGGCTTCCCTACTCCCAGTATAGATTTTCAGCAGCTCCCACGTACCCACAGAAGCTTTTGTGATGGAGACAACTTGCCTGTCTTCTGAATGCTTCATATAGTGGGCTTTCCTGAAGCAGGGTAGACCTGACAGGGCAGGAGGAGGATTTCAACAGGAGGATGTGTTACTTGCGGGGTCCTGAGTGGCGGGTCTGAACACTGACCTGGGAGAGCGCATGGGCAAATTTGCACACAGCACCCCGGTCTACTCCGACTCAGTTTAAGGCTGCATTAGCGTCCTCTTAATGGAACGCGAAAGGGGAATGCCTGGGGAAGAGATGTTTGTGAATTGTCTCCTCAGATTAAAGGGCCTTTGGAGTAGAAAGCATTAGCCCTTTGATTAACTGAACCCTGCACTTTATATTTTTGGACTTTTAAATGAACAGGGAAAAGAAAGAGGAAAAACACCACTGTGTTTTTGGAAGCTCGTGTCGTTTTTTCTCTCTTTCTCGCCCTGCGCTTAGCTGCCCCCAAAGGCAATGATGAATGGCGTGCACTACAAAAGGGTGCCGCTGGGCGCACATGGGCCCGGTCCTGTCTCCATCAGGGCTGCTCAGAGGGAAGCCTGCACCGCACGCTGCGTCCCTCCTTCCTCCCTAAACAAATGCTGCTTTACTGAAGTGGTGACGGTCTGATTTAATTACCGGGAGAAAGAGAAAGTTCATTCTTCTCTGTGGCCGGTGTGGGTAGGTTGGGAACCAGAATTCGCCAGTCTCCAGGGCCCCCTGGCACATTCAACCTCGGTTTCCCCATCTGTTTAAAAGGGAACAAAGCTTTCCTAGCTGTCTCAAGGGGAGGGAAGGGACTGCTGTTCACAAGTTGATCTGATGGCCAAAAGTATGTATGGGAAAGGCGAGAAAAGGGCAGGGGAGCGGCTACGAACACAGAACTTCACCCACTTTTTCCTGTTAGAAGGAGAGTGGGGATGGGGCCAAATAAAGGGGAGGGTTGGGACATATTTCTCCTTGGGGAGTTTTGGAATATACCAGCTGCCTGTGGCCACTTCCTCCAACATTTGCATAGATATTTTTGTTGAGATGATATTCAAAATCCTGAAAGCAGAGGCGTGGACTCCTTGACATAGAGAAGACCATTTCAAACCATGATTCTGGGACACTGATCTTTGCTTTGGGAATTGAAGACAATGTATCTTCATTGAAAGGCTCTCGTCTTCCTCCCAGCCCAGCGCACAGGGATGGTTCCACTCATTAGAGGGCAGGCCTGTTTCTCAGGGACCGGCCCGCTCTTCTTAAACAACTATTGTCTCCTGTCCTATTCAGCTGTCAGCTCTTTTCCCATGATGCTTCTGACTTTCAGTCTGAAAAGAGCCTTCTCCCTGCTGGGCAGTGAGGCAAGTTTCATCCAAAAGCGCTGTGAACTCCCCTACCCCCACCCACACTGTGGACCATGGCGAAAGAGCAAGCCTCCTCCTAATATCACACAGTTATCTTAGCTGGCCCCAGTCGTGAAAATAAGGAGACGGAAGGACGAGTAAATGGATAACTCTTATCTCTGCTTCTAGACAGTCTTAGTACTGGGCAAAGAGATTATGTGGGGTCAAAATATGTTTAGCCTCGGAACTAAAAAAATGAAAGAGAAAAAAAAAGATGAGAAATTGACCTAGGGTAAACTGGACCATACGTTTATGTTTAGAAATTAGGCAAAATCCCAAAGATATCACGTAATATCACCTGGGGAAATGCTAGGATCAGGAGTCTAGATATTCAGGTTCTGGTTTCAACTCTGGAGCTAACAAATTAGCTTATCTGAATCCAACATGCTGCAAGGCTAGTGAATGACAGTGAATCAGTTGGCCAGAGGGTGAGCTTAGCTGACTCTCTGTATCTGTCTGAAAACAGATCTGTTCCCAGGCATGGAGCATTCGATGGGACATAATATAGCAGCAGCCTTACTAGACTAGGTATTTCCCGCATTCTCTAGACGTGTCCATCACAAGGGTAAAATGTCTTTACACAAAGGTTTGCCTTTTTGACTCTAATTCATTTTGAACAGATTTAAAACAGAGACGAAGGTGAAAGAAAATACTTTAATTCTGTACACATTAGAATTTTAATTATTATTATTAAAGAAATACTCCTCAAATATGACATAAGATACACCAGAACCCTTACCCAACACTGGTTACTCTTTCCCTTTCTCCTGGGGTGTCTTAGGGTGAATCTCATTTGGAAAGTTCCAGAAAGGACAAGCTAGCACAGAATTGCTGTGGCTCCTGTCCAGGGTTGCCGGTGGTGGAGGCAAGTAGAAATTCAGCTTTGGAAAAAAATGGAAAGGTGAAAAGTTCATGAGATGTTTGAAGCTAAAAATGAAAATCGTATATCCATTAGAGGAAAGAAAAGAGGGAGTTTCTAAAATTGCTAATGGGACTAATTTGCCCACTCTCCCTTGAGAGGCTGGTTCATCCCACACTTCAGGATGTTGTGGATCTCTTGCATTTTCTTGCTGTCTTATGAGTTTTTTTTGTCATGTGACTTTCCCTTTCTCCCTTGCTCTATTCTTTGGCATTCTTCCCCTTCACCTCGGGCTTCCAGATAATCAGCCCCATGATGCCAGGTGTCTTGCTCCCGTTCAGCATAATTGAATTTTCACATTCACTTGAAATTTGGGCCCCTTTGGAGCCGGCCAAGCCTGGTAATTAAAATGTCCTCTTCATCTCTAATTGCTTCATTTAGCATCTAGTGCAATGGTTTAGGAGCACGTGTGCCCTCCACAGTGATCGGTTGTGCTCTGGATAACTGACAAGTGGTAGCTCTTGCCCTGGCTATGGAAGGTTGGTCTATCCTGGGGTTGGGCAGTTTTGAATCCCAGCCCCCTTCTTTGACTCACCGTGCTTGTCTCATTTGTTAGAAAACATATTTTTAATGTCTCTGCCTTCCTGGGTGTCAAGAGGGGCCAGTCCACGCCTTCCTCAGAGACAGGCTGTTACATCTCCCAGCCAGCCTTATGGCAGAGGCCACACTCTCACCTGAGCCAGGTAAGGAGGTGGGGAGAAGCTCTGGGCTGGGAGGGGCGAAGTCAGAGTTTGAGTCCCAGCTCTTCAGGCCCTGGTCTGTAAGTGTCTCACCGTGACCTTGGCAAAGTCTCTAGACTGAGCTGCAAGATGACTATGGCAACCGAATGAGGGAGGTTTTGGAATGTCTTAAACGATAAAGACTTTACGTTATGATTGTGACACAGAGGCTATCTGGGACCTCGAGTGCAACACACAGACACTCCCTCTCATTGCAGCCTCTGAACACGGCTGTGGGGGAGGTGAGCTCACCCCTAGACATGAGTCGTATCGGGCAGGAGGCGGCAGTGATGGTTGCGTGGGTCTGGGAGTGGGCAACACCGCTGCAGGAAGCACCAAGGCTACGACCCTTTGCCTCCCTTCTCTGCATTGCTCTTCCCAAAGAAAGTGTGGCTGGGGGGGCAGGGGTGGGCACCTCCCGCCAGAGGGATGCGTGATGACACCGCTGTCCTGCTCAGGAAGAGGGGGTAGCAGGAGCTTTTGCTCATAATTGGAAGACTTGGCCAAAGGAGCAGATTCCAGTTAGATTTGCTGGAAACTCTTTCAGGTGTTGGGTGAAGTCTAGCAAAGTGGTCTTTCCTGCTCAGTGCTGGCGATAGTAAGACTTCTCTCAGCTGAAGGTGAAGGAGAAAAGGTCAAAGCATTGCCATTTCCACCCACATTTTTTTCCAGCGAGCTGAACAATGCTTTGAATCTAGTAACGTCTGTCTCGTGAGCATCACAAAGTAATAGGGCTTCCTTTAATAGGATGCATGTCTGCGTGGATGTGTGTTTGTATCCTTACATATGCGTGCCTGCGTGCTTGTGGGTAGATGCAGTATGGAGTGGAGGGACGTCACCAACTTCTCATGGGGTGAGTTACTGTGAGAAGACAAATCCCAGAACTGGACATCTGAAACTGGTTATTTGGGGGAAAGCGTATCCTTGTTGAGTACCAGATTTATCAAATTAAAATACATGATGCTCAGTTAAATTTGAATTCCAGATAAACAATGAGTTCTTTTTCTTAGTATATATATGTACAATGCGCTATTTGGGACACACATTATACACAATTATCTGTTGTTTATCTACAATTCAGCTTTAGCTGTGCAGCATGCATTTAATCTGGCAATTCTACTTGTGGTGGTGTAGTAGGTGGTATCAGAGTCTCTTTGGGTTATGAAGAAAGCACACAGCTGTTATTGTTTTTCCAAGCTTTACAGTGCCTACAGGAGTCAGAAACTTGGGGGAGGAAGTTAAAGGCTTTGCACCAAAGCAAGTGTTTGGAAACTTCTGCTGTGTAGCTTAAAACAGCAGAGGAGCTGAGAAAATCACCCAGTCAGTTCTTCAACACAGGGTCTCAGGACTCTGTTTATTCAGGATTCATCTTTTTTATCCTTTCATTTGAAAACCACTTTTTGAGCACCTTCTATGTTCCAGATACTGTGTCCTTGAGTAACCACAATGGAAAACTAATTATAATACTGTGTTACTGGACTACCTGGATTTCAAGGGAAAAGAACAGACATATTCAAGAAAGCTCAAGCAAATTGAAGAGTAAGTTTTTCTATCAAACACTGCATGTTTTTCTCAGATTTTCTAAGTTTCTGTTCTGTTCTCCATTTTACCAACCACCTTTTTCTACTAACTAATTCTACATATGCTACCAAGCGGCTTCCCTGCCACCTAAAATTATATACCCTTTCAGTTCCAAAAGTGTTTCCCTGGTGGCTCAGACGGTAGAGCATCTGCCTGCAATGCGGGGTGCCCGGGTTCAATCCCTGGGTCGATCCCTGGGTAGGGAAGATCCCCTGGAGAAGGAAATGGTAACCCACTCCAGCACTCTTGCCTGGAAAATCCCATGGATGAAGGAATCTGGTGGGCTACAGTCCATGGGGTTGCAAAGAGTCAGATACGACTGAGTGAGTTCACTCACTTTAGTTCTAAAACTGCCCCTCAGTGTTGTATCTCTGTGCATCTTAGCTTAAACATTTGGGGAGAATTTGACTGACTCGCTTGTCTCTCAGGCACTCATCAGCTATGCCATGGCTATCGAGTCAAGTGTTCACCTGAGGTTCAGCCAGCTATGGTAGACTGGGGAAAAGGCAAGAAAGGCTTGAAAATACCTAGCATATTCTGCTCCTGGTTTTCTCCCTTTTTTTTCGCATGCTTATTTCTCAAAGTATCTCTGACTGAATAAATTATTATTTGTAAAGCTTAGTAGTGAAGGGGCTTCCCTGGTGACTCAGATGGTAAAGAATCTGCCTGTAATGCAGGAGGCTTGGGTCCAACCCCTCGGTTGGGAAGATCCCCTGGAGAAGGGAATGGCAACCCACTCCAGTAGTTTTGCCTAGAGAATTCCGTGGACAGAGGAGCCTGGCGGGCTACAGTCCATGGGGTCTCAAGAAGTCGCACGTGACTGAGTGACTTTCACTTTCACTGTGGTGAAGAGTCTATAGTCTGGAATCAGTCAGATTGAGTTTGAATCTTGGCCTTACCATTTCCGTTTTATTATGTCCTCAAGACAGTCACTTAAAATTTTCTATTTCTTAGAGTTTCACCTCATAGAGCTGCTACGGATGAGAAGCCGAGCATTTAATGCATGCATGCCCAGTCGCTGCAGTGAAGTCTGACTCTGAGACCCCATGAATTGTGGCTTGCCAGGCTCCTCTGTCCGTGTGATTATCCAGGCAAGAATGCTGGCATGGGTTGTCATACCCTCCTCCAGGGGATCTTCTGGGCCAGGGATCGACCTCCAGTCTCTTTTATCTCCTGCATTGGCAGGCGGGTTCTTTACCACTAGCGCCACCTGGAAAGACTGAGCATTTAATAAATGGCAGCTATGATTGTTAATATCATCACACACGCAGACACACATACTCAACCTCCTCCCTTTAGAAGGCAATACGATGTCATGACCCACTGTTCCATCCAGAGCTGATGTCAACAGAGCCACCTGAAATGCTAGTTACAGTTTCCGGGTCACATCTGAGTCTTCTCTGATATAAAGGAAGACATAAAAAACAGAAAATTATGATAAAAATAAGTGAAATATAATGCAAATTATAATCATGATTCCTACTGAGAATAGGAAGAAGAGGAACTTTGTGGAACATGCAGCCTGTCTTGTAGGAAATCCTGTTAGCTGCTTAACATGGGGTGCCCTTCTGGACCCTTTTCTAAGTATAGCCATTTGTATTTACAGGTGACAGAATACCGGCAGAGGCCTGAGTAATCGATGCCTCTTTCTAAGACCCATTCAGTTTGTATATGAAAATTACAGCAACTCTTAAAACCTGAGAAGGTTTTAAAAGGCCTGAGCCTTTTAAAAATAGCCTGGTACCTTTAACAGAAGCCAGCCACTTGCCCATGAACCCAGGCTCAAAAAAACTGCTCCGTCCTACAAAGGTTAAATCTCCTGTGACCCACACTTACCAAAGGGCAGACTTGCAACACCTCTGCCCCTGCTGCACAGAAGCATCTGCAGCCTCTCCATGCGTTGCTTTGATTTCTAAGTGTGCGCTGTGCCCATCTCAAGGTGGGGAAAAGAGGGCTTATTGACTTCCGTTGTAATGGAACAAATGCTTATCCAGGTGGGACTGCTTCAGAGTCTATGGTTCCAAGACATTTGGAGCGTCCTTGCCCTTGGTTTGGTACTGATGGGAAATGGCATTTATACCCTGTCTGAGACAGAGGAGATGGTTACATTTCTGTAGCACTGGGAAAGGAAATGGCAGAGTCAAGGCTGGATATCAGGAAAAGGGAAGAGAGTTCCCAAGGAAGTTCTTGCCCTTTCTGAGTCCCCTCTATCCCTGGGGCAAGGGGACATAAGAATACAGTGTCATCCAAAGTCCTAGGGTTCAATAGTAAGCATAGCGGGAAGTCACCGCAGCCACATGGGTGTGATCTAATGTTCACCTTTGGGTCAACTGACTTGTATTGAGGACTACCTCATGTTCGGTTTCCCTGGTGGCTCAGTGGTAAAGAATCTGCCTGCCAGTGCAGGAGACACGGGTTCAGTCCCTGGGTCAGAAAGATCTTCCGGAGAAGGGAATGGTTACCCACTCCAGTATTCTTACCTGGAAAGTCCTATGGACAGAGGTGCCTGGTGGGTTATAGTCCATGGGCTCGCAAAGAGCTGGACATGCCTGAGCGACTAAACAGCAGCAGAAGCACGTGTTTAAGGAGTTCTCCAACCTAAGCCTCACGCAACGTTGGTTCCCATCAGGGCAGCTGCTTGTGTGCACCCCCCACCCTTGCACACATAACCCTCCCTGCTCCCTCTCCCGCAACATGCGTGTGCTGAGGACATGGAGCAGATCTCTAGTGCAGGAGCTTAGAGGCCATCACGGAGACTTAATGAAAGTGGCATCGCTACAGCCCTCCGTTAAATGCTTGATGGCTTTTAAATAATTTGGGAGAAGAGAATGAGTATTACAGGCTGGGGGTGGGAACAATTCGGAGAGAGAGAGAGAGAGCCAAACCATAACCTGTTAAGTTACTGAGGAGAGAATGAACAAAATGTGTGTGTGTGTGTGTGTGTGTGTGTGTGTGTGTGTGTGTGTCTGTATGTGTGTGTATTTGGTGAAGGGGCAGTAACGGAGGAGGTGTGCAAAGACACCAGGGTAGAAACATGCGTATTTTTCCCATCGTTATCAAAGAAAGGCTTTTCGTGCCTCTCCTATCTGACCTGTCCTGGGTGTCTGTGATGCTTGTAATCTCATTTCCATACTTAGGGGAGAACATACATTCCACAGATGCCTTTTCTTTGTACAGGCAGACTCTCCACACAAATTCCCAACCACAGAAAATGCTGCATTAATTTGATTCAGGAGCACCTTTTATGATAACATCTTTCCAAAACACACAGACCGGCTCCGTCTCCTCTTTCTCCCTTTGATGTATCAGCCTTGTGGGACTTCTGGGAAAGCAGACCCTTCCACAGGCTCAAGGGCCCTTGCCACTGCTCTGCCTCCTTGCCACTTAACGCCTTCCTTCCCTTCTCCAACTGGCCATTTCAACTCCTTTCCCCCATCAGAAATACATTAGTTTGTCCTCATCTGCAGAAGGGAGGTCCCTACAGCAGGCGTCCAAGGAGGCTGCATGCCCTCCCGCCTTCCCCCACCTCCTCCTGACACAGTCACTGGCACCAGGGAGGCCTCTGAGGCAGTCTTACAGAGTCTCTGCGATTCTGGGCTCTGCTCTCGAGAAGAACACCGACTAGCGGAATGCTGGACTCTGAGACAGTGACGGTAAGTGAAAATAGATTTCCGAGAAAGGAGAGACCAGGGTGGGACAAAGTGGCCAAGGAAAGCGACATGGGAGAAGTGGGGTCTGAGTTGCCTTCTGCAGGCTGGAGAGGAGAATTGGGGTCAGAGGGGAGTGAGGGACTTCCCTGAGAGTCCAGTGGTTAGGACGCTAGTGTTTCCAATACAGGCGATGCAGGTTCAATCCCTGGTCAGGGAAGCAAGATCCCGCCTGTGAGGACAGCCAAAGAAGCAAACCAAAACAACAAAACAAAACATGCAGGAATGTGGCACTACATCTTTTAAAAAGAGCAGAATGGAAGGCATGATGGAGATTTTGATAGTGCCCTGGCCACTGATGATAGCATGCTAGACGGGAGCAGCATAGGTTAGGCGTGCATTTCCCTGCAAAGTCCTTGGCTCGGATGCATTGAGTCTGAAGGGCATCCTAGGCATGTTTCCGCCTCTCATTACCCATTCCCTACTGGCCTAGCCACATCACCAACATCAAGCTATAAAGAGAGTTCTTTCAGCAAGGAGAACTCTTTCCTAATTCCAGCCTTTCTGAAGGGTCTGATCCGCTTCCCTCTCCTCTCCTCCCCAGGGCTTTTTTTTTGTTTGTTTGTTTTTTGTTTTGTTTTTCTCTCCAGGTTGATGAACTCCCCTGATATAAGAGGGAGAGGAACTCTAAAGAGCTGTTTGCTGTATATCTTCATCAGTGTCTGGTCCAGCAAAAAGGGAGAGGCTGACTCAATTCAGTGGAACAGTGATGGGGAAAGGGGCATGGTGGGTAGGGCTTTAGGAGAGGATGGGGCTGAGTCAAGCACATAATTTCCAAAGTGCCACCAATCAAAATCAGCTCTCAACAAATCTGTGGCCGATTTTCAAAATGACATTTTAATGATGAAATGACCATCTTTGAGACTATTTTGCCAGTAATTGAGTAAAATTCCGTAGTGAAAAATGTTTGGCATCAAGTTCTTGAAAATGCTTCCTCTTCTTTACTCCCTAATGGACAGAAGCACAACCAATCTCTAATAGCATGAAACACAGCTCTCCTTTCCAGCCTGCGATTACAGAGGGGTCCCAGAGAGACGCTAGTTAAGGACTCTGTCAACTTGTCCATTAAAAGAGCTGGAGTTATGTGGGGGCTGTGTGTGTTTTCTTTCTTTCATTTTTCCTTTATTGTTATTATTATTTTTTTCTTTCCCCTGAAAGAGTTCAGATCACAACTGTTTCCAGTGAAGCTGAAGCTTTGACATAGATTGTCAACAGGGGAGGAAATTATCCTCCACCAACTTTGCACTTAAAAACCAAAATGAATGCCGCTTTGATTGGAGGGGACCAGTTGGTTCTCTGACCTTACTGTGTTCCAAGATTCCTGCTGATTTGGAGCCTGGGTTCAGGCTTGCTTTAGAGTTGCCAGGAAAAACAGAGGCACTTGGCATCTTGCTTTGAGGTGACAGGGAAACAGACTCCAGTGTTTCACGCCTGACTATAGAGTTAATTTATCCCCACCCCCTTTCTTCACTGCGCTCCTAACTCTCCTATTGGTTACCGACAGTCCTCGACTCGGGGACAACGCCAAGTTTACAACTGAAACGTTCCTCAGTTGAGGAAAAGCTGAATGCCAAGGATTATTATTCAGAAGCATATCTCCTTCTGTTCTTTTCCGTTGGAACTGCTTCTGTTCTAGACCTAAATGGGAAACATGGGCTCTTTAAGGAGAGAAGGATGGATGTAACAGCTAGAAAGGGCTTCTGAAACAGGCTAATCCGTGGTCACTCTGGGTCAAGTGTTACCAGATCAGGAAGGCAAAACCCGACAGCGAAGGTAAAACCCTGAAATTCTTCTCATACGGAAAAGAATTAGGTCACTTATGATGAAATGGACGCAGAGCCAACTTGGGTCTTGTGGATTACGCGTGGCCCGATTTGCTCCCCTCCCCCACACGGGAAGTCACCCCAGTGCACAGAATAAAGGAGCCGCTTCTCATCCTGGTGGGACTGGGGACAGCGCAGGGCAGGGTGCCGCCTGCCTGGCCAGCGCCACTCGCTGCCTCTGCCCTCGCCCCGCCCGCCCAGAGGCGCTCGGCCCCTCAGGTTTCCTGGCCCAGTCTGGCCCCCTCCACGTCCTTGTCCGTGGCCCTCTGCTGACTCAGAATGCTTTTGTCGCTCGACCCTGCTTCATCGCCTTGGGGATTAGGTTTTTCAATGCATGGATTTTGGGGGAGACACAAACATTCAGTTCATAGCAGATGGGTTAACAGACTTTGATGACTGAAAGGAAGCGAGAGATAGAAGGGAGTAGAATCTCAAGGTTTCAAGCTTGGAGAACAACTTAGAAACTAGTTCAGAAATCTGTGTTTTCCTAAGGGATACCATCTCATTCTCCGAGACTCAGATTCTGAGTAGGTCTCCGCGAGGAAATAAAATCCACTCAAGTACCATCTAGTGTTTATCAAGTGCCCTCTCCTGATCTGACCAACTCTAACTCCCGCCCTCCTCTAAAGGCCTCCAGGTCCTTCCTCGCGGGCAGGGTGTATGCTTGTGTATTTGCCACCCTTCCTTCCTATACTGCTGGGTTTGACTTACTTTTGTGATGACAAGACTTAGCCTGATATTTTAGTGTGGGAGGTCAGTTCTTTTTGGCCCAGTTTGAGGAGTGTTCTGAGTTCTTTTCACTTTGAGTGGGGTTTCCTTTGTAATGGAGGATCAGTTCTAATGGAACATCCCTGAGAAGTAGGGAGAACAAACTGCCTCATTCTTTGTCCATTTTCAGGATTCAAATGAATCTCTTTCAGAGGAGAATCTTTCCATTCTTTCCCTGGCATTTTGAAACTTCTGGACCAGAGAATCAGGCTTCTGGTTCCCCAGTAAGAAGCATAGCTTACATATAAATACAACTAGGAGAGAGATTAGAGGTGATTTTGAATCATACTAAGGGTAAATTACTGTTACAAATTACATGTTAAAAACATGTTTTGATGGTGACTGGCTCTGGAGAGGTCTACAAATGAGAAGAAACAGCCGATATGAGAGCAGATGCAGAATTTGGGGGTGACTGATGAATAAATGAGGTTGCTCACAGTTTAGCATTGAACCAGGCTGAAATCAGAGATTCCTTAAGTCACTAGGAACTTCAGATCTATCCTGCCCATTTCCCACATCCGCTCAAACCTGGATTCTCTGGCAGAGCTGGACTGGACACTGCGCAAGCCTGTGAGCTACTTTGCAGAAAAGGGCCTCTGATAACAACCTCCTGCCTCACTCTGTCCCTGGGAGGCTTTGATCTATATTCAAATGAAAATGCCTCAATTGTTTTAACCTTCATGAAAATAAGAAGGCAATACTTTTTCTGGAAAGAGGTTAAAAAGCAGGGAAACTCTAAGGTTGTTAGGCTCCCAGAGAAAGAGAGGAAAGAAAGCCTCATTTTGCCTTGGGCTGGGTGCATCCCGCTCCTCCCCACCCCTCGATAATCCCATATCCCCGTAACCGTGGCTACACTGTCTGTCTGTCTTGTAGCCCTCACTGGCTATGCTCCCTTCCTTCTGTCAAGTTCCCACTCCCAATTCAATTTCAAACCGAACTCCCTCCCACTTTCTCTCATTCTAACCCAGAGGAGATGGAGAACAGCTGGTCACCATCTTCCTTATGATAACCCTTCATATGGTGTGATTTTATTTCCTTAAATTAATGACAGTGTGTTGGGTGTCTTCCATCCCAGACACATTTTAATAGATGCTTTTAACATACGGAGAGCCGAGGGACAGAAAACAATGCTTCTGTCGTGTTTGGGCACATCCTAGATTTGAACATGGCTGACACTCAACAAAGCTAGCGCCTTCTGATTTGGAGACAGATTTTAGAGATGTTTACACATCCAAGAACCCCCTGTGAACAGTCAGAACGGCACAACCCTCTTTGATGTGCCCTTGGGTGAGGTGTGATGGGCTGTATAACTCCAAACCTCCTTATTCATCTGAGATCGATTATCTATACTGGCTTTATAACATTGTTGCTGTGATAGAGGACTCCCACAGTGAAAGCAATCATTCCCCACTTCGCCTTTGCCAGCGTCCTTTCTCTCACAAGTCAAGGGAACATGGCAATGGGTGCATTTTCATCCCTTATGGAGACCTGCCCATAATCTGGGGAAAGGGATGGTAGGCTTAGCAAAACGCAAATTTTTAAATGATTTTCTGTTTTCTCTAAGTTTGAAATCTCAGGATTCTACTCCCCTGCATCTTGTTTCATTCGATAATCAAAGCCTGTTAAGTCATCTGCTATGGACTAAATGTTTCTGTTCCCCGGATTCATCTTTGAAACCTGTTTCTCAAGGTGATGCTAATGGGAGGTGGGGCCTTCAGGAGGTGATTAGGTCGTGACAGTGGAGGTCTCATGGATAGGACTGTGTGAGTGCACGCTCGGTCGTGTCTGACTCTTTGCGACTCCATGAACTGTTGCCCTCCAGGCTCCTCTCTCCATGGGACTTCCCAGACAAGAATACTGGAGCAGGTTGCCATTTCCTTCTCCAGGGGGTCTTGCTGACCCAGGGATGGAATCTGTGTCTCCTGCATCTCCTGTATCAGCAGGGAGGTTCTTTACCAGTTAGGCCAGCAGGGAAGCCCATGGATAGCCTCAGTGCTTTTATAACGGAGAAGGTGATGGCACCCACTCCAGTGCTCTCGCCTGGAAAATCCATGGACAGAGGAGCCTGGTGGGCTGCAGTTCATGGGGTTGCGAAGAGTCGGACACAGCTGAGCGACTTCATTTTCACTTTTCACTCTCATGCATTGGAGAAGGAAATGGCAACCCACTCCAGTGTTCTTGCCTGGAGAATCCCAGGGATGGGGGAGCCTGGTGGGCTGCCGTCTATGGGGTCGCACAGAGTCGGACACGACTGAAGTGACTTAGCAGCAGCAGCAGCAGCTCTCACAACAGAGCCGCAAGGACACAGAGAGGAGACAGCTGCCTGTGAAGCAGGGCGTGGGTTGTCTCCAGAACCCAACTGTGCTGGTCCCCTCATCTCAGACTTGCAGCCTCCAGAGCCGGGAGAAACACATTTCTGTGGCTCCTAAGCCACTGCACGTTCAGTGTGTTGCAGCAGCGAGAGTGGGCTAGCACGTCGCCTTTCCAGACTTGCCCATTGCTCCCTTCCCCTGCAGTTGCCACTTTGGCCAGGCTGTGATTAGTTTGCTTCTAGACTTTTGTAGTGGTTTCCTAAATGGTCTCCCATTCTCTGGGAATTTCAGGTTTTTTTTTTTCCTTTTAATTCATTCTCTCTCTCTTTTTCTTCCCAGCCCATTTTTTCTCATTTTTCTTGCCCTCCGTCTCTTTTGCTTTATGCCCTTTCTAGTATGCCATTTCTTTGCCAAAGCATGAGTTGCAGAATTTGTATCCCAGCCCTGCCAGTTACTAAGTGATCGTGAACAAATTACTGAATATTTCTTTGCCTCGATTTTCTCATTTGTACAATGAAGATAAGGATTGACCCTCTAAGGAAAGTCATAATTCTGATTTTTCTGAGAAAAATTGTGTTTTTTTGGCACAATCTTTGCCTCCTGAAATCTTTCAGTTCTTCATGATCAAACTCAAATGTCACCCGTTTCCTTCAGGCTTTTCTAATGGATCAGTTAATGAAAGCTTGCCCTTCTCTGAATTGTGACATCATTCTTCAGTGGATTTTTCCAACTCTTTTCACTTTCTATTTATATTATGCTCTATTTTCTTAAGGGGGAAGACTCTATACCTTGTCCATTTTATATCTTAGCCCTTCTCACCATGCCTGGTCCCATGCCCTCTTTGTTGTGGACACTCAAAATAGCATTGTTGATTTTTATGAATGGCTAACAATAACCCTGGGGTTTTGGTGTAGACATTAGCAAGGGGAGACAAAGGCCATCAGGAGCACCTTCACTGATTCGGGCCATAACCAGAGGCTCAGTACAAGGCTGGAGGGAATAGTGGGAGAAACTTCAAAAGGTACTTCTACCTGTACCAACAAAATGCTTAACACAGAAAATGTGCTCAAAAATGTTGTATAAGTAAATGCGGAAAGCAGAGATGTGCAGTGCCTGACAATCATAATTTATTTATTGCTTTACATTTCCAAACACTCTTCAGTTTTGCTCTCATATTTGGTCCCCAAATACCAAACTGGAACATATAACAGGACAGATATTATTGCCCCTCCTTTGTGGATTTGGATGTTGGGTACCTCAGAAACTTGACCAAGGTGCTGTGTAGCACCAAGATGCTGGATACTGAGGGTTGAAAGAACAGACATCGTCCTGGCCATCTGTGGGCTCACAGTCTTGAGAGGAAGAAAGATGGATGGGTAGATGAGAAGCAGTCGTGACCTTGTAACATTGTCTCACAGTACCTGTAATGGGGGCAGACCAGGAGGACAGTCTGCGCAGATGAAGGAAAGATTCCAAGAGTGGAAGTGCTTAAGAGAAGTCTTAAAGAAGGAGTAGAAGCGAGAATAAGGACTCAGGGATCCTCAACTCCCAGCCTAGTTATCTTCCTAAAAGGGATAGAGAAAGGTCCAAGTTCAAAACTGTTTTCTAACTTGCAGCTTAGAGCCACCCTCCCAGCTGCAAAAGCCAGTAAGTCTCTTCTTTGTGTCATGGGAAAAGCAATGCCACACAGAGACGCGGACAAACACACAGGTAGCATTTTCATGTAAAATTCATGGCAAAACTGCAGAGACAGAAAGGGCTCCCCAAAGCCCACCCTCCTTTGTAACCCGGGCCACCGTTGGCACTGTGGGCTGGGGAGACAGCCGGAATAGGCTGGGCTCCAGCTGGTACGTGTCTGGTTGCTGGGTCTGGGCTGCTGCAGGCTGGGCTGCTCAGACAAAGGGATGAATGGCCGAAGGTCTGCAAAGGTGGGAAAAGGGAGGCGGGCAGAGGAGGGGCTGGGTGGCGGGGTGACTGACTAATTGCTTTGTTTGGTGGCGGAGGCCTTTCAGCAACCACAACGGCTACTTGAGGCCTATTGCTTAAGTGCTTTTCATCATCATTACCTCCTGTCATTAGTCCCATAAGCTGCTTCCATCAGCTCATTGCTAGTCAGGGGCCATGCATGTCACCAACTCACTCTTGTTTGCAGATCTCTTTCTGCCTTCATCCAGAGAGAGGCCCTGTTCTTCCAAGGTCTCTCTCTCTCTCTCTGGCTGCTGGGACACAACCTGTTCCCCTGTTTCATGGGTCCATCTGTTAGGAGGCCTGCTGATGACTGTCCCTGGCCGTCTGTGCTTCGCCTATTAGATGGAGGGCAGAGCTAGGTCTGTGGCTGCCCAGCACCGGCCCTGCGGCCCTCTCCTCAGCAGTGACTCTTATCCTGCTCTACGGCTCTAAATCTCTACTGTCGCAGGTCCCTGCTGCATCTGGCCTCATGAGGACCCAGAAGGGTGCTGGTTTCTCTAGGGACCCCAGAGTGAGCTGTTCTCTGTTCAGTCTAAGTTTGTATACCTAGTCTATATGAGGATTGCCCCTGATTATATGGGTTGTTAACTGAGGGCTGATACATACCAGAGAGCATGCTGGGAACTGTCTGTCTGTTTGAATCCTCTGAGGACACAGGAGATAATGCTATCTCCATTTTACAGATGAGAAAACCAAGCCTCAGGGAGGCTGAGTCACTTCATTGAGATCACATTAGCATCACCCCCACTTTTCATGGCTTCAGAGTTGTGGTTTATTCCTTGATTAGCCCTGTGGAAAAGTGCTATGAAGGCAAGATTTGGAGTCAAACAGAGTTAAGTTAGGCTCCCGCTTCTGGCATGTAATAGGTGAATAACTCTTGGCAGATCACTTAATCTTTTTGGCTCTCAGTTTTCTTATCTAGAAAATGGAGATTTAACTTCACCTTAGTACCATTGTTAATGGATTGAATGAGATAATATATGAAAAAATGTCTAGTATAGAGTCTTCGAAAAATGGCAGTATTATGTAACCTGTAATTGCTAACAAGGATCATGATTAGGAAATACCACTGGGCATAGCACATTGTTTTGCTTGAACTGTGGCTGTTCAATTCATGCTTCTTTATACCTTGTACTTGTGTATTAGTCAGAATAAAGTGTGTTACATTATGGTAACAAATGGCCCTTGAGTTTATTGGCTTGCAAGAGCAAGGGTTTACTCCTCTCTCTCTGCTATGCATCCCTATCTTGAGTGGTTTGGGGCTCTGCTCCATGTTGTCTTTACGCCACATTCTTTACTTTAGACCTTTGGCTGAAGGAATATTCTCTGGCTAAGGTGGCTCAGTTGGTAAAGAATCTGCCTGCAATGCAGGAGGCCTGGGTTTGATCCCTGGGTAGGGAAAGGCTCCCCACTCCAGTCCTCTGGCCTGAGGAATTCCATGGATGGTATAATATAGTCCATGGGGTCGCAAAGAGTCGGACACAACTGAGCAACTTTCACTTTCACTTTCTTTTTCAAGGTACTCTTGGTAGTGGTGGCGGAGGGAAAAGGACACGGTGGAGCTCTGAGAGCCTCTGCTTAGAAGTGACATCTATCACGTCTGCCTACATTTCATTGGCCAAAGCAAGTCACACGGTTGCCCAGGAGTTGAACAGAGCTGGTATGCATCATCGTCTCACAGGGAGGGGCACTGCCCGGAGTTGAAACCAGAATATTTAGCAATGAGTAAGGCAATCAGACTTCCCTAGTGGCTCAGAGGTTAAAGTGTCCACCTACAATGCAGGAGACCTGGTTCCATCCCTGGGTTGGGAAGATCCCCTGGAGAAGGAAATGGCAGCCCACTCCAGTATTCTTGCCTGGAGAATCCCATGGACAGAGGAGCCTGGTGGGCTACAGTCCACGGGGCCACAAAGAGTCAGACACGACTGAGTGACTTCACTTTCACTTTCACTAAGGCAATTAGCCACAAATGGGGCTGCAGTTGATTCTGATAGTCTCAGAACTTAAATATTTTGGTCTTATTTTATGTGCTGCTCAGATGCGCCCGAGAGTGTCTAGGTTTGTTTTTGTCAGTTTTGATGAACCAACTATTGCCTGAAATAACCAAATACACTTAGACCTAGTAAAAACATTTTCAATTGCTGAAATTTCTGGAGGAAAAATAACTATCATTATACATCTGAAAGTGTCTAGTGTCAACTATGTTTTTCCTCCATTAGAATAATTTTTGTTATGCTATTTTTGATAATTTGATATTTCTTAAGAATGCAATCATTATTTGATAGTAGGAAACAATATTTCCCCCCATTATTCCTTAATTTTAGCTGTAATAACTTTTGGTTGTCCATGTTCCAGAAAAGGGAAGTTTAGAAGATGCATCCAATGATGCTCCCTACCAAATACATAATTTTTCTTATTCACACATCTTTGCCTCCATCTCTCACGTAGCATTTATCCCAATTCTGCTTTATTCAGAATCATTTATTTATATATCAATTAATCATAGTCTGCTACTAGATTATCAGTTTCTGGAGGGTAGTGACTATTTTCGTTCTATCTCTGTGTCCCTTCTGGTACCTGATCCTGCTTTCCATAAGGTTTCTTGAGTTGAACTGGGTGGCAGGCAAGAATTATTCTCAAATATAATCTAAAAGAATAGGCTATTCTTCTCTTCAGGTAAAAAGCTGTAACACTGTTTTTTCCTCCAGAGAAAATGAAGTAGGGTCTTGCTAACTATTCCTAAGGGTTACCTCTAATTGGCCTTAAATTGCTCTTTCTAAGCCCAGTGCCAACTATGCAAGTGAGATGCTAATAGTTTTTCTTCCCTTCTCATCCCATCTAATATTTGCTTATGCAGCCCACCTTTAGAGACATTCTAGCTATCTGTGCTCGGTGAGTGGGAGGGAGGAGGGAGAGGGAGAGGGAGAAGGCAGGAGATTTGGAGCAGAGGCACAGGCAATTGTGAAACAAAGAAAGAATTGTATACCTTGCTGTTTGGGGGAAAAAAAAAAGATGAGAAGCATGAACTCCTGATAGAGTCTGTTGTATTAAATTGAGAGGAAAAAACTCTTGCCTCTGACTTTTTAGCTGAGACTTAGAGTCAATAGAGCAGAATGCAATGTGGCTGGTAGCTGATTTAATATTCAACTTTTGCCTATAAATACAAAAGCAAGAGAGGAAGAGTAAAAGAGTGCTATACAGAGTGATGCTGTTACCCACCTCTAAATAGCAGGACTTGAATAAGGAGAATCCCACTTACTTAGTTGATAATGAGTTTGTGAAAGCTCCTTAAAGAGAGACATCAACTGCCTTGTTTACCAAAGCGATGCGTGGAGTTCAGCACAGAATTCTAAGGACCAAGTCTTTTTGGGTCCGTGACCTGGGAGCTTGCTTCCCTCTGCTGCTTGGGATTCCTGGGTTCTCTACCCATGTATCCAGACTGCTACACCTTGCTCATTGAATACCCTGGTTCCAGCCTTCTTGATATTTCCCACCATCATGAACATATATTCACTCCTCTTTACAGTCTTGGGTTCCTGGGCTAGATAAAGTAGACAAGAAGTGCTTATAATCTTTTCAGTTCAGTTCGGTTCAGTCGCTCAGTCGTGTCCGAATCTTTGCGACCCCATGAATTGCAGCATGCCAGGCCTCCCTGTCCATCACCAACTCCTGGAGTTCACTCAGACTCACGTCCATCGAGTTAGTGATGCCATCCAGCCATCTCATCCTCTGTCACCCCCTTCTCCTCCTGCCCCCAATCCCTCCTAGCATCAGAGTCTTTTCCAATGAGTCAATTCTTCGCATGAGGTGGACAAAGTATTGGAGTTTCAGCTTTAGCATCAGTCCTTCCAAAGAACACCCAGGACTGATCTCCTTTAGGATGGACTGGTTGGATCTCCTTGCAGTCCAAGGGACTCTCAAGAGTCTTCTCCAACACCACAGTTCAAAAGCATCAATTCTTTGGTGCTCAGCTTTCTTCACAGTCTAACTCTCACATCCATATATGACCACAGGAAAAACCATAGCCTTGACTAGACGGACTTTTGTTGGCAAAGTAATGTTTACTTTTGAATATGCTATCTAGGTTGGTCGTAATTTTCCTTCCAAGGAGTAAGCGTCTTTTAATTTCATGGTTGCAATCACCATCTGCAGTGATTTTGGAGCCCCCCAAAATAAAATATGCCACTGTTCCCACTGTTTCCCCATCTGTTTCCCATGAAGTGATAGGACTGGATGCCATGATCTTCGTTTTCTGAATGTTGAGCTTTAAGCCAACCTTTTCACTCTCCTCTTTCACTTTCATCAAGAGGCTCTTTAGTTCTTCTTCACTTTCTGCCATAAGGGTGGTGTCATCTGCATATTTGAGGTTATTCATATTTCTCCTGGCAATCTTGATTCCAGCTTGTGCTTCTTCCAGCCCAGTGTTTCTCATGATGTACTCTGGATATAAATTAAATAAGAAGGGTGACAATATACAGCGTTGACGTACTCATTTTCCTATTTGGAACCAGTCTGTTGTTCCATGTCCAGTTCTAACTATTGCTTCCTGAACTGCATACAGGGTTGTCAAGAGGCAGATCAGGTGGTCTGGTTTTCCCATCTCTTTCAGAATCGTCCACAGTTTATTATGATCCACACAGTCAAAGGCCTTGGCATAGTCAATAAAGCAGAAGTAGATGTTTTTTGGAACTCTCTTCCTTTTTCCATGATCATAATCTAAATACTTTTGGCAGCAAGAAGTAGGTGGGAAATAAGAAAGAAGCTCAGATGGGGGAAATGAGTTGGTCTTCTGTAACTTCCACTCACAAAGTATTCTGTAATTCCACAAAGACTTTGGACGCTCATTTTATTATGATGGTATGGCAGCATGAAATTCTGCCATGTGATCCAGAGTCCGGAATCCCAGCCCTACTTCCGACTCTTCTAACTCATGTATTAAATATATTTTGAGTGCCTTCTACACTCTTCAAAGCTCTGGGGGATACAAAGATGAAAAAGCCATCTTCTCTGCCTTTGAGAGATGCACCATTTAGTAGAGAAGCTTGTAAACATGCAAAAAGTGTGATAAAAATACATCGTGGTAATGCATGTAAAAGGGGACAGTACACGGCTTGAGATATACGCCCAGAAAATGTGAGCAATTATCAGGGCTATTGCTGCTATCACTATTAAATGATAATGGTGGCATGGTCAAGGTCTTACAGGATCATTAAGGAAAAATTATACCTGGGGTGCTAAGTGGGAACACAGGGGAAGGCCTCACAGGAGAAATCTCTTTTGACTTGAATCTTAAAGAAAGATTGGAAGACCATAACTGAGTGGGCTTGGGATGGCAAGCTGGGTGGGGGAGGGTAGGAGTAGGGAAAGGCGATGCGCATGGAGAGAACCATCTGCCCAGCCAGGAGTGTGGGGGAGAGCGGCTATGCACACGTGTGTGCAGGTTGGCTTGGCTAGAGTGTAACAGGGAGGCCGCGTGAGGAGAACGGAAGGTCTCCTCTTGTGGTTGAGGAATTAGATCTTATCTTTTGGGCTGCAGGGATGAAAAGCATTTCATAAACTTCAGTCAGATTTTCATTTCAGAAAACTAACCCTGGCCCTGGTTAATCATCTATACACACAATTGGGATTCACAAACAGCATCTCTAGATCCCAGTTTTCTCAGGTATCATGAGTATGATGACTCATGGCCTGCTCATCAGATAAACATGCTGTCCCTGCTGCTGCTGCTGAGTCGCTTCAGTCGTGTCCGACTCTGTGAGGCCCCATAGACAGCAGCCCACCAGGCTCCCCCCGTCCCTGGGATTCTCCAGGCAAGAACACTGAGTGCCACACTCATCAAAATGAAGACTAAGGAGGTGAAGGGCTCTTTGCTCACGACATTGTCTTTAATGCGTCCAACCGCGCGCCTGGTTCCTTCTGAGTCTGCTTACATTTCCTACGCCTTCCTTCGCCCACAGAATAACTGCTTCCCACCCCCTTTAAACTTCAAGTTGCCAGCATATTCTTCTGGGCTCTGCTCAAGTTATTCTGGTTGAAAAAGACTTCTGCTTTCATTTTCTACTGCTGCATTAAAAATTCCCATAAACGTATTGGCGTGAAACAGCCTTCATTCATTATTTCACATTCTCTGTAGATCAGGAATCCAGACACAGCTTAGATAGGTTCTCGGTTGAGGGCCTTACCAGAGTGAAATAAAGGTATCTTTTCAGAGCTCAGGTCCTCAGGCTCACAAGGTGGTTGGCATAATTCAGCTCCTTGAGGTTGTAGGATGGAGGTCCCTACTTTTTGCAGGAGCCTCTCCCAGCTACTAAAGCCTGTCGGCCGTTTCTTGCCGTGTGACCCTCTTGACAACGTAGCGGTTTGCTTCCTTGAGGCAAACAGGAGATCATCTGCTGCAGCTTGAAATTGCTGCCTTCATCTGTCTCTGACCTCTAGACTCTTCGAGAAAAGGATTCACTTGATTAGGTCAGGCCCACCCACACTCAGGGACTAGGGATTCAGCAGCAGCAGGCGCACCAGGGATGAGGCTCCTGGGGCCTTTTTAGGAGTCCGCCTACATACCCTCCCTTACTACCCTACCCAACAGTTCACCTTGAAATTCTCAAACTTCCCATGTGGTCTGTTACCATCCTCTCCATGTAAACAAACACTCGATTGTATTCTGCCTCTTCTTACACTTGAGCTGTTGCAGGACCGGTCCTGTCAACTGCCAGAGCCAGAGAGCTGCCTTGCTTTTCTTTTTCTTTTTTGCATCTATTTGCACCCTGGCTCATGGCTGGGGAGACTAGAAACTTAAGAGACGCTGGTATTTTTTGTTCATTTTTTTCCCTCTTGTCCTAGACGTTGCCGTGCACGTGTTCTTCATTGGCATGCTAATAACACACAGAGCAATGACCTTGCGCAAGGCCTCAGGAGAACCCCCCGAAATCCACACCACTCGGTATCTTTGGGCAGACTCGGAGCAGTCCTGCACACTGGAGACCCTGAGTCTGGGAGTCTTAAGGTCAATCGAGAAACAGCCTTGTTTGTGAACAGAAGTAACTCTCTGCTTAAAAATAATTGTATTCACGTTTGGTTACGGTCTAGCAGAAGCTTAACTGAAGCTTAGGTTTGCTCTGATAGGAAATCTACCTTTGAACTCAGTCTCTGCTTTTACTTTGGAGACTGGGCTTTAAAGGAGAACAACTTGGCAAGCCCCAAATCAACCTCCAAACATTTTATCTCCTGGGATTAACCTTCCAAAGAACAGGTGTAGTGTGTTTGGAAAACAAATGCCTAGCAAATGCCGTTTGAGGCAATCCATGTCCACCCAACTAACTGAGCTTGACAGGTCCTAAGAGATGATAAAGCATATGAACTGCTTTCCACAGAGTAAGTTAGAGCTTAGAGCTTTTTCTGTGGTTACCGCTACCTCTGGCTATTGCACAGCAAAATCACTCAATAACTTTTGATGTAGAGTTTGGGGGAAAAAATAAAAAGTTCTGTCCCTGTTTATTTATTTTTTTTTTCATATTTGCTGTGATGGCAGATTGTCAAGACAGGACTATTAAATATGTATGGGTACACGGCCTTGTCCTGGTCAGGTCCAAACTCAACCCACCCACATTGTACAGACAGACTGGTGTTTAAAGTTGGACGATGGCTGAGTAAATCCAGGGCAGACAGATGTATTGTGTATATAGAGAAAATGTATACAACAGACTGCATTTCAATGTATACACTGAGAAATGGGGGCTGCTTGGAAGAGCAGAGCGGGAGGATGAAGGACTCCAGCCTTTCTGAGCCCTCGTTACTATTCTGAGAGGCAGAAAACACTCGGTGGATGAAAACCTGTCAGCACTTCCTCCTGAATGTAATAGCTTCATTATCTCCCTGGAGCCACTCACAAGCATCTAGATAACCCAGGACAGTTGCAACCTGTCCCTGGCTGATGCTGGTAGTGATGCTGACTTAGTTCAGAGCCCCACAGTCAGTGCCAGCCAGGCACAAGGTTGCCCACACTAAGTAAACACGTGGACGGATTGGTTGGCTAGGGAGAGAGAGGTTAGACCATTGCTCTTTTCCCGTGAAGATTTTATTAGAATTCAGAGGAAATTAAAACTGAAAGCAATTCTAGAGATCGCCTCACCAAATCTCTTGTTTTGGAAATGAAAAAGCAACTGAGATCCAGAGAAACTGAAAATAATTTGTGCAAAGGTCCAGCCGCTGAGTGGTCGCTAAGAATAGACTGGGATCCAGATCTTCTGGCTCCTGTTCGTAGTAATATTGCTCCATGATCACTCACACAGAAAAGACCCCAGAACCCTCACCCTCATGCCACCCTTAAAGCGCTCACTAGGTGTTCACTGAGTGGCTGCTGGAGTGGGCTTTGTGCTCAGCATGCAGAAAGTAACAAACAGAAGGCTTTTCTTGTTTCACGTAGTGAAGTAACTTTTATGGGCTTAAGGAAGTTTCTCTCACTCCCTGTTGTTGCTAGAAATTCTGCCACAGTGCTCCATTCCTGAGCTTAAGACTTGGGCATCCACTGAAATACAGTTATCTCTGGCAAAGCCATAACCTTCACCCCACTCCTTTACTCCCAGGATGAATGATTTTATGAGACTCTTTTCTGATGTAGAATGGAAGGTAGGGGAATGTCTAAGAGCTGGAGAGAGAAGAGAGGCATTGGAAAAAAGGCTGTTTATGAGGACGGGGCTGAAGAACAAGTTTCATTGGATCAGCATTTTCCCAGGTAAAGCCCTTTACTCAACCTAACAGTGAAAATTGTATAATATGGTGGGATTCCCTGGGGGTGGGAGTGGGAAGGTAGATTGCAAAAATGGCCCTTAGTTTTCTTATCCTTAGAATCTGGGCTGCTTTAGTGACTTGATTTGGCCAGTACAATGTGGCAGAAATAATGTTCTGGTTTTGAACTCAAGCCTGGAGAGGGCCTGCATTCTTTATCCTTCTCTCCTGGGATGTCTGTAATCACTGTCTTGTGGACAAACTCAGGCTAGCCTTTCAGAGGATGAGATCGTGTGGAACAGAGACAGTGAGGCCAGCTGACACTTCTTAGGCTATCTGGCTTGCTGCCGACTGTTATGGGTTGAACTGTGTTCCACCCCAGATTTATAAGCTGGAGTCTGGACCCCCAGAATCTTAGAATGTAACTGTGTTTAGAGATAGGTCGTTAAAGACGTAATTAGATTAGAATTCAGTCTTTAGATCGGGCCCAATCCTATATGACTAACGTCCTTGTAAGAAGAGGACATTTATACACAGAGGTGTGTGCACAAAAGAAAGGCTATGTGAAGAAACAGGGAGAAGATGGCCATCTACAAAGCAAGGGGAGAGGCCTCAGGAGAAATCAAACCTGCCGATACTTTGATATTGGACTTCTAGCTTCCAACACTGTGAGAAAATGCATTTCTGTTCTTTATCCCAATCTGCGGTGCTTTGTTGTAGCAACTCTAGTAAACCTAGTACATACCAGCCTAGCAGCTAGCCACAGATGCATGCACACATTTTAACAGTATCAGCCAAGTCTGGCTCAAGTTATCAGAGCCCCCAGACCGATCACAGCCAAAACTGCTCATCCCTAGAACTGTAATACAAACAAGCGATTGTTCATTTAAGTCTCTACTTGGAGTGGTTTTTCTAGCAGCCATGGATAACTGATACAATGGATAAAGACCCACCGGGCATCTTGCTGCAAGTACTTACCTGCTGAGTTGGTTCCCAGAATCTATAGCATTTCCCCATTCATCCCTATGTGTGTCTGCACATGTGTGTGAAAGCCCTTTACTAGAAAGGAGTTTACTCTTTATTGACTGAACCCTACCTATCCTCTGACCCCAAGCACTTACACCATCAGTAAGAAGAGCTGAGTTAATTACTGCTGCTTTCCTACTGCTGCTAAGTCGCTTCAGTCGTGTCTGACTCTGTGCGACCCTATAGACGGCAGCCCACCAGGCTCCCCCGTCCCGGAGATTCTCCAGACAAGAACACTGGAGTGGGTTGCCATTTCCTACTCCAGTGCGTGAAAGTGAAAAGTCAAAGTGAAGTCGCTCAGTCGTGTCCGACTCTTAGCGACCCCATGGACTGCAGCCCTCCAGGCTCCTCCATTCATGGGATTTCCCAGGCAAGAGTACTGGAGTGGACCTTTCCCAACTGTGCCCACCATCCCTTGGTGCAAAGAGCTTCTCAATCAAGAGTCAGACAACTTATTTGAGTTGCGCCAGAACAACCATCAGAGGCCAGGTTATTATCCTCCAGTGAGACGGGAAGAGTGGCCTGACGTGGTGGTGTGAGGAACAAAGGTCTTGCATATTGGCACTAAACGCCTCCGGGTTGGATTTCTACGTTGGCCAAATTATGCGTCTTTTGGGAAGCTCTGCAAGCAGGTATTTCCTTATGGATACAGTGTGGATAATAGCATGTACTTACAGGGTTGTTATATAACATTAATTCACATAATTTCAGATAGCCCAGAATTCTGTATATAGTAGACAGTCAGTACACGTGAACTTCATTTCTTCCCCACTGTGCCACTGTCAGGAGGCTCACATCCACTCATTCACTAATGCTTTTGTTTGGTGCTGAGTGCCACATACTGTTCTAGCGGTAAGCCAGACAGATAATGCCCCTGCTCTTGTGAAGACTATGTTCTATTGGGAATATGCAGACATTAAAATCTGCTTATTTATCTGTCTGTCTATCCATCCTCTCTCTGTCTGACTATCAATCTGCCTATCTACTAACTATTGATCAGTCTTGGAGAGATTGCGGTGCTCACTACTTTTCTCCTATTCCTTTATCTTTCATCAGAGCTGCTTCTAGTTATTTTAGAAATTGAGCTTCTGATTAAGGTTTGGCTTGAAGAAAGGGTTATCTAGTTGGGAAAAGAAGTTTGGAAAAAAAGCTCCATTGGTTCATTTGCCTTTAGGGAATTCCATGTTTTTCTGCCCATAAATGATTTTTAAAGTTAACTCAAGCTTACTACTTTAACACGGAAATCTTACAAGAGTATATAGATTATAAAAAGAAAATTTTGTAAATAAGGTGCACCTCTCCCTGACAGAGTATGCTGAGGACAGAGTCTGTGGGACGTAGTGCAGTTTTCTTAGTGGTTTCAAATAATCAGCCTCTTTGAAACACTGGGCAACACTGGCACCCTGCTCTTCAAAAGGTTCCTAGGTATTCATACACTGAATTTTTCAGTTTTCTGCTCACTTTCTGGGACCATTTTCTTCTCAGTTTCCTTAACCTACTCTTGTTATTCCTTCTACCCCTTAAATGTCACTGAAACTTTTCTCTTATTTTCATTCTTTCTCAAAATAATTCTTTGCCCATGTTTCCAACAATCTTCTCCTTGCAGATGGCAAATGACCCCAATTTCATATTTCTAAGGCCATTTCTCTTCAGAGAATAAAACACGTCAGCTTCTTATAGGCAGCTGGGCCAGCTAGGGTTCTAGGGGTTTTACAAACAGAGGCCCAAATCCTGAATCATAGGTTTCTTAAAAGCAGCCTCTACCTTTTTATCTTTCTGAGCTGTGGTGTGGCATTATCAAGCCTGTCAGTCACTGGCTTAGAACCTCAGAGTCTTCATCATCTAAACTTGCCCCTTCACCCCTGACCGCCAGTAATGTTTAAGATCTGTTGATTGAGTCCCACAAATTATGACTTCTTTTTATTACCTTGGTTCAGCACCCAATTTTCTCTTACTTGTAGTGTTGAAATTGTCTCCTAACTGGATTCCCTAACTTTATTATCTGGCTTTCAAAGTTATCTTTATCTATTGCTTTTAAAGTACTCTTCCTACAGCAGAGCTTTGATTATATCAGTTGCCTATTGGAAATTTTTTATGACTTCCCACTGCATACAAAATAAATTCCAAATTTCTGAGAATATCACCCTCCTTGACCTGGATCTGAATTGCTTTCTTCATTATTGAAGTATAGTTGATTTACCATATTGTATATGCCATTTTCACATGTACAGCATAGTGATTCAGTACTTTTATGAATTGTACCCCACCTACCGAGAAGGAAATGGCAACCCACTCCAGTACTCTTGCCTAGAAAATCCCATGGAAGGAAGAGCCTGGTACAGGCTACTGTCCACGGCGTCGTAAAGAGTCGAACACGACTGAGTGACTTCACTTTCACTTAAAGTTGCTATAAAATAATGACCCTATTTCCTTGTGCTGTGGGCTGTCTGCTTGTTGCTCACTTCTTTTATACACAGTGGTTTGTATCTCTTAATCCCACACCCCTATCTTGCCCCGCCCCTTTTCCCTCTCCCAACTGGCAACTATATCGCCACTGTTCTCTATATCTGTGAAACTATTTCTTTTTGTTATATACATTTATTTTATTTTTAGATTCCACATATAAGTGACACATAGAGCTTTAGTCTTTCTCTGACTTATTTCAACAAGCATAATACTCTCTAGGTCTACCCACATAGTTAAAAAGGCAGAATTTCATTTTTAAAAATCTATGAGTAATATGCCATTGTGTGTGTGTATATATATATATACGGCGTGAGTGCTAAGTCACTTCAGTCATGTCCGACTCGTTGTGGTCCTGAGAACTGTAGCCCACCGGGCTCTTCTGTCCATGGGATTCTCCAGACAAGATTACTGGAGTGGGTTGCCATGCCCTCCTCCAGGGCATCTTCCTGACCCAGGGTCTGAGCCGGCATCTCTTACGTCTCCTTCATTGGCAGGCAGGTTCTTTACCACTTGTGCCACCTGGGAAGCCCGTGTATATTAGCACATCTTCTTTATTCAACGCAGGAGACGAGGGTCTGATCCTGGGTGGGGAAGATCTCTTGCCTTCTCCTGGAGAAGGAAATGGCAGTCCAGTCCTGTGTTCTTCCCGGGAAATTCCATGGACAGAAGGATCCTGGCAGGCTGCTGTCTGTGGGGCTGCAAAAGAGTTGGTCATGACTTAGCAACTAAGCAACAACAACAACAACAAAGGCCCGTCACAATTACTGTATATTGATGCATTGTCTCAATGCATCAATGTATAGATCTGCGGTTGCCTGGGGTGGCTGGGACTACAAAGGGACATGAGGGAACATTCTGGGGTGATGGAATGATTCTATCTTTTTGGTTAGCACTTACAAGAAGGTATACTTTTGTCAAAGCTCATTGGGTACATTATATTGTTTCTAAATTACAAGTTAATAGTATTGATTAATAAGTTAAAAAGTTGTTATACTTTATTTCTGCCATTTACTAATAGAGAACACTTTAGGCCCTCTGGCTTCCCTGGTAGCTTGGCTGGTAAAGAATCTGCCTGCAATACAGGAGACCCCAGTTGATTCCTGAGTTGGGGAGATCCACTGGAGAAGGGATAAGCTGCCTTATTCTTGAGCTTCCCTGGTGGCTCAGATGGTAAAGAATCTGCTCGCAAAAACAACCTGGCAAGATAGGTATTAGTAATTCCTCTTCAAATATAAGGATGGTAGCATCAGAGAGGTTAAATTAATTGCCCAAGGCCACACAGGTACAGAGAGAGGCTGGATCTCAGCGCTGTCTTAGGGCTTTGTAGTTTTATAGACCTACTTGCTTCTATGCTAACAAGCCTGATGTAGCTTTCTTTTGTGTCTTCTTGAGTTTAATTTTTATGTTTTGCTGTTTTCCTCTCTATTCCACTTTTTCATGCTAGACTTTTCTCATTATCCATGTGCCTGAGAATCTAGAAACCGGCAGTGTCCCTCCCTATATACAGTCACTTCCCTTTTTGATAGCTGCTGAGGACCACAAAATTATATAAATGGTTTTGTTGTAAATTTTATCTAAAATAAGAATATATCGATTTGAGGGAAGGCAATAGGAGTTTTATATATATATATAACTCTAGGGCAGGAACTTTCCTGAAAATTTTTTTAAAATTGAGATATAATATAAATCCAAGTGCACAAATCATAGGGGCATAGCTCCATGACTTTTTACAAAGTAAATATCCATGCAACCACCACTTAAATCAAGTTGTAGATAATTGCCAGCAGCCCAGAATCCTCCTTCGTTTTGGGCAGGAATTTTTTGACAGATATTATGATTCAGTGTTCTTTGTGTATGCCTCTGTTCTGGATGGTTGCACCTCTGAATAATAAGTTAATATAATTAGCTCACTTTAAGAGTCTTATTTTTCGACTGTACGCTATACCTCTGAGGTACACAGGCAATGGAACCATGGCGGGGCCCTCCCTCCGTTTTGGGGCGTGTGCTGCACTGAGGCAGGGGTGGGGGAGTGGAGGGTGGGTGGGCTGATGAACTCAGCACTCCTAGCGTTGGCTCTTTTCTGGGGATCGACTCACTCTGGTTGTCATGACTCCAGCCTCTACAGTGACTGCCCTGTCTGCAGATTTTTGCGTTTCCCGAAGCTGGTTTCCAGCCACGCTGTTTCCTAGCCTCCAAAACACCTCTGAAAGCAGCCGGTCTTCCTGTGTGGGCACCATGTCACCTGTGCCTGCCCTGAGACTGTGTTTCTTTCATGCTCACTCTGTCCCTCTGATCTACTAAAAATGTCCTTCTGCAGACTTCTGATGAAGACGAAAGTAAACCTGGGGATTAGGGCAGAGGAGGCTGGGGCCAGAGCAAGAATGTGTTGCCTGAGGCCTTAGCTGGGCTGTCTTCCAGTGGCTTTGGAGAGGTAGCCACAGGAAAGGACTGGCTGATGAGCTCTGAGCAAACCCCAGCTTCTGGGGCAGCAGGGCCGGACGTCTGGATTGCATTTTGAACATCAGCTACCAAAGCTGCAGGAACTGGGAGGCAGAGGAGCTAAGGAGGCCTCAGGGAGGCTTGAATCACCTGTCCCCTTCTGTAATTAATGGTTCTGATGCTTTTTTCTCATTTTTGTTTTAATCTGATGATTCAGCAGTGAAACTAGGAGGCCCTGGCAAATTCAAGTGTGTCTTAAGGAAACCGTATCTATGAAAGAGTTAACTTTATGCAGAAGTCAGACCTCGATCCATGAAGATTAGCTCTGGAGAAGGAATCATTACGTGAGAGGGGCCACAGGTCAAGTACTAGACACCTGGCCATACTTAAGATTTTCTTGCTTTGAAATCTCCCAGACATTGGTCTGCTTGGCTGGCTTGCTCTGTGTTTCTTATTTGGCCCCAAAGTCCAAATGCCTTTGCTGGAACTCCTACCTCCTTGCAGGCAAGATGAAACTTCAGCAAGGCTTTACAAAATACTGAGAGAGAATGAGACGGAAAGAAGCCTGGGAAATACAGGCATATTTTTAATGTCCTGGCACTATTCCATATGGGTACCTGATGCTGCCTTAACCTGCCTGAGGGCTGCAGCTTCGAGCCTCTAGTACCAAAGTCCTTGCAAACCTCAGATGGCCCTTTGCCTGGTATTCTGATTTCTTAGATCTCAGTCTGCATCAGCACGGGTAGAGGGGATCTGCTGACCTTCTCAGCTGAGTGGTAAAGAACCCACCTGCCAATGTGGAAGACTCAGGCTTGATCCTTGGTCAGGAAGATCCCCTGGAGAAGGAAAGGGCAACACACTTCAGTGTTCTTGCCTGACGAATCCCATGGACAGAGGAGCCTGCTGAGCTACAGTCCCTGGGGTTGCAAAGACTCAGACACAAGCAAGTGACTGAGAATGCATGCAAGCACATAGAATGAAACACTCATCGCTGACTAACCTGTACTATGCGCCAGGCAGTTTGTAAAGATGTTTGCATACATCATTTCATTTCCTCTTTTCAACTGTTCCATATGATGTGCATTATTAAGCCCATTTTTCAGGTGAAGAAACTGAGGCTCAAACAGGTTGACTAGCTCGAGGCCACACAAGCTAGTAAGTGGTGGAGTCAAGATTCAAATGCTGGTTTTGTAATGCATGATCCCAGACCTCTTTCTTAATCAAGGTAATGCTTTCATGATCAAATCTGAGAGAAGACTGTTCTATTGTCTCACCAGGCTCTCTCCTCAGCTCCGATCTCTAGACTGAGGACTCTTCTCCTGGTAATTGCCCCATGAAGGACATGGGCCTGTGTCACAGGTATACCATTTTGCATTTAGATGCCAACAGTATAGACCCATTACTATGTATTATCATACCCCAGCATTCATAAAAGAAGCGCACCAATTAATTAATCAGGGGTCACTACACCATTGAATGATTTTATGTTTTACAAAAGGCTTCAGGATTAGATTCTTTTATCGAGCAAACACAGCAGTGCATTTCAAATATGGACTGATTTGCATTCAATCACTCAGGAATACAATTATGTAGCAGGAATAATCATTATTATGTAAGAACAGCTATAATTTATTGAATACCTACTACATACCGTGTGCTTTCTATCTGCGAGTGTTTGTGGGCCAAGTTGCTTCAGTCGTGTCCGACTCTTTGTGATTCTGTGGACTGTAGTCCTCCAGGTCCCTCCATCTGTGGTATTCTCCAGGGAAGAATACCAGAGTGGGTTGCCATGCCCTTCTCCGAGGAGTCTTCCTGACCCAGGGATTGAACCCGGGTCTCTTCCATCTCCTGCATTGGCAGGCAGGTTCTTTACCGCTAGCGCCATCTGGGAAACCCATGCTTTATCTTCATACTTTATTTATTCATCAAAAGTTGGCAAGAATGTATATCTTCCTCATTTTAGAAATGAAGTTACTGAGGCACTTTCCTACACTTATAGAAGTAGAAAGGAGCAGGAATAGAAACCCACTAAAGACCGTGCTCTTCACCATTCCAGAAGGATGTGTTAGTAAGAGTGTAGATGTATCCCAACAGCCCGTCTCACCCTTCTCTCATTAGCATAAGTAACTTTTTCTCTTCTTTTTGAATGAGGCATTCAATTTCACTTGCTGGCCTGCAATAAAAGCTCCTGTTATTTGACTTGCTTCTTTTCACTTTTACTTTCTCTAAACTCTTCTCCCGAGTCACCAAGCCCCTTTCAAATCTCACTTTCTCTTTAATCTAGACCTCTTGCTACATCTTATCAATGACGCTCTTCCCCCTCGGTATTTTTGATCAAATAGTATTTTTGGTCAAATAGTGTGTGCATGCCTGCTCAGTCCTGTCTGACTCTGTGATCCTGTGGACTGAGCCCCCAGACTCCTCTGTTCATGGGATTTTCAGGCAATATTACTGGAGTACATTGCCATTTTCTCCCCCAGGGGATTTTCCCGACCCAGGGATTGAACCTGTGTCTCCCGAGTTTCCTGTATTGCAGGCAGATTCTTTACTCCTGAGTCAACAGAGATGCCCCCGTCTAATAGTATATTTGCTCAAATAAATTCAGTTGACGCTTCATAAACTCCTTGATGGCTTAGTTTCTGCTGATCCCTCAGAATATAATGAGGAGGCAAAAGACTGTTCCAGGTCCTCAAGGATCTTATATTGAATTGGAACTGTCAGACGTTAAATAGTTAATCATAAGATTATATATAAAATATAAATTGTGATAAATGCTACCATGGCAAAATACAGTGAAAAATAGATATAGCCTCAATCCATTCAATATTTATGGCTACTGGGAACTGTTCCATGCACTTTAACTGATTTTATTTTCTCACTAATACTTTGGGCAAAGAGGCAATGTGTTCAAAGCCCTATAGCCAGTGAATGGTGGCCCCAGGTTTTGACTTCAGGAAATGAGGTTGTAGAGCTGGAATTATTCATCAAGGCACTGTGAGAAATGCACACTGGGAGTACTGACCCAAGGAAGTGATGTTTCAGTGGACATGGGGATGGATGAAAGGGAGGGACAGAAGAGAAACAGAGGGAGAGGTCGTCTGGACTCCGCTCGCCTTCTTGACCTGAGCGCCCACTCCGATGTATGGGCTGTGCTGCACTGGCCTTCTCCCACTTGGATACAGTCTTCCTGCGGGACCCATGGGGAGTGGTCCCAGAACCTCCAAGATGCAAGAATCGGAGCCTGCTCAAGTCACTTATGTAAAATGGCACGGTATTTGCTATAACCTACACATGTCCTCCCTTACACTTTATTTTTTAATTATTTTGGGTTGCCGGGAGAAATATGAATAACCTCAGATGTGCAGATGACACCACCCTTCTGGCAGAAAGTGAAGAGGAGCTAAAGGGCCTCTTGATGAAGGTGAAAGAGGAGAGTGAAAAAGCTGGCTTAAAGCTCAACATTCAGAAAACGAAGATCATGGCATCTGGTCCCAGCACTTCATGGGAAATAGATGGGGAAACAGTGGAAACAGTGTCAGACTTTATTTTTGGGGGCTCCAAAATCACTGCAGATGGTGACTGCAACCATGAAATTAAAAGACGCTTACTCTTTGGAAGAAAAGTTATGACCAACCTAGATAGCATATTCAAAAGCAGAGACATTGCCGACTAAGGTCCGTCTAGTCAAGGCTCTGGTTTTTCCTGTGGTCATGTATGGATGTGAGAGTTGGACTGTGAAGAAGGCTGAGTGCCGAAGAATTGATGCTTTTGAACTGTGGTGTTGGAGAAGACTCTTAAGAGTCCCTTGGACTGCAAGGAGATCCAGCCAGTCCATTCTGAAGGAGATCAACCCTGGGATTCCTTTGGAAGGAATGACGCTAAAGCTGAAACTTCAGTACTTTGGCCGCCTCATGCGAAGAGTTGACTCATTTGAAAAGACTCTGATGCTGGGAGGGATTGGGGGCAGGAGGGGAAGGGGACAACAGAGGATGAGATGGCTGTATGGCATCACTGACTCGATGGACGTGAGTCTGAGTGAACTTTGGGAGATGGTGATGGACAGGGAGGCCTGGCGTGCTGAGATTCATGGGGTCGCAGAGTCGAACATGACTGAGCGACTGAACTGAACTGAATTTGGTTTTTATATTTATCTGTTTGGCAGCCCCAGGTCTCAGCTGGGGCACCCAGGATTGTCGATCTTCTCTGCAGCTTGTGAGATCTGTGCTTATGGCCTGTGAACTCTTTGTTCCGTCACGTGGGCTCTAGTTCCCAGACCAGCGATGAAACCCGGGCCCTCTGCATGGGGACAGGGAGTCTTAGCCACTTGATCACCAGCCACCTTCCCATAGACTGTAAACCATTTCTAGTTTCCTTATAATACCTGCTAAGTCACTTCAGACATGTCCGACTCTGTGCGACCCCATAGACAGCAGCCCACCAGGCTCCCCCGTCCCTGGGATTCTCCAGGCAAGAACACTGGAGTGAGTCGCCATGCCCTTCTCCAATGCATGAAAGTGACAAGTGAAAGTGAAGTCGCTCAGTCATGTCCGACCCTCAGTGACCCCATAGACTGTAGCCTACCAGGCTTCTCCGTCCATGGGATTTTCCAGGCAAGAGTGCTGGAGTGGGGTGCCATTGCCTTCTCCCCTTATAATACCTAATGCAACCTAAATGCTATGTAAATAATTGTAAATGTAGTGTAAATGCTATGTAAATAGTTTCCTGTGCACGGCAAATTCAAGTTGTGCTTTTGGAACTTTCTGAAGCTGTTTCGAAAAAATATTTTGTATCTCTGGTGGGTTAAATTTGCAGATGCAGAAACCTGGATACAGAGAGCCAACCTCATTTCCAAAACTGTCCAGTCTTCTCGTCCATTTCCCAGTGACTCTGAAAAAATTCTTAGGCATCTCAGCTTTTAAAAGCAAACAGACAAGGCAGAAGCAAGGAAGCATGGTCCTGCATCTCTTTCCATGCCCTCTACTTCATGCTTCCTTCCCAGCCAACTTCTAGGAAGGATCCTCCACCTGCTCTCTCCACTTGCTCACCCGCTCCTTCAGCCCTCAGACTCCTACCCTATTCTCGCTTCACACAAATCTCATCAGGGACCTCCCATTTCCAAACAACAGAGTCTTCACGTCTCCACTCTTCAGGCCTTTGTGTGGCAGGTGATGTCATCGCCCCCTTTTCCAGGACTCCCTGCCCTCCCCAGGCCTTGGAGGTGAGGTTTCTGTTGGGCTGTCTTCACTGTCCTGACTGTTTCTCCTGAAGCTTGTCTTTTGTGTCCTCTTCTTTCATCTGCTTCTTAAACGTGGGTGTCTTAGGTTCTTACTTGATAGAAAATTACGTGTATTTCCAAGTTTCCACTTGCTTCCTCTGTCTTGGTTCCTGGCGCATCTGTGTCTCCAGCCTGGGTCTTCATTCCGAGCAGTCTTGTGCACTAGACGTAATACCCCGATACCTCACGCATCCATCAGATCCATCGTATCCCAAACCAACCAAGTGGTCTTTCCTCTTAAACTGCAATGTTCCTTTTATTTTCTCTTTGAGTAAATCCCTCCACTATCTGCTCTTTCAGTTCAAAATCTGGGACTCACTTTCTCCCCTTTCTTCTTTACTGTGTCACTATCTAAATAGACACGGACTTCTGGAGACCCCATCCACAGTCTCACTTATTTCTCTGTGTCTCCTCTCCTGACGTCTTAAGCAGTTCTTGCCCCAGTTCAGGCTGCTATTCTCCCTTATCTGGTCATCTGCAACAGACCCCTGTTTGGTCTCCCTGCCTCTGTCTTTCTCCTCCATCCATCACACGCCCGGCTGCTTCCATGGTGATTTTTCTGAAGGGGAAACCACATTGTTTCCTTGCTTAAAACTCCAGAAATCGCTGCTATGGAATGAGGTGCAAACTTATCCTCACCGTGGCCCCCTCACCTTGAGTAAACTCTTCGAAGTTCTCTGAATATGCCGGGTTCTTTCAGATCCTTGGATTGGCTCATACCATTCTCTCTGCATGATGAGTGCTCCTCAGTCTAGAGTCCGGTCTCCTCCTTTCCTGCGTGGGCGTCTGTGTTAGCATCTGTAACACTTGGCGTTTTGCACTTATTCGTTTATCAGCCTCCTTCAGCCCCATTCATTAGAGAAAGGTCCCTCCCACGGCTTGCCCCCCCTTTCTTCTGCATGCGCCAGTAAAATATATATTTATGAATGAATGAACACATCTTGCATGAGTAGAGAAGACATAATTTCATCATGTTACAACAGGCATTCTGATGTGGGAAGCAGGAGGCTGTGACTTTGGGCGAGTTAATGAACTTCTCTGAGGTCAGTTTTCTCATCAATAAAATGGATTTGCAGGAACTTCAAGACTCAGAGATGGGTTAGATAGTATTTTGAGGTGTTCCTAAGATGTAAGGTACTTTTAGTGTGCTGTTCACTAAAAGAGTTTAAACGCTGAGCAGTGTTCCCTGTTCAGGATATATTAGTTCTGATTTTCCTTCCTACCTGAAAGTGCTTTTATGAAATGAATTTTAAACATTATTGGCATTTATTGAGAGCAAGTTCTATTATGTGCTGGTCTATTCAGAACCTTAAAAAGGTGAATGTTGTATCATCCTCACAACAATGTATCCGAGGGCATATTTTCGTTACTCCCATTCTTCAGATAAACAGACTGAGGCTCAGGGTGACTAGCTACTGGGTAGTGAAGCCAGTATTCAAACTCAGTCACTTCCACTATGATTAATCTATGATTCAACCCCTAACCTACACTAGCTCAGTTTTTGAAACTGTGGTTGGGGAGTCAAGCTTCATTTTGTTATAATAACCAGTATGAGTTGCAAGCTTTCGCTGTGAGGGGCTGGATGGTAAACATTTTATGCTTTGCTGTTTCCTATTCTTCACTTTGTTGCAGTGGAGGGGTATCTTGGTTTTGTTTTTCTTTAAAGATAATGTAAAAGCTCAAACAAAACCAAGTCAAATGACTTTGTCTTCAGTCAAGTTTGCCGTTTTTCTACCTGAGCATACCAAGTCAGGACAATTTTTCTCTTAGACCATGGAAACAATACATAGAATTAACCAGCATTTTATTAATTCTTGTTAGATAAAGATCAAGCCATGCAATTCCACAGCAAACAGATTGTCAGTCCCAGCCTCCCTTGCAGCAGCCTACAAAGGTTCCAGTAAATGCTGACCAGCCAGACCAAAAATGTCAATTGTCTGCTCCGTGAACTCTCTGTTTTATAGAATGTCAGGCGCTCTAGGGAGTAAACAACTTAACTTGTCCATTCGGATCTCAATCGTTAACATCAGGGTTCTCCCCGCAAAAATCTGCCATGAAGCAGAGGAGGGGACTTCAGTTCTTTGATGTCTGGCCTTAAATTTAAATCAGTCAAAAGTGAAGAGTTTATTCAACCTCTCCTCCCTAATCACTAATGTTATATCTGGAGCAGAAGCTCCCTTGAGAAATTTTAAATGCTTAGCCTTTTGAGGATGAGACACCCCTCTGGGTATTGAAAAACCCATAGAACGTGTGCTCTCCTGAATGCCCAGGCGAATACACACAACAGTTGGCCTTTGTGTTCAGGGGAGTCTTACTTATCCAGAACGCGATTTAAAACGTCCTGTTTTAACACTGAAAAACGAAATGCCTAAGCAGCTCTCTCCTGAGCCAGCCCGCCCGCCTGGTCCTTGGCCAACACCATCGCTCAGGCACCAGTGGGAAAGCCATCCGGCTGATGAGAGAGCCTGGCGCCCCGGGGCGCGCTCCCCTCGTCCCTGCTCCTTATGGCCACGTGTCACGTTTCCCTGCCAGCGCATCTAATGGGAGGTCACGGTTCCCTAGCTCGCGGCTCCCTCGGAGTATTTTCCCGCAAGTGGAGGACGGCCCTTTGGGAAGACGGGAAGTGCAAGCTGTCGCTTCAGACTGCTGCTCGGTGGAGCATCTGTTCAAAATAAATTTTATTCTCCCTTCCACGTGCGACCTTTGGAATGCAACCGCCCGACCCCCGGCGAGAGGGGGCGAAGCTGGCAGGACGGAGCCCGGGGTGAGAGGGTCCTGCGGGCTGTCGGCGCCTCCGCCTGGCGTCAGGGCCGTGGTTGCAGAGACGGCCGCTGACGCGTGGCTCTTTCGTGTTTAGCCTCGCGGCTGCTGTCGTGGGTTGGATGGTGCTCTCTAAATCTTCATGTCTACCTGGGACCTTAGCATCTCACCTGATTGGCAAATAGGGTCTTTGTGGATGAAATCATCTTGGATTGGGGGTAGCCCCTAAATCCAGCGGCTGGTGTCCTCATAAGAAGAGCAGCAGGCACTGGGACGGAAGGAAGATTGCTGTGTGAAGACAGAGGCAGAGATTGGAGAGATGCTGCCGGGAGCCACCGGGAGATGGAAGGGACAAGGATGGATTCTTCTTTAGAGCCTTTGGGGGTGGGGTGGGGGGGCTGGTGACATCTTGATCTCCAGCATCTGTCCTCGAGGACTGTGAAGGAAGACTTTAATGTTGTTCTAAGCCAGCCTGTTTGCAGTACTTTGTTATAACAGCCTTAGAAAATGAATGGCGGCTGAGTTCTAACTGCTGTGAACGGCTGGTGGGCCAGCCTCTTCATAGTTGGAAATCCTGATTCCTGGTGATTCCTGGTGTAACCTGAATGATGCTCGTGGAGAAATGATGGGGGCCTGGAGCCTCTGATTTGAGGGACCTACAGTTATTGGATGTGTGATTGATTGTTATTGGATGTGTGATTGATTGACAGAGTCAGCAGATCGGAGGGCGTGTCTGTGTGCTACGTTCTGTAATTTAGTATGGAACCAAACTTTCCTTACTTCTGCCTTCCCACTTGAATTTCTACCAGAACTTTAGAAATGCTGACAGCTTTGTGAAGAGATTCACTGTCCACCCAAATGTAACCCACTCTTTTCTTTCTTTTATTCACTGTCTTTGCTTAAATTGCTTTTCCATCTGGGGTAATCCTTTTCATATTCATCATACCAAATGTTAAACCAATAAAAAATTGAATATTCACTGGTGTGTCATATCACCTTTATGAGCCTATAAGTTACTTGAGGTGGAGTCATTCATGCCTACTGGACAGCCAGCCCTGTAGACAGCATTTGATGAGTCCCCGTTTGTAATTTGTGCCACATGTTATCCAGTATAAGGGCTTCCCTGGTGCTTAGACAGTAAAGAATCTGCCAGCAGTGCGGGAGACCAGAGCCTGATCTCTGGGTTGAGAAGATCCCCTGGAGGAGGAAACGAACACCTACTCTAGTATTCTTGCTTGAAAAATTCCGTGGACAGAGGAGCTTGGCAGGCTACAGTCCAAAGGACTGCAAAGATTCGGACACAGCTGAACGCCTGAGCACGCAGGCATGCCAAGGTCTTCTCGGTTAATGTGAGGTGATGTCAGGACTTGAATACAGGCAGTCCGACTCTAGAGTCTAAGACCTTAATCGGTACATCTACTGCATTGAAGTTATTGAAATGAACAAGCAGAGAAACACATGGACCTCCTGAGTGGCCCAGCTGGAACCCAAATCTGTTTCTGAAAAACTCTCACCAGTGGCAAAATCTTTATAGCTGACCTCCCTGAGCCTTCTATTTTGATAATGAGAGCAGTGGCAAAAATAAAGTAATTTAGCAGTGGTCAAAATTCCATTTCCTTCAGGACTGCTCTAGAAAAACAGATAATCAAGAAACATGGTGAGCTGCAAGGGTTTGGGTAACAAAACCGAGTTTGAAATCACTTACAAACCCTAAAATTTGAAGCTGGATAGTTAGCGTTCCTCTGTCCCAATTTCCTTTCTGGGAAAAGCTCCTTACTGAAATGATTAACTTAAACAATGTACGTAAACTGCCTGGCAAAAGGAACACCTGATCTTTATCTTTTATACTGTTTTTAAACTAGTATAAAAACTCTCTCTCAGTGGTTTCTGGTCTATTGCCGTGGTATCCTGGTGTGCTTCAATCACTTGAGAAGTATATAATTCCTTTGAAATAATAATGAAAATGCCAATACTTGTAAATAATAAATCCGTTATTTTCTATAGATTAAATTACTATAATTTAGGTGATCTCTGCCTTAATGCCACACTTGCTGGCATTTTTACATGGTTTCCCAAGGAAAGAGAGAGAAAAGGGCAAAGTGAATTGGTGGGGAGGAAACTGTACCACCTGGGAATATGCAAGGAATTGTCAGGTGTCAAGTGTAAGATGGTAGAGAAAAAAATTTGAAGATCACCATGCATCTGATTCCCCCACCTTGCTGTGCTGTGCTTAGTCACTCAGCTGTGTCTGACTCTTTGCAGCCCTAATGGGACCATAGCTCGCCAGGCTCTTTTGTCCACGGGAATTCTCCAGGCAAGAATACTGGAGTGGGTTGCCATGACCTCCTCCAGGGGATCTTCCCAACCTAGGGATCAAACCCAGGTCTCCCGCATTACAGGCAAATTCTTTACCAGCTGAGCCACCAGGGAAGCCAGCCTTAGGAGTAAAGAATCTACCTGTGAGCTATGGCTACATGGTGGAGGCAAAGATTAATCTAGATTCAGTATGCTAAAAATTGTTTATTTGTTGCTGTTTAGTTGCTAAGTCATGTTCAACTCTTTTGTGACCCTATAGACTGTAGCCCACCAGGCTCCTCTGTCCATGGGATTTCCCAGGCAAGAATGCTAGAGTAGACCATAACTCGTGGACCTTCTCCAGGGGATCTTTCTAACCCAGGGATCAAACGCAGATCTCCTACATTGCAGACAGATTCTTTACCGTCTGGGCCACCAGGGAAGTCCAATGCTATTGGGATTAATAAAGTAATAATCATTTAAAGACATAATAAAATTCATAGTAACTTCTTGTCACTCTGTATTTTTTAATCAGCAAAATACTCAAGCACTATCAAGTGGATGTTAATTTTAGATGTTGAAAAGGGTGCAATACACTCGAGAAGACTGACAAGTCCCAACTCATTGATGAAAGTGTTTGCACGATGTCTTGCATGTTCAGCTGCTCAACAGCCCTCCCCTCGCGGTGGAGGAGCACGCTGTTGGTCTTGTCAGGAAAGGACGAGAGCAGAGACCACAGGCCAGGAGGTAGAAGAATCAGCACTCTGGGTGGATCTAGGCTGGATTAAACTCCAAACACGGGGATATGCAGTGGTACAATGGCCTTAGGCAATATATTTTTTTTTTTTGTATTTGAGATTTTTACATTGTTTTCAAGATCTATCCAAGTTCATGTTGGGGCTGAAAAGTTAAGTCTGTCTCCAGGGAAACTGCTAAACTAAGGGGTCAGAATTTTTGGGAAACTGGGCTAAGAAGTGAGCTTCGAGGAGGAGTTGGAAATGACATAAAGGAACAGTGACAAGGGCACTTTGGTGGTGTTTGCACCTCGTAGGGGCAGTCTGAAGGCTACAGCCCAGTGCCCAGGGGATCCCGGGCAGCAAAGTCTGCACAGACACAGTGGACACCATTCACATAGGGAGTGGGCGCCTGCAGAATTCCAGAGCGGCTCTCTATTTCAGGGACTAGTAGCCTGGGTCTGCAGGAAGCAAGAGGTAATTCTCACAGCTGGGCAGATCAGAGGCAGTCAGAAAAAATGCATGATTTTCCCTCTCCCAGCATCCTACATGGGTGGTCATCCAGGCTCTGCATAGAAGTCTTTAGTGATAGCAGTCTCTTCAAGGGTGAGGTAGGGTCACATTCCTTCTCGGGGGAAATAGACCTGTTTTCTATTGAAGAGGGAATCCCCTGGGGTATCACAAACTGTCCCAAATGGCTATTTGGAAAGAGGCAGCATGTCAAATTGCGACTTTGTGGCATTCCAAACTTTGGACCAGTTATTTGTGCAGAATATTTCAGTTGCACATTTGAATCCAAATAAAATTGTTATAAGGGGAACAAGTGTATATTTCTGTGTGAGAGAAAGGAAGATAGAGACAGAAAAAGGCAGGTAGACTAGAGAGGAGAGACTTTTCTTCTCAAGTGTTGAAAAATACAGCATCCTTTCAAGAGGTAGAGACGACAGTATAGAAGTTTCCTTTCAACTCCATGCTGCTGCTAAGTTGCTTCAGTCGTGTCCGACTCTGTGCGACCCCATAGACGGCAGCCCACCAGGCTCCCCTGTCCCTGGGATTCTCCAGGCAAGAACACTGGAGTGGGCTGCCATTTCCTTCTCCAATGCATGAAAGTGAAAAGTGAAAGTGAAGTCGCTCAGTTGTGCCCGACTCTTAGCGACCCCATGGACTGCAGCCCACCAGGCTCCTCTGTCCATGAGATTTTCCAGGCAAGATACTGGAGTGGGATGCCATTGCTTTCAACTCCATACTTCGCGAATTCTCTCAGACTTCCCTCTGTTGAGTTTACTGATTATTTTAGCTGCTAATCATCGACATAGCAAGTATGCAGTGTCAGGCGCTGGGGTAAGTGATCTGTAGACCACATAAGACCTAGTTGTTGCAGCAAAGGTGGTATCCCCCTATTTAAGGTGAGGAAAATGGGGCTCAAATTCATTAAGTGACTTTCTCAAGGTCACAGGTTCATAGGAGGCTGAGAAAAAGTCAAGACATGTGTTGACTGAACTGCAGGTCCTCGTTGTGAAGTCTTTATGCGCTTCTTCCTCTGAGCTCCTCGTCCCCAAGTCTTACTTTCACTTACTGGAATTGCAGAAGCTAGAATTAGAATCTTAGAATTATTGTTCAAACCTTTCTCCCAAATTGTTTGTAATGGGATTGCAAATTTAACTTCCATCCTAATGCAAATGTGCAAGGGAATAAAGTCTGAAATTTTACTTTTGTCTGTAATTAACTTGGTCTTTCTCTTGAGCTTCCACTTAATAGGAAAATAAATTAATGCAATGTCCAGTCTAATATAACCTTAGTCAATTTTAAAAGTTAAAAATTTTAATAATGCCTTGAGGTAATGCTCTGTCTCTCTCTAGGGGAAAAAAAAAGTGTGATATCTCATACAACCTCTTTCTTTGGCCTTTGGCCATACAGGAAGGGGTTTGTGGTTTCACATTGGGTATATGTATTAGTCAGGATAAATAATGCTAACTTCTATAACAAACAACCCTCTAAAATCTCAGTGGCATAACATGAAAAAAGGGTTATTTCTCTTTCATGTCATGGTGCATGTAGGAGTGTGGCTTTTTCTAAGTGATGACCTAAGAATCCAGGCTCCTTTCATCTATTTTTATCTTCAAGACATCTCTCTCTCTCTGTCAGTCTCTCTCTCAGTTTCTCAATGACGGCGGTGCTTTTCTGGGGAAGACAATATATGAAGGAATTCTGCATGGCAGACGCTGATGTCGTGCACACTCCATTCACCAGAACCTCGCCACAGTGCTTCAGCCCAGCTGCAAGGGAGGCTAGTGAGCATTATTTTTCCCATGTGCTCAAGAAGCAGAAACAAGACTGACAGGATCTAACCAAGGTCCACAGCAGGCAGGAATGGCTCCCCAGCCCTCCTGCGAGTTCCTCCCTGCCAGTGCTGGCGGCCAGCCCCTCTGTCTGCTGAGTCAGCGGCTTAGCGTCCCTCATCTGCTTCCGATGCTGAAGCGGGTGGCTGATGCCCCTGGGGAGTCATCTGTCGTGGCCTAGCCGCCACTTCCAACGGAGCTCCCACCGGCGTGGTGCCACTGAGCTCCGTGCTGTGTCTCTAGCTGGCCTGCTGGACAGAAGGTTCACTGCCAAGGCCCACTGTGGGGTCATGTTGTAATACCTTGGCGGACCCAGCGACTCTCAGCCCAGCAGCCATGCCACCCAAGGACATGCGCAGGCTCGGTCGACCTGATCACTGAGGCTGCCCTCTGCCTGACCACGCTCCAGGAACGAGGCCCTGCGCAGGCCCGAGCTGGACTTCCGTGGTGGCTCAGTGATAAAGAATATGCATGCCAATGCAGGAGATTTGGGTTCAATCCATGGGTCTAGAAGACCCCCTGAAGAAAGAAATAACAACCCAGTCCAGCATTCTTGCCTGGGAAATCCCATGGACAGACGAGCCTGGAGGGCTTCTGTCTATAGGGTCACAAAGAGTTGAACACGACGAAAGACAACAAAAAGGCCCAGATTGGTGGGAGGCTGCCTGTTAGTGAGACTCTTACAAGAGTCCCCAAAGGTATCAGGATGAATGGCTCTTCAGAGAGCGGTTGTGAGATGTCGGTGCGGTTCTCCGTGCCCCACCCCTCCCTTCCCACCGCCTCCAGGAGGCCCCAGGGGAGGGGGCTGGGACTTTTCTTCCTCCTCATCTGCCATCGCATCTGCTTCCCAGAACAGGCCCTCACACCTAGGGAAAACACCTCTATTGATTGAGACCCTCCGGTGTGCTGGGCGGATACGGAGATGCCAGGGACCCTCCTTCCTCAAGACAATGACCTGGCTTGCCAGCCCTTGTAGAGCCCCCAGCAGTCTACATTTTGCCTTTCAAAGTTGATATCGCCTCAGTGTTTTTCCTTTACATTCATTCTACAGCAATTTCTAATCTTTCCCAGGCAGGTAGATGCTGAGGCTGGTGGAAAGTGAGTAAAGAGATGTATACTTGGACAAAAGAGAAACTCCATTTAATTGAGAATGCCTCCGTTTAATGAGGAACTTCTTAGGGTTATGAGCCAGGATGCATTCATTTAACAAATATTTATTGATTATGTTCTGAACAGTGTTCTGGGCCATAGGGATGCATTTGCTCACCCAGTAAGCAAAGCTAACTGCCCTTGAGAAGCCTGTGTTTTAGAGTGTGCAGGACACAGCAATAGGTACCAAGGAAGTGCTCGCATATATAATGCTCGGGAGTGGTGAGCGCTAAGCAGAGAGGGGGTTCGAGATGCCAGGTAACATGCCGGTGGAGACGTTACTGCAAGGTCGCTTGTGAGTAAGGATCTGAAGGAAGTGAGCAAGTGAGGCATGTAAATTTTTGGATAAAGAACATGCTAGTCAGAGGGGACTACAAGTGTGAAGACCCCAAGCAGAAGTCTTCCTGCTTCCCGGAAGAATTAGAGGCTAGTGGCTGGAAGGAAATGACGTCAGAGTTGATGCGAGGGTATGGATGGTGTTGACCCTCCTTACCTTTTCCTCTAAGTGAGTCGCGGTTCTGAGCACGAAAGTGATCTGAGCGGACTTCAGTTGTAACAGAACTGCTCTGGGCCAGCTTTGTCTTTAGGGTTAGAGTTTGAGTGGCTGTCTGTCTCTGCCTGAATTCTCATCGTGGCAGAGAACGTGTTCCTTCATGTGAAAATCCATAGCGGTCGTATGGGCTTAACCGTCAGGGGAAGCTTCTTTCTCATTCAGTTCCCACAGGACAGAGATTGGCACACTACCGCCTACAAGCCAAGTCTGCACCCACCTCTTTTTATAAATGAAGATTAACTGAAAGCCAGCCGTGTTTATCTGTTGATATATTGTCTATGGCTACCTTTGTGCTATGACGGCAGAGCTGAGAGGCTGCCACAGAAATCATATGATCTGCCAAGTCCAAAATATTTACTAACTGGCCTGTTTGAGAAAACGTTTGCAGATCCTTATTATGGGAAACAAAAACTAGAAAGACAACTAGAAAAGAAAACCGAAGACATATGAGCTATAGAGATAAAACAAATGTCAAAACATGATGCAAGTTTATGTATACCAAAAATATGCCATAAAATGTATAGGAAGTAGGAATTCAGTTAAAATATAGTTTCTTAGAGGTTTGGAGATTTGGGGAGGTCAAGAGTGAACGCAGCAAGATTACTATATTGGTAATAGCACTGAAGGAAAGTTTACTTGTTGAACACCCGCTTTCTCCACCAAGGAACCTAGGAGACCCTAAACTAGGCTGAAAAATTCCAGCATGCCTTAGACTGGAGACCTCTGCTTCTGACCTGATTTGCTAATTGCCTTTACTTTAAGTGTCTCGCTTAAGTATGTGCTGATTTAGTCTAAGAGATCATCAACCCTTTCCCATTATCAGCCTCTGTATATTAATGTCAGATGATAGTTAGCAATAGCCTTAATACTCTCAGAGATGTGTTTAATTTTGCAAAAATGATGGGGGCTTTCTTCTTCTCTCAGCCTCTGTTCCATGCTTCGTTCCCTTCTGCTTAGTGTTACGAGCTCAGCTCCAGGCAGCCTCAGGGAGAGGACACTGCCTTCTCATGCAGGTACTGGCTGTGCAGATCCCAGGTCCTTTCTCGCTTGAGCCCTCTGCAAAGCGGTAGCCTGGCCTCTTAAGCGCCTGGTTTCCCCAGTTTAATTGGTTCCACTCAATGCATGCACAGTCACCAAGACATTTTCCAAATTACTTACAATTAATACTCGAGTCATTGCCAACGAGCTGTCTCAAGCCAGTTCCAATTTCCTATTCAACGGCCTGAGCAGGCAGCATAGTTAGAGCTGGGGTCACAAGTACCAGTCACCCTCAAGGAGGAAGCTAATGCCTAGAATCACATCTGTGGCTGCTAATAAAGTCATGTTGGTAAATGGTTTGGTATGAAAGGTGGTTACTTAAGGTTATCTTTTGCAGTTTTGCAGAGATGAGGACTGAACAAGATACTATTCACATTAGGGCCGTCAACACTGTTCCAAAACCAGGCAACTCCACTGCCATAGCTCACACACCTGTGCCCGAGAGCCTCTAGGCCCTGGAAGGTTACCATCATCATCTATTCACCCATGCACTTAAAGAGTGTCTATTGCCAGGGCTGGACCAGGTCCATGCCACCACTTTGTAGAACTGTCTTAGCCCTGTGAAATTTGAAGATGCAGGGCCCATCGCTGGCCTTGACCTAATCAGTTTTGTGAAGCTTACAGTGATATAACTTAAGAATCCCCTGTCTAGAGCTGAAATAGAAGAAAAACAGGGTGTATTTGCTTTTGTTTTCTGCTTTTAGAGGCTTTATGTTGGTGTCAAGGGAATAGGTTTCTGCTTCCTGCTCTGCCCCCTGGTCTTGCCTGGTCTATATCCCCACAAATTGATTGAAGCTGGCGTTCAAAGGGAGGCTCTAGGTCCTGGAGTATTTGTATACTTGGAACCCAGGGAGAATAGAAGAACATTTGTATCAGTTCAGTTCAGTTGCTCAGTTGTGCTCAACTCTTTAAGACCCCATGGACCGCAGCACGGCAGGCCTCCCTGTTCATCATCAACTCCTGGAGTTTACTCAAACTCATGTCCATTGAGTCAGTGATGCCATCCAACCATCTCATCCACTGTCATCTCCTTCTCCTCCTGCCTTCAATCTTTCCCACCATCAGGGTCTTTTCAGATGAGTCAGTTCTTCACACCAGGTGGCCAAAGTATTGGAGCTTCAGCTTCAACATCAGTCCTTCCAATGAATACTCAAGACTGATTTCCTTTAGGATGGATTGGTTGGATCTCCTTGAAGTTCAAGGGACTCTCAAGAGTCTTCTCCAACATTTGTATACCTAAGACTAATAGACTAATCAGGCAGAGAGGAATACAAAGTCTTCAGGATTGCAGCCTAGCTCACACAGCCCAGTGTGAGAGACTAAATCTCATCCCGGGCACCCCTAAGCCTCAGTACTGAAGCTGCTGCTACAGTCTGATGGCATCCTATTGTGCCACTGTCTTAATCAGGGTGCTCAAGAAACAACCAAGAGGACGCACAGAGATAGCTGTGTAGCGAGAGGTGGTGTGAGGGACTGGACCACATGATCAGGGAAGCAGAAGCTCCACCATCTGCTGTCTGCAGGCTAGAGGCCCAGAAGGTCCAGGGGTGTAGTTCCAGCTGAAGACTGAAGGCCTGAGCAGGAGGGTCCATGGTGGGAGTCTCAGTCTGAGTCTAAAGGCCCCGAGAACCAGGAGCTCCGATGTCCAGCAGCAGGAAAAGATGGCTGTTCCGGCCCAAGCAGAGGGTATTCGTTTCTCTGCTTTTTTGTTCCATTTTGTCCCCGACAAATTGGATGATGCTCACCCACACTGGAGAGATCGATTTCCATTTGGTCTCCTGATTCAAATGCTAATCTCATCTGGAAACACCTTCAGGGTCACACCCAGAAATAATGTTTCACCCACTATCCAGGCATCCCTTTGCTCAGTCAAGCTGACACCTAAAATTAACTATCACCACCACCGGGCTGGTGGTTCACAGGATGAATTTAAACAGACGGCATTATAGCTACCAGGGAAATCCACTCAGATGGTAAAGCATCTGCCTATAATGTGGGAGACCCGGGTTCGATCCCTGGTTTGGGAAGATCCTCTGGAGAAGGAAATGGCAACCCACTCCAGTACTCTTGCCTGGAAAATCCCATGGATGGAGGAGCCTGGTAGGCTACAGTCCATGGGGTTGCAAAGAGTCAGACCTGACTGAGCAACTTCACAACTTCACATAGCTACCAGGTGGGCTTTCCAGGTGGCTCAGTGGTAAAGAATCTGCCTGCAAACTCAGGAAATTAAGGTGACAGAGTTTCAATCCCTGGGTCGGGAAGATCCTCTGGACTAGCAATGGCACCTGCTTTGGTATTCTTCCCTGGAAAATGTCATGGACTGAGGAACCTGGTGGGCTCCAGTCCAGATGGTCGCAGAGTTGGACACGACTGAGCAACTGAGTGAGCACATGGCACGCTCGCGTGCATAATCAGCAGGCGGCATTTTAGCTGGTCTGAAAGAACAAAACTGAAGAGGACATTCCAGGCCCAGGGAACAACTAGGGGAAAAGCAAAGATGTATAAAAGTAGAAGTGCCCAAGAAATAGCTCTGGGTAACTTGGTTGTAGTGCCGGGGTCATGAAAAGAAGTGAGCGTTAGGTGTAAAAACAGCGCCTCTTTCTGGGTGCTCTGAGGCATAAAGAGAAATGGGGCAATATAAAGATGAAAGGGACATGGCTGCTACTTTCAAAGGGCATACTCAATGAAGAGAGCATCCGTATAGCACCGCGGCATCAGCAAGGCTTTGCTGAGGGGTAGGCTTGCACCTTAGTGACGTTCTAGAGGAGACACCATGAGCACTGTACCTAGGAGAGTGCTACACCTCCGGCTCTTGGGATGCCCACCCGTGGGATACCCCATAGCAGGCGGGCTAGAAGGAGAGAGCTGTAACCTGCGATATTAATTTGGTTCGTCACGATGATTGGACCATGGGCTACGCAGACATTTGGTGTTTATTATGCGTGTCTGTGAGGGTGTTTATGGATGAAATTCACATTTGAGTTGGTAGACTTATTAAAGCAGCCTGCCTTCCCTAAGGTTGGGTGGGCTTCCTCCTCTCAGCTGAACACCTGCATAGAACAAGAAGACTGAATAGGAGGGAATTTCTCCTGAACGAGGAGCTGGGACATTGGTCTTTTTAGCTTTCAGACTCAAACTGAAACACTGGCTCTTCCTGGGTCTTGAGCTAGCTGGGTTTTGAACTGGAGTTTATACCATGAGCTCTCCTGGTTCTCAGGACTTCAGATCTAGGCTGGAACTACACTGTCATCCTATACCCGCTATTCTAGGTGGCCAGCTCACCAGCTGGAGATACTGGGGTGTCTCAGCCTCCTTAGTTTGTGGAAGCCAATTCCTTAAAGTCACTCTCTCTCTCTATATATATATATATGCATGTGTGCATACACGCACACACACTCGTCCTATTGATCCTTTTTTTTTTTTTCCCAAAGACTCTAATGGGTAAGCTCTGCTGATGTTCAAGAAGGACCTTAGTCTCTCCTTTTCAAATTCCATGGTGTGGTGCATTCTTAGCTCTGCCAGTTCAGTGTGTATCTCTTTTCATCCTCTCTCTGGCCTGGCAGTTAAAAGAGGGGAAGGGGTGGGGTCCAGAGGACAGGAAGCTCTCCATCCCTGATTCCTCCACTTCAGGCCCCCTCGTTGGAGGCTCCTGTCCCCTGGCTCCTTCCAGGGGAGCTCTGGCTTCAGTGCCCGGGGCACGTGGATGGTCCGGACAGTGAGGTCTCATTTCATGGCGGCAGTGGGGGTGCGCACCCCTCCAAGAGCAGCGCTGGTGGAAGGGAAGCATGGCTACCCCTCATTATTTTTCTCCTCTTCTCTGTCTTAGCGAAAGTGTTTTTTTTAAAAACCATTAATTCGAAGTTTTTCCTTAAAGATATTCACTTTGTGCCAACCACAGTGAATGAAGCTAAAGGGAAAGAAAACTCTGCAGGCACCAGAGTATCATTGGTTACTCACACAGCTCCTGCTCTTTCTGCTGAGTCAAACTGGATTTGTTTGTTCTCAGCACCATCAAGGCATATACACAGGTGCACACAGGGAGGCGTGGAATCACACCGAAGGGTATTTTTATCCAAGACCAAAAAGATGTGCTGTCTATCCAGGGCAATGTGGAGATAAAAATCCTTTGTACTTATAATGCTTTCATCTTAGCCCAAAGTGCTGTCTTATATCCACTTTATCTCCTTTATCTACCTCCCAGCCAAGAAGTCAGAAGCAGTAAGGAAGATCCCCTCATCTGGACTGTGAAGACTTTTAGGGCTGGGTGGATTATACGGTTTGCTGTCGGTTACATTGCAGAGTTTGAATTAGAAAGCTGGTTCTTTCCTCTCTCCCATCTTCTCCTACCGTCCGTCCCTCCCCCTTTCCTTTCTCTCCTCCCTTCATCCCATTCTCCCACCCTCCTCTCTTTCTTCTTTCATCAGATGTTGGTGAACCAAGAGGTTCTCTTCTGGGTGCTGATGAGGTGAAACACACAGCTCTCGCCTCTGAGAGAATGCCTCTGAGGCATTCTCAGCGCAGCAGTGAACAGAGACGTGTCAGCACACCAGTGGAATGGAACGCCGGGGAGGCCAACAGCTCTCAGTAAGGCACCGGGGCACATCGAGGTGGGGAGGCTAGGCCCTCCTGGAGGGCTTATCATGAAGGTTCTCTGGAAGTAATGCTTGAGTTAGGCATAAAAGGAAGTATAGGAATTTTATAGATGAAAGAAATGTGGGCAGAGGGAACAGCTTGGGCAAAAACAGAGCCTTGTGTAAGGTCATCTTGTGGTCAGAGAATTGCAAAACTGTCAGTATTGCTGAAGTGTGGGGAGCTCTCCTCTGAACAACCCTTGCTGACTTCCAGCAAGAAATATAACCCCTCTAATCATAACTCGGCCCATTCCTGAGACCACAGGAACAGTCTCAGCGATGTGTCGTAAACACTGTCTGACCAAGATTAACCCTGCCTGTCCACTGCCAGCCTCCGATGACTGTTCCTCTTTCTTCAACAATGAAGAGAGCCGTGTCAGTCTAATGACTGTCATATTACCTCCCATTAACTTCATTATTGGACACTAACTGTTTCCAGTTATAATTCTTTCACTGGTAATGACTCGATGTCTGATTCCTGGATAATTACTGTCACGAATGTGATCAGACGGGTGTGCGGGGTAGCTTTTCTCCACCTGGGACCGGGGCACGAATCAACTGAACACTTAGAGCTTGTAGTATTTTCCTGGAACTGACAGAGGAAAGTGATCCTACGAGTGACAGGGAAAAGGAGATTTCCCCTGGGGAGTCTGGAAACTCAAAACAGAATTCTCTCCTCCCTTGGGCTTTTGGATAGCCATGGCGGGTCTGGGCATATATATTTGTGTGCGTGTGCTCAAATGCTCACATGCAAAGCTGTGGTTCAAGAACCATCAGGTCCTTTTCTCACTGTAGGGACAGTAATTGATATCTTGCTAGAAACTTCTGGCAGATTAAATTTTATAAGCCATGACACACAGAGTCCTTGACTCTAAGGAACTCAAAACCCACTCTAATTATCCACATTTATTTGTACGCAGAGATAGGCTGCCTATTTGTAAGTCCAAGAAAGGGGTTTCTCACATTGCATGTGGTTGAGGGTAATGCTAGAAAAAGGAATGAAGCTGGCAGTAGAATTAATGAGGTAGGCTGATGTGAAATTCAAAGAGCAGAAAGAAGGAGCCAGAATGAAACTGGAGAACCAGAGAAGATGGGCAGAGGTCAGTGAGGAAAGCTCTCCATCGGCCTGAGACCTCAGCTCTGCCTGCTTGGCTTTCCCCCAGCACGGCTGTGAAAGACCGCTTCTGATAGAAGCAAGCCCTCTCTCCTAAAGACTGAGAAGGCCAGGCCTGTCCAGACAGTGTTGCACGGCTTGCCTCTTCCATGCAGAACTGAGGCTCGCCTAGAGCAGACTATGCTTGAAACATTCTGAACAAAGAGTTACCAAGTGTTTCTTCTGCAGAGGGTTTTGACCTCAGGTTCACAGAACTGTGTCCAAACAGCATCCTCAGTGCACGGCACAGTATTGAAATCAGCCCACACAGAAGCCTCTATCATTTGATTTTTCATTGTTGCTGCTCTGTCCCGGCTCTTTATGTCTCTATCCTTCATTCTACAGGCTCCAGCTCTTGTGGGTTTCATATATATTCTCAGTGAATTAGTTTCCTATTGCTGCCTGAACAAGTTACGCAAGCATAGTGTTTTAAATAAGACAAGCTTATTTTACTTATTTTTAATTTAAAAGCAGTTTATGTTGGCTATAGTTGATTTGTAACGTTGTGTCAGTTTCAGGCGCACAGCTCAGTGTTTCAGTTATACATATACTTCTCCACCTTCTTTTTCAGATTCTTTTTCCATATAGAGTTCCCTATGCTATACAGCAGGTCCTTGTTGACTTTCTGTTTTATATATATAGGGCATATATGCTGATCCCAAACTCTTAATTTATTCCCCTCCCCCCTTCGCCTTTCCCTTTTGGTAGCTTTCCGTTAACACAAACTTCTTATCTCAGTTTTTGTAGGTCAAAATCCAGCAGTGACAGCTGGGTTCTCTGCTCAGGGTTTCACGCGGTTGAAATCAAGGTGTTGGTTGGTCTTGGTTCTTATCTGGGGGCTCCAAGGTGAGGGGAGATCTGTTTCTTAGCTCATTCAGGTTGTTGTGTGCATAGAGTTCTTTGCTGGCTGTTGATGGGGTCATTCTCTGCATCTAGAAACCGTCTGTACTCCTTGGCTCAGAGTCTCCTTGGTCTTCAGAGCTAGCAGTGGTGTGTTGAATCCTCCTTGTACTTAGAATTTTTCTATTGGAATCTCTCCAACTTCCTCTTCCGCTTTCCCTTCTGCTCTTAGGGGTCATTGACCCTCCCTAACCATGCAGGATAATCTCCTTATTTTAAGGTCAAATGCTTACTAACTACTTACACCTGTAAAGTCCCTTTTGCCGTGTAAATTAACATATTCGAGGATCTGGAAATTAGGGGTGAACTTTTTCTGGAGGTCATAATTTTGCCTGGCATTGTGACCCAACTTTCATTTGCTTATTTACACCTAATAGCCTTAAAAGTGTGTTGTTTGTTTATACTAAAAAGATTACATAAACAGGTTTGTGCTATAAATCTTACTTTGTTTGCTTAAAATCATATTTTGAAATCTATCTTGCTCATTATTTCTGACCAAGATGTACCATTCTCTTATGCACTTATATTAAGTATATTTCATGTATCCATTTCCTTAGCTATGAATACCCACAAACAGAGCTGCAACAAGTGTCTAATACGTCTGTATCTCATGGTGGATCTGTGTGAAGGCTTCTGTGGGGTACACATCTAGGAATGGAATTGCTAGGTGATAGGGTGAAGCATCCCTAACTGCTATGCATTTTTACATCACATTCTAGAATGTCTGCACCAGTTTCATTTCCCATTAGCAACATGTAAATATCCCGTTTCCCCACGTCCTTGCCAGTGTTCGGTATTTAGTCCTGGCTCTAACACTTTCTTGCTATGTCACCTATGGGTGTTAGTGTTAATTGCTCAGTCGTGTACGACTCTTTGCAACCCCATGGGCTATAGCCCTCCAGGCTCCTCTGTCCACGGGATTTCCCAGGGAAGAATACTGGAGTGGGTTGCCATTCCTTTCTCCAGGGAATCTTCCTGACCCAGGGATGATACATTGGCCTCCTGTATTGCAGGCAGACTCTTTCCCATCTGAGCCACCAGGGAAGCCCTAGCTATGGTTAAGAAACGTAAAATCTGTTTTCCTCAGTTTTCTCAGCTGTAAAATGTACTGAAACTAGCATCTGATTCATAAGCTATTATGAGGATTACAAGTTTTGATCACAATAGGGCCCAGGGCATAGTAGGTGCTTAAATAATTATTCTGTTATTTTCAATATTTACAATATAATAGACATAAAGTAGCTTTTTTATGGTTTCATTTTGTATTGTTTCATTAATAAGGAGGTCAAGTGTGACTTCCTGTATTTACCAGCTGTTCAGATTTTTCTTTCCTTTTTTGCAATTTGTCTTTTGTGTTGTTGATGAAGAATATTTTACATGGTTTTATGCTCTATGTCCATTTCTACAGCATTAAATCCAGGTGCCCTCATATGTCTAACATTTAAGCATGTCTACATGCTGCTAATGTGATGATGAGTCTGCTCATGGAAGAGCATTGCTAAGAAATAACAGTTCTTGTTACACATCGGTGGGTCCCGCAAACACGCTTGTTACACAGGGGTGGGTCCCACAAACAAGCTTGCCATGAAGCCATACCCTACCTAGTCTAGTGTTGCTCATCCCTGCCAATGGTTAGCTCTGCTCCTTAGAGAATATCGCTTGTCCTTATGCGTGTGGACTTGGTTCTAGTCTGGTATGTTCAGTCTGCCTCTCAGGGAAGGCACAAGCCTATGGCTTCACTGCCTATTACTCTCTAAAAAGAAGTTCCAGAGAGGCGAGGGTCTGTCTCCCTATCATTCCATCTTGGCCACCAGAAAAATGATGGAAGGCATGACTGAGTCACAGGAGTCATTTTTGCATAGAGCAAGGGCCATTATAGATGGGCTAGTCCATGTGCAAATTGGCAAACAGAACTTTCTTATATGTAGAGAAAGCAATGATTCATAACTTAAAAACAAAAGGGATTTGATTTAGTAAAGCATCTTAGGGGTTTGGAAATCAGTGAATTCAAACACCATTAAAATAATGAAACAGCCTCACATTTCCACTCAGTTGGAATTTTACTCTTCATTTCTTAGTTTTTAACCTTGTTAATTATAAAGGTGGTTGGAATATAATTTTGAAAAGTTGCAAATGATCTGTTATCTCAGCATGACTTTCAAAATACCCAAAGGGCTGTATACTGTGTTGTTGTTCAAACTTCTTTTTCTGTAAAGATCTTAAAGTTAATGTTTATTGCTTTAGAAATCCTTAATTAAAAATGATCACATGGCCTAAGAGGGAACCTCCCTAGAGGTGGGCCCTGCAGGTGAGGTGGGTGGTGTTGGGGCAGGTAGCCAGAAGTGGTCTTCTGGGATGGCAAGTCAGATTTCATGGCCTGAAAGACCAGGATAAAAACAGTCTCTTGTGCTTGAGAATGTAGACAGCCCTGCCAGACAAATTGGTCTTTGAAACCAGAGCTTTAGCTGGTTCTGGGTAACTGATAAACAGACTTCCTCCTTACTGAGTTTGCACAGCACACCACCCTGACTGGACTCTGAATGGCCTTCATGAAATGACCTGGGACTTGAAGTTGAAAAAACAAACAAAGAAACAAAAAATTTGGGGGATTATTATTTTCTAAACCCATGATGTATGAAAAGAGTTTTCTTCCCAGACTATAGTAACTGGGGGAAATACTGGCATCTGTTGACATATGGACACAGCCATAAATATAGTAGTAGGCAGTGACCCAGCGCCATGGAGTGGTGGGTTTTCGCCCATGTCTCCCCAAAAGGCCACAGTGAATTGTGAAAAGTTTACAGTCAGCCCTTGAATGACTCCGGTTTGGACTGTGCAAGTCCACTTATATGTGGACATTTTTCCGCAGTATCTACTCTGGTTCCACACACTCTGAGGTTGGTTCAGTCCTTGGAATGGAGAACTGGGGTACGAGAGCTCACTGACCTTATCCTCGGATTAACCCTGGAATTGTTCAACTCTAGTCTGTTGTAACCCAAACAAAGAGGAAAAGCACCTGTCCGGGGCCTGCCCCAGGATCCCCCTGAAGGCTTCTGCCTGTGAGTAGCTTGCTGGGCCAACGACTTGTTTCAGTTCTTTCACACATTTCTGGAATCTCTAGGCATTAACCTTATAATCTATGTAATGGATTTTTTAGTTCATTGGGGCAACAACTAGAAACCAGAAGCCTTGCGCAGGAGTCCCGCTCACTTCTGCTCTGATGAGGTATTTGTCTCACCACTTTGTCTTGGGAATTTCATTATGTCATCATTTTACTGACATTTCCCAGAGATGTTCCTTTAACCGAATGTGCCAGAACATGGTAAGAGAAAACTTCTGCCTTTATTTTCCATAATCCAATACTAGATATAAGAAATCCTAGAGTGAAATTACTGCTGTGCCATAGAAATCTCCAGCTAACAGGGCTGTGGGTGGGAGGGCACAGCGCGACCATGGCAGGCCCAACACAGTGTGAATGATAAGAACAGCAGCTGCCGCTCAGAGTGACGGAAGTTTATGGACACTGAGCTAAATCCTTTAAATGCACTTTCTCACTTAATCCTCTCAGTGACCCACTGCTGTTGTTTAGTCACTATGTTGTGCCCGACTCTTTGCAACTCCAAGGTCTGTAGCAGGCCAGGCTCCTCTGTCCGTGGGATTTCTCAGGCAAGAATACTGGAGTGGGTTGCCATTTCTTTCTCTAAGTTATCTTCCTGACTCAGATCGAATACATGTCCCCTGCGCTGGCAGCAGGATTCTTTACCACTGAGCCTGACCCCATGGAGGTGGATACTAATCATTATTTCTACCTCACAATGAAGAAATACAAATAATAGCAGTTGACATTAAGAGTTACAAAAGTTTATGAACACTGAGCTAAATCCTTTAAATGCAGGGGGTCACTAAACGTGCCCCTGTTAGTGGCTAAGCGTGTTGGGGTTGAACCTAGCTTTGCGATTCCTGGGCCCAAGCTATTAACCATCCAGAGATTAACTACTGTTTCAGCTGAGAGAATTTTGGTTTTGATCACTTACTATGTATAAAATGCTGTGAAGAATACAAGGAGGATAGCACATATTTATAGCAAAGGCTAAGAGAGCTTGGTTCAGACCAAACTCTGTATTTTTGCATACTGGTTCAGACCAAACCAGTATTTCTAATACTCAGACTTTCTTTGGCAGAAGAAAAATCTTTGCAGGCAGAAGTTGTCAGGGGAGTCCTTATGGAGCAGGTGGATCTGGAAAAATGGGAAAAAGATTCAGGCCTGCCTTTTAGAGAAGAGGATGCGTTCTGGATAGTGAGGAAAACTAAATAACCCCTCCCTTCCCAGATTTAATTGAAAACATAGAACAAAAATGAGAGAGTCATGTCATAGAATATCTTCTGACCTGTGGCTACAATAACATTATGAAGTCTTATGACTACTCTTGCTTTTGCAAGGCAAACAGAAATTTATTATTATTATCAGTTATTCAAGGAGACAGGGAAAAATCTATATCTGGAAGACTTGCCCCAAAGACCTCATTCTAAAGCCTGGTATAATGAAGCTTGTCAGATATGAAGGTTCTTATTACTTTTCAGCACTTGGGAGGATTCCAAAATGGTAGCCGCTTTGACAGACCCATGAAGTGTTCATGGGACTTTCTCTGGAAGGGACACCAACTTAGAAGCGAGGCTAGAGGAGAACCTGGGTCACTGATAGAAGCATAGCTCCCCCTCCTGAATGAGCAGGTGTTATCCCAGAAAGAGAGCTTTCCCTTTGATGGCATGTCCTCTGGTCCATGGCTGGTCTTCTCCATCCAGAAATATTGGGTGATATGATGTTCACTCCAGCAGAACACATTATTATTATTCAGGAGCAAGTGACTTGAAATTGAAATGCTCACACAGTCGTGAATTCCAACAGCGTTAAAAATAAATCCCTTTATCTGTTCTACATTCCTAGGTGCTCTTTTCCATTGGAGACCCCCTTTCAAAGATGTGTGGACTGCACGTTGAACAAGATCGAATGTGACTTTGCAAAAATAGAACGCCTGGTCTCTCCTCTTTCCCTTTCCACTCGACAATGCAAGATAAATTCACTCCATGGGAACCTTTTGTGGGCTGCACTGCTCAGGCAATTTGCAGTTTGCTGGGGGAAAGGCAGCTCACGCTACATTTATCACCCCCTGCTGCCGGCTACAATTTAGCCCACTTCGAACCACTGAGCAGAGGTGCTGATGGGGGCTCTGGCATTAGAATTTCACATCATAATAGAAGTTCAGGAAAGCAAGAGACAAACGTATCAGGCCCATTCCAGGTCTTCACTAAGGAAGAGGTCAAGAGTATGACATGGGGTGATAGGGACCAGAGATGAGCATTCGCAGTAATGAAAAATGTGGTTGCTTTCTCGATTCGTTTCTATCTTCCCTTCTGGTCATCTTAGCTTGGATAGTGAGGTTCCTATTGTTATCCGAATCATCAGCTCATATTGTGCGGGGCACTCTATAGTAACTGCACAAAGCAACGTGGCCAAAACCAATAAAAAAGAAAAGGCATGGCTTGCCTTCATCTCATTGTTTTATGCAGGGGCTTGTTCTTGTATTGGTCAAGACAGGCTAGATAATGCTATGAACAACTCTCAGATCTCCCAAAGCCAAAGTGTTACTTCTCATGAAAATCAGTGGAGGAGTCTGCTTCACAAGTTTACTCAGGGACCCAAGCTGATGGAACACGATATTGTTGCTATACTATCTCTAATTCTGGAAGCAGAAGAGTATGCTGAAGAGTCTTATCTGGCATTGAAATTCTGACTTAGGAGTGAAACGCATCCCTTCCACTCACAGTCCATTGGCCAGAACCAGTCATGTGACCTGCCTAACTGTAATGGGCCAAGGAAATTAACCCTCTTGTGCAGCTAGAAGGAGAGGGTGGTTATTTATAGGTGAGAGCTGGGAGTCTCTACTATCATTGTGTTATGTCTCTTCTATTGGTCGACTTCTCCTCTGGAGAAGGAAATGGCAAGGAACTGGCTTAGGTAATCTCCAGTATTCTTGCCTGGGGAATCCCACGGACAGAGGAGCCTGGAGGGCTACAGTCCATGGGGTCGCACAGAGTCAGACATGACTGAGCTACTAAGCATGCATTGGTTGGCTTAGTGAAGTAGGTCTGAATAGAATGGTAGTGGGTTTTGGTATTTATTTATTTACTTGGGTTTTGGTTTTTAAATAAATCACATATACTTGCCATTTCTTTTTGTTTCGTGTACAGTAATGTTCACAAATATCGTAGCAGTAGTAAGCAGTAGAAAGACTCCAACAACTCCCTAACTGAAGGGATGAGAAAACTAGAGAGGCTGGAAAAGTTATCCACGATTTCCTCATTGTTGGCAGAGACAGAGTGCTTTCCAGATCAGTCCTCTTTCCTCTGTGCAACTTGCCTGTCCGTTAGATCCCTTCCCTGGAGTCAAGAGAGAGTACGAGCTCAGGAGGTAATGTCGTGCAAGTCTGACCAACAATGCAAGTGAGTCTATATGAGGATTAATATCAGAGTGGACAGCATGTGATTTATTTTTAGTGTTAACACTCAAGGTATTCATTACTCTGTTTAGAATGGATGTGTTTTTACATTATTCATTCATTTCTCTACCTGTTAGTATTATTAATATTTTTGACTTGTTAATCATAGTGCTAATGACAAATGTTTTCCTTTGAATTCACCCGAAGGTTCGTATTTGATCCTAGGGCTGTGTGTTGATACATGGCGGTAATTCCTAATGACTTTATGCCATGTAGAAAATGTTAATAGTATAGTGAGGTAAAACCACTGAGGCTGCTCAACCCCTGAGACAACTGCATGTGAATTCCAGCTGCTTCAAGATCCCGCCTGGCCACCTGATGAGCTGAGGACTGACCTTGGAACAGTAGTGCCCCAGTTATAAAGCGCAGATTGGGAAGCCCTGGCATTCACCGAAGAGCAGTGAGCTAGGTGTCACTTTCTCTTTCAGACTGGTTGGGTTTGGGGTCAGAACTATGTCCCTATTTATCTGTGCTGACTTTGATTCCTATGTTGGTTAGAAGTGGTTGTTAAGAGGAAAAAAGGCACTCACCTTGACCTTTCTTGATCAGGGAAGGTTTCTTGGAAGAATTAGATTTTTCAGCAATGTTTAGGGAGTGAGTATGGATACCTATAGAAATCATAGATAAGCTGGTAACCCTGGGTGCGCTTTGGAGCCATTCGGCAGGGTAATGAAGTCATTTTAAATCAGGGGCATTTTCAGCATAAAATGTTTAACAGATCAAATGCGTCTAGGCTTCTGCAGGCTTCAGAGGAAACAGAATGGAAGCCACGCTGATGAAACACCGCTAACAGGCAGATGTTCCCTTTTCCATGAGGTAAGCAGCTCATGGGGCTTCGTTTAGGTGAGGACTCTTTGGTGGTTGGCTTAGGTAATGAGCATCTGCTGGGAAGACCTTGTGAGCATTATTTGTGCCAGCGTCTGTGCAAAAATATCTCTTCCCTTTATGGTGTGGATTTGAAAGGAAAATGGCATCCCATTGGAGGAAAAGGATTTGATCACTGTTGGGCCCTATCTTTTTGGTCCTTTATAATTCTTTTCTATGTCACTGCTTGACATCTATCATTAGAACACTGCCAGACAATTTCCTCCCTCTCTTTTTACTACATGGAGGTCTCTTTGTTAAAAACAAGGATGCTAATGTTGCTTCAGCTGTTGAGTGCATGAGTGTGTGTGTTGTGTGTGTGTGTGTGTGTGTGTGTGTGTTGGGTATAAACATGCTTGTCTATGGGGCATGGATAGAAGGCTAGAATTTCATTCTAACACATTCACTGACTCTCTGCCCAGCAACCCAAACGCTGTGGAACAGACAGAAGTAGGTCAGGATGGGAATTGTCCTATCTCAGCATATTACAAGGTGGGTGTGACAAGCGAGTGAGCTGTCAGCTCAGAGACAGAAGTAGGGAAAACCAGAGACGGGTAGTGTAACCATATAATTCATCATCCACACCGTGACACTTATGAGAATGAAAGGGGGTGCTATTATAATTACGCTGGGACAGCATGTGTAAATTGGGGATGCCCCAGGCAGTCTGGGATGAATACTAAGCCTGGGGATGGGCTAAGTGTCGAAATGCCAGGAGAGGAACAGCCACCTAATAGAGCCTAGTCTTTCCATTGGAATGGAGTCAGGAGTGTGGACAATTTCCCACATACTGGAATAACATAATGAAAAATGCAAAAACCGAATGGGCAGGTGAGAGCACCACGGCACTTCATGGTTAACAAGAATAAGAATTATTCCTGGTGAGTGTAGGTCATGTGGACCCAGCATAATCCAAGCAAGTAGGTGGTTTGCTCCTTTTGAAGGCCAGCAGCTGCCTGTCTTCCTTTATGGAAATTGTTTCTGTCCATCTAAAAGTGAAGTTCTTGCACTCGACATCTGTCAGGAATGGGCATTTCACTTCGGTAGAAGCCTAAGTCAGATCATGTGTAAGGTTGAAGGGCAAGAGTGCAAGAGATTTCTGGGAGAGGATTGTCAGGAGTTGATGGGGGCATTCCACGGGAAAGAACCCCCTATATTGCTTCTGCTTTGTATTCTACACATAAGACTGTCATTGGATGCAAAAAACTGAAGCATAAATAAGAGTGTCTCTACCTGGTAACTTTTTATTAAAAAAAAAATTATGCATTTGGTGTGGAGAAGGAAATGGCAGCCCATTCCGGTATCCTTGCCTGGGAAAGTCCATGGACAGAGGAACCTGGCAGGCTACAATCCACGGGGTTGTAAAGAGTCAAGCACAACTTAGCAACTAAACAGCATCCGTTAGGTGAGAAAGGGTCTGTTCAGAATCCCAGGAGCAGTGAGCCTTTAGAGGAAAGCACCGCACACTCAGCAGACCTCAGACCCCTTCTTCCCTTCCTTGCTTCCGTCTATCACTTACTTTTCCATTAATCCTCTACTAATAGTTAGGCCCCATACTTGGAACAAGAGCTACAGATAAATGAAACATAGTCCCTACGTTGGAGGAGCACTCGTTTTAGTAAGAATGAGTGTAATTCTAAGAAATTAAGCCTAAATAGTAAAGTACTGAAACAGGAAGGGATAATGTGCTAAGAAGGGCTCATGCTTAAGAAGTGTGGTGGAGTATGACAGTTATATAATGTGCAGAAAGAATTTCCAGGCAGAAGCTGTGGGATGAAGAAAGAAAGTCAGATATTACAAGGACGTGGAGTGTTCGGGGAAGGGATAAACACTTACCTGCCCCTAAAGGGCCCAGAGTAGGGAGGCAAAGAGTGAGTGGCAAAACTTTAAACCTGAACTGGGTTGAGTTCCTGGGCCCAGATGCTGAAGTACAGTGGCAGCAATGGAAGAGGAATTCTAGTGCTGAGAGGAGGAAGAAAAGACACAGGACGCTGATCATCCAACAGAAACAGAGAAGAAACAGAGAGAAACCCAGGCACATAGTCTCTGATAGAGAGGAGCAAAATTCTCAAAAGAACCCTTATGAGATCTAATAGACACACGCAGGCTGACTTCCCTTTACTGCCTTTCTGGGTCTGGGAGCTGCGGCTGAGACTCACAGTTATGGGGCAGCGGGACTCAGCACGGATGTCAGGGTAACGGCACACAAAGCCTTCCCCTAAAGGGACAAGCCCATCTGCTTGGCTATGGGTAGACAAACAAGAATGGGTTTTTCTGTTTGTTTGGTTGGTTGGTTGGTTTTGGTTTTGAAGCTCTTCTCTTCAAAGCAAAGAAGGGGTTGCAATGCAAGGGGAGGGGAACTGGGTTCTGCGGTTGGAGGCTCTGCCAGGAGCCCAAGACCCACCCCCTGGCAGATTCTGTGGCCAGCTCTTGAGGAGGCAGTGAAGGAAAATGCTTTACTGCAGTGCCAAGCTACCTGCTGGCACAGCTTAGCCTGAACTAAGGTTGCTTTTATGTCAGAAAAACGTAAGTCTGGAGATCCTGGGCTGTATGTTTAATAAGGGACATTCATATTACTGCAGCTCTGCTCGCTAATTGTCCCACCAGGCTGGCTCCCAGGCAATCCAGATAGAGAGGGGAACTTGGCTGCAAAGCCTTGCTCACTTCCATCAGCATGGCAAAGAAACACACAAAGCCTTGAGCACTGAACACACACACAGATACAGGCTGTATTTCTTATTTATTCATTTTGCAATTCTGCTTCTTCTGGGAAAGTGGAGGTTTATTGCCCAGTAGCACATGACTGTGCTGAAAGGCACAAGGAATATCAACCAGCTGCCTCCTGCGCTATTCGCCAGCAGGGGCTGAGAGCACAAGCAAGTGGGTGGGGGGGTGTGGAACCAGAACATTCACCATAGAAACCTATCAGTGAGGAATGCGGATCCTGTAGGTCACAGCTGTATGACTCTCCCACCCAGAATTCTTGCACCCATCTTTAATTATGAGGTAGGGACAAAGGTCCCAGTCATTTAGTCAATGAATATTTATCAACTAATGATCATGTGCCACGGACTGCACCAAGTGCTCTGGATACAGTAGCAGGGAAGATGGTCAAGGTCCATCTAAGGATTTACAGTCTAATGTGGGATATAAGCCATGAATGAATGAACAAACCATAATTACACATAGAGCTGTAATACCTAACACTTCTATATAGAGCTTGCTATCCCACTTCTAAGTCCACACGTGTATACATACATGTCTTCATTTCCACTTCTCCACAGCTGGTCTCCTGTCTATCTTCCTCTCTTCATCTTAGCCTGTCTGCCCAGATTCTAAGACTCTGACCTAATGCAAGGAATACTTACGCCATCTCACCCCATCTTAAAGAATTTAGCATCGAGCCAATTTCCCTGTTGTTTTGGCTGCAGCTCTGGTGAGCGGCACTAAACCCAGCACTTCCTTTCCTCCTCTGCCCCGGTCCGTGGCACACTTGTTTTGAGAATAGACTCTTGCCTTTATCATGTGCCCAGTTACAATTCTGTGAAGCATACTTGAAAACAATAATCTGTTTGGTCTTTATTCAAGCTTTTCTCTAGCCTTGCTTTTAATCTTACTGGTTTTTTTTTTTTTTTATCATAGATGGGAAGCCTACTCTGGAATGGCTGTCCTGTGACTAAAAGACTGCTTTCTACTGCAGATGGCCAGATGAGGCCACTAGCTGTCACTTACCTAGAGCTCCCTTTCCAATATCCATCTGCTTGCTGGGATCTGAGGCCACTTACTCACATGCTCTCCCGCACTGTTCACTCGCTTGAATGGACCGCAATGAGTAAGAGTGCTTGAATGTGGCTAGAAATGGATGTCAGTGAGGATGGTTTGGGGCCAGTCCTGGGCAAGTCCACGGATATCATGGTATCACAATGTTGAAAGACAAATATGATGACTGAGCATAGACCCTGGTGTCACAGATCTAGGTGTGAATCACGCACACCTCACTTAGGAGCTATGCAAACTTGACTTAGTAACTTCTCTGCCCTTCAAATTATCTTTCCATACAACAAACAAAATTTCACAACAGATTTAGTACTTACTGAGTAGTTGTGAGATTTAAAAGATAACACAATTAAAGACTCCTGCTTGTGGACAGGGGAGAAGGCAATGGCACCCCACTCCAGTACTCTTGCCTGGAAAATCCCAGGGATGGGGGAGCCTGGTGGGCTGCCATCTATGGGGTTGCACAGAGTCGGACACGACTGAGCCACTTAGCAGCGTCAGCTTCTGGACAAGATAGAGTGACACGGATTGAATTTAGGTTCTGTCTGAAGCAACTAGAGGAAAAACAGACAAATGAAGCAGTGGTTTTAAGACCTTGAACACTCATTTGGTCTTGCCTAACAACTATTAAAACCAGAATGCAATCAACTTATTTTTTAAAGTTAACTGTGTATGATAACAAAGGCCAGGGATATGTCTAGGAATAAGAAAATACAGCAACCAACAAAGAAAAGTTCACAGTGCTAAGAATCCAATAAAAGATTATTAGCATGCAAAGAAACAGGGAAGACCTATGGTGAGGAAAATAATTGAACATGATCAAGCACTGGTATAAATGATTCACTTGTTGAGGGTATTGGTTGCTCGCGTGTGTGATCAGTCGCTTGGCTGTGTCTGACTGTATGTGACTCCATGGACTGTAGCCCGCCAGGCTCCTCTGTCCATGGGAGTCTCAAAGCAAGAATACCGGAGTGGTTTTCCATTTCCATCTCCGGGGCAAATTTCTGACCCAGGGATCAAACTCACGTCTCTTGCTTTACCACTGAGCCACCTGGAAAGCCCCTAAAAAGTTAAGTAGAAACAAAGAAGTTATACAAAGGGCCCAAAATAAACTTCTAGATATAAAAAACACGGTGTCTGATGTGAAAAATATACCTGATGGGGTAAATGACAGATTAGTCATTGGGGAAGAAAATATTTTTAAATATGAAGATATAGAAATAGAAACTAAAATAAAACAAATAAGAAAAAAAAAGAATTAAAAAGAAAATGGAAGGAGCTACAAGGCAACCTCAGGAAGACTGATATATATATATATCAGTATATATATATATATATATATATATATATATATATATATCAGTATATATATATATATCAGTATATATATATATCAGTCAGTATATATATATATATATATCAGTATATATATATATATATATATACAGTATATATATATATATATACACACACACACACATATGTGATTGAAGTCCCTGAAGAAAGAGGGGGAGGTCAGAAAACATATTTGTAGACATAATGAACATTTCCCCCTAAACTTGCTAAAAATATAAAGTCACAGATCTGAGACATAAAATCAGCAAGGACAAATAGACTTGAACTGGCCTGGTTTACGTTTACAGAAGAGCTCCACCAGATAACAGCAGAATATTTATTTTGAGTGTACACAGATAAGTATCAAGTTTTCCTTAGAGATGGAAGCCTGACCCAAATGCTGGTCCTGTGGCTGGAGCCTGCTTTCCATGATGCAGATGGTCAAGACTATGTTCTGGGCCATGAAACAAGTCTCAACAGATTTAAAAGGAATCAGGTCCTACAATAAATGGAATTAAACTAGAAATCAGTAACAGAAAGATATCTAGAAAGTCTCTAGAGATTTAGAAGCTATATAATGTACTTCTTTTAAAAAAATTTATGTCATATTGGAGCACGGTTGGTTAACATTGTGTTAGCTTCAGGTGCACAGCAGAATGGTTCAGTTATACAAGTATATGTTTCTATTCTTTTCCACAGTTTTTTCCCATTTAGTTTATTACAAAGTATCGAGCAGAGTTCCCTGTGTTATACAGTAGGTCCTTGTTGATGATTTATATTTAAACATAGCAGTGTATACATGTCAACACCAAACTTCCAATCTACACATAATCTACTACATAATGTACTTCTAAATAATTCATTAGTCAAAGGAGAAATCAGAAGTATTTTGAACTGAGTGAAATGAAAACCCAGTATATTAGAATTTGTGGGATGCTCTATAGCTGTATTTAGGAGGAAATTATTGCACTAAACATCTGTATTAGGAAAAAATAGTCTTAAGTCCCATGATCTCACCTTCCATATTAAAAAAATAGGGAAGGAAGTACAATTAAAACTAAAGTAAAAAGAAAGAAAATAAAGATCAAAGCAGAAATCCCCAAAATATAAAACAGTATGGCTAGAGGTTTCTCAATTTTCTTCATCTCTTAGAACCAGTCACATGGTCAGGAATCAAAGGCCACAAGGTACCAATGTCAGAAATGACAGGTGACATCACTGCGGTCTGTGGACATTAAATGATAATAAGGGGCTATTGTAGACATTTTATTCCTACAAATTTTACATCTACGATGAAATTGACAAATTCCTGGAAAAGAACAAACTACTGATGCTCATTCAAGAAGAAACAGATAACCTGAATAGCTATATATCAAATAAAGATGTTGAATTTGTAGTTAAACATCTTCCTGCAAAGAAAACTGCAGGCTTAGATGGTTTCACTAGTGAATTCTTCAAAACACTTAAGGAAAAATAATACCAATTCTACATAAACTGCCCCAGAAAATTGAAGAGGAGAAAATGCTTCTTAACACATTCCTTGAGACTGCCTTGACACCCAAGCTAGACAAAGACATGACAGGTTAAAGGAACCAAAAACCAAAAAAGCTGCAGACTAATACATTTCTGATTACAGGTGCAATAATTCAAAATAAACTTTTATCAAATCCAGTCCAGCAATGTGTTTAAAAAAGAAGAATATATCTTGAGCTAGTGGATTTATCCTAGGAAGTATATCCTCATATTATCAAACCAATAAAGAAAAGCTATGTGATCATCTCAATCAATTCAGAAAGTAAAGTGACAAAATATAACATTTATTCCTGAATAATCACTCAACAAGGTAGGAATTGAAGGGAACTTTTTCAGCCTAATAAAGTCCATCTACAAAAAACCTATAGCCAACATCATACATAATAGTGAAAGACTAAATGCCTTACCGCCAAACCAAAGCCAAGACAAATATGTCTGTTTTCTTCACTTTTAGCCAACATTGAAGATTTGACTAGTATATCCAGGTTTAAAAGTACAAAATCGTGCAGATAGTATAAGAGGAAATAAACTATCTTTATTGCAGATGGCATGCTTATCTATTTGGGATAGGTTGTTTTTTATTTTTCCCCAGTCTCTGCAAGATATTCTGAGCTCAATAGTTCTTTGTTGTGGGAGGGTTTTCCTATGTGTTGTACAATGTTTAGCAGCAATCCTGGCATCTAACCATTAGTTGCCAGTATCATTGTCTGTATCCCTTTATCCCAAGGTATGACAACCAAAAATGTCTCTGGACATTAGCACATGACCCCCAGGGGCTCAACTACTCCTCGCTGAGAATCACTGATAAAGAGAATCTGATGAAATATATAAAAATCTACTGGAACTAGTGTGTTTAGCAAGATTGTAGACTATGAGATCAATGCATAAAAATTAGCGATAGCTTTATATACTAACAATGAATACATGGAAATTAAAATTAGGCTGCAGTACTATTTATAATTGCATCAAAAATATGAAATTGATAGTGACCCATCTAGCAAAAGGGACGAAAAGCTTCTACAGTGACACTGCAGAATGCTGTTGCGAGAGGTTAAAGGCCTAAATAGCCAGAGGTGCATAATTCATTACGGTTGAAAGACTTAGTATTGTTAAGATGTCAATTTGCTTCAATTGATATATAGATTCAGTACTGTGCTACGCGCCTAGTCATTCAGTCGTGTTGACCCTTTGTGACCCCATGGACTGTAGCCCGCCAGGCTCTTCTGCCCACGGGAATTCTCTAGGCAAGAATACTGGAGTGGGTTGCCATTTCCTCCCCCCAGGGGATCTTCCGAACCCAGGGATCAAACCCAGGTCTCCTGCATTGCAGGTGGATTCTTTGCTGTCTGATCCACCGTGGAAGCCAATCCCAATCAAACTCTCAGCCCATTTTTATTTTTATTTTTGTAGAGGTTGATAAGCTGATTCTAAAATTCATGAGAAGTGCAGAGCCTCTGGAAGAGCCAAACAATTTTAAAAAGAACAAAGTTAGAGGAGTAACATCACATGATTTCAAGGTTAAGAAAGCTGTAGAAAGCAAAGATGGTAGAATTGGTATAAACATAGATGTTACGAAAATACAAGGCTGTAAAGACACACATATATCTATACAGCTGATTTGATAGTGGTAAGGGGGTAATTCAGTGAAGAAGGGATAGTCTTTTCAACAGATGGTGCTGAACAGTTGAATATATTTAAAAAGGAGAAGCTTTAATCCATACTTTGCACAATATGAAAGAAGTTAAATGCATCATAGGTCTAAATATAAAACCTAAACTATATAATTTCTAAAAGAAAACATAGAATGAAATATCTGTGATTTGGATTAAGCAAAGTTTTCAGAGATAATATCTCAAAAAGAAAATCTATAAAAGAACGTTTTGACCCATCTGATTTCATGAAAACTAAAACTGCTTTTCAAAAGATATTGTTAAGAGAATGAAAAGACAAATCAAATTAGGAGAAAAGATTTGCAAGATATATGACTGACTAATAATTATACGTATATATGTGTGTATATATATATATATGCATATGTCTACAAATGCATCAGTTCAGTTCAGTTCAGTTCAGTCACTCAGTTGTGTCCGACTCTTTGCAACCCCATGAATCGCAGCACGCCAGGCCTTCCTGTCCATCACCAACTCCCGGAGTTCACTCAGATTCACATCCATTGAGTCAGTGATGCCATACAGCCATCTCATCCTCTGTCGTCCCCTTCTTCTCCTGCCTCCAATCCCTCCCAGCATCAGAGTCTTTTCCAGTGAGTCAACTCTTCTCATGAGGTGGCCAAAGTACTGGAGTTTTAGCTTTAGCATCATTCCTTCCAAAGAAATCCCAGGGCTGATCTCCTTCAGAATGGACTGGTTGGATCTCCTTGCAGTCCAGGGGACTCTCAAGAGTCTTCTCCAACACCACAGTTCAAAAGCATCAATTCTTCGGCACTCAGCTTTCTTCACAGTCCAACTCTCACATCCACGCATGACCAGTGGAAAAATCATAGCCTTGACTAGGTGGACCTTTTTTGGCAAAGTAATGTCTCTGCTTTTCAATATGCTGTCTAGGTTGTCTCAACAATACATCTGTGTCTTATTGGGAGAAGTTTGGGGTGGGGGTGATTTGAGAGAATAGCACTGAAACTTGTATATTACCGCATGTAAAATAGATGACCAGTGCAAGTTCAATGCATGAAGCAGAGTGCCCAAAGCTGGTGCTCTGGGACAACCCAGAGGGGTGGGGTGGGAAGGGAGGTGGGAGGGGGCTTCAGGATAGGGGGAACACATGTATACCTGTGGCTGATTTATGCTGATGTATGGCAAAAACCATCACAAAACTGTAAAGTAATTATCTTCCAATCAAAAGAAATAAATTGATAAAATATCTCAATAATAAGACATCAACACAATTAAAACTCTTATTCTTCAAAATACACCATTATAAAAGTGAAGACAACCTATGAAATGGAAGGAAAATTTTGCTATAAATGTGTATATATATATATATCTGATAAAGACTTGGACTTAAAACATAAAAAACACTAACAACTCAGTAGTTAGATAACAAATAATTCAATTAAAAATAAGTAAATGATTTTATAGACCTCATTCCAAAAAGATACACAAATGAGCAATAAGTACATGGAAAGATGCTCAACATCGTTAGCCATCAGAAACATGCAAAGTGAAGCCACGAGTTGGCCCTCAATACCTACTGAGACGGCTATAATGAAAGACAGATATTTCTGTATCTGCAGATGTGGAAACATCAGAATCTTTACCCACTGCTGGTTTAAATGTCAAATGGTACACTTCTTTGGAAATGGTCTGTCAGTTTCTAAAAATGAAGCACTAAATATAGGACTGCTATAGGCCTAGCAATGTCTTCCTAGGTGCATACACAAGAAAAGCAAAGCATAACTGTATTGGTAAAATTCAGTCTTTCTTCTAGATCTCCTTTTACACAGACCACTTCACTGCTGACACTTCCGGTCGCCAAATTACGTCTGTATTGTTTCCCCTAAGGCAGGAAATTCTTCATGACGCCAGCTGGGTGTTCTATGACCCAGCTCAGTTCTGACTTCATGTATCTGGAAATTGACTGAACTCCCAGGTTAAGGGCTCAGCACCAAACAATTGTCCTCCACTTCAGGTGCTAATTGCAAGAAGCAGATCCCCAAGTTACTTGGTTACAAATTGGAAGTTCCCATGACCTCCTCTCTCTCAAAATCTGAGTAGTTTGCTAGAGTGGCTCACAGAACCCAGGGAATATTTGTTTACCAGTTTATTAAAGGATATGTTAAAGAATATAAATGAATAGCCAGATGAAGAGATACATAAAGTAAGGTCTGGGAGGGTCCCAAATGTAGGCGCTTCAGTCCTCAGAGAGTTGGAGTGCGTCACCCACCTGGTTTGTGGATGTATCCCCCACCTGGAAGCTCATCAAACCCCCTGGTACTGGGATTTTATATAGGCACGATCAGTTAATAGTTTCATTCCTAGCCCCTGAACACTTTGGAGAAGCTGGGGGCAAGGAGGCTGAAAATCCCAAGCTAACCATGGCTTGGGATACCAGCCCCCATCCAGGAGCCCACCCAGAGCTGCCTCATGAGAACAAAAGATATTTCTAATATTCTTTTCACTTAGGAAATTACAAAGGTTTTGGGAGCTCTGTGTCAGGGACCAGGGGCAGAGACCAATAAATATGTACTGCTAAGTTGCGTCAGTCGTGTCCGACTCTGTGCGAGCCCAGAGACGGCAGCCCACCAGGCTCCCCCGTCCCTGGGATTCTCCAGGCAAGAACACTGGAGTGGGTTGCCATTTCCTTCTCCAATGCATGAAAGTGAAAAGTGAAAGTGAAGTCGCTCAGTCGTGTCTGATTCTTAGCGACCCCATGGACTGCAGCCTACTAGGAGGCTCCTCCGTCCATGGGATTGTCCAGGTAAGAGCACTGGAGTGGGGGGCCACAGATATATTTAATTTGTAATTTCTCTATTATCTCAGTAATCCACACAAAAACTTGTACACCGATATTCATAGCAGCATTATATATGTAATAGCTAAAAAAATGAAAACCCAAATGTCTATCAGTTGATAAATGGAGAAATAAAATGTTATATACCCATATGGTAATATCCAATAGACTATTCTTTAGCAGTAAAAAGAAATAAAATACTGATACATGCTACAAAGTGAATTGAACCATTATGCTACATGAAAGAAACCAGTCAGAAAAGGCACTTAATATGATTTAATTTATAGGAAGTGTTCAGAATAGGAAAATCTATAGAGACAGAAAGTAGATTAGTGGTTTGGAAGTAGGGGAAAGGAAATGGGGGTTAGTGGGGTGGCTGCTAGTAGGTATGAAGTTTCTTTTTGAGGTGATGAAACTGATTATAGTTTGATTTTAAAATCTGTGACTATATTAAAAACACTTGTACACTTTAAGTGGGTAATTTGTTTGGTAAGTAAATTATATTTCAACAGATTTGTCATTTAAAAAAGAGTAAAAGTTGAAAGAGTGGGATTGACCATCAAGAAAGGAGTCAGGACTTTGTAGATTTCAACTTGATTGTGATGGCAGTTACTGGAATGTACAAGTTGTTCAAACCTCACTGAGATGTGTTTCAATTAACCCTCAATCAAATTGATTGGTACAACCTCAGGAATAAGGACTAGCAAGCCAGTTTTAAAAAATGGGTGAAATATTTGAACCAACACTCACAAAAGAAGATATATGAATGGCAAATAAGCATATGAAAATATACTCAACATCATCAGTTCAGTTCAGTCACTCAGTCATGTCTGACTCTTTGCAACCCCATGAATCACAGCACGCCAGGACTCCCTGTCCATCACCAGCTCCTGGAGTTCACTCAGACTCATGTCCATCAAGTCAGTGATGCCATCCAGCCATCTCATCCTCTGTCGTCCCCTTCTCCTCCTGCCCCCAATCCCTCCTAGCTTCAAAGTCTTTTCCAATGAGTCAGCTCTTCTCATGAGGTGGCCAAAGTACTGGAGTTTCAGCTTTAGCATCATTCCTTCCAAAGAAATCCCAGGGTTTATCTCCTTCAGAATGGACTGGTTGGATCTCCTTGCAGTCCAAGGGACTCTCAAGAGTCTTCTCCAACACCACAGTTCAAAAGCATCAGTTCTTCGGGGCTCAGCCTTCTTCACAGTCCAACTCTCACATCCATACATGACTACTGGAAAATGCAAGTTAAAATAACAATATTATCCCACTACCTATTAGAATAGTTAAAATGATTGACTGTTGGCAAGAATGTGTCAGAACTCAAACTCTCAAACACTGCTGGTGCTAATGTAACATGGTATGAAGATTTTGTAAAATGCTTACCAGTTACTTAAACATTCCACATACAGCTGCCACACCATCTTGCTGTTCCACCACTAGGTATTTACCCAACAGAAATGAAAACACATGTCCGTACAAGGACTTGTGCATAAATATTCATAGCAGTTTTATTTGTAACTGTGCAAAACTGGAAATAATCCAAACGCCCATCAGCAGGTGAATGGATAAACCAATTGTGGCATATCACACTTACCAGTATAATGGAATGAACTATTGAACACTTATTGAATGATTCCCTTAAAAAGAACATTAGAAAATGCTAACACTTTTATAGCAAAATCAAGTCAGTCATTGCCTGGGAGAAGGGTGGGAGGGGCAGGATGGAAGGTGCAAAGAAATCTTGGGGCATGACGGGTATGGTAGACTCGTGGTCTTGATTTTGGTGATTATTTTTATTGATATAGACATATATAAATATGCCAAACCTTATTAAATTGTGTATTTTTAAACATGCGCCATTCATTACGTGTCACATATACCTTAATAAACCTGAAAATACAAAGATACTCCATTTAAAGTTCTTGGCTTAAAGAGTCTGTTTCCTCTAATTGCACCTTGACTCCATGCACTGAAATTATAGGCAGGAGAATCTACCTTGGCTTTGACAGGGCCCTGGAATCCAGCTCTCCTCGTGGGTTGCCCAGGCTCCTCCCCAGAGTCATGCTTTAGAGGACGCAGGTCAGCCGTGCATCTCACACTCTCCACGGAGGGCTGGCTGCTCTGGTCCACACAGTGTTCCTTTGCTCCACACTAGGACCTCTCAGTGTGTTGGCTTTAATAATTATTTCTTGATTATTCATTTTGTTGTCGATTTTTTTATGACCACCAAGACAAGCAAAATCATTTAACTCAAATTAATTCTCCTGATATTTTTTTCAAAAGTGAGTATATGCAAGATACATGGCAAGGGTGGGTGTGAAAGAGCCTATGTCTAAAAAGACCTCACTGATTAAAAAAGTTTGAGGGCGAATGAGGGAGCACTAGTGACTTCCTGAGCCGTGGAGTGGGATTGGCATATGTGGGACCGGCAGATAGAGACACAGCGTTTACTGACATCTGATTCTTCCTCTCTGAAATTTTGTGAGCTCATCCTGAGACCCCAGAGTCCCTCTTTCTTCCACTGTCAGGAAGACTGGCAGTCCAGTCAGTGGAAGAAGGCACAGTGTTTCCTTGCTTATTGCCTTGCTAGTTAGTCATCTGTGCCTAGAGCAATGGAAGGTGAAGGTGAAGGTGAAGTCACTCAGTCGTGTCCGACTCTTTGCGACCCCGTGGACTGTAACCTACTAGGCTTCTCCATCCATGGGGTTCTCTAGGCAAGAATACTGGAGTGGATTGCCATTTCCTTCTCCAGGGGATCTTCACAACCCAGGATTGAACCCTGGTCTCCCACATTGGAGGCAGACGCTTTAACCTCTGAGCCACCGGGGAAGCCCTAGAGCAATGGAAACTTGGGAGCTATCAGATGACTTGGGAAGGTAGTTTCTATCTTTACCTTTGTTGCTACCTACCACTTCCAGAGATAAGCCGGCTGAGCTGGTGGGTGTGATTTACGGAGGGGTTCTAAAGGCAGCTTTCAGCTGAGAGTCCCTATGCAGCTCTGTAGGGCATTCAGATTGACAGCGGAAAGCATATGCATCTCAGAAGGAAGCAGATGCTCCACAATCAACAGTAATTTAGAAGGAAAAGCAAAGGTGAAAAGGACAGACCCCATATCTGACCTCAGAAAGCTTTGTGCCTCTGCTGTCTCCTGCCTGAGGCTCCTGAGAGCTTCACGTGTCTTCAGCCATTGCACCAAAGGCTACAGGCAATTCTGAAAGAAGTGGCCTCCAGAAGACTTGAGTTATGGGGGTATAGACACTACCAACCTCCGCTGTTGCCGTGGAAGGGATGTTATTGTTAGGGGATGATGCGGAAGAGCCCTTCCGAGAAGTGACCAAACTCGTACCTGAGAAGTGAGAGCAGCGTGGTGAAGGGTGAAGATGAAGGCCTTTGGAATTTGAGAACGATAAAGACCACTCAAAGTGAGAATCAGTTCTACCACTTCCTGATCTTGGAAATGTAACTTGCTTACTCACAGCATCATTCTATCATTTGGAAAATAAGGATATTAATAATAATAATGCCTGTCTTCTCAGGATCGTTTTAAGGACTAAGTAGAATGATACACAAAGTGATGAACTGAGGAGTTCTCACTTATGCCAAAAGATACATTTTAGATGGTTTTAAATACAGGAGGCATGGCGTTTGGTTGAAAAAGGATTCTTTAGCTGCCAAAGATGTTTTTGGATCTGAGACTGATGGTCAAGTCAGCTGCTAAATGATCAAAGCAATGGCCATACCTACAATGAATGGGGCCATCTTTTCAGATTTAAACCTCGGTCCAATGGCAGCACATCAGTGAAGGCTATTTCTCCTTCCTACTTCATCTTAGTGAAAATGAAATGTTTGCTGGCTTGGAAAAAAGGGTTTGACCTCAGACAAAATAAAAAAATCCACAACTTCCAGGTACACGAAATGACTTGTGTTCAGCAGCTTTGTATGAACACTGAGATCTCTGGGTATCATGATTTGTTTAATCGGGAGTTGGTGAGGGGCATTAAGAAAATGTCACGGGAACACCATGCTGTTCTTATCGGGCAGTAAACACTTTTATTTCAGGGCCAGAGAAAATGTCTCTTTAGAGGATTCTGATGCTCCTATGAGTATGTCATGCCCCTCTACATACATGCAGACAAGGGTCATTTTTAACTTATTCTCTTCCCACTCAAAGAATCATGACAAGATTCAAACCCTAAAATCTCTACCTGGATGAAAAAGAGGAAACCACACCAGTATCTCATAATCTGGTTGTCTCTGGTATCTGACTTCTCCAACTTCCCCTGAAGTTTCTGACAAGCCACCCTCGTCCCTTGCCCATGGCTGCCGTGCCCTGCCTGCTGACCTGCCAGCCTCACCCACCATCTCTTGTCCTCTTCCTTGTCTACTGAATGCAGTGGGGTCATTTTCACCACCGCTGATAGTGCTCTTACTGGACTGCTGGGTCAGTTCCCTTTTTGGACATACTTTTCTCATTGAAGGGCTTCCCTTGTGGCTCAGCTGGTAAAGAATCCGCCTGCAGTGCAGGAGCCCGGGGATTGATCCTTGGGTTGGGAAGATCCCCTGGAAAAGAGAAGAGCTACCCACTCCAGTATTCCGGCCTGGAGAATTCCATGGACCCATATAGTCCATGGGGTCGCAAAGAGTTGGACACGACTAAGTGACGTTCACTTTCTCGCACTTCTCACTGAAAATCCAGAGGCATAAAACCCAGGCTATCAGGGAAAGAGGGTTGCAGGCCTCTCTGTGTAATAATGCTCATATTCACACTCACGTTCAGTTTGCGTTAATTAATGCATAAACTGTGAAGTGTCTAGGTTAGTACCTGGCCTGTACTAGGCCTTGCACACATGCTTGCTATCCCCACTATTATGACACAAACACAGAACCATGGCACATGCGTCACAATTTATGAAAGTCATTTCATGGACCATGCTGCTTCATGTTCTAGTGTTTCCCAAGTACGTTAGATTTTTTTCTTATGAGACAGAGAATCGCTCCATTGGACTATTGGGGTGGCATAAAGAAGACTCTTGAGAGTCCCTTGGACTGCAAGGAGATCCAACCAGTCCATTCTGAAGGAGATCAACCCTGGGATTTCTTTGGAAGGAATAATGAAACTCCAGTACTTTGGCCACCTTGTGCGAAGAGTTGACTCATTGGAAAAGACTCTGATGCTGGGAGGGATTAGGGGCAGGAGGGGAAGGGGACAACAGAGGATGAGATGGCTGGATGGCATCACGGAGTCGATGGACATGAGCCTGAGTGAACTCCAGGAGTTTGTGATGGACAGGGAGGCCTGGTGTGCTGCGATTCATGGAGTCACAAAGAGTTGGACACGACTGAGCAACTGAACTGAACTGAAGTGACGGGGCTGTGAGAGAAATGTCAGCTCTTCCATCCTCTCTAGATGCAGTGCTTCTGAAAGCATTTTCAGAAGCATTCCTAGTCTAGTGCCAGGCATACAGGAAGTACCTAATATATATACCTAACATATATTAGGTACTTTCTAATTTTTCCTCTGTATAAAAGAACTGTGCTTAGAAATCTGGACCGAGGCCCCATTAAGCCGCCCTGCTCTGGAGCCCAGGGGAGCCCCATTCACAGCCGCATTGGTGCTTCTTATCTTTAGCCTCCTGCTCCTGGAGGAAGTGAGCTTGCACACGTGTTCAGTCACTTGAGTCATGTCTCTTTGCGACCCTATAGACTGTAGCCCTCAGGCTCCTCTGTCCATGGGATACCCCAGGCAAGAATACTGCAGTGAGTTGCCATTTCCTCCTCCAGGGACCAAACCCACATCTCCTGCATTACAGGCAGACTCTTTACACTGCTGAGCTACCTAGGAAGACAAAGTGAGCTTCAGTTCCGTTCAGTTCAGTCGCTCAGCCATGTCCGACTCTTTGTGACCCCATGAATCACAGCACGCCAGGCCTCACTGTCCATCACCAAGTCCCAGAGTTCACCCAAACTCTTCTCCATTGAGTCGGTAATGCCAAACAGCCATCTCATCCTCGGTCGTCTCCTTCTCCTCCTGCCCCCAATCCCTCCCAGCATCAGAGTCTTTTCCAATGAGTCAACTCTTCGCATGAGGCAGCCAAAGTACTGGAGCTTCAGCTTTAGCATCAGTCCTTCCAATGAACACCCAGGACTGATATCCTTTAGAATGGACTAGTTGGATTTCCTTGCAGTCCAAGGGACTCTCAAGAGTCTTCTCCAACACCACAGTTCAAAAGCATCAATTCTTCGGTGCTCAGCTTTCTTCACAGTCCAACTCTCACATCCATACATGACCACAGGAAAAACCATAGCCTTGACTAGACGGACCTTTGTCAACAAAGTAATGTTTCTGCTTTTGAATATGCTGTCTAGGTGGTCATAACATTCCTTCTAAGGAGGAAGCAACTTTTAATTTCATGGCTGCAGTCACCATCTGCAGTGATTTTGGAGCCCCCCAAAACAAAGTCTGACACCGCTTCCACTGTTTCCCCATGTAATTCCCATGAAGTGATGGGACCACATGCCATGATCTTCATTTTCTGAATGTTGAGGTTTAAGTCAACCTTTTACTCTCCTCTTTCACTTTCATCAAGAGGCTTTTTAGTTCCTCTTCACTTTCTGCCATAAGAGTGGTGTCATCTGCATATCTGAGGTTATTGATATTTCTCCCAGCAATCTTGATTCCAGCTTGTGCTTCATCCACCCCAGCATTTCTCAAGATGTACTCTGTATAGAAGTTAAATAAGTAGGGTGACAATATACAGCCTTGACGTACTCCTTTTCCTATTTGGGACCAGTCGGTTGTTCCATATCCAGTTCTAACTGTTGCTTTCTGACCTGCATATAGGTTTCTCAAGAGGCAAGTCAGGTATTCCCATCTCTTTCAGAATTGTCCACAGTTTATTGTGATCCACACAGTCAAAGGCTTTGGCATAGTCAATAAAGCAGAAATAGATGTTTTTCTGGAACTCTCATGCTTTTTCCATGATCCAGCGGATGTTGGCAATTTGATCTCTGGTTCCTCTGCCTTTTCTAAAACCAGCTTGAACATCAGGGAGTTCATGGTTCACATATTGCTGAAGCCTGGCTTGGAGAATTTTGAGCATTACTTTACTAGCGTGTGAGATGAGTGCAACTGTGCAGTAGTTTGAGCATTCTTTGGCATTGCCTTTCTTTGGGATTGGAATGAAAACTGACCTTTTCCAGTCCTGTGGCCACTGCTGAGTTTTCCAAATTTGCTGGCATATTGAGTGCAGCACTTTCACAGCATCATCTTTAAAGATTTGAAATAGCCCAACTGGAATTCCATCACCTCCACTAGCTTTGTTCGTAGTGATGCTTTCTAAGGCCCACTTGACTTCACATTCCAGGATGTCTGGCTCTAGGTAGTGATCACACCATCATGATTATCTGGGTCATGAAGATCTTTTTGTATAATTCTGTGTATTCTTGCCACCTCTTCTTAATATCTTCTGCTTCTGTTAGACCCATACCATTTCTGTCCTTTATTGAGCCCATCTTTGCATGAAAATTTCCCTTGGTATCTCTAATATTCTTGTAGAGATCTCTAGTCTTTCCCATTCTGTTGTTTTCCTCTATTTCTTTGCATTGATGGCTGAAGAAGGCTTTCTTATCTCTTCTTGCTATTCTTTGGAACTCTGCATTCAGATGCTTATATCTTTCCTTTTCTCCTTTGCTTTTCGCCTCTCTTCTTTTCACAGCTATTTTGTAAGGCCTCCTCAGACAGTCATTTTGCTTTTTTGTATTTCTTTTCCATGGGGATGGTCTTGATCCCTGTCTCCTGTACAATGTCACCAATCTCCATCCATAGATCATCAGGCACTCTGGCTATCAGATCTAGTCCCTTAATTCTATTTCTCACTTCCACTGTATAATCATAAGGGATTTGATTTAGGTCATACCTGAATGGTCTAATGGTTTCCTCTGCTTTCTTCAATTTAAGTCTGAATTTGGCAATAAGGAGCTCATGATCTGAGCCACAGTCAGCTCCTGGTCTTGTTTTTGCTGAATGTATAGAGCTTCTCTATCCTTGGCTGCAAAGAATATAATCAATCTGATTTCAGTGTTGACCATCTAGTGATGTCCATGTGTAGAGTCTTCTCTTGTATTTGTTGGAAGAGGGTGTTTGGTATGACCAGTGTGTTCTCTTGGCAAAACTCTATTAGCCTTTGCCCTGCCTCATTCCTTATTCCAAGGCCAAATTTGCCTGTTACTCCAGGTGTTTCTTGACTTCCTACTTTTGCATTCCAGTCCCCTATAATGTAAAGGACATCTTTTGGCATGTTAGTTCTTAAAGGTCTTGTAGGTCTTCATAGAACCATTCAACTTCAGCTTCTTAAGCATTACTGTTTGGGGCATAGGCTTGGATAACTGTGATATTGAATGGTTTGCCTTGGAAACGAACAGAGATCATTCTGTCGTTTTTGAGATTGTATCCAAGTACTGCATTTCGGACTCTTTCGTTGACCATGATGGCAACTCCATTTCTTATAAGGGATTCTTGCCCACAGTAGTAGATATAATGGTCATCTGAGTTAAATTCACCCATTCCAGTCCATTTTAGTTCGCTGATTCCTAGAATGTTGATGTTCACTCTTGCCATCTCCTGTTTGACCACTTCCAATTTGCCTTGATTCATGGATCTGACATTCCAGGTTCCTATGCAATATTGCTCTTTACAGCATCAGACCTTGCCTCTATACCAGTCACATCCAAGGCTAGGTATTGTTTTTGCTTTGGCTCCATCCCTTCATTCTTTCTGGAGTTATTTCTCCACTGATCTCCAGTAGCATATTGGGCTCCTATGGACCTGGGGAGTTCCCCTTTCAGTATCTTATCATTTCACCTTTTCATACTGTTCATGGGGTTCTTGAGGCAAGAATACTGAAGTGGTTTGCCATTCCCTTCTCCATTGGACCACATTCTGTCAGAAGTGAGCTTAGTTGCCCCCAGATCAGCAAAGGACTATGCCTTTCTGCTCTAACTCCTTATCCTGTCCCAATCTAGGTGGCAACTGTTTCTCTCCCTCTGCTGGCTTTCTCTCTGCTTCACAAGCACTTCTTGTTAATACCATTTGTTTTACAGATAATGATCATGAGAACAACAATCTTTCTCTCTTGTATGGTGCTTTCTCCTTTTCAGATCAAATCCTGTGCCTTGCTCTTTTTTCCCCTCAATCAACCAGATGAGTAAGCAGGAGAGAACCACATGTCCTTTCCACTTTACAGACCAGGATGTGACATTCACACAGACTCGTGCTGTTCTAAGGTCATACAGCTGGGAACTGGCAGAACCAGAACTAGAATTCAAGGCCTTACCTTCAGACCCTTAATGTTCTCTCTGTTGCAGACGATTTCCTGTGGATGAGTGACAGGTCTGGAAGCAGAGAGCTGGAAATGAGCAAACCCTAAAATGATGAACACTTCCAAGTTTGCACAGAATCCACCTGCTAATGTAGGAGACAAGGGTTCGATCACTCGGTCAGGCAGATCCCTTGGAGTAGGAAAGGGCAACTCAGTGTTCTTTTTTTTTTTTTTTTTAATCTATGTGTCTAGGGCATGAACCAGGCATGGGCACAGAGCAAAAGCCAAGCTGGGATAAGCAAGGAGTTGTTTTGTCCCTCACTGACATGAGACAGGCCCCATCAACCAGGTGCCAGTCTACACAGGTCAGGGACAACAGCACAATATTCTCGCCTGGAAAATTCCATGGACAGGGGAGCCTGGCAGGCTATAGTCCACGGGGTCACAAAAGCGCTGGACTGAGCCCCCACACCATGCACATAAGGTGGTGAACGACTGCAGGGGCTGCTGTGGCCAAGAGAAAGCCGGCACCGCCAGGCTTAACTGGATCCAAAAGTGACAGTTTCTATGGCCAAGAAGTATAGCAAACATTTCTGGTAGCAACTTAATTTGCTGAATGAATATGGGAATGAGTAACATTAAAAAAGCAGTGCATTCTCTAAAGATGCGCACGCATCCTTATGATCAATTCAGTCACCTCAGCGAGGGGAAAGTAACCTCTCAGATTCTCAAAGAGCACTTTTGACCCTCAAAGGACAGTGGACGGTGCTTGGATACATTTTTAATCGTCATGACAGGGGAAGCAGTGCTCCTGGCCTCCAGTTAGTAAAGACAGTCAATGCCGTTAAACATCCTACGGGGCATAGGCTAACCCCACCACCACCCACCCCCCAAAAATCATCTAGCCCAAATGTCAATAGTGCCAAGGTTGAGAAACTCTGCCCTAGAGGAATAAACATTTCCATACTTGCCCTGCTTTCAGGATAGAGACAATCTTGGCATTAACCTTTTATATGGGTCTGTAAGTATGACTACTGGGTAATGGGAGTCCTTAAGGGAAGGAGAAGGGCTTCAAGAATTGTATTTGGTTTTAAAACCAAACTGGCTCAACCCACTATTTTTTCCTCTCTACAAATTTAATACACTCTCCTTTGTGGATAATAAAGGAGTGGAGAAATAAGAGTCAAGTGATGTCCTACAGGGATGTGCTTCCACGAGTTGGCAAAGCAAGATCTGAAATATTGATAATTAATCTATACAGACCTTGAGAATGGAGAGCTCTGTTGAGAGCTGGAAAGGTCAGGAAAGAATCGACTGAAAGAAAACAAAACAATGTGAAAGGATAAGAGCTCCACGAAGGTCAGAGCTGGAGGAAGGGTTAGAGACGATATCGCTGCTCCTTTTCCACATGGGGCAACTGGAGTCCCGGCAGTGTGCCCTGAGAGTGGCAGTGAGACCCAGACTCAGGCTTCCGAGTGGTTGAGGTGAAGCGACGTCCCTAAGGATCCTGCAGTGCCACCGCAATCAGCACAGGGACAGTTCTGACGGAGTGTTTCTCTGTTTACTAGGACATTGTCAGCTCTGACAGGGAGAGAGCTGAGAAATGCTATCCTGTGAAACTGGGCTCTTTAATGCAAGGTTGAAAAAATGATGCTAATACTCCTAATGAAAATTTGCACATCACTTTTATCTTTTCTGGTTTATTTACATATGCGCTTTCTCACCTTCTCGCTTCTCTGTCCATGCAGTCTTCTTGTCTTTCTTTTTCCAATCATCCTTTGGATAGTGACCCATCCCCGCTTCTGTAAATCTTTCCTGACACACCCTCTCTTCATATGCTTGTGGACACATATGTGAATGCACACACACACACACACACCATATAAAAGAAATCCCTCCCTACTACACATTAATTCTATGCTTTATGCATCTTTCTGCAGTACAGTAACCTGTGTCATGTTGGATTTTGTGAAAACCAATAAACAACACCCCTTTATTCCCCAATTGAGCTCAGAATCAATCGAGAAATAAGACACAGTTGTCAAACAGATGGATATAAAAATATACACTTTATTGGTAAATTTTACTAGAGAACATGGCTTAGATCTGCAGCCAAGTGTGCCTCTCTAATAATTTCCTCCAGAGTGAAATGCATGCATCCAGTCCCAGGAGAAGCAGAAGTGTGCTGTGGTGGGTGAGCAAGATGATGGAAAGAAAGAGGCCCCACACTTTCTCTTCCTGTATTTCAGTAACTTTTTCCTTTCTTGAGGACCAAATATTTCAGAGTTGACATCAAAATATACAGTCTGTCTCCTCTCTTAGATTGTGGGCAACTTGGGGGCAGGGATACCATATGGTGTATCTTTGTTTATTCAACTCCAAGTTTAGCGTCTGTTACATAGCAGGTCTGCTAAATGGATGATGTTAGACATACTTCATGTCTTTTTCTTCTGCCTCATTTCATTCCTTTCAAACAGAAATTGATGCTGCCGGTCCTCCCCCAGCCAGCCAGGCTCCGTCCCACCCCTCGCGTCACAGCAGCCGATTTTACGAAGCCCCTGCGGAGTCGTGCCACTTCCTCTTTTACCGAGGAGGGAAATGAAGCTCAGAGCTCTTCAGTAATCTGAGTGTGAATCGAGCCAGCCTGCAAGCAAGTGGTAAAGCCAGCTTCAGTATGTGGACCTCCTCAGCCATCACATGCCACGAGCTTCTCCTTGCTAGCTCAGACCTCACCTCTTTCTGCATCCTCTCACAAATTCTTAGCCAATCCTGACTAAGGCGGAAATTTGAATTGACTTGATTTTTAATATGGGCTTTCCTGGTGGCTCAGTGGTAAAGAATGCCCCTGCCAATGCAGGAGACACCGGTTTGATCCCTGGGTAGGTAAGATGCCCTGGAGGAGGAAACAGCAACCCACTCCAGTAACCTGGCCTAGGAAATCCCATGGACAGAGAAGCCTGATGGGCTATGGTCCACAGGATTGCAAGAGTCGGACACGGTTTAGTGACTAAAGGGCGACAATTTTTAATGTATTGAGATTGTAGGCTTCAGACTTAGCAGGGATCAGCGGCCCAGTTACCACTAGAATCCCACCAGCTAAAATAAAAAGGGGCATCTCTTGGCAGAGAGATCGCTAAGCTCTGTGCAGTCCCCCAGCCAGAGCCCATCTTTCCATCAGCCAACACCTCTCTTTCAAAGTTTCCACCCACCCAAGGCTCACCTTCAGGACAGAGTCTATCCCAAATTCATTCCTTCTAGACAAACGTCTCAAGGAATACTCCTAAGGACCGAGCACGTGTCTGGCTTCACCCATTATCTTGACTCCTGTGTTGTGCCTACCCGGTCAGGATCTCATTGCCCACTCCTGGCAAACCCACACACTCACCAAGACCATAGACTCTATCTCCAGCTTTCCCAGGTGTCACCCCAGAGCTAGCCTCTGCTCTGCAATGTCCTCAAGCTGATGCCTACCCGTCCCTGTGGGCAGGGCTCAGGTGAGATCCCGGCCCGCTCTATTCTCTTTCTTCCGTCATCTTCTCACACCAAAGGCAAAGCATCAGGTCTTGGAACTAGGACCTATCATTTGTGAAGCAGGTTGGGGATGAGTAGACTTTATTAACTGTCCTCATTTTTAAAATGAAGACACTGAGATCTAAGGAGGCTTAGAAGCCCACCCCCAGGTCACACAGGCATGATGATCTGAAGGGAATCAGGGCTTCAGAAATGTTGATCTCTGCATTCCTGAATGCATAATTCTGCCTCTTCACAATATAGCCAGACTCACTCTCTTGGCCTCCATGAGCCCCTTCCTGCCTCTTCAATCAGGAGGATGTAAAATGAGAGGAAAGAGAGAATCAAGGGAAGGCAAAAATCATTCACAATTCAACATAGCTCTAATCTGACGTGACAAGGCCAAGTCCATCTCTTCCTGGTGCCAATTACTTAAAGGGCATTGATGCTATGGCACCATTAAAGTAGTAGCCAAGACGAATTGTAGGACCTCGTGGATCAATGTGCTCAGTGTTGTTCAACTCGTTCAATGAAATAAAGCGGTAGATGATTAACCTTACCAATGTCAGTGTGTTGTTGCCATCAAATTCAGCTAAATGAATGTCCCTGGCCCTCATTATAGAGTGCACTCTGAGGTAACTAATGTATTAATACCTTATTGGCAGGTTATAGTGAAGTGAAGTTGCTCAGTCGTCTAAGACTCATTGCGACCCCGTGGACTGTAGCCTATCAGGCCCCTCTGTCCATGGGATTTTCCAGGCAAGAGTGCGGGAGTGGATTGCCGTTTCCTTCTCAGGGGACCTTCCCGACCCAGGAACTGAACCCGGGTCTCCCACATTGCAGCCAGACGCTTTATCATCTGACAGGAGAGAATCTCCAGGGCAGGGCAACGAGTCTGAACAGAAGCTAAGATTATTTGATATTCTTAGAGGGGAACAGTGATGGATACAAATGCAGAGATGTGGACTGGGTCAGAAATTGAGAGGGAGATAGAAGGGGGAAAAAAGCAATGCCCAGAGTTAGTGAAGCGTTGCTTCCTTGATCGGCAGGGCCTGGAGGACACAGACATTGATGGTGGACTTGAGAAGAAGACTGCAGCTTGCCCATTTTCTTTTCTTTCGGGATAGCTGTCTAGTTTGGGAGAGGTTAACTCATCCTTTTAACCTTAACCCAGCTGAGGATTTTAAAGAAATGGGAGCTTCCCTCGTGGCTCAGAGGTTAAAGCATCTGCCTCCAATGCAGGAGACCTGGGTTCGGTCCCTGGGTCGGGAAGATCCCCTAGAGAAGGAAGTGGCAACCCACTCCAGTATTCTTGCCTGGAGAATCCCATGGACGGAGGGAGTCTGGTGAGCTGCAGTCCGTGGGGTCACTAAGAGTCAGATACGACTGAGCGACTTCACCTCACCAGCCGAGGATTTTAAAGAAGTGGGAGCATGCCTCCAAAGAAAGCAGTGAGTGGGTGCAGCGAGCAGCAGGAAGATGGCTTAGGAAGCATCTGATGCCTCCTCTTGCCACCCTTCCCCACCGTCCTGGGGTGGTGAGAACCCCTTGAGGAACCTTGGCTCCTCGGCTAAGGCTGGCTTCTAGGTGTGGAGGCAAAGGGCAGTGGATTGCAATTCAGGAGACTGGAGTTCTGCTTCTAGTTCTGCCCTGGGCAAGAATTCTGCATGCCGAATTCCGATCTCTGGGTCTCAGGTTCCTTATTTGTGGAACAAGGGGCTTGGAGGACTGCAAACAGACTTTTTCAGCATCCTGGATACCTGTAGGGTGATTTAGGGGATCCCGTGCGAAAACACGAGTGGGTGGGGTAGCAGGAATCTGTGTCTTTTCCCCACTTCTATCTATCCACAGCAGCTCGACAAGCATACATTGTGTATCAGGCTTCTGCATAATATTTCACGGGAAAAATAGACCCCATTGCCAAACAAGACAAAACAAACAAGCAAACAAGCAAATCTGAAACAAAAACCCTGGACCGTGTAATCCCCAATATTTAATAATTTTTAACACTAAAATGTACTCACTGAAAAGTGATAAATGAAGTCCATTATCTAGTCTTTGTAGCTACCAAATGCCATTCACACTGATTTTTTTTCCTCCCCCTAACAAATGCTCTGATTATCCTGGCACCACGAGGAAACAACTTCGCTGTGTTTTTACCATCAGTACATGCACTAATGCCTCATGGGCTGGTGATAAGCTTCCAGAGGAGGGTGAGAGCATTTGAAAGGACGCCAAGCCCAGTGGGTGGAAAGGGGAGGGAGTCCTCTAAGGGAGAGGTAATGGTAGATAGGAGGCAGAGATGCTGATGCAGAGAGCAGACACTGGGTCTCCCATGTAGTGGCAATGCTTATTTTATAGCCAAATAGGACTGTGATTGTCCAGTAATTTCTGAGAACTAGCTGCTCAGCTGCTCCAAGTTCTGCATTACTGGCTGAAGCTGGGGAAAATTTTTGCCTCCCTAATGTGTACTAAGTGTCTCATCTATCATAAGCTTCTGCTGGTGACTGATTTTTGCTCTTATTCATTCTCCACACTATCTGCAAATGTTTCCCAGAACCCAGAGAAACTCTTTTCTGTTTATAAAAGCTTACATTTTCATTTCCTGAGCCTTGATCTGCCAAAGGTCCTCCAGTTGGGCCAACATTTTCTGTAGCTACTCTGGAGTCCTTTCCTTGGTTACCTGCCCCCATTCGGGGATTTCCCAAGTCAGTCCCTACAAGAGATGCCTGTACCAAAATCACACAAATGAATGTCATGGACTAGTCAGAACTCTAGTTTTTTTCATGTGTGTTCTTAGAAAGTGATGACTGTCTCTCGAGTTAGGAATGCTTATTAAATGTTTTTCATATACATTACCATATGTAAAATAGATAGCCAGTGGGAATTTGCTATATGATGCAGGGAGCTCAAATCTGGTGCTTTGTGACAACCTAGAGGGGAGAGATCAGGAGAGAGGTGAGACGGAGGTTCAAGGTGGCAGGGACATATGTATACCTATGGCTGATTCATGTTGATGTTTGGCAGAAACTAACACAGTACTGTAATCTTAATTCTCCAATTAAATGATTTTAGAAAAATTTAAAAGAATACTTTTTCTCATCTAACTGTGCACTCATTGGTGGCAGAAGTCACGGTCATTTATTTGTTTTATTTTAGTTATTATCAGTGTTATCAGGTTGGCCAAAAAGTTCATTTGGTTTTTTCTGCAACGGTGGTAAGACCTGAATGAACGTTTTGGCCAGCCCATTATCATCTCAATCGGTGTCTCCTGATAATGATGGATGGTATATATTCCTTGGGTTACTTGGAAAAAAATTCCTATTCTGAAGCCCCTCCCCTAAAGTTTAAGTCAGTAGATATAGAAGGGTTGTCCAGGAATCTGTAATTTAAAAAAAAATAAGAAAAAAGAACCTGATCCTCATGATCACATTAGACTAGGAAACACTGAGCTATAGAATCAAGTGCCCAGCCCAGTGCCTGGCACCAACAGTCCTCAGCAAATGCTTGCAAAGAATAAAGACACTGCAGGATGCAGGCCTAATGACCCAAGCCTAGCCCAGTGAGGAAGAGAGGGGTGCCTGAGAAAAGCCCACGCAACGCTCCGTGTTTCCTGGGAGCCCAGCCCGGAGGGACTGCGTGTATGTCACAGACTCTCAACACCCCAGCCGCCACCCACATTGCCAGACGTGGAGCCCATATCCGCAATACTAGCCAGTGCTCTCAACAGGCAGACATTCAGACTGCACACCTCTCCCCAAAATTGTCCCCTTCAGAGTAGCAGATCCCACGGAGACATCCAGACTGCTGTCTCTCCTGGGCTGCTTCCCGGGGTCCCTGCTGCCTCCCGCCCTCTATCTGCTTTGCTATACAAGGGGGGTCCCTTTCTGTCACCGCTTCTCCCTGATGAACATCTCTGCTCCACGAAGGAGCAAGACTGTCCAAGCCTGTGCTGGGCTTGTCCGCCAGGAACACCTCTTGGCAGAGACCTCCCTCCACTTTGTTATGCGTCTACTGGTCCCAGATTGTCGACCAGTCATCTGGCCTGAGCTCATCTGCAGATGTGTCCCCTTGACCTTGTCGTGGCTTCCCAAATCTGGAGGATGTTGCATAGTTTGGCGATAGCTCTTTGGGCACTGTGCACGAGGCTGGTGGCTGAGGGTGCAACAGGGACTAACATGCAGCCTCTTTATCTTAGAATCACAGGAAGCTGTAAAAGGCCAGAAGTCGAATCCTGGCTACCCTCTGAAAAAATGCTGTCTTGAGATTAAGCACAGATGACTATGCAGGCGCACAGAGAGGGCCTTGACCCCGAATGCTTCGGCAGGGAAGGTCTCCTGGAGGAGGTACTCCTTGATCCGCGTCTGAAGGAGTCAGTTGTCCAAAGACGAAAGCCAAGCCTGATGGGCATGTTAGGAGGAAGAAGCAACATGCACAGAAGCAGATGTTTTGGTGCTTAGATTCCCTGAATTATTTGAATATCCTGGCCTTAGACTCAGTTCCATTTAGGGAGAAGAGTTCTAGGATCAGGAGTCGGAAAGTTGTATTTTAATTATTTTTCTTTTTTTTGTTGTTAGTTGCATGATCCTAAAAGAGTCACTGCTTTTCTTAAAGTCTCAAGATTGTCTTCTCTGTAAGGGAATTGGAGAGATTTGTGATCCCTTCTAGTTTATTCTACTCTGAATCTTCCTGTAGTACATGTGCTGTTATTTAGCATAATAAATTATTCTACTTGCCAGGTAATATTTCCATGTGTATGCATTTGTGGGTGCCACACAGGCATTCATGTATATTTGGGCTCATAAGACCCATGTAAGTATAGCTGCCTTTATTGTGGAATTAAATTGTATGTTATGGAGAAGGCACACTTTTTTTTCCCTAGACTATCTTACATTATACAACACACACACACAAACACATACACACACATACACAATCTCTTTGGAGTAGACAGCCCAAGAGGGGTGGGGTGGGGTGGAGAATGGGTGAAGGGGAGCAGAACATGGGGCTGTCACAGCCTGTGGCTTAAAAATGGCTTGAGCTGCAATTAAAAGAGGCAGAGGCCAAAGGTTATTCCCTGGCATTTTGCTTGGGGTGGATAATTTTAGAGGGTGATGTGTCTTAGCTTGTTGAGATATTCTGAGAGACTTGCAACAACTTAAGTCTGGCCAGCCTAAAATAAAAATCAGAAAGGCCAACACATTCAAAGATACCAGAGAGCAGCAGCACATTGGTTGACGTTAAATGGGGAAAAACTCAGCGTGATTGATGCTGCTCCTGGATCCTTATTTTTGATTAATAGTAGAGATTGGATAATTTTAAAATTATTAATTATTTCAAGAGTGCATGCACGGTATCAGCTAGTCTTAGGCAGTCGTGTCACTGGGAAGGTTAAATACTCTCTGTACTTGATAATTACCTAATCACCATTACTCTTTTACATTCATTCTGCCCCAGAATTCATTATGACTGGGTTGGGTTATTAAAGCTCCCATGGAAAGAAATATAGCACCCTGTTGTTTGCACAGGGTTTAGCAGCGAATAAAACACCCTACTCTCCCAGGCGACTCCAGAAGAGCCCGGAATAGATTCTCCTGCCAGTTTGTTAAATTTGCTCTCAGGCTCACCTTTGTGTGTCCACTAGCACAAACTGCACGAGGAAGTGCAAATGAGCCCCCACCTGGGGAAACCTGAGGCCAGAGGGAAATGACCTGCAGGAGAGGAAGGCGATGGCAATTCAAGAGGGGATCGCCTCACTCCAGAAGGTCCGAGGCACTTCGGAGAAGCTGCTGTCTCCCCAAACCCTCTAGATGGCCGCTTGCTAGCGGGTCTCCCCCAGCGATCACCTCCGTTAGTTTTGTCCTTTTGGCAAAACTGTTTGTTTAATCAATGTCAGCACAGCGAGTGAGGCCAGAAACCCCTCTTACAACCTTGGCTGAAGCAGGAATTCATGAGAGCTGCAAAGGGTTAGGGATAAAATGCAGTCACAAAGGTAAGCTTGGCTTTTACAAAGCCGCCCTCGGCTGAGATTATGCTGAATGATAACCTCTGGTGCGGGTGAGGCAGTGGAGGACGAGGGGAGCTCATACACAGCTAGCTGCTGAGTCGCTTCAGTCGCGTCCGACTGTGCGACCCATAGACGGCAGCCCACCAGGCTCCCCCCGTCCCTGGGATTCTCCAGGCAAGAACACTGGAGTGGGCTGCCATTTCCTTCTCCTACAGCTACGGGCTGTGTAAATTGATATAAGCTTTCTGGAGGGCGGTTTGGCAAACTGTATGAACAACCTTAATAAGGTGCATATCTTTGACCACATTTTCCTACCTTTGGGAATGCATAAAGATATATCTCTAAAATATTAAAATATTAATAAGAAGCCTACATGTTGAACCATAGGGAATTCATTAGGTTAAGCATACTTTTTAAAAATAATATACTTTTAAAAAGTCAAGCTATGAACTATTTATTGGTAGTGGAAATACCCCTTGTCTTTAAATTTTTTTTTAAAAAGGAGGCTATGAAAAAGTAAGATACAATACTTTTTCATTTTAAAAGGTGTATATAAATATGCAGTACAAAAGTATGGAAAGATGCAAGGCATGACTGTTAGCAGGAACTGCAGGTGGTGCATACTGGGTGTTTTTGTTTCTCTGAGTTTTTTTTTTTTTAAACTAATTTTATCGAGGTATAGTTGCTTTACCATGTTGTGTTAGTTTCTGCTGTACGACAAAGTGAATCAGTTTCATATATACATATATATATCTTTTCTAGATCCCTTTCCCATTTACGTCACACAGGGCATTGACTCGAGTTCTCTGTGGTATACAGTAGGTTCTCAAGAGTTATCTAGCTGAGATATACCCGCGTATATACGTGCATCCCAGTCTCCCAAAACATCCCACGTGTCCTTCTCCCTTGGTAACCATAAGTCTGTTTTCTGCATCTGTGACTCTGTTCCTATTGCACCATCTTTCTAGGTTCCACATATAAGTGATATTATAGTATATTTGTCTTTCTCATTCTGACTTACTTCACTCTGTGAAATAGGCTCTAGGTTCATCCACCTTATTAGTACTGATTCAAATGTGTTTCTTTTCATGGCTGAGTAATATTCCATTGTGTATATATAAAGCAATCATCCTCCAATGAAAAATCAATTAAAAAAGAAGTATTATACTCATCTTGGACCATGGACAGACAAGCTTTAGAGAAAATGCCAATAATCTGGAAAAACAGAAATGTAAATGAACCTGAAAATTAAGTCTTTGAGCAACTTTATTAGCTAATTCTGGAAATACCTGCTTATGGGCTTCTTAATATGTGGGATAATAAACACTTATTTTTAGAGGAATTTTTGATTACTTAAAGCCCAAAGCAAAATATCTTGGGCTTCCCTGGTGACTCAGATGTTAAAGCATCTCCCTGCAGTGTATGAGACCTGGCTTCAATCCCTGGGCCAGGAAGACCCCCTGGAGAAGGGAATGGCGATCCACTCTAGTATTCTTGCCTGGAGAATTCCCTGGACAGAGAACTCTGGCATGTCCATGGGGTCACAGTCAGACATGGCTGAGCAACTAACACTTCCGCTCGCAAAGCACATTAGCCGTCCTTCGCCTCGCTACTTCTGGCTCACATAAAGGAGGCCGCTAGCTATGGCCAACATGTTTCAAAATGTTGTATGATGGAGCTTTAAAAAGCTGCCAGGGGTCAAAACACACTCTAGAGCTGCAGTATTTAAATGGTGTGGTGCTGGTGCATAATAGGAAAAATAAAATCCAGATACAGACTCATATATATATATGGGAATTTGGTGCAAAGGGGATCTGACAGTGTAATGGTTAAAAGTAACCCTTAAGGAATTATACTGCCTGGCTTTAAATCCTGGCCCCAGACAATTATTAGCCAGGGAAATACAGGAAAGTTACTTAGCTTTAGTCACTTTCTAAGTTTTAGTCACCTCAGCTATAAAACATGAATAGCAATGTCTTTGACATAGTGTTGGTGTGAGAGTTAAATGGCATAATATATGTAAGGATCTTTGTATCTCATAGAAAATTCTAAATTTTTATGGTGCTTGGTATGTGATAAAAGATACGCTGGCACCACTTAGGCACCATTTCAGAATCTTCTTCATCCACATTTTATTCCAGTCAGAGGCCATCCTGTAAGTAGCCACTAGACACACGTGGCTCTATATATTTAAATTTAAATTAATTAAAGTTAACCTAAAATTAACAGTTCAGTTCCTCAGTTACACAAGCCACATTTTAACAGTGCAGGGTCATATAAGGATTAGTGACTATCACATTGGACTGTGCAGATATAAACCATTTCTCTCATTGTGGAAAGCACTATCAGACGGCCTTGTTCCAGGGCTTTCTGTAAAAACTGGCTCATGGATTGTAAGTTGACTAACTTCATGCAGGTGAGATCAAACAGCATTTGTCTTGGGTCCTTACCACTTATCTCTTACTTTTTGCTGGGGAGCATCATGCAGAATGTAGATGAGAATGTGTTTTGCACTCATACAGGCCCAGCCTGGAATTACAGGGGGATATTCACGGGGCCTCTCTTAAGTGGCAAATTGGAGTCAAAGGATACATTCTTTTCCTTTACATTTGAAGTGTATTTAGTAAAAGTCCCAGAATATTCAGTAAAGTTAGTTTTATTTTTATTTTTTCCAAATAAAATTTTTTTTTAATTCATTTTCTTATTTCATAAATTTGTAATTGACCTACAGCACTGTATAAGTTTGGAGAAGGAAATGGCAACCCACTCCAGTATTCTTGCCTCGAGAATCCCATGGATGGAGGAGCCTGGCAGGCTACAGTCCATGGAGGTGCAGAGAGTCAGACATGACTGAGTGACTTCACTTTCACTTTTTCAGTGTATAAGTTTAAGGTGTATCAGCCACCCAGTCTTTAATGCTTTGCTACAACAATCCTAGGAAACAAATTTATCCATAATCTATCACTGAGCAGAAAATGGAGTCCCAGAGTCATAAGCATAACATACATTTACTTTATCCATAAAACTTTGTTGTTTTTATTATCAAGTGCTTACATGTACGTACAAGCTTCTGAAAGAATATTCACAAGGCTGTTCAACAAGACTACCCCTGAGAAGGGAACTTGTTGGGTTAGGCCATTATGGGGATATTTTCTATTTTCCTACAAATTGACTATTTCATTTTTTACCCCATTACTTCTGTAAAGATATATCCCCTCCCCAAATTCAACTCCCCTGTGCAACCCAGGGCCTTCTTCTGGAGGTGGGGAAAGGAAATATGAGCTAGAGCAGAGAAGGAGGAGCCTGGCACAGGGCAAGAAAAACGGGGGCTTCGAGGCCTGCCCACCCGGGCCCCGGAACTAATTCCCAGCCAATGAAACGCACCATACCTCTACAAACGACCCAGTTTTGTTCCTTTTTAGTATCCTGTTGTATACATGTTGCATATCTTCTTTATCCATTCCTCTGCTGACGAACATTTAGGTTGCTTCCACGTCCTGGCTATTGTGGATAGTACTGGAGGGACCTAGAGAGCATCATATGGAGCAACAGTTAAGTCAGAAAGAGAAAAGCAAATATCATATATTAACATATATACATGTAATCTAGAAAAATGGTGTAGGTGATCCTATTTGCAAAGCAGAAGTCGTCTCACAGATGGAGAGAACAGCTGTATAGACACCAAGAGGGGAAGCGGGGGGACTGAGACGGGCACATCTGAGCCCACGTGTCAAATACACAGATTTGGTTCCATGTATAAAGTGTACTGTTGATTCTGTGCATAAAGTAGACAACGGGTGAGAGCCGAGTGCACAGCACAGGCGACTCTCCTTAATGCTCTGCGGTGACCTGAGTGGGAAGGAGTCCAAGAGGGAAGGGGGACAGGTATCTATGGGGCTGATTCACTCTGCTGTTCAGTAGGAACAGACACAACATTGTAAACCAACCACACTCTAATAAAACTGATTAAAAAAAGTGCCACTGACAGAACTCTTAATGCCCAGGAGCTGCCAAGAGCGGGAAATGCATCTCTGCGTGAGGGGAGGGGCATGGGCCCCCCCTTTCCAATGGGCAAGGGCCCCCCTTCCTCAGACGCTTCCCCTGGCAGCTGCCAGCCACCCTGCCACTCTGCACCAAGCTGGGAGGAGGCAGCATCGGTGTCAAACTGAGCCCTTGTTTGAAGTGTGTCCCAGGCTTTTTTCTGAATTATCTGGTCATCACAGCAGGGCCAGTGCTGGAGATGGTTGGCACAGATGACCTGAAATCCTGCCTCATCCCACCTCCTTCTCTCCCCTAGCTCTGAAGAGGCTGCTCAGGGGTCAGGATAGTCTGGAGCTGGTGGAGGTGGAGAGGAGAAAGGCAAGGAGAGGCACGAGGGTTTCTGACGACAGAGGGGAGGGGCACAGTTAGCGACGCCAGAGAAGCGAAATCTGCGCCATCGAGGAAAGCCGCTCTCAGGGCTCTGAGCAACTCCGCCTTGGCCCCTTTCTCCTCTTCCTGCCCCTTGCCTCCTCCCCTCTTGCTTCACAACACTTAGCACCTTCTGGTTTCCTTTTCTCCTCCTTTCAAACCAGAACAGGGTTTGATCTCCCCAAGAGAGTGAGATAATCGCCGATCATCATTAGACAAGCAGCCTTTTCCCTTTTGCAGCAGCAAAATCTGGAATTAAACTTCAGATGCTGAAGGGACAAAGCCCTCAAGTGGTGGAGGAGGATTTTCAGAGCTTTAAAAGCCTCCCCAGGAGTCTCTGACATAATATATCTAGCCCTCGTTTGATGAGAATGAGGAAAAAAATAGGTGATACCTGTATAAATATCCATATACTGCAGTCCTTTCCACAACCTGCTGGGGTAAGCTATTCCCCATTTGATGGAGGAGTGACTGAGTCAAAAACATTAAGTAACTTGTCAACATGTGACAGAAGCAGGGTTTTAAGCCGGGATGTCTGGCTGTGGGTTTCGGTGCGTATCAACCTATTATGCTCTTTCTTATACGTGTGTCTGGAGCACTGATCTCCGGAAATCATCAGTGAACCTTGTGAACAAGGGACTTCAGGAGAGCCAAGGGATAGGATGTGAATCAGAGAGACACTTGGGATGGACAGAAGGTAAGCAGCTCCCTGGCAGGAGCACCCCATGGAAAGGTCTCATCAGACTGCAGAATGCGCCATCGTAGTGTGGCAGAGACACAACCTGCTTGAGGGGAAGTGGAATCCCAACAGCAAGTGGAACTGAATTAGGTCTCCAGGCTCTAGGAGCAACTTTCTCTCTTTGGACCCTGTTCCATGCTAAACGTGCCAGTTAAGAAGCCATCGCTTGGTTTCCTGTGCACAGAATCTGCATACAAGCCTGTCTTCTGTGTTCCCTCTCCACTCTCCCAGCTCATTCTCAAGTTCACACTTCATAGGCTGGACAGGACAACGCCTGTGACCTTCATCCCTGTTTCCAGGACCTTATTGCCCTTGAGGATTCAGCCCACGGTCTCTGGTTATCATAGCATTCCAGATTTTAAATGCCTCTTTAAAAAGCTGGTGGTGGAAAAACCACATCCACCGTGGAGTTTTGCAAGTTAAATATTTTTACAATTTCCAACCCAATGGCAAGGAGATCAAACAGCACAGTTGTGAAAGAAAGCTGAACAAGGCAATTCGATTCTAGAAGCTGCTGGCCAGTATTAAAATATTCCATTGTCCTTTGTCCTTTTCCAACCTTGCTCTCTTCTGGAATAAGAGCCTTTGACTCTCCAGGCAGCCTGAAAGAAGTTTATGGATGAGACTGATATTTAAGACTCTGGCAAAGTATGACCTTCGGCTTCCCAATAAGCATCAAGGACAAACGGCGGTGCTTGGGACTTGAGACTTTAATTCCCACCAATTGCTTCCCTCTAGTCTATTATGCATGAGAAATGCAACCGGCTCAGCCCTGGTAATCCGGGGCCACCTTTGAATCACAGACCCATAGAGTGTCAGAGCTGGCTTTGGAGATAACTGAGTGAGTCCAACCTCCTCATTTGCTAGATGAAGAACCTTGTTTCAGGTGTGTGTGCCTCTCAGGCTGGACTCTCTGCTCTGGCTTGCCTTTCCCAGAGACACAGAGCAGTCGGCGGGGTTATGCGGTTCTCAAGCCGGTTAATGTTGCTAACGAGCAGGCAACGTGGGAGCAGGACTGAGCCAGCAGGCAAGGGCAGAAACCACGGACCTGGGTTTCAGTGAGGCTGCACGTGGACCGATCCCTTGCTACTGTGAAACTGAAGGAAAGGATGACATATGAGCCAGAACCTTGAGAAGGTGCTTTATAGAGGCGGGAAGGAGGATCTTTTTGTTTGTCCCAATTACCTCTTTACCTCTTTCTTGTTTGGCAGAGGAATTCTGAAGTTTTCCGCATTCCTTCCAACCCAATGAGGAGACTACTGTCCCTCTAGCTCTCTGATGTCCCCCGAGCATGATCCCGAGAGCAAATCATTTTCTGCTTTGCATGTGCAAAGCATTCTGAGGGCTTTGCGTGTATTCATTCACTGAAAGCTCATAAAACTCTCAGGAGGTGGGTGTGAAGATGAGCCTCATTTTATAGACGAGGAAATCGAAGCAAAGAGAGATGAAGTAACTCATCCTGTGTCACACAGTGATACCATCAAAGTCTTGAGGAAGGAGAAATGCTTTGGCAAGAGGGGCTTCCAATCTGGGGTAAACTTCCTGAGGCAGTGGTGAGTTAAGCTTGACCAGGGGTCTCACTGAAGCAGAATACTCTTGTAAACATGCATACTCCTATAAACATGCATACTCCAGGTGAGAGATGTATTCTAGAAGAAATACAGACTTTAGAGCCTGGATAGGTTGCTTGGGATTCTAACTCTTGCTAGCTATATGACCTTGGGCAAGATACGTGATGTCTTCAAGCTTCCATGTTCATATCTGTCAAACAGATGTAACAATGGTTTTGATGCTTATAAGTGTAATAAGAATATGTACCTTGCAGAGTTGTTATTAAGGTAAAAGTTACCACGTAGGGTTTGCTGTTGGTGGGCTTTAAAAAAAAAAAGGTAAGGTAACTCCTGTTAAGCAGCCACCTCCTTTCCTCTTGTTTCCAGGTAGATGTGTTTCCATTTCTATAATCCTCCTGAGTTCTCTCTTCTTCATTTACTCAGTAACTGAAGCACAAAAAAGTAAGTCACTTTCCCAAGGTCACCCAACTAGTAAGAGGGGAGCTATGATTTAAACCCAGACAGTCTGGCTTCAGAGCCCACATGCTATGATGCTTCACCATCCCAACTCCTCAGAAGACCAAGTACACATGATATCAAGTGTCTTCTCTCTCCCTGGCAGGAAGTAGGCTGAAACCACCAACATTCTGGAAAAGGCAGCATGGGGAAGCAGACTCAGAGCTGATGACTCAAACCACTCATTCTCCAGTCTTCTTTTATATTCCCACTTCTTGTTTCTCGAAGAGTGGGGATCTTGGGAGGCAGTGACCACTCACCTCCAGTTAGCCCAGGAATCTTTGGTAACACCCATTTTTCTTATGTGACTGTCAAGGTCCTTCTTTCATTCTCAGAAGTACCTGAGTTTGGAGATACATTTGATGGTTGTTCTATGCAAAAGGCTTACAAAATTCTTAGGCAAGTGAGAGGAGTAGGTCATAGACAAGACTATTGGCATCTTCTCTAAGGCAGAGGAAAAAAAAAATTGGCCATATTCTTTTTTGAGGGCTGAGTTAGTTGGCGCTCCGAGAAACAAAGACCACAAGACTTCTTGGAATGTAGGCTTCTTGAGTTTTGCCTTGGCAGGACTATCTTTGTTCTGGCTCTTGAATGAGTCCCACTCATGCCTTCCCAGGGCCATCAGAACCCTAAATGACAGCTTAACAGCAGGCAATCAAATTGTCTCATGCCTCTTTCAACATGGTCAGGAGCAGCCCTTGGGCAAACCTGTTGCCAGGGACAAGGACAGGAAACCTAAAGCGAAGGATGACCTGCACAGCCTAGACCCTGGAGTTAAATTTACCGGCATAATTGCCAGATGTAATTTCCCTGCACCTCTTTCTGCTAAGTGCTCTCAAAGAGCAAAGCACTTAGTAAATTATAAGGAGGAACCAGCACAAAAGTGCTTACAAATAAGAATTATGGAAAATCAGAAGCCAAATGCTCACAACAGCATTTTTTTTTTATTTAATCAGAAACAGAGTCAGAATCTATACAGGAGGGGTGAAGTCTCTCAGGCAAGCGATAACATAAGCTGTTCATATACTTTAAAATCTAATCTATCATTTTAAAAATTATTTTATTACAGGGCAGTTTCGTAAAAAAAAAAAAAAAGAGAGAGAGCCTGTGTTCCATTATTCTACTGGGTATCCCAAGAGAAGTCCAATAAAGGGTAATGATAGAATGACTGGGAATAAAGTTTACGGCATTAGCTCACCAGGCGAGAGAACAAGTGAGAAGCAAAGATGGGTGGACAAGGGAATTCAGCTACCACCTGGTCCACGCTGATTGGGTCTGGGAGCTGTTTCTACTGGTTTTCATTTCAGGAAAGGGAGTTTGTCACACAGAAGATGGCATCTGACCTCAGCTCCAACGGCGGCAGAAAGAAACAAAGCCCGGGCTTTCTGGAATCTTAGGCAATCCCACAGGAAGACTTTGAGTTTCTTAAAAACAGAGCCTGGAGGAGCCAGCCATCTATCAAAGTGATTGTGCTTTTGCCGGCTCCACATCAGTCACCTCCTGGGGGCAGATCACGAAGCACAATCGGGCACACAGTTTTTTTCATGTCTCCCCATCACAGCTGGAAATTGTAGCTCTGGGTTCATGGGAGGCTATGTTTGGGAAAAACAGCCGACCGGGCATCTTTGAAAACCACAGATCACATATATAAACATGTCTAGTACAGTGTGTAGAATACAATAGGCACAAAAAGATGTGAACCCCTGTTTTCCTCGCCCTTCCCAGCCATGTCCTAGAACAGCAAGATAATGGAGGAGGCCTAGAGATAAGCCTTTGAGGGGCTCTTGGGGACTCAGTCCATCTCTCTGCCTCTATCCAAGTTCACAGTGAACTCACCCCACTTGGGAAGCTCACCTCTTCTCAGAATGAAATGTCTTCAGACTCCTCCTCTGCTTTCAGTGCCACCCACGAGTGTCTCTTAGGCCCCCGCTACTAAGGTCACGGCCACGTGCGAGCTGTAGGCTGATTTAAGATGGCACTGACCTGAGAGCCTTCTCTTCCACTCTTAGATGACAAGAGCTTCCTTCTTTAAGAAAAAACAGAACAAAAGAACTGTATGCCCTGGTTAACTTTTTTTGCTGTGAATCCAACAGGCAGCCCTGAGGAAGAAATGAGTTACGGAGAATAAACTAATGTTCTCAGTACCCAACAGGAATTCCTCCGTCGCCAATGGGAACTTCCTAAATGCAAGGTTTAGAGCCAAGATCTCTCTTTTTCTTGCCAGTCGGAGATTACGCTCCCGCATTTATCCCCAAAGTCTCAAGCAGCACTGAAGGCTTCCAGCATCCTGAGTCACAGGACGACTCAGAACAGACAGTGTGCAGGCTGTGCACCTGTAGAGCGTGGCCCCCAAACCCGAGATGGGCTGTCCTGCTATCTCCAGAGGGCGCTGTGCGGCTGACCCGCTACCAGTGAGCCGGCTCGTCCCCGCGCCCATCCCCGGGAGAAGCGCATGAAAAAGCACTGTGGCAGAGTTCATTCGGAGAGAATGCTATTGGCCTACCATCTCTTTTCTCTGCATCATCAAAATCGGTCAGTTTGATAACGCTTTATATCCTTTCCACATTGTCAGGTAAGATACATTGCAAATGTATATGGCTTAACAAATATATGGTAAATAAGCATTTTTTCCCTGTCATTTCTATTGATAAAAGATTCTATGGAAAGTTGGAGGAAAGAAAGCCGCTTTGTAAAAATGATAGATGTGGTATGAAACCCCATGGTTTAAACATCTAACTTGCTGAGTTTTAATGGGGTTGTCATCACCGGACTGTTAGCTTAACTTATGAAAATCAAGAAAATGCCTTTTCGTTGCTTCATAAATCCTGATGAACAATAGTCCGACAACAGAAAACAAGCTCTGATTTTGGAATGATTGCTCTCTGTGTATCGCCAGTAATGAAGTATGCAGGAAATCGAAGACTTATTGCTCACAGATATTAGCACAGACCCAGATGGCTCAATTTTTTTTTTTTACCATAATAGATAACTCTTGAATTATGTGCCTAACAAAGACAAATTCTAGAACCATCGGAAGGCATTTATTATATTAACAAGTGTGTTTTCGATTCCTTCAAAACAGAATGTAATTTAATCTCAGCTTCAGAGACAGATTGGAAATGTTAAATGTCTGCTTTTCAGAAGTGATTTCTGTAGGGAGAAAAGTATTCACCATCAGCTTGAGCTGTGGAACTGGGGGAAAGGATGTTTATCTTAACAGCACAGAAAGGGAGAAGTTGTGGATTTTTTTCCCATTTTCTTTCTCATTTTTTAAATGGAGAGCAGATTGTATATATCCTAGTCCTTCCCCAGGGCGACTTCTGCCTTGCTGCACATAACATATTCCACTGTGAGAAAGAATAATTATCTGATAGGGATAGGGACCCTTCTTAGTGGTCTGTGTGTAGAAATGAAAACTCGGGACCTATATATTACTCTAGGGACTCAGGTGGATCTGGCTAGGGTCAGGTTTGCAATTTTTCAGGGAGGTCCCTGTTAATAATCATCCCGGGAAGGATGGCTGGAGCTGTGGAAGCTTTGGAAATCGTGCCATATGAAAAACAGCAGAAGGACCGAGGTTGTTGGAGAAGAGAGACACTCACAGGTGGAGTGTTGGCGGGAAAGGAGATAATTGTGGGAGGTTGTCCGTCCTTCATGGAGGGGCCCATCACTCCACACTGGGACCAATTTCTACATTTCCTAAGAGAAACACTCTCACTTTAACTAACGTCCCAACTCACCTTTCAGAGAATCGAGCATCCAGAGTGCTCTACCAAAACTTTAAGGACTTGAGTCTGGGTATGGAATGGGGAGGATGGAGTCAATGGAGGGGTGAAAGGCAGTGCCTGGGGAGAATCAGGAGTGAAAGTCAGACAGTCCAAAGGAGGCCTCCACCCGAATGACGGAGATCTGATGCCAGGCCGTGGAGTGGAGGCAGGAGGTGGTGGGGCTCAACTGACGACTTCGGAAAGAAACCAAGAGATGCCAAGGGGGACGACTGCCATCAGCGTTGGACACGCCCGCAGTGCTTGTCATAGAACATCTGTACCCTCCCCTGCGGGCAGGAAGGGAACGGTCAGAGTGCAGAGGAGCCAGTTTGGATGAGGAGGAACTTGCCAGCAGAACCGCTAAGGTGGAGCATCAGTGGGCTCGTGAAGAAGTGGCGTCTGGATACCTGCTCCCGGTCTCGCAGGGGCCAGCTGCGTCTGCGTCCAGGAATGCTGCCGAGGGAGGCCAGGCTTCGGTGGAGGCCCTTTCTGGGTGGCATCTGAGGTCCTGCCAGTTCCGAGTCAGTGCCAAAATACATCTTCTTGGCCACCATGATCCATTCATTCAACATCTCTTTATGTAGTCCCTACTCTGCGCAAGGCAAAGTGCTTGGCCCTGGGGACATGGGGGGTCAACACACAGGGCTGAACCCTGCTCCCAGGGACCCGCTCCCGGGGGCAGACAGGGAGTGAGCAGGAGTTACAGAGGTGCTGGTGATGAAGACGAAGGGCAGGTGCTGGGGTGGGTGCCCTAGGCAGACGGTCTGATAAATGAGGGCAGACAGCGTGGAGGGAGTGATTGTAAGACTGATCCATACTGCCTGTGGGATTTACACAGGAACAGAGAGGAGGAAAGAAAAAGAAAAGATCCCATGCAAAGAGAACCACACATCTTACAATATGGAGGGAAGAAAGGGAAGTCCCACCACGGGATCACTCTTTACCTGGGAAGTTAGAACAAGGCAAACCATCACCCTGCTGGCTCTGTCCGCTCAGCTGAATTAGCTACATTAAATTAAAAGTTAAAGTGGGGGAGAACAGAGAAGGAACATACGCATTTTGAGGTGAATTGGTGTGACCTGGAAGGGATTAAAGAAATAGGGATTATTCCTTGAAGGCCGAGTTTGACTGAATAAAGCAGGAAAGGAGTTTGGGCTGCAGCTGGAGGTGTCCCAGGGTGGCGAGAGGGCTTCAGAAGTGGCAAAGCGCTAGAAGCAGAAGGCGCAGGGATGAGCTCCCGTCGCTGCCCTCGGCCAGAAAGAGACGCAAGGCAAAGTCCTCCCCAGAGCACGACTCTCCCCGGACAGTCTTTCAGGCATCACAGCCCGTTTGGCCATCCTGCCCTCGGGCTCATGTGTGGGGAGATCCTACAGTACAAGTAAATGGGGGATTTGAAGACAGAAAGCTCCACGCAGTTTGTTTTCTTTCAATGCTTCATAGCTTGCAAAGCGTATCACCCATTTGAAGAGGATTGATCTTTGCTCTGTAGAGAGGACTTGCGATCCAGACACGGGAAACGACTTACCCAAGGTCATGGCTCGGTTCTGTGGTGGAACACTCTATTTCTGTTCTGCCGACTGGTTTTTATGCCAAGCATTCCCATTGCCGGTTCATGAGAAACAATGGTGTCTTTCCAAAAAGAGCCCTTGACAGGGAAATCAGCCAGATAAGTGAGAGGGCTCCTCTCCCATGCAGCCATCTGTCCTTGAAAAGGGTGACAAGGGCTTTTCTGAGTGAAGGGAAATACCTGCAACAATACCTCAGAACGGTTGATAAGCACTTGCTCTTCTATTCTGGGTCTTTACCCCCCCTTTTCTTCATTGCACTGCTGTGGCGTTGAAACTGTCTGAATCAGCACAGAATCGTTTAGCAGGAAATGATGAAAACTGTCATTTTCCTCTGTCTGCACGGTAACACACAGCGGGGAGAGCTGACGAGGATGGAGGGGCCGTCTGACAGTGCCTCCGACCTCAGATTGCAGTGTAGGTGGGAAGAGCCCATGGTCTAATCAGCGGCCCTTCCCGGGGTGGGCCCAGGACTGTGAAAGTGAGGCTGTCCCTGTAGCAGGGATGCCTGGACCCACAGGAGGGCCCTGGTGAGGGGAGGAGGCAGAAAGACAACCTGGGGGGTCTCCCTCCAGGAAACAGACCCCCTGAAGATGGGGTCACCAGTTGCTCATTGCAGCTATGGGAAAGAGTGCCAGGCAAGGGGCTTTGTGACAGGGAGGGGTTCCCTTGGTTTCCAGTAAGGGGGAGTCTTTCCAGTAACAGACAGCCTTGCTGAAATACTACCCCCTAACCTCATTCATGGGTCGATATGAGTGCTTTTACCACGCTCTCAGGATTTTTCATCACAGCTCTGTAATGTTACCATGTGACTTTACGCTGGGAGCCTCAGTTTCCTCTTTTGTAAAACAGAGATGTTAGGACCTAGGGCTGTAGCATTACCAGGCTGAATAATGACATAATGACTGTGATGGCGCTTTGATCAGTGCACATCATTATATTATTCAGAATCCAGAGTCTCTGGGGCATGTTAGAGCCCTTATTCTAACACTCCTAAGTAGGCAAACAAGCAACGCTCTCTCTCCCCCTCATCCCTAGCTTAATGGGTTTAATGCAACTGTGGGCATAAACACTGACCTATATGTTCCAATTTGAGAGGGGTGTGTGTGTGGTGGGGGAGGGAGGTTAATGGAAATGAGACAGTCCCCCAAACTCAGAGTTGCTTCTGCGTTCTTTGAGGCTAGGAGACTCTGTTGCAATGACTGTGCTTCACTCAATATCCAAAAGAAATGTGAGCAATGTTGTTAACCACTTGCATATTTCTAAAGTCCAGATTTTTGGCAACATTCATATGACAATTTAGAAATGATGTTCCATAAGTGAGGGAGGAGAAAGTAATGGAAAGTATGCTTGCTATTTTTGTTTAAAATTGAGCAGGCAGATGTACAGCCCAAGTAGCCCCTAAGAAGGGGTGGTGCAATGTCAGTGCACAGGGCCGGGCTGGCAGAAACACTGAGTGAGTGGCGGCCCATTACACGGTGGGAAGATTCGGCTGGATCGAAGCGACATTCACTCAGGATTCTCATGCCACTGAAGCCCTGCTCAACAATTTTTTTTTTCTCTGTATCAGTCAGCATTTAACAATGATTTATCCCATTTATACTATTTAAAAATCTTTCTGGAAGGTCACTTTGGCCACTGTGTAGGGAATGAACTTCAAGGACATGCTCTCAGAACAGAAGCGAGGGCTAAGTGGGTGGCTACTCTAGATGAACTTGGATGGTGATGAGAGTCGGGGTAGTGGCCGTGGAAACAGAATGGATACACCTATTTGTCACTAACAAATTAATCAGCATAACCAACAAATTAATTAGCATTAATTATGCTATTAATTAGCAAAGGTATCTATTTTATCAAGATAAATATGGTTGATGGGAGAGAAAGAAAGAGAAAAAAGGAATCAAAGATGGAACCCAGGTTTTTGGCTTGGGCAAATGGGTAGATTGAGGTAACTTGATTTACATGGGGCAAACCAGGGAGGAACTGATCTGGGTAGAAAAAGCAGAATCAAGAGCTCTATTTTGGGGACACGCCTAGAAGCCATTCAATGGGAAATGCCAAGCATGCAGCTGAGCGTGCAAGTTTGGAGCTCAGCTGAGAGAGACGTCAAGGCTAGGGAATACAGATATGGAAGTAATCTTTTAGATATCTAAATCTTGGAAACTGAAAGGGATCACTTAGGGAATGAGTACTTATAGAAGAAAGGGACCCATCCCAACATTTAGAAGAGGGAAAGAGAAACAGAGACCAGAAAAGGAGTTGAGAAGACATGTCCAGTGAGGTGGGAAGGAAACCAAGATAGTCTGTTGTCCTGGAAAGGGAGGCTGCTCTATATTATTGCTAAGGTCCTTTTCATATATATAATCAGAGTTCATCATGTGAAATGCCAGGCTGAATGAAGCACAAGCTGGAATGGAATCAGGATTGCTGGGGGAAATATCAATAACCTCAGATATGCAGATGACACCACCCTTATGGCAAAAAGCAAAGAGGAGCTAAAGAGCCTCTTGATGAAAATGAAAAAGATAGTGACAAAGTTGACTTAAAACTCAACTTTCAAAAACTAAGATCATGGCATCCAGTCCCATCACTCCATGGCAAACAGATGGGGAAAAAATGGAAACAGTGATAGACTTTATTTTCTTGGGCTCCAAAATTACTTCAGATGGTGACTGCAGCCATGAAATTAAAAGATTTTCAATGAAAAGACACTTGCTCCTTGGAAGAAAAGCTGTGCCTAATCTTGACAGCATATTTAAAAGCAGAGACATTACTTTGCCAACCAAAGTCCGTCTAGTCAAAGCTATGGTTTTTCCAGTGGTCATATATGGAAGTGAGAGTTGGATTATACGGAAAGCTGAGGACTGAAGTATTGATGCTTTTGAACTGTGGTGTTGGAGAAGACTCTTGAGAGTCCCTTGGACTGCAAGAAGATCCAACCAGTCCATCCTAAAGGAGACCAGTCCTGGGCGTTCACTGAAAGGGACTGATGCTGAAGCTGAAGCTCCAATACTTTGGCTACTTGATGGGAAGAACTGACTCATTTGAAAAGACCCTGATGCTGGGAAATATTAAAGGCAGCAGAAGGGGACAACAGAGGATGAGATGGCTAGATGGTATCACTAACTCAATGGACATGAGTTTGAGCAAGCTCCGGGAATTGGTGATGGACAGGGAAGCCTGGCATGCTGCAGTCCATGAGGTTGCAAAGAGTCGGACATGGCTGAGCGATTGAACTGAACTGAAGGGTCCCTTTTAGTGCAAACACTATGATTCTTGCTGCTCTTTGCATTGCATCTTCTCCTGTCGACTGTACAGGTTGATAAGTCCAGGAACTTGGATTTCTGCTTGCTTCTGGAAAGGGACCTCAGGCTGTATAGGCTGACAAATTACCTGTGTATCACGACTGATGCTATCACCATTATACTTTATTACTTCTTGCTATTATTTCCTCTGACTTTTGGAAAGTTGCCTGCAGCTTTTAATCTAGATGCTCAGGCTCCATCACGAATCCACTACTTTCTCTGTCTGCTTATCCCCACTCTTCTGCCAGGAAGGCTTCACCGTCATCTCTACCCAATGAGCCTTTATCCACTTCATTTGGTTTATCTGCTGATGGTCCTCAAGGTTCAGTTATTTCTCCACTGTTATTTTCAATTTATCTGATTCCACACCTGACATTATATCTTGCTGTGATATACAGTTGTCTGGCTATTGTTTATCTAGTCAAAGTGTATTTTTCGGAATCAACTTTTCTCCCTCTCTTGGAAGTTGAGGATTGTGTCTATAACATCACACAATCTGATGTCTGCAAATCACCCACAAAACTGCAGAGATAAGACCTAATTCATTACCATTCATGTTACCCTCACCTGGGGGAATTTGGGTCAAATTGCTTTGCCCTTGGATGGCACTTCCTTTTAATTTTAAGCACTCTTTCTCCTACTCTCTCTCCTTCTTATTTCCACCACATCAATTTCTTCTCTGATTGGAAGACCATTTCTACTATGGTAGGCATAGTGTAAATATTTTATTTTGGTGATTTGTTCAGCGAGATCTATGCAGAGTGAAGACAAAATGCCGACTAAAGTCCCTGTGTGTGAATAACACCGTGTTCAGCTTTTTACTCCCAAGGCAAATTATTTGCTTAAGTAAGGGTTTCTTCCTTGATTACAGCTCTTATTATTGAGATCATGTCTGAATTTCCCAGGTGTGTTTTGAATTTCACAATCTTGCACTGTACTCTCCAGAACCAGTCTCAGAAAATATATTTGCATGTGGTTTCAGAGACGGAGTCCTCACCTAGAGAAGTAGCCCTGGGAATAAAGAGCTATCAAGAAACACAGTATCTTGGCATGTTAATTATTTTTCCTGACTGAGGCTATTTGCTGGCTATTGACTGTGATAGCGACATCTATTAGGTGTCATACTGTTTGTTTTAGGAGATTGCCACTCTTGATTTGCAAGATCTTAGAGGATAATGAAGTGAGTAGGTGAACATGGAATAAGCTATATTTGATTCATTCTTCTAAGAAATATACATTGTGTACCTATGGTATGCCAAGCAAAACGCTAGGCATGGGGACCCAGAAATGAACAAGAAAAGTAGTCAGTCTGTAAGGGACTCCTTATAGAGTCCAGAAGAGAGACATTTAGTAAGCAATTATAACATGAGGACACGACTGAAGTGACTTAGCAGCAGCAGCAAGTCCTCTGACAAAATGCTACGGTGCCTTGAAGATGGAGTTACAAATTGCCAAGGGGTGCTGGGGACAATATGACAAAGAATGTGTTTTGTGAGTGACTGAGAGCATGTCAGAGAAAGTGGGCCACTGCACTCTAGAGACAGGCAGCTCTCAAGTGTGCAGAGATGACAAGCATTACAATGGAACCAGGCAGAATGTGGGTGAGGGTCAGAGGGAGCAGAGGGGCATCTTGGGAAACCACAAGAGCCTGAGAGCGGGTGGTGTCAGACCTCCTCCTGTGGGAGGGTCAGGTATCTGATTCAGGGTGCCTCCTAGTGAGACGGGGGAAAGGGGAAATCATGGACCTCGTAAAGGGGCAGCAGCAAAATTCAATGCATCCAAATAATTCAGCCACTCCTCACATAGGATTCTGATTTTCGCTTGGAAAATTCTACAGCTGGTTCTTGAGCTCAGATTTCTCTTCTGGCTTTGCCTTTCCCATTTGGCTGCCACAGATATGGGAACTTACCAATGGGTTTGGTTATTAACTTTGCTTCATAGCATCCCTTTTTCTGCTTAGGTGACCCTGGCTTGTATTTATCTCTATTATCTATCTATCTCTCCATCCATTATCTGTCTATCCATTCATCTATCTGCTGATCTATTCATATCCTCTCATATAACCCTTTTGATTTAAGGCTATGTTTTCATTTTCCCATCTTAGCAGTGGCTATGTATGGTGGAGCTCAGTACTACCCTGGGAACAGAGAATCAGAATGGGCAAAGAACTCTCCTAATAGGGCTTATTGATATCTACTCATAAAAGGAAATGGGTGGGGTTCATTTAACTTCGTCAAGAGTCATACTATGCTGGCATGAGGACAGATAGGAAGATATGGAGTGATAATAGTAATGACAACTGAAAGGAAAGGTTTCCTTGCAATACCAAAGAAGGGCAAAGCCAAAGATGCTCACGCTACTGCACAACTGTACTCACGTCACACACTAGCAAGGTAATGACCAAAAGTCTTCAAGCTAGGCCTCAACAGTACGTGAACTGAGTACTTCCAGATGTACAATCTGGATTTAGAAAAGACAGAGGAACCAGAGATGAAATTGCCAACATGTGATGGATCATAGAAAAAGAAAGAGAATTCCAGAAAAGTATAGACTTCTGCTTCATTAACTACAAAGCCTTAGACTGTATGGACCACAACAAACTGTGGAAAATTCTTAATGAGACGGGAATGCCAGACCATCTGACCCACCTCCTGAGAAATATGCATGCAGGTCAACAAACAACAGTTAGAACTGGACATGGAACAACTGACTGGTTCCAAATTGGGAAAGGAGTATATCAAGGCTGTGTATCGTCACCCTGCTTATTTAACTTATATACAGAGTACATCATGTGAAATGCTGGGCTGGATGAAGCACAAGCTGGAATCAAGATTGCCAGGAGAAATATCAATAACCTCAGATATACAGATGACACCACCCTAATGGCAAAAAAGACAAAAGGGGAAAAAAAAGGAACTTGATGAAGATGAAAGAGGAGAGTGAAAAAGCTGGCTTTAAACTCCACATTCAAAAACCCAAGATTATGGCATCCAGTCCCATCACTTCATGGCAAACAGATGGGAAAACAGTTGAAACAATGACATACTTTATATTCTTGGACTACAAAAATCACTGTGGATGGTGACTGCAGCCATGAAATTAAAAGACACGTGTTCCTTGGAAGAAAAGCTATGACAAATCTAGACAGTGTATTAAAAGGCAAAAACATCACTTTGCCAACAATGGTTCATATCGTCAAAATTAGTTTTTCAAGTAGTCATGTACAGATGAGTGAGTTGGACCAAAAGAAGGCTGAGCACCAAAAAATTTATGCTTTTGAACTGTGGTACTGGAGAAGACTGTTGGGAGTCCCTTAGACAGCAAGGAGCTCAAACCAGTCAATTCTAAAGGAAATCAGTTCCTGAATATCCATTGGAAGGACTGATGCTGAAGCTCCAATACTTTGGCCACCTGACGCAATGAGCTGACTCATTGGAAAAGACCCTGATGCTGGGAAAGATTGAAGGCAGGGGGAGAAGGGGACAACAGAGGATGAGATGGTTGGATGGCATCATTGACTCAATGGAAATCAATTTCAGCAAACTCAGGGAGATAGTGAAGGACAGGGGAGCCTGGTGTGATGCAGTCCATGGAGTCGCAAAGAATTGGACATGACTGAGTGACTGAACAACAACACTATCACTGGTAAATAGTAGAGAGAGAGATTTTAGAGAGTAAGGGAGCTTTTCAATTACTAGATATGAAAGATATTGGGATATTAAGTGGAGACATTGTAAGTAGCATGAAAGAAACAGAAGATAAGACAATAACAGGTTTGGTAAGTGATGACGCTTAGATTGTTTTGTTAATCATCAGTTCCTTTCCTTCTACTTTCTCAGTCATATCAAGAGTACCATCAGAGCTGGAGTTCAGAACAAAAAAGAGAGCTGGAGGAATGTCAATCTTACATTCATTATCTCTGGAACCCAAAGCATGTTAAAAATTTTAAGCCAGTGGTTAGCTCACAGAGGCAGAAGCCAACTGTGGGGGGATGGAGGCTAGACTTGAGGAAGTCAGGTTGCAAGGCACTAAAATAACACAGTGAGGGCATTAGATTTCTCTTCACGGAAATCTGTTAGAAGAGGGGAGAAAACCATCTGTCTGTAAAAGTATAAATATAGTCATGCATATGCCCAGGGGATGGACTTGTTTTTTTCCTCTTAAACAATATTAACTAAAAGTTTTATGGAAAAACCCTATCAATACTTACTTCCACATTGCTGCAATCACAAAGTACTTTGTATTCTGCTTTCTCTTCCTATTATTTCATTTACTTAACATTATAGCATTAGCATCTTTCATAATTCTACCTAGTCTTCAGGGTTTTTTTTAACGGCTATGTAGTACCCCAATATATTGTTGGGTTGTTAATTTAATAATGTATCTCAGGTTAGCTTTGTAAATCCCTTTCTAGCTTCATATTGTGTATTTTATGGTCTTCTTAATTCCTCTATTCTATCCAAATTAGTCCACTTTTCCTTTCTCGAATATGCTTATAATTCCTTCTACAACCACCCCACAACCACCAGCAGCATGTACACTAAACTTCATCTCTGCTGATCTGTAGGGAGGACACATGATATGAGGGTAAATCTTCTGGAGTCACACCAGAAATCATCGTTTCAGGTTTCATCACTTACTAGTTGTGTGATCTGGGAAAGGTTACCTGATTTTGAGAGGCTTTTGTTTTTGTTTTTGTTTTAATCTTGAAAATGATTCAGGTATAACATAATTACAAACACCTTGAAACTAAAAGTGAAAGTGTTAGTCGTTGGGTCCTCTCTTTGAGACACCATGGACTGCAGCCCGCCAGAATCCTCTGTCCGTGGGACTCTCCAGGCAAAAACACTGACGTGGGTTGGCATTTCCTTCTCCAGGGGCTCTTCCTGACCCAGGGATGGAGCCCAGGCCTCCTGCATTGCAGGCACATTGTTTATGGTCTGAGCCACCAGAGAAGCCTTATATATGCCTTAAAGGATTATGATTATATATGCTATATGTATCTTAAAGGGTTGTATAAGGATTGAACACAATTTGTAAAGTGCTTGCTACAGAGTAGATGGCTAGAGACTCTGCTTGCTCAGGTCCCCGTGGCAAAATCTTTCTTTGAACTACTGTCTGTTCCACAGAGCACTTTCCACATCCTGCCTTGTAGTCTAAGTTATCCTTTTATGTAAGTTGAGCCTCCTTACCTTCAGTTAAAAACACACTGAGAGCAGGGAACCTTATTCACCCTTGCATCCTCCAGTGGTGCCTAGGGCTTTATACAACTCATGCTCGTTGGTTGATGACGTAGATCTCTGCTGAAATATGGCATTATGACGATCGCTGTAGCCTTACCCTGGGATGACTGCGGAGGGGAAGCCGTTAGGGACAGGGGCAGTGGAGGAGGCCAGGCTCTCAGGTGGTGCCTTTCCAAAGTCTTGAACTCTGCCCCACTCATGGCTGCTGCTGCTGCTGCTAAGTCGCTTCAGTCGTGTCCGACTCTGTGCGACCCCACGGACGGCAGCCCGCCAGGCTCCCCCGTCCCCGGGATTCTCCAGGCAAGAGCACTGGAGTGGGCTGCCATTGCTTCCAGGCCTCACCAGGGAGGCAGAGCCCCGCGCCGCGTGGAGCTGCGGCCCCACCCACGGGAAAGGCGTTGGAGGAGGCAGCCGCGGCTCCACCGCGCAGTACCTGTTCCCAGCAGCGGCTGGGCGCCCGGCATGAATATTCAGTGCGCATTTCACACCGGGACAATTTTAGAGACCAGGTGCACCCAGGATGCAGGGGCAGATGAGGCCGAGAGAGGAGAGGGGAGGAGGGAACCCCTCCACCAGCAGACCCGAGTTCCCCGCGCCTCACAAAACATTTGCCTTTATAAGCACTCAGGTAAATCCCAGCAGAACAGGGAGTGCCAAGAGAGGGAAGCTGGCATTTGAAAGGCTTGCAGTATCAGCTAATTGGTCTCAAACCTAAATCATAAAAAGACCTGTAATTATGCTGCTCAGAATGAACACAGGCGGCTCTTGGGTGCGCGGTGCTGGAAAGGAGGGGCGGTGATGGGGGAAAGAGTCCGTTTTTAAGTGAATTTATACTATTATAAGACCTGTCGCGGGTGAGTAATAAAAATGGCGATGCTAAGTTAAGCCTTGTGTTATCCTGTTTGCTCAGATGCTGCTTATGCCAGCTGTAGCCAGCAGAAAGCACTTTTCAATTTATTTTTATGACTCTTCTCTAAAAGCATTCCATTAAAGGAATATTACCCTGTATGAAGTTTGGAGGCACCAATGGCAGTTTATTTGCTTGTTGTGCTGGAAAGGAATAAACAGTTATCTGTGGTACCCATTATTTCAGTTTGGTCTTTCTCTCTCTCCAGTAAAGGGTCAAACGTGGATTCTGCCTTCTCTTCTGAGGACCTCCCCTCCTTCGCAGAGTTTGCCTGAACCTCGGCCACATTTCAGTCCGGTCTGATTATCAGAACCGCTGAGTCTGAAGTTTGCAGCTCGCTCCATTCATTTCTGTCATCCCATCGGTGAGAAGAAGCGTCGGCAGCCATCCTTCATATTGAGAGGGATGAGCTGAAGGAGGCAGGGAGATGTCTCCTAAGGAAGAGTCTTTCCCAGCTATCATGGCTTTCAAACCTGCTTATCTGGTTCCTTTGGCAACACGTTCCACAGAAGCTGTGCCGTATAAGTATGGGGACTTCCCCTTTCTCTCTCACAGATAAAACAATTTCTGGAAGGAAAACAAAGCCTAGTGGTTGAGAGGAATGGCTTTTGGAGTCAGATTGCCTAGGTTCGAAATCTCACCCTGCCATGTAGGACCTGTTATCTTAGGTGACTTACTTAATCTCTCTGCTCTTAGTTTCTTAACCTATAAAATGGGGATGTAATCGTTCTCATCTGATAGGTTTTTGTGAAGGTTTAGTGACATCGCAGGTGTAAAGTGTTTAAAGAAGTAACTATCCCATAGTAAGAGCTAAAAAGAGTAGTCAATTTTTTTAAAACTAGTATTGTTACTGAGATCTCAATAAATCTAAGGGGAGACTAGTTTTCTGGCTCTGATTTCACTACTAAGTTGCCACATCACCTTAAACTTAACACTTCACTTCTCTGGGATAGTCATTCAAGCCCCTTTCTCATTCATGGAGGGTTATGAAGACTAGCAAATGGCAAAAATCAGGATATGTGAATGGCTGTATGACTATTTATATGATGTTTTTATGACCCAGATGAAGATGGTGGTAAGTCATGGTGTCAGCATGTTCTTTAAAGCATATTTTGAAGATCTAGCATTGGGATGTCAATTTCCTAGTGAAGTAGTTTTTTAAGTAATAGAGTCTTTCAGTTGCAAGAGATCTGAGAAGCTATGAAGTTTTTATTTTTAGGCAGAAATTCTTTCAACAACTGCAATTTATGGCTCTTCGCAACCTATGTTCTAATCTGCCCAAAGATGGTGGATTCATTCTTCTGCAGGCTCATCTTTCCTACTTCTAAATGATAGAACGCCCTTCTTTACAGTATCTGAAATCGTCCTCTTGCTGTCACTTTCATACAGTTGTGTTGGTTCTGCCCCGTGAACCTTCACAGATGAGTTTAATTCTTTTCCACATCACAGATCCTCAGATATTTGCAGAAAGTAGTTCTTATGTCTTTTCTGTTCTTTGCAAAACTCCTCCAAACATTTCTTTTATGCTATGATGTTCAGAGGTTTCATCATCCTAACTACCTCCACTAGATGGAGGGAACCTTTAATGTCAACATCCTTTATAAAATGTGCCTGAAACTGACCACGGAATTCTGACTGTTGTTGAGATTCCTTGATTGTGAAGTCATTCTGTGTGATCAAATCTATGTGATCAAAGGTGAAAGAAAGCGAAAGTTTAGTTGCTCAGTTGTGTTTGACTCTTTGCAACCCCATGGACTGTAGCAAGACAGGCTCCTCTGTCCATGGGATTCTCCAGGCAAGAATACTGGAATGGGTTGTCACTTCCTTCTCCAGGGGATCTTCTAAACCCAGGGAATGAACCTGTGTGCAGGCAGATTCTTTACTGAGTCACCAGGAAAGCTTGGTTCTCACTTTTTAAGTTGCTATAGAGCCTTGGTCAAGTTGTTTATGGTCTGTGACCACGTCCCCTGCTACCGTGGGAATAGTAAAACTTGCCTGCTGCAGCCCTCATGGAGTTTGTGTGAACCTCAAAGGTGAGCAGGTGCATGGAGGGGTTTGAAAGAGCCCTGGGAGGAATATTTGGATGAAATTTTACGGCTGTTGAGTTTATGTGATCTGCTACCACTCTTGTGGTCTCTCCCCCATAAGCACTGCTGTGAACCCATTTGTTACTCCACATTCATAACTGTGTAGATTCAGCTTATTAACGTTCCCTGTCATTTGGGTTTATAGAATCATTTCAGAATCTTGATTTTGCTAATCAGTTTACTGGCCATCACACCCTGCTCTGTGTTATCCACAAATTCAAGAAGCTTGTCTTTAGTGGCTTTACCTGAATGATGGATACAGATATTGAAACTTTCCCTCATGAGAACTTCTGTTAGGTTCTCCTTGCCCGCAGCATACACAGCTAAAGTAACAACTGCCTCTTTGCTGTTATCTCTCCTAGCACATATACATTTCACTCACAGAAACAATTTCTCTTTTCTTTTAAAGATATTTGAGTAAGTACCTCCTCTGCCTGTAGACAGTAATACTCCTTGAGGACTGAGAATGTGCTGTGTTTATAGTTGTATCACCAAAGGCACTAATCTTACCTTGTATATAGAAGTTAACTTCAAGAATGTTGGACCACAAACAGAGATTGTCATATCCCCCAAAGAAGAATCAATCCTCAATGGCCAGTGATTTGACTTGTTATGCTTATGCAATGAAACCACCATAAAACGCCAAAGAGATGGGCTTTGGAAAGCTTCTTAGTTGGTGAACACATGGAAGTTTGGCCAAAATGGTGCGCTTTCAGAGAAAGTGATATCCTTTCATAATAAACTAATAATCTGGTAAGTGAAAAGTGCAAGTCACTCAGCTGTGTCTGACTCTTTTCGACCCCATGGACGATAATCCATGAAATTCTCCAGGCCAGAATATTGGAGTGGGTAGCCTTTCCCTTCTCCAGGGGATCTTCCCAATCCAGATATAGAACCCAGGTCTCCCACATTGCAGAAAGATTCTTTCCCAGCTGAGCTACGAGGGAAGCACAAGAATACTGGAGTGGGTAGCCTATCCCTTCTCCAGGGGATCTTCCTGACCCAAGAATCAAACCAGGGTCTCCTGCATTTCAGGTGGTTTCTTTCCCAGCTAAGTTATGAGGGCAGCCCCATAATCTAGTAAGGAAACATAATCTAGTAAGGAAAATGTTATTTTGATTCAGTAAGCCACTCTAGCAAATTAACCAGACCTGCCTGAGGAGGAGGGGGGTGTCGGAACCTTCAGTCTGCAGCCAGTTGGTTACAAGCCTAGGCGACAAGACAGGTGGAACTTGCGACTGATGTCTGAGGGGGAGGGAGGGGGCAGACCTGCAGGGCTGAGCCCTTACCCTGTGGAATCTGATGCTCTGTCCAGATAGATAGTATCAGAACTGAGATGAACTGTAGGACCCTCAGGCGGTCTCACAGAAAACTGGTTGGTGTGGGGACCTGCCCTCTGCTCCTTGATGGAATTGACTGCAGTTATCAGCGGTCGAAATTTATTGTGTTCCAGTTTGAGGAGAGCCTGCTCCTTTGTTTTACTCTCGCAGAGGTAAAGTATTTTCTTGGAGGGAATCACTGGCAGTAATTTTTGAAGTCATCAAAAAATAATTTTGATCTAGTGGGGTAATAAAGCAGTATAGCAAGTTTAGCAGTATGAAAACATAAATAAAAAATAAACTAATAACAGTGTGTTGGAAACTATAATAGGTCATTAGCTAACATTTTCTTGGGTTTACAAAGTGTCTGTGAAAGTTACCAAGCAAGGAAAGAGAGAGAGAGGAGAGGAGGAAAGAGAGAAAGAGAAAGAAAGGAAATGGAAAGAAAAGAAAGAAAAGAAAGAAAAAGGAAAGAAAAGAAAGAAAAGGAAACCATCAAGTAACTCTTTGGTGAGTTCTTTGAAGTCTAGTACTTATTTGATTGTACAATTTATCGTGACAAAAATTTATTGAAAAAAATCATAAATGATATTATCACTTTGTAACAGTACCTTGTAACATTTTCAAAGTCTTGCCCAACGTTGTGGGGAGTTTTTGTTTTTGTGTTTCTGTAGAAGAAGCTAATAAGCAGTTATTTGGTCCTCAGGAATGTGGCAGTGTAGTAGGGAAGATGAAAAGAAATAGATACACAATGTTTTTTTTTTTTAATTTTCTCCTCTTTATTATTATTATTATTATTATTATTATTATTTTGCTTTATTTTACTTTACAGTACAGTATTGGTTTTGGCATACATTGACATGACTCTGCCACGGGTGTACATGAGCTCCCAGATATGAACCCCCCCCACCTCCCACCCCACATCATCCCTCCGGATCATCCTCGTGCACTAGCCCCAAGCATCCTGCATCCTGCATCGAACATAGACTGGCAATTCATTTCTTACATGATAGTATACATGTTTCAATGCCATTCTCCCCAAAAAATTAAAAAATAAAAAGAGGAGAAAATTTAAAAATAAATAAAATAAACATTATATTTGGAATAATTTTAGATTTATAAGAAAGTACTTCTCTGGTGTTGGAGAAGACTCTTGAGAGTCTCTTGGGCTGCAGGGATATCAAACCAGTCCATTCTAAAGGAAATCAGTCCTGAATATTCATTGGAAGAACTGATGCTGAAGCTGAAACTTCAATTCTTTGGCCACCTGATGCGAAGAACTGACTCATTGGGAAAGACCCTGATGCTGGGAAAGATTGAAAGCAGGAGGAGAAGGGGATGACAGAGGATGAGATGGTTGGATGGCATCACAGACTCGATGGACATGAGTTTGAGCAAGCTCTGGGAGTTGGTGATGGACAAGGAAGGCTGGCATGCTGCAGTCCATGGGGTCACAGAGAGTCAGACACGACTCAGCTGCTGAACTGAACTGAACTGAACTTCTCTGGCATGTGGCAGCTTCTCAGGCTTCCTTTGTTTTTGATGAATTTGGCAGTATTGAGAAGTACTTGTTAGGCGTTTTGTAATTTGTCTCAAATTGGGTTTATCTATTGTTTTCCTCACAATTAGATTGGAATTATTAATTTTGGGGTACAGTACCATTGCATCGTTCCAGAGGTATATTCAATTATGATTTATTTCTGGTGTTATTGACCTTGACCACTGGCCTAGGTGATGCTCGTTAAGTTCCTCCACTGTAAATAAAGTTCCTTTTTCTCAAAAAGAAAAAAAAAAGAAAAGAAAAGAAATAGATATACAAAATAGAAAGATGCAATATACTACAGAATCTATGGGCTAAGAGAAGTTCATTGTGAAGGAACCGTCAGGGCTGCTTGCATATTTAATAGGAGAAAGTGCATAATTGAGGGCTGGAAAGTGTTCGTGTACTAGAGAATCTCATCGTGAGTTAGGCTCCTTTTCCATTTGCCAAGAGAATGGAGGAGGACTTCCCTTTACCAGGGGCAATAATTTTTCCAAAGTTCCAAGCTAGGTTAGCATGCTTAATTTTCTCTGGATTTCATTTCCACACCCCAGAGCAAGCTATTGCTGAGACAGGGAGACATGGGAAATTTGGTATGAGTTAAATCAAAGTTAAAATAAGCATGGGTTAGGGTGATGAGAGGTTCACGGGAGTACAGAGTGAGCCACAAGAGAAGGCAAATAGAAAGGAAGATGCGTCAGACAATTGACGGGATGACCTCCTTAGTCAATATGTGGTTTTTCTTTGTTCAAATCCAAATGAAAGACTGTTATAGAATTTTTGTCCAATAAAAGTTGAAAGCATAAAGCAAATTGTTTCTTCTCAGACCTTTGAAATCCTTGATACCCAGATTAGGTGGTTTTCTTTTCTTTCTTTTTTTTTTTTTTTTTTGCTTGCATTTCAGTCACTGTATTTTCATTTTTATGATTTCATGTAATTTTTGTCTCCCCTAAGCCTGACTCCCTTCTTCGATTACCAGCTTCAGAAACCAGCACACACAATTGGGAGAGGAGTCTGGAGATTCATCCCCTCTGGACTGTAAAGATGACAAATCTCTCTCAACTCTTTGGTTAGAAAATACAATTAAGTGGACTGGAGTGGGCTCTCTCCAAAGAAAATTGGCTGGATTGAGATGTGAGTATCCTAGAAGCTGAACCAATAAAAATCAATCATTCTCATCCCCTGTGGAAATGACACTAGGGGAAAAGTTTGCTTTGATATCTCTGTGCTGTGGACGAAATGTGTGTGATTCTTACCCAATCAATAGAAATCTCTAAAATGAAAGATTGAAGCCGTCAGGACCTGAAACATCTCTGAGATGAGAAATGTTTGTGAGAACTGTCTTCACTAAACGCTACCCGCGTTCTCTCACCCCATCTGAGTGTTTGCCCAGTTTGGGAGCTCTGCGTGTTGTCTTTCTGCTCAAGCTGGGGAGACTTGAGGAATCTCCAAGTCCGTGTGAGCCACTTCCCAGAAAACAACACATGGCTGAACAACCTACCTACAGGATCTCAGGGCGGGAAAGGAGGCTGCTGCAGGATGGTGTCCATTCCCTGCCTTTACCTTAACCCAGGAGATCTGGTCCTATCCTGTGTCTAAATACTTCCAGAAAACGAGCTGGCATGCTGTCTGAGGCACACTGGCGAGATGAAAAACTCTCACTCTGAAGACATTCTTATTTTTAGTCTTCCATTAATTATTTAATCCCAATTATGATTAATTGAGATTCCCTCTGATGCCTCCCTGGGACCAGCGATGGCTATGGCTGTACTTAAGGTGACGTTTCTTGGGGGAACTAAACAAATGCATCTGCCAACCAGATTCTTGAAATCGGTTTGTTAATCCTAGTGTCTCTGTTTTAATAAGATGGATCATAGCATAAAACTCAGCAACCGCACGCTGAACTTGTTTCCCTAATGCCAGCCACTTTAGGATGATTCGTTGGACTGTCCTCTGGGTGAACATATTAAACAGCTGGGTCTCTCCTACCTCCTCACATACAGAGGGAGGGGAACCTGTTCAGCTTCCAACTTTATGCTTGGCCAACTTCTTTTTATTAAACTGTGGTCACACACACACACACACACACACACACACACACATATGTATAAATTTTCCACTTTAGCTGTTTAATTTGTTCATTATATTTATTATGTTGAAACTCAGTAGTTGTTTCCTGTTAGCTCTTCTAAGTTTGCAGATCAGTGCATGCATATTGCATGCTAAGTTTCTTCAGTCACGTTCAACTCTTTGCGACCCCATGGGCTGTAGCCCACCAGTCCATGGAATTCTCCAGGCAGAATGCTGGAGTGGGTTGCCGTGCCATTACAGTTCAGTAACATCAAATATATTCACATCATTGTGCAGCTCCACCACCACCCCACTCCAGAACTTTTTCATTTTCCTAAACACAGACTCTGTACCGCTAAGCAATCACTGCCCATTCCTCCCTCCCCCAGGCTCTGGGAGCCACTCTTCTATTTTCTGTCTCTATGAATTTGGCTGTTCTTAGGCGCTTCACGTAAGAAGCCTCGTACATTATTTTATCTTTTTCATTTGGCTTATTTCACATACATAGTGTAAGGCCTTCAGGGTGCATCCAAGTTGTAGGATGTGATAAAATTTCATTCTAAGGCTGGAACAATATTCCATTGCCTGTATGCTCCATAGTTAGATTACTCATTCATTTCTTGATGAATATTTATATTGTTTCACCTTTGGACTATTGTGAATGATGCTACTCTGAAACGAATACACAAATATCTTTGAGTCCTTGAGTTCAACTTTTTGGGGCAGGAATTCAAATGTTTGTTTTAATTATTAATGTTTATTGGAGTATAGTTACTTTATAATGTTTGGTATACAGTAGGTTCTCAGTTCTCCATGGAAAAGAAATGCAAAAAAGCAAAATGGCTCTCTGGGAAGGCCTTACAAATAGCTGTGAAAAGAGAAGTGAAAAGCAGAGAAAAGGAAAGATATAAGCATCTGAATGCGGAGTTCCAAAGGATAGCAAGAAGAGATAAGAAAGCCTTCTTCAGCAATCAATGCAAAGAAATACAGGAAAACAACAGAATGGGAAAGACTAGAGATCTCTTCAAGAAAATTAGAGATACCAAGGGAACATTTCATGCAAAGATAGGCTCGATAAAGGACAGAAATGGTATGGGCCTAAGAGAAGCAGAAGATATTAAGAAGAAGTGGCAAGAATACACAGAAGAACTGTTCAAAAAGATCTTCACGACCCAAATAATCATGATGATGTGATCACTAATCTAGAGCCAGACATCTTGGAATGTGAAGTCAAGTGGGCCTTAGAAACATCACTATGAACAAAGCTAGTGGAGGTGATGGAATTCCAGTGGAGCTGTTTCAAATCCTGAAAGATGATGCTGTGAAAGTGCTACACTCAATATGCCAGCAAATTTGGAAAACTCAGCAGTGGCCACAGGACTGGAAAAGGTCAGTTTTCATTCCAATCCCAAAAAGGCAATGCCAAAGAATGCTCAAACTACCGCACAATTGCACTCATCTCACACACTAGCAAAGTAATGCTAAAAATTCTCCAAGCCAGGCTTCAGCAATATGTGAACCGTGAACTTCCTGATGTTCCAGCTGGTTTTAGAAAAGGCAGAGGAACCAGAGATCAAATTGCCAACATCCTCTGGATCACAGAAAAAGCAAGAGAGTTCCAGAAAAACATCTATTTCTGCTTTATTGACTATGCCAAAGCCTTTGACTATGTGGATCACAATAAACGGTGGAAAATTCTGAAAGAGATGGGAATACCAGACCACCTAACCAGCCTCTTGAGAAATCTGTATGCAGGTCAGGAAGCAACAGTTAGAACTGGACATGGAACAACAGACTGGTTCCAAATAGGAAAAGGGATACATCAAGGCTGTATATTGTCACCCTACTTATTTAACTTCTATGCAGAGTACATCATGAGAAACGCTGGACTGGAAGAAACACAAGCTGGAATCAAGATTGCCGGGAGAAATATCAATCACCTCAGATATGCAGATGACACCACCCTTATGGCAGAAAGTGAAGAGGAGCTAAAAAGCCTCTTGATGAAAGTGAAAGAGGAGAGCAAAAAAGTTGGCTTAAAGCTCAACATTCAGAAAACGAAGATCATGGCATCTGGTCCCATCACTTCATGGGAAATAGATAGGGAAACAGTGGAAACAGTGTCAGACTTTATTTTTGGGGGCTCCAAAATCACTGCAGATGGTGACTGTAGCCATGAAATTAAAAGATGCTTACTCCTTGGAAGAAAAGTTATGACCAACCGAGACAGCATATTTAAAAGCAGAGACATTACTTTGCCAACTAAGGTTCGTCTAGTCAAGGCCATGGTTTTGCCAGTGGTCATGTATGGATGTGAGAGTTGGACTGTGAAGAAGGCTGAGCACTGAAGAATTGATGCTTCTGAACTGTGGTGTTGGAGAAGACTCTTGAGAGTCCCTGGGACTGCAAGGAGATCCAACCAGTCCATCCTAAAGGAGATCAGTCCTGGGCATTCACTGGAAGGACTGATGCTGAAGCTGAAACCTCCCATACTTTGGCCACCTCATGCGAAGAGTTGACTCACTGGAAAAGACTCTGATGCTGGCAAGGATTGGGGGCAGGAGGAGAAGGGGACGACACAACCGAAGATGAGATGGCTGGATGGCATCACTGACTCGATGCACATGAGTCTGAGTGAACTCTGGTAGGTGGTGATGAACAGGGAGGCCTGGTGTGCTGCGTTTCATGGGTTCGCAAAGATTCGGACACCAATGAGTGACTGAACTGAACTGAGTGTATATATGTCAGTTCCAATCTCTCGATTCATCCCACCTTCCCCTTTCCCCCTTGGTATCCATACATTTGTTCTCTACATCTGTGTCTCTTTTTCTGCTTTGCAAATAAGTTATCTGTACCATTTTCTAGATTCCACATATAAGCAATATATGATATTTGTTTTTCTATTTGACTTATTTCACTCTCTATGACAGTCTCTAGGTCCATCCATATATCTGGAAATGGCACAATTTCATTCCTTTTTATGGCTGAATAATACTACATAGTATATATGTACCACATTCTTTATCCATTTGTCTGTTGATGGACATTTAGGTTGCTTCCATGTCCTGGCTGTTGTAAATAGTGCTGCAGTCAATATTGGGGTGCATGTATCTTTTGGAGTTGAGTTCTGTCCAGGAATATGCCCAGGAGTGAGATTTCCGGGTCATATGGACATTCCATTTTTAGCTTTTGAAGGAATATCCATACTATTCTCTGTAGTGGCTGTACCAATTTACATTCCCAGCAACAGTGTAGGAGGGTTTCCTTTTCTCCACACCCTCTCCACCTTTTATTATTTGTAGACTTTTTGAAAATGGCAACTCTGACTCGTGTGAAGTGATACTTTATTGCAGTTTTAATTTGCATTTCTCTAATAACCAGTGATGCTGAGCAACTTTTCATGTGTTTGTTGGCGATCGGTATGTCTTCTTTAGAGAAATGTCTACGTAGGTCTTCTGCTAATTGTTTGATTGGGTTGTTTTTTTGTATTCAGCTACTTGAGCTGTACAAAAAACTGTACAAAAAGATCTTCATGACCAAGATAATCACGATGGTGTGATCACTAATGTAGAGCCAGACATCCTGGCATGTGAAGTCACATGGACCTGAGAAAGCAATCAGTCACTATGAACAAAGCTAGTGGAGGTGATGGAATTCCAATGGAGCTGTTTCAAATCCTGAAAGATGATGCTGTGGAAGTGCTACACTCAATATGCCAGCAAACTTGGAAAACTCAGCAGTGGCCACAGGACTGGAAAAGTTCAGTTTCATCCCAATCCCAAAGAAAGGCAATGCCAAAGAATGCTCGAACTACTGCACAATTGCACTCATCTCACACGCTAGCAAAGTAATGCTCAAAATTCTCCAAGCCAGGCTTCAGCAGTTAGTGAACCATGAACTTTCAGATGTTCAAGCTGGTTTTAGAAAAAGGCAGAGGAACCAGAGATCAAATTGCCAACATCCTCTGGATCACGGAAAAGCAAGAGAGTTCCAGAAAAACATCTATTTCTGCTTTATTGACTATGCCAAAGCCTTTGACTATGTGGATCACAATAAACTGTGGACAATTCTGAAAGAGATGGGAATACCAGACCACCTGACCCGCCTCTTGAGAAACCTATATTCAGGTCAGGAAGCAACAGTTAGAACTGGACATGGAACAACAGACTGGTTCCAAATAGGAAAAGGAGTATGTCAAGGCTGTATATTGTCACCCTGCTTAGTTAACCTCTATGCAGAGTACATCATGAGAAACGCTGGACTGGAAGAAACACAAGCTGGAATCAAGATTGCTGGCAGAAATATCAATCACCTCAGATACACAGATGACACCACCCTTATGGCAAAAAGTGAAGAGGAGCTAAAAAGCCTCTTGAAAGTGAAAGAGGAGAGCAAAAAGTTGGCTTAAAGCTCAACATTCAGAAAACGAAGATCAAGGCATCTGGTTCCATCACTTCATGGGAAATAGATGGGGAAACAGTGAAAACAGTGTCAGACTTTTTTTTTTTTTTTTTTGACTCAAAAATCACTGCAGATGGTGATGGCAGCCATGAAATTAAAAGTTGTTTCCTCCTTGGAAGGAAAGTTACGACCGACCTAGATAGCATATTGAAAAGCAGAGACATTACTTTGCCAACTAAGGTCCATCTAGTCAAGGCTATGGTTTTTCCTGTGGTCATGTATGGATGTGAGAGTTGGACTATGAAGAAAGCTGAGCACTGAAGAATTGATGCTTTTGAACTGTGGTGTTGGAGAAGACTCTTGAGAGTCCCTTGGACTGCAAGGAGATCCAATCAGCCCATTCTAAAGGAGATCCGTCCTGGGTGTTCCTTGGAAGGACTGATGCTATAGCTGAAACTCCAATACTTTGGCCACCTCATGTGAAGAGTTGACTCATTGGAAAAGACTCTGATGCTGGGAGGGATTGGGGGCAGGAGGAGAAGGGGATGACAGAGGATGAGATGGCTGGATGCATCACTGACTCGATGGACATGAGTTTGAGTGAACTCTGGGAGTTGGTGATGGACAGGGAGGCCTGGCGTGCTGTGATTCATGGGGTTGCAAAGAGTCAGACACAACTGAGCGACTGAACTGGCTGACTGACTTGAGCTGTTTGTATACTTTAGAGATTGATCCCTTGCCAGCTGCTTCCTTTGTGAATATTCTCTCCCGTTCTGGAATTGCCTTTTTTGCACAGTTCTTCTGTGTGTTCTTGCTACTCTTCTCACTCTCTTCCCCTTCTGTTAAATTTTGGCCATTTTGGTCATATATTGTCCCCATCTTTGCATGAAATATTCCCTTGGTATCCCCAACTTTCTTAAAGTGATCTCTAGTCTTTCCCATTCTATTGTTTTCTCTATTTCTTTGCATTGTTCACTTAAGAAGACTTTCTTATCTCTCCTTGCTATTCTCTGGAACTCTGCATTCAGGTGGGTTTCTCTTTCTCTTTCTTCTTTGCCTTTCACGTATCCTCTTTTCTCACATCTCCTCTTTTCTCAGCTATTTGTAAGCCCTCCTCAGACAACCACTTTGACTTCTTGCATTCCTTTTTCTTGGGGATGGTTTGGGTCACCGCTTCCAATGTTACAAACCTTCTGTAGTTCTTTAGGCAGTCTATCTACTGGTCTAGTCCCTTGAATCTATTTCTCACCTCCACTGTAAAATCATAAGGGATTTGATTTGCGTGTTACCTGAATGACCGAGTGGTTTTCCTGGCTTTCTTCGATCTGAGCCTGAATTTTGCATTGAGGTGCTGATTAACTGAGCTACAGTCAGCTCTAGGTCTTGTTTTTGCTCAGGTGGGTACCTGTCCCAATGATTGTCAAGGCAGGGTCCAGGGGTGGGGCAGGGGGTTACGATGGGAGTCCCCCAAAGTTGTGTATCACTCTGCAGTGGCACCGTGCTTCTATGGCGGCCCAGGCTTCTTCTGCCAGAAGTGATGGGGACTTCTTACTCCCAACCCTTCAGGCTGTCTCTTAATATCCAACAGCTGTCCCCTCCATTGGTCTCTTCTCCAAACTCCACTCTCTAGCCCACTTGCCCTCTGCTTTCAAATCTTTGCAGGGGGGGGGGGGGAGTATATGCCAGAAATGGAATTCCTAGATCGTAATTGCATGCTTTTCCTTTTGAGAAACTGCTCTACTGCGCGCCATGGTGGCTGTATCATTTTACTTTTCCACTAACGTGCAAAGATTCCAACTTCTTCACATTCTCACCAACACTTGTTAATTTTTTTTTAAAATAATGGCCATCTTAATGACCAACTACTCTTTAATTTATGGGAATACATACAATTTTCTGGTCTTTTTCCATCTATTTTTGTTGGTATTTCTTTAGTACTCTTTTCTTGGGCAGAGCCATAAAAATTCTTAATTTGTCTTTCCAGCCTCACACCCTCACTTTGGTATGCTCTTAAGAAGCCAGAAGTACTTGGTGGTACCTTGAGACAGTAGGGGCTTCTCTGGTGGCTCAGAGGTTAAAGCAACAGCCTCCAATGCGGGAGACCTGGGTTCGATCCCTGGGTTGGGAAGATCCCCTGGAGAAGGCAATGGCAGTCCACTCCAGTATTCTTGCCTAGAGAAGCCCATGGATGGAGAAGCCTAGTGGGTTACGGTCCACAGGGTCGCAAAGAGTCGGACACGACTGAGCGACTTCACCTTATCACCTTATGAAACAATAGAGCCATGATAATAGGAGGAGGAGAAGGGGATGACCGAGGATGAGACGGTTGGATGGCATCATCGGCTCAATGGACACGAGTCTGAGTGAACTCCAGGAGTTGGTGATGGACAGGGAGGACTGGTGTGTTGCAATTCATGGGGTCACAAAGAGTCAGACACGACTGAGCGACTGAACTGAACTGAACTGAGCTGATATGCCCAGGAGTGGGATTGCATGGTCATATGGTAGCTCTATTTTTAGTTTTTTCAAGGAACCTGCATATTGTTCATAGTGGCTGTGCCACCTTACATTTCCACCAACAGTGTAGGAGGGTTCACTTCTTTCTACACCCTCTCCAACATTTATTGTTTATAGATTTTTGGTGATGGCCATTTTGACTGGTGTGAGGTGATGTCTTGTAGTTTTGATTTGCATTTCCAGAATACATCATGAGAAACGCTGGGCTGGAAGAAGCACAAGCTGGAATCAAGATTGATGGGAGAAATATCAATAACCTCAGATATGAAGATGACATCACTCTTATGGCAGAAAGTGAAGAGGAGCTAAAAAGCCTCTTGATGAAAGTAAAAGTGGAAAGTGAAAAAGTTGGCTTAAAGCTCAACATTCAAAAAACAAAGATCATGGCATGTGGTCCCATCACTTCATGGGAAATAGATGGGGAAACAGTGGCAGGCTTTATTTTGGGGGCTCCAAAATCACTGCAGATGGTGACTGTAGCCATGAAATTAAGACGCTTACTCCTTGGAAGAAAAGTTATAAACAACCTAGATAGTATATTCAAAAGCAGAGACATTACTTTGCCAACTAAGGTCTGTCTAGTCAAGACTATGGTTTTTCCTGTGGTCATGTATGGATGTGAGAGTTGGACTATGAAGAAAGCTGAGTGCCGAAGAATTGATGCTTTTGAACTGTGGTGTTGGAGAAGACTCTGGAGAGTCCCTTGGACTGCAAGGAGATCCAACCAGTCCATTCTAAAGGAGATCAGCCCTGGGATTTCTTTGGGAGGACTGATGCTGAAGCTGAAACTCCAATACTTTGGCCACCTCATGAGAAGAGTTGACTCATTGGAAAAGACTCTGATGCTGGGAGGGATTGAGGGCGGGAGGAGAAGGGGACGACAGAGGATGAGATGGCTGGATGGCATCACTGACTCGATGGACATGAGTCTGAGTGAACTCTGGGAGCTGGTGATGGACAGGGAGGCCTGGTGTGCTGCAGTTCATGGGGTTGCAAAGAGTTGGACACGACTGAGTGACTGAACTGAACTGAACTGATTAATAAGCAGTGTTGAACATCTCATCATGTGTTTGTTGGCCATCTGTATGTTTTCTTTGGTCTTCTGCCCATTTATTGATTGGGTTGTTTGTTTTGTTGATATTATGCTTCATAAGCTGTTTGTAGATTTTGAAGACTAATCCCTTGTAGTCACATCATTTGCAAATATTTTCTCCCAGTCTGTTTGTTGTCTTTTCCTTTTGTTTATTGTTTCCTTTGCTGTGAAAAAGCTTTGGAGCTTAACTAGGTCCCATTTGTTTATTTTTGTTATTATTTCTATTATTGTAGGAGATGCATGAAAAAGATATTGCAGCCATTTATGTCAGAGTATTCTGCCTGTGTTTTTCTCTGGGAGTTTTATAGTGTCCAGTCTCATATTTAGGTCTTTAATCCATTTTGAGCTTATTTTTGTGTATAGTTTTAAAGAATGATCTAATTTCATGTTTCTTTACATGTAGCTGTCCAGTTTCCAAGCACCGTTTGTTGAAGAGACTGTCTTGCCAACATTGTCTTGCCTTCTTTGTCATAGATAATTGACCATAGGTGCATGGATTTATTTGGGGGCTTTGTATCCTGTTCCATTGATCCATATTTTGAACTACTTTTGTGCTAATGCCATACTCTTTTGATAACCATAGGTTTGTAGTATAGTCTGAAGTCAGGGAGCCTGATTCCTCTAGCTCCATTTTTCTTTCTCAAAATTCCTTTCACTATTTGAGGTCTTTTGCATCTCAAAACAAACTTTAGGGTTTTTTTGTTCTAGTTCTGTGAAAAATGCCATTGGTAATTTGATAGAGATTGCACTGAATCTGCATATTGCCTTGGGTAGTAGTCCACTTGTTTGCTGATGAGTGAGGCTGCACTCCCTCCCTGGTTTCATCTGAACTGACCCAGCCTTGGAGTCTACAGGCTCTACGGAAGGGGTCATGGTGATGACCTCCGGGAGGGCTCATGCCAATGGGTGCCTCCTAGGATAGCTGCTACCAGGGTCCTTGTCTCCATGGTGAGCCACTGCAGACCCATGCCTCTGCAAGGGACCCTCCAGCATTAGTAGGCAGGTCTGGTTCAGTCTCCTTGGGGTTACTGCTGCTTTCCCCAGGTCCCCGTGTACACCAGGTTGCATGTGTGCCCTCCAAGAGTGGGGTTTTGGTTTCCCCCAGTCCTGCGGAGTTCTGGCAGTCAAATCCCACTAGCTTTCAAAGTCAGATTCCCTGCGGATTCCTAGTTCCTTTGCCACATCCCCAGGCTGGGAAGCCTCAGGTGGGGCTCAGAACCTGCACAGCAGTGGAAGAACCTCTGTGGTATAATTGTTCTCCAGATTGTGGGTCACCCACCTGATAGGTACGAGGTTTGATTTATCATGATTGTGCCCCTCCTGTGTCTCATTGCAGCTTCTCTTTTGCCTTTGGAGATAGGCTATCTTTTTGATAGGTTCTAGCATCCTCCTGTCAATGGTTGTTCAGCAATTAGTTGTGATTTTGGAGTTCTCGTAGCAGGGGGCGGGTGGGGGTGAGCATACATCCTTCTGCTCGGCATCTATCACTGAATGTATTTTAACATCACAGATCGTTTATACTTTAGATGGGTTGATTGACATTTGCTTATGTTCTCCCTTTGGATAAAATGAAGAGATTAATTGACCAAGAATAAAGCTTCTAGATTGAATATGGAAGGACATCATAGTTGCTCAAGGCTGCATGCTAAGCACTGGAGAATTAAGTATATATTCTACTTCATCTGGAATGTCATCCTATGTAATACTAGCTGATACTTACTTTTTCCTTTGTTAGGTTAAAGCTAGTACTTCACAGTTTATAGTAGCTCTTTGGGGCTTAATTTTGTAATTTGCACCATTGTCTATGTTTCTTATTAAATTATTTTTGCATGTAGGGCTCCAAAAAATTATAACCTCAGTATAAGGGAGTCATACTCCATTGTTTCTGAAGGACCCAGTGCAGTGTTAGACATTTAAGTTTCATTGATTTGAAATACACTGAGGGCTTGCTATGCTAGAGTTTGAGGATACAATGGCAAATAGTGTAGAGAAATTTATATTTTAGCGGACACAAACTAATTCCTAAGTTTATCATTAGGAAGGGGACAGTCAACCACACCCTCACAGTGGGTTTGGGTAGCTAGGGAGTTTTCAAGCCCAGCTTTTGCAGCCTCAGCCTGAATTTGCCTCTCTTTTCTTATAAATGGGCTTAGAGATTCTCTAGCCTTATCATATTTGAAAAGCTTTTCTCTCCCAGCTTCATCGTATTTCATAACTTGTAAAATATATGTGAAAATCAATGACATTAGATCACCATGTCTTACGTCTTAAGAGTCTTCTCTGTCTCCCTAATGATGTAGTGAATCAGAAAATAATTAAAAATCATTTAGGCTGCACCCTCCCTCTCTCCCCCCTCTGTCTGACTCCCCCTGCTCGTAAGGAAGAGTGCAATTTATGTCTCTTCCTCCAACCTGATGCTCTAGATGACTCAGGGACATTTTCTCAGATGGGAACACTGCCCAAACCGGCAGTACATGCAGCTTTGCCTGGATTCCTCATGAGACAACGCATGGATGCATACTAGCCAGTGCTGTGAATAAACTGCCACCTTTGAAACCACTGCTTATTTTTCCTAATAGCAAGAAATAACCACAAAAAAGCTGCAGATGACATTTTTATAGCAACTTGCCATTTGCAGGATGTTTGCCCATCCATTATTTCATCTGATGCTCATGAAAGCTTTGTGACACAGATATTACTCTTATCCTGCTAAATATCAGCAAAGCATGGCTTAGATAAAGCAGGGGACTTTTCCAAGGTCATTATTCTTAAGAGAGGTTGGAAACAGAAATACAGTCCTTAGGCATTCACTTTACCTTTCTACCCTGCCAAAGAGAGAGTAGGGTAATGGGAGAAATGGATGTGAGGAAATAATAAGGGAGGTAGAATGATTTTAGTCAAATTTGGTAGACCTATTCCTTTTTTTTTGACAATGTAGGGTTTTACTGCATAATTTACTGCATTATATAGGGAGAAATATCAATAACCTCAGATATGCAGATGACACCACCCTTATGGCAGAAAGTAAGGAAGAACTAAAGAGCCTTTTGATGAAAGTGGAAGAGGAAAGTGAAAAAGTTGGCTTAAAGCTCAACATTCAGAAAACTAAGATCATGGCATCTGGTCCCATCACTTCATGGGAATTAGATGGGGAAACAGTGGAAACAATGTCAGACTTTGTTTTTTTGGGTTCCAAAATCACTACAGATGGTGACTGCAGCCATGAAATTAAAAGACGTTTACTCCTTGGAAGGAAAATTATGAGCAACCTAGACAGCATATTAAAAAGCAGAGACATTACTTTGTCAACAAAGGTCCATCTAGTCAAGGCTATCGTTCTTCCAGTAGTCATGTATGGATGTGAGAGTTGGACTATAAAGAAAGCTGAGTGCCGAAGAATTGATGCTTTTGAACTGTGGTGTTGGAGAAGACTCTTGAGAGTCCCTTGGACTGCAAGGAGATCCAACCAGTCCATCCTAAAGGAGATCAGTCCTAGGTGTTCATTGGAAGTACTGATGCTGAAGCTGAAGCTCCAGTACTTTGGCTACCTGATGTGAAGAGCTGACTAATTTGAAAACACCCTGATGCCGGGAAAGACTGAGTGCAGGAGGAGAAGGGGATGGCAGAGGATGAGATGGTTGGATGGCGTCACAGATTCAATGGACATGAGTTTGAGTAAAGTCTGGGAGTTGGTGATGGACAGGGAGGCCTGGCGTGCTGCAGTCCATGGGGTCGCAAAGAGGTGGACACGACTGAGTGGCTGAACTGAACTGCATTATTCAGTCCTTTGTTCTCAATAAGGCAAATAACAATATGAGTTCAGACACCTTCTTCCAAGTAAAGTTAGCTTAAGTAATACCAGATTTACTAGCTCACATATATCTATAAGACCATATATAGGAACATCTCTTTACATCCCATTGACTCATGTTGAGTGACATGTACATTCTTCTACTACACTGACAAAGATGTGATGCTTAGGACAACTCAGACCCTTCCTTTGATCTAGAAGCATGGTCAGCTTCTCTGGATCCCACTGGATCCCATGAATTTCGGGTGAGGGTAGGTTTGTATGCTAAATGTCCATCAAAACTATTCAACATAGAAGACTTGGTAGTGACTGAATTTGCCCAAGAGCAGAGCTGTTCATCAGGGTAGATCAATGATTCTCAGCCTTGGTGTACAAATAAATCATCTGAGGAAATTTAAAAGATGATGATGCGTGGGCCCTCTCTTAGTAATTACAACTTGGCTGGTCTGGAGTGAGCATGGCATTGGAACTTTTGAAAGCATCCCAGATGATTCTAATGTGAGGTCCAGGTTAAGAGCCATTTTTACTGGGCCCCGCTACCCACAGTGGGATTCATGGGTCAGCTGCACTGACATCACTTGGGAGTTTATGAGTTGAGAAACTCAGGCTTCACTCCAAACCTCCTGAATCAGAATCTGCCTGTTAGCAAGCTTTTCATGTGACTCATAGGTGCACTGAAGTTTGAGAAGCCCTGCTATAGCTGATAATGTCCAAAGTCTTGTTCAAAGTCATGCCTTTACTCTGGATCTCAAGTCCAGCTGTGACTCTGTTCAGGGATTTTATTAATGGGCAGCCCCCAGACACCTGCTCTACTGCCTAAGTTTCCTCAGAGGGGACCTTGGATATCAGTGTTTATCACTGATGTGATTGAGAATCACTTGAGAATTTTATCCTAAATGTAGATACCTGGTTTCCACTGTAGAGCAAATTAAATAGAATCTCTGGCAATGAGTTTGAAGCATGTGTGTCCTGGGAAAAAATTCGTCTTTGGGTTCAGGTGGCTGTTGTAGTTTGGCGTATGAGAAAGCATTGTGTTTTCCCAAAATGAAAACCAGAGGGAAGTAAGCTGATTGGAGGTTTAATGATACAGCAACGAATATTTTAACTGAGCTCATCTCTGGATGCTTGCTCTTTAGTCTGCCTGTAGACCTGACCACCCAAGGAGCCCAGGAGAGAGGGAGAGATCAGAGGCCCCGGCTCCCTGAGGCTGACCAGCACTGGGGCTGTGGGATGATGGATGGGCCACTGGTGCCATAGAAAGTTGCTGCCTCAGCCCATCCTGCAGTTTCCCAGAGTCATAAATCCTGGAGGGGACACCAATACATTCCTGATAGCAGAGAGAAGTCACTCTTTAATGTGGGCCTGATAATGTCACTGAGCTCAGTCTTCCTAAATTTAAATGATTAGCAGTGACCAGGCTTGCTCCTGTTTGATGCATCGCTTAACCTGGTAATCAGGAAATCTATTCCCCTTGCCTACTTAGATTGATGATGTCATGTTGCACCGAGGCTCGCTTTCCCCCTTAATGGGGAAAGAGCATGTTAGGATGCATTGGCCTTCAGCATTCTGGCCTCAGCCTCCCCTCATGAATTTGATTAATATCACAGGCTCCGTGGGCACATCTCAGAACTGCTGAATCTGGCATCTCAGGGAAGACTATGTTTAGAGAGCATTGAGATGTTCCTAATGGAGTCTGCTATTTGGATGAGTCCATCCATGTCCTGACTTCCGGACTTCGTGAGAGCATTCTTTTCTAAGGAAGAAAAAATGTATATATTTTGATTGAGCTGTACTGAGTAGGAAAAAAAAACAAAACCAGAGCCCATTCTTAAAAGTAGAGCTGGCCATCTGTATCTACCTACTGTGCTGAGTGGGGAGATCCCTAACCAGTGGCTGTAGGTCTCTTTATCGATCTGGGGATATTTTCTGGTGAAGTTCAAAGCCGGTTTGTTACCAAAGGGTCCCTCACTCCCTATCCATCTCCCAAGCCCATCAGTAATATAAATGTTATTATTTTTCTCCTCTCTACTACTCTCTTGAGAGATTTTTGTTCCATATCCTCTCTTCTCTCTGGTTATTTCAAGGGATGCCAGACAACCGAAGGATAGCCTCTCTTCAAGAAATTCTGGGAGTTCTTTTTCAGGAAACATCCATGTGAGTCATCAGTAGGGCTGGCGAAGAGGGAAGGGAGCCAAGTGACAAATGGCAAGAATGGAAGAAGAAATAGAAGAAGGTGCCCTGAGTGGGGAATGGTGGAGGGCCAGAAACAGTAGGACCCACAGTACTAGGGGTGGGCAGGGGAAGGAAACTGACATCAGAATGAAATACCATTTAACAAGCAGAATTAGTAAATATTTGTTGATTACATGGACTTCCCAGGTGGCGCGAGTTGTAAAGAACCCACCTGCCAAGACAGGAGACGCAAGAGACATGGGTTCAGTCCCTGAGTTGGGAAAATCCCCTGGAGGAGGGCATGGCAACCCACTCCAATATTCTAGCCTGGAGAATCCCCTGGACAGGAGCCTGGTGGGCTACAGCCCATAGGGTCGCAAAAAGTTGGACATGACTGAAGCGACTTAACTCACAGACACACACACACACTGACTCCACGCTCTATGTCAGGCACACAGTGGCACTAGGCACCAGTGATGCTGGGGAGCTGAAGAAGTCTTCATCATGCCTGCAAGGACTCACATTCTGATAGCAGACGTATTCCTTCAGCCAAAAGTTGCAAAGCGGCGTGACGTATGTAACTGAGGTAAGTCCAGAACACAGAGCAGAGGGGAAAGCCAGCTTCAAGAATGTGGTGTCTGAGCTGAATTCTGGAGTATCACCACTTTTCTAAGCAGATTTGTGGGCAGGGAATGAGAAACCACTGGACATTTACCTAAAGGAATGATTCTGCGGGTAAACATGACCCCTTTAAATCTGTTTCTCCTCGTAATCACCAGAAAAACAAGTGAATGGCTCCATGTCTCAATCCTAACTGATACTTCCCTCAAGACTCTGGGCCTTGGGCTAATAGGCATCTCATTGTGTTATTTATATAGTGCTGAAAGCTCCTTCCCACCTTGCTGCCCGTTTTTTTTTTTTTTATACTTTATTCTACATTAAAATACTGTATTTGTTTTGCCATACATTGACATGAATCAGCCACAGGTGTACACAATCTCCCAATGCCGAAGCCCCCTCCCACCTCCCACCCTATATCATCTCCCTGGATCATCCCGTGCACCAGCCCCAAGCATCCTGTATCCTGTATTGAGGCTTACATTGAATTCTCCGACATACAAGTTAACCCATGTCCGGGGAGTCATAGCTGGGAATCTCTTATATATCTCTATTCCCTAAATCTTCATGTGTTTATGGATAATAATTCTAAAGTCTGAAGCCACACAAAGCCCTCTAAGGGTATGGGCTAAGGTCCTTGTCTCTCTATTGAAACAGGCTATCTCTTGGGACACTTGATCATCCACCCATCTCTCTGCATTCTTTCAAAAGTTATTGTGTACGAACTGTGGACATGAAAGCAGGTGACACTGTTTCCCAGTGCTCAACTCATAGCCTCTTCTTGGGGCAGGGAAGGCCTTCCTCTGAAGAAGACATTGCTCAGCTCTTCAGGTGAGACAAAGCCTCCGTGAGGAGCTTAGATCAGCAAGAGTCTCTGGGGATGGACAACCCTGCAGAGATGTCAGCATATAGACTGAATGTGTCATGTAATAATGGAAACCACTGAAAAACACAGAGGAAAGAAAAGGAGAGAAAAATATATTCTTAGGCTGGAGCAAGATCGAAGGGTCCAAACCCAGGAAAAACACCATTTTAGAGGGAAAGAGTTTTCTTGGTTCCATGAATAAATCATTGACCACATGAGGTCCCCTCCATTTTTCTTTTTTTAAGCTCAGGAGTTTGCCCCTGATTTAGAAAGGAAGCAAGAAGCACTCTCATAGTGATGCTTGACTCGTGCTGAAGACAAATGAAGCAGACGTTTTAACATTTCATGAAGGTGTTTATTAAGCTCCCACAAGGTTCTGGTCTAATGTTTGTGGCAGTTCATTTTTTAATTTGTTCCCATGTAAAGCATGGAAGAAGTCAGAGTTATTCGTACTTTGACCACTTGATTTTTATTTGCAGACTGACCCAGTCTTAATAGAGGAGACTGGTGTCTTACTGATTTTATTTTTCTTGTGTTCTGGAAACTCTGTTTTAGGACAGCCCCTATGCAGATGAGTGAGTAAGGTCCTCATTAGTGACCCATTGGAGCAGAGATGGGTCATGCCGCATCTCTTCCACCAAGGCCAGCAATGGCAGGGTCAGCTGAGAGCGCCAATCTTCTTTCTCATGCCCTCCTTTAAGCAATGTCACTGTTTATCATCAGGAATGAAACTCTGTCTTTGGAGATTATGTAAACTGAAATATCATTTTAGTCAACAAATGTTTATGATACATTTTTAATACTGTGTAACAAATGTGTTTGTATCCTCATTTCTCTTTATATATCTGGCTTATTTTTAAATATTTATGGGAATTACTGTTTACATATTTTCTAAGCCACTGAAATACAGCTCCTTACGTTCACTAACACATTCCCATATTTCTTTTCCTTGAAGACACTTCCTGCAGCCATGTATTTATGTTCCTGTTGAGCTTCCAAGGAGAATAAGCTTTTCTTGATTCAAGATGTGAGGAAAGCTTCCTTCTGACAATTTTGGAACTCCCTTTCTATCTTTTCCCATGAGATCATAGGCGCAGGTGACCTCCTGCTCCAAGGCCAGCCGAAGCCTCTGGGTTATTGGAGATACAACTCTATACCTGGTGAAGGTTTTTGTATTAATCCAAGACAAAGAATGTAGCCCGACAATCAATCTTAAATGGCATCTCTTGCAAACCTACCACAATCAAAGCCACTAGAACTTACATATTTTTTTCTATGTAAAAAAAAATTCCATACTTGAGTATACTTAGGCTAAATCACTACTAAAATACAGTTTATTGGGTCCATGCTGATGCAGCTTTGGAGATCATCTTGCTTTGCTGTCAACAAAGTGAGGGAAAAATTCATTCTTTCTGGTAGTGCTTACAATGCCAAAGAGGTATTTTTATAATTGATTTTGATGGAAGTTCTTTGGAAGGTCAAGAACAAGTGTGCTGGTCCATCTGAGTCAGTGGACTGGAATTAGAGTGGGTTTGCTCTCCGTCCCTCAGGAGCTTACTGAAGCGAAGGGTCACGGTGCATCACAGCCAAGGCTGCTGGGCATGGCTGCGTAGGTTGTGCCCTCTGCAAGAAGTGCCATTTATATGGAGTTTCCTATAAACGATGCCTCCTGGTGTTGTGTAATATACCACACACATGGCCATTCATGACAGTGCTCAATGCATGATATTTTCTTCCACAAATAAATGCAAATAGTATAACTCATTTGCTTCCCTGGTGGCTCAGTCAGTAAAGAATCTGCCTGCAACACGGGAGACCTGGGTTTGATCCCTGGGTTGGGAAGACCCCCTGGAGGAGGGCATGGCAACTTGCTCCAGTATTCTTGCCTGGAGAACCCCATGGACAGAGGCGCTTGGCAGGCTACAGTCCATGGGGTGCAAAGAGTCGGACACGACTGAGCAGCTAAGCACATGACTCATTCAGCCTCCTAGCAAGTACTTCGTCCTCTGACTTTCACTACTAGGCTGGCTATCCACTGTCATCTGATGCATGTCAGAAGCCCCAGATGACAGACTTTTGGTTATATCCATTCCACAGGATTGTCTTTCTTGGCCCACAAAAAGTTTTTTAAAAATAAAATAGCTATCAAGACTTTAAAATCAGGAGATTTTACATAAAAACTCTAGCTTCCAGCTGATTAAATAATCAAATCTGGTAACACGTCACCCTTCAAGGAGGGGCAGCTATCCATTAGAGCTGAGGGTCTGGTATTCCCTTCAAAAGAACCCCTACTCTCACCTCAGCATGCCCTGTTATCTCACTGCAGGCCTGGCTCACCAACTTACGCCACATGCCTGTCTCCCATAGCCATGTTCAGGAGAGCACGGCTAAGATCATGGCATACGGTCGCATCACCTCATGGAAGATCGATGGGGAAGCAGTGGACACAAAGACTTCATTTTGGGGGCTCCAAAATCACTGCAGGTGGTGACTGCAGCCATGAAATTAAGACACTTGGAAGAAAATCTATGACCAACCTAGATAGTGTATTAAAAGCAGAGACATTACTTTGCCAACAAAGGTCCATCTAGTCAAGGCTATTGTTTTTCTAGTAGTCAAGTATGGATGTGAGAGTTGGGCTATAAAGGAAGCTGAGCGCCAAAGAATTGATGCTTTTGAACTGTGGTGTTGAAGACTCTTGAGAGTCCCTTGGACTGCAATGAGATCCAACCAGTCCATCCTAAAGGAAATCAGTCCTGAATATTCATTGGAAGGCCTGATGCTGAAGCTGAAACTCCAATGCTTTGGCCACCTGATGCAAAGAACTGACTCATTTGAAAAGACCCTGATGCTGGGAAAGATCGAAGGCAGGGGGAGAAGGGGACGACGGAGGATGAGATGGTTGGATGGCATCACCAACTTGATGGACATGAGCTTGAGCAAGCTCCAGGAGTTGGTGATGGACAGGGAAGCTTGGTGTGCTGCAGTCCATGGGGTCGCAAAGAGTCAGACACGACTGAGTGACTGAAATGAACTGAATTTTGTAGCCATGTGGTCTGGGACTCCTGTGTGATTTACCCCAAAAGATGTCCTCAGCATTCTAGCCTCAGAACAATTCATTTCCATGCTTGGAGAGGGTTTGCACTCTGTTCTTTGAGCAGCTTTCTCTGTCCTCAGGGTTCCCAGAATTCTTATTTGCATTCGCACAGCCGTAATGGAAGCAATGGCCCAGATCGGCTGGTAACCAGATTTCAGACGGCAGAGCCTCTGCCCCCGAGGAGCCCGTTGGCCCCCTGCACGCAGTGGCTGTCACATCTCAGCTCTGCTGCTGGTCTATAGAACAGCCTTCCCTGTGGCTCTCCTCTACCCTCAAAGCCTTTATTATTATCTGCTGCTATTTTGGGTGGGGTGAGATTTTAGGCCCCAAAATGAGAGTGAGCAACACCCCCACAGAGAGTGGTGCTCTGAGGATGAAAACCAACAACGCAGTACCTTCTGCTTTAATGAGTTTGTCTTTATTTCTCCTTTTCAGAAAATGAAATGCCCTTGCTCCCAATCCCTCCCAGTGTTGGCTTGGCAGGGCTCCTCTCCTCGTGTTCTGGGCTCATTAAATTAAGTTTTTGTTGATAACCTTTGGCCAGACCCATCTTCAGGAAGACTCTAATGCATGTTAATAAGCCAGACTTTAAAGGCAGCAAAGATCTCCAGGCCTGTGGTCCCTTTCATGCCTTAGCAGCTTGCATGGCAAAAGGATGACATGACTTTTATCAGGGCTTGGGCTACATTCATATCTCATGACATAGATTTTTTTTTAAAGCAGAATTTCAAAGAGCCTTCTTTATCACAATATCTTTAGTCTTCCTTAACAGTTCGTAGGGATATTTTCTCAGAAGTTGTATAATCAAAGTCATAAAGTCATTTGTACATTTATATAATTTTTTTTTTAATCTTCAGGGGCTCACAGAGTTGGGAGAATGACGTCTTTAAAAGCAATTGCTGATATAAAGACTGACTTCAAATCAGCCCTGACCTTTTGTTCAACAGCTCCTCCTGTTATAAAACACATTCGAATAGCTATTTGGGCATTGGTAGGGAGAAGAATCCATTGATTCCCTAGTTAGGGGTTGGGGTTCCTGCGGAAAGGATTGGTACTGAGTCGGGGTGGCACCTGGCTTTCCTCCAGCCGCAGTCTAAACGAGGTGCCAGGCGTCATGCCTGTGGCATGGCATGGCTGCTGCAGAGCCCTTTTGGTTTTTTCAGCTCCAGCTGAGGGGCTTGCCTGGAACACAGTGCCCACGGGCATATAAATGTGTCTGGGAGCCAGAAGAGGATGCTTTCAAGGGCTCATTAGGTCTGGCGTTGGCTGAGAAACAGGAAAGTGCATGCCAGTCCCCGGGGCCTCATGGGTCCAGGAGCTCGGCTCCCAGGCTGCCTTCCACACTCCTCCCACTCCTGGGAGAGCCCTCTGCTGTGCAGAAGGCATAACTCAGCAGCCTGGTGATAGAGTTCTCGCTGTGGGCCTGGCTCCACGACCTGCACCATCACCTGTATTATCTCATCTCGTGCCTTCCGCTCGATGAACTCCTTCTCTGTTCCTTATGATAATGAACAAACTGAGAGGCCGGGTGGCCAGGTGGTGAAGAAATGTGCCCACAACCGATCAGCCTGGGAGCAGCAGACTAACAGCTGTAACCTGGCCCCTCTCCACCAGTTTACACTGCATCCTCTTGGGAAATGAACAGGTATTCTCTTTACCTCCATGGCCTACTGCCGTGGATAGCATGCACCCTGGACTAGTGGAATTCCTTAAAACAGCTTCTCTCTGGCTTGCTCCTTGTCTGAAAATCCTGACTGACACAGTTACCACTCAACCATCTAAGAAATCTTTATGAAGTGCCTACAATAGCGTCTGGTTCCCAGTTGACACACCACAAAATACACTTATTACCACAGCGTCCTGGGTTTATTGCAGGCACTTCTACAGTTTCTTCAGCAATTTTGGACACGCACTAGATACTATTGGCCCATGATCTTCTTTTTTTCCCCTGCTAGTTAAGTCTCAATGAGTTAAGTCTCATTGGTTAAACAAACCATTACTCCACTTAATGTTTTTCAGGCTATATATCCTTTATATGTTATTTTATTTAATACTAACAACTTCTCATGAAAGCATTGCTTCCTCCATTTCACAGAGCAGAAAACTCAGAGGATAACTATCCAAAGTAACAAGTGGCACTGAGGCTCTAACCCAAGATTTATTCATTCTAAAGACCACATTCCTCGATGGTCAGCAGCCTTGCTGGGGTACATTCTTCTTCCAGTTTCCAGGATTTAGTACAAATTAGAGCCTTTCATCTGCCTTAGACTTTGGGCTTGGGTCCTAGATCAATGATTCCAGGTTTTGCTACATGTTGGAAACACTGGGGCAGGTGGAGCTTTAAAAGTCCCCCGGCTCAGATGATACACCCTATTAGTACATTCAGACTGCTACAACAAGAATGCCATTAGGCTGGCTGGTTTTAGCAATAGGAATTTTCTCTTCTCCAGAATCACAGTCCTAGAGGCTGGGAAGTCCAACATCAAGGGCTTGACAGCCTTGGGGTCTGATTTGCAGGTATCTTCTTTACATGGCAGAACATGGAGCGAGAAGGCAAGCACTCTCATGACTCTTCTTAAAAGGATACTAATCCCATCATGAGGACACCATTCTCATGGCCCACAGACCAAAAAAGATAGACTCCTTTCCCCATCTATCTTCCCAAAGTCTCATCTCCAAACACCATCCCTTTGATAAGTAGGGTTCTGCTCTGTGAGTTTTGGTGAGGATGCAAACGTTTAGTCCATAGTACACCCCACTTGCATTAAATGTCTGGGGGTGGGAGCCAGACACTGCATGTTTAAAAGACCTCCAATTGATCCCCATGTATAGCAATCTGTGGAACCACTTTCGCAGACTGTCAGGGGGTGCTGCTCCCTAGAATCCCAAGTTGGGAGTCACACATCTTCAAAGGAGCTGGCCACCTGGTGCAGAAAGGACTGTGCTGAACCTGGGAGGTGTCCCTCCAGCTGGAGTGCCGGCCAGCGAATTCATCATAAGTTCGGAAGCACTAACTGTCAAAGCTTTGGCACTAGGTGGGAGGTGACTGACTGTCAGGCAGAGCCCAGAGGTGTAGGCAACAGCTCTCTGCCAAATAAAGCCACCCTGCAGTTTGCGTGGCAGAGCGGGCCTTTGCTGCCACAGGGGGCACATATATGACGAAGCATGTGCCTTCACACATTCTTCCCAGCCATCTGCCCTGCTCCCATCCATAAATTCCAAATTCTCCTTTCTTTCCTGACTGTCACCATATGGCTCCTGCTAATGATTCATACTCTTTATTAACTGATGGGAAAGATACTCATGGTAATTTCTTTTCATCAACTCTCATTCCTTGTAGGCTCCCAAATAATTTCGCAAAGTGTGGCCTTTTGGTTAAGTTGTTAATGAAGCAAGCTCTAATTAACATTAGGGGTGTCCTCCATACACACTCCTGAGAATGGCAAGATCTTAAAAAGCTCCATCGTCATTAAATTAGTAAATTATTGTGGCAGCAGCCTATGTGTGCTCTAACTTTTGATTTAAAAATTATCGTAGTGGGTTGATATGTTGTGTTTATCTTCTGCTAATTGAACGCTACCTTGCATTTAATCACAGTAAATTGGCCTTCCCTCTAAATAGATCTAAGGGCTTTTAACACTCGTTAACTCTCAGTAGCTCTGAGAGTAATGGGGAAGAGCATGGAAGGGAGAAAGAAGCTCTGAAGAGGGAGGTGGGACCCAGTCTGACACCGTCAGTGTCCTCGCTCTGGGCTCATTTCAGAGCATTGAGTTATAATTGTTTTCAGATTTCTGAAATGTAGTCAAATGGTCAATCTTTTTATTCTGGGTTGGATGCACCCAAGGAATCCAGAAAAATTTAGTTAGTGAACGAATAAAACAAGTATGAATCCTTTGAAATTAAGAAATAAACAAGAGGGTCCAGGGAGCTGCTAGGCATCAGAGTTGTTCTTGTCAGTGTCTCCTCTGGGGCTCCCAGCCTGGAGGCCCACGGTGGCTTAGGCAGTGACAGGGAGCTGCCGGGTAAGAGCTGGCTGGTGGCCACTAGAGTGAGTCCAGGGGGAGATGGTCGATTACCTCTGGAAGTGGAAATGGGATCACGGTGTTTTCCCGGGGAGAGGAGTTGAGATGAATGTTAGTCTCTGCCATGCCAAAAGAGATCTGACTTTTTTTTCAACCGTAACGCAGTCTCTGGTTGCCTTGGCTGACTCCCATCTCTCCCCGCCAGCCGCCTTTGCTCTCACTGTGGCCATCCCTAACACACCCAGTCCGTTCCCTGGCCATTGCTCCTTGGTGTCTCCCTGGACGCAAGCCTTGTTCTAATCAGCTGCTACGGACTCTGATCTTGTGTAACTCATATGATTTCATCTTCTTACAGAAATGGTCACTTTTCCTTTGGGTTCTAGACACTAGCCAATGATGGTGATGTAACAGTCCTATTTATTCTATGAGGCCAGGCCCGCGCTGTAAGCCTTGCTCCTATCTTCTAGTTTAGTTCTTGCTACACACTTATGAGTTGGGTGTTATTATCACTGTAATTTGGCCAAGGTCATTCAGAGAATGAGCTGAACAGCTGAACTCAGGCTGGCTGACGTGTGATAACCTGCACTGACGACTATTTTATACTGACACTTTCTGCTGAAGGAGGTAATTCCCCCTACTCTGAACCTATCCTCTCCCTAAAAGATAATTCTTTCATCCTTAACATCATTATCACCATCATCACACACTTGCTGAGGGCTTTCTAAAGAGAGGGCAGGAGGCTATGCAACAAGGGGGGAGAGAAATCCGCTCAGCACCGTCACAGAGGTCAGGAGGCTGGTGGTCCTCAGGCAAAGCGGGTAGAGTATGGTTATTTACTAAAAGAGTAAAAGCCACACTCTTTGACCTCACAATTCTACTTCTAGGAATCTACCTTAAAGAAATATTGAGAACTGCAGCCTGGATTTTATGTACAAAGATCTCTGTGTACTCAATCACTTCAGTCATGTCTGACTCTGCGCAACCCCACTGAGTGTAGTGCTCCAGGCTCCTCTGTCCAGGGGATTCTCCAGGCAGGAATACTGGAGTGGGTTGCCATGCCTCCTCCTCCTCCAGGGGATCTCCCTGACCCAGGGATCAAACTCAAGTCTCTTACATCTCCTGCATTGGCAGGGGGTTCTTTACCGCTAGCGCCACCTGGCAATCCCACAAAGGTCACTGCTACTGCTAAGTCACTTCAGTAGTGTCTGACTCTGTGCAACCCCATAGAAGGCGGCCTCCCTTGGCTCCGTCTTCCTTGGGATTCTCCAGGCAAGAACACTGGAGTAGGTTGCCATTTCCTTCTCCAATGCATGAAAGTGAAAAGTGAAAGTGAAGTCGCTCAGTCATGTCCGACTCTTAGCGACCCCATGGACTGCAGCCTACCAGGCTCCTCTGTCCATGGGATTTTCCAGGCAAGAGTACTGGAGTGGGTTGCCATTGCCTTCTCCACAAAGATTATTAGCTAAGCATTATTTATGATATTGGAAAACTGGAAACTATCTAAATGTCTTACAAAGGGATAAAGGGTAAACCAGTATTTTCTAAACTTTCATGGAACATGAATCCCATGAAATGCTTGTTTAAAAAAAAAAAGATTTCATTATTAATACATTTGGGACTATTTGCTATAATTCCTTCTTGATGAATCAAAATCTACATTGAAATTCTTCAAAGACTTACAGAATCTTAGAGGAAAAAAAATTATGTTAACTTTATTTAATCTGTTACTAAGTCATTTATTGATATTCCGTATAATTATGCCTTCTCGGGTGGTGCAGTGGTATAAGAATCTGCCTGCCAATGCAGGAGATGCTGAAGATATGGGTTTGATCCCTGGGTCAGGAAGATCCCTGAAGAAGGGAATGACAACCAGTTCCAGTATTCTTGCTTGAAAAGTTCCATGGACAGCAGAGCCTGGTGGGCTAGAGCCCATGGAGTCACACATAGTTGGACACGACTGAGCACACACATGCACACACAGAGTTACACTGAGGAAATACGAGGTATAAGAAAATGGACTCAAGTGTCCTTACGTTACAATATTAGGCAGCTGTCCCCAACAATGTTTTCAAAAAATATTTAATGATATGGGTTTGTACGCAAACCTGCAAAGTTAAAAATTAAGGTAGAAAGTTGTATGTGGTCTTATTTCAATTTTTAGGAGAGAAAAAAATATATATATAGATGTATAGAAGAAAAATGTTTTGAGGATCAACCAAAATGCTAATTGTGGTATTTCCACATGGTAGATTTGAAGGTGATGGTGAAGTCGCTCAGTCGTGTCCGACTCTTTGTGACCCCGTGGACTGTAACGTACTAGGCTTCTCCGTCCATGGGATTCTCCAGGCAAGAATACTGGAGTGGGTTGCCATTTCCTTCTCCAGGGGATCTTCCCGACCCAGGGATCGAACCCGGGTCTCCCGCATTGGAGGCAGACGCTTTATCCTCTGAGTCACCAGGGAAGCCCTACATGGTAGATTTAGGAGTAACTTAATTTTTTACCAATTTCCTATATTGTCCAAATTCTCTCCAGTGAAAATGTTTAATAATGAGGAAAATCTTTGCCTTCAGAAACATACTGATAGCAATTCAAAGAAATGAATAGGCCTCTGTGCTAAGTGTCCTACTTGAGTTGACTCAGATCATAAAAATATAAGGAGTTCAAAGGAGGGGGGAGCTGAGGACATGCTAATCAAGGTTACAGCTGAGCCTCTCGCATCTCTTCACCAGCACGCCGAAGTGTGCTGCCTCTCCTCCTGCTTATTGCCTTCACTCTCCCGCATCTCTCTTCACATCTCTAGTTCCATCCACGCTGAAAGACTTGGGAGAAACCACCAGTTCCTGGATAACCAATCCCCCTTCCCTCCTGGAGCACTCTCGTTGCTTTTTTATTTTACCTCTTACTATGGCTGCTGATGTCTGCCGCCTTATCTTCCTGCTCAGCCTTAGAGCAGGACGTTCTTGGAGGAACTTAGGGCTCCCGGAGGGCAGGAACCACATGTTACACATTGTCGTAAACTTGAGGACACAGAGCCATCTTCAGAGGGTACTCAATGCAATTAATCTCACAAATTAACACGCACTCAAATTTTGACAGAAGTGAGGTTTGAAGAAAGAGGAGAAGGGCCTTGAAATAGGAACTGGCAAGTTGGATGTGGGGAATTGTGAGCACACACCTTGGGGATGGTCAGCGGTGTTCCTCATGGAGTAGAGGAAGATAATGTTGGAGACGAGGAGTAGAGGACAGGTTTTTTTCATGAAGGTCTTGAGTGGACCATGGATGTGGACGCTTATGTAACAAGACATCTCACGCTTTGAATCACCTGTGGTGTTTTCTGGAAATAGAGAGGTTCAGCACCCTGCCTTGCAAATTGTGACTCAGTGGTTGGGGAGAAGGGCTGAGCAGCTGTGTCAGTGATTGTGATCACAGGAGACCCTTCCATCGGGGTCTGGGGCCACACACAGAGAAGCGTGGCTCTATTTATTGGCAATGGGAGGAACAGGGGATTCTACAGAGGACAGTGTCCTCAGGGGAAGGGCAGAGGGGATTCCAACAGGGAGAGACGGGCCGGGCAGGCAGCAGAAGCTGGTGCTCTAACAGGACAGCAGCAGTGAGCCCGACAGAGCAAAGACTCCCCGGATTTTTCTGGCTCTTGTTGCTGTTCAGTCGCTCAGTCATGTCTGACTCTTTGCGACCCCATGGACTGCAGCATGCCAGGCCTCCCTGTCCATCACCAACTCCTGGAGCTTGCTTAAACTCATGTCCATTGAGTCGGTGATGCCATCCAACCATCTCATCATCTGTCACCACCTTCTCCTCCTGCCTTCATCTTTCCCAGCATCAGGATATTTTCTAATGAGTCAGTTCTGCTCATTCTGGCTGTTTTGCACTAATCCTCTCTGGTGCTGGAGGACTAATCTCTAAATCAGGCACTGTGTTTAGAAACAAGGTCGGGGGACTCCCAGATGTTTTGGCTTTATTCCTTGAACTGGCATGTCTATCCTCTTAACAGAGAAATTTGGTCATGTTGAGTTTTATTTTTTCTCCCTTAATCTTTGTTTTGAGATATTTTGTCAACTCAGTGATGCTGGGGGAGATTTTTGTCTTTTTAACCGAAAGTAAAATATCAGATGACCCTCTGAGGTAAATGTCCCCATTTCAGTTCCTGCAGAATTCTTACCATTGGTTTTCCTAAGACAGCTGTATATGACTCCTTGGACTCATCTGTGCACTTGGGACCTGCACAGACAGGACAAGACCTAGGTGGACAGGGCTTCTCAAGCTTTTTCCAGAAAGTGAGTCAGGTGCAAAAGGAAAGGGAAGCTGGTGGAGAAACATATCAGGCAGCAGGATAATTTGCTCTCAGTGAAGGTATTTGGGAATGTGATTAGAAGAAAATCTTTGGTCCTGAAAGGAGCAACTCAGGGAATCTATTTGCAGGGGTGGAAAGAGAGGCATTCACATCATTGAAATTCAAAAGTATCTAAGGCATCCATGCCTTACAGAAGGGGTTTCTGGTTATTATTATTATTAAATATTTATATTTATCTGCGTTAAGGATTGGGTTAACCTTTGCAATCTTCACAATAACTTTTGGTTTAGGGAATATTATTCTTCTCCCCACTGTGTAGGCCAGGAAGTGGTGGTCAAGTCAATTAGACTTGCCCCAGTGCCTACAGCTAGGATTCCTTGAGTGGAGATCAGAGGCGGGGGGTAGGGGGTGGGGGGCGGAAAAGGGAAGAAATTAAGAACCCTTCAATGATCTGCAGACACTGATTTCTATTTGGATCTATAATGAGGGCCTTATCTGAAAGGACTGGTCAGAGGTCAGATCTGCTCATCGTATGCACTCCTGAATGGGTAGTCACAAAGGAGAAGTCATGAGATACAACCAAATGAGGGAGAGGGCCTTACAAATGAATTGAGATGCGGCAAGAATTTTATCCAGTACAAGCTACTTGCCTTAAACCTCCCTACTTATGTAAAGGAAGTGTCCTGACTTTTCATCACGTTGGGTCCTGCCAGATTGAGTCTGCCAAGAACCGAGAGAACAGGACAAGCTCAAAACTGCAACAGTGTGGCCCCAGATGGCAGAGTCCTCATCCCTTTAGGACTGAAGTTTATTTTCAGCACTGTCTCTCATTTTTGAAGGCCCTTGCCTTCTGCTTCCCCTAGATACACCTCATGGAGGAATGGGTGTAAGGGAATGCATTGGGGGTTCAGGTGAAGAGAAGAAAAGCTCTCTCCTGGGATCCTGGCCACCTGTCCTCACTTGCCCTCTCAGGCTGATGTTTGGTTACTTGAACTCCTGATTTCCTATCAACAGTACCCCTCTTTCCCTTATTTATGAAAAACCTGGTTAAGTAAACTCCAAGCGCAGTGGAAGACAGAACATAGGGATGGATGAAAGACACATTTCTTGCCTCCCAAAGAGCTCCAAGTCAAGGGAGGAATCAGGCAAGTATATAGCAGCAGGCAGCAGCAGAACATTGTGACGCTAGGGTTCTACAGGGACTCAGGAGGGAGCAGCTGGCCATGTGCAGGAGCTTGAACTCACAGGACGATGCCCTGGCTGGGTATGGAATGACAGAGGGTAAAACTGACCCAAAGCCTGCTTTCTGCAGAAGGAATGGCACCTGCAGAGGTGGGGAGCTTCAGGGGAGCAGACATGTCTGAGAATAGTAAGAAGTGAGATGCATCTGACTTTTAACAATATTTTTCATATGCAGAACCCTGGTTTGTTATCTTGGACATACCAGTTGTCTAACACATAGCGGCTCCTCCTAACGCTGTTGCTATGGGGCAGACATACAGCCAGCTGACCACAGGCCCTGAAGGCCATTTGGAGATCTGCCCTTTTGACCCTATTCTTTTTTTTTTTTTTTGTGGATTAAAGTAAGGGTCATTGACTGTTTTTCCATGGGTTTCATAATTGCACTGGGGAGTTTCATGATTACATTTGCCTACTGGAAAACTCGGGCTTCAAGGCCAAGACTGACTTTTCAACAGCAAGACTGGCACAGGAAGGCGGCTTGAGAGGCCCTCGCCACCGACCCTTCAGGAAGGGGCCGTGAGAGCTGAGAGGCAGAGGGCAGGGGAGGGGGCGGGAGGGTCTGAGGACGCTCTAGGAGGCTGGGTTCACCTGACTGTGTGGCTGACTGGATCGGGAGTGAAGGAGCGAGTCAAGGACGCCGCGGGTCCTGCGGAAGTCCGGCCGTGACCTGAGCTGTGGAGGACAGCCCTGTCCTTGAGAGCCTTGCCCGAGTAAGCAGCAGAGACACCGGCCTGTGTGCACAGCCTCTCCCGGCCGCAACGCTGTGTTTACCCGCAGGAGCTCTTTGACACTCTCCAGACCCCGGCTTCAGCAAGCCCACCCGTGGGAGCCCCGCGCAAGCAGAGGGGCTGCAGCTGAGGCGCCGCCCGCGTCTGCCCCTGTGCTCGCGCGGCACGCGGATGGGCGTCCTCTCCCGGGCACCCCCTGCCTCCCCTCGGAGCGGCGCGGGTACAGGAAGGAGCGAGGGGAGAGTGAGGGCGATTCTGCGCCTCCGATGATGGCCCGGCCTGGCCTGAGTCCTCTGGCCGGTGGCGTCCCGAGTGGACGCTGGGAGCCCCCTTGAGGATGCAGGCCGATTAACTGTGACTGCTCACCGTGCTCCCTCTGAGAGAGCAGGACCGATGGGCCGACGGCGGGGCTCCGCGGGGCCCTGCAGAAGCGGCCGGAGGCACCCTCTTCTGCAGGGGAAGCCCGGGGCCGTGGGCTCTGCCTGGCACGCGGGGCGCCGCGGACCCCTGCCGGCGGGAGCCAGGAGAGAGATGGGCCTTGGGAAGGAGGGCGGCTGGTTTGTTCTTGGAGCCCCTTGAGGGAGAGGGGAGTCCGAGAGAGAGGCGAGTGGGAGGTCCCGGGAGATGGGTCTGCCTGTGTCTGGATTATACCAGCACTCGGAGTTGTAGAGAGCTTGGAGAAAAGCCAAGTCCAACCCCTTCATTCCACAGGGGTCACAGGTGACTAATTAAGGAAGCTAGGACACAAACCCAGGCTTTCTGACTCCTGTGCCTTTAGACTCCAAGGACTCTCTCTCCTACCCAGACGCAGGAAGTAGAGAGATGAGCAAAAATCTGGGTGATTTTTTTCAGAGTCAGTGTCCAACGCAAATATCAGCCTTGTGATGCCTCGAAGAAAATGATTTTCCTTTAATATCTGACTCGTAGCCCTCTGCCTTGTGGACTTAGTTTCTCTGCTGGGAATCATTTAGAGGATATTCATAATCAGAGGACAAAGCAAAAGAGTGTAAAAGGTGAGGCTTTTCTCTCAGCCACTCATATTAATATATATGAATATATATTATATATGTGTATCAGTTCAGTTCAGTTCAGGTGCTCAGTCGTGTCCCACTCTGCAACCTCATGAACCGCAGCACACCAGGCCTCCCTGTCCATCACCAACTCCCGGAGTTTACTCAGACCTATGTCCATTGAGTCGGTGATGCCATCCAACCATCTCATCCTCTGTCGTCCCATTCCCCTTCCCCTTCTGCCCCTAATCTTTCCCAGTGTCATGGTCTTTTCCAATGATTCGCATCAGGTGGCCAAAGTATTGGAATTTCAGCTTCAGCATCAGTCCTTCCAGTGAACACCCAAATATATGTGTATATTATATATTATATAATATATGTGTATAAGTAAAGTTGCTCAGTTGTGTCCGACTCTTTGCAACCCCATGGACTGTAGCCTACCAGGATCCTCCATCCATGGGATTTTCCAGGCAAGAGTATTGGAATGGGTTGCCATTTCCTTCTCCAGGGATATTCCCGACCCAGGGATTGAACCTGGGTCTCCTGCATTGTAGGCAGACACTTTACCAACTGAGCCACCAGGGAAGTCCTAATATATGTGTCTAGTATATATTATATATGTGTATAGTATATATTATATATGTGTGTAGTATATATTATATATGTGTATAGCATAATATATGTGCATATTATATGTTATATATGTTTTATTATTTATGTTACATAACATATATAATAGTATATATATGTGATAAACATATATAATATATCAATAACATATATTAATGTATAATAATTATATAGTTTATATTATATATAACATATTAAGTATATATTATATAACTGATATATAATATATGAATATGCTTAGTTTCTCCTCACCAGGAGGAATTTCCCTGTCAAATGTTAGGGTCTCAAACAGGTCAGAAACTCTCCACATCATTCCACCTCCATGAACCACATTCATATCAGCATTTACCTTTCAGGGGTTCCTTTCCTCAGAGGTAATTGTCACTGTGGAAAGAAAGTGATTACTGATATCTTCCAAGATGTTCATAATGAAAAATGATACCTTAATGCAATAATTTTCAAAACTTTTAAAACTAAAAGTTTTTTTCAAAGATCAAAATATGAAAAGCAACAGAAGAGTAATAGTGAAATATTAAATGTATACCCAAATTCCGAGTCCAAATTTTTAAGTTGAAAGGTATGAGCTTTTCCTAAACTATATTGTGCTTATTTAAGTGTATAAATATACAGTTTGAACACATTTAGAACTAGTCCAAAACTTGGCTGAAAGAACAAAGGAGTACTCTCTTTTGCTACTTGACTTTCTGTCTTAATGAAGTATCCAAATGTTTCAAGTTCAGATCATACAAGCCTATATCATCTTTTTAGTGGCCTCCTACATTTCACTGTATGGAAGCAGGATAATTTAGGAGGATGGACGTTTAGGCTGTTTCCATTTTTTTTCCACTCTTACAAATTATTTTTGACATTCAAAGGTAAAGCATCTTTCCTATAAATGCTCTTGCATGAAGCTCCTAATCGTCTCAGAGGGAAAAAAAACAAAAACAAAAACAGTTCTTCTGGTTAAAGCTGATGAGACGGGTGGCCTAGAGGGGTTGGTGAGCCTTGTCCCCTCTCATGGGTCCTGGGAAATGTTCAAGGGAACCTCGAGGGGTCCTGGGAATTCAGTTTGAAAAGTTTGCTGTAATTATTTACTTTGGCAATGGTACTTATTTACATTTAAAAATAAGTTTTCTAAAGAATGAATTGCTAATGGTGGAATAGGAGGCAATACATCAAGCTCTTGCTGCAGATGACTTTGAGTGATGGAGCCTTTCCTTATGCTTTTCTTCAATCAAATTATCCACTAGACAGATTGGCCCAGATAATTCTCCAATTCCCAATTCCAAACTATGTTAGGGACACTCAGTTCACCAGTGGGGGACCAAATGGAAAGAACCTCAGGCTGGAAGCTGGGGCTGCCGGGTTCATACATTTGCCTCTTCATGCTCTTACCTCAAGCCTCTGTTTGAAGGTGTGTGAAATGGCCAGAAGATCCTTGCCCTCTACTGCTTACTGTAGCAAATATAGATGAACTTCTTGGTATTCTAGCCCCTGGTATATAGATATAAAAAGGGATTCCAATTTTATTTTTTAATCCATGAATTTAAGGGAGAAAGTTAATTTGGAGACAAAAGATGCTGATTATACTTTATATACACACACATATATAAAGTGTATATATATATCAAGCTCTTAGGAGGATGTTTAGGCATAGTTCTTAGATTCATGAGCAAGGTTGTAGTTGGAGCAACAGAATTTGGAATCATAATGCAGTCGATACATGAATGAATAAATGAATGAAGACAGCAAGAGACAAACAGCATCAAATTAAAGCAGTCACTATTTCCCTTGAGTGTAGAAAAACTTCTGCTGTTTGATTTCATTGTTTCCCCACTGAAACCTACTCTACTCTCTCTCCTGGGTGGCTTGATTCCCCTAATAGTCAGAAGGATGGAGGGAAGGGGACTTGCCTTGTTTCCTGAGGCTCAGACTCCTAGCCCTACTGTTGTGTTGACTGAATCCTTGGACCTGAATCTTCTTTGACTGACTTTCTGGGTGACATGGTTCCTCTAGTTCTAGGGGCCGCTTTGCTGTTGTCTGTCTCCCTACATTTGCGTTTCTTCCGAGTGGTCTTCAAACCACCACATGTGAATCATCTAAAGAACTCGTGCAAGTGAACCAGGTTGCTATTCACCTTAAACTAACATAACATAATAAATCCACCATAGTCCAATGTAAAATAAAAATTAACCAAAAAAAGAACATGTTATAAAGATCCTGTCCCAGACTGCATGATTCAAAAACTGTAGATGATGACAGGGAACCTCCATTTATAGTTAGCACATCATGTAATTCTTACACACATTAGAATTTAAGAATGGCTATCCTCTACAATTAGGGATGGAAACTCTTGTCTATTCCTCAAACCCAAGACTTTTCATCATCCCTTGCTGACTTTCCGTCTACCTGTCTGCTTATTTAGATTTCCGTGTACAGCCCAATGCTTGCTGGCTGTTGCCATAGTTTCTGTGTACACATTGCTGTCCACTGCACTCGACTTCCTGCTGAGACTTGTAGCTGAATGTACCCTCTCACCTGAGGGCAGTTGCACCTCAGGCACCTGGTTCTTTTAGCTGCTAACCTGTTCAGTTCACCTATCTCCAACCCTGCTGCTTTGAGACTTAAAAACACACACACAAAAATGTAATACTACAGTCAATATGTGTTAAGTGACTATTGGATGTCATTATCTCATGTAATCATCCCACCACACTAAATAGATATTATTATTTTGCTGCATTTGAACGTATCCTCAGAAGAGTTAGCATGACTGCAAATTTGCTCCAAGATGTGACATGATCATTTCTTTCTTGCCATGTTCCCCTAACTGGTCACATCTGAATCCCATCCATTTCTTCATACCCAGAAATTCAGCTTAAAATTGATTTGTGACTAGCTCAATAAAAATGCTTTTGAAGGTGTTTTTTTTTTTTTTTTCTAAATAGATAACCAGTGCTGGCCCGGGGAAGAGGCTGGTGTCTGTGAAATCTGAAATGAGTTATGGACAATGATGTGTCCATGTCACATGTGGAGCAAACCCAAGCAAAGAGGTCAGGAAGCAGGCAGTAGGCAATGGGAAAGTGTGCTGGGTTATAGGGCTTTGAGCCCTGCCCCAGAATTCAGGAAGCCAGTCCTATGGGTGGAAATAAAGGTCCCAGATAGTGCAGATTCTCACTTTTAGAGGAATTGAGTTAGCCAAATGTTACTTTGGATAAGAGCTCGCACCCTGGAGTTTAGTTATCAGAATGGTAGTTCTTGGTTATGGAGCTTCAGAAATAAGCTTGAGTGATCAGACTTTAGGTTCAAGGATAGAGCCAAACTGGCACCAAGGATTACTGAATGGGGAACCATAGCCTGAGGCTGGAGCTCCTGAAATATCTACAAAAATCAGCATCTGAAGGGGTGTGTGTGTGTGTGTTGGGGGGGCGGTGTTGATAGCAGCCTCAGCTATAGAGCTGAGCATGAATATGGCTTCAAAGACCAGAACCCAGGAAGCCTAACTCAGAAACTTTGCAGTTGCAGCCAAGCAGGATCCTTTGTGTTTTGGAAAAACCCACAGCAATTTCTTAACTTGCTCAGATTTAAAACCAAAATCAATTTGTATTAGATTAGCTGTATGTCAATGTAGGCCAGGCTTTCAGGCTCCACCAGTTTTAGGTAAATTGAATTGGCAATTCAGTATCCTTTTCAGGTCTGAGGGTCACGCAGCTGACTCCAGGAAAAACAAAAAACACAAACAGAAAAACACACAGATTAGACAAGCAGGCAGTGAACCAGGGGCCGTGGCTTCGGAGATGCAGACTTGTGGCTCCTTCGGGGGAGTCCCCAGAGGCTGTTCTGTCCAGCCATGTGCTTCCAGAAAAGACAGGCTCAGAGAGGTCCAGGCAGCTGTGAGCTTAAACTGTGTTCACCGTTTTCACAGGAAGAGTGCTGTGTGGATGCTGATTCGGAGACTTCTTGATAGAATAGCTATTGCCAACCCTTCCCAAGCGCTCTCACTCGCGCAGTAGAGTTCTGTGCTCCATGCCAGATGCCGCTTCACAGAAACGCTGCTCGTGAAGTGACCCGTGTCACAGAAGGGGAAAGCAAGGTCCTAAACAGAATCCGTCTCTTAAACCATTGCTGCATCGCAACCCCGAACACAGAGAAAATCAGCTGAGCTAACTGGGCGCCTTGGAGCAGAGATTTCCGTATAGTAACGAGAACACGGGTACATGATCCAGTGTCTCTCTGGTTTCTTTTAGACCATCTCAAATGCATGCGGAGGCAGGAATGCAGCCTCCAGTGAGTGCAGAGCCCTCTCCTCCCCACACACAATTGACTATGGGCCCATCACCCTCTACAGGGTCTCTGCCTCTCTCATCAATTATTATTTCTCAGGCACCCACTGGGTGCTCAGCACATCAGAGAAAAAGAAGAATTGACTCTGCTGTCAACCATCACCCTGCAAAGAGCCAAATAATTTTGATGTTCTTCAAACATATTATAATTAAAAAATTACATGCTGGGAGGGAAAATTATAAGCATTTAATCAGAAGAGAGGGTCAAGCTGATGCAATTAGGGAGGGGAGATGTGCTGGCTTTTCTCAACCGAGCCAATTTCATCACTTTCCTGGTGAAAGCAATTGGATTTGAGGATAAGATGCTTCCATCAAGTTATTTTTGAATTGAGGAAATATGATTTCATTGTGTTTGTTCAGGAGTGTTTTGACCTCAGTGCTACTCTCTGAGGCCAGTCTCCTTTAACTATCCATTGACATGGCCATAGCTTGCTTCTCACAGTGGATCTCAGGCCTATTATGGCCTAATACATAAATGCATTTTAAAAAAACAGCTAGCCCCAGCAAAAACATCGAGTGAAGGATAGGAGAAAGCTCCCAGATGGCAACCATTGAAGTATCTGCCAGAAAGGGAACGTGTTGGTAAGCTAAAGTGCTTTTAAGAGAGTTGAATCATTCACCAAATCAGAAATTTGCCCAGGTCTTAAAGAGAGAGACCATGGAAAACCAAAAACAAACAAACAAAACCCACACACACACACACACAAAATTGAAAAAAAGAGCAAATGTGAATTTCCTTACCGCCCTCTTTAACATACCTCAGGCTGGCTGTATAGCTATTGCTTTCTTTTCTCTGGCTCAAGCCAAATTCCCTTTCCACAAGCCACTGAGATGGAGAGAAACTGAGTTTTCTGTTCTCCTTGGTGGAGGGAGTCCAGCTCCTCTCCTGAACAAGGAAAGTTGATTAGGAGTGGGAGGTGACGTTCTGACTACCCTGGCAGGAAGAGGCACCTTCTGGCTCCCTATCAGGACTAGGTAGCTGCTGGGGAGGAAGATACCCTGGAATGGGAGCTTGAGAGACTTGAGTTCTGCTCATCAACAATTGTCCTCATTCTGAAAATTTGGAAATACATGTAAGAGTAATTCTTCAGTAATGACGATACTGATCCCTCTTGGTTTTGTAATGCATCATGATGTCAAGAACTCTTTCATCTATACTATCTTATTTGAACCTTATCAAAATTGTGTCAAGCGGTTAGACAAACACTATTGTGTGTATATGTATGTGTGTATGTGTATATATATATATATATTCTAACTTTAAAAAAATAGGAAAGTGATAGGTATTGCTTATTACTATGTAAGAGGTGGGAAGAAAGGCTTGGGGTAGTAAGTGATTTGCTGATAGTCACACCAGCAGATGAGAAGAGCTAAAGCACAAATCAGACCCAACTGCTCTTTTCAAAACCCTGAAGTAATTTTAGAGGATAATACCTGCCCTAAATTACCCCTTGTGAGACTCAAATAAAATAATGCTTTTGTAAATGCTTTCAAGAATGAAAACTCGCCATATAGTTTTAAGTTCCTACAGTTTCTGATGGGTATGTGAATGTTCTATTTCCCAAGTACATGGGTTCAGCAGGAACCAGTGGCATAAATTCATAGCTCCAGGAGGCATCCTGTTCTCTTTTCTGAAAGCAAATACTGAGGACAAGGCCTCATCCAAGACAAATGCTGAGAGAGAAAAATGCAATAAAAATGACAAATAGATATTGGGCAAACACAGAAAGTAAACATGGCAAGAAAGCAAATTGCTACTGCCCTCCTCTTAAAGGAGATGAAATGCTGAACAGCCACCAAAAAGGAGAGGCTGGAAGGATGAAGATAGTGACCAGAGATGAGGACGGAGTCTCTGACAGTGGTCTAGATCTGCACAGCAGGTCACACGACACTTAGAGATGGTGAGATGAAAGTACTGACAGCGGATGGCAACCTCTCCAAAGAATATGCTTGACAGTGCAGAGAGGCCTGGCCCAAGAATAAACATCAGAGGAACACAGGTATCCTGGGCATCTGGCTGTTGGTGTAGAGGTGATTTTAATGTGTGTATGTATGAGTTACTGCTCATATGAGTTAGTTTATCCATCCAGCTATTCCAATTCCTATCTCTTCATTCATTCATCATTGCCTTCTATCCTGGGCATTGGTCCTGGTGATACAAAGGGGGAAAGACAGAGGTCCCTGTCCTCTAGAAGCTCTTAGGGTAGTGATGGTGAAAAAGAGGGTAAACAAGTGATCAATCCACGTCCAGGTGCTATTGGACAGAGAAGGGCCAGATGCAGTCAAGGGTCAGATGAAGGTCACCAAAGCCAGGACTGAGGAGAGTAGGGCAGAGGAGAGGAAAGGGATGGAGGAAGAAAAAGCCCCCACGAGGAGCACAGATTATATATCAATTCCTTGTAGCATCTAGGAGTTGCTTTCTGAATCAAGCCAACTAGGACCCAAGAATACAAACCGGGAATGTTTTTCCAACTCAGATTACACTGATGGCCTTTCAGTTCAGTTCAGTTCATTCAGTCACTCAGTCATGTCCAACTCTTTGCGACTCCATGGACCGCAGCATGCCAGGCCTCCCTATCCATCACCAACTCCCGGAGTTTACTAAAACTCATGTCCATTGCGTCGATGATGCCATCCAACCATCTCATCCTCTGTCGTCCCCTTCTCCTCCTGCCTTCAATCTTTCCCATCATCAGGGTCTTTTCCAATGAGTCAGTTCTTTGCATCAGGTGGCCAAAGTATTGGAGTTTCACCTTCAGCATCATTCCTTCCAACGAATATTCAGGACTGATCTCCTTCAGAATGGACTGGTTGGATCTCCTTGTGGTCCAAGGGACTCTCAAGAGTCTTCTCCAACACCACAGTTCAAAAGCATTAATTCTTTGGCACTCAGCTTTCTTTATAGTCCAACTCTCACATCCATACATGACTACTGGAAAAACCATAGCTTGAACAAGACAGGCCTTTATTGGCAAAGTAATGTCTCTGCTTTTTAATATGCTGTCTAAGTTGGTCATAACTTTTCTTCCAAGGAGCAAGCGTCTTTTAATTTCATGGCTACAGTCACCATCTGCAGTGGTTTTGGAGCCCACCAAAAATAAAGTCTAATACTGTTTCCACTGTTTCCCCATCTATTTGCCATGCAGTAATGGGACCAGATGCCATGATCTTAAGTTGAGTTTTAAGCCAACTCTTTCACTTTCCTCTTTCACTTTCATCAAGAGGCTCTTTAGTTCTTTTTGCTTTCTGCCATAAGGGTGGTATCATCTGCATATCTGAGGTTATTGATATTTCTCCTGGCAATCTTGATTCCAGCTTGTGCTTCATCCACCCCTGGCATTTCGCATGATGTACTCTGCATATAAATTAAATAAGAAGGGTGGCAATACACAGCCTTGACGTACTCCTTTCCCGGTTTGGAACCAGCTTGTTGTTCCATGTCCAGTTCTAACTGTTGCTTCTTCCTGACCTGCATACAGAATTCTCAGAAGATAGGTCAGGTGGTCTGGTATTCCCATCTCTTTCAGAATTTTCCAGCTTTTTGTGATTCACACAAAGGTTTTGGCATAGTCAATAAAGCAGAAGTAGATGTTTTTCTGGAACTCTCTTGCTTTTTAATGATCCACGGATGTTGGCAATTTGATCTCTGGTTCTTCTGCCTTTTCTAAATCCAACTTGAACATCTGGAAGTTCACATTTCATGTATTGTTGAAGCCTGGCTTGGAGAATTTTGGGCATCATTTTGCTAGTGTGTGAGATGAGTGCAATTGTGTGGTAATTTGAGCATTCTTTGGCATTGCCTTTCTTTGGGATTGGAATGATAGCTGACCCTTTCCTGTCCTGTGGCCACTGCTGAGTTTTCCAAATTTGCTGGCATATTGAGTGCAGCACTTTCACAGCATCATCTTGTAGGATATGAAATAGCTCAACTGGAATTCTATCACCTCAACTAGCTTTATTCATAGTGATGCTTCCTAAGGCCCACTTGACTTCACATTCCAGGATGTCTGGTTCTAGGTGAGTGATCACACCATCTTGATTATCTGGGTCGTGAAGACCTTTTCTGTATAGTCGTTCTGTGTATTCTTGCCACTTGTTTTTAATATCTTCTGCTTCTGTTAAATCCATGCCATTTCTGTCCTTTATTGTGCTCATCTTTGCATGAAAAATTCCCTTGGTGTCTCTAATTTTCTTGAAGAGCTCTTTAGTCTTTCCCATTCTATTGGTTTTCTCTGTTTCTTTACATTGGTCACTGAGGAAGGCATTCTTATCTCTCCTTGCTATGCTTTGGAACTCTGATTCAAATGGATATACCTTTCCTTTTTTCCTTTGCCTCTGCTTCCCTTCTTTTCTCAGCTATTTGTAAGGCCTCCTCCGGCAACCATTTTGCTTTTCACATTTCTTTTTCTTGGAGATGGTCTTGATCATTGCCTCCTATACAATGTCATGAACCTCCATCCATAGTTCTTCAGGCACTCTATCAGATCTAATCCCTTGAATCTATTTCTCACCTCCACTGTATAATCATAAGGGATTTGATTTAAGTCATACCTGAGTAGTCTAGTGCTTTTCCCTACTTTCTCCAATTTAAGTCTGAATTTGGCAATGAGTTCATGATCTGAGCCACAGTCAGCTCCTGGTCTTGTTTTTGCTGACTGTATAGAGCTTCTCCATCTTTGGCTTCAGAGAATATAATCAATCTGATTTCAGTGTTGACCATCTGGTGATGTCTATGTGTAGAGTCTTCTCTTGTGTTGTTGGAAGAGGGTGTTTGCTATGACCAGTGCGTTCTCTCGGCAAAACTCTATTAGCCTTTGCCCTGCTTCATTCTGTACTCCAAGGCTAAATTTTGCCTGTTACTCCAGGTATTTCTTGACTTCCTACTTTTGCATTCCAGTCCCCTATAAGGAAAAGGATATCTTTTTTTTGGTGTTAGTTCTAGAAGGTCTTGTAGGTCTTCATAGAACCGTTCAACTACAGCTTCTTCAGCATCACTGGTCTGGGCATAGACTTGGATTATTGTGATACTGAATGGTTTGCCTTGGAAACAAACAGAGATCATTCTGTCATTTTTGAGATTACATCCGAGTACTTCATTTTGGACTCTTTTGTCGACTATGAGGGCTACTCCATTTCTTCTAAGGGATTCTTGCCCACAGTAGTAGATATAATGGTCATCTGAGTATATTCACCCATTCCATTCCTTTTTAGTTCACTGATTCCTAAAATGTTGACATTCACCCTTGCCATCTCCTGTTTGACCACCTCCAGTTTGCCTTGATTTATGGACCTAACATTCCAGGATCCTATGCAATATTGCTCTTTACAGCATTGGACCTTGCTTCTATCATCAGTCACATCCACAACTGGGTATTGTTTTTGCTTTGGCTCCATCCCTTCATTCTTTCTGCAGTTATTTCTCTACTGATCTCCAGTGGCATATTGGGCACCTCCTGACCAGGGGTGTTCAGTTTTCAGTGTCCTATCTTTTTGTCTTATCACACTGTTCATGGGGTTCTCAAGGCAAGAACACTGAAGTGGTTTGCCTTTATAGAGTAGAAATTTCTCCCTCCTCCTTGCTCTACAACACAGAAGTCTGCTTTACCAAAAAGTCAAAACAATAGGAATTATTTTATTATTAAGGATGATCTCAATAATCAAACGATTATCCCAGTTTTCCCCAGGTGCTCTCGTTTACCACCTCCATTAGCTCAGAAGTCTTCTTTTAAGGCATTTGGGGCATCAGGTCTACCATCTCCGAGGCAGACTTATTTATTACATTATCAGCATTAAATCTTTGCACTTTTAGATGTCTCTTCTGGTCTGAGTGAGAGGAAAGAACCTTTTCTGTTTGGGCTATTGGCCCCATTTTCAACTTTTAGTAAAGCCATTGTGGGCTTCCCTGGTGGCTCAGATGGTAAAGAATCTGCCTGCAGTGCAGGAGACCTGGGTTCAGTCCCTGCAATGGGAAGATCTCCTGGAGAAGGGAATGGCCACCCACCCCAGGATTCTTGCCTGGAGAATTCCATGGGCTGAGGAGCCTAGCAGGCTACAGTCTATAGGGTCGCAAAGAGTCTGACAGGGCTGAGCGACTAACATAGCAACACAAAGCCATTCTAAATTTGCAAGCACATTTCCTACCAAAATAGCTTCAAGGTTTTTTTAGCTCTAGGACCTCTGGGCTTCCTGGCCTCTGCTCTCTTGTGTCTGTTCTTTGCATCTCTTATCAACAATGTTCCCCTTCCTGCCTCCGTCTCCTATCTCTGGCCAGGGCATTCTGATAGGCTCTACCTCTACACTTGGGATTTTCTGACTTAGATCCTTGTAGCGTTCCTGTTATCCAATTATATATTCATCCTGAATTCTTCCATACTTTAACTTGACCATGACATTTTCCCTCTTTATCCTCACTTCAATCAATGAAAAGTTTTAAATCTTTCCAAGTCTGCCTTTATCCAGCTCATTTGAAGGACCCCTCTTCTCTCTGGGTTAGTGCTTTAATACCCTAGCTATCTACATACTACTCATATACATCATATATTGACCACCACTGCACATTAAAAAAAAAAAAAAAAACCTAAACCCTAATATTTGTAACTTAAGAAGATACTGATACCATCTTGTTGAAATGGAATGAGGTTCAATTTGCCAGAAAGCAATTTGGCTGAAATCAGTGTTCTTGTTAATCAGCTTGTCTAGTTTGCCTAAAATTCAACTCATTAAAAAAAAAAGAAAAAAAACCTCTTTATAGCTCTTTAAGAATTTCATTTTATAAAATTATATCTGCCACATATAGTAGTTTTTGAGGTAATTTTAACCAATTTCTTCCCCCAAAGTATTTCCAATTTAATTTCATATTTTTGATGAGTATGCATCATATTTGCATAATTTTATGAATGGTAGAATTATTTTGAATCCTTGAGTAGCTTTTTATACTGATTTTATTTTTAGATATCAGGAAGATTTTTAGCCAGATTTTCTAAAGATCTTGTTTTTCAAAGTTTCTTCTCATAATAAATATTTACCAAATCTATATAAAATTTAATTTACATAATTGTTTGTTACCAATAAGCAGCTGGGAAAGAACTCACTCCTCTCTATTTTACTATCATTTGGGGGAAGAGTATAATTTTCTCCAGGTGTTCATTCTCAGCCAAGTTCATGTTCCCAGGTGTCCAGTCTGCCATGTGTTGCTTGGAAAATAGAAAAATAGAAGTTCATTCCTGCTGGCCCATTTGTGAGATTTTGGTCAGGTGGACCTAGACTAAAGGCATAAGTCATTGAGGGCTTTGCAAAGCCTTGAGACCTGTTGAATCAAGTTGAGATAAAAAAGGAAAAAATAGATTTTTCTAAGAAGAATATTTTTGGATGGATTTCTAAAGTAGGTGTACAAATTCTCAAGGCTAAATTGTCCTCCAAGTACATTTTAATGGGGTTATTTGTGTCCAACTTGACATTTGGTTTACTTAAGGTTCTCTTTCATTGTGTTGCTCCTTCCATTGACCTTCAGTTTCCCCTACAGCATTTCCCAGATTTAGCAGGTCCCCCGGGGCTGTGCACAGATGAGTCAGCTTTCCATAGTCTCTTGTTTCTGTGTGTAGGAAATCAAATATGGGGACTCATGAGGAACTTTCAGTATGAGTACATATGCTGGCCTTGGAAATTAATCTTCTTTCATCAGAACAGTGTTGAATTAATATACTTGAAGATATAGCTAAAGAAATGGGCACCATGATTAACAGATAGATAAAGGGATGGAAAATATGACCTAGAGGTAGGAGGAATAAGTCAGTTCAAAATCTGTCCAACAAAATGCCCAGAAGAAATGAATTGTGGAGATGCAATAATCAGGGAGAAATTTCCAGACTTGAATATGTCTGGAATATGACTGCAGATTGCAGAAGAATTCAAAAACAAAAGTGACTGTGTTAAACATCTTAACTCCCAATACACTGCAGGGAATTTCAGACTGTTAAGAAAAAAAACCTCTTAAGACATGTATATGTGTGACTGAGTCGCTTCCCTGTTCACCTGAAGCTATCATAAGATTCTTAAATCAGCTGTTGTTTGTCCTGTGCTCAGCGTGTGTCTGATTCTTTGTGACCCCATGGATAGTTGCCCGCCAGGCTCCTCCATCCATGGGATTTCCCAGGCAAGAATATTGGAGTGGATTGTCATTTCCTTATCCAGAGGATCTTACTGACCCAGGAATCAAACTCTTGTCTCCTGCTTTAGCACTGAACCATCTGGGAAGCCTGAGTATTGATCTCATTAACCTACTGACAACAAAGGGAGTTTCCCAAGGGGCACAGTGGTAAAGCATCTGTCTGCCAATGCAGGAGACACAAGCACAAGGACATGGGTTCCGTCTCGGGGTGGGGAAGAGCCCATGGAGTGGGCAATGGCAACCCACTCCAGTACTCTTGCCTGGAGAATCCCATGGACAGGGAGCCTGGCGGGCTACAGTCCATGGGGTCACAAAGAGTCAGACACAACTGAAGTGACTTACCACATGTTATACAGCATCATGCCAGACCTCCCTGTCCATCACCACATCCTGGAGTTCACCCAAACTCATGTCCATCGGTCGGTGATGCCATCCACCCATCTCATCCTCTGTCATCCCCTTCTCCTCCTGCCCCCAATCCCTCCCAGCATCAGGGTCTTTTCCAATGAGTCAGCTCTTCGCATGAGGTGGCCGAAGTACTGGGGGTTCAGCTTTAACATCATTCCTTCCAAAGAATACCCAGGACTGATTTCCTTTAGGATGGACTGGTTGGATCTCCTTGCAGTCCAAGGGACTCTCAAGAGTCTTCTCCAACACCACAGTTCAAAAGCATCAATTCTTCGGTGCTCAGCCTTCCTCAAGTCCCAACTCTCATATTAGTTATATGTTAATTGCTCAGTCATGTCTGACTCTTGCAATACCTTGGGCTGTATACATTGACAACAAAAAGTGCCTGAAGACAATATAAGAATGCTTTCAAACTGCTGATTACCTATGCGTGGGGGAGGGCTGGATTGGGAGTTTGGGATTATCAGATGTAAACTCATATTAATATATAGAATGGGTAAACAAGAAGGCCCTACTGTATAGAGCAGAGAACTATATTCAATATCCTGTAATAAACCATAGTGGAAAAGGATTTGAAAGAATATAAAAGGGAATGGTTACCCACTTCAGTATTCCTGCCTGGAGAATTCTATGGACTAGGGAGCCTGGCAGGCTACAGCCCAAGGTATTGCAGAGGATGAGATGGCTGGATGGCATCACCGACTCGATGGACATGAGTTTGGGTGAACTCCGGGAGTTGGTGATGGACAGGGAGGTCTGGAGTGCTGCAATTCATGGAATCACAAAGAATGGGACATGACTGAGCAACTAAACTGAACTGAACTGAATATATATGTTTTGTGTTTTTTTTTTTTTATATATATATAACTTAATAACTCTTCTGAACACTTGAAACTAAGACAATATTGTAAATCAACATAAATATAAATTAAAAAATTTTAAATGCTGATTATCTCATTTAATATAGAAAATTATCCACATGTATAATAAAAACTCTAGCAAACCAAGGATGAAAGGGAACTTGTTAACTTGACCAAACTATAGTGAGCAAACATTATCATTTAATGGAGAACTTTTAGAGAACATATTTCCTTTGAGATGTGGTATTCTTCAGTTCAGTTCAGTCGCTCAGTCATGTCTGACTCTTTGCAACCCCATGAATCACAGCACTCCAGGCCTCCCTGTCCATCACCAACTCCCAGGAATTCACTCAAACTCATGTCCATCGAGTTGGTGATGCATCCAGCCATCTCATCCTCTGTCATCCCCTTCTCCTCCTGCCCCCAATCCTTCCCAGCATCAGTGTCTTTTCCAATGAGTCAACTCTTCACATGAGGTGGCTGAAGTACTGGAGTTTCAGCTTTAGCATCATTCCTTCCAAAGAATAACCAGAACTGATCTCCTTTAGAATGGACTGGTTCTAAAGGATGGACAAGGATCTCCTTGCAGTCCAAGGGACTCTCAGGAGTCTTCTCCAACACCACAGCTCCAAAGCATCAATTCTTCACCGATTGCTATTACTAATGGTCCTAGTGATTCCACATGAAAAGAAAAATAGCACTTACAGAATTAGAAAGGAAGGGGTAAATGTCATTACTCACAGACAGGCTGATTGTCTATGGAGAAAATGCACAAAAGTAACTGACAAAATTTTGTATTTAGGCTGTTTATAATGCAAGATCATTGGATAAAATATCACAGAAAATATTAAAAACAAAATTCCATTGAAAAGAGAGACAAAACAATGGAATAACAAAGAATTAAGGAATTCATAAACTTTTGATCTGGAAAAAAAACTACATTAAAGGATATAGAGTAAAGATCCAAAAATGCAGAAATCTTTCATACTCTTGAATGTGGTATGATGAAATATTATAAGTATTCTGATTCTAACTTAATTTACAAATCCAATTAAATGCCAGTGAAAACTCCAGCTGCATTTTAAAAGAATTCTATATGATATATTTGGAAATTTATGTGAATGAAGTTTTCAAAACAGCTAAGCCAGCTTTCAAAAACAACAAAGAAAAGAAATTTACCTTACAGGATATCTTGCAAGTATACATTTTTCTCATCTGCCTGATGGGAACTATACTCTGTCCAATGTGAATTTTTGTCACTGTTCTTCCAAATTCTTTCTGGATGTATCTTTTCCCAGTCTCAGATAGTTTTCTCCCAGGCCTGTGTTTATCAGTATTCAGGTGAATAGTCAAAGAGGAACCCGGCAAGATTAGTGGAGTTCTCTTTTTCTCTGTCCCTTCTCTTCCGTACTCTATCTTGTAAATTCTAGCTACCTCATCTCTCTTATTTGTGACTCTGTTTCTTTTACTCACAGAGTCTACTGAACTCTACCTGAGTTTTTTTTTTCCCCTTGCACTGCACCCTGAAAACTCTGAAGCCAGTAAGACCGATTTCTCACTTCATTTTCTTCCCCATTTATCAGGGAACACTCTTCTACATTACCTGCTGTCTACTGACTCGAAAATTCTTGCTTCTGTTGTTTGTTTGTTTTTCAGAAAGGAAGGTAACTCTAGCAAATGTGCTTCATCTGGGTTGGAAATGGAAATCCTGGCGTAATATTATTAATGAGAGAAAGAATAGACTCTAAGAAAAATAAGCTCATCAAATGAAAATTCTAAAAGCAGTTCATGAAGAAATTAAAAAAATGATATCTAGTAATTGCTGTCACAAACTTTAATTCCACAATGCAATACATTTAAAAATTATCAACAAAGAGGTAGCCTCACAGAAGTACCTAAAATGGTGGTATATGACCCAAAATGGTGGCATATGACCCAGACAATTGGGATTAGAGTTAGATGCTTAAAGATGAAAAAATTAATATTAAGAAAATATAAGTGAAGTGAAGTCGCTCAGTCGTGTCCGACTCTTTGGGACCCCATGGACTGTAGCCTATCAGGCTCCTCCATCCATGGGATTTTCCAGGCAAGAGTGCTGGAGTGGATTGCCAAGAAAATATAAAGAATTTGTATAAATTGGTATTTAAACTATAGAAAAATAGGCACAGGATTTAATAGGCATTTCATAAGAGATGAAATGTGAATAATAGATGTGAAAATATGTGCAGTTTCACATTAATTAGGAAAATGAAAATTTGAGCAACTGTGAGTCTGTGGTATATCTGGTGTATTTGACACCTGGAGCATATAACATATTACAGCCCCCCGCTGTATACAACAAATTTATTTCCAGTGACAGCCATGAGCTGAAGCTTTGTGTGACGTTAAAGGCACGAAATGTTTCAAAATAGATGTAGCTGCTGATTCACTGTCCCTGATGGACTTTTTTTTTTTTTTTTTAAGTTCTCTGTTGAACTTCTTTTGGAGAAGAAAATGGCAACCCACTCCAGTATTCTTACCTGGAAAATCCCATGGACAGAGGAGCCTGGTGGGCTGCAGTCCACTGGGTCGCAAAGAGTTGATCACAACTGAGTAACTGACACACCTGAGCTTCTTTAGGTCAGTGTCTCTTTACACTGATTCTCCACTTCAGATTTTTTTTTTTTCAATTTCAGGAAATTATTAATATAGATGAATACTGTCATTACTTTTTTCTGCCATGTTCCTTCTGGATAAAGTGGGTAGGTACAACTATTTATTCTACACTTCTATACTCACCTAATAGTTTGACCTTTGATCCTTTGAAAATTGTCTGATATAATAATATTTATTATACATGACTGTTCAATAAGTTAATTTTAATAAAACTGGCTTATTTTAATTCACATTTTTATTTTAAAACCATTAAGAATTAAGATGAATAAATTTTAATCTTAGAGATATTGTTTAAATTCAATAAGATATTTCATGTGTGAACTAAGATTTGCAATTACCAGCAAAAATATTAGACTTCACAGTTTATGCTGCTTCATTGTTTTAAATATTAAACACAAACAAATAATCCAAATGGTCACATAGACTAACAACACTGAAATTACTCACGTTCTCTTTCTTTGCTTTCTCAGTCATTGTGCTCTTCTTGTTTACTTCAAATCTGATGTTTAAACGTGAGGCTATGTAGTGCCACAGGGGTTGGAGATATGGTTTGTGCAGAAGCCAGAGCAAACATTCAGGCCATTATAAACTTACTCTTGAAATGAAGGTGGGTAGTTGAATGCATGTGTATTCAGAACTGACTGTATAACTCAGGGTTCTTCAATTTAACTTCCACATAAAATGTATTTATTAAAAGACAGGAATAAAAATGTACAAATTTGAAGCTTACAGAATGTATTATTAAGTTTCAATAATAACTGTCACAGGATAGTTTTCCTCACCTGGAGAAGTAGGGTAGATTTTGGAAATTCACTGGAAATGACTGAAACCCAATCATTCACTGGAAATAACTGAAACCCACAGCCTTAAAAGTCTGTGGATACCACGAGTTGTGTAAAAAGGAAATTCCATAGCCAAAAGAGACACGCATAGCTTGGTCTTGGTCGTAGGGCAGAGGTATCAGCAAGCAGCCACAGCCGTGGCTCAGATGAGAGAATGAACGAGACAGCTGGGCCAGAGATGGCGGTAAAGTAATTAGTGTATCTGAAAAGCCATTTAGACATCTAGTTTACATGACATCTCCAGATGGGAGAGCATCATGTTGACTTTAAAGGACGCGTATTTAAAGTGGATTTAGAAAGGAAATTCTTTTAAATGTAAGAAGGTATAATTAACCCAAGCACTCTGGCTAAGACAAGATATTGTTGAAGAAAAGGACTTAGAGAAACTCAAAGAACATTAGGCCTATGGCTGAAAAAGCAGGGCAGCCCCATCTCTATGAGAGTAATGCTCTGTGAATAGACTTCAGCTTGTGGGGCAACCAAGCATCGTGGAGGCAACACCCAAGGCAGGTGTGTGCTCTTTCAGATGATGACTTAATTAAAGGACCCAGAGTCAGACACGACTGAGTGACTGAACTGAACTGAACTGATACATGGGTACACATAGGAAATGGCTATTTCTTTGCTTTAAGATATTTGCAAATAGTCTTTTCCTTTCCATTGAGATCCTGGAGATAGATTTTAGAGCAAGCTTTGTGCAGGCATTATCACAGACTTCTGCTGGAGTGTGGACAAGAACAGAGGAAAAGGCAACCTTTCTCTGAGGATCTTGAGGACCATCAGGTTCAAAAGGCAGGCTTAGCGGGTAGGAAATAGAAGACGAAACCAGGACAGATGGGAACCAGCCAGACTCATATGTAGGACCAGGCAAGAGAGCTCAAGGGTTACAACAGAGTGAGCGATAGTGGAGGCAAGAATGAAATGGACCCCAGGAGGAAGGAGGGAAGCTGGGAGCAGTTGGACATACGGAGCCAGGAGTATGGACACAACCAAGCTCAGCAGCCTCCCCTTAGAGATGGGAGCCTCTGCGCTGAGATGAAGCTGACCAAGGCCAGGAGCATTCTGGAGAAGATGGCAACCAAAGAGGAGGAGCACAGGCAGGCAGACAGATGCGGGACGGGGTTCCAGTCGATGAGTAGCTTTTTCATCTACTGACTACACCGTGGGTTTGCTTTACCGCTTTCATGTCATCGTGGTGCTTATCATCACCTAACCCGTTACTTTTCTCTCCTTATTTATGTAACCAAGGGGCAGGGTTTAGGGCGGTATTTTGCCAGTTTTGTTTACTTTTACATCCCCAACACCTAGTTGAAGACTGCTTGGCATTTGTCGAATGAATACACAAACATATTGTACTGACCAGAGATTTCCCAACAGCTTAGCTGAGGTGGAGGCTGATCTTCTAGGTGTGAAATCCTTGCCAATCTAATTCTATCAATAAATTTGTGGTGTGGATTCAGTCCATTTCCTTACAAATCCAGGTGAGAATTGCATAGAGAGGGTTTGGGGGACTAAGCCAACTTCTCCATGCTGCTCATTTTTCTTCTTGGAGATCTTTCTCCAGAGTGAAAACCTGTTTTAAGGTCAAGAAATATTTCTTTTTCCTTTAGGGCTTTGATGTGTAGGTGTCCTTGGAAGATAGATTCTGTGAAAAGACAAAACGTTAGTTGGTTATAGGGACAACAATTAGAAAGATCCAAACTAAAATCGTATTTCATTTATTGGTCTATAAATTCATTGCATTGACAGAAAGTGTGTTCTAAAAACATATATATATGTATTGTTAAAGAGATGGGAATACCTCCATCAAATATAGCTCAATCCTACTTTCTCTCCTTACCCTCAAATAGCAGCAATGATATCTAGGGCTTGAAACACTGATTTTGTTCCTGCAATTACTCCAATCATGTTTTGTGATGAGACTAGGTCACTCTAGATAAAATGTGAAAGGTTCTTCCAAAAACTGCAGTAAGACATGTTAAACAGAAATCTAAAGCCTGAGAGTTCCTTATATTTTTCATGTCAATTGTGAGTACTTTCTTTGTTTTTGTTGTTTTTGTTTTTCCTTCTCTGCATCCCTGATAAAATTGTCTCAAATCAGGATGCAAAGAGGCAAAGTAAACCATTAAGAGTTTAAGAAGTGGTGCAAAGATGAGTCTTATTCCCTGGACTGGGCAGGGCATGCAGCATGGAGCATGAATGGAAACGCAATATTTAGAATCAGCAAGGCATAAACCCAAGTCTCAGCTCAGCCCACTCAACAGTGGTGACCTCAGGGAAGTCACAAAGGCCCTCAGGGCTTCAGGTTCTTCATTTGTTAATTTAACGTTTTGCTCCAATTGGCCTGTAAGGTCCTCTCTGTCCCCAGGGAAGAGAATGTTGTCTTGGATATAAGCCCTATTTCCCTGGAAGGAAATTGGATGCTAATTTAAATGTAATAAGAATCAGAGGAAAATTAGATGCGAAGAGCCAACTCTTTGGAAAAGACTCTGCTGCTGGGAAAGATTGAAGACAGGAGAAGGGGACGACAGAGGATGAGATGGTTGGATGGCATCACCGACTCAATGGACATGAGTTTGAGCAAACTCTGGGAGTTGGTGATGGACAGGGAAGCCTGGAGTGCTGCAGTCCATGGGATCACAAAGAGTCAGACACGACTGAGTGACTGGACAGCAAAGAATCAGAGGGAAGAGTTAAGCTCTGGAGTCCAAAGACCTGGATTAAAATTCTGATTCTACTTTTTTTCTGACTGGGTCATCTTTATCCTTAAATTGGGGCTAGCAATATTACCAAAGTCATGTAGAGTTGCCAGGACCAACTGAAATCAAATGCACTGTCAGGATTAAGTCCTTAGCACAGGGCTTGACATAATGAAAAGGCTTAACAGATAGATGAGGCCCATTAAGAAGATGGAAAGCCATGTCTCCCCTGGCTGCAGAGAAGAAAGAACATACTATGACCGTCATTTCCAGGTCAGTGACGGGCTTTGTTGGCCGGGTTCAGGGCATCCACCTGACATGTCAAGGCAGAGAAGGTATCCTTCAGAGTCTCCTTTGAGGACCCTGGCCAGGGACTGTCCAGAGCTCATAAGAAGGAATTTTAAAGTGTTGAACTTTCAGTTCAATCTTTAAATAATTTCTCAGCATATAAGAAAGTGTTCTGGGAAGAAAAAGTCATAGGGGAAGAGAGGTCAAGGTGAAGAGGAGGAAACAGAAATCACATTAAATAAACAAGAAGGAGATTCAGAGGAGTAAATTTCTATCAAAAACCATTCGAGAAACATGATGTGAATTGGCCATGTCTTGTTTTGTTTCTTGTTCAATCAAAAGTTGATCAGATCACTGCTTCTGTCTAATCAAAAACAAGACGTACACCTGAGAAAAATGAACAGCCTGCTGGTGAATGAAATGTTTCAAAATAGGGGTTTGATTTCGATTAGTTCGCCTCGCAGTGCTTCAGAGCGAGCATATGCCTTCTCCCTACAATGGCCAAGGCTCCCCTTGGCTACCTGGGCATGATTAATATTTGAGGTCATAGTGTGGCCTGCAGAATTCTAACCCAGCTTCACATTAGCATTTTTAAGACTTGCAGGCAGTTGAATACTCATGTGCATGCAGGGGTTAGATATGCACGTGAGTGCTCCAGAAATGAAGGGAATGCCACATGGAAGGATTGATGTTTGTAACCTCAAAGTCAAGGGAATTCAAAGCTAAGCCCCAGAGAGTCACAGTGAGTCACCAGGCCCGCACAGGATTAAGATACATGAGATAGCCCCTCACCCAGGAATACAAAGTAGCATTTTCAGCCTAGGGAAGAAAAAAAAAAAAAAATTATGCTGAGACAAGATGTTCCCAGCTGATTCTCTTCAAACATCCCAACAAATAGGAGATGTGATGTTTTCACCCAGGTAGAGACTTGCTCTGGCAGGAGCATGTAGCCAGACATGAGAAGCTGCCAACAGAGACTATTTTACAGCCTTCTAATTTAGGATATTGGCAAAAGTGGACAGCAGTGTTTTCCTTCTCTTTCCTAGCCATGCTTTTTTTTTAAACAAAGCCTCTATTAATCAGAACTTCAGATCACATATGGCGATCAATTGAGGCTGTTTAGGGCATTTACAGTCATTGATCTGCTACACGTTCTTCACAAGTGGATTGTGCTATATACACACATGTACTTTGCAAAGAATTCAAAAGCCATTAGGATGTTCTCAACTCCTATTTGATAGTCTGAGGGCCATTGACTGGGTGTGATCCTCAGAAACTAGCTGGGCCAGCAGCAGGGGGCATTTTGATTAGAAAGGAGAGAGGGTTGTGAATTCAGGAAACAGTGGATGAAGAAGGCAGAGCTAACTTCACCATCATATTCATGAAAACTGCCACAGGGTGCCAGGTATTTCACTACGGTTTTTGTGCCATTTAATGCTCATGAAACCAAGTAAAGATTTTAATATTCCTCACTCTGGGTTTGAGAAACTGAGTCTAAAATGTTATATACTTTACTCAGGGTGGTATAAGGGCCAGAATTGTGATCTGAATTCAAATCTTAGTACCAAACCTATGTGCTCCCACCCTCACCCCCTAAGCCATTTTGCCTCACGTCTAAATAGTGGGATATCCATTTTCCAGGAGGTTTTAGGATAGACCTGCCTGGAGGCTGGGGACACACTGACGAACAGATATGTTTGATCATACTGAGCTCTGAATCTGTAAGTCTCCCTTTCTGGATGATGATGTGGCTTCGCTTGTTGGAAGAAAAATGTCCAGACAAAAGGTGGCAGGTGCTCTTTGAAGATAAAGGGCAGAGAGGTGGAGAGACCGGGAAGATGGTGAGCTGATATGGCAGGGACACCTCTGAGTGAGGAAGTGTGTTGAGCAGTAGGAAGAGCTCAGGGTACCCAATGGCCCAGATGAGCTCATGAAGGAAAGCAGTGAGAGCCCATGCGGAAACATGGCCACATGGGATGTGGGGCGTACCGGGGCCTTGATCTCATACCATCATTGGTTTTTCTAGTGTCGAATGACAAACCACTCTGACCACCTTTCCTGGATAGTTAAGAATGGGTTCCTCAGCTAAAAGTTCTTATCTTCCTCACTTGGAATTAATCTTTATGATAGAGCCCAAATGTTAGAGTTCTAGTTCTAATCTTAGCTTTGTTAATTAATAATTCATTTAAATGAAGATCAGAGAGTAAAAGTAAAAATCACCCTATGCCATAACTTAAGATATGAAAAACTGATTCAGACTCAAAGCATCTGCTGTTAGAGCCTAAGATTTAACCACTACATTATGATAGGAGCTACCTAGGATCAATTTTTTACAGGAGTTAGGTCAAATCTCTCCTTTTGCCTTTGGCTTCTCTAGCTTTAAAAGAAAATTAATTTAAAAAGAAAAAAAAGAGACTTAAAATGGACTTAGGCTTAAATATATATTATTTTAAACTATAAAACTTCTAGAGAAAACACACAAGAAAATCTATGTGACCTTGGGTTAAACAAAGATTCCTTAGATATGGTATCAAAAGCATAATCTATGAAAGAAAACATTGATAAGTTGGACCTTATAAAAATGAAAACTTCTGTTCTTCAATAAACAGTGTTAAAAGAATGAAAAGATAAGCCACAGGATAGGAAAAATATTTTCAAATCACAAAGGCTTCAAATCCAGAATACATAAGAACCTTCCAACTCAATAATGAGAAAACAAACTGCCCAGTAAAAAATGGGTTCAGTTCAGTTCAGTTGCTCAGTCGTGTCTGACTCTTTGTGACTTCATGAATCTCAGCACGCCAGGCCTCCCTGTCCATCACCAACTCCCAGAGTTCACTCAGACTCACCCCCATCTAGTCAGTGATGCCATCCAGCCATCTCATCCTCTGTCGTCCCCTTCTCCTCCTGCCCCCAATTCCTCCCAGCATCAAAGTCTTTTCCAATGAGTCAACTCTTTCCATGAGGTGGCCAAAGTACTGGAGCTTCAGCTTTAGCATCGTTCCTTTCAAAGAAATCCCAGGGTTGATCTCCTTCAGAATGGACTGGTTGGATCTCCTTGCAATCCAAGGGACTCTCAAGAGTCTTCTCCAACACCACAGTTCAAAAGCATCAATTCTTCGGTGCTCAGCCTTCTTCACAGTCCAACTCACACATCCATACATGATCACAGGAAAAACCATAGCCTTGACTAGACGGACCTTAGTTTTACCCATTAAAAAAAAAATCTTTTACCCCAAAAATGAGTAAAAAATTAAAAAAAAAAGACACATTACCAAAAAGCTACACAGATGGCAAACAAGCAAATAAAATACTTAACATTAGTAGTCACTAAGGAAAAGGCAAATGAAAACCACAAATGAGATAACTGCTACAGAATAATTGAAACACAGAAAGGGGTGAAGACTGACCATTCCAAGTGCTAGCAAGCATGCAGAACAACTGGAACTCAAGCACATTGCTGTCAGGAATGCAAACTGATACCGCTGTCGTGGAATAGTTTTGCAACTTTTTGTGAAAGTAAATGTACACATATGATCCAGCAATCCTATTCTTAGGTGTGACCTAAGATAAATGAAAACCTAACACAAAACCTGGAGTGGAAATTAGGCTTTATTCATAGTCACTTCAAACTTGAGACAAGCCAAACTTGAAACTGGGAAGGGCATAAACTCTGACGTGTCTGTACTAGAGACTGTCATTCATCATGAAAAGGGGCAAACTACTGAGGCAGGCAGCAACACGGGCACTGAGCTATGAGGAGGAAGTCACAGTGGAAAAGCTGCTTGCTGTGGCGTTCTAATCCCTTGACGTTCCGGCAAAGATAAGCCCAGAAGGACAGAAAACAGATCAGTGGTTGGTGTGTCTAGGGTGGGGAAGGGGTGAACTACAAAGAGAGTTTTATGGAAATATTCACTGTCTTGATTGTGGTAGTGGTTACATGGCGTCAAACTAGCACACTATAGCAAAATGTGAATTATCCCTCAATCGGAGAAAGGAAAAATGAGAAAGGTCAGTAGCAGCAGCATAAAACCAAATAGGGGTCTGGAGCAAAATGAGGCCATCACTGCAAGGGAGATGTAGAGATGATCCGGGTGGCGGCTAAGCCAGCTTTCCCACCACGCATGAGGCAGGCTTCTCATTCTCACCAGGATTTTCTTTTGTCTCACCCCCAGAGTCTTAATATATTTACGTTGTCGATAAAGGGAATTTGGGAGAAAATGCAGACAGGAGCCAACAACTGTTTCAAGGCATTAGCACATTACTACTTGCATTAATGTCTGGCCGTGGAGGGGAGAGCTGCAGCTTCCCTGACATTTGCTTTATAGCCAGAACTGGGGCTTCTAGAACCTGCATTGGCAACAGGGAGAAATAAATGTCCACAGGCCTAGCCTAATAGATTCCCAGTAACTGAAAGCCACAACCTCTAAATGATCCATCTTCCACGCTAAGCGAATGCCGCTTCTTGTTCTTCCATAGCTTTGGACTTCTCTGTTTAAAGGACGTTTGATATTCCTTCCTTCCCATTTACATGTGAGGAGGGGGCCAAGGAAGGGATTAAACTTCAGTTTTGCTGTTGGGCGAGGTGACCAAGATGAAGAAACAGTTGCAATCACTGGGAAGGGTGCAGACTCACAGGGAACAGACGGTTAAAATGGCTGGTAAGGGAGAAACGTGCGTGTGGGCAGTGGAGCTGGAGAAGAGAGTGGTCCCACATCTGTGATAACACAGGCTGAGGACCATGGGTTGGTTCCAGTGCTCTGGGGTAGGAATTCCTGAGTGTTCCTGCACAGTAGGTCACTATCCCTAGGGGAAAAATCGGACTTTCATAGAGGCACCTAAGGTTGGCTGAAAGTGGGGTCCCTGTGCTCAGAAAGCTGAGTTCAAGCCCTGGCTGCCTACTCTCACCTGTGCAGCCTCTCTGAGCCCTGGCTGCTTCACTGTTTGGTGGGGACACCGTAGTGTCACATTCTGGTGCTGTTGGGGTGTAGAATTTATGAATATTAAAATCCTAGGTCTGTTGCAAGCACACAGCCAGGCTCAACAGCCTTTTAAAATATTGTTAAGGCCTAATTTTATCTGGACAGTGTCTATCTCACACATGAAATGTGAGGCTGCAGAATTACCCACCTATGTTTCCAGATCATGCACACAGCAACCTGTCTGTACTTGCGTGCTAAGTCGCTTCAGTCGTGTCTGACTCTTTGCGACCCCATGGACTGTAGCCTGCCAAGCTCCTCTGTCCATGAGATTCTCTAGGCAAGAATACTTGAGTGGGTTGCCATGCCCTTCTCTTGGGGATCTTCTCGACCCAGGGATCGAACCGGCGTCTCATGCGTCTCCTGCATAGGCACACAGGTTCTTTACCGCTAGTGCCACCTCGGAATCCCCAGCAACCAGTTTAACTTACTCCCAAACTTCCTTTTCCTGCCTTTTTCCATGTTACTAGCATGTCTGGGATCTAACCTATCTGTGGGCATCTGCACTGCCCAAGTACAGGCTCTCCTCTGGTTGGATGTTTTAGGATCTGGGCAGTGAAAGGAGCTGTGGAAAGCTCTAGTCCCTCAAACCTGATTGTCCTAAGCAACTTTTTGAAATGCAAAGTTGACTAGTTCGTCGAAGTCCTCTGACAGGTCAGGGTGACTAGGGTACAGAGAGCTGCCCACTGAGATTCTCTCAGAGGCTTCAAGGAGCAGGAAGTTTAGATGAAAGTTTAAGACGTAAGACTGAAGTGTCCCTTTCCCAAGCTCTGTGCCCAGGCACCCTAGGGTACCTGAGTAAACTCACAGAGGTGCCGCAGAGTATCTCTGTATTTCTAGGCAAATACAATGATGTTCAACGTCTATCAGAGACTGTAACCTGATAGCTTGAGGTACTCTGCAGTACCAACATTTTTCATTCATTTAGTTCGCAGTTAGTAGCTAAGTACTTAATAAATAGGTTTCTTTTGACCAATGGGTACTGTGAAAAAGACTTACTAATACGTTAAGGGTGGCATGAATGGAAAAAGTTTGTGCACGTCTGCCAGAGTATCTTAAAGGTGCTGCTATACACATCGATTGAAGGTTGTGCCTGGCCCCATGCCTAGGAAGATAGCATGAGTAATCCAGAGCGCCATGACATCTTAGAGGTGGAAGAAATCTTCCAGATCATTTCGGTTAACACCCTCCTTTCACAAGTAGTCACTCTGAGACCTTGGGGGCGACTTGATCAATCTGTTTTTCTTGTGTGTAGGTCACAGGGGATGGAGTCAGGAAGAGGAGATCAGTGTGTGAAGGGGGTGATGGTGGAGAGCTGTGATCCCTAGGGAAGGAACAAGAAGAGGCCACGGTGACCCAGGAAAATGAGACACCAGCTTCCCTCCGCCACCTCTGAGTGGGTGGGCCACAGATAAAGGAAAGCTAGAGGGCACCCTCAGGGTGCATAACACAGACACTCACAGGCATTGTGAAATGTGGCAGCAGGCTTCTGGCGTGATGTGGGGATGATGCGTTGTGTTCCAGCGTCTGGCTCCAAGAGCCTCTTGCCTTGTTCGTTCCTCAAGGGTAGACTGCGACATCCATATCGCAAGACATCATCTCTATCTAAATTAAATCTCCCCCAGCCTCAAAAAGGCAGGGCCAGGATCTGCCAGGGGAGTGGTTTGGGCTCTGTATTCTTGCGTGCTTAGCATTAAGTCAGCTGGCCTGAGTTGCATCCTGAGCAGAAGTGTGGGGATTGTCTGTTTGAAAAAGGGAGTTTGGCGTGGGGAGGGATGCAGTGTTTAGCGAGAAAGGCAAAGGCTTCAGAGCCCTGGGGCAGGTTGTGGAGGTCAGGTGTACAGGCGCTGCAATTTACCTAAGTGTTAGGAGATGGGCTACCTGTCAGATAATGCAAACTCAATTATATCTGAAGGGATTCTAGAGGTCAGCTGAGCTCCGCTGGTTATCTGTTTGCAAGATACAAAGCAACATTCTGATAAATTGCTAATGAAAGGGAACAATGTAGCTGGGCCACCCAGAGTACAGGGAAGAGAAGCAGTTAGGGAAGATCAGGGCTTAAAGGAGGCAGCCTGGTGTGGCAGAAATCACGCCGGATTAGGACTTGGGCCTTCTTGGCGTTAGTCCTGTCCAGTGGCTAATTAGCTGTGTGACCTCTAGTAACTCATTTTGCTTTTCTAGACATCAGCTCCCCATCCACCCACGCACAGGGCTGCTCAGAGGCCAGGGTGACGTAACAACGCAACCATTTATCAAATGCTTCCTAAGTGCCAAGAGCTGTCTTAAGCATCACACATGCTCTATCTTATTTAACCCTCACGGCCCTGAACGGAGGTAGAGATTAATAGGATCTGTGATCAAAGGTGGTAAAGAAAATGCCTGCCGGTGCAGGAGATGGAAGAGACGCAGGTTCAATCCCTGGTTCGGGAAGATGCCCTAGAGAAGGGCATGACAACCTACTCCAGGATTCTTGCCTAGAGAATCCCATGGACAGAGGAGCCTGGCGGGCTACAGTCCATGGATCACAAAGAGTCGGACCCGACTGTGGCGACTTAGTTGCACATCACGTGATCAGAGGTATCGACAAGAAGACTGAGGTCCGGTTGGTGAAGCTTGTGTGTTCATCTCTGTGGGTGGATTCTATCCACCACGCAGGGTGGGGAGCCTTAAGCATTCATACAACTCTGATTTAGCAGAGTGTGTGGCTGGTCCCTGAACCTGAGTTTGCAGAATACTTCTCTGAACCCAGTGGCCCTTTCCTCGCCAGAGATGATTAGGTGGCACACGTGTATGAGGCGAGATGCTGATGGGAGGGCACCTCAGAGATCAGAGAGAGGCAGATGCAAGCTGTGAGAGCAACATCCAGGAATATGTGGGCTCCCAGGCCCAGGCCACAGCCCCAAACTCTCACTTCTGGCACCTGCAAAGTGACGGTGACAACCAACGGCAAATTATTGGTTGGGTAATTCTGCTCAGGAAGGGAAGGAGGGGGCTGTGTTGGGTGAAGACTGGATCCTTACCCCCATGATATGCCAGATACCCATGAGATGTGGTACCTGTTCATCATTATGCCATCACACATGTGCACAGTATTCTAGAATTTTCCCTTGCTCTATCTTATTTGATTCTTTCAAAGAGACTTTATAAAATGCAGATGGTGTTCCTTTTTTTGTGCATAAGAAAACTGAAGCAGATAGATATCACGTGCCCAACGACAAAATTCTCAAAACTAGTAGGTGGTGGGTATGCACCGGAAGCCTGGTCTCCTTTCATTAAATCAAGAGCTCTTTCTGGTGCCCAGGGCTGTGTACCGGTAACCCAGAAGGCACTCGGTACCTTCCTAGGCACAGTGGGACAACAGAAGGAATGAAGACAGCATCCTTGACCTTGAATGCATTGCAACTTTATTGGATGACAAAGGCGACGAAGCTAGAGAGAACAAAGACCAAGCTCGCCAGCACCTTGCTCAGCGGGCCTGTGACTGTGATTCAGAAGCGACACACAAATGGGGGCGTAGAGCCAGACACAACCAAGGGATAAAGAGCAACAACTACATCCAAAGGCAGCGCTGCCTTAGGCCAGCTGTGGCTTGACCCTTCTCCACCTGGGATCCTACCATGGTCTGCCCGCCTGCTCCTAGGATAAAGTCCAGATCTTGCCTCTCTTTGCAGCCTCATCTCTGGCCATACCTCCCTTCCCTCTGCTCTTGAGTCCTTGGAACATTTATCCCCTGCCAGACATATACCATTACCATCTTCTTCTCAATGGAAAGCTCTTACCCGTTTTTTTAGGTCTCAATTTAACCATCTTTCCTTGGAGAGTCCCTTTTGCCTCCTTACCCTATTGGACACCCACATAGCATCCTGAGCTTTCCTTTGAAGCTCATTACAAATCTATTTGATATTTGTCTTCCCTACTATAAGCTCCATGGGTCAGATATTGTGCCTATTACTCGCCACTAAATCTCCAGTACCAGTGATGGCACATAGTAGGGATTTAAATAACCGTTGCACAAATTAATGAACCGATAAGTATATGGACAGGCAGATAGCTTAAAGATCGAGTGAGTGATAGGAACTATGAGATCTGTATTTCATGGCTGCAGGCCAGTATATTTGGCTCATTTCAGTTCGGTGGCTATTTGGGCAAAGGCAAGGAAAATTCTTGAGAGTCCCTTGGACTGCAAGGAGATCCAGTCACTCCTACAGAAAATCAGTCCTGAATATTCATTCGAAGGATTGATGCTGAAGCTGAAACTCTAATACTTGGGCCACCTGTGCAAAGCTGACTCATTAGAAAAGACCCTGATCTGGGGAAGACTGAAGGCAGAAGGAGAAGGGGACACAGAGTACGAGGCAGTTGGATGGCATCACTGCCACGATGGACAGGAGTTTGAGTAGGCTCTGGGAGTTGGTGATGGACGGGGAAGCCTGACATGTTGCAGTCCACAGGGCTGCAAAGAGTCGGACACAACTGAGCGACGGAACTGAACTGAAGGAACAAAAAGATGAATGAGATTTAATTACTTTCAGTCATGCCAAGAAAAGCGAGGGGTTAAACAAAAGACAGCAAGATACATGGCTTCCTTTTGGAAAATTGACATATTTCATTTTCCCATGGGTTGCAGCCCAGAACCATGTCCCCACAGTTAAAGGTAATTCCCAACAGCCTGCCTTGTGTCCCTTCAGGATATAAGGGAAAAGGAAGGCAAGGTCCTAAGAGAAGGTATTTAGAGGGTAGCAAAGCTTCCAAAGCCCTAGGTAATTCCCATGATGTCGGGCACTAAAAATCTTGGACTAGCAGCCTCTATACCACCTGAAAACTCTTGGAGGTACAAATTCTCAGACCTACCAGGTCAAGCAGATGGGGCCCAGCTAGTGGTGCTGAAGCTGGCCAATATAAGCTCTGGAGAGCATATCGTGCCTCTCTTCCCCATTCCAAGGTAGCTTGAAATGGACTATCATGGGGGTATTTACACCACAGAAATGGGCATCTGTAAATCAAATCTTTTCCTCCAAAAGGAGCAGGTTGTTAACCATTTACAAGGATGCCATGGACCCAGAAATTCATGTTTTAATAAACCCTCTGAAAGATTCTGAGTCCTCCTCGGTTCTCCCCAATGCTTAAAGGCATCCAAAATTCAGGTCTGTGCACATTTCACGAACCTGAGCATGGATGGCACCAGGGACTGTTTGTCCCTGGTTGTGATGAGTATCAGCAAGGGAACAACGGTTCTTCCTCCAGGGATCTCACACCTCCCACCTTCTGTAGAGCGGGGAGACAGAGGGTGACAAGTGACTCTAGAATTGCTATTTTGGTCCCCACACCCAGCATTGTTGAAAAGAGGCCTGATTTGCAAACAAAGATTTCAGAGCTGTTAATCTTGGCAAGCTAAAAACAGCCCTGTTCTGACTACAGAGCAAATTGAGGTGTTTGGTTTTTTTTCTTGACTGAGTTCAGAATCACTCTGGGCGGCAGGGAGTCTCTGATAAAGTCAAATCCAGACTTCCAGCTGTATCAGCACAGTATGCACTTCTAATACACACCTGCATTCGGTCCCTCGGGTTACAGTCACGCAAACTAAGGGGGTAAGGGAGAACGGAAGTGAGCAGAGTTGCTCTGAGCAGCAGTATCTCTGCTACTGTAGGAGGTGGAGGTGGGAGGGGAAAGGGACATATTTTTAAAGGAAATGATGCTTTACTTGTTGAATCAGATGTGTCATCCATGGAGCCAGGCGTCATCAGCGAATGGACTAGGAAGTCCTCCTAATGAGTCCAGCAGATCACCTGCTGAAACCTTTTCTAAGACTTTATTTCTCAGCTCCATGCCATCTTCAGAAAGTAGAGGATTTAACTTGGGCCTCTGGTTCCAACCGCAAGCAAGGCTTATAGGTTTTGTGGCCAGTTTAGAGCAGAAATGAAACACTTACACCCTGCAGGACAAAGGACAAGGAATTTGGTTGACTGCTTGTGAATAACTTCTTATTCACTTGCTGCCAGAAAGAATAGTTTGTTACAGAAAGTAGAAAAGGAGGTCAGTTTCATTAACTTTGTGATCTGATTATACCTGGTACTTAGTTGATTCTTGATGAAGACTTGTTCATTAAATGAATAGGAAAGATGGATGAACGAAAGAGTGAATTGACAAAAGTTTTAAAAGTATGAACTCACAGATTTTACTGTGACAAAATCTTTGGTTTCTACCATCCTCCCTGCTATGCCTAAAACATCCTCATATCTCATAGGAAGTTGGGAGAACAGGAACTACACTGAGCACATATCCTATGCCAGGTATTATGGGATCCACATAAAACTGATTCATTTAATTATCTCAGTAACCTTTTGAAATAAGGAGTATTGACCCATTTTACAAAAGAAGAAATGGATTAAGTAATGTGTGGGAGACCACATAGTTCAGTAATGGAGACCTGGGATCTGGAGTAGTCTAGCTCCACATACTCTCTGCTTTTCCAAATTTGTCTTTGGCTTTTGACAATTTTAATTGTAGCGAAAAAAAAAAAAAAGCGAAAAGATATGGGTGTGGTGTATGTGACAAAAAAAAAAGTTGAATACTTTGTTAGGAATAAAATAAAAGGCACTGATGCCTAAGTGACAAGAGAGGAGGTGTTGCCATGGCTTTGCTCACAAACGGCACCAATTTACAAAGTCGTGAATACCTGCTGACAGGCGGAAGGTCCAACCCACAGCTCAGCTTTCCTCTTTGTCTAATACTGACTACAAGCAATTTTTCCGGTTTCCTGAAACGACTGCACATCTCGCCGTAAGTGCTGTTACTAGTGGCTGACATTTGTGAGCACTTACTTGTGTCAACTTTGCTTGACTTTCTTTTGATTGCGTTCTCATGTGTATCTTTCCCATCCTGTCGCTCTCGGCCTATTTTTGTTGTGGTGTGTAATGTGTGTTTCTTATACTGAAGCATGCTTCATTTTCAAGGTTGTGTTAATTGTTGCTGTACACACACACACACGGTCATGTTTCCTAGTCTTCTCTAATCTGTGAAAGTTCCTGAGTATTTTCTTGTTTTTCATAGCCTTGACATTGTGTCTTAGAGTTTTTGATTGAATATCAGGCACTGTGGATAAAATACAGTAGCGTTAGTTGCTCAGTTCTATCTGACTCTTTGGGACCCGATGGACTTTATCCCACCAGGCTGTCCATGGAATTCTCCAAGCAGGAATATTGGAGCGGATAGCGATTTCCTCCTCCAGGGTAACTTCCCCATCCAGGGACTGAACTCAGATCTCCTGCACTGTAGGCAGATTCTTTACCATCTGAAACACAAAAATACCGTAGAAGCTGGAGTCAATAACATTTACTTCAGGAACAGAATATCCTCCTTTTCTATCTGGCTTCTGGCTTGTGGAGCTGAGTCAATCTAGTTTGCATTTAGGCTAAATCAGAGCTTGGTTGTTAACTTCATTAGATTCAGTTTATAGAGTCTTCAAATGATTGAAGGGCAGGATAAGAAACATCCTTATAGTATGGCTTGATGTCTGAATTCCTGGAGGGTTTGTTTCAGTTGTTCTGCTCACTAGGCTTCAGAATATTCCACTATTGTGCATTTCAAGACTTTTGCAGGTCTCTTGCCCTTACCCCTGATATTCTGCATGAGCACTTAATGAAAGCCAATGGAAATGAGTTAGTGAGTGGGCTCAGAATCTTTATTTCTAGGGATCCTATGGATTCTACACCATCATTTCTATCCAATTTTGACCTTTACAAGTTCACTGAAATTTTAGCTGCTTTCTTCTTACACATGTCTGGGGTGGCTTCCTTCTTCCCTAGTATTCTGTAGTGATGGAAACCATCATGGGTCTCTTCTCTCCTAGGAGGGCTGCGCTATTTTGTGAATCTTAGTTCCCTGGATTTTTGTGTTCATCTTTCACTCTTTAGCTGGCTTGAAATTTATGATCTATAGGTCATCCAGCTTGTTCTTCTTATCAGAGTGAAGACAGCATTTTCTCATGATTTTTAACATTTCATACAGAAATGGAAGTCAGCGTTTGTTTTTCAAAGCTTCAATTTTTAAGCCATAAAATTACCTAGAATATTTTAATTGGTGCATTGGATGTTTACACTTTTTGGTTGTGTATGCCTCAACCTCTCCATCCATGAATCTAACTCCTACTTTACATTACATTAAAAATCTATGATTTTTCTGGCTTTTGTAAGAAGTCAACCCACACTGAAATTTCAGTTGTTGTTCAGCCATTAAGTCCTGTCTGACTCTTTGCATTCCCATGGACTGCAGCACACCAGGCCTTCCTGTCCTTCACTGTCTCCTGGAGTTCATGCAGATTCACGTCCATCAACTCAGTGATGCCATCCAACCACCTCATCTTCTGTCGATCCCTTCTTCTCTTGCCCTCAACCTTTCCCAGCATCAGGGTCTTTTCCAGTGAGTCAGCTGTTTGCCTCAGTGGCCCCTCATCAGCATTTTAAGTGGTTGTTGGGAAGAGAGCCACCTTCTAGAACTTTGCCCCTCTGCTGTCTCTCCTTCTCTATTCTCCTTTTTGCGTCTCTGTTCTTAACCTCGTCCCTCCACACCTCACTGTTGTGGTGTCCTTATATTCTTTCTCTGTTATGTTGTGCAATCAATCTTAGCTCCAATTCCTAGCTCAAACACCAGTATCCTATGATAGTCAATAAGACAATATATATTCCACATACCATGATATATCCTCTTAAAGGAAGTAGTCAAGTTTATAATTTCATAATCTTCTTTCATTATAAAAGAAACAGATTTCTATATGGCATATGAGATTGGATTATATGACTCCTAAGACTTTTTCAACTCTGAGGGCCATAGAGAGACATAAAGAAGTAGTGAGAAAATGAGAGAGTTGAGAAGAAAACCAATATTTTCTGCATGTCTGTTACATATTTCATGAAATAATTATAGTAACATTCATGAATATTTATGAAATGTTTATCTTCTAGTCACTCTTCTTAGTATTTGCATGAATTACATTTTAATCCTACCTATGAGATAGGTTCTGTTAAAATCCAATTTTATAGATGAGGAAACTGAGGATTGGGGAAGGTTAGATACATTGCTCAAAGTCATCAGGCTGGTAGCTAGTACGTTGTGGAGAAAACACTGAACTCTGGATAGTCTGATGCAAGAACTTAAGTGCTTAATCACTGCACAAAATACCAAGCACGTTTCGTATCAGTTCAGTTCAGTCGCTCAGTCGTGTCCGATTCTTTGTGACCCCATGAATCTCAGCACGCCAGGCCTTCTTGTTCATTACCATATCTTGGAGTTCACTCAGACTCATGTCCATCGAGCCCGTGATGCCATCCAGCCATCTCATCCTCGGTCGTCCCTTTCTCCTCCTGCCCCCAATCCCTCCCAGCATCACAGTCTTCTCCAATAAGTCAACGCTTCACATGAGGTGGCCAAAGTACTGGAGTTTCAGCTTCAGCATCATTCCTTCCAAAGAAATCCCAGGGCTGATCTCCTTCAGAATGGACTGGTTGGATCTCCTTGCAATCCAAGGGACTCTCAAGAGTCTTCTCCAACACCACAGTTCAAAAGCATCAATTCTTCGGCGCTCAGCCTTCTTCACATTCCAACTCTCACATCCATACATGACCACAGGAAAAACCATAGCCTTGACTAGACGGACCTTAGTCGGCAAAGTAATGTCTCTGCTTTTGAATATACTATCCAGGTTGGTCATACTTTCCTTCCAAGGAGTGAGCGTCTTCTAATCTCACGGCTGCATCACCATCTGCAGCGATTTCTTCCACAATTATTACTATGCTGTCAGGAAGGTATTTTTGCTGCCTCATTTTGCAACTGAAAATGCTCAGCAATTGGGAAACTTGTTTGCCTTTGGTCATATATCTAGTTAGTGGCAGGGAGCCTGGATGAGACCAATTTTGTGTTAGTCCTGAGGTTCTGCTCTTCCCATGGTACCCTGGGCTCTCTAGATAGGTGGTGCCTAGGTAACAAGTGGTGACAATGCCTGGCCAGGAAGAAAAGCAGCTCATCCAGAGATTGTGCCGCAGAGTGCAAGGAGCAGAGATTCTGGGCTAGAGCCCCCATCGGGAGCCTCCCTATCCCTGCAATTATAATTCCCCTCAAAGCAACAGCTCCATCCTTCATCTCAGAGCTGTCTGGCAGTTCTCACTCCCCTTCACTCTCTGGGGACAGATCATTGACCCACGGCAGCTTTGGAAAGCAAGGTACAGGAAACACAGGAGCATTTGACTCAGTCGATAGCAGACATGTTCAGGCTAATGTCACCCTGAACGAGACCAGCAACTGTGGAGTCAGTGGCTGAATCTGCAGAGATGGTAGGTGGAGAAACAGATGTACCTTGACTGGAGTCAGTGCAACATCTGGTAAACCTGGCCCATTGCTTGATAATTAATCTTGGTGTTGAATCTAATGACATGATGGGATGGAGAAACTGGGCGATTTGATTGGACACATTTTGATAGTTTAATTTTCAATAACACATGGTCCGAGCTTGTTCACATAATTACTAAATAGATTAATATGCCAATATCTCTGACCAGCTGGAAGGGAAAGATTTAGGCCTTCAAAGATCTTTGACGGGCCTTTAAATTAAAGTTGATGGTCTGGAGAGAATGGGAGTGCAGGCCTCCTGGGGATCTGCAGTCAAATCAGAGCCAGTGATGAAGGCCTTGGAAACAGTGATTTTATCATTACTCTTAAAAATAAACCCCTGGCTGCCTGCAGAATGTCAATTCGTCTGCAGGCACACTGTACTATGAGTTACAGGACAGTTGGGAAACCTGTCTTCCTTTCCTGAGGTGTTTAAATTCACTGCAACTATGCTCGTGATAGAGGTCAAGAAAAACCGCATACGTGAGTCAACAAGGGCCACAGAGCCTGATGTGGTGCCAATTGTCCCCTGAGCCTTGCGGCCTCTTCTTTCAGGATGACTGTTTCAGGACACAATCCAGTTGCAGTGTCTACAGAAACAGAAAGGAGAAAGCTAAGTGTCTCCACATCTATAATCTTCAGCGTGTGATCAGTTGCACACAGGAGTCAGGAGGTGATTATTATTTTCCTCGTGGAAAGAAGAGGTTGCATGTTCGTCTCTGAAGGGGGTGAGGACCAGACCAATGCGGGTTCAGTGAGACAGAAAAGCACAAAAGAGGCCTGGGCAGCAAGGTGGCCTCTGCGTACAATCCAGGAGGATTACCTAATCATGATAAGCATCAGTTTTCTTGTCTATAAAATAGGATATTTACAGTGATTGCATCATAGGTAAGAGACATAACGTACTTAGTGACAGCAAGAGACACTCCATTCCCTTCTCCAGGGCATCGTCCCAACCCACAGCTCGAACCCAGGCCTCCTGCACTGCAGGCGGATTCCTAGCCAGCTGAACTACCAGGGAAGCTCAAGGACACACAGTAAAGTTTAGTACTTTGGCCACCTCATGAGAGTTGACTCATTGGAAAAGACTCTGATGCTGGGAGGGACTGGGGGCAGGAGGAGAAGGGGTCGACAGAGGATGAGATGGCTGGATGGCATCACTGACTTGATGAACATGAGTCTGAGTGAACTCCGGGAGTTGGTGATGGACAGGGAGGCCTGGCGTGCTGCGATTCATGGGGTCGCAAAGTGTCGGACACGACTGAGCGACTGAACTGAACTGAACTGAAGAGACATGATCCAGGAGAACTGTGGACTATTTTGGGTTGGGACAAGGGGAAGGTAGTCGGGATGATACAATTTTGTGCGGAGGTAAAGTGGTGATGGCAGGTGTGTGTTTGTGTACAGGGCTTCATCTCAGAGAGGGCTGGAAGAATTTTGCTTGTTTTCCTTGTTTGGGGTTGTGTAATTGACCCTCAAGTCCCTTCAACTTGGGTTGAAGCATCTGCTCATTGAGTTCTGGTCCATGAATATGACAAAGGTAAGGGGGGATGAGGACTCTTTGAGAATGGGGCTGGGTCTTATTCCTGTAAACAGCGACGAGGACATAGCCTGATAACAGTGGCTTTGGTTGAATGAATGAAACTTTCTATTTGTCTCTCACTCCCTGGTGACTCAGATGGTAAAGAATCTGCCTGCAGTATGGGAGACCTGGGTTCGATTCCTGGGTTTGGAAGATCCCCTGCAGGAGGGCATTGCAACCCACTCCAGTATTCTTGCCTGGGGAATCCCATGGACAAAGGAGCCTGGTGGGCTACAGTCCATGGGGTTGCAAAGAATCAGACTCAACTGAATGACTAAGCACAGGACAGCATTTGCCCACTGGTTTTATTCTTTTCCTTTTCATTGAAAGGAGGAACCAGCCCCAGCCACTGCCTGATGAATGACCATCCACTGTTTAGACAAACAGTCTGACATCACTATCGGGCATGAGCTACAGGCTTAGACTCTCCCTACCTCCCTGCAGCCTGAGCATGAATACCCCAGCTCTAAGGAAGAAGGGTCTCGCTTTGGGGAGGGCACCAAAGCTGGATTGCACCTCCTTGAATCAGAGTTCAGAGCAAGGGTGCCCCAGAGCACTGTGGCCTTCCTGAGGGTCCATGAGAAGGGGAGGAAACAGTCCTCTCCATCGACGTCAAGCTGTCAGTAGAAGGTAGGTCTGGTTTCCTCCTGCCCTTTTCCTCTTGGCCCTCTGGCTAGAACCACTCAGCACTCAGAGTTGTGGACACTTGAAAGAGCTTTCAGAGGAAAATGACAAAAAGTGGAAACAAAATTAGAGGCAGCATGATGCTACTGCAGAGAAAGATACTTGCGACACCATCCACTCCTGCCTGTAGCCTCCCTGCACCCCCTTCCACCGGCCCTCCCCTCTTCTCCACTTTCTCACATGTGCTTTGGAAATCAGGGACCGTCATCAAGGCCATTAGCGACGTCTATTCTGGAGATGTATAGCACAAAGCTTAGACCTGGCATTTACCGCTGACTGACAAGGGAGACACTTTAGCTGTTGCTGGGTGCAGACATGAGAGAGAAGCTGGGGAAAGTCTGCTCCTGATCTTCCATTTGTTAATTAAAAAAAAAAAAAAAAACGTTTTAAGTGAATTTGGTGCTTAGGGAAAGGGGTGTGATTGGCAGCCTCTGGTGGGGGGTCCCCTATAGAGATGGTGCTAAAGTGGGGCTGCCTCTTAAGAACCACTTATTGTCTGCCAAGTCTTTCAGTTCTGCATCACCTGTTCAAGCCCTTGGCAGTTGTATAATAATAATAACAGTAATGATTGGGAGGGTGATAGCCCTTGTGTCTGCCTCTGAGGAGGCCAGGCTGTACCGGTTAGCTACCCCTGGGGGAAGGATTTATTTTGTGAATTTCAATCTGTCTATGAGAACAGGGTAAAGTCATTTTCTTCTCCTGGCAGGAAATTCACTTCAACAAATATTTATTGATTTATTGAGCACCTACTATGTGAGAGGCTGTCCTCCATGCTAAGTCAATGGAGAAGTCAAATGAAGCTGCAGAGATGTGATTCAAAGCCTAGGAAATATGTGGGGAGCGGGGAAGGGAGAGAGACGTGGTGAGCTGCCCTGTGGGGTAATGCTAAGACTTTGGAGTCAAGAGCGCCCTGGATCTGAATCCCAGCTTTGCCGCTTCCCAGCTGTGTGACGTGGCGCAGGTTATTGTCTGTAAGCCTCAGGCTCCTTGACTAGGAAGTGGGCACAGTGATAGCTCCCTGGTAGAGCTAATACATATAAAGCATCCGCAAAGAGTCATGATTCAGTAAGTGTAGGCTGGTATCACGTATGTCACATGCCAGGTACCAGCTCACCCTAGAAAAGTCAGCCAGAAATCCAGCCTTCAGCACGAAGACATGTCCCTGTCCGGCAGCTTTTGGGGGCTCTGAGTGCGCCGCTGCACGCGGGTGACTGACCCCATCCCTGAGTCCACCTCCACTGCTCCATGAAATATTCAGAGTCGACGTTATCCGCTGACAGAGTCATTAGCTCTGCCGCACGTTCCTCTTGCCACAGCAAGGCAGTGACTCATTAATATTTATTCATCTTGATTTGCTTTGTTTTTCTTTTTTTTTTAAACCCATTTCAGGATTTATGGGATCATTTTGTACAATGCATAACTCACTCTCCCTCCCAGCCTACATTGCCCTGAGCTCAATCTTGCCGGGGTGCAGTGGGTCAGCCTTATTATGGGTCTCTGTTTAATCAAATTCCTACACAAAGGCATTTAAGAAAGGCTTTGGTCCCTTGGCATCGTGAGCCTCCGCGTTCTTTAGCTGTTTCTATCCCTGTATTCTCCCAAAGCTTTTTTCTGGGCGCCAGAAGCCCTGACCCAGGGCCTCAGTGAATCCTTTACTCATAGAAGAAACGCGTAACCTCCTTCGGCCCTTCTCGGAGCTGAAGGCAGTTGTGCCAGGAACAGAGTCTGAACCTGCAAGGGACCAGTTCCTGTCTCACGCTGTGTGCAAACAGCATCCATGACCCAGATGGGCAAGTGCATAAGGAGACTGGGCTCTAAAGCCCTGAGACTATAGCACTTTCCTCCCTTCTTTAGGCGGGGCGAAAGCTCCAGAGCTCCGCATCGGAGCTGAACCTTCCCGGGAGGCCAGGCCAACCCCCAGGGGTGTAAGAGGTTTGCCTTTCGGGGGGCTGTCAGAGGGCCTGCGCGTTCAGACCTAGCTGAGCCGCTTTCTTCCCCCAGAGCTGCCTCCCAGCGCTTGATGCTTCCACGCAGGCGGTGGCGAGCCTGGCTCTGACGTCCTGTGTTGCGTCTTAAGTCAGATGAAAAGAGTCGGATGCGGGGACGCTGGAGCACAGCCAGCATCGACTGGACGCGTGATTTTCAGCCCGATCCTTGCGCGTGCCTGGGCGCTGGCGTGCGCTGTAGCAGCCAGCACGGAGTCGGGAACATTGCAATGAAGTCTGCTGCTGCTGCTGCTAAGTCTCTTCTCAAGTGTTGAAAAATACAGCATCCTTTCAAGAGGTAGAGGCGACAGTATAGAAGTTTCCTTTCAACTCCATGCTGCTGCTAAGTCGCTTCAGTCGTGTCCGACTCTGTGCGACCCCATAGACGGCAGCCCCCCAGGTTCCGCCATCCCTGGGATTCTCCAGGCAAGAACACTGGAGTGGGTTGCCATTTCCTTCTCCAATGCATGAAAGTGAAAAGTGAAAGTGAAGTCACTGAGTCCTGTCCAACTCTCAGCGACCCCATGGACTGCAGCCTACCAGGCTCCTCCGTCCATGGGATTTTCCAGGCGTCTGTCGGCCCCTAAAAAGGATCAAAAGAGGATTTGGTGTTTCTATGGCAATTATTGGCGGGAGGAGGGGGTGGGAGTGGGGGGACAGGGGTGGGGGTGGGGTGGGGGGACAGGGGTGGGTGAGGGTGTGGGGGGGGGGGGGTTATTGCTGCCGAAAATAAAACCCAAAAAATGTGCCCCTGACATGTGACTGTTTTATCTTCTGCTTTCAGATAGGAAAGGGAGACAGTCTGCTGTTTTATGCAGGTTTTTTGTTTTGTTTTGTTTTTTAAAGAGAGGCAAACTGACAGACATGCAGAGCAGACACAAGGAGACCCAGAAGGAGACTTGACGTTCAGGGAAGAGGAAAGGACGACGAACCAGCAATGATCCAGAGGCTGAAGGAGCTCTTCTTTTCCTTTTTAAAATTTGCTTGTTGCAGGGAGTTTGCAGCCTAGCACTCCAATGGCAGTTCCACTTTACTGGAGGATGGAGTGGGAGATGTGTCTGGCTGAAGATGGATCAGTGCCTCCTGCACGGCTGGCCTTCTTTTTAACCAATAAAGTCAAAGAAGTGGTCAAAAAACGATCCCGAAGGCTGGTGCAGCTGAGGGCGGTGCTCAGAACTGTCGCCCAGGATGAAGCCTGAAAAGGGAGTCAGATGGGAACCAGGTGAAGACGGAAGCAGGGCTCCTTCTCATCCTGGCTGGCCCACAGGAGGGGGATCCCAGTTTCCTTTTAAATAATCCATATTCCATCAACAAATTCTGATGAAGATTTCCCATTCTGTGCTAAGGACCCTGGGAGCATCACGTAAGTGCGATGTGTATTTCTTACCTTTAGAGGATTTTCAAGCTCCCAGCGATATCAATATACTGCTGCTGCTGCTGCTGTTGCTGAGTCTCTTCAGTCGTGTCCGACTCTGTGTGACCCCATAGATGGTAGCCCACCAGGCTCCCCCATCCCTGGGATTCTCCAGGCAAGAACACTGGAGTGGGTTGCCATTTCCTGCTCCAATGCATGAAAGTGAAAAGTGAAAGTGAAGTCTCTCAGTCGTGTCCAACTGTTAGCTACCCCATGGACTGCAGCCCACCAGGCTCCTCCATCCATGGGATTTTCCAGGCAAGAGTACTGGAGTGGAGTGCATTGCCTTCTCCTATCAATATACTAAAGAGTCTCTAAATGGGCTTCCCTGGTAGCTCAGCTGTACAGAATCTGCCTGCAATGAAGGAGACCCCAGTTGATTCTGGGCTGGGAAGATCCCCTGCAGAAGGGATAGGCTGCCCACTCCAGTATTCTTGGGCTTCCCTGGTGGCTCAAATGGTCAAGAATCCGCCTGCAGTGTGGGGAGACCTGGGTTCGATCACTGAGTGGGAAGATGCCATGGAGAAGGGCACGGCAGCCCACCCCAGTATTCTTGCCTGGAGAATCCCCATGGACAGAGGAGCCTGGTGGGCTATAGTCCATGGGGTAACAAAGAGTCAGATATGACTGAGCGGCTAAGCACGCCCACACAAATGGGATTACAGGTGGGTAAGAGTTGAGAGGAGCAGAAGATGGAGAAGACTGGAATGCCCAAGCAAGTCTTTGAGGAGAGAGGGGGCTTGATTTGGGCCTCGATGGGTAGACAGATCTAAGGGAAGAAAACACTACCAAAGAAAAGTCCCGCATGTGCTGAAGCACCAAGGCAGAAGCAACGGGAGAGTCCGTGGGGCAGGAAGACTGCGCTGCCTGGAGGAGGGGGTGGTTGCAGAGTATATAACTGTGGAGGGAGACGATGACAGGCAATAGGTGGCATAGAGAGACATTTCCTGAGCGCTTTCTGAGGTCTCTAGCCAGGCAAAGTGCACAGTGAGGGGGAAGATGGATTCTATGTTGGAGTAATCTTGAATGCTCTTTCTGAGAGTCCCATCGGCACTATGAAAAGCCCTGCAATAAAGAAATCCTTTCATTGAAGTTAATCTAGAAAAATTTTAACACATACATCTGCTGCTCCTGCTGCTAAGTCGCTTCAGTCGTGTCCGACTCTGTGCGACCCCATAGATGGCAGCCCACCAGGCTCCTCCGTCCCTGGTATTCTCCAGGCAAGAACACTGGAGTCGGTTGCCATTTCCTTCTCCAATGCATGAAAGTGAAAAGTGAAAGTGAAGTCGCTCAGTCGTGTCCAACTCTTAGCGACCCCATGGACTGCAGTCTACCAGGCTCCTCCGCCCATGGGATTTTCCAGGCAAGAGTACTGGAGTGGGGTGCCATTGCCTTCCCCAAGCGCCCAGCCTAGGGAATATCAAAGCATCCCCTTTCCTTGCAGTCCATCCACGCTTTCTTGGGGTCCCAGCTGAGCAGACTGGTTGGGGACTCACTGCTACAGGCAGAGGCTGTAGGACCCAGTCACACTTATGCTCTGACCTCTCCAAAGTGAAGGTAGCAGGGGCCGGGGACCTGAGTCCACCTCCCCGTCCCCAGAAGGCCAGACAATCATGCAGCAGCTGTGCCTCCTCTCCTGTGACTCTGAGCTGGTTGGAGCCTGGCTTCCCAGGGGGCTGGTGCTTGTCTGAGTTGGTGAGAGCCTGGCTTCCCAGGGGCTGGTGCCTTAAGATCTAGCACAGATGATGGATGCTGTCGCGCTGTCACACGCTCCGGCACATTATCAACACGGGGAGCGATTGACAGGGACTAAAGGGCAGGCAGGTCTGCCTATCCTGCCATGCCCTGCCATGCCTCACGGCCCTCATCCCCTTCCTCTCTTGCCCCCAGCAACCCCATTTAAGAGGCTGCAGCCCAGCTCACCCAACCATGTGCTCACAGGTACTCGACCAACATAGAGACGACATAGAGATGGCGTGCGTCCCTTTTATCTGGGATTCCTGTGTGCTTTTTCTCTCTCTCTCCTTTTATCTTACTGACTTTTAAATGCAAAAGCAACAGACGTTTACTGAGCACTTGCTTGAGATCCGTCACCCTGCTCTGTGTTTCTTTGTATTTATTTAGCAAACACTCATGTAACATTTACAATATGCCACAAACTATTCTAAATAATTTCCAAATATTAACTCAGTCGAACATACAATGAAAGGAAGGAAAGTGATGAAAGTGAAAGTCGCTCAGTCGGGTCTGACTCTTTGTGACCCTGTGGACTATGCGGTCCATGGAATTCTCCAGGCCAGAATACTGGAGTGGGTAGCTGTTCCCTTCTCCAGGGGATCTTCCCAACCCTGGGATGGAAGCCAGGTCTCTCGCATTGCAGGTGGATTCCTTAGCAGCTGAGCCACCAGGGAAGCCTGAGGAAGCTTAGTGGAACATGCAACGCTTAAGGTATTACTCCTACTACTCTTGTTTATTTTTTTAGATAAGGAAACTGAGGTGCAGAGAGGTTACCTAACTTGCCCAACTGTCACTCAGAAGTTAAGTAGAGAGTCTATCCTAGGGACCTAGTTTTGCAGCCTATGCTTTTTAGCCATTCTATTTTCTTGTATCCTTTGCATCTTAGCACATGAATTTTAAAAAATTAGCAAAACTGAGCCTCAGCAAAATGGCAGCCTGGTTGAGGCCACACAGCAGTGAATCATACATTTGACCTTAGGTCTGTCCTCTCCAGGTCCGGAGGCTGACTGTCTTCTCCACAGCCCCCTTCTCTTGCAGTCCTGCATCTGAGAGGCCCACTGTGTGTGGTGAGGCTGGTGCGGGGGCGGGGAGGTGTGCGGGCCCCAGAAAGGACCATTTCCGGAAGAGAAGCACACTCTCAAGCTAGGGGTAAGGTGTGAGATGGGGCCATCAAGACAGAGGCCCACGGGGGAGAGGCAGGGCCGGGAGCTCTGGGGCGGTGTGAGTGCTCCCGATGGCACCAACAACTCCTGGCATAGTTCTTGTCTGGACGGCTCTCACCACCCTGCTGGGCAGGCAGAGCAGACAAGCCCGGAACCCCTAGGAGGGATGGGGAGGCCTGTTCTGTGCTCAGACTGGAATACGCTTGCGTCTCCTGGCTCTGTGACATGCAGGTTTGATTCAGTCGGTCGGGAGTGGGGTCTGAGGTTTCGCATCTCAACAAGCTTACAGATACTGTGGGCACTGCTGATGCGAGGACCACACTGCCCATCGACCTGTCCCAGGGGTGCACGGTCTGTGGTTTGAGGCCCGTATCTGTGGAAGGCCAGTGGCTGCAGTTTACAGAAGTTTTGATGGATGCTACCTTTTGCCAGTTCTGGGAGAGGAGGGAGGAAGCAGAAGGATAGGGTCTCAGAAGCAAAGGCTTCGCTCTGCCAATTTTCTTGGACACCTTTGCCCTTCTGCTCCATTCAAAGCCTCCATCCCTTGCAAAGCCAGCCTGAGACAGCCACCCTTCGCCAAGCCCTTTCTGACCCGGTCAAGCCCCCAAGCATCTCTCCCATAGCAACACTTTGCTTTTAGTCTCTTGCCATCTCCCTTTGCTTCAAATTGCCTTAGATTGTTTCTGTAATGGCCTCATATGCATATTTCCTCTCTCCTCAGCCAGACCTCACGAGCTTCTTATTCCTCTGTCCTCAGGTCAAGTACCTTGCAGGAACCTAGGGTGTGCTCCAAAATGTTAAATAAATGAATTAACCGAATGAAGTGAATTGTCTTTCAAAACTTCACTTTCTAATAGGCTCCCTCAGAGGAATGTTTAGCAATCCATTCAAGTGTTAGGTAAATATTTTATATGTTCACATTTCCGAGGTCTTTCCCAATGGTCTGTGTTTGAGGGTGGGGGAAGAAAGTAGAGAGGGCTGGCTGGAGAAACTTCACAGGGCACAGAGGCGGCCAAAGAAGCTTGTGAACTGACTCACTTATTCAGGAGGATGCAAGGACTGAATCCTGCAGCTGGGAAGTGATCCTCGGCCAAGCCCACAGCCGACAGCTCTCCTTCTCCTTGACGTTTCATAGGTCATATTTCAGCCTCAGTAAATTCCATAATCTCCTGTTCAGATTCCCTTTATATGCCAAGACTGTGATCACAGATTCCCAAGAGGGTTTATCAGAGCCAGGAAAATGTGCCCCTCTCTTCCCTGAGGGAGCGATTTCCTAGGGGAAAATTGAGGGCCCTAATAAGCTTTCTTGCTGTCTAATCAGCCACCTGAGGCAAACCCCAGCAGCCCTGGGCTCCCAGGTAGCAAGTGATAGATGCCGGCCAGGAGCCCAGCTCTGCAAAGCCAGAGCTGCGAATGTAAAGCACTGTTTTCTTGCTCTCCCTGGGCGGTGTCTCTCCAGGACTCCCAGGGACTGAGGTGGCTCTGTACCCATCAGGGAGTCTCAGACCTCATAAGTATTATTTTCTCTTCAAAGACTACCCATCTGGGGACCTAGACTGCTCTCGACCTTCCTTCTTTCCCTGTTGTCTCTTCTCTTCCCTAAGAGCAGAAGTGGGGGCATCAGTCAGTAAGAATGTTGGACGTTCTTCATGTTTGTCAGACTTTCAACTTCTGTTTTGGCCAAGGGGTCTGTCTGTGCTGCGATGGACACTGAGAAAATCTGAGTCTCATTAGTGAAGGGGTTTGGGGAGCAGTTGCTCCTTCCTGGGCTGATATTTCTCTGCAAGAAATGCTCAAAACCCTGTTCTAAAGCACAGAGCGAGTGAGTGAGTGAAGTTGCTCAGTCGTGGCCGACTCTTTGGGACCCCATGGACACTGGCTACCAGGCTCCTCCGTCCATGGGATTTTCCAGGCAAGAGTACTGGAGTGGATTGTCATTGCCTTCTCCACTAAAGCACAGAAGTTGGGGCTAACGAATACACTGCCTGCCCTTGACCTTCCTTCTCACCTCAAAGACTCCAACAACACTCCCCTGAGCCCTGCAGTCAGCCTGCCTCCCCACTGTCATCCCCTGGTAAATCCCTCTTTTGCAGGTACTTCTGAGCTCATGGATGGCTTTTGAACAGCTTCCTTGTGTTCATCTCCTTCCAGATTTCCAGCGTGATGAAGGCTCAGATGAAGAGTTCCAAGAACAGATGGGAGGCTGTCATTACACGTTACTGATACACAGAGCTGCTTCAGCCTCACGCATGCCAGCGTGCTCAACCACACTCGTAATTCTTCCTCTGTTCCCCAGCCCGAGCCAGGAGCTCAGCCAGTTTTGGCAAGATGTGAAAGTAAGAGCTTTCTAGGGGCATTTATATAAAACATGCTAGGATTGATGAAGAACTAGGATTGATGGGAACAAAACCTTTCTCCTTCTGCAAGAGGAGAAAATACTGTTAATCCAAGTCCCTTGTGAGAACTGAAATCAGAGAAGTCAAAAATTTGCTTGCCCAAGTTGGGTGCCATTGTGACTGGGTAGTGCGGGAGCCTTCTGGAGAGAGGTTTCTTTGTCTGGTCCAAGAGCACTCTGAGGGCTACAGGATGTCCTGGGTAAAGAATGTTCTAGCAGCCCCACAAGGTCATATCTCAGTAAGGATGGAAGAGCCACAGGAACCTTCCATTTCAACTTTCTGTAATTGACAGAGGAACATGCCCATTGGACAGAGGTGAGGAATGGCTAGTGAGTGGCTCATTGGTGGTGAAACTGAGAGCTGAAGTCAGGTTTAGGTCACTGCTTTTTCAGGAAAAGGCAAAGACCCAAGGTTGGAGAGTAAGGATTATTTTTTCACTTTTCCTAGCAGAAAATGAGTAGTTTCTTTGCAAAATTTTATAGAAAGGCCCAGAATTTTGCTTTATGCACAGAACCAGGACCCAGGGAGAAGGACCAGTGACCCCACAGAGACTAAACCAGACCTGCCTCTGACTGTTTGAGGATCTCCCAGAGGCGTGGGTCAGCAGTGGGCTGTCACAGGGACAGGGATGCAGGCAGCAGCAGTCCTGGGAGGTGCGTCCTGGCCTAAATCCTCTTGGAGCTTAACATTAGCCCTACCAAAGGGCCTATAGATTCTAGGGACTGGGTTGTCTCAGGTCAAACAACTAACAGGGAGGATCATAGCTCCACTTATCAGCAGACACTTCGACTAAAGATTTACTGAGCATGGCCCTGCCCACCAGAGCAAGACCTGATTTTCCCCATAGCCAGTTCCTCTCAAGGGACTTGTACAAGAAGCTTGTACAAGTCTCACTGTCATCCATCAGAGGGCAGGCAGAAGAAGCAAGAACTACAATTCTACAGCCTCCAGAATGAAAATAATAATCATAGAAAGCTAAATAAAATGATCACATGGATCACAGCCTTGTGATCCATGCAGGGCCATCCAAGATGGATGGGTCATGGTGGAGAGTTCTGACAAAATGTGGTCCACTGGAGAAGGGAATGGCAAAACACTCCTGTATTGCTGCCTTGAGAACCATATGAACAGTATGAAAAAGCAAAATGATATGACACCAGAAGATGAGCCCTCCAGGTCTGTAGGTGTCCAATATGCTATTGGGGAAGAGCAGAGAAATAGCTCCAGAAAGAATGAAGAGGCTGGGCCAAAGCAGAAATGATGGCCAGTGGTGGATGTGTCTGATGGTGAAAGTAAAGTCTGATGCTGTAAAGAACAATATTGCTTAGAAACCTGGAACCATGAATCAAGGAAAATTGGATGTGGTCAAGCAAGAAAAAACATTGACATCTTAGGAATCGGTGAACTAAAATGGATGGGAATGGGTGAACTTAATTCAGATGACCATTATATCTACTACTGTGGGCAGGAATCCATTAGAAGAAATGGAGTAGCCCTTACAGTCAACAAAAGAGTCTGAAATACAGTACTTGGGTGCAATCTCAAAATGACAGAATGATCTCAGTTCCTTTCATTTCCAAGGTAAACCATTCAACATCAGAGTAATCCAAGTCTATGCACCAGCCACTAATGCTGAAGAAGGTGAAGCTGACCATGTCTATGAAGACCTACAAGACCGTCTAGAGCTAACACACATGCAAAAATGGTGCCTGTTTCATCATAGGGAATTGGAACGCAAAAGTGGAAAGTCAAGAGAAACCTGGAGGGACAGGCAAGTTTGGCTTTGAGTACAAAATGAACTAAGGCCAAGGTTAACATATTTTTCCCAAGTGAAGACACTAGTCATAGCAGGCACCCTCTTCCAACAGTGTGAGCGGTGACTCTGCATGTGGACGTCACAAGATGGTCAGTACTGAAATCAGATGAGTATATTCTTTGCAGCTGAAGATGGAGAAGCTCTATACATGGTCTGATTGTGGCTCAGATCATGAGCTCCTTACTGCAAAATTCAGGCTTAAATTGAAGAAAGTAGAAAGCCACTAGACCATTCAGGTATGACCTATTTCAAATCCCTTATGATTAGACAGTGGAGGTGATGAATCAAATCAAGGGATTAGATCTGGTAGACAGAGTGCCTGAAGAACCATGGACAGAAGCTATTACATTGTACAAGAGGTTGTGATCAGAATCATCCCCAAGGGGGGGGGGAATGCAAGAAGTCAAAGTGGTTGTCTGGGGAGGCCTTAAAAATAATAGAGAAAAGAAGAGAAGAAAAGAGCAAAGGACAAAGGGAGAGATATACCCAACTGAATGCGGAGCTCCAGAGGACAGCAGGGGAGAGCAGAAATCTTAAGTGAACAATGTACAGAAATAGAGGGAAACAACAGAATGGGGAAGACTAGAGACCTCTTCAAGGTAATTAGAGACACCAAGGGAACAATTCATGCAAAGATGGGGACAGTAAAGGACAGAAATGGTATGGACTAACAGAGGCAGAAGAGATTAAGAAGAGGTGGCAAGAATACACAGAAGAACAGCACAGAAAAGCTCTTAATGACCTGGATAACCAGTGGGTCTGAGGAAGCATTACTACCAGCAAAGCTAGTGGAGGTGCTAGTTCAAATCCTAAAAGATTAAAGTGCTGTACTCAATATGCTGACAAATGTGGAAAACTCAGCAGTGGCCACAGGACTGGAAAAGATCAATTTTTATTCTAATCCCAAAGAAAGACAATGCCAAAGAATGTTCAACAACTACACAATTATACTCATTTCATATGATAGTAAAGTGAAAGTTACTCAGTCGTGTCAGATTCTTTTGCAACCCATGGACCATATAGTCCATGAAATTCTCCAGGCTAGAATACTGGAGTGAGTAGACATTCCCTTTTCCAGGAGATCTTCCCAACCCAGGAATCGAACCCAGGTCTCCCATACAGCAGGAGGATTCTTTACCAGCTGAGCCACCAGGGAAGTCTATGCTAGCAAGGTCACGCTCAAGATCGCTAAAGCCAGGCTTCAGCAGCACACGAACCGAGAGCTTCCAGATGCACAAGCTGGATTCAGAAAAGGCAGAGGAGCCAGAGAGCAAATTGCCAACATCTATTGGATTATAGACAAACCAAGGCGATTCCAGAAAAACATCTACTTCTGCTTTACTGACTATGCTAAAACCTTTGACTGTGCATCACAACAATCTGCGGAAAATTCTCAGAGCTGGGAATACCAGACCACCTGACCTGCCTCCTGAGAAATCTGTATGCAGATCAAGAAGTAACAGAACTGGACATGGAACAACTGATTGGTTCCAAATCGGGAAAGGAGTATGACAAAGCTGTATATTGTCACCCTGCTTACTTAACTTATATGCGGAGTACATCATGGGTAATGCTGGACTGGATAAATCATAAGCTAGAATCAAGATTGCTGGGAGAAATACCAACAACCTTAGATATGCAGATGATAGCACTATAATTGCAGAAAGCGAGGAGGAACTAAAGAGCCTCTTGATGAGGGTGAAAGAGGAGAGTGAAAAAGCTGACTTAAAACTCAGTATTCAAAAACTAAGATCATGACATCCAGTCCCATTGCTTCATGGCAAATAGAGGGGGGAAAAGTGGAAAATGGTGACAGATCTTATTTTCTTACATTCTAAAATCACTGCAGATGATGACTGCCTCCATAAAATTAGAAGACACTTACTCTGTGAAAAGCTATGACAAAACTAGACAATATCTTAAAAGCAGAGATATCACTTTGCTGACAAAAGTCTGTATAATCAAAGCTATGTCTTTTCCGTAGTTATGTATAGATGTGAGAGTTGAACCATAAAGAAAACAGCACCGTAGAACTGATATGGTGCTGGAGAAGACTCTTGAGAGTCCCTTGGACAGAAAGGAGATCAAATCAGTCAACCCTAAAGGAGATCCACCCTGTATGTTTATCAGAAGGATTGATGCTTAAGCTGAAGCTTCAATACTTTGGCCACCTAATGCAAAGAGCCAACTCATTGGAAAAGACCCTGGTGCTGGGAAAGATTGAAGGCAAAAGGAGACGTGGGTGGCAGAGGATGAGATCATAGGATGGCATCACTTACTCAATGGACATGAGTTTGAGCAAACTCTGGAAGATTGTGAAGGGCAGAGAAGCCTGGTGTGCTGTAGTCCATGGGCTTGCGAAGAGTCAGACATGACTTAGCTACTGAACAACAGCAACAGTTTAAGAATCTCCATTAGAAGACGGCATTATTTATCTCTTGGATAATCTAATACTTTTAGTTAAAAAAAAATCACTTTATTCCTCTTCAAATGGTTTGAGGAGAGAGAAAACAAAATAGCTTTCCTTGAGCTTATTTCTTTATGAAACTTGGTCCTAAGCCCTTTGAAACCTTGGAGAGAAGTAGTGAAGTTTGAAATAGTAAAGCTTGAACTCAAAAGCTGGCCCAGGGTTTGGATTTTCCCTTTTCCTGTCCTGTGGGAATTGGAGCCCACACACATTTCTGATGCAATGTTCTTGGAGACCCATCATGGGGTACAGACATCTGAAACCAAGCGCTAACCCGCCAGGGAGGTAACGGAGAAGTGTTTGCCCTGAGGAGCCCCAGGTTGTCCCTGAGTCAGTAAGAGATGTGCCTGTGTGGTTAGCACGGCTACAGCTCCTCAGACCCTTTCCTCTGAAGTGATGTTTCTCCTGTAAGCGTGAGTTTAGGCTGAACTGTGCCCACAGACCACCGCTCTTCTCCTGTCGCGTCTATGCTCTTGTTTGGAGGGGGTGCTCCCAGCGGATGATGAGCTCAGGCCTAGGGGACAACGGGGAGGAGCGGCCAGCGCAGCCTCCACCTCACACTGGAGCCGCGGCCGCCGCAGGGAGCCATTCAGAAAACTCAGCCTGCACGCTTCTGTGGTTTGTCCACCATCACTCGACAGGACACTGAACACCCTCCACGCTAAGGAAGACGGAGAATAAGGGTAGTGGGCGAAAGAGATAAGGGCTGCGGCAGATTTTCAGGTCTTCGGTGAGAAAGGCCTGGGACGGGCAGGACTGAGTGTGAAAGGTCGTTACCAGGGAAGAACAGAGTGGATTTGGAGGCAGACGACATCCAGGGGATTCAGGAAAGGGGATAACCGATACCATCTCCAAGAGTTCTGCAGTGACACTGAGTGAATAAAGGAATTTGAGAGGGGATCACTGGAGGTCTCCTCTGCCCTCAGCTGTGAGAGAACCACCCCCAACCTCACAGCACAAGAGCCGCCCTAGCCAGTGGCCACACCCTCCCCCAAGCACACAGAGGCCGGTTTGAATGGGTTTGCTGCCTCTTGATCTTTATATATTTTCCTGTGGGTTGGCCTTTGATTTACTAGGGAATTGCACATTTATTATAAAGTAGCCATGCAGAGACGAGGTAGATAGACTGGTGTGCAGAGAAAAAACAACGCAGTAAGAAGGTGAGAGTTGACAGCGGGCAGGCCAAAAATGAGAAAGAAGCCCCATTCTCTTCATGAAGCTGATATCTTCTTGACACATTCACATAAGTTGATTTTTTTAAGTTTGAAACCCTCCTCCCCATTATTCTTATTTTCCTCTCAAATCAATGAATGCATCTCCGTTTGATTTTCTGTAATCAGTGGCTTGCCATGAGCATGTCTATCTTACAATTTTGAGACCAGAGTGTAAACTCTTGAGTGCACCCAAGGGCACGCCTGCTCAAAGGTGTTCTTTGCTGGTGCACATAACCCACACTCGCTGCATCCGTCTGCAGGTTTCCCTTTTCACGCATCCAAGTCTTCCTAAAGAGAGGTATTCCTTAAGTCAAGGATCCTTCTGGAAAGCCCCTGTCAGCCCCAGGCTCAGGTGCAGAGCTGGGCTAGGCTTTGTCTCTGGTGTCCCTTGTCAGCAATGGGCTCCCTTCTCGCTGGGCGCTGACTAGCCTCTGGGAACAATGGACGCATCCCACCAGCCTGCCTCAGGAGTCACTGAGTTCTCCTTTTGACTTTGCCTTTCAGAAGCTGATCCTTATTAACCATCAGGATGGGGTGGGGAGCAGTTGAGACAACTCACAGCGGCAAGTTGACCCCTGAGCTGTGTCTGCTCTAAGACGATATAACCCCAGAGCTTCAGGGCTGTGAGGGTACTGATTTAACAAATCATATGTTTAAACAACGTGATGGCACACTGCTGTCTGAGGGGTTTTGAAGCACATTTCACAATAATGGGGGAAAATAATGAACACCTCTCACAAGTACGTTTAAGTGACACGTGCATTAGGAGGTGATGGGGGCGGGGCCGGCATTCCTGCATAATGAACGCTTAGTTTTTTTTTTTCCTATTCTTTCATACTGCTTTCACTCCATGTTTCAGAGATGGTCACTGAGTGAGCACCACTCAGCACTTTGTAAACAGAAGGGAAAAGGCAGCCGATGGCCCCCTCACCAGGCTCTCAGAGAGTCTCACACTGATGTTTGGATGCAGGGAGGGATGTAGTGGGCAGCCCAGAACGCTCCTGCTCCCAGATCCCACCCTTCAGCTGCCATGGGACGCATTCTCTTATATAAAGCAGGGCTATCACTCTAGAGGAAGTAGGTAGAAAGCGTCTCGTGGGCAGGAGCGTTTTGGCACACGCAGGCAGGCCTCAGAGAGACCACCAGTTCTGTTCCAGGCCACTGCTATAAAGCCAGTATCACAGGATTGGGCATGTGACTTTTGGGGTTTCTTAGTGCCTATAAAAGGCTTCCCTGGTGGCTTAAACAGTAAAACATCCATATGCAGTGGGGGAGACTCAGGTTCGATCCCTGGGTTAGGAAGATCCCCTGGAGGAGGGCATGGCAACCCACTCCAGTATTCTTGCCTGGAGAATCCCATGGACAGAGGAGCCTGGCAGGATGCAGGCCACGGGGTTGCAAAGAGTCAGACATGACTGAGCGACTGAGCACAGCATAGTGCATATGAAAGTAATGCTTACACCATAACATAGTCTAGTAAGTGTATATACCTTGATTAAAAACTACCGCTAAAAAGGCTAGCCATTATCTGAGCCTTTAGCAAGTCACAATAGTCACATCAAAGCTTGCTGATCACAGATCATTGTCATAAATACAGGAATCTTGCAAACGTGTAAAGTATTGTGAGAATTTCCCAAATGTGACACAGAAACACACCGTGAGCAAACGATGTTGGAGAAACGGCAGCCACAGACTCACCCGATGTGGGCTTCCCCGGCGGCTCAGAGTGTAAGGAGCCTGCCTGCATTGCCGGAGACCCAAGTTCAACCCCTGGGTCAGGAAGATCCCTTGGAGAAGGAAATGGCAAGACACTCCAGTATTCTTGCCTGGAGAATTCCATGGGCAGAGAAGCCTGGTGGGCTCCTCAGTCAGAGACACGACCGAGTGGCTAACACTTTCACATTCACAGACTTGCTGGGTACAGGTTGTGGCAAACTTTCAATTTTTAAAGAATCTAATCTCTGCAAAACACTGTAAAATGAAATATGCTTGTCTTTGTTACCCAGCTTATGTCCTAAGGAGACTATTGGCTGGGAGAGAATGAGGCACAGGATTGGTGAGTTTGGATTCAGTGCAGTGGGTTAAGTGAGGGAGCAGACGCACAGGACCTTACAGGTTGTTAAGACAGTGGCTGAGGCCCGTGCCCACATCCCTGCCTTCTTTACCTAATCTCTCCCTGCTGTCTGAATCCAGCTTGTTCCATAGCATCACTGGGCCACTGGTGTTCCGGGCTTGCTTGTAAGTTTCCCCTACTAGCAAGTCCCTCCCTCTTCCCGTGTGTAGATACCTTCTTCTCTTCCACGCAGTTTCCTTGTCTAGGCAGAGTCACAGTTTGACTTCGGGAGGCCCTGTGCTGTGCTGTCTTTAGTCACTCAATCATGTCTGACTCTTTGTGACCCCATGGACTGTATCCCAGCAGACTCCTGTCCATGGGCTTCTCCAGGCAAGAACGCTGAGGTGGGTTGCCATGCCCTCCTCCAGAGGATCTTACCAACCCAGGGATCGAACGCAGGTCTCCTGCATTGCAGGTGGACTCTTTACCAACTGAGCCACCAGGGAAGCCCGTGAATACTGGAGTGGGGAGCCTGTCCCTTCTCCAGGGGATCTTCCTGAGTCAGTAATCAAACCGGGGTCTCCTGCACTTCAGGTAGATTCTTAGGCAATATCATTTCTATGAACTGCTGTTCTAAAAATCATAATTGAGAATCATATTTTGCAACTATGTTAGTATACAAGGCTGAATTTATTGCTATATAATCATTGTACTTCTATTCATTTTTTTCTTCTGGTTTTAAAAACACTTAAAATTAAAAATAAATTATCACAAGCTCTTAAAAGCACTGTGGGTCCTGGACATGTGCCTTATGGGCCTAATGGATAAGTCGGCCCTGCATCTAATGGCCCTTCCCTGCCTCTCCAGCTGGCTGGTCAGCCCTTCTGGGCTGTGTCCATAAATTTCCCTCTGGTATTGCACTTGCCACACCACTAAACTGGGTGCTTCTTGAGAAGAAAGGACTGTGCTGTATTCTCACTGTGGAACCCCGAACAACATCCAGGGATGGCCCATAAGCAGCCTCCTTCATGTATCCATCAAGAGATGGATGGGTGAGGAGGACTGAGCTGGAGGGTGCCGGCCTCAGGGATCGGTCACAGCCAAGCCGGCAGGGGTCAGCTGGGGGTTGCCGATGGGGTGAGTGGATGGGAGGGTTTTGTAGACTTGCCTTGCCTGTCTCCTCCTTTCGCTGAGGGTCTGATCTGCCTATAGGCAGGGACAGAGCAGCGGCAGTGGCCAAAGTGGCCTGCGGGTCCCAGAGGGAGGGCTCAGCCGATGTCGCCTCGTCGCATTCCCGCCCTAGAGGAGGCCACCTTCCAGAGTCCAGCAGCGCCGCTCTGCCTGCGAGGAGGCTCTGTGTGCCCCAGAGAAATGCAGTAACAAAACGGAACGATACTTAGGCTTGAGCCATTTCATAAGTACAGTTTGGGGTCAGTTTGGCCGGAGGGGAGAATTTAATTGCAAAGCTCCTGTGTGTCAACTGCCTGAGGCTAGAAATTGGAGAGTGAAGATGGGGAGACTAGGACGTTGAATGCTGATGATAAGCAGGAGTGAAGACTGAGGGTGGAGCAAGGCCTTTCGAGGACTGGGGTTAAAATGCTGCTAGAGTCACTTCCGGTGAGTGCTTTGGGTTTATGTTTCTGCTTCCAACGACCCTGGATTGAGGAGAGGGATGATCGGCATTGCATTTCAGAATTTGCCCCTTAAAAAATTAAAAGCCTGGTAGGGTATCAGGCCAACAACCCACTACAATACTGTTTGGCATAAAAGAAAAAGAAGTTTGAGTTAGGGTCCTGACTGTCAAATAACTTGGAATCCAATCTGAACAAAACAGGTCACGTGTGATTCTCTTGAAAGAAAGGTTAGAGCAGAGTTGGCAACAAGGCAGAGCTGGTGAGGGGCAAGAGGCGGGTGAACAGAGAAGAGAGAGAATCCAGTCTCTTTCTCCACCCGACTGCTCCAAGGGTGCAGGACTGAGCTGTCGTAAATCTGCTCCACTAGACCTGAACTCCGGGAGCTGGTGATGGACAGGGAGGCCTGGCGTGCTGCAGTCCATGGGGTCGCAGAGAGTCGGACACAACTGAGCGACTGAACCGAACTGAACTGAGACCTCATCTCATCCCTGAGTCCCGAGTCCAATTCTATCAGTCTGTGGGATATACTTTTCATAAAAGATCTCAAATTCTGTCACCTAAACAGACCTCACCATTTCCCTCCCCTCCTGCTGATGTCCCGTATGCGTTAACGGCACCATCACTCTCCAATGAGATCAAAGTTTCAGGATCTTCCAAGACACCATTCTTCGCCTTGTACTCTGGTTTAATTGGTTCCATGGCCTCACGGGTTCTTTAGTCAGTCACACTTGGGTCAAATCCTGTCTTGCCTTTTCTATTCACAGGCCACCCCCTTAATTCATGCCATCTCACCTTCTTTGGGGTCCTTGAAGTTTCCCCTAGTTGTTTCTTCTTAGCGTGATTTCAGCCTCTTTAACTGGCATTCAGATCATTTTACCTACAGTGTTCTGCCCCAATGTCTCTCATAGCTTTTCATTGCCTCCTAAAAAGGAGTCTTCATTCAGGCATTCTAGAGAAGTGGTTAAGAAGAAAGGGCTCTGGTGTCATAGTGACCTCGTTTGAGCCCTGGTTCTATCATTTATTAACTGTATGACATTTGCTGAGTGAACCACGCTAATCCTGGTTGTTAAAATTTATATTAGAATTGTATCTACATCACGGTATTTCTGAAAAGATACTAGACACAAGTACTTAACACAATGCCTGACACAAATAAGTGCTGATTAAAGGAACTATTATTACTAGCAATTAGGATTTTTTTGTTTCTTATCAGTCGCACTACATATATCATTAAAAAACATGGCTGGTGCTAATTCCCCTACACTTACCTTATGTATGCTTAATACGTGAGATTCTTCACTTGCCTCCTGTAGGGTAGGCTCTGAAATGTCTTCTGCTGCTGCAGGCCTGGTATCCAGGACACTGGGGGAAGGACTCAGGACCAACAGCTCCCTGAGCCCAATCTGCCTGGGTCCACTCAGCCATGGGTTCAAGATGCTTCTTCAGCCTTGGATTAGCTCTGATCCTTCCTTCAGCACCTGTGGCCTCCCCTGAACCCCCATCAGATGAGGTGCCCTGGAAACCCTTGTTATCCTTGTCAGTCTCTGCATCTTCATCCCTGGTGTGGGATCTTTCTTTTCTCCCAACAGGAAGGACCATCTCAACACGAGGCACTATCGTCTGCCTGATTCTGAGGCTGTGGCAGCATACCAGAGTGGTTAAGGCTCTGGTGGTTGGAATCAGATAAACTTCCTTTCGACTTTCGACTCCAGTGTGACCCTGGACAGTTTATTCAGTGCCTTCCTTATTCATCTGTAAAAGGAGACAGTCACGTCATCTTATCTTATATTTCCCTAAACACAATGTCTGCTAAACACACAGCGCGTTTGTTTAGGGAACGTGAACCCAGGCAGAAGGAACAGACGGCTTGAAAAGCGAAGCAGGGTAAAGGGGATGGACAAGGCAACAGGAGAAGGCATGACGGAGTCGGATGCTGCACAAAAGCCTGGCCCAGGATCCCACTGGAATTTCAAATCAGAACTAGCTGCTCGGGGGAACAAAAGCAGAAGCATTTAGCCATCGTTTTCTGTTACTCTTCTGTCAGGCGTGACCCTGCTCTGGGTGTTAGCAGCTGTCCCTTCCAGATCAGCTTCCTGAATGCCAAGGGGGAAACCAGAGAAGCTCTGGAGCAGGAAGTGAGTGAGGCTTGGTGAGGCTCAGGTACAGTGCTGTCGGGCTGCGCTTGAGCAAAGCTGGTGAAGGCCCTTGTGGGCTAGTCCTGCAGAAGCTGTGGAGCGAGAGGTGGAGCCTAGGGAGGCCCATACACATCCCTACGCCCCCGGACAAACGGCTTCACAGGAGGAACTACATAGGCAAGGGCCAAGTGCCCTCAGGCACTTGATAAATGTTTCTTTCCCCCAAATCTGACCATTGTTTTCCATTAAATTAGAACAAAATTCAAAGTCCCTTTCCCTGGCCACTAAGATGTACCCGATCTGGACAGGAGCCGTTTCATAGGCCTCATTTCCACACTCTCTGCCTGGGCCGTTCCTCTCCAGCTCCACCCTGCAGGCTGGACCTCTGCTCGCCCTGTGCACCAGGCGCTTTTTGTAGCTAACACGCTCTGAGCTTGCTTTGGCCTCAGGGCCTTTTCACTTTCTGCTGCCTCTGCCTAGAATGTTCTTGAATGCTTGTGTGGTTTTGCCCTCCCTTCATTCTGTTCAAATATCACCCTCCACCCAGGCCCCCCAGGCTCTTGCCCCAAGAAGTCTTTCTTGACCACTTCATCTGAAATAATACTCCTAGTGCTACGGTTATACTCTATTTTTTTTAATCATGCCCCTCATACCGTTTGCTAGTTATGATGTGATAATAGGAGACATTTATTTGTCATCTGTATCCCCTTTAAGAATATAAGCTCTACAAAGAGCTTTGTTTTGTTCCCTGAACTATTTCTAATACCTGGAATAATGTCTGGCATATAATGAGTGCCCAGGGCCTGATTCTTACATGAATGAATGAGTGATATGTGCTGTCATCACCTCATTCTCTTTAGATACTGACATGTGGACAAATGGTCATCATTTCTGACCCCTGTCGGGGCTGGCTGGTTCCATCCCCCCGCTTCAGACCCTGCTCCGACCGGATTTCCTCCCCTTCCCTGCCTCCCAGCGCTCTTGAAAACTCACAATATTTTTCCACAGATGTGTCTGAATTATAATAGGTGCTTCAGAGAGAAACCATTTTCCATCTCGCTGTGTCACACATACAAGCTTTCCTTTAGAGACAAGGTTAATTTGAAACTGTGCATCCCTTCATGCTTCTGGGCAAAAGTGACTATTACTCAATTTGTATGTGAAAATATGTAATAACCTAAGCATAACCAAACGGTGCTACAGGCGTCCTGGAGCTCAGTGCTCCTCTCACACGCCCCAGCGAGTGTGTGCATATCGGTACACGTGCCATGCTTACACAGGCACATACCTGCCCAGCTCTCCAGCCAGCTGCCCTCACCCCTACCCACCCTTCTCCTCTGTCTCTACTGCCGGTAAGTATACAAGAGCTCTTTAAGTGAACACTTTATAAGATATTGGATGATATGACACTGGATTCATGGAGTGTTCTAGTTCTTAGAAAGTGGATGAACTCTTGACTACCTGGGGCAGCGTTCTTTCCAAGGTCAGTCTTCCCATTCAGCCCAGGTGCTGAGGGGGCATATATTCTGGGAATATTTGTGTGCCCCTAAAAGTCATATATTGAAATATTAACCCCCAAAGATGTTGGTGTTAGTAGGTGTGGAATTTGGGAGGTGATTAGGTCATGAGGGTAGAGTCCCCATGAATGGCATCCGTGCCCTTATGAGAGCTCTCTAGAGAGATCCCTGGCTTCTCTGACCAGGCAAGCTCAGAGCAGAAAGGCACTGACTACGAGGCAGGAATCATGCTGGTGTCTTGATCCTGGACTTCTCAGATTCTAGAATTGTGGGAAACAGACGTATGTTGTTTACAAGCTATTTAGTTTGTAATGTCTTGTTACTTGAAAGGAGCAAGTCAGGAGACTTCCTCTTCATGCTACTAACCAGCTGTCCCCAATCCCACCTATTCTGAGCCATGGACATGGAAAGTTCTGCTTACTTTCATATCTGAAGTATGGTCCCTGGGGAATGTGTTCTAATTTTCTCTGTCCCTGTACTCTCCTTCCACTCAATTTTCCACCAAGAACTTGTCCACCCTATTAGGCTGACGGTGGCAGAGAGGAAAAGAGTCACCATATAGTGGTCGTAATGGAGCCAGTGATGGACAGGAAGATGGAAGTGGAGGTGGAGGTGGTGGCCAGTGGGGGTGGAGGAGGTAGAGATGCTGGGGATGGTGCTGGAAGTGGTGCAGTTGATAGTGGAGGTGGAGATGATGGTCAATGGGGGTGGAGGAGGTAGAGGTGATGGAGATGGTGCTGGAAGTGGTGCAGTTGATAGTGGAGGTGGAGATGATGGTCAGTGGGGGTGGAGGAGGTAGAGGTAATGGAGATGGTGCTGGAAGTGGAGGTGGATAGTGGCGGTGGTGGTCAGTGGTGGTGGAGGAGGTAGAGATGATGGGGATGGTGCTAGAAGTGGTGCAGTTGATAATGGAGGTGGAGGTGGTGGCCAGTGGTGGTGGAGAAGTAGAGATGCTGGGGACGGTGCTGGAAGTGGTGCAGTTGACAGTGGTGGTGGAGGTGGTGATAGAGTGGTTTTGGAAGCTGTGGTAGAGGTGCTATTGGTTGTTGACGGAGCCGCAAGTGGTGGTGATGGAGACAGAGATGTGGAGATGATGGCGGAAATGATGGAGCTGGTGGTCGTGGAGTGGAGGTGCCAGCGATGATGATGGAGGTGGAAGTGTTGGTGGAGGTAATGTTGGTTGTGGTGGAGATGGAAGTGATGGTGAGGATGGTAGCTATGGGGATGAACATGGTGATTTTGTCATTCAAAGGATGGGATTAGCAACATGCACAAAATGAAAACTTCCAAAATTTTCTCTTTACCTGGTCTGGAGGAATAGCTGCCCCTTCTGTAACAGCTGGAAATTTCCTGAATATCAAAATTTTATTCTCCCAGTTATCATTCAGTCTCTCCACTCTATCACTTGCTTCCTCATTCCTCCTATGATGGAATATTTTTAAAAATACTGTTAGAAAATCTGATATTTTGATAAGCAATTGAGGTTCTAATAAGATATATGTTTTCTGTTTATGTTTTAAGCAATGTCGTATTATTTTAGAAAATGTGAAGAAATGGAAGATGCTAAAGATGAAAATAAAAAATACTAAGAACCAAATATCAAAGATAACTTCCAATTTGCATATTGCTGCATTTTCCCTCATTAATCCATCTGTCTCCTTCCTCCCTCTTTCCATCCCTTTTTTTCTTTCCTTTCTTCCTTGTTTCCATCTCATCATCTTTTATCTTTATGTTGTTACATTTAAGTTACTTATTATAGTTACATAAAATTATATACATAAAGCAAGTTTATATGGTGAGATTCTCTCATGTCACTAAAAGTTCCTTCAAAAATGTTCTTAAGGTATGAATAATATTACATTACAAGAATATATATATATTCATAACTTATTTATAGGGTTGAGCACTGAGGTTATTTCCAATTTATTTTTCTCATGGAAAGGTCAGCTTCCCTGAGGCCAGGGGAGAGTTCTACTTCAGATAGCTCACAGCATCTCTGGAGCCAGTCCTCCACACAGTTATGCATATACGATCAGAGGGATTGCAAATGGAAAGCGGAATCACTGCCTTTGGGGAATTTTCATCCAGTTCAGGAGAGAGACTGAAATGAAGTCACAACATTTATAAACTAACATATCATCAAGTGAGAATGACTGCACAGTGGAGCCACAGTATAAAGCCAGTACCTGGGAAAGAGATCAAACTCAGTGGCTCACTCCGGGCATCTAGGAGGGATTTCAGGGATCACAATTTACCCCACAAATATCCAAGTCCAGTCACTAGCTAGGTGCAATTTACTGCTACGCTGTATATGTCTAGGAGGGCTTCCCAGGCGACTCAGTGGTGAGGAATCCACCTGCCAATGCTGGAGATATGGGTTTGGTCCCTGGGTCAGGAAGATTCCCTGGAGAAGGAAATGGCAACCACTCAAGAACTCTTGCCCGGGGAATCCCATGGACAGAGGAGCCTGGCGGCCGGGCGGTCTATAGCGTCGCCTAAGAGTCGGACGTGACTTAGGGACTCAACAACAACAACATGCATCTACGAAAGCGTCATTTTGAAATAAACTTTGAAGAGCAATCATGGTCATGAATTAGCAGAGAGGAAGGGGTATGCCGTTTCAGATCAGGGAACGGTAGGTCAACGTTTATGAAAGAAGATCATTTTCAGGGCTTGGGAAGCCAGTAAGCTCGACTGCAGCGGAAGAGGCTGTGCAGAAGAGCAGGGGATGCGATTAGTGAGGTGGCAAGCAGGAGGGAACCAGAGACACCGAAGGCCCTGGAGATTGGGGGATGATGTGCAAAAACATTGCCTGAGGAAGACGATCTTGGCAGCTGTGCTGAACGCATTGGAGTCCGCAGACCCTGGAGACAGGGACATCTGCGTGGAAGGTGCTGAATTAAATCAGGCAAGAGCTGACAAGGGCTGGCTGGAGAACGGTGGCAGTGGAACGAAAATAGAAAGGGAAGACAAGAGAAACATTTTAGCAGCAGAGAAGTCTCCACATGTAAAGGGCAGATTAGGTAATGGGAAGTGAAAGAAAGAAAACTTACGATGGGTTTTGTTGGGTTGAGCTGATGGGACAGATCACCGTTGGCTGGAGGAGGGGAGAAGCCTGATTCCTTGGCCTGTCCTTTGCTGCTTAAATTCCTTTCCATCTCACAGGCCCCATGATGCTGGGATGGAGAAGGCGGCATGGCTTGGAAGCCACCATTAGTGGCTGCTGAAAGACCCTCCCAGAGATGCCAGATATGCAAATTCATCAGGCACATGTGTTCTTATTCTAACATGCTCTCTCCTCTTTGTAAAGGGCTTTCCTGATAGCTCAGTTGGTAAAGAATCCACTTGCAATGCAGGAGACCCCGGTTCAATTCCTGGGTGGGGAAGATCCCCTGGAGAAGGGATAGGCCACCCACTCCATTATTCTAGGGCTTCCCTTGTGGCTCAGCTGGTAAAGAAGACACCTGCCATGTGGGAAACCTGAGTTCGATCCCTGGGTTGAGAAGATCACCTGGAGAAGGGAAAAGCTACCCACTCCAGTATTCTGGCCTGGAGAATTCCATGGACTATAGTCAGTGGGGTTACAAAGAGTCAGACATGACTGAATGACTTTCACTTCACTCCTCTTCCTAGGACAGGGATTAGAAACTCGGTTTTTATTCTGTTGACTCTGGCTGCTTGTGTTCCTGATATTAACATATTTTCATCTGTTGGTCCTTGGTCTCACTTCTGATTTCTCCCACTGCTAGATGATTCTGTGGCTGAAGTGGAATTTATGTGTGCATAAGAACGGCTCAAAACTGCTCCTCTGATGATTTTTGTATTATTATTTCCAATTTTCATTGAATAATTTTATTCCGGGTTCTTACACACATTAATTTTCATCTTTAGTGTTAGGCTTATTCTTTCCATTTAACTGAAACAGCAATTCAGGGGAGCAATGTATACTTACCTAAGGTCATTCACTCATCTACTGGGGTCCGGGAACCCACAGTAAATCAGATAACAGAGTCTCTGCTTTTATTCATTTATTTTTAAATTTTATCACAGGGCCTTTAAGTCAGTTATGTCTATACAGAAAAAAGTACCAAGGATCAGCAGGATGTTGTTACCTTCCATATGGATCTTGAGTTAATCTCTGAAACACTGTTCTCTGCTGTCTCATTTGTAAGTCCTGGAATGGAGAGGCACTATAAAATCAGGCTGAAAACTTTAGAATCCATCCCTTCCTTTTCTCTCTGTCAGAACCAGGAATCAGTCATGGATCTCCAAATCTAAATGGCTTAGCATTTTTTAATGGCTTTCCTTTTGTTCCTTTTGTTGAACTACGTAATTGCTGTAGGAAATCTTGGCAAACTCCTGAGTTTTCACCATCTATACTGTTTATCTCTGTTATGTAAAACTGAGATCACTTGGAACCTTCAAAGCACAGTGTGTAGAATCAGAATGGTTTCATGGCATGCCAAAGCAGGAGGTGAGGCCTGAGAAGGGCCGAACACCAGAAGCTTTCCTTTAGGTCTCCATTATTAATGAAATGTGTGTTGTCATGGTGATGGGAGAGAAAGTGGAATTGGGAGAAGACTTGAGAAAATATTGTAACACTGGGAGCTATAAAATCTATGTGACAGTGCGTATCCTGTGATAAGCTTGAGACATCACATCCTTCTCTCCCATGACATATCTCAGACATTACGAGTCAATATCATGTCCCAGAATTAGTCAAGCCAGATGGCTCCCTGCCTCCGTTTAGATAGCTTGGACTAAGAGGCCACTGTCGGGGCAATAGGTTCTGATAACTATTATTTGTGATAACCAGAGCCTATGTAAATTATCTACAAAACCCAAGTGGAGGCACATTGAGAAGTCCTAGGTCAGTATATCTGTGTCAATAAAGCCTTTGTTTCTGTGCTTTTATACAAAGTGCTCTTGTTTGCTTCCCAACCTACAGAGGAATAAGAAAAGATGAAGTCTTGTTGAATATATATAGACACAATTTATGAGACCTAGTTGGGTGACCATATATTCTGGTTTGCCCAAGATGGGGAGCTTTTAAACCTGTTGTCTTGGTATAATTGTTAAACAAGTGTCTAGACTTGACTGATACATGGTTATCCGTTATTGGGCTCATGTTGTGGTCACGAGCTGTATCTGGGAGGCTTGATATGCCAACATGGAAGGCACTGTTGCAGACACAAAGCCTGACAAGCCGTGTGCAAACTCCGGGCAAGATGAAATTAAGCGGCCAGTAGGAGAACACCCGATGGCTCCAACTCTGCCTGACTCCACTGACCAGGGAGCCACAGCCACCTGAAGAACTGAATGCAATCCCAAAAGATGGCAACGTTACCAGGGGGTGAGGGCGAGGAAAAAGGGCACTCCCTCTGGAAGGAATAACATAGGCCAACACACAATGGTTAGAAAGTTTGGGGGAAAATCAGCGTCCAGTTAGTGGGTCTCTAGAATAGGATGTAAATAAAGGAGGTACCAGGCATATACATTGAGAAATGCATACTAGGGCCAGAGAATAGAGGACTATGAAATAAAGGGAAGAGTTTGAAACTTATTTCAGTACCTGATGAGGAACAATATAAAACCTTTTAAGGAGAGGGAGGGTGAGAGTTACATCTTTGGATGATTAATCAAAAGAGGAAGATACGGACAGTAACTTGTTGATCACTGAAAAATGATCCTTGACTCAAGAGACAGAAAGATTGCGAAACAGCCTTAAATGTTTTTTTATTTTTAAACAGGGAGCTTCCCTAGTGGCTCAGACAGTAAAGAATCTGCTTGCAATGTGGGATATGCAGGGTTTAGTCCCTGAGCTGGGAAGATTGCCTGGAGAAGGGAATGGCAATCCACTTCAATATTCTTGCTTGGGGAATCTCATGGACAGAGGTGCCTGGAGGGCTACAGTCCATGGGGTTGCAAGAGTTGGACATGACTGAGTGATCACACACACACATACACACATTATTAAACAGAAAGTCAACAACACCAAATATAAACAAATTAAGCAGCAGACTCAATAGATTAGCAATGAATCTAACTAAAAAGAAAAAAAAAAACAAGTAAAAAGAGAAATCAACTAAAAAAGAGTAAATTTATTAATGTATTCAGGAGATCGTTCTCTGAGAAAAATAAATTTTAAAATCTTTTGGCATCTCAAAGTAAGAAATAAAAATTACAAATATACAACATCTGCAATGGGGAAAAGGATATAAGGTCAGTGTAAACGACATTTTAAAATCCATAAACCAGATTATCCTGACCTATGATAATAAATTTGAAGTTCTTAATGAAATTGATGATATGCTAGAGAAAAGTATACACGTAAAATTTGATTTAAAAAAAGAAGGAAAAGAAACATAATAACTCACCTTAAGAATTAGTTCCTCCCAGAAAATCAGTTGCAGAGTATTTTATAGTTGTCTTCTGTCAATATTTTAAACAACAGTGTGTAATTGATTAGTCTGCCTAGAAAAGAATAGAAGTCTTCTTAATTCATTTTAAAAAGCAAGCATTATCGTGATACTAAAACTTGACAGAGTGCCACCTCCACAAAACAAAGCCAAACAAAGCAGAGCAGAGTACTGGCAGGACCATCTGAGTTATAAATATTGATGTAGCAATCCAAAACAAAAGATCAGTAAATCACATTCATAAGTATATTAAAAGAACTATGGTATCATATTTACAAAGTACAGTTTATTCCAAGATTGCAACACAATAAATATAACAAGTAAAGAGCTTAAGCCTTAATAGAACTCATTGGAATTCATAAGAAAGCTTCTAAAATCCCAATAGAAAAATGAGCAGGATATGAATGGACAATTCACATAAAACATAAAAAGGGCTAATAAGCATATGAAAAAGTATTAACCCTGTTAGTTATCAAAGAAATGTAAATGAGGCATCACTTTTTGTAAATCAAATTAGCAAATCTTAAAAATAAATAATAGTAACACAAATGCCAATAAACGTATGAAAACATGCTCAACCTCATTAAGTCAGGAAAATGCAGATTAAAGCCACAATGAAATGTCATTTTACACCCACTAGCTTGGCAAAAGTGGAAAACTGGCAATCCTCAGAGTCTGGGAGAATGTTCAGCAATTAGGAACTCTCTGGTTCTGATAGGGTTGGACAGCTTGAGCTACAGAGTGACATCACCTAGAAATATCGAGGGTGTGCCCGTCACCGATGCACTCCTGCTCCTGAGTGCACACTCTTGAACAGAGGGTGGCAAATGTTTTCCCGGGCACTCCCTAAAAAAATTCTGAAAGCCTATGCACCGTGTGCATAATTTTAAGTTGTCACAAACTTTTCACTGAAGATTTTAATCCAGGCAACATAATTCCCTGTGTATTGACTTTAAATAAAATTAACCAGGTTTAAGCTATTTTGTAGTTTGAGTTTAATTACTTTATTTCTTAGACCTATTTTTTTAAATTCCATGTCTCTCTAAATAATTTTATCCACATTTAATATAGTTTTAAGCTTCAAAGTATTTAATTGATTACCTCACCACCCATCTTTCGAGCTGATTTCCCAGGTGGCACTCGTGGTGAAGAAGCTGCCTGCCAGTGCAGGAGACATAAGAGACACAGGTTTGATCCCCAGGCTGGGAAGATCCCCTAGAAAAGAGAAGTGGTTGCGTGGCAGCCCACTCCAGTGTTCTTGCCTGGAGAATCCCAAGGAGAGAGGACCCTGGCCTGGGATTGCAAAGAGTCAGACGTGACCTAAGTGCCTGAGCACACACATTGTTAGCGCAAGAAGATGTGCAGTCACTGAATTTTTCAAAGATTTTCATTATGATAATAAGGATCTAAGTATCAAAATGTTCTTACAGGTTGAATTATTATAGTTATTAGGCAAGAAATAATTGATTCAAATAATATTGATAAATGACAACCCTATTATATAATTGTTAGTTATGAAAACCAAAATCTTTTGGGAAATGTATATTCTATTGGAAAAGAATTTTGTCAACTGGTTTTGTGTGTCTAAGGATAAATAGCATTTATGGCTAGAATGAGACAGAATAAAGCATCAATTTCATTCCTCTGTATTGTTTTTATAGATAAAAGTGCTAAGAATCCCTGTTCTCATAAATAAACAGAGAAACAGAACTAGTTATGTTCAGCAGTGTCACTCAGCTCTTTGAATTCATTGCTATCTCTATGCCAGATATCACCTACTGATTTATGATGGATGATTTTATCATTGGAAATTATTTAAAATAATCTAGCAGCTGAAAGCTTGGTTTGGTGGACGACAAGGAATTGAAATGCATCTGAATTGCAAAATGATTTGTTATCCATTCATTAAAGTCATTCGCTTTCTCAACATCACCATAAAATTTTAAAATGTCCCTTTGTTTGTCATCCTGAAGTCTTTTATACTCCAATTTAATGCACCATAACAAGAATCTGGATGAGTGAGAGGTATGCCTTACTTTTGTGAAGTGGAAAAAGAGCTATTAAATAGGAGAGGTTAGAAAGAATTGGTTTAAGGAAAATATATGGACAGAAATAAAAAATTTGGAAACATTTCCCAAAGTCTGTCAACTCCCCTGTGCCTTCAGAGAGCCTCGTTTCTCCCTGCGGCCATGCATTCTCCAGATTGTGTCATTGCCCAGGAGAAATTCTCACCCAAGGATAACACCAGGAGACAAACAAGAATCTTCACAGCAGTGTTGTCCATAAATAGATTCAAACTAGAGACAACCCAAATATCTACTGACAAGCGAGGATAAACCATGATACATTCATATGATGAAATTAATATATAGCAATGAAGTATATTAGTTAAAAAAAGCAAGTTGCTGAAAAATGCATACAGTATCATATTTACAAAGTTTGAACATAAGCTAAATTAAATTGAAAATTATTTAGGTTATATACATATATAGGAAAGTTATGAAGAAATTAACAAATTCAACGTCATGTTGATTTCTTAGTCGCAGGGAGGATGCGGGATATGCTGGGGACAAGCACATAGACAGATTACACTCTTAATTATATTTTCTTGACCTGGGTGGCAGGTTTTAACATGTCCATATGCTTTAAAACTTTCATATATTAGTTTCAAATCATATCCATATTTTACACTCAAATAAAATAAGATTAAATATATGATTATATATTTCTTTGTATGAAATAATATACAATTTTAAATGGAAGGAATACATGTAGCATTCCATGTTTAGATGGTTTTAGTGAAACCAGTACTTTTTTTTTCACTGCTTCTGGGAATAAAAATGGGAACTATGTTGCTGGCAAGTGATTTAGAACTATTTATAAAGACTTAAACTGCACATAGTTGGGGATTCAATAATACTACTTCTAGTAATATGTCTTATAAATCATTAGAAATGCTATCAAAGATTAATAGTAAAAGGTGTTTATCACAATACTATTTTTAATGGAGAAAGAAAATGGAAATAACATAAGCAGGCAATCATAGGAGAAGGTTTAAATATATTGTGGTAAAGCAATATGATAGATCATTCAGCCATTAAGTCATATTTTAAAATAATATTTAACTAGCAGCATAGCCAGAAAGTTTATGCTTTATTAAGGGAATAAAACTAGAAAACTGTGTGTACATCAGGATTCCAATTATTACTGTGCATGCGTGTGTGTGCGTGTGTAGTTGGTGTGCTTTTATGTTATACAACAATTGAAATGGCACTCTTCCTTATCTTTCTGACTCTGTTGCCTCTTCACCTACCTGAGCTGAGAAGAAATCCACTCTCAGCTGGATTCTTTCTTTGATCCTTTCTAGCGTGCCACCTCCCTGGCCACTGAGCCTGAGTTACTTGGAGCCTGATTTATCCACAAAGCCCATACGTATGAGAGATGCCACAGTGCAGGTGGCATACACCAGAGAGACCAGACCATCTGGAAGCAGAGCCCCGCTGTCTAACTGTCCCAATCATCAGTTCAGTTCACTTCAGTTGCTCAGTTGTGTCTGACTCTTTGCGACCCCATGAATCGCAGCACACCAGGCCTCCCTGTTCATCACCATCTCTCGGAGTTCACTCAGACTCACCCCCATCGAGTCCATGATGCCATCCAGCCATCTCATCCTCAGTCGTCCCCTTCTCCTCCTGCCCCCAATCCCTCCCAGCATCAGAGTCTTTTCCAGTGAGTCAACTCTTCGCATGAGGTGGCCAAAATACTAGAGTTTCAGCTTTAGCATCATTCCTTCCAAAGAAATCCCAGGGTTGATCTCCTTCAGAATGGACTGGTTGGATCTCCTTGCAGTCCAAGGGACTCTCAAGAGTCTTCTCCAACACCACAGTTCAAAAGCATCAATTCTTCAGTGCTCAGCCTTCTTCACAGTCCAACCCTCACATCCATACATGACCACAGGAAAAACCATGGCCTTGACTGGACGAACCTTAGTCGGCAATGTCTCTGCTTTTGAATATACTATCTAGGTTGGTCATAACTTTTCTTCCGAGGAGTAAGCGTCTTTTAATTTCATAGCTGCAGTCCCAATCATCACTAATAGGTAATGAATCTTCTCTTTGCCTGGAATGATTTGCCTTGCTTACTGACATCCAAATCCTCCATTTCTGGGTCTATTAGCTCCTCCTCTGTTAACCTAGTCTTCTTCATCTCATGACCCCCTCCCTACTCACTCAAAATGCCCTCCCTGCTCTTATCAGCAGCCCTAAGGCCCCAAACCACACAATTTATACTTATATTCCTTATACTAGTGGTAACAAATCACTTTCATTTTGTCAGTAGTCATTATTCTTTTTCATTTAAGCTTCTGGTCGCCAAAGTACTTAGAATTAGGGTTGGGAACCCAGGTAATGCCCACTACTTAGGGGTGAGTTAGTTAACTGATTGAAAAATAAGAAGTTAAGCCTAGTTTTCAAATGACTTTTGGTATTAAATCTAAAAATCCAGATTCTTAGACATCAGTTTTCACTTTCCCTTCAAACATGGCACCATCTTTTCAATCTGAGTATGGGTTAAAGATAGTTCCAATGCTAAGAGGGAAAAATAGAAAAGCAGGGGGAATGAGGTCCTTTGATGTGCTTGCTACATGGAGAACTAAAGAAAAATGCAAATGACTCCCTTCAACTAAGAGAAGCTTATCAATATTAAGAAGTACACGGAAAAGAAGAAAGAGGAAAGAAAAAATATATAACACTTGACAAGAGGATAATTTAGCTTGTTGGCAAGCACTTAGGAGTCTGATTCATGAAAAATTACTCACACAATTGCATAGCAGGTTTTGCTGGGCTTTGTGTGTGAATCATGGTATTGATTTCATGCAAATAACCTCATTTGGTTGGGTGTTGGGCTGTAGAAAGATGGAGTAGAGAGGGAAGGTCAGTTGAGAGAAAATCAAAGAGGGTGGAGCAAGAGAAGCCTGTTGCTCTCCCAACCTTGCTGCAATGACCAGAGCGGGATGCCACACACATTGAAAATGAAAAGATGGAAGCCTCTTTCTTCTCCCTCCTTCTTTCAAAGCTTCCTCTAGAGAGATGCTTGCCAAATAAAGCCTTTTATTCTCCTGTTTTGATTGGAATAAAATTATTGGAAAGGAGAAGAAAGGAAGATTATGGTTGTACCTTAGGGAGAAAAATAGAGTTAATTTTTGTTGAAAAAACACAACCCATGTCCACAGACCCAGTAGAGTGTGATAGGAAGTTTTTGGCTGAGAAAAATCCACTAGTTTGTTTGCCAGTTGGCTATTGGTGCATCTCTCAAAGTGGTGGTTTTCTTTTTCTTTTTAATTAAAAAGTAATAAGAAGAATTAGTTTGTTAATAGAAGCATCTGGGAGAGTTCAGGTTCGGGTAATGAGGTGACAGTAACAAAACCATCTACTATTTACTGGGTGTTCCCTATTTGCCACACACTGTTTTACAAGTATTTTTCATATTTTTATATCTTTAATCTTCATACCAATCATATGAGGTAGGGAGTTTGCTGATGAGGAAATAATATTCTGGCCTTATGAAGCATGGCGGTCCAGAGTTCACTTCTGCTCATGTATGTCTGTTGGGTCCAGAACAGGCTGGTGGTTCTAGCTGTCACTGTGTGCTCGGTCACTTTAGCCGTGTTCGGTTCTTTGTGATCCTATGGACTATAATCCGCCAGGCTCCTCCGTCCATGGGATTCTCCAGGCAAGAATACTGGAGTGGGTTGCCAGGCCCTTCTCCAAGGGAGCTTCCTGACTCGGGGGATCGAACCTGTGTCTCTTATATCTCCTGCATTGGCAGGCGGACTCTTTACCATAAGCGCCACATGGGAAATCCAGTTATAGGGAGATGGCAGAAAATAGACAGAAGGGGAAAGACTCTGGAGAGATGGACACGAGGAAGGAGTAAGGATGGTTAAGAATGAAAGCCCCCTGAAGAACAAAGACAGAGTAAGAAGAGAAGCATCGCATCCAGAAACGATGGCCCAGGAGGATGGTCCCGCCAGCTGCGCGAGCATCCTTTGTAACGGAGCTCGACACAGCAGCGGGTGAAGCCCAGCAGCGAGCAGGTGGAGCCCTGGGAGAGTAGAATGGCCCCAGCCCTGAGAGGCAGACGTGCATGCTGCCTCATCACTCATTAGTCTGTTCACTTACACTGAATGGTGTCAACAGAAGTCAGTCTCTGGAATCACGCGTGTCAGCTCCTAACTTGATTCAAGTCAGGTTAGCTCAGGGGGAACGAAAACAAAGAAAACAAAGAACACCTGTCTCAAGGCTGCTGGTTGCCAGTGCAGGCAGGGTGGGACTCTGCTTGTCTGAGTGGGGATTATTGCTCAGGACAGAGAAACAATTCTGTTTCTCTTTACTTGAGAACCACTGCCCATGGCTACAGGCTCTTCTGTTTCATTTGGGGATAAGCTCACAAAAATCATGGATAAGCTCTTCTCTCTGATATGAGAAGTCACCGTTCTGCTTCCTGGTGTCCTTAAGGAGACCCACGTGAAATCATGGGGTTAGTTTTCAGTAAGAGAGCAAAGACTATCAACAGCTGGAGGCAAGAAAATGGAAATGTGATTAACGGGCCAATTTGGTGACCCAGTCAGAAACCCAGATGTTTTGCCACCTGCCAAGCTCTCTTGAATTAGTATAATATAGAAATCGACAGAGAGAAGACTTAGAGAACTCCGTGAGAAGAATCGATGAATTTGTTCATTCTGTTAAGGAGAAAAAGAAAAGGCATAGAAAAGAAAGAAGCATTTATTTCTCTCTTTCAAAATCAATTCCTCAACTTCACAGGCATAAGAATTACATTGCGCTATTTTGTTGTGCAGAAAGCTGGAAAGTGTCCCAGCAGGGAAAGGTCAAGTTTTATGTAAGGAAATTTGAACTGATAATCAGCCTTGCGCCTCAGTGATGTCTGTTGTATTAAAAACTTAATAAATATTAATTACATGGTAAGGCTATCCCTTCTCCCCACCACCACCATTTTTTTACAGATCTAACTCACCTGAGCCTTTTTTAAATCTGCAAAGAAAGGATTAAAAAAATAAGAAGAAATCCTGTAGTATAACTTGACTTTCAATTTATTTCATGTTTTCTTTCTAATTCTGGGGTTACAGCAAAGTTGACCACATTTTAGTTCTAGCTGAATTGGTTTCTTTATGCTGTAGAAAATGAATGAAGGCAAATTTGATAGGGAAGCAGAGCCCTTAAGGAGAATGGAATTCTACCCAGAGCCAAGATATTCTTTCATTTAATGAGACTAGGTAAAATTACTTATTAACCAGTGGTTAATCTTCAGTTTGGAGAAGGAAATGGCAACTAACTCCAGTATTCTTGCCTGGAGAATCCCATGGACAGAGGAACCTGGCAGGCTGCAGTTCATGGGGTTGCAAGAAATGGACATGACTTAGCGACTAAACCACCAGTCTTCAATTGTCCACCCTTGAATCCAAGTCCCCCTTTCCAAGGTACTCAGCCTTATCACACAGTGATAAAGGGAGAATTATTGCCTATAGTGATAATTTGTTGCTTTTACCTGTCTAACATCTTTCTTCTTCTCCTTTCTTCTGACAACAAAGCCATGATTGGCTTGAGGAAAGCCCTTTCCTCATCCTTACTTCCTGCCAGTTGAGTGGTGGCATCAGGAATAGCAAATGACCTAGACTTGTCCAGGCTGAGCATCAAGTGTCCTCACCTTATCAGTGCACTCAGGGATGGATGCGCGAACCAGCCCTGGCTAATCAGCACAGTTCCCAGTTTGTAGTCCATGATGAATCGTTTACACATGGGCACACAACTAGGTTAGTTCAATAAAAATTAATTCCAGGCTGATCATTTCAAAGAGAAATGTTCTTTCTGATAGGATGGGAGCTGGAAAGTCAGAAGCCTGGAGTTGGTGGGAATCACTCACAGAGAGGTCCTGCCTGAGAGTAAGACCAACACAAAGGAGAACAGAGTCATGGGTGAAGGTTGGTAGCCTAGCTCTGTTGAGGCCGTAGTCCAGCTCTGTCTGGACCATCTTTACCTCTGCACCTGTCTTATATGTTAGACAATAAGTTCCCCATTTATTAATACCTAAGTCAGTTTGAGTTGAATTTTTGTCACTTGCAGATATTAATGCAGCACTCTTTTCCAAAATATGACCAGTCCATTCAATAATCATTTGTTGTTGTTGTTTTTTAAGTTTTTAAATTGGAAAATGATTAACACTGTTGTGTTAGTATCTGGTGTACAGAAAGGTGATTTATATATGTGTGTGTGTGTGTGTGTGTGTGTGTGTGTGTGTATGCCAAGAGAATATTTCATGCAAGGATGGACACAATAAAGGAAAAAAATGGTATGGACCTAACAGAAGCAGAAGATATTAAAAGAGGTGGCAAGAATACACAGAACTATACAAAAAAATCATCATGACCCAGATAATCACGATGGTATGATCACTCACCTAGAACCAGATATCCTGAAATACAAAGTCAAGTGGGCCTTAGGAAGCATCACTACGAACAAAGCTAGTGGAGGTGATGGAATTCCAATTGAGTTATTTCAAATCCTAAAGGTGATGCTGTTAGGGTGCTGCACTCAATATGCCAGCAAATTTGGAAAACTCAGCAGTAGCCACAGGACTGGAAAAGGTCAGCTTTCACTCCAATTCAAAAGAAAGGCAATGCCAAAGAATGCTCAGACTACCGCACAATTGCACTCATCTCACATGCTAGCAAAGTAATGCTCAAAATTCAAGTAAGGTTTCAATAGTATGTGAACTGTGAACTTCCAGATGTTCAAGCTGGATTTAGAAAAGGCATAGAAAACAGAGATCAAACTGCCAACATCCACTGGATCATCAAAAAAGCAAGAGAGTTCCAGAAAAACATCTACTTCTGCTTCATTGCTACACCAAAGCCTTTGTGTGGATCACAACCAACTGTGGAAAATTCTTCAAGATATGGGAATACCAGGCCAACTGGCCTGCCTCCTGAGAAATCTGCATACAGGTCAGCAAGCAACAGTTAGAACTGAACATGGAACAGCAGACTGGTTACAAATAAGAAAAGGAGTACATCAAGGCTGTATATTGTCACCCTGATAATTTAATTTATATGCACCATGCAAAATGCTGGGCTGGATGAAGCACAAGCTGGAATCAAGATTTCTGGGAGATATACCAATAACCTCAGATATGCAGATAACACCACCCTTATGGCAGAAAGTGAAGAGGAACTAAAGAGCCTTTTGGTGAAAGTGAAAGAGGAAAGTGAAAAAGTTGGTTTAAAGCTCAACATTCAGAAAGCTAAGATCATGGCATCTGGTCCCATCACTTCATGGGAAACAGATGGGGAAACAGTGGAAACAGTGGCAGACTTTATTATGGGGGGACTCCAAAAATCACTGCAAATGGTGACTGCAGCCATGAAATTAAAAGATGCTTGCTCTTTGGAAGAAAAGTTATGACAACCTAGACAGTATATTAAAAAGCAGAGACATTACTTTGCCAACAAGTGTCATCTAGTCAAAGCTATGGTTTTTCTAGTAGTCATGTATGGATGTGAGAGTTGGACTATAAAGAAAGCCGAGTGCCAAAGAAATTGATGCTTTTAAACTGTGGTGTTGGAGTAGACTCTTGAGAGTCCCTTGTACTGCAAGGAGATCCAACCAGTCCATCCTAAAAGAAATCAGTCCTGAATATTCATTGGAAGGACTGGTGCTGAAGATGAAACTCCAATACTTTGGCTGCCGGATGCAAAGAACTACTCATGTGAAAAGACCCTGAAGCTGTGAAAGATTCAGGGCAGGAGGAGAAGGGGACAACAGAGGATGAGATGGTTGGATGGTATCACCGACTCAATGGACATGAGTTTGAGTAAACGCTGGGTGATGGACAGGGAGGCCTGGCGTGCTGTGGTTCATGGGGTTGCATAAAGTCAGACACGACTGAGCAACTGAACTGTGCTGATGATATATACATGTGTGCGTACATATATTTGCTTTTCAGATTTGTTTCCATTATTATTAGGTTATTACAGGATATTGCGTGTAGCTCCATGTGTGTACAGTATGTTCTTGCTGTTTACCTATTTTATATATAGCATTGTGTGTAAATTAATCTCAAACTCCTAGTTTTTCCCCTTTCCCAGTTCGTGCTAGTAGTAAATGTCTTGTCCAGTCAGTGCAGGAGAGGCAAGAGATGCAGGTTGGATCCCTGTTTTAGGAAGATCTTCTGGAGGACTGCACTCCAGTATTCTTGCCTGGATAATACCACGGATGGAGGAGCCTGGCTGACTACAGTCCGTAGAGTCACAGAGAGTCGAACACAATGGAAGAGCTCCGCATGCACCCACTTTCCCCTTTGGTAACTATAAGTTTGTTTACTATGACTGTGAGTCTGTTTCTGTTTTGTAAATAAGTTCATTTGTATCAGTTATTTTTTGGATTTCATGCATAAATAATATCATGTGACATTTGCCTTTGACTTGTTTCTCTTAATATGGTGATTTCTATGTCCATCCTTGTTGCTGCAAATGGCATTGTTTCATTTTTTGTGGCTGAGTAAGATTCCATTGTCTGTCATAGCCACTGTGAAGAGCAGTATGGAGGTTCCTTAAAGGACTAACAACAGAGTTATCATATGATCCACAAATCCCACTCCTGGATACATATCTGGACAAAATTCTAATTCAAAAGCATACATGTCCTTCAATGCTCATAGCAGTTCTGTTTACAACTGCCAAGACATGGAAGCAACCTGTGTCCATTGGCAGATGAATGGATAAAGAAGATGTGGTAGATAATTATTCATGTTTATAGCTCTTATTTTCAAGGTATTATACTCAACTCTGGGGATGTTAACAAGGTCTGATTTAGTAAGTTGCTAAATACGCATTTAGGGAAATAAGAGATGAGGAAACTGGGAAAAAATAACAATGCATAAATGGATGAGCATGTGTCCCAATAAACATGTTAGGAGAAGGCTAACTCATTGCACTAAAGGAAAGACATGCTCTGGGAAAGCTTCATCTGGGTAGAGAGGTTTGAATTAATCCTATTAGGAAATGAGGAATTTGGACTCGTGAGTAAGAGAAGCTTGTTCTAAGGAGATCGCTAGTGGATACCTGAGAAGGGAAAAGGTATGGTGAGTGGCGAAAGCATTCTAAGGAAACAAAGATAACTGGCAAGATAAAGGATGAAGCCAGGTCTAGGAAAGAGAGAGCTCTGAGTTTGTACGTGACCCAATTGGTGATGAGGACGTGAAGTAAGGATTCGGATGCTGAAATGACACTTTGCAGAAAATTTTGTTGGTAATATAGTGTTTGGAGTGGAAGATAGGAGACACTGGGGCAGAAGAAAAAACAAAGCCTCTGTTACACAAATGTATTGATTAGGACAATTCACTGGGATTGGTGAGCAAGAGGAAGGATCATTGGTGAGCAAAGTCAGTCTTCAGGGACTGGTGAGAATTTTGGAAGAGATGAGTAAAATGGTGATGTCGTGGTTTTAACAAATTTAGAATGTGATACATAAAGGATGAAAACAGGTTGAAAGGACAATGTATTAGGCTTGATTTTAGACAGTACTGTGTGTCGATCAAAACGTGGACATAAACCACAGGTGAAAGGTCAAGCTTAAGGTCAGAATGCAGATCTCAGAACCATTGTCATGCTGTGTTTGGCCAAAGTCCTCAAGGATAAAGATTCTCCAAGGAAATGATGGCAGGTAGAAAGGAAGCCAGGGTACGCCTGAATTTCAGGGGTACACACAGGCAGCAGCAAGAAGAAAGAGGAAGTGGTGCCCAGCTTTGAGTTTCAGAGATGGAGGATCAGGGATTGCAGTATTTCTAAAGTTGCAGTGAAGATTTTGTCAAGATGGAAAAGACTGGGTGTGATTACATCCCAACGAGATCATATGTGAGAGACAGTGAGCAAGTAAAACCTGTGAGTTGGGATTAACTTACTGTGAAAAATGCCTTTCATTGGGAAAAGGGCCACACGTGTACATAATCAAGAATTTACATGGGCAGGAAAAAAAAAAAAAACTTAAATCTGTTTGATTGTACAAAACACTTAAAATACATTTTCCCCCAGTGAACTTGTGTATATGTATACACATTTATAATTTTGTAGTTTGTTGACATGTATAGACACACAGACACAAATGCTTTAGGAGGGTGTCTGGATAGTCTGTGTGTTGAGTGGAGGGAAAGCGATGCTATAAAAACAATCCGGACAGAATTACTCTGCGTAAATGACAGAATGTGCAGCTTGTTGTCACCGACAGCACAATGTGTGTTGAAAACCAAATCAAATTTTTGTTTCAGTTTTTATTTTTTTGAATCTCTGATCTAACAAGAAACACACTGAGAAACTTGCAATCCCTCTTCAAACACACCCCCAAGACACTCACTGAGACTTCTAAGGGGAAGCAGAGTGTGTCTGCGCTTAGACCCTCAGAGTCAGCACTGCGGTTTCTGAGAAGGCAGATCTAAAGCCTAAGAGCTGATCCTATACATTAGTGGAGAGATGATTTCACAGAATTTAAGAAGGATAAAAACATCTAGACACATATCCACATCCACAGCCTACTCCTACCCACATGGAGACAGTCAACTTTAATAAGAACCAGACTGATTTGACTTTAAAAATATATCTGTGCTTTTAAAATAATCCACGCTGGCTTCAGTTCAACCCTTCAAATAGTAACTAAAATCAGCCCATCTTCTATAGGCGTCTGTTTTGCGTCCCTGAAACAGAGTCCTTCAGGCTCCACAATAGAAGGGTCTGAGAAGCTAAAGCTGGGAGATCCTGATTCCCCGCAGCTTGGGAAAAGTTATTCTGTCAGAAAGTGGAGGAGTTCCCTGTCTCCTGCAGTGTGGCCTGTCCCAGCAGCCCTGTCTTAAGGAGGCCAGTTAAAGGGAGACATCGCTGCCCATTGATTTAGCTGATTCCCTGGGCCACGACCAGAGTAGATATCACTCTGAGACCCTGGGATGGGCTGAGAGGACTTTTGGATTCCAGCCCACGATTTAAAAGAAAGAATCTTAATGCTTTTGGGGGCCCTTTTTCTGCCAAGTCCCAGCTTAAAAAAAAAAAAAAAAAAAGGACTCAAAGAAATAAATCAGAAGAAGAAAGAGACAGGTGAGGGAGACAACTGAGAAGAAGGAGAAAAGGAAGAAGGGGAGAAAGCTGAGGGGGTGGAAAGAAGGCAAGTAAAAGGGAAGGAGGGGAGGAAAGAAGCCGAGAGAAGGTGCGGGTTTTCACGAGAGAAACAGAGACGGCCTGAAACACAGGGTGATGGAGAAGGCGAGGGAGAGGTTGTCTGGAGCAGCTTATCTGAACAAAGTTAGACTTCTCACAGGCAGCCGCGGGGGTGGCCCAATGTGTCATTCACATCTCAGGCTCCCAGGATCACTGGGAAAGTCAGTCGTTTGACCATCCAGGTCACATCAGAATCATTAGGAACTCAGCACCAGAGACCAGCCTGCTGAACCCCTCGCTGTCTGCCCCAGAGGTAAGCAATGCTGAACACACAGGCTCCACACACTGCACTCTGGGGCTGTCTGCTTGTGAGTCATTTTTCTTGTGCTCCAAAAAAGTCCTGAGACTAATCAAATTCTTAAGAGATGACTCTCATCCAGACATTCCTGGGCTGAAAGGGAGTAACCGCGATGCCTTTGCATGGTACAGAAAGTCAAGCCCAGAACCTACATCAGGACACCACCGCCGTCCCTTCCTCTGTCCCCAGGGACCCCTGGATTGCTCAGTCCAGTGGGTAATTTCTAGGTCCTCTCTCTCGTATCTGATGCCACCAGCCGGTCTCTCCTCTGTGGAACTGCTTCCTTCGGCTTTGGGAAACCATGTACTGCTGATCATCTTCGTTATAAAGTGACCAACCATCCTGGTTTTCCAAGAGCTGAGGGGCTTCTGGTACTGGGGACATTTAGTACTAAGGTGAGAAAGTGCCAGACAAGCTGGTACATATCGGTCACCCTATCATGCCTACTAATCTTCTCTGTGCAGCTGCCAAAACATGCTCCTCTTTACCGCTGATCCTTGGGAAGCCGGCTTCTAGTCTCATCTCCCGAGTCCACACGTTTCCCGTGCACCTGACTCACTGGGCACTTAACTCCTGCTCTGGACTGATGAGGGCAGAAGCGCCTCTAATTCAAGAGGGCCCTCCCAGCATCAGGTCTGCCTGTGATGGGTTCACGCGTTCTGTTCTCCCCAGGGACTTTCTCAGTTGCTGTCTTTACCATTATGGGTTTTACTCAAGTTTCATCTCCCCCAAAAGTTTTGCCTGATTTCCTGACCCATTTCTGGTTTCACCACCTTCCTTTAATAGAGACTACACTATACACCCTCAGTTCAGTTCAATTCAGTCACTCAGTCGTGTCCAACTCTTTGTGACCCCATGGATCGCAGCACCCCCGGCCTCCCTGTCCATCACCAACCCTCGGAGTTCACTCAGACTCATGTCCATCGAGTCGGTGATGCCATCCAGCCATCTCATCCTCTGTCGTCCCCTTCTCCTCCTGCCCCCAATCCCTCCCAGCATCAGAGTCTTTTCCAATGAGTCAACTCTTCTCATGAGGTGGACAAAGAACTGGAGTTTCAGCTTTAGGATCAGTCCTTCCAATGAATACACAGGACTGATTTCCTTTAGAATGGACTGGTTGGATCTCCTTGCAGTCCAAGGGACTCTCAAGAGTCTTCTCCAACATCACAGTTCAAAAGCACCAATTCTTCGGTGCTCAGCTTTCTTTATAGTCCAACTCTCACATCCATATATGACCACTGGAAAAACCATAGCCTTGACTAGACGGATCTTTGTTGGCAAAGTAATGTCTCTACTTGTTAATATGCTGTCTAGTTTGGTCATAACTTTTCTTCCAAGGAGTAAGCATCTTTTAATTTCATGGCTGCAATCACCATCTACAGTGATTTTGGAGCCCCCAAAATAAAATCTGACACTGTTTCCACTGTTTCCCATATATTTCCCATGACGTGATGGGACTAGATGCCATGATCTTTGTTTTCTGAATGTTGAGCCTTAAGCCAACTTTTCACTCTCCTCTTTCACTTTAATCAACAGGCTTTTTAGTTCCTCTTCACTTTCTGCCATAAGGGTGCTGTCATCTGCATATCTGAGGTTACTGAGATTTCTCCCGGCAATCTTGATTCCAGCTTGTGCTTCTTCTAGCCCAGAGTTTCTCATGATGTACTCCACATATAAGTTAAATAACCAGGGTGACAATATACAGCCCTGACGTACTCCTTTTCCTATTTGGAACCAGTCAGTTGTTCCATGTCCAGTTCTAACTGTTGCTTCCTGACCTGCATACAGGTTTCTCAAGAGGCTGGTTAGGTGGTCTGGTATTCCCATTTTTTTCAGAATTTTCCACTGTTTATTGTGATGCACACAGTCAAAGGCTTTGGCGTAGTCAATAAAGCAGAAATAGGTGTTTTTCTGGAACTCTCTTGCTTTTTCCATGATCCAGTGGATGTTGGCAATTTGATCTCTGGTTCCTCTGCCTTTTCTAAATCCAGCTTGAACATCTGGAAGTTCACGGTTCACATACTGCTGAAGCCTGGCTTAGAGAATTTTGAGCATTACTTTACTAGCATGTGAGATGAGTGCAATCATGTAGTAGTTTGAGCATTCTTTGGCATTGCCTTTCTTTGGGATTGGAATGAAAACTGACTTTTCCCAGTCCTGTGGCCACTGCTGAGTTTTCCAAATTTGCTGGCATATTGAGTGCAGCACTTTCACAGCATCATCTTTCAGGATTTGACACTGCTCAACTGGATTTCCATCACCTCCACTAGCTTTGTTCATAGTGATGCTTTCTAAGGCCCACTTGACTTCACATTCCAGGATGTCTTGCTCTAGGTAGTGATCACACCATCATGATTATCTTGGTCGTGAAGATCTTTTTGTACAGTTCTTCTGTGTATTCTTGCCACTTCTTCTTGATATCTTCTGCTTCTGTTAGATCCATACCATTTCTGTCCTTTACTGAGCCCATCTTTGCATGAAATATTCCCTTGGTATCTAATTTTCTTGAAGAGATCTCTAGTCTTTCCCATTCTGTTCTTTTCCTCTATTTCTTTGCATTGATCGCTGAGGAAGGCTTTCTTATCTTTCCTTCCTATTCTTTGGAACTCTGCATTTAGATGCTTAAATCTTTCCTTTTCTCCTTTGCTTTTCACAGCTATTTGTAAGGCCTCCCCAGACAGTCATTTTGCTTTTTGCATTTCTTTTCCATGGGGATGGTCCTGTCTCCTGTACAGTGTCATGAACCTCTGTCCATAGTTCAGCAGGTACTCTATCAGATCTAGTCCCTTAAATCTATTTCTCATTTCCACTGTATAATCATAAGGGATTTGATTTGGGTCATACCTGAATGGTCTAGTGGATTTCCCCACTTTCTTCAATTTAAGTCTGAATTTGGCAAATAAAAAGTTCATGATCTGAGCCACAGTCACCTCGCAGTCTTGTTTTTGCTGACTGTATTGAGCTTCTCCATCTTTGGCTGCAAAGAATATAATCAGTCTTATTTCAGTGTTGACCATCTGGTGATGTCCATGTGTAGAGTGTTTGCTATGATCAGTGTGTTCTCTTGGCAAAACTCTATTAGCCTTTGCCCTGCTTCATTCCGTATTCCAAGGCCAAATTTGCCAGTTATTCCAGGTGTTTCTTGACTTCCTACTTTTCATTCCAGTTCCCTATAATGAAAAGGACATATTTTGGGGTGTTAGTTCTAAAAGGTCTTGTAGGTCTTCGTAGAACCATTCAGCTTCAGCTTCTTCAGCATTTCTGGTTGGGGCATAGGCTTGGATTACTGTGATATTGAATGGTTTGCCTTGGAAACGAAAAGAGATTATTCTGTCGTTTTTGAGATTGCATCCAAGTACTGCATTTTGGACTCTTTTGTTGGCCGTGATGGCTACTCCATTTCTTCTAAGGGTTTCCTGTCCACAGTAGTAGATATAATGGTCATCTGCATTAGACTTACCCATTCCAGTCCATTTTAGTTCACTGATTCCCAGAATGTCCACTATATACCCTATCACTTAATTAATCTTCGTCCTAACGTGGTATCTAATTTTGTACATCAATAAGCCTCTGAAATTATAGTGTCAGAGACAAGTAGATCTGGGTCTTAAGTTCCAGGTCTACCAATAATTTCCTAACGCTTATTGAATGCTTGTTCTGGGGAGCCAATATTTCAACTGTTTTACATCATCTCATTTATACTTTGTTACTCTTACTGGAAATAGTGACAGATTTTATTTTCTTGGGCTCCAAAATCACTCTGGACAATGACTGCAGCCATGAAATTAAAAGATGCTTACTGCTTGGAAGAAAAGCTATGACAAACTAGATGATGAGTATTATAAAGCAGAGGTATCACTTTGCCAATAAAGGTCCATCTAGTCAAAGCTATCTATGGTTTTCCAGTAGTCATGTACCGATGTGAGAGCTGGACCATAAAGAAGGCTGAGCACTGAAAAATTGATACTTTCAAAATATGGTGCTGGAGAAGACTCTTGAGAGTCTCTTGGACAACAAGGAGACCAAACTAGTCAATTAAAGGAAACCAACCCTGAATATTCATTGGAAGGACTGATGCTGAAGATGAAGCTCCAACAAGTTGACCATCTGATGCAAAGAGCCAACTCATTGGAAAAGACCCTGATGCTGGGAAAGATTAAGGGCAGGAGGAGATGGGGGTGACAGAGGATGAGATGGTTGGATGGTATCACTGACTCAGTGAACATGAGTCTGAGCAAATGCCGGGAGACTGTGAAGGATAAGGAAGCCTGGTGTGCTGCAGTCCATGGGGTCACAAAGAGTCAGACATGACTTAGGAACAGCAACATTTATACTTTAAAACTTCAAGAGCAATCCTTACATGGATGAAAAAAAGTAACTCAGAGATGCTAATGAAGATGCCTGTGGAAACACAGTAGCTAGGGTTACACTTTAGCTGACTGAACCCAGAACTAGATTCTTAGCTATAAACTGTTGGGTTTTAATACATTCAAGATTAAATGTACTATGACTGTTTCCAAGAAAATCTCTTATTACTCTAAAGATTATACTACTAGTGACCAAATCTTTCCATAAATTCTCCTCTGATTCTCTGCTAATCTGCCCAGAACTTCTGAACAGAAACCCCTTTGGCTATCAGAGCCTGCAGACCCATTAGTGCTTGCTGCTAATGCATCCTGTGGCACTCCCGCCCCGTACCACGCCTCCATGTTCCCGCTTGGTATAACCACTGTAAATGCCCCCCTCTCCCCACCCCCAGTAAATATTTTATCTTTCACAAGCAGCTGGAAGGAGAGAGGTGCTCTAGCAGCAGGCTCGGTCAATCCTGTTTAAATATTGATCACAAACATCGTTAAAATAAAAGTCTATCGACTCAGCTGGTGACTTTGCAGCTTCAACACTTTGCAGAAGGCAATTTTCCATGTGCGGTGACTCCAGAGCAACTTGCTTGAGTTATGATGTTAATAAGTGAGGCACCTCCTTTGGGGAGCTCTGGTATCCCGAGGCAGCTGCAGGGAGGAACCAGGCCTTTGCTTTGCGGTGATTCCGAAGTCCTTCCTGCAGCCCTGTTGGCCCTATGGGCCTGTATTCCTGATTTTAGCATCTTACCTTTGGAAGCCAAGCCGAGCTGGCATGCTTCCAGGAGTTGGGAGTGTGTGCCTTAGGTGGCCTTGAAAATGTTTAAGGGTAAAGTGATGGGAAGGGGGATGGTACAGCTTCTGGCAAAGGGGTTAAGTTCATTCCTCAGCAGCAGTTTTTGAAGTTTAGCATCTGTCAGAATCTTGAGGGACTGAAGGGTCCCCTCCCCACCCCCAGGGCTTCTGATTCAGTCAATATGGGACCTGGCTCAGGAATTTGCATTTCTATCAAGTCTCCAGGTGACCAGAGCTGCTGGCTCAGGGCCCCACTTTGAGACCTTACCTCTACCTATACCCGTACTTCCCCAGTAGCTCAGTTGGTAAAGAATCTGCCTGCAATGCAGGAGACCTGGGTTCAATTCCTGGGTCAGGGAAGTACCCTGGGGAAGGAAATGACAACCCACTCCAGTACTCTTGCCTGGAGAATCCCATGGACAGAGGAGCCTGGCGGGCTACAGTCCATGGCGTCCCAAAGAGTTGGACACGACCGAGCGACTAAATTTCTTTCTTTCCATCTGTACTAAGAGAGCAGCTTGTACTGAAATCGGTTTGTCCTCCATGTGCCCTCAGGTGCTGCCTCCTCACATTGCAGCTTAGCCCTTATCTAGCCCAGCCGTTTTCAAACTCAGTGGCACCCCACTCTAGTACTCTTGCCTGGAAAATCCCATGGATGGAGGAGCCTGGTGGGCTGCAGTCAATGGGGTCGCTAAGAGTTGGACACAACTGAGTGACTTCACTTTCACTTTTCACTTTCATGCATTGGAAAAGGAAATGGCAACCCACTCCAGTGTTCTTGCCTGGAGAATCCCAGGGACGGGGGGCTGCCTTCTTTGGGGCTGCACAGAGTCGGACACGACTGGAGTGATTTAGCAGCAGCAGCAGCAATGAAAGTCCTTAGAGATATTCACAAAGTCCCAGTGGAGGTCCACGATTAAGGGTGATAAACAGCTCACCCTGGTTGAAGTGACAGCAGAAGGCCACGGGCTCCCGCAGAGCCTGTGGCTCTGAGGATTTGCTCCAAACGCCCTTCTTTTACAAATGAGGCGACAGACAGCCCAGATGAAGACATGACTCACCTGTGGAAATCCAGGATTAGAGCCCAAATTTTCCATTTTCCCAGCAGAGCTACTATATCTAAGTTAATGGATAATTGATCACTCCTAGTTGAAAGGTGATGGTGGATGAACATATCTTGCGGGAAAATTCATCCAGCCATCACTCTTGTGAGCGAATCTGTGTCTTCCACACCTGGGTGGAAGAAAGGGTGTTCAGGACCTGAGTTCCTCAAAGCTCTTCTGAGTGGTCTGAATGTAGTAATTCAGTCTGCTTCAAGAGTGTGTTCAGATGGCCTACGTCTCTGCCTCTCTATATAAACAAAGATAATGGCAAAAGGGGGTACCAGGATGGAAGAGAAGAGGCGTTAGTAAGAAGGAGTGTGTTGCTCAAGGATCAGAGTGCCGTAATTCACCGAAATTTGACAATGAGAAGATTCTAACAAAAAGAAAATTATGAGTTGGTCATCTTTCCAAAATTTCTGTGTGGACATGAAGTCACTGTGCTGGTTGGCTGGGGGTGACAATTAGGGATAAGTCCAGAACCAGAGCAATTCACCAGAAGCCAGCCAAGAGGTGAGATCCGCTCCTCTGTCTCCTTTTCTCTCTGGTCTGACCCCCCCTTCCCGCTATCACTCAGAGCCATGGCAGACACAGGGACTCTGAGTCAGCACATCCAGCCTTGCCTCTGGGTTCCCCAAAGAAAAACTAAATAAGAGTCTCATATGTGCAACTGTTTTCCCTCTAAGATGGAACATGAAGAAAATAGGAGGGTCCCCGTTAACTAACTTAGCATAAAGCAGTTACAAAGATGCTATTTTCATTCCTCTGCTGCCAAATGGCACTGAGCTGGCCACTCAGGCAGCAGGTGGAAGCAAGGGGGAGCCCCAGCCCCATTCTCTCTGGGAAGCAGACGTGGCTGTTCATGAAGCTCTCAGCCCCATATGCAGAGAGGATGGGGCTGTGCAAGTGGATTTCATTGTCTGGTTTGGATCGGCGTCTACAGAGAAAAACAGCTATACAGTATGTGTCCTTTCCCCCACATTCAGCAAAACCTATCCATTTTGTTCCCTTCCAACTCTCAGTTCTCCCGCCAGCTCTTTCTCCGCTGGTAAATTTTCAGGAGTCCTGCAGGGTACGGATGAATCACGCTGTGGCTCCTTCTACCCCAGCATTTATAGGACCAAGCACTTCATCTCACTTTACTCTGAAGATAAACAGGGAGCCTTGAGATCTCAGGCAGGCTGATTGGAATAACCAATCCCAAATGCTCTTGCTGAGTTCAGGAAGCCTTATTTGAAACAGCTGATGTCCTGAACTCAGCCAGCTTTGACTGGAAATTTCACTCCATTTGAATGCAAAGTTTATATGGTGGCTGTATTACCCACAGTGAGTGAATAAATAATAATTAAAAGATTGCACCTCTGTTAGGAAGACAGAAAATGCTGGAAAGGATCCTGAGAAAGAATTTAATCTGAACAGGGAGGTCTAAGCTGTGTTGTTTTTCAAATATTGAAAGTATATTCTTACGTCAGGGCCTTTGCACTTATTTTCATTATGGAATTGAAATCCAAATATACCTATAAATCCATATATAGAGAGATATAGATACAGATAGTATATATCTATATATCCTTTCCTTCCTTAAAATGCCTCCGAAATCCCCTCCCTAACCGTCCTTTCTGAAATGGCGCCTCTATAATATCAGCATTACTTTTCTGTTTTTTTTTCCTCACAGCACCTAAGTCCTATTTTCATGCTTTTAACTTCTTCCTGGACCGTCTCTCAGGGGTGCATAAGTCCCAGGAAGAGGGATGGCGCTTCCCACCTTCCACACTGTATCCTGAGGGCTCTTCTGCACACAGTGGGTGCTCAGTGAGGATTTGTCTGTTAAGTGAATGAATTCCAGCGCTGTCTCTGCCAAGTCCAGTCATGTTGCCTCTGGGGGTGGAGAAACGTGACTCTTTTGTAAACTGTAAACTGCCACATAGGCGTAAAACGTTTTTAACGTATCAGTCTTTATTTTAAGCCCTCTCTATTGAGAGGTATTTTCCTCTCATTTAATGTCTTCCACGGCAAATTATATAATTGAGCGAAATCAAGAGTGGCTTTTAGCTACCATTTTCAAAGAAAACAAAAATACGTTCTGATTTTGTTACAAGAGTTGGCATATTTGGTAGCACGAACCTCAGTACAGAGGGCGAGAGAAGAGAGTCCTATTTGCCTAGCTGTCTTAGAATTACCAGTCGTGGAAACAGTCTAGTCCCATTGTGTCTAATTGCCATTGAGATGCAATGTGTCCCGTTTTCCATTGTGCTCTAATTCCGTTTATGTATTGACAAGGAATCCTATTTTCTCAGAATTTTCTAGGGAGCATTTTACGTAAGCTTCTCAACCACCCCGAGAGTGAGACTGTCACAGTCTTTATTTACTAGAGGACAAAGCAGATTCCAAAGGCTGAAGTGAGATCCCCAATGTCAGAGCACCTTGGAAACACATCAGTTACTGCAAAGAGTAGCCTTCAAACTCAGATGTTCAGGCCCCAGGCCCAGTATCCTTTCTTCCTAACCAGACTGCGTCTTCAGGATATGTGATTTCCAGGGAAGGCAGAGTCAGCTTGGCCTTTCCCGCCTGGGCCTTCATCTAATAAATTCCTGTGCCTTATTCTAGCTGCCCTTGGGGTGAGGAATCGTGCACATTTTGCCTCCTCATACCTGCCTCTGCAGCTGAGTTCCGACAGTCCAGAAGGGAGAACGCATCCAGAAATCAATCAGAGAGCATTAACAGACTGTGCTTGTTAATAATCTACCAACAAACAGTAAATCCTCCTCTTAGCCTAGCCTCTCCATGCTGGACCAGCAGGGCTGTTTCCTGGGGGGACAAGAGGAAGCAGAAAATAGTGTTCCTGAGAATAAAGCCAGGCGCAGGCTCAGTGAGCCCAGTAGCAATGAGGATGCTCCCCACCAAAAGTGCCCTGTTAGCCTGGCGTGCTCCCTGCAGGAAGAGTAGTAATTAACCAGATGAGAAGCGGGGGCTCTGTCCCCGCTCTACTGGGGACGAAGCTGCCGTGCTGCTAATAACCTGTCTCAGGGCTTGAGGCCAAGGAGGAGGTCAGGTGCCCCAGGCCCTCTTTAGCGGAAAAGCACAGTTATCACAGGCAGCCACTGCTTTCCTGGTGGGTGATATTCCTCTTAGGAAAAGGTTTATGTGGTGATACCCCCAACAGTCAGCGTGGGGCGATTATTCTGCTCCTGATCACCAGTATGAATCACACAGGTGGATCTGGGTGGTGGCTCAAACCCTAGAACCCACTCCAGTATTCTTGCCTGGAGAATTCCATGGACAGAGGAGCCTGGTGGGCTAAGGTCCATGGGGTCGCAAAGAGCTGGACTCAACTGAGCATCTGAGCAACCGAAAGGGGGAGGCCAATTTATGGAGGAGATCATGGTCTTCTGAATATACCGAATCAACTAAGTGGGAAGGAAGTGAGCACCAAGCCTTTCGAATGAGAATCGGGAATCTAAGTCCTTCTGAAGACCTGTTGTGTGTCCAGGAGAATGGGCTGCATGGTGGGATAGGCCAGTGAGGACGTAAGGTGGCTCTCGCCCTCAGGAAGCGTGAAGACTTACTAGGTGGAGAGAGAAATGAAAGCATGCACCACCTGTGAACAAAACAGGGTGGAGCTGAGTGCGAAGTGGGAATTAGTGATAAGTGTCAAGGTAACATTTGATAAGTAGGCATGTGGCACATTTAATAAGTGTGAGAAGGAGTCCACGAAGGACCAAGGAAGGAATGCTTGCCAGAGCAAGGTCCTGAGCTGTGTAGCTGGAAGCATGGTTGAAGTCTGACTAGAAGCTGGGAGGTGGAGGACACTCAGAGCATGAAAAGACAAGCTAAGACAAGCAGAAAGCAAGCCAACGGTGTCATTAATAAACATGTCCATGGCTCTGCGTCGCTGGCAATCTATTTTTATATATTTAGCTCTCATAAGCAAACCTGAGATGGGCTGGTTTGATCAGATGAGAAGTCTAAGACTCAGAATATTTAGCAGAAACACCTACTATTGCTCAGTTGTTAGGTACCAGAGCTGGAGCAAGAACCCAGCTCCATGTGCTTCCCTTTCTAAGCCACAGGATTTTGAAACCTTTTTGACTCTAACTTATAGCAAGAAATAAAATTTACATTATGAACTGGTACAGACATGATATTGTTCTATAATACAGCACTCACCTTTACTGAGTGACGTGTTTCCTCATCTATCCTATTCTAGTCTATTTCTTTGATAGTTTTGGTTGTGTCATGGACCCAAAACTGAATGGCTTAAAACACCAACAGTGTAATGTGCTCATGATTTTGTTGGGTGTTTTTTCCTAGGCCAGTAGATCTCAATTGGGAGTGATTTTGCCTTTTGGGGGCACATGGTTGTGTCAAGATATTTTTTATTTTTATCACTGTGGTGGTGGATGCTACTGGCATTCAGTGGGTGAAGGCCAGAAATGCTGCCAAACATCCTATACTGTGCAGAACAGCCCCGAAACAAAGCATGATCTGGCCTCATTTGTCAATAATGCTGAGGCTGAAAAGCCCTCTTCTGCACTGGGCAAAGCTCAGCTGATCTCAGCCAGGCCTGCTCATGCATCTGTGGTCAGCTGGTGGGTTGGCTGGTGAGAGGCTGCTTGGTTCTGGGTGGGCTTTGCTCACACATCAGGTTTGCAGTCTGGGGAACAGGCAACTGAGGCATGTATTTTGGTTCTTGCCAAGGCTGATCCGGGAGAAGGCAATGGCACCCCACTCCAGTACTCTTGCCTGGAAAACCCCTGGATGGAGGAGCCTGGAAGGCTGCAGTCCATGGGGTCACTGAGGGTCAGACACGACTGAGCGAGTTCACTTTCACTTTTCACTTTCATGCATTGGAGAAGGAAATGGCAACCCACTCCAGTACTCTTGCCTGGAGAATCCCAGGGACGGGGGAGCCTGGAGAGCTGCCGTCTATAGGGTCACACAGAGTCAGACACGACTGAAGCGACTTAACAGCCACAGCAGCAGCCAGGCTGATCCAGGTTCATTCACACGGCGATTATCTCAGAGTTCCCATGGCAGCAGGAGGGGGCAAGTTCCAAAGCTTAAACAATTTTAAAGTCATTGTTTACGTCATGCTTGCTACTGTTCCACTGGCCAATGAGTCACATAGAGACAGGGAAAAATGGAGGGCCCTGACTGTAGCAATCTACCATCATTTCATTAAAAGAAGATTCTGTTCACAGCCTATAAATGTATTTTGTGACCTACAAATAGATGAGTACTTGTAGACTGAAAAATGCTACTTTGTATCAGACCCTTTGCAAGTTATTCAATAGGATTTATCTTTTTCTTTCCCTTTTATTTCTGGAATATTGGACAATATTATATGTGTAGTAGAGGCTCAATACACATTTTATGAATGGATGTGAGACATTGGAGATACCCATAAAGAAACTTGCCTGACTTAGGATGGATACTTGGTAAGAAAAGTTGGCTGGTTGAAGCTGAGCCAGAGCATGGCACTTTGAAAATGCCAAAGAAGGGAATATTTTTATTTTTACTTTTTTTTTTTTTTGACTGTATCACCAAGCATGAGGGGTCTTAGTTCCCTACTGCTGCTGCTGCGTCACTTCAGTCATGTCTGACTCTGTGCAGTCCCATAGATAGATGGCCTCCTACCAGGCTCCTCTGTCCCTGGGATTCTCCAGCAAGAACAATGGAGTGGGTTGCCATTTCCTTCTCCAATGCGTGAAAATGAAGTTGCTCAGCCATGTCCTACTCTCAGCGACCTCATGAACTGCAGCCCACCAGGCTCCTTTGTCCATGGGATTTTCCAGGCAAGAGTACTGGAGTGGGCTGCCATTGTCTTTTCTGCTTAGTTCCCTGATCAAGGATCAAACCTGTGGCCCCTGCATTGGAAGTTCAGAGCCTTAAGCTTTGGACTGCCAGGGGAGTCCCAGGGAAACAGTTTTAAATCAGCTGTCTGGATGAAGACTGAAGTACCAGATTCCTAGTCAGGCCTTCTTCTCTGGATTTGTAGGATCTCTCATACCTACCTTTCTCCTCTCATTGTGTCATCCATCATTAACTAAGTTAAAATGTCTAGGACTTCTGTACCTAATCAGAACATATGACAAAAAGAAGATTATACCTAATAGTCCTTACAGATAGCTGGGGGTGGGTGGAACTTATGGAAATTCAAGAACTTGTGAGCCTGTTACTTTTCTCAAAGGAAAGTTTTGCTTTTTTGGGAGAAAATAGGAAACCACGTGGGCATGTGATCAAAGAATGTTTTTTGTTACAAGTCCAGAAAACCTGGTTTGAGGAATTAAGCAAGCTGTACTTTGTTTGCCATTGAGAATTCAAGAGATTCTTGGAAGGTGAGAGGTGGGGAAATGTCTGCTTATATTCTAAGACCTGCTGTGTGTTGTTGGACAGGCCACTGTCCCTCTCTGGGCCTTGGTTTCCTTTTCTGTAGAGTGAAGTGATGAGACTGAATGAGCACAGAGATCCCTTCTAGCAGGCAGGTTCTGATAGCCTGCGTGTCTCCATGTTTCTTGTGGCTGGAGGAAATCCTGACCCCGTCTCCCCTCTTTGCTCATTCTTTCAGACGCCATCCTCCCTTGTGAGGAGAGTGAGTTCTTGATGTCAATCACGGGGTAACAGAATGAGAGTCTTCCTGTCTGTCCCCTGTGGGGAAATTGCAAGCAGATAATTAATCCAGCTCTTTACATCAGACCCCTCTGCACACAGCATGTGATGGGGGAGGCCTCTCACTTTCCTTCTGGCTCCCACATGTTGCCGAACCTGTTGCCACATGATTCAGCCCTCCATTGCCATTAAAGTTAACCATCCCCGGGAAAACGAATGTGCAGTTAACAGAGTGATAAGTTGACGCTTAAACTTTAAGCAGATTGCTTCCAGCTAATCTCAGTTAAGTGGCAGACAGAATCACAGGCACTCTCAGCTCTGCATAAGCCCCAGCACCCAAGAAAGTGAGTGGGCTCCCAAGGGGAAATCTTCGCTATTCTTCTCCTTCCAGAAGCTGAAATGGAGTGGGCATGGGATGGGGGCCAGGGAGAAGGAAAACGGGAAGTGATGTCCTGCTACCCTGAGGACCAAGTTAGTGGGTTAGCCTTAGGAGCAGCGCTTAACCACTCTGAGAGTCCATTTCCCTATTCAGCAAAGCGGGCGCAGCGATATCTCTGAGGATATAACTCTTGGTAAGAAGTAGAGGGTATGTGAGTAAAGTGATTTATCCAGCCCTGTACATCGGAGGCTCCCGATAACAAGAGGTGGGGGGGTGGGCACTGGGAGCTCCCTGGGATGTCCCTTATCGCCAGCCCTGGGAGGAGACCCGTCCCTCCCAACCTCCCTCCCCCAGCAGCTTCTGAAGATCTTTTTACAGGGATATTAACACAAAAAGGAGGCAGAGACTTTCTTACACTTTGGGAGAAGAGGAGTGACGGCCGAATTTTGTACTTGTCCAAAGATACCTTTTAAATACAAGAATTATCTTCTTTTTGTGCCCCCAAAGAAAGAAAACCTCCTGCCTCCTGTCCCCTTCAGATTCCCAGAATAGCACTATTTTTTTTTTCCAATCTCTGGTATGAGAGTACTAACAGCCATAAAGGTTTGGCGTGGGCATGGCAACTCACTCTAGTATTCTTGCTGGAGAATTCCACGGACAGAAGAGCCTGGTGGGCTACAGTCCTTGGGGTAGCAAAGAGTTGGGCAGGACTGAAGTGACTTAGCACGCACCGGTATAGAGTACGAAGAGCTAGAAGGAGAGACAAGGAAACATTAAGAAAGAAAAAAGAGGAGAGGAAAGAAAAAAAAAAAAAGCCTTCAGATGAATGAGGAATAAAGTGAGCTCATAGCAACACAGTCAGTCGCTCTCCTTTGTCTCAGCTTCAGTTGCATGAATCTCTACATTTCCGGTGAATGAGGAACTCCTAAAATTAGTTGAGCAGCTACTATGATCCAGGAACTGTGTCAGGCCACTGAGGACCCAGTGGAGGGAAGGATGGGTGTAGTGTCTGCCCACAGAGAGCTCATAGGCTGGAGAGGAAGACATCACACAACAGCCACAAAGAGCGATCCCAGATGCTTAGTCTAGGACATCAGGGAAGGCTTCCCGAGGACAGGGACAGGTGGGGCATGAAAGAATAAGCAGGGGTTTCTTAGGTAAACAGAGGGGGAATGGGGACACATTTTTAGGTAGGAGGCGGAGCATGGGGAAAGGCTTAGAGAGGGAAGCTGAGGATGAGTTTGGAACAGAGAGAAGCTGAAGACGATAGGAGTGGAGAGAGTCAGGGCGATGAAGGCGGTGAGCAGTGTGGGGAGGGAGGCCTGCCTGCGTGACTCCACTGGACAGGATCTACATCACCATTTTGAGGATTTCTGCTAAAGCATGGTAGAAAAACCCTGCTTTTTCTGAGTGCCATGAGTGGTATTAAGATATAGAACTTAATATAGCTTTTACCTGGTGATTTAATATAGCTTTTATTTGGTAACAATACAGCTTTTATTTGGTAACAACATAGTTTTAGATTTTGTAAAGCGTTTTGGAAAGTATGGTCTTCATTGAAGGAGGGAGCTCTGGGTGAGAGAGGAGCTTGTATTAAGAGCACAGAGCTGGTCAGGGTTGAAACCGCTGTGTGGCTCCCTTCCACGCCTTCTGTCTGCACCTACCCAGAAGGAGAAGGGATGAGTGTTAAGGCAGAGCACGTGGCCTACAGAGATGTCTGTAGAAGCTGCCGAGGCACCCCAGAACACAGCCCCAAACTCACTCACTGGATGCTTTACATTTTGAGGAAATGTAACCAAAGTCAGTGTGGCCAGAGCCGAGGCAGACTCAGCTCCAGGTCGCTGCTGCTCTGGCATTCGGCAGAGCTGCATTTCTTCTGCTGGTACCACATTTTTTTCTTTTATTGCAGTGAAATGTACATAAAATTTACTCTTTTAACCATTTTAAGTTTGTGGTTCGGTGGAATTAAGTACAGTCATGTTTTTGTTCAAGTTCAGTTTGGTTCAGTTCAGTTCAGTCGCTCAGTCGTGTCTGACTGAGCCAGGCCTTCCTGGCTCCCTCCTCCCTGTCCATCACCAACTCCTGGAGCCCACCCAAACTCATGTGCATGGAGTGGGCGATGCCATCCAGCCATCTCATCCTCTGTCGCCCCCTTCTCCTCCTGCCCCCAATCCCTCCCAGCATCAGGGTCTTTTCCAATGAGTCAGCTCTTCGCATCAGGTGGTCATAGTACTGGAGTTTCAGCTTTAGCATCAGTCCTTCCCATGAACACCCAGGGCTGATCTCCTTTTGGAAGGACTGGTTGGATCTCCTTGCAGTCCAAGTTTTTGTGCAAATATGCCTACTATCCATCTTGAGAAATTCCTCATCATCCCAAACTGAACTCCAGCATTAAACATCAGTTGCCCGTTCTCCCCTCCCTCCAGCTCCTGGTAGCCACCAGTCTACTGTCCGTCTCTGTGAACCTGGCGACTGCTGGCGCCCCCGTGGGGGCTTCCCTTGTGGCTCAGCTGGTGAGTGGAATCATGCAACAGTTGTTCTTTTGTGTTTGGTTTATTTCACTTACAACGTCTTCAAGCTTCATCCATGTTGCAGTGTGCACTGGCGTTGCTTTCTGGGGACAATAATCTCTCTCTGTCTCTCTCTATATATATTATACACACACACATACACACATGTACATACACCGCATTTTCTTGACTCATTTGTCAATGATACTCAGGCTGTTTCTATCTTTTGGCTGTTGTGAATAATGCTGCTTTGAACATCGGTGTATACATGTCTGTTCAAATGCCTGCTTCCAATTCTTTCGAGCAGACACCAAAAACAGAATCACTGGATCGCGTGGCAGTAATTATAGGCTTCGTTTTTTTGAGCAACCACCACGTTGGTTTCCACAGCAGCCGCCCCATTTTGCATTCCCATCAGCAAGGCGCGATCGTATCTTTGTGAAGTTGTGTTTATGGTAGCCGTTATGATAAAAGGTAAGTATTATGTTAAGATCGATGCAGATCAAGAGGCAAGAGTGGTGATATGTAATCTGATTCCAAGGTTTGAGAATTCTGCACAGGTCTCCTTTGCAAGTGACTGCAGTTATCTAAGAATAAAGTGCAAATAATTTTTTCTTTCAATTAATGTGCATTATTTTTCAAATGGCTACTATGCTTTTAGGACATTAAATATCATTATGTATTTAACCTAACTTTAGTTAGGCATGTATTTAATCTAACTGCTTAATAAATGGAACAGTTAGCTATTTCCTCTGGCTTAGGGATGCCATGAAAGCAATTACTGAGACACTAAGAAGGCCATAAACTGAGTCTGGAAACCTCTGGCCTAGAGGGTGAGCGTGAAGGAAGGAGACCTAGGAAAGTTGGTGCTTCCCCCTCTCTTTTCTCTGCGGTTTATAACAAGGTGCTTTTTCCAGAATCATCCAAAACACAATTTCTTGTTTCTTTCCTGTTTCTTTCACTTTTTCCCCAAATGATACATAGTTGAGTGAAGCCAGCAAAGCACTGAGCTTGCTCAATTTTGCATCTGGTAATTTGGTTATATGAGTTAATAGTTATGATGAAATGTAGTTTAATAATGCAGGCAAGTGCATCTTAAAAAAATATATAATCGTCAGACTCTTTCTGGGTTGGTAGCACTAGCTTTGAATCTCCTAATGGTACTGAAATAACAATCAGACACTACATTTGTCTCCTCCAAATCAGGCTCAGATTAAGCTGATAAGGATATATTTCAGAAGTCACTTCCTTCTGATATTGTATCATATTCTCTCAGCAGAGAGGTTGTTTATTTCACTTGGTCCCATGGCTTTTGCTTATACTTCTTTCAATTAAGACATTTTCCCAACTGGGTTTTGTTTATTTGTCTATATTTATTTGTTTTTCCTCTAGAAAGTCCGTTCCTGAGGACAGCAGCTTAATTCATTTAACTCTGAGCCCTTATTTCCAGAAAGTATTAGTTTAGTTATATGAAGGGAATCTGGAGAAGGCAATGGCACCCCCACTCCAGTGCTCTTGCCTGGAAAATCCCATGGATGGAGGAGCCTGGTGGGCTGCAGTCCATGGGGTCACTGAGAGTCGGACACGACTGACCAACTTCACTTTCACTTTTCACTTTCATCCATTGGAGAAGGAAATGGCAACCCACTCCAGTGTTCTTGCCTGGAGAATCCCAGGGACGGGGAGCCTGGTGGGCTGCCGTCTATGGGGTCGCACAGAGTCAGACACGACTGAAGCAACTTAGCAGCAGCATGAGGGGAAAAACAGTAAAATAATAGTACTTTAGAGCTAGGAATTCCACTTGTGTAATTTAAGAAAATTTGTTTCACTTGTGTAATTGTATCACAAGGATATGAGAGCAAATATGTAAAAACTTTATGGACAAAGATGTTCTTAGTTGCATCATTTCCGATCCAAACAAATAGTACAGGATTTTAAGCATTCAATAATAGGAAAAAGTTTAATTACATTATCACATATCCATCTAATGATCAGGTGGCTATTAAAAATAATGCTTACGAATAGTTTATAATAAGAAGAAAATACTTATGAGAGTACACAAGTTAAAGAAAAGTAGGATTCAAGACTGTGCATAGCGTCTAATCTCAGTTTTGAAAAATAACACTAAAACTTGGCATTTAAAAGGGAAAAAAAACTGGGAGAAAATAGATTAAGACTATTTAGCACTTACCATCTCTGAATAATTAATAGCTTTCTACTTAGTACTCTTGTTACATTTTGCATGATTTGCCTGAGCACGAGCCTTAGTTTATGCTATGTCCCCTTCTGAGAATGCCTTTCCTTTTTCTTTGTATGTTGGAACCGATCTGCTCAGACCAACTTAAATACCAGCTCTTCCACCCTGAAGTCTTCCATTTACTTCTCTGGCCTCCAATAGCTCTCATACAGTACAACTTTGAGCTAAAGATAATGTCATGTTTTAAGATTTCCCTTTAACATCTTACAGTCCATAGAAATGGAAAGTAGTCTGAATTGGGAGGCAGACTGCCCATATTTTCCCTAAGTGACCTTGTACAAGTTATTTACTCTTTCAATGCCTCATTTTCTTTATCTGTAGAATAGAGATAGATATATCTTATATCTAGATATAAACTTCTCTGAGGCATAGAGACCTTGTCTTTATAGCCTGTCATTTACTCTAAGGCTTTGCTGTATAGAAAGTGATAACTTATTTTAATTACATGCAGTTTACATAGGGAACCCCATGGTATTAGCAGTAGGCATTTTCATGGGCACAAATTACTTTGCAATAAAGTAGATCAGTAGTAAGCAGGCCAATTGTACTAGGTATGGCCTTATATTTTAAAGGCTATTGATGGACATGAATTTGAACAAGCTCTGGGAGCTGGTGATAGACAAGGAAGCCTGGCATGCTACAGTCCATGGGGTCACAAAGAGTGGGACATGACTGAGCGACTGACCTTTTTATTTAGCTATTATATCTCATATAACTCCAGGAAGGTTCTCATTTGTTAATTTCCTGGGAAAACTTTCTATTGGATTCACATTATGTGATATCACTGTTCTAGATTCTGGGGATAGGAGTGGTGCAAAATAGTTCTTGCTTTCTAGGCAAGGCGCTTAGAAGTCAGTGTTCATGGCGATGGTTGAGTAGAGATAGGATAACATACAGTTATGCACATGTGGGGGCGCCAGTAGGAGCCTGTAAAGACACGTCGCAGGCACACGGGCCAGAAGCTACAGCTCTTAAAGGGCAACAAGAAAGAGCAAAACCTTTGTACAGGGAGAGATGAGTGCGCTGAGTCTCAGAGAATTTGAAAATGCCCCTCAAGGAAAGGAAATCAGCAAGTCCGAAGGCCTGAAGTTAATTTTCCCTCTGACCCTTGTCTTTGGGAAGACGCTGTTGTTTCTGGCCGAGTCAGCTGTTGAGATAGTTAATGGTAGCAATACTGGCCCTGAAGAGGGAGGCTCAGAGATTCTGTATATTTGAGATAGAGTCTCACTGTGAACTTGGAGGTGATTCAAAAATATCTGGGACATAAGTTATAAGTCTAAAACGAAGTGAAACCGGGCCTGCAGAGGAGTGAATGTGTGCAGCCTGAAGCTGGAGAGGTGAGCCTGAGTCCCGTGCTAAGAGACCTGACGCTATGGAGGTGAGCATGTGACCCACCTGGAGGTCCTGAGGCTGAGGAGGTGAGCGTGGGTTCCACACTAAGCTGGAGAGGTGAGCTTGTGTGCCAGGCTAAAGGAGCCTAAATCCATCCTCACAAAGAGAACAAGCCCGGAAGGATTCTTAATAGTGAGTGATGTTATCTAATTTTTAAAGAATAGACTTAATGAAAGGGAAACTTATTAGGAGGCAATATGGGGACGCAGGGAGACCTGAGTAAAGATAGGTGTGGCACACAAATTGATTTGAGAAACAGTGAAATTCAACAGGATAGTAACGGGATGAGTGTGGGCAGTTAAAGAGAAGGAGATAACTGGGACTGGTGATGACGATCACCAGATAGAAAAGCAGAAGGTAAGCTCTGCTTTAGAAGGAAAAAATAAAAGCATGAGTTTGAATGTAGTCTTGAGCTTAAGTTTCTGTGAGAAATCCAGGCTGGACAGATGTATGTCTTAGAAAGCTGGATATTTGATTTTTGGAGCTCAGGAAAGAGATTGAAGACTAACTTTAGAGAGCTAATGATAATAGGACATTAAAATAGAAGTAGAAAATAAAAATCATGCTGCTAATGAAAAAATGAGGCATTTAGCATTGAAGTAGAAAATGAAAATCATGAACTCAAAAAAAAGTAGAGGAAGCAAAAACTTTAATTGTTGATATTGAACATTTAATTTAGCTTGGAGCTTCCTAGCAGTCTGGACAAAACAGACGCTGCTCTTCTGTCCACAGTATGCCTTCACTTGCCAGAATTTACCGACACAGTGCTTTCTCAGTATAACGCGTCAGAAAATTTGGGGAAACGGCAGAGTGCTAATGACACTCCCTGAATGTAAAAGCCAGCAAATATGATTTAAAGACTCGGCATTTACACTATTGGCGCAGAAAACATTCTCATTAGAGGGAAAATATTTGACCCTGTTAGAAGTCATACAGAAATGTATCAACATGTTTAAATATTTGCACGGATGGGCATCTTAGGAAAAAGCAATTTCTTAAAAATATCTTCTTAAATAGCATTTTGACTAACACTTTTAATTCTTAGAAAACAGATTGGTTAAAATTAATTGAAGTTTTATATAAAACTCAGTGATAAGCTACTCAGGCCCAGACTACCATGGTTTCCTCTTTCTTTTCAGACATGCATTCCATGCCAGATACTAGCCACCACACACTTTACGTCTCGACCCCACAGAGCAGTCCTGCTGAGCAAGCACCTGGCCCTCATCTCTGCCACGGCTCGGCCCGATATATCTGTTGACGAGATCTGGCTGCCTCCACTATCGCTGATGCACATCATCCCATTTACCCTCCCCTGAATGAGCACAAGTAGATCCCAAAGAAGACAGCTCGTCTTTGAGTTTCTTAGTTTTCCAAACACGGTTTGCTTTGGAGCTCAAGGGGGAAAATAAAAGCCTCAGGAATTTCAGCAGATCTTATTGTAATTTTATTAAACAGAGCCCAGCTTGAACATCATCTGTATTCTGAGTTCCAGCTCTTTGTCAGGCCCTTGTAAATGTTGATGCAGGGCTGGCAGGTTCTTCAGAGAAGGTGAGGTGTATTAGTTTCCTAAAGCTGCCATGTCAAAGTGCAGCAAACTGGGTGGCCTAAACAACAGAAATGCCTTGTCTCACAGTTCTGGAGGCCAGAAGTCCCAGATTACGGTGTCGGTTGGTTGCTCCCCATGTTTGCGAGGGAGTCCCGTACCTCCTCCCTGGCTTCTGGTCGTTTGCTGGCGATCTCTGGCTTGTATTTCCATTGCGCTGATCTCTGTCTTCATCTTTCCGTGGCACGTTACCATTTGCTTACCTCCCGATGCCTGCTTCTGTGTTTAAATTTCCCCCTTTTTATAAGGATGACTGCCGTTTTGGATTAGGGCCCCTCCTCAGGACTCCATTTTAACTTAATTACCCCTGCCAAGCCCTCTAGGTAGAAACAGGGTCACATGTAGAATACCAGCAGTTAGACATTCAGCATTCCTTTGGGGGCACAGTTCCACCCAGAACGTGTGGTCTGTACTTTCTAAGAAAGCGAGGGGTTCTCGAACTTTGAAACATGTTAGACACACTCGAGCAGCAGCAAGTCCTCAGGCCCCTTTCTCTCTCTGCCAGGGCAGCCTGACCCCTCCCGTCTGCACAGCCCTGTCATTCTAACAGCCAAGGAGAAAGAGAACATTCCTTATATCTCGATAGGGAAGACTTTCCCACAGCTCGCTCTGCAACGTCAGTCATGAAAAAGATCCCAGGCAGTTTAGTTCTGGAAAGACTTCCCAAACCTCACAATTGAAACAGGAGCCCTTTAACTTGATGGCTGTCTTTTGTGTGTTTTGTTTTGTGGCTTGGGGGTCTTACTACCCTCCCATGGAATTAATGTTCGAGAGAGAACATTATGGGAAAGGCTGGTTTAATGTTTACTGTTTACAAAATGTATTCACAGTTATCTCATTTGACTCTCAGAATGGGTTCTGGTGGACGCAGAGTGGTTATTATGGGTTTGTGGTGGAGAAACCACAGTTTACAGAGGCCCATCACTGGCCAGGATGAGGTGGAAAAGTGGTGGTGATGGAACTTGCGTCTATGCCTCTTGATTACACGTCCAGTACTCTCCTCCTCCTTCGGCACAGAGTTTCTCAAGATTGGAAAGCTGTTACATAATCTCTCTCCCCGTTTCTTTGCTACCATAATTGCATTCAGGACAATTCCTTAACCTTTTCTGAGAAGCAACAGCATCCTTTCTGGGTGAGGATGAGAAGGACAAAGCGGAGGGTAGGAAGCAACTCCACACCCAGGATGCTCTGCCTTGGGCTGCCTGCCTCTTCCTCTCGCCCTCTTTTCATGTTTATTTAGCAGTTGGTCTGCTCTCTTTCTCTTGTTTACCGCTGCCCTTTGGGGAGAAGCTCTACAAGCTTTATAAATAACCTGGCTTCAAACTCACTACACATCCTCTCCATTCCAATATCATCTCCCCCTCCCTGCCTCTCATCCTCAAGCTCCCCTACTTTATTGGTTCCTGAAATGCTTGTGGCATTCAGAACACAACTGTCATCTCTTGGATGCTATCTGTTGCCGTAGACGTTTGTCTGAAGAGAGTCTGGGTTCCAGACTTGCAGGAATCACCAAAACTCTCAGGCCCTGTGGGGGCTGGCGAGCCCCTGTGCCATTGTCTTCTGACTCATGAACGCCAAAGGCCTCCATCATCCCATCACTTCACCCGCCGCCCAGGGTGGCCTGTTGCTCAAAGGCAGGGCCAGGGCCAGACGGTCCTTGTCTCAGGAGGAAAGCTGATTTATTAAGGTGAAAAAGGGAAGTTTCTCAAGACTTTGGGGAGTGGAAAAGGAGTTTACATAGCAGAAATTGTTGGAAGAGATTCTGTTCTACTGGACCATGGGATTGCTCTATGAAGCTGGCCATGCATTCCTTTGGATGTAGAGCTCTAATCTGACTACTATGTTGAAAGGCATGGTTGACCGTCTGACCTCCTTGGTAACAGTCTCCCAGCATCATCTGTGGACTGATGCTGCACTGATATGGACTCAGCAGTAGCCATCCTGGGGAAGGACGGGGAGCTGGCATTGAGCCTGACTTCAGGCGGCGAGACGCCCAGCTGTCAGTCGCTCCTGTGAGGAGAAGTGAAGCTACAGTATTTAGTACCTTCAGGGGTCTGTGAATTCAGGCCCGTGTGGAGCCATGCTGGTCTAAAGCGTGTCCCAGGAAGTGAGGTCTGGAGGGCAGTGGGATGGCAGGCGGGGAGCAAGACCAAAGGTCAGGGTTGCAGCTCTTGGAGGCCCATCTAACGGAAGCCCTCCAGGCACTGCCTGGGGCCACTGGGAGAAGGATGGGGTGAGGAGGAAGGGAAAGGGATGGGGTGATCAGGGAAGGCAGACCCCACACTGAGGAGGCACTTTGCCCTGCGCTGCGCGTCCCTTCCTGTTCCCCTACTCTGCTCTGTGTTTGGCATTTGGTGCTTCTCTTCATTCCAGGTCTCTCACCCAGAATGATGTCACTGTTTACAGCTCGGGCTGGATATTCCTTTGCTGCAGGAATTATCCTGGGCCATGTAAGGTGTTTGGTGGTATCTTTGACCTCGGCCAACTAGATACCAGGAGCACCCCACAAATTGTAACTGTGAAAAAAATGTCTCCAGACATTGTTCAGTGTTACCTAGGAGTGAAAAATTACATTTGCTCCCTTGACTGAGAACAATTGTTCTAGAGAAAAGAACTTCAGGGGTGTCGGGAAACTAGGCCTGAACTATTTGCTAAGGGCTGAAGTTCAGTCCTGCCTGGGAGATAGACCATCCGAGAGAAGCTGGGGTTCTTACAGCTCCGTTATATAAGTACAAGCCATACAGTAGGGATTCCTGGGGCACTGGGACAGGCACAGCTGGCACAACGGTCTTCGTCACACGGAGCACATTATGCGTGGAGCACACAGCCTCAAGACCATCTCCAGACGAAACCTGCTGGCAGGATAGAGCATCTGGGCACGTGGTCGGTCTTGGTCGAAACTGTTCACAAACTGAAGAATGCAGGAAGGTCTCCATCAATTGAAGCAGAATAAGGGTAGGAAAAGTGACAGGGAAAAGTGTGGTGGTGATGGTGATGATGAAGACAAATGTTTTTATGACTTACCACGTGTGACACTACTCTAAAACTTTGACCTTTTTTTTTCCTATCTGGATATAAATGTGGCTTGATTCCTGACTGCTTTCAGGTCACTGTGTAAATTTTACTCTATCAGAGATGCTTTTGCTGGACATCCTATGCAAAATAAAAGCACTTCCTCATCACTCGCAATCCCTTTTACCCTGTGTTATGTATCCCCAAGGGTTTCCCTGGTGGCTCAGAGGGTAAAGCGTCTGCCTACAATGCGGGTGACCCAGGTTTGATCCCCTAGGTGGGGAACATCCCTGAGAGAAGGAAATGGCAACCCACTCCAGTATTCTTGCCTGGAGAATCCCAGGGACAGAGGAGCCAGGCAGGCTATAGTCCCTGGGGTCGCAAAGAGTTGGACATGACTTGGTGACTAAACAATAGCGTTCTTCATAGCACCTATCACTGTTTAACATGTTGCATACTTACTTTTGATAGTAAGCTTATTATGATAGTAAGCTCTACAAGAATGGAATCTTTTTTTTCCCCCTTCTATACATCACCAGTTATTTAATTTAAGGGCTTGTTATTGTCTGAGTTGTGTCCCCTCAAAAGCTTAGTAACCTTAGAATCTCAGAATGTGTTTGTATTTGAAGGTGAAAGTGAAGTCGCTCGGTGTCCGACTCTTTGCGACCCTGTGGACTGTAGCCCACCAGGCTCCTCCGTCCATGGGATTCTCCAGGCAAGACTACTGGAGTGGGTTGCCATTTCCTTCTCCAGGGGAATCTTCCCAACCTAGGGATCAAACCCAGGTCGCCCGCATTGCAGGCAGACGCTTTAACCTCTGAGCCACCAGGGAAGCTGTGATTCCATTAAAACAAGATCACTGGGGAGGAGCCTAATCCAGTCTGACTGGTATCCTTGTAAGAAAAGGAAATTTAGACACAGAAAGAGACCCTCACCTCCTGCTGTGTGGCCTGGTTCCTGACATGGACCAGGACCAGTCCAAGGCCTGAGGGTTAGGGACCCCTGCATGGTCCATGGCCCAGAGGCTAGCGACCCCCGCTTTAAAGCTCAGATCTTAAAACTCACCTCCTTGTCTGTTTTGTCTTATATTCCTCACTTCCCTTTCCCAAATACAGTGCAGGGACATTAGACTGGATTCTTTCCTATGTCCTTGCCAGTACTAATTTTCTATATGTCCATTCCCTTTCTTAAAAAACTCCCATCTTTCCTGCTGTAGCCCCCAACGGTACATGCAACTTGCTTGGTTTTCTCTGCCTCAGTTTTGTGTTGGCCAAAGAGTGCTTCTGGTTCTGATAGCATTTCACTCCTGATCTAGCCCATAAAAAAAGAGTAAAACAAACAGATGGGCTTGTTCTCCTCTTGGGATGTGCTAATGGGTTTGCCTCTGGAATTCCTGGCCTTCCCCTTGCTGACTGCCTTCACTCTGAAAGGTCATTAACGGCTTTGTCCTCAGTTCAGAAGATCTGTTTCCAATTTTCTTCCCAATCTCCCTGCCAGTCCACCCCTCGCTGACTCCATCTCTCAGTGTTGGTAATCCTATGTAAACACCATCCCCTTGGGGCCCTGATTCCCCCAGTCCCACAGGTGCCTCCTCTGAATCTGACAAAGGAGATGCTAAGGGGTGGATACCCCAAGAGTGAGCCTGGATTGAAGACTTTATCTGCTCCTTGCAGCTGCATCTTTTGTGAGTTGCATTCTCTGGCTCGTCAATACCATTTCCCATTAAATTAAATAGCTTATTGACTGGTGTGCCACATGGCAATGGGGTTGATGGGATTCACAGAGACTCCTTGTTCCTCCCGCCCTACCCCCAACAATCACAGGTCACTGCTCAGTAAATCAGCTGGTAATGGAGTTTGAACTCTCAGAATCAGCTCTGTGTACCCTTTTTATTTGTTTTTAATTTGTATCAATGGTAATTCTGTCTGTTTCAATTTACGTGAAGATACAGGCTGCAGAGCTAAGGAAGTGCCCTTTTTACCCCATTAACCTCAGAGAGGGACGACCACCTTTTCTGGCTTCACTATGGCACCTGGTCCAGTGGCCGAGGATGGGCCTTTCATGGATGGGCCCCCTTTGTCAGGACACACCAAAGTGCCTCCTAATCTCCACCAGACCCAGGAAGGGGCACTGGATTTGTTTGCCCCAGGTTGTCCTTCCCAGTACCTCTTTGTTCCCATGCACTGTAAAATGAACCCAGGGTGGAAGTGCCTGGAGGGAGGAGCTTGCACCTCGCGACCTCCAGGATCACGCAGCTTGCAGCTCCTCTCTCCCATGCTGGTTCTTAAGCATGCTGCATATATATCCCTTCTGCTAGAATCAGTCTCCTTCCTTAGTCTCGCTCCGCCAGGTTACTCATCCGCAGGTGAATGCTATTTACAATTTATCAGTGTTAGACCTTGATTGTAAAGTAGAGATAGTTTCCTACTGCTGGTGCTGCTAAGTCATTTCAGTCATGTCCAACTCTGTGCAACCCCGAAGACGGCAGCCCACCCGGCTCCCCCATGCCTGGGATTCTTCAGGTAAGAACACTGGAGTGGGTTCTCGTTGTTGCCTTCTCCATAGCTTCCTGCTGTGCCCTGTAACTTCCTCTCAGCATCCTCTCTTCTCCCCTCTGGCCCTGTAAAAAAAGAAAAGAAAAATGGAGATACAGAATGGAAATAAAAAGCATATAAGAATGGTTGGATGTAAATCCACTTGGGATTCCCCAAGATAGGCATGGCCAAGGTTCGAACAGTCTGGGGCTACAGAAGTCATCCCTGGAGAGAAGCAGATGGGTCTGCCTCCCATAGGATGAACCTCGTACTGATCCTAAGAAAGAAGGGCATGAGGGGGTCAGTGGTGAGAGAAACTCGGACAGAGCATAGGAGGCCCTCTAAACTGTAATCCCACGTCCACCCCTATATGATTCAATACACTGTCAAAGAAAGGTAAAAAAAAAAAAAAAAAAGTAGAGAGGATAACACTGAGCTCCAAGCAAGAGACAAAACCCGAGAGGCTGCTCAGAATGCAGAGGGTCAGGTGGAATTCAGTCTTGGGTGTGGAGGATTCCAGACGTAATTCACTAAAGCTTTAAGGAGACTACAAACCCAGCAGGCACTGGCGTCACTTTGCCAGCTTACAGAGAGTATGTTCTGCTCCCACGAGAGCCCCTGTAGCCTCTGGTCTTATGAGGACCTCTGCTAAGCCCTGCAGGCCTCATCACCCCTGTGTCCTCAGGTTGGGTTTCTTCATTTGCTCCTATCACGGGATCTTCACTCTCTGTCTGTCTCACCTCCCAAGTCCTGGAAGCTGGTTAAAAAAACTCATGCTGTGTAGAGGGTATATGGGAACTCTCTGTACCTTGCTGTCAATTTTCCTGTGAACTACCTTAAAAAGAATAAAGTCTTCAGAAGAAAGTCTATGTTGTCCCAGGTGAGGACAAACTGTCAATTATTTACTTTAATTTTTTAAACTTTTAAATTTTGTGTTAGGGTACAGTTGATTAACGGTGTTGTGATGGTTTCTGATGGACAGCAAGGGGATTCAGCTGTACATATTCATGTGTCCATTCTCCCCCAGATTCTCCTCCCATCCAGTCCGCCATGTAACATTATATACTGCTGTACTTAAAATGGATGACAAATAAGAACCTATGTATAGCGCAGGGAACTCTGTTCATTGCTTCATGGCAACCGCTTAAGTTTAAAATTCAAACTGTCTCCTAACCTCTCAAATTTCTGGACTTCTTACTATCTTCTTGTGTAAGCGGCACCTTTTGTAAAATTCATCTGCTAGTTTGTATTTAAATGAAACCCCATTAATCCTGAAACTTAATTATTTAGTTAGATCAAGTTCTTTGACTCCCAAGTCACTGGTTCCTCCCATCTCTGGTCAGAAACTGGACTCAGGGGGCCAGACTCCTACAACAGACCCATTTCATGGATCAAATACCAATCAGACTGGTGATCTGATGATCGGCTTTAGGGATTAAGTTTGGGGGAGATGAAAAAATGATTTTGGACAGAGGAAACTTCCCACTGAAGTATCTCAGTTAATGAAAATAAATATATGGAGAGTGCTTACTAAATGCTAGGCTTTTCACAGGCATTATTTTGTTTACTCCTCCTATAATCCTACGAGGCTAGCTTGATGAAAATAACCCCTTTCCTCACCTGAAAATTGGGATAATAATAATTTACCTTACTGGGTGCTTTTGAATATCAAATAAAATATAGTATACGCGGTAAGAGTTTGTCAACCTCATGCATTTTGCAAATGTTAGTTGATACTGTTGCTATGCCTCAAATCAAACCTCACGGGCAAGTGGTAATTTCAGGTGTGATTTCAGGTCTCTGTGGAGTTTGCTGCCGCCCTGAGATCTAAACTACTCAGCTCTGTAGCTGGAGTTGTGAATTTGATTACATCTCATTGCTTTGCTCTTAGGCACCCATTTTTATTTTTTTCTGCATTAAAGAAGAGTTGTAATAAGGCCGCAGTTCCTTTCTTAGCTCAGGGCCTAGCGTCTAAGTTGGCTTCAAAGGGACCTGTTTCACAATCCCTCGGCCAGCTGGCCGGATGACCCGCAGGTAGGGCAGATAAGGTTGGCCGCGCTGGAAGGGGCTCAGGTTTGCCCACCGGATGCTCTTGCGTCTGACTCCTGGAAGCCTCTAGCTGTTTAATGGCTTCATTGAAGTGATAATATGAGCAGATCGTATGTCAGGTTGTTAAAATGGTGATAACATATTGCAGTAAGAGGGCATTATCTATGGTAACTGCATTATAATGGCGAGGGAACGTCGGCAGAACCCTATATGATATTCCCATAAACACCAAATGAATTCAGAGCGACGAGGCTATTCATTCCAAGTGTGGACAAGGCAAGAAGAGGTAACACTTCATTTTCCAGGGCCTCATTTCCAAACATCGCAAAAGGAGACTCATGCAGGCAGGTATTGACCCATCAAAGTCAAGCAGACTCACACGCTTCTCTGATTCATAATCACGCCGGACACCTACTTACACATCCTCAGAGCAGCATGCAAGCACACAGAACTTTCTCCCAAGCCGTAAGTACCGTATGTCCAAGCTTCACTTCACTCCCCTAAGGAATTATGGAGGTAGGGCTGCACAGAAGAGCACCCAGGCAGTTGGGTCCCCACCTCCCCACTCCCCACACCCTCTGAGACCACCTCCAAAACAATTAAGTCAGAAAACCTCACTTTGTCACCTCTGGCCCCCAGGTTTCAATCCCCTAGGCAATTTGAGAAGAACTGCTCAATACTCAACCTTAATACCTTCTGCTCTGACATGCCAGTCTTAAAGTATTGTCCCGCCCAGGGCATTTAATCTTAAAAGAAGAATCTAAAAGAGAAGAGGGCTTCTTTAGAAAATGCAGATGTAACCTTAAGCTGGCAATCATAATAGTTACCTTCTGTGTAACACTTATTACAAGCCAAACAATGTACTTCCTTTATCTGGAAATCTCAGAATCTTCTCCAAGGCCAGGTTTACAATTCCCATTTTAGAGATGAAATAACTGTTAAATCATCATAAGCAAGAAGGGATAGAACTGGCATTTAAATACAGTTCTGCAAAGCCTTTGTTTTGGATTGTCTTGCCCAGTAAATTGCCTGACATCTTTGAGTCTGTTTTCCTATTCACTAAGTTCTAGGTCAGGTTCTAAAACTGTGTCCCTGCCTTACAAGGCTATTAAGAAGGTGACTTAGACTATATATATATATATATATATATGTCCTTGTGAAACTACGAATCACAGAACATGTGTCTGTAAGCTCTCGTGGGAAGCCCTGGGTCTTGAGTTACAAAAGCTGAGTTCAAGTGCCTTACTGAGTAGGGTTTTTCAGTCCCTGACTGTCTGTCCTTGTGGGATTAAGCCCTGCCTTCTTCCTGTGAAACGGGCGGTGAGCACTGGCACTCTATTGCCTGCCTACCAGTATCCTCCATGTGCTGGCCTAGAAGCTTCTGCTCCAGGAGCTTATAGTCTAAAGGGGCGAATAGACTGTGTAAACAAACAGCGAGAATAAAAGTTCCTAAGTGCTGTAACAGAGGTAAGTGTAAAGTGTTTTGGGAGCACCAATGAGGCAAAGCACCTCGTCCTCAACAACCTCATTACGAGGAAACAGATGGATGGTGCTCTTTCAAAACTAATAGAATGAAAGATATGGCAAAGGCAACATGCACCCAAGTGCTTGGGAAACTAAAGCGTGACGTACAAGAAGGAGAGTTTATGATTCGCCCCAAGGAAAGAATTGCTGTCTGAGGGATTCCCATGCCGGTGGGGAAATTTCTACAGGGGACTATGTTCCTGGTGGTTCCTACTTGACACATTCGAGAGGTTTTCTGCCCCCTCAGCTCTGCTATAAGCCCTGTGTCTCAGCGCCAGCCTGAGTCCCTCTTTACTATAATCTCCGTCTGTTTCAAAAGTGAAGGACTGTGACCTGAAAGCTTGTAGGCCTGAGGCTTCCCCATCTCCTGGAGCACTGAGCCCCAGGGACTCCCCCAGGGCCAGAAGGACTGGCCTTTATGCTTTCGGAAAATGATGAGACTCTGAAGCCCCGATTCCCTCGCCCCAGGGGAGCCCTGAGGCCAGCAGGGATTTCCGGCAGCCCCTCTAATGCGGCAATTCTCTCTGCTCACCTGGCTGTGATTTGGGGTCCTTTTTCACTGCTTAATAAGGGAGGTGCCAGCAACAGAGCAGTGCATTCCTGTTAAAATATTTTGTCATCAAAATCCACATCGGGTACAATTGCATTTAAGTGAAGTATCCAGAGCAGCCAAATCCAGAAAGAAAGAGGGCAGGTTAGTCGTTGCCTAGCACTGGGCAGCGAGAACGGCGGGGGCTGGGAAAGGATGGGGAGCGGCTGCCGGTGGGCACAGGGGTCCTTTCTGGGGCAATGGAAACATCCTGGAGTTGATGGGGGCGATGGCTGCAAACTCCATAAATATGCTAAAAACATTGAATTGTATCATTTAAACTGGTGAAATGTATTTTATGTGATTTATATCTCAATAAAGCTGTTAAAATATAAAACATAGACACGCCAAATGTTCGTCTCAGAGGCACTATAAGAAGTCGCCCGGTGGAAAGAGAAAACTGTCCCGGAAGCTGGGCTCTAACCCTCCAAGTTTCAGTTCCACCCGGGGTGCTGTTGCTGTCTCCACCTGCCCTGATGCAGAGCCCCAGGGAAGGCTGGTGGTCCCCAGGGACAGAGGCCTGGCTGGGGCGCCTCTGCTCTGCCGAGTGCCTCATGTGCCTTAGCTCAAGGCAGATCCTTTTTCTAAGCAATAAACTCTGTTACATCCAAGTTAAAAATACTATTAGAGAGTATGGAGGGGGAAATGGGGAGTAATTGTTTAATGAGTAGAGTTTCCATTCTGCAGGATGAAAAGAGTTCTGGAGATGGACGGTGGTGATGGTTGCATATCAGTGAATGTACTTAACATCTCTCAACCATACAATAAAAAAATGGCTAAAAGGGTAAATTTTATGTGGTGTGTATTTTAAAAAAATAGAAAACTATTATCATATAATCGAGCTGGTCTCCAAAGCATCATTAGAATGAGTAAGAGTTATTGATGGGCTTCTCTGGAGGCTCAGTGGTAAAGAGTCCACCTGCCAAACACTTTGATCCCTGGGAGGGGAGGATCCCCTGGAGAAGGAAATGGACACCCACTCCAGTATTTTTGCCTGGGAAATCCCATGGACAGAGGAGCCTGGTGGGCTACAGTCCATGGGGTCGCAAAAGAGTCAGACACAACCTAGAGACCAAACAACAATAACAACAAGAGAGTAATGAAAAGGGGAATGCCCTGTAGGAAATTAAGCAACTGATCAGAAATTAGTCAGCACGATAATGCTGCCTACGCAGGGAATCTTGAAACTGTATCCTTACAAATAAAAAGGGTGTTTCTTCTTTTCCAGTGTCCTTGATCCTGGAGAAGAGCTCTGTGTGACGTTATACTGTCTGTTAGAGAGTTAAGAGAACCCTAACCCATGCTAGCTGCTTTCAAAAGACATAATTAGATATCAATCACAGAGCTATGGTTTTTCCACTAGTCATGTATGGATGTGAGAGTTGGACTGTGAAGAAGGCTGAGTGCCGAAGAATTGATGCTTATGAACTGTGGTGTTGGAGAAGACTCTTGAGAGTCCCTTGGACTGCAAGGAGATCCAACCAGTCCATCCTGGAGGAAATCAGTCCTGAATATTCACTGGAAGGACTGATGCTGAAGCTGGAACTCCAAACCTTTGGCCACCTGATGCAAAGAACTGACTCATTGGAAAAACCCTGATGCTGGGAAAGATTAAAGGCAGGAAGATAAGGGGACGACAGAGGATGAGACGGTCAGATGGCATCACCGACTCAACAGACATGAGTTTGAGTAAACTCTGGGAGTTGGTGATGGACAGGGAGGCCTGGCGTGCTGCAGTCCATGGGGTCACAGAGTCGGACACGACTGAGCGACTGAACTGAACTGATCACAGAGCAGAAGGAGTTTGACTTTGCAGTGCTGTGTTTTTTTCATCCCACTTTCCCGATCTGACACATTGCTCTCACCTGGCCAAGGTACTTTTTATTTCTCAGATTAAAATTATGCTCATGCTATGCCCTAAACTCCTCTAGTCTTCCCAAGCTTATCCATCCAATTGCTCAAGCTAGAAACCTCAAAGGGATCTTTGGCATCTCCATTGCCTCCCAATCGATCATTAAAAGCTTCTTAATTCTAAGTCCAAATTATCTCATGAGCATGTCTGCTCACTTCAAACCACACTGCCTCCACCCAAGTCAAAGCTGCTGGTCTCACTAGTCTGCACTCCTACAGTAGCTTGTTAAGTGATCCCTTCTCTTCAGTCCCCCATCCCCAATCTCGTCTTTCAGGTAACAGCCAGAGTGATCCTTTTAGAGTTTAAAGCAGATTAAGTTCCTCCTGGGCCAAAGCTTTACAGGCTAGCCACCCCAGCCAGAAGAGCCTTCCAGTGGCCTGCGGTGCCCTGCAGGGCCCACCACCTGCTGACCTCTGTTCTTCACATCACCCTCTTCCCTGTTCACAGGGTTTGGTAGCTTTTCCCATCACTTTAAGGCCCCAAGCTCTTTTCCTGGCTAAATCTTATTCCTCCTTCAGTTCTTGGTTTAAATATCACTTATGCGGAGAAGCCACTAATTCATTCATTTACTACTTATTCATTTGTTCAATAAATATAGTACTTAACATAGCTTGTCATTATGAATTGATTATTTACTCTTTAAAAATGTCTTTCTTTAATGCAGGAAGGTCTTTAGGAGTGGAGACTATTTAATTCACCAATGTATTACTTTCACAAACAATAGCTGTTCAATAAATATTTGCTGAATGAATGAATGAATCTTTAAATGGAGGTTGTATTTCTTTCTGATAGCATGTGGCATATGGAAGGTTTATTGCTTTTTTCTCTTCCTGACTTCTTCCACATCATAAAATAACAGCACAGGAGGCTGAGGGCGATGGAAAATACGCTCGCCAGTTTCCTAATGGAAATCAGCATTGGTTAATAAATGATAAAAACAATGACTAGCGTTTGTATGGTGTTTTACAATTTGCAAAACATTTTCCACATGCATTATCTTCTGCAATTTAATAAACACAATCTAGCCCTTGGCTGCTCTATAAAAACTGAATTAAAAAGAAAAATCTTGATGACAAAAGAGATGAGGCTGTTATAATATTTAAAGTTCACAATTAAACATGGGTGAGTTAGAAAAAGAGGGTTGCTCCTTTCAAATCCTGGGCGCACCCTGTGGGTTTTGCAAAAACAAAGGTACATCTTTCAAGTCCTTTGATATCTGTGTGCTGTCAGAGCTCCGGGCTGCTCACCATTTGGTTTAGATCCCAAGACGTGGTGTGTACAACCTGATGGATTCTACCCCAGTTTCCCATCAGCAGGAAGAGTCCTCTCTAAAGTTCAAGGACAAGCAGCATCTCTGCAAATAGTATCTGGAGTCCAGGATCCATGGGCTGTTACTTGTAAGGTGAGGGAGCTTTCCCTGTATTGAAATTCCATCCCTACAAAAGCAGCCATGCTTGGGGGTTTCTTAAGTTGATAAATTTAACTATCCCTCCTCTTTCTCTCTTTATTTTCTTCTAAAAGTCTTTTCTTTTTACTTGTATATATATATAGTAATAGAATGAGACTTTCAGAACACAAGGACTAATAATATTCATTGAAGTGAAGTGAAATGAAGTCGCTCAGTTGTGTCCAACTCTTTGCGACCCTGTGGACTGTAGCCCACCAGGCTCCTCTGTTCATGGGATTCTCCAGGCAGGAATCCTGGAGTGGGTTGCCCTTTCCTTCTCCAGGGGAACTTCCTGACCCAGGGATCGAACCCAGGTCTCCCACGTTGCAGGCAGATGCTTTAAACTCTGAGCCACCAGGTAAGACCATTAGAAGCAGATTTAAGAAGTTGACTAGAGTATCTGCACAAATGGTAATTCACAAGCTTAAGTGGAAGATACCCGGGAATACATATCCGCCTACAGTTTCGCAACTGTCTTACTCCACAGAGTCAAAGTCCAAAGGCCTTTAATCTGGGCAGTAAAATCCTGATCAGTTTACTTTCATCAAAGGGGCGTGGCATCTTCAAGGATTTGGCCTGGCACTTTCAATCTTCTTCTCCTCTTGGTATTGATTCTCTGGTGTCATGCTCGGCAAAAGGCCAGCCTGAGGGGATAGATGCCCCTGAGAGGCAGAGGATTGTGAAGTGACAGAAAGGATGGATCTATCACCTTGAACACAGTCAGTCATGGAGCTGGTCAGGGTCAAGCCTGTATAATGCTTGAATGGGAGAGCAGCTTGGAACAGAATATCAGGTGCTGCAGGCTGGGAGACCAGATGCTAAGGGGAAGTGGGCACTGGAATGCCTCTACCAGCTGGAGCCGTAAGTTTCAGCAAGTCATTCTCCCCTCCCCTCCAAACTGAGTGATTTTTGTCTGATGGCCTCTAGGGTCCTATTTGCCATAAAGTTCTGCTGTTGCTTCGTCACTAAGTCATGTCCAACTCTTTTGCAACCTCATGGACAGTAGCCGCCAGGCTCCTCTGTTAATGGGATTTTTCAGGTAAGAATACTGGAGTGGGTTGCCATTTCCCTCATCTTCCTGAACCAAGGATCAAACCCGTGTTTCCTGCATTGGCAGATGGATTCTTTACTAAGCTGCCAGGAAGTTGCAACATTCTAACATTATGGTTTTAAATTTCCTTTATAAGCTGAGCCACCAGGGAAGCCCTTAAAAGGAAAAAAAATAAAAGGATGTCGCCAAAGTTGCCAAAGACTGAAGAGAGGATAAAATAAAAATGAAACATGTCTACACATTTGGGCCCTTGGTGAATGGGATGGCTGGGGTGCAAGAACATGCTGAATTGAAGAATAAAGAGAAAATAAGTGGAAATAGATTGCCAAGGAGAAAAAGGCACAGAGCTAAGATGAGTCTGATGAAAGCAGGGGAAAGAAACAATACAAATATGGAATGCCTCAATAGAAGATTTGTGAAAAAACAGTCAAAGTGATTCTACGCTATTCAGCTTGTAGGAGACTTTCCAGTTTTTAGAAAAATATCCACCAATGTGGAGTGAAAATGGGATTCCTGAGTGCCTCGCTTTTTGTTTTAGGATGATGGTGAGAAGAAGACAAGGCTCCGGAAATGGGAGCAAGATGAATTGTGCTCAACAGAAAGATGAGAGGCTCCTCTTATCCCACAAAGTCCTAGAATTCAGGAAAGGGAAAGTTCCTGGACATTTGGACATCACACATGTGGAGATACAGGCGGAAGAACATGGCTTTAAAGTGTGGCAGACTTGAGTCCAACCAGTCTGATGGACAGTCTTCTGGGCATCCAGGCAGGCTTGTGACTCGACCTCTTTTCAATCTAGTATCTTAAAATCATGTGTTCAACACTATTTAGGGAGGAAAGGTGATGAAGGGGAGGGCAAATTGCTGGTGGCCATGGCCCAGCTCCACCCCCAAAAGCAGCCAGGGGCAGACATGCACTCAGAATTTACCTCCATGAAAAGCAGTTTAGCAAGTCCTTTAGAGTCTTACTTCTTGTCTCAAAGGATTTTTAAGAGTCTTTTATTCTAGTGGTCTCCTGAGATTAAATATGTGTATATATAAATATATGTGTGTGTGTTTATATGTCTCTATGTGTGTGCGTCTATGTGTCTTGTACACCTATAATTTTACCTGAAAGTGAAAAAAAAAGTACAGTTGATTGTCTTTATTCACAGTAGTTTTGTTCTATAAAGTTGCCGTAAACCATGAGTTAGTGAATACTGAACATTGCTCTTAGGGGCAATGGAGAATTAGGTTCCTATGAGCTCTGGTCGTGACATTTTCCTCAACTGACGAAGGCGTAACCTTTATTATGTGCATTTCTGTTGAAAGGCACTGTATTTACTACACGTTATTGATTCAGTAACATTGAACTTACAGCCAACAGAACCATAACTCACACCTGAGGAAAGGTTATCTAATATTCATATCCTCTACAGGCACATCACAGACTTTTGTGCTTAGGGAGAGTAGATAGAACATCAGTACTGTGCTTGGGGCAATTTTAAACAATGAATGCATCAACAAAAAGTAGAAACAAGTAAAAAGAAAAGCAGCACTAAATAGACCATAAAAAGAACATTTGTTTATAACATCAGAGCTGAAAGGCAGAGGGTCACGTCATTTGACCTCATCTGAAGATGTACATGTTAGGTGACTGAATTTTCCTTTTTTTTTTTTTTTTTTGTATCACTCTGTGCATGTTTTCAAATGACCATGAAAACACCAGGAGTATTAATTTGAGGTTACAAATAAATTTTAGCTCGTAGGTGAAGTCACAAATACAGAATCCATGAATACTTTGCAAGTATTATCTATTAATATTGGGCAAGTTCTCCGATCTCTTTAAGCTTGACTATAAAATAAGATTCATCATGCCTCTTTATTGAACTATGTGAGGATTAAATGAAATAATCCATGTAAAGCATTTGTGGAATACCCAGCATGCTTCCTGAGACACTGAGGAGGGAAGCCACCACTCCATTCTATTTACTCGTCTTTCCCTTCGTTTGGCAGCCTCCTTTTTCCACCAGACCATCCAGGGTAAAGAGCTCTAACTTTTAATCTGGCTAGAACATTTTCCCCTTGTATTAAAATTGTCTTGGAAAACCATTAGGCTGATTTTTAATCATCACAGCCCACACGTCTCCTGTTGCAAATGCCAAGTACTCAGGGCACGCTTCAGTCTCTCAGATCTTCTTTCTCACATTTTGTACTTGAAGGTAAATCCATGCCTAATAAAAGAGCCCTTTTGTATCCAGGCCAGATGCATCTGAGACTTGAATGCCTTTGCTTTCTCTCCTGTTTTTATTTTTTGTTTTGTTTCTCTTCTCTGCCTGATCAATACCTTCCCATCTGAAGAAGCAAGACAGTCTCTCTGTTCTCTTCCCCTTGCTGCTAATTCTGACTCAAGGGGATAGGGGTGGGCGTGGGGGAAGAGAGAAAGAGTCTATATATAACCACAAAGATAATTCCTTCTCCTTGACACGTCCGGCAACTCCAGAGAGAATTTGACATTTGAGGGAACTGCGTAGAGAAAGTAATTCTTATTTATCTGGCTATTGGCACAGAAGGGATGGGGTGCAGCGAGGGAACTGCAGGGGTGAGGATGAGTCAGGGATTTCAGGCAGGGAATATATTGCAGGCAAAGAAGAAATGATTCCCCAACAGCAGTGAAAGGACAGAGAGCAGGATGCCTGAACCAGCTTTCTGAAGTCCACAACCCTGCCTCCAGGAGGGCTGTAGCGCTTTGGATTGGGGCGCGTGGTACAGATGGGGAAGTGATGGTGATCCCAGGGGCTTACATATTCTGCATCCTAGATCAGCACTTCTCAGACTCTGACGTGCACACATATCAGCTCTCTCTACGTGTGTGCTCAGTCCCCAGTGGTGTCTGCCTCTTTGTGATTTTATGGTCTGAAGCTCACCAAGCTCCTCTGTTCATGAGATTTTCTAGACAAGAATGCTAGAGTGGGTTGCCATTTCCTCCTCCAGGGGATCTTCCCAACCCGGAGATCCAACCTGCGTCTCTTGCATCTCCTGCATGGGCAGGAGCCACACGATCAACTCTAGGTCTTGTTAAAATGCAGTTTCTATTCAGTAGGTCTGGGGTAGACCCCAAGATTTTGTATTTCTAGCAAGTTTCCAAATGAAGCTGTATCATACTCTGAGAAACAAGATTCTAGTAAAGTGCTTTTGGGAAAACCTAGGCAAAGAAGATATTCATTCCAGTACTTTTGCCTGGAAAATCCCATGGATGGAGGAGCCTGTAGGCTGCAGTCCATGGGGTCGCTAAGAGTCAGACACAACTGAGCGACTTCACTTTCACTTTTCACTTTCTTGCCTTGGAGAATGCAATGGCAACCCACTCCAGTGTTCTTGCCTGGAGAGTCCCAGGGACGGGGGAGCCTGGTGGGCTGCCATGTACGGGATCTCACAGAGTCGGACACGACTGAAGCGACTTAGCAGCAGCAGCAGCAGCAGGTAAAGAAGATGAAGGGAAGGTTGTTGGAGAACCACCTCCTTTGTCCCCCCCGCCTATCTGTAGCCCTCTGTTTGCAAAATCTCATTTTGTATTTCTCTCCTTACTCACCCTTCCTACTCTGCAGTCCCTTGGAGAGCAGGGACAGTGTTGTTGATCGTTGCATATAGGGCTTTGCCCAGAAGATGCATTTCATAAATATTAAAACTGTACTTAAAAACATCCCTCTTCCTCCATGAAGTTTTGCCAGATCACTCCACTTCTATAAGACTTATTATTTGTATCATTCATTTGGCAATTAATCTTAAAAGCCTCACAACAGTTCCTGTATTGTTGTACTGGACTGTTATATATCTTTTGAATTGCTATTTATTTTTAGCCCTTTGCGTATTGACTCTGCAGCTAGATTGCAAATAAAGTTTTTGAGTTGAGGAACTGTATTTCACTTATTCATCCATCATTTAGTTTGCACCTACCTTGTACAAGGCGATGTTGTAGGATCTTGACACACGAGATAAATAGGGTTGGGATCACTGCAGGGCAGAATAGTGAGAAAGGCTCACCTCTCAATATCAGAGAGAACTAGACCTGGATCTGCCACTTCTCAGCTGTGTGACCACAGGCAAAGACTTAACACACAGCTGGACTTGGCCTGCCCAGTTGTAAAATGGGTGGGGGCATCAACTTTGTAGAACTGTAGTAAGTTTGGTTGAAATGATACATAGACTGTCCTGGTGATGAGCACCTGGTGAACGTTCAAAAAAAGTAATTCCTTATTCTTTGGAAAGTTATCACTCAATAGATTAGAAAAAACAGTGAGTTACACAAGTAGCCAAAGCACCAGGGAGACTATGTTAGTGGAGTCGTCCTTTGCAATTGCCACAGTCCAGCAGGCAAGGGCTTAATACATGCTTGCTGTTGACAGAAGGCAACAGCAGTACCTCTACCACAAAGGTGTTTAAGTGAGTTCAGTGGATTCAATCCACTTCATTTCTTTTTTTTTTAACTTTGAAGCATAATTGACTTAATAAGTAAGTCAACTAATTTCAGATATACAACATTTTTATAGATGACACACTGTGCAAACTTATTGTAGTATTATTATCTTCCCTGTGCTACATATTGCCCAGTTTATTAATTTCAATGCAACTTACTTTTACTAACTCTTCATATATATATATATATATATATATATATATATATATATATAAATTAAAGGATGTATGACAGGTGCCAGAACTGGAAGTAGAAATTAAAGCTTAGGAGAACAAAGTTGAGATATTCCAAATCCTAAAAGATGATGCTGTGAAAGTGCTGCACTCATATGCCAGCAAATTGGGAAAACTCAGCAGTGGCCACAGGACTGGAAAAGGTCAGTTTTCATTCCAATCCCAAAGAAAGGCAATGCCAATGAATGCACAAACTACTGCACAATTGCACTCATCTCACACACTAGTGAAGTAATGCTGAAAATTCTCCAAGCGAGGCTTCAGCAATACATGAACCGTGAAATTTCAGAGATTCAAGCTGGTTTTAAAAAGGCAGAGGAACCACAGATCAAATTGCCAACATCTGCTGGATCATGGAAAAAGCAAGAGAGTTCCAGAAAAACATCAATTTCTGCTTTATTGACTATGCCAAAGCCTTTGCCTGTGTGGATCACAATAAACTGTGGAAAAATCTGAAAGAGATGGGAATACAAGACCACCTGACCTGCTTCTTGAGAAACCCATATACAGGTCAGGAAGCAACAGTTAGAACTGGACATGAAACAACAGACTGGTTCCAAATAGGAAAAGGAGTACATTAAGGCTGTATATTGTCACCCTGCTTATTTAAATTATATGCAAAGTACATCATGAGAAACAGTGGGCTGGAGGAAACACAAGCTGGAATCAAGATTGCTGGGAAAAATATCAATAACCTCAGATATGCACATGATACCACCCTTATGGCAGAAAGTGAAGAGGGACTAAAAAGCCTGTTGATGAAAGTGAAAGAGGAGAGTGAAAAAGTTGGTTTAAAGCTCAACATTCAGAAAACGAAGATCATGGCATCTGGTCCCATCACTTCATGGCAAATAAATGGGGAAACAGTGGAAACAGTGGCTGACTTCATTTTCTTGGACTCCAAAATCACTGCAGATGGTGACTGCAGCCATGAAATTAAAAGATGCTTACTTCTTGGAAAGAAAGTTATGACCAACCTAGATAGCATATTAAAAAGCAGAGATGTTACTTTACCAACAAAGATCCGTCTAGTCAAGGCTATGGTTTTTCCAGTGGTCGTGTATGGATGTGAGAGTTGGACTGTGAAGAAGGCTGAGCACCAAAGAATTGATGCTTTTGAACTGTAGTGTTGGAGAAGACTCTTGTGAGTCCCTTGGCTGCAAGGAGATCCAACCAGTCCATCCTAAAGGAGATCAGTCCTGGATGTTCATTGGAAGGACTGATGTTGAAGCTGAAACTCCAATACTTTGACCACCTGATGCGAAGAGCTGACTCATTTGAAAAGACCCTGAAGCTGTGAAAGATTCAGGGCAGGAGGAGAAGGGGACGACAGAGGATGAGATGGTTGGATGGTATCACCCACTCGATGCACATGAGTTTTAGTAAACTCCGGGAGTTGGTGATGGACAGGGAGGTCTCGCGTGCTGCGGTTCATGGGGTCACCAAGAGTCAGACATGACTGAGCAACTGAACTGAACTGAACAAAGAACTATCCATTCTACTGATGGCGGTACCAAGGAGGAGGCGAGGGGAGTCAGTGCAAAAAAGGGAGAGGACCTGTTAGGAAGCTTGGGAAGAAGATTTGACCGAAAACAGCCCACAGGTAGTCCTGTTGCCATGACAACCAACAAGACCACACTGCCAGAGAGCCCGCCTCACAGGGGCCTTGTGTACTCGGACACCTGTGCTGTGAAGGATCATCTCTCATTGGTCCAAGTGAGGACCCGGAAGCAGCATCCAGAGAATAGTGGCCCCACAGAGACAAGCCATCTGAGTGTCCTGTATCTTGCCTGCCAGCCTGGAGATAGGGTTGGGTCCACAGCCTCCTCCACGTTGAAATAACTAAACAGTGGAAGATGAGCACAGATGAGCATTCAGTTCCTTCTGGCTTATAGGTCAGATGGTTCCCCTTCATTGTCTACTGGGCCAGAGCCAGATATCCCTTCCACCCTAGTCTTCGTGTCTTTCTGGGAAAGCAATGAAAACCTGAACTGACTGTCGCCTCTGCTTGCATGCTCAATCACTTCAGTCATGTCTGACTCTTTGCCACCCCATGGACCATAGCCTGCCAGGCTCCTCTGTCCATGGGATTCTCCAGGCAAGAATACTGAGGTGGGTTGTCATGCCCTCCTCCGGGGAATCTTCCCGACCCAGGGATCAAACCCATGTTATTCTGAGTCTCCTGCATTGCAGGGGGATTCTTTACCCATTGAGCCCCCTGGGAAGCCCGGTTATGGCCTCTAGTTTTGGCCAATCCAGGACTTTCTGGTAGTGCCTGCCACAAGGAGGTAATGACCCAGTGATGTTAAAAATGTGCCTGACCGCATTATGGTGCTCAATTCTTAGCCTCTAACTGAACTCACTGCTTTAACACTGCCTTGGGAATCCATTAAAATAAACCTGGACCTGACGTATGGTCAGATTCCTGCCACAATGCATAGGGATGTCACCCAGAAGTGACTCTTGATGTTTCCTGGTGCCACATTATATGAGCGCCACACTTAAGGGTGCTTCTTGTCTTGGAGAAGCTTTGCAGAATATTCTTCAATCCAGAAAGGCTGTTCAGAGGGAGTCTGCTTGATCTAACCTGAATGAGAAACACTTTCTTGAGCTCTGCAGGTTTCTCCAAACACTCCTAGAAGCTAACAGATTTCATGCTCACTCCTGTCACCCAAGCAAAAAGCATATGCCACCAAACCATAAATCAGCAGTTAACAGATTTTCATTTCTGTGCTTTGACCTTGGATATAGTTTTTAATTTGCTTTTAATTTGTATTGATTTCCCCTTTGCTTCTTTAGCCTTCCAGCACCTTCAGGTTAGAGGATGCTGCCCTGACATCGTGATCCTAGGTGATCTAGATGGAGGAAGGATGCGGCTGGATGGCAGAGTCTGGGAAGAGGAAAGTGTTTGTGTTTAGACCTGGGGGAGAGGGACTGGCAGACTGAGGGCAGCCTGGGTCTCCTGAAAACAGCCTAGGGGAAGTCTGGCCTGTGGTTCATATGATATCAGCCTCTAGAGAAGAAGTACGGGTGAGTGGTGAAACACACACATTAGAGCTGTGGAAGCCTTCTGATTAAAATGGGCAGCCAGGTAACCTGAACGTGGCATCAACTGAAAAAATTCATCTCCAGTACCAGGCCTATTGAAGACCAAGGGTAGAAATTAACCTTGCTTAGCACAGTGATTAAGCTGCTGTCAATTGAGCCCTTTTCCTCTAGTGCTAAAAACTTACTGATTTTTCTTCTCTTTAATTGGATTAAAATGAAGGAAACTCAAGACCTCAGGGGAAAGAAAGCTGAGCAGAAACCACACTCAAGGGGCTCCAGACTCTGGCAACTGTGCCGCTCCTATTGTGAGCGTGCTTTTTGCCCCTATGATGCCCGGACTCAGCAAGCTAGATACCTGACTTTCATTACTGGAAAGAAGCTGCTAGGATGGGACCTGAAATGGACTTACTTCAGATGCCACTGGCCACTAGAGCTGGAAAGAAAAGTTAAGGGTGGCCTTCAGCCCCCAGGTGATGGTAATCTCTTGATCTCCTAGGCCATTAGGAAGGAAGGGAGGGAGGGAGGAAGTGAAGTCACTCAATCATGTCTGACTCTTTGCGACCCCATGGATTGTAGCCTTCCAGGCTTCTCCATCCACGGGGTTTTCCAGGCAAGAGTACTAGAGTGGGTTGCCATTTCCTTCTCCAGAGGACATTAGGAACCTCTGGCTAATGATAGGTACCTGACTCCATTTGTCTTCCCACTGAATTCAAGGCCTTGTGATATGTCTTTCTTATTTCTGCTAAAACATAAAAAGTCTGTATCTTGCATTAGCCTGAGGTGAGTAACAAGGAAACCAAACACTGAGTGCTTTGGGTGATGGTCCTGAAGAGGACTGCCAGGGCTAATACAAGCCTGTATATATGTCTGGATGAATCAGGAAAAGATGACCTTGTGGAAGGACATAGATGTTCATCCTCACTGCTCAGGGACCAAGTAGAACATGTGTGCAAAGAAGAGCGGTCCTTCATAAGAGTGAAGGTGAGGAATGAGGACTCAGACACAGCTCTGATGGCACACAGCTTGATAGCAGAACGCAGGCTGGCTTTCAGCCACCCCTCCCTGCCTCAGTTAGATGCATGGGGGAGGGTACAACCCACAGAACCATAAGTGGTGGCTCCATGAGACAATCTGGGAAGCCAGAAAGAAGTGCGGGGCACTTAAAGGGAAAAGTGAAAGTCGCTCAGTCGTGTACGACTCTTTGCGAGCCCATAGTCTATGGAATTCTCCAGGCCAGAATATTGGAGTGGGAAGCTTTTCTCTTCTCCAGGGGATCTTCCCAACCCAGGGATCAAACCCAGGTCTCCTGCATTGCAGGAGGCTTCTTTACCAGCTGAGCCACAAGGGAAGCCCAAGAATACTGAAGTGGGCAGCCTATCCCTTCTCTAGCAGATCTTAGTGACCCAGGAATCAAACCAGGGTCTCCTGCACTGAGGGCAGATTCTTTACCAACTGAGCCATCAGGGAAGCCCCATACTTTAAGGTACCAGCGGTATAAGCAGAGGAGAGAGCCTTTACCTACCTTCTTTCTTTCTTAGTAGAGTCTATAGGACTCTGACTGGCTGGCTCTGGGCTCCACTAAACAAATATGAGTTAACTATGAATGCAGGGCTCTTGGACTAACTAAAGCAAAGCTGAAGCCACAGACCCAGAAGGGGGTGCTAAGGGAAAGACACAGTGTCTGCTTTCCCAGATATGCGCCCTGATCAGCACGGATTCATCTCTCTCTGTGGTCTCCCACCTCATCCAGATTTTCCCACAGTCCCTGGTACTGTATATTCAGAGAGACGGTTACAAAGTCCCTCCCACCTTTGCCACAGACGGCATCAGGGCACACTCTCACACACTGATGAGAGTGCACACCCAGGTCCACACTGCCTTCCTCCGAGGCCGTGTGCCTCTTATGTCTCAGTTCTCAGCCACTGTGGGCTCAGCAGGGCTTCGAGAGGAAGATGTGGGAAGAAAAATGATTTCGACCAATGACGTGCGCTGAGAGGAATTTTAGAGCCAAACAGTGATCGTGGTGCAAGAAAAAAGATGTTGGAGGTGATCGGAAAGTGACTAGCCACCTACATCTCTGCTTGTCTAGATATAATACATACGTAGCTTTCCGCCCTCCTCTCCATCTCTCAAATGATAGCTCTGTTTCAGGAATAGAAACTGTTTTCTTCTTCCTAAGTATGGTTGCCTCCTGAATCCTGCCTCTCTTTAATACCCTAAAAGCATTACCATGTGAATAGGTTTCAGCCAGCACAATCAGGAGCCTTTTCTGGGGTTTGCCAGATGCTTACAGCAAACCCTATCCTCAGGAGCCCCACTTCAAAATGTAATGCTGCTTTTCATCCTCCCCACCCCCATCCATCTGCATGCTTTCTTTCTTCTGTGAGAACACAAGTTTTATCAAGGGGTCCAGATTCTGTGAGTCCCTCCTGAATCTTTCTCAGTGCCTTTTGAGCAGAGCCAGCCTATATCAGGGCTTCCCAGGTGGCTCAGTTGTAAAGAATCCACCTGCCAAAGCAGGAGACACGAGTTCAATCCCTGGCTCAGGAAGATCCCCTAGAGAAGGAAATGACAATCTGCTCCAGCATTCTTGTCTGGAGAATCCCATGGACAGAGGAGCCTGTTGGGCTACAGTCCACAGGATCTCAGAAGAGTCAGACATGACTGAGCAGCTAAACAGCCACAGCAGTACTCTGTATCGTCAGCTGGAATGGGTTTGCTTTGCATTCTTCCATCCCCGTGTATTTGAGGACAGGGGCTTAGGGCTCTGTTCAACTCAGACAATATCCCCTTGGCCAGTGTGGGGTCTGGGAGACCACAGCCCGTGGGTCAGACCTGGCTGACCCCCTATTTATTATGACCAATGAATTAAGAATGGTTTTTACTTTTTAAAATGGTTAAATAGAAACCAAAAGAAAAATGCTATTTCATGACACATGAACGTGATATGAAATTCAAATTTGGCAGAGTGGAGTAGTTGCAAAAGAGTTGGTATGATCAACAAAATCCAGATTATTTATGCTCTGACCCTTCACAGAAAATGACTGTCTACCCTGGACTAGCTAACTGAGCTCTAGGCCATGGGTGCAGGCTTGTTTTCCAGGCGAGGTGAGCCCATGGAAGTCAATGAAGCAGAAATAGGCAAACACCAGAAACCAGAAGACTAGAGCTGGGAATTGGGGTTGAAATGAGCACGAGATTTCTGCACATACGCTTTTAGAAAAGCATTGTTGATGTGCACAGAATATGTGCAATTTCCCCTACAAAAGATTCAGGGTGTTCCTTTCTTGGGATTGTGATTGCATTAGACGTCTGTTTGTCCTTAGGCCAGGCTGTCAAAGGGGGCTTAGACATACCAATGGCAACCTGTCTGGACAGATGGCTCTATTATTGATGAACTCATTCCTGATAACTGTGAAATATTCAAGAGCTACTTGCTCTTAAAAGTGAAATGAAATCTACAAGGGAAATAATTAGTAATTGCCACCTGATGCTGGTGCTTCTAAGCTGAAAGAGGCAGCCTCTCTTATATCTGCTGCATCTCTATCTAACTTCAAATGCCATCTCTTCTCTGGCTGGACATGGGAGGAAATGAGCTCTGGACAGCTGGGTGTGTTCAATGCCTGACTCCTGTGTGTCTTAATCCAGACCGTATAAGACTTTTGTTTCGAGAACTCAAAATAATCAGATGCCTAGTCCTTACTGAAGAGATTCTGGATAAAAGAAAGTGGCTGAAAGGCATAAACTTCCAGTTATCAGATAAGTAAGTACTAGGGATGCGATGCACAGCATGATAAATATGACTGACATTGCTGCACCTTATATATGGAATTAATCACTCAGAGGGTAAAGCGTCTGCCTGGAATGCAGGAGGCCGGGGTTCAATCCCTGGGTTGGGAAGATCCCCTGGAGAAGCAATGGCAACCCACTCCAGTATTCTTGCCTGGAGAATCCCATGGAGGGAGGAGCCTGATAGGCTACAGTCCATGGGGTCGCAAAGAGTCAAACACGACTGAGTGACTTTACTTATTTCTTACTTACTTGTGTATCCTAAGAGGTCTCATCACAAGGAAAACATGCACAATTTTTCTTGTATTTTATATCTATATGAGATGATGTGTGTTCACTAAACTCAGTGATAATCAAGTCATGATGTGTGTAAGTTAAATCACTATATCCTGTATATCTTAGACTTACACAAGAGCTGTACATCAATTATAACTCAATAAAACCAGAAGAAAATAAAGAGAAGGCTGTGAGCCCTCGTGGAGACAGGTCATTTGAATTTTAAAAGCTTCCCAAGTGATGCTAATAAACACCAAGGACAGAGCCATCTTCCTTATAATGTTCATAGCTCAAAAAGCATCAGAGGAAATTCTCCTGTCCCTCTCCTTCCTCTGGTATCCTTCAGTTCTACTGGGTTGATTCTTTTGAGTGTGTGTTGAGAGTTTACCGTAAGCCAGGCACTGCGCTAGGGCGTGTGTGTACCAAGGTGAACAAGACCCTGTGCCCACCTCCAGAAGCCCAGGGCCAGAGGCGGAGTGAGTATGGGCAGAGCACACCAGTGTACCTACCTCCACCCTGTGATGTTCTTGTGGCTCCTACTGACGGCACAGTGGGATGCTGGATCAGGTGGCTGGACTGTCGCGGAAAACTCGCAGAAGGGGCTGTGTACCTTCGTCTTAACCCACATTCACCCGGGTGGGCTCTTGACCCCTGCGTAGCTGGGCTGCCAGCCTGCCCTTCTGCCAGGACCATCAGGTGTCTCCCGGCCAGACTCACAGGGCACCTGCAATTCCAAGAGAGAGAGGAGCTGTGGGAGGCTCTCCTGCTCTTCTCTGAACTGGGAGAATCTTCCTTCCCTTGCTTGGCTCCACATCCCACGGGGCAGGGGGGAACAGTGGTGTTTTCATTCAGCTAATGAGGCAGGAGGCTGGGAACAGGGCACCGGGGCAGTCCACGGACGGCTATATTGGCCCCATGACACTCAGCATGGAGATAATAAAAATTTTCTTCTTTTCTCTTCTCTTTTTGTCATCAGTAAACGAGGCAGATCCACTGCCAGGTGACGCCAAGTGGGGCGAGATGTGCACTGACGAGGTGCCTGAATATATATTTTTCTGAACTACAATGAATTTTTTTTTCAACTGAGTCAGTATTCTGACCAGTGTCCCATGTTGACACTTTTATTATCTGTAGCTCAATTTCATGGAGCAGATTTGGTTTTCTTTTCCAATCGTAAGATCCTTTTCAAAACAAATCAGCCTCACTCTCTGGTGTGCCTGTGTTTTGTCCTTCTTCCCAGGAAGACATTTCTTGAGGATTAAATTCATGTAGCTCTGTGTAGAATAAAATCACTCATTTTTCTCCAAGAAGCCTCTCATTTCACCCCACTTGTTTCCAAAGAAATGCACCTTCTTTTTGTGATGAGAATAGTACAAAAAGAAAATATTTATTGAGTTAACAGTAGAGGATTGGAGAAGGTAATGGCAGTCCACTCCAGTATTCTTTCCTGGAGAATTCCATGGATGCAGGAGCCTGGCAGGCTACAGTCTGTGGGGCTGCAAAGAGTTGGACTCATGTCTAACACACACAATGGTAGAGAATACTTTCCACTGGGTCCTGTATTTATAATTACTTTTATTCATCATAGTAGCCTTATGAGGCGAAGTTTCATATCACCCTCAGATTATAGAGGAAGAGATGCAAATGCGAAGAGCTAGAGGATGCAATTTGCCCCAGATCATTAGTTTATAAGCTGCAGAGTCAGGATATGAACTCAAAGTCTTCGGGCTATAGAGTCCGGGTTAAAAATCAGCACATAGCATTAATGTTTTGGATACAACTTCAGTTCTTACATTCCACTTTAGGTGAGATTCCTCAGTTTCCTGGACACTGACACAGAAGAGGGCAGAAGGGAAGTTGTTCCTATGGCCTGCTTATCTCTTCGCTTTCCTCAGAGTTAGTGCTGGAGAAAATTATGGTTGAACCTGGTGATGAATGCATACCGCACAGCTGAGGATCAAGGTTCTGATGCTCACTCCCCGAAACCCGTGGATCCCTCCCTTCTTCTCACTGCTTGGGTTTTATTAGGGGAGGGGAAGGCATGTTACAGTTATAACCCCTCTGCCTGCAGCCCATCTAGTTAAGATGAAGACATGAATTTGAAAAACTCGTTAAGTAGCTCTATTGATGCTTCATTCTTGGTGGTGGCTTATCAAGAGAAAGAAGCTTTTATCAATACAACGATATTCAACTTCATCAAATCTGTGTCTGTGATCAGTCCATTATGAGCTTTCACCTGGAATTAAAAACTGTGAGTTGTCAAGGCAAGGGCTCGAATGAAGATGCAGGATAGCACCTCTGAGAGTCCACTAAATGTCCAAGAATATTTCATCAGTTTCTTCAGGGAGAACTTTCCTTTCCCTCACTTACCCCTCTTCGCTTCACTTACTCACAGTCTATCAAGTAACAGCCTGGAAATAGCTTTCCTGTCTCTCTTATATAAGCTTATTATAGGTGATGCTAAGCTGCTTGGGACCAGTTACCCCATAATCTGCTGAGGAGTTTGGTCAATGGTTAATTATAGAATTGAGGAAAAGAAGAGGTTCAAACCTAACTACATTCTCTTCACAGCTTGGCAACAACCTTTCAGAGGCAGAAACTCAATACTTTCAAATGCTCATTTTATTCTAGTATCTGGCATCACAGTGCTTCAGGAGTCCTTCCCCAGGTCCTGGAGATGAATGCTGATGTAAGTCCATTCCATTTCCCATTGCCACTGGTCAGTCAAGGCTGGGCAAGTGATACTCCCCTGACCAATGGAGGGAAGTCTACTGAGGCTTCTGGAAATGTCTGTCTCACGCGTAATAAAAAAAAATCACAGAGACATGCCTCTTTTCACCTTTGAACTTTGTGTGAGGTAGCAATGCTTAGCTTCTGGAACCATCTATATAAGAAGGGAGGCCATGAAAATTACAGAGAAGCTGATACACAGCTGTGACATTGGTGCGCTGCTAAATATGCCTACCTGGATCCACTTACTCAAAGGGGAAGATAATACATGATCTTATTATTAAACTTTTTTTTTTTGGTGTTGTTACTACAGCCTATCGAACCCACCTGATGGAGCAGGCATGAGAAATCACTGCGGATACTCTCCACTCCTAATTGCTTCACTCTTACGCTTCAGCTACCATAGATGCCTGCCTACTGCCTCCATCTGTTCAAGTCCTACACACTCTGTGAGATCCACTTCAAATGTCACCTTCCTTCACTCAAACCAGTATGACTTCCATCCCATATGACTTCTTGCCTATTTTAGAAGGCAGTGGTAGCGTTCTTCCTCGCATCATGATTATTTCTGTGTTTATCTGGACATCCCTTATGGATGAAGATTATGTCTTATACTTCTTTGTGACTTTGAAGTGTTTCGCTGGTGTCTGACCTTGGTGGGTACCCAGTAAATGCTTGATGAATTGAATGGAATGGAATGAGGGCCTGGGGAGACGTGAGATATAATCAAAGGAGAAGTGACAAACTAGTGAAATATGAAGTTAAAGGGAGACCCAGCTCGATGGCGAAAGCCTAAGGCCTGGGAACCTCTCATATCAGGACATGGGGAATTGCCAGCTCTGAAAATATATATTAGGGCTGATAGGTCCATGCTGGGTAAGAGTTGACAGTTAAAGATGAGGGTCTCAGAAGCTAAAAACTAGTGAGCACAGAGATAAATGTATACCTATCAACTCACAATTCATCTCAAATAATGTCTTTGCAACTTAGTCATGTAGGAAGGAGAGCCCAACTTGCAAGTCAGGCATGGTCATTGTGACAAGCACCTAACAGGTGAGATCGCTGAGTAATAGATGGATTGCTCATTGTCGAGTTGCTCTCAGCCAAGTCTTGGGAGCTATGATGCCACCGCACAACAGTTGCCTGGACCTCACTCAGAGAGGTCCCCTCCTCGTCGATGCTTGAGTGGGTTTGGAAATCCAAGAATGTGTGGGAGCTTCAAAGAAAGTGGTAAAATATATTTGCGACTGAGCAGATTTCAGAGGTTCATGTGACATTCAAGGCTGCAAGGGGATGTGGGCTAGACATGCCACAAGGGGAGGTGTGGAAGACACTGCTTCTAAGGTTTGAGCTGAAAGTGAAAAGATGAAGAAGTGAGAAGACCGAGTTTTATTTGGGGCAGAGAAATGAGAAAGCAAACTTTTTATTCTAGGGGTTGAAATGTAGGAGACTCCAGGCTGTTGTACTGAGAAACTTTTGTCTAGTTGACTGGATTGGATCCTGTTTGTTTGTAAGACCAGCTAGTTCATTTACATTCCCCTTCTTCTGCCATTTTCCCCTCCAGTTTCCTTCATCTCTCCTCTTCCTCTTGTCTTCCTCCTAAGAAGCATGGCTCCTGTACCTGTGCAGTAACTTCCAAATAATGAATTAGTGGCCCAGTCAATTCATGTCTGTATCCATTGATAAGAAAGTAGCAACTCAGTTTGTGTGTAAAGCCAGCTTGGAATTGTGAAAGTGGGCTAGAAGTGTCCATTTCTACGGGAAAACTCAAATTTGACTGCTCATGTTACTGATCACTTAGAATGGCCCTTTCCATGATGCGTTTGACAATTTATGGCATACTTTTATATCTCTGATGGACATTCAGATCGACAGGACCCAACGGAAGACCATAGAGAGTATGGCTCAGTGAAATGTGTCTCATGGATATTAATGACTTTGTGCTCTTCAAAAAGAATTGGGTGATAGCCCTCCCCATTAAAAAAAAGACTATAGAACCTGAGCTCAAGACAGTCAGGCTCTAGTCTCACTGCTCATGTGTGGTCCAGTACTGACCATGCTTCTTCCCTCCCTCGACTTCATCTTCTTGACCTTTAGAGTGAAGGCATTGGACTGAATGATCCTAAAATCACTTTTGGACATTTTACTGTGTGTTTCTGCAACCCCTGACTGGGCACTGCTAGGCTTGTAAAGTAAGATGGGTGCAGGCAACATTAAAGCCCTCCCAGCCACACATGTTTCCTCCAGGGAGCCTTGGTACATGGTGATGAAGGAAGAGCCCACAGGTTCTAGATACGCTGGATCACAGAGAAGGCTCCACTGCCCCTTGACTGGGTTTTCATAAAAATGAAAGTTCCATCTGGCAGGCACGCATCAAGTGCTAAGTAGTTCTAATGTTAGGTGTGCTGGTTCCCTGCAGCTGCTTGGAAAGACCATGAGTCAAATACGAGTCACATAGCAAAACATTCCACAGTCCTTAAGATGCACATTTTTATGCCATGTTGAGAAAATCGGCCTTTGCCCCTCCAAACACTTCCTCCCATCTGTTACTTTCACCTCAGGAACTGCCCAAAGAATGCCCGTTTCATGGTTCCACCTAAGCTCTTCTCTCTTTCCACAGCAAACCCCACCCCTCTCTTTTACTCACATCTTCAGCCTACCAAGTTCCACGGAAATGAATCTGAAAGGACTGTCGCTTATTCAGCTCACTCTAGTTCTCATGAGACCTGCTGTCTGGCTTCATAATGATCTTGATTTGTGAGCCAGTACTGTTTTATAACTATAGCTTGATTAAACTTTTTTAAACTTTTTTTCTGAATGAAAAAAATTTAGATTCTATAGTGCTTTGCAATTTTCAAAAGTTTCACACACATGACTTCATATAATCCCATAATAAGACTTTAAAAATTTCCTGCCCCATCTTGCCCTTTCCTCTCTCCCTCTGCCTGCTGGTAACCAATAGTTTGTTCTCCATATCTGTGAGTCTGCTTCTTTTTGGTTTTTATTCACTAGTGATATTCTTAAATTCCACATATAAGTGGTCTCACACAGTGTTTCTTTATTGGTCCAACATTTCGCTAGCTTAATGTGCTCCGAGTCCATCCATGTTGTTGCAAATGGCAAATGCCCTTCATTTTTATGGCTGAATAATATTCCACTGTGTGTGTGTATACACACACACACACACACACACACACACATACACACACACCATAGCTTTATCCATCCATCTGTTGATGGATGCTTAGGCTGTTTCCATACCCTGACGGTTGTAAATATCAGCAATAACTTTTTGTATTCATCTCCTTAAACCAAAGGAAAGAAAAGCAAAAATAAGCAAATGGCCCTGTTTGAGTTTGATATGGAACCCACATACACATACGCACATGCATATGCATAAACGTCAAGCCATTCACATTATGCTTCAGCACCAGTGCACAACCACAACTAAAAACCTACAGTTGCCTTAAGCCTGAACCAGGCCTACTAACCCAGCTCCGCAGTGTGCTCAGGAAGGGCCCCGCCTCTGCCTTCATTTTCTGGGGCAGTCCTCTCCCTCCAGTGTTCAGAGCCCAGAAATCCCACAGCCATCCTGGCACAGGAAGGGAGAACACTTACCTAGGCCTACTTATCAGAACACAAGATGCACCAGACTTCGCTCAAATATTTGTCTAAGGGCCGAGAAAAGCAAAGAGGAACGAATGAACACTGTCTGCTGCGTGCCTACAGCACTCTGAGTCTAACACTTGCGAAGCACTTACACGTGGGTTGTCTCTGGGAAACATTACTTCCACCCTGTGTGGATATACATACTATCTCTATTGTGGGGTGAAGAAATAGAGGCCCAGAGTATCACTTATTTTTCCAAGCTTTTGTAGTTACTGAATGGTCAATTCAGAACTTAAGCCTGTAATTGCCTCCTACAGAGTCTATGGAATTTCTGTGGCATGAATATGATGTCCATTGAGAAATGTGGGCTTTAGGAGAGACTGATAAATATTTTCACTGGATTTATTAAACTAAATAATAGTATTCTTTAGAGTCTGTGATTTCAAGTCTATTACGGTTGGTAACTGCAGGTCACTGCATCCACTTTTCTCACCATTCATTCAACAAATAGTTTAAAATTTGTTGAGTTCAAGGTCACATGCCAGTTGTTGCAATTGTTTTGCTGTGCATACACACACACACTTGCACATTCCAACACATTTGTGTGTGCAACCAGCTGCTTGCCATTGCTCATTCTCCATTCCCAATGAGCCTATTTCATGGCCAACGCCCTTGAACACTGGTCTTCATAAAACTGTTCCAGGTTAGTGCCAAGACATACCAGGAAGTGGCTTGAGGAACTTTCAAGACCCCTGAAAAGTGAAAGTGAAAGCGTTAGTCACTCAGTCGCATCAGACTATAGCCCACCAGGCTCCTCTGTCCATGGGATTCTCCAGGCAAGGATACAGAGTGGGTTGCCATTCACTTCTCCAGAGGATCTTCCCAATCCAGGGATCGAACCCAGGTCCCCGCCATTGCAGGCCAATTCTCTACCCTCTAAGCCACCAAGGAAGCTTTAAGAACCCTGACTAAAGTCAACTCAGAGGAGACCTGGAGAGCCAGCGGTGCCCCCAGCTTCCGGGCATCCCCTAGCGTTGCTCCTGGCCTTTCCCTGGAACCTCTGCTCTTAGCTTACATTATCTACAAACAAGGGTGATTTATTTCCTTCTCAAACTGTTCCATAAATTCAAAGCTGCTCTATGAGGCTGCAATAGTAGCTGCTGATGTTAAATAGTAGCTGCAATAGTAGCTGCTGGATTAAAACTCCAATCTAGACTATCAAACTTCTAGTCAGCACTGGGCCTCAGGAGGAAGGGAGGAAAGAGTAGCCAGGGAGCAGGGATGATAAGGAGGAGGCAGGTGGGGGCGGGGGACTTCACCATCCTATCCTGCTGTGGGCGTCAGGAAAGGCAGCCAACAAGGCCATCGTGTTTGCTCAATGGCTTTGCTTTGGCTTTGTCTTTTTCCAAGTGTCTGACAGCACGTGGGCATGGGGCACGCTTCATTGTTTGGGTTCTCTCTTCTCTCTGCGTTGTCAACAGCACCCATCTACAAAGAGACGTACAAGGAATAGTTTGCTTGTTAAAAAAAAAAAAAGAAGAAGAAGAAGAAGAAGATTCTTTTGTTTCCTGTCTGGCTCTCTGCAGCTAGGAAACAGTCCTCACAGAGAAGACATTTGTAAAGAAATGTTACATAATTCAAAGATAGGTCAATCTGTCTGTGGCCTCATCAGCTTATGATCTAGATTTCTTTCCAGTGCAACCTCCCCACTGCCAAGGAGAGCCACCTAAAACACGGGTTCTAGAAAAATCATAGGTAGACTTCTCATAAGATGGGCTGCTGCCTGGCACCACCATAATTCATTTATTGATTACAGTGGGTAGAGACTTGGATTGTTTACAGCAAAGTTTTCTGAGCTTTTATTGATGCTGCTGCTAAGTCTTGGCAGCCAGAAGGGAGAGTTGGCAGGTTCAGTAATCCAAAGAGAGGAGCTCTGAAGACCTAGCCTCAGAATAGCACCAAAGAAGCAAATGATTTGTGATACCCAGATGCAGTCGTGAATATTCAACTAGCTGAGAGTTTAAGTTGAGGTTATTTCACAAACAAATCATTATAGAAGAAAAGCGCAAAGAGAGAGAGGATGGGAAATAAAAAAGGTGGTGCTGAACAGTGTTTACCCCAGGCCCTAGGTCTGGCTGAGTGTATGCAATCCTGAGAAAGCATCATGGGTAATCTTAGATGAGTGTAAGTCAAAAAGTTGGCTTAAAATTCAACATTCAAAAAGCTAAGATCATGACATCCAGTCCCATCATCTCATGGCAAATAGATGGACGAAAGTGGACACAGTGACGGACTTTATTTTCTTGGGCTCGAAAATCACTGCAGATGGTGACAGCAGCCACAGCATTAAAAAGACGCTTCCTCCTTGGAAGAAAAGCTACGACAAAGTGAGACAGCATATTAGAAAGCAGAGACATCTCTTTGCTGCCAAAAATTCGTATAATCCAAGCTACACTTTTTCCAGCAGTCATGTGCAGATGTGAGAGCTGGACCATAACGAAAGCTGAGCACCAAAGAAATGAAGCTTTTGAATTGTGGTGCTGGAGAAGACTCTTGAGAGACCCTTGGACAGCAAGGAGATCCAAACAGTCAATCCAAAAGAAAAGCAACCCAGAATATTCATTGGAGGGACTGATGCTGAAGCTGAAGCTCCAAAACTTGGGCCACCTGGTGCAAAGGCCGACTGTTGGAAAAAAACCCTGAAGCTGGGAAAGACTGAGGGCAGGAGGAGAATTGGGGAGAAGAGGATGAGATGGTTGGATGGCATCACTGACTCAATGGACAGGGGTTTGAACAAACTCAGGGAGAGGGTAGAGGACAGGGAATCCTGGTGTGCTATAGTCCATGGGGTCACAAAGTGCCCAGCATTACTGAGGGAATGAACAATAGTCAGCTAAAGCAGAGGAAATTTTGCAATTTGGAAGCCACATCAGGTGACCAGACACTGTACATTTGCTGTCACTCACTAAATGGCATTTTACACTTAAAAATCTAGGAAATAAATTATTGACATAGAATCTGATATACTGTTAGTAGCAACCATCCAAGCTGGCCTGTCGGTGGTTGTAACTATCAGCTGTTGAACTATAAGCTGCTGGTGAAGTTTGGGACTACATCTCATTGCAAAACATCATTCTCCCATGTAGTTAATATGTTCCCTCAAGATTTATTAAACAACTATCATGTGCCAGTGTTATTCTAGGCACTGAGGATATAATGATAAGCAACATTTTGGAGAGGAAATTTATTGAAGAAAGAATAAAATGAACGAGTATGTTTATTTCAGACAGTAGTAAGTTCTCTGAAAATGACAGAGCTTGGTAATGTAATGGAAAAACCTGTTGGGTCAAGCGTAAAGCTTCTTATCTCGGGCAGTTAGAAAAGGCCTGACATTTGAACTGAGACTGGAATGAGAAAAAGATGGACCATACAGACACCTATAAGAACAATATTTCAAATCCGAAGGCCCATCGAGGGGGATTCATCTTATGTGATTAAGAAACAGGAAGGAAGTTGGCAAAACTGAAAAGCAGAGATCCTGGGCAGACTTGTGTAAAACGAGGTCAAATCAGGATAGGTTTAGATTTTAAGTGTCCTGGGACCCCATTAGATGATTTGAAGAAAATAGTAAGATACTATTTCAGGCAATCACTCAGGTTACTATCTGGAACATACAAGCCAGGGAGACCAGCCAGGAGGCTGAGAAACTGTCCAGACAGAGATGAAGGCGGAAGAACTGGAGGTGGAAGAGTCACATTTGAGAAGTAAGAGGATTGTTTTAAGGATTTCTAAATATAGAATTGTAACAATTGTTATTGCTTTAACACACTTGATTAGGAAATCAGCACTCAAACTAAGTATTTTACTAATAGTGATATTTAGCGTTAGACTCAACTATCTCATGAATATTCCCCAGACCCATCCCAACTGTTCTAACAGCTAGGTATGTTTTAGCAATAGCATAGTGATTAAGAGTTTAAACTCAACAATCAAATGGGCCTGTTTTCAAATTCTGCTTATGTCCTGAGATGTTTGGCAAATCATTAAACTTCCAGATCTTCAATTTTATTAATTGAACCTTCAGTTCAGTTCAATCGCTCAGTCGTGTCCGACTCTTTGCGACCCCATGAATCACAGCACGCCAGGCCTCCCTGTCCATCACCAACTCCCGGAGTTCACTCAGACTCATGTCCATTGAGTCCGTGATGCCATCCAGCCATCTCATCCTCGGTCGTCCCCTTCTCCTCCTGCCCCAATCCCTCCCAGTATCAGAGTCTTTTCCAGTGAGTCAACTCTTCACACGAGGTGGCCAAAGTACTGGAGTTTCAGCTTTAGCATCATTCCTTCCAAAGAAATCCCAGGGTTGATTTCCTTCAGAGTGGATTGGTTGGATCTCCTTGCAGTCCAAGGGACTCTCAAGAGTCTTCTCCAACACCACAGTTCAAAAGCAGAATCTTAGATAATAAAATTACCAGTCTCACAGTTGTTATGGGCCTGAGATAATGTATGCACATAACCCAGTTGCAGATTCATGACAAGTTTTCAAGGCATATTAACTAATATTCTTAATACTTCTAGGTGGTGGTAGAAGCCTTATCCTTCTGGTCCAAACTGCAAGACACATCAATGTCTCGCCTGACTGATATTCACAGAGCAATCTTGAACTTCTCAAAAATGTAGCTTCTAATTTTCTTCTCATTTAAATTGAGGTATAACTGACATATAATACATTGTAATGTTTAATTTTTTGAGAATAGTTTTGATGTAAGCGTACAGTTAAGAAATCATCATCACAATCAAGATCATGAATAAATCTGCTGTCTCCAAAACTTCCCTCTTGTTCCCTTATGCTTCCTCCCTGCCCCTTCCTGAAAGCATTGATCTGCTTCCATTACTATCAATTGGTTTGCATTTTCTGGAATTTGATATAGTAAGTGGACTCATACATTCTGTATTTCTGTTGTTCTGGCTCCTTTCACTTATCTTGAAATGCAAGCATGATGTTGTATGTATCAATGGTTCGCTCCTTTTAATCCCTAAGGTGTATCCTTTGTATCCACAGCTGCTGATGAAAATTCGGGTTGTTTCTAGATTTGTCTGTTTACAAATAAAGCTGTCAGGAGCATTTTTGTTCATGTCTTTTTTTAGATGTATGGTTTCACTCCTCTTGGATGAACACACCAAAGTGGAATGGCTGGATTTTACGGTCAGTATATGATTAACTTTTTAAAGTAACTGAAAAACTGCTTCCCAAAGTGTGTGCGTGCTGTCTGCGCCAGTGTGTGAAAGAAGCTCCGGCACTGGGTATTGGTGAATCCTCCAAATTTTAACCATTCGAACATGTGAGTAATGGCTTCTCGTGATTTTAACTTGCAGTTTTGTGATGACTAATATTTTAATTCAGATAGTCCTTTGTGTGCTCACCTCATCTTTCTCTGAAATATTGAAATGATTGTTTGCATGTAAGAATTTGTTAGGTTTTCAATAAATCAGTAAATAAGATAGATGACAGATAGGTAGACAGAAAACAAACAGATCTGAGTGCTTATCGTGTTCCAGGCATAATCTTCCACACTAAGGATAAAGCAGCTGAATAACAAACGCGCTGCCCTCGTGGAGTTTCCAGTCAACGGGACAGGGAGCAATGTTCTGCACTGTGAGGTGTGCACAGGCAGTATGAAGGAAGGCAAGACAGCGTATGGCGACATAGTGAGGGGAGCTACGTTTTAAGGGGACCTCAGCTTGTCACGGAGAAGGCAATGGCACCCCACTCCAGTCCTCTTGCCTGGAAAATCCCATGGATGGAGGAGCCTGGTGGGCTGTAGTCCATGGTGTCGCAAAGAGCGGATACAACTGAGTGACTTGCCTTTCACTTTTCACTTTCATGCACTGGAGAAGGAAATGGCAACCCACTGCAGTGTTCTTGCCTGGAGAACCCCAGGGACAGTCGGACACGACTGAAGCGACTCAGCAGCAGGTTGTCATGTGTACTATCGCGTGACATTGCGAGGCCCTGAGGGCCCTTAAGCATGTCCCCTCTGCGGGATTTTGCACCATGGCTTGTGCTTAATGCCTATTTGTTAAGTATTTCTTCTTATTCTCGTGATCCATTCCACAAGGCTCAGGGTCCTTCCATTTGTCTGTTTTGTTCACTGATAGATTGCCCAGACAAAACTCCGAGCCAAGAACACAGTTGGCATACAACTGATAATTATTAATCAGACAGGTGAATGGAGGAAGGGAAGAACGGGTGTTCTAAAGAAAGACTATGATGTCCAGAGAGAACTCAGCGCCAAGATCGAGGCAGGAATCCAGGCCTATGGCCACAGCCAGCCGGGACCTCTCCTGATGGCTCCCTTCTCTTGACCAACTCCTGTGCCCGGACTTGTTTCCACCCAGATTGGCTCTGATGGAGCCGAGTGGTCTCCATGCTATTCTTACCTCCACCATAGAATGACCTGGTTCCAGGTAAAATCGGTGGTTTGTTGTGGCCTCACTACGTCATATACCACGCCATTAGTGATGCGAGAGCCTTCCTCCTTCTCCAGACTGAGCTTCTGTTGGAGGAGACCATCCTTGTCACCTCTGTGATCCTCCCGCTCCATTTCAGAATTAGGTGTACGGGAGCTCAGCAAATATTTATTATGTGAAATTGAGTCCTCAGTCCCTCTAAATGATTCAAGATGTCACTGAAATATCCTCCATCTCTTCCAGAAGGTATAACAAGAGGAAATAGCCCATGTTCCCAAAGAGATTAAGTTTAGACCTGGGACAGTTTATTTTCGGTCATCTCAGTTGTGCAAATAAGCCCACATAGATGACTTTACACTTGGCAGTTTTTGAAAACAGAAGTTTTCAGTCTGAAATGGTTTTGAACTGGTCTAAAGAAGAGGCAGTGGCATGGATGAGATGACCTTTAAAGTTTTTGAAATGTCTTCAAATGTGTCACTTGGCCTTATCTGTAGGCAACATCCCCTAGGAGCTCAAGTTCCAACTCTACAGACTTGCTCAGGCCACGACAGTCCTCTGAGGCTCCCCCGAGAACTGTAGGCATTGCCTCCAGGTCCCCAGGTTCATAGCTTTCTGCGGAGCTCAGGAAGGGAGGCCCCTTGCCTGGCAGGGGGAACAGGCAGAGCTGCAAACCACAGTTCCCTTAAGAATCCGAGGTAAATGCGCCATCCACGGCACGTTGCTGCCGCCACCACCTGCGCGGTGCAGTGTGGAGGAGGTTTACGGTGGCCTGGCCCCAAGCTGTAAAGTTTATTTCTGCACATTAACCCATCCATTGTCCCTGCCCCTGCTGCCTCTTTCATCTTCTTTGGTAGACCTGTCAGGATCCCCTTTCAAACACAGACTCCTCTGGGTGGCCTGGCAGAGCTGGGGGAAGGAGCTGCTCTATCAGCGCCTTAATAAAGGCCCTGATATGACACCCACTGAACCCGGGCGGCCTTATATCACTCAGCATCTGCTGCGCCAGGAGAACCTAAATAACCTCGGCATCCTTGTCTGTGCGCTGACTCTGAGGCTTCTACAAACCAACAATCAGCAGGACAATTGTAGACAAAAGGAAGCATCTTTGCCTTGGAAGACAAGTTCGGGGAGAAGGGGATTGTGTCTGGGTTCAGTCTTATTTCTAAGAGGACCTGTGTTGCTTTCCAGGTCATGCTTCCTGACTCCATGGGGGAAATATTTACAAACAGAACAGGAAGATTGGAATGGTGGCAATATTCTCATCCATGAGGTGAGGATAATAATACCATCTTCTTCATCTTTTTTTAAGAGAAAATGCACATAAAGAGTTCAACACAGAGACTGGCACGTAGAAAGTGAACCATGCATGTTACATCGAATTATTCGCTGCCGCAACTGTTAGAGCCAGCTTTCTGGGAAGTCAGTGGGCGCATCAGAGGGAGAGGGGGATAAAAAGGTGAAGTCAAAATAAGACAAGCGGAAGCTTCGTTCTTGCTGAGAGTGAACAGCAGCAAAGCAAGTGGCCACGCTGAGGGCTGGACAAGCCTGGTTGGTCCTGGGAATGAAAGGTGTGTCTGGACCCCGCACAGAGGGGACGCCCAATGTTGGCTCTCTTTTCTTTCTTCCTTCTTTTTACCTCATGGCCTTGTTTCTCAACAGGAAATTCTGTTCAAAAGTGCTTTGCGATTCATTCATAACTAGGCTCAAATTCCACCATTAGAAATTCTTTTAAAATCATGACTGCCGTGGTTTCCAGCCTCAGTTGTGCTGTTTTTAAGCATATGGCCTTGGGTATACGAGACTTAACCAAACAGAGGGTTAGACTCCTCTCCTAATGAAGTGGAGACGTTAACATCCATAGCAAAGGATGCTTAGGATGATCGTCTGAGCTAACACAGAAGGACGCTCAGCATACAGTGGCGCTCGGCAAGCAGTTTTTCATAAACACAGGTGCTCATAAGTGTAGCTGGATTGCAGGAGTGACTGCTAAAACAACTAAATGTGTTCGCATTTCCACAATTTTTAGTAACAAAGAGAAAATTATATTGCCTCTTCAAAATGTTGACGTGTGAGCTACAGAGGAAAGAAGTTGTGCCCTCCCCCAAGGAGGAGTTCTGGGGCGGGACGCATTCAACTGCCTGCCTCGGTTCCTGAAAGTCGTCCGTTGCCTCTTTTGATGAAATGAAAAACATCCCAAGTAGAAGACAGTACAGTGCCACGCTCCTCACTGGCCTGCCTGTTGCTTCTTACTGAGTTCCTGGGTACATGGTACCTCTTGGCTTATTCAGCCCTTTCCTCATCAGTACCAACCACACACAGGAGTGGCTCATGGCGGGCATGGACTTCCGAGATGTGTTGACCTCAGGCCCTGTCTGACTGGTGCTTACTACAATGCCTCTATTTTATAGATTGAAAACCTGAAACTCGCAGAGTAGGAATGAGTAGGTCAGAGCTCTAATAGGGGAAAACACAGGAAGACAGTGAATCTCAGTCTATTTTCAAACTGCAGAGGACTTAGTGTTTTTCTCAAGTTATGAAAGCAGTTTGTGTTCACTGTTCTAAGGGAAGTGACAGGGTTCAATAGAGGGGTAGCTGGAGAGGCCAGCACTGGTGTGGCATGCACGTGCCAACCCCAGCACCCACAGAACTGGTCTTACCTTGAAGATTCGATATAACCACAGAAATTATCTTTACTGTGTTCCTGCTGAATGCAAGGTTTTAATTACTGTCTCTCATAAGTAAAATTTGCACGATACTCTGGTTTTCATAGGTGCAGACCCAAAAGGCATCTTAAAACTTCAATAGAAGGCAAACGGTTCTGTCTAGGATCAGTTATTAAACCCAGTTTGCTCTTACAGAACCCCAGGTGCCGACCTGCCCTCTGCTTGGCTCCAGTTTCTCCACTTAAGCCTCCACTGTTTCTGATGGTACAGTCTGTTTTGCTTTTGCCCACATCCCTGCCAGCTGGCTGCCCACCTGGACTGCTGCTCTGGACTCCACATCTTATCTACTTCCTCTTGGCTGACTTCACATGACTAAAGTCTGAGCTCGGTTTCCTCCTCTGGTTTCAGGACAGCTGTGTGCCCTTTCTGTTTTACTGAGTGCTCTCCTGATTCTGGGGCTTCCCCAGTGGCTCAGTGGTAAAGAATCCTCCAGCAATGCAGGAGACTCAGGAGACCTGGGTTCGATCCCTGGGTCGGGAAGTTCCCCTGGAAGAGGAAATGGCAACCCACTCCAACATTCTTGCCTGGAGAAGCCCACGGACAGAGGAGCCTGGCAGGCCACAGCCCACGGGGTCACAAAGAGTCCGACACGACTGAGCATGCACGCGACGCTCCCGGTTCGGACCTCACCTGTGCCCAGCCCACCCTTCTGCTCGGGCTCTGGCCTCCAGCCCTCCCCGAATGGCCCTGCTCTCCTGTGACAGCCCAGTGCTACCTGTGTTGGAGTGCTTATACTCCCATCAGAGCAGCTCAAAGGTTTTGTTATCTTTCATGCTCTGAAATTACCCAGAAGAAGTGACTACAAGGAGGTAAGAAAATATGAAAAGAGCATCATCTCCATTTTGCAAAGCGCTGGAGATGAGGCAGCTAGGCCAATCAAATCAAGACTCACTTCAAGACAATGTTCATGCTCCCTGACACTCATTCTGCTCTCCTGCCTGCCAGCATCCTCAAGATGTCAGAGAGTGATCTTTCCATAACACAGGAGGTGAGATGCAAAGCAGAGAAAGCCATCTGCCAACTTTCTGCCCATCGTGAGCCCTCTGCTATGGCCTCAAAGGAAAAGAGACAGATCTGTTTCTAAATAACCAAGGCCAATAAGGGGAGACTCACTGTGTGGCATTGCCGAGGGCCAATGACAGCAAAGCGTCACCAACTAGGGAGCTTAGAACCACTGAAAGGGATTGTCTCTCAATTCTAGCGGCTTAAAGTCTGAAATCAAGGTGTCAGAAGGATCGTATTCCCTCAGAAACTCGGAGGAAAATCCTTCTGTGCCCCTTCCTAGCTTCTGGTATTGCCTGTAATGTTTGATGACTACTGACTTACAGATACATACAGTCCAGTTCACATGGTACTCTTTCCATGTCTCTGTCTGCAAAAACACCCATTGAGATGCGTTAGGACCTATCCTACTCCAATATGGCCTCATCTTAACTAATTACATCTGCAATTCCTCTATTTCCAAATAAAGCCACATTTTGAGTTGTGAGGATGTAGGACTTAAATACATTTCTCTTTTGGGGGAAGAGGGGAAGGAGCAAAAGATGGATAAAATTCACCATGTGAAAATCATTCATGTTAAAACAAGTTGAATTCCCTAGCAGGAGGAGGAGAGGTGACAAAAGGCATGGTGAAAACAGAACTTAGAAAGATAAGCTCTAAATTGTCTATGATACTTGCATCAGATCTTCTGGGCCTTCTCCTCACACAGAGCAGAGGAACCAATGGCATCATCTTCCTCCTGGAGTCCTGGCAGGAAGACTCTGCTGACAGTGAGGCCTCCTCATTGCATAGCAAGGAGTGGGATGTGCAGCATTTCATTTGTTCTTTTCAGTTCAGTTGAGTTGCTCAGTAGTGTCTGACTCTTTGTGACCCTGTGGACTGCAGCACGCCAGGCCTCCCTGTCCATCACCAACTCCTGGAGCTTACTCAGACTCATGTCCATGGAGTCAGTGATGCCATCCAGCCATCTCATCCTCTCTCTTCCCCTTCTCCTCCTGCCTTCAATCTTTCCCAGCATCAGGATCTTTTCAGATGAGTCTGTTCTTCTCATCAGGTGGCCAAAGTACTGGAGTTTCAACTTCAGCATCAGTCTTTCCAATGAATACTCTGGACTGATTTCCTTTCGGATGTACTGGTTGTATCTACTTGCTGTTCAAGGGACTCTCAAGAGTCTTCTCCACCACTACAGTTCAAACGTATCAATTTTTCCGCACTCAGCTTTCTGTATGGTCCAATTCTCACATCCATACAGGACTACTGGAAAAGCCATAGCTTTGACTAGATGGACCTTAGTTGGCAAAGTAATATCTCTGCTTTTTAATATGCTATCTAGGTTGGTCATAGCTTCTCTTCCAAGGAGCAAGCGTCTTTTAATTTCATGGCTGCAGTCACCATCTGCAGTGATTTTGGAGCCCCCCAAAATAAAGTCTGCCACTGTTCCCACTGTCTTCCCATCTATTTGTTCTTTTGCTTTTGGGAAAAAACCCTAGATTCAAGTTTGTCCTGATGCCTAACTCACTCTTGTGCTCAAAATTTCCAAGGGCTGGAGACCAAGGCTTGAGTTCAATCCTTGGGCCTCCAACTGCTTCAGAATATAGCTTGGCATGTTCAGCATGCCAACAACTCATAGACCTGAGAGCTGGAAAGGAACTTGAGCTGATGTCATCCTTCCCTTCCTCAGGACAGGAAACACTTTCACTGCATTCCTGGCAGTGGTCTTCTAACTACAATTTGATCTCTTCAAAGATAGAGTGAGCTCTGCATCACAGAGCATCCCAAGTCCTGGTAGGTCAGCTTTAATTACAGGAGAAGTCTTTTGATTCTGAGTCAAATTCTAACCTCTGATTTCAGCTTCTCTCTAGTTAACCTTAGCTCTTGCCTCCAGGGGATGTTTTCCAAAGTGTTCTCTTCAGTTCTAGAGTGTCTGGGGAGCCCTTCACAGATGTCTGTAACAGGTCAGAGAGGTCAAACATTGCTGCTTCAGTCTGAGCATCACTCTCTCTTTTTCCTGCTCAATTTCTGTTAGATTTTTGTTGGAATTTCCTGAAGAAAGAAAAATAACATATAAGAACTATTTTGTTTACTTAAAACATTGTTCTTCAAGTTTTCAAAAGTAGCCATTGTTTCCATTTCTCAACCCCTTATTCTCCCGAATAAATTCCCCCGACTCCCTCAGTTTGGACTATATCCTGATTTCCAATCCTTCAGATTTTTCCAGTCTGCATAAACATCCTCATCTGGATGTCTGTTCTCAGCGTAATAAATATGATGACCCTTGAACATAAAGGTAACATTGAAAGTACATAACTGGTATTCTCATTTGCTTGTGTTTCTGAAATGGAGGTTGTGACATCTTCAGGCCATTTTCTGCCTAAAAAGTTCTGTGATGTTGAATCCCAATCATCTCAGAAGCAGTTACAGGAAAGTATTTCCTGGTTATGAAGGGTTTCCTTAATTTGATCCTTATCTCATCTCATTTATCATAGGGTTGCCAGGAGCAATTTCTTCGTTGATCTCTAATGCGCTTTTTATTCCTGTCAACCTGCCCCAGAAATGCATCGTGCGCATTCTTTTTTTTTTTTTTAATGGCATTTTATTTGGGAGAATGGTATGTTTACAATGTCGTGTTCATTTCTGCTGTACAGTGAAGTGGATTGGTAACCCACCAGGCTCCTTGGCCATGGGATTTCTCAGGCAAGAATACTGGGGTGGTTGCCATGCCCTCCTCCAGAGGATCTTCCTGATCCAGGGATTGAACTCGTGTCTCTCAGGTCACCTGCCTTGGCAGGCAGGCTCTTACCACTAGCGCCACCTGGGAAAGCCTCCGTAAGTACAACACACCTTAATGGCAATCCACTCCAGTATTCTTGCCTGGAGAATCCCATGGCAGAAAAGCCTAGTAGGTTACAGTCCATGAGGTCGCAAAGAGTCGGACACGACTGAGCCGACTTCACCTTCACCTTCACAGCCCTGCTGTAGCTGGACTCCATCACCACACGCCCTAGCACAAGAGCCCAGGGAAGGGCTCTGGCTGCAGCAGAGCCAGGAGGCAGGTCTTGTGGGGTCCCCCCACAGAGCCACTGAGCAGACAAGCCACAAACTGGACAGCAGTCAAATCAAAGAGGCTCCTGCACCGCTGCAGAAGCTCTAGACCCCACAGCAGATTTCCTGCCTGGGGATCTGGAAAGGGGGCTGAGATCCCCCAGGGAATTTGACTTTGAAGGCCAGTGGGATTTGATTAGAGAACTTCCCAGGGACTTTGGAAACAGATTCTTGGAGGGCACAAACAAAACCTTTGCACACCAAGACCGAGGAAAAAGAAGCAGTGACCCCACAACAGACTAAGCCAGACTTGCCTGTGACTGTCCAGGAGGCCTCGGCGGAGGTGTGGGTCATCAGAGGCCTGCGTGGGGTCAGAGGCACTGAATACATGAGCTCTGGCATAAGTCCTTTGGCAGGAGGTCCCCATTGCTGCCACTGTTACCATTGTTTGGCCTCAGGCCAAAACACACAGCCCCACCTACCAGCAGAAAATTAGATTAAAGATTTACTGAGCATGGTCCTGCCCATCAGAGCAAGACCCAGATTCCCCCACAACAAGTCCTTCCCATCAGGAACCTTCCACAAGCCTCTTATCCTTCTCCATTAGCAGGCAGACAGAATAGAAACCACAGTTCAGTTCAGTAGCTTAGGCGTGTCCGACTCTTTGCGACCCCATGAATCTCAGCACGCCAGGCCTCCCTGCCCATCACCATCTCCCGGAGTTCACTCAGACTCACGTTCATCGAATCCAAGATGCCATCCAGCCATCTCATCCTCTGTCGTCCCCTTCTCCTCCTGCCCCTAATCCCTCCCAGCATCAGAGTCTTTTCCAGTGAGTCAACGCTTCGCATGAGGTGACCAAAGTACTGGAGTTTCAGCTTTAGCATCAGTCCTTCTGAAGAAATCCCAGGGCTGATCTCTTTTAGAATGGACTGGTTGGATCTCCTTTCAGTCCAAGGGGACTCTCAAGAGTCTTCTCCAACACCACAGTTCAAAAGCATCAATTCTTCGGCGCTCAGCCTTCTCCACAGTCCAACTCTCACATCCATACATGACTATTGGGAAAACCATAGCCTTGACTAGACAGACCTTAGTTGGCAAAGTAATGTCTCTGCTTTTGAATATACTATCTAGGTTGGTCATAACTTTTCTTCTGAGGAGTAAGTGTCTTTTAATTTCATGGCTGCAGTCACCATCTACAGTGATTTTGGAGCCCCCAAAATAAAGTCTGACACTGTTTCCACTGATTCCCCATCTATTTCCCATGAAGTGATGGGACCAGATGCCATGATCTTCACTTTCTGAATGTTGAGCTTTAAGCCAACTTTTTGCTTTCCTCTTTCACTTTCATCAAGAGACTTTTTAGTTCCTCTTCACTTTCTGCCAGAAGGGTGGTGTCAGCTGCATATCTGAGGTTATTGATGTTTCTCCTGGCAATCTTGATTCCAGCTTGTGTTTTTTCCAGTCAGAAAACTAACCGAACTGATCACATGGACCACAGCCTTGTCTAATTCAATGAAACTATGAGTCATGCAGTGTAGGGCCACCAAAAACGATTGGGTCATGGTGGAGAGTTCTATAAAATGTGGTCCACTGGAAAAGGAAATGGCAAACCACTCAGTATTCTTTCCTTGAAAACCCCATGAACAGTATGAAAAGGCAAAAAGATAGGACACTGAAAGATGAATTCCCCAGGTCAGTATGTGCCCAATATGCTCCTAGAGAAGAGGGGAGAAATAACTCCAGAGAGAATGGAGACAGAGCCAAAGCAAAAACAGCACCCAGCTGTGGATGTGACTGGTGACTGAGGTAAAGTCCGATGCTATAAAGAGCAATATTGCATAGGAACCTGGAATGTTAGGTCCATGAATCAAGGCAAATTGGAAGTGGTCAAACAGGAGATGGCAAGAGTGAACATCGACATTTTAGAAATCAATGAACTAACATGGACTGGAATGGTAAAAATTTAATTCAGAGGACCATTATATCTATTCCTGTAAGCAAGAATCTCTTAGAAGAAATGGACTAGCCCTCATAGTCAACAAAAAGAGTTTGAAATGCTCTTCTTGGGTACAGTCTCAAAAGCAACAGGATGATCTCTGTTCATTTCCAAGGTAAACCATTCAATATCATAGTAATCCAAGTCTATGTCCCAACCATTAATGCCTAAGAAGCTGAAATTGAACAGTTCTATGAAGACCTACAAGACTTTCTAGAACTAACACCAAAAAACAATGTCCTTTTCTTCACAGGGGACTGGAATGCAAAAGTAGGAAATCAAGAGACACCTGGAGTAACAGGTAAGTTGGCCTTGGACTACAAAATGAAGCAGGGAAAAGGCTAACAGAGTTTTTTTCCAAGAGAACGCACCGGTCATTGCAAACACCCTCTTCCAACAACACAAGAGAAGACTCTACACATGGACATCACCAGATGGTCAATACTGAAATCAGATTGATTATATTCTTTGCAGCCAGAGATAAAGAAGCTCTATATAGTCAGCAAAAACAAGACCAGGAGCTGACTGTGAACTCCTTATTGCAAAATTCAGAATTAAATTGAAGAAAGTAGGGAAAATCTCTAGACCATTCCACTAGATCACAAACCACTAAATCAAATCCCTTATGATTATACAGTGGAAGTGAAAAATAGATTCAAGGGATTAGATCTGATAGATAGAGTGCCTGAAGAACTATGAACAGAGGTTCCTGATATTGTACAGGAGGCAGTGATCAAAACCATCTCCAAGAAGAAGAAATGCAAAAAGGCAAAATGGTTGTCTGAGGGCTCATTACAAATAGCTGAGAAAAGAAGAGAAGAGAAAGGCAAAGGAGAAAAGGAAAGATATATCCATCTGAATACAGAGTTCCAAAGAATATCAAGGAGAGATAAGAAAGCCTTCCTCAGTGATTTATGCAAAGAAATAGAGGAAAACAATAGAATGGGAAAGACTCTTCCAGAAAATTAGAGATACAAAGGGAACATTTCATGCAAAGAATGGACTCAATAAAGGAGAGAAATGGTATGGACCTAACAGAAGCAGAATATACCAAGAAGAGGTGGCAAGAATACACAGAAGAACTGTACAAAAAGATCTTCACGACCCAGATAACCACGATGGCGTGATCACTCACCTAGAGCCAGACGCTTTGTAGTAAGAAGTCAAGCAGGCCTTAGGAAGCATCACTATGAACAAAGCTGGATGAGGTGATGGAATTCCAGTCGAGCTATTTTGAATCCTAAAAGATGATGCTATTAAAGTGCTACACTCAGTATGCCAGCAAATTTGGAAAACTCACCAGTGACCACAGGACTGGAAAAAGTCAGTTTCCATTCCAATCCCAACGAAAGGCAATGCCAAAGACTGTTCAAACTACTGCACAATTGGACTCATCTAGCAAAGTAATGCTCAAATTTGTCCAAGTGAGGCTTCAACAGTACATGAACCCAGAACTTCCAGATGTTCAAGCTAGATTTAGAAAAAGCAGAGGAACCAGAGATCAAATTGCCAACATCTGTTGGATCATAGAAAAGCAAGAAAGTTCTAAAAAAAAAAATTTATTTCTGCTACAGTGACTACATTAAAGCCTTTGACTATGTGGAACACATCAAACTGTGGAAAATTCTTAAATAAATGGAAATATTAGACCACCTTACCTGCCTCATGAGAAATCTGTATGTAGATCAAGAAGCAACAGTTAGAACCGGACATGGAACAATGGACTGGTTCCAAATTGGGAAAGGAGTACCTAAAAGCTGTATATTGTCATCCTGCTTACTTAACTTATATGCAGAGTACATTATGCAAAATGCCAAACTGGATGAATTATAAACTGGAATCAAGACTGCAGGGAGAAATGTCAATAACCTCAGATATGCAGATGACACCACCCTTATGGCAGAAAGTGAAGAGAAACTAAAGAGCCTCTTGATGAAAGTGAAAGACAAGAGTGAAAAAACTGGCTTAAAATGCAACATTTGAAAACCTAAGATCATGGCATCCATTCCCATCACTTCATGGCAAATCGATTGGGAAACAGTAGAAACAGTGAGCGGCTTTATTTTCTTGGGCTCCAAAATCACTGCAGATGCTGAATGCAGTCATGAAATTAAAAGATGCTTCCTCCTTGGAAGAAAAGCTAAGACAAACCTAGATACATATTAAAAAGCAGAGACATCACTTTACTAACAAAGTCCATATAGTCAAAGCTACGGTTGTTCCAGTAATTATGTATGGATGTGAGAGTTGGACCATAAAGAAAGCTGAGCACTGAACAATGGATGCTTTTGAACTATGGTGTCGGAGAAGACTCTTGAGAGTCCCTTGGACAGAAAGGAGATACAACCAGTCCATCCTAAAGTAAATCAGTCCTGAATATTCATTGGCAGGACTAATGCTGAAGCTGAAGCTCCAATACTTTGGCTACCTGATGAGAAGAACTGACCTATTGGAATAGATGCTGGGAAAGATTGAAGGTAGGAGGAGAAAGGGATGACAGAGGATGAGATGGTTGGATGGCATTATCGACTCAATGGACATGAGTTTGAACAAGCTCTGGGAGTTGGTGATGGACAGGGAGGCCTGGAATGCTGCAGTCCATGGGGTCGCAAAGAGTCGGATATGACCAAGCTGAACTGGACTGAGCACAATGCTAACCTCTATGGTAGGCAGTCTAAAATGTGGTTGTATCCATGAATGATACATTTTCCTCCTGTGTTTCATTTTTGCTATTCCTGGCTTCTTCTCTGTCTCACCCTTCCAAATCGGACCATAAGCAACCTGGAGTGAAATCTAAGGCTTTCTGTGAGGCTGAAATAGCAGAGCTCTTTGGGAATCCTGAGCCCTGAAGAGAAAAGAAGCAGTTGATTGATGATCAAAGAGTGAGTCCTGCATCCATCTGATCGACATGTTCTTTTTTTTTTCTACTCATTTTTTAAACTAAGGTTTTGACTCACTGTGGTACCTTGATCCAGCTTCCTCTAGCTCAGTCCCTCAGTCCATGCTCAGGTCATGGAAATCCTTCACATAGTTTTGACAGCATGCACATCCTTGATGAGCTCAGTGAGTTGGGTTGCACCTTGAAATTGCAAAAGTGAAGGTTTGCCTAATGATTTTTAATTAATTTTAATTACTTACATTTTGAATGGTAGTTTAGCATTCTGATTCTCAGCCCCTCAGATCACTCTGGGATGCCTGCCAATTTCCTTTTACACATTTGCTCCCCTGTTTGGTAATGAAAGGCTTTAAAGAAAAACCTCCCAAAGATTCAATATGTAATGGGGAGCCCCTGGGAGACAGGAGCAGATTACAGTGTGGGGTATGGATAATATAAGATCATTGTACTTGAATTTACAAAAGATATTTTCACCTAGGGAGCATCTTACTCTTAGCAATGAAGCAGAATCACTCCCTTTAAATCTTACCCATACACATCAGTGTTCTAACCCCAATGCAACCTTAATCAATTTCTATAACTTTGCAAAGATAGAAGCAATGGTCCCAAAGGAATTAGATGATATATCCCCAAAAGGTTGAGATGTCACTTAATTTTTAAAGATGCATTAGAGGTAAATCAGAGGAGAATAAGAAATGGGAGGTATTCACAGTGTAACAGGAAGGATTTAGACAAGACACAAGGAAGCATTTTTGGTTTTAGATGGTAAGACACATGACATAGGCTTTCAACCACAGGTGAGAACTCTCTTGGGAAAGAGGTCACAGCATTTTGGAAAGCATGTGGATATTGACACAAGAATAGTCAGATTCCAAACACGAACTTTTTAAGCTATGGAATCAGGGAAGATCATTTGATTCCAGAAATTCAGTTTCCATGTCTACAGTCATTCCTGTTTCGCTGCTCAGTTGAATATTTTATATAGTATTTGGTGCATATCGGGTGCTCAGAAATATTAATCTGCTCTGTCTTAATCTCTCAGAGCTATAAAAAAGGTACTATAGACTGGATGGTTTATAAGTAACAGAAATGTATTCCTTGTAACTCAGGAGGCTGGGATGTTCAAGATCATGGCACCAGCACATTCAATGACTGGTGAGAGCCTGCTTCTTAGTCCACAGGTGGCTGTCTTCTTGCTGGGTCCTCACACAGCAGAGGGGTGAATGAACTCTCTGGGGTCTCTTTATTTGAGGCAGCAGTTCCATTCATGAGGGCTCCACCTGCATGGCCTAACCACTTCCCTCAGGCATCACCCCCAAATACCATCACATCGGGGAAAGGTCATACTCCACATCTTTTTATTATTTTCTTTCATTTTATTATTTTGATTTTGCATATCTTTGACAGTGAATTTTTAAAAATGAAGTATAGTTGATTTGGGCTCCCTTTGGGAGAAGGAAATGGCAACTCACTCCAGTATTCTTGTCTGGAGAATCCTGTGGACAGAGGGGCCGGGAGGGCTGCTGTCCATAGGGTTGCACAGAGTCAGACATGACTGAAGCAACTAGCGTGTATGCATGGGGCTCAGTGATGAAGAATCCCCCTGCCAGTGCAGGAGATGTGAGTTTGATCCCTGGATCCAGAAGATCCCCTGGAGAAGGAAATGACAACCCACTCCAGTGTCCTTGCCTGGGAAATCCCATGGACAGAGGAGCCTGGTGAGCCCATGGCATCACAAAGGAGTCAGACATGACTTGGCAACCACACAAAAACAATGATAAAGTAACAGGCACTTTCCATCCCCACTCTGGAGGCTGGTTACATAGAAAAGCAACAGAGGGAAACGTTCTATCTGCTGGAAACAGTATAACAAACTCAGTCCCATAGATGATAACCTGAAGTCCTGGGTCCGGAGAACATGAATCAATCGTGTTCAGAATGCTGGTGCCCTGACTAGCCTGAAGCAGCTGCTCAGCCTTGGACTCATTGGGCTTGTGCAAGACGGAGCAGATTCAGGACTGTATGTCCCTTCCAGCCGCCGTGGAGCTGCTCAGCTTCATGTCAGACGTGAAATGAGCGAGGGGGCCAGACTACAGCAACCTGTGAGAGATACAGCTCACAGAGAAGTGGTGTATGTCTGAGATAGGGCCGCTCATGTTTATTCAAGGAGTTTAGTAACACTATCTTTGAGGCAGCAGCTGAATTTTACTTCGAATCCAGCTGTTTATCAAAGATATTTATTGGTCCTCGGGTATGACATTTCCATTTCTCTCTCTTTCTCTGCCCACGTTTTCTTAAATGGCCACGTTCTCCTTTTTTCCCTCCTTTCCCTTCTTGGTTAACAACTGGATTTTGCAACCTGAAGTCCTGATCAAGAGTTTTGAAGGGAAATTAGTTTACGTGACTTAAAATTAGTATCAAGGAAAAGAAAATTTTAAGAATTTTGTGAGTTCACCAAAGTCAAGGATGTTTGACTGTCACAGTCCTCTTTTCCTGGACCAACTCTTTTTAATAGATTCAAGTAGATGTGATGGAGGCTGCCACTCAGGGATCTTGGAGATTAAGGCGAAATTGGCAGAGGGGAATCAAGTGGAAAGTTGCCTACCTCTTCTGTCCACAGTCTCTGTACAATGCATACCACAAAGATTATACACAATGTCTTATTCGGTTATTCCCATTGGCCCGTTGTATTGAGATGACTCTTCTACGTTCTTCCCCCCTCTCCCAGGATAAAGGCTAAAATGAGAGGCACAGACAATCTCAGATCCTTAAAAGAAAGCCATCAATTTCTTCAATGTCCTTAATTTTGAACCTTTGCTAAGTTGTTGCCGTGTCCACTTGGAAAACATTTTTATTTTTTGATCCCAGAATAGATTCTACTGTCAACAGATATTAATGCCACATATCACTCTTGGAGTATGAGGGCTGAAGGAGGAAGGCATGGAGAGAGGGAGAAACGACATACTGGCAAGTAGCTGCTGCTGCTGCTAAGTCACTTCAGTCGTGTCCGATGCTGTGCGACCCCGTAGATGGCAGCCCACCAAGCTCCCCTGTCCCTGGGATTCTCCAGGCAAGAACACTGGAGTGGGTTGCCATTTCCTTCTCCAATGCATGAAAGTGAAAGTGAACTGGTAAGTAGAGAAGGATACAATTGAAGGAGCGAAGTCTTACTTTCTGCCAAAACAACAAAAACTGGGTGGGGAGGGGCGAGGTTGGTTTCCACACTAAGTTTCAATTCTCTTCCTTCCTCTCAATTGCCCTTCTACTATGTCCCATCCATGTCAGAAGATCGCCCAAGTGTCTAGAATCTTTGAGAAGGCTCATGATTGGTATTTGAAGTGAGGGCTTAGAGTACCACTGGGTGCTTTTGTGTTTCCAGGCAGACAGAATGAGTGAGAGAGGAGTTGCAGACGGGAGTGTTAGTCAGAAAAGTGGGGAGCCAGCTTGATGGGGTGTTGGGGGACTTCCACTTGAGAGCTGGGGGTGGTGTCATCCATGGTTCTGTTGTAGGAAGGGGGGACCCTACAGGGCCCCAAGAGCAGGCTCTTGTCTAACACTCAGAAAAGAATTGTCCGAGGAGACACGTGCTGACCAAGCAAGAGATTGTATTGGGAAAGGGCACCCAGGTGGAGAGCAGTAGGGTAAGGGAACCCGGGAGAACTGCTCTGCCACGTGGCTCGCAAGGTCGGGTTTTATGGTGATGGGATTTGTTCCCGGTGGTCTTTGGCCAATCATTCTAATTCAGAGACTTTCCTGGTGGTGCAGGCATCGCTCAGCCAAGATGGATGCTCGCGAGAGGGATTCTAGGAAGTGGACGGACACGCGGTGTCTCCTTTAGTCCTTTAGTCCTCTTCCGGTTGGTGGTGGCTTATTGCTTCCGCTTTCCTTATCAGGGTCTCCCGTCACAAAACAACTCATGCAAACGGGTGCTATGGTGCCCAGCCAGGGGGGCGGTTTCAGTCAGCGTGCTTCCCTGACAGTTCCACGCGGTCTTGTGGGAACGGGCTTGGCCCTGCTGACCTCCCTTCTTTTCCCGGAAGTTGAGGAAGTCAGCACAGTCCATGGGAGCCTGGATCAAATATAGTCTCGTGTTTTCCTGCGCAGAGTCCCAGCCCTGATGGAGCTTTTTTTGCGTCCAAGGCTTTGAAGGAAAAGCGCAAAAGATGAAGTTCCTGCCATTCCAGCTTAGCAAAGTTTTGTGGGCGCTTTATCTCTGACAGCCATTCCATGCTTTTCTTCCTAGAGCTTGGGAGGCAGCCGGAGCCAGTTCTCAGCACCTTTGAGGGGAGCGCTGCGCTTCTCTGAAAGGGGTTCTTTTGGTTACAGCTTCGGCAGCTGCTGTTCGCTCCCCGCGACGGGGTGGGAGGCGCTGCTTTGTGTCTGCACTTTGTCAGCGCCCGGGAGGCGTCGACGGCTTGGCAACGTTGTTCTCCAACCCAAGGGACGCTCTTTTGTTTCTTCATCTTCTGAGTCTGTTCCCTCGTCTCTTTTTTTCTTTCACTTAAATAAAAATATATGTAGCAAAAGGCATTTTAAATGAGTGAGGCAGGAAGGTGCCAGAGTGTGTTTTCTATACCTCAGTGAGTGATGATGAGATTAAAAAAAAAATTAATATGTTCCATCCAGGTAGCTACCCAGGCACCCCACCAGGGGAGAACGCAATCGAAACTGGAGACCACAGGGGAAGACGGTGCGGAGGCCTGTTCCTAGAATCCCCATTACACGTCTTTCTTCCTTTCCCATCCAGCTCCCCAGGGACTGAAGGAGCTGGTATGAAAGAGCCTTTCATGGAATGAAAGTCCAAGAAAGCTACACAATTGCAAGCGTCTTAGAGACGACTGCAAAAGGAGCGTGGCGCTCAGCTAATTAAGTGATGAAGGCAGCAGAGCCACTCCTGACTTTGTGGCCCTGGTGTCTTGGCAAGCAGGGCTGGAGTTCAAGCCCTCCCCATCCCGACAACTCAGCCCTCAGCCCCCGCTGCAGAGCTGTGGGTCGGCGCTTCCAGGAGTATCCGGACTCAGCCTTGAGACGGTGAAGAAGCATCCCTGCTGCCCCCCCGCCTCTAAAGCAGAAGTTCTCATGCAAGGTTCTCCCCTTGCCTGTGGTGAAGGGTGGTGTGTAGAATAGCCCTGAAATTCGAGTCAGGAGTCCCAGATACTAGTCCTGGCTCAACTTATTTCCAGTTGCTGCCTGTTTTTCCCTCCATGAGACGAATTAACAGTAATTCTTACACTTACTGACTCTTAAAGGGAACAAATGACATAAATCGATGTGTTATATGAGCTGTACCAGGTCCCATCATTCCGCTGCAACTCTTCCTAACCGGGCTGTAAACTTTCAGAAAACGTCAGATTAAACTGTTGAGAAAGAGAGATCCACATGTAAGGGAGTGAATTGACAATAACAAAATGAAGTCTTTTTTTTTTTTACTTGTAATATGATCCAGCCACAAGTTAGCGATAATATCTTAAAAATAAATCATTTTTCTTTCTTGTCTCATCACCTTTTCTGTTTACATTCTTTTCTTCTAATATTACCCTACTCAGCTTGATAGAGTAATTAATTCACAAGAGAAGAATCACTGAACAATGATGTTGAACAGCAGTGGGCGTTCAGATGTGCGTGGGTTAACCAGAAAGTCTAGTGGGCAAAGGAGGAGACTCTACTGTATGATTCCCCAGCCCCAGGCATTCTCCTCCCTACCGATGCCCTGTTTATCTTTGCCTGAGAGGTGGCCTGCCCCTCAGGGACTCTTGAGTGTTTCCTATGACCCTGGCTGATCTAGCTTGGCAAATGCACTTTACCAGTTGAGTTGTTCGATTTGTCCTAACAATCTGAGTTCAGTCGCTCCAAGTCTTTGCTCATAAACGTTGTATCTGCTTCTCCCCGTAACCTCAAGCCTACTTCTCATCTCAACATGTCTACCCCGGGCTAATGCATCCCTCCTCTCTCCTGATTGTTCTTGACTTTATTTGCTGATATTGACACCATTAACCTTGTCAGAGCTGTTCAGCAGGAAAGTCTCAAATTTCTTTCTTTGACAGACTCTTAAAGTCTTATTTATGTCTCTCCACAGGTGTGAACTTTCTCACAGTCTCAGAGGTGTCCTGTTATTTACAAAATATTCCAAGAAAATCCATCCAAGGCTAATGTGGAAGTAAAGCATCAGGGTTTCTTGTCCTATTCAAATGTCTGATGATCCTTATGAAGAAATGATGGATGGCAAGGGGAAGAGCTGATACTCTTCCTGGGTTGGACCTGAATCTTGAAGAGGCAGGAGAGGTATACTAATTTAAGTAGCATTCTTCAATGATAGCTCAATCCTGACTCAAACTAAACATGTGAACTGAATATTGGGGTTATTTCTCAAATATGGAACTGGAGTCACCACTGCATGGCTTCCATCGTCAGTTCTGGAAACATAGTTATGCTGTACCTTATGGTTATACCTTGACTTCAGCTTTTGTTCCCAAAACCAGAGCACAAGCTTGTGCCCACAGTCTAGTACCATGCTTTGCAGAGCATCAGTAGTTTGTGGGTTCAACTCTACTGGGTTGAATAATGTCTCTCTCCACACCCATCCTCCCCATTCCCAAATTCACGTCTACCCAGAACCTCAGATTGGACTTACGACAATAGGGTCTTGCAGATGTAGTAAGTTAAACTAAATGAAGACATACTGGATGCGAGTGGACCCTCACCCGATGACTTGTGTCTGTGTAAGAAGAGAAAGCAGAGACACAGAGACACACGGGGAGAGCACCACACGATGACAGAGGCAGGTCAGTTCAGTTCAGCCGCTCAGTCGCGTCCGGGCCCCTGCAGCCCCATGGGCCACAGCATGCCAGGCCTCCCTGTCCATCACCACCTCCCGGAGTTCACTCAGACTCATGTACATTGAATCGGTGATACCATCCCACCATCTCATCCTCTATCATCCCCTTCTCCTGCCTTCAATCTTTCCCAGCATCAGGGAAATTGATGTCCCGAAGAATTGATGCTTTTGAACTGTGATGTTGGAGAAGACTCTTGAGAGTCCCTTGGACTGCGAGGAGATCCAGCCAGTCAGTCCTAAGGGAAATCAGTCCTGAGTGTTCATTGGAAAGACTGAAGCTGAAGCTCCAGTACTTTGGCCACCTGATGCAAAGATCTGACTCATTTGTAAAGAGCCTGATGCTGGGAAAGACAGAGACAGAGATTGGAGTAATGCAGCCCCAAGTCAAGGAACTCCAAGACCTGTGGGCAACCACCAGAAACTAGGAAAGACATAGGACAGGAATCACCCCTGAGCTTCCAAAAGAGCCAACCTGACACCTATGTTTCAGACTTCAGCTTGAAGAATGATAAGATCATAAATTTCCATTTTTTAAGAGCTACTTAGTGTATATTATTTTATTATGGCAGCCCCAGGAAACTAGTGACCTTCTCAACAATGACCTCCATCTTATTCACTCATCTTCCATTCTCTATGGCTCCCCGGGACAGACGTGCTGGTTTCCAGACATACCATAGGACTGAGACCTGACTTCTAGTTTCGGTGATGTGACCAAGGCCCTCCAACTCTCACATCCTCTGCCTGTCTTCTCTGCCAACAAAAAGACATCTGCCTGGATATCATAATCACGCTTGCCCTAAACTCTCCACTCTTAGGTCCTGTAACGTACAGTGAAAGCCTTCTTGTTCCCTTCACTGTTGCCACCTGATAGACTGGACTCCCACCTGCTGCCCTGCATCGTGTCCTCCGGCCACCAGCCACACTCCCTCTGGCTGTAGCAGGATGCATCCTCAGTGTCTGTCCTCCTGCTTCTTGGGTTGGGGAGGGACTGTTCTAGGTCTGCTTCCAGCCCATTCTACCCCATTTCAGTAGACGAGGCATCCATCCATGGCACACCAGGCAGTGGGACCAGGACAGACTTTGCAAATGCAACATGGCATTAGGGAACCTGGAATCTAGTTAGTGAGGGACTTAAATGGTCAGAAACTTTTAAGACCCACCTATTGATGTTGATCAATAAGCAACCTTATGAATGGTCCTTTCATTCCAGGAATTCATGACTTAGATTCATGACTTAGATAAGCTTTTGTGCCTACCTGTGCTACCAGATGAGACAAGACAGTCTCTGAAGCCCGGTCCCCTCCCTCACTCAGAAAGAACTGCCTGCCTTGTGCTCCCTCCCCGCCCCCTGCGTTATTTACATGCTCCTTCCCCTCCTGCGTTATTCTCTAGGCAGTAAGCAGGGCCCCTCGATCTGCTTGGCACTTGGCACCATTTAGTTTCTTAAATGTGCTGGCAGAAGATTCTGTCTTTCTATGGGGAGCTTCTTTTGTTCTTTCATCCTTTGACTTTCTCCTTTCTTCCCTTTTCTCTCTTCTAAGACAAAAACAGAGGAATTTCAAATGAGCCAATTCATGGCTTACAAAAATGGTCTTATCCATATCTTGGTGAGTAATTAGTAGCATCAGACATCCCGCCTGAGTACATTTGTTGCCTCTCATCTAACTCCTTAACCTCTACATTCTAAAAGCTGTAATCTTCAAAATCAGAGTACGAAGGGACTTCAGCTCATTTTCAATGCACAAAAAATAAGAGGGAGAGGAGAGAGAGGGAGGAAGATGGAAAGAGAGGGGGGACACACACACACACGCTAATCAATCACAGTTAGGAGAAAAATGCAACACAGGCAGCTACAAGAAGCTAGTCTGGTGAGTACCATATATATCTGCAGAATATAGACACAGGAAACAAAGCTGCACTATCTGTAACACTGTTTTAGTGAGGCAGGAAAATACTTAACATTGGGGACGCATGACTGTGGAGAATGTGCCTTGGAATTGATGGAGTGTTCATCTTGCATTGGAGAAGGCAACGGCACCCCCACTCCAGCACTCTTGCCTGGAAAATCCCATGGACGGAGGAGCCTGGAAGGCTGCAGTCCATGGGGTCCTGAGGGTCGGACACGACTGAGCGACTTCACTTTCACTTTTCACTTTCATGCATTGGAGAAGGAAATGGCAACCCACTCCAGTATTCTTGCCTGGAAAATCCCAGGGACAGGGGAGCCTGGTGGGCTGCCGTCTATGGGGTAGCATAGAGTCGGACATGACTGATATGTCAAATCATAACGGTTTAGAGTTGGAGGGCCTCTCCCTCCAGGATGAGAGAATGGAGTCCAGAGAGGTCATATACTCTGTAAGCTACAAGCAACAGACTATGGCTACTCACATCAGGAAACACACTTTCAGTGCTGAATCTGAATCATGAATTCCTAGAACAAAAAGACCATTCATAAGGTTGCTTATTGATCAACATCAATAGGTGGGTCTTAAAATTTTCTGACCATTTCAGTCCCTCACTAACTGGATTCCAGGTTCCCTAATGCCATGTTGCATTTGCAAAGTCTGCCCTGGTCCCACTGCCTGGTGTGTCATGGATGGACGCCTCATTTCCCCCCTTTTCTTTCTTTGTCTTTCCAGATAATATTTATTTATACACTGTAGATAATAGAGATTTTACTGATCAGTTAGGATTGCGAGAAACCATGCTAAGCTCTTTTCTCGATTTAGCAGGTGACATAAAGTGCTTCCTGTATCCCCTTGGATTCCTTTGCCATTTATCAATTTTGTACAAACAATTTTGAGTACCTTTCCATTGGCAAAATCAGTCCCTGAATTTTTATCAAAGGGCTGCCCTAGGGCTCCAGAACCTCCTTTAATTGTGTGTACAGAGAATCAGAAGTGCTTGAGAATTTACATCTCTGAGGGGACAGCCCTTAATGACAAATGGGCTTGAGGCTATAAATAACCCAGCTCGCCCTGGTCCCATTTGGGGAAAATCTATGCTGGCAATTTACTCTCTGCAGCACTCCCTTGGGACTGAGCTACAGTTACTCTAGTGGAACCCTGTTTAATATCACAGCCATACTTGACTGCCTACCTTTCCGAGGTCCCGTTTCCCCATTCCCCTACTGGTTTTGCCTGGGGCACTGTGTAATAAAATGCTTTCACACAAATTATCATCTCAGGGTCTGTTTCTAAGGACTAGATCTAAAGCACACTTGCTCTCTTTCTTTACTGCTTCTAACAAGCCCATGAGATAATTTTTCACAGACAAGAAAACAACTCTCAGAGTGGTAGAGCCAAATTTCCAGTCCAGTTTCCTTGGTCCAGTGCTCGTAGCCCCTACACCCTACTGGGGTTAGCCCTCCGGTTCTCCCACTTCCCCGGCTCAGGTCATGTGTGTGGCCAGTCTTGCCAAGACACCCTTCTGCCTGGGAATCTGGGTCCCAGATCCCTTGTCCAGCTTTTTGAAGATAATCCCAGCGTGTCTACTGGGCAGCAGTCAGCACTCTGGCACCAGGGGTGGGTTTCATGGAAGACAATTTTTCCATGGAGCTGGGCCAGGGGGATGGTTTGGGGATGGTTCACACATATTACATTTATTATGCACTTTATTTCTATTATTATTATGTTGTGATATATAATGAAATAATTGAGCAGCTCACCATAATGCAGAATCAGATCATCAGGCATTAGATTCTCATAAGGAGTGCACAACCCATATCCCTCACAGGTGGAGCTCACGGTAGGTTCCAGCTCCTATGGAATCTGATGCTGCCGCTGATCTCACAGTGGGCGCAGCAATGCGAGTAATGGGGAGCAGCTGCAATATAGATGAAGCTTTGCCCAGTTCCTACTAGGCCATGGACTGGTACCGATTGGGGACCCCCCTCCCCCACTTAGGAGACTACTCTGTTTTTGCCAGTTCTTTGTAGCTCCTTTCCTGAGTCTGCATTCTTCCTGAAATCCCCCACAACACCACCCCTCATGAGTACTGATGGATGATTTGGACTCCACATGGATGTAGATGACCCATGTTATCTTCAGATCTTGAACTCACATGTGCACGGACCCTGAAGTCAGATCCTCATGCCCTTGGTGCTCAACGTGGGGCCCACGGGCCAGTGGCACTGGCGTCACTTGATTCTGTGTTAGGATTTCAGAATCTCAGGCCGCACCCTCACCTAGAAATACAGAATCTGCATTTTAGCAGTATCCCTTGGGAAAGCCTTAGACTTTAGACATTGAGGCCACACTTGCAGGAACTCTGCAATCTGGCTTCTAGACTGGGTCCCTCAGCTCACCACCCTTCCTGACATGAGCCCCCAGCATTCCATTTGGCCAGAACCTTACTGTGTGTGTCCTTTTATTCGGTTTGTTAATTTCGTTCATAGCTAAGAAATTCTGTCTCTCTTCTCACATCAATCTCCTGAATCAGTTTAAAGTGATTATTTCTAGACAGCATGGATCCTCACCTTGGGTGGGAACACAGCAGCGATTTGCCTGAAAGATGGATAAGCTACCTGTACTGTTAATACAGAGGCTACAGTCGGCAGACTAAACTAGAAGGCTTATGATGAGTCCTGACTTCCAGCTTGAGTGAAAAATACCTGCTGCCTTGACTTAGAGGGGTGTATTCTGAGGACGAAGCGAAAACCTTAAGTACTTCAATGTCACATCATTGGTGAAACGTGGCTTCTTGAATTTCCGCTACAGACTGTGTTCAGCTGTTCTCTAGGAGAGCTCTAAAGAGGCACCTGCTTGGAAACACAAACGTTCTCTGTAGGAAAGGGTGAGGATTTTTGTGGAAAAACAGAAGGAAGTAGTGAAGAGATTGCTCCAAAGGTTTATTTTTTTGATCTTTACAGATACTTGCATTAAAAAGCCTTCCAGCCATAATAGGACGGGAGTGATATCTGTCCAGTAAGGATACAGTTTGGTAGATGGCTGTTTCACGGTGCAGGGTCTGAGCTACTGCAGCTGTGAGGAGGTCTGAAGGTATGGGGCTTACTCCAGCTTTTTCTAATGGGAAAATGTCAATGGGCATAGCTTCTTTCCATAGTCAGCAGCTCCCTTTAACACCACGAGAAATTTAGCAAGGCTGTGACTATCTGAGCTTCCTTCCTACTCATTCATGTTTCCTCAGTTCATAAGATGTTCTTTATAACTCTTTCTTATCTGTCCCAAAGCTGGAAACAGGGAGAGATTTCTATGTAAATCAAAGAAAAGATTTTTGAAAAGCTAGAAAAATTATTGAGTGGGAAGTTTGACTAATTTCCACTGTACATTGTCTACTTTTTGAGGCTGTTGTCTAGAGCAAGATTCAGCAGAGTCTTACAAAGGCCCAGAAACTGAATAGCTTAGATTTTGTGGACCATACAGTCTTTGTCATAACTTCTCATCTCACCCAAAAATAGCCTTGGGTGATAATAAAATGAGTGAGGGTCTCTGTGTTCCAATAATCCTCTCTTTTTGAAGACAGGTCGGGGGTGTGAATTTTACCCCAGCCTTAGTCCAATGAGATGCAGGGATCCTGCCCATCAGCATGTCCACTCTGGCCCAGGGCACCTTTATCCCTTGGGAGCGTGAGAGTAGTTTTCTCCTTTCTCTTCCACTCTTGCCACCCTAGAATCCATCCTCTCCACAACAGAGTGAAACTTCAAACCATAAGGCAGAGCTTGTCTCTTGCCTATTAAAATCCTTTGGTAGGTTTCCACGTTACAAAGCCCATGTATTCTGCTATCACCTCAGACCCACTTGCCATTCCCTACCTTCGTCTCTTTACACAGCTCATGTCTGTCACATTGCCTTTCTTTTGGTCCCTCAAATGCCCACTTCTTTTCTCCGGTTTTTGTTATGTGGTGTCCTGCTTGAAACGCTGTTCTTACCCTGTCTGGACAGCCCTGCTCCTCCTTTGGGTTCTAGAGTTGATGTCATGTCCCCAGACTGACTCCAGCCTTAACTATGTCCCCTGTTATTCTCTCTCATGGCAGTCTTTTTTTCCCCCAATATACTCTGTGCACTTTTTAATAAGCACTGCTGCTGCTGCTGCTAAGTCGCTTCAGTCGTGTCCGACTCTGTGCGACCCCACAGACGGCAGCCCATTGGGCTCCCGCCATGCCTGGGATTCTCCAGGCAAGAACACTGGAGTGGGTTGCCATTTCATTCTCCAGTGCATGAAAGTGAAAAGTGAAAGTGAAGTCGCTCAGTCATGTCTGACTCAGTGACCCCATGGACTGCAGCCCACCAGGCTCCTCCATCCATGGGAGTTTCCAGGCAAGAGTACTGGAGTAGGGTGCCATTGCCTTCTCCATTTAATAAGCACACTTGAATCTATTTGTTTCCTGTCTGTCTCGCGTGAACCCTGGGAAAGCAGAGCCTGTGTGGTCAGTGTGGACCTGGTGCCTAGAACAGCTCCACACGGGGCAGGCACAGACATTAGACTTGCAGCAGATGAATAGGAGGGTGAATGAGTACATTGAAGGATCGTCTGTGGTGATCAGGAGGTTCTCTGGGTGGAAACAGAGTAGTGTACAAGGACAACCCCGAGTGTCTTTGTTTTTGTTTTAGAGAGTGGACCAGCAAGAAGAAACCAGCAGAAGAGTGAAATAAGACCCAGGTGAAAACAAAGCAGTTAGCAAACAGCAAGTGTAACTGAGGAATGAATGGAAGACCCTTCAAGTCAGAAACTAGATTTCTCTGTCTATTTTTCTATCAGTCCAAGATGGGATACTTTACAAGTCCCAATATCAGTTCATCAAATGAAAACATGGTTGATGAAAGAGCAGAAGATTATAGAGGGTTTTGAGGGTTCCTGTACAGTTTAAAGATTCAAAGACTCATATTAAGTCAGAGGACATCCTACTTGGTTAAATACTAAGAAGACTGGAAAATCAGAGGGGAAAAAGAATATAGCTGATACCTCGGTGTGCAGAATAATAGAGAGAAGACTGTGGTTGGCAGGAGTGTGGGAGAGAATGGTGAGGAAGAGAGAGCTAATTGTCCCTATACTCCTTTTCCTCTTTTTGCTTTTACGGACAGAATCCCAGTTTTACTTGGGCGTGTGGATTTCCTGTTAAACCTACATTTTCCTAGCTTCCCTTGCAGCGAGATAGGTGCCTGTTATAAGTTTTGACGGATATAATGCAAGTGGAAAAGATGTGTATAGCAACTGATCAAGGATTTTATAATGTAACGATGTTTCCTGCGCTCACGGACCTGAACACAGAAGCCCCACGCTGAGGGTGAAGGTACTGAGTAGCCAGCCTGGGTCTCTGCATGGCTTCATGAAGCAGAGTTTCTTGCTCACCTTGTGCCTCTTCTTTACTTGATCCTATGTATTTTTAAATTTAGAGTAGATTATCCTATTATATAATTAAAGTACCATGGTAAAATGAGCAAAAAAGAAGCATACTTTTCAGGAACCAAGTAGGGAAGCATCTTGGGCTGGGAAGGACTGTGTTGGTGGTACTAACTCTGCGAAGTCTTTATGCAGTTATGCGTGTATCTATCAACCTGGACAATGCAGCTTTGCTTTAGGAATGTGAATAGCAGACATAAAGCAGACCTCTGGACAGTACTTGCCTGTGCTCTAAATCAGTTCACTTCAGTTCAGTTGCTCAGTCGTGTCTGACTCTTTGCGACCCCATGAATCGCAGCACGCCAGGCCCCCCTGTCCATCATCAACCCCTGGAGTTAACTCAGACTCACGTTCATCGAGTCCCTGATGCCATCCAGCCATCTCATCCTCGGTTGTCCCCTTCTCCTCCTGCCCCCAATCCCTCCTAGCATCAGAGTCTTTTCCAGTGAGTCAATTCTTCACATGAGGTGGCCAAAGTATTGGAGTTTCAGCTTGAGCATCATTCCTTCCAAAGAAATCCCAGGGCTGATCTCCTTCAGAATGGACTGGTTGGATCTCCTTGCAGTCCAAGGGACTCTCAAGAGTCTTCTCCAACACCACAGTTCAAAAGCATCAATTCTTCGGCGCTCAGCCTTCTTCACAGTCCAACTCTCACATCCATACATGACCACAGGAAAACCATAGCCTTGACTAGATGGACCTTAGTCAACAAAGTAATGTCTCTGCTTTTGAATATGCTATCTAGGTTGGTCATAACTTTTCTTCCAAGGAGTAAGCATCTTTTAATTTCACGGCTGCAGTCACCATCTGCAGTGATTTTGGAGCCCAAGAAAATAAAGTCTGACACTGTTTCCACTGTTTCCCCATCTATTTCCCATGAAGTGATGGGACCAGATGCCATGATCTTCATTTTCTGAATTTTGAGCTTTAAGCCAACTTTTAAATATCTAACTGAAATTGATTCACCTAATGGGTGGTTCATTCCTTAGATGGATGTGGAAGTGTTGGGAGTCCTGGATACGGAAGGACTGGGCTGATGATATGGAAAGAGAGCAAAGAGAAGATAGTTTCTGCAGTGATCGTGGCCATGAACTGCCTGATATTTGTAGATTACCTTGTAATGTGTGTGTTATCTGTTCATCTAAATGATGACTTTCTTGAGGGAGTATTAATTAGGTTGTGTCTATATGTCTTTCATGCATGGAAATCCAGTGTTCTGCACATGATAAGCCTTCAGCCAAACATTGATCAAATGATTAGCCTCAGGTTATTTACTTCTGTTGTGCCTTGTCTACCCCTGTTCCCTGGGTTAACCCCAACTGTGTTCTAGCCAAGCTGTCCTTAGATGGTAACCTCCCAAAGAGCAAAGGCAGACAGGAAGCTCTGCAAGCTAAGAGCCAAACTATTGGTTTGTCCAAAATGTTCATCTGGATTTTTCCATACGAAAGCCAAACAAACTTTTGGGCAACCCAATAGACTGTGGGTATGCATCTGAAAACTGAGAACCTCCAAGCTTTCAGAAACAGAAAGGGATGGCATTCACCTCAGTCTCTCTCCTCCTAGTCTTCTTTGGAGAGGGAATAAAGGATGTCAGAGCAGTTGAGTGAGACCCACAGGTCAAGACACCTACAGAAACGTAGAGGCAGGCAAAGCAGCAGCATAGTCCAATTCCCCGAGCTGTCAATCTTATACCTTTCACCCCACATCAAATTCTTTCCAATTTTTCCTCTTAAATTGCAATCCAAAACACACTGCAGATGTGATATCATTTTCCCTGATAACTGGACCCTCCGAGTTAATGACTTTCCTTCCTTCTAGCGGGGAAACAATTTCGTTTTGCTTAATGTAATAATCTATTATAGTCCTCTCTGTTCACCGCTCTGACCCGAGGCCCAGTTTCAGAGGAGCTCAGCCTCTCCTACCCAGCTGCACAGGGGAGCATTATTGTTGGTGTTATTCTGCTTTGTGGATTGTGGAGCGATGGTCTACCCCAGCCTACCTGATGATCTCCCAGGGACATATTTTTAATACCAAGAGACTGCCAGGAGACAAAGCTAGACAGTGCGGAAGAAAGAGATATATGACGGAAATAGAAGAACGGCTCCATGTTCAAAAGCAGCCGACCCAGCAGTTCCCTGTCGAGGGGCAGAGGCTGGGAAACGTGAGCACCTTGGTTCCGGCTGTTGCCCTTACCTGGCCGCACGTGTGCTCTGGGATCCTCTTTTCCTTCCATGAACCACACTTCTACCCAGAAGAAATTTAAAGCGCGTGTGGACTAGCAGTGATGGGCCCTGACTGCCTTGAAACAATGTGAACTGACTCCTAAGTAAGTGGGAAGAGCAGTTCTGGGAAAGGCAGGTGGGGAGCCTCTGAGAGAAATTTCCTGAAACCAGAAGCGGCCTCCGGCTCCCCCACTGCTGACTCAGACGGGGACTTGGTGCCTTCACCGCGCAGTTGACAAATGGAAGCGAGGATAATTTGATGTCGTTTGTTTCCCATTTTTAAGCCCTCATTAAAATAATCTGCTCTGATTGTCTGGGGAAGTTATTTTTGCACTTCCTTTCACTTTGCTGTATCGGTACAATTTCAGACACAGCAGATTTCCACGTGGAGGGGTCCAGACAGCTCTGTGGAGAGATGCAGGGTTGGGGGAGGGGGGAGGGGGCTTCAGGAATCACTGGGAGCAGAGCCCTGTCCCTTGGCATCCAGGGAGGTGGGAATCCCGGACCCTCCACTATCCCCTGGACTAGGTCTCTGCAGAGCATCCCGATTCTGGTGTTGAGGAAGTCTGGAAAATTCCTGTGATCAGAGAGTGGGAATGGAGGGAAATCTTCATTCTGGATAGTATCATCGGGAAAGGATTCTCCAGGGAGGGAATGAAGAAGCCCAAAATAGACTTCAGGATTTTGATTTTCTTAGTCACTCATGTACTAGACAGTTTAGCCCACAGAAATAATGATGAAAAGACAGCTGTTCATTTAGCTGACTTTTGCTAAGGACCTACTATGTGACAGACATTGTATAATGTGATGGGGATGCAAAACTGAGTGGATTATGGGTTCTAGCTCCTTTCCTGTGTCTCTTTTCCTTCTTATCCTGAAAACAGATGCGATGCTTGTCTCTCTGCAGGCAGGCCTCCGTTGCCATCTGAAGTGCTTCACACCATCTTGGTTGGATTTCAGTGTTTGCCAGGAGAATCTGTCTTCATGCGTGTCTCTGGTCCTCCTCATTCCCTGGAGTCTTGGACAGAAATTTGTTAGCTTAGATTTTGCTCTTCTGAATCCAATCTCTGATGTCTGCCTCGTGGCTAGTGCCCAGTCAGGCCAGCCTCCCGCCTAGCCCACTTGAGTGGGACCCTTGAATGGCAGTCCGAGAAAGGATTAGATCTGGGTGGGGGAAATAGAGCACCCACGTGTCCATGGGTTAGTGAGGCTGTCAGAACAGCGCCTGGCAGAAGTCCAGCGTGGGCCTCACTGCTGTCCTGGGTTCACTCCTCGCTACCAATGCGGTGGTCCTGCCCCAGCCAGAATCCGCAGGACCATAGCAGTGTCTCTGCCACTGGCTGGCATCTGAGCCCTGCAACACGGTTTGTCTCTGACTTCTGTAATAAACAAGACTATTTCATACTTTTTCCTATTGCTGCAGTCCATGAGGTTGCAAAGAATCAGACATGAATTGGCGACTGAACAACAAATATTATGAAGATGATAGTTAAACTATTTTTCATTACTATACATTGCCACCTACTGTGTGCCAAGCAGTGTTCTATGCAGTAAAAGTATAAAAGTCATCAAGATACAGCCACAGCCTTTGGAAGGAATCTACAAAAAAAAAAAAATATATATATATATATATATATATATATATATATATATATATGATGAATAGCTCCTTGAGTTTCTGACTACACTGGAGGAGAGCTTTACATACAGGGTAGAGATTAATCAAATGTCTTCCTCTCCCAACATTCTTTATCTTCATCCTGGTGTCTGCCCCACACTGATGTGCCCTTTCCTTTTCCTCATTCTCTGTTCCTGCCAGCTCCCTCCTGTCCCAAAGCAGAGATGCCTTGTGCATTCAAGTCTACCTGTAGGGTCTTCAGGCACTTCATGTTTTCACAATCAACAAATTTTAAGATCTTGGAAAGGGTTTTTAATTGGCTAAAGTGCTGATTGCCATAACAACTGGCTAATGAACCATCTGGTGGCACATGCAATATTTATTTATGAATTAAACTGTCATGCACTATGAATTCTAGCCTTCTCTCAAGGACAGTTTGGTGGCCATCTTTGGTGAATGCAAATTCCCTGCAGGGGGCAGGTTGCTTAATGGATCTTCAAAAGGACAAGAGAGAAGTCAAAGTGGGAAACGACTCTCCACTTCAGAGTAGCTATGAATTTGTGTCAAGTGGAGAAAAAAAAGCAATCATAGGCAATGGAAAGGGAAATCCAGCCAGGAGAGGATGGAACAGGTTCAAGGTCTGGGCACTGACCCTCCCTGTACTCTGCAATTTAATATACTAAACAGAACTCTTGATGATAATTTACAGACCATAGGAATGTGTTCTTCTTGAATTTAAGTAGACTTTCCAGTTTCTTGTGATTATCAGAATAGAATTTGAAGACACTGAAATTATGAGGAGGTAGTAATAGTGAGTTAGGGTAGGAATCTATCATCAGATCTTGAAGTTTTTATTTCCAAGTTGGTATCAGTCACTGACTTTCCAATCCAGGGGCTAACGTTAGATGATCAGACACCCTCTGAGTATCTGACTAGAGCTATAGATTTTTCTCAGGAAAGAAAAAAATATATATGCATATTCACACAAAATTTAATTACTCATATGCTGTATCCCAATTCCAGCTTTTGAAAATTCCAGGTTCAGACTCCTGAGTCATTCTAATGAGTGTTTTTAATATCCACAGTCAATTGAATGATAATATCAGCACCTTTTTCCATAACCACTATGTGCTGTATCTCAAGGTGGAGCCAGCAGATGTGAGTCTAGCACCACAACTGGGTTCAGAGGAGGCTCTCAACTCATTGATGGCTGAGGGGCTACATATGGATAACGCTTTTTTCTTACCTGATTTTTCAACCAAGTAAAGGGCAGAGTCAGTCAGTTCAGTCCAGTTCAGTTCAGTTCAGTTCAGTCGCTCAGTTGTGTCTGACTCTTTGTGACCCCATGAATCGCAGCACGCCAGGCCTCCCTGTCCATCACCAACTCCCAGAGTTCACTCAGACTTGCGTCCATCGAGTCTGTGATGCCATCCAGCAATCTCATCCTTGATCGTCCCCTTCTCCTCCTGCCTCCAATCCCTCCCAGCATCAGAGTCTTTTCTAATGTGAGTCAACTCTTCGCATGAGGTGGCCAAAGTATTGGAGTTTCAGCTTGAGCATCATTCCTTCCAAAGAAATCCCAGGGCTGATCTCCTTCAGAATGGACTCGTTGGATCTCCTTGCAGTCCAAGGGATTCTCAAGAGTCTTCTTCAACACCACAGTTCAAAAGCATCTATTCTTCGGAGCTCAGCCTTCTTCACAGTCCAACTCTCACATCCATACACGACTACTGGAAAACCATAGCCTTGACTAGACGGACCTTTGTTGGTAAAGTAATGTCTCTGCTTTTGAATATGCTACCTAGATTGGGCATAACTTTCTTTCCAAGGAGTAAGCGTCTTTAATTTCATGGCTGCAGTCACCATCTGCAGTGATTAAAGACAGGTAAATGGAGACCAAAATGCCAGCTTTATTATTTATTATGGAATTTTTAGAAAATGTGACAATTTAGCCTCTTAATATGGAACCCCAGAATTAAATCACTTATTTTCTTAGACATAGACTATACTTAAGAGAGATTGGTCTTCCCTACAGGGGAGGGCTCTGTAATGAACATTTTACAGGCAAGTAGATCCTGAAGAGCTAGATGGAGACGGGAAGCCAAGGAGCGATATGCTAATGGACATCACCCAAGTGGAGAGGAACATTGGAAGGGAGAGCAGGTATTGTCTCCTTGTAGTCAACTTCTTTTCTCTAGCTTCCCTTTCAGGAGAAATCAAAAGCAGTTTCTTCTTGCAGAAAGATCAGGAACTTCTCCTTTAAATGTACTCAAGATCTAGAATCTGGGAAGCCATGGGTTCATTGGGAGGAGACTGGACTCTGGAGGCAGACAGACCTGAATGCCGACTTCTGCTTCTTACTAGCACTGTGACCTTGAATAATTGACGTCTTTCAGCCTTGGCAGCCCTGAGCAAAATCTTATGCAGACAAAATCTTTGAATATCTCCGTGTATGGCAGGAATGAGGACAGCCACTTTTATCCCCATTCAAGATGAGTTTGTGTGCATGCGGTAGTTATGGGGGCTGGGAGGGGGGTAAAAGCGAAGCGTCTGAAAGGAGGAAAGACCGTCGTAGGGAGTGGAGGCCACGTCAGGAGGAACCGAAACCATAACAGGGTCAGGGCATGAGGCAAACGCTGTAGCAAGAGACTTGGAAGCTGACCAGAGGTTCTCAGCACAAAAACCTTAGGCAAATGACTGAGTTTTGAAACAAGAGAAGGAAAAAAGCATGCACATATACAAAACCACAACACACCAGAAATCAGTGCGCTGAGAGATGGAGCAGACCAGATGGGCCATCGGGACCTCTCCTTTTGTGCTGAGGTGGTTTTTGACTGCGTGTAGGTCTGAGAGTTTGTTGGTTCCTTGGTTTCTAGTTTTGTTTGCTCTAGGCAACCCCTTGAAAAGGATATAAACGAAAAAGGCAGGGAAAAGGCCCTCTGCTTGCTGTCCACCTTCAGATTATCCTGCAGGCCTCCACCAAATGGACAGGGAGGGCTGTGCCTTTCCTTAGACTGGCCTTTCTCTCTCCCCATCAGTCCCTCCCTCTTCCAACTTCCTTTCTCTCATTCTCTCTGTCCCTTCACACACACACACACACACACACACACACACACACACACCCCCCTAGCAAAAACGAAAAAGAAGAAACAGGCAGATCAGATGTCCTCTCTCTGTCTCAGGGGCCAGGCTCTTGCCTTGGTCATCTCACTCTTCGCTGCCATCGAAAGTTGTCCTCAGACTCTGGAGAATCCCCTCCTCCTCTGCCAGCTTGCGGCAGAGGCGATAAAGATGTGCAGTTTCTTACGGAGAATCCTGGGCGTTTGTATGCACCAGTCAGCAGAGAGAGCCCCTCCACGAACTGAAGGGGACCAGGCTTTAGCTGGATGGGAATCAGACACAGTTTAGTGTGCAGTGGGGGGAAGGGGTACGGAGAAGGGCGACCAGAAGAGGATGGAGGAAGCCCAACCCCGTTTCATTAGATGCCCATGAATATGCAAGAGGGCTAACTGCCCTCCTCAAAAACTAATGATTCTAAATTTTACAAGCTGAATTATAAAACCTGACACACGTATTTTTCCCTTTTATTGTATTTGTAAGCATCACTCCTTCTGCAAAGAAAATCAGATCCCATTTTATCAGCTGCCGCCATCTCCCCTTCTTTTGCTCCCGACCCTGTTTTGCCCTCCCCTTTGCTGAACACCGCAGCATTGCCATGTGTATTAATTGCCCTGTGAAATGCACTTGAAGTCATTAGAATTCCCCATTCAAAACTATTATCTGGTGCCATTATGCCTTTGCATTATATTTATTTAAATGTGCCTCTTCTGAATTAGCTCATTTTTAACAGCTAGCCATGCCTGAAATATTATTCCCATCCAAGCTGCTCTCATATCATTTTTCTCTCCTCTATGGAAGAAATGTCTGCACTCCAGCCTCCCATCCTGACAGGGGCAGCTTTGTAAGAAGGCAGAGGCTGATTTTCTGTAACAGGCTTCCTTGAGAGGGGATCCCAGATGTAGGCTGCTATTGCAAAGAGGGAATCCCAGGGTCTGGACAGATAAAGCCTCCCGGGAGCAGGTTGCCTGCTACTTGTTGTACCTGCTCTCCAAGTGTTCTAGGGCATTGACCGAAGAAAGAAAGAGATCAGACCCTAGTTTCTAGTGTTTTCTTTGTCTTTTTCCCGGAACAGTTCAACAGTGATGCCAGTTGTCCCTGGCAGCTACCCAGGAGCCACCCGACGCCCACATGGAGATCCTGACCTGGGGCAGAGGGATGAATTAGATAGCCACTCAAGTCCTCTTCCAGACCTGAATTTCTTGAAGTGGCTAAGGAATTTCTAATATCACCTGACACTGAAATTTCTTTCTCTACTAAAACTAAACTGATGTTCATGTCCCTACTTTTGAGATGGCCCTTTCAATTACCTACTAGAGACTTGGCTTCCATTCTTATCTTGTTTCCATTCAGAGCGAATATATAAATATATTTAACATATATATTTATCTCAGTGGGGCTTCTCAGGTGGCTCAGTGGTAAATAATCCACCTGCCAATGCAGGAGAATGCAGGTTTGATCCTTGGGTATCTAGGAAGATACCCTAGATATACTGGCAAGATACCCTTTGCCAGTATTCTTTGCCAGTATTCTTACCTGGCAAAACCCTATGGACAGAGGAGGCTGGTGGGCTACAGTCCATGGGGTTGCAAAGGTCAGACGTGACTTAGTGAATGAACAACAACAAGTTTATCTCAGTAGCTGAGCTTAGAATGTCTTACTCCCATAAATTCGTTCTCCTAGATCCCTTTTGCTGCTAAGCTCTCTATGCCACAGTTGCAAGAAACACAGTACCATCAACTTAGCACTTCCCTAAGCTGACGGTATCGTAGACATCTTATTCTTATTGTACCCTTTGAGATAGGAGCTATACAGGCCCCAGGCTGAGCAGCTGCGGCTGGTCTCCTGCTGACACTTGGCGATGGGATACCAGCAGGAGCATTAACACTGGGCACATTCTTGTGGATTTCCTGGCCAAACACACACGCAGAGAAGACCCTCAGTCTAGAAGAAGGGCAAAAGGAAAGAGAAGATGCTAGCTGGAATCCATCTTGGCTGGAGAGGTGTGTCCACACCAGGACCAAATATGAAGATGATTGGCTAGACACAACCCGGAAAACTGCCCCTAAATGAGCAGCCTCAACCTGGCCCTCCTTGGAGGGAAAGTTATGACCAACCTAGACAGCATATTCAAAAGCAGAGACGTTAGTTTGCCAACAGATGTCCGTCTAGTCAAAGCTATGGTTTTTCCAGTAGTCATGTATGGATGTGAGAGTTGGACTATAAAGAAAGTTGAGCATCGAAGAATTGATGCTTTTGAACTGTGGTGTTGGAGAAGACTCTTCAGAGTCCCTTGGACTGCAAGGTGATCCAATCCATCCTAAAGGGAATCGGTTCTGAATATTCATTGAAGGACTGATGCTGAAGCTGAAAGTCCAATACTTTGGTCACCTGATGCAAAGAATTGACTCATCGGAAGACCTTGATGCTGGGAAAGATTGAAGGCGGGAGGAGAAGGGGACGACAGAAGATGAGATGGTTGGATGGCATCACTGACTTAATGGACATGAGTTTGAGTAAACTCTAAGAGTTGGTGATGGACAGGGAGGCCTGGCGTGCTGCAGTCCATGGAGTCGCAAAGAGTCAGACAAGACTGAGTGACTGAACTGAACCTGTCCCTATTGTGGGCAATTCACTCTGGGCTTGCTTACGTGCTCTTCCATGCGTATTCTGTTTTTTTCCATGTGTGCTTTGCTTCTAATAAAAGCTTGTCACTTTTTCATGATCCTGATATCTTTACTGAATTCTTTCTTCAAAGACAAGACCGAGGTCCTTCTTCCAGCTTTTCACTGCCATAATCAATTTTACTTATGACTCAAGTGGAATAGAGACTTGACTAAGGCTACCCAACTAGTGAGTGGTGGAGAGTGGACTTGACCTTAGGTTTCTTCTGGATCTTTTGTTCTTCCAACAACATCAAGTTGCCTACAGTGTAAATAAGATCAATGTGTTAGCATAAACATTGACAGAGACAACCAAGAAAGACATTTTGAACTAGATTGGCCAGAAATTTGACCTGGGCATGAGGAGAACTGCCAGTGATAAGAGGAACAGAACAAATAAGCCCTTCATCAGTAGAAACAAGAAATTCAGATGTTAGACTCTTGCAAAGCTTCAGTAGGCAAATAGGCAAAAGCCTTCATGAACTATAATGAAAGCTTCATGAGCACGGGGATGTTTACTGTTTTGTTGCCTGATAATTAAATTCTGAGTATTCAGAAAGATGCCAGACACATAATAAATTCTTTAAACTTTTTAAAACCTCTTGGGCTGATTGAGTGTGTGGCATTAATTGTTAATGGTCTTCAAGATGCCCTAGCTGCTCTTGCGATTAGCAAAGCGCTGGACACATGAGCTGAGGCAAGGGAGTGTCTCAAATCTGAGAGTCTATCTATCCACCAACATTGTCGTCTGTGAGATGATCCTGAACACCCCTCCCCAAAGAGCAATGGAGAGATTATTTAGCAGAGGAAAGGGCTCTGAAGTCACTCTGGGGAATCTAAGACTAAGGAGGAGGCAAGACCCGTACAACAAAGAGATGAAGAAATCTTTGCATTTTTATTAACCCCTAAGAGCTCCTGTTTCATTCTGTTTGCCTAGGCCATGGAGATCTATACCAGATTTCCTGAATTCTGAGAAGCAGGGGAAGTGACTGTGATATAAGCAAGAAACTGACTGAAATTCCCTCATGAGGAAAAAGCTAAACATATATGTGAGCTTTGACACGCAAGCTCCGGAGGAGGCTCTCTGCCTGCCCTGATGGGGTCAGAGCAGCTGAGATGTAGAAAAAGGCTAAACATATATGTGAGTTTTGACATGCAGGCTCCGGAGAAGGCTCTCTGCCTGCCCTGATGGGGTCAGAGCAGCTGAGATGTAGAAAAATGGGGTTGAGGGCAAGCTGCATGTTACAGCTAGGTTCCTCATAACCCCAACACTAACAAACACTACATATCTAGCTTAGTTCTACTCCTGGCTTGGATTTCTTTGTTTTTGCTACAGGATGACACAGAAAGACAGGCAGACTCTTCAGAGGTTATATTCAGTTTAATTTCCTCTTAGGGTTGCCTCTGATACTAGCAGCAGCCTCTTCCTTGAGGGAAGGGAAGGTCCCTTCCCAGGCTTCAGGTGGGAAGCCCATGGGTGCCCACTGCAAGGTGTTGAGAAGAGGAGCCTTGCTGATGCCTCGAGGTTTGCAATCTTTGGCTTGAATCTCAGAAACCTTCGTGTCTGCCTCGATCCCTTAGGAACAGGAGATGATTTTTTCCCTCCTAAGTATATTTTTCTCTAACAAGTAATGGCCAGGAAAAGAAAACACATCCCTATCTGGCTATCACAGCCCACAAGTCAAGACCTCCATTAACAGTGCCTACTTTCTCAAACAACCAAGCCGCACAAGATTGCTTGTCTTCCAGAGAATGGCCTGTGACGGCACAGGCTGCTAAGGGCTGCTGTCCTTGAATGCCCAGGTATCAGGAGACATAACAGGGAGGGATGAAAATGTCATGGGGCTAGACTGACAGGAGATGGGGGTGGTAGGTAAGCCTAGACATATTCCCCTACCTGTGAAGGGCTGAGCAAGCAGATGGGATAGAGTGCTTTTTTTTTCTTTTACTTTTCAAACACTGTTTTTTTCATCCTCCTGTCAGATGACCCTATTCATTAATTCATTTCCTCCCTATTGAATATTGAATATTTAAACCCGGGACCTGAGATGTACCCAGAGATTCCATGGTGAGGTTATATCCGGCTTAATTTCCTCTTACAAGACTCTTCTGACACAGCCAGCAGCCTCTTCTGCATTCTAGGACAGCTCCATCGGTCACTGCCACATGGATTCCATGACCCCTTTCTGCCGCCACTGGTCCACGTCAATTCTGCCTCGTTCCTGTTGGCCAAGACTGTTTGATCTGTTTATTTCTTGAGGGAAAAATTGGAGATGAATTTGCAGGTGGCAGAAACTCTCTTAATTCAAGTATTTTAATGGAAGATTGGTTCCAATACTGATACAGTCAACACTTGTGCAAGGGCTGGAGTGTAAGACTGGGGATGAACATGCCTCTTTTAAGTCTTAAGTCCCCGTAGGTTTTCCTGGCAGTTGGTAAACAGGTGATTCCAAGTGGGACGTTCTGTGCAAAAAGCCTGGGATCAAGTTCCTCATTAATTTCTCACTCCTTCAAGCTCTCAAGAAACTTAAATTAAGACTGATCATCTCATCTTTAAAATAGAGACAATGATTATATCAAAATTCACAGGGCTGATGTGAGAATTAAATGTGATAATATTTGTAAAAGTGTCTTATACAGCATTATACGGGTAAGACGTATTATCGGTGCTGACGGGAGGCAGATGTCACGATAGGAAATCTCTGCAGGTCGCTCCCAACATAAACGATTGGGAGATCGTGTACACCTGTGGCTGATTCGTGTCAATATATGGCAAAACAAATACAGTATTGTAATGTAGAATAAAGTATTTAAAAAAAAAAACAAAAACATGCTGATTCTCCTGGCAGTTGAGTCAGGAACTGAGACAAACGGCAGCGGCTGGGGGCCTTAGTGCCCAGCCGCTTTTGCTGCCGCTGCTGATCCTCACAGAGGCCACTAGGTGGCACCTCCTTTTAAAATCTCTCCACTTTGCCAGATGACTCTGGATGCTTTCAGAAGGACAAGTCGTGAGAGCTGGCTTCAGTCAGCACCGGGCCAGTCTGGAGTACTGCCTCCTCCGTGGTGGCGAAGCCCTTTGTGAGGACTGAAAGGACTCTCGAATTAAGAAAATGCATGACTTAAACGCACACCACCCTTTCTTGCTTGTTCCCAGTTTCCTCTCCGCCATAAGAACAGGCCTGCCTTTTCATCCCTGTCCATTGCGATCTGTCCAGAAAACCCAGCTGAACCTTCCTGAGAGGGTCTGCGAGGGAAAGCCAGCAGCTGTTTTCTGAACTCCTTAGGAAAGCGAGCAAAGCCCCCCTTTTTCACCTGCAACTGAAAATGTGTCTGATCTCACGGTCAGCACCCTCCGTATGGGAAAGCTCCTTCTCAGATTTCCTCACGTTGTGCTCCTAGCCTGAGCCCAGAACAAACGATTTCCGAAAAAGACCAACTGAGCTGTGGACATTTTCCTCGGACAAAAGGAGAACTTTGGGAGGCTGCGGAAGCACGGGGTGGACGGGGCTGCCAGGTGCAGGGCAGGCCGTCTGTACCCCAGCTATGTGGTCTTGCCTGAAACCACCTGCCCTCTCTACATCGTTTTCTTACCTATCAAATAAAGACTGAATTAAGGAGATCGCTGACACTCCCATCAGAGGTCTAAACTGTCTGAAGTCATGTAGCTATGTGGGAAGGGTATGTATCTGATACCTATCATTGACAAGAGTCCGCTTGTTCCCTTGCCAGAGATTTGACAAGGACTCTGTCAATAATTTAAGAAGCGTGTGTCCATTTATTTCGTAAAGTATGTTCTTCCCAAGATGTTCACACACAGCTACCAGTGTTCTCCTCCGGGACCTCTGAGAATGGTTCATGGCTTTTTCTGGACAAATGACAATGGACAGTGCTGAAAATCCACTCGGCTTCGTAGTATTACCGCAAAGGTAATTAGAAACAAGCAAAAAGTGGTGGTGTGTTTATCTAGGCATGTTGCTAAAATCTAAGGGACTTCCACTGCCCTGACAGTCCAGTGGTTAAGATGCCACACTTCCAATGTAGGAGACACCAGTTCAAACCCTGGTTCAGGAAGTAAGATCCCACAGGCCACGTGGTAGAGCTAGCACTAAAGAAATAATTCCGGGGGACCTCTGTGCATGTCAGTCTTTTCACGCACATGCAAGCTCCCTGAAGGCAGACAGAACAGCTTCAATCTGCCCTTCCTTCTTTCTTTGCATCCATACAGACACCTACACATGGCCTGTGCTCTGTGGTTAGTTAATAGTAAATACAGCTTACTGACAGACAGCAATTAGGAAAAAAAAAGACTTCATCTAGATAAAAGTTCTGGTATACTCATATTTAGCGTAACATTAAAAACAATAAATAAAAAGGGCAGCTAAGCTTTATTAAGTATTAGGAGGTAAACAAGATAAGGACAGAGATTTTTGCCTGCTTGCCAAATGTTCTATCCCAGAGCCTAAAATTAATTTTGGGGACATAGAAGTCACCCAATAAATATTTATTTTATAAATCAATGAAAGAATACTCACCTTGGGCTCTGGTTTTACAGACTGTCTAAGTGTTACTATTATTTTCATCCATGTTAGGCTTGAGAGAGTGGAAGCTAAGAAAGCATAAATAACTTGCCACGTTTTCACAACTAGCGTGGGCAATGCTGAACTTCATGCTAGCTAGTCTGGTTCCAAAATCTCCCTTAAGCATAAAGCTAAATAATCACTGAAAACACTTCATTATTTCCTTTGATTACTCATCTGAGGCAAGAATATGTACTGTTGTTTATCATCCATTAGTAGATTTTTTTAATTTTCTATAAAGAGAAAAGAACAGGGAAGGATGATCCTCCAGGTCCATCGGATACGCTTAGCGAAGAGGTCAAACCTGTTTCTCAGAAAAGGAAGACTCAGTATACTGTCAGTTTGCAAGTGTGTACACTAGGTAGCGAAAAACAGGTTAGCATATGTTTCATTAAGGATGTGTACCAGGATTAAGCATGGATTAAAGGCTTAGCAGGTGTGGATTGAAGGGTGGTGAAGGGGCAGCTGGAGACACAGAAGAGAAAGAATTTTGACCTAAGAGAAGAGGACTGGGATGAGCCGTGTGTGGGGGGACCCGCGGATGATCAGTTTCCTCTCCACAGTTCGGATATTTGCTTCCAGGGACCTTTGTAGAACATCTGCTTTGTGTTATCCACTGTTCTCAGAGCTGATGATACAGCAGTGAACAAGACAATATCCTGACCTGATTCTGGAATTTTGGTGCTACCGGGGCACCATGGATCTGAGCAAATGCACCTATTTCTCTCAGCCCTGCTGACAAAGGTTGAGGGCATCCTACTTAAGGGTTTACCGGGATCTTCCCAAACCTGAAAATGAGAAAAGCATGAATTGGGTCCTGCACCTTTTATTTCTAGTACTTTAAAATGATTCCCAGAAATTATATGCACTCTGATTTTCTTCTACCTTTTTCCTTTTCTCATCTTTCAGAGGCTGGAGAAAACAGGCCCGGAGAAGCACACGTGCTCAAACCAAGCCGCATATGCGCAGGCACTTTCATCAGCGCTCACTTGCACAAGGGAGAGTCATCCTGTGCTCTTCGCGAACGCTCATCCCAAAACTGTAAACTTGACGTTGAAACAGACCTTAGAGATGATGGATTTTAACTTTCTTATTTTACAAATGAGTCTCCTGAAGCCTAGAGAAGAAAGAGGAGTACTTAATCAAGGTCACAGAGACAGTTTGAGTAATAGCCCCAGATCTTTGGTCTCCTATTACCTAATCCACGATGACACAATTGCAAGACTCCTGGTGGAGACACAAAGACCAGGAAGAAAGTTTACGGGAAGAAATCAGGGTAAATGTTCTCAAGGACACTGGGTGCTAACACACTGGGTGTGTATGATTTCTACAGCTTGAACCGATCTTGCCATGAAAATAGTCAGCAGGTTCATGGACTCCCTTTCCAGAGATCTCTGCTTCACACCCCACAGCACTGCCAGGCCCCAGATATATCAGTAGGTACTTTCTGTCTTCACGATCTGCCTGGGTCTTTAGCATCATCTCCAGGAGGGTCTTAAAGCCTCCAGCCTTTGCCATACTCGGAATAAATTAATCCCCAAAGCCCACCGTCTAGCCATTCCCCTCTTTATACCAATAAAGTCATTATTCTGTATCTCAGATTAAACCCAGTCTTTAGATTCTGACATCAATGGACTGGCTCAGGGCTTCCCTGGGGGCTCAGTGGTAAAGAATCTGCCTGCCACTGCAGGAGACATGGGTTCGACCCCTGATAAGGGAAGATCCCACGTGCCTTGGAGCAACTAATAGCAGCCCACAGCTACTGAGCCTGTGCTCTAGAACCTGGGAGTCACACTGAAGCCTTCATGTCCTGGAGCTGGTGTTCCACAAAAGAGAAGGCACTGCAATGAGAAGCCCTCGCACCAGAGCTAGAGAATAGCCCCTGGTCTCTGCAACCGGAGAAAGCCAGAGCACCAACAAAGATCCAGCACAGCCAAAAATCAATCAGTCGATCAATAATTTATTTTAAAAAGTACTGGCTCAATGTGAGAAGCCGTCATTTGCTCACTTTCTGTCAGGCACCAGACACTCTCCTTCATATTACACAGATGCTTCTAATTTGCCCCAGAGTCCTGTGAGGTCATTGTAGTAGCTAACGGTGCTATGAGATGATGGAGTTTACATTTTTGCAAAGTGTTTCCAATTCTTCTCCTACTGTATCCAATTCTCCATCTGAACACAGTGTAAGATTGTACTTTCCTGAACCCCCTTGAAGTAAAACATGCCCAGTTTGAGAGGAAGAACAAGCACAGAGTCTCAGGACATCCCAGGATAGGCATGAAGCAGAAGAAGAAAATAGACTTTCTAAGAGATTCAAGGGATTGTTTATTATTGCAGCATTACCTAGCCTGTGCTGACTGATCCATCTGCTTTTATTAACCTCATTTTATACAGCAGGACACTGAGCTCAGAAAGGTACTATAATTTGCACAAGCTTTTACATATGATAATTAATAGAGCAGGAGTTTAATCTTGCTGTCCAACTCTGAATATTCATTGGAAGAACTGATGCTGAAGCTGAAGCTCCAATGCTTTGGCCACTTGATTGGAAAAGACACTGATGCTGGGAAAGATTGAGGGCAGGAGGAGAAGGGGGTGACAGAGGATGACATGCTTGTATGGCATCATCAACTCAATGGACATGCGGTTGAGCAAACTGCAGGAGATGGTGAAAGATAGAGAAGCCTGGTGTGCTGCAGTCCACGGAGTCACAGAGAGTCAGATATGACTTAGCAACTGGTGTCTGACTTGATATCTCGTGCTCTTTCTGCTGCAAAGTATCTACCCTTCTGGCCTGGGCTTCACAAGGGACCCTTCTGCCTTCAGTCCCTTATGTCTTCCAATATTCTTTACTAAAAAGTTGACTGTTTTGTCTTTCCTTAGTATTACTGTGAACATGTTTTTTACTGACTCAAAATCTCTCTATTGCCTCTAGAATTAGTGAAAGGAAACAATAGGAAGCATTAAACAAGGTCCTTTCTCTCAAATAATGGCTTATTGCTTCTACTGCCAGGACTCACGGAGAAGGCACTGGCCCCCACTCCAGTGCTCTTGCCTGGAAACTCCCGTGGACAGAGGAGCCTGCTGGGCTGCAGTCCATGGGGTCGCTAAGAATCGGACATGACTGAGCGACTTCACTTTCACTTTTCACTTTCATGCATTGGAGGAGGAAATGGCAACCCCCTCAGTGTTCCTGCCTGGAGAATCCTAGGGACAGGGGAGCCTGGTGGGCTGCCGTCTATGGGGTCGCACAGAGTCGGACACGACTGAAGCAACTTAGCAGTAGCAGCAGCCAGGACTCTAACATCAGATATACGATGCTCTGATCAGGATGAGCCAAAAAAAGGGATAGGACAGAAGTGTAGATTTTTCCCTTGTCTTATGGCTCCAGGAGTCTGTGGATGAAACAGATCTTTAGGAGTCACTTTTATCTTCTGTACCCAAACTCACTCCTCAGAGTGTATCAAGAGAAGCCATTTCCACCTCATTGTAAAGGAGATAATTCTAGAACTTTCTCGAACACCTATAAGTGTCTCCTTTCTATTTCCCAGGGGCCCAGCTTTCACCTGCAAAGCTGTTCCAGAAAGGCAGACCAAATCCCCTTGGCAATATTCCACCGCTTCCCTTAGGTTAGGTTCTGATTTCCCACGGCGCCCATGTGCTCCCTCGAAATATTTCTTGGCATTGATATTTACAGAAAAATAATAAACAAAACCCACATTGGCACACATATTGATCCCCAGATTTCACTGACATTTACGAATAAATGATGGATTGCCTTTTTTGTGAGGCTGGCTGGAGCTGACCTGCGTGGCCTGTACATAATTTACTTTTGATTAAAGGAGTGCTTCAACATCAAGATTCTGTTTGGGAGCACTGGGCAGGATCGATACGTTTATGACACAAACTTTCAAACAATGTACTCTGAGCAAGAAGTCTCTGCAGTCAATTCCTCTCAGATGTGGTGGGGGGCCGGCGGTGAGGGGGAGAGGAAAGGCCTAGGATTTCTGAGAGTTTGGCACGGAGCACTGTTAGCGTCTGAACACAGAGTGGTTCTGCTTTTTGTAGCTTTGGGCCTGTGCCATTACCAAGGGAGGCTGTCGTCAGAAATTTTGAGGGCTCGAGATTTCTCACAAACACCCCTAGAGGAAGGGAAAGAAAGAGTGACAACAGCTGATTAGAAAAAAAGCCTTCTGAGAGAAATGGGGATTTTTAAAGCAAATTTTTGCATATTTTTACCCATCCTGCAGAGGCAGAATGTATCCTGCAGACTAAAGCATTTGTTTTCAAACACTTGCAGTTGAGCGCTTTTAGATGTCTTCTGTAGGATGTCACATTCTGCACCTCCCCTTATTGCTTCAGATCTGGTCTATTTTAGGAACTTTTGCTCCTGCCTCTTCCCTGGAGGCATTTCATGTTACCGTGCTTGCTTAAGTGACACGGCTTTGGTGATGCCGTTCCTGAATGCCTAGTCCAAAAGGATGTCTCCATTCTCCTCATGGGTATATCACTGATTAGCTTGAGAATGATAATAATAACAATGCCCCAAATATATGAAATGCAAAGCTCATTCAGGCTGCCAGAGGAAAATGCCACAGACTGAGCAGCTTATCAACAACAGACATGTATTTCTCATAGTTCTGGATGCTGGGAAGTCCAAGATCACGGCACCAGCAGATTTGGTGCCTTTTGGCTCCTGAGCTGGCCTCTCTACATAGAGGGCAAGGCAAGACCAAAGGAAGAGGCAGACCACTCCAGATTGCTGGGTGGCAGTTTTAACAAGCAGGGAAACTTACACACAAGGCTTATCTTGGGCATCTGAAAAGCAAGTAGATCTCTACACCTGCTCATCAGAATCTTATGGTTTATATAGAAGCCTTAACTAGACTCAATCATTTAACACCAAAGGGTCCCAACAACACTCTACTCTCGCAAGGCTTTGTCTTTGGGAAAGCTGTCATTGTGGGAACAGGGGACAGAACATATATTCCAAGGGCAGAGGAGGGTGTGAGGAGCTTCTGGTTGCCAGGGTCCAGGTTGCAGGTGGTCACATGCTCTCAAGTACCTCCTCCTCTGCGTCTGGGCAAGGCCTCCTGCAAGGCCACAGATGCTGACTTCCTTGTGTCCTCAGTTGGTGGAAGGAGCTAGAGAACCCTGTGGGATCTCTTTATAAGGGCACTAGTCCAGTTCATTCATGAAGATTACACCTTTATGATCTAAGCACATTTCAAATGCCTTATCTTCCAACACCAATCACAATAGGCATTGGATTTCAACCTATAAAATGGGAGAGGGATGCAAATATCTAGGCTATAGCATATTTCTGCATTCCATGTAACATTACAGCAAACCTCTGTGGGAGGTAATGGCATAATCCCGATTATCCAGATGAGAGAATGGAGGCTTAGAAAGGCGCGATCAGTGGCTCAAAGCAGTATAGCTAGTGACTGACCGGTGCTGTGTTCAAAGGCAGTGTATCCCACCCATTCAGACCACTGTAACAAAATGCCCTGGACTGAGTGGCTTATAAACACAGTTATTTCCTTTTTATTCTCTCTTTGCTCAACCATTTTGCCTGTTGCCACTTCCTTAGGGATAGAATTAATTCCATGAGGGCAGGGATCATGCTTTACCCGGCCACCATAGCCCCAGTACTTACACACTGTAAATACACTGATGATAAATCTATGCTGCTGTAACTGAAGTCCAGGGGAGCCCTAGTTCACCAAGTATAACTGCATTAGATTATACATCGTACCTGGTGGAGGGGGCAGTAGGAGGAAGAGGTGGGAGAAGGCTAAAACCCAGCTCATACTCCACTCACCAGATAGAGCCCCTAGCCTGTGGCTATATCCATGTGTAAGAGGCACCTTTTACAAACGTGTACAAAGATGTCATACAGGCTAATGATGGCCTTGATGGATCTTCAGGTGATTCAGACAATTGGAAGTCCCAGAGTGAACACAGTGACAGTAATTAGAGGGATCAGAGCTCTAACTTGCCATTGCAGGGTGGACTGAGGGGAGCGCTGAAGACAAGCAATACTAGTGGCTTAGTTGTAAAGAAATGAAGAGCCTCCCTGATGGTTCAGTGGTAAAGAAGCCACTTGCCAATTCAGGGGTAGCAAGAGACATGGGTTCAATCCCTCAGTCCAGAAGATCCACTCCATGGAGAAGGAAATGGCAACCCACTCCAGAATTCTTGCCTGGGAAATCCCACCGACAGAGGCGCAGTCCATTGCCCGTATGTAGTTCCCCATATCATCTGATTTTTCTCTGTGATCCACATGGTAGAACTCATACCTAAATCATCTATCTCCTCTTGAACTTTTCTTCCGTCATTTCTACTGTCAACAGATGCCTATCATGTCTCCATGCACCAGGCATTATAATAACCCAAGGCACACACACACACAAAGACTGAAAGGATAGATCTGGTCCCTGCCTTTGAGGAGCTTGCAATCTAACTGTTGGGGAGGGGCATGAGATTATATAATTAATTGTAATCAGATATGCTTTTCAAAATAATAAAAACTCCTGATAGTTACCATTTATTAAGGGATTACCGTACATAAGGAATTTCAGTATCTTTAGTGAATCTTCTCATTGCCTTGAAAAACACAGTGAATTATGCATTATCTCTTTTCTTTAGGTACTTTGGTCCAGAAATCTCACGAGAGGTAGTTCAGACTTCTTTTCTTCCCACGCACAGTAACTTGGAAATTTCATACATTTCTTTGTATCTGCTTGAATTTTAATGCCAACAGTTCAGTTCAGTTGCTCAGTCATGTCCAACTCTTTGCGACCCCATGAATCGCAGCACGCCAGGCCTCCCTGCTCATCATCATCTCCCGGAGTTCACTCAGACTCACGTCCATCAAGTCTGAGATGCCATCCAGCCATCTCATCCTTGGTCGGCCCCTTCTCCTCCTGCCCCCAATCCCTCCCAGCATCAGAGTCTTTTCCAGTGAGTCAACTCTTCGCATGAGGTGGCCAAAGTACTGGACTTTCAGCTTTAACATCATTCCTTCCAAAGAAATCCCAGGGTTGATCTCCTTCAGAATGGACTGGTTGGATCTCCTTGCAGTCCAAGGGACTCTCAAGAGTCTTCTCCAACACCACAGTTCAAAAGCATCAATTCTTCGGCGCTCAGCCTTCTTCACAGTCCAACTCTCACATCCATACATGACCACAGGAAAAACCATAGCCTTGACTAGATGGACCTTAGTCAGCAAAGTAATGTCTCTGCTTTTGAATATACTATCTAGGTTGGTCATAACTTTTCTTCCAAGGAGTAAGCGCCTTCTAATTTCATGCCAATATATTTCCATTATGCTTTTCTATCTCCAAAGAGGAGCCTGATAAACTTCAGCTTCCAAGACACTTTAATTTCCAAAAGTCACAGATTTTTAAATTTCATGGCTCTGTCCTGCGTCTCCCAGCTTTTTCCCTTTGGCGCTGGAGACATTGTTGTTCCTTCTCCTCAGTGCTGAGCTCCAGCCCCACACAACTCCTCACTGTGTGCGACTCATGTATGACTTAGGAAATAACCACAGCCCCTGCTCTCTAAAACATCCATCCTTCCTTGGCATTCTGTAATTAATGGTGCAGATATAGCTGTCGTTAAAGCAGAATTTCAACTTTCAAAGCATAGTTGATGACTTTATATCTTATAGCTTCCATATGGAAATATCATTCCTTTGGGCTAAAGACGAGAATGGAGACTAGCAGAAGCTGTATTCAAATATAACGTGAACATAAAGCATAAACCATTGTTGTTTACATGTTGTTGTCACTCTGATGCTCCACTGTCCATCTTAAGGGAAGAACCGGCACAGGTTACTCTTGTATATGAGAGGCTGGGAAGATTCTCACCTGAACGAGGTCCTGAGGGAAGTAGCAGGAGAATTAGAGAAGGAGTACTACTGAATTGTATAACGTGTAGGTATTGTGTTAAGGACTTTATACGTGCTATATTCTTTATTTCTTAGCAAAAACACTTGAGAGATATTTTAGTTGCTATTTTCAAAGTTTGAAAACTGAATCCCAGGGAGGTCAAGCACTTTGTCCAAGATTACTTGGATAACTAGGGAAAGAGGAAGAATTCAGACCAGGCCTAAAAGGCAACAAGGCTCTCCCACCTCAGAGCACTTACCCTTCCCTACATTCTGCATTGATTTATAGAAGACACCAGGAGAGGGTGGGGCTGGTGACCTATGACTCTCAATACGTGGGAAACTAGTCCATTACCTTCACCTGGACTTGCTACAGATGCATATTCTTGAGACCCATCCCAAACTCCCTAACCATCCCTCCCATCTACCATCCCTCCCTGGTAACCATAAATTTGCTCTCCAAGTCTGAGTCTGTTTATGTTTTGTAAATATTTTCATTTGTTTAATTTGTTTAGAGTCTGTATATAAGTGATACCATACAATATCTCTTTCTCTGTCTGACTTACTTCACTCAGCTTGACAATCTCTAGATCCATCCATGTTGTTGCAAATGGCATTATTTAATTATTTTTAATGGCAGAATAGTATTTCATTGTATATATGTACTGCATCATCTTTTTTCCATTCTCCAGTTGATGAAGGTTTAGGTTGCTTCCATGTCTAGGCTATTGTAACTAGTGCGGAAATGAACTTTCAGTGCATGTGTCCTTTCATACCATGTTTTTCTCCATGTATGTGTCCAGAAGTAGAATTGCAGGATCATATGGTAGCTCAATTTTTAGTTTTTTTTTTTTTTTAAGGAACCTTCCTTGCTTTTCTCCACAGTGGCTGTACTAATTTACATTCACACAAATAGTGTAGGTGGGTTCCCTTCTCTATGAACCCTTTCCAGCATTTGTTGTTTGTGGATTTTTGATAATATTTGTTCTGACTGGTGTGAGATGATATCTCACGGTAGTTTTGATTTGAATTTATCTAATAATATAAAATATCTTTTCATGTGCCTCTTGGCCATCTGTATATCTTTAGAGAAATGTCTGTTTAGGTCTTTTGCCCACTTTTGATTAGGCTGTTTGTTTTGGTGATATTAAGCCACATGAGTTGTTTGTAAATTCTGAAGACTAATTCCTTGTTGGGATTTGCATCACTTGCCAATATGTCCTTCCATTCAGTGGGTCATCTTTCCGTTTTGTTTATGATTTCCTTTGCTGTGCAAAAACTTTTGTTTATTATTTAAACATTTGTTTATTTTTTTTTATTTCCTTTACTCTAGGAGTCAGATTGTATCAGAGAGTGTTCTGCCTATGTTGTCCTCTAAAAGTTTCATAATGTTTGGTCTCACATTTAGGTCTTTAATCTAATTCAAGTTAATTTTTGTGTATGGTGTTAAAGAATGTTCTCATTTCATGCTTTTACATGTAGCTGTCTGGTTTTCCCAGCACCATTTAGTGACGAGACTATCATTCATCTGTTGTATACGCTTGCCTCCTTTGTCATAATTTAATTGGCCGTATATGTATGGGTTATTTCAAAATGAATAAAATACCTAGGAATAAACTTACCTAAGGAGACAAATAGATTCAAGGGATTAGATCTGATAGTTAGAGTGCCTGAAGAACTATGGATGGAGGTTTGCAACATGTGCAGGAGGCTGTAATCAAAATCATCTCCAAGAAGAAGAAATGTGAAAAGGCAAAAATGGTTGTCTGAGAAAGACCTACAAATAGCTGAGAAATTAAGAGAAGAGAGAGGCAAAGGAGAAAAGGAACTCTATATCCATCTGCAAGCAGACTTCCAAATAGCAAGGAGAGATAAGAAAGCCTTCCTCAGTAATCAGTGCAAAGAAAGAGAGCAAAACCATAGAATAGGAAACACTAGAGATCTCTTCAAGAAAATTAGAAATACCAAGAGAACATTTCAGGCAAAGATGGGCAGAATAAGAACAGAAACAGTATGGACCTATCAGAAGCAAAGGACAATAAAAAAGAGGTGGCAAGAATACACAGAAGAACTATGCAAAAAGAACTTAATGACTCAGATAACCATGATGGTGTGATCACTCATCTAGAGCCAGACATCCTGGAATGTGAAGTCAGGTGGGCCTTAGGAAGCAACACTATGAGCAAAGCTAGTGGAGGTGATGGGATTATAGTTGAGCTAGTTCAAATCTTAAAAGATGATGCTGTGAAAATGCTGCCCTCAGTATGTCAGGAAATCTGAAAGCTCAGCAATGGTCACAGGACTGAAAAAGATGAGTTTTCATTCCAATCCCAAAGAAAAGCAATGCCAAAGAATGTTCAAACTATGGCATAGTTAAGTTTAGTTCACTCATGTCTGTCTGACTCTTTGTGACCCCATGAACTGCAGCATGCCAGGCCTCCCTGTCCATCACCAACTCCCAGAGTTTACCCAAAAACATGTCCATTGAGTCAATGATGCCATCCAACCATCTCATCCTCTGTCACTCCCCTTCTCATCCTGCCCTCAATCTTTCCCAGAATCAGGGTCTTTTCAGATGAGTCAGCTCTTTGCATTTAGGTGGCCAAAGTATTGGAGTTTCAGCTTCAACATCAGTCCTTCCAATGAACACCCAGGACTGATTTCCTTTAAGATGGACTGGTTGGATCTCCTTGCAGTCCAAGGAACTCTTAAGAGTCTTCCAACACCACATTTCAAAGCCATCAATTCTTCAGCACTGAGCTTTCTTTATGGTCCAACTCTCACATCCATACATGACTACTAGAAAAACCATAGCCTTGAGTAGATGGACCTTTGTTGACAAAGTAATGTCTCTGCTTTTTAATATGCTGTCAGAAACAGCACAGTTGAACTCATCTCACACACTAGCAAAGTAATGCTCAAAATTCACCAAGTGAGGCTTCAAGAATGAACCCAGAACTTCCAGATGTCTAAGCTGGATTTAGAAAAGGCAGAGGAACCAGAGATCAAATTGCCAACATCCACTGGATCATAGAAAAAGTTACAGAGTTACAAATAAACATCTACTTCTGCTTTATTGACTATGCCAAAGCCTTTGATTGTGTAGATCACACACACACACACACACACACACACACACACACACAAACAAAGCTATGGAAAATTCTTAAAGAAATGGGAATACCGGACAACCTTACCTGCCTACTGAGAATTGTGTATGCAGGTCAAGAAGCAAGAGTTAGAACCAGATGTAGAAGAACAGATTGGTTCCAAATTGAGAAAGGAATATGTCAAGGTTATATATTGTCATCCTGCTTATTTAACTTATGTGCAGAGCACATCATGCAGTATGCTAGGCTGGATGAAGCACAAACTAGAATCAAGATTGCCGGGAGCAATATCAATAACCTCAGATATGCAGATGACACCACCCTTACAGCAGAAAGTGAAGAGGAACTGAAGAGCCTCTTGATGAAAGTGAAAGAGGAGAGTGAAAAAACTGGCTTAAAACTCAACATTCAGAAAACTAAGATCATGGCATCAGGTCCCATCACTTCAGGGCAAATATATCGATGTGCAATGGAAAAAGTGAAAGACCTTATTTTCTTGGGCTCCACAATCACTGCAGATAGTGATTGGAGCCACGAAATTAAAAGACACTTGCCATCTTTTCTGTGCACAGCGCGGTAAGATTAGATGTCAACTACAGGAGAAAAACTATTAAAAAATGCAAACATATGGAGGTTAAATAACATGCTTGTGAATAACTGACAAATCACAGAAGAAATAAAAAGGAAATCAAAATATGCATAGAAGCAAATGACAGTGAAAACACTGCGACCCCAAACCGATGGGGTCAGCAGAAACAGCGCCGGTGGAGGGTCGTGGCACGACAAGCGTGCCTCAGAAGCAAGAGGAAGACAAATAAATGACCCAACTTCACACCCAAAGCAACCAGAAAAAAAGAAATGAAGAACCCCAGCGTTAGCAGAAGGAAAGAAATCATAAAAATTTAGGCAGAAATAAATGAAAAAGAAAGGAGACTATAGCAAAACCAGCAAAACTAAAAGCTGGATCTTTGAGAAGATAAATAAAATAGAAAAACCATTAGCTAGACTCATCAAAAAAAAGGGGGGAAGAATCAAATCAACAAAATTAGAAATGAAAATGGAGAAAACACAACAGATAACACAGAAATACAAAGGATCATAGAGAGTACTATCAGCAACTATATGCTAACAAAATGGGCAACTTGGAAGAAATGGATGAATTCTTAGAAAAGTATAACCTTCCAAAACTGAACTAGGAAGAAATAGAAAATCTTAACATACCCATCACAAGCACAGAAATCGAAACTGTAATCAAAACTCTTCCAACAAACAAAAGCCCAGGACCAGATGACTTCACAGGTGAATTCTACCAAAATTTAGAGAAGAGCTAACACCTATCCTACTCAGCCTCTTCCAGAAAATTGCAGAGGAAGGTAAACTCCCAAACTCATTCTAAGAGGCCACCATCACCCTAATACTAAAACCAGAAAAAGATGCCACAAAAAGAAAACTACAGACCAATATCCCTGATGGACATAGATGCAAAATCCTCAACAAAATTCTAGCAAACAGAATTCAACAACATATTAAAAAGATCATACATCATGACCAGGTGAGCTTTATCCTATGGATGCAAGGATTCTTCAATATTCACAAATCAATCAGTGTGATACATCACATTAACAAACTGAAAGATAAAAACATATGATTATCTCAATAGATGTACAGAAATTTGACAAAATTCAACACCCATTTATGATAAAAACTCTCTGTAAAGTAGGCATAGGAAGAACAGAGCTAAATATAGTAAAAGCCATATATGATAAACCCACAGCAAACATTGTCCTCAGTGGCAAAAATTGAAGACATTTCCCCTAAAGTCAGGAACAAGACAAGGGTACCCACTCTCACCACTACGATTCCACATAGTTTTGGAAGTTGTAGCCACAGCAATCAGAGAAGAAAAAGAAATAAAAGGAATCCAGATTGGAAAAGAAGAAGTAAAACTCTCACTGTTTGCAGATGATATGATCCTCTACATAGAAACCCCAAAGACACTACCAGAAAATTACTAGAGCGAATCAATAAATATAGTAAAGTTGCAGGATATAAAATTAACACACAGAAACTCTATATATTAACATTCCTATACGTTAACAATGAGAAAACAGAAAGAGAAATTAAGCAAACAATCCCATTCACCATTGTGATGAAAAGAATAAAACACTTAGGAAAAAATCTACCTAAAGAAACTAAAGACCTATATATAGAAAACTATAAAACACTCATGAAATAAATCAAAGGTGACACAAAAAGATGGAGAAATATACCATGTTCATGGATCGGAAGAATCAATATAGTGAAAATGAGTATACTACCCAAAGCAATCTATAGATTCAGTGAAATTCCCTATCAAGTTACCAATGGTATTTTTCACAGAACTAGAAAAAAATTTTCACAATTTGTATGGAAACATAAAAATCTCAAACAGCAAAAGCAATCTTGAGAAAGAAAAATGGAACTGGAGGAATCAACCTGCCTGACTTCAGACTATACTACAAAGCTACAGTCATCAAGATAGTATGGTACCAGCACAAAGACAGGAATATAGATAAATGGAACAAAATTAAAAGCCCAGAGATAAATCCATATACCTATGGACACCTTATTTTTGACAAAGGAGGCAAGAATATACAAAGGAGACAGACAATCTCTTTAACAAGTGGCGCTGGAAAAACTGGTCAACCACCTGTAAAAGAATGAAACTAGAACACTTTCTAACAACATACAGAAAAATAAACTCAAAATGGATTAAAGATCTAAATTTAAGACCAGAAACTATAAAACTCCTAGAGAATAACACAGGCAAAACACTCTCTGACATAAACACAGCAAGATCCTTTATGACACACCTCCCAGAGTAATGGAAATAAAGGCAAAAATAAACAAATGGGGCCTAATTAAACTTAAAAGCTTTTGCACAATGAAGGAAACTATAAGCAAGGTGAAAAGACAGCCTTCAGAGTGGGATAAAGTAATAGCAAAATGAAGCAATGGACAAAGAATTAACCTCAAAAATATACAAACAGCTCATGCAGCTAAATACCAGAAAAATAAACGACCCAATCAAAAGATGGGTCAAATAACTAAACAGACACTTCTCCAAAGAAGACATCCAGATGGCTAATAAACACATGAAAAGATGCTCAACATCACTCATTATCAGAGAAATTCAAATCAAAACCACAATGAGATATCATCTCACACTGGTCAGAATGGCTGCCATCAAAAAGTCTACAAACAATAAATGCTGGAGAGGGTGTGCAGAAAAGGGAACCCTTTACACTGTTGGTGGGAATGCACACTAGTACAGCCACTATGGAGAATAGTGTGGAGATTCCTTAAAGAACTGGAAATAGAACTGCTTTATGACCCAGCAATCCCACTGCTGGGCACACACACCGAGGAAACCAGAATTGAAAGAGACACGTGTATCCCAATGTTCACTGCAGCACTCTTTATAATAGCCAGGACATGGAAGCAACCTCAGATGTCCATTGGCAGACCAATGGATAGGAAAGCTGTGGTACATATATATATAGTGGAATATTACTCAGCTGTTAAAAAGAACACATTTAAATCGGTTCTAATGAGGTGGATGAAACTGGAGCCTATTATACAGAGTGAAGTAAGTCAGGAAAAAAAAAAAACCAATACAGTATACTAACGCATATATATGGAATTTAGAAAGATTGTAATGATGACCCCATATGCGAGAGAGCAAAAAGACACAGATATAAAGAACAGACTTTTGGACTCTGTGGGAGAAGGCGAGGGTGGGATGATTTGAGAGAATAGCATTGAAGCATGTATATGATCATGTGAAATAGACTGCCAGTCCACATCTGATGCAAGAAACAGGGCACTCAAAGCTAGTGCACTGGAACAGCCCAGAGGGTGGGATGGGGACGGGGTGGGAGGGGCTTCAGGAGAGGGGGCACATGCACACCCTTGGCTGATTCGTGTCAATATGTGGCAAAAACACCATAATACTGTAAGCTAATTAGCCTTCAATTAAAATTTTTAAAAAAGAAAGATGCTTGCTCCTTGGAAGAAAAGTTATGGCAAACCTAGACAGCATATTAAAAGCAGAGATATTACTTTGCAGCAATGGTCCATCTAGTCAAAGCTATGGTTTCTCCAGTAGTCATGTGTGGATGTGAGAGTTGGACTAAGAAGAAAGCTGAGCACCGAAGAATTGCTTTTGAACTGTGGTGTTGGAGAAGACTCTAGAGAGTCCCTTGACGGCAAGGGGATCCAACCTGTCAATCGTAAAGGAAACCAGTCCTGAATATTCATTGAAGGACTGATACTGAAGCTGAAACTCCACTACTTTGGCCGTTTGATGGGAAGAACTGACTCATTTGAAAAGACCCTGATGCTGGGAAAGATTGAAGGTAGGAGGAGAAGGGGATGACAGAGGATGAGATGGTTGGATGGCATCACTGACTCCATGGACATGAATTTGAGCAAGCTCTGGGAGTTGATGATAGACAGGGAAGCCTGGCATGCTGCAGTCAATGGGGTTGCAAATAGTCAGATACAACTGAATGACTGAACTGAACTGGAAGGAACTGAAACACCTATAGTCTGAAAATTTAAAGATGCTGATGAAATAAATTGAAGATGACACAAACACATGGAAAAAATACCACGTTCTTAGATTGGAAGAATCAATATTGTCAAAACGACTGTATTACCCAAGACAATCCATGTGTGTGTTTAGTCACTCAGACATGTCTGACTCTTTGCAACCCCATGGACTATAGGCCGCCAGGTTCCTCTGTCCATGAGGATTCTCCAGGCAAGAATACTGGAGGGGTTGCCATGCTCTCCCCTCTAGGGGATATTTCCAACCCACAGATCAAACCTGAGTCTCCTGCATTTGCAGACAGATTCTTAATATGACCCAGAAATTCTACTTCTGTGCATACACCCTGAGAAAACCATGATTCAAAAAGATACACCTAACTCCAAAGTTCACTGCAGCTCTATTTATAACAGCCAGGATACAGAATCAACACAGACATCCATAGGCAAGAACAACGGAGTGAGCTGCATTTCCTCCTCCAGGGGATCTTCCTGACCCAGGGACTCAACCTGTGTCTCCTACACTGGCAGGTGGATTCTTTACCATGAGCCACCTAGGAATCCCAATAAGTTTGTACCTATCACCATTCACTTTAAATGTTAAACTTCTCACTCTGTTCATGCATTCTTCTGAGTTTATTGACTATCTTAACCATCATTACCCTGAACTCTATCAAGTAGGTTGCTGATCTCCGTTTTGTTTAGTTCTTCTAGGATTTTATCTTGTTATTTCATATGGAACATATTATTCTGCTCCCACCTTTTCCTAATTCCTATGTTTAGTTTTTATGTATTAGGTAGGTTGGTTATGTTCCTGATCTGGAAAAGTCATCTTTTGTTGGGGACATCCGATGGGGTCCAACAGCACATTCCTCTCTGGTCACCAGAGCTATATGCTAGGTGCCCCCCATACTGGCTGCAATGCAGTGGTCCCCTGGGACGGGTATGTTGATAGATGAGCCTGGCGCCCAGCCTGGTTGGCTACCCGTTCCTGCCTTATGTAGAGGCGAACAGACCACTGTTGGCCAAGGCTGTGTCCAGCACAGCTGGCTGCACAGACCACAGAGTCTGGGGCTGGTGTCAGCCCTCTGGTGAGTGGGTAAGTTATGGTTCTTGACATTTATTCTGATAAAGCAGAGACTGAAGTAGAAGGTAACTGTGGAGTGAAGGATTAGTGACTCCCAGATTACAAGTCAGGAAATTCAGAGAGGAGGGGGCCTAATAAAAATTAGAAAATTAAGATTCTTAGACTCAGAAAAAAATTATTATGATTCATTGACCAATTGTTTTGCTTTACATTATCTTTTAAATGTTAGCTTTAAATCCCTTATGATTATACAGTAGAAGTGAGAAATAGATTTAAGGGCCTAGATCTGATAGGCAGAGTGCCTGATGAACTATGGAATGAGGTTTGTGACACTGTACAGGAGACAGGGATCAAGACCATTCCCATGGAAAAGAAATGCAAAAAGCAAAATAGCTGTCTGGGGAGGCCTTACAAATAGCTGTGAGAAGAAGAGAGGCGAAAAGCAAAGGAGAAAAGGAAAGATATAAGCATCTGAATGCAGAGTTCCAAAGAATGGCAAGACAAGATAAGAAAGCCTTCTTCAGCAATCAGTGCAAAGAAATAGAGGAAAACAACAGAATGGAAAAGACTAGAGATCTCTTCAAGAAAAATCAGAGCTACTAAGGGAACTTTTCATGCAAAGATGGGCTCGATAAAGGACAGAAATGTTATGGACCTAATAGAAGCAGAAGATATTAAGAAGAGGTGGCAAGAATACATGGAAGAACTGTACGAAAAGATCTTCATGACCCAGATAATCATGATGATGTGATCACTAATCTAGAGCCAGACATCTTAGAATGTGAAGTCAAGTGGGTGTTAGAAAGCATCACTACGAACAAAGCTAGTGGAGGTGATGGAATTCCACTGGAGCTATTTCAAATCCTGAAAGATGATGCTGTGAAAGTGCTGCACTCAATATGCCAGCAAATTTGGAAAACTCAGCAGTGGCCACAGGACTGGAAAAGGTCAGTTTTCATTCCAATCCCAAAGAAACGCAATGCCAAAGAATGCTCATACTACCGCACAATTGCACTCATCTCCCATGCTAGTAAAGTAATGCTCAAAATTCTCCAAGCCAGGCTTCAGCAATATGTGAACCGTGAACTCCGTGATGTTCAAGCTGGTTTTAGAAAAGGCAGAGGAACCAGAGATCAAATTGCCAACATCCGCTGGATCATGGAAAAAGCAAGAGAGTTCCAGAAAAACATCTATTCTGCTTTATTGACTATGCCAAAGCCTTTGACTGTGTGGATCACAGTAAACTGTGGACAATTCTGAAAGAGATGGGAATACCAGACCACCTGACCTGCCTCTTGAGAAATCTGTATGCAGGTCAGGAAGCAACAGTTAGAACTGGACATGGAACAACAGACTGGTTCCAAATAGGAAAAGGAGTACGTCAAGGCTGTATATTGTCACCCTGCTTATTTAACATATATGCAGAGTACATCATGAGAAAGACTGGGCTGGAAGAAACACAAGCTGGAATCAAGATTGCTGGGAGAAATATCAGTAATCTCAGATATGCAGATGACACCATCCTTATGGCAGAAAGTGAAGAGGAACTAAAAAGCCTCTTGATGAAAGTGAAAGAGGAGAGTGAAAAAGTTGGCTTAAAGCTCAACATTCAGAAAACGAAGATCATGGCATCCGGTCCCATCACTTCATGGGAAATAGATGGGGAAACAGTGGAAACAGTGTCAGACTTTATTTTGGGGGCTCCAAAATCACTGCAGATGGTGACTGCAGCCATGAAATTAAAAGACGCTTAGTCCTTGGAAGAAAATTATGACCAACCAAGATAGTATATTCAAAAGCAGAGACATTACTTTACCAACAAAGGTCCATCTAATCCAGGCTATGGTTTTTCCTGTGGTCATGTACGGATGTGAGAGTTGGACTATGAAGAAGGCTGAGCACCAAAGAATTGATGTTTTTGAACTGTGGTGTTGGAGAAGACTCTTGAGAGTCCCTTGGACTGCAAGGAGATCCAACGAGTCCATTCTGAAGGAGATCAGCCCTGGGATTTCTTTGGAAGGAATGATGCTAAAGCTGAAACTCCAGTACTTTGGCCACCTCATGTGAAGAGTTGACTCATTGGAAAAGACTCTGATGCTGGGAGGGATTGGGGGCAGGAGGAGAAGGGGACGACCGAAGATGAGATGGCTGGATGGCATCATGGACTCAATGAATGTGAGTCTGAGTGAACTCCAAGAGATGGTGATGGACAGGGAGGCCTGGTGTGCTGCGATTCATGGGGTCTCAAAGAGTTGGACACAACTGAGTGACTGAACTGAAAGAGATTCAAGGGGAAAATAGTTGCCTACCTTTGGACTAGGTGTTGATGATAAGGTTAAGGCTCCTGAGGTCCTTGCTAGAGGGTGTTTGGCTGAAAAAGAAAGAAAACCTCTTAAGATTCTGTTTATTTTAACAAAGAGCCTCTTCTCTCTAGTGTTTCTCTTTTCAAATTGTGTTTCTGTGATGAATGTGCTTGTGTGTGTGTGTGTGTGTGTGTGTGTGTGTGTGTGTGTGTGTCTATTATTTTTCATGGTCAGCTTGTGGAAGTGTTTGTTTTATTTTAACAATAGACTCTATTCTTTAGAAGTTAATCTGAGGTTAGGAAAGTTAATCTGGATCACTGATGGAACAAGGATGAAGTCCCAGGCAAGGCAACTTTAGAGAATTTGGGAACCTGGTTTACTTTTTTCCCATCCATGTGAGCAACTCCACCTTATACTTAACAAGCAAACGTATTAAAATCATATCGAATACAGCCGTGAATTCAGAAATACACACACACACAGAGTTCCCTACTTCTTCTTGTAATACTTCACAGAGAGATACATAGATATAGGGAAATGCATCATATCTTAGAGGACTGTGCAGCCTACCCTGAGCTGTGCTCTGCAGACTTTGTACCAGATAATCTTTCTAAAGATACAGTTGAAATTTTATCAATCATTCCTCAGAAATCTTTAATGGTTCCACTATGTGCAGAAAAAGTTTTAAATATTCAGTATGACACACAGCTGCACACGCTGAATGCCCTGCTTCTTGATACTCCCTCTGCTGAAGCTGCACGGGAGACCTGCCCGTCCATCTCCGGAAGCCCAGGCTTTGCCCATGCTGTTCTCAGCCTGCGTCCTCTGCTTGTCTTTCCTCTTCTTTCGGCTGAAATGCTTTTCAAATGTCAGGGCCTATCTGAAATGCCGTTTTTTGTTGCGGTTCCCTGGCTAATCTCTTTCGTAGAGTGCATGGCTCTGCCAATCCATTCCCACTAGTTTTATTTTCTTTAACTCCAGCTTTCCCCTTGAGGTGGGCAGGTCATTAAATCTGCCTGATACTCAAGTTTGCTCATTTGTATTATTTGCGTTTTTCTTACTTCAGAGTGTTGTGCAGATTGAGACAGTATATGCCATGAACCTAACACTGTAACTAAACTTTCTCCCGCCCCCCGCCCCCCCCCCCGCCGTTTCTGTCCCTCTACCATACTTTTCCATGCTAGCCATTAGTTTGATTAACTCTTGGCCTGGTTACCACCTCCTCAAAACTAGGGCTCCTGACTGGCAGAGATCATCTTATTCATCATTATTCCCCAAAATGCATTGCACAGGACCTAGCATTTGGACTAGCATTAGAGACATGCTTGCTGAATTTGTATCTATGTGAACTCTAAATCAACTTTCACAGCCATGAATGGTGACTTTCTTTGTTCATTTGCTGAGTTACTACATTGCCTCAGGAGAGTTTCCCCACCAATGAGGAAGCAGAGCTAGGTACCACCCTGTGGCTGACTGCAATGCTCTTGGTTTCTGCTCTCTCCCCTTGAGTGTATATTACACATCTCCATCCTTACTATGACTCCCTGTTTTGTTGATAGACTCACTCTATGACTTGCTTTGGATAGTGGATAGAGAGTGGATATGAAACACGTACTCCTAAGCAGAAGTGGCAAATGCTCCTGAGTCATTGGTCTCAGGGCCTTTCACCATGACACTGAGTGGTCTCTCCCTCAGCTTGGCTTCTGAATGAGCAGACAGGTGAAGCTGAGCCCAGCCAGTTCATAGCCATGCACAGCCTGCACGGAACATGAAAATGGAAGAAATCTCACTGCTATCAGCCTCTTCAAAGCTGGGATTTTGCTGCAGCAAATGCTAACTAGTTCACACCCCCAAATTCCCATCTGCGGGGTTGGCTTTGGTCCCAGCCACTCAGACTTGCTAGGCCCTTGCCCCTGAATTCTCTTCTCTCTGCGGTTTGCTTTTATAAAGCTCTACACCTAAATGGCAGCATGTACTGTAACTAAATGTGACCATAAAGAGGGAAAAGTTATAATGTTGTTTCAGAAAATTGTTGTTCTCATTACCTACCTTATTGCCATATGTTCTAATCTAAAGCACTACGATATGGGAAATCATGGTGACACAAAGATGAAGTGATGTTCTAGCTAACGATACCCCCAAATATTTATTCTTCTTCCTTCCCCAGTGGTACCCACATGCATAATTGATGCCAGCTTCCTCAATTAGAAGTCCAGGGCATAAAGAAAATGAGAACGAGGCTGTTTGCACTTCTGAAGCCTGACAAGGAAAGATGAAAATCTTTGTGAGTTCTCCCCCATCATCTGTGGGATGTGGCACTCTCATATTTCATTTCTGAGGAAAAATACTGTTTGCATTATTTGGAGAAAATCATTACGAATGCAACGAGTCAGCAGCCGTGGAGGGCCCCGTTACATTACCATTTCTGAGTTATGTTTTGCACTTGGCTTTCTCTGCATACTTTCTTTCTTTCTTTCTTTTTCTTTTTTTTGGAGTTTGTATAGAAGGGAAGGGATAAAATGCAGCTGCTCTGGCACTGTGTGTGCAGCAGACCTGGTGACCTGGAGAAGCACGTCTTTCACAGCGGAGACGACTGGCAAATGTGACCTGGGGCCTCCTGCAGTGAAAGCACAGCCATCACAACGTTCACTAAATTGAAGTCGAATCCCCTTATCCTCTTTCCCCAGATTTCCCCCACTCCTAATCTGAGAAAACTCTCATGGCAATGAAATTAAACCTAAATTGTCCTTTCACATGGTCTTGTCCTATGATACTAAGGGAAAAAAAAAAAAGCCTTTTAGTGACATCTGTGTCATGGGGACTCGGAAACAGCGTTAAGTCTGTTATCAAAGAGAAGACATGGCGCTAATGTACGATGAGCCACTCAGAACTGGCTTCAATCCCAGTCCTCCCACTACTGGCCGAGTAACCTGGAGAAAACGATGTAAAGTTTCCATACCTCAGTTACTGCATGCATGAAATGGAGCAACAACTGAAAGAGGAAAAAAAAAGAAGAAGATGAAAGAAAACCACAACCACTCATGAATATTAATGAGGGTATGCAACTTACGAGGAATAATAAACATCCAGTAAATGCTATTCTGAGTTACTTTACGATATTACCTTTAATAAAGGAATTCTTGTTTTGTTATTGTTGTTAAATGAAGAAAACCACTCTATAATCCCAGAGTACTTTGGGCTAACTTCAGTCTGATCACATAATAATAGAAGTGTAAGCCTACTTGCCCCTTATTTCAACGGCGATCTCCCAGAAGGCAGGAACAGCATTATCACACACCGCTATAGTTTAGGGCCCGCTTTGTGATCTGGAACATAGCAGTCCTCAGTAAATGACTGGTGAGTGAATGAATGGATTGTCCCAGTGTACATCCAAAGTAGTGGCGGGGGTGAAGTGGGCCTGATGACAAGTCCTATGTTCTGCCAGATACAGCTCCTCGTTTCTGTCTTTCATTGCCCGAAGCTCTTGTGTGAAGGAGGAACCACATGATATGTCCAAAAGGCACTGGGGCTATTTCCCTGCTTCAGGTGGTTAAGCCTGCCATCCTCACAGATCACCAAGAACTCAAGCCTGTCACCAATTTTGAGCTGGCTAGTTCTTGCTTCATCAGTTCTTGAGCACCCATGAGGCAACCCGATAGAAATGATCTTCAGTTTCCTCCTTTGAAGTCTAAGTTCTCTTAGTCCAAGTGGGATTCAGAGATATTCTGGTTTCCCCACATCACGTTTAAGCTGTGATTCAAATTTGAAGGGACTGTCTCTAAATTTTGCCCTCTTTTTATCACACTGTGGGGAGACTATTAGGTAGACATCACTTTGTATAGGTAGGAAGTCGAGAAGAATTTGGAAAATAACTCGTAGCTCATCTGACTCAACCCTTTCATTTTGCAGACTCGAAATATATGCCCAGGAAGGGAAAGAAAGCTGTCCAAGTTCTCAAAGCTATGCCTCTCGGTATAGAGAGCTTTCTGCTATGTATGAACTCATTTCCTGACCTGGCATCCTGAGCATCTTCCTCCTCAAATTCAAGAAGGCTTTTTACTCTGTTCCTTACTGAAATCAACAGCCTCTAGCATCTTCTGTAGAAGAGGACTAGGTAACCCTTCTTTACCTATTGACAATTCTTAGCATTTAAATAATAGTCTATACAATTTGTATACCTGGATTCAACAAAACCAATCCTACACTTAGCCACAGGCAAAAGGCAAATATTTATCACTTCCTCGTCATGTTTTGCAAATAAGAACAAAGAGAACTTGACATAATGTCTCCTTGTGCGGAAATCAGACCTGCATACCCGCACACTCCTTAGACTTCACTCTCGGCTATCTGTCTGTGTTCCCTGCTCTCCCTTCTTGCCAGGAGCTCAGCTCCTTTCCTGGGCTCAAGCTTCAGCTCCTAGCTCAGTGACTGGCTGTTATAACAAAATCTCAACAGATAGTGTTGTCAGTGAATGAATGGATGGATGGAGGATTCTTATGTTCCACTTGTGTATCCCGGAAGCCCTGTATCAGGTTGGATCCTTTCGCTTCTCAGTGTCACCAAAGTCACTGAAGGTGCTGCAGTCAGGCTTTTGCTGCTAATTTGCATTTTAGTGCAGGACTCTGTGAAATTTCCAGGTTATCTATTCTAGGACCAGTGCAGAGCCTGCTGGATGCAGACTCACTCTGTTCCTGGGAAGGTCGGCATCTGAAACTGCTGAAAGAAGAAGCCTTAATGGGATGGAAAAGCCATCCATTTGCAGACCTGTGATAGATGTTTTAAATACTCTAAGCATGTGAGTTTCAGTAGTTCTAACTTAGAGAAAGTATAACCCTGAGTTGCTGCAGTGTCTCCTGGCCAGACCCGAGTCACCCTGGGTGTAATTTATACCCCCACACTGGGATGCCTGTGCCAAGCATTGGCATGTCTGGTTTATGCGCTCCAGTCGTGAGGACCTCAATACATTTTTAATTAAGAAACAACTGATAGCACTGAAGCTATAAATTCCTTTTGCTGAAGGAGAAACTTACTGAGTTTCAATGTTGTAGATGAGATGTAGAAAGCATTCTTGGCTGATGAGCAATTATTTTCTTATTCATTTTTCTCTGTATAACTGTTCCTAGGCTTTATGGTTGTTTTCTCTAAAGGTGATATTGATAACTTACTGCCAAGTTTGGCCCTATGTGATTCGACATCAAACAGCTTCTTCAACTGGGTATTTTTCTTATTAGGCTGAGGAATTGCTTAGAACATGATGGAAGGGAAGAAAGCCTATGTGGAAATCTGAAGACTGGAATCCGATGATAAACTGAGGCTCTGAAATCACTCATGCCCTCTTTTATGAGAATTTCATAACCACATCTTGGGTCATGTGACTTGGAAAGAATTTCCACTAGAATGAATAGAGGCCATTTTTCATAGCCATTGATTTTGGAGCTTAACCCATGTAACCAGATACAGCTGATGGAATTGGGGCAGAAATTAATTGTCCCAGTTCTGGATGAAGTCTCAAGAAGCATAACTTTATGTGATTGCCCCTGCCTGACCCATGCTGCCCCACATACATGGGCTCCATTCTAAGAATAACATCCCTCTATCAGTTACTGATGCAAGGGTGAGAGACATACGTAATAGACCTGGACCCAACCAGAAGCTTGGAGCCAAGCCCAGCAGAGCCCAGCCTGAATCAGCCTTGTCTCAACTGCCCTGCAGGCTTGTAAGCAGAAAAAAAACACCCACATTTTTAAGCAACTGAGTTTTGGAGTGGATTGTTATACAGCAGAAGCTGACTAACAGACCTTATCCCAATCTTTCCCTTCTCCAGGGGATCTTCCCAACCCAGGGATCGAACCCAAGTCTCCCGCATTGCAGTCGGATTCTTTACCAGCTGAGCCAAAAGGAAAGCTCCATCCCAGTCTTACCAACAGCCAACTTATCCCAGCTAAGTCACTTCTGCCCTAAGCCTCAGTTTTCTGCTGTGTAAAATGTGAAAGTTCAGCCAGATGACTTCTGAAGGCTCTTAAAGCTTTCTTCAAATTCTAGAACTTGATGTCTACAATGGATGATGTGAATTTCTTGCATAAATGATGTTGTTATTTAATCACAAAAATGGAAACAGAGAATCTTTTTGTTCATTATTGTCTTTTGTTCTTCCTCTAAGAGCAGGTTAAATTAAATGTCAAAATACAAATTCCACAATTTATAACATGAAAATTAATGTGTATTTCACTGACTCACAATCTGAATGAATGAATCTTCCAGGTTGGCTGTTAATTCTTCCTCAGTGAATTGCTATACTTAAAAGAAATACTGCTTTCTACAAGTAGAAATTTATAAACTATAAAGTGCTTATGTTTAAAAGAATTCATCAAGTTTGACCAAAATGAAAAAAAAAAAAATTCCTGCTTTTGAAGACAATAGTAATTAATTCCCATTTTGAGCTCTTATTCAGAATGAGAAAATGTTCTAAACAATTATATGTGTTATATTATTTAATTCCTGAATAATTTTTTAAAGATAGTATCCTTTTCATAGATGAGATAAACTGATGCTCCCAAAGTTTAAAATGTCTTGCCTCAAATTACCATGTTATAAAAATTAGATGCAGAGATTTGAGATCTGACTTTAGACCTGAAGCATGGGTTTCAGGTAGTATTGCAGCCTGCTTCAGAAATCTGAGCCCAGGTTAGGTGCTAGACAGTGACCTATCTCAGGTAACCAGTCAACCATGTGTAACTAACTTCTGCTCACACATTACCTTTGAGGCATCCGAATATCTTTTCAAATATCTGTAATGGGTAAAAATTTCATGTCACAAACTCAAGTGTGAAAAAATAAAATGTTCTTTCTTTGAGCTGATCCTAATTTATACATCAAGTCTCATTTCCACCTGATTAACACAGTCTGGACATTTGGGTATGATCTTACAAAATTAGAACAAAACATTTTGGATACAAACTCAGACCCATTAAGAATTCATTCTCCTATCTCCCATTCTACTCAGATACATTCTAATAATTGGTAAAAAAAAAAAAAAAAAAAGGCAGGGCTTAGGGGCACGCTTTATGCCCTCAAAGGGCTGAAGAAGTGAGAGCGAGGCGAGGCGTCAGGGCCGCCCCTCCCGCTTGCCTGCTCTCTGGCTTTCAGCTCGCTTTCCAGTGCATCGCGCGTCTGCGGGTGTTGCCCGCGGTCCTGCTGCTGTCCACGGTCCGCCGGTGACCTCTCATTACGGAACTCACGGTCCCTTCTGCATCTGAATCCCGACTACCAGGCCCCTTTAAGAACACCAGGTACCCTTCAAGTGTTTCCACTCTTCCTGGGAATTCAGAAAAATATTGTAAGTTTCTGTTTTGCTGCTTCTAATGAAACTTCGAAGGCTGTTTCAGATCCAGCTTTGACAGACATGCCACACCCCCTTTCTGCTTCAGGACTGTGGCTCTGAGCTGGCAGGAGGCGGCTCTCTCCCAGCTTCGTGGCTTTCGCCAGCCCGAAAAAGCTTCGCTCTCCTCTTCAGAGACGCCCTGGCCTTTCAGGGCACAGCCCAGTGAGGAGCTGCATGAACACTGGGCCGTTGTCAACTATCATGGTGTCCTCCCTCCTCCCTGCCTCCATCCGCCCCTCCTCCCCTGCCTCCATCCGCCCCTCCTCCCTGCCTCCATCCGCCCCTCCTCCCTGCCTCCATCCGCCCCCCCCCTCCCCCCATCCGCCCCCTCCCTGCCTCCATCCGCCCCCCCCCCCTGCCTCCATCCGCCCCCCTCCCTCCCCCCCCCCCCTGCCTCCATCCGCCCCTCCTCCCTGCCTCCATCCGCCCCCCCCCTGCCTCCATCCGCCCCCTCCTCCCCTGCCTCCATCCGCCCCTCCTCCCTGCCTCCATCCGCCCCCCTCCTCCCTGCCTCCATCCGCCCCTCCTCCCTGCCTCCATCCGCCCCCTCCTCCCTGCCTCCATCCGCCCCCCCCCTGCCTTTTCCTTCTCACCCTGTCCTACTTTCACCCCCGCTGGCCAACAACTTCCATCTTTATTTCGTCCCCATGATGGGACAAAATGATTCTTCTTCTGTTCTTTTTCCACACACTTTATGCCATAAGTCCTTCAGGGCTTTAGCTCTGATACTCAAAAGGGCCTGCGTGTAATTTTAAAAATCCATTTAGAAACTCAGAAAGTCCAAAACTTATTGTTCCTTTATTTCTCTTTGTATTAACCGCTCCAATAATCTTAATCTTCCCTGGGGCAAACAGTGCCGCTGGTGTGATAGATGGAGAACCCCAGAGTGCTTTTTGAGGTGAGGGGTGTGCTGGAGGTGAGGAGACTAAGTAACATCTCAGAATAGTCCTAGACTATGAAGGGAGGCAGATGATAGGGAAAGCCACAAGCACTCAGTTTCTCTGAAACGTTTCATTCATTGATTCAGTAAACATTTGTTAAACATCTACTACATGCTGTCCTAAGAAGTGGACGAACGGTAATAAACAAGGCAGATACGGTCACTGCTTGCATAAAAATTTGCATTCTGGTTGGAGGAGACAATGAACAAGGGAAAAGTGTATACAATGATAGTTACCATAAGAAAAGGACACATTGTTGAAATGCAGGGTGAAGGGAAGAAGCAGGGCAGCTCCTTTGGACTGGTTGGGTAGAGAGGGTATCTCTTGGTGTCAGTATTTGAGTTGAAATCTGAATGATGACAAGGAGCCTTGGGTGCAAAAGTCTGGAGTCAAACACTCTAGGGAGAAGGCGCAGCAAGTCCATAAGCCCATAGCTAGGAAAGAGTCTGGGCCAGGAGAAATGTCAGAAATGTGTCTGGGGCAATGTGAGTGATAAGAAGGTGATGGTGGATAGGAGAGGGAGTCAGGGGCCCAACCAAAGTCTTGCTGGCCACAGTGAAGAGTTAGAACTGTGTTCTAAGAAGGAGTCATTTTAAGATTATACACAAAGAGCAGCACAGTCTGAATCACTTTTTAAAAATGCTCTGTCAACTGAGTAGAGAATAAACTATACAAAGGCAGGAATGGAAGCAGGATGACTGTACTAAGGATTGTTCACAGCAAAGCCCACCTACATGACTAGCTCTCAAGGCCGGCAATGTTCTGTATTTCATCATATACAAAGTCTAACTCTCCTCCTCAAATAACCTTCCAACGAATGGTCCCCAGGGTGTAGATAACTGAACTTCAGCAGCTTTTCTTACTCCTCTTTTCTTTCCAACTGAAGCCCTTTGAAGGGAACCCAGGGAATGTGTTTTCTGCAGATACTGGTTGGAGACCACTGTAAATCTTAATGATTGTCTCTTATCCAAGCTGGAGCTTTCCAAGGTTGCCGGGGGATGTGGGAACGCTCCTTTCCGTACCTCATTGTTCCCCTGACAGCTTTTATCCTAGGCACATACCAGGGCATCAGAAAACATTTGTTGACTGAGGGATTGATTGATTCTGAGGGACTTAAGTACATTTGTAAATATCCTCTGAGACTCTTGCATCCCCTTAGAATAAAAGAACTCATGTTTTATTCAGTTCTTTCCCAATATGCAAATGTGCAGGTGCCCTGATGGCATATAGATAACATCATTACACATACACACTCACACTTGCACACGAAAGAAATGACTGCTCACATAGAAGACACAATTAGAGGAAGACTGTGTTTGAGAAATCTCTTGGGGTTTAATATAAGAACAATTGGATGTGTTCCTCAAAGGCTGGCGGTCTGCTTCTGCAGAGCAGACTTCCCTGCAGTCTCCATGAAACAAAATGTGTAAAAGAGACCCTGATTTAGAACAATGAAGAGTCATTGAGGAACGAGGATGTTTTTGAGTTCTAGCTCTCCTGTTCCCAGGCCTTCAGCAAGTCACTTAAGCAAATTTCAGCTCCTGGTCTGTAAAAATGAAACAAATATTTGCCTTGAATAACCTCTACAATGAGAAGGAAACATCAAAATCATGCCAATAGAAGTGGCTCACAAACTGTAAGTTGGAATGTGTGAATGAGTTTCAAGCTGGTTTCACTGCTGCTGCTGATGCTGCTGAGTCACTTCAGTCGCATCTGACTCTGTGCGACCCCAAAGACAGCAGCCCACCAGGCTCCCCCGTCCCTGGGATACTCCAGGCAAGAACACTGGAGTGGGATGCCATTTCCTTCTCTAGGTTTCACTGCAGTCAAATTCTAAAGCCCATCTCTGAAGAGCTGGGATAAAATATGTCAGTGCTTTTAAAACTGTGGAATCAGATCACTGGGTCCATTTCAAATTGCCATAAAAAGCACATAATTAACTTGCAGTATTTTACATTTCTTGACTATTCAGCAACAGCTGTTTTCTTAGTTCTGAGATATTTGCATTTTCCTATTTTATGCTTTTTTTTTCCAATAATTGGATGTCCCTATCTCCATCATCTAAGAATATGTTGATACTTTTGACACTATTTATGAAAATGTAAGAAGTCACTGTTGTTCCTTATTCACATTTTCCTATATTTTGTATATATTATTCAATCTTTTTAATTTATTCTTTTAAAATATCAAGATTATACATAGCTGCCCCAGACACAGATATCAATACATAACATCTCTTTGTCATCTGTTTAGTTTAAAAATTAAAGATTTTAAACAAAAACATATCTATCACCTATCACTGCCATATTATAAAAGTAAGACCCTTTGCAATAATCTGAACATTGAATAAATTTGACTTTATTGAAAATTCCTTTTTTGATGGTTAACATTTCAATTAATATTTTGAATTTTATTTTTATAAAACACTACATTTAACATGGTTTAACATTTAAAAGATAAAAAAAGAGCACATAGGAAAAATTCTCACCACTTTTGTCCCTCAGCTATTTAGTTTGCATTCCCATAAGCAATTATTATCAGTTTCTTGTAAACATTTCTGGAGATTTTACATACACAAACATACACTTGCATGCCTTTATGAGTGTCAGCCTTATGACGTACATGGTAGCAAAAGTTATATACTATCCTCTTTTATTTCACTTTTTAACTTAACCAGTTTTAGATATTTCTCCACATCGGTCTATAAGAAGAGATGGTTATGTGGTATTCCATTGTATGGACACCCCATAATTTGTTTAACCAGTTTCTTACTGATAGACTTGTAAGATGTTACCACTTATTCACTATTCGAAACAATCATCAGAGAATTATCATGTAGTTCACTACTTTTCTCATGCACAAGTATATATTTAGATTAAGTTTTCAGGAATGTCATTCCCTAGAGTAAAAGTCTGCTCAAAACTGTTCAAATGCCCTTCATAGAGGGAGCTCCAACTTGCACTTTGCCCCAAAGCATCCATTATTTTTTGAAATGTTGGGTATATTTGTTATTGATTTATATTAATTATTCATATATTAGGAGATTGGCCTTCTGTCTCTGATAAGATTTGAAAGTAGTTTTTCAAAGTTTAATCATAAAGCTTTTGATTGCATGTGATGTTTTTGTCATAAATAAACTTCTTCCTAATTTACTGTAACAAAATATCAGTCTTTCTTTTTAGTCCTGAGATTTGTGACACGGTTATAAAGGCCTTTTGCACTCTAAAATAACTTTTTCTTTGGTTTCTTTCAGAACTTCTGTGGTTTTGTATTTTATCCTTAAGTCTCATATCTATTTTCAATTTGTCCTGGTAAAATACTTAACATGTGAAAGTCGCTCAGTCATGTCTGACTCTTTGTGACGCTATGGACTATACAGTCCATGGCATTCTCAAATCCACAGTACTGGAGTGGGTAGCCTTTCCCTTCTCTAGGAGATCTTCCCAACACAGGGGTAGAACCCTGGCCTCCCACATTACAGGTGGAGTCTTTACCAGGTGAGCCACAAGGGAAGCCCAATAATACTGGAATGGGTAGCCTATCCCTTCTCCAGCAGATCTTCCTGATCCAGCAATTGACCTGAAGTCTCCTGCAGTGCAGGTGGATTCTTTACCAACTGAGCTATCAGGGAAGCCCAAATACAACTTTAATTTTTTTCCAGATAGTGACCCAGCTTTCCAACAAAATTTATTGAATAATCCATCTTTTCCCCACTGATTTGAAATGGAAATTTATCATATACTAAAGTCATATAAATCTTTTGGTCTACTTCTAGATTTCCAATTTTGTCCTTTGACTGGCCATTTATTCATGTAGCTGAACTAAAAATTTAATTATTGCAGCTTGGAAATATATTTTAATATCTGGTAATGCTAGTCTTTTTCCTTTTTGTAAATTTTTTGCCAATTTTCTTCCTTTCTTTATTTTTCCATGTGAATTCAGCTTGTCCACTTCCAAAAACAAAACTTCTAATGTTTTAACAAACGAAGCTACGTGGAATATGTAAATCGGGCTGCAGATAGTTGGCAGCCTTGCGTTGTGGAGGCCTTCTGCCCAAACGCACTGATGTGTCTGTCACTTTGCGTAAATTGCCATATATCCTCAGTAGGATATCTTATAGATAGTCACATACTAACATTCACCTAATTTTTATTAACTTTATTACTAGGCATTTTGTATTTTTAAAAATCAACTCTAAATGAGTCTAAACATGAAAATGTTAGTCACTCAGTCATATCCGATCCTTTGAGATACCATGGACTGTAGCCCTCCAGGCTCCTCTGTCCATGGAATTGTCCAGACAAGCATACTGGAGTGGGTAGCCATTCCCTTTCTCCGGGGATCTTCCTGGCCCAGGGGTTGAACCTGGGACTCCTGAACTGAAAGGCAGATCATTCATTGTGTGAGTCACCAGAGAAGCCCTCGGGATGATAAATGAGTCTACCGGGATTTTAAAATTGCTTTTACATAAAGGAAACTGTTGATTTGTTCCTGTTCATCTCACTGAATTCTCTTGTTTGTAATATGTCTTAGTTACATTATTTGCGATTAACAATAACTTTGCAAATTCCTTTCTAAGTTGTATGCCTCTTGTATGATGGTTTTGCTAATACTTCTGGATAATGTTGAAAAGCAGTGGTGATGCAGACATTCTTATTTGTGACTCTGATGCTGTCTGTTAATGTTCCCAGTGTTTCCTTATTAAGCATTATCTTTGTAGCTGAGATATATTTCATCGCATTAAAGAAATTCCACTTATTTTTATTTTATGAACTCTTTCTTTTACTTTCTTTCCTTTTCAAAAAGTAAATCTAGAATGTGAAGTGGCTTTTTTTTTTTCAGTATCTATGGAGAAGCCCATTCTCCTTTATTTCATAAAAATAGTGAGGTATATTTTCCAAGAACCATTTTTCTCTTCCTAAAATAAACTTCATTCTGTTGGCGTGGTTTATATTCTTAACTTATTTAGGACTTTTGCATCTATATTTGTACTTGGGATTCATCTATAGTTTTATTTTTCTGAGCAGTCTTCATCAGGTTTTGATGTAAAGTATCATAAAAACATTATGCTCAGTGTTTGGAAGCCTTTTTCCTTGCCATCCCCTCAAACCTACCCACACTCTGGAATGGTTTAAACAAGTTAAACTCTGTTCTTTAAACTTTTACTAGAATTTCTGAAGCTAGATTTTATGCCTTTGGCACATGGGAGAGGAAAAATGATAACTGGTCTATTTAATATTTCTAGTATATTTTCCATTCTAGCATTCTAGTACACGTTCCACATCACTTATGTTCTCAAGTTTCCTTGTATACAATTGAGCTGAGCAATTTCTTTCAATTTCTTTTCTAGTGTTTTTAGCTATTGAAGTATACGCTGTGTTGGTTTCAAGTATATAGCATAGTGATTCAGATATCCATACATGCCTATTCTTTTTCAGATTCTTTTCCATTATAGGTTAGTATAAAATATTAAGTAGAGTTCCTTGTGCTATACAGTATGTATTTGTTGTTTATCTATTTTATACATAATGGTATGTATATATTAATCCAAAACTATGAATTAGGAGTAATTCTTTTTCATTTCTTCTGTGTGTTTATTGCTACTTTTTATCATTTCTTGTTTTGTGTATTTATAACTTCCCCCTTGTTTTCTTGTTTAAAATTAGCCAACAGCTTAAATATTTTATTTCATTGAATTTATTTACTCATTTCCAAGTTTCAATTTCCTTGCTCTGATTGTTTTCCCCAACATTTTTCATTGTGTTTATCGAGACAGTGTTTCAACTCCTCCTATTATCCTGAGGTCTTATACTAATTTTTTATTTGTTTCAGAGACGATTGCTTTAAGCTTATCTGTTCATTTTTTATTATTTGGGCAAAATATTTTACTGTAACTTCCAAATCCTCTAGCAATTCCTTTTGGATTATTCATTATTGAAAGAGATTTTTTTTCCCCCAAACCGGCTGTATCTTGAAAGTTTATGTTGGGAGAAGTCAGGGCCATGTTCCATGCTAGCCAGAATTTTCCTTGTTACTCAGGCTTTATATGTGAATTCTTTATCTTCAATTTCTCCCCAGCCAAATGATAGACAAAGATGTGTCTGTGTCCCTAACTCAAAGGCGGATCTGCTACCAAACTGGTAGGAAGTAGTGGGTTGGTGTTTGAGGTTTCTTGAAACCTCATTGCCTCTCCTTGGGGCAGATCTGTATCCTTTATTACTCTTTATTTGGTGTCTACACCAACACTTGGCATACAGTCCTTCAATACACAGGTACTGAGTTAACAAATGTGGGCCATTAAGTAGTAGTCAACTACAGCCTCAAACCCAGGATTGAACGTTGGTGAAACACGGCCTGCACGTGTGTTATTTGGCCAGGATAGTGTTTGTTAGGCAGGTGTACACTCTGCAGTTTCCCCTAGTTTTTCCTTATACTCTGTTATCTTTGCCTGGATGCTTTATACACACACTTTATCTCCGTGACCTCTGAAGTCATTTGAAAAGGGGACATCTGAAAACATTTAACTACATATGTCAAATCATATTATCTGGACGTTCTTACTTTTAAAAAAGTGTTATAATACACACAATCTGTAGGTTAGCAAAGTTAGAGCTGGTCTGCAGTAAAAATTGGAAGCAAGCTTGAGAGGTGATTTAACCCATCCACACCTTCTGGGGAAGGCAGTGATTCATTAATTTGAGGCTTCTACCTTCTGGACCAATTATTGCACCTTGTATAGAATCCAAGAGGAGCAAACAGTATCAAGCAGTGCCCAAAGCCTCAGCATCTAATTAGTTTCTCACTTTTCTGGGGACGATCCTGTACCATCTATCCAAGAGCACGTTCAGAGGATGAAGGGCTCCATATGTCCCTGGAGGGACCCACGTTCCTAATCAGTGATCTGTATCTTACCTTTCTCCAGAAAGCTCAGCCCAGTGGTCTGGGCTGCAGTGGAGGGTGTGATGTAATGGTTTAGAAGTGTCCTTTGTAGTAGCACCCAGAGGAAAATTTCCCTGAGCCAAAGAGAAACATCCCTGCAGCCTGGACCAGTGAACTCAACATTTATCCTAGTGAGATGACTGCATCTCAGAAACCAGCAGTATAACCTGCTGATTGGGTGCCTTTGGAGAGGTGGGAGGCGGGAGGCCTGTATAAGATGATAACCTGAATTGTACAGTCTGATTATGTTATCTGGATCTTTGCATCTCCTGAGACCAAGCTTCTGGAAGAGATGCACTAAGTTGAATTTCAGTTTCCATTCCTTTGCTTCTGACCCTACAAGAATCTTTTTCTCTTCTCCTTCAGCAAGAATGAGGCAAAGATGGTCCAATGAGGCTGGAATAAAGAAACATCCTAGAAAAACCTTCCTCAGGGCAATCATGAAGTCAGAGTCTGGCAGAAAACTCCACTAAAGGCGAGCCAGCAGGTGTTTTTAGCCGTCGGTTTTGGTGATTCAGTAAGAAACTGCCTGCCACGTAGGAAAGCCAGGTTTGCTCCTGGGTCGGGAAGATCCCCTGGAGAGGGAAATGGCAACCCACTCCAGTGTTCTTGCCTGGAGAATCCCATGGACAGAGAAGCCTGGTGGGCTACGGTCCACGGGGTCACAAAGAGTCAGACAGGACTGAATGGCTTACATTTTTCACTTCTCCTATTTTTAGGAATCGCTCAGTCTTCCAGCCTCTGTGAAATTAAAAAAAGAGAAAGAAAGGAAACGAGAACTTTAGAACTCTAAAGGATCTGAAAAATCATCTATTCCAATCTCCACGTTTATGGCCAGATAATAAAACTCCAGCAAGGAAATGTTACCTGATATCACTGATCAAGTGTTCCTCCCAAGCTACCAATTCCACCAGCATTTATTGTACACATATTGTGCGCTACATATGATTAAGGGTTGTGATACACAGGAAAAGAAGACAAATTCCTGCTTTTGAGAACTTTAAGGGTAGTATAAAAGAGAAATAGTTTTGATTCAATGTTTCTTTGTTTCAGTTGGTACAAAATCTAGGGACTTTTTTCTTTTTAGAATAGAGTGTATTCTTAATCTTTTGATCCCAAAGAGACAAAAAAACCATCACTCAAGAGGCTTCATTCTCATTGTCCTGCTCCTTACATACAATGACAAAAAATACACAGCCTTCTTCTGTGTAGCCAGCAGTCCCCAGTGGTGTGGACAATGAGGCATCCCTGGGTCTGTGTTTTTTCCTAAAGCCCACAGCCTGGTTTCTGTAAGGACAACTGGATGATTACTGCAACAGAGGGGTAGGGGAGGGTATGCTGACTCCTGGGACACGGTGAGAGTCCGTTGTAGTGTCAAATCACAAATAATTTTTGTTTTATTAGGGAAATACAGGACAAAGATTTCCCAGGCTGTGTACAGAAACTAATGGAAAAGAACAAAGAATTTCACACCATGACCCTTTGAACAGGAATCTGTCAAGCATTCATTATTCTTAAACACAGAATCCTGACCTTTTTAGAAGTGCTCTCAAAATAGCCAATCAACAATTTGCTTCAAACCATTTGCTTCCCATAAGAAGAAAAACAACCTTCACTTGAGGCTGAAGAAAAATTTAATCCTTCTCGCTCTTGGAGATTTTCCCAAATGGTCCTAAAACCAGACAGAAATGCACATAAAGAGTGCATTCGCTCTTGTGGAATGCTGAATTCCACAAGAGCCATCCTGGTGATTCATGATCTGGACCCTACCGAGAGAAAGAGCCTGTGCCCTACCGAGAGAAAGAGCCTGTGCCTTGAAGATGGGTAGAAAGGTAGACTTTCAGAGGAAAAAGCATGAGAAAAGAAAGACATCAAAGAGAGTGGTATGTGGGAGGCTAGAAATCACCAACCTCATTTTAAAGATGTGGAAAGTGCGACATGAGAAAATATTCACAAAATGTCCGAGATCAGTGGCCACTGAGTAGCAAGGTGGAGGCAGAGCCCAGATGTTCTCGCTTCCTGGCCTATCATGCTTCTTCTTACCACGGCTGCCTCTGAGTTCACAGCCTTCTGGGCTGAGGCACTGGGCCTTGGGGAGATCCCCGAGAAGCAAGGGAGACAGATGCGCATAAGGAAGTACCTGCAATAGTCTTCTATATTTTGCAATACTTTACTGGTGTCTAAAACAACCTTTTTACAGAAAGCAGGCTTGTTTTGTTTTTTGAGTCTTTTTTTTTTTTGACAAGTTTGATTACAGCAAGAGAAAATGCTGAATTTCCAATATGCAAATGAAATTAAAGGCCACCCGGGGATGAATGAGCCCTACAGAAACGTTTTATTGACTGCTGCAAATTTACCCAAATAACAACTATTTTAAAAAATATATTTAAATAAATTGAGTTTCAACCTCCTTTGTTCTTCCCCTTAGGAGTCACAAGTGTTTCACCTCTAATTGCATATTATTGTCACGTGGTATGTTGCACATTATTTATAGATGGAATATCAAATGAACGTGGTTACACTAAGAAACTAAAGATTTGATTAATCACAAAATGTATGGATATTAGCCATTTGCCTTTAAAGTGCTTATTTTTGGTGAGTGTAAACAGGGAGTAGAATTTAATTTTCTTGGCCAGTGTTAGCAGAAAATATCTAAAATATTCAATGCCCTTGCCATAGTTTATCCTGTAATGTCTGTGCAATTATAGCCTTTCTCCCCACAAGGAAATCTAAAATAATGAGGGCTTCTGGGACATACATTGGCATTAGGGAGATTGTATTTTTAAAGGACAGGAAATTAGGTGGCTTGAACTGTTTTTCTAGCATTGTGGTCCTAGCTTGACTAGATTAGAGATCTCTAAATAGGTAACAAACTTATGAAGTCCCCTTGCATGTTGTCTAAATGGGCTGAAGTCATTTCCATGTAAATTTGAAATTTTAATCCAATTAAGATCTGATTAGCACCAGTAGTGGTTGGTATGAATTCATGGGTCTCCCAGACCCCTTTTCTTGCTCAAAATGCAAGGTTGTGATTTTTGATCAAGGAAACTGGCTTTGTCCATGAAGTTCAAAGATCAACAAGAGAGCAACCTCAGCATCCCAATGAGAGTTAAGGGTCCTGATATCACTTCACATCCACTTTCAGTCCCCACATATCGGTCCCTCTCCAGAAGACCTGGGCAAACTCCCCAAGCCAAGGGTGTGTACAGGAAGCTGTCCCCAGAGCTGACACATTTGAACCAGGCAAATGTGTCTCGGATACCTGGCTTGACCCTTGCGAGCCACAGGAAATAGTGTGAGGAACCTGAAAATAGCTCAGTGCTGCCATCTGTAAAATAAAGAGAATAGTGCCTACCTCCCAGTCCCCTTGAAAGGATTAGGTGATACTATAAAGTTTTGAACACACCGCAATTGTTCAATTATAGATGGTTTTCTTGCGAAGCATGAGAATGCAAAATAAGTCAGGTTTGGGGAATGTTTCTATGTGCCAAGGGCCATGCTAAATGACTTAAAAGTTTTAACACTGTGACCCCTAGACTGTGCTGAAGCCAGGATGCAGACTGAAGAAGTCTGGCTTCTGAATGTGAGCACTTAACCACAAAGCTCTGCAATGAACTCTCGACCAAGTAGATGACCAAGTACAACGACCCAGAAGATTCTGTGCCTCCATTTCCCCATTAACAAAAATGAGGACTTAAGAAAGGCCAGCTTTCCCCAAAGCTCCTGAGCTCCCCTACACTTCTAGGTAGAACTGCCATGGAAATAAGCTGGCTGACAATAGTCTTTCACACCTCCCCTTTGGGCCTGTTACCAACCTGCCAGATATTTGTGGAATTCTAATCAGCATCTTAAAAAAAAAAAAAAAAGATAAAACTGCAGACACTGTCTGTATCTGGACAATTTCTAAGCCAAACAGTAAGTGCTCACGACTAAAGGAAATGCGTAACAGTTAATGCTGTTCTTCCCTAATTCAAAGGTAATGTGAAATCAGTTCAGTAAGACCAAAGTATAGATGGATAAGTGAATGAATCCATACAAATTCATCTCACTTGCATTGAGATGACAGTCTCTGAAACTCATTTAAATCTCTAGACTTCCCCTCCCGATTCTCCTGACTACGGTGGGAATTGAGGCTGACAACTCTTATTGTCGATCTTTAAGGCTTATCTTGAATCAGTTAATTTCTCAACAGAGATTTCAACAACTCTACTCTCTAAACTGGAGGCCAGCAAGTTCTCTCTGGAAAGGATCAGATAGTCAATACTGTAGGCTCTGGAGGCATTACAGTCTATACAGCAGCATTCAACCCCGCCACAGAGAACAAAAAGAGCCGTGGCCAACGTGTAAACAAATGGATGTAACTGTGCCTCAATAAAGCTCTATTTTCAATAAGTGAGTGATGGGCTAGATTTGGCCCACAGTTCATAATCTACCAACCCCTGGAGTAAACCACCATCAGCTTTCACCTCTTTTAGATATTGCACTTGTTTCTTCCCTCTGAGCCTTTTCCAATTCATTCTAAATAAGCATGCTGCTTCCTTGTTTAAAATACTCCAGTGCGTTCTCACTGTACTTGGATCAGAAACTAAATTTCTTGGCATGGCGTCCAAGGCCCACAGTTCAGGAGTGACCGCCCCGTTGAGTGTTCTCTCTTATCTTGCTCACTTCCGTTCACTGGCTTTGTTTCTGTTGCTTTTTAACATGCCACCTCAGGGCCTTCACACATGCTCTTCCCTTCTCTTCTGAGTTCTCTTCCCCATTCTGCTCCCCTGAGCTCCTAATACAAATTAGATCATTTCTCATATTTCTCATGGTAAATCTATATGCTTCTTTCAGAGCAGCTAATTAATTAAAAATTAAATATAGATTTATATGAAGATATGCTTAATAGCTATCTGCCTACCAGACTTAGGTCCACGAGGGAAGGGATCAGTCATATCTGTTTTTTTTTTATTACATTCTCTAGATGTACAGTGGGTGCTCAAGGTTTGCATGCCATCTGAATTAACACATTGTTTATTTCTTAGTGTTCAAAGAACTTTATGAAATTCAATTGTCTTTCCTCTTTGGAAGAGTAAAAATAGTCTGACGCAGTAGGATTGTTTTTCTCTATATTATTACAAATGGAGAAACAAGCCCAGCTATGATCATGCAAGTCATCAGGAGGTGTTTGATTATGAGTCCAAGAATGCTTTCTCAGCTTAGTAATTTCCAAAGACACTTAGAAGTCCCACGAGTTCATGTTTGAGGAATGACTGTGTAATTTCAACCTTGCCCTTGCTCATGTCTTTGGAAACCATCCAGTAAATTTTCAAAGTCCACTACCCTTTGTGCTGAGCTGATGCTTATTCTGGGAGCCCCTCTGATGCCATAACTACCTTCATCTGCAGTGTTGACCCAGCGCAAGACTCGTGCATTTTACTGTGTGCTAATTTTTAAAAGTTTACAGAGCTGGGCTCCTCTACAGATTTTCAAGAAGACATTTATGGTTCTAAGCACCTTCCGTAGAATCATTAGGCAACAAATTTGCTTGAACATTTCTTTCATTGTGTCTCAGTGGAGATGAAATATGGTCACTTGCTGGGGAGAAAAACAACAATAAAAGGAGAGTGAAATCTCCCTAAGTGCTCCCCTAAAAACAGGAAAATCTGATATGCAGACTGTGTACCGATACAGTTATGAGGCTTCTGGCTCTGAGCTGTAACAGATGGGAGTTTTTCTCTCTTTGGTGATAAGGTGAATGGTTCCCCCAGGGATGTGTGGGGAAAGCTGCTGAGTTGGCAGTGTTGGCACCAAGCAGCTGGCTGCTGACAGGATTATAGGTTGAGATTGGCATAAGGGGAGAAGGGGTCCCTAATATGGGAGGTAGTAGAAAGCAAAAACTGCCCCCTCTCCTTATCCATCCATAAAGCTGGGACTTGAAGCAGTTCCTTCTGAATAGTGAGTGGAGCTTCTAAGAGATGCCAAAGAAGAGTATCCGTCCATTCATTCAATTATCCATCCAGTCAATCAACAGCCATTGATTGAGTACCTGATTTGTGGCAGCTATTGTGATGGCTGCCAAGATATGAAGACAAGAAGAAATTCATTGTTTCTACCCTCAGGAAGTTCTCAGCTAAGTGAGGGAGTAAAAACACTGAAGAATAAGCTTGATGAAGTGTTATTGTGAGAAAGATTTCATAGCAGTGGTGACAAGACACATATTTGGAAAATCAGTATTTCCTATGAGGACATAGGGACTGGAGAAAGAAAGTGCGTAGGACTTAGAGAACGCAGCCAGGAGGCCCTCTCTAGCTCTCTTCCGGGACCCCTGCTGACGTCATGCCCCTCTGCGTCACTGGCTCCCGTTTCCGGTCTTGCCACGTGGTGCTCCTTCAGCCTGGATTTGCCTTCCTTCTCCGTGAGTGCTCCTAAAATCCTGGAGGACTTTTTAGAGCGCACTGACCAGTTTGAACCTTACCTCGAAGGCCCTGGGGAACGTTACGGGATTTTAAAGCGGAACAATTACATGCTCACAGGTGCTTTTCAGGAAGTCCACGTTGCTGTTTTGTTGAAAGAGACCTTAGGAGACAGGTGAAGTCACCCGCCCAGAGGTCCTGAGGACTTGAACTCCAGAAGGAACCGTTGTCAGGGAGAGAGGAGCCTGGGCGTGAAGCGTGTTAAGGGGTGAACGCAAAGATACTCCCTGATTGGCTGAGGTTTTTCCTTTTCCTGCGCGCCCTTCGGTTGGTCATGTAAAATGGGTGTGACGGCACAGCATCGCAGAGAGTGCGGGAGAGGCAGAGCTTGGAGAAAGGTTACTGGTTGGCTTTGGGCTGGTGATGCTGGCCTGGGCTTCCATGTTAGGGGTAGGTGTACAGCTGACCTCCTCATGGGCACATTAGGGTTTGGTATGCAGATCTGGAGCTCAAGAGACAGAGGTAAGGACTTTTCTCAGTCAAGATGAGCTAGATTATGAAGTGTTAAAATTTTTTCTTTTTCCACTGTGCTGTGGCTTGTGGGATCTTAGTTTCCCAACCAGGGATGGAACCCGGAGGTTAAGAATGAGAGCTCTAACTCCTAACCAATGGGCCACTGGGGAGCCCCCCCGCAAAGGGCTTCGTTCTTCCTCACTGGAACGTCTGTTGTGGGTCTGTGGCCGGTCCTTGGCTCATTGTAACCACTCATGGGCCAGGAAGCCACCCTTTCAAAAGGTGTCAGCTATTAAGCCTGGGAGAACAGAGACGTCTTAAAGGTCTTGCCCTGGCACTTAAATGCTTGCCTGGGAAGTGACATCTGACACTTTTGCAAAGAGGTAGTCAGTGGCTGTAGCCACCTACTGGAAGCCAGGAGTGCATTCCTTGGCGGGGAGGGAGAGTGGGGAGTAGTTGGCAAGAGCAGTAATGACCATTCCTAGGCCAAGCGTGAGGATTTCAGGATGGTTCGCACGTAGATGGCAGTGGAGCCGTGACAGTGGATAATGCAGGGAAAGACTACATTCAGTCTGAAAAGAAGGGGCCCCATGCGAGCCCTGGGGAAGCACCCACATTTAGAGCATGTAGTGCAGAGGAGACAGAACCACAAAGAGAGGACACGCAGATGCGGCCAAAAACTGCCAGGAAAACCAGAGTGGCGTTTCAAAAAGAGACGATGACATTTCCACAAGGGAGTGAAAACCCAGGAAGTGTTTCAGTAGTGGCCGACAGATCTCTCTTTTAGACAGTAGCTGGGCTGTCTTAATATGATGGAAGATGCATATCCTTTTCCTTTATTAAAAAATTAACATATTAGGTAAGACTCATCAATTCTCAGAGCCGACAGAGTCCTCAGAGGTCATCCAGTTTACTCTCCCACCAAATGCTGAAACTTTCACAATGATCCATGACAAAGTTCTATCCTAACCTGAAATTTTTCTCTTTGTAACGTATCCGTGGCCCTGGGCTTCCAGGTGGCGTACTGGTAAAGAATCTGCCTGCCAGTGCAGGAGACACAAAAGATGCAGGTCAGTCCCTGGGTCGGGAAGATCCCCTGGAGAAGGAAACGGCAGCCCACTCCAGCATTCTTGCCTGGAGAATCCCATGGACAGAGGAGCCTGGCGGGCTACATTCCAGGAGGTCACACAGAGTCAGACGTGACAGAGCGTGCACACGTGCACACACACACACACACACACCCCACACACACCATGGCCCTACTTCTGCCCCCCAGATCAGACAAGGACAAGCTCTTCCTTCTGTTCACCACTCAAGCTGACAGTATCATTCAATAGTAGTTTGGGTTGGCTACTGATTTTTATGGCACACTTTGCATAAGAAGCAGCTGATAAAAGGACCAAGATAGTCAGGATTTAGCTGTTCAAATTCCCAGTTGGAAAATAAGTCCAAACCACATTTTCCTTTTTGATTTAGTATGAAAGATGAGGAGTAGGGCATGAGAGTCAAGGTGAGATGATATAGTTTATAAAACATTTAAAGATCGCTAATGTAGAAGAACGCATGTGGTATTTGACTTCTAACTCTGTGACCTTGGTAAGTCACTTAACCTCTCTGAGCAAGAATTTGTGTGTCAATGAAATGGATGCCTGAGGTGTATACCCTACAGGGTTGGCTGAAGTGCAATGCACATCTTAAACACAGGAAACTGGAAAAGGTAGAATAGGGAAGATGATTTATAAGCTTCAGCATTGGCAGACATCAACTGCACAGCCTAAGAAACAATTTGAACTTGAAGGTTAATAGCTGTGATTCAAGGAAACTCCCCTGTATTTATTGCTACACTAATGTTGCACAAGAACAACAACCACCAAACTCCCAAGTGTACAGTGACAAACATTTGTTTTAGCTCAATAAGCTAGGAATCTGATGAGGGTTCTTCTGGTCTGGTTAGCCAAATTTTAGCTTGACTTAACCAGGTGTCTGCAGTCTACTGGCTGGTCAGCTGGGGAAGGGCTAGTCTGGGATGACCTCATGTGGAACAATTATCTTCTCTGTGGTCTCTCATCCTCTAGCAGGCTAGCCTGGACTTATGCGGAGGTGTCCACAGTGCCCAAGAGAAGGCGGCCTGAAGCTTAGGTATATATTGGCACATCCATCACTCTTGCTGCTTTTGTTTCGTCCAGAGCAAATAATAAGGCCGAGCCCAAGACAAAGAAAACCTGACTTCAGTTATTAATGGCAAATGCACAGGGAGGCGCTGAGCACCTGGTCCAGCTTTGTAATCAGCGTATCATCATTTTTCTCTAGTAACCGATAGGCAGGATGAGGAAGTTGGTCAAGTTGATAAGGAAGGGTATAGGAATGAAGGTAAGTCAGGTAAGGCCTGAGAGCAAACGCCAAGGGTCAGGAAGAACAACAGACGGGAAGACACTTCCAAGCGGCGGAACTGGGACAGCATCAAGGAACTCTCCCACTTCCAGACTGAGGGGACCGAAAACACTCGATCTGCAGGATTTTGGAACTGCTGTGACCAGTGCCTGGCTGTTTGCCTCTGTCATTTCCCTTTTCAAATGGGGCTATTTGTTATAGCCACCCTATTCTTATTCACAATTGCATCTTTGGTTTTGGAGAAATAATTTGTTTATTTTGTTTGTTTGTTTTAACTTCATTGTTGATGCTGTTGTTTGAATTCTGCGGGCTCTGGCCTACAGGAAACTGCATTCAGATTGTGGGGAGGATATAAATAAAAGACTAAAGATTTAATTAAACGACAGACTGTGGATGGTAGATTGCAAAACTAGCTGCAATTCTTTATCCCCATGTCCTCAGCAATGTGAGCTTCAAAGTTCTTTCAGTCAACAAGTGGAATCAATTTCTCTACAGTTTCAGGGTGGACTGGTTTTTTTTATTTGCTTTGGTCAGTTGTATACACAAAGGATATGTTGAATGAGTTCTTGGCCTAGACCTCAAGAGGCCTTGCCTAATTCCACTTTCTTTTGGGTTTCCTGCTTAGACCACACAAATGAGCTTCACTGGAATGCTTGATAATGAAAGACCTGTGGTTCAGTCATTCCCAGTGCCTCATCTGACAGCTGGATGTGTTAGAGGTCATCCTAGACTAGCTAGTCCACAGTCTACCTATCAGGAGACCAAAGAGGTGTGTGTAAGCCCAGCTGAGATAAGCAAGCCTGCAACAAATTAGAGAAACCATTCAGCTGACCTGCAAACCCATGAGAAGCAATAAATGCTTAACTGTCTAAGCTACTGAGTTGTTCAAGTGTGTGTTTGTTACTCAGCAATATCTAACTGATACACCTTCAGTTTGTATCCCATCATGTGGAAAATGTTTCTTTCCAGTAGCAACGCATCACCTCTGAAGAGTAAGAAGACCCAGCAAAGAAAAAGATTCTGGCCCTGTCACCTCTGACGTCTCCACACATGCTAACACATTATTTGTGGTTGTCTCTTTCTAAAATAGGGCTCCATGGTGGCTCAGTGGCAAAGAATTCACCTGCTCATGCAGGAGACGCAGGTTCAGTCCCTGGGCCGGGAAGATCCTCCGAAGAAGGACATGGCAACCCACTCCAGTATTCTTACCTGGAGAATCTCATGGACAGAGGAGCCTGGTGGGCTACAGTCCCTGGGACTGCGCGAGTCAGACACAGTTTAGTGGCTAAAAACCACTTTTGAAATAGTCCTTAGCTCACATCATTCTTTCAAGCCACTGTTATGTACACGCCTCACCTCCTTCTCTCCATGTCTCTTTCTGTCTCTGAGTTTCTCCGGATGGGTCTCTCTCAGTCACTGACTGTCCTGCTCCCATCAGCGCTAGAGATGTGTCTAATAGAGTGAGAAAACAAATAGAAAACTGTCAACTTCCAAATGGGGAAATATGATCGTGCTGCCACTTTGTTTTCTTTTGCTAGACAGAGAGTGACAAACCACTATCTGAAGAATTCTCAGGAAATTGAAGCACCCGAGCACCATCCAGGAGGGCTCTCACCCGATCAAAACGGGGGTTTTCTGCCGTTTTGGTACTTGAAATAGCTACATTTGGCGGCACTGGGACCCCCGTTGTGGCACACGGGATTTATTACCCCGTGCGGGATCTTTGCTGCGCGGGCGTGGACTCCCCTAGTTGTGGCGCGTGGGCTCGGTCGCCATGGTGAGCAAGCTCCGGAGCCCGCACGTGCCCTTCAGTAGCTGAGTCATTCAGCCTCAGCTCCTCGCTGCGCGCAGGACCGCAGCGCCCCGACCAGGAATCAAACCCACGTCCCCTGCGCCACGAGGCGGAGTTCCAACTACTGGACCACCAGGGAAGTCCTTGGTACTTGTTTTTCAAGAAAAAGCCAAAAAAGAACTTGTAAAAACTCTGACACCGGGCGCAGAAGCAACTATTCTTGATTCTCAGTGATGACAGTTCGGAGCTTGGAGTGTAAAGGTTTGGATATAGAGAGAAAACAATGGCAATACACATCTCCAGAAATTAAGAAATTTAGTGAGATTGTGTGAAGGAAGAGGCATAGGTTGATGGAATCAGAATCGTTAGCCTCATCCTGTCTTCCGCGGCAGGACCTCTCTCCGCTTTCTTTGGTTGTGTAATTATGGCCTGGTTACTTCTGCTCGATGTCCTAATCATAAAATAGACACAGTTCGTACAGTTAAAACAGGGAAATGTCCTGCTGTTTAAATGACACAGCATAGGTGAAACGTAACAAACATAGATTCCCTTCCTGCCGTAACTCTCTGAGGGTAGCCAGTGTCTGGAATTCAGGCTTTGGGTTACCTGTACAATTTCAAAACAATACTTTACTTAGTGTGAATCCAAATAAACGCAGGCATCACTAGAGAAAGCTCACATGGTTTGTGTCTCATTTTCATCAGTAAGCTTGGGCTCAAGATCTGTGCTCAGCACATCTACTATTAGAAGAATAGATGTTCTTGGTCTCAAAGAAATAATCTGTTAAGAGGCAAGATGTGTGCGTGTGCCCAGGCGCTCAGTTGTGTATGAATTCTTTGCAACCCCATGAACCGTAGCCCAGAAGGCTCCTCTGTCCATGGAATTTTCCAGGCGAGAAGACTGGAGTGGGTTGCCATTTCTTTCTCTAAGGAATCTTCCCAACCCAGAGACTAAACCCACGTCTCCGGCGTCTCCTGCATCGGCAGGCGGGTTCTTCATCGCCGAGCCACCTGGGAGGTCCTCGGAGGCAAGCCAGGAGGTCATCATGCAGTCGCTGTCATTAAGCAGTCAGTTTATACAAGGTACACTTGCTGCAGATATTCAAAGGAGGAGGAAACCAGAGCCCAGCAGATCAGTCAGGAAGGTTATAGGAGTTGAATTTACAGCTCATTCTTGAAGGACGACCAGGGCAGAGGAGGGCACGCAGGGTACCAGCGAGACGAGGATGTGTTAGACATGGCACTATGTGATTTAAATGTATACGATGCCTCATCTGGTACTCACAGCCTAAGAAGATGTATCATTTTCCTTGTTTTAAAGACAGAGGTTAAGACATTGATCCACAGTCACACAGTAAATAATTATCAGATGGGAAACCAAATCTCTTTGACACCAGAGATCATGGACTTCTCACTGAACCCTACTTCCTACCCAGGGGCAAAAATGAATATGCTGCATTATGCGATGATGAGGCAGCTCACCCAAACCGCACAGAGAGAATGTGTGTAGAGGAGCCCGAGAGGCAATGCCGGACAGGGAGGGTGACGCGGTCATGGTTTGGGTGGTCTGGAAAGGACCAGGGTATTTCAGAACGATTCTTTTGGAATAAGGGGGCATTAGTGATTTTTATCAACTTGACGCTAGCATTAAAGATGGTTAAGTTCATCTTCCTAAGGGAAGGCCCTCATTTTGCCAGCCCCGGGGTGGAGGAAAACTATTAAGAAAGTTTTTTAGCACATATTTTGCCCCTCTGCCTGCAGTTTTTCTCACTATAATACAGCCAAGAAGCACTGGGTTTCTAGAAAAATCCCTGAGCCCATCAGTAGACCTAAACACAGATATAAATGTACTCTTTCCTTTTAGTTTTCTCTGTGTGGGCTCCTGTAGAAGAATAAAAGGAAGGCAAACAGGGAAATAGAGCGGTATTTTTGTTTAGTCTGTCAGACTGTGTTCTAAAAGCTCTTTCCACTGTATCCTCTTGGAGCATATGCATGAAACTCTCTCTCATGAATATTTGAATGATCTTTACTTTTTCTGTCATTTCTTGAGCCTCAACTACAATGGGGAGCAGAATGTGACCTTCCCAAGGCAGATACTTCTGGGAGCCTCTGTCAAAATGTGTGCATGGGACCGAGATGCTGAAAAATCACGGTAACCACTGGGACTTCTTGTTCTTTATTTTCAGCCCCGAGAAGTCCATTTGATGCTGATTCCAGAGGAGTATCTTTATGGAAAAGAGAGGTATGACTGGAGGAAGTCAGATGGAGAATGTGTCTGTTTTAACTTTTTAATATTTCTGTATCTACGGAAAATGCAGGGATATAGGCAATGAGGTTAAAAACCCCAAGTAAGGGGGCTATGACTAGTTTATTTTCTCAGAGACAAACTGGTGTAGTTCCATTAAGTTTCTTCATGCTTAGAGTTCGATTATCTAAGAGTCTGATCGTCTGTCTGTCATTCTTATCCCATTACCTTGATTTGTTCTTCTTTGTAGCGCTTATCATCACACCACATTCCACTTTTTACTTACTTGTTTATCTATTGAACGGATGCCTCATTAAAATATGTCTAATGATGGCAAGGGCCTCACTTGTCATATTTACTACTAAATTCTTAGTACCTGGAAACAGTACCTGATACCAACTAGGTGCTCAAATACCTTTTGAACAAATGAAGGTGATCGTTGTATTCATCATTTAAGTCATACTTCTGGACTTCCTCCCATGGGTAGGCCCTGTGTTAGAAATAACATAGTGCGGTACAGGATACAGACACATGATCAGATACAGACCAAAAGGTGCAGTGACAGAGGAATCTGTAGGAAACTGTGGGAATACTGAGAATGGAGTCCCTAACCAGAAGAACTACACAATCCAAACTTTTAAGAATGAATAGAATGAATGAATAGAATTTGATAGATTAAATGGAATTTTATTTGGTTAAAAATCAATGAGCTGTGTTTCCCTAACTCCTCAGTGGGGTTGAGGGCACTCAGGGACTAGTGTACTAGCAGCCGGAAGTGTTAGAAAACCAAAAGCGCACACACACACACACACACACACACACACACACACACATATATATTTTAAACAGAAATTCAGTTAGATTTTTTTTTATAAAGCTACTTTACGGACCACTAAATGAATATGCCAGAAGCAGATATTAAAGAGAGGATGGGATAAAAGGAATTCCATAACAACAAGATTGAGTGGTGGAGGGAAGGGAGAAAAGGCAGGGCTGTAGGATAGCTATGCAGAACAGGCCCGATCTAAGTCTTCCTATTCCCCTTAATGGACCAGCCCTACCTCCAGATGACCTTCTTAGTTCAGTTCAGTGGCTCAGTCGTGTCCGACTCTTTGTGACCCCATGAATCGCAGCACACCAGGCCTCCCTGTCCATCACCAACTCCCGGAGTTCACTCAAACTCATGTCCATTGAGTCCGTGATGCCATCCAGCCATCTCATCCTTGGTCGTCCCCTTCCCCTCCTGCCTCCAATCCCTCCCAGCATCAGAGTCTTTTCCAATGAGTCAACTCTTTGCATGAGGTGGCCAAAGTACTGGAGTTTCAGCTTTAGCATCATTCCTTCCAAGGAAATCCCAGGGTTGATCTCCTTCAGAATGGACTGGTTGGATCTCCTTGCAGTCCAAGGGACTCTCAAGAGTCTTCTCTGACACCACAGTTCAAAAGCATCAATTCTTTGGGGCTCAACTTTCTTCATAGTCCAACTCGCACATCCATATATGAGCACTGGAAAAACCATAGCCTTGACTAGACGGACCTTTGTTGGCAAAGTAAAGTCTCTGCTTTTCAATATGCTATCTAGGTTGGTCATAACTTTCCTTCCAAGTAGGAAGCATCTTTTAATTTCATGGCTGCAGTCACCATCTGCAATGATTTTGGAGCCCCAAAAGTAAAGTCTGACACGGTTTCCACTGTTTCCCATCTATTTGGCATGAAGTGATGGGACTGGGACCAGATGCCATGAGCTTAGTTTTCTGAATATTGAGCTTTAAGTCAACTTTTTCACTCTCCTCTTTCACTTTCATCAGGAGGCTTTAGCCTGAAGATACTGCATATCTACGGTAAGAGAAACCCAAATAAGATGTAGGTGTTGTGAGAGGGCATCAGAGGGTAGACACACTGAAACCATAATCACAGAAAACTAGTCAATCTGATCACATGGACCACAGCCTTGTCTAGCTCAATGAAACTAAGCCATGGCATGTGGGGCCACCCAAGACGGGTGGGTCATGATGGAGAGGTCTGACAGAATATGGTCCACTGGAGAAGGGAATGGCAAACCACTTTAATATTCTTGCCTTGAGAACCCCATGAAGAGTATGAAAAGGCAAAATGATAGGATACTGAAAGAGGAACTCCCCAGGTCAATTCAGTTCAGTTGCTCAGTCGTGTCCGACTCTTTGCGACCCCATGAATCGCAGCACGCCAGGCCTCCCTGTTCATTACCATCTCTCGGAGTTCACTCAGACTCATGTCCATCGAGTCCGTGATGCCATCCAGCCATCTCATCCTTGGTCGTCCCATTCCCCTCCTGCCCCCAATCCCTCCCAACATCAGAGTCTTTTCCAATGAGTCAACTCTTCACATGAGGTGGCCAAAGTACTGGAGTTTCAGCTTTAGCATCATTTCTTCCAAAGAAATCCCAGGGTTGATCTCCTTCAGAATGGACTGGTTGGATCTCCTTGCAGTCCAAGGGACTCTCAAGAGTCTTCTCCAACACCACAGTTCAAAAGCATCAATTCTTTGGCACTCAGCCTTCTTCACAGTCCAACCCTCACATCCATACATGACCAGAAGAAAAACCATCAAAGCCTTGACTAGATGGACCTTAGTCGGCAAAGTAATGTCTCTGCTTTTGAATATACTATCTAGGTTGGTCATAACTTTTCTTCCAAGTAGGAAGCATCTTCTAATTTCATGGCTGCAGTCACCGTCTGCAGTGATTTTGGAGCCCAAAAAGTAAAGTCTGACACTGTTTCCCCAGGTCAGTAGGTGCCCAATATACTACTGGAGATAAGTGGAGAAATAACTCCAGAAAGAATGAAAGGATGGAGCCAAAGCAAAAACAATACCCAGTTGTGGATGTGACTGGTGATAGAAGCAAGGTCTGATGCTGTAAAGAGCAATATTGCATAGGAACCTGGAATGTTAGGTCCATGAATCAAGGCAAATTGGATTACCTTCTAAGCAAGCCCTAGCATTAATGCCTGTTCTACACAGCTTGCTACTTTCATTCTTTGTGGATGTAAGAATTAATGTGAGGGAAGATGAGACAGAATAAGAGAAACAAAGGAAGAAGATGTGTACAAAGGATATGAAACAGAGAGGAAAAGCAATCTTTACAAAAGAACAAGGGAAGGAAACGGAAAGTTGAAAATGAAAGAAAGAAAGGACCTTTCCAACCCTTATTAGGTTTGAGTGCTGGTGGTTATTTTAAGTGGTCCCTTTGGATAGGTAATCACGTTGAACATTTCACTTCTGGTTTGTTTATATTTATAAACTATGAAGTCGAGCTCAGATTTCTGCTAGAAAAGCACTTTTAGAAGGCAGTGAGATCTTATCTTTCATTTTCTATAGATCAGTTTTGCAGCTCTTGAAGTATTTATAGTTTTAATACATAACCATAAATGCCCCCTAAACAAGGAATATTGCACCTTTCGATTACCATTATTGCTTTATTGCTTATCACAGCCATAAATTAGTGACATCCTCCAGCACTGCTGAAAGAGCCCTGAGCTAGGCTATAGCATGAGCACACAGGAACCTCTTAAAGCTTGACTGTTTCCTAAAAGTCTTATAGTTTCAAGCATACTCCATATATTCCGTAAGTGTTTCCATTAAAGAACTCCTTGCATGTTCAGTAATAGCCCTCGTGTTTGAGATGGGATAGTAGTATCAGAAAAGAAAAGCAAAATTACAAGAAGGGAAATTAGAAAACATTAAAAATGAAATGCCTAAACAAATAAGAACAGGGGTTTAAATTATGCAGATTAAAGTCGTTTAAATTGTTTATCTGATGCAAGTTGATGTTTATACATATATCCTATATCTGTATCATCTATTGCTAAGCTTATGTCTAGGTTTGTGTTTGCATATTTTGTACTGCTAATGAGTTTTTAGTGCCATCTATGATATTTCTAATAATTGGTCATGTGGGCAAGAATTCCATTAAAGATATCAAAGATGGTGTGAAAAATTCTTTGGGAGAACAACGATGTTGACCTAGACAAAAGCTTGATGTTTAAGAGATGCAGATAATAGTGATAGTGATAAACTAGCATTTTGGAGGTAAATATCACATTAATATAATTAGAATTACAACTCAAATGCAATAGAGTAGAAAAAAATTTGAGTCAAGAAATCTGCCTTAGATCTACTAGAATAGATCTTTGTAAATAACCTCAACTTTCAGTTCTGGATTCCTTGGCCACCAATGAGTTAACGAAACTAGATAATGTGAGGTATTCATTTTTAATATGTCCTGATTAGCTGCTAGGCATTGTAGCAAATTTTTAAAAATTAATCATATTACTTACCCTCAAGGAGCTTACAGATTATTTTAGATAGAAAAATATACATTGGGCATTTATATATTTATTTATTTTTCATTTAATACTTATTTACCTTTAACCATTTTAATTGAATATAGTTAATTTACAACGTTAGTTTACAATGTTAGTTTCATTTGTACAGCAAAGCTATTCAGTTTCATATATATACATGAGTATATATATTCTTTGTCATGACAGATTTTTGATACTGACTATAGTTTTCTGTGCTACATAGTAGGTCCTTGGTGTTTATCTGTTTTATATAGTAGTTTATATATGGGCTTCCTAGTGGCACCAGTGGTAAGGAAACACCCACCAATGCTGGAGATTCTGAGGAATTGATGCTTTTGAACGGTGTGGTACTAGAGAAGACTCTTGACAGTCCCTGGGGCAGCCAGGAGATGAAACCAGTCAAACCTAAAGGAAATCAATCCTGAATATTCATTGGAAGGACTAGTACTGAATCTTCAATATTTTGGCCATCTAATGCAAAGAGCTGACTTCCTGGAAAAGACCCTGATGCTGGGAAAGATTGAAGGCAAGAGGAGAAGGTGGCGACAGAGGATGAGATGGTTGGATGGCGTCACTGACCCAATGGACATGAGTTTGAGCCAGCTCTGGGAGACAGTGAAGGACAGGGGGGCCTTATGTGCTGCAGTTCATGGCTTCACAAAGAGTCTGACACAACTTAGCCACTGAATAACAAAAACATTGAAGTGAAGTTTTATTCTAATTTCATTTTCAGATTATTCCTTCCTAGTGTGTGGAAATGCAATTATTTTCATAGATTGATTTATTTTCTGAGCTTGATTATTAAGTTCTAAGAGTTTTTTGTGGACTCCTTAATAATTTCTGTATACAATATAATGTCATCTGCTAATAGAGACAGAATTTAACTCTTTTCAATCTGAATGTCTTCCTTCCTTCTTCCCTCCATCCTTCTCTTCCTTCTTTCCTATTTTCCTGATTTCCTTCTTTTCTTTCTTTCTTTCTCTACTTTTCTCATTGTTTAGGCAGAGATACCAGTACTACATTGAACAGAAATGGCAAGAGTGCTCATCTTTGACTTGTTCCTGATTTTAGGGAGGAAAGTATTCAATTTTTACCCTTAAGTGTGATGTTACAGTTATGGATTTTTTTTGTAGATGCCTTTTATCAGATTGATAAACCATTCCTAGCTTATTGAGCTCCTTTCATTTTACACTATCTCCATTTTTTTTTAGTTTAATGTTATTACAGTTTATTCCATAAACAAAAGTCATAGCCATAACATTTTTTGAGATAATACATTTTTCCTTGGGTTTCTGGTAAGGCTGTTGTGAGACAATACCCTTAAGATTCCTAGAAGCTTTCTATTTTGATAGAAATGATCTGTGAGGCATGACCTTAAGATTATTGGAGCAATATATTTTGGGGGTTTGAGATAACACCTTAACTATTTCTGAAGTTTTAACATAAATCTTTCTAGTCACAATATTGGTTTCCTCTTCATATGAAGCTCTGTATTTGACCTTTCTGATGCAACTCTAAGATTTGACCTTTGCCTGGAAACCATTTCTTAATTTTAGCATCATTTTCCATTTGGGGAGATGAGTAATGAGAAATGGCTTTAGTTTTCAAACCTAGTAAATCCTGGTTCTTTTCTTTTAACAGCTCTTCAGCTTATTGCTTTCCTATTGTATGTAAGCAGCTAGAAGAAACTGATGAAACCTTAAGCACCTGCCTGGGAACCTCCTTGGCTAGATTGTGCAACTCACTGGGTGAAATACATGTTTGCCTATGTTGTCATCAGTAATAATGTTGTTGCTTTCACTTCATAATAAAGGTGACCTTTCCTCAAGCTTCAGATAGCATTTTCCTCAATATTTTAAAGCCCTCAGAGGCAGCCTCCTTGGGACCATCCAGTCTCAACTAACAGATTCGTCAAAGACAGTTCAGATTCTGCCCTCTCTTTTGTCCCAAAGCCTGTTTAGATCTTTGCTACAACAGGTCTCCACTTCCGATACCATATCCGTTCTAGGTATTATGATTGCACCACAAGCTGCTCTGAATCTTAGGAGCTTAAACAATGACAGAGTTTGTTTTACTCATGAATGTGCAATTGGAGATTCTGCTCAACAGGGTAACTTGCCTCCACCTCACAGCAGCAGCTGAACCAGTTGAGCAGTGAGAACTGGAGTCATCTGAAGGCTTGTTCACTCATATGTTTCAAGTTGATGTTGATGCTCAGCTGGAATCTTAGCTGAGCATGTTAACCAGAACACATCCAGGCCCTTCTCCATGTGGCTTGGGCTTCCTCACAGCCTGATGGCTTGGCCCCAAGGGCAAGCACATAAAGGGGGCAGGGAGAGAAAGAGAGAAAGCAAGGCAAGGAGCCCTGGCACCTGTTCTAAGGCAGCGCTAGAAGTCACACAATGTTATTTCTATTACGTGCCATCCGATTGTGCCCTGAGTAAAGGGAAGGGAGAGGGTCTTTACCTTGTGATGAAGGGTAGCAAGGTCTGCAAGAGCATATTGGATGGAAATATTCCTGTGAACGTTTTTGATAATTACAATCACCCACAGGAATCAACTTGTCTTCTTTATGGAAATGTTGTATCACAATTATCTTTGAAAACAGTAGAGCTACATATGAATTCATGGGTAAGGTAAAATGTGTATTTATCATATGTATTTAACAATATTTTTTTTCCTCTTTTTAATATTCAGGTCAACCTGGGCTGGGCTGAGTTGCTTTATCTTAAATTTCTTTTCAATTATCCCCAACTTGCCTCTCATTTCTGTTTTTTTGTGCCATTTCTATAGGTCTCTCATACAGAAGTAATAAATTGAACAGAAGTAATTCACTAAATCAGAAATTGTTGAGGTTCAGGGTACTGAATAACCCTGTTCAGTGCCTTATGGTTTTTGGTTTTTAACTATAGATGCAGGCCTTTGAACAAGGCCTTGCTTTCCTGAGGGAGCTAAGAATGGGCCGTGCATGTCTGTAGACAAAGGACAGAGCTATGGCTCTGTTTCTTCAGTTCGACTTAACCCCCAGCATCAGGATTCATCAGCATGCATCTGCATTATGCTGTCTGCCCATGGTCAGTGTCTCAAGGACCAAGTGCCAGTGGGAAGAAAAGCAGTATGCAGTAACTGGAGGGCATTAATCAAGGCCGCTCTGGGCTGCCTCCAGAGGAACATGTGTCTAACGGTCACACAGAGAGAAGAGAGTAGAAATCATTCTGGTTGATGCTATTCTGGCCTCTGTCAAGGGATGAAGAGATGGACTCACCGTGCTTTGAAATGTAATGCAAACTTAGAAACCAGGATGATAGACAGAATAAAAGATAGAGGCTAATGTTTCCTTCCTTAGAAACTCCCTAAAATAGCCAACTTCCCATTCAGCAGACCAGGTCAGTAAAGTCGTATTTCTTGTTGTTTTTCTTTTGTAATGACGTCATCAGCACTGATGCTACCATCCCCACTGAAAGTGAAAGGCATCCCTTGGCACCGGTCCTGTGGCATCATGATTCTTGAGCACCGACGTTGGCACCAGCCAGAGTGGAGAAGCAGTAAGCATAGAGGTCATCACTCCATAGAAAGCTAAAGAAGTCTCCAGATGTCAGTTACACAGGTAACAAAGGCAAAGGAGGAAAGTTCAGAATCAACGTGGACAGAGGCCAAATGGCTCCAGGCTCGGTGTCCAAGCCCTTGAGGAAAGAAAGGCTCAGGGCCTGACCGTGGGACCAGATCCTGTAGTGTCTCATCCTCTTTGGATTAGCAGAATGATGTGGGTGGCTGGATGGGAAGGGAGAAGATTAAACTGGGAGTTAGGAAACTTGGTATCTACTCAAGACTCCACCACTAACTCAAGACCTCGTTTGTGCCTGTGTCAAATGGGGAGGTTGTTTCTTATGCTCTTTGAATTACTCTCCAGCTCTGATATTCCCTTCTCCCACATAATGTATTTCTCCCATATGTCCTTGCTCATAGAGAGTACGTGCTAGCTGTTACCCAGGCTCACCAGCTAAAGCGAGACAGTCCAAGGGTTTGCATCCTGTGCTAAACAGTTTCTTTAGGATCCTGTAGGGATTCTGATCTTACCAGAAACAGACTTCTTACAAACCTTTCTGCAAGCAGGCTGACATTAGCATCGTGCACGCATGCCAAGCTGTCTCAGTCGTGTCCGAATCTTTGCGACCCCATGGACTGTAGCCCACCAGGCCCCTCTGTCCTCGGGATTCTCCAGCCAAGAACACTGGAGTGGGTTGCTTGTAAGTAATTCACAAGCACCGCTAAGCAGAAAGAGGACAGCTTCGTTTTTCATAGCAAAATGCCTCATGGAAAGGGCTTGATAAAGAAGTTGCTGGCTGAAGGGTCTGGGGACTGGTGTATGCCTGCCCTGGAAGAGACAGGAATGTTTTGGAAAAGCACCACATTTTGTGTAAGGATTTGGAGATTTTGCCTCCCCTCCGGTGCTTGTGTATCCTTTCATGAAGTTCCTTCCCATCCTCAGTGAATAAAACGTGTGAAATCATGGAGGAAATAATAGGTCCATTCTTCCCTAAGCCCAGTTTTGGTCCAAGCCATTTAGTTATCTTGAGCATGTCACTCACCATTGTGCATCTAACAAGTTCATCTGTAAAATGGGACTGTCTTCCTCACAAAGTGAAGTATCAATTTTATTAAATAAATCTTACATGTGATATTCTTTGCAAATAAATACTGTAAAACATGTTTGTAAAGTACTGTTAGTGCGGGATTATCAGACTTCCTGGAAACTCTTGCAGTAGTTTGGAATAGCTTCTTCTTTTTTTTTTTCAGGTACAGATGGAGAGATTCAAAGTCAGCGATTTTTGGCTTCCAAAGCAACCAAGCACTTAGGACTGAGCAGTAGGAAGCGGTGCCACAGAGGGAACAGCAAAGGTAGGGACAACCCACAGAGTCTAGCCTTTTCAGAGGAAATAATGAGCCATTCAGTTACTGTTCTGTGGACTTGGAAAAAAAAGAGGAAATTTGGAAAATGTTAGTTCAACCACTGCTACCTAAAACTGCTCACTGCTCAACTTGCCTGCTGCAAATTAAGCCACCAAATAATGGAGAGGTGCTACAGATGTTGGAATCAAGAATGTTTTAAAGATCGTCACCCTCTTTGGCATCTAATCACATTTTAAAATAAAAGCGAAGCTTCTAACGCAGCCCCAGAACCCTGGGCCTTTCTTTCCTCCAGGGCTTGGACACCCAACCTGGAGCCGTTTGGCCTCTGTCCATGGCCTATTTTGAACTTTCCTCCTTCTGCTTTGGTCCTTATATCCCAGCAGGTGAAAAGTGGTGGGTTTGGCTAGCTTGGGTTTTAATAAGTCTCCCCAAGTGCACCGAGCATGGTAACAACTTAATGATCAAAGACAGGAACTGGATTGAACGAGCATTTCGGAAGTGTTTGCCGAGTACTTAGGCTCCTCCCAGCAGTGTGCTGAGGTAGTGAGGACACCCAAGAAGGTGCGGTGACTTTTGTTACAGAAAACTATGAGCTTTTCAGAGCAGGATAATGAATTTCTCAAAGTCCCCAGCAAGACGTCTTGAACTCAGACGTCTGTGTCTCTGGCTGCGCCCACCTGTTTTCCTACTTTTGTTCATCTTTGAAAATGGGACTGGCGTTACAGACACTTTCTCTATGGCTTCCATGTCTGATTTAGACTCCCCACTTCCCTTCCCCCTCTTTAGCCCATCTTGCTCTTGCTTCCCAGCAGTTTTCGGCTTTCTCTGCTGCTCCATAGCCTTCTGCTTTCGTCCCTGATGGGCTCTCTCCGCACTTCTGTTTGATGCTTCTGACCAGGGGCTGTGCTCCATCCTTGGTCCAGTTCTGTCTGGTCGTCCTCAGACAGCGGGCTTCTTTACTACTCAGTTCTTTGATGTCAGCTCTCTCCTGCTAGGCTGGTCCATGGTGAATGGGATAATATCCAATACCCTAGCAGGAAGTGAAACCTTGACTCATAACTATCTAGTCATGGGATTTTCTTTAAAGAAAATAATTTGGCACTACATATTGAGACCTTCAAATGACCAAACCCTTTACCCTAGACATTTCTCGTGTAAGAATCCACTTTAATACATTGTCTCTTAAACTAGGTAACTATTTACTGGTAAAAATTTATTGGTGAAAATAGTCACCAATGGTGAGATAAACTTTTCAAAATACAATGTAGATTTTAATAATTTACTCCATAAATGTTTGTTTAATGAAGAATAGCATCAGAGCTTAAAAGAGATTAGATGTCCACACCTGATTTTGTACTTTCCAGTCTTCTACTGAAACATCTTTTAAGAGGCAGAAAGCAGAACACCAGAAACCAATTAAATTATTCAATGATGCCATTCAAGCTAATGTAAATTTCTTGGAGGAAATATTCCTGACTCTGGTGCATCTGGGCAAGACAAAAGTCTATTCAGACACATAAAATGAAATGACCCATCAAAAGCAAATGAGAATAGATTTATGGCTATTCATGCATTTTACCTTTACATTCAAGATATGGAGTCTGAGCCACAAACAGCTTGGTGGCCTCTCTTCCACCTCAGAGCTCCCCTGGTGGCTCAGGCAGTGAAGAATCTGCCTGCAGTGCCAGAGACCTGAGTTAGATCCAGGAGTTGGGAGATGCCCTGGAGAAGGAAATGGCTGCCCTCTCCATTATTCTTGCCTGGAGAATTCCATGGACAGAGGAGAAGTGACTTCTGAGACTCATAATGACGCTGCCTCCGTTGAAACCCTTTCTTTCATCAGTACTTATTTTGCTTCTGAAACTATCTGGAAGTCTCCAAAGTTCAGCAATGCAAAATGGCTGAAGATAGAAGAGGAGTTTATGAACTGTGGCAGCCAAAATATATTCTCATATACGTAATCAGATGTGGGAACCCATGAAAGGGGTTAGAGGATAAAAGAATTGCAAGTACCATGAAGTTAGTTGAAATATTAATGTAAATTTTTTTAAACAAACATAAGTGTCAAAGTAAAAGCTATCTAGAGAGAGTAAGGTATAACAAAAATAATATCTAGTTTTGTAACTTTATGTTATGTTATAAAGGTTGTGTAATGTTGAGCTGAAGGAAATAAAGTTATATTGAATTTCTTATTTTACATTAAGATAAATTCATTTTTTGGTCAATAACGCATTAAGATGAATTATAATTTTGGAAGATTATAATGATAAAGTGACAAAAATTTGGCAATTCAAAAATATGAGGAGATACAGATTTTAAATAATATAATTAGCTTTTTAAAATTAGGAACTTTAATGACTGTAAATCAGACCTTAAAATTAATACATATTTCCAAATATCCATGGACCATTACCAAAGTTGGCCATATGCTACTTAAAAGAATGCTAATAAATTACAAGGGACTATTAACAAAAGTTCTTCTAGCATTTTTTTTTCCCTCTTTTCAGTCCGCATAGCCAAACTACTGAAATAAAATCATACCCACTGATGGTATATTTAAACTCAGTGTATGTACATCATCCCATTTTAACAACCATTTTGATTCCCACATCAGTGTTAGAGTCTGGGGCATGGACCCAGCTTTGCTAAATAGACTGTATCTGAATACCAAGATTCCACTTAGGTAGCAGAAAGCAGGAAAGAGTCTTGCTCCCAACTTAACACAAGAAAAAGATGAATAATTTACAAAAATCACAAGCTTTCTTGAACCCAAATAAGAGTTCAGGTTGAAGAATAACCAACTAATCTGAAATACAAGGAAAGAGAAGACATTTCTCAGCAGATATAAGAGGTAAGCACTGGCTAACCCGGACCAGAGCAGGGGGTGAGCTGGCGCTACCATGCAAAGAGATTTCAGCTAAAATGTTCAACAAACTGGTAAAAGGAGTGACAGTAGAGAGCCACAGTCACACAGGAAGCTTGACACCATTTCAAGCCTCTTCTTTATCAGCTTTATTTTAGAAATTTTGAGAGTCAGATTATTAGGCCTCAGAAAGAACCCTTAGGTTGCAGCCTTATGGGAGGGGAATAACCATTGCTAAGGTGGGCATGAAGCCCTGTTCAGTACTTAATACTCAGAGAAGGTGGCAAATAGCACTAAGAGAGTGTGGCAAATTGCAGCTTCTTCAAAGCACAGGTGAATACTCATCGAAGAGAAGAAACTAGAAAAAGCCCTCTACGGCTATGAGAAAGGCAGGAAACATTCCAGTTCCACATCATTACAGATCTAACCTTCAGCAGAGAAACGTCACCTAGGAGTCCACCCATGGGACCCAGGAGCTCTGGGCTTGCCCAAGACTGAAGCTGAGTCAGGACCACAAAGAAATTCCCTCTGGCCCCTACAGTCAGGCTGGTAAGCATCATATAGGCACAAGTAACAGCAGTTTGCTGCTTGGGATCAAAAGTATGAAGAAACTTCTCAGGTACAAATTTACAGGGAAAACATAGTTGAATATGATAAAGAATCATTTTAAAAAGTCCACCATCAACAAAGACCCCACCCTGTGCAAAGGTAAGTGGCAGATGAACTTGAACTCAGTGTTTTATTGAGGGTAACTTTCACAACAAAACCCAAATCCTAACTAGCTCTGCACTTGACCACCTTGACTCAACACCCCACACTAAAAGTCTAACGGAGAATTATGTCCATTTCCAGATATATTCTTTACTAGAATCTCACCTGTCTTGCATTCCATGTTTGACTTTTAACCTCAAATTACAAGAAACACAAAAGGAACACACACAGTACTGTCAAGAGTCAGAGCAATCAACAAAATCACATACCGATATGACCCATCTGAAGGATATATCAGACAAAGGACTTAAAGATAATTCTGAATAATCGTGTATCTAGTGGAAATGGGACAACATGTGTAATGTAAATAGATCAGAGAATGCTAGTAGAGATATGAAAACTAACAGAGTCAATTGAAAATGCTGAAAATAATTATAGGAAAACACACGATGATAAATAAGGAATAACTTCTACAGGCTTATCAGTACTCTTGGCACAGCTGGAACAATGTCAACCTAAAGACAGACCAATAAAAATTACCCAAACTGAAACATAAAGACACAGGCACACACAAAGCGTGAAACGCTGAGGAACAGTATCCAACAGTTTGACATGCGTGCAGCTTGGTTTCTAGAAGGAAAAGAGAGAGAGAGAAGTAACAGAAGATAGAAGAAATATTTCAAAATATAATGGCTGAGAAATTTCCAAAAGTAATGACAGACATCAAATCGTAGCACCTTTGGTGCTGAGTGGGGAAAGAACATTTCACATATAGAAGAACACGGATAAGAATCACAGCAGACATCTCATTAGATTACATAGTTGAGCAGCATCTTTCAAATGCTACATGTAGCAAGGGAGTGTCAACACAGGATTCTATAGCCAGTAAAAATATCTTTTGAAATTGAAAGGGAAAATTTTTTTCAGGCAAACAAAAAATAAGAAAATGAATTATCAGTAGTTGTGTATTATAAGAAATGCTAGATGAATTCTTTCAGACAGAATGAATAAAATATCAGCAATCTATACAAAGAAATGAAGATTACTAGAAACCGAAAATGAAGCTAGTGAAGTTCGTTACATGTGAATCATATCTCAGTGTGAAGAAATACATCATCATTGGTGATATCAATTATTACTGATTCTTGCCTAAAAGATTTTTTGGTGACAGCTGCCAAATGGTAATTTCTGGTACTTTGTAATTTATCCTGTATTTATTAGCTCGAATTTCCTGCAAGGAAGAGATTAACTTCCTTCCTGCCTGCCTTTCTTCCTCCCTCTCTTCTTTCATTTCTCCTCTTTCTTTCCTTCCTTTTCTTGTTTATTTTAGTACGAACTCACAGATTCATGTTTTATTCTGTGAGATATAACTCATTTTCATCATTTTAACTTAATTGCTAAATTCACCAGCTTTGCCCAATTAGAGACCAGCTAGGCTGCTTCTTTGGGCGCGTGCCTGTCATCATTCTGTATTAGTCAGGGTTCTCCAGAGAAACAGACCAATAGCGTGTGTGTGCTTGCGTGTAGATGCATGTGTGTGTGAGTGTATATAGAGATCTATATCTATGTGTGTGTATTTTTGTATGTGTGTGCAGACAAACACAGAGCAAGTGTGTAAATGAGCACATTAGTGTCAGCTAGATTTATTTTAAGGAATTGGCTTACACCTTTACAGATTCTGTCCAGAGTCTGCAGGGCAGGTCAGCTGACTGGGGCCTCAGAGAAAAGTTGACCCTGCAGTTCAAGTTCAAACACTGTCCACCGCAGAATCTCTTCTTCCAGAGAGGTCAGTCTGTTTCTACTGAGACCTCCATCTGGCTGGATGAGGCCTGTCCATGTTATGGAGGGTAATTTGCTTTACTCAGAGGTTACTGATTTAAGTGTTGTGTGCGTGTTAGTCGCTCAGTTTTGTCCGACCCTTTGTGACCCCATGGACTGCAGCCCACCAGTCTCCTCTGTCCATGAGATTTTCCAGGCAAGGATACTGGAGTGGGTTGCCATTTCTTTCTCCAGGGGATCTTCCCAACCCAGGGATCAAATCCGGGTCTCCTGCACTGCAGGCAGATCCTTTACCGACGGAGCTACAAAAGAAGCTGATTTAAGTGTTAATCTCATCTAAAAATTGTCTTCACAAAAATATCTAGAATAACGTATGACCAAACCCCTGTGTATGGTGGCCTGGCTAAGCTGACTGGTGGAGTTGGCCATCACGTATTCATTGACTACTCTAGCACTTTTTGAAACAAGAAGAAGTTCTGGGTTTGTACTTCCCTGCCTCTTCCCTGTTATTAGCCATTTCTCTTTCATTTTACTGTAGACTAATATTTTGATCAAAATTTCAGTGCTAGATGTGTTCATTGGCACTAGGTGTCATTGCTTGTAGGCCTTCTTAGCAGAGAGAGTTAGAAAGTATTTATGCATATACAAAAATACACATACATACAGAGGAAACACACGTACACACGCACAACCATAAAATGATACAGTGCTATTGTAATAAGGTTTACAGTGAGGGAATCTGGGTAAAGGGTGGACTAAAATTCTGTGGAATTTTTTGAAACTTCAAATTTAGAAGTTAGAATTTTAAAATTAGAAGTTAAAACGTAAACTATGAATACATAAATGGTGCCCTCTGCTATTCTTTTCTGTATGGCAAAGCAGTGAGGTGGCATATTTCGCTTCTCACTCTGATAACCGCATGCTCTTCCACATCGGGTCAGTCTCAGTATCCATCTCCTTTCCTTCCCACTTTCCCATGGACCACTGGAGACACAGCAGTCAGTGATTTTAAATGGCTTTACAAACTCATGCCAGGCCACTCTAACAGACCAAACCCAAATGTACATAGCATCCTTGAGAAGTCTGTGCTTTCAGCTGCTCAGCCGTCTTCTAAAACACTCATTCTCAGCATTCCTGGATGCTACCTAGAAGGGTTTTTAAGAAATACTGATGCTCAATCCAATATCCATATTTAAAACTGAGTGATCAGGATAGACCCCAGTCATTGGTGTTTTGTAAAAGCTCTACCTGGGATTCATTTGTGCACCCAGCATTGTCTACTATTCCTGTGAAATATCATAAAAATTACACATCACCACAGCCTCCTGGATTATCCATCATCCCCCCAAACCACAAGCCATACTACACTATACTTCTGACAGCGTGATCAATCTCCTCCCTCTCTCTCTGCTCTCCCAAGATTTCCAATGTCCCTGTGAAACCTATGCCTTTATTGATTGTCTTTTCTATATCCCTTAGCGCTTTGGTTCTCCATCTCGCAAACTTCATCAAAACAAAACAAAACAAAAATGTTCGTGGGACAAGTGTGTTCTTGTTCTCCAGTATTTCAAAAAATTTCTTCCTGCTTCGAATTTCAGGCCATCAGACCTCACAGCCTGCCTCTCTTCCTTGGTACTGTCATCCCATATTCCTGAGGTTTTCAGTAATCAATCCTATTTTTCCTTTTCCTCTTGCCTGTACTACCATCGGTGGTGGTGTCAGTATCTATGCTGGGTCTCTATACTCTGTCATTTTTATTCTCACCTTCTACCCCCATCAGTTCAGTTCAGTTCAATTGTGTCCGACTCTTTGTGACCCCATGAACCGCCACACGCCAGGCCTCCCTGGCCATCACCAACTCCCAGAGTCCACCCAAAGCCATGTCCATCGAGTCGGTGATGCCATCCAACCATCTCATCCTCTATCATCCCCTTCTCCTCCTGCCCTCAATCTTTCCCAGCATCGAGGTCTTTTCAAATGAGTCAGCTCTTCGCATCAATGTTAGACTTCAATTCTATTTTCACGCTTAAAGCCATGTCCTAGTATCCAGTGTACTTCAGAAGTGTAACCCTTGTGCAACAGTGGGAGACCAACTCTGTATATCAGTGTTCCTTGCACCAGCTCTCTACCATCAGTGTACTACCAAACAAAAACCCTGTTCCCCTGTAAAGCCAAATTCAAGGAAGATTAAGATTAAGAGAGCTTGCACCACATTCCAGCTAGGAAGATATTCAGCCCTTATTGGGAAAAAATTTCCTGCCCTGAGGGGCCCTTGTATCTGTAAGCACTTGTCAGGGTAAATACATTTACCTGGCTTCATATTGTTCCTTTCTCTCCTGACAGACCCGGTGTTCGCCAAAGCTCATCTATATATTTTTCTGGACTTTCAGATTTTGATTCAGAATGTTCCATTCTGTTTCCATTTCCCAGTATTTATCTTATACTGCTGTTTGCTATCATTTTAGCATGTCCTTTTTCAGGAAACATTTGCTAAACACAGCCATTTATTCTAGCGAGAAATAAGCTAAGATTTCTTATGTGATATATGTATCATTTCTCATTTTTTTTCCCACTGAGAATAGGATAAGAGTGATACAGCCTTCAACCTCCTCAGATTAAAAGAAAAATTATATTTGGGAAATAGGAAGAATGCACAATCAAAATTGTGAGGCTGTAATATATTCACAATGGGATATATTACAGTTAATGAAGCATTTAGAATCAGAATTGAACCAGGAGTCAAATATTTGAATTCCACCTTCACTTCACCGTTAATTAATTATGTGATTCTGGGCAAACCATTAGGCAAGCCTCAGTTTCCTATCTGAAAAACAGGGAAAGTCATAGCTCTTCTTATTTTCTTATAAAAATATGGGATGGGGGAAATGTTCTTGCAGAGACTTGATTAAATAATGTCCAAGACAGTGGTTGGAAAACAGTCAAGTGTTATTTAAATGCTGCTGCTGCTGCTGCTGCTAAGTCACTTCAGTCGTGTCCAACTCTGTGCGACCCTATAGACGGCAGCCCACCAGGCTCCCCTGTCCCTGGGATTCTCCAGGCAAGAACACTGGAGTGGGTTGCCATCTCCTTCTCCAATGCATGAAAGTGAAGTCGCTCAGTCGTGTCTGACTCTTTTGCAACCCCGTGGGCCGCAGCCTACCAGGCTCCTCCGTCCATGGGATTTTCCAGGCAAATAGAGGGTCTTAAATGTGCTTTTGTTGGCATTGTTTTTTTTAAACAGAAACCTGGGGTCTCCTTAGTGGATAACGATGCTCAGAGTTGTAGCATGGATCCAGGTTTTTTTTTTTTTTTTTTTTTTTCTTTGTCTCCTCTGATACCAGGATTCCAGAGGACACAAGAGCACAGTATCTAAGAGGCCCTCCTTCCTCCTGTTTCCTTGGGGCAACCCGTAACCACAGATTACCCAGTAATGCTACACGAGTGCGGTGTCCCCAGGAAAGCCGCAGAGCCCATAGGAGTCCCATCCCCAGCTTTCTGAAGCCTAACTCACTTTTGTGCAAACCATCTTCCTCTCTGACTATTAAACCTAATAACACAAACAAACCAAAGCTGGAACTGATTTAAAGGATAAAATCCTTCAACCAACCAACTAGCTGTCTTCACAGTACCTAAAGATATTCTGGATTAAAATGATTTACATTACAGTTCTCCCACTCAATTAGCCCTGTTTGGTTGTAGTTATCACCTAATAAAAGTCAAAAGCAAGGGATTTCCTAACGCTATTTTCACTTTCAGCCCAGCAGGAAAAGACATCTTTCAGCCAGGAAGCTACAGCTCTGTAGTAGCTGCTTTGGGTGATGTTACTCTAATATGTTTTAACTCAGAGAGGTTAGCTATCTTATGTTTAAAAAAATGTTATAAGAAGATATTTAAGAAGTCCATAAATTAGTGCTCATCGTGGCACTAAAGATGCTAATTTTTAAGAAGAAAATAATGTGTGGCATTCTGCTAGAATTCTATATGACCATTTTACTGCAACAGAGTCGTGGAGATAAAAAGAGCTGTTGCTTTCATTGACTCTAACTCTCATTTATGAAGGAAAATACACTCGCATGTCTTTTACCAGAGGAGATGTAATTGTTATTCATGTTGAAAAAGAGGTTTATTAGCAATTTTATCATAGAGATTCAGATAGAAATAAAGACATTTGGGTTATTACAAGATATTAATTATGAATGCCAGCCAACAGCAGTAGCAAGTTTCTTTATGGTGTAAGGTACAAAATTACCTGCTGATTTGCTGGATGCCTATAAGTGCAGCAGCTTTGGTCTGAATTCACAACTTTCATCACTTGAATAAATACTGATAACACGTTCAGATTATTCTGATGTTTTCTAAGTAACTTATTTTCTTTGAGGGATCCATAACCAAGTTTCTCTAATTGTAACCTATTTTATGAAGTTTGTTGTTTTGCTTTTGTCTTCCTCCAAAGTGACAAAAGAATTTTTGAGTGTCTATTCATATTTATTCACTCAGTCATCATTTACTGAGGGACTCCTCTCTGTTAGGAAGGTGAAACTTCCTCAGTATGTCCGACTCTTTGTGACGCCATGGAGTATACAGTCCATGGAATTCTCCAGGCCAGAATACTGGAGTGGAGTAGCCTTTCCCTTCTCCAGGGGATCTTCCCAACCTAGGGGTCGAACCCAGGCCTCCCGCATTGCAGGCAGGTTCTCTAGCAGCTGAGCCACAAGGGAAGCCCATGTAAAGTTCAGTGCAGCTCAGTTCAGTTGCTCAGTCATGTCCGACTCTCCGCGACCCCATGAATCGCAGCAGGCCAGGCCTCCCTGTCCATCACCAACTCCCGGAGCTCACTCAGACTCACGTCCATCGAGTCCGTGATGCCATCCATCCAGCCATCTCATCCTTGGTCGTCCCCTTCCCCTCCTGCCCCCAATCCCTCCCAGCATCAGAGTCTTTTCCAGTGAGTCAACTCTTCTCATGAGGTGGCCAAAGTACTGGAGTTTCAGCTTCAGCATCATTCCTTCCAAGGAAATCCCAGGGTTGATCTCCTTCAGAATGGACTGGCTGGAGCCCGTTAGGCTGAGCTTAAATATGCCCATGTTAGGGAAGCCTGTGTTAGGGACTGTGCTTAAATCTAGGGATAAATTTACAAATAAGAGAGACCCAATTTTTGTTCTTGTAGGGCAGGAAAGACAGACAAGTTACTTGTTACATACTGTGTTGCTTAAGATCTGGACAGGCAGAACTTTAAAGAGCATTAGAAAGGACCTCAGACACACGTTTAGGGGATCAGGAAAGGTTTTCAGGGGAATCTACATCTAAGCTGACTCATAAAGGATAAGTGATACTTGGCCTGGTAAGAGGGAGAGAGAAAACTATTCTAGGTAGACATAAAAATGTGAAGGGAAGTCTGGCACCTAGAGAGGACTATGCAGAGGGTAGCTTAGGAACCAAGGTTCAGTGTGGTTGGAATGCCAATTTTGAACCTGGGTCTAGGAAGAAAAGAGGCTGAGAGCAGGAGTTGTTCTAGCAAGGAAGTATCTATCCTATTTGGTGTTTATGCTTCCTCCTAGGAGTTGGAAGGATTTCACACAAGGAAATGAAATGATCAGTTTAGCTGCAGTGTGGGACATAGTTTGGAATGTGTTCAAACTGGAAGTAGTCAGGAGGTTACTACAACAGCCCAGATGCAAGTGGTAAATTCTGTGGCATAAAAGCTGATGGCTTTTATTTCTGAGTTGAGGAGAGTAGCTGAGAATGAGATAAAAGGAGAGGTGCCGTTCAAAGACTTGAGAACTGTAGAGAAAAAGCCTGACTAGGGAAACAGGATGTCTGTTGTTGAGCAAGGATGGGCCCACTGGTGATGAAGGATGTAAACTTATAGTGGTGCCATCCGCCACGGCCGCTGATTTTCTCCATAATACTCCAGTGCACGTGTGTGATACACTGCTGGCGGGCAGCTGAAGCGGTCTGTCAAAACACTGGATGAAGGATCAACAGTGGCACCCAAACTGAGTAAGAAAGTCAGACAGTACAAAAGGGGGAGGAGGAAACAGTGAGGTCTGAAGACGCAAGGCCCAAGATCAGACATCATAGGACCAAAAGGAGGACCAGCCAAAGGGCAGCGAAGACGCGCACGGCATCGTTCTAACACACAGAGTAACATACTGTTGGTGAAGCAAATATTGCTAGAAACAAACTAGATGGGGACATTTTAAATTCTGAATCTTCTCAGAAAGGATTCTGTGTTTTAAACCTACTGTAAGTGAAAAGTTTTCAGAATGAAAAGGATGTGCTCCACCTTTATATAGACATTGCCGTTTTCTCTGCCTTGATTTCTGTCTCTCCTCTCTTAAACACTAAAGTTTATGACCTCTCCAGCGGCAGGGTTGGTAGTAGAAAGACAGGGCAACAGGAAAAGCCTTACCAGACGGGTACTACGGAAAGATGGCCTCTGGCCTTTCTAGGCTTGGCAAATATATCTATTTACTGCCTGGTTTCTGCGGGGTCTCTCCGTAGAGAAAGGCAGTGGAACTTCCCTCAGCAGAGCTGAGGGCTCCGGAGGAAAAGTGAGCCTGCTGTCCGGCAACCCAGCCCCTCGGCGAGGAGAGACAGCAGACGCGGCAGGGCTTCCGTCTACGCCGTCCCGCTTTACCGCCCCGTCAGCTCTGGGTTTATATAGGCAAGCAGCGGGGTTTTGCGAGGGACTTTCCATAGTTCTACCAATCAAGTTAAAGGTCCGATTACCACGCGCTTACGTCATGACAGGGGTCTATGGTGATCACGCGTTGTCCACGTGCACGGATGTCTGAGGAACCAATCAACTTTTTTGACAAACATCTTAGGCCGCTCCCTCATCGCTTCCGCCAGGCGCCATCTTAGCTCTAAACCGCAAAGCTGGCCCTTCTTTTTAAGGTTTCCCATTCAGGGCCCCACAGATTTCTTCTCTGGAGTACCTTGGAAGTCTTTCATGTATCTCCCCCCGCCCCTCCACCGCTCCCAACAACACTTGGGTTCTCTCACTCAACATCCTCGTCAAATGCCTCTCTTCTTTTGTTAATCAGGATTTCCCTCTCAGCCTCCAGAAGCACTCTTTCAGCCTTGGACTGCAGGGCTCTCGTCACACCTTCGGGCATCTCCTGGGCGGTACTGCATATCACTTATGCGGCCATGTCTAGTTTGTAAATAATGCACCATTTGGGCGGACTATTGGAGCCCAGAAAAATAAAGTCAGCTACTGTTTCCACTGTTTCCCCATCTATTTCCCATGAAATGATGGGACCAGATGCTCGTGATCTTCATTTTCTGAATGCTGAGCTTTAAGCCAACTTTTTCGCTTTCCTCTTTCACTTTCATCAAGAGGCTTTTTAGTTCCTCTTCATTTTCTGCCATAAGGGTGGTGTCATCTGCATATCTGAGGTTATTGATATTTCTCCCAGCAATCTTGATTCCAGCTTGTGCTTCATCCAGCCCAGCATTTCTCATGATGTACTCTGCTTCCCTGGTGGCTCAGAGGTTCAAGCTTCTGCTTGCAATGTGGGAGACTCAGGTTCGATCCCTGGGTTGGGAAGATCCCCTGGAGAAGGAAATGGCACCCCACTCCAGTGCTCTTGCCTGGAGAATCCCATGGAGGGAGGAGCCTGGTGGGCTACAGTCCATGGGGTCCCAAAGAGTCGGACACGACTGAGCGACAAACTATTACTGACCATGAAAGGATTCCTCTCGAATCTCTCTTTAGAAAGACCCCTGTGCGGAGCAGAGCTGAGCCGACGCAACTCTGGGTCGGTGAACACACGCAGTCCTGGGTCACACTGTCTGCGCCGCTTCTCCCCCGGTCACTGAGCGCGGGAGGGCCCTAGAAAACAGCCAGCGCTGGCTGATGCAGGGGCGCCTTCAGCTCGAGGACTCTCCTTCAGTCACCGGAGACCTCCGCAGAAGCAGGCAGCGGCCTGAGGCTCTTCTGCTTAATCTCCCTTCTCTCCCGTGTCACAGGTGTGAGACCGCCCTGCATCGTGGTGAAAGGTTCTTCTGTGCCTTCTCGCAGCCCCCTTTCCTTTCCCCTTCACAGGAGTGACCCAGTGGCGGTCTTACACGTTTGATCCCACCGTGCACCTGGTTCTTCAAGCACCAGAGGGGCTGGTTACTGGTAGCTGCTACTATAGGGCCCCCCTCGAGCCTCTTACCTTTTAGAATTCACAGGAGTGCATGCAGTCCATCATGGGGACACACGCCATAGCAGCTTCCAAATGGTCTTCTGTCTTAACCATCACTGAGATTTGTTTCAATCAGGGATGGAAAGACACGGAAACATGAAAATGACTGTCGTGAAAGAAGTCGGCTATATTCATAGATTGCTAGACCGGAGACACAGCATGCCAGGCAGTGCCACATGAGAAAGCGCCAAGGTCAACCAGGGGGTGGAAGGAGTGTGGGAGGAAGAATGGGACTGGCGTCCTTTTTTGTGACTTCTGCTGGAATGAATGATCCAGGCCAAGCAGGCTTCCGATCAGCTAGTTTGAAGAGGGTAAGAGGGTTCTGGGGTAGAAGGGATTCCCCCTAGCTATCTGCCACCTGCCCTGTGGTGATTAGGGCAGAGGAATGGTAGCCCAGAATGTGAGAGCCAGATCAAGGAGGCAGTTGAGCTTATGAGGTCTAGATTATTTGGTTTATATATGAAAGGCACACTGCTGGGTAAGTTGTTTGTTATCACTGGGAATTAGCTAACTCTGAGAGGGCCAGTCTCCTTAGTGTCAGCAAGAAGCCAACATGTTAAAGAATCAAAATAATAAAATAAGAAGTCATAATAAACAGATCTTCTTTGAAGCTCTCATTTGCTCAGAGGCAGGGAATAGCTGCTTTCCCCATACCTACTCCACTGTGCAGGGGGTGCAGAGTGGGGCAAGCCCTTCAGCTGATGCTCTCAATCTCTTTTATAAACTGAAGATGTGGGCAATAAAATTTATTACTTGAAAATATGTTTTTGTGTTTTTCCATGAAACAGACTTTTGGCTAGCTTCTATGCAGATCCTATAGAGGTGGTTTGAAACCACTCTTCAGTCTTGAGACAAACTTCATAGAGTTCCATTTTTATATCCTGTTACCACAGGCTTCCCTGGTGGCTCAGATGGTAAAGCGTCTGCCTATAGCGTGGGAGACCTGGGTTCAGTCCCTGGGTTGGGAAGATCTGGAGAAGGAAATGGCAACCCACTTCAGTTTTCTTGCCTGGAAAATCCCATGGATGGAAGAGCCCGTTAGGGTGCAGTCCATGGGGTTACAAAGAGTCAGACATAACTGAGAGACTTCACTTCACTTTCACCATAGACTTACTCTTGGGTTCCTTAGATCGAAAAGCCATTTCCTATTCCTTCATGTGAAAATCTTGTGTATTTTCAACTTAAGCTAAAAATCATCAAAATATCATCATACTTGCAGAGTTTTCTTTGCTCCACCCGATAGTTTCACCCTTCTGTGAATCTTCAGAGATCTTTACTTCTAACATTCAAGTGGACATCATCTTCTCTTTGGACACTTATTCTTGATTTGTATTTTGACTTTCTATTAAATCAAAATACTTGCTATAATTGCAACAGGTCGCCTGCTGGGAGCTGAAGGAACATGTTTGTCATGGAAACTCAGGGCATAACCACAGGGAGCTGGAATCCCAGGGTGGCCTTCTGAGGTCTTGGGAGAAATGACACTGGGATCTTTGGATATGAGGATCAAAATCCAAGACACTGAGATTCAGGTTCTGGCAAAAAGTTTAAAGATATAGGCTATTTTGACTGATAAAAAGAAAATGAGCAAGAATGAAATAAAGGCATAAAAATAAAGATTTGATGACAAGTATTCTAAAGCAGAGATAATACAACAGAAAAAAAAAAGTCATTGTTTTAAGTTAAAGTGAAAAGAATAACAGAGCATCCATAAAGCCAAAATTATAATTTTAGACTTATCCTAAAAGAGTGTAAAAATTTATTTATAAATATTAATACAAATTAAGATTATATGGTATAGGCATAGTGATGAAAAGCATCAGTCAACGCAATAGAATTAGGACCCCAGAAAGAGATCTAAATCTATCTGTGACCTTGTCATATGATTGGAGATGTATCCAAAATTAGTTAGAATCAAAATAATGTTGAAACAGTTATAGTTTCATATGGAAAAGAAAACAAAATTTTACTTCCATACCAAACAAAGTAAAAACTCTCCAAATGGCTGAAAGACCTAAATATGAAAAAGAATTCTTCCAAAATTTATTATAATACAATATAGAAAAAAATAAGTTTTGAAGTAGAAAAGCATTTTTTGTAAACTATTAAAAAAAAAGGGAAATCTTTAATATGTAAAATTTCTGTAGAACAGAAGGCACCATAAACAAAATTAAGATATACCACATACTGGGAGAAGAGATTTACAGCAAATATAACAGGCACAATATTAATATCCAAACTATAAAAGAATTCTTAAAAATCAATTTAGAAAAGACAAATAGAAAAACAAATGAAAGATGCAAAATGAAAATTCACAGAAGATGAAACCCATGGTGACAACAAATATGAAAAAATACTCTACCTCAATTTAATCAGGAAAATGCAAATAACAACAAGATCCTCTTTAACCCCATCATAGACCCTGAAGTCAGACAGCGTCAACCTTTGGCAGGAAAGAGGTGACATAAGAGTGCTTTCACACTGCTCATGAGTAAATAAATTGGCACAACTATTTTGAAGAGCAATTTGGTAATATATAGTAAAATTGTATATATATATATGACCTATGACCTAGCAACTCCACTTCCAAAAATATTGCCCTAGAGAAATTCTCCTTCATATGCAAATATCTTCCAAGATATTCAAAGAAGCATTGTTGGCTACAGGTAACAAAAACAGTAGGGGGATCAAATCCATTAGGTGAAGAAAGGATGAATAAAGCTTCCTGGGACATATTACGCAGTGACTAAAAGAGGCAAATGGAACCATGTGTAGCAATACAGATCTGGCAGTCGTAACACTGACAGCAAAAGCAAGCTGCAGAAGGACATTTACAATATGAGGCAATTTTTGTGAAATAAAAACATACGATATGATACATTTTTATTGATAAATGCACATATGGTTATGGTTGCAAATATGGATTTAATACCTATGTACTATATTCCTGATACTGTGAACATCTGTAGAGAAAGGGAAGATGTTGGGACATGAAGGAAAACTGGGAACTTTTTTAAAAGTTTTTTTTTTTAATGTGGACCATTTTAAAGTCTTTGTTGAATTTGTTATAGTATTGTTTCTTATGTTTTAGTTTTTGGCTATGCAGAATGTAGGACCTTAGTTAGCTTCCTGACCAGAGATCAAACCTGCACCCTCTGCATTGGAAGGCAAAGTCTCCATCACTGGATCCCAAGGGAAGTCCCTGAGGGAATTTTATTAGTAACATGTTTAATGGATTTCTTACTCAAGCGGGAAAGAAATATTTCTCTAAGTGGTAAGCACATGATCAGGATAGTGTCATCTGCAGTTTTCTATATTTAATTTTTAAAAAGAAAGAAAGAAAGAAAGTGAGGTAGCTCAGTCCTGTCTGACTCTTTGCGACCACATGGACTGTAGCCGCCTACCAGACTCCTCCGTCCATGGAATTTTCCAGGCAAGAATTCTGGCGTGGGTTGCCATTTCCTTCTCCAGGGGATCTTCTCGACCCAGGGATCAAACCTGGGTCTCCCACATTGTAGGCAGATGCTTTACCATCTGAGCTACAGGGAAGCAGATTCTTTACCAACTGAGCTACTAGGGAAGAATTAAGTTTTAAAAACAATAACTTAAAAAGCTAGTGAGGAAGAAAAACTAAAATAACCTCCAGATAGAACTGCAGAAAAAGAGAGGAAAGAAAAAAAAAGGACTAAGGTTCAGTATCTAAATAACAAAAGTAGATGAGGGGTCAAGGACAAAAGTCACTGAGTCTTGCTCCAGCTCTTGCTTGTTTTCAAGTCTAGTTGATTACCAGTGGGTCTACACTTCTGGTTCCTAAGGGCACAGTGTGTCCCCACATTATATCACCCCTGGTGCCCCGCACAATGCCTGACCAGAAAAAGTGACCCCGAAAAGCATGTGGACTGAATCAAATCAATGACCTTCCCATCATATTTCACAAAGGGAGAAAGAAACGATAATTTTCTCAGTCACTCGGAGGGTTGGTTGCCCTTTTTCCAAAGGAGAAAGATGAACCAGGAGAGTGACCCAGAATCGTGGGAATTTGCCCAGAAGGCTTTAAGGAGTGCCCACCTGCACACAGGACGTCTGGTCACACAACGGATCTCACAGACAAATAAAGAAAATTAGCACACGGTTAATGGGGCAAATCTACTCCAGTGAAAAGAGGCAATAAAGATCCTCATCTGACTCCTCCTGGTGTACATCAGTAACAGAATCTTATCTTTGAATCATGCAACGCTGGGTAGGGAATGCCAATCAACATCCATTTGGTACTCTGAATGCCCTGGCAGGAGGGACAGGAGGCTATCCCGCTAAATCATATTTAAATTAGCCAAGGTGGGCAGCTGCCTCACCAGATAGTGCTGGTGGAAGACAATGAAAGACAGATGATTTACCAATTAAGCGAAGCAGGCTTCCCGAACACTGATGGCCGAGGGCTGGGGTGCCATGTGTCTCTGCCAGACGCAGATCTGTTTCCATAACCAAATTAGGCTTCAAGTTTAGAACTCATATGTCTAACCCTCCCTACTTGGTCTCCCGCCCCCCTTACGTACATACAAAGAGGGCTGCGTGGTAATGAACAAAGCTCAGACTTTCTCCATTTCTCCACTTGTCAAAATCGCTTTCACCTTCACAACCAACAGTAAATCATGAGTTCTGCTTGAACAGACACTCCAGACAAAACCTCCAGCAAATGGCTATCATAGGAAAGAGGCCTTTGTCAGAACACAGGCATCGTGCTTCAAAGGGAAACAGCCCGAGTGGAAACATGAAAGCTTGTTCAGGCCATTCTTTTATAAGGCAGCGTCTGGTGCAAACTAGAATTCAGAAATGGATTCAAGCATCAATTTCAAGGGACTGCCAAGCCAATGAGAAGACCAGAGGGTTGGATTATAAGAATAATAACCATCATTTGGGTAGGCATATTTGCAGTGTGCTTTTACTACTGCTTGTGGAGTCTTAAAAAAAAATGTTTAGTACTTTTTATTATAAATTTCCTCTTATAGATGGAGAATCAGAGAAGGTAGGATTATATCTAAAGTCTTGCAATCTGAGATGTAGGATTAAAAAGATTTGTTGTTCTTTCTTTTATAACATACATCTCTAAAATGCCTTCGAATTCAGAAAATCTGTGAGTGCAGATCTAAAAAAGCAAGAAGCCATGAAAAGGCAGTTGGACACCATTCAGGGCTATATTACGAGAAAGAAAGAGGGGAAGAGAGAGGGAGAGAAAACAAAACGAAAAAGGGTATAAACAATGTATAGAGGAATTGTGAGAAGAGACAATTTTTCCACCCTGGCTTTTGCTCGAAAAATTAGCCATTCCAATTTATCTTTTTCTGTAGAGAAACAGAGGCATACAATGAAATTGTAATAAATGTTCTGGATGTTGCAGATAAGATAAAGATCTCAGACTAGCAAATGTTTTGAAAGATGAATAGCGGATGTGAAACTGTAAGCCAATGTCCATTTGATTATTTTTAAAAATTTCATAGCTGTTTTTACTGAAGTATTGTTGATGTACAATATCTTATGTTACAGTGTACAATACAATGATTCACAATTTTAAATATTATACTCTATTTACAGTTATTATAAAACATTGGCTATATTCCCTGTGTTGGACAATATATTCTGGTAACTCACTTTATACAATAGTTCGCACCTCTTGCCTACCTCGGTGTTGCCCTGCTCCCCTCCCCTCTCCCCAGTGGTGACCACTAGCTTGCTCTCTGTATCTGTGATTCAGTTTTGTTTATGTTCTATTCACTAGTTTGTTGTATTTTTAAAATTCCACATGCAAGCAATATCACATAGTATTTATCTTTCTCTGTCTGACTTATTTCACTTAGCATAACGCCCTCCAAGCTCATCCATGTCATTGCCAAAGGCAAAATTTCATTCTTTTTAAAGGCCGAGTAGTGTTCTGTTGTGTGTACCTGTGTGTGTGTGTGCATACCACTTCTTTCATCCATTCATCTGCTGACGGACACTTAAGTTGCTTCCATATCTTAACAGTAGTAAATAAAGCTGCAATGAACACGGAGGTGCGTGTATCTTTTCCAATTAGCATTTTTTGTTTTCCTGGTATATATATATGCAGGAGTGGAAAAAGCTCATAAAAACTCAACATCCAAAAAAAAAAAAAAAACCCCAAATAACCAGATTAAGAAATTCGGCGGAAGATCTGAATAGACGTTTTTCCAAGGGAGGCATGCAGATGGCCAAAAGGCATACGCAAAGATGCTCAGCATCGTCAATCATTAAGGAAACACAAATCAAAACCACAATGAGATGTCACCCCACACTTGTCAGAATGGTTATCATCAAAAAGAACACAAATAACACATGTCAGCCAGAATGTGGATAAAAGAGAACTCTTCTGGAGTGTCGGTGGGAGTCTCAGTTGATGCAGCTACTGTGGAAACAGTACTGGACGTTTCTCCAAGAAACAGAGACAGAACCACAGCTGACTCAGCAGTTTCACCCTTGGGTGTGGATCCGAAAGAAAGAAAAACCCGAGCTAAAAAGTCTTAGAATCCTTGAAAAAATATTTTAAAAGAAGCCTTTGGGGCAGTTGATTCCAAACACCTGATTTTACAAATGAGCAAATGGAGACCTTTTAGTACAAGTGGAGAACCAGAACGAGGTCCTGAGTCCTTGGCTTTCCCCGTCCATCATGGCATTAGAGTCACCCAGGCATAGACTGAGTTTGAGGAAAAGACACCCAACCTCTCTTGGCACCACCGTGTGCCAGGCACTGTGCCAAACAGTTTTGAGGGCACTCCAGAGCAGCCCACGCAATGCTCACCTTAGTCTCTTCGAATAAAAAGTAAACACTACCTATTGCAGTTCTGAAAAAGGAAATCATATCTCACATATCTGCTGGAGCTGTTTGATGAGCTTGGTAAACACTGTGAACATGGAAAGCCAATGGATATGCACTTTATAAAAACTCTTGATGTCTTTTGTCAATTTTCTAAAGGAAAGCTCTATAAGCATGGGAAGAACACAGAAAAGACTTCATGAAACCTTTTTAAAGTATTGGTAAAATGCAAGAAACAAAGCTTATGTAAAAGAGACGCTTTTCATATATGTTATGGCAACAACAAGAAAAAATCTCTAGGATATTGATACTGGAATGTATCATTATTTTCAGAAGAATTATTTTGAAAATGGTGCAAAGTTTGCAGGTGGAACTAAACCTTTCCATGTAGTAATATGCCAAGCCAAGGTAAGTAAATTACAGGCTGTGAGACCAAGCAGATATCTAACTTATAAGTTTCAGTGTGACCTTGTGTGAGAAATGCATTTAGAGAAAAAAATAAAAACATGATTTTTGTATGATTATGGGTTCACTACCTATTACAGTTCAGAAGAGGAATGTTGGAACTGTTGCATCTACCGCCTTAAAGATCTATTCCATGTGCTGCTGTTGCTGCCAAAAGATCAGCAATTTTCTGGGCATGATCTGAAAAGATGCTGGGAATGCACAGACAATATTATTATTTTGTGTACAAAATCATGATTTGGCTGCAGCTGGAATACTGTTTATAACCTTAGTGCACTCAGCAAGAGATATATGTATGACAGAGCTGAAGGAAGGCCAGAGGAAAAGCTGAAAACAATCATGGGAAAGAAAAGGAACTGGCATGAGGATAAACTAAAACAACAGTTTGTCTATAAATATGAAGGTGATGATAATGTAACATCTGCAATAAGACAAAGACAAACATTGAAATTCAAAGGTAGGTCTCCTCTCTCATACTAAGCTGGGAACTTGAATGAGAGCTTGTCAAGGAAATAAAGGTATTAAAGAAAACCATAATTCAAAAGATCCATGCATGCACTCCAATGTTCATAACAACACTACTTCTAGTAACCAAGATATGGAAGCAACAGTGTCCATTGATAGATGAATGAGTGAAATGAAGTCTATAAACAATGAAAGATTATGTGGTCATGAAAAGAATGAGATAATGCCATTTGCATCAGCATGGATGGACCTAGAAATGATCATACTAAGCGAAGTTACAGAAAGGCAAGTATATGTGGAATCAAATTTACAAAGTGAAACAAATGAACTTATTTACAAAACAAAGATAGACTCAAGAACATAGAAAACAAACACAAACACGGTTACCAAAGGAGAAGGGGGAGGAGGGATAATTTAGCAGCTTGAGATTAAAATATACAGTTATATTTAAAATAGGTAACCAGCTAAGACCTACTGTATAGCACAGGAGCTATACTCAAAATCTTGAAACAACCTATAATGGAAGACCATATTTAAAAAGAACATACATATTTTTATATATGTACAACAGACTCACTTTGCTATACATCTGAAACTAACACAGTATTTTAAATCAATTATATTTCAACAAAAATTTTTAAAATAATTTTTAGCTGTTAACAACTAGCTATTTGACCTTGAATAGTTTCTTTACTCTTTCTGGACTTCTCTCTATTCATCTCTAATCTTCATAAATGGATTAAGAAAGATTAAACCCAATCTCATGAAACACGTATTTATTTGAGAAACTACTATGAGCAGTCTGAGAGCCTGAAAACTATAGGGCCCTAGATCTGCACCATTAAAAACTTACAGTCTAGTCACAGGAATAAGATTTGTTGTAATTGTTCTTTGTTTTTGTTTAAATACAGATTGGGATCTGTATTTACCACAGAGGAGCAACATGCTGTGATGAAAGCCTTGAATAAAATGTATTATTTTGCTCAGTCATACCTGACTCTTTGCAACTCCGTGGAATGCAGTCTTCCAGGCTCCTCTGCCATGGGATTCTCCAGGCAAGAATACTGGAGTGGGTTGCCATTTCCTTTTCAGGGGATCTTTCTGATCTAGAGACTGAACCCAGATCTCCTGCGTTGCAGGCAGATGCTTTAGCATCTGAGCCGCCAGGAAGCCCATTCTACTTAAGAAAGCAATCCCTAAACTCAGGGGCCATGAAGAGCAAACAAGTCTTTTTTTCTGTTTGCAGTATCAAATTCAGTGATCTCCACTTAGAAGGAACCTACTAAATAACTGAAATATAATTTGAAAGATGAGTAGAATTGTTTTCCTGTCAAAATGGACTTGGAGAAATCATTTATGCTTGAGGGATTTGCATAAGCCAATGTGTATAAGCAAGAAAGTGTAAACTTCATGGAAGGAAGAAAGGCATGGTTTGGCTATTGTATAAGACATTGTGTGTGCGAGCTGGTAGACTGGGAACACAAGTAGTAGGTGCTTGAATTCCCATTGCATGAATACATATAGGGGGCATTTAATGTATATAATCATAAAATTAAAGTTGATCACATGATCACTTCATGGCAAACAGATGGGGAAAAAAGTGGAACAGTGACAGACTTTATTTTCTCAGGCTCCAAAATGGCAGTGGACAGTGACCGCAGCCGTGAAATTAAAAGATGTGTGGCACTTGGAAGAAAGGCTATGACAAATCTAGACAGATATTAAAAAGCAGAGACATCACTTTGCCGCCAAAGGTCCGTATCGTCAAAGTTATGGCTTTTCCAGTGTCATGTACGGATGTGAGCTGGATCATAAAGAAGGCTGAGCACTGAAGAAATGATGCTTTCGAACTGTGGTGCTGGAGTTTGTTTCAATAGCAAAGTTAATGCTTATGAACCCCCAAATTAGAATTGTGACATTTATCTATTCAATTTATTCACTCATTAATTCACCTGGGGAACACGTTAACACCAGGGAGGTTCTTGAACACCCTCCTCCCAATCTCAGGGATTCTGATTTATAAGACTGGGGTTGGGGGAGCTTAGGATCTGCCTTTATAATAAGCACTACTGATGATGTTCATGCAGAAAAAATATAGCCCACAGTTTCAGAAGCACTAGGTGAGTATGATTTTCATTTATAAGATGAAAAAAATGAAATTACCTAATTCAGGGACCATTTCAATGACCAAATCAAATCTATAGCCTGGTTGATCTGATCAACTGTGCAGAAACTGGCCTTTACCATGGCAAAGGGGAGGGGAACATTCAATAAAAAATGATTGATTCATCGTTCACATAGAGGATGAATGCAGACACGGGTTTTTGTTTCAAGTGGTTTGGATGGAAACTAAAAGCTGTCTAAGCTCCAAGGAAATGTATGTTTTTATTTCTTTGGATAATTCAATTTCCATTACTGTTTTAATAAAATGGATATAAAACATAGAACTGATAGTCTATTTCTCAATATAATCTTGACGTAGCTTTGGTCTCACCGTTCCCCCACTCAATAAAGTTGGAGAGAGATTGATTAATTCCTTGTTTTCTTTGTTGCCACACTCCCCTGCTCTTCTTGATTGCTGCTGGGACTGGAACTAAGAAAATGACACCAGGACGAATGCTGCTGTGGCATTTCCAATCCATTGGAACTAGGAAGTATTTGAAATCTTGCCAGACAGCTAGTCCTCAGGAGACAGTACCTCCCTTCCTCATTTAATAAAAATGACATTTTAAAAAAATTTATACAGAGACATCATGTTTTCAGCACTTGGTATTTAAAAATGAATCATCACAATGAAGTTTTTCAGGTATTCAGATTATCTTGGAGTACCTCATTAAACATAATAATCCTTCTACATACTCAGAAAGTTCTAGGTTCTAGACCCAGCTCTGCCCTAAATATAAGCAATCAAGAACAGAGTTTTAACCCTTGAGGGATCACAGGAGATTCTACATAAAGAATATCAATGCTGGATAGAAACTGAGAGATTATTTGGCCCAACATCCGAAGAATTTCATGCACAGAGGAGGCTAGTGGGCTACAGTCCATGGGGTTGCAAAGAGCCGGACACGACTGAGCGAGTAACACACACACACACTTTGGCACACAGATGCGGCAACTAAGGGAAATGACTTCCTCAAGGTCAGCTGGTTAATCGTGACTTCCATGGGGACAAAGACACGGGCATCTTGAGTCTTCGATCCTGTCCTATTTTCAGGGCACCTCACAACTTTAGGGGATCAATTAGGAAGCACAAAGCCTCGAAGAAATGAACAGTTTTCCTAGCAACACATTTCTCAGACTAATATTACCGTGAGAGTAAACGCTGACACCCCGCCAGCGGCACAGTTCCCGTGTGCCAGGAACACGGGCAGCCCGGGTAGTCCCGCAGCGCCCGGGTAGTCCCGCAGCGCCCGGGTAGTCCCGCTCCGGCGGCCTCTGGTTTTACTGCTCAGTGCATGTATAACAAATCCACCATCTTCTGTGAGTGACATATTTAATAGCCTCAAGTTTCTTGGTTCTTGATAAAACAAGGACTCAAACTAACATCTTTTAATATGCAGACTTGTGCTTAATTCACAATAACGCAATATCTACTTCCTGAAATGATTAAACCAAGAAGCTTTGGTTTGTGGTGGAGGTTCCGCCTCATGGATTCTGCCCCTTGTCTCTGCTCTCTCTTACCAGCCCCTACACAGGAAGCCTTTAGGAAGGATCAGTGGAAACCTTTTTTTTTTTCGGTCATGTTGCATGTGGGAGCTTAGTTCCCCACCAGGGATCACACCCGAGCCCCGGCAGTGGAAGCCCAGAGTCTTAATCACTGGACCGCAAGGGAAGTTCCCCCCACCCTTTTTCTTAAAGTCAAAGCATTTTCTTTCTCATGCTGACTCCTTTGGGTTGTGTGTTATTTCTTCTAGAAACAAAGTTTCCGAGAAAGACTGTCCCTCCATATTCTTTAAAATGTCCACTCAGGGCTGCGTCTATATGGACACATTAGTACTAAGAACAACAAGGGGGCCTGTAGAGGCTTTGCAGATGCATCCAGAACACCTAGAAACTTTACTAGGATAACAAGTGGAGCCTACCGACCAAAGCAGGAAAAGAAAGGATGTGTGTGCTCTGGGATTCAGAAACCACTAGAGTTAAGAAGCCTCTGCCTATTAATTTCCCCCAGGGCTCAGCCTCGGTGTGTGAAGGGACTTAAATGAAAGATTAAATAACAGAACACTTAGAGGAGTCCTCAGGAAAATTATTGGAAAATGTGGGATATTTTGTTACCCTTGTCAGTGAAGCTTGGGAGGCATTTTTTAAAATCTCCTGAGCCACCTACAGCAGTGGCTTCCAAGCCTCTTGCCCCCAGGACCTCTTCGTTAATCCCGAACAACAAAAACAAAAAAACGAGTTAAAAGAGTAGCACTACGTTCTGTCTTTGAAATATCTTCAATCTCTGACTTAAGACAACTATAGTTTCAAATACACTTCTGCAATCAGTCTTATCTGTAATATGTTATTCTGGTTGAAGGATATGGGAAAAATAACCGGACTGATTTAGATACGTAGTTAGAAAAGAGAGGAGTATTTTAAAAATCTTTTCATGCAATTGAGGATATTTGTCTTTGCTATTACTTAGAAACTCGGCAAGTCGATCCTTACAGATTTGTTGCAGTGGGGAATCTGAAACCATATCAAACTTTCCACATTCTGTTGCAGCAAAATACATCGGTCTCTTTTGCACTTTGAGTGGATTTTTTACCCCACACATGATTGTGAAGCAACACGCGTTAGTCATTCAAGAAAATATTGCTTCCTTGAACAATGCAGATCTTCCAAATGTTGACATATTTCATTATCCAATATTAAAAATGACTTATTCATTAATATCACTACCAATTTCACCAAGAAAGTCATTAAATATTGGAAAGCTGTCAAGGATACTGTAGCAGATACAAGTTTTCCAGAATTCTATTATTTTTGTTTGGAAGCACAAATATTATTGGCAAAAAATACTGTCAGTTGTTTTCTCAGAAGTGACAGGCTTACTTCTTTCATTTTCAAAGAAATGTCTGCTAGATATCCAAGTTTCAGTGATCATTACTTGGTCAGCAGTTTCTTCTAGTATAAACGATGTTTCATGAAAGGAGTGACAAATTTAGTTTGCAACTCAAATCGCTTCGCCTTCAGACAACTGTTGTATTTTGGTATGCATTTACATGTTTTTCATGAACTTTTCATTTGTCACGCTTACTACACAAAAGCATATACTCCAGGGTGGAGATTTAGTATTTTTAGTAATTTATAGAAATAGAATTTTTAATGCTTCATCAAGAATATTCTTAAACTGGTTTTCCCCTTTTTCCCCCCCTCCTCCTTCTTCCTCTTGTTTTTTTCTTCCTTTATTTCCCTCCTTTCTTCTTTCTTACCATCCCTCCATGCCTTTCTCTCTTCCTTTTGAAAGTGTGAAGTAGGGAAGAATAATGACTACTAGTCCAGTTTGGTGGCATTGCCTCGATTTATACTAAGGCACCAATAGCTGGCCTAGCATTTCTTGTGTACCATCACTGGAAATGTAAAGACAGTAAAAAAAAAAATGCCTTATTGTTATTATGAAAATAGTTTCAACCTTACAGACTCTCTAAAAGGGTCCAGAGACCCTAGAGGTTTCCTCAGACCACAATTTTTTTTTCAATTATGTAAAAAAGAAAATTGTGGGCAAATACAATAGGATTTATCCATGTTGTAACATGTATTAGAAGTTTCTTCCTTTTTAAGGCACAATAAAATTCCATTATATGTATATACCATATTTTACTTATTCAATCTGAAGTTGGATTCAGCCTCTGTACCTTGACACTGAATTAAATCTGAGACAGTTTTATGTGATGTAACAAAGAATCCAGACAGACATCCTTATAGTTAAAGCTATGGTTTTTCTAGTAGTCATGGATGTGAGAGTTGGACCATAAAGAAGGCTGAGCACCGAAGAACTGATGCTTTCAAACAGTGGTGCTGAAGGATACTCTTGAAAGTCCTTTAGACTGCCAAGAGATCCAACCAGTCCATCCTAAAGGAAATCAGTCCTGAACATTCGCTGGAAAGACTGATGCTGAAGCTGAAGCTCTAATGCTTTTGGCACATGATGCGAAGAGCCAACTCACTGGAAAAGACCCTGATGCTGGGAAAGATTAGGGGCAGAAGAAGAAGCAGATGACAGAGGATGGGTTGGTTGGATGGCATCACTGACTCAATGGTTGTGAATTTGAGCAAGCTCCAGGAGACAGTGAGGTCAGAGGAGCAGTCCATGGGGTCACAAAAAGTCAGACAAGACTTAGCGACTGAATGATAACAACCACAAAGAATAGCTTTATTGCTTTGTCAGGCCAAAGGGGCCACAGTGGGCTAATGATCTCAAGACTGTATGACCCAGCTTGGAGAGGGTAGTGAGAAATTTTATAGTAGTGGTTCAAAGAGGGTGTGATCACGTCATGGACATTCTTCTGATTGGTTGGTGGTGAGGTTAAGTGGGAGTCAGCATCATCAACCTTCTGGTTCCAACCGGTCGGGAGCCTGTGCACTTGTGGGCAGTATACATCATTAACTGCCAACTTTTCCCATCTGGTGGGGATTTCAGAATCTGCAAAACAACTCAAAGATATTGTCAAGTGTATCCCTGGATGGGGAACCAGGACCTTGCCTCAGGGCTGCACTATAGTTACTCTATTTGTTTCTCCCTTGTATCATATACCCTCCCTTCCCTAATTAACAATTGCTGGATTTGGACCTTCAGTTCAGTTCAGTCACTCAGTCGTGTCTAACTCTTTGTGACCCCATGGACTGCAGCATGCCAGTCTTCCCAGTCCATCTCTAACTTCTGGAGCTTACTCAGACTCATGTCAGTCACATCGGTGATGCCATCCAACCATCTCATCCTCTGTCATCCCCTTCTCCTCCTGCCTTCAATCTTTCCCAGCATCAGGGTCTTTTCCAATGAGTCAGTTCTTTGCATCAGTAGGCCAAAGTACTGAAGTTTTAGCTTCAGCATCAGTCCTTCCAATGAATATTCAGGATTGATTTCATTTAAGATTGACTGGTTTGATCTCCTTGCAGTCCAATGTACTCTCAAGAGTCTTCTCTGATGCCACAGTTCAAAGGCATCAATTCTTCAGTGCTCAGCTTTCTTTAGAGTCCAGCTCTCACATCCATACATGACTACTGGAAAAACCATAGCTTTGAATAGATAGAACCTTTGTTGGCAAAGTAGTGTCTCTGATTTTTAATATGCTGTCTAGGTTGGTCATGAATTTTCTTTCAAAGAGCAAGCGTCTTTTAATTTCATGGCTGCAGTCACCAGCTGCAATGATTTTAGAGCACCCCAAAATAAAGTCTCTCATTGTTTCTATTGTTTCCCCAAGAATTTGCTTGAAGTGATGAGACCAGAGGCCATGATCTTAGTTTTCTAAATGTTGAGTTTTAAGCCAACTTTTTCAGTCTCCTCTTTACCTTTCATCAAGAGGCTCTTTAGTTCTTTGCTTTCTGCCACAAGGGTGGTGTCATCTGCATATCTGAGGTTATTGATATTTCTCTCAGCAATCTGGATTCCAGCTTGTTCTCCGTGCAGCCCAGCCTTTCTCATGATGTACTCTGCATAGAAGTTAAATAAGCAGCCGAACCTGAGGGACGGTCATAGAGACTGCTTGAGCCCTGTATCCTGTAATCAAAGACATGGGGGACACAGGAGGCTTTCCCAGGAGCCTCACAGGGCCCTGCTTCACACCGAGCCCACTCACCCTCTGGCCGGCACTTGGCTGCTTCCACGTTTCAGCTGCTATGAATGCGGGGGGCTTCCCTGGTGGCGCAGACGGTAAAGCGTCTGCCTGCAATGCAGGAGACCTGGGTTCGATCCCTGGGTCAGGAAGATCCCCTGGAGAAGGAAATGGCAATCCGCTCCAGTACTATTGCCTGGAAAATCCCATGGACAGAGGAGCCTGGCAGGCTACAGTCCACGGGGTCACAAAGAGTCAGACACAACTGAGCGACTTCACTTTCCTAATGCTGCTGCAAAGTCGCTTCAGTCGTGTCTCTTTGTGACCCAATGGACTGTAGCTCACCAGGCCCCTCTGTCCATGGGATTCTCCAGGTAAGGATACTAGAGTGTCGCCATGCCCTCCTCCAGGGGATCTCCCCAATCCAGGGACTGAGCCCTGTCTCCTATGTCTCCTGCAGTGGCAGGCAGGCTCTTTAACTACCAGTGCCACTCGGGAACCCCAGCTATTGTGAATAATGCTACTATAAACATAGGTGCAAATTCTTTTAAAATCCTGCTTTCAATTCTTTTGGGTGTGTACCCTCTGGGTCATCCTGCTAAGTCACTTCAGTCATGTCCGACTCTGTGCAACCCCAGAAACGGCAGCCCACCAAGCTCCCCCGTCCCTGGGATTCTCCAGGCAAGAACACTGAAGTGGGTTGCCATTTCCTTCTCCAATGCATGAAAGTGACAAGTGAAAGTGAAGTTGCTCAGTCGTGTCAGACCCCTTCCAGGCTCCTCCGTCCATGGGATTTTCCAGGCAAGAGTACTGGAGTGGGGTGCCATTGCCTTCTCCACTCTGGGTCATATGGTAATTCTATTTTCAATTTTGGAGGAAGTTTTGTACTGTTTTCCACAGCAGACGCACCATTTTTCCATTCCTACCAACAGTGCAAAAGTGTTCTGGTTGATCCACATTTGTGTCAACACTTGCTATTTTCTCATTTGTTGGTAGCAGCCATCCTAATGGGTGTGAGGTAGTATCTCATTGCAGTTTTGATTTTCACTTCCTTAATGATTAGTCATGTAGAGCATCTTTTCATGTACTTGGTAACTATTTGTTTTTCTTCTGAAAAAGTCTGTTCAAGACTTTCCATTTTTAGATCAGGTTGTTATCTGTTATTGAGTTTCAAGATGTCTCCAAATAGTCTAAATATTAACCCTTTATCATATATGTGACTTGCAAATATCCCCTTCCCATTTTGTGGTTTCTTTTTTTAAATTCTATTTATATTGCTTTTGATGCATAATTTTTGGTAAAGTCCAAATTGCCTATTTTTGCTGTTGCTGCCTGTACCTTTGGCCTCATACCCAAGAAATCATTGCCAAATGTCATGAAGCTTTAGTCCTATGCTTTCTTTTAAGATATTTACAGTTTAAACATTTAGGTCTTTCATTTGCGTTGTTTTTTACATAAGATATACAGATTTAATTTCATTTTTTTGTGTGTGGATATCCAGTATTCCCAGTACTAGTTGTTGAAAAGACTGTCCTTTCTCCAGTAACTCCTTAGACCATACTTTAAGAGTTGCTTAAGTACACTATCTATTCTTAAAATGTCTTCTTGGCAAATGCATTACAATCACTTACTAACATTCTTCTTTTAATTATAGTAACTGTCCCTAACATGGGATCAATCATAATAGTGCTTTCATTCTAGCGTGGATTAGTTTGTAAGACATCACTACTCTACCGCTTGTAGTAGTCAGTCCCCGTGGGTTCTCCTTCCCGCCTTGCCATTATTCAGCTATAAGAGAATGACTGGCCATTTTCCCTCCCTGAACCTCAGTTTTCTCTTTTGCAAAATAAAAACTTGAACAATGGCTTTCAAATGTCTTTCAAATGGCGGAACACCTTAAACAATGAGTCCTCGTTACACTAAATTGACAGAAGTATAGGTGCTTTGATTGGCAAACGCGTGCGGCGCCCGCCCCTCTCTCTCGCACAGTTGTTGAGAGACGCTTGTGAAGTCTGGAGTCCTGAGAACACAGTTTAAAAGCCAGAGGTGAGACACAAGCCCGATTTCCTTATGGACAAGATAGCATGGGTCTGCGATGTCAAGTCCACTCTGGAAAAGCACTGAAAGTTCTAGAATAAGTGTAGAATTTTTGTATATCAGGATATTGGGAGGTAGAGTCTGTCTGGATGGAAGGAAATGGGAAAATCTGAGAAGCTAAAAGAGAAAACACGATGCAACTAACTGTAAGCATAAGGGAGCAAAAATAAACAAGGGAGGGCAAAAGGCTGAAACAGGAGGGAAGTGGGCAGGGCACGGCCCTGACGCAATAACCTGGCCTTCTGGGTGGACAGAAACTAGCTGGAGCCAGCTAGGTCCAAGGTGGTGGGAGACTTGACTTCAGTAGACCCTGAAACTTATTATACGCTTATTGGAATGTTTTGTCATCTGAATGGCAGGCGCCATGACAATTCCAAGGCTAATGACAAACAGCCAAAAAGTGGACAGTGGGCTAATCCCTGGAAATCTCTGCCTCCTCTCCAAAATAGTTCAAAAATAATCCTCCTACTCTTTAGCCTATGGAATTACCCAGCCCGTGAAAACCAACCACCCCATATTTCGGGGCCCCTCCCCTTCTGAGATGGCCCCTCCCCTTCTGAGATGGGCCCTCCCCTTCTGAGATGGGCCCTCCCCTTCTGAGATGGGCCCCTCCCCTTCTGAGATGGGCCCCTCCCCTTCTGAGATGGCCCCTCCCCTTCTGAGATGGCCCCTCCCCTTCTGAGATGGGCCCCTCCCCTTCTGAGATGGGCCCCTCCCCTTCTGAGATGGCCCCTCCCCTTCTGAGATGGCCCCTCCCCTTCTGAGATGGGCCCCTCCCCTTCTGAGATGGGCCCCTCCCCTTCTGAGATGGCCCCCACTGTCCGTGGGGTGTTTCCCCCACAGCCACTCTCACTTTCCAGATGACCCCAGACCCTGAGGCTGCTCTCGGCCTTTGAGACTGACTGCATTTGGTCTGTGCAATGTACGTCTCTCAAAATAAGTCCATTTGTTACTTATCCCTTTGTCTCTCACTGAATTCTTTCTGGGACAAGACGTAAAGAACCTGAACTTCAGCAAGTACTGAGGACGCGTTGAAGGACAGTGGGTCTGAGTTTTGGTTGAGTTCAAGTCCCAACCTGAGTTGTAAGCTTCAAGATGCCTGAAGCAAGAAGGGTGGAAGAGGACATCTGCTTCATGGTTTTGCCTGGGGCCACGTGATCTGGGAAGATACCCTTGATAAGTCAAGTAGAGGATGTCCTGGGGTCATGGTGCTTTTCACATAGGGGGAAATCCCAAACCTAACCGAGGCTAATTAGTCAATAAATCTGAGGTTGGATTCATCACACTTCTACTCAGCACCTGATCAAACCCTGCCTCCCTTCAGTCATTTAATTCCTGTGCTCAGACAGCCTGGCTCTGCCCTGAGCTTCTGTTCTCAAGCCTGCTTTGCTATGCCCTCAGCACACAGTTCATGTACAAACACAAATTCCTGTCTTTCTTTTTTGTTTCCACATCATGTAATCTACAAAGGAGACGGGGGTATGTGGATTTTAAAAAGAGATTTGCTCAACTTTGAAGGCACTAACAAGAACAGGGTAACATGTATGGAATAATTAAAGCTGCTATGATCTTTCGCGTTTCAAAAGCCTTTTAAATTCGTGTCATCTTTGGTCAACAGCTTTACACTTCTAACAAGCAATTTTCACAAGGCGCTATTAAGGGCCGTAAACTTTATTTTCTTCTCTCTATTTCTCCTTAAAACATTGTTTTGGGTCGCACTGTGTTGAGGAAGTATGAAGACAGTGTATCTTTAAATAATAAAGAAACCATTTTAATATTCTCATAAAATCATCCCCTCTGCTCAACGCTACAAACTTTAACAGCCCAGCAGCCAGAGAAGCAAGCAGGGCAAACAATACAAGAGTCATTATTGTAACTAAATTAGACCGTTTGTTTTCTTTCCCTCAAATCAAATTGTGTAGGAGCTGCTTTATTGCAAAACAGACATTAAAATTCCAGCAAGACCTCAGAGAGAAAGTAATTTCTATTTTATCAGTGCTGTAAAGCTGTCTTTATGTTCTGAAGCAGGAAATATTGCAAGGATATTTATAGCTTCGGCTCCAAAGCCAGTTTGAATAGAAATGTTACCGCGGTCGCTGGCGCTGTCATACTGCTCGCTGGAGCAGGGAATTTTAGTGAATTTGTGAATTACTGTTTCAGTCTTGACAAGTCTCTCAGTGAGGCTGGTGTGTGTCTGGCACTGTTTGGTGGTTTGGGAGATAATGATTAAAGACTTGGATTTGCTTTAAGAGAAGATTTAAATGATATTCTACAGCTAATCAGTTTTGCTCGTCAGGTCCTTCCAGCATAAAGACAAGGCTTTCAAACTTGGCCATCCTCAGCCTTGGGTGGCCCTGCAGTGAACTTTCCCCAGTCCCCTCCACCTCCTTCCTCCCCGTCTCTCCCCTTCCCCTCATTTGTCCTTGACCCGCCCATAAGGTGTCCCTGCCCCCTGTCTGTCTGAACACTTTACCAAGATTTGACAGTTATTTACCATCCTGCTTCTCCCCTAGGGTCCGCTGAAATGATTCATCATGGTATCTTGCATTTATTTTAAATCTTCCTGTGAAATGTGCCAGGATTCCACGAACGTGATCCTCACCATCAAAGTGGAAGGGGCTTTAGCTGTTTCACAGGAGGACTCACTAAAGTCTAGACATGGGGAGTCTTCTGGCTAAGGTCACGTGGTGCTCCGGAGAACAGATGGGCTGAGCGCTCAGTTCTCTCATTTTAGCTCGAGTATTTCACCACTGCCACTTCCATCTCGCACCAGTAAAAAGCAGTTTCGTGACTGAGGTCTAAACAGACCACCGTTTGAACAATTTCATCTGAAAGTGAGGCAATGAATAGAGACTTTTAATAGCTCTGAGGCCACCCCAGGCTACAAGGCAAGACAAAGCTCTGCTGTGCTGGAGTATATTGCTGCTCTAAAAGCCAATGTCAAGGGGGGTGGGGACTCATGACTTAGCCGGGTCTTGGGAATGAAACATATCATGGAAGTGTGCAGTGTTCTTCTAATAAAGCTGTGCAAAAAGTAATCATAAGAGCTATGCCTTTGGTTTGTGGGTCAAAGATTTGAGTTACACCACATTGCTCATCACCTGACCACTGGGATCAATGGCAAAGTCAATTTCAAGTTCAGCTGTCCCTCATTTCAAGTTCAGCCGTCCCTCAGGGAGTTGTTTTTTTCCTAGAACCATATCCTAGAGAATCCCTTTGCTCTGTGAGGCAAAAACTATACTCTCTGCTCAGAACCTGCCATTTTGGTGAGAGCTGAAGATACTTTTTGGTTTCCCTAAATTGAGACGGAAATAGCAGACTTGCCTCAGGGACTGTCCCAGCTTCACAGGCTTGGCCATTCTCATCTCATTTTTTTGATGTACCCACATCCTTGACTTGCCATTGACTCAGAGAACACGAGGGCTTCGAAATGACTCTGGAGACCATCTGATGCAACCCATCATTTAAGATCAATTAGAAGAAAAGTTTTCTTATTCAGACCTTGTGATCTTCCATTTGTACTTGCAGAGTCCAAAATAGCAGACAGTAGCCACATGTGGCTATTCAGCATTTGAATGAGGCCATTCCAAATTGAGATGTGTTGTAAGCGTGTAGAAAATAAACCAGATTTCAAGACCTGGTAGAAACAAAAAAGAATTTAAAATATTTTATTACATTGATTTCAAATTTTTATACTGATTTCATGTTGAAATGATAATATATATTGGCTCAGACACATTAATATCCTTTTCTCCTATTTCCTTTCTGAATGTTGCTACTAAAAATTTTAAAGTACATATAAGGACAACATTATATGCTGCGCATCTTTCCATCTTGAGTATAGGCTCACCATTAAAGCGATCTGAGTACCTAGACGTTCAAACTCTTCCATGAAAATTCAGCTTGATTCCGGTCAGGCTTTCTTCCTATCAGCTGTTTGTTCCCGTGTGTTTAAAAGCCCAAAGAATAAAGCCCTGCCCTATAACCTAGTGCTATGCAGCGTGATCGTCTTCCTGTTAAAGTTCAGAGGGCTGGGGGGTGGTTTCAAATGTATCCCCTTTGATCCGTACTTCAAATTCTCAGTGCGTGTGTGCTAAGTCATCGGTTGTGTCTGACCCTTTGTGACCCTGTGGACTGTAGCCCAATAGGCTCCTCTGCCCATGGCATTCTCCAGGCAAGAATACTGGAGTGGTTTGCTCTGCCCTCCTCAAGGGGATCTTCCAGACCCAGGGATCGAACCCATGTCTCCTGGGTTCTTTCCTATTAGCGCCACCTAAGAAGCCCTCAAATTCTCAGCAGGATATCCCAAACCAGAAAGAATTATCACTTTTTTCATATCTAATTCTAGATTTTTCTAATTTCCCACTCCTGATTGTTGGGATGAGCTTAATAAACGATGTATTTAAACAAAGATTCTGTAATCACTCAGTTTTAGGAGCAGATCTCTGCCATCAACCGAAGCCTATTTCCGATTAATATTTCCTTCTATTTCCCTTCAGATAGAACTCTTGTAATGGTAAGGTTGATACTCACACATAGCCTGCATATAATTTGTATTTCCCTTTTTCCTTTCAAATTAAAACATTCTTTCTCCTTTTATAATTCAGATACATTTGCTATTGAAGTACTGTTAGATGGAGATATAATCCTTCTCCTTTCAAAACTGGCTGTTTGGCCTTAATGACACCAGACATTATAGATAATTTGGCAAGGACACTGGCTTGAGCAGTATCTCTGGCTCTAAATATATAGAAATATACTTTTATTCAGACAGACTCATATTGTGGGCCCATGGAAGTGATTCACAGACTTGTCTGCACATTAGAATCATCTGATAATGTTTCAAAGAGTCCAAAGTCTGGACCATATCCAGACCAATCACATCAGCCTCTGGTGAACAGAACATAGGCATCAAAAACTTCACAGGTGATTCCAACGTGCAGACAAGTTTGGAAAGTCCAGGCTCATCAGACAGCCCAAACACCAGATATCTGTCAGAGTGCACACCCGTTTAAATTGGATGAAGGTCTTCTCCCAGAAGGTCGCTGTGCCTCCTTTCCTAATGAGCCCACATCACTTGTTTTGTTTTTGTTAAAACAATGGACAGAGTCTGAACTGGGGAAAAAAAAATAGAGCAGATAATGTATGTGAACTGAGAATACAACTTTTATCCACTGCTTGCCAAGAGATGTTGTCTCTCCTGGTATCAGGAGATATAAATTGAGTGGAAATTTAAAAAGAAGATGGAATATGAAAAAGTCATTATTTTTTATATGTGTGTGCTAAGTTTCTTTTGTGTTCAACTCTGTGTGACTCCATGGGCTGTAGCCCGCCAGGCTCCCTCTGTCCATGGGATTCTCCAGGCAAGAGCCCTGGAGTGAGTTGCCATGCCCTTCTCCAGGGGACCTTCCCGACCCGGGGACCGAACCCGTTTCTCTTATGTTTCCTGCATTGCAAGGTGGAGTCTTTACCACTAGGCACCTGGGGAGCCCTATTTTTTATATACAGGTTTCAAATTTCATTCCTTTGAGTTGAACTTCAAGTCACGTTGCTTACCCGGATGGTACCTATGAACATCACAAGTTGAGATAAATTCCTTGAGATTATGTTGGCCACATCTGTCTTCGTTCTTACTGAGGTGTTCTGAGGTCTCAGCTGGCATTCCAGAGGCAGCCATAATGCTGGAGTCAGGAGCAGCTGAAGAGAATCACTTCTGGGAGATTTCCTGCGGAGAGGACCTCGGTGCACAAGGAAGGGTTGATGAGACAACCACCTTGAGAATATCATCCCAGCACATGTACCAGAACCACTTGTCAAGGTCAGTAAGCCTGGTGGGCTTCTGGATTCTCACTTGTTTTAGCTGTAATTAAAATTGTGTGTACAAAGAAAAAGAGAAACTGGATGACAATTAGAAATTATCTACAATGCATATGCTAAATGAATGTGGTAGACCTCCCAACATACTCTAAAATAGTTCCTATTGGTACATCTGTGTTTTCTCAGGACATAGATCCCTATTAGTTAAATACCTATGGGAAGAGATGAGTCTAACGTTACATTAGGCTCTGCTTTTCTGTAAATACCTGATCCTCTTAAACAGAGAGCTTGAATCTTTTAAGGAGAATGCACTAAATGCCAATCAAACATATATATGTATGTATGTAATATGCATTATACAATATATGTATTTACATTACATACATTAAATGATATATATTACACACAACATAATCATATATATAAATATATATATATAATTGGCACTATTGTAGACACCTACACTCTACTCTTCCCTTTACTCTAACAGTTTCCTCTTTACTCTAACAGTTACCACACACACAACACCTCTGATACCAGTTGTATGGGGTTTTACCCACACCATGCCACTCTCTGCAACAGCAGCAAGGTCTACAATTTAATTCAGTCGTACCTGGAGATAGCATCAGATTCCACCAGATCAGAGGCTCAGTCCCACAAAACTGCCTCCCCTCATTTCAGAAGCCACACAAATCCAGATTGTCATCTGTGCCTCTGACCTTCATGTGTGTTTAGTCATGCAGTCGTGTCCAGCTCTTTGTGATCCCATGGACGGTGGTCTGCCAGGCTCCTCTGTCCATGGGATTATCCCGGCCAGAATACTGGAGTGGGTTGCCATCTCCTCCTCCAGGGGATCATTCTGACCCAGGGATCACGCTTGTGTCTCCTGTGTCTCCTGCATGGCAGGCAGATTCTTTGCCACACAAGGAAAGTCCTGTGCTTCTTTCTGATCTACCAGCTGTTAATCAGAGGTCCCCATGCTGCTTCCTCCTCAGGTCCAATTAATGTGCTAGAAAAGTTCACCGAATTTGGGAAAGGAATTTACTTACATTTACCAGCTTATTATAAAAGGATATGGTTAAAGATCCAGGTGAGCATCCAGGCCGAAGAGAGGCATAGGGGGATGTGTGGGAAGAGGTGTTTTTCTTCGCTTTCACAGGTGGCCCCACTAGCCAAGGAGCTCCATGTGTCCACTGGCCCCAAAGCTCTCCAACTCCCCTACTTTGGGGATCACACAGAGATCATCATGTAAGTATCACTGATTATAAACGCCTTTTTGTCCCCTCATACTCTCTCTGAAGGATGTGAAGGGATGCTGAAAATTCCAAGTGCCTATTCATGGCATCTTTTTTCAGTGACCAGCCTCCATGAAAGAGCCTACCCTCATTAGAACAAAAGACACTGCTATTAGAACAAAAGAACAGGAAAGTCCAAGGGAGTTTGAAATTCTGTATCAGGAACTGAGGTCAAAGGCCAAATATTAGAACAAAAGAGGCTTCGAGTGCTATAAATGATCACTTAGGGAATTATAAAGGTTTTAGAAGTTCAGTGCCATGAACTAGGGACAGAGACCAATATATATATTTTCCATTAGCTCACAGCACTTAATGCCAATCAAATTTTAAGGAGCATGCATTAAGTGCCAATAAAATATGCATATTTGATATGATAGATAGAATATATACAATATTAAGTACCAATCAAATATACAAAATATCATTATATATTATCTATAATTTATATATAACTTGTGGGCTTCCCCAAATGGCTCAGCAGTAAAGAATTCATCTGCATTGCAGGAGCCGCAGGAGACATGGGTTGGATCCCTGGATCAGGAAGATCCCCTGGAAGAGGGCATGGTAACCCACTCCAGTATCCTTGCCTGGAGAATCTCATGGACAGAGGAGCCTGAAGGGCTACAGTCCACGGGGTCAAAAAGAGTTGGACACGACTCAAGTGACTTAGCGTGCACACACACATATGTAACTTGTGTATAATATTATATATAATGTGGTCTTCATAATTACCCTATAAAGTGTCTTTTATCTTGCTTGTTTTACAAATAAGCATCGAGGCTCAAAAGGATCAAGAAAATTAAGTTTCTGTGATTAGCAAGGCATACAATCAGAGTCTGAAGCCAAGTCTCTCTGATTCCTGCCCTCCTGTTCTTTTCACTAGTTGTACTATCTACCAAAAAGGAGAGCAGCTTGATGGCGCAGAACTGTGTGGATGGAGCCAAGCCACAATAATGGGAGTAATGGGGCTTTCCGTGAAAAGACACTCAATGTTATTTATTTATTTTTTATTTTCTATTTTTGGTTTGCAGTTGTGCACCATCACAAAAGAAATATAATCTGGATTTCTGTTAGCTATTTACACAGCTTTTTACACAAGTGATCTCATGGTTCATGCTCTATCAGGCTTCTGAAAATTAATGTATTTTCTCCTGAGGCATAGGAGCATCACACGGGGACAGCGTGGGAAATTTTCTGAAGATGGAAACTGTTAGGTTGCACGCTGATGCACATACTGAAACTGCTTAGACTGTTGCCTACCTGTCAGGGGTTGCATCATACACCATGCCCCTTCCAGACGGCTAAATTCTTAGGGCTCCCTCCTGCCCATTCATTCAATCAATCTGTGTGTGTTTGTGTGTGTGTTTAGTCATAAAGTCATGTTGAACTCTTTTGCAACTCCATGGACTGTAGCTCGCCAGGCTCTTCTGTTGATGGGATTTCCCAGGCAAAAATACCAGAGTGGGTTGCCATTTCCTTCTCCAGGGCATCTTCTCTATGCAAGGATCAAATCCACATATCCTGCATTGCAGGCCAATTCTTTACCACTGACCCAGCAGGGAGGCTATATATATATATATATATATATATGTATTTTTAATTTCTCCCGTATGACAGGTATTTCTCTTTTGTGCCATCCCCTTCTCTAGGGATGCAATGATAAACAAAATGGTAAAAACTCCTTGTCTTTTCCATTTTTGGTCTTAACATTTAATTAGGGGAGAAGGGCCAGTTGAAAAGGCATATAAGTGAAATAAAGACCATGCCAGACAGTGATAGGTGTTGTGGAGAAAAATAGAGGAGGAGTATAACGAGTTGCACGTGTAAAGACAGTGTACAGTTTAGCTAGCTAAAGTGTGAAAGTGAAAGCCTGTTCTTAGTCACTCAGTTGTGTTCGACTCTTTGCGACCCCATGGACTGTAGCCCGCCAGGCTCCTCTGTCCCTGGATTTCTTCAGGCAAGAATACTGGAGTGGATAGACATTCCTTTCTCCAGGGGATCTTCCCAACCCAGTGATCAAACCCAGATCTCCCACATTTCAGGAGGATTCTTTACCATCTGAGCCACCAGGGAAATCCTTTGCTAGGTAAGGATAACCTAAAAAGATGAAGGAGCAAATGGTCAGATGTTTGGGGAAGTATGTTCCAGGCAGAGGTAATAATACAAGTAAAGTCTTCAAGGTGGAAGTTTTAGGTTTAATGATGCCAGATCATGTAGAGTCTTGAATAGCATTAAAAGGACTCCACCTTTTATTCTGAGTAAATAAGCTGTGATCAGAAGAGTCACATGATTTACTATTTATGGGGTTACTTTGGCTGTTATATGAAGAATAGGCTCAACTCAGTTCAGTTCATTTCAGTCACTCAATCGTGTCCGACTGTGACCGAATGTACCATGGCATGCCAGGCCTCCCTGTCCATCACCAGCTCCCAGAGTCCACCCAAACCCATGTCCACTAAGTCGGTGATGCCATCCAACCATCTCATCCTCTGTCATCCCCTTCTCCTCCCACCTTCAATCTTTCCCAGCATCAGGGTCTTTTCAAATGAGTCAGCTCTTCACATCTTCCTTGGTGGCTCAGACAGTAAAGTGTCTCCCTGCAATGTGGAAGACCTGGGTTCAGTCCCTAGGTCAGGAAGATCCCCTGGAGAAGGAAATGGCAACCCACTCCAGTACTCTTCCCTGGAAAATTCCATGGACTGAGGAGCCTGGTAGGCTAGAGTCTATGGGGTTGCAAAGAGTCAGACACAACTGAATGACTTCACTTTCTTTCTTTCTTTCTTCACATCAGGTGGCCAAAGTATTGGTTTCAGCTTCAACATCAGTCTTTCCAATGAATATTCAGGACTAATTTCCTTTAGGATGGACTGGTTGGATCTCCTTGCAGTCCAAGGGACTCTCAAGAGTCTTCTCCAACACCACAGTACAAGAGCATCGATTCTTCAGCACTCAGCTTTCTTTATAGCCCAATTCTCACATCTATACATGACCAGTGGAAAAACCATAGCCTTGGCTAGATGGACCTTTGTTGGCAAAGTAACATCTCTGCTTTTTAATATGCTGTCAAGGTTGGCCATAACTTTCTTTCCAAGCAGTAAGCGTCTTTTGATTTCATGGCTGCAGTCACCATCTTCAGTGATTTTGGAGCCCCCAAAATAAAGTCTGACACTGTTTCCACTGTTTCTCCATCTATTTGCCATGAAGTGATGGGACTGGATGCCACGATCTTAGTTTCCTAAATGTTGGGCTTTAAGCCAACCTTTTCACTCTCCTCTTTACTTTCATCAAGAGGCTAAAGAATAGGCTAAAGGTGGGAAAATTCAGACTAGGAAAAGTTCTTGCAGTAATCCAAAAGTGTTGGCAGTGAATTGGGTTAAGATAGTTTTGGGAGTAGCAAGACATAGTCAATCATTTTCTGAAGACATAACCAACAAGATTGGCTGACAGATTGGTCATGGACAAAGTGAAAGAGTATTAAAGATACTTCTGTGGTTTGAGCCCTGAGCAACTGGAAGGGTCAAGTTGTTATTAACTAAGATAGGAGACACAACAAGTGCAACCAAGTTTGGGAAATATCAGGAGAGCAGTATTGAAAAGTTGCAATTTGAGGAGCTTGTTAGGCCATCAGAGAGCTGTAGAGAGCTGAGGCAAGAGTTCTGCTAGAGGTTTACAATTTGGAGTTGTCCTGACGGTACTGAAAGCCATGGCACTAGATAAACACATCAAGAAAGTGGGCAAGAAAGAGAAAAGTTACAAAGACTGATCTGTGAACACTCCGATGTTGGGAAATCATTTGAATGAGTAGGAACTGACAGAGGCAACGGAGGAGGTTTGTTGATGTGAGTCAAAGGGAAACGAGAGGGGGTACTGTCTTGGAAGGAGGGGGTACTGTCTTGGAAGGAGGGGGTACTGTCTTGGAAGCCAAGCGGTGCTAGATGCTGCTGACTGGCCAAGTAAGGTGTCTGCTGAAAGTGGATGCGCTGGTTATGCTAATGACGCTGAAGTGAGCCTGGAGGCCTGGATTCAAACCCTGACTTCACTGTTTATTAGTTTGTGACCTTGGAAAAGCCATACCTTCAGGAAGCTTAATTTCCCCAACGATGAAAAATGATTATTATAAAGGCGAAATAAGAAAGCTAAAAATGTGCAGAAAAATTAGAACCTAGCACATAGTGATTGCACAATAAATATCAGTTGATTCTGAATTGGATCTTATATATTTGTAGTTCAGTTATTTGCTTATTTTGTTAATGGACTGATTTCTTATGCTTTCACACGGCCTGCACAGTCAAGTCATTGCTACCTGACTCCTGCTTCCCATCCAGTTTGAACTCCTAAGCACTTCCCCTAGGTCTAGCTCTGATACCACATTGTTCCCTCATTCTGTTATAGCTAAGTTGATTGCTCTGAATTTCCAAGTCACTCATTCAATAATATTTTTGACCACCTACGATTGACCCCTGTGCTAAACATTGGCCATGACCCCTTGCAGCTCCAGCCTTCCCAACTCACTCATGAGTTCTCTCTGATGATGTCAGACTCCCATTCCTGGTTTCCAGAGGTTCAAATAAACCCCTGATTACCATTTAATAACCCTGAAATATTAAAGAAATTACTTAGTTTCATGAGGTTCAGTTACCTTCTCAAAGAAGTATGAATATAAATTGCTATGTTGAGAGACAGGTATTGTTCACATTGTGAAAAAATGATACCAAATATGTGAATGATCTTAGTCTTTGTCAGTTAATAGTCAGTTACATAGTAGTAATATGAATATTAATTTCATCCCCCTGCCCACTTCATGCTGATGCCCCACAAGACGTGGTGTTAAGTTTCTACCATTATCCAGATGGAGCTCAGAGTGAAAGATGGTGCACACCAAATTCTAGCACACTGTTTGAAACTTGCATTGTTGGATTAGCCATCCTGCATTAGTTGCTCAGTCGTGTCCAACTCTTTTTGACCCCATGAACTATAGCCCACCAGGCTCCTCTGTCCATGGGATTTTCCAAGCCAGAATACTGGGTGGGTCTCCATTTCCTTCTCCAGGAGACCTTCCCAACCCAGGGATCAACCCGGGTCTCCCACATTACAGGCACTGTTTACCATCTGAGCCACCAGGGAAGCCTGGATTAGCTATATCCATTGAGAAATCCTCAGTTATAGTTGTCTTAGTTATGAAAATGGCCTGTGTGCATGTGCAAACACACACACATACACACACACACACATAAAAACAGGCAAACATCAATTTTGGTTAGTATATTGGGAAAAAATTTAGAAGAAAAATCAGCTGATAATTCAAATAAGTTTTAACTAGGACTCAAGTAAAAAATCCTGAGGCAAAACCCATACTTCATGCATAGTCTAGCCCTGTGTTTTCCTATCTCTGTTTCTATTTTCTTTCTTTACTCTTGACCTTGGCCAAAGGACGCCACAAACTGAAATCCAGACCTATGCCTAGTCCTTACCTACTACATCTACATGTCCTGAGGAGGATCTAAAGATAGCTTCAGAGTAAAATTATGGGACATCAGAAAAGATACACAGAGGAGAAAAAATAGTTTATTTATTTATTTTATTTTTGCAGTGATGAAGTCATCCTCTTGCCAGGAAGAGACCTCAAATTTTATTAGAGTGTATTGATATAAAGATATTTTAAGGAACTAAGAATAGACAATTTTTAAATGGCAAGATATTATTAATATTTTGAAAAATAAACCTTGTTTTTTTTCAAATTAATGATACTGCTGAATTAATTCCTAATCAGGTTGACTACTTTTGATTGATTTGGTCTAAAAATGAACCTATGGAGACTTCATTACACTGTGAGATCACGGTATGCTTATTGATTGTGCCTTTGACATGATTAGCTGCATTAGATTTTGATGTCCTCATCTCTCAAAGATCAAAACTAGGATTGGACTTTCTCTAAGCACCATTAGTCATATGCTCCTGGCACGTGCTCAATTTTTTTCATTATGTAATAGGTAGAGGAGACTATTAAAAAGCATTAGCTTTATGCCACTCAGAAATCTATCTTAGAAATGTGTCTGATGGAAACAGACCATATCTCTCCTCCTAACCCAACAGATGTTTAATAGACACGGATGAAATTGAGAAGGGAGCATTTTTATGGCGTGTTTCACTCCTTACCATCCACTGTTGTACCACAGTGGGGCTGGAGCCCCTTCACAGGTAATCCTAAATCCCACATCACCATCTTTGGTCTAAACACTCTAGTCAGCCACTAAAGACAAGGGCAAATACAGCTGTGGTATTTTTTGAGTCCAGGCTCCAGCCATGCGGCAGATCAAATCCCTGTGCCCTACAGCCAGCTTGGGACTCCATCCATTTCAGTCAGCACGGCATTACTCATAACGAGAAGAACACCACAGAAAATACGGGAGCCGTGGCGGCAGTGGCAAGGGGAATGAGATGCAGAGCTGTGCATGCTGGGAAGTCTTGGCCTTAATTAGAATGTGCATGTACAGTATTTATCTTTCACTCAAACCTATAAATAAGACTGGCGCTTTGGCCATTACTGATGTCTGCCGTCATTTCACAAGGCCCCTGTTTTGATGGAGCACTTGCTGCTGCAAAATAATATTTCTTTCTTCTCTCATCTGCATCTACTTCTGATGGAAACCTCTCAAAGACTTTGAAAACTATGACTGGAGAGGAGGAAAGGGGTGGATATCAACTTGTGAGAATCTAAGCAAAAATTGCTCTTTGGGGACTCTTCGCTGTAGTAAAAGACAATAAGATGTAGAAAGAACCGTACAGGAAATAAACACCCTTGTCCCCAAAGAGGACCTTCATTCTCAGCATCCCTGAAGGTATTTTTCCAACTCCTCCTTGAATTATTTTTAGGGATGAACCATTCACGATCTCCAAAGGCAGCAAACTCCAATTGGGGACACACTAAAATCTTCCTTTTACTATTGAATAAATCTGCCTCTCTGCCATTTATCCCTACTGATCTGAATATGAACTCCCAGATGGAAATGTCCTAAATGTCCCAGGGACTTACTGAGTTCTCTTATGTGACCTATATGAATAACTATAAAACCAAACATAATTGTTTGCTTTCCTCTCTGACTGAAAGTAAATTGTAAATTCCTTAAGGGAAGAAGCTGGGTTTTTGTTGTTGTTGTTGTTGTTGTTGTTTGTTAGATTCAGTGTTTCTTAGTACATGGACACAACAGGTCTTCAGTAAGTAATTAATAATAATTAAATCACTTTATTTAATTGAGATAGAAAAGTTGCCTTGGAGCCTCACTTCCAAAGGTTCATGTCTTCTCAAAATAAATACTTTTGTCCTCTATTTTGATTTTCTATAAGTGAGGATGTCAGGTAGGCGTATGCTCACCATCACTTTTAACGAATGGTTATTCAGAAAGTTGTGGTTGGGGCCAAACACTAAACCACCTCTCCACTTCCTGTGCCTGAGGAGATATCATCAATTTCTCCTTGAAATACACTGCTGGTCATTTCTTGTCCAGCTAGGCTCCTGGACAATCATCTGCCATACCTATCATACTCAAAAAGAAAATAAAAACTAGATCAAACCAACGACAAGCTCTCACAACCAACCTCATTCCCAGTGGGAATTTCATTACCTGTCTCAGTATTTCCCTTAACAAATTGATGTGTTGTGAATGATAATCAGCCTGCTGTTAAACCCTAGAGAGTAGGAACTTACTGGGCTGAGAGCTTAGATTTTCCTTTTCCCCTTTTCTACAACCATGATAAAGTACACCCCCTTGCTCAGAGAAGTGGGAATATAAGTATATTCCCCCAAAGACTGGGGATAAAGAATTATAGATTTCTCATGGAAAAACTACATATTTGACAAGGAAAGACAACTATTTATACAAAAAATAATTTATAGAAGAGAAAGCTGACATTAAATGCTTCAAGCTTTCAGATGATGTTACATGATTCTTTTGCATGCTAAAATGCCAAACAAATATGCATAAGCTTTGGAAAGTCTTTAAAGGCAAACATGCAATACAAAGTCAGGAGTCCTGGATCTGGAGCAAAGTCAGGAGACCTGGGTATAATTATTTACTATCTATGTGCTCTTGAGCAAAAATCTGAACCTCTTTCAAAATGGAGCATTTAATACTGATTCGCCACAAATGAGTAGCAGCAAATTCTGTCCTGACCTCCAGCAGTGTCCTAGCTGAGGTGCTGGCGCTGAGATGAACCAATAGACAGATGTGGTTTTTCAGGAGGATGAGCAAGTCACACCATCATGGACATCACGTGGTTTGAAGATGGTACTTGAAACTAAAGTATTGTGAGATGGTGCAGAAGTCCCAGATGAACGTGAGGTTATGGCATGGATGAGAAGAGTAAGGAGTGATGCATCTTGCAAGGGTGAGTCTCATACAAAAGGTACTTCTTAGAGCACAGTGAAGGAGTAATGGCTTGGAGATGAGAAGGCATCATTGAAAGGATGTTGAAAATCTCCAACAAAATAAGTTCTGAAGTGCATGGAATGTAGGTAGTCTTACTTGGACTTGCTAAACACTATATTTTTTTCAAAGTCTTCCAATGTGCTAGACACTGTTCTAAGTGTTTTGTAATATACTAATTTTATCCTCATTAGAGTCCTAATGGAGTTTTTTCTTCTATTTACTGATATAAAATCTGAAGCTAAAAAACTTTTGGATTCTTGCCCAAGGTGATATACTTCATGAGTGGCAAGGCTGGGATTTGAACCCAGAGCCAGAGCTCTCTCCATCTACCCTAGGTCCCAGGGTTCCTGTGATTGCCAGGATCCACTCAAAGTTAGGGAGAGAGGAACTGGGCTGTGGAGGAGTTACAAACATAGAGGAGTTTATTTGCTTTGAAACTGGGGTTCAAGATGGCATTTGGAAGAAAGGGCACCTGAAGTAGGACAAATTGGTAAAAAGGGAAATACACAAAATTTCATAATGAAAAGACTGGAATGGAAAAGTAGATGACCAGTGAGGCTGGAATTTGGTGGTAGTATTTAACAATTAGGATATGGAAAGATGGTGAATTTGATTGGCACCAAAGCTTGGAATATCTACAATAGCTTCCATGTAAAGTTAGTCTTCTATTATCTCTGGCTTATTTTTGGTCCTAGCTCCAAATTGAACTCTAGTGAACATTTGCCAAGCTGCTATAGAAAGATCCTTCCTTGATGCCTTAGAGAGAGGAACCTGGGGTCTTTGTAGCTGAGGAGGCCTTGGGTCCTTTCTGATGATCATGGTGGCCATCTGCTGAAGTCAGCTCATCACTGGTGCTCAACAGTTGTTATCATCTGTGATGTTGGACACAAAGGAAAATATGGGATGGGAATTCAGAGAGGTGGAAGAACCAGACAAATGAACTTGTGTGCTTTGCAGTCTGCCTGGGATTTTGAAGCAGCAGGTTTTGCTGCGGCTTGCATGATGATATCAGATAGAGCACAGCAGGCTACAAGCTTTGGCTTCCCCAAGGCAGGCCACTATTTTAAGGACAGATCACTCTATCCTGTGTATTTCAGTGTGTTCCACTGGCAGAGATGGGAGCAAAAGCAATGGAATAAAATATGTGCGTTCTGCCCTCTGTCTCCCCATTACATACAACACGTCTCCCACATATACATACCCAGTAATACACAGATCCTTTCACTCCCTCTATATCTGTGTAGATGAGAGCAAAGCCATAGTTGGAGATGTTCCCATTTGCTGAACTTTGGATCATTTACTTTGGCATGGCTGTATCCTATAGTGGGTAGTAAATAGCAGAATTGTTATTTACTTACTTGTTTATATTATTGATTACTTGCTTTCTTGCTTGACTGTAATCCATTACAGGCTGAACATAGTTAGAAATTCAAAAAGCTACAGAGAAGTTCACAGATGAAGCATATAAGTTACCAAGATGATGCAGGATATTTGAATGAGGTAATCTAAAGCTGATTGAAAAGTGGACCTTCCGCAACCTCGCTGTGAAAGATACATCCATTCTGCTTCTCTTGATGGGCAGGGGGCGTGGAAAGGGAATAGGGTCTCAAGGAGAATAGAGTCCCATCCAGAGTATCATTGACCATATAAGCCATTGAAACCAGCAGTGTTTGCGGTGACACTTGAGGTCAAGATGCAAAGGTCAGCAGGGATCAGAACTCTGGGAGGTGCCAATCTGAAGCCCCAGGTCTGGGCTGGCGCGTCCAGGAGGACCTGGGTGAGTTCCAGAGATGAGAGGTCTTGTCAGACATCAGGATCACTTAAAGACATCAAAACGAAGATGTTCATAAATACTTTAGATAATTAATAAGACCCATGTAAACAAATCCTTCACTTTTAATGAGCTAAACCAAGTACAAGCCCAGAAGGAAAAGAATGTCTCCAAAGGCATTAACCTAGAGTACCACACCGTCCCAAAAGGCCACTCTGTTTAAAAAAAAAAAAAAAAAAAAAAACTAAGGAATTTAGTGGCGAGTAAGATAAAACAATAAGATAAAACCTTTGTAGGAACTTGCTACTTTACAAAGCATTTTCACACATAGTTTCTCCATGGATCAGCACGAACCAGCGTGATTTACAGGCCTGGTAGAGTGCCTGGGATAAAGAGGTAGAAGGCCCAATTTTTCATCCCAGCCTTGCATCTATGTTGTTAGGCCTAGTTTCTCCTTTTACTTCAGTCTCTTTTTCCTTCATTTCAACTAGGACTTCTCAGTCTAGCACTACTGACAGTTTGGACCAAATGATTCTTCCTTGTGCAAAGTAGAGTGTTTAGCAGTTTTCCTGTCCTCTGTGTCCTGGAGGCCAGGAGCATACCTCCCCATCTCCAGCTAGACAACCAAAAACATCTACACGTCGTCAAATATTTCCTGAGGGCAAAATCACACTTGGTTGAAAACCACTGATATAAACAAACGAACAAAAACAGAAACATTGTCTCTGGTTGTCCTTAATGATCCCCAGATTCACTTCCATCTTTTCCAAGAACTCTCCGTAAATCATGCAACATTTTATGACTGCACAGACTTTGGTTAAGGTCACTCATGACTTGATAGATGCATAATCACAGATAAGCCCCCTTAATTTAGCTGAACCTCAGTTTCCTCATCCGTGAAAAGGGAAGAATACTAAGATCATCTCCAAGGTTGCAGTGAGAAGGTGATATGAGATAACAAGTAGAGGACTCAGAGAGATATGGATTCGGGACCATTTATCATTGTTAGGTATCCTTCTTACTGTTACCATTATATGAGAAAGTGGTTGTCTTTGGCTATGTCGTCCTCTCTGCCTTGGGGGAATAGGAAAATGAAGATGGCAACTGCTTTCCCCTCGGGAGTCTGCAGTCCATTAGGAACCAGAGGCCTGTCCATGAATCACTGTAACAGAGGGCATCAAAGCGATTGCCAGCAATGAACTGAGAGGTGCTGCTGCTGGGTTGAAAGGCAGAGAAACAGATGCCAGGACCACACTGATATGGAGAACTGTGGTGCAGTGTCACCTGGGAAACTCTCAGGAGTTCTGGATTCTGTATCTCAAGATCAAAGAGGTCTGGAGAGAGTCCAGGGAAGGGTGTACCAAAAACGATAGAAAGTGTTAGGACTCTGCTGTCTTAGTCTGGGAAGGTGAAAGCAGAAAGAGGTCAGGATTAAAATCTACCAAAGCATGAAAAGTGGCTATTTATATTCAGTGCTTTTTATATCATTAATAAAAATGTGTTGCTATATCGTGTGCTCTGTCGCTCAGTCATGTCCAGTTCTTTGCAGCCCCATGAACGGTAGCCCACCAGGCTCTTTTTGTCTATAAACTTTTCCAGACAAGAATACTGGAGTGGATTGCCATTTCCTACCCCAGGAGATCTTCTCCACCCAGAACTGAACTTGAGTCTTTTGCATCTCCTGCATTGGCAGGCATATTCAATAAAAATGTGTAGAGCAGAAAAAAAGGATCTATTTGCAGGGCAGGAATAGAGATGCAGACGTAAAGAGTGGACTTGTGTCCACAGCGGGGAAGGAAGGGTGGGACAAACTGGAACATTGATATGCGTGCACTTCCACGTGTCAAATAGGTAGTGAGAATCTGCAATGCAGTACAGGGAGCTCAGCCTGGTACTCTGCGATGGCCTAGAGGGGAAGGATGGGGTTGGGGATGGGATGCAGGCTCAAGAGACAGGAGATATATGTATACTTATAGCTGATTCACATTGTTGTACAACAGAAACTAACATAACATCATAAATCAATTATGCTTCAATTAAAATAAATAATTTTAAAATGTACAGAGTATCTACACAAATCTACGCTCTGTGCTAGGGTTATAGAAATAAACAAGTGCAAATCTTGCCCTCAAGGAATTCCAAGTTAGAGAGGGAAACAAGTCTGCAAGCAAGCATTTCCAAGATATCAATGGAATATCTAATGGCCTTATGACCAAACTGTAGTGGGAAGTCAGAGGGAAGAGTAGGGGCCAGGGAAGCAAGCTTTACAGAGAACATGATTCTTGGTTAGTGCCTTAAAGGGTGAGTGGAATTTCAATAGAGAAGGAGGGCATCCAAGGGTGAGAGAAAGGGAATTCCAATTGCATGAACTTTGTGGATATTGCAGCAGATGTCCTGGAAGCAGACAGCTTGGACGGTTCCACAAGAGCAAGCTTCTCTTTCTCTGTCCTTCCCATTTTGGTGATGAGTTTTTGCTCCCATCTTCTGCATTCAGCTCCTGTATTTTCTCCCATGAGCACCCTGCTAAGCCTGTGCCCAGGTGGCTATCAGCGTTTCAGAAAGCTGCCACCACCAGGGGCAACCTTGAGCCAACAGAAATATGTGGGTAACTGGTCACGCCTCCCTCTCTCGGATGGATATTTGCATGAGGCACTCTGTGTGCTTCTGGAGTGAACCGGAGGGCAGAGCCTCACTGCCAACAGCAGCAACCTAATGGTCCTCCTTCCCTGCCTCACTCTCCCCACCCCTCACATCCATTTCCTATGATATATCCCCAGATAAACAGCTGGCACCCAAGTTTTCATCTCTGACTCTCTATTTTGGAGCAGTTCAGACTAAGATAAGGTCAGAGTGTGAGTAAGAAGAAACCATCATTTCTCACCACTTCTTGAATTTCTTAAATTAGAACAACAGTATACCATGGAACGCTTTTTGTCAGAGGGACTTTTCTTCAGAGAGAGCTGAGCTAATTACTAGCTTTGTTATTGGCTGTTTAATCAGTACGAGACTCAGTTTCTTTAACGACTTCTTATCTTTCACAGTTGGGAAAATATGTGAGATGCTTATCTAATGTGCTTAATCTAGATTGAACATGGGCATGAACATCCTCTTAAAAATCTATTATACCTATTATAGTAAAGAGTCTGATACTAACTTACACAGCAACTGATTTTTAACTTTAGTTTTGTCTTTATACAAACAGCAACTTAGAAAGTCCTTGATAGTTACCATACTATTTTGAATTTGGCCCAACATGTGACATGTTTGTCCAAAGGAAGGATATTTTCCCCTTCAAAGCAGGCCTCTTAAGTTGTCAGGACTTGAATTCTTTTTGGAACTCATCTTTGGGCTAGGCTTCTCATAGTTGATTTGCATGACACACTGAGAAAACCAATCTTATTCGTTTACGGTCACAGCTCATTTTTGATCTAAAAGGCTCATAAACAGCTTGATCAAGCACATGAATCCCTCCGCTCAGCTCTTAATGATCTTTAGCTGTTTCAAATCAAATTTGCTTTCAATGGAAAAAAAAGTTTCAAACTATTGAGGAAATTCAGAAGAACATATTATAATGGACAGAAGATAATTTCTAAAAGTCCTCCAAGATTTGGGGCATAGAAGCCATAGAATCATAATTTTGGAGCTAGCAGGAATTTGAGAGAGGACCAAGCCTCCTTCATTATAAATGAGAAAATAGAGAGTAGGATGAGGAAGTGATTTGAAAAGGGACACACTTTGTAATCAGTAGTTGACTCACAACTAGGAGCTTTTAATCCAGCATTCTTCTAGCTACACCATGGGTTAGTAGCATAACCAAAAGATGGATAGCTTTTCAAAGTCAGTTCAGTTCCGTCAGTCAGGCGTGTCTGACTCTTGGCAACCCCATGGACTGCAGCACGCCAGGCTTCCCTGTCCATCACCAACTCCCAGAGCCTACTCAAACTCATGTCCATCGCATTGGTGATGCCATCCAAACATCTCATCGTATGTCGTCCCCTTCTCCTCCCACCGTCAATCCTTCCCAGCATCAGGGTCTTTTCCAGTGAGTCAGTTGTTCACATCAGGTGGCTAAAATAATGGAGCTTCAGCAACAGTCCTTCCAATGAATATTCAGGGTTGATTTCCTTTAGGATCGTGTGGTTGGATCTCCTTGCAGTCTGAGGGACTCCCAGGAATCTCCTCCAATACCACAGTTCAAAAGCATCAGCTCTTCGGTGCTCAGCTTTCTTTATGGTCCAGCTCTCACATCCATACATGACCACTGGAAAAACCATAGCTTTGGCTAGATGGACCTCTGTCAGCAAAGTAATGTCTCTGCTTTTTACTATGCTGTTTATGTTGGTCATACTTTTCAGAGTAACTACACTGAAATGGATCATGCCAATTAGAATACATAAGTTCATAAGGTATTATGTATGGTTCTAAGTTAGAAAGGGGTTGAAGAAGAACTTAAACACATTTGTCACTGATAAAGCCATATCAAGCTGTGAGCAAAAGAAATGAATGCCTTTGCTTTAGGGCTGGAATCGTGGATGCCAACACTGTACATGTCCCTAAGGATACAGATGGATAGTGGAATGCTATGATAATTGGTTAAGGATTCATTGGAATATGGCAATTCCTTTTTTCTGTATCCTGGTATTTGTAACACACACACACTCTTTCTTCTCTTCCCAGTAAGAAGCATTGTCTTCACTTTGACAGAGAAAAAAGGAACAATAACTTTAGGTATTAAGTTTTAGATGAAGTTGTATGAAAGTAAAACTTTAGATTCTCACTCTGAGAAATAACTTCTTTCAAGTTTAAACACATACACATACAAATACATATTTTATCCAATCTCATTTTAAAAAACCTCTGTCCTAACTGCAAAGTCATTGAGAAATTATTGATTAATTGTGATAATTTAAGGTTGGTGAATTTAAGGTTCAATGGATATGAACTTGGGCAAACTGTGGGAGATGGTGAGGGACAGTGAGGCCTGGCGTTCTGCAGTCAGACATGACTGAGTGACTAAACAGCAATAAAAGGTTGATGATACACAAATCATAAAACAAAAAATGGCTGTGTTATTTTTCATGAGGATTCTATAGGAAAATAAACACCTTGGTAAAAAGTGGAGGCAAATAAGGTTAACTGCCGGCTAATGCTTTGGTGGTACAAATCTGGCCATCTCTGTTTTACATTAATTGACCAGATGAAGTCAGTCATTATTTGATTTTAACTTTCCTTGTTTCCATCACAGTCTTTTCTCTCAGGCCATAATTACTAGTTACCAAGGTCTCATTCAGTTCAATCTGAAATCACACTCACAGCTTAATTAAAAGCCATATAGTTTTTTTAAAAATACATATTATGTAACAATATAAAATGTTTCTGAAATAATATAAATATACATTATAAAGTATATGGTACTCATACATGCTATAATGTATATATAACTATATATAAAATGTTCTGATGCCAGACATCATAATAAGTTTTCAAGAATATACAAATTGAAATGTCACCATCTGAGCATCTGACCTGATACTATTTAACTACAGCCTATCATGACGACTTCAAGTATTCTGGGGAACAAGCTGTCACTGAGAAAGGATACACTTGCCTCCTCCAAAACTCCTCCTCCTCCAACCTCCCACTGTCTCTAAACCATGAATTTCAGTGTCTAGTGGAGCCGTTTATGAAATAACTGTCTCTATTGATTTCTGCATCCAATACAGGTATGCTTGCTCAGCTGCCCATTGGTTTTCTGCCTCAGGAAGGACTACTGAAAAAAATAAAGAGGAGATGAGTGTGTGCACGTGTGTGTGTGCATGTCTCTGTGTGTGGAGGGGTGTGCATGGAAGTGTATGTGTATAGAAGTGATATTAAAGAGAGGAATAAGGATTCCAATAATTCCTCTTTGGTAGGAAAGATGCTGATATGAAATATGGCTTGTGGCATTTCCCCAAAACGCCAAGTGTGAGCTTTGCTTCCTGTTTTAGGGGTTGTCAGGGAGCAAAGTCCACTGGCCTTCTGATCGGAAGACCCTGCTCTCCCCAGGTGCCACCACTTGCCAAAGCTGTGACCCTGGCAAGCTATCTGGCCACTCATCATTATTCTCCTCATCTGTCAAAGTTAGTGGCTCACCACCGCTCACTTTATAGGGAGATGCTCAGAGGTAGGGGAACTCCTTTGAGAGCTCCTCAGAAATTACAGAGCAATGTACAATTAAAGGCTTAGGTGTATTAGAACATCTGAGATGGAGGCCGTGGTCTGAGAAGGGGATCAAGGGAAACGTCACCCTCAGACTTGCAGAATCATCTGGTTCTCTGAGCTGTCTTCGACCTCTGGCCTGAGTTCTAGCACTATCTCCCATCCTTTTAGGTGACTGACTCTTGGACACTATCTATTTTACACTAGACTCTAGAAGCTCTCTACTTCCAGAGGACTCCACAGGTACCGTTTCTCCAAGAGGCTTTGAAGAATGATCTATGAAGGACGCTACAAAACATCTCAGGATCAATTGCTGTAATTATCCTCTGAATAATTTTTGCCATTATTCAGGCAGTACACATTGTACATGAAAGGCTATGTTCAGCCAAACCAGAAGCTTGCTGGATCTGGGATTTACAGCTTACCGTGTAAGAAGATTTAGAAGGCAACCCCTAGGAAATCCATCTGGAGATTGTTGAGAGGATAAAGGAAAATATAAGTACTTTTAATCTTAATATTCTTTATGCCTTGCTCATTATGATTAGATATATCTTCTAGTTAAGCCCTTAACAAAAATAGAACTGGCAATGAAAAGACTATTTATTTTCTTTTCTATTGCTAAGGGAAAATAGCATGCATAAAAATAATAATAGCAATATAAATGCTCCAGTGCTTAGCTATTTAGAGAACCATCCAACGCATCTCATTTACTAAGTTTAGAGAAAAAAGAAATCTCTCTCTAGACTAAACCTGAGTAATGAAAAAACACAAGTTGACTTATTGTCAATTCCTGTCTTTGGTAGGCACTCAAACACTCCCTTTGTTTTTAATATAAAAGAGAAAATCACTGAGTTTTCTGTTTCTGTCTCCCACCACCTCTAAGTGTGGGGAGAAAAAAGAATTGTCTGAAAGAGGCAGGAACACAAGGCCTCTGAGAGAGATCAGGAGAGCTTCTTTTCCCATTAAGATTATTACTGAGGCAGGTTAAAGGGGAGAATAAAATCCAATATATTTGCTGTGCATTGGTCATTAATATAAACCAGTTTGGCTCAGAGGAGACAGTAAACACAGCTTTTCCAGACCTTCAGCACCTGGGTGATAGGCCATCGGTGGCTGGACAATAATGCATTTTAGCTGTAAGTTCCTTCTGAGTCATGGTTGATGGTTCTCTCCCTGAAAGGGTTATACAGGATCATATCACGGCAAGTGTTAGCACATAACTAAGGTGCTCTCTGTTATTTTTGCAAACAGATCCAGGAAAAACAAAACTCCAGGTTATAAAAGCAATAACAAGAAATGATAAGTTTCTGTAATAGTACAATTCATTTCAAAGGTTCCGTTAGTGTCCATAGGGGTTATTTAGTTGACAACACTGGTTTAGGCAAGGTTGCTAAAATGCCTTGAAATGAAATGGTTTCATTATAGCAGCTGAGGATCATCACTCTGTAGCCAGAGATCTACGTTCTGGGTCTAAATTCAGGTGAGTACCCTGCTGTCCCTGGAAGGATGAATAATCTGGCTCGTAGATGCACGGAAAGACTGAAGGTTTAAAATGCACAATCTCAGCCTTTTCTAGTCCCTTTTACAGAATCACAATGGGTGAGATTAAGGGTAATAACGGGGAAGGTTGAAAAATAAGGCAAAATGAAAGCCTATGACATGCCTACTGGACTGAATAACCGCTAACTTCAACTGGATCCAAACATTTTGGTGTACTCAATTTCCTAATATGCTCACTTTTTCTCCTTACTTCCTGGGAGACTTGGGAAGGAAAAAGAAAAAAAAAGGGAAAGAGTGGTTCACAGCAGAATCATAATGTTGTTGAGTTTGAAAGAATCTTAGAAAAATAATTTAACTCAACCTGGTGAGATGACAGTCTAGGTGGGCTGAATCTTTCTTACACACTCATGATGTCTCTTGTTTAGCACAGGCCCAGTTTACCGTAGGAGCTGAAAACATATTGACTGATTGAAGGGGCTCTCTCATTCTGTAGATACGTAAATTCAGTGCCACAAAGGTTAAATGCCTTGCCCAAAGTCACAAGATAGCGGCAGAGTGGAGACAACAGCTCAGATCTCTTGGTTCTTTGCAGAAAGAGAACAGATCTTTAAAGGACCAAAGATTTTATATTGTTTCCACATGGCAGGCATAGTTGTCTACCATGCAGAATTATCTTTCTAGTTCAGGGTATGTAGCTAAATTCTAGTAAGAAATTTTATCATGAAACTGGGAGATTCATAACCTCAGCCAAGATGGATAGTTCTGGAAGTGCTTCCAGATTTCCTCATCTGAACTGTGTGTATGTTCTGTGTGTATATGCGTATGTGTGTCTGTGTGAGCATAATTGAGAAATTTCTGACAGTAATACATTTCTTAGTAAATGAACATCAGATAATTCCATTGCCAAGTAGACTGTGATGCTTTCTTGATAGGAAAAGATTTGGGCATTTTGCTCAATCTCTCAAAGGGCCACGGCACTCCGAAGCATTAAATACATACTAAAGCTACCAAAGTGAGGGAAAAAAGCCCTAAAATCTAAGCATAATTGCACACATCAAGCTAATTACCCAGAAGCACTATTAGTTAATGAGATTAGCCAGGAGGCCCGTCCAGCATGGATTAATCAAAGAATAATGCCAGTGCACCTGCAGCAAAAAGGCACCTGATCTTTAACAAAAGAAGAGTTTGTTCATGTTTGGAAATATGACTCCACACTTATTTTCTGTCATCCTTGTGTTTTCTTTTAAAACAAAATTTCCTTGGGTTAATGCTCCAAAGGGGGCTGCAACGGACGCTAAATCCCACAGCTCTGTCACTCTAGACAAAAACACTCAGCTGGTGATTCAGTCTCTTCATTAAGAAATGGGGATGCTCATAACATATGCCCCTTTAACTCAGAAGACTGTGAAAAGGTGTTTGTGGAGTTACATACAGCCTTAGCGCAAAGCAAAATCTTTGGTGCTTAAAATAGCAAAGTAGTCAAATGGCCCAATTATGAAACATCTAGCTGGCATTTCCCTTGTCTTTCATCAGGGAAAATGTTCACATCAAGGAGAACAGACATTAGTGTATAAGACATAAATAACCTGCCTTCAAGAGAATGACAAATAATTGAACAGGAAAAATACAAGTAACATTTAAAAATATTTTACTTTATTCTCAAGGAACTGTAAGTCAAAACAGGAAAAAATAACTCACAACTGTTAACAGAAAAAGAATGTCATTCATTCAACTGTTTTCCAGTGACCAGTGTGCACCATGGGTTTCCGTGGCGGCTCAGACAGCAAAGAACCTGCTTGCACTGCAGGAGACCAGGCTCGATCCCTGGGTTGGGAAGATCCCATGGAGGGAGGGCACGGCAACCCACTCCAGTATTCTTGCCTGAAGAATTTCCATGGACAGAGGAGCCTGGTGGACTACAGTCCACGGGGTCACAAAGAATCAGACACAACTGAGCGACTTGGAACAGCAATATGCACCATAAAGATGCAGTGGCCATTGGTCCTTTATGTCCCCAAGTCACTATACAATTTAAAAATTCTTTTATACAGAAAGCAAAGAAAAACTAAAGAGCTTCTTGATGAAAGTGAAAGAGGAGAGTAAAAGAGCTTCCTTAAAAGTCAACATTCAAAAAACTAAGATCATGACATCCGGCACGATCAAATAGATGGGGAAACAATGGAAACAGTGACAGACTTTATTTTGGGGGGTTCCAGAATCACTGCAGATGGTGATTGCAGCCATGAAATTAAAAGATGCTTACTCCTTGGAAGAAAAGTTATGACCAACCTAGACAGCACATTAAAAAGCAGAGATATTACTTTGCCAACAAAGATCCATCTAGTCAAGGCTATGGTTTTTCCAGTAGTCATGTATGGATGTGAGAGTGGGACTATAAAGAAAGCTGAGCACCGAAGAATTGATGCTTTTGAACTCATGTTGGAGAAGACTCTTGAGAGTCCCTTGGACCGCAAGGAGATCCAACCAGTCCATCCTAAAGGAAATCAGCCCTGAATATTCATTGGAAGGACTGATGTTGAAGCTGAAACTCCAATCCTTTGGCCACCTGATGCAAAGCACTGACTCATTGGAAAAGACCCTGATGCTGGGAAAGATTGAAGACAGGAGGAGAAGGGGACAACAGAGGATGAGATGGTTGGATGGCACCACCAACTCAATTCACATGAGTTTGAGTAACTCTGGGAGCTGGTGATGGACAGGGAGGCCTGGCGTGCTGCGATTCAAGGGGTCGCAAAGAGTCGGACACGACTGAGCAACAGAACAACAACAAGTCATCCATTCATTCAACACATATTCACTAAGTGGGAAGTGTGAATCAGCCTCTGTTCTCAGTGCTGGGGATGCGACAATGAAAAAGGAGACCAGACTTCACTGTATTTATGGAGTTTCTGTTCTAGTAGAGAGACAGATGTGGATGCTGTTCTCCCAGTGTCGCTGAGAGAGAGGAGGCTCATTGTTGGGGTCATGTGCTGTGAAGAGCAAAAATATCTTCCCGTCAGTCTTTCTTTAGGGTTAAAAAAAAAGGAAAGCTTGGAAGTCTAGAGGGATCAAAACACATTTATACTTAAAGGAAGTGGTAAATGAAAGACAAGAGCCGTCAGCCAATAATCTCCTGAAGAAACGCCTGAGCCATCGCACTCCTGTCTCCCCTTCTGGTGTCTTTATATCTGGTCATCATCCTAAGTTACAGACAACCTCATCCATTTGGACCTGCGAACTGCTTCCTCCGCCGGTGGTATCTGTGCACACAGCTGGCCCGGCTCAGCTTATAACGTGTCTCCCCCATGATGCTGTTCCTCACAGACAGAACTGTGATCCCAGGCTAGCTCCCATACCAATGCAGCGTGTCCTTGGATCCCAGTTTTGGCAGGTTGCATCTTACCAGGAATGACATCAGCCTCCTCCTGGGAAATAGGCAATAGTCATCTAATTTCTCTTAGACGTGGAAATCAGTCGTGAAGTTTAGGTATGCAACTGGATGGTGCCAGAGTCCATATCAAAATTCTAGCTCTGTATCAAAATACTAGTTACTTTTAAGTCAAAATGAGTGCTCTCCTCATCACACTATACAATTTTACCAGGAACTTAAGAGGGGCATCAGATTCACCAACTATGCAGAAAAGAAGACGGAAAAGTGGAAGAATCCTAAAGACAGACTTGGTTGATTTACGCTGATGCAGAGGCTAGGCCTCTGTGGGTTTGCCTGCCTCCCTTCCACTTAGCCATCGTAGAAGACACAATGATTTTTGTAATCCTGCAACTTTATTCATTCCCTCTAACAAATAAATCCTTAACTCATCCCAGTGAAATAAGTGAAATAGTTGCTATCAGCTTACTTGATGGTACTTATTTATAACACAAAGTTTTTTCTATAACCCAACGTTTTTCTTCAAAGAAAAGTTCTTGAGCTAATGCATTTTTGTCGGGGACTTACAAGATGAACTCACGGATTGCACAGCCCTTCTGTACAGAATCTAAGTTTTGAGACAACCAGTGACGACAATTGCAAACATAAAACAAAGGTATTTTTTATTATTTACTTTATTCTTCGAGTCTCTTCAGATATTTTACAAAGAAGAAATTGGCATGTGTTGATTTTCAGTCAGTCTCTCAACCTCATTGGGTGTCTCTAACATCTGCGTTTACTGCACTCGAAGAAGAGGTTAAGAGATCAGAAATGTGGAAATTAACCTGCCAGGAATGTAAGGTAAATACAATCAGCACCAGAATAAGAAGACAAAACAAAGTCAAACAACGAGAAAAGAACAGAACTTACTAAGGCTTTGTTTCTGCGTTGAAAATTTTGGAATTGCAGTTTGCAAATGTCTTCAACAAGGGCAATGAAAACTTGTCAGAAATGTAAAACACCAGCCCTCTCCCCATAGCTGCTTTTAAAAATTGCTCTTTGATTGAATCCACAGGAAACAGCAGAGCCAAGGCAATAGGCCTTACACAATGAAATACTTAAATGTAACTGAGGAAGGTCTAGCGTTTGAGGCTGTTGTAGAGCAGAATTTATTCACAGTGTTTTAAAAAGTGGAGAAAGAGGTGAGATGGTAGAGGAGGGGGGAAGGGAAGGGGAGGGGAGAGGTGGGTTGGAAAGGTGGCGTTGGGGTACACAAGAGCCAAGAATGGACAAAAACATTTTTAAAATAAAATAAAATACCCTCCAGTCAGATTCCTTTATATAAACCTTTGGGGACCCAATAAAAGCTGGGACTAAATGAAAGTGTTACCAAAGCAGATGGAGAATAACATCAGAAAATCAAATGACACATTTGAAAGGGCAAAACATCAATATTACCTAAAGAACTGATCAAATGTGTCATTTTGAAATGCACACCAAAGCAACAAAATCATGAAATGCATTAAAACGGCGAACTGGGGAATGGAGAGTGGGTGCTTGGTTGGCTCCTGCCATGCAGAAAATCAGACGTTGTGTGCCGGAATACATGAATACAAAGGGGGCCAGGTTGTCTCTATGCACATTTAGAAACTGTCACAGAAAAAAACCTCAAAATGATGGGCCATGCTTAAGAGATGCATTTGTTCCAGGCTAGGAGGCGGCAGCACGTTTCCTGGACAGATGTCCTGATGCTGCCTTATCAAGTCTTCTCTGCCTCTTAGCTACGGTAACTCCTTGGAGGCAGCTTCACAGGTGGGAGAACCCCAGGTTAAATCCATGAGCTCAGGACCAAGACTATGGTTTTTATTTATTTACTTTTTTTAGTCATGGGAGCCATTTGATGACTAACTTATCCATAGATGTCACCTAGCCCTACTAAACTTGTCTGCAGTAAACGTTTAATCATATTAACTAAAAGAACTGGTGTGGAGTAGCTAAATGTAAGCTCTGTATTGCCTAGATTAGCAAAATGCTTGTATGTTACATCAGCAGGCCAGCCACGTATCATTAAGTGACATCACCATCATCACACATGTTCTCTGGAGAATTTTGAAAACGTTGCCAGAAAGCTCCAATTTCTGTGATGACAACCACAAACATAAAACATAGGGTTTGGGGGTTTTTCCTCATTTACTTGACCCTATCCTTCAGGAATCAGGAAAATTTAGAAAAGTCTTTTTGGATTCAGGCTGGGAAGAACTGGGAACAGGTCTCCATTATGCGCTTTTGATGATGTGATACACTCTGTCCTCTGACCATATAATGTGGTAGATAAGGGGAAGAACTTTAGCATTAAATTGACATGGAGTTAATCTTGGCTTAGTCACTTATAAGCTATGAGAAAGTAAGCAATTTACTAAATCCCCCGAGCCTCAGTTTCCTCATCTCTAAAAGAGAGATAATGATGGTAACTATCTCATGGAGGTTGTTGGAAGGATTAAGTAAAATAAAGCATGTAAAGGATTTACTAAGTGTCTGGCATAAACACTAAGTAGATGGAAGTTATTCAATTCGATCATAAGCTGAGGAACTAAAAGGGACATGTTCATTTATTATGAATCTCTGTATAAGGAATTAGCAACAGTGGGTCCAGAAAGCTGAAATGACTTGCCAGAGCGACACTGCTGTGAAGAACGAGAGCGTTCAATGCTGCCACTTCCCTTTTTCATGTGTTCGCCTTTCACATCCATTCTTTGCCTTTACACAATTGCTGGGAGGTGGAAGACAGTTTCCTACACAATTCATTAGCTCGACCTTAAATTTCTTTCTTTTTCTTTTAAAAATGTGCTCTTACTAAATATAGTAAGAATAAACCAATATTCTTTAAGATGCTAATGGCTGATACTGGTGTTAAAAAAAAAAAAAACCCACACGCATCCCTTCCAGGGATATTTCTGCTTCCAAAGACTCAGAATTCTGATGGAGACGATCTCAAGGACTTACTGGGCATGGAAGGAGTGGAGGCGTTTGCTTGCATGTGGAAGACTTTCCTGTACCCTCTTTAAATGAGGCTACAGTGTCACCGGGACTTCCCTCGTGGCTCAGACGGTAAAGCGTCTGTCTACAATGCGGGAGACCTGGGTTCGATCCCTGGGTTGGGAAGATCCGCTGGAGAAGGAAATGGCACCCCACTCCAGTACTCTTGGCTGGAAAATCCCATGGACGGAGGAGCCTGGTGGGCTGCAGTCCATGGGGTCGCAAAGAGTCGGACACGACTGAGAGACTTTCCTATAGCGTCACTACAGACCTCGGCTTCAAGGGGCACCATGGACTCTTCTGTGAATGATGCTCGATAGATGTGAAATGCAAAGTCCATGGGTAGCCCACACATAGGTCAGGCAGGAGAGAGTGAGACACTGCCTGTCTGTCCCTAGCTTTCAAGTTCTCGAAGAGTGAAGCAGTTGCCTTCAGAAGTATTGAAATGAATTCAAGTTCCTAAGGTAGATCAGTGGAACAGAAGGGAACAATTTCACTATGTCCATATAAAGCAGAAATATTTTTCAGAAGATTTCTTTAAAATCCAGCACAGAAATCTGAATGTTTCTGGTTTTCTGATAATAGAAAATTGGGGAAAGAAAGAGAAGAAAAATAACTGGAAACCCTAAAAGAAAATAATAGTTCCTGTAAAAAGGAAGTGATTGACCTATCTCTCTCAAATTGTAAGCTTCCCTACATCAGAAGTTCGTTGAGACACCAGAAGGCCAAGGATTCCATGGTCATTTTCATGAGGTTCTCTAGGACATCTGATCTATAACTCAGGATGCTCCAGATTCATCCAGATTGAGTAATGTTGTCTTGATTAAGAAATCAAGACCAGAAGTCCAACAACAGCTGAGACTATGTTGGGCCAGGATGACCAGGAGCCTCTACTTACAGGAAATAGGGCTACAAGTGATGGGAACAACATTCCTCTTGTGGTGTGTTCAATTCAGTTCAGTTCAGCTCGGTTCAGTTCAGTTCAGTTCAGTTGCTCAGTCGTGTCCAACTCTTTGTGACCCATGAATTGCAGCACACCAGGCCTCCCTGTCCATTACCAACTCCCAGAGTTCACCCAGAGTCATGGTGTGTTAGCTCCGCCCATAAAAAGCTTCCGTGCAGAACTTGTTTCTTCCCTTCTTCCCCATCCCTGACTTGATCAGCATTTCAGCAAGGTCTTTCCTGACACTGAATCTAAAACCCCACCCCCCACCCCAAGACCCCTGTCACCCTCCCCTTTTCTTGCCCTCAATACCATCTGATATATTATACCTCTACTGGTCTATCAGTTAACTATTGCTCTGCAGTAGCTGGAAAGACGTCTTCCTCCAAGATATTCACAGCCTAACCCCTGGAATCTTCACATATATCTTACATGGGAAAAAAATATCTTTGTAGATGTGGTTAAATTAGGATTGTCAAGTTGGGAAGATTATCCTGAAATATCTGAATGAACCCTTAAATAAAATCATGTGAATAAAAAGGAGGGAGAAGGAGAATTTGACGCACATAGAGCTGCTGAAAATACTGCAAAAAGAGATTTGAAGATGGTGACTTGAAGCTTAGAATGATACGGCTACAAACCAAGGAATGCCAGCAACCAGTAGAACCTGGAAGAGGTGAGGAAGGCGTTCTCTCGTAGGACCTGTGAATGAATGATGTATGGCCCTCCAGCACCTTAACTTTGGACTTCTAGCTTCCAGAACTATGAGAGAATGAATGTGCATTGTTTTTAAATCACTGGTTTTTAAATTACTGGTTGTAATCATTTATTTTATTAATGGCAACCATAGGAAACAATATTGTCTTCTTCACTGGATTGTAATCCTCAGGAGGAAAAGGATTTTTCTCTTTGTTCTCTATCCCATCCTCTGTGCCTAAAACTGGGGCCTGGTACATACTAATCACTCAGCGACTCCCTTGGACAGTGGGCTTCCCTGGTGGCTCAGATGGTGAAGAATCTGTCCACAATGCGGGAGACCCGGATTCAGTCCTTGAGTTGGGAGGACCCCCTGGAGAAGGAAATAGCCACCCACATCAGTATTCTTACCTGGAGAATTCCATGGACAGAGGAGCCTGGTGGGCTACAGTTAGAGCTGGATGTGACGGAGCAATTAACACACACTTTACATTTGATGAATGAATGAATGAGAAAAAAGTGTCTGTATCTCATTTGGATCCTAAGTTTCAGTCTTTTTGTCCCTCAAAAATGAAAGAATTTTGAACAGTTGGCATTTAGGAACCCAGTACCCACTTCATAACTCAACAACTCACTTATGACATAACTAGGCCTACGTAAAAGAATCATTTCAGAAAGATCTTGCCCAGTTGGTAAGTGAAACAGCTTGGTCTAGAAACCAGGACTTCAGCCCTCAGCCTAATAGTCTCTCCAGCCTGGCTCTGAGAGCCTCATTTAGACGCAGGATCTTCTAGAGTAATTCACAGGGCTGGGACTGAAGCAAGACGGTGCTCCACTGGTAACGCACACTAAGCAGCCTCACCTCTCCATCTATCATATCTCTAACAAATTTCTACAGTAACAGTCAAGGCCAGCTGCTACCACCCAAGGCTGGTTCTACCAATAATAGATTATTATAAGATATGTAGCTAATAGGGCTTTTCTGTCATAATGTGGCAGGACTAGATGGATCTCTGTAATAAAAACCAAGAATCTCTTGCATTTATATATTGAATTTTCTTTCTAAACGCATCCACATCTGTTATGCTCTTTTCTCATTCTGATACCCTTGGGAGAGACATATCAGTTTGGGGTAAAGCTCCTTTTATTCAGATATGGAAAAACTGGCAAGAGGATTATGGAGTGTTTCTAATGATCCTCCCTGGCAAGTGGGCATGTCTTGTCTTCCTCAGTCATAGGACCTTCTTAGGATCAAATGCGTAAGGTGGGGTCCTAGAAAAAGATCAAGGCTTACACATACAATGGGATATTCTTCTCAACCAGCTCTTGGTTTAGAATAAAAATTGAATTCTGGGGCTCTTGTCTGGCAAATTACACTTACCTTTCCCCAAGCTCTATGTGCATCTCTCTTCTCTTCTTGGCATGTAAACTTTATGTTTTCACCAAAATCAGGATGTTAACTTATTAAGCTGATGTGAAAAGTATCAGTGTACTCGAGCTGTCAAACCGCCATTAAAATAAGAAGAACAAAAATCTCACTTTTATTAGCTGTGTGTACATGCTAAGTCACTTCAGCCGTGTCCGGCTCTTTGCGATCCTAAGGACTGTGGCCAGTCGGGCTCCTCTGTCCACGGGGTTTTTCCAGGCAAGAATACTGGACTGGGTTGCCATTCTCTACTCCAGGGGATTTTCCTGGCCCAGGTATTCAACCCATGTCACATTGTAGCTTGTGTTGTAGGTGGATTCTTTACCTCTGAGCTGAAGCAATCGTAAAGATAAAAATTAATATACTTACAGTCATCTAGTGTTTTCTCCATGTCTTCCATAATCTGCTCAGAGGAAGAGAAGTACATGATGACAACCCAAGGCTGTTGATTATCTTGGCCCAAGATAATCAAAACCAGATTTGAGGGAGATGGTTCATCCTATTTCTAAAGAGTTCCTGAAGCACACTGATACTGTTTGGAGAAAATGTGGGAACCACACCAATGGGGAAATCTTGGTTAAGTGCAATTTTTCCAAAATTACATTCCTGACTTCTTTTCTAGCACAAATTGAGCAGCTTTAAAAACGAACACAGAACGTTTGCACCTTTTAGAACAAAATAAGATGTCGCTCTTATAAGCCATTTATTCCTAATTGCACAATTACTTTATCATGTAGCACTTGTTGAGAAAAGACTATAAGGCAAAGAATAGACTGATTTAGGATTTTTATTTTCTTCCTCTCAACAACAACAACAAAAACTAGCAATCCAATTTCTTTTCTCCCTGGAATTAAAAAATGTTAAAGCATAGCAAGTGTTCCTCATCTCTGGATAATAAAATAATGGTGTAATTAACAATTGGTTGGCGCTACATCACAAGAAATTGTTGAATCTACTTGCGAATAGAAGCAAAAGCCAAGTATTTTAAGGAATTTGGGAACGGGAGTTAATTACTATCTAGCCTAAAAATAGGAATAGAATTCTTCCAAAACGCATACTAATCTTAGGGGGCTCTTTTGAGGCTTAAAACTGCCACTCTGACTCTGGGACTGACAATGCTGTGCATGGAGCCAGTTACGTCTTGGAAACTCTTTTTCCAGGATCTAGGACTTCGCGTCTACTCTCAGGGACCTGCGATGCTGCTCCCGCTGGCTCCTCCAGGCCGCCGTCTGCAGGCCGTGCGGTCTGAAGAACTGCAGAGTGGCCAGTCTCACTACGGGCCAGAGATCACAGGCTGGGCGGGAGAGGACTGGGGCCCATCTCTTCTGCAGAATTATCTGTGAAACCACACCCTCCCCCAGGAGGGACTCAGACCCAGCCAAAACTCAGTTTGGGACTTGAATCCCAACTCCTGATCCCTGACTTAGGAGGGGACTTGAACCCACTGCCTTTTCACTGAAACCACTCACTGCTGTCAGGACTTACTGAAGCTCAGGTCCTTTCATCTTTTTGCAGAAAGAATCCAATGTGAGGCAAAGTGACACTTAAAGAGTGAGCTGATTAGCATAGGATGCTTGTGGAAACACAAGCAGCAAGGGAGTGCAGCCCTGTGAACAAAGAGAGCTACATTTCTATAATCAGAGAAAAAGTGGGTTTGGGAAAAGACCACCCTTTTCCCTCACTTTTGGACAGAGGTCAAGGTTTATGTCATTTTCCTGCTTTGACACTATATGGTCTAACAGGAATAGTCATGGTGCTATTTAAATCATTGTTATATTAGCAAAAGGGGTGTGACATACACTGCAATACAGCACTCTGTTTCAAGGTTTCAGTATAATGTCCCTTCTCACCTAGGGTTTTTACCCGCCCCCCCCCCGCCCCCTTCACCTATATTCCTATCTTGGCCACATGCAGAAACGCTACTCTTCAAGGACCATTAATTCCCTGACTTCAGATAAGATTCAGACTCCACATCTGTTGTTTTATGTTTTAACTCTCAGGATTTGTGGCTTGAGTGTGCCTAGCACATGAATGCACCTGGTCTTCCTTCAAGCTATTTTAGCTTGTAGTTCGTTATTGGATTCTTCTCTCGAGTGGTCATTAGCTTACACCAGTGGCTCCAACTCCCTTTTAAATCCCCTCTCTCTCCCTAATAGGATTTTTAAACTAACTGTTTAATTACCCTACTTTATTCCTATAATCTGGAGCTATCCCTCACCTGGACTGTTGAACTAGCTCCTTGAATGGTCTCCTTATCTCCACTCAAGTCTCCTTTCTGCAGGTCCTTCCCACAGCAACTAAACAGCTCCTTCTAACATGCAAACTTGATTGCTTCTAGATTGCCTGCTTGCATGCTCAGTTGTGTCCAACTCTTTGTGACCCCATTGGTTGCAGCCCATTCAAGCTCCTCTGCCCATGGAATTTTCCAGGCAAGAATACTGGAATTGGTTGCCATTTCCTCCTTCAGGGCATCTGTCGGACCCAGGGATCGATCCCTTGTTTCCTGAGTCTCCTGCATTGGCAGGCGGATTCTTTACCATGGGGCCACCTGGAAAACCCCTTGCTTCTTGATTAAAATCCCTTAAAAGCTCACCTTTCCTTTAGGATCGCATCCAAATGCCAGAGGATGGACATTCAAGAATCTTCTCCATTTTGCCCTAACCTGTTTTTTTCGGATCCCCTGCTTCCATTCCTCTCTGTTGCTCAAGCCACACAAATGACAGATTTGCATGCCTCTAATCTCTCTGCCTGGGAACAGCTTCTTCTAAGAATTATTCTGGCAAAGCCCATTCATTCTTCAATTCAGTGTCACCTTGGATTCTAAGTCGCCCAAAGGGTACCTACTACATCGTCCATCTTTGTGAACATCACAGCGTGTAACCTGCTTGGCTCACTAGATACCTTGTAACTAATTGTGGGAGGAAAAGAACCTGCATTTCTTACAAGAGGAGCCACCCTCCTTTATTCACCTGTGTTGCTCTTTTACTTGATTTCCTTTTCCTTTAGGTTCTCCCCTCCCTTTTCTTTCTCTATTTTCTTTAGCTGGCGTGGGGGTGGGGAGAATGGGAAGAGATTTGTAGTTGGCGAGCCTGAGGCACAACCAGTTGCTGCCTCTCCTGGAATTTCTTCTTGGTATCCTATTGAGTGCATCTGTCTCAGGCCTGAGTTGTGACAGCTGTTTAATAAACCACATCAACAGCACACAAGGCTTAAGACAGGAGGAGAGTGAGAACCTCATATTCCATTTCAACTCCGGCGATAACTTCTGAATTCCATTATGTACCATTTTAATACAGCCGTTATTATCCGCCCCCCCAACCCTGCCCTCCGAGTTTCCTTCTTGCCTTTGATGTAGTCAAATGATCTTTTGCTCTAGGGTTGGTGGTTTTGTATAGTCAGCCTCTATTCATATGCATAAGCTTACAGCTGCTCTGACACTTCTGAAATCTGATCCATCTCCCTTTCTCTTGTCCCATCCTGTCTCCACGCTGTGTAAAATCTCCCCTTAGCAGAGAAAAGGCCACATTTCTTCTCTGCCTCTGCCCTGCCTCTCCCAATTCAATTATGGAGATGCATTATAGTTGAGTGTGGAGGTGGTTATCCTCTCAAGGACCTTACATATTCCCAATCTTTGGAAACAGAGGTGTGTGTGTGTGTGTGTGTGTGTGTGTGTGTGTGTGTGTGGGGGGGGAGGGGACGATGAGGATAGAGAAGGAGGTGGTGCCTGCCATGATTAAACGCTCTGGAAAGCCAGCTTCTGATACAGACTTTGCTTCCAGCACAGAGTCGGACACAACTGAAGCGACTTAGCAGCAGCAGCAGCATCTTCCAGGCAGTAGGGAATGCATCTTCACATTTACAATGGATGACATGGGTAGCGAATCTCCAGGCATAGCATTACCCCCAAGAAATGTTCCACTTTCTCCAGGCGTGTAAAGGCAATCTTGCTGTCTCTCCTGGGGTGGGGCTGACAAAGCTGAATCCCGCCAGCAAAGATCATGTGCAGGACCACGTGCAGGTTGAGGAAACTCCTGTTTCAGCCTCCCCACGTGAACTCTTGGTTATTCGTCATTTTCTGCAGCTCACAGTGGAACTGGCCAGGACAGAGTGCCAGATTGCTGGTGGAGGCCCAGCTCCAGTCAAGCGCTGGCATCCCATCCAAACAGGTTGAAATGAGGTTTCAAAACTACCTGTGAGCAAGAAAGATGAGGTGGAAAGTCGCTGATGCCAGCAAAAACACCACAGTGATAGCTGATCGGGGAAGGGAGCGCGGCAGACGGAGCTGTTTAAAACATTTAAAACATGCTCCTCTTGAAGCCTGTGGCTCCCTTGCCTCCCTCGACTCTCTCTTTTATTAACTTCGCCTCTTTTATGAGTAGTTTAATAAAACTATTTTCTAGTCTGTGCGGGGAAGATCATAAACACTCCTGCTTTAGAAAAATAATAACAAGATTCTGAGGATATCCAGAAGAGAGTGAGTAGCCAGGATGGGCTGGGGGGATGAACAGTAAATGGTACCACCTAAGGGCTCCTGTTACCTGGAGGCCTGTGTAAGCCAGGCACGAGGGTCCCTTCTGAAAAGCCTACTGACATGGTGTGAAAGAAGGCATACTTTTTTTAGGCCTGGGACTGAAGATAATCCTTATGACTCCTAATTTAATGTGTTTATATCCAGTGATTTATCATCTAATCCCTGGGCTTTGCCTGAGGTCACAAGAGTCCCATCTTATTCCGTGTGCAGAATGACGTTGAACAGGGAGAGGCAGCCTGGTCTGAAAGCCCACTCTCTACTCTGAACTGGCAGGCCATCCAGAGACCCTAAGTCCCCTCAAGAGATTAACGAAGCAGTTGTTCTCGCTCCCTGACACCCAATATCTAGTTCATCAGCAAATCCTGTTGGCTCACTTTTAAATATATTCCAAATCAAATCACTTTTATTATCTCTTCTGTTATCACTCCAGTGTGTGTTAGTCTCTCAGTTGGGTCTGACTCTTTGTGACCCCATGGACTGTAGCCCACCATGCTCCTCTGTCCATGGGATTCTCCAGGCAAGAACACTGGAGTGGGTTACCATGCCCTTCTCCAGAGGATCTTCCCAAACCAGGGACTGAACCTGGGTCTCCTGCATTACAGGCAGATTCTTTATCTTCTGAGCCATGAGGGAAGCCGCAGGTGTGGTCCAAACCACCCTTGTCTTTCATCCATACTGTAATAGGGAAGAGTAAATCTGAACCCCCCACCCCCTATTGGACCTATATCTTTTACTTTTTTTTTTTAATATACTTTATTCTACGTTACAATACTGTATTTGTTTTGCCATACATTGACATGAATCAGCCACAGGTGTACACGATCTCCCAATGTCGAAGCCCCCTCCCACCTCCCACCCCATATCATCTCCCTGGATCATCCCGTGCACCAGCCCCAAGCATCTTGTATCCTGTATTGAACATAGACTGTATTCTATTGCTTTTGCTTCTAGTTAAGAATATTGCCTGTAGCCTGAAATATATAGGGTAGCCCATTCTCAAGGCTCTGACCTTTAAGGGTATAACACTTTTTACTCATATAGAGATAAAAAGTCATAGAACCGAGAGTAAAATGTGCCTTGTTGGAAGTTTACAGGAGCGTCATGTTCTGACATGCATGGACAAGCTGCAAGAACAAAGGATTCTGACGCCAAGAAGTTTGCAGCAACCCACCACACCTCCTTCCTTTTTTAGTCTAAAAGTCTGATTTCTAACTTGGGTAAGATAGTTCTTTGGGACATGAGTTCACCCTCTTTTCTGCCGGCTGGCTTTGCAAATAGTCACTATTTCTTGCCCCAACAACGTGTCTCTTGATTTATCAACCTATTGTGCAGCGAGCTGTACCAGCTTGGCCTGAGTGACAGCTGACTATGGGAGCCACAACCTGATCTTTCTGCTTCCACCTGTGCTCCCACCCCCCTCCACCTTTCTGCTTATGCTCCACAGTAGAGCCCAAGACAGTTCACAGGGCCTCCCACAGCCACCGCTGGATCCCAGGTCTCTCCTTTGCTTCCTGCATTTTCTACATATGCCCTCTCACTCACCGTGAGTCAGCTGTCTTGGCCTCTTAGAGAGGTCTCTGGGAGAATTGCAAGACTGCCCCACCTCAGGGCATTTGCCATTGTCCATGCCTAAGCCTAGAACACTCCCCCAGACATCCTCATCATTCTCTTCCTTCAAGTATATCTGAGTCTCACCTCCTTGGAAATACTTTTCTTGATCACCCAGCTTAAATCTGCGCTGACCATGCCAGCATTCTCTGTCCACTGTATCTACTTTATTTTCTCTGTAGCATTTATCACAGCCTAACACATAATATATTTAATCTGTTCCCTGATCTGTACATTGCATAAAGGCAGGATTTTTATCTGTTTTGTTCATGTTGTATTCACAATGTCTAAAAGAGTGCCTAGCACATAGTATGTGTTTAATACGTATTTTGGAGAACAGTTGTCATGTCTATTCTTTGGTTAAAATTCTGAAAAGTTGGGAGTAAAGGTTACTTCTGCATGCACTGATGGTGCAGGGCACACAGATGTCCTGGGCTCCAGGAACCAGTTCTCCCTGTGACATGGGTGTGCAGTGACTGGGTCAGAGAGCTTTTCTGATCTCTCAAGAGTATGGGTCAACTGCTGACCTAGACCTTGGGAAGTTGGTTTTCAAGTTTAAAAGAAGAAAATAAAAAAACACACCTACTGTATTCCAATCATTCATGCTTAATGAAAGAATACCTCTCAATAGTTGGAGAGAAAACTTCATTTAACTCTGTGGCACCATTCTGGAACAAAAAAGCAGCTAATCAGCAAGAAACAGCATCACCACCCCGGCTTCTCCACTCTCATTTCTACTACTGTGTTCTTGTCACCAAAGGATTCTCAGGGTGGCCTTGCAGAGAGCAATGACAGAATCAGGTGCTGAAAGGTACACGTGAAGCTATTCAGGAGCTTTTAATAGCATGGATTCCCAAGGCTTTACTGGGGAAGCTCAGGAGTCAAAGTCTTTGCATTAATTGTCCTGTCTTGGCTGCTTTTCCTTAATACTCACATGGCCTGGATAAAATGTCTAATCTCTTATCCTACCTTATTGACCCAGTGATGAGTATCACAGCTCAAAGTCTAGAACCTGGACCTGCCTTTGACTTAGATGACAGCTTCTCCACTTGCTGCTCTTTAAAATGGAAATTGAAGAGTAGAATTGACCAAACTCTTCCCACACCAATATAAGATCTCAACATCTGTTTCAACCTGGAGTTCCAGAGTCTGCAGAGGACACAGGGATGGGATGGTACTGACTCTTAAGGGAGATGATTAGAATTAAGAGCTATCCACACTGACAGCATCTAGAAATGGCTATGGTAACCAAGGAAAAGGGCTAGATGTAAATAGTCTAGAGGTGACAACTGAGTGAAAGAAAGCATAAATAAGCAACAGGTCTTGAAGGGCGATAAAGAAGACAGAAACCTGGAGCCTGTGTCTCCTGCATCCTTTCTCTTGGAAGGTAAGGGATCTGTTAAAGGAACTAAGGGTACTCAGACAGGGATAGGCAACACTTAGCCAAGTTTGGAACAAATTTAATGAGAGGTATAGGGTTGTCATTACTTAAAATTCTGAGAAACCTGTGTATGGGTAAGAAACAACAGTGAGAACCTTACATGGAACAACAGACTGGTTCATCATTGGGAAAGGGGTATGTCAAGGCTATATACTGTCACCCTTATTTTTTAACTTATATGCAGATTACATCATGCAACATGCCAGGCTGGATAAAGCGCAAGCTGGAATCAAGATTGCCAGGAGAAATATCAACAACCTCAGAGATTCAGATGGTACCTTTCTAATGGCAGAAAGTGAAGAGGAACTAGGGAGCCTTTTGATGAGGGTGAAAGAGGAGAGTGAAAAAGCTCGCTTAAAATTCAACATTCAAAAAGCTAAGATCATGGCATCTGGCCCCATCACTTCAGAGCAAATAGATGGGGAAAGAGTGACAGATTTTATTTTCTTGGACTCCCAAATCAATGTGGACAGTGATTGCAGCCATGAAATTAAAAGATGATTGCTCCCTGGAAGGAAAGCTATGACAAACATAGACAACGTGTTAAAAAGCAGAGACATTGCTTTGCCAACTAAGGTCTATACAGTCAAGGCTATGGTTTTTCCAGTAGTCATGTATGGATGTGAGAGTTGGACCATAAAGAAGACTGAGTACCAAAGAGTTGATGCTTTTGATATGTGGTGCTGGAGAAGACTCTTGAGAGCCCCTTGGACTGCAAGGAGATCCAACCAGTCAATCCTAAAGGAAACCAGTCCTGAATATTCATTGGAAGGACTGATGTTGAAGCTGAAGCTCCAATACTTTGTACCCCTGATGAGAAGAATCAACTCGTTGGAAAAGATCCTGTTGCTGGAAAAGATTGAAGGCAAAAGAGAAGGGAGTGGCAGAGGATGAGAGGATTAGATAGTGTCACCTACTCAATGGACATGAGTTTGAGCAAAAAAAAAAAAAATCACGACAGCAATCATGTGGTGGACAAAGACTGAAATGAACACATTTGGAGATGGAGCTAACAGAATTTTAAAGCTGCCACATTTTGCTGTCATCCCTACTCTACCAACTGCCTCTTCTGCTACTCTCATCAGATTTCACTCTGTGCTCTGAAAGCTTTAGTGTTTACAAAACATGGTTATATACATCATTTCATCTTGTCCCTGTCCCTCTGGTTACCAATGGGATAAACGAAAGGAATTATTTCAGTTGAATCACAAAACATGACCTACTGGTCCCCATTCCATCTGTTTATGGATTGAGTTAAATATTTTTAGTGCAAATAAATAGATCCCCTGATTTGCAAAACACTCAGCCCTAACTTAGGGCTACAGGATAGAATTCTTCTGTTAAACAGCAAATTCCTGGGGGCAGGAGGTTGAAGCGTGTGACAAGGAAATCCTGTTTATCCCTGTAACTGAAACTCTGCCTAAGTCTCAGCTCATACTTAGGGAGCATATCCCAGGTTGTTCTTATCTTTCCTCTTCATAGAAGAGGACGCTAATGAAGGCTCACCTGACCAAATTTTGTGTGTAAATTTCCCCAGGTGAGGCTATAGGGAGAGAAAACATGAGTGGGATGAAATGAAAGTCTCAGGTGCATGTGCCATGATTTGAAGGGATCTTAGAGGCTTTTCAGGAGCTTTGTCTATAGTCACATGATGTTACATCTGCTTCCTGCATTCCTCCTCCTGTTCCCCACCCACCCCGAGACAGCCTGAAATGTTCCCCGCTCACACGCATAGCAGGAGAGAGTGTGACACAGATCTCCACCAGCCTCCCAGCCTTGTAGACGCACACAGAGTGCTGCAGGAGAGCAGATGCCTTGGTCTGGCAAGAGCAGACGTCCTCATCCCTGCAACCACCGCACGGTGGCCCTAGGGCTCTTCTGCTCTTGCTTTCCCAGCGCCCCTGGTCAAGGTCCTCAGCTTTGCAGGCTGCCTCACTGCTGTTCCAGGTGTGGATGCCCACTGTGAAATGCCAGCCTCGGTGTCAGAGGCCGCCTCGCCAAGCAAGGCTGAGCACTGCTGGAGTCGTGCCGTGACAATGCCTCTCTCCTCCACTGACTATCATCCTTTCTCAGCTGGAAATGGTGAGAGTGCTTCTTGACCTTCCTCTCTGAGAATCAGAGTTCAGATCCCATCGTCTTGTTGTGTGCCCGGTCGCTCAGTCGTGTCCAACTCTTTGTGACCCCATGGACTGTAGCCCTCCAGGGCCCTCTGTCCACGGAATTCTCCAGACAATAATACTGGAGTAGGTTTCCATTTCCTCCTCCAGGGATCAAACCTGCATCTCTTGTATCTCTTGTATTAACAGGTGGATTCTTTACCAGCTGAGCCACCTGGGAAGCCCAACTAATTATCTATCTGGACTCAAACACAGCCCAAGGCATTGGGTGGAAGGAACACACCTGTTATCACTAGCACATTGCCCACACCTGACCCTGGAAACAGCTCTGACCCTGGAAACAGCTCTGACCCTGGAAACACCTTTCTCCTTAACAGGTAAGGAGGAGCAGAATTTGCTACCCTAAATATCTCTTGGAGAAGGCAATGGCACCCTATTCTAGTACTCTTGCCTGGAAAATCCCATGGATGGAGGAGACTGGTAGGCTGCAATCCATGGGGTCGCTGAGTTGGACACGACTTCACTTTCACTTTCACTTTTCTCTTTCATGCATTGGAGGAGGAAATGGCAACCCACTCCAGTATTCTTGCCTGGAGAATCGCAGGGATGGGGGAGCCTGGTGGGCTGCCGCCTATAGGGTGGCACAGAGTCGGACATGACTGAAGTGACTTAGTAGCAGCAGCAGCAAATGTCTCTTTGGTAGAATTATCTCAAACTGATTATTTTTAAGAAACTGCAGTTATAGAAAAGACCTGAAAAATGGTTAAAAATTACTCTTTTGTAAGACATGTATGTTCATAAAGGGAATTCTTCTGTAAGGATGCCTCCTTGTCTGTACCAGAAGCAGAGAATGCTTCTAACCTTCTAGAGACTTTTACCCATGGAGAAGGCAATGACTTATATCTGCAAAACAACCTTATCCTGTGGTGGCTCAGAGGTTAAAGCATCTGCCTCCAATGTGGGAGACCTGGGTTCGATCCCTGGGTCGGGAAGATCCCCTGGAGAAGGAAATGGCAACCCACTCCAGTATTCTTGCCTGGAGAATTGCATGGACAGAGAAGCCTAGTAGGTTACAGTCCACGGGGTCGCAAAGAGTCAGACTCGACTGGTGACTTCACCTCACCTATTGCCATCCAATGCAGGGGACAAATGTTCAGTCCCTGGTTGGGGTTCTAAGAGCCTACATGTCATGGGGCAACTAAGCCCACATGCCCTAATGAAGACCCAGTGCAGCCAAAAAAAAAAAAAAAAAAAAACTGGAAGAGCATTTTGAGCTGAAGGAATAAGTAGTACAAAGAGGCCTAAAAATCAAGAATGGACTTGGCATGTTCAAGGAGCCAAAAATAGAACAATGAGTCTGGGTGCGTGGTCAAGGAGAAAAGGCTAAGAAACAGACCACGGAGCAGGTCACACACAGCTCAGTCAGTCACAGCCAGGAGTCAGGATTTCATGCTGAGTACAACTGGAGGCCACCTGGAGGGGGAGGGACGGGTGGGAATGTGACATAAACCACTTAACCTTTTCCAAAGATTTCTCTGGTCCTTGTATGGTAGGGTCTTGTGGCAGAGATACAGGTTGAAGCAGGCAGCTAGTTAGGAGATTACTGCAGAAGGCCTAGGTGAGAGATTCCTGGCTTGGACTAGGGTTAGTAATGAAGATGGAAACTCCAGTACTTTGGCCACCTCGTGCCAAGAGTTGACTCATTGGAAAAGACTCTGATGCTGGGAGGGATTAGGGGCAGGAGGAGAAGGGGATGACAGAGGATGAGATGGCGGGATGGCATCACCAACTCGATGCACATGAGTTTGTGTAAACTCCGGGAGCTGGTGATGGACAGGGAGGCCTGGCGTGCTGCAGTCCATGGGGTCGCAAAGAGTCGGACATGACTGAGCGACTGAACTGAACTGAGGAACTGATGCTGACATGGGTCAGTTCAAGGAGTTACTCGAGTTTCCTGAGGATCTCCCATGTACATAGGAGGAACACACTACATTTATCTTCTCTTTGTTTTTCTGTTTATCTGTCTTTTATTACAGGGAGGTCTTAGCCATGACCCTAAAAGGGGAAATTATTTTTCTACCTGACGCAGGCCTTTCCCTTCTCATTGAATCACTCACTGGAACTGCTGTCTGTGGAGTGACCGGCTCCATAAACCCCACCAGGGAACCAGTTGGCTGCAACATCCTCTCACGCTTCTGACAGTGACCCACAGGTCCTCAAAGTGCAAAGCACTCATCCTGTCCTCCCCACCCCACCCCACTTGTTCGATCTAAAAGACTACTTAGGACCTGTCTTCAGAGGTGATAGAGGAAGCAGAGCCCCCACCTCTAACCTCCATGATTCATAAATCATGGACTTTCAGATGCAGCCACCAGTTCTCCTGAACTTTCATTGCTTTTCTTAGGCATTTGCAGAGTTTTGTCAGTAACCTAAACAACTGGCCTCCAGGCTTGCCCCTTTCTGAAAGGATCAATCCAGGGCTATTCTAAAACCAAACTTGCTTAGAATAGCAAATTCCACTTCCTGGAACTAGCTGCTCTGAACGAAAAGATAAGCTCATGTATTTTCAGTTCTCCTGTCTCGCTTAAGGCTCTCTTGAGAATCTTCCATGAATCCTGACCCATTTCATTTTCAAACTTGTCCAAGACTTTGAGAATTACTCATTTTTGGTGTGCAAAGGTGCACAGGAAACACTAAGGACAGGCTAAGCAAGTAAAACGTTCTGATCTTCCCCAAACAGAACCTATAGAAAAATCTTACCAAAGCACTTGCTTTCTCTGTCAAAGCACAGCACTCCCACCCACAAGGTGTCAGCAGGATAATTTGCAATAATGATGTTATTCGAGTCCAAGAGGAAACAAATGGGCCAGCAACGAACTGGATAACTAAGGAAGATTCCTTCCTCGTGGTCCTGCTACCGAGTTGGTCGACTGTCCCTCCACCAGTGTCCTAGACCAAGCTGAGACCCGCTGTCTCAGCCAAGGAGGTTCTTTTTCTGATTGGGTTGCTGCAGCCAGTAACAAAACCAATTCTGAGACTGGAACAGTGCAACCTTTATTCAATGGTCAAAGGATGAAGAAGCAGCAACCTAGTTTGCAAATCAACTTCTCAACCCAATTCAGGTGGAGACAGCAAATATATAGGAGGGTGAGGGAAAACGGAGGGAACTGGAAAGAGTGGGAGGAACACTCATGAATTATCCAAGGACAGGGGCATGGTTTGGACCCAGAAATGATGCAATCCTCCTTTTCAGTCATTGCATGGGTTTTTCAGATGTTGTCATGGCAATCATCAACTATCAGGCCACTGACTGGTATGTTCAGTTCAGTTCAGTTCAGTTGCTCAGTCGTGTCTGACTCTTTGTGACCCCACAGACTGCAGCACGCCAGGCCTCCCTGTCCATCACCAACTCCCGGAGTTTACTCAAACTCATGTCCATTGAGTCGGTAATGCCATCCAACCATCTCATCCTCTGTCATCCCCTTCTCCTCCTGCCTTCAATCTTTGCCAGCAGCAAGGTCTTTTCAAATGAGTCAGCTCTTTGCATCAGGTGGTCAAAGTATTGGAGTTTCCGCTCCAGCATCAGTCTTTCCAATGGATATTTAAGACTGATCTCCTTTAGGATGGACTGGTTGGATCTCCTTGCTGTCCAAGGGACTCTCAAGAGGCTTCTCCAACACCACATTTCAAAAGCATCAATTTTTCAGCACTCAGCTTTATAGTCCAACTCTCACATCCATACATGACTACTAGAAAAACCATAGCCTTGACTAGACGGACCTTTGTTGGCAAAGTAATGTCTCTGCTTTGTAATATTGTGTCTAGATTGGTCATAACTTTCCTTCCAAGGAGGAAGCGTCCTTTAATTTCATGGCTGCAATCACCATCTCGGTGATTTTGGAGCCCCCCAAAATTTAGATGCCAGTGCATTACAGTGAGCGTGTAATGAGGCTCAAGGTGCACCGGAAGTCAAATCTTCCATTATCTTGGACCTAGTTAGTCCTAACCAGTCCTTATTTTTTTCTCTTTGTGGCTTTCTTCTGAAACTTAGATAAGAGTAATTGGTTCCCACTTGAGGGAGAGGCAGGGGTAAGATTCTGGGGCAGGCAGCCTTAATAACAGTCCTTCAGAGAGATGTATTTCTGCTCGGCTGTGGCCTGTCCACATAGATTCCTTGTTACCTGGAAAACAGATGAGAGAATGAACAGCATCATTCAATGAAGTGGAAAAAGAGAAATCAACAGATCAGCCGTTGTCTTATCGCACTTCTGCCTTTTATGTCCCTAAGGAAGCAGCAGAGAAATGCCATTACTTACTCCTTCCCTAAGTCCTAGAACAGGTAGTCCTCAGTTCCCAGACAGAGCTCCCGTACTTAAGTCCAACGTGGAAGTCACTTAAGAACACTCTGTCCTTGATTCTGATCTGTCCTCCTGTCAAAGTGACGGTGACATTCACAAGCGCGCACAGAGGGGGGCTTTGTGCCAATTAACAATTTCTCATTAGCTTAATTAGGGGACACATGTTTTTAATCACAGCTAAGAAAGTGGAATGATTGAAAAATTGATTCTGAGCTTTTGAAAGCATCCCTGGCAGTGCCTGGAATTTAATTCTGCAGATGTGCTTGAAAAGAGACAGAGGTAGAAAAGAGACAGCCTTAAATGGCATGGCCTCACTGAACATAATAGGAGAATACCAGATAAACAGAGTAAGTGTTCCCGTTCTGGATCTGAGACAATCTTTTTCAGGCTCTCTGAAGAATGAGAGGCCTTGCCCTCTCAGTTTATGTTATATGAGATATCTGTGTAGGACAATTTTGTTTCCGTTTCCATTAACTCCTTATCCCTATGTTGCAAGTAAACAGGTCTGATGCTCGTGGAGATGGTCAGATAATGTGGGTAGTTTAGATGCAGCTGAGGGGAGCTGATAGTTGCTCTAGCTGAATTGAGTGTAAAATTTGGACTTTATGGATTACTTGGGAAGTCTGAATTTGCAAAACCTCTTTACCTCAGAAAATAGTTTGACTTATGGTTTTGCATGCTTGTAACCTGAAGATGGGTAACTGTCATTGTCTATATATCACCCAAAAGACCAGTCATTCAGACCATGCAATCCATGGGCTCTTGAAAGAATTTTACTACAGACAACATTGATTTAAGCATCTATCTTGTTTTTCGCTCTACATAAGGCAGTAAAGGCATGATCCTTCTCATTTAAAAATGCAGTAGGCTAAAGCTTCACTAATTATACTTTAATAAAGTATGCAAACAAATTCCTTCTTTGCAAAATGCAGTCTTTACTAGTATAATTCTTTTGAAAATAATTTTTTGATTTCAAAAAGCAATGTATTTTAATTGCATACAAATTGGAAAGTTCAATAAAAGATAAAGATGAAAAAAGTTACATAACCCCACCTACCCAGATGTTAAGTCCTATTTACAGTTTAGTGTATAGCCTATTTTACACTATATATTTTCTAATAAAGTGGAATTATGTTGCACTTATGGCTTTAAAACATGCTTTTGCACTTAGTATATCATCATTATCTCCCCACATCATTAAATATTCTTGTACAGCATGATTTTTAATGACTGCATAGTATTCCAGCTCATGAATTTGTTATATTTATGATCAGACTTAATGGATATTTCCATTTTTGTTATTATAAGCTATGATAAAATGGCTGTGCTTGAATGTAAATCTTCTCAAGCAGCTATGATCATCTCATTTGAATAAATTTCTAGAGGTGGAATTGCTGAGTCAAAAAGTATGTGCATTTAAAAGACTTTGGAACATATTGTCAAGTTTTTCCTCAGAAAAGATTCCCAGAATCAATAATTCACATCCCTAGAACCAACAGTACGGGAAAAATAAGTAAAATTTTAAACAAATATAGTACAAAAAGTGATATCTCACCGTTATTTTTACGTGTAATTCTGACTACCAGTGAGATCAGATATTTGTCTTGCATATTGAGTGTGTTTCTTTTTGTGAACTGTTAAATATACCCCTCTCTCAGTTTACTCCTGGGGTACTCATCTTTTGAATGTTCACTTGTAAGAGTTATTACATATTGAACCATTTTCACGTATCCTCAACAGTATCTTTCTTCCAGCTTGCCACTTCCTTCCCCCTACCCCCCACAGACGGTATGTTTTGTTGTTGTTTTTTACATAAAATTTTAATGTTATCTAAATTCATTTTTCTATGATTGTTCTTTCTTTCCTTTAGTGTTTGAAAAATGTCTCCCATTCTGAGATTTTGTAATCATTATAGTTTATAGTTTCTTTTTTTTTTTTAAAAATTCACCTGTCATTTAGTTTTGCATGCAGCACCGGTAGTGTTCTATTTTATTTTTCTTTGAAAACTGCCAATTAGCCCAACGGTATTTATGAAATTATTCAGAATTTCCCTAAATATGTTCCAGGGAATACTATTACGGTATGATTTTGAAATAGAAAACAAAGTTCATATACTTATATATTTGAGATATGCTGAATAATCTTCTTCATTAAGATTCACATAGCATATTTCTTTTTAAAGGTTTCAAAAGTCCTGGAGAATAAAATACCTATTTTATCTTGCTTTACCTAGAATTATACATTTAGCTATGCAATCCTTGTACTAACAGCATCTGTTAACATCAAAGAAATTAATGTTCCATAGAAGACAAAATGAGTGTATAACTTGGAAGGTCAAGTAGCCACTTTTATCAAATGCTAGTGTTTGAAGAGGTCCAGCATGCATGTAGTACCCCCTGGGTTCTAAATAACTTGAGAATAAGGGTTATTGGCAATTTATTATTGGCAGTAAATGTATTAGAGGATGTAACTCTGTTGGGAGAGCCAAATGGGCCTTGCTAACTGAGCATCAAAATTCAAAGTAGTTGCTTAGTCCTCTCTCCAAGGACTGCCTTCCCAGATAGGACTTAAAGACTGGAGGCTGTAGCTGTGCCCAAGAGAAAAAGGGAGAGCGTTGAGTCTAGCAAGCCTGTTTCATCCTTTTGAATTCTACTGATTAAGTCAATTACTCCCTTTTCTCTTGGTGTCAAGAGTAGATGTTAGAGCAAATCCCTTCACAAGGGATCCAGGGAGTGGAAAAAACACATTCCTCATTCACATTGCTCTACATCCATTGGGTTTCACTGTACAGAGTAAAGCGTGTGGCTGATGCCCCAGGGAGGAGATCTATCAGAACTCTGGGTCTGCCTTCCTTAGGCTATTATTTCCAACACTGGCCACTACTCTTTTGTGCATTTTACCTGGAGAGAGTTTAGGTTTAGTTTCCAGAAAGCTCTGAAATGGATCAAAATAGTACATGAATCAAATCAATTTCAAGCCTTCCCTCCATGCTGAAACTCCCTATTTTATTTCCCATCCTAAATTATATCTAGCTACATTGTCCCATATACATTATCAGAGATTCTGCTAGGACACTAAAAACAACAGAAAGCTGCTCCAACAATAAGGTAAATAAAAGGCTCTAATAATAAAACACCAACAACATTTGGGTTTGGTTTGGTTCAGTCACTCAGTCGTGTCTGACTCTTTGCGACCCCATGAATCGCAGCACGCCAGGCCTCCCTGTCCATCACCAACTCCCGGAGTTCACTCAGACTCACATTCATCGAGTCCCTGATGCCATCCAGCCATCTCATCCTCGGTCGCCCCCTTCTCCTCCTGCCCCCAATCCCTCCCAGCATCGGAGTCTTTTCCAATGAGTCAACTCTTCGCACGAGGTGGCCCAAGTACTGGAGTTTCAGCTTTAGCATCATCCCTTCCAAAGAAATCCCAGGGCTGATCTCCTTCCAGAATGGACTGGCTGGATCTCCTTGCAGTTCAAGGGACTCTCAAGAGTCTTCTCCAACACCACAATTCAAGAGCATCAATTCTTCAGCTCTCAGCCTTCTTCACAGTCCAACTCTCACATCCATACATGACCACAGGAAAAACCATAGCCTTGACAAGACGGACCTTAGTTGGCAAAGTAATGTCTCTGCTTTTGAATATGCTATCTAGGTTGGTCATAATTTTTATTCCAAGGAGTAAGCGTCTTTTAATTTGATGGATGCAGTCACCATCTGCAGTGATTTTGGAGCCCCCAAAATAAAGTCTGACACTGTTTCCACTGTTTCCCATCTATTTCCCATGAAGTGATGGGACCAGATGCCATGATCTTCATTTTCTGAATGTTGAGCTTTAAGCCAACTTTTTCACTCTCCTCTTTCACTTTCATCAAGAGGCTCTTTAGCTCCTCTTCACTTTCTGCCATAAGGGTGGTGTCATCTGCATATCTGAGGTGACTGATATTTCTCCCAGCAATCTTGATTCCAGCTTGTGTTTCTTCCAGCCCAGCGTTTCTCATGATGTACTCAGCATAGAAGTTAAATAAGCAGGGTGACAATATACAGCCTTGACGTACTCCTTTTCCTATTTGGAACCAGTCTGTTGTTCCATGTCCAGTTCTAACTGTTGCTTCCTGACCTGCATATATGTTTCTCAAAAGGCAGGTCAGGTAGTCTAGTATTCCCATCCCTTCAGATTTTCCCACAGTTTATTGTGATCCACACAGTCAAAGGCTTTGGCATAGTCAATAAAGCAGAAATAGATGTTTTTCTGGAACTCTCTTGCTTTTCCGATGATCCAGCAGATGTTGACAATTTGTTGTCTGGTTCCTCTGCCTTTTCTAAAACCAGCTTGAACATCTGGAAGTTCACACTTCACACACTGCTGAAGCCTGGCTTAGAGAATTTTGAGCATTACTTTACTAGCATGTGAGATGAGTGCAATTGTGCAGTAGTTTGAGCATTCTTTGGCATTGCCTTTCTTAGGGATTGGAATGAAAACTGACCTTTTCCAGTCCTGTGGCCACTGCTGAGTTTTCCAAATTTGCTGGCATATTGATTGCAGCACTTTCACAGCATCATCTTTCAGGATTTGAAACAGCTCACCTGGAATTCTATCACCTCCACTAGCCTTGTTCATAGTGATGCTTTCTAAGGCCCACTTGACTTCACATTCCAGGATGTCTGGCTCTAGGTAAGTGTTCACACCATCGTGATTATCTTGGTCATGAAGAACTTTTTGTACAGTTCTTCCGTGTATTCTTGCCACCTCTTCTTAGTATGTTCTGTTTCTGTTAGGTTCATACCATTTCTGTCCTTTATTGAGCCCATCTTTGCATGAAATGATCCCTTGGTATCTGTAATTTTCTTGAAGAGATCTCTAGTCTTTCCCATTCTGTTGTTTTCCTCTATTTCTTTGCATGATCGCTGAAGAAGTCTTTCTTATCTCTTCTTTCTAGTCTTTGGAACTCTGCATTCAGATGCTTATATCTTTCCTTTTCTCCTTTGCTTTTCACTTCTCTTCTTTTCACAGCTATTTGTAAGGCCTCCCCAGACAGCCATTTTGGTTTTTGCATTTCTTTTCCATGGGGACGATCTTGATCCCTGTCTCTTGTACAATGTCATGAACCTCTGTCCATAGATCATCAGGCACTCTATCTATCAGATCTAGTCCTTTAAATCTATTTCTCACTTCCACTGTACAATTATAAGGGATTTGATTTAGGTTATACCTGAATGGTCTAGTGGTTTTCCCTACTTTCTTCAATTAAGTCTGAATTTGGCAATAAGGAGTTCACGATCTGAGCCACAGTCAGCTCCTGGTCTTGTTTTTGTTGACTGTATAGAGCTTCTCCATCTTTTCCAGGCCTAACTTAGACCAATTAAGTCAGCTCCCTCTGGGGCAAGGTAGATAGATGCATGACTTTTTAAATAATCCTCGACTCCATGGGATATACCCTTGCCAATATCTTTGATAGTTCTTTTCCATGTATTTCCCCCAAAATCCAGGATCTTTTCACTTTCCCATGTTATCTTTGGAATTCTCCAAGACTCTCAGAGTTAGAAGACTCTAAAATTTCATTATTTCTCAACCTCTGCCCAGTATTTCACCCCTGAAAAATCCTGATCTACATATTCCTTGGCAGATGGGCGTCACTAAATGATTGAATGCCTTGAGTGACTGAGGACTTACCACCCCTTGAGCTAGATCATTGCATTGTGGATGGGGTCAGTTGCTCAAATGTATGTTCTTATGTTGTTACAAAATATGTCCCTGGAACTAAAATCCAGCTAGTCCTAGACTTCCCTCTAAAAACTAATGAAATAAGCCCCGTCTCTTCCACTGGCAGCCCTATAAAAGTTTAAAGGAATCAGTCATGTCCTTCCTAAGTTGTTCTGTTGCCCTTAGCAAAATCAGATTCTACCACTGCTCCTAGAATGATAAGATTTAAAGCTTCTCTGGTGGCTCAGAGGTTAAAGTGTCTGCCTCAATGCGGGAGACCTGGGTTTGATCCCTGGGTTGGGAAGATCTCCTGGAGAAGGAAATGGCAACCCACTCCAGTATTCTTGCCTGGAGAATCCCATGGACAGAGAAGCCTAGTAGGTTACAGTCCACAGGGTCACAAAGAGTCAGACACGACTGAGTGACTTAGCCTTCACCTTCATAGACCTCTCCTAAGCCAGTTTAAGTTCCTATGAGCATCCTATGGTTGGCCAAATCTTTAAATGCAAAACCCTACATTGAAAAAAGCATTCTAAGGGTTATCTGAGAAACCTCATACACATGTCATATTCATCCTAAAACTAAGTGGAACATACTCTAGATGAAAGTCTTAAGGGTTTAAAGTCTTAAGGTTGTAAAGGATATAAGGATTTAAATGGGCCTTGAAGGTGAAGTCACTCAGTCGTGTCAGACTCTTTGTGACCCCGTGGACTGTAACCTACTAGGCTTCTCTGTCCATGGGATTCTCCAGGCAAGAATACTGGAGTGGATTGCCATTTCCTTCTCCAGGGGATCTTCCCGACCCAGGGATAGAAGCCGGGTCTCCCGCATTGGAGGCAGACGCTTTAACCTCTGAGCCACCAGGAGCAAAGGCATATGTCAAAAGATTTGCATCTGGGAAAGTACTGTGTTTATCCATAAAGTGAAAGTCACTCACTTGTGTCCAGCTCTGTGACCCCATGGACTGTAGCCTGTCATATTCTTCTGTTTGTGGAATTCTCCAGGCAAGAACACTGGAGTCAGTAGCCATTCCCTTCTCCAGGGCATCTTGACCCAGGGATCAAACCTGGGTCTCCTGCCTTATAGGTGGGTCCTTAACCATCTGAGTCACCAGGGAGGCCCATAAAGGCAAGGGGAAAAAATGACAAGTTTAGAGCACTTAAAAAGGACTAATTTAAATAGAGATTTATTTGAAATATACATGATTATTTTAATTTGCTACAGCTGCCATAACAAAGTGTCACAGACCGAGCAGCTTCTGGCCCAGATCTCCTGGTTCCGGATGCGAGCAGCCCAAGATAAAGGCTGGGCTGGTCTGGTTTCCCCTGTGGTCTCTGTCCTTGCCTTGCAGGAGGTCTCCTGCTCGTGTCCTCACTTGATCTTTCCTCTGGGAGTCTGTCCAATTTCCTCTTCTTACAAGGACACCTGTCAGATTAAGGCCCAGACCTAACAGCCTCATTTTAATTTGATCACCTGCTTAAAGGCTGTAACTCCAAATATAGTTACATTCTGAAGTCCTGGGGGTTAGGGTTTGGACATATGAATTTCGGGGTACACAGTTAGGTCCATAGAAATGACCATTTTTGTTTTTTTTTCAGTCACTAATTTGTGTCCAACGCTTTGCAACCCCATGGACTGTAGCACGCTTGGCTCTTCTGATCTCCACTATATCCCAGAGTTGGCTCACATTCGTGTCCATTGAGTCGGTGATGCCATCCAGCCATCTCATTCTCTGCCACATCCTTCTCCTTTTATTTCCAATCTTTCCCAGTGTCAGGGTCTTTTCCAATGAGTCAGCTCTTTGCATCAGGTGGCCAAAGTATTGGAGCTTCGGTATCAGTTCTTCCAAAGAATAAGCATGACTATAGGTATATTTTTATATATATGTATGTCATATATTATTGCTTTTATTATGTTTTTAAAGCATTTTATTATGTTTATTACTATTGTTTTTATATATGTATATGTTGTTTTTATTTTGATTTAGATCTATTTTGTAGTATTATATTAGAATATATAACATATATTATATGTATGCTGCCACTGCTGCTGCTAAGTCGCTTCAGTCGTGTCCGACTCTGTGCGACCCCAGAGACGGCAGCCCACCAGGCTCCTGCATCCCAGGGATTCTCCAAGCAAGAACACTGGAGTGGGTTGCCATTTCCTTCTCCAGTGCATGAAAGTGAAAAGTGAAAGTGAAGTCGCTCAGTCGTGTCTGACTCTTAGTGACCCCATGGACTGTGGCCCACCAGGCTCCTCCGTCCATGGGATTTTCCAGGCAAGAGTACTGGAGTGGGCTGCCATTGTCTTCTCCAATATTATATGTATAATATATATTATATCTAAGAACATAGAATATATTCTATAATACTATTATGATTTAGATCAATGTTATAGCATTATATTATTAGAATATATATCGAAATACTATATATATTATATATAGTATTATAATAGTATTATATTAGACTATATGATATATTAATATAACATTATAATATAGTATAACATAGATTTAATATCATGTAATATAGATATATAGTATATGTGTATATATATATATATATATACATACATATATATCTAGCATGTTCTTTTGGTTTATATTTTCATGAGCTATACTGAAGTAAAGCTCGACGCCATTCCCCAGATTTGGAACAATTCTTGGGGCTTTCATTATTCCTTATGTTATGATCCCAGGATCTTGATCTGCTTTCATCTTCTTTAAGGCTTTCTTCCTAAGACTGATATAAGATTGGGACCCATTTTTGTAGCTTTCTTAAAAAACAAACACGAAAGACCTTTATGCTTCTGTTTAGTATTTTTCTTTTAGTTTTGAAATAACAATTTACAACTCATGAAAGTTGCAAAAAAAGTAGAAAAAATGACCCTATATCCTTCACTCACCTTTCCCTAATGTTAACATCTTACATAACCATAGAACAATAATTAAAACCAAAAACTTAACAATGATACAATGGTAACCAAACTACCGTTTCTAGAATTCTGCTATTTTCTTCACCAGTGAAACTTTTTTGTTACAGGATCTTATCTCTTGTCCCACATTACTTGGAGTTGTCTCCTTCAATCTGAGACAGTCACTCAGGCTTTCCTTATCTCACATAACCTTGATATTTTTGAAGAGTATCAGTATTTTATAGAATGTCCTTCAACTGGATTTGTTTAATAATGTTTTCTCATGAAAAGCTACAAGAGAATGAAGTTATGCATTTTTGGCCAGAACATCATAGAAGTGACGTTGTGTGCTTCTCAGCGCATCATATCAGAGGGTGGATGATGTTGTTAACTCTGACTGATGGCAGTGCTGACCCAGATCACTTGATTAAAGTGGTATTTGCCAGGGATTTAAACTGTTTTCTTCCTAGTCACCTGAATACACAGCTAGTGAGAAATTCAGAAAAAAACTTAGAGTAGTGAGAAAGCTTAATAAATCTTATAAGTCCATTTAAGAATCTAAAAAGAGTGAAAGAGTGAATATATGTATTTATGTATAATTGGTTCACTAACAAAGTTTTTGTGTTTGTTTGTTTGTTGAGGTGGAACCTTCCACTCTGCAATCATTGCATTTAATCTTTGGAGAATAATAGCTGTTGAATGATAGGATTCCACTCAGACAGGCAATTTATCCTCCAAGCTGATAATTTTGGAGTGGGCTTTAGCTTCCACCATAATATCTATCAACTGCTAGCATCCCCTTCCAAATAAGTGTGTTCTCTAATTAAAACTGGTGTGTTTGTTATACTAACAGAACTTCAAATGCACTCCTTGGAGCACCTGTCTTCTTTTCTCTAAGCAGATTTCTCTTAGCCCCTCACTATATCTGCATACAATTGCACTCATTTCACACGCTAGCAGGTCATGCTCAAAATCCTGCAAACCAGGCTTCAACAGTACTTGAACTGAGAACTTCCAGATGTACAGGCTGGATTTAGGAAAGGCAAAGAAACCAGAGAGCAAATTACCAACATCCATCAGGTTATAGAAAAAGCAAGAGAATTTCAGAAAAACATCTGTGTGGATCACAGCAAACGGTGGGAAATTCTTAAAGAGGCTGGAATACCAAACCACCTGACCTGCCTCCTGAGAAATCTGGATGCAGGTCAAGAAGCAAAAGTTAGAACCAGACATGGAGCAATGGGCTAGTTCAAAACTGGGAAAGGAGTATGTTAAGGCTGTATATTGTCACTCTGCTTATTTAACTTATGTGCAGAGTACATCATGCAAAATGCCAGGCTGGATGAATCATAAGCTTGAATCAGGATTGCCAGAGAAACATCAATAATCTCAGATATGCAGATGATACCACTCTCATGGAAGAAAGCAAAGGGTAACTAAAGAGCCTCTTGATGAAGGTGAAAGAGGAGAGTGAAAACACTGGCTGAAAATTCAACATTCTAAAAACTAAGATGGCAGCCAGTCCCATCACCTCATGGGGATAAATAGAAACAGTAACAGACTATTTTCTTGGGCTCTAAAATCACTACAGATGGTGACTACACCCATGAAATTAAAAGGCGCTTGCTCCTTGGAACAAAAGCTATGATAAACCTAGACAGTGTACTAAAAAGCAGAGACATCATTTTGTTGACAAAGGTCCTTATAGTCAAAACTATGGTTTTTCCAGTAGTCATGTATGGATGTGAGTGTTGGACTATAAAGAAGGCTGAGCCCTGAAGAATCGATGCTTTCTGGAGAATTGACTGCGGTGCTGGAGAAAACTCTTAAGAGTCCCTTGGACTGCAAGGAGATCAAACCAGTCAATCCTAAAGTAATTCAGTCCTGAATATTCATTGGAAGGACTGATGCTGAAGCTGAATCTCCAATACTTTAGACATCTAATATGAAGAGCCAGCTCACTGGAAAAGACCCTGATGCTGGGAAAGATTGAAGGCAGGAGGAGAAGGGGGCAACAGAGGATAAGATGGTTGGATGGCATCATTGATTCAATGGACATGAGTTTGAGAAAACTCCAGGAGATGGTGGAGGGCAAGGAAGCCTGGTGTGCTGCAGTCCATGAGGTGACAAAAAGTCAGACAAGACTTAGCAACTGAACACAACAACATCTACTTACAAGAGACTGCCACTTCCCCAGTCTAACAGATTTCTATTACTAGACTTCTCTCCAGTTGGAACAGACTCGAGGATTTTACACACACACACACACACACACACACACACACACACACACCCCATTTCTATTAGATTTTCTTTCAGTGTTTTTGTTTATTTCTCCCCTTCTCAAGTAGAGGGAAGATTGCATTAAGAAAACTGGTAAATTTCCTCAGGCAACATAAGAGAAAGATCTTACTCTTTAAATCCTGTGGTCCAGAGTCAGAGATCTCTTTGTAAAACCGGGTACTGCTTAACAGCCCCCGCCTCATTTCTGAATCTCAAGGTATAAATATTAGACAAGGATAGAACTTGTCTAATAGTTCCACGTCTTTAATAGGAAAGATGAAACCCAGGTGGGCTCTGACTAATGTCTGATAGAACACGCTTCCTTCAGACAAAGGAATGAAAAGTCATCTCCTTGCTATAGAACAGTGCTTTGCAAGCTCTGTCGTGTCTCAGAATCTCTTCACGTCTTTTTAAAATGCAGAATTAGATGCAGTAGGTTTGGATGGGGCTTGCAATTCTGTATTTTTAACAAGCCAGGTGACACTGTTGCTGCTGGTCTGTGGGCCACAGTAAGGCTGCGGAGGCTCTGGGAGATTCCTGGTCAGGAGAGGGGAAGAGGCGTGAGAACTGCCTTTAGAAATGATCACTTTCCAGCTGTGACGGAACGGTTGTGACGGGAGCATAATGCTGGATCGCCTGCCACACCTTTGGACAAACTTTCCATCATCAAAATCAAACCACCCTGCCCCCAAAACACAAAACAAACAAAAAACCTTTTCATTACATTTTCACAAGAGAGATTCAGTGAAATGGAAAAACTTTAGACTAAACCACTACCTCTGAAATTGGTTACCCAATGTGATATAAAAAGAAATTCCCATTTAGTAACTGTGTGATAAACTTGGGGAGAAGGTTGACGTTACAACACATCTTTCAGAGGAACTGGGTACACTGGATACTGTTTCAGTTCAGTGCAGTCGTGTCTAGCTCCTTGTGACCCCATGAATCACAGCACGCCAGGCTCCCCTGTTCGTCACCAACTCCCGGAGTTCAGCCAGACTCATGTCCATCAAGTCGGTGACGCCGTCCAGCCATCTCATCCTCTGTTGTCCCCTTCTCCTCCTGCCCCCAATCCCTCCCAGCATCAGAGTCTTTTCCAATGAGTCAACTCTTCTGCTCAGGAGGTGGCCAAAGTATTGTTCCACGGAATTCAAGTAGGAGCAGGGGTAGTGGTGAGGATGGAGAAGGTTGAGAACAGAAAGACTAGTCAGGAATGACACAGATCAAATGCAGATTTTAAATGACTGTTTAGTACGCACTAAAGTATATGCATGCCTTATACATATAAACCCCTGATTCTGAAGAAGTGATTCTCATTGTCCTATTACAGGTGAGTAGCAAAGCTGAGGGAAGTTAACATGCCAAGAGCACACAGATTGTAAGTGATGGAGCCAAGATTCAAACTAAGGTTTTCTGATTCTAGAACATTCTAGCTTAACCCCTGTACCATGGCACTGCCTCTGAGCTGGACTCACAAAGGACTGAAATATTAGAACAAAGACACCTTAACCAGGCCTCAGCAATCCACCTCTCTAACCAAAACTTGCATCTTGCTATCATGTCAACCTACCTATCCCACTTGTGAAAACACTCATTACAACATCTTCCTTTCTGATCATCACTTCTGTGTTTCCACTGTTCTCATGTTATTACTAAAACACATGCTTCTAGACCTCACCAAGACCACCAGCTCTTCAGATTCACATTCTTCCCTTTCATACGCACCTTCCTGACTTAATTCTTTGACTGCCTGAATAAGTTCTAACCCCTAACCACTTTAACCGTTGCTCTCAGAGGTTCTTGTTCTTCTGCCTTCTCCACTCTGTAAAACCCTAGCCTCGGATGAAATGTGGTCAGAAGTGAGATATACCTCTTTTAAGCCTCGCACCTAAGAATATCTAGTAAAACCCTTACTCACACTCCCTGTATGCGCCATCTGGATGAACATGACCGTGGCACTGTTGGAAGCAAGATGGCAAAGATCCTGAATGAAGGAAGGCTGGAATCCCACATGCACCCCAACTTGGAATTTATGATGAAAAAAGAGAAACATCCACTAAATCATTAAGATTTCAGGTATGCCTGATATCTCAACAACTAAAGAAATTGTTATCAGAATTCGGGTACCATCAGATGAAAATCTAAAATATGTGGTACTGACTTGGCAGTGGGAGAGACAGAACCAAGAAACTGATATCGGAGGCCGGACAAGTAAGCTTGTTATCTAGAATCACAGTTTTCATCAAAATATCTGATAAAACATGGAAATAAGATTATATGCCTGCTGAGCCAGTGATGCTAAGGAAAATGGCTAAAAGAATCAGAAAGAAATAGTTATGATGGTTCATCACTGAAAAGCTATTATAAGAAAGACACCATCTCAGGGTACAACTGACTGATTTTCAATTAGAATGAAAAGAAATAAAGAAATACCAGCAGTTTTTAGACTCTCAAAAGGTTGGAAAAACTCTGCACATACAAACTCAAACTTCAAAAAGATATAATTTGAAAAAATATACTTAGTATCAAATGGTTTATAAAACACCAGTTGAAGAAAATGACTATGACTCTTCCCTGTGGCAAAGATGAGATTACAGATGTCACCTTTCCGCGAATTTTTCCAGGCTGAAAGTAAACCAATATTAAGTTAAGAAAGAGAGACTTAAGGTAAGAAAGTAAAGAAACAAAACAGATTGAGAATTGTGTCTAGAAAATAAGTTTGGGATGGGTTTCTGGTACAAGGAGCTGATCTGATCAGAAGCAAATAGAATCAGAAGCAAATAGAATCAGAAGCCTCCTAAGATTTCAAGAGAACTGGATTGGATATTGAACATGCTGCTGCTGCTGCTAAGTCGCTTCAGTCGTGTCCAACTCTGTGCAACCCCATTCACGGCAGCCCGCCAGGCTCCCCCGTCCCTGGGACTGTCCAGGCAAGAACACTGGAATGGGTTGCCATTTCCTTCTCCTAAAAAGAGCTATTAAACTCTTTAATATCACTAGCCTCCCAAAAAAGTATACTGTACAAGCTAGACAGTCCTCAGGGACCTTTAGATTTAGAGAACAGTAGGCAAAGAAGAGCCACTCGGAGGGGGTGTCCCCAGGGCCCACCGAGACTATGTGCAAGGTAACTCCTCATGCAGAGAACAGTTAGAAACGAGCCAAGGAAATCTGTACGACGTCAGGCCAGGGACCTCCACAGGGCCTGCCCCACGAGATTCCGTAACCAAAGGGAACCAGTGACTGCTATTTGTTTTCTGCTTTTTTTTTTTTTCCTGAAGTGGTTCTATCCCTACATCACCATTATTTGTGAGGACAGTTCATTTCTCTTCTTGGTTCAGATTTTGGGAAACAAGCATGGCAGCTGATGGAGAGAACTATCATCCGAAGATCCTGGACCTTGAGCGGGATGAAGGGACCACGTAAGACCTGGGGCTGCCTCGTGAGGATGAATGGAGGTGAGTGAGTGTGGTTTATTTTGGGGAAAAAAGAGTGGAATGGTTGTTTGGTGACCAGAAAGACTGGCTGTGGTATAGACTGCTCTTTGTTTGCCAATTATTTCCTTTCCTTCCTAGGCACCCAGTGGCTAGCTTTCCTGGTTTTCCTTGTAGGCAGGCAGAATCACGTGGCTGTCTCCTAGCCAATGGAATGAAACCAAAGTGATGTAACCCACTGCCGAGCTGGGTCCTTTTCAACCAGCTCAGCTCCCTACGCTGGAGTTTTCTGTCTGCTGGTTTTGTGCCAGTGCTCAGGGCGACCTTGGTTGTACGAGGTAGAATCTATCACCCTGAGCTTCTGAATAACTGTGTGAAGCTAAGCTCGCAAGCTTCACTGACTGGACTTTGTGTAAGTTAGAAATAAACTTTTGTGTGTGTCAACCCACTAAGATGTGGACCTTTCTTTCACAGAAACAAAAGTTATTGGTACACTGTGGGAAAAGCTCTTCAGACGGCGCAGAAAGCACGTAAATAACTATTTCCCCTGCTGGTCTGTGTTTCAGAACAGAAGAAACGTTTCTGTTCTTTGACCTTGCAGCCCAGAGTAGGTACCACTGCCAATCTTTATAACCAGAAAAAAACAAACAAAAGTTCAGTTATGATTTTTCCTCCCATCCTGCAGAAGGGCTGGGTGTTTTTCTTTCTTTGATATATTTTTCAGCAAGATCTGGGTTCTTATACCACTCTTTGTCCCTTACCTGCAATGTTATCTGGATCAATTTAAAATAATTCTCTGAGCTTCAGTTTTCTCATCTATAAAGCTTAGTATATTAATAAGGATAGGTCTTATAATGCTCTGTAACTAGCCCAGCCAGATCTAAGTAATTTAGCACAACAAAGGTTTATTCCTATGCACAAATATCCACATGGGTCTAGATGACCTTTCAGGGTAATTTTCCTTTATGTAATAACTTTAAAGTCCAGGCTGATAACGGACGTCATCCTGTAGCTTCATCATGTGGAATATATAGTCTAACTGGTCAATGAATTTGGGAAGAGAGGCTAGATAATGATCTGTAGTCATCTCATCACCTCCCCAAGAATGAACCCATGTCACTTTCACGAGCAGCCAATAGGCTTGAACTCATTTCCTGGCCTGACCTAAGAGCGAGGAGATGTTTCAGGGGCTAGAAGAGCACTAGTAATATCTGTCTCATTTGGGTAACGAAGACTTCCCTGTAGGAGTCTGGTGAAAAATCATGGAAGATAAACAAAAGAGAGTTGTTGTTGTTGTTTTCTAATAAATTCTGAAAAGCTACATCCATCCTATAAAGCTCTGGTTTCTTCATTCCCCACTGGAATATAGATCTGTGAAATCTTAGAATATATTTGTTTTAAAGAATTCTTTTCACATGACATTCTCTCATATTTACCTATTTTGGTTTTGAAACATATCTACACTAACCTGAATTTAATTCAGTGAACACGTATCAAATACCTACTACATTCAAAACAGGGGCTTCCCTGGTGGCTCAGTGCTGAAGAATCTGCCTGCTACTGCAGGAGACAAGGGTTTGGTCCCTGGGTCAGGAAAATCTCCTCAAGAAGAAAAAGACAACCCACTCCAGTTCTCTTGCCTGGGCTGTGGACAAAGGAGCCTGGCAGGCTATAATCCAAGGTGTCTCAAAAGAGTCAGACACAACTTAGTGACTAAACAACAACACGTTCAGGACACTTTTGCCAGTTCAGTAGAGCCAGACTGGACCTTTAACCCTCAGTAAGTTCAGTGCAGTCACTCAGTCGTGTCCAACTCTTTGCGACCCCATGAATCGCAGCACGCCAGGCCTCCCTGTCTATCACCAACTCCCAGAGTTCACTCAGACTCGTGTCTATCGAGTCAGTGATGCAATCCAGCCATCTCATCCTCAGTCGTCCCCTTCTCCTCCTGCCCCTAATCCCTCCCAGCATCAGAGTCTTTTCCAATGCATCAACCCTTCACATGAAGTGGCCAAATTACTGGAGTTTCAGCTTTAGCATCATTCCTTCCAAAGAAATCCCAGGGCTGATCTCCTTCAGAATGGACTGGCTGGATCTCCTTGCAGTTCAAGGGACTCTCAAGAGTCTTCTCCAGCACCACGGTTCAAAAGCATCAATTCTTCAGTGCTCAGCCTTCTTCACAGTCCAACTCACATCCATACATGACCACAGGAAAAACCATAGCCTTGACAAGACGGACCTTAGTTGGCAAAGTAATGTCTCTGCTTTTGAATATGCTATCTAGGTTGGTCATAATTTTTATTCCAAGGAGTAAGCGTCTTTTAATTTGATGGATGCAGTCACCATCTGCAGTGATTTTGGAGCCCCCCAGAATAAAGTCTGACACTATTTCCACTGTTTCTCCATCTATTTCCCATGAAGTGATGGGACCAGATGCCATGATCGTTTTCTGAATGTTGAGCTTTAAGCCAACTTTTTCACTCTCCTCTTTCACTTTCAGCAAGAGGCTTTTAGTTCCTCTTCACTTTCTGCCATAAGGGTAGTGTCATCTGCATATATGAAGTTATTGATATTTCAATCCAGCTTGTGTTTCTTCCAGTCCAGTGTTTCTCATGATGTACTCGGCATAGAAGTTGAATAAGGAGGGTGACAATATACAGCTTTGATGTACTCCTTTTCCTATTTGGAACCAGTCTGTTGTTCCATGTCCAGTTCTAACTGTTGCTTCCTGACCTGCATACAGATTTCTCAAGAGGCAGGTCAGGTGGTCTGGTAGTCCCATCTCTTTCAGATTTTTCCACAGTTTATTGTGATCCACACAGTCAAAGGCTTTGGCATAGTCAATAAAACAGAAAGAGATGTTTTTCTGGAAGCTTTTTTGATGATCTAGTGGATGTTGGCAATTTCATCTCTGGTTCCTCTGCCTTTTCTAAAACCAGCTTGAACATCTGGAAGTTCACAGTTCACGTATTGCTGAAGCCTGGCTTGGAGAATTTTGAGCATTACTTTACTAGCGTATGAGATGAATGCAATTGTGTGGTAGTTTGAGCATTCTTTGGCATTGCCTTTCTTTGGGACTGGAATGAAAACTGACCTTTTCCAGTCCTGTGGCCACTGCTGAGTTTTCCCAGTTTGCTGGCATATTGAGTGCAGCACTTTCACAGCATCATCTTTCAGGATTTGAAATAGCCCAACTGGAATTCCATCACCTTCACTAGTTTTGTTCATAGTGGTGCTTTCTAAGGCCCACTTGACTTCACATTCCAAGATGTCTGGCTCTAGATGAGTGATCACACCATCATGATTATCCGGGTCATGAAGATCCTTTTTGTACAATTCTTCTGTGTATTCTTACCATCTGTTCTTAATATCTTCTGCTTCTGTTAGGTCCATACCATTTCTGTCCTTTATTGAGCCCATCTTTGCATGAAATGTTCCCTTGGTATCTGTAATTTTCTTGAAGAGATCTCTAGTCTTTCCCATTCTGTTGTTTTCCTCTATTTCTTTGCATTGTTTGCTGAAGAAGTCTTTCTTATCTCTTCTTGCTATTCTTTGGAACTCTGCATTCAGCTTATATCTTTCCTTTTCTCCTTTGCTTTTCACTTCTCTTCTTTTCACAGCTATTTGTAAGGCCTCCCCAGACAGCCATTTTGCTTTTTTGCATTTCTTTTCCATGGGGATGGTCTTGGTCCCTGTCTCCCATACAATGTCACGAACCTCATTCCATAGTTCATCAGGCACTCTATCTATCAGATCTAGGTCATACCTGAATGGTCTAGCGGTTTTCCCTGCTTTCTTCAATTTCAGTCTGAATTTGGTAATAAGGAGTTCATGATCTGAGCCACAGTCAGCTCCTGGTCTTGTTTTTGTTGACTCTATAGAGCTTCTCCATCTTTTGCTGCAGAGCGTATAATCAATCTGATTTCGGTGTTAACCATCTGGTGATGTCCATGTGTAGAGTCTTCTTTTGTGTTGTTAGAAGAGGGTGTTTGCTATGATCAGTGCATTTTCTTGGAAAAACTCTATTAGTCTTTGCCCTGCTTCATTCCGTAATCCAAGGCCAAATTTGCCTGTTACTCCAGGTGTTTCTTGACTTCCTACTTTAGCATTCCAGTCCCCTATAATGAAAAGGACATCTTTTGGGGGTGTTAGCTCTAAAAGGTCTTGTAGGTCTTCATAGAACCATTCAACTTCAGCTTCTTCAGTGTTACTGGTTGGGGCATAGACTTGGATAACTGTGATATTGAATGGTTTGCCTTGGAAACGAACAGAGATCATTCTGTCATTTTTGAAATTGCATCCAAGTACTGCATTTTGGACTCTTCTGTTGACTGTGATGACTATTCCATTCCTTCTGAGGGATTCCTGGATGCAGTAGTAAATATAATAGTCATCTGAGTTAAATTCACCCATTCCAGTCCATTTTAGTTCACTGATTCCTAGAATGTCGACGTTCACTCTTGCCATCTCCTGTTTGACCACTTCCAGTTTGCCTTGATTCACAGACCTGACAGGTTCCTATGCAATATTGCTCTTTACAGCATCAGACCTTGCTTCTATCACCATTCACATCCACAACTGGGTATTGTTTCTGCTTTGGCTCCATTCCTTCATTCTTTCTGGAGTTATTTCTCCACTGACCTCCAGTAGCATATTGGGTACCTACTGACCTGGGCAGTACCTCGTTCAGTATCCTATCATTTTGTCTTTTCATACTGTTCATGGGGTTCTCAAGGCAAGAATACTGAAGTGGTTTGCCATTCCCTTCTCCAGTGGACCACATTCTGCCAGACCTTTTCACCATGACCTGCCTGTCTTGGGTTGCCCCACGGTCATGGCTTAGTTTTATTGAGTTAGACAAGGCTGTGGTCCTAGTGTGATTAGATTGACTAGATTTCTGTGAGTATGGTTTCAGTGTGTCTGCCTTCTGATGCCCTCTTGCAACACCTACCATCTTACTTGGGTTTCTCTTACCTTGGGCATGGGGTATCTCTTCACAGCTGTTCCAGCAAAGCACAGCCCCTGCTCCTCACCTTGGACGAGGGGTATCTCCTCCCGCTGCCCTTCCTGACCTTCAACGTGGGATGGCTCCTCTAGGCCCTCCTGTGCCCACACAGCCACCACTCCTTGGATGTTGGGTTGTTCCTACCGGCCGCTGCCCTGGCCTCGTGCATGGGATTGCTCCTTCCTGCCGCCACCCCCTGGCCTCGGGCGCCGCCCCTGGCTTCAGACACAGGGTCGCTTCTCTCGGCAGTTCCTGCGCCCGACGCAGCCTGGCACTCTACACCACTGCCCCTTACCTCGGACGTGGGGTGCCTCTCAGCCACGCTTAGTGCGCTGGCCACCACCGCTGCCTGAGCCTAATTAATGTTAATAACAAATGAAAGTGAAAGTGAAAGTCATTCAGTCATGTCCAACTCTTTGTGAATCAGTGGACTATACTGGAGTGGGTAGCCTTTCCCTTCTCCAGGGTGTCTTCCCAACCCAGGTATCAAACCCAGGTCTCCCACATTGCAGGTGGATTCTTTACCAGCTGAGCCACGAGGAAAGCCCATGAATACTGGAGTGAGTAGCCTGTCCCTTCCCCAGTGCATCTTCCTGACCCAGGAATCGAACTGAGGTCTCCTACATTGCAGGCGGATTCTTTACCAGCTGAGCTATCTCAGGGAAGCCCTAATAACAAATGGATAGGGTTAAATAAGCTCTTCAAAGGGTGTATGTAGAGATCTGATTTTTATTGTGTTCTGATGAAGTTCAGATGCCGTATTTCTAGAGTCCTTCAAGTGCCATTCCCCAGTGTCTCTGACTTGCAGGGATGGTTGATTTTAATCCAGAACCTTTGTTATTTATTTAACTAATAATTTAAATAGGCTGGGGAAAATAATAATACTTTATCACCTCTCCTCTATTTTTCCCTGTGTTATACACTGTACAACACATGTGTTATCACTTCAATTTGCCCCGTACATTCCCCTCAAGGATTGGTGATTATTTAATATCTTGGAGTTTTTAGTAGCTCAGTCACCATGGGCTGAAATTTTCTCTGTGAAGTTCAATGTTACCTTATATGTCTTTCTCTTTGTGTAGCTCAAACTTTTCTAAAAGGAAGTCAAATTGTCCTCTGTCTGCCTTATCCCCTTTACCCTAATCCATCTGTTATTATTCCCCTGGCTTCTCTGAGCACTAAATGTCCCTAACTTAATTTTGTTGAAGCTAATGATATGGCGATAAGAAAAAAGACAGAAGGAGAAAATGGTAGGATGTAGATTGCCATTAGTCTATACATATATAATTGAAGATTTCAAGTGGGGGAAAGTTTGCTGCAGCGCTGTTAGAACTGCTCTTCAGGGTGCCATTGCCAGCCAGGTTTCAAAATTGCAGAGTGGGGAGAGCAGCCTGACATCAGGGAGGTGGGTAACAGGCTGCTGAGCCTCTTGCCAAGATTTAATAATTATGATGAAAATGCAGTAATCTCATTGCAAGAGGCAGAGGCTATTTAGAGCAACAGACTCCCCCTCCCCTGCCCCCACCCTTCACTCTGTCTTTGCTGATCAGGGCTCATTGTTCTCTCACTTAACGTAGCCATCAGTTTCCCAAGTGCTTCTTAAGTTATCCCTCCGTCATTCTGCTTGCATCTTGTCTTTGGAAGATGGAACACAGCTCACAGCCATAACATGCACCCATTGTGGAGGAGCATGATGCTTCAGACACTTGAACACAGACTAACAAGTGCTTTCAGGGTGGATGTAGGTGGCAGGTTTATGAAAGTTCTCTAAGCCCCAAGAGTTTGGATCAACAAAGCCACAGGTCAAAAGTACCACTGGAAGTTATTTATTTTCCTGGAGAGGTAAATGGCATTTTTAGAATCTTTCGACACAAGCTGCCTCTGTTTCTTTGCCTTCAGAAACCACCGTCACCCCAAATATCGCTCGTATCCTTCCGAGCACATGGCCATTTACAAAGATCTGTCCCTGACAGCCTCTTTCTCTCTGATCTCACTGTTGAAGGGAGGAAGTAGCTATATACCAAATGGATTCTGGGGCCAGGGCCTGTGCTGGATGCTTTATGATATTAGTGCCAAATATCTTTAAGATATTTTATAAGAATGCATAAAATGTACAATGACCCAAAACAAAACTGAGACAAAACAAAGAGGAAAAACAAAGGGAAACATTTTAAATATAGTCAGGAGTAATGCTGGAAATATCATTATACATTTGTGCCACGGAAGCTGCTGGTTTGGTTTCCAAGTTTGACAATAGTCAATACAAAAAAAAGGGGGGAAATTAACAAGCAATGAATAAGGAATCAAATGATTGTACAGTTCATAACGCTCATAAGATAAAAGCAATCCAGTGGCTTAGGAAAAACGTCTCTATCCCCTCAAAATAAGCAGAAATCTTCTTGAGGTTTCTCATAGACTACTCTGCATTGGATACAGAGTAATATCCTCAACAACACCCTTGAAGAAGAACCAGTTATAAGCAGAATCAGGTTTATCCTTGTTAAAATTATGCTAATACCGTACATTAGAAGAAAGGAGAGGTATGTGAGTGTCTTAGGGTATAAATTTAAGGAGGCGCTCGTTCTCAAGATTGTACAATAGTCTCTTGAAATTTTGTGCCCTAGACAATGCCCCTTCTCCTCTTGTCGCTTTAGTCCTGCCCCCTGTGATCACACCACCCAAGGCCATATCCAGTAGAAAGAATTCTCTGAGGCAGTGGCTCTCAATGGAGGGTGGATTTTCTTCCCAGGGTTCATTTGGAGACTTAGTTACTACTGCACAGGTGGTTGTTGTGTGGAGTGGAGAGAAGCCAAGGATGCTGCTGAACATTCTTCAGTGGACAGATCAGCCACTGTGATGGTTAATTTTATGTACCAACTTGACAGACCAAGGAGGGCCCAGATTAAGCATTCCTTTAGGGGTGGGAGGATATTTCTGAATGAGATTAACATTTGAGTTTGTGGGCTCAGTAAAGCAGATTGTCCTCTCCAGTGTGGCCTCCATCATCCAGTCTCCCCAGGGCTTGAGTAGAACAAAAGGAGAGAGAAGGATGAATCTGCCCCTTGATTTTCCTGCTTCACTGGTTGAACTGGGACATCTCATCTCATCTTCTCTGATGCTTGGACTGACATTCTTAGCTTTTGCTCCCCCAGTTCTCAGGCCTTCAGACTCAGATGGGAACTTCACTTTGGCTCTCTTGGATCTCCATCTGGCAGACAGCAAATTCTGATGCTCTTGAGTGGCTGTGGAGTGGTGGCTGCAGTGTGTGACAGCTTGAAGTGGGATCTCATTTCCCCGATTAGGAATTGAATCCAGGCCACGCTGGTACAGGTACTGAATCATAGCCCCTAGACCATCAGAAGTGGCTAAGAGTAGGACCCTGGCTCTTGTCTGATTTAAAGAAAGAATTCAGCCAAAAGACAGAAAGTAGTGAGACAAGGAAAGGGTTTACTAGGAGAGATGATACATGCAAAGAAAGCATGAGAGGTCTCAGAGAGAGAGAGAAAATAGAGTGTGCTGCACCCTTTCAGGGTGGTTTCTGCAAGGAGAACAAACCCGTCAATCCTAAAGGAAATCAGTTCTGAATATTCACTAGAAGGATTGATGCTGAAACTGAAGCTCCAATACTTTGACCCTCTGATGCGAAGAGCCAGCTCATTAGACAAGACCTTGATGCTGAGAAAGATTGAAGGTGGGAGGAGAAGGGGAAGACAGAGGATGAGATGGGTGGATGGCATCATCGACTCAGTGGACATGAGTTTGAACAAGCTCCGGGAGTTGGTGAAGGACAGGGAAGCCTGGCGTGCTGCAGTCCATGGGGTCGCAAAGAGATGGAAGTGACTGAGTGACCTAACAACAAAAATCACATGTATGGGGACAAGCCTGTGGTTTCCTTCTGGCAAGTCACCTTGCTTTCTTGGTCTCCCCATCCACATTTGGTCTTTTCAGGGTGCTCCCTGGTATGTGTGCCTCTTTTAGCCAAGATGGATTCCTGTGTGAGGGTCTCTGGGAAGTTAGCAGAGCATAGTATGGTCCAGGGTCCCCTCCCTTGAGGATCTTTTCTGCACACTCATAGTCTGGGGGAAGCATCTCCTTGACCTTAAGAAAAATATGTATGACCTCATCTTTTACCTAAGCAGGTCTTAGCCCCTGTCTACCATTCCCATTATCTTGGAGTGTTCACAGGAGACCAAGTCCAGCTGCCTATCCTGCTTTAGCTATCATCTGTCTCAAAGCATGAACAAGAGTCTAGTTGTAAATGTCTAATTTGAGGCCCATCTATCTCCAGCCTCAGTGGGACTTCTCAGCCTCCTTCAGGTGAGCTTATTTCTCATATGTATGTTGTGTTTCTCTGGCAAATTTAATACAGTCATTCACACACACACACACACACACACACACACACACACACACACACACACACACACATTATCTAGCCCGATATAGGATTAGTGTCTGGACTGAGATATTCTGCTCTCAGAAGCACCAGACTCTTTACCTACACAACACTCTGTTCATACAGCTACTTGTTCTACTGGAAGATACCACTTTCTTAACCTCATGGCAAACTAATCAATGAGTCCTGTTGTTGTAACTGCCTAAATACCACCCAAAGCCTGCTGGTTTCCATCTTCTACTTGGACCATGCTGCAGTCTCTGTGGCCCGCACTGTTGATTGCCACCCCAAAGGAATTCCTGCAGCAACAGCTCCTCTGCTCAGAAAACTCATATTTGACCTTGGAATAAAATAAAGAGCTATTTTGATGTAGATCAGTTTTGTTGGTCCCGATCCTGTTTGTCAGGGATTCACCTAAGTTTGAGCATTTACTCAGTGAAATATAAGGGAAGTCTTCTGTGGGACTTCTAGGAAAGTTTTTAATTTCTGACAAATGGAAAAGATAAAACCTAGCATTACCCCCTTTCCCCTTATTTTGTGACTTGAATGTGAACTCAATAATCTGGAGCTTGAGTGGCCATCTTGCTACCAAGAGCTGATCAGGGAGGGGAAGGAAAAACAGGAAGCAAGGGAAAGGGTGAGGAGGGGAAATTTTTACTCTTGCCACACAGCATTTTGCCTGCTATTCCTTTTGTCTGCAATGTTTTTCTTTCCTTTTGCACCGGGTTAATTCCTAGTCATACTCGATATCTCAGCTTTAAGATTCTCTCCCCAGGAGAGCCTCCCCTGACCTCTCTGACTCTGTCCGATCGTGTTATAGGTTTGCAGTGTCTTACTGAGTGAGCCTCCCTCACAGGATTTGCCATAGCTGCAGTTTTACCTTTGTTTATGCTATGAGTTGATTGTTTTTCATCTCCTGACTAGACTCAGTTACAGAATGACTAAAATCATCACAGTATCTCCAGCCCTCGACATTTAGATGCTTGATAGCAATTTCTTTTTTCTAAAAAAGAGAAAAAAAGCATAAAATATTTGGAATATAGAATATTTTTAGTCTTTTATGCAATCTTCCTGGAAAAGTATTCTGCTCAACAGAATATCTGATGAGTAGTAAGTAGATATGAGCTCAAGATTATACTTCCTGGAAAATGCTTAGCACCCAGATATTCTGTGTGTCCAATTAGATATATACTCAATCACATAAGAGATCTTGAACTGGGGCAGGCAGAAATACATTCCTTTCTGAAAGCTGAGAGGGATACAAGCAGAATGCTGCAAGGGAGATCTTTCTACCTGCCTTCACAGGTAAGCTGAGGGAGGGCTATGCTGCTGCGGCTGTTGGTAAGTCGCTTCAGTCGTGTCTTGACTCTGTGCAACCCCATAGACGGCAGCCCACCACACTCCCCCCGTCCCTGGGATTCTCCAAGCAAGAACACTGGAGTAGGTTTCCATTTCCTTCTCCAGTGCATGAAAATGAAAAGTGAAATTGAAGTTGCTCAGTCGTGTCTGACTCTTAGAGACCCCATGGACTGCAGCCCACCAGGCTCCTCTGCCCATGGGATTTTCCAGGCAAGAGTACTGGAGTGGGGTGCCACTGCCTTCTCCGAGGGAGGGCTATAAGTAGAACCAAAATTCTCAGCAAAATGTAATTTCAAATGCTTCAGTAAATAAGCTCATGAGTGAATGAAGCTCTGAAGTCAGACAGTATACAGCTAAAAATCCAAGTGCTTTACATATACAATTCTTTTTAAACTCCATAATAATACTGTAATAATATGAAGTAGCTATGATTATCTCCATTTTAAAGGGGCAACATTGGAACCCAGGTTTGTCTAACTCTATAGTTAATATTCTTCTCTTTAGACCATCGATTTTCAAATTCAGCTGACATTGTGATCATCTGGTGAAATTTGGGTTCCCTCCTCAAAAATTCTTATTCAGTTTTCAGGGATTTTATAAGCTCTTCCCAGTCAGGGTTGAGATTCACTACTCTATGTCATCTTAAAGCAGACTAGTAGGCTTGTCATAGGTCAAACAATAGCTCTTAAAAGGATATGTCCAAGTTCTAACTCCAAGAACTTGAGAAAATTGAGTTAAGGATATTGCAATGAAACCAGCCTAGATTTAGGGTGGGTTTTTAGTCCAATGACAGGTGTCTTTATAAGAAAAAGGCAGAGGAAAATTTGAGACAAAGAGACACAAGGGAGAAGACTTCCTGAAGACAGAAGCAGATACTGAATTTATACCCCCACAAGCTGAGTACGTTTAGAGCCATCAGAAGCTAGAAGAGATAAGCCAAGATTCTCCCCTAGAGCTTTCAAGAGTACCATGACCCTGCCAACCCCTTGATTTCAGACTTCTGGTCTTCAGAATTTATGAAATCGTACATCTTTGTTGTTTTAAGCTTCTAAGTTTGCTGTAGTTTGTTAGAGAAAACCTAGGAGAATAATACAAGGCCTCATGTTCAGAGTTTTGCAGTCAATAGTTTTTGGATGGGACCTAAAGGTTTGCATTTCTGCGTTTCTGATGAGTCATTAGATGATGCTGACGCTACTCATCCAGGGGCCGCACTGGGGTAGCATCACTCTATGCCACGCAGCCCTAGCCCAGCTGCTGAGCTTCCACACCCTCTCTTTGGAGTCTTTTCAGAGAGGGATGTGAGGAATAATTAAAGAAAAGGAAAAATCTGTAAACCCTCTATATTTCAGTTATCATTATTGCTAATTTCAAAAAGTGGACCAGGACTTAAATGTGAATATTTTCCTCTCCCTTTGTAATTTTCATAAGACTTATGTCAGTTTTGATTTAATACACAAAACACCAGGAGAAGCCCTTCAGCCTCCTGCTCGCCAAACCTCTGCACATGAGTCTGCACTCACTCTCTCTGCCTCTTGGTTGGCTGCAGAGACTGAGGTGTCCCGTTTCCCAGCCAGGGCTGTTACCTCCTGCTCTATTGAGGATCCTACTGCCTCTTGCCATCTTCAAAGATGTTTTTCAATCCGTATTCAGTATCTAGTTTTCTGTGGCTTTTGCCCAGTTCCATTAACAGATACTCAAGACTTTAATCTCTTTTAAAAAGTCTTTCTTTCCCAAGTTCCTTTTCAGATTTGTAACCAAATATTTCTTTTCCCCTTTTTAGGCAAATTTAGAAATAAAGTATAATGACTTTTCAATCACTTTTCAGTCTCCGTAGCTGCGTACCACTTCTCTAGGCACTTTTTTAGTCTGTTTTAAAGCTCATCTTGTTTTCCTACTCCTTGACTTTTGATGGTCGTCAGTTATCTTCTCTTGGCCTTCAGCTATTCATGCAATTTTCTGTTCCTGGGTTATTCATCTACTTAATTTCATGACTATCTCTTTGCTAAGGAATTCCTGATATTTGTATCTAGCTCAGATCTGTCTCTTGAGCTCTAGACTTAGTTTTCCCTCTGATTAATCCTCTTGGACACTTTTAAGCCAATGAAGCCATACCTGAAATTCTCTTCTTCCTGCGTTCCAATCTGATAATCAGGCAAGAGACTTATAAATGACCCTTTCGTTAAACAAGAAGAAAAGAAGTTGCAGTAGAGATTATCTAAATGATAAAAATAAATGATATCAAAATTTGTGAGACACAGCCAAAACTAACTTTAAAGGGAAATCAGTGTGTTAAATTCATATAGTGATAAAAAAAAAAAAGAAAGGCTAGAAATTAACTAAGTACTTTCTCAGGAAATAGGACAAAACAACAGTAAATTAATCTAAAGAAAGAAGGGAATGATACGGATAAGAGTAGAATTTAATGAACTATAAAACAAATGTACAATGAAGAAAATCAACAAAGTCAAAAATTTCTTCTTTGATGAGTCAAAAAATATTTGGATATTTTATGATAAAAACTGAGCATAATTTTAAAAGCACAATTTACTAATAACAAGAAAGGGAAAAGAAATATCACTACCAATCCAACACATGATATTAAAAACATATGATATTACAAATATAAATATACGTGTAGAAAAAAACTAATAGAATTGTAGAAAAATATTTTGTCAAAAGGTAACCCAAAAAGAAATAGAAAATCTGATAAGTCCTATATTTATATGAGCAACTGAGCCCTGTCTAATTAAAACTGTCTTATTTAAGAAATATTTGTTGAGCTGAGAAAGATGAACCTTGCTGAATGGGAGGAACCAGACTTCAGATCTCTCAGAAATAAACTAGATAGATATTGAGGAACTAATCCATAGAGAGCTGAGGATGATAGTCTGAGAAGCGTTGATTTGAACTGATAAGTAAGAGCATATCTCTGGACTTTGTTATTTAAGTAACCAAAGGAAAGTAGAATGTAAGATAAGTATTTTTGGAAGCTTCATGTGGTACAGATGTGTTAGGCCAAGGGGTGGCAAAGAGAGGTGCTCAGAGATGGTTACAGGGATTGAGACTTGAGGTATCCTGGCCTGGGGTGGTATAACCGGGAACAGAGAAGAAAGTCTGGATCTGTGAGATTTTTCAAGAAGGAGAAAATAAGGCAACTGAAGAGATGGGGAAAGGGGGGGAGCCTAGCCCCTGGGAACGAAAGTGGGTCCCCTGCAAACCCTAATGGTTCCTCGGTAGCCAATGGGCCTTCCTAAGATCACCGTGGATACTTCTATCTTATCTGCACAGAGTTGATGAAGGTCCCTCCCTCAGGATAAATGTCTCTCTTCTCTTTGTCTTCATGCCGTCACTGCCATTCCAGCTAAAATATAAGATTTCAGCAGGGCATTCTGCTAAGTCTGCAGTGACCTTGTAATGGATGATTTGCCTGAGTAGGTTTGGGACAGATTTTCCAAAATGAAGCACAGTTCTGTGTATAATAAAGGCATGCACAGAAATCTTTATTACTCTGAATTGTTTTTTTCCTTATCCAATAAATATTATGTAAAGGTCAGGGTCAGAGGGAGCTGGAGTCTCCTCGCCCGCAGAATGTAAACACCCACACAATGAAGCCGGAAAAGACAAAGAGGCTCTAACGGTCTTCATCCTTTAAATCTGTGTTCCTTCTCTAATGCTCGCATTTGGTAAAACTGAAGTTCAAGACAACTTTTTCAATTTATGAGCAATAAGGAGCAAATGGAGAAGATCATTCATGAAAAAGAGAAAGTTTTCCAATTATCAGTGACATTCATCTTTAAACCCCCAAAGCATGGTTTTCCAGAAATGTTGCAGTCAATGTGGAAATGTAACTATTGATTTCACTTTTATGGCAACATTGTAGGACAGAACCTTAGAAACTTAGCCTCAGAAAGGTTTTCCCAATCTATTCATTTTTACAAATGATTCCCAGATGGCTTTGGTGACTTGCCCAAGGTCACCCAAGTAAGGTCACATATAAAAGTAATATTATTAGCAAAGAATTATTGTGTATTTACTATGTGGTAAACATTCTTCTTACTTCCCTGTTGGCTCAGATGGTAAAGCGTCTGCCTGCAATACGGGAGACCCAGGTTCGATCCCTGGGTCGGGAAGATCTCCTGGAGAAGGAAATGGTAACCCACTCCAGTATTCTTGCCTGGAGAATCCCAGGGATGGAGGAGCCTGGTAGGCTACAGTCCATGGGGGCACAAAGAGTCGGACACGACTGAGTGACTTCACTTCACTTCAAGCATTGTTCTAGAAATTTACAAGTATTAATTTTCTCATCCTATCTAACATTCTAACAATGCTAATATAACATTCCCATTTCATAGATGAGAAAACTGAGGCAGAAGGAGGTGAAATCACCTGTCCAAGTTACATTCCTAGCAAGAAGAACAGTCAGGACTCAGTACAGGTACTCTGACCTCAGAGCACACGTTAGAGGCTTAAATGTTCTTAAACATTGTGGGTGAGGGGACAGGAAGAGAAAGTCTTTTCCATGCCCCTGTTTAGGATCAGAATGTAACAGTGGCCACACAGAAGAAATGAGTTAAATGCAGATACACAAGGATTTCCAGTGGCATTCAAGAGAGGAAGATATTTCTGATTCACTCTCTTGAGAGGCTTATTACTAGCAGGGAGTATACATGTGGCACTACTTTCCTGAACTGCTCCTTGTACCAGAAAGAAAACCAAGAAGAAGCTGTTTAAATTATAACGATTATGCCAGAAAGTCTTTCTCCTCTCCAGCCATTTGGGAAAAAGAGAAAATCTACCTTAAGGTACAGACTAGAAAAGAACTTCAGCTGCCTTTTCTCTTTTTCAGGTTTTTTGTAAATCAAGTAACGCCTCTGAGTCTCAGCTCCCCTTCTCTATAAAAGGAAGAAGCAGGAATAGCTGGGGTCTAACCTCCCATCCGTCTTGGAGTCTATCATTTCCTCTTCCCTGTTGTTTCACTAAGAATACAGGAAAGCACTTTGTCCGGAACAGCTAACTTTTGGCCCGTGGAGGTGAGCCGTGGTGCGGCAGGTGTGGGTATGCGTGGCAAGAGGCCTGGTCCAAGGCCACGGCGAGTGTCCTTCTCTCCTTCATGTGGACCATGTGGTTTAAAGTGATTCCCAGGTTATGCAAGACATTTCGTGCTGAATCACTGCCTCTCAAAGTCTCCTCGTGGGCTTCCTCTCCCCACTGTTAACCAGGGGGGCTGCTGTGACCACACCTGGGGAAGGGGCCGTGTGAGAAGGTTAGAGTCTGACCTTAGCATTCCACACTCTGAATTTGCTGACCTTTGTCCCCCATTACAATAATCGGGGAGTTGCTTTGTTTCCAAAACCTGAACCCATCTTACACTCAGGTATTATTCGTAACTACTCACACTCGGAGAAGGCAATGGCACCCCGTCTCCAGTACTCTTGCCTGGAAAATCCAAGGACAGAGGAGCCTCGAAGACTGCAGTCCACGGGGTCGCTGAGAGTCGGACACGACTGAGTGACTTTACTTTCACTTTTCCCTTTCCTGCATTGGAGAAGGAAATGGCAACCCACTCCAGTGTTCTTGCCTGGAGAATCCCAGGGACAGGGAGCCTGGTGGGCTGCCATCTATGGGGTCGCACAGAGTCAGACACGGCTGAAGAGACTTAGTGAAAGGTCGGGCCAGCCGACATAGACACATGACCACAAAAGACATCAGGCCAACACCGGCAGTTGGCCAACACCCAAACAGGAACCGAGAGCAGACCAGACTTCCGGGACCAACCCCCTGTATCTTGGCCCAACCAGGTGCCGACACCGAGCCCCTGGACACCAACCACCGCTGTAGCCCGCGCTTTTCCCCCTATATGGGGAGACCTGGCTTGAACACCAGCCCTGGCTATAAAAACCTTGCCCCACCTTGCATACCTTGCAGACTCCCTTTGTCTCTTTGCTCACCCGCCCCCGGGGTTCTGCCCGAGAGCGACCGCCCAATAAAGGCTTTCATCAACGGTCCCTAGAGGTGGCTTTTTCTTCCCATGGCGTTTTCTTACATCTGGCGCCCAACATGGGGCTCGAGGTGAGGGCCCCTGGCACTTGCTGTTGAGGCCCCCTCGAGCTCCACCGCCGCGGTAGCCCCAGACCCAGGCGGCTGACCAACCTCCCGGACGGCAGGATACAGGGTAAGTGCCTTCGGCTTTGGGGCCTGCCCTCCCTGGCGACCACCTCCTAGGGCCCTGTAACGGGTGCGCACTTACTGGGCCCTCCCGGTCACCAGCTCATGAGGGAGACGTCCCAAGAGGCTGAGTAGACCTCCAGCTCCGGCCTTTCCTGGTCCCCAGTCTGTGAGGAAGACGTTCCGAACGGCTGCATGGACCTCCGGCTTCCCTTAGCATGTCCGAAGATGTTCGGGCAGCGGGGATCGCCTCCACGCCACGTGGTCGCCATGGGATCGACAGCTTCCAAACCCGACCCCCAATACTCCACTCCCCTTAGAGTGCCTGCTGGCTAACCTGTGGACCCTAAGACTAAAGGGATATATCTGCCCCAAACAGCTCGCTTTTCTGTGTTCACAGGCCTGGCCTCAGTATTCCCTAGATAATGGCTCACAACGGCCAGCCACAGGGACATTAGACTTTAACGTTCTCCGTGATTTAGATAATTACTGCCGGAGAACGGGAAAATGGTCTGAGGTCCCCTGTGTTCAGGCTTTTTGGGCGTTGCGCTCTCGCCCCACTCTGTGCACCATGTGCGCTCCCAGCCAAATCCTACTCACCATGGCTCCCCCAACTCCACCTTCCTTGGCCAAGCCAATTCCTCCTATCTCTGAGTCCTCTGCTTTCTCTGTTCCCCCAGAAGATCTGGTGGCCTCTCCTCCCTACACCACCTCCACGGCTCCCACTCCTTCCGCTCCGGTCCCTGCCCCCCCCCCTCCACTCTGGCCCCTCCTACCTCCGCCCCGGAGACTCCACCGCAGGCCCCAGATCCTCCGGCTCTAAACCCTATCTTGTTTCCTCCTCTTCCTTCTGTCACTCCCTCCCCCTCTCCGGTCAGCTCTCACACTCCCTCTCACAGCAACCCACAGGAGGCCCCTCCCTCCGCTCTTCCTTCCTCAGCCCCAGTTTCGTTATTTCCCTTGCGGCAGGTTGCCGGAGCTGAGGGCCTAGCCCTAGTCCACGTCCCTTTTTCTCTCCAAGACTTAGCACAGATAGAGGCCAAACTGGGTTCCTTCTCCTCCATCCCCACCCAGTACATCAAGCAGTTTACTAGTCTGACCCGTGCCTATGCCTTGACATGGCAGGACATATATGTCATCCTCGGGTCTACCACCACCCCTGACGAGAGACAGGCCATTTGGACGGCAGCCAAAGCCCAGGCCGATCAACGACACTTTGCCAACCCCTCTCCCGAGTGCCCCCGGGGCTCAGGTGGTTCCTGACACCGACCCTGATTGGAATTACCTGGAAGGGGGTGGCGGCCAGCTGCGGGTACGCCAATATGATAGAGTGTATCCTTGATGGGATGGAAGTGTCCTCTCATAAGGTTGTAAACCTCCTCAAGCTAGATGAGGTGACCCAGGGGCCCAACGAAAACCCTGCCATGTTCCTTAATCGGCTGACCGAGGCCCTTGTCCAATACACCAGGCTGTCCCCTGAGTCCCCCATCGGAGCGGCCACCTTGGCCAATCGTTTTATCTCCCAGTCTGCCCCCGACATCCGGAAAAAGCTGGCCAAGGCCGAGGACGGCCCTCAGACCCCTATCCGAGACCTGGTAAAAATGGCCTTTAAGGTTTACAATGCCCGTGAGGAAACTGCTGAGGCCAGCCGAAAGGCAAGGCTCAAGCAAAGAGCCGAATTTCAGGCAAGCCTCCTAAACCAGCAGACCCAGGCTTTGGTAGCGGCCCTGTGGCCAGCGATGGGCTTGGGGCCCCAGAAACGCCCTCCGGGGGCCTGCTTCAAGTGCAGCCAAGAAGGACACTGGGCCAAGACATGCCCCAACCCGCGCCCTCCTTCCAAGCCATGCCCGTTGTGCAAGCAACAAGGACACTGGGCTAGTGACTGTCCCCACGCCTCTCGGGCTCCGACCTCTAGGGGCCGGGGACCAGAGCGCCCCAGGAGACCTCCTGCCCTACTCCGGCTTTGGAGCTGCTGAGTTTCGACGATGACTGACGCTGCCCAGACTCGGGGACCCTGATAACCCAAGCTGAGCCCAGGGTAACGCTCCAGGTAGCGGGTAAGTCCATCAACTTTCTAGTTGATACGGGGGCTACCTATTCAGTCCTTCCCTCTTTTGGGGGCACTCTATGTCCTTCTCAGGTTTCGGTTATGGGCATTGACAGCCAACCCTTGTGTCCGCTCCAAACCCAACCACTATCCTGCCAATTAAATTCCTGCCTATTTACCCACTCCTTTTTAGTCATCCCCTCCTGTCCTACCCCTCTCTTGGGAAGAGATATACTTGCTAAGCTGAAGGCCACTTTTCACCTAACTCCAGAATCAGCTCCCACGTCAGGGGCCTTCCTTATGCTGCTTGCTGACCCTTCAACCTCTTCCGTTAGTCCTGAGGTCTGGGACACCCGAGTCCCGGTGGTGGCTTGGCACCACCCTCCAGTCCTCATCCGGCTAAGGGACCCCACCTGTTTCCCGGCTCGGCCCCAGTTTCCTTTGTCTGTTCGTAACCTCAGGGGGCTAAAGCCCATCACTGACCGTCTCATGGGACAGGGTCTCCTAATCCCCACGACTTTCCCCTGTAGCACGCCCATCCTTCCTGTCCGGAAGGCTTCAGGAGACTACCGGCTGGTGCAGGATCTCTGCCTGATCAACGCAGCGGTGGTCCCTGCCCACCCACTTGTCCCTAACCCCTACACCCTCCTTTCTTCCATACCTCCCCCAGACCTCTCATTTCACCATTATTGAACTCAAAGATGCCTTTTTCACCATCCCACTCCACCCCGACTGCCAATTCCTCTTTGCTTTCACCTGGACTGACCCCGACACCCAGCTGACCACACAACTCACATGGACCATACTCCCTCAGGGGTTCAGAGATAGTCCCCACTACTTTGGACAAGCCCTGTCCCGAGACCTGGCCAGGTGCTCACTTCGCCCTAGCACTCTCCTCCAATACATAGACGACTTGCTCCTTTGCAGCCCCTCGGAAGAGACCTCCCGACAACATACTGCCACTCTTCTTAATTTCCTTGGTTCCCAGGGGTACAGAGCCTCACAATCTAAAGCTCAACTGACTTAGACCTCTGTTGTTTATCTAGGCCTCCAAATCACCCCCCACCACTAAAGCCCTGACAGTGGATCAGTGTAGCCTCCTCCGGTCCATCTGCCCTCCAGCCAACGGAGACCAGATATTGTCCTTTTTAGGACTGATGGGATTCTTCCGACACTGGGTCCCAAACTATGCCACCCTGGCCAAACCCCTATATGCCGCCGCTAAAGAGACTCCCACAGGGCCGCTGTCTTCCCCCACCGAAGTGACTCAGGCCTTCCACGCTTTACACTCAACCCTATTGGCTGCACCCCCTCTCTTTCTCCCAAATCCCAACTATCCACACCATCTATATACTGATGAAAAGGGAGGGATAGCCTTCGGAGCCTTAGTGCAATCAATTGGCTCCCAACTGCTGCCTATTGCTTACATATCCAAACAACTTGATCCCACAGCCAGGGGATGGTTCCCCTGCCTGCGGGCATTAGCTGCGGCGACAACATTGTACGCTGATGCTAAAAAGCTGATTCATGGCCAACCCCCGACCATGTTTTCACCTCATCGTCTTGGCGATCTTTTAGCCTCTAAATTCCTTTCTGACCTCAGTGAGTCTAGGCTCCAGCAATTTCACCTGGTATTTCTGGACAATCCTCAGGTTTCCGTGGGCCGCTCTCCACAATTAAACCCGCTTTCCTCGCTACCCTCACTCCCTCTCTCCTCAGAACCCCCAGCCCACTCGTGCTCAGAGGTCCTCGAGTCCATTATGCAACCACCCCACAACCTGTTCTCCAAACCTCTACCAAATCCAGAGCTAACTTTGTTCGTCGATGGGAGCTCAAAGTGAGACCCCAATGGAAACTGAAGGGCAGCTTATGCTGTAGTAACGACCCGGGAAGTCCTGGAGGCTCAGCCCTTGCTGCCTGGGACGACCTCTCAGAAGGCTGAACTAGCAGCCCTAACTAGAGCCTTACACCTAGCAAAAGGAAAAAGGGCCAACATTTACACAGACTCCAAGTATGCCTTCTTGATTGCCCATTCTCACACGGCTATCTGGAAAGAACGGGGCTTCCTGACCACTAAAGGATCCCCCATCTGTAATGCCCCTCACATTACTCAACTGTTGGATGCCTTACCCCTGCCCAAAGAGGTTGCTATCATACACGGCAAGGGACACCAAGGTACTCATGACTCTGTCGCTTTGGGTAATAACATGGCCAACCAAGTGGCTTGACAAATTGCCTTACAACAGGCCCCCGAGCCCTTGCTGGCTTTGAGATCCACCTTCAGTCCCGAATACTCTGACAAAGAGGCCAAAGCCTTGCTGGCACAGGAGGGGGCTCAGAGACACCCGTCGGGATGGATACTGTTCCATGGCAAACCGGTACTCCCTGAACGCCAGGCCAAAGACATCATATCCCAAATCCACAACACCTTGCACATTGGACCGAGGGCTCTCCTCTCTTTTCTCAGCCCCATCTTTGCCCCTTGGCACCTCAGACAGGCCATATATGATGCTCATCGCTCCTGTTTGACTTGTGCTTCCACGTCTCCCCAGGGAGGACTTAGACCCCCACAAACAACTATCAACTTAGGGGACACTTGCCCCGGCAAGATTGGCAGATAGACTTCACCCACATGCCCAGATATCAGAGCCACCACTATCTGCTGGTCTTGGTGGACACCTTTTTAGGATGGGTCGAGGCCTTCCCCACTGCCCGAGAGATGGCAGCGGAGGTGGCGGAGGTCTTGGCGACCCATCTCATTCCCAGGTTTGGGTTGCCAAACTCTCTGCAGTCTGACAATGGACCTGCATTCATCTCACAGATCTCCCAGCAGGTGGCTGCAGCCCTGGGCATCGCCTGGCATCTCCACATCCCCTATCGGCCTCAATTGTCAGGCAAGGTAGAGCGGGTAAACGGCATCATCAAGACGCACTTGACCAAGCTTACCTCGGAACTGCAACTGTCTTGGGTCGACCTCCTTCCTCTGGCACTCACTTGTATTCGTACCACACCACACTCAAAAACAGGTTTGACTCCCTTTGAACTGCTTTACGGCAGGCCCTACCTCCTGACCCACCTCCCGGAGGGGAGAGGCACCCCCACTCGTGGGGTACCTCCCCCCTCTTCTCCCTCCTACGATCCTTGCTGAGAGAACACGCTGACTGAGCCTTGCCACAAGTGACAGACGGCGAGGGGCCAACTCGGCCTCTGGCCCCGGGAGATCAGGTACTGCTAAAAGCCCTCAGTCCCCGCCCACTACAGCCTTGCTGGACGGGACCCCATACGGTAATCCTCACCACTCCTACGGCAGCCAAACTTCTGGGACACGAGCCCTGGTACCACCTGACCCGACTCAAACTCGTACCCCCGGGTCTCCCTGAAGGGGGGTTCTTACCACTCCATCCTAACTGGGCCCACCAAACTAACCATTACCCGAACCCCTCTTCCGCCGATCTCAGAGTAATCAAGGCTCCTGCCTCCCACCAGGGACAAACACATCCCCATCCGATGTTTGCCTGGTACCATCTGCTGTGGCTGCTGGCAATCACAGTTCTGGCCATACTCTTTGCCATTGGATTGGCAGCCACAGCTCCCCAAGACTGGTCATTTGCACTTCGGCTGTCACTGGCCCTTGCTTACCTAGCCGTCTGCTCCCTACTCCTGGGGTGCTATTCCCTTGGGGCACCTTGACAGCCTCAACCCCGACCGGGCCCCAGAGCCACTCGTACTGCCCCACTCCTGCAGGGTCTACCGAGCCGATCCTCACCCGGAACCCCTGCCCCCGATCCCACAATGCGGCGAGGAACCCAACGCGGGTTACAAATAATAGTGTGGGCGGCCTTGGGAGTGCTTTGGGCCCTGGATGGGGGTAACTGCTCTAGTTCTCACCAGCCTTTCAGAATCACCTGAAAGCTCCAAAACGGGTTAATACAGGAGGTACTCAACTCGACCACAGGAATTCACCCCCAAACACTTGGTGGCCAGATCTGGACTTTGACCTTAAAACGGTGGTGGATGTACCCTGGGCAAGGGGTCTCCTTCGGCACTATGGGTTCTGGGCATGTCCTGGCCATCAAACAAATAACTGGAAGACTTGTGGGGGTTTACAACATTACTTCTGTCGGTCCTGGAGTTGTGTTACCTCCAATGATGGAAATTGGCGTTGGAAGGTAGGAAACCGAGACTTGCTTAATTTCTTGTTTTCACAACCCTGGAGACCTAATTGGGACCGTATGAACATCAGTAACCATGCACAAGTTAGGGTAAGGTTCAATCAAGAGGCAGCTATAAGAGAGAGGTCTTGGGTTTCCGGTCTGGCCTGGGGGATGCAAACAAGTACCCAGTGGAATGGCCCATATTTCCGAGGAATTCTGATTATAAGCCAAACAATAGAACCTCTCCAGACACACGCTGTGGGCCCCAATCCGGCCCTGGGGGCGTGCCGCTGCACCCCTTAATCTCCACCAGCAGCCCCTACCCCCGGACGCAGGGCCCTCAGGCCCCCACAAAAAACCAAGACCCCCTGTGGTCCTTGATGAAAGAGACCTATGGTGCCCTAAACCACTCCAACCCTAACGCGACCCAATCCTGCTGGCTTTGTTATTCTCTTCATCCTCCCTTTTATGAGGCCGTAGGCTTAAATGCTTCCTACAGTCTGTCAGCCAGCCCTAACCCGCCCCAGTGCCAGTGGGGGGAACCGCAAAATGGGCCTAACCATGCCAGAGGTGTGGGGACAAGGAACCTGCCTAGGGGCCGTCCCGCCCAGAAAGACAATCCTGTGCACTCAGAACACCAGTCTCACTAGACTAGACACGACAAGGTTGGTAATACCCGAAGCTGGGGGCTGGTGGGTTTGTTTGCACACCGGGTTGATGCCCTGCATACACCTTGCCGTCTTCAATCAGAGCAGGGAATTTTGCGTTCTGGTAGCAGTGATGCCTAAAATTATCTATCATTCTGAAGAAGTTCTATACAATTTTTGGGATAGGGGTACCTCACCTGCCTGGGAAAAGAGGGAGCCAGTCACAGCAGTCACTCTGGCAACACTGTTTGTCCTGGGAGCAGCGGGGACGGGCGCCAGGATTGCATCACTGTCCATGCAAAACCAGGGTTTGACCTCCCTAAGAGTTGCCATTGATGAAGATATTGCCCGGATAGAAAAATCTATGATGGCCCTGGAAAAATCTCTAACTTCCCTGTCAGAGGTAGTGCTACAAAACAGGCGAGGACTAGACCTGGTTTTTCTACAACAAGGGGGCCTCTGTGCAGCCCTCAAGGAAGAATGTTGCTTTTACGCTGACCATACGGGGGTGGTAGGGGAATCCATGGCCAAGGTAAGAGAGGGACTCGAACGCAGAAAGAGAGAACGGGAGGCACAGCAGGGCTGGTTCAAGTCCTGGTTCCAGAGCTCCCCCTGGCTGACGACTCTACTATCCTCTCTAATGGGACCACTCATTATCCTCCTGCTGCTTCTGACTTTTGGGCCCTGTATCTTAAATAAGCTCCTGGCCTTCATCAAACAACGGCTCAACACGGTCCAGCTGATGGTGCTGCGACAGCAGTACCAAGGGCTTCCAACAAACGCTCCGTGACAAATTTAACGGCAGACTCCCCCTGTCATCCCGGCCACACCCTACCCCTCGTCGCCCCCATTCAGCAGGAAGTAGCCAGAGAGAACCGGCGCCCCTTGTCCTATATCAAAAAGGCCGGGATGAAAGGTCGGGCCAGCTGACATAGACACATGACCACAAAAAGACATCAGGCCAACACCGGCAGTTGGCCAACGCCCAAACAAGAACTGAGAGCAGACCAGACTTCGGGGACCAACCCCCTGTATCTTGGCCCAACCAGGTGCCAACACCGAGCCCCTGGACACCAACCACCGCTGTAGCCCACACTTTTTCCCCCTATATGGGGAGACCTGGCTTGAACGCCAGCCCTGGCTATAAAAACCTTGCCCCACCTTGCATACCTTGCAGACTCCCTTTGTCTCTTTGCTCACCCGCCCCCGGGAGTTCTGCCTGAGAGCGACCACCCAATAAAGGCTTTCATCAACAGTGCCTAGAGGTGGCTTTTTCTTCCCACAGCATTTTCTTACACTTAGCAGCAGCAACTACTCACCCTGTGTCTCTGCCGAAACCCAAAAATCCTTGTCTGACAACAAGCAGGGCACGTGTCACCCTCAGGACTATGCCGGGTGGCTCCTGCACTCCACTCCCCCTCATCGTCCCTGTAAAATGGAGTCTTTCCCCTTGAATCCCAATCCTGCATCTGGGCAATGCGACTGTGAAGACTCTTTCCAGATGCCCTGCCTGTGTTTATGGATCTTCCTGCACTTCCTAAAATCCCTCCCGGCCCACTCTGTTCCCCTGGCACCTGCCCCATGTCGGCTTTCAGCTCCATCTTCCTGGTGGCCCTCTTGCTGGCTGCGGAGCCTGAACCTGCTTAACACCTGGGCCTCATCATATGTTCTCCGGGTCGCCCGTTCCTCCTGCCTCAATATTTTCTCCAGTTCTGAGCAGAGAGCATGAATTCCCTCCTTTTGTATTGCTTCTTTTTGTTCACACTCACTGGGAATCCTGTATAGATGGAGCCAGATTGTATTACCTTTTTAATATCTGGTGTATGGAGTTCTCTAGGCCAGAATAGCTGTTTCCTTCTCCAGGGGATCTTCCCAACCCAGGGGTGTTTAACCCAAGAACTGCCATGCAGGGCATGCTCGATAAACACAGGCAGAGTGAATGAAGCGATGTCCCCGGCTTGCTGCTCTAGCTCAGTCCACTGCCATGAACACGGCCACGCTGTTTCGTGTCCTGAGGTCAGCATCGCTTCCTTCCCTTGCGTCTTTGTGTTTCTATCATTCACTCACCAAAAACCCTGGTATCTCCACCAAGTCTCCTTCCAAAACTTCCCTTTTATCTTGCGTGCTGAAACTTCTGTTTACCTCTCCAGAAATGGTCAGCTAGCCGTGTGGGAACTTATCTTTCTCCAGCCACACCAAAGAAACACACAGGCAAAGCATAATCAGAACTAAATGAAGGAGACACCCTCACCCCCACCAAGTGATGGTCCCGTGGTTAAGACTCTGTGCTCCCGATCCGGGAGGTCACACGTCCGATCCTTGGTCAGGAAACCAGATCCTGCATGCCACAACTAAGACCTGGTACAGTGAAAGAAATAAATGAACTTTAAAAAGCTAAATGAAGAGAGAGATTTCAGTCAATCACCCTCTAGTGCATGAGACCTGGATAAATGGCATTGGCATGGTGCAGGTAGAGAAAAGCTTTCTGTCACTGTAAACTTCCAAGGATGGCAATCATTATGAGTGTAAATTTTCCACAGTGCACAGTGCAGGAACAGCTGCATAAATAATGAATATTAAAAACATTGCCTGCCCCACCCTTCAACTAGAATTTATCAGAAGTGAAGTGGACTAAGGGGGTAAAAAACAAAAATATATTCATTGCCAACCAGGCGACACTGCACAGACATAACTTGACAATGAGAGTCAGATCCCAGCCCCCTCTCTTCCAAGCCCTCTGGTGCTTTCTTTTCTGTCTTGCAGAGTCAAGGCGCAGACGTGAGGGTGACCCGGTCCCGACCCCTGCCTCTCCCCCTCGTCTTCTCCCTTCTGTCCTCTGGCCTGTCCCTCTCCAGGCAGGCAGCCCTCGTGGCAGTTCCTCCTGCGTTCTGACGCCCTCTGGGCCTCAGGGCCTTTACACGCTCTGCTCCTTCAGTCCAGGCACTCTTGATTAGCTATCCAAATCTGCTATAATAAAGCACCCATGACTGGGTGACTTCAAACAACAGGAATATGTGGCCTCACCGTGGTGGAGGCTGGAAGTCTGAAATCCAGGAGTCCGCAGGGCCCTGCTCCTGAAGGTTAGTGGTGTCCTCTCTGGCCCCTTCTGGCTCCTGGTGTCTGCCAGCACGCCTTGGCTTTCTCTCACTTCGGTCACATGGCCATTTTCTCCACGTGTGTCTCCACAATGTCTTTCTTCTATGCCCATCTGTCTCTCTACCCAAATTTCCTCCTGATATAAGGACACAGGTCGTATAGGATTAGGACCCATCCTAAAGTGAAAATGAAAGTCATTCAGTCATGTCCGACTCTTTGCAGCTGGTCCATGGAATTCTCTAGGCCAGCATACTGGAGTGGGTAGCCTTTCCCTTCTCCGGGGGACCTTCCCAACCCAGGGATCGAACCCAGGTCTCCCGCATTGTGGGCAGATTCTTTACCAGCTGAGCCCTAAGGGAAGCCCAAGAATACTGGAGTGAGTAGGCTGTTCCTTCTCCAGGGGATCCTCCCTACTCAGGAAGTGAACCAGGGTCTCCTGCATTGCAGGCGGATTCTTTACCAGCTGTGCTATGAGGAAAGCCCACATGACCTCCTTTTAAACTGATTACCTCTAAAGACCTTATTTCCAAGCAAGCTCACAGTCTGAGTTACTGGCTCCAGGACTTCGGCGTATCTTTCGGCAGCAGGCACACAGTTCATCCCATAGCAGTCTTCTCCCGATATCCCCGTGACTTACACTTTCACCCGTGTGTTTATCACCCTGTGTTACTGAAGCCTTCTCTGACACCTCATCACAAACCCCACCCCTCCTCCCCACTGTCACCTTCTGTCCCTCCTCCATGTTTTATCTTTCTCCCAGATTCCATGCCACCTATCTCACCTGCTATTCATCCTCCTTATTAATCTTGTTTTCGTCTGTCTCACTAGATACATCACCAGCTCCACGAAGGCAGTGATCGCACCTACTTGAGTCACTGCTGTTCTCCCCGTGCCTGAAACGGTGCTTGGCACATGGTAGGCACTCAGTAAATGTTCATTGAATACATCATCTGTAACCCTCAGAGCAGTCTTGACATTATCAGAATGATGCTCACCCTCTATCTCATAAATGAGGCAACTGATGCTTGAAAAGATTAGGTCCCTTGCTCAAGATAATATACCTAATGAGTTTTGGAACTGGTATCCAAACCAGGTCAAATTGACTCTAAAACTTATGCTCTAGCCATTACCCTGCACTGCCCAGGGCAGAAGGAAGGACCTCCTGCAGATGTGTGGAGAATTCTGCAGCTGTTGAAAATATTGCTTTTTTTTTTCCCCTCCAGATCAAACAGCACTTGAAAAACATCATCAAAATGTAAATCTTCAAGTCTAGGTAAGTGGTCTGGCTCAGCTCACAATGTCACTCAGACAACTGCGACATTAGAATACATTTTGTGTATCTCCAGAATGAAAAAAAAAAAATCCAATTAAGCAAACTACTCTTTGGCTCAGGTGATGGTTTTATTTCTCTGGGCAGATTAGAAAACCAAGAAGCATATGTAATCTGAGTTCCCAGACATCTGGAAGATAGGTATGTATTGCTGCTTTAAAATTTTAGGCACAGGGGCTTCCAAACCAGAGTGAAACTTAAATGTCAAATTAACAGATGCTGTGGTTATAGCCCCCAAACCCTCACTTAACCAGCAAACACATGTACTGCCTTTCCACAGGCAAAGAAAGTTAAACACTGATCTCACTAAATCAAGTCCCAAACCTGCCAGTGAAGCAAAGGAAGCTGTTTCTATTTGAATTATCCAGATTGGCTGTCAGCATGGATCACGTCCACTGGATAATTGCTCATCTTTCCTCCTTGCTCTGCTTGCAAAGCCACAGTCTAGGAGTCACTGTTCAGTGGAAATCATCCACCGCTGACATGTTCCTGTCACAGCAATCATCTTGCAATCAGTCAAGAGCATTAACTGGAGCTGATAGTTGCGTGAAGCTGTGTCCACCATCATCAAGCGTGGAGCTAATCATGGGTGCTGGGACAGAAAGAGATTGTCTAGACACAGGACAAGTTCACCATATAGAGGCTTACGGTATTTGGATAATAAAAGGAAAAAAAAATTAAGAAAGGGAACCCAGGTGCCAGAATTCAGCATAATGACCAACTAAGTAAAAAAAAAAAAAAGTACCATTTCTAGCCTTGGAACTGTAAACATAAATGCTCTGGGCTAGCTGAATGTGTTGATCAGGTTTTGGATAGTTAGGCAAGTTTGTTTATTTGCTTGTTGCCTCTTTAAGCCTAGCTTTGTGGGGACGTCCTTGGTGACAGTGAACTGCACTTTGCCAACACTGCCTCATGGGAAAAGTTGATTCTCATACCCTAACCTACACCCCATGGAAAGGAAGATCCTTAGTCTCTGCCATGGAGACCTTTCAACCTACAGAAGTCCCAAGTCTCCAAGGACAGCTGCAAATCTTGTTTTGCACAGCAGATGGAATTTAAGAAAAGGGAAGACAAGCTGCTGCCTGGCAGACTTTGGGCCATTCTGATGCCAGCATTGACCTCTCATTGGTTCCACTAGCAATGGGCCATCACTTTTCTTCCTGACATGCTCCTCCTTAAGCTCCTCCAGGGACTCTGGCCTTGATATTAGTCATATTTCCCAATTCTGTGTGAAATTGGTCAGAGGCCAAAAATGACTTTTAGTGTGGCGGGTGTTAAATCTTGCTTTATGGCCCTCACTTTGCACCTCCCTAGCTTGGGTAGGCCTTAGAGATTACCGTACATTTTAGTTCAGTTTCATCATTCCCATATATTGCAGTTCCAGGGAATATTGCTTTCTTAAGCCTACAAACTTTTATTACTCTATCCAAAGATGAGGATAAAGTTTCAAAATTTATTGCCCAACCTGCTCCTGTGAAATACACCCACATCCACAAGCATGAAGCTGAACGCCCCAATTTGCCCAGACAGGCACGAACCAGTCAATCACCACCTGTGAATATGAGAGCAATTGACGTGCCGCGGTCGCAAAGATGCAGATGGTTGTGTGTGGAGGCATATTACAGCCTCCTTTTAACCATTTTTGAAACAAGCACTGTATCAGCGATCAAACATTTGGACTTGCATCTCCATTCACAAAGGAGTTTCCTCCTGTTGCCTTTAATGGATAGAAATGTTTCAAATCTCTAAGATGTTGAAAACACTGGTAAGATGGAACCAAATAAAACATTACAGTTACAAAACTTGCAGCAATTTCTTCTATGTTCAAAGCATATGAAATCAGATGGAAAAGACATGATATTCACTGAAATGTTTTGTTTGGAAAACACCTGTGTTGGATTTAGACCAACCCTCTCCCAGTCAACAAACAGGTTTTCCAGTGACTCACACTATCTTCTAAGTAAAAACCTTTAAAAGAAACATGCAAATTCCATTCAGAACGTTAAGGAGAGGACTTATGATATGAAAGACATCAATATTACTAGCTAAAATAGTATCCAATATGGCAGAATACATCACTTATGGGAATGTGTTATGTGAACACATGTTAATGTGAGTATGTGAATACATCACTTATGGGACTTCATAGGAATTTTATATTCTTTTTATATTGTTTTAAAATACATACTAGGTCCAAGCAACAGTCCTGTATTAATACTCTGTTTAGAGTGTGCTTGCTTTCCAGGTGGCGCTGATGGGAAGTGCCACTGATATGCTGACTGCACCATCTGCTGTCACCATCTGCCTACCACAGCAGGAGATGCAAGAGACGTGGGTTCGATCCCTGGGTCGGGAAGATCCCCTGGAGGAGGCATGGCAACCCACCCCAGTGTTCTTGCCTGGAGAATCCCATGGACAGGGGAGCCTGGCAGGCTACTGTCTATAGGGTAGCACAGAATTGGACATGACTGGAGGGACTTAGCACAGCAGCAAATACACCTGACCCTTAAAGAGTGCAAGGAGTGAGGCAAGAGACTGCGGGTACTCAGGGGAGCGGGTGGGCTTGGGCGGCTACTGTGGCTTTCCTCCTTTGTTTCTTACCCCTGGGGTGGCGAGGAGGAGTTTGGTCACATCTAAATAGAGGTCTGGCCTTTGTCCTTGGCTCCTAACAAGAGTGCTTATTATTTGTGGTATCCCCTAAACACACTCCTGATAGTTTATCTCACCATATGACTCAGGGTGGGCTGGGCATCCCTGATAGTCTCAGGGTGGGGACAGGCTATGCCAGAAAGGCTGGAAGTATTGTTAGAGGCTGGAGGATTTTGGTCTTGAGGTATCAGTTTATCTAGAGGCTGAGTTCAACCACATGGACAACCAACCAAGCATGACTATGTAACGAAGCCTCAGTAAAACTCTGTACACCAAGCCTGAGTGGACTTCATCGCGAGGATGATGAAAGAGCGGGTTTAGAACCCTCCTAGACGCTATCCTATGAGTCTCTTCCTTTGGTCTTAATTTGTATCTTTTTCCTATAATCATCATGGATCAATTCAGTTCAGTTGCTCAGTTGTGTCTGACTCTTTGCAACCCCATGGACTACAGCACACCAAGCTTCCCTGTCCATCACCAACTCCTAGAGTTTACTCAAACTCATGCCCATTGCACTGGTGATGCCATCCAACCATCTCACCCTCTATCGTCCCCTTCTCCTCCTGCCTTCAATCTTTTCCAGCATCAGGATCTTTTCCAATGAGTCGGTTCTTCACATCAGATGGCCAGAGTATTGGAATTTCAGGTTTAGCATCAGTCCTTCCAATGAACATTCAAGACTGATTTCCTTTAGGATAGACTGGTTGGATCTCCCTGCAGTCCAAGGGACTCTCAAGAGTCTTCTCCAACATCCCAGTTCAAAAGCATCAGTTCTTTGGTATTCAGCTTTCTTTGTAGCCTAGCTCTCACATCCATACATGACTACTAGAAAAAAATATAGCTTAGAATAGACGGACCTTTGTTGCTAAAGTAATGTCTGCTTTTAATAGTCTGTCTAGGTTGGTCATAGTTTTTCTTCCAAGGAGAAAGCATCTTTTAATTTCATGGCTGCAGTCACCCACCATCTGCAGTGATTTTGGAGCCCCCCCCAAATAAAGTGTCTCACTGTTTCGTTTCCCCATCTATTTGCTATGAAGTGATGGGACCAGATGCCATGATCTCAGTTTTCCAAATGTTGAGTTTTAAGTCAACTTTTTCACTCTCATCTTTCACTTTCATCAAGAGGCGCTTTAGTTCTTCTTTGCTTTCTGCCATAAGGGTGTTGTCATCTGCATATCTGAGGTTATTGATATTTCTCCTGGCAATCTTGATCCCAGCTTGTGCTTCATCCAGTCCAGCGTTTCTCATGATGTGCTCTGCATATAAGTTAAATAAGCAAGGTGACAATATACAGCCTTGACATATTCCTTTCCCTATTTGGAACCAGTCTGTTGTTCCATGTCCAGTTCTAACTGTTGCTTCTTTATATGAGTATAATAGCTTTTAATGAATTCTGTGAGTCTTTCTAGTGAGTTTTTGAACTTAAGGGTATGTAAATAATTATTTTTATATATGTTTCTCTATTCCTAGTTCCTGCTAACATTTGGCCTTTGACCCGAGCTTATGACACAGAACTCTTGAATCCGTTGGAGTTTCCTGGGTAACAGGACCATCTTTTGTTCCAGTGAGCCAGCTCTTGGTGGGCTTCTGAATGAGGGCTGGTCACTAGAAATGTAAAACCATGTTTAGAAGCTTGGTACTTCTGGCCCAATTTCCCATCTTCTAGAGAGGGGAAGGAGGCTGAAAAACTAGTTAGTAACCAAGCATGGCTACATGCTGAAGCTGCCATAAAAACAAATCCCTGAACTACAGAGTACAGAGAGTCTGGGAGCTGATGAACACTTCTGTGTGCTAACTGGGTGTTTTAACCAAACTCCACAGGGAGTAGAAGCTCCTCTACTCAGGAGTTTTCCAGACCTTCCCCAATGTGTCTGTTTATCAGACATTTCATTTGTATCTTTTAACATATTCTTTTTAATAAACTGGCAGTAGTAAGTAAGGATCTTCCCTGTAGCTCAAATGGTAAAGAATCTGCCTACAATGCAGGAGACCTGGGTTTGATCCCTGGGTCAGAAAGATCCTCTGGAGAAGGGAATGGCAATCCACTCCAGTATTCTTGCCTGGAGAATCCCATGGACAGAGGAGCCTGATGGGCTACAGTTCATGGGGTTGCAATGAGTCAGACACAACTGAGCGACTAACCCACCACTAACCAGTAAGTAAACTCTCTTCCTGGGTTCTTAGCAAAGCTTGAGCAAATTATTGACCCCAAGAAGGTGATCATGGGAAACTTTGATTTGCAGCCCCATCAGATGGAAGTGGTGGGTAACCTGGGGACCTAGTATTTGCAACTGACATCTAATACGGGGAGCAGTCTTGTGGGACTAAGCCCTTAACTTATGGAATCAGAACTGAACTGAATTGTAGGGCATCCAACTAGTGGCAGAGACTTGATTAGTATGGGAAAAAAAAATTCTACAAATCTGGTAACAGAAGTGTTGAGGGTGAGAGTCGAGGAAACAGAGTGTTTTCCTTGACACGGTGATTTAGGGAAACTCCTGAACCTGTAGTTGGTGTTAGAAATTTGGAGCAGACCAGCAGTCTGCAGGACTGACACCTTAACTTCAGAGCTTGCTTATTTCCTGGGTGCCCCTCTACATCTGATGTCCAGACTTCAGCCAGACTAACAAAACCTGTTCAAGTGATGTTATTTGCAGACTGATGAAAGTCATTCCTCAGGTTCATTGAAGAAGTGTCTCTGCACTTGAATTTGGTGGGACAGAGCTAAAGGAAAAATGCTCTTCTCTCTCTCTCTCTCTCTCTTTTTTTTTTTTTTTTTTTTTGCATTTTCTTACCCAAGGCCCGGGTAGTACAGGAGTAGCCAAGCCCTGATTGGGTCAAAGGAGTAGGGAGGAGAAACACGGGTGCATGGAGTAGGTGACAGAAAGAGAAAGACAGGAAGATGGGGAGAAAGGTGTGTGGAGCCCTGTCAGGAGTGATCCTTATGCTACCCAAACATCCATCAGCCAGAGAGATTTCAGCTTCTCACACACAGCCTCACCACGCTCTCTATAATCCATGTGCTAAGACACCCACTAATGACACAGCAGATGATTTATTTTTCATAATATTTTCACTAAAATATTTCAGAAGGCCATATTGACGGAGGTGGTTCTGAGCCTCTGTGTTGGAGGTAGAAACAGAAATTACGTATTGCTTTGGGAGCAGATATGGATATGAAGTCTAGTAAAAATCACATCACTTGTGGGCCTATTCTCCTTTTTGTATGCAAGTTTTGGAGAATAAAGTATCAGCAGAAATTCCTCATCACTAGCAGCAGAAAATTCTAAGGAGAAGTGAACAAATAGGAAATGAAATGACGTGAGGAAACCAATGAGGGGCAATGATGTTTTTTAAATTAAAAAGTGAAATATATACCTGCTGAAAAGGGGAAATTAAACAAACACAGCATGATGGAGGGTAATATAAGAAAAATATTTCACCCAGAAAAATGTTCAGGATGATATCAAGGGTTCCTCTGAAATTGATAAAAATCCTTTTCCTTCATTTCTTCTCTCTCCCTCAGAAACTGTACCTTTTCATTAGAAGTCAGCCATGTGAAGGAATCATTGATAGCTGCAATATTTCATCTTGTATTTTTTAATCAGTCACTGCAATGCGTGTGCAGCTCATAAACTGTGTTGTGGTTTCTAGAAACTTTCTCGATGGCTCGGCACTGCTGTTCCGTGGCTGGGCACCAGGGGCAGTGATGATCCTCGGAGAGCAAGGCGAGCTGCCAAGAGGAGCTGGGTTCAGTCCAGTCCAGTCGGTAAGTCATGTCCGACTCTTTGGGACCCCATGAATCGCAGCACGGCAGGCCTCCCTATCCATCACCAACTCCCAGAGCTGGGCTGGTCAGCCACTGATGGTGAAGGGAAATGGACAACTGTTGACATGGTTAGAGACCGTCTAAACATGTATCAAGGTTGCTTCATTCTTACCTGTTGTTTCCACAGTGAAAATTATGAGCTATGCTGTATAATTGTAAACTACACTCATAATCTCCTAAGGCCTGATTCTTTAATATATTTGATTACACTTTTTCCCCTGCTCAACTGATTGGTTGAAAACTCGCATTGTACATCAGGACATTCAGTCTTTGAGACAGTGTCTAAATGGAATTCACCATGACCCTGGACTTGCAACTTGTAACCTAGTGTGCTGCCGTCCTTGGGGTCACAAAGAGAGGGACACAAGTCAGCAAGTGAACAACAACAGTAACAGATGGACTTGTAAACGTATTTCCCCCTAGACATGTAATACTACCTGCACTGATAGTAAAAGCTAACATTTGCTGGCAACATATTAACTCCTGGGCTCTCTTATGAGTGCTTTCTGTATATATCTGCTGACTTAATTTCCATAACAATCATGAGATAGGCAATAGCATCGTATCTGTTTTACTGAAGAGGAATCGGTAACATAGGGAATGTGAATACGTCACTCAAATTGCGAAGCTAGGCATTGTCAGAGTGGCGATTTATACAGAGACACTCTGACTCCAGAACCTGTCCTGCCCTGCCCCACACGCCTGCTCTATTGTGATAAAGGAGTGCCGTGCAAACCAGGAGAAGCATGCAGTGACCACAAGTAGATTCTTCTGATCTGTGGAGAGGGAAAGAGAAGCGAGGCTTGAATAAATAATTTTGAAACTACTTCAGTCTGTGGCATTTTTGAATATCCCACTCTTAATGGGCAAAGGCAGCGTTTCTATCACTGGATAAATCTGTCTTAACTTCATCCCAGCTTTTGTCATAATCTAGGTAAAAACATAGGATACAAATTGATATACATGACCAAGCATTCAGTCGCTTCAGTCATGTCTGGCTCTTTGTGACCCCAAGGACTGTAGCCCACCAGGCTCCTCTGTCCATGGGATTTTTCCAGAAAAAAATATAGGAGTGGGTTGCCATGCCCTCCTCCAGGGGATCTTCCCAAGCCAGGAATCAAATCTTCATCTCCTGCGTCTCTTGCATGGCGGGCAGATTCTTTACTGCTAAGTCACTGGGAAAGCCCATACATGAACTTAGTTATCCATAAAATATATTTACATATTATGCATATGAATATAAGTGAATATTCTCTATTCTATGTATATATATACATAAATAACAAAAAGAAAGACAAAACACAGTGGCTAAATTTTGCTATGGCATCATGCCATGTCTTTATAACTCTCTAATTTTCAGGTTTTCTTCAGTGTGACTGTGTTTTCAAATGAACTCCATTCTGAAACCGTGGAAAACAGCACAGCCACATTAAGTCTGAGCTAGTTTTAGCACCTCACATATGGCAGCCTGTGGCTCTGGCTCTTTGAATGTCATTTCCGACCCCCTCCTGAACTGAACGTGCTCAGCAAAGCCCTGCATCACCCCCTCAGCACTGGGGGAACAGAGGCCGCGTTTTCCAGAAGTCTGAAGCCAAGAAGACAGTGCCCAGAACCATAGCCTGGCGTGTATGAAATTGAGCAGGTGCTTTAAAAGACAAATCAAGATACCACTTTCACTGAAGATTTTCCTCCCTCAGTGACACTTTTGTAGAAAGGCATATTGAGAACTTTAGCAGAAAAGTTATTGACATATGAAGCCCAATTAACCACATGGACGTCCACCCCTGAGCTGTACAGCGTGAAGGTCTGTTCACTCAGTAATTTCTTCTCCCGAAAGGAAAAAAAAAATCTGAGGTCACAGCCTGAATTCCAGGCTTTAGTCTCAGCAGAGATATCCTTTGCAAATTAAGCTTAAAACATCTGAAACAGCACCTCTCCAGTTAATACTTGTTACTTTAAAACATAAAATGTCTGATATTTTCAGACCAACACACCTAGAAAAGCCATTCTTTGAAGTAGACGTATTGCCTATACTCATTCGAATTTGTGGCTACAGGATAGATCAGTGGACCCAGGTTATGCTCCGTTCATTCATTATTTAGTTTATCTACTCAACAAACATTTATTGATTACCTACTATGTGCATCGCCGTGAGCCAGGCATTGGGCACACAATGAAAATAATGCATGCCCGGATTCATGGAGCTGAGGGTCTGATGAGGGTCTACAGTCCAGTATATGGGTAATGGCTCTGCTGGATTTCGGAACCAATTTCTCAGGTAGATACTAAATATTTCAAGGTATACCAGACTTTGCATAAAAGCACTTGGGTAGAAACACAGAGGAATTTGCTTAAGTGAGTGCTGACTATGATGCTGACTAATTTATCTAAAACAAAGCACTTGGTTAAAAACAAAAATATTCTGCTTACAAGTGGTTAAATGTGCCACGTCTCTAACTGGGTAAACTAGGGCAGCAGATTCACATTCTAAATAATAGCAACTTTATTTGCAAAGCATCTTTTATCTTGTTAGCCCATAACATGCTTTACAGACTCAATAAATGACCGTAATAGATTTTTATAAACATTGGTTAAAACACTGACGTCTTAATATATTTCATGTCATAAAGTATATGCGTTTTCTGAAAAAGCCCTCCAACAGTAATTTTGTCAGTACTTGCATTAAAAGCTGTCACTTGCCCTTCATAAAACGTGTCAATCAGACATAGGATGGTGGTTGTTTTCTCTCGATACTGACACAGGTGTTTTTTTTGATGATGTCTTTGGCATGGGTCTTCTTGGGGGCTTTACCCTCCTTTTCTCTGACTTCATTTTAGAGAAATGAAAACAAAGGGATGATGAGAGTACAGGATAAGCACAGGATCATCCTTCTGGGTGGGGATCCTATTGTGATCTTGGTGTAATGTTAATGAGCCTAAAATGAACCTGATGTTCATTTAGTGACTTGTGAGTAAGCATCTGGAGTTGAACTTGCAAAAATGCAGTCACACTGCCTGCAGGGCTCAGTGGTCTGGATGACGCCCTGCCGCTAGTCAGCGCCTCGAGGGCATTCAAAGCCCAGCTGGAGAGAGGGGGGTGCGCAGGAAGTGCAGGGACACGTTCCCTGATGCCTCCACTCTGATCCTCTATGTTTCGGGATACGTGATACAAAAACGATTTCAGGAAGAGTTTTGTAAAACAGGTAAGGAGCACATCTTGGCGGGGGGCGGGGTGGGGGGAGGAAAGAAGTAAAGAAGTTCTTTATTTTGCTTTTCTCTTTTGTCATTTTACACGTGTCTCATCTGATAGATCATAGAAAGTACTGTTAGTCTCTCAGTCATGTCAGACTCTTTGCGACCCCATGGGCTGTAGCCCGCCAGGCTCCTCTGTCCGTGGGATTCTCCAGGCAAGAATACTGCTGCTGCTGCTGCTGCTAAGTCAGTACTGCAGTGGGTTGTCATTCCCTTCTCCAGAGGATCTTCCTGACCCAGGGATTGAACCTGGGTCTCTCACCTTGCAGGCAGGTTCTTTACCATCTGAGCCACCAGGGAAGCCCAGGATTTTTCCATAGAGTGTGTATTCATTCTGCATGATGACATCACACTTAGAGACACCACTGGAGATCTGATAATATAGAGGACCACGCCTAGGAACAATAGTTGGAACTTGAAACTTGAAATAGTGGAATGAGTCCTGTTAATAATAGCGATAATGTATTTTTGATAAAAGGATATTGGAGTGGGTTGCCATGCCCTCTTTTAGAGGATCTTCCTAACCCAGAGATTGAACCCAGGTTTCCCGCATTGCAGGTGAATTCTTCACCACCTGAACCACCAGGAAAGCCTAAGAAAGTGTTACTGAGGTGCTAAGTCATTGTTGCTATTATGCTTCTTTGATACTCCTGAATTAGGTTCACTTGGATCCTCATGTCTTGGAAAATAGTTGAGTAAGGAGGAGACAGAAACATACATGAGTGTTTGGAGCTGTATTTTTCTTTCTTCAGAATACAGAGAGGCTGATGGAAAGTGTTTGATCATTTGCTTGCTTAAGCAATGCCTATGATATTTTGACATTGCCGCTTGGTTGATGATAAATAATTTACTGTCTAAAATGTGCATGTATTAGAATTCCCTGGAGCCAATGCCTGAACATATTGAAAATTCATATCATCAAAAGGATTTATTTGGTCTATTTTATTATAGTTATGCAAATGATAATTTCACAAACCTTTCGACTGATTGTGGGAAGGAGATGGAAAGGGGTCCCTAACATTAGGGTCAGGGGTAATTTTCACATGGGGCTTCCTTGATGGTTCAGTAGTAAAGAATTAGCCTGCCAGTGCAGGAGACACAGGTTTGATCTCTAGTCCAGAAAGATCCCCTGGGGGAAGGAAATGGGTTACAGTTGGGTTACAGTCTATGGGGTTGCAAAGAGACACGACATAGTGACTGTACAAAGACAATAGCCACATGTGTATGCACCCATTATTCTAATTGAACACTCATGTCTCCATTCTAGACCTCACTCCATCTTCAAGTTTCTTTGGTAAATTTATGCAAATAGCTTTCATACTTTGCATGTCACTTTTCCCATCTGTAAACTGGGAACAAATAGTACCCACCTACCCTATACATATTTATTCTTGAAAGGTTATAAATAGCACCAAAGGAGAAAATATATGCAGATTTATTGCGAAAAGTATAAGGAATTACAAGCATTTAATAGTCTGTTGCTATTCGAAATGATTTAAGTGTAGCTGTTCCCTGTCCTAATAATCTCTAGAGAATATGAAAGCTCTATAGGGAGCTGCATTCAGTGGCTTTCTAGGTAGGAAATAGACACCCCGGAAGGGACAAGCAGAAGTGTATGAATAAGTATGTGGTCAGAGTTGCCAGCAGCCAAAACAGATTTCACAGCCATTCATTCTCTCCCTGTAAACTCCAGGAGGGTGGGGAGAGCGCCTGATTTCAATGTCTTCCTTTTAACCTTGCTTGACATACAGTGACATTATTTCATCACATATAATAATATGCCTGCATGCAAGTGATGATTTCCAGACTATTTTAAGTATCTCTCCCTACATACATAGTTATACATCATGCAATTTGTCAGAATCCTGATTGCAACAAAAACTGATGCCTGGTCAGATGTTCATTCTCATGTCCTCACACAGACCATATGGAATAGAAATATAGAAGAAGCAAGGTGAGTAAAAAGGAACATTAAAAGTCTTAGTCTTGTTCCCTTCCACTTCCTTTACACCCCTGTTCTCTGCCCATTAATGAAAGAATATAAGAAATAAGGGTTAAGTGGGGGGGAAAAAAAAAAAAAAAGCAAAAAATATTAAAGTAGAAAGCTTCCCTGGTGGCTCAGACGGTAAAGAATCCGCCTGCAATGCAGGAGACCTGTGTTTGATCCCTGAGTTAGTAAGCTCCCCTGGAGAAGGGAATGGCAACCCACTCCAATATTCTTGCCTGAAGAATCCCCATGGATAGAGGAGCCTGGCAGGCTACAGTCCATGGAATTGCAAAGAGACACGACTAAGCGACTAAGCACAGCACAAAGTAAAAGGGGTTTGGCAGATTGCTTGCTAGAAGTTCTTAAAGAAGGGAATCACAAGTCTCCTAAGGAAACAACATCTTCCCCTACCTGGAGATATGCTTCCTCAAAACCCAACTACACAGAGAGAGAACACCTTCTCTCTAGGAAGGACTGATGGTTTATATCAAGCTGGCAATTAACTAGGGAAGGAACCAGGCTATAACTACCAGTATTTGAAACAGTTGACATAAAGTGGAAAATTGAGACCACTGATGGAAGATTTTATACAAAACAAGATGGAACTCCCAAACACTCTTGAGAACTGTAGCAGAAAGGGCTATAAATTCACCCACACATGTTTCTTTTCCCTCTTAGGCTCACTGCCATAGTCCATTCTCCTCCATCTTTCCAGGGATATGTGCCGTATCCAGGCTAATGTGGTGAAGAAGGGGTGTGCTTTCCCCTTACTCTCTTTTCCCACCCACCAGCTGAAGGGAGAGGACTCCAAGGACGTGGAGAAGGACAGAGATAATATAAGATAGGACGCAGAAAAGGAATATACGTTCATAAGAATATAGCCTACCTTGATTGATAATAAAGGAAAGACATTTTCTCTCTACACTGAATTTGTAAGATAATTCAACTGATTGGGAAAGCACTGACTTGAAGGTGGGACCCAGTGGACACCTGGAGTCTAGGCCAGTGTTCCTACAAGCTTGATCTCTAAGGCACAGCAGCAACATTACCTGGGAACACGCTACAAATGTTATAAGCCCTACCCCAGAGCTCCTGAATCAGAAACACCAGTAGTGGAGCCCAACAATTTAAATGGGCTTTCCTGGTAGTTAGGATGGTAAAGAATCTGCTTGCATTGCAGGAGACCTGGGTTTGATTCCTGGGTCGGGAAGATCCCCTGGAGGAGGGCATGGCTACCCACTCCAGCATTCTTGCCTGGAGAAATCCACAGACAGAGTAGCCTGGTGGGATTCAGTCCATGGGGTCCCAAAGAGTCAGACACGACTGAACTGATTTAGTATGTACACACAGAGCTTTTTCTGAGGCATATCTAAGGAGCCGAGATGCCCCCCAGATCCTCAAAGCTTAGAAAATGAAAGTGAAAGTCAGTTGTGTCCAACTCTTTGTAATCCATGGACTATGCAGTCCATGGAATTTTCCAGTCCAGAATACTGGAGTGGGCAGCCTTTCCCTTCTCCAGGCAGATTCTTTACCAGCTGAGCCACAAGGGAAGTGCCTAGAAAGCCTTGTGTTGTTTCCGGAATGGTGTTTTGAATCCCGAGAGGGAGGGGTTCAGCACTGTGGTAGGTGGTCCTGATAGTGAGGGAGTCCAGAGCCTGCATAGTACACCTCTTATTTGATCAAAAGCTTTCCTTTTAGTCTTAAATCAAAAGAACTGTAAGGGATAAATGCTGTGCAGCCCTACTTTATCACGGGGCATAGCAGAAGACCCTCATAAAAATGCTTAATCCCAGGACAGATGGTTACTTGGATGGAAACGGGAGAGGAAAAGCTATGCCATTGGAATTCTGCTGCCTGACGCCTCCATGGACACCATCCTGCACCCTGACTGTCAGGCTCATAAATAACCCCACCTCCAGGCTGGCCCGTATTCATACCCTATCTAAGTGGGCAAGACCAGACTTCGTGGATCAGCTGGGGAGATCTGAAGGCCTAACCCTTAGGCCACGTAGATCTCAAATGCATTTCCCTGCTTGCCTTTTGTGGCGTGTTCAGTCCAAAGGAATTTTTACTTTTGCTTAAAATTGACTCTCACTTCCTGTCCTCTGCAGTGATCAATACCACAGGGTGGCCATTGTCGAGAAAATATGTCCTTTACAAGGGTCCACACGGACTAAGAAGAAAATAGAGTGACTAGAAGAAAATTGATTTCCGTGACAGCCAGGGTTGGGGCTAAAATAAGGCAAGCAAAGCCCGTAATGCGCTGCCTCGGGCACAAATTAAAGTGTTGTCAGAAGCTCAGTAAGCAAAATAAACGACATTTTAATGTCCTACTTTAAATAAAATCTAAATTAAAACAAAGAGACCCATGATGAACAAAAGATACAATTTTTAAACAAGTACAGTATCAGTATTACTGAGGGTTTTTTGTTTTTTGTTTTTTGTTTTTGCTTCAGGCTCTAATGGGTCTACATGGCGCTGTCTGTGACTATCAGCCAAACAGTGGAAAACAGTGTTCAGCTCTGGGTAGAAAGAGACAGGTGAGTGATCAGTAAAAGCTAATCCTCTGAGGTCAGAATTCCCAGTGGTAAAAAAAAAAAGGGCAAGAGAGAGACTGGGGTAAAAAAGCAGAAGAAAATTTTAACAAAAGGGGGGAGAAGCGAGGAAGAAAAGATTTATGGAGTGTTTATATAGAATGAAGCACCATATTGAACACATTACATGGATTAGTTCATTTAGTCCTTACAACATTATGAAATAAATACTACTATTATCACTGCTTCATAGATAGGGACGCAGACACAGGGAGGTTAAATTAGTTTTCCACAATCACGCAGCAAACAGCAGAGCTGGGGTATAAACTAAGGCTTGTGCGCCCTTGTATGAAGACAGGAGAAAAAGGAAGCAGGAAGGAATTCCGAGAGAAGGAAAGCAGTATCGAATTTTCAGCCCTTTGTGGTCCCCAGTAGCAAAGGAAGCAGGCTGAAATGGTGGCTGTTTGCTGGAGACCAGTTTAGCATCTTTGAACAGGAGACAAAAGCATATTCCAGACACTTGCTGTCGTGCTGGCACAGAATATCTACTTAATGTTGGCTGTTTTCACATCCTGACATCCCCCAATTGACAAGGAAATGCTTAGCATACCATGAAATGAACAGGAGCCAGGGCTGAGCAGAAGGCAGTGTCAGCCAACAGCAAGGAGTGCAGCTTGTCTGTGGATCCGCCGCCCTCCCTGAGAAACAGGTCTCACTCTGCCTCCTTGTCTCTAAATCTTCCTTCACAAAACTCCGGAAACAACAATCAGAGATGACTCTATATTATTTATTTACTTACTTATTTATAGGCTATATCTATGTGTATTGTGTAAGTATTTAAAACCTGGCTGGATCCAGAGCCGCAAGAATGATGTCTCAATTGCAGGAGGGGACATGCGGCGCAGGTTTAACTATGATAGATGGGACGCCCTCCCTTGCTTAGCAAACTGCAGAGAGAGAGAGAGAATAACCCTGAAATTAGAACGGGGAGGGCGGGGGAGGGTCACGCGGGTGTAATATGACTGGAACAAGACGCAGAGAAAAGTAATTTACTCTGAAGTGACAGTCTGAAGGCGACAAAAGAAACTAACAGAGAGGAGTTTAGGCTCATTAGCAGCCTGCGCTCAATATTTCATTATTAATGATAATAATACAAAGGAGAAAGGAGGGAGAAAAGGCATATGAGGTGTGCACCCCCCTCCTTCCAATTCCAGCCTCCTCCCCAAACAGACCCAGGGGACCCCCCAAGAGGCTCACAAGGGCACAGGCTCCAGGGCGCCACAAAAGGAATCGTCAGGCAGGATAAAGAATGGGTTAGCTCTGGTTCTGCTCAGCTCTCGCCTAAATGCCTGAACCAGTGGGGGCCCTCTGCAGGATTCCGCCTGATTTATTAGAACCTCTGCGGCAGGCGGCAGGCGAGGAAGCATCCCCTCACCCCACCCCGTTCCCACCGCTGATGCTCAGCAGTCCAGCCTGGGCCAGACACCTTCATCCAGGGGCTTGTGGCCAAGCTGCTTCTGGGATTTCTCGGGCTGCAGCCTCTGGGGAGCCGACAATCCCTTCTTCTGGAGAGGGCATATTGTCTGCACCTCAACAGGGATGCAAGAACGACGCTGGGAATCAGCACAAAAAGGAAATGGGATATATCCTAGAGACTGTGAGCAGAGCCCCAAAATAAAATTCCACAGTGAGCAACCATAGACAGCACATTAAAAAGAGAGACATCACTTTGCCAAAAAGGTCTGTCTAGTCAAGGCTATGGTTTTTCCAGTAGTCACGTATGGATGTGACAGTTGGACTATAAAGAAAGCTTAGCACCAAAGAACTGATGCTTTTGAACTGTGGTGTTGGAGGACACTTAAGAGTCCCTTGGACCGCAAGGAGATCCAACCAGTGCATCCTAAAGGAAATCAGTCCTGAATATTCATTGGAAGGACTGATGCTGAAGCTGAAACTCCAATACTTGGACCACCTGATGCAAAGGACTGGCTCATTTGAAAAGACCCTGATGCTGGGAAAGATTGAAGGTGGGAAGAGAAGGGGACAACAGAGGATGAGATGGTGGGATGGCATCACCGACTCAATGGACATGAGTTTGGGTAGACTCTGGGAGTTGGTGATGGACAGGGAGGCCTGGCGGGCTGCCGTCCATGGGGTGGCAAAGAGTCAGACATGAATGAGCGACTGAACTGAACTGAAGCAATCATGCTGGATTCCATTTAACTTAAAATGGCAAAGGGGCTATCAGGTTCTACCTATTGTCCAAATAAACTGTCCCTCGTTTTCTGTGCCACCAGGCTGCCTCTCCCAACAAGTATATTGCTGTGGATAACCGACGTATTTTCTTCTTAATGTTGACCTTCATAACCCAGCTAGCCTGACTTGGTCCATTTTTCTGCTTTCTTGAACCATTTCTAAATATTCAGAACATATGAGTTTGTATTATTGCTAATACTTTTACTAAAACAGTACCTCCCTTCCTCGACAGCTCTTACCCAATGGCTTTGAGCAATTGAAAACATACTCAAGATCATCTTTTCTATCTTTTATGTTTTTTAACTGGTTAACATGACAGAATTATCCATTCAGCCAATGGCTATATCAGGGTCATAGTTCTGGGTCAGACTGCCTGTAGAAGTAAACTGAATATATGGCACCATTCTTTTGGTTGCTTATAAACTATTGAGGGAGGCCAGCATGAGGCAGTGACTGCACAGATAAATCTGTCATAGCAAATCGTGTTAAGTGGCCTGAAGACAATGATCAGGTGCTCTAATGAAACCTGAGGGGTGGGAAGGCCGTTTTCCGGAAGATGGTCTGATCAGCCTTCTCGGGAAGCGACATTTGCTGAGGCCTGAAGGGAGCACAGCCAGCTCAACAAATCGGAAGAGGAAGCGAAATCCAAGCAAAGGGACCGTGTGTGTGAAGGCCGAGTCAGAAAGAAGCGCTCCCTTCTGTGTTCAAGAAGGAGGAAAGTGAGTGTCTCTGGAGCATGGCGCTGAACCAAGAGCAGTGCCCCGTGTGATGGGAGAGTGGGCGATGAGGGCCTGGAAGCGCATCAGAGGTCAGCGAAACAGGCAGGACCCTACGCTGAGGCTCAGGGGATGCGTCCAAGGTGATTTAAATCAGAGAAGAGACGTGAGCAGATTTATCTTTGGAAAAGGTCTTCTGGCTGCAGCGTGCTGGATGAAACGAGGGTGGGACACGCCCAGAGGACGGGGAGAACTGCCAGGGGTCTACCAGGTGGGGCGGGAGGGCAGTGGGATGGAGAGAGGAGGAGTGAGAAGGCCCAAGGTTGTTTTCAAGGAAGGAGACGGGGGGTAATAAGAGATGGCGCGTTGGGTGCAGGGACCGGGAGTGTCAAGAAGGCCCACGGATGTCTAGATTCACCGTCTGAAGCTGACCTTTAGGGGAGCATTGAACTCTGCAGTCACTGCATCTAGACCCAGACACGCGTGCTCTGTAAGCTGGGTAAAAATCTCCTTTCTGGTTTGTCTTACTGTGGACACCTAGGTTCAAGACCCAGAGACCATCTCACTCTTTCTACCTGGCAGGCTGAGAAGCTGATGTTCTTTCTTCTGGTTGAGATTTCCCCTCCTTGCACATGCCAAGGTCTTTGTTTTTCTCATTTAAATCTAGAACCTTCTGGTTTCTGGGCTTCCCAGGCTGCGCCAGTGGTAAAGAAACTGCGCCATTACAGGACCACGAGAGAGGTGGGTTTGATCCCGAGGTCTGGAAGATCCCCTGGCATAGGAAATGACAACCCGCTCTAGTATTCTTGCTGGAGAATTCCATGGACAGAGGAGCCTGGTGGGCTATGTCCATGGGCTGCAAAGAGTTGGACACGGCTGAGCACACAACGGGTACAGATGATCTCTAAAGTGGGGCTGAGGAGCCCGCAGAACAGTGGTGGCCCTGGGAACAGCTGAAGCAGCAGCACCTGGGAATTGGTTAGAAATGTAAGTACTTGAGTCCCAACCCAGGTCCGCTGAATCAGTGTCCGTCAGTGGAGTATCAGCCATCCCTGTTTGCAAGCCCTTCCAGGGATCTGATCTGTGTCGAAGTCTGAGAACCTTACTCCGTCACCGTTGTCTATCTTCACCATCCAGCAGGGCCATCACTCACCACATGTGCATTTGAATCCATGAAAGGTCTTCAGCCTGAAAATGTGCAAGTATCAAATACACACCAGATGGCAAAGTGTTAGTCACTTAGTCGTGTCTGACTCTTTGTGACCCTAGCCCATTAGGCTCCTCTGTCCATGGATTCTCCAGGCAAGAATACTGGAGTGGGTTGTCATTTCTTCCTCCAGGGAATCTTCCTGATTCAGGTGTTGAACCTGGGTCTCCTGCATTACAGGCAGATTCTTTACCCATCTGAGCCACCAGGGAAGCCTCTTGCAAAGACTTAGTCCAAAAAAACCCACAAGAATATAAAAATGTTTCACTAATCATTTTTATTGACATGTATTAAAATGATAATATGTTCAATATTTGAGGCAAAATGTATTAATAAAAGCAAAATTAATTTTACTTGTTCCATTTTACCTTTTATTGACTCTATGAAAGCTCCAGGTATGTATGTAATACATGCTATATTTTCACTGGGTAGTGCTGCTCTGAAGCATTGCTTTTTCAGCTTCAATGTGCAGAGGAACTGCCTGGAAACTTGTTAAAATGCAGATTCTGATTCAGTAGGTCTTGGATGAGGCCTGAAATGCGGCATTCCTAGCAAGCTCCCAGGAGTTGCCTGCACTGCTGGTCTGCGGACCATGCTGTGAGTATCAGGGCACCGATACATGCCGGGGATGTTTCTGAAAGTCAGTATGGTATCCTTGAACAGCCACTACATGTGAACTCATTACACCTGGCTCTAAGTCCCACCCCTACTTCTTACTGGCTAGATGACTTCAGACAAATCTTGTTTTTTAAATGAAAAATGTAAGTAAGAGAAGTAACCAAGCAGGGTTATTGCCAGGTTTAAAAAAATGATGTCGATGGAATTGTTTCTGTATTATCCAAGCTATATTAGTCTAAATAAGTATCTGTACCAGCACACACACAAGCACTGAACATATGGAAACGAATGATGCAGAACTATTTTTCCAGTTTCTATGATAATTCAGGACTGCAAACCTATAAACGGACATCATCATTACTTGGCTACTCCAAACTGCCTCAAAATTATTTCTGGCTGTGTTATCTGAATCACTGTGGCCAGAGAGAAGTCATCTGGGAAGGGTGACAGTAGCTGGCCAGAATTTCTCTCAGAAGCATTTGGTGCTTGTCCTCGATGCTAACTTTGTCTCTGTCCCAAAGGGTGAGGGAGGCATTATTCTAAATGCCCAGCTAAATACTCAGCTCTCAGATCTCAGAGAATCAGAGCCTCCATACAGCCGCGGGCTCCATCAGATCAGACTTCATCCGTAATTAGCAAGCAACCAGACTCCTAGAAGGAGCCACTTCGTGACCTGAGGGAAAAGAGAACAGAACCGGCCCTGAGACTTTGTCATCATTAGGAAGGCGGAGAAAGATGCAAAAAGCAGTAAGTCCCTTAAAGCGGAATTGTCACGCGGTGGTGGCAACATCCATATGGTCAAGATTAGCTCAGTTCTTCCAGGAGCAGAGTGCTGGAAATTCAAGATGGCAGGAGAGGAAAGACACGCAGAAACGGAACCTGTATTGTGCCTAGCCCTGTGCTGGATCCCAGAAATGGAAATGTTGCAATTAGCTTTCACAGGGAGAGAAACTGTTCTGTTACTTACTAGATCCAAATCCTCCATTACCTACACACACATACACACAGAGGATTCAGTTTTTCCATCTCCCATCCAGACAGGCGGTTTGTGTAATACAGTTTCTGCTCTCATGAAAGTTACTGATACATCACTTGGAATTTCTGGGACAGGAAAGGGCAGAAAGCTCGAGGATTCAAGCTTTCTAAAAGTGGGTTTTTTCCCGGAACGGGAAGAGCTAGGCTGTTTAGACCAAGATTTCTTCCCAGCAATGTCTACTGCTGACCTCACTGGTGCCCATCACACGCACAATGCAAAAAGCTGTGTAGACCCAGAACAGAAGACCAAGGGCATCCCTAATCCATGGACGGAGGACAGATCGCTTCCCTTCCCCAGGCCTTAGGTGCAACATCTGTAAACTGAGAGCCTCTAATGAAATGGGCTGGAAGGTCCCCTCAAGCAATCATACCCTGCTATTCCAAAGGGTCACTTTGCTGACCACCCCCAGCAGGGGCCTCTTCGCTGAGAGGGGCGTGTGGGTGCCCTGTGGAAAGCAGGCATCACTGCTGAAGGGCTGGGAGAACACAAACACCACAAACACAGCTCGAAGAGCCAGTGTTTGAGGAGCCTGGACGCAGGAGCGTCTCTGGGGCTCCGATGCATTGGTCCCCTACTCCTCTGCAGTGAGAGCCTTAGCACGTGAGGAGGAAGAGTCACTCATGGGCTCCAGTGAACCAAGCAGGGTCTAAGCAAATGTGAAGTTTGTTAGCAAACCCACCCCCCACCCCAGTTCCCTTTCTTGTTCCTGGTGACCCCAATTTGAGGGCAGTGGGTCTCTGCCATCTCTTCTCTTTCTTGTAATCAACCGTGCTGCCTAGGAAACATCCCACAATATTAATCTCAAGAAAAAAGAAGGAAATGTATATGTAAGAATGCGAGAAACCCGAGTAAAGGATCTTGCTTAGCCTTTGCTACTAAGGCCAAGAGGAGGATGAGGTTAGTAAGACACCCACTTGCTTGGACCCCAAAGCCTAACAAGGAGTTGGCTTCCATGGGCAGTGCATAGGGATTTTTCATGCACTACCCTGAGTGGGAGACCCTCCTTCAGTTTGGTACCCAGGAGTCTCCCTTGCATCCAGCGAGTTCTGAGCCTCTTGGCTTGATTTGCATGTATATTCCCGTGTCAGACAGGTGGATTCCCATGCAATCCCCCTCGCATGTGTGCATGGTCAGTCGCTCAGTCACGTCTGACTCTTTGCAACCCCATGCACTGTAGCCTGCCAAGCTCTTCTGTCCATGAGATTCTCCAGGTGAGAATACTGAAGTGTGTTGCCGTTTCCTCCTCCAGGGGATCTTCCCAACCCAGGGACTGAACCCATGTCTCCTGGGTCTTCTGCGTTGGCAGGTAGATTCTTTACCACTGAGCCACTTGGGAAGCATGAACTCAGCCATATAGAGGCCCAAAGTCACACAGCCTGAGGACTGACATTAAGACCCTTCTGTTTGCTCTGATCTGACAGCATGGCGGTTCATGGCAAAGACCCTAGGTAGCCAAGAAGAGCTCATAGTTTAGAATTCTGGCACCTACATTTGCTAACTGGGGCAGACATTCGTGTTTGGTAGCCTGGGCCAATTTGCCTAAATATTATGGTCCAGTTCCCTTATCTATGACAAAAGGGATAATAGTAACACTGGCATGGTAGTGCTGTGATGAGGAGCCGAGGAGTTATGCACTGACTGTGTGCAAAAGGGTGATGATGTTGATGACCCCAGTGATGGTGACCACATCTTGAGGAGTATCGGTTGTTATTGCTATTATCGTATCACATTATTGATCTGCAGTGCTCAGTGTGTTATCCTTTCCATGTGGTCTTTGCATTTTAGCCTCTTGCATACTAGATCTCCAACCGTGAATTACTAGATATTATCAGTGACTTCTGGGAAATGACTAGGTATTATCACTGAATCCAGGCAAATTATCTTTGCAGGAACTTACAGGAGGGGCCTCAAACCACACAGGGAATGTCCTGTTAGCTCTAATGGCCAGCCTGTGAACCTATGGCTTTGCACATTAAGGAAACGACTCTCCCTTCAGAATGAGAAGCTTAATCCAATAAAGAGCCTTTGTCAGGCACTGCAATTCTGTGTTCACTCCAGCACCAGTCCAGCGTTTCCTAAACTTTGGCCCCTGGGAGCCCCACGTGTACTTCCTCCGTGGCTCAGGGACTGCTCATTCAGGGAGGCAGTCTACTCCCTGGGGAGGCCCTGGCCCCAGGAATGTAAGGTTGGATGGTGGTCCCCGCCACCGCCACTGGCCTCCTTTCACAGTCAATTACCCCTCCATTAATTGTTGTTGTTAATAATCCACAAAGCACCTTTCACTAGCAATGCCAAGCACCAGGGGGAAGAAAAGTAGTGGCTGGCGTTATTTCATTGACCTCCCCATCTGCAGCGCTTGCGAGTGTGGTCCTGGAGCCAGGATCACACAGGGACTAACTGCCAGGCCTCGAGCACAGCTCCCATCCGTCAGAATCAGCCCATCAAAGGACATTCTGCAGAGCTGCACAGAGGGTGAAAAAGCTGGCAAAGCCAAACTGGGGTCCTGACAGTGACGTGTGAACTTGGCCTCCAGCCTTCTCCCTCATTCCTCGGCTCTAAACCACCTTTCGGGAGGACAGATGTAAAGCAAGGGTGACAAATGAAAAGTGAAGGCTGAACCACTGTCCTTGGGGCACAGAGCCTGGCACCCCGTGAGACCGCCCAGGACAGAACGTGGGCCGTGGTTTCCCTCCCTCGGCTGGGGTCCCTGGGTACGGCCAGCGCTGAGCTGCCTGTCTCCAGACTGACAACTCTAATTTCATCAGCCCAAAGAGGCACCCAAAGGGGAACCTGATGGATGTCACTCCGGATGTCACACTGGATGATGCCCAGACACCCATCGGACCCCTGAACTGCAGGGAGCTTTGAAAAGATCTGACATCAAACCACTCCCCTGGGGGGAAGATACTGAAGCGCTGGGTCTGGGGCACCATTGCCAAAGGCTTACCTGTTCCAAACTTCTCCTCTGTTTCACTCTATTCTCTTTCTCTCTTCCTCTGTTTCTTCCCCCTTAGTTTGCTGTCTCATTTTTCACTCTGACAAATCACACCATCCTTCATTCAACACACACACATCCACTCCACCCTACACCCATGAAGACATGACCCCTCTGTGACGTCACGTTTATGTCACATGCCTGAAAGCCGATGGAAGTGCAAAAATGCATCTAATTGTGACTCAGAGAAACAAGAGCCTCCTCCCTGTCTCTCTAAACAGAGCTTCTGCTTTGTGAGAAGAACAAAGACAGTCCCTATGTGGTGTGCCTTTGGGAGCAAAGAGAACAGTTACAGAAAAGACTTGAGGAAGGAAGTGATGAAACCAGACTTCACTGCAACCAAAGGAAGGCACGCTCAAGACAAAAACAGGGAGGGAGAGAGTGGGCGTGGAGTCCCGAGGGGCCAGACGTCAGGCTGCGATTTGAGTTTAGGAAAAGCTACAGGCGTTGCCTCCCAGGTAGCCTGTGTTCCCATATGCTTCTTACCGACGAGGGACATATTTTTCCCTAAGAGGAATCAGGAAATGTGTCTGCAGGCCACGTGGTGGGCTGATAGTTTTCCATGGCCTGATACCTTCCGACAGAAAGGAGAGGGCCAGAGTTTAAAGAGACGGAAGCCAGATTTTTGACTTTCAGCAACTGAGTCCACAGGGGAATGTCCTTTGCACACCTGTAAACATAGAAAGGCAGCAGGTGGACAAAATGGGCCATCAGATAATACTTGTATTTGCCCATTGTTATGGTCTTTCCACTGATGCTAAGTATGCCTTCTATACCATCTCCATCCACACACACACACACACCCGTGTCTACCTGGGTACCTTTCTGTCCAGCAATAACTCTCACCTGGCTGTCTACAACATGTGTGTGCTGAAAGGTCAGACATTCTGCTGAGCAGGAGGAGAGGATATTGCAGAGGAAACTCTTAAGCACCAAGGACTTGCCACGTCCACTCTCCTCCTCGGAAACCTGATCCCGCAAACGGACCAGGGGTCTCTGTTTGACCATCAGGCTGTGAGGCGACCTGGCTCAAGCGCTCTGTTCAGCATGAATGATAAGGACTCATTGAGCAGTGAGATCTTTTCTCAGAGAGTTTGTATGTGAGCAGAGATAAAGAGGCAAAAAAGGAAAAACAGAAGTAAGGAAAAGGGCCTCTGAGTAGCTCTAAATAGGGAGGACAGTGTAGGAGTAAATCCTCTGCTGGACCACTGGAGCTCCTCAGAACCTTTGCCCAGGCTGATTCCTTTGCCTGGACTGCGCTTGTTTTATTTGGCTATATTCCACCTTCCCCAGTGTGTGGTTTCCCGGGTGGCAATAGTGGTAAAGAACCTGCCTGCCAGTGCAGGAGACATAGAGGATGAGGGTTCAATCGCCGGGTTGCAAAGGACCCTTGGAGGAGGGCATGGTAACCCATTCCACTATTCTTGCTGGAGAATCTCATGCACAGAGGAGCCTGGTGGGCTACAGTTCCATCGGGTCGCAGAGAGTCAAACATGACTGAAGTGTCTTAGCACTCAACATGCATCATCCCCAAAACTTATGTAACCTGAGAAATCATGAGGGTTGCAGGAGGGAATACCCAGGGAACACTCGAGGAATAAGAGGTGCCTGGAAAAGTGTGGAAGATTAAAGAGAAGGCAACACGTGATCTGGTGACATGAGAAATGAGAGCCCCTGTGTGGTGGCAGGTGGTTTGGACCCCTGAGCTTGCACTTCATCACAGCTATGCCAGGAGGCTTTGCCTTGACACACCATCTCCCAAGGTCACGGTACAGTCACTGGCCGGCTGGCTTTGTTGCAGAAACAGCTGAGCTCCCATCTAAACAAACTTCAGTCTTGTTTTTAATACCTTAACAAGGCAGACAAACCAGTTTCAGATAAGAAAGAAATAGCAATAAAGTAGGAGAAAAACTGACTTAGATGTAACAGTTGATTAACAGTTTTTTTGCCAGAACTTCCCTTTGGAGACTCAGAGCTGAGGATGAAAATATTTAGCTTTTTGCCACACAAAGTGTACACTGAATCCATCCTCAGCAATCTACCAATGTGAAAACTTGGATAAGTATTTTAACCTATCTGAGGCCAGTTTCCTCAGGTAGAATGCATACATTAATAGCTATCTCATAGACATTTAAGGAGTAAATGTGATACTGTGTGTAGCAAGCCTCAAGCATATTTGCTTGTAAATAAATGCTAGTTTTATGTACTAATGCATTAAGCTATTAAATACGCCTCTGCTCGGTATATGGTTCTCTAGTTCCCACTTCTGTATACCTTCTCTCAGCAGATCATTGTTCCTGAGTTCCTTCAGTCAATTAACATCTACAAAGACTCTTGAGAGTCCCTTGGACTGCAAGGAGATCCAACCAGTCCATTCTGGAAGGAGATCAACCCTGGAATTTCTTTGGAAGGAATGATGCTAAAGCTGAAACTCCAGTGCTTTGGCCACCTCCTGCAAAGAGTTGACTTATTGGAAAAGACTCTGATGCTGGGAGGGATTGGGGACAGGAGGAGAAGGGGATGACAGAGGATGAGATGGCTGGATGGCATCACGGACCCAATGGACATGAGTCTGAGTGAATTCCGGGAGTTGGTGATGGATAGGGAGGCCTGGTGTGCTGCGATTCATGGGGTTGCAAAGAGTCAGACACGACTGAGTGACTGAACTGAACTGAAGAGTCTGCAGGTGCCCAGGAGGTGCTGGTAATACTGCAGCATATAAAATATACAAAGCATCATTTCCCTAGAGGAGAGACACTCATTAGTGGAAAGTATAACCAGCCTTCAAAAACAAAACAGATGAAAAATATAGTGGCTTTTACCTTCAAAAAGCTAAATCTTTCTCTATCTGATTTAGCTCACTTAGGGTAAGAATCTCAAGGTCCATCCATGGTGCTGCAAATGACCTTATTTCATTGTTTTTATGCTGAATAATGTTCTTTTTCTGGTCATCCACTGATGGACATGTAGGCTGTTCCCATGTCCTGGCTGTTGTGAAGAGTGCAGCAGCGAACACTGGGGTGCCTGCATCTTTTCGAGTTACCATTTTCTCTGGATGTATGCCTAGAAGTTATCATAACAAGCGAAGTAGGTCAGATGGAGATAGACAAACATCATATGAAATTGCTTACACATCGAATAAAAAGAAAGACACAAATGAAATTATCTACAAAACAGAAAGAGATTCACAGACATAGGGAACAAATTTACAGTTATCAAAGGAGAAAGAGACAGAGAAAGGGATAAATTAGAAGGCTGGGATTCACATATATGCACACTACAGTGTATAGAATAGATAACCAACAAGGACCTCTGTGTATAGTATAGCACAGGAAACTATACTCAGTATTTTGTAATAACATATAAGAGGAAATAATCTGATAGACGATATATCTATCAAGAAGGAAATGGCAACCCACTCCAGTATTCTTGTCTTGCCTGGAGAATCCTATGGACAGAGGAGCCTGGTGGGCTACAGTTCATGGGGTCACAAAGAGAAACTACTGAAGCGTGCATGTGTATATATACATATATGAATCCTTTGGCTGTACACCTGAAACTAATATGACATTATAAATCAACTACATTTCAAATTTTTAAATAGCCTAAGTCACCAATAGGAGAGAGGTTCTGAGTCTAGACAAAGCTCTGGCAGAAGCAGTGGGGTAAGCACGGCTTCCAGACTGAAAAGAGGCCGTGTGGTCAAGAAATCAGGGAGGCAGAGATGGATGGGGAGGCTGTGCAGCCCTCCTGGTTCCTGGGAGACAGCAAAACCCCAGAGAGACGTGGCTACACAGCCATCCCGGACCATTTACCAACATACCTGTGGGTGGGCTTCTCTTGTCTTGAAGTATTGGCCCATGTTTGGACTTTAAAAAAAAGAATCACAGCTTAAAACACTTAAGAGGTCATTGGATTGACTTATTTTATAGATGACGAACTTGAGGGTGAAAATAGTTAAGCAACTTAGTCAATTCATCAAGTAAGAGGGTAGGTCATTTTGCGTGTGACCTAGATGTTGACAGTACTGACCACGGAGGCCAAGGTCAGAAAGACAGTCTAAACTGCCTGAGGTGGTGGTGGTGGTGGGGGAAGCTTATTAAAATGCAGGTTCTCAGGCTCACTCCAAAGGGCTTATGATTTTACTGGGTCTGCCATAGGGAACTGCCTTTAATAGGCATGCCAAGGTGATTCTGATGCAGGTGGTCTGAGGACTAATTGCCACCTTTTGCCTTCTCCAGTGCTAATTTACATGGAAATCCACAACCTCTGAGATGTAATGAGGTGGTATCAGTTCCATAAAATCCCTGGCTAGTGCTGCTCCCTTCTATAGGTGTAAGCTGAACCTCTTCAGCTGAGTTATGGCGTGTATTTGCATAAATTACCATGCGAAACTTGTTAATATTTCCTAGATATGCTTTTTCATTGCTCCATTAGACAAGGCTTTGTGCTTTTGTTTGGAGTTGAATGTCAGCCAATCCGAATTCACAACGGTGATGGCATAGAACTTGAGGTGGTAATTTATTCCCCTCATGGAGCCCCAGCGTCACCTATCTGTCCTAAGAAAATGTGGTCTGAAATCAGCTGAATTTTACCATGCAAATTATGGGAAGTGTTATCATTACAAGCAGCAGGAGGTTCCTGATTTGCTATCATTTACACTTTAAATGACTTCGACCTGCTAGGTGCAGGGGATGGGTTTAGGGAGAAGAGAGGCCGGGGTAAGGTGGAGAGGAGTTTCACAGGATGGAGCCCCCAGGGCTTTGTGACGTCAGTAAAACAGAGTTTCAAAAAGTGCTTGGATGTGTTTGATATTGAAGAGTTTGGCCTTTGGAGGAGAGTCATGCAGAAGAAGAGGAAAGACACAAGTTAGATTCTCTGTGGGGATGCCAGCAGGGAGTTATATCTGGACAGATTGGTCAGGTGGAATTGCAATGTTAGAGAATCGGGGCGTCAATACAGTGGGAAAAATACAGTTGAGACCTTGGGATAATCAAGTCTAACTGACTCATTTTACAGTTAAGAAGACTGAGGCCCCCAGTGGAGAAATCACACGTTCAAGTCAAGTGAGGGTTTTGAGAGTAGAAAGCACATCTCCTACTGTCCAGTCCTGCAGTGCTCCACCCCTCTCGCTTTTGGTCTCTGATTCTCCAAACCATCATCACAGCACTGCAGCTCTTGTATTTACCTTGGTTCCTAGGGGGCCTAATCACAACCACATTCCTCAGAAAGCAAAATGGAAGTGTTAGTCACTCAGTCGTGTCAGACTCCTTGAGACCCCATGGACTGTATGTAGCCTGCCAGGCCTCTCTGTCCAAGGAAGTCTCCAGGCAAGAATATTGGAGTGGGTATCCCTTCCTTTCCTCGGGTGGTCTTCCTCACCCAGGGATCAAACCCGTCTCCTGCACTGCAGGCGGCTGTTTTACCGCCTGACCCACCAAGAAAGACCTGCCACTGCTGCTGCTGCCGCCACCAAGTCGCTTCAGTCGTGTCCGACTCTGTGCGACCCCATAGACGGCAGCCCACCAGGCTCCCCCGTCCCTGGGATTCTCCAGGCAAGAACACTGGAGTGGGTTGCCATTTCCTTCTCCAGTGCATGAAAGTGAAAAGTGAAAGGGAAGTCGCTCAGTTGTGTCCAAATCCTAGCGACCCCATGGACTGCAGCCCACCAGGCTCCTCCATCCATGGGATTTTCCAGGCAAGAGTACTGGAGTGGGGGTGCCATTGCCTTCTCCTAAGAAAGCCCTACATTCTTCTAATCCAACTGGATTCCTGTTTTTGAAACAAAACTTGCTCACCTGCCCTCTTTTCCATTGTCTGGTAATACCAAACTGAAGTTGGAAAATCGGTTCCTCCCACTGGTGCGGCCCTCCCCCATCCGCAGACTGTCCCTCCCCGCATCTTCTCTGTTCACCCCTTTCCATAAGCCCTTCTCTGTCTGTCTTGCGTGCCTGCACTTCTAGATGGTTCTTCACCTTGCCCTGTGACCTGGGTTGGAAAGTACTATGTTAGGTATTCTTCTTTGGATATGTGCTCTTTCCTACAAATAAAAGAAAGGTAAAGGGAAATCATGATACTTTAACCTTTGAGATTGAAATCTTCATCACAATTATAACAGTAACGGGAGAAACATCCCTAGGAAGAGTTGCTTCTTAATAACTTCCCTCAGGCTTCCCCGGCAAGTAATAAGAGAACTTATTTTCTATTCGCTCAATTCTGCGTGCCTTCCTAAAGGTGACTGAACAAGAGAGTGATAGTTGGGGTGGGGGTGGGGGGACAGAAAGAGGAAACGTGGTAGAAGAAGGCATAGACATGAGAGAGAGCCGGGTGGATAAAAAGGAGCTGAAAGACCTTCAGGGAAATGAATAGAGGAAAACAAGAGAACGTGGATCATGGAGTTTGGAGCAGAATCATTGAAAAGACTTAACAAGGATGATCTGTGATCTTGGAGTTATTTAATAGAACACATAGATCCTAATTCCTGGTCAGACACAAAAATCTGTTTGAACTTGAGCGATCCAGTGCAAATCCCCAGCCTCTGTGGCCCATTCTATAACTAGGGTATAGAAGAGAATGACCTCTGTCATTATATACTTCGAAATGACCTTCTGTCCACAGGAGTCATTGGCAGCAAGCCTACACTAATGCCAGTGTTTCTGGAAGAGACAGTACCTGTGGTGGCTAAAGATTCAGGAAACTGGCCAAAGAAAGGAGAAGATCGTTAATAACCAACAGCAGGCAGGGCAATGCTGGGTAGTCAGATGACAGGGACAGGAAGAGAACAAATGATGAACGGATGTGCTGATTGCATATCAGAGCTTCTCTCGGAAGGGATCCATACCGTCGCTCAAGGAGGTCACCTTCTGCCTGCCCAGCAAGGAGACAGAGCATGTGGGGACAGGCTTCCCCAAAGAAAGGCCCAAACCACAGTGGTCAGGCTCCATCGGAGCAAGACCAGGTGCCTCAGGCCCCCAGGCCTGCCACTGCCTATTATTAGCTTTAATAACAGTGATCAGAACTTTCCTTCAGAGGACAACACGTCTTCTCCTCCTGAAGAATTCTCAGCCCCATTGGCAAATGGAATGGGCATACTTGCTTGGGGGAGTGCCCTGGCCTGCAAGACCATGGGAGGTTGGAAGAGGTGGTGGGATGGGAAAGGAGGGATGTAAATAAGAGGAATTAAGTCCTGCCCTCATCCCCAAAATGGAGGACATTGTAAACTTCAACTCACTGGACTGGTTAAAAAAATCTATATAGTGGAATCCGCAAAGGATGTGGGAGGTCTTTTCCCCGAGTCTAGTTCCATTTGTGATTATGTCATAATGGAGGAATGGGAGAATATCTGTTGTTTGTTTGTTTTTTTTTCATTCTAAGCAGAGGAAATGCAGTCAAGACCTGCATTTTTCACTGAAGTCTTAATATTCCTCATGAACAAAGACTTACAACTGAAAGTCAAGAGTTCCTGAGAATAACACTTTCTTCTGACTCTCTGTATATACTGCTCAAAAAGTCAGAGTATATATATATATATGTATAGTATATAGTATTCTTACTTGAGAATTCAGTGGCCTGATTCTTTCCTGACAATGGTCAAACCCCCGTGCGTTCTGGTTCTGATGGTTCCAAAAGCTGCCGTCACTGGGTTACCCTTCCTTCTTCCGTGTTGCTCACATGTCTTGTCAGACATTTGGTTCAGGAAGTTTAGTCCCTGGACATAGAGGAGAGAGTGTTGTATGTCCATGTGGCCTCTAGCTGGGTTTTGAGGTTTTAACACATTTAATTACTGGCAAAACATCACTCAGTAAAGGAGGCAAGGCAGATGGAGTCCTTTACCTCCTACCAACACCTTCCTGGCCAGACAGACAAGTACAAGGAGCTCGGGGAAGCTGGCCTGCAGGTGGACGCTGGCGCTTTGTCTCCGTGATGCTCCTCATGCGTGGCAGGCATCACTGCCTAGTAGCCATCCCCCTTCCCGGCTGCCATGTCTGACAGTATCTCAGACACACATCCTGAGCATGGGCTGTCCCTGGAGAAGCGTCAGCACTTAATCCTGTCACTGTGAGCCAGCCATGCACAGCCCTGCTACAGGAGACCTGATGTTCTCAGGGAATGGCTGTCAGTCATCAGCAGTCCTACAGCCAGCGAGATTACATGCTGAACCCACATGCAGATGGGCTTAAGCAGAGGCAGGAAAGGACTTGGACGGGAAAGAGTGCTGCCAACCCAGCCAGAGTGAGATTCTGCTGGGCAGTGAAGGGTTTCAGATGGAAATGATTTCCAGGGTGACGGCCTTCCAGGTGGTTTGCTACGGTCACGCTTGGAAGGGGTCGCCCCACGGACACTGAGACATAACCTGTTATGGTTGATCAGGCCATCACTTTGAGGAAAGTATCAGTGACTCCTCCAGGGAATCCATCATTCATCCATCCACTTATCTTCCATGTAAACTTTACTGAGCAACAGGTACACGTGCAGCATGCTACAGTGGACAAAGAAAGTTGACTTTGAAACAGCGTGTCTCATGAAAGCTCAAAGTTAGTATCTTCAGCCTCCACAGTAAAGACATCCCCTGTGTCTCTTGTTTCACCCTCTTCCTGCTTCTATCTAGGCCTCTAATTTCATTCCTTTGTCTCTGTTATTTTTGGTTTGGCTGGGTTAATAAACAGGGTTTTGATAACTGCCCTGAAGCCATCACTCTGTTCTGCCTTTATTTTCTCTGGCTCACACCCTTCCTATAAGTTCCTTTCTCCTTGGACAATGGGATACTTAGATTAAAACAGCTATTTCCTGATATGCTATAACACAGAATATCTTAAAAACCCCAATGTGCCCATGGGTTTTGTGACCCCATGGACGATAGCCCACCAGGCTCATCTGTCCATGAGATTTTTCCAGGAAGAATACTGGAGTGTTGCCATTCCCTTCTCCAGGGGGTTTTCCTTGCCATTATTCCCTTCTCCAAGGGATCTTCCTGACCCAGGGATCAAACTCCCATCTCCTGAGTCTCCTGCATACGCAGATTCTTTACCACTGAGTCACGTGGGAGGCCTGCCTTTGTAATATAATTAGCATTATTTAAAGATAATGACTTTAAAATCACTGCAGATGGTGACTGCAGCCATGAAATTGAAAGGCACTTGCTCCTTGGAAAAAAAGCTATGAGCAACCTAGACAGCATATTAAAAAGCAGAGATATTACTTTGCCAACAAAGGTCCATATAGTCAAAGCTATGATTTTCCCAGTAGTCATGTAGGGATGTGAGAGTTGAACCACTAATGAAAACTGAGCACCAAATAATTGATGCTTTTGAACTGTGGTGTTGGAGAAGACTCCTGAGAGTCCCTTGGACTGCAAGGAAATCCAACCAGTCCATCCGAAAGGAAATTAATCCTGATTATTCACTGGAAGGACTGATGCTGAAGCTGAAACTCCAATACTTTGGTCACCTGATGCAAAGAACTGACTCATTTGAGAAGACCCTGATGCTGGGAAAGATTGAAGGCAGGAGGAGAAGGGGGTGACAGATGGTTGGATGGCATCGCCGACTCAATGGACATGAGTTTGAGTAAACTCCTCCAGGAGTTGGTGATGGACAGGGAAGCCTGGTGTGCTGCTGTCCATGGGGCCACGAGAGGTGGACACGACTTAGCGCCTGAACTGAACTGAAAGATAATGAGTCTGCAAGTGAGTGAGCTTAAATGAGAATGGCACATCTCCAAGTAAAGCTCTGCACCTTCTGCCTCAAACCCCAGCGCTGGAGACTGCTTCCCACAATGCCATGTGCCTGCAGGGCTCCCTGAGGTCTGCACTCTCCAGCTGGCTGAGTGAGTGAGTCATGGGCTCCGCTGCTCAAGAGTGCCCAGGAGCAGCCTGGCTGGGTGATTGTGTTCCCTGTCACAGAACTCAGTTCACATCAAGAAGGGAATTAAAGGCTCTTGATAAAATTTCTAACATCCTCAAACAGAGAACATGAATCAAAGTCCATTGGCAGTTTCTTCGCAGGGAATTGTGCGCTTGCAAACTGGATGTCTTGAACTTATCAGGTGACAACAGGAAGGGACCCAAAAGTGACTCTGAACCACGCTTTGTGAAATGTGCATCCTGAAAACTGTCTAGGAGATAAAATCTCTCAAGGTCATCCTGTCTGTTTTTCTTCTCTCTGTCACCTTTGATTCAAGATAGAGGGCATTTATGATGGCCTAACCTTTGGTCTCCTGGGATTTGTGTTTGACATTTGACTGAGGGGGAAAAAGGGAAAAATTGAGTTCATATATTTCCACAGCCATGAGCTTTTCACCAGAGTTTAGTCCCTGGCAGGATGGTGAAGTAGGTATGATTTACTTCCAGGCTCTCCTGTGTTTTGCTGATTTGGCCCTCCAAGTTTTTTACATTTTTTTCCCAACTGGTCTTTTTTTTTCCAGCCCAACAGCAGTGATCTTACATTGGATCACCCCTCGTACAGCCCCGTCAACAGGTTCCTGGGCCTTTTAAAGTAGGAGAATGTAACCCCCGGAGTCAAGGGTATTTACATTTTAAAGAGGTTACCTAGGAACGTTTAAATAAAGCTACTAATCACTTAGTTGGGAAGGATATGTCTTGTTGCTAAGAGAGTGCTGGGAACTTTTTCCCCTATTTCCTTCTCCACCTCCCACTCATCCTTAAGTTGACCAAGCAGGTTTGGGTGTGTGGATGGTCATGCTCTCCAATCCCAAAACTATGTGAAAATACCCAAGGGTAGGTTTTGATCTACTCAAGGATATCAGAATGGAGACTGTGTTGGGACAGCCCTGGTTTCATTACTGCCTGCAAGTCATCCAGGCTCTGCTCACATAGGAACTCACAGAAGAGTCTCTCTATTGATCCAACTCAACAACTGTTTTTTAGATGCCAACCTTCTCTAAGAAACATTAACTCATTCATCATGCTGTTCAATGCTTTTCTAAGAAGCAGGGAAAGGCTGAGAGGAGTAAGGAGTAATATTCTTAAGGAAAGCTGAGATTTATCCTAAACAAAAGATTCCTGAAGGGCTTAATGATGAGCTTTAAACAGCAATATACGTAAGTGCATTATGCGACCATCTGCTCCCCATTTCCCCTCATCTGAAATTCTCCAGCACACATTGTCTGTAATATTCCTCCGGTCATTTGTCAAGTCCTGCTTCAAGACTGTTTGCCATTGTTGTCTGGAAAAGCCATGCAACTTAATCACAAGCTTTTCTTTCTTCTTCCCAATTAGGACCATCACTCCTTGAGGGGAGGGGCCAGTTTCTACACAGTTTTTCTCTTTCCTTTCTGGAGCACTAGACTTCACACAGAGGAAATCCTGAAAAATCATAAGAAATGTTTTTGGTGTGGTGATTGATACTGTGGGAGAAAAAGACAAACTCCTATCTGGAATCGAGGTTAGGCATAAGCACATAATATCTTGACTGGAATGCGCTCAGGAGGAGCATGATGGGCAAGAAAGAAGTACTTTAAAGAGAAGGAGTACTTCAGTACTCTACAGTCTGAACATAGATTCAAAATTACCATTCACCAGCTATACTGCCTTAGTCAAACATTAAACTCCTTAAACCTTAGTTTTCTGACCTATAACTCAGAGATAATAATGCCCACTGTGAAGAATGACTCAGAAGTTGAATGAGGTTAGCAGGTACGAAGAACCAGCCCAAAGTAGCCACGCAATCCCATGCTCAGTTTCCTGATAATAGCACCTACTTTGCAGGACTGTGGTCCATGCTGAGTGAGTTGATTCATGTAAAATGCTTAGCACAGTCTTTGGCACAACTTAGATGTTTAATAAATATTAGGTTCTTTTCATAGAAATTTCTCTTTGCTCCAGGACAAAGCCTTAAAAAGAAGAAGGGAATCCCATCTCTCTTTTCATCTCTCTCTTTATTTCTATGGATGACTTTTTTTTGAAGAACAAGAGGATGGATGATCCTGCCTCTCAAAGTCCTTTCCAAATTGAAGTAAAATGTAAATTCTCAGCTGCTCTAAAGGTGCCTTCAAGTAGATCATCAAAGAGACATCAGAGAATTCTGTTGCATAGCCAGAAGTAGCTAAGAGTAAATCTAGGTCTGGCTGGTCTGGTAACATTTACTGGATTTTACTAGATTTTACTAGAAAATCCAGTAAATTTTCTGTAGCAGAAATTACAAGCTGATTACACAGCATCTGCCGTGTCCACTAGAATAGTCTCCAGTGTGGATCATTAGCTTTCTGTGATGCTTCCTGTTTACATTCATCAAGACAATGGAACTAAGAGCTTTGGCTTGGGTTTATCCTTTGACCTGGCATGCTGCTGTTGCTGCTGCTGCTAAGTCGCTTCCGACGTGTCCGACTCTGTGCGACCCCATAGACGGCAGCCCACCAGGCTCCCCCGTCCCTGGGATTCTCCAGGCAAGAACACTGGAGTGGGTTGCCATTTCCTTCTCCATAGTATCTTGAAAAATAGACAATAAATTATGATTTCATTAGAGTGTGAAGGATTATATAGTCTGTGGGGCAGAACTGATCTTCCTTTCAAACAGATGCTCAGCCCAGATCATAGAGATAAGGCAGGTCCACAGAGAAACAACACAGATAGAAAGACTAGAAGTAAGAGAGACAAAGGACTGAAATCAGAGGTGAAGATAGAGGAAGAAATAAAGAGAAACACACAAGGTAAGTAGCTACTGCTTATGTTTGAAGGCCCCTTCTAAATGTAAGGGATTTATTTCTGGAAATTCATTTGTCTTCTTTCTTAATTGCTGAGATATTTTTAAGAAGTGCCATACCTGTGAGCTAGCTCCAATATATCACCAGCACATGCTTTCCTGAGAGAGAAAATAGGAACTTTCTGGTTACTTAAGAGTCTTTGCCTGAAGCCCATTAAAGTCATAATTACACTATAATCTTCTCAAAAGATGCAGAGTGCCATTGTACTGGCCTCCAAGGTCACAGTCCTCATCATAAACAAACCTGTTATGACAATTGCTGAAATGCAATATCTCTCTCTCAAAGGCCCATCACTTCATTAATGAACCTGTAATCCCATTTGCACCTGTTTACCTGATTTATAGATGTTTCTGTCTTTTCAACAGGCTCATACATTTCCATGTCAGTCTCAGGAATATCTTACTTGCCTTATGGTAATAAGGTTGAGAAGGGCCCACCATTGTTCTCCAACTCCACACTGTGAAATTCAATACCCTTTCTGGGGCACTGGCTATGATGCTCTGTTGTTTTCAAATGTTTCTTTTTTAAAAAAATAATTTATTTATTTTAATTGGAGGCTAATTACTTTACAATATTGCGGTGGTTTTTGCCATGCATTGGCATGTTTCTGAACCCTACAACCATTTCTGGCAGATCCAACCACCCTGAAAATCAGAGCAGTGCTCCCTGAGTAAAGTCACACTGAATCAAGACTCTGCTTAAGCCCACAAGCTACTTTATTCTGGGACCTGCAGAAATAAAGGATGTGCTTGGTGACCTTGGAGGCCAAATACTGCAGGTGGCATATTGAGAAGGTCATGGGCATCATCACCTAGGCGAGGAGTGACCGAGAAGATCTCCTCAATTCACATCAAGGTGTGACATAAGCAATAAATAAATATTTGTTGTGTTAAGCCCATATTATTTGGAGGTTTAGTTGTTGTAGCAATTATCATTAATTATTTTATCAATGTACCAATCCATCTTTTGGATTAAAATCAAGTATTACCTCTATCAAGACACCTTTCTTTAAATGTATAACAATTTAACACATTTTTGTATTCATCTAACACCATCTCAGTCATTTTCTTTCAAATATGTTTCAGTAATGTATATTTTAGCTTTAAAGTTTTAAGTCCCTGGGAAAGTTTCTTTAAAGTCTGTTTGGTCTTTTCTATTACCTACAAGTGGCCTTTAGGGACATGATAAAGAGAATGGAAGAACAGAAGGAAGGAAGGAAAGAAGGAAGAAAGGATTATTATTTGATTGTTTGATATGAAGAGTCTATTGGACTGCACGGAGATCAAACCAGTCCATCCTAAAGGAAATCAGTCCTGAATATTCACTGGAAGGACTGATGCTGAGGCTGAAACTCCAATACTCTGGCCACCTGATGTGAAGAACTGACTCACTGGAAAAGACCCTGATGCTGGGAAAGATTGAAGGTGGGAGGAGAAGGGGACGACAGAGGATGAGATGGTTGAATGGTCTCACCAACTTGATAGATATGTGTTTAAGCAAGTTCTAGGAGTTGGTGATAGACAAGAAAGTCTGGTGTGCTTCAGTCCATGGGGTCACAAGGAGTCAGACATGAATGAGTGACTGAACTGAACTGGACTGAACTGAGCTAATCCGTTCAGCATTTTCTGGTGGCGCAGTGATAAAGAATCTGCCTGCAATGCAGGAGAGGAGGGTTCTATCCCTGATCAGGAAGATCCCTTGGAGGAGGGCATGGCAACCCACTCCAGTAATCTTGCTGGGAAAGTCCCATGGACAGAGAAGCCTGGCAGGTTATTGTCCATGGGGTTGTAAAGAGTCAGACAGGACTGAAGTGACTGACTACCAAGACCACTAATCATTCACATTGATCTAACTGAGCAGCTGAAGGTAAATGATTACTGTTGGCTTAGCAACATGTGGAAAACAGGAAGCTACCTGAGGGCAGGCAGAAGAAAGCAAAATATGGAAGACATAAATTTTGCAGTTTACAAGAAATTTGGGTAATCTCCATTACAGAAAAGAGCTTCCCAGGTGGCTCAGATGGTAAAGTGCCTGCAATGTGGGAGACCTGGGTTCAATCCTTGGGTCAGGAAAATCCCCTGGAGACAGAACTGGCGACCCACTCCAGTACTCTTGCCTGGAAAATTCCTTGGACAGAGGATCCTGGTAGGCTACAGTCCATGGGGTAGCAAAGAGTCAGACACGATTTAGCGACTTACTTTCACTTTCATTTCAGGAAATCTCTGTTTTGGGAAAATAGATCAGTGGATTTATTGACTATATATTTCATTCCAAGTGTTGCAACAGGATCTTTTGCATACATTAATCCTCATGACCATACTTTAAATTATGTTTACTATTGGACTGTATGGATGAGGAAACACAGTTGGAATATTCCAGAGACTTGCCCAAGATCACACAGCAATAATGTGTTTGCAAAACCAAACCGGGTTCTCACTCAATGATTTATTCAATAAATGTTTACTGAACATCTCCTACATGTCAGGTGCTTTTATAAGCATAGAGAACCCAGTAGACAAAATCCTTGCCCCTATGAAGCTTGCATTCTAGGAAAAAGGGTCGTAAAATAAATGCATGCATTTTTGAAAATAGCAGGCCATATGTCAGTAAGTGCTATGGCAAAAGTAAGGTTTGGAAGGGCATAAGGAATAGGAGGAAGTGGGGGCACAGTGGCTACAATTTAAATAAGTTCATCAGGGAAAATCTGAAAAAATGAAATTGGAGTGACTCATTTATGTAGGAAGGACTGAGCTATGTAGCTATCAGCATGGGCAAAAATGCTGAAGGGGGGGTGTCTGTCTGACCCAACTGAAATATGATGAGATTGGTGAGGTTGGAATGGAATGAGAAAGGGTGAGGAGCGGGAGATGATGAGCTCATGGAGATAACAAGAGGCTTGATCATGCAAACCCTGTAGGCTTGAACAGAATGAGTTCTGAAATTGTCAGTGGGTTTCAAACAAAGAATAACTGATTTGACTCAAAATAACTGATCTGACTCTTGAAAGAATTGCTTTAGCTTTGGTGTCAAAATTAAACATCTCTGAAGAAAAACTAGAAGCAGAAGACCAGTTAAGAGGCTAAGATAATAATCCAAGCAAGACATAATAGCAGATTGGACCAGCCTGGTTAGTGACATGTGTATATAGTTTGAGTGTTGGAGCTTATAAGATTTGCTGATGGATGTTATAAAATGTGAGAAAAAGATAGGGCATAGAGATGGCTCTACAGTTTTGGGACTGAACGACTAGAAGAGTGTTGTTGCTGCTTACTGAGATGGAAAGACTGGGAAATAGCAGATTTAGACAAGATCAGGTATCTGGGCTTGGTGACAGAGGTTTGCTATTCAAACAGAGCCGTTAAAGCTGTATGAACCATATATGCAACAAAGCGAAGTGGAAGGGAAGTCGCTCAGTCGTGTCCAACTCTCTGTGACCCCGTGGACTGCAGCCTGCCAGGCTCCTCTGTCCATGGGATTTCCCAGGCAAGAATGCTAGAGTGGGCTGCCATTTCCTTCTCCAGAGGATCTTCCAAACCCAGGGATCAACCCGGGGTCTCCCGCATTGTAGGCAGATGCTTTTACCGTCTGAGCCACCAGGGAAGCCCTATATATGCAACAAAGGGGTTGTATATTTGATTTTCGAGATCTGGGAGAAGGTTATTGTCATTCAGTCACTAAGTCATGTCTGACTCTTTGGCACCTCATGGACTGCAGCACGCCAGCCTACCCTGTCCTTCACTATCTCCTGGAGTCTGCTCAAACTCATATCCACTGAGTCGGTGGTGCTATCCAACCATTTCATCCTCTGTCTCTGCCTTCTCCTCCTGCCCTCAGTCTTTCCCAGCATCAGGGTCTTTTCCTTCCAATGAGTTGACACTTCACACCAGGTGGCCAAAGTATTGGAGCTCCAGCTTCAGCATCAGTCCTTCCGATGAATATTCAGGGTTGATTTCCTTTAGGATGGACTCCTTTCATCTCCTTGCAGGCCAAGGGACTCTTAAGAGTCTTCTCTAGCACCACAGTTTGAAAGCATCAATTCTCCAATGCTCAGCCTTCTTTATGGTCCAACTCTCACATCCACACATGACTACTGGAAAACAATAGCTTTGTCTATACAGATCTTTGTTGACAAAGTGATGTCTCTGCGTTTCAATATGCTGTCTAAATTTGTCATAGCTTTCCTTCCAAGGAGCAAGCGTCTTGGGATTTCATGGCTGCAGTTACCATCCTTAGTGATTTGGAGCCCAAGAAGAGAAAATCTGTCACTGTTTTCCTTTTTCCACTTCTATTTGCCATGAAGTGATGAGACTGGATCTGATGGGACTGCCGTGATCTTAGTTTTTTGAATGTTGAGTTTCAAGGCAGCTTTTTCACTCTCCTCTTTCACCCTCATCAAGAGGTTCTTTAGTTCCTCTTTGCTTTCTGCCATTAGAGTGCTATCATCTGCGTATCTGAGGTTGTTGATATTTCTCCCAGAAATCTTGGTTCTAGCTTGTGCGTCATCCATCCCAGCATTTTGCATGATGAACTCTGCATAGAAGTTAAATAAGTAGTGTGAGGCTACATAGCCTTGAAATATTCCTTTCCCAATTTGAACCAGTCTGTTCCATGTCCCATTCTAACTGTTGCTTCTTGACCTGCATACAGGTTTCTCAGGAGACAGGTAAGATGGTCTGGTATTCTCTTCTTTTTATGAATTTCCCACAGTTTGTTGTGATCCACACAGCCAAAGGCTTTAGCATAGTCAGTGAAGCAAAAGTAGATGTTTTTCTGGAATTCCCAGAAACATATACATCTGGGCTTGCTAGGAAACATATGGTGCTTAAATCCAAGAGCTTGATTAATGACATGAGAATAGATAAAGAGGAGTCGATTTTGGAATTGAGTGTAAATAGAAAATAATGATGAAGATGAATTAAATCCCAGCATTTCCAGTCTGAGAATTTGTGGAGATAAGGTGGGCGAGTGAGAGGGAAAGATCAATGCGAAAAGACGACAGACAGAAAATCAAACTGTTGCTGAAGGCAAGTGGGGAATATGTCTCAAGGAAAATAAAGCAATCAAGTGACTCAGATACCCCTAAGAGTCAAATAAGGTGAGGGGGAGAATTAGCCATTGTATTTAGTCAGATGCGTTCCACTGGTGCCATTTCCAAGAGAAGTGTTGATGGAGTGGTGCAATGGAAATGTCGCAGACACTGATTCGAGATAAGGAGAAAAACTGCAGGCATTAAGTGTGGCTATTTGGGCGGAGTGGTTACTGTAACAGATCAAAGAAAACAGGCCTAAGTTAGACGGGCGTCTGTCCAAGATGGCATTTTTAAGATGGCAGAAATAATTACCATGTTTATGTCCTGATAAAAATGAAGTAAAAGAGAAGGGTAAAAGTTGGTGATGCAGGAGAATGAACAAGGAATTGATTTTATGTTCTCAAGAAAGCAAGATCTAGGACACAACTCAGTCCTTGAGACAGACATTAAGCTGCTTGTCCAGACTAACAATAAGACAGGGACACCAGTGCAGCTGGGAGACGGTCATGGTGAGGGCTCAGAAAGCTCTCTTGAATGATTCATTTTCTTGAAGAAATAGAACATGATAATCAGCTGGAATGTGAGCATGGAAAGGATATGAGGGGTTTCAGAAGAAAAGATAAAAGACAATATGAGCCCATGCACAGGGTTGACAGAAATTTGGATTTAACTAAGGAAAGGAGTTTTGCCCGGCTAGTTCAGTTCTTAAAGAGGCAGGTAAAGGATTTGCAGAAACATGCAAAGCGAGTGATTATAATGATGGCAAAGAATAGACATGATGACTTGCAGGGGATAAGTGGCAGAGGAAGAGTAGAGGAATCAGTGTATCAGGTTCCAATGTGGCAGAAGAGTTGCCATGCTGGCAGGTACCGAAGGGAATGAGAAAGACAGGAAGGAGCTGGCGGGTATGATGCTATGGAAGCGGTGTTGATGTTACCAGCATCAGCTGTCAGGGGGTGGGGAGACCACATCGTCAGAGAAGAGGAAGTCTAGTTCTGAGAGTGCAGGGGAGCAGAAGATGTGATGTGCACACACTTCTGTGTCTCTGGTCCATCCTGGGGGCTACCCTAGACAGCTCTCGGAATGTCGACGCTTTCCTGCGTCTCCCTGCCTGGGTGTTCTCTGGACAAGCATTTCCTTGGCCTTCTTGAGGTGGGAAATCAATTGACTCTTGATCGACAGGGAAAGAGAATTAGTGTATAAATTTCCGAGTTGACTGGCTTCTTTGACACAGGCTTCTAAAGCCTGTTCTATAGTCTTTCTGAAGGTCTTTAGTCGTATTGGACCCCAAGCCCCACACATGAAACCCACTCAGTAATCCACCTGCTATTGACTTTTCCTCCTTTGTCTTGCTTCCCTACGAGGGTTCCTGGGATCATATCTCAGATAAAGCACTTATACCCAAATCCTCATCTCAGAATCTGTTTTGGGGAAATCCAGTTTAAGATAATGGCTTCCCTGATAGCTCAGCTAGTAAAGAATCTGCCCGCAGTGCAGGAGACCCTGATTCAATTCCTCAGTCAGGAAGATCCACTGGAGAAAGGATAGGCTCCCCACTCTAGTATTCTTGGTCTTCCCTCATGGGTCAACTGGTAAAGAATCTGCCTGCAGTGAGGGAAACCGGGTTCAATTCCTGGGTTGGTAAGATTCTCCTAGAGAAGGGAAAGGCTACCCACTCCAGTATTCTGGCCTGAAGAATTCCATGGGCTGTATAGTTCATGGGGTCACGAAGTGTCAGACATGACTGAGCAACTTTCACTTTTCAACTTAAGACAGTTGGATTTGGGAAGGATAAGCTATGTGGACATTAAAGTCATCAAAAAATAATTAGAGTTAAACCCAAAGATAATATCTAAGGTATAGAACTTAAAAAACTCACTAAACTTTGAGGAAACCTCACTTTTTCTGCAACCACAAATTCTTAGGGAAAAAAATAGCCTGCAGTGAACTCAAACTAGGGCTTTGTGACAACCTCGAGGGGTGGGAAGTGGGAGGGAGGTTCAAGAGGGAAGGGGCATGTATATACCCATGGCTGATTCATGTTGATGGATGGCAGAAACCAACACAATATTATAAAGCAATTATCCTTCAATTAAAAATAAATACATTTTAAAAAGAAAAAAAAATAATTAGAGAATCCTCAGTGATATGTGATGATGCTAATATTCGCAGCTCTATTTTTAAGAGCAAAAATCTGATTTGTATGTGTGGATCTGGAGACAACCAATGGAGACTGGTTGAACAGAGCAGAGAACAGTTTTACGATGGGCTTTAAAGACTAACTGTAGCTAGAGATGAGCTTCCCTGGAGGCTCAGCTGGTGAAGAATCCACCTGCAATGCAGGAGGTTCCAGTTTGATACCTGGGATGGGAAGATCCCCTGGAGGAGGACATGGCAACCCATTCGAGTATTCTTGTTGGAGAATCCCACGGACAGAGGAGCCTGGTGAGTTACAGTCCATTGGGCTGCAAAGAGTTGGACATGACTGAGCGACTAAACACAGCACAGGGCATAGCTAGAGATACAGAATAGTCCTGAAAAGCACCTATGCTAAATTGCATGAAGACTGAAAATCAGATAACAAAGCGGGGTGTGTGTGTGTGTGTGTGTGTGTGTGTGTGTGTGTGTGTGTGTATGCCTACAAACATATCTACATGTGTGTATATACAAACACAAAATTCCATAAATTCAAATATATTAACATATTTCATATAAAATACTTATTAAATATATAATATACTATACATTCTATACATATGATATATATTTATTGCTAGACAACATAAATCATTTATATCTGGTTAATAGAGTGTTGCTTTTTATTTTCTTGAGTTTTAGACTTTGTTGCTAAGTTTTTTAAAAACTGCTCATTTATTTCCGGCTGTGCCTGGTCTTCACTGCTGCGCGGGACTTTCTCCAGTTTCCGAAAGCGGAGGCTGCTCTCCAGCCGTGCTGCACAGGCTTCTCACGGCGCTGGCTTCTCCTGTTGCACAGCACGGCCCTCGAGGTGAAGACGTCAGCGGCCGTGGCCCGTGGGCTCCGTGGCTGTGGCTCCCGGGCTCTGGGGGCACAGCGTCAATGGCTGTGGCGCACGCGGGCTTAGCTGCTTCTGGCTTGTGGGATATTCCCGGATCAGGGATCAAATCCTTGCCTCCTGCATTGGCAGACGAATTCTTCACCGCCGAGCCACCGGGGAAGCTCTGGTTCTAACTTCTCTCGATTTTATTTTTAATTCGGATTAAAATCACTAACAAAAACCTTAACATGTTAAGCAGCCTAAAGTGCACTGTTCAATAATTTTAAGTATATTTGCATTTTCAGAACTTTTCCTCTTGTAGAACTAAGACCTGATAGCCCATTAAGCCTTTCTGATGTATGTGTGAGTACTTTCTAGTTTTGTAGCAAATATGAATAATTTGTGTCATATAAATTTATAAACAACAACACTGGGAGAAACTATGGTGACCAGTAATCTCAGTCAAGCTGAAATGGCTGGTCACGCTACAAAATATTTATGCTCTGTCTTCCCTCCTTCCCAGTAAGTGGAAAAATGACAGACGGTCTTGGAGTCTTGGACAGAAAGGCACGACAGAAGTGAAAGACAACATTATTATTCAGGAAACACACATTCTTTGATACAAAGATCCAGGGAGAAATCAGCATATTTGGTTGATAATCTCCTTCCCATGTGCATGCGAGTTTGGCTTTCATTTCCATCTGCAGGGAGCCTTTAACAGCTGTTACCATCAGGCCTTTGCACTATGCTTCCAAAGCTTTCGGAGCCGTACAAGGACAGAAATATTCTGGGGATGGTGCTGGATGAGCTTAAGGAAAAATCGCTCACCCACATTGTTATCTGGAAACGAGCACCTCCCTTTCCTTCTGCCTCAGTCGCTGGCTCTCCCGGGTGCTATCCTGTGTGTACCAGGCACAGAATGGGATGAACATCAGGGAGGCTGCTTGGTACGCACACCGCACAGGAGGCCAGAGAGCAGCCCCTCACTCCACTGTTCATTAGCGCTCTCTGTTAAATCACACATGCTGTTATCTAATGGCACATTCCTGGAAATACTACAAAGACAAGAGGGGAAAAAGGATCATCCCTCTTACACTTTCCAGACCTGTCAGAAGCACACTCATCCAGAGATCTGAGACCTGTAACTACAGAAGCCTTGGTTACTTTTGTTTCTTTTACTGAAATTACATCCACTCTACTTCTGTCCTGAAAGAGCTGAATTGTCCATATTCCCATCTGAAGAAGGTTCCCAGCTCCTCTCAAACACGGGTAATAGGAAACCTAGATGCTAGCCTCTGCCATGTGTAGAGAAACACAATAGCAAGGAAGAAATAGCCGTGTCTCAGTCCTACCCTAGAAAAGTTAAATAAAAATCTCTGGGTTCTAGGCACTGGCATGTCTAAATATTTTACCAGAGTAATGTGCAGCTTGTTCCAGTTCCTTCTCCTATATCACCTCATTACTTCACGTACTCGTTATTTCTTTCATTCATTAATAATTAATGTGTGAATATCCTCTAGGAGTCCAGCCCTATGTAAGACAGAAAAGAAGTGGAACATACCATTCCAAATGTCAGGAGAGTTACAAACCAGTGGAGGAAATAGAATGAATACACAGATGAAGTGCTCTGTTGAAGATGAAACTGATATTAGTGAGGGGAAGCAGGGGATGCTTAATTTAGGAGGTGGTGTTTAATTTAACATAAGAATTTAAGTCATAAAGCTAAGAGACTCTGGCTTGAGTCCTAATTCCACCATGCATAGCTCTGTAAGTCTGTACAAGTTATTTTCTTCTTTAAAACTGTTTTTCTCATTTAAAGACTTTTCTCCAAAATTCATAAAGATCAGCTGAAAAAATGCATGGGAAGAAGATTCAACAAACTTTCAGGTGTTACTAGATGTTTTACTTGTTCAGTTCAGTTCAGTTGCTCAGTCGTGTCCGACTCTTTGCGGCCCCATGAATCGCAGCACACCAGGCCTCCCTGTCCATCACCAACTCCCCGGAGTTCATTCAGGCTCACGTCCATCGAGTCCGTGATGCCATCCAGCCATCTCATCCTTGGTCGTCCCCTTCTCCTCCTGCCCCCAATCCCTCCAAGCATCAGAGTCTTTTCCAATGAGTCAACTCTTCGCATGAGGTGGCCAGAGTACTGGAGTTTCAGCTTTAGCATCAGTCCTTCCAATGAACACCTAGGACTAATCTCCTTTAGACTGGTTGGATCTCCTTGCAGTCCAAGGGACTCTTAAGAGTCTTCTCCAACACCACAGTTCAAAAGCATCAATTCTTCAGTGCTCAGTCTTCTTCACAGTCCAACTCTCACATCCATACACGACCACTGGAAAACCATAGCCTTGACTAGGCAGACTTTTGTTGGCAAAGTAATGTCTCTGCTTTTGAATATGCTATCTAGGTTGGTCATAACTTTTCTTCCAAGGAGTAAGTGTCTTTTAATTTCATGGCTGCAGTCACCATCTGCAGTGATTTTGGAGCCCCCCAAAATAAAGTCTAATTGTTAGGGACTGTATACTTAATATAGGGACATATTTTCTATAATCTTTCCCCAATTTGACTTTCAAAGTTCGTATTCAACTCTCCAGCTTTATAGTCTGAGGCTTTCTTTGACTTGTGTATTCATTTATTGCCGAGCTGCCTGATTCATGTGCTTCATTAAAATCCACCGTGTTTGCTCCCATCATCACATCTTTGCTGATGTCGTTTCCTCCTGGAAGTATCACTTGCCTCCACCTCCCTAGTCCTTACTCAACTTTCCCTACTCCATTTACTGATCAACTTAAATATCAGAGTATTTTCTAACTATGCTGACTCACACAAATCTCTCTCCCAAGAACTAGTAGCCGATAACATATTGCATCATAATATGTCTCATCTTATTTTTCATATGTTAACATTTCATTCCATAGGGCTTCCCTGGTGGCTCAGAGGTTAAAGCGTCTGCCTCCAATGCGGGAGACTCGGGTTCGATCTCTGGGTCGAGAAGATCCCCTGGAGAAGGAAATGGCAATCCACTTCAGTATTCTTGCCTGGAGAATCCCATGGATGGAGAAGCCTAGTAGGTTACAATCCACGGGGTCACAAAGATTCCATGGTTTTGTAAATTCCTTGAAGAAAAGATACCACCGGGGATTACATTGTTTACCACAGCTATTACTATAAAGACCTGTGCCAACTATAGGTTCAAATCATGTTAAAGAAGGAAGGCGGGAGGAAGGAAGAGTTGATGGGAGACAAAAGGAGGATTGGAAAGAATTCTTTTGCACGTACTAAGATTCCTAAATTCGTAAAGCTTGGTATAGTTGCTTTAGCATCCACACGGTTTTAGATGCAGAACTAAAAGCCAGAAATAGCCACATGATGTCCCTCACAAATGTCCAAAACAGTCTCTTGCTCTAAATAAATGTACCTATTCTTTCCTAGGCTGGACTTGCGGCCTCCTCTGGTTTGATATTTTAAGCATCAGAGACAGGGATCAAGACCATCCCCATGGAAAAGAAATGCAAAAAGCAAAATGGCTGTCTGGGGAGGCCTTACAAATAGCTGTGAAAAGAAGAGAGGCAAAAAGCAAAGGAGAAAAGGAAAGATATAAGCATCTGAATGTAGAGTTCCAAAGAAGAGCAAGAAGAGATTTTAAAAAAGCCTTATTCAGCAATCAATGCAAAGAAATAGAGGAAAAGAACAGAATGGGAAAGATAAGAGATCGCTTCAAGAAAATTAGAGATATCAAGGGAACATTTCATACAAAGATGCGCTTGATAAAGGACAGAAATGGTCTGGACCTAACAGAAGCAGAAGATATTAAGAAGAGATGGCAAAAATACACGGAAGAACTGTACAAAAAAGATCTTCAAGACCCAGATAATCACGATGATGGGATCACTCATCTAGAGCCAGACATCTTGGAATGTGAAGTCCAGTGGGCCTTAGAAAGCATCACTATGAACAAAGCTAGTGGAGATGATGGAATTCCAGTTGAGCTGTTTCAAATCCTGAAAGATGATGCTGTGAAAGTGCTGCACTCAATAGGCCAGCACATTTGGAACACTCAGCAGTGGCCACAGGACTGGAAAAGGTCAGTTTTCATTCCAATCCCTAAGAAAGGCAATACCAATGAATGCTCAAACTACCGCACAATTGCACTCATCTCACATGCTAGTAAAGTAACGCTCAAAATTCTCCAAGCCAGGCTTCAGGAATACATGAACCGTGAACTTCCTGATGTTCAAGCTGGTTTTAGAAAAGGCAGAGGAGCCAGAGATCAAATTGCCAACATCTACTGGATCATGGAAAAAGCAGGAGAGTTCCAGAAAAACATCTCTTTCTGCTATATTGACTATGCCAAAGCCTTTGACTGTGTGGATCACGATAAACTGTGGAAAATTCTTCAAGAGATACAAATACCAGACCACCTGACCTGCCTCTTGAGAAATCTGTATGCAGGTCAGGAAGCAAGAGTTAGAACTGGACATGGAACAACAGACTGGTTCCAAATAGAAAAAGGAGTACGTCAAGGCTGTATACTGTCACCCTGTTTATTTAACTTATATGCAGAGTACATCATGAGAAACGTTGGGCTGTAAGAAACACAAGCTGGAATTAAGATTGCTGGGAGAAATATCAATAGCCTCAGATATGCAGATGACACCACCCTTATGGCAGAAAGTGAAGAGGAGCTAAAGGACCTCTTGAAGAAGGTGAAAGAGGAGAGTGAAAAAAGTTGGCTTAAAGCTCAACATTCAGAAAACGAAGATCATGGCATCCGGTCCCATCACTTCATGGGAAATAGATGGGGAAACAGTGGAAACAGTGGCAGACTTTATTTTTGGGGGCTCCAAAATCACTGCAGATGGTGACTGCAGCCATGAAATTAAAAGATACTTACTCCTTGGAAGAAAAGTTATGACCAACCTATATAGCATATTCAAAAGCAGAGACATTACTTTGCCGACTAAGGTCCGTCTAGTCAAGGCTATGGTTTTTCCTGTGGTCATGTATGGATGTGAGAGTTGGACTGTGAAGAAGGCTGAGCACCGAAGAACTGATGCTTTTGAACTGTGGTGTTGGAGAAGACTCTTGAGAGTCCCTTGGACTGCAAGGAGATCCAACCAGTCCATTCTGAAGGAGATCAGCCCTGGGATTTCCTTGGAAGGACTGATGCTGAAGCTGAAACTCCAGTACTTTGGCCACCTCATGGGAAGAGTTGACTCACTGGAAAAGACTTTGATGCTGGGAGGGATTGGGGACAGGAGGAGAAGGGGACGACCGAGGATGAGATGGCTGGATGGCATCACTGACTCGATGGATGTGAGTCTGAGTGAACTCCGAGAGATGGTGATGAACAGAGAGGCCTGGCGTGTTGCGATTCATAGGGTCGCAAAGAGTCAGACACGACTGAGCAGCTGAACTGAACTGAACTGAATACAGGGCTTAAACGAGGCTCATTTCCTCTACCTTTGCTTCTTGTCTCCCTTATTTTGAGAATGAGAAAGGGGAAGTCTGGTGAAAGTTTCCTAGCAAAACTATTTGAGATGCCTGCCCTTTGAACAATGCTGTTCTCAGATCAGGCTGGAACTTTGCATTCAAGGTCCTATCTGTCATCCTACCACCGCCTCCACACAAGGCGTTCCTGGTATCAGGATGTGTGCTCAGCTGGATCCCATGGGCCCCTCCAGATCAACACGCTCTTAAGACGCTGATTTGCTAACTAAGTGGCCCCACATGCAGAGCCTGTGTGTGCCTTGCCCCCGGGTTTATCTTTCCATTCTCAGTGTGCGCCTCCACAAGAACGCCCCAAAGGTATTTATGAGCTATGTGGACAGAACCTGGACAGAAAAGCTGAGATATCCTTATGATTATGTGAAACACAGGTAGGTAGAAAGACAACTGGCTAAAAGTCCATATAGCGATGTTCCAAAGTCCGAGGGTTCCAAGAATATTGAATTCAGATTTGGCTTCCAGGTTGCAATGAATGTATTAGAGTAAAGCTAGTAAGTTAAGAACATGCCGTATGTAAGCTTTAGCATCTAGATATGATGCGTCGTACGTCTTTAAGCATATAGGAGCTTCTGTTTCTACCGTAGTCACAAGTCCCACAAATTAAGGACAAGCTAAACTTGAGAATAAACTGTTTTTTTTTTTTTTTTAGGCAATCCCACTCCTTGCTTTTTTCTTGTTAATTTAAAAATCAACATTAGAGATATATAATTTAGCAACAATGAAAAGTATCAATTTAGAGTGTACAATTCAATGAGTTTTGACAGATATACAGACCAGTGTAATCACCATGCCCATCGAGATACATCATATTTCCATAGCTTCCAAAAGTTCACTTGCTCCCTTTGTTGTCAACGCTGCCTCGTTCATGATGCAGAAAACCACTGATTTGCTGTCACTGTAGATGCATTTTGCCTGTTCAAGAATTTCATCTAAATTGAATCACATGGTACTTATTCTTTTGTATATAACCTGTCTCTTTCAGCATAATGCTTTTAAAATTTGTCCATGTTGTTCCATGTTCAAAAGCTCATTCAGTTTTATTACTGATCCACATACTCCATTGAATAAGCCTACTATAATCTGTTTATCTATTCACTTGTTAGTTTTCAGTATTTGGCTATTATAAGTAAAGATTCTATGACTATTCTTTTATAAGATCTTGTGTGAACAAATGTTTGCATTCCTCTTGAATAAATGCCTCTTGTACAACTGATGAGTTATATGTTTAGTTTTTATAAGAGATTGTTAAGTATTTTTCAAAGTGGTTCAACAATTTTATATTCCTAAACTAATATGTAGGAGTTCAGTTGTTCTAAATTCTCATCAAAACTTGTCAGTTCTTTTCAACTTTAGTAGGCATATAGTGGTAACCTTGTAGTTTAAACTTGTATTTGCCTGAAGTCAAAATAATGTTGAGCATCTCTTTGTGTGTTTGTTGACCATTACTATATCTTCCTTTGTGAAATGTTTGTTCAAGCATTTTTGCCTATTTTAAAAATTTGTGCTTTTAAAATTATTATTGAGTTGTGAGAGTTTTATTTTTTTATCTTGGAGATAAGTCCCTTGCCCAATGTGTTATAAGCCTGTTTTCCCATTGTAAGGCTTGTCTCTGAATTTTATGAGTGGTGTCTATCAAAGAGATCAAAGAGCAGGAATTTAAAATTTTTATGAAATCCAAATTGCTATTTTTATGTTTCCAGTATTTTTGTACCTTGTGTAAAAATATTCGCCTATCTCCAAAGACAAATGTTTCCTATGCATTTTTCCTATAGGTTTTATAGTTTTAGTATTTATAGTTGATCTACAATGGCACCCCACTCCAGTACTCTTGCCTGGAAAATCCCATGGACGGAGGAGCCTGGAGGGCTGCAGTCCATGGGGTCTCGAAGAGTCGGACACAACTGAGCAACTTCACTTTCATTTTTCACTTTCATGCATTGGAGAAGGAAATGGCAACCCACTCCAGTGTTCTTGCCTGGTGAATCCCACAGACAGGGTAGCCTGATGGGTTTCCATCTATGGGGTTGCACAGAGTCAGACACGACTGAAACGACTTAGCAACAGCAACAGCAGCAGCATTTAGACCTATTCTTTCTTTCATTTCCAGATCTACATCTATTATTTGATTTTTCTCTTAATTATGGATCACATATAATTCCCTGGTATGTTTGTTTATTTGTTTGTTTTTCAGTTGGATGACTGACATTGTAAATGCTACATTTTTGAACACTGAATTTGTTTACTTTTTTTTTTTAAAGAATGTTGAGTTTGGTTTGGGCAGGCAATTAAATTATACAGAGTCCCCTTAAAACTATAAATGTTGTTAAGGTATGCCTAGAATACCTTCAAGTCTATATCTATTTTATCCCTACTATTAAAGTGTGAACTTTCTGAGTTCTTTCTAATCTGATTGGAACTTGAGTGTATCCAATTCTCTCTGGGAATTATTCAGCATGTAGCTCTTTTTTTTTTTTTTTTTAAATGACATTTGTGCATTGCTCAGCCTTATCTTACCCAACAAGTGTAAAACTTAAAATTCAGCAACCTGTTCAAAGGAACTTCCATGCTGGTTTCTAAAGTCCTTAATCCATGTAATCCTTCCTCTCAGGTGCTCTGTCCAACAAATTAAGCCTCCCTATTCTCACCAAATTCTGATTGCTGGAAACCTAGCAAGACAATTGTACTCTGAATGTGTTCCCATCTCTGCACTGTGTTCCAAAAATTGTTTTAGAGCTCACCTCGTTCATGCTCCTTTCTGCATAGCCCTTTACTGCTTTTCACAGTTTCATGTATTTTTGAGATTTCCAGTTTCTTATGCCAGAAGGACGAGTCCTCAACTAGTGACTATCTCGTGGATGGAAACAAAGTTTATTTCATTTGGACTGTAATTCCTTGGCACTTCTGATGTTACTTGTGAATTGGCAGCACATATGGTTTCTCCTCTGGAAATCTTTGCTGAAATTTCCTTACCAGTTGTGCCAGAAAAAGAGATTATATAGGGTATACAATTATGCCAAGAAAAGAATAGGACACATTTTGACTAGAGTGATTGATAAATTTTAATTCCAAGAACTAGAAAATAGTATCCATAGTTTTAGGAATCCAGAGCAATATTTGAATGTAGGGAGTAGAGAGTGACCAGCTCTGTATTAAATACCACAGGGGTGTGTGTGTGTGTGTGTGTGTGTGTGTGTGTGTGTGTGGAGTCATTCAGTCATGTCTGACTCTTTGTTACCCCATGGACTGTAGTCCACCAGGCTCCTCCATCTATGGACTTCTTCAGGCAAGAATACTGGAGTGGGTTGCCATTCCCTTCTCCAGGGGATCTTCCTGACCCAGGAATTATATACAATCAAGTTTGGTAAAAACTACCATAGTCAACTCCTTGGCTTTTCCAACATACCTCTATCTCTACACTAACTCAGAAACCTAGTATTCTTTGACGCTTCTCATCTTTTTGACTCAGGGTCTGCTATCCAGTAAATGTAAAATAAAATTTTTAATTAAATTCTAATGACTCATACATGGAACAACTGACTGGTTCAAAATTGGGAAAGGATTATGACAATGTTGTATATTGCCATCCTATTTATGTAACTTACATGCAGAGTATATCATGTGAAATGCCAGGCTGGATGAGTCACAAGCTGGAATCAAGATTTTTTGGAGAAATATCAACAACCTCAGATATGCAGATGATACCACCTGAGTGACAGAAAGTGAAGAGGAATTAAAGAGCCTCTGGGTGAAGGTGAAAGAAGATAGGGAAAAGCGGTTTAAAACTTGGCACTCAAAAACTAAGACCATGGCATCTGGTCCCATTATTTCATGGTGAATAGATGGGGAGAAAGTGGAAGGAGTGACTAATTTTATTTTAGGTGGCTCCAAAATCACTGGAGACGGTGACTGCAGTCATGAAATTCAAAGATGCTTGCTCCTTGAAAGAAACACTATGACAAACCCAGGCAGCATACTAAAAAGCAGAGAACAATGGCAACAAAAACGACTCAAAATTCAATGCATATTGTACTAAAAATTTTAGGAAACTTTAAATTGAAAGAATGAATGACTAATTATGGAAGTTCAGGCCTCTCCCAAAGTTACAGAAAAGAGTATGAGAAGGCTAAATCTCTCCTAGTATGTCTTATGGGCTTCCCTGGTGGCTCAGATAGTAAAGGGTCTGCCTGCAACGCCGGGGACCTGGGTTCGATCCCTGGGTGGGGGAAGATCCCCTGGAGGAGGACATAGCAGCCCACTCCAGTATTCTTGCCTGGAGAATCCCATGGACAGAGAAGCCTGGCGGGCTACAGTCCGTGGGGCTGCAAAGAGTCGGACATGACTGCATGACTAAGCACAGCACAGCGTATCTTATATAGACTATGATGGAGGCCTCTCTTCCTACATTCTAGGACAGGAAAGACAAATGGAAATATTCGACCAAGATCTAAGAAGAAGCAACAAGCACTCACTATTTCACCTCTTCAATAACCCCACAGTCTAAAAAGCACGGCTTAGCCTTGCAATAACCCCCGTCATCCCTCCTTCCCCTGCCCATTAGCTGGGGTCAGTGAGTTACGGTGAAAGGCAGGAGGCCTCCAGCCTCTAGGGTGGAAATGACTTTAATCTCATCAGAGCCCTGGAGAAGAGACTATTAAAAGAGTTAATGGAACAAACTTCTGAGTAGATGGGTCAGGCTGTGACAAACCAGTCTTTTTCTGATTTAAAAGGAAAAAGAAACCTGGAGATACAGAGCCTGTAGCTCTGATGGCCCCTGAGTTCCCCATCAAATCAATCATAAGTGCAGTAGAGTCCTGATAATTTAATGAAGAACTCTAGAGGTGATACGGTGAATTTGGTCACAAAGTTGAAATGGGCAAAATGTATGGTATGCTATAGGGAGTGTCCACCTCAACTTGTTACCTGAATTACAATGGGGGAAAATGAAGAGTTACTCTGTTTTAAAATGTTGACATCAGAATACAGGTTGTTGGAGTTTAAAGGACCATAATTAGAAAGTTCTCCTTAAAGTACAAAAGTGAATAAGCATAAAATTGAACTGTGATTTAGCAAATACAATAGTTAGGGTAAACAAGAAGTGAGAGAGGGCTAAAAGGAGGGTGTCAGAGTTCATTTGGCAATGAAAATGTGCCCACAGAGTGAATTTTCCCAGTCACTCCAGGAGAAACGGTGAAATTATCATACTGTGATGACTCAGACTTGCCAAACTCTATGGGATATTTGTAGATTTAGTTTGTAGTCAGCAGAGACTTTAAAAAGGGGTACAGATTATTTTGGGGTGTGTGTGTGTGTGTGTGGCAATGGTTATTTTGAAAATAGCTATCAAAAGATACACATTTAGGAGAACAGAAAAGTGATCCCGAATGCAGATCATCAAGATTTTTGATATCTTTGGAAACAATGACGTAAGTGGCCACATGTCCCTGGAGGTCTCTAAATAATTCATTAGGCAGAGTTACTCTACCTTAGGTAACTCCATGGGCTCAGGGTTTGAGAAACCGCCTCTTTAGGAATCCTTCGATTCCCCCTCGAAGGAATGACATCCAAACCCCCTTTGAGGGTGAATCATGTTCTCATTCTAGGGAGATGGAAAAGCACTAATAGCTGGGCTTCTGACACTCTTAAAAATCTCTGGCTAGTATCAAAATACTAGAGCCTTATGCAGCAGCCTAAGTCAGCTCCATCTACTGTGGATGGTCCGATTGCCAATGAGGTAGGAAGATGAGGGTAAATACCACGCATGGAGAACCTCGCGTTACTCCCTCTAGAGAAGACATTTGTGCTTAATGGTGACCAGAGTTGAGAATGCTGTTGGACAAATCAAATCTGTGAAGAGGATGGAACTTAAGTGCACACACACACACTCACACACACATAGAGAGACACACGCAGACATGCACTCAAAGTAAATATGTACGAAATATGTAAGGTGATGATGGGCCTCCCTGGTAGCTCAGATGGTAAAGAATCTCCCTGCTATGAGGGAGATCCAGGTTTGATCCCTGGGTCGGGAAGATCCCCTGGAATAGGAAATAGCAACCCACTCCAGTATACTTGCCTGGAGAATTCCATGGACAGAGGAGCCTGGTGGGCTACAGTCCACGGGGTCCTAAAGAGTCAGACATGACTAAAGGACTAATATTTAAGGTGATGGATGCATTATTTAATTCAGTTATGAGAATTCTTTCTCAGTGTACACAGGTATCACATCATCATGTTGTCCTTGTTGAACATTGCAGTTTGTTAATTGCACTTCAAAAAAGCTGGAAAGAAAGACATTTTTGTTTCAGAACACATGGTTTCCCTTTCCAATCATATCCCATTTTTCTTCTTTAAAACAACACTTCCACTGAAGAGGTATTAGAATACCTCATGTGCATCCTGCTATATTTAAAATAGATAACCCACAAGGACCTACTGTATAGCACAGGGAACTCTGCTCAATATTCTATAACAACCTAAATGGGAAAAGAATTTGGAAAAGAATAGATCACATACATATATGTGTATAACTGAATCATTTTGCTATACAACTGAAACTAACACAACGTCTTTAATCACTGAAGCTCCAATATAAAATAAAAGTTAAAAACAAACAAAACCAGAACTGTAACACACACGGAGCACCTATGTGATATAATTTCAGGGCATGAGGTACGTATTAGCTAATGGAGCAGGCATGAGAAACAGAGGCCTGCCTTTCGGGTCCCCTCACTGTTCTAACAAGGAGCCCAAGGAACTCTTAAGTCGATATCAGCTGATGCTCAGAGACTGGTCTTCACCCTGTGTGGCTTACTGTTTCAAACTTTCTGATTGAAAATTAAGCACATAAATAAATGACCATTGCAATTTGCCTGGTGGTCTGGTGGTTAAGACTCCACACTTCCAATGCAGGAGGCACGAGTTCAACCCCCATGCTGTGTGGTGTGGCAAAAACACAAAAGCACACTGAGGACAAGAAACTGTAATCAAAGGTTCTCCCTGCTCCCGAACAACAAGTGACCTTGTGACCCAATCTAGACCAATTGGATGTTTCTTCTCTAACAGTTCAAACAAGATCAGAGAGTCAGATAGTGGTAAAATTCTATTCAATTTGATTGCACACCACTAGACTAGAAATTAAAAGATGCTTACTCCTTGGAAGAAAAGTTATGACCAACCTAGACAGCATATTCAAAAGCAGAGACATTACTTTGCCAACAAAGGTCCATCTAGTCAAGGCTGTGGTTTTTCCAGTGGTCATGTATGGATGTGAGAGTTGGACTGTGAAGAAAGCTGAGCACCAAAGAATTGATGCTTTTGAACTGTGGTGTTGGAGTAGACTCTTGAGAGTCCCTTGGACTGCAAGGAGATCCAACCAGTCCATTCTGAAGGAGATCAGCCCTGGGATTTCTTTGGAAGAAATGATGCTAAAGCTGAAATTCCAGTACTTTGGCCACCTCGTGCCAAGAGTTGACTCATTGGAAAAGACTCTGATGCTGGGAGGGATTAGGGGCAGGAGGAGAAGGGGACGACCAAGGATGAGATGGCTGGATGGCATCATGGACTTGATGGACGTGAGTCTGAGTGAACTCCGAGAGTTGGTGATGGACAGAGAGGCTTGGCGTGCTGCAATTCATGGGGTCGCGAAGAGTCGGACACGACTGAGCGACTGAACTGGACTAGAGCTGCTGTTACAAAACTAATTCTATATTTTCTGCTTCTGAGCCTCTAGAACTGAGTCAGTTCTACCCCATTCCCAAGCCTGATTCTTCAGGTTCTCACGGATATTGTCAAGCTGGAACATCCTTCCAAAAAACACTATTGTGCTCAATTTACCCAAAGTTGATTACTTTTGCTCAAAATAAACAGTCCTTAAAAATATACTACCTCACATAACACTCAATTCTAAGGTATTATGATGATAACCATTTCACAGTAGGGAAAAGTTTGGCACAGATAGATTCAGGAACATGCCCAGAATCCCACAGCTGGTAAGACTGAAAGAGTGTGAACTCAGATCTGGGTGTGTCTGACCCTGCCTTTCAAATTGTTAACCTGCATTAAACCAATTTCCATCTGTAATTTTTAAACTACTTTCCCAAACAGCCTCAATGTTACACATGCTGATCCAAGATTTTTCACAGCTGAAATTGAATAATGGCAGTCTTGCCAATTTAGAGGAAATAATAACTTAATGGATAGAATGTTTTCAACTTTAAATTTTCGTTACATAAAATTTTCCTAAACCTTTGGTGATTTCTACTGCTTGTCTTTGAGGAAGACAACAAAACAAATGAACAAGCAGCAAATGAATATTAATGGCCAAACTCTGAAACAACAGCTCGTGCGTCCCTCAAGAGCTTGTTGTTTGCATACATGTGTGCTGTGATTTTATGCCGCATACGTCTAGTACCCCTACTATTGTCATTTTCTGCTAGTAAAATTGTTCTTAGTCCAAATGTTAGAATTAAATGCATTCATATTTCATAGTGCTCTGCAAAGAGCACCATGATTTTCAAGTTACCTGCCACCTCAGAATGTGGTGGTGTTGTTTTTGTTTTTTTAATTGCCTCAGGTAGGCCTGAGACAATGGTAGCCAAACATTTTGGGTGGTATAAGTCACATAACTTTTAGGAAAATCAGCCCTTTATCCACATCCAAAGCCATCATATTTTCAGGATAAGGGCTTTGGCACTTACTGGATTCTACAAGAATAATGTCATTTGTCAGCCTAAATGCAAGACCCAGAATCAGTTTAAGGGGCTTGAAATCTTATTTTAGTTCTTGGCCTGGACACCAGCTAAAATGCCCTGGGCCTTGAGAAAGGCCAGGGTATGGTGTATTTATTGGCAGTGACTGAAAATCTGGTTAACTTGATGGGAATTTATAGAAAAGGGATGAAGGAAAGTCAGATTTGCTTTTGGCTATAGATGCATCAGGTTAACAAGACACAGGATAGTAGCCTAGCTTTAAGTCAAAACGGCGTCCTGGGACAACTTTCCAGGGTTTAAGGATTGATACAATGAGGGTGGAATTTGGACCCCTGGGCCTTCTTCCTAGCTTCCCCTATAGCAAGATCAGCTACCATTGCCCATTTTTACCATGCTCCCCTCAAGATATTTCTCTTCCCAACTTTACACTGCTTCTTAAATTTCTTGGTCTCTAAGAAACCAGACCAAAATAAAATTATTTACAATTTACTTTGGGCCAGCAGTTTTGCAGAAAGGATAAGAGACATACTAGTGATCAAAACATGGGTGATCCTTCACATGTAAAGTTTACAGTCTAGCAAAATAAAATTTCCCAGTTCCCCAGAAGATGAGTTATCTATTATCCATCCTAGCCTGAATAGAAAATATTGACCACTGGAAGTTGTGTCTTCTTTAGCATACACAGTATAATATATAAATATTGTATTAGTCTGTTGAGTCTGTATGCCAACTGGAGTCAACATGAGTTGCTATTGCTTTTCCAGTGACCGTACAAGTAGAGTCACCAACTGAAATCTCTCAGGTTGTAACACTGGATCTCATCAATTTAGATGAAGTTCATTTCCAAACAACTATATGGGTGGCAAAGCATCAGGGAGGAGCCCAGGTATCATGCCCCCTTGGTGAGCCATTCCCTTAAAGAGGAAAAGCTGCTTCTCATCTCCTTGCATGAATCTATATCTTTTTCCATATGGTCTGAATGTTCCTCTACTTTCCAGGGTCATACAACCCACAGAGTTTAAAAACTACTTCTATGACATCTAGAGATGGCAAGGGGAGCCATTCCATCTTTCACAGTTGATCTTTACTATCATATGTCTCCAGGCAGTGCACTGGGCTTGTTTTTTTGACTTCCATCAGCCATTTATATTGAGATATAATCCTGGATCCTAAAAAAGAAGAACACTTTATGTCCCAAGTGAGTGATTCACACTCAACACTACGCTGACATATTCTGTGGGATGTAAAAATCTCTGTTCTGGTGGTTTCAGCTCCATCAGCACAATTTTCATCCACATGGTACAGGTAAATCATGGTTAAATATGGAATCATTTATCAACCCATGCTTCGTAAGCCAGATCTCATAAAATCTCAGAAGTAGATTGTGTTAACAAAGCAGCTAGCAACCAACTATGATTATCAAATTTTCCCTTCTACAATCTGTTCCTCATTTAGGAAAAATGCTAGGCAAATTAAAAATTAGTAAACTTGATCCCCTTTATTGGTAGCAGCATAAAAATATAATTTTCTTCTGAATAAATAAATTATTTGAGGGCTTTATATGGAAAGTAAATGCTTGAAATCTCTGTGCTTCTAGAAGATGTATTGTCATTCTCTGTGAAAGTAACACATTTCAGAAAGCGTATCTTAGGTCCCCTGTGCTTAAATTTAAATCCACAGGGACAGCACATTGAATGAAAAAATAATTATGATTAGATGAAGGGGTTCAGTAACAACCAGGGAAGTCAAGCTTTAAGCATTCTAGTAAGGAAAAAAAGTGTCTAGATAGAGATGTTTCAGAGACAAATCTCTGTACAATCAAATCTCATTTACTTCGAAAATGGTACCACCAACTGTTTTGCCAGGAAATGAGGTGAAATCAAGAAGGCATTTTCTAAAGGCCTTCAATCTGACTTGTTCATTGCTTGGTTCTGTATATTTACAAACAGGGACAGAGAGAGAGCAGTTCAAGAACAAAGAAGATAATGGTTTCCTACCACCAGGCCCCTCTGTCCATACTTGAGTGCCACACACCTGATTATGAAAAAGAAGATCACAAACTTGAATCTACAGAGGGCAGAGAAAATGATGCACAGAGATGACCTCAGTGCAAACTGAACAGAGCCTGAGTATGTAAATGGTTTGATGTGATTTTAAAAGATAAGATTAAGGAGCTTGAGTTTCTATCACTCCGAACATTTCTTGCCTCTTAGAAATGGCAAATTAGGTATCATTGTACACCGATTCTTTCTATTTCAAAATAGAGTGATTCTTTCTATTTCAAAACACTGAGTTCACTGTTATTTCAATGACTGGTGACCCAAAAAACAAGGTTGAATAAACACTGTCTCATTGAGTACGTTGAATGCCCAGCCCTTACCTCCTTGCCTCTGGGGATTGGTTGGGGTGGGGGGAAGCAAGCTGACAGTACACTCCTAAAATAAAATGTGTTTAGTCTTGGGTTGTCAGAGGGCATTAAGCCAAACCCTAAGCTCTTTCCAAGATTAGGAAAAGCTCCAGGCAAAACTAGGAAGTAAATGCTTGCTTGTCATGAGGGAAATTTGATTGCAGTCAGCCTAGGCTGGGCGAAGTTATCTGGGACCAGGAATCCAGGTAGAACCAGAGGGTCAGGGTAGGCTGGGGTGACTCTGGAAGCATAGTCAAGGATCTGTTGTCTTTGGCAAATCAGATAGAAATGGGAGTCTAGAGAGTAGATTCCCCAAAGAGGTGATTTATTTGAGGCATAACAGAAGCGAATACGTGGGGGAGAAAACACCAGGGTAATTCACTAAGTGAGGATGGAGGGAGGCAAACCAGGTAGCTTCAAGCAGTCTAGAAATATGCACTGGGATGGGTAAGAGGATATTGGGAAAGGGGGACCAGGTCCACTGTGCAGCTTGGAGATACACAGCATCAACCTACCTTCTGGGGAATATGGGGAGTACCATGACTGTGTTCTTAGAACACCAGAAATCACTGATGCCAACCCTCTGAGAAACTGAGGGAAGGTGCTTCATGCCAACTGCCTAGAGCCAGAATTTGTGTCAGATTAAACCTATTTGTACAAGGTTGGACCCTCAGGGGAGAATAAGTAAGGTTCACTTATCAGGGTTGCAGAGAGAAAGTTTGTCAAATCCAGCAAGCCAGCACAAGACTTCTTGGGTTACCAGGCAGCATCCTGAGGCTTACTGTGAATATCAACTCTATTTCAGGCCAGTATGTATACAAGTTAGGAGGATGGTATCTGAAACCTATTTTGTGAATTCAAAGCCAGCTTGTTGCTCTGGATAAGTTCCTTCATCTTTCTTTGCTTCAGTTTTCTCATCTATAAAGTGAACGTGTCAGTCACTCAGTCATATCTGACTCTTTGCAACCCCATGGACTATATGTAGCATGCTAGGCGCCTCTGTCCATGGAATTCTCCAGGCAAGAATACTGGTGTGGGTTGCCATTCCCTTCTCCAGGGGACCTTTCTGACCCAGAGATGGAAACTGGGTCTCCTGCATTGCAGGCAGATTCTTTACCACTGAGCCACCAGGGGAGCCCTGTTCCTCATTTATCAAGTGGATTATAATTGTAATATTTTTCCCAACAGTCACTGGGAGGATTAAATGAGTGTGTACGTGTGATCATTTAGTTCTGTCTGAACTTACTAAGTATACAATCAGCATTAATCATTATTATTATGAGGCATTGATCAAGGTCTTAAGCTCTTTTTATTTCTATTTTCTCATCTGAAAATAGGCACAATAGCATTCATTTCATAGAGTGATTATAATATTTAAGTAAGATAAGGTGCAGAGACATGACCTCATGTTTGGCACAGAACAGGTATGTTGATTTAGAGTGCCCTTGTGTCTCAGCAACAGAAAACGCTATTACAAATGACTTAAACCCAAACAGAGTTTATTTTTGTCACAAAGGAAATTGTCCAGAGTTTGGATGTTTTGTACATTTAGCCAGAGATTTTGTGGTGTCTGAGCTTTGAGTCAGCATCTCTGTGATTACGTCATCTTAGTCCTTGTTTATGACTAGAATGGGGAGAAGACACTGTGAGACACACACAAAGGAAATATACACCTGGATAAGGCTTATGGGTAAATACAGGGTCCTCAGTTAAATTTGAGGTTCAGGTAAACAATGAATACGTTTTTAGGATATTTCCTAAGCAATATTCCTAAGCAATATCTGGGACATAGCAACTTATACTAAATATCTATGGTTTATCTGAAACTTAACTGGGCATCCTGTACTTTATCTGCTAATCATGGCCTCCCTATGCCAGGAGTTCATAGCAGACTGCTGCTGCAACCCCATTGGCGAGTCTCTGTGACCCTGTTTTCAATACTGCAAAGGAGGCTGGGAAAGTATTTGATACTCTCATTGTTTGTAGATGGCAAGGCACAAAGCGGGTAGGAGCCAACACTAGTTGGTCAGCTAAAGTCACTTGCTTTTGTAGGTGTTCAGTAAATGTGCATTTCGTCCTCTGACCCTCTTCTCCAGGGCCTGATGGTCCCTTTACACAGAATAAAATACATATCACGTTTATTGCCTTAAAGAATTACATCACGACTATCAACATATGAAACCAGAAATCTGTAATAAATAAGAGATCTGAAATTTAATTGGCAAATCCAGAAGTAAACTACATAAAAGATACATGGGCTGGTGTTAGCTATGCAGTGCTAGCAGGCCTGCCTGCCCCTTAGGGACGTTTCATTTTTCCAAGTTTGAAAGTAGGACTAGGACAAAAGTGGCACAAAGCCCCTGAGAGCAAATTTTGGGGAAACATTCACTCACTTTTTTTTCTTAACTTTAAACTTTTTCATTTTGTATTGGGTTACAGCCGACTAACACTCACTTCCTCCCTCTTGTGCAAACTCCTTAAATTATGCAACCCCAGAGCCCCTTGCCCTGTGCTATTTCCAGGTGTGTTTTTGTTTGTATGTTTTTGCTTACGCCAAAGGATAACTCACTAATAGCCATTAGGTCCTGACTCCCAACTGACTCACAGATTAGAAGTCATCTACGATGTTGGTTATTTCTGTAGAGACCATTTTGGGTGACTTATGTTCCCTCGTTTAGCTTAGTGAAGCTGGGCTCTCCATGCACGCCAGGGTTCTTCTTTGCTGCTCTCTTCCCAGTGCACAGAAATATTTATGCATTTAACTCCTCAAAAGAGAGCTCTATGTCAGGTTATACGAGGATCCATCGACACTATGATTTGGTTGCAAAATCTCTATAATTATAAAGAGATTTCTATTTTTTATTAGGCTCAAGGTGTTTCTATTTTCTTAATGTGCCATGAATATTAAGAAAAATATTATGGTAAATTAATACTGTTTTTAAGTTCTGTTTTGTCCTTTCTCTTCCCAACCTCAACTTCCCTCTTTTATATTCATTACCAACAAGGAGATGACATGATTAGCTGAGAGCATATCCCCTACTGTGCCCCTAAATCAGTAGAGAAATTTGGAGATCAGAGAACAACTATTTGGATTGGCATGCCTTTGACAACAGAGGCATTCTTAGCTAACAGAGGGACTGTATGAAATGGAAGTAAGTCTAAGAAGGGTGCAGTATGGTACTTTAGCAAAATACTGACGGGGGTTGTAATTTTACAGAAAGCAAAAACATTCCAATAGAAGAAATATGCACATCTAATGTGAGATTAGAGGAAATTTTAGGAGAAAATTTATGCTTCTGGTGCTGAGAGTGTCTGCAATCAAGTTATTCTGGAGACATGTAACCAGAGCTATTTCTATCCGTGGACCAAACTCTGATCGAAAGAAACACTGTGTTTCTCGATCCCTTCAGAGCAAAGCGCCCTCAGTTCTGTTTCTGATTCCAGGGAAAGCCCTGGAAGAAAATTATCCCAATTCTCACTGTCAATATCCAGATGAAGCTTTCAGTCATTGACTGTTAGTAAAGCCTTCCAGAAAGGTCTGTTAGAAGAAGGCAAATAGCACTGGGTGAGATCAGCAATTAGGAAAGAAAGTCTTACTTACCTGGGACAGCTCCCAAAGGCCTGCACCGTGAGGTGGTCAAGTGGCTCCTTACATGGCAGGAGGAAACTGGTTAGCTGAATCAAGCTGCGAGTAACATTCTTCTGACTTAACTTCCTTGAAACATTTACTTAAACCTTTCATGCACAAGTCAGCTTAAACCCTAATTGGAGCCCAGCATGTATTTAATATCTAGATGATGTTCAGGTGATGCTGAAAAAGGGGCAGGTTCTGCTCCCCAGGAACAGACCCACCCTTCTGAAACACCAGTGTGATCAATTATGGGCCGGTTTCCCTGGCTTCCTGACCTAGCTGACACTTTCCCAAAGAAGAACAAAAGCCGTTCTTGTGTAAGAAAGAAGGGCATGCATTAGCGCATGCATAACTCTGCTAACTGAGACCCAAAGAGAAGGAGGCAGACTTTACCACGGTGGTGGCATGGGGGAAATACGGGCCATCAAGCAGAAAAGAGATGCGATCGGTAGTTATGAGATCAGCTTGAAGAAGATGCAGCAACACCAAGGGCTGTGAAAAGCAAACCGACGTTGTCATTTCAGTATCAGATAGTTTTGCCTTCTCTCTTTCTGTCTCCTCAGCAAATAAAATGATGTTTGGAGGAGAAATAGATTTACAAACAAACCATCTTTCTATTTGGATACACGGTCACAAAAAGGAAAGGTTTTGTTCTTCTAGTCATACATACACACAAAAATCCTGTACAGAAAATGCATACAAATGATTGCAGCTGTCACTATCACAACTTAGAGAAAATGCAGATGGTATAAAATAATATTCACAAATGGCTAATAGAATTTGAATGGCTTCAAGAGGGAAGAGAAAATGAAAGCACTGAATCTACTTGGGATGTGAAGAGAATGAAAAGGTCCCGGGAAGAGTCTAGGGCAGAGAAATCCTTGATTTCTCCCCCTGTTTAGAAGTGGCTCTCCCTGGCGCACTGATTTATGTGAGGATTAGGCAGCAATCATACTCTCTAGTCTAGCCTGGAAGGCATGTGCATAAAGTATGATATTTGCAATATGCAAATGTCATGTATGATGAATGAAAAGCTCAGTATGTCTCGAGGACACCCAGATGCTAACCAGCCACTGCTTCTATGTTGCAAATTGGAAAGAAACTTGGATTGAAGGTATCTTCCAATAGCTAATTAATTTTTTTTTAATAACATAGTCTTTGACTCTAAATACCAGTCAGTAAAACATAAGTCATTTTACCTATGTTAGTTTTGGGAGACTGTAGATATTTCTTAACTGTCAAAACTGGGGATTAGGCCATAGAAAGCTAGGCCAATCTATGCACATATGAGGCAAAGACGGAAGGTCAGATGAAGACAGGACTAAGGAAGGGATAACAAGAGTTAAGTATGGTAGTGGAAATAAAACTTGAAAACTATTCTGCACAGCAGAGGGTGAATGGATCACAAGTGCACCCACCTAGAGGCTACAGTGAGGCAGGACGGTTCTTAAGGAGAAAAAGGACAGTGAAAGATGGAGGTATCATAAAGACAAAAGATCAGCATATAGGTAGCTTGGTAGCACGTACCAAAAGGTGACATGTTCGGAGCAGCGGCTCAGGCAGACGTTATATTACCATGGAGAGAGGTTGGAATCCAGTCAAGGCAGACCTAAGAATTCATGGTAAGACCAGGAGCAATACTGATTCAGGGCTGAACTGAAGGCGGCCCACAGTCTTGGGGATTTTCTTTCTTCCTGTGCCAGAATAAATTTTAGGTTCTTCAGAACCTGAGACTGTTCTGGTTCCAACTGCACAAAATAAAGAGACATGGTGTGCAGATTCTGGCTTACAGTCCACCGGGCACCCGTGCCTACCACGAGGTTTGCTGAAGTGCCATCTGTCTCTCCTGTGTGTGGACCGTCTTTCTTCTTACTGCTGTTTGCCTTTATCTTTTCCGTCCCTGCTTGAAGAGAACTAAATGAGTCATTCTAGAAGACTGAGATGAGTGCAGCAGTCATGATAAGCGAGGGACCTTCTGAAGCTTGAAGATAGGGGAGGGACCTGCTGGAAGGCAACAGTGATATTCGTAAGGGGCTCGTGGATCTGGGGAGCCAGCAAGTGTGATGCAGAGAGGGCTGTAGGGCTGCACTGTCCAGACCAATAGTCCCTGGACCAAGTCACTGAGCACTCGCCGTGCATCTAGCCCAGGTGGAGATGCGCTGTAAGTACGTGATAGACACCAGATTTCAAAGGCTTAGCACAAACAAATGATGCAAAATATCTTAATTTTTCATATTGATTAAATATTAGAATGCTGATATTTTAGAGAAGTTGAATGAAATAAAATACAATGTTAAGATTAATCTCATCTGTTTATTTTTATTAATGCAACTACTAAAAAATTAAGATTAGTATGTGACTTGGATTCTATTGGACGTTCTGCTCTACAGGAAAAATCAACATTTGGTGATCTACGTTGGGCCTTTTCCAAGTATGACATCAATCCATGTCCCAGTCCTTGTCAGTGAGGGGACACATGCAGAACTTGAGGGGAAGGATCTAGAAACTTTTATGTCAACTTGGTGTGGCCAGGACATCTGAGTGTGTGAGATTTAATGATTGGGACAAACTGGGAGAAAAACTGTCTCTTGTTTGTTTGGGTTGGGTTTTTACCAGAGGCAGTTGGAGACACACTGAGGATTTATCACAAGATTGAGCTTACATGGGTCAGAGAAAGCTGTCAGGGCTTTAGAAACTTGGGGTGGTGGAGGCAGCTGTCAGAGGCTTGCTAAATATGTTCCAGAGGAGGCATGCTTTGGGAGCCACACAAAGGAGGAAGCAGGGAACAGCTTCCCATTACTTTCAGAAATTGGCAGTTCTGAGTCTCTGTGTGGAATGCTAAACTGATTCCAAAGCCAGGGAGGCTGAGAAGGCAAGATTTGTGATGTGAAGTGGTACCATCCTTGGAGAATATAAGGCCCAGATGGCCCTGAAAAGTGAACATCTGCGCTGCAAGGCAGAATCCCACAATTTTATCCTTCACAGGCCGGGTATGGGTATATTTAGTCATTTGCCCATCTATTCAATAAACACTTACTGAGTAGTTTCTACATTCCAGGAAGTCTACTAGATGCTGGAGCTGTCGGATAAGTAAGAAATTACAAAGACTGCACAGTGTGGGAAGGGTGAGCATGGTGCACCTTCTATGATCAGACACGACGCACAAGCCTGGCAGAACACCAGGAGGAATATGGCTGCCATTAGTCAAAGGACCAAAGGAACTCCATTGCCTCTTGGAAGAGAAACAGCACTGCCTACCTGGGCAGCTCCTAGTGGGAAGAGACAGCAGGAAATGTGAGAAAAGACCAGTGAGTCCAGATTCATTTAGAACCAGTCCTGAATATTCATTGGAAGAACTAATGCTGAAGCTGAAACTCCAGTACTACGGTCACCTGATGCGAAGAACTGACTCACTGGAAAAGACCCTGATGCTGCGAAAGACTGAAGGCAGAGAAGCGGACAACAGAGGATGAGAAGATTCGATGGCATCACCGACTCAATGGACATAAATTTGAGTAAACTTCAGGAACTGGTGATGGACACGGAGGCCTGGTGTGCTGCAGTCCATGGGGTTGCAAAGAGTCAGACACGACTGAGCCACTGAACTGAACTAAACTGAGGTTTGAATGCTGTTTCTCTGCTTACAGGCATATGGCCTTGAACCTCAGTTCCCATTCCTCTAAAATGGAGCAGATACACCCACTGAAGTGAATTTGCAGATGTTAAATGAAACAATAGGTGCTAAGTACATTTTAAGTGCCCAATAGAGTAAGTGAATGCATAAGCTTTACATTCAACATTCTCCATTGCCTGGGGACAAAATTTTTCTCCAAGTTTCTCTTAAGGCTGAAAGTACAGGTGGAGTTAAATGGACCTTGCTCTGAAGAGTGGAGAATCACAAGGTCAGAAGGCCAGACAAACCAGTGAAGAAATGGTAGGCCGAAACTGCCTTCAGGCTAGACAACAGAAATTTATTTCAGCTGAATGTCAGGTAGACAAAAGGATACCTTTTCAGTCACTGAGGAACTCAAGTGTGGGTCTTTGAGAAGTTATGAGTAATCCAAGTCGAGGTCACTAGCTAGTCAGAGAATTATACGTGAGTCCCAAAGACTAATGTTCATGGTAAACCACAGGAATGGATTAAATGAGATAATGTATCTGCAAATGCTCTGGGAAGTGGAGAACTAATCAGGGTGTTATTATTATTCATAAGTGCTATCTATCTAGAAAGGCTCAGGCTGGAAAAAATGGGCAACACACAAGTACAAAGATTGTGTCTTACAAAGAGGGAAACAAATGGGCGGTCTCTCCTTGAAGAAGCTGACAGTTGATTAGTTGGGGATCCCTCTGCCCCAGCTCCGGGAGCCAATCCAGGTCCAGAGAGGGGACAGTAGCCAGCCCTGGCAGAGGAGCCAGCCAGCTCCATGCAATGTTAGACCTTTAGTGGCCGGATTGATGGTGAGGAAACAGGCTTCCTCTGCATCAATAGCTCCTGCTTAAGACAAAACCAAAATGAACTGTCTTGGCATCTTGCTTGCAGTTCTGTGCAATTAGCTGGGGGAGGCGGGAGCACACACTCAATCCCAGACACTCTTGTGGGTCACCACCTCCTTATGCAAATGAGGGGGCAATCTCTGCAGCTCTAATTGATATGTATTCTGTGTGTGTGTGTGTGTGTGTGTGTGTGTGTGTGTGTGTGTGTGTACAGTCAACTCTGCCTAACGCACAGTAGCCATGACGGCTTTTGTTTTTATTTTTGTTTCTGTTTTTTTTTCATTTGATGCAAGTACCATTCTTAACTGGACTCATGGAAATTAAGATGAAAAAACTATATTATATGACTAAACTCTGTCACCAGAGAGCTAAAATAAGAAGATGGCCTCTTTGCAGCTACACACTGACATCCTCAGTAACAGCTGAGCCAACTCTCTAGACTAACAGTTATACACACTGAATAAAGGTTTCTGTTTTTTCTGTTAATCCTCCCAAATGTTTCATTCAATCAAGCACGAATGTCATTAACAGTGGATTTATTTTTAAACTAATTAAACCGAATTTACATACTTAGTTGTGTGTAGGCATAGACTCACCCTTGATGTCATGTAGAAGTGTGTATATATGTATGAGAAATGGACAGGATCAAGCTGGGATTCTGGAGACATTGGGCTTTATTACTTGTATGTTGAAAAGCACATCTAAGAGAGAAAGGTACAAAGTTTAAAAATATTTTTATGGAAATAAAAATAATCAGATGTATACATAGCTGCAAAATGTTTTTGGGGAAATTATATAGAAGGAAATGTTCTATAGAAGGAAGTGTTATTTTAGAAAGAGTTTGGAATGAGTATAATGCAGACCACACCCTGTAGACAGAGCTGAGAAAGCTAGGTTAAGTTTCGGGGTAGGACTGGCTTTTACATTTTATTTCCTTAATCAGGAAGTCAGAAGGGGGCCTCAAGCATTCACATTTTTAACAAGCTCCCTAAGTGCACACCAAAGGTAGACAAACACACACACAAACACACACATACACATCAACCATTATAAAAATAATGCAATTTCTTTAGAAAAAATTAGAATAATTGTAAAAGATAATGATTACCCACAATACTACTCTCCTAACTCAACTACCATTCAGAAAACAAAGATCATGGCATCCAGTCCCATCAATTCATGGCAAATAGGCAGAGAAACAGTGGGAAAAGTTGCAGACTTTATTTTGGGGGGCTCCAAAATCACTGCAGACGGTGATTGCAGCCATGGAATTAAAAGACACTTATTCCTTGGAAGAAAAGCTATGAGCAACCTAGACAGCATATTAAAAAGCAAGACATACTTTGTTAACAAAGGTCTGTTTATTCAAGGCTGTGGATTTTCCAGTGGTCATGTATGGATGTGAGAATTGGACTATAAAGAAAGCTGAGCACTGAAGAATTGATGCTTTTGAACTGTGGTGTTGGAGAAGACTCTTGAGAGTCCCTCGGATTTCAAGGAGATCCAACCAGTCCATTCTAAAGGAGATCAGTCCTGAATATTCATTGGAAGGACTGATGTTGAAGCTGAAACTCCAGTACTTTGGCCACCTGATGCAAAGAACGGACTCATTCGAAAAGACCCTGATGCTGGGAAAGATTGAAGGCGGGAGAAGAAGGAGGCAACAGAGGATGAGATGGTTGGATGGCATCACTGACTCAATGGACATGAGTTTGAGTAAGCTCTGGGAGTTGGTGATGGGCAGAGAGGCCTGGCGTGCTGCAGTCCATGGAGTCACAAAGAGTCAGACATGACTGAGCAACTGAACTGAACCCAAGTACCTATAGCATTTTGGGCTGCTGACTTCCAAATCTTCTCCCCAGTGTACGTGGAGTGCAGACTTAAAACCATATGACTACTACCTCCCGGATTTTAAGTGACACTTAAAAGTGGAAGTCTTGGTGACTTCTTTTGCAAGGCTCTCCCCTACTTCACACACCTGCCAACAGAGGCATTTATTTCTTCCCTTGACACGGCCACCAAATCACCCTCCTCTGGGACTAAGCTCAGGGCTCCCAACTACCTTTGTATTAATTCAGCTGTTCTCTTGGTGAGTGCCGTCCCTTTGTCAGAAAGACTTGAACTTCAAGTAGCAGCATGGGGAAGCAGGCAGAGATCTTAGCCTAGATTTATCCATGTTCTCCACTGCGATTTCTATGTTTATATATACAAGAATCCCTCACCACCCATGAGGTCATGAATCTCTTTCTTTCGCTTACACTGCAGGGATATTAAACACATTGTTCTGCTTTGATTGAAAGCCAGTAAAATTAAATCTCATCTTCCCGTCTGCGGAACCACTTGGGGACACTGTCTTATGGAGAGGGGAGCATGGCTTAGAGAAGGGGCCCTTCAGGACACTCATGAACGAGCTATTTTCTGCCAGACAAGAAGCAGATCTCCTTTCCATGACACAAATCTCAACATCTGCTCTGTCTTAACCTCCCAGACACCCCAACAGGTGTAGCCATCTTTAAAACATATCTAGGAAGCAACATATGGGCTGTTGGCCATGAATAAAGGATAAAACCATGTGTGTGGGAGGCAGGAGAGGGTGCCCTGATTCTGATCTTTCAGCCTTACTATTATTATTTCTTTTGGTTTTTAATTTCTCCAGGCTTTCCTGGGTGTCCATCTTTCACTGTCCCCTCAACATGCTTGGCACAGAATTGTAAGTTTCATCCTTGCCTTTTTCAGCTCTTTCTCACCATTGAGCAGCCCCCCACCCTTGTCTCTCCTTGCATTGCCCCCCACTTTCCAACCCCGCAGGGAGAGGAAAGTTAAATGATGTTAATCCACCAAATATTTTTGATCATTAGGAAGCCATAAAAATTAACATAACCGTCAGAGGAAATTAATTGCCCAAAAGGCAAGGATAGAGCAGGACAGTGAGGCCAGGGGAAGAGGAGTGTAGGCAGAAGGGTGCTTTGTTTCTCTTTTGTGGTTTTGAGAGAGGGGCTGTGGCTGGAGGAGGCCCAGGAGGCTTGTGCAGGTCAGCTTCCCCCACGCTTAATTACAAGATCAGCCTTAGAATAGCAAATGGTGCTGGTGGTGAAAGACTGGGAGGGATATCCTTGATTCCTGCCTTTTTCTCCTCCGGCTCCTCTGGGGGAGATTTTCGGTTATTTTTAATTCCATTTCAAAATAGAGGTTAGGGAGTGAGAAGCCTACTGCTGGCCTCCTGCAGGAAATACCATTAATAATTAATACCCAATAATAATCAAATCCATGGGAGACTCGTTACAAGTAACATCTTGACAGACCCATGGATGGATGCCCGTAGCTTTTCTTCTTCATCTGCTTGCAAGATGGGTTCAGCGGGGATTTGAGCGCACATAAGCAGTGACAAAAAAAGGATAAATAGCAGGTTTGTTCACGGAAAAGGCTTATTCATCCCTGTAGGGTTTTTTTCATTTTAAGTTTATGGCTTAGTGGGGAATTTCGCTTTAATTGGGATTGTAATATAAGGATGAAACCTGTCGACATTTACAAGAGAGAGAGAAGAGTAATTCTTCCTAACTTGTTTGTTGTTGTTATTACAACACGGGCTCCTTTAGGAGGCTCTGTGCAAAGGAAGCAGACAATCAAGCTGATCGGAGACCAAGTAAGCTAGTGAGAGGGAGAGAGACTGGCAGCCACAGGACCTACCTGCTGTTAGTAAACCCCTGGACTCGCAGACTGGAGAGTGTTGCGTGAGGGGCTCATATGCTTGGTAACTCTTTGCACATTCACTGTTTCATTTCATCTTTGGGCTTCTCTGCTGGCTCAGGCTGCAAAGAACCTGCTTGCCATTTAGGAGACTCCAGCTTGATCCCTGGGTTGGAAAGATGCCCTGGAGAAGGGAATGGCTAACCCCTGCAGTACTCTTGCCTGGAGAATCCCATGGACAGAGGAGCCTGGCGGGTTGCAAAGAATCGGACATGACTGAGCAACTAACGCTTTCACTTTCTTTTTAGATGAGAGCAGAGAGGGTATTTCCCCCAAGATCTCACAGCTAAAGGTTGGGTTCAGTTAGGATTGGATAAGCCACAGGGCTGGGATTCAGTTCCCGGGGAGGCTGGCTACAGTGTCGGCTCTGGCTTCGTGTGAATGTAAGGAGGGACTCTCTCCACAGACAGGAAAGCAGGGTAGGAGGAGAGGCCCACCTTCCTCGACACGATGTCCAGTCATTCTCCTCTGTGTTCTATGTGCTGTGCCATGTGCCATGCCGGGTCGTGTCCGACACTTGGAGATCCCATGGACTGTAGCCCGCCAGGCTCCTCTGTCCTTGGCATTCTCCAGGCAAGAATACTGGAGTGGGTTGCCATTTCCTGCTCCAGGGGCTCTTCCTAACCCAGGGACTGGACCCAGGTCTCCCGCATTGCAGACAGATTCTTTGCCATCTGAGCCACCAAGGAAGCCCCCTCTGTTCAACAAATGTATGAAAGTATAGGGCTTCATTGCCCATCATCCTCATGGAGGAGACAGGTGGGGTCACAGCAGGAAAATAGAAACACGCGCGATGGTTCATCCAAAGCTAATTTAATGCAGGGACTCTGTACAGAGGTGTGGACAAGCTGAAGAACCAAGAGCAGATGTGGGGAACTCAGAAGCCAGCAGGAGCCGCCGTGTCACCCCCAACACCAAATCTAGGGCGAAGCTCCAACCCTCAGCTCCCTGGAAACTGGGAAACACTTCCTTACCCTCTAGGCAGAATCTCACCTGAAGCAGGCTGTATTTGCACTTTGGAATTTTTGTATTTCAGTTTGAAATTTTACTATTTTACGTAAGAAAATCTTTGGAATGAATAAAGGAAACTGGAGATCACATAAGAAACCCAGTAAGTCCAGCACCTAAATTTAACAAATGTTCACACGTTACTGTATTGGCCCCACATCTGTTTTATTTTCAGAGACATTGACCTTCATCCGTCTCAGTCACCTTCCCTCGCAGTGAGCGCAAGCACCGTTCTGGAGCTGATGGTGTATCAAGGTATGCTTTTCACACTTTTACTAACTGTTGATGGGCCTACAATCATATATAGTATCACTTCGTGCAGTTTTAAATACATATAAATTGTACTTATAGTTAATCGTTTCGTATACACACATCATGTATTTATTTGTAAGCAACTTGCCTTTTTCATTTAATGCATTTTACTTCTTTAAAACTTTCTCTCTTGCTTCAGGGTGTGGCCAGATAACACTGTGATAGTCTCAAGTGAGCAGCAAATGGACTCAGTCATCCGTGTACATGTATCCATTCTCCCACCAGCTCCTCTCCCATCCAGGCTGCCGCATAGCATTGAGCAGAGTCTTCGGTACAGATGCATTGAGCTTATTTCATTATCGGAGTGGCATTTTATTTTGTGACTCTGCTACAGTTTATCCCTCATTTGTTGAGATATCGAAGTTTTTTTTTCCTCCATTAAAAAAACAATGCTATGGTAAGCATTCTTGTATATCTACATTAGCACACAATGCAAGAAATTCTCTGCGAGTAGAGTCACTGGGTTATAAAGTATTCCTATCCTTGATTATATTAGATTGTGCCAAATCGCCTTCCAAAGTGCCAATTTTTATACTCACAAGCACTGAATGGTAGTTCACAATTCCCCACAATGTGGTTTTAATTTACACCTTCTGGTTCTAATTTTTATTTCCTTTATTACAAATGAGGTTGAACTTCTTTTCATATGTTTACTGAGCATTCATGTTTCTGCATTATTATCCTACATTTCTGTCCAAATAAATTTTCTTTTTTTTTTTTAAATTGGATTATCTTTATCTTGCTCTTTAAGGGAGTTTTTACTATTCTAGTTACTAATCTCTATATGTGTTACAGATAGTTTTTCTTTCATTTCCTTTATATTTTGAGTTGGGCAGAATAATTTTAACATAGTCAAAATTGTCAGTTTTTTTTTTTTTTAAGTTTAGCGTGTGTCTGTGTCTTGCTTAGGAAATTCCTATTCTACAAGTTTGTAAAGATATTTTACTATGCTCTCTTCTAAAAATAGAATTTTGCTTTTTACATTTAGGTTTTAACTATATTTGGAATTAATTTTTTGTAAATGATGTGGAATAGAAATGTCATGTTATTTTTTGTGTACATATGTATATGCGTTGGCATGTGCTAAGTCGCTTCAATCATCTCAGACCCTTGGCGACACTATGGACTGCCTCCAGGCCCCCTGTCTGTGGGATTCCCCAGGCAGGAATACTGGAGGGGGTTGCCATGCCTCCTCCAGGGATCTCCCTGATCCAGGGGTCAAACCCACGTCTCATGTCTCCTGCACTGGCAGGCGGGTTCTTCACCATCACCACCACCTGAAAAGCCCATGTGTATATACACATTTTCAAAGACTGGAACAGCTCTTCATTAAAGCATGCTTGCTCTACTAAATTTGAAGTATCACTCTGTAATATGCTTTAAAGGTGAGAGTTTGTTTCATGGGTCCTTTGGACTAGTCTTATACCAGTATCTCACTGTCTTAATTCATACACTTTTTGATAAGCACTAATAAACATGTACAGAGAGTCCTCATATCTTAATCCCCTTAGATGCCTTTGCTCTATCAGTTTTAGCATTAAACAACTTTTATGAAAATTTGTTATAATATTTATGGAATTGCCTTGAAATTTTCTTTTCATTTGGAGAGAATTGCCATCTTCTTATACTTGAGTATTTCCATTCACAAGTATATCATATCTCATTTATTTTTATGTTATTCAAATATTACTTTTCTCCATTACATGTCTTGGTATATTGCTTATATCGCATATAAAACATTTTTACCTCCCTGGTCAATCTCCCTGACTCCTAGTCCCAGCAAATCTGTCACTTTGTCACTATTAGACTTTGTCTTTTCCAGAGTTTCATATAAAGTAAATCATATGTACACTGTCCGATCATCAGCAAATCAGTTTACTTTTTGGTTCAAATCAGAACGCCATTTACTAATGCTTTCTTCTCTTACTGCTCCACTTCAAGACAGAAAAGGAAGTGGTAAAAGCAGACATTCTTACCTTGTTCTTAACTTTAGGGAGAAAGCGAGAATAAAGGTCGCTCAGTCTGTCCGACTCTTTGAGACCCCGTGGGCTGTAGCCCACCAAGGCTCCTCTGTCCATGGAATTCTCCAGACAAGAATAATGGAGTGGGTTGCCATTCTCTTCTCCAGAGGATCGTCCCAACCCAAGGCTTGGGATGGAACCCAAGTATCTTTCATTGCCGACAGATTCTTTACTGTCTGCCATTTACATTAATACATATATCAGAAGTAATTCTTTTGCAAATATCTAAATAACAAAATATGAAAGTGTTTTTTGAAGGTATCATACTCTCTAAAGATTTATGAAGCACTTGGTGATTGCTTTGAAAAAGAATTTGAAGTTTTGTCAGTACACATTCATTCATATTGTGCTACTTCTATGCATATGTAGTAATATTCTTTTAATGCAAAATCACAGTGTTAGTTTTTAAGTTCATTTTAAACTGCATTAAACACAACATGTGTAGTACCATGAATCCAAAAATTTCTATTGAATTGGGAATGTGTTAACAACAATGACTAAGTTCTCGCAGTGCAACCCAGGAAGACTTAAGACTGAAGCGATGGCAGCACTTTCGGGATGTATCTTGTTTCAGAAATGTAAAAGCTGAAACACTTTGAGCCTTAGATTTGATAAAATGTGGCAACTATTTCCATAATGGGAAAAATTGCGATCACACAGTAAAAGGGTCAAAATAGAAGAGATCTGATGTCTGAGTCCAGCGGGCGTGCTCAGTCACTCAGTCGTGTGCAACTATTTGTGACTCAATGGACTGTAGCCCTCCAGGCTCCCCTGTCCATGGAATTTTCCAGGCAAGAATACTGTGGTTGGTTGCTACTCCAGGGGAACTTTCCGGCCCAGGGGATCTTCCCAACCCAGGAACTGCACCCGTGTCTCCTGTGGTTCCTGCCTTGAGAGGCGGATTCTTTACCACTGAGCCAGGTCCAGCAGAGAAGGCTAAAATGGAGCAGCCAACGAGGTGGGAGGAAGATAGGTAGAATATGGAATAAGTCATGGAAGAGAAGGTTGGAAGAAAGGGGGAGTGATCTGCCGAGGAAAAGGAGAAGAGTGAAAACTGCTCCCTGGCACCGTATGCAGTTGTTCAGTGATACCGTCTCAGCCCTTGGACTGTGGCCTGCAAGACTCCTCTCTCCACGGGATTTTCCAGGGAAGAATACTGGAATGAATTACCATTTCCTCCTCCCGGGGACTGAACCCGCATCTCCTGAGGCTTCTGCATTTCAGGGATTCTTTACCTGCTGAGCCTTTGGTAAATCAGGTATGGTAGAGAGAATAAACTGATTGAAATGGAATTAAGAGGGGATGGGGACATTCCCTGGTGATCCAACAGTCAGCATTCCGCACTTCCGCTGCAGGGGCTCAGGTTCAGTCCTTGGTTGGGGAGCTAGGATCCCACAGGCCATGCCTCTAGGAAGTGAGATAGCAAAGAAAACACCTCCAAGGCTTTTTACTCATTTGTTTGTTTGATTTTGTTTTGTTGTTCTTGTTTTTAAGTAGGAAAATAAGAGCACTGGTTAGAAAGAGATAGATTAAAAGATTTTCCGTTATATTGAGAGAGTTTTACAGTATATTTATATGCTACTGAGAATAACAGTAGAGAAAGAAAACTTGATCACATAGAGGGACAAAGGAGCAATGCCCTTGTTTACAGGTGAAGGGTAGGATCCAAGGTCATCCAAGCCTCTGGAGTATTCTCATGTTGTACTCAATATAACTATTTATATGCCTAAATTTACTAGGCTGTGTGTGTGCGTGTGTGTGTGTGTGTGTGTGCCAGGTAGCGTTAGTGGTAAAGAACCCACCTGCCAATGCAGGAGACGCAAAAGACCCAGGTATGATCCGTGGGTCAAGAAGATCCCCTGGAGGAGGGCATGGCAACCCACTCCAGTACTTCTGCCTGGGAGAATCCCATGGACAGAGGATCCTGTGGGATTACAGTCCATAGGGTCGCAAAGAGTCGGACGCAACTGAAGCAACTTAGCACGCACGCACACACCCAGGCCAAGCAGAATAGCACAGCGTTTGTTACTGTGGGTTTTGAATTCCTACTGCCTGGATTTGGAAACTAAGTATTGAGAAGTTATACCTTAAGTAATCTATGCCTCTGTTTCCTCATCTATAAAATGAGGTTAATAATATTACCTAATGATTATACAGTGGAAGTGAGAAATAGATTTAAGGGACTAGATCTGATAGAGTGCCTGATGAACTATGAACAGAGGTTCATGACATTGTACAGGAGACAAGGATCAAGACCATCCCCATGGAAAAGAAATGCAAAAAGCAAAATGGCTGTCTGGGGAGGCCTTACAAACAGCTGTGAAAAGAGGAGAAGTGAAAAGCAAAGGAAAGGAAAGATATAAGCACCTGAATGCAGAGTTCCAAAGAATAGCAAGGAGAGACAAGAAAGCCTTCCTCAGCGATCAATGCAAAGAAATAGAGGAAAACAACAAAATGGGAAAGACTAGAGATCTCTTCAAAAAAATTAGAGATACCAAGGGAACATTTCATGCAAAGATGGGCTCGATAAAGGATGGAAATGGTCTGGACCTAACAGAAGCAGAAGATATTAAGAAGAGGTGGCAAGAATACACAGAACTATACAAAAAGGTCTTCATGACCCAGATAATCATGATGATATGATCACTCACCTAGAGCCAGACATCCTGGAATATGAAGTCAAGTGGGCCTTAGAAAGCATCACTATGAACAAAGCTAGTGGAGGTGATGGAATTCCAGTGGAGCTGTTTCAAATCCTGAAAGATGATGCTGTGAAAGTGCTGCACTCAATATGCCAGCAAATTTGGAAAACTCAGCAGTGGCCACAGGACTGGAAAAGATCAGTTTTCATTCCAATCCCTAAGAAAGGCAATGCCAAAGAATGCTCAGACTACCGCACACTTGCACTCATCTCACATGCTAGTAAAGTAATGCTCAAAATTCTCCAAGCCAGGCTTCAGCAATACGTGAACCGTGAACTTCCAGATGTTCAAGCTGGCTTTAGAAAAGTCAGAGGAACCAGAGATCAAATTGCCAACATCTGCTGGATCATCGGAAAAGCAAGAGAGTTCCAGAAAAACATCTCTTTCTGCTTTATTGACTATGCCAAAGCCTTTGACTGTGTGGATCACAATAAACTGTGGAAAATTCTGAAAGAGATGGGAATACTAGATCACCTGACCTGCCTCATGAGAAACCTATATGCAGATCAGGAAGCAACAGTTAGAACTGGACATGAAACAACAGACTGGTTTCAGATAGGAAAAGAGTATGTCAAGGCTGTATATTGTCACCCTGCCTATTTAACTTATATGCAGAGTACATCATGAGAAATGCTGGTCTGGATCAAGAACTAGCTGGAATCAATATTTCCGGGAGAAATATCAATAACCTCAGATATGCAGATGACACCACCCTTATGGCAGAAAGTGAAGAGGAGCTAAAGAGCCTCTTGATGAAAGTGAAAAAGGAGAGTGAAAAGGTTGGCTTAAAGCTCAACATTCAGAAAACGAAGATCATGGCATCTGGTCCCTTCACTTCATGGGAAATAGATGGGGAAACAGTGGAAACAGTGTCAAACTTTATTTTGGGGGCTCCAAAATCACTACAGGTGGTTATTGCAGCCATGAAGTTAAAAGACGCTTACTCCTTGGAAGAAAAGTTATGACCAACCTAGATAGCATATTCAAAAGCAGAGACATTACTTTGCCGACTAAGGTCTATCTAGTCAAGGCTATGGTTTTTCCAGTGGTCATGTATGGATGTGAGAGTGGGACTGTGAAGAAAGATGAGCACTGAAAAATTAATGCTTTTGGACTGTGGTGTTGGAGAAGACTCTTGAGAGTCCCTTGGACTGCAAGGAGATCCAACCAGTCCATTCTAAATGAGGTCAGTCCTGGGTGTTCTTTGGAAGGACTGATGCTGAAGGTGAAACTCCAATAGTTTGGCCACCTCATGCGAAGAGTTGACTCATTGGAAAAGACCCTGATGCTTGGAGGGATTGAGGGCAGAAGGAGAAGGGGACGACAGAGGATGAGATGGCTGGATGGCATCACCGACTCGATGGACGTGAGTCTGAGTGAACTCCGGGAGTTGATGATAGACAGGGAGGTCTGGCGTGCTGCAATTCATGGGGTCACGAAGAGTCAGACAGGACTGAGTTACTGTACTGAACTGAACTGAATGTTACCTGCCTGCTGTAACAATCAAAGTCTGAATGCATGTAAAATGGTTAGAATTGTGTCTGATATCACAAATGCACAATAAATGTTCGTTATACACTAAATTTGTTATAGAACTTAGCACATTGTATGCATTCTGTGAATGAATGAATATTATTTTAAAATATCTTTATAGTGCATGTTTTTATATAGCCATCTCCTGATCCCCGCTTTGAACTCTGTTCTTCCTGTAGCTAAAGTCATATTACCATTATCTGCAGACTCAGCTCATGCTGGTTTCCTGAGATAACTCTGACCTAAGAGAAGAAGGCTTTGAGAGGTCTTTGACTGGATGTTTAGCCCTGACTCTGTGTACCATTTAAGCAAACTAGGTGGATAGCTGCCTTTTTTTTTTTTTTTTTTTTGGCCTCTGACACTCAAAACTCCCTTGTTCTTAGAAATTCTCGCCTTTCTGATTGTTTCTTCATCTTTTCTTGATACCTTCTTTGACCCCATATAATCTGGACTGGCTTGTGTGCTTCTGAGATTATACGTTTGCCTAGATCCCTGCCTGACTTTGGAATGGGCATGGAGCTCCCAGCGCTGCCCTGTAATTAATGTTCATAATTAGTATAAATACCCTGAAGAGGTTTGCAGCATGATATGCTACACGTGGACCTAACTGGGACCAAAGGACCAGTAGCCCCAGTTCTGAGGCCTTTAGGATAAGGGAATTAGAGGCATCCAAAGGGGTCGAAGAAGGCTAATAAGGCACAGAGGATTAGGTAATTAATGGTTCTAACGCTGTCCTAGAAAGTGTTATAGAAAGGCTTCTCACCAGTCTGGCCCTCTGAAGGCAAATTTCATGATGGGGGAGGCTCTTCATTCCTTTCCAGTGCCGGGGGCTTCCCTCTAGGGAAATATCCAGGGAGAGTATGGCTTTGTTTGCCTTTCCTTATGCCTGTGCTCTTAAAAGATAATTAAAGTTTTATCAGCAGAGTCCCATGAAGGGAGTACTGAAGCAGTTATCTGGATACTCCACACTGAGGGAGAAGGAAATCTTCATCTGGGGGCTTGGATTATCTTGTATGTCTTTATTTTTGTGCATCAGTAAGGCAACCATGCAGAGGGCGTAAGGCACGAAATATGAATTCATTAAATATTTGCTGGATGGATGACTCTTTTATTTGAAATATCAATTAATACTAATAGTCCTTAATAGTTCTGATTTGCACCTGAATATCATATTCAGATATGCTCTCATCTCTTGGCTTGGCAAATTAATGAACAGAGATATGAAGGTTGAGTTCTAGTCCCTAAATGGGCCTTAGTTTATTTACTTGGCTCTGGAAGAGAACTGGGCTTAACTGAATGGTTTTTTTATAAAACATATATATATATATATATATATACACACACACACTTAGCATTATACATATTTAGCTTTAGCACACACACATATATATATATTATTTTAATGATTTACCATATAATGTTGTGCCTTTGCTCTCTTCTTAATCTGAGCAGTTTAAACCTGAGACCACATTGGTCTTTGAATTTGACAGGGAAAAAAATTTGTTAAGCCACTAGTTTGCCTTTCTGCAGGATAATTAGTGAATGGATTGATTGGCTTTTAGCTAATAGTTTGTGAAGAAGTATGTCCAAAGTTTTTATCCCTTGGGGCCCGACATGGGCTTCCATGCTCTGTGTCTTCCACCAGACATTGGTGACCTGTAAGTGTTTTCTATTATCACAAGACCTTCAAAAATGCCCACAACTTGGAAGTTAGAGGTTTCCAAGCTAAGAGTAAGACATAAAGAAGAAGGAAAAAGGACCAAGGTTATAGACACAGAAGGGTCTGGACTTTGAGTTTATCTTTTTCTTTATTTTCTATTGTTCATGGAACAAAATGAGAAAAAGACTGAGGAAGCAGAATCCTGGGCTGATTCACTTGATTTTGCATCATCCCTTAACTGCCCATGCCTTATTTTGTGCAGGAAAAAGGAAACGATACACCAACTTACAGGATGTTAGTGAGAATGACTTGAAATGCTTGTGAAAGATTTAAAAGCCTCTAACCTGGGCTTCGTATGTGGCTGGGTGGATAAAGAATCTGCCTGCAATGCAGGAGATGCAGGGAGATGCACACTCAATCTCCTAGTCGGGAAGAGCCTCTAGAGGAGGAAATGGCAACCCACTCCAGTATTCGTGCCTGGAGAATGCCATGGACACAGGAGCCTGGAGGGCTACAGTCCAAAGACACAAGTGAGGTGACGAGCACGCACGTGTGCATAACCTGTCTGTAAATATAAGTGCAATGTCAGAAATACTTGTGCCATGAAGACATTTTGATTTTCATATTGTGGGGATAGCCCACAAGCAGACCTTTAGAAAATGAAGACTGTCAACGAACTTGCCACGGCAACATCCATGTCCTAAGTCATAGATTAATAGTTAAGAAAGAAGATAGCATCCTGCCTTCGAATGAACTCTGTACCAGTCAGCATCCGAAGACCTTGCCCTTGATTAGCCTGTGGTGTAGCTAGCAAAGTCACACAAAATGCGTTTTACAAAATTGACAGATTATTTCACAACCTCGTCTCTCTTTTTCCCCCAGAGCACTCCATGAGTTAGCAGAGCCTTGGCTTATGTTTCCTCCTCACAGGGACGCAGATAAGGAGTCAGGAATTTGTGATGACACTCTTTAGGACCATTCCCTAAGTACACAGCTTAAATTTCCAGCCCACCCAATTTTCTCAAGGTTCTGTTCAGTAACAGAGAGTTTAGGTGCTTCAAGAGAAGAAGACTGGTTTTAAGATATCAGCTCTGCTTTTGATTGGCTGTATGACCTGGAACAAATCATATAACCTTTCTAAATCTTAACTGCCTAAACTTTTGCATAATTTCCATTAAGTGTGGAATATAAAATATACCTCCTATGGTTGCTGGGCGTACCTAGCTCATTGTGGAGGTTTAATAAATGTTGGTTTCCTCCACATTTTCTCCCCTATTTGTTGGCTAAGGAGAGTCAAATGAGTTAACTCTTCATACAACTATCCAGTGTCTTCCCACTTCCCTCTTTTCCTGTCTGAATGACAAAAATTAGACATCCAGAGCACCCCAGTTATCTCACCACCTCAGCCCTTCTGAATCTGTCCTCACTAAATACCAGACAGAATAGTCATATTCCTGGACACTCTTGAGAGCTCAGTGAGACTTCCGTGAGACCGTGTTCATTGCAAACAAACATAGAAAGAAGAGAAAGACCGAGAGAGACAGAGACTGAGGGACGGGGATCAAAAGCAGGTATGCCTTTGGTCTGTCTAGCAGGAGTTGGGAAGAAAGATAAGCTGGGAAGAAAGCCTGGATGACAGAGAGGGTGGTGGGGGAGGCAGGAAAAAGTAATTGAGCTCGGTGTCTTTGCTCTAGCTAAGCCAACCAATATTAGGAAATCAACAAACTCTCTCTGGGTTCTAGGTACTGGAGTACAAAGATGAATGACAGGTTAATCCAGTTCTGTCCAGTAACATAGTCTATGATCATCAGTTCAGTTCAGTCATTCAGTCATGTCTGACTCTTTGTGACCCCATGGACTGCAGCATGCCAGGCCTCCCTGTCCATCACCAACTCCCAGAGTTTATCCAGACTCATGGCCATTGAGTCGGTGATGCCATCCAACCATCTCATCCTCTGTCATCCCTTTCTCCTCCAGCCTTCAGTCTTTCCTGACATCAGGGTCTTTGTCAATGAGTCAGCTCTTCGCATCAGGTGGCCAAAGTATTGGAGTTTCAGCTTCAGCATCAGCCCTTCCAATGAGCGTTCAAGACTGATTTCCTTTAGGGAATCTATGATAATGGACATGTGCTATTTTTCTTCTGTTCGTTATGGGAACTACTAGCCATTGTGACCATTGAACCCCCAAAATATGGTTAGTGTGTCACAAGAACTAAATTCTTAATTTAATTTAATTTTAAATGTAAATAGCTACATGAAGCTCGTGGCTATTGATAACCTATTGTTACAAGGCACATGGATTTCTAAATGCTTGAATAGATAACAGTAGATGATTTTAATCCACCTGCTCTGTCTTCTGGAACAAATAGAGTTACTAAACTATGGCTGTGGTGTAATTGGATTATGGAGAGTTGGCGGGAGGGTAGAGACATAGTTGATGTATCCAAATTCAGCCAAATGGATAATACACCATACAGACCTCCAATTATAACAGCTTATCAAGGGCACTGGGGCTAGATTTTGTTTGAACATGGTATATCAGCCTCTGTCTTAGGCTGGCTGTCCAGGTTGTGCCTACCATTTGTCAGCTGAGAATTGAGTGTGGAGGAAATTCCTGCTGAAATGGTAATAAAAACAACCAAATATCAGCTGCTTATCCTTAACCTTCTGCTCTTCATAAGAGGGTTCCTTGCACAGATTCAAGCTTTCAAAATATATTTTTAATGGTTCCTTGAGACTCATCAACAACCATTTAACTCTGAGCCTGTCATTTCCAGAGCCCAAGAAAAAAATAGTTCAGAATTAAAGCAAGATGGCCAAGACAGCAAAGAGGTGTAAATGAGTGTGCACTTTCGTCTTACATGGACATTGACTGCTGTGTGGTATCTACTGAAGTAAGTTAAGGTCTAGACACCTACATTCAGGAAAATAAATAAAAAATCAGCCCAGAGAACTCTCCAGGCAGCTCTCGCAAATGCCATGCAGGACTGCCGTCTTCAGTTCCACGCCTAGAGTTTGCACCCAAATTGAAACCAAGTTTCTGTCCCCATACCACCAATGACCGAAGCAGAGACTTCTTGGGGAACTTGACTCTGCCGCAGGGCTGGATCTCAGCTGAGTCTTCTCGCCATGGATCCTGCATCCAGGGTGCCTGGCATCTGCTGTGGATAGGTCTGGAAGTGTTTGCTCACTTCCAGTTGTATTGGTTTTTTCCATAAAAATGAATCTCAGTACTCTGGTTTCTTTTTAGAACCCCAGATTCTTTGACCAGGAAATCTTACATCTGACTGCTTAGTTTTTGTTCATCATTGTTTCTTTCTTGCCAACTGAAAGCTGGGATTTTCCTCCAAGTCGAGCCACAATGTTCCTATGCATTGACTTAATGCCCCTCATGTCTTAATCATTTTCACTGGGAGTTTAGGTTGTGGGCAGCAGCTAATAAAGAGCCTGACATTGCCAGTCTCCTCCCCAACCTCCATTCTCCATCACTGTCCATGTCCTATATACCAGTGCTTAGAACTGACTCCTTTTCCAAGAAGGGCTTCCCCGTTTTCCTACCAGAACTTACCACCTCAGTCGTAACCTCCCCTGCAGCAAACCAGGTAGACTCATGACTAACCCCAATGCCTAGTACTCGGATTCTGAGAGCTCACTTCAAGTCCTGCTTCTGCTCGACATGTGGTGGTTTGGAGCACTTTGCAGTTGACTACAAAATCCCCAGTGCTTTATCCCACGGACTGCCCATCACTAAATATTTCAGCACTTGCGGCGTCTGTGACATTGAATCGGTAAAGGTCAGCGGCAGAGACAGAATGAATCTTCCCTATGCCTTTAAGACGCACTTTCCAGCTCATTATGATGAGACGCCTGTTAAAATTTCTGTCCTCCTCTATAGAGATTAAGCCTCTTGTGTGTTCTGGGCACTAATGAGTCACTTGCTCTCATGTCTTTTTTTCTCGATGGTTTGTCACCACAGCTGTTCTGTCCTGTAAAGCCCCAGTGACAGTGAGTTGTTGACAGAGTATTAGAAAAGAGCTCAGATCTTTAAAGCCAGGGATGTGACAGAATTTTTTTCATTCTCCCAGTCTCAGTGCTATAACATGATTCCATTAAATCATAAAGATTAGAGCTTGTCAGGCGCTTAGCATCTTTCCTCTGATTTGCAAAAATGAGTGGGTGTTTTGTTATTAATTCTTGTTGCAGCTACAGAACGGACACCATTAACTATAGCTAAGCCATTAACCTGATTGGTATTAATCAGAAGTGTCCCGTGGGTCATATTGGTTGGTGAGGTCTGGATGTTTTTCAGTAAAGGGGCTTTGTGGAATCAAATAAGAATTGATTGATGATCCCAGGGTACACATATCCAAGTGAAAAAAACCCAGATACATTCTGGGTATCTCACTGTAATGGAATCATTGTCCTCTCTGCATGCAAAAGGCAAGTTGATTTGAACTGACCCATCACAAAGATGGTCTGTGCTTTGAGTTACTTCTCCACAGTAGGACTGGAAAGAGAGAGAGATGAATGGGCTGAACTGGTCCACAGAAAGCAAATAAGGGATAACTGGCATTCTGTGCACCCCCAAGTGGTATTCTTTGGAAGACTTGGCCCAGAGATGCTACCGAGTACCAGCCCTTACGGAGTGTCTCCAGGGGTTCCCATAGACGACAGGGCAGACATGTTTGAGGCAGGCATCTAGGTACAGAGTCACCAGCTAAGGCGCAGAAACAAAGTCCGGAGAATCCACCAGGGTTCCAGCCAGTGGCCTTGGTGCCATCGGCACCACGCTCTAATTAACTGAGCTAACAAGACACAGATGCTCAGTACAGCTGAGCTAACTCTCTATAGAAAATGCCAAAACAAAAAGCATTCCTCACAGTTTTCAAATTCTGTTATTCCCTAGGCAACCTTCTTAAACATTTTTGCAGAATGGCTGTCCTCAAAAACCGTCATATTTATGCCATGAAAAGGACCGAGATATTGGGACAACTACCCAGATTATTAAGTAATATTTATATTGAGTAGTATAAGGAATACTTTTTAGTTGGAAAGAATGAAAATTATATAAGTAAAGGGCTTTCCAGTAATGTAATCCCAAGTAATTTGTCATTTTCCTTGCTGCACAAATATAGACAACAAAGATCTGAAGGGTACCAAAGCAAAATGTGGGTAAGTTTCTCTCTGGTCTTGCCTACCTACACTGAATCATCTTGCTTATGAACTCCACAAAACAAGAGGATAGTTTTTTCAGGTTGGTCATACCCTGTTTTAAAAAAAGATTTGGGGAAACTTATGGAAATATATAGTCTATGAAAATATACACTAGTACTACAGTGTAAAGACATAAATAACTTTGGAAATTCAGCAATGTAGCAAACAAGAAAAGGAAAATAAAATAAAATCAGAAATAGAGTTAATGTGCATAACACAAACCAGCAGGTTCTGTGGAATTGCCAAAGGCGTTTTAAAATTTTGATTGTTCTGTTGAATTAAGAATCACAATATTCATAAAATACAAACACTCATAATCCAAAAGCTGCATAGTGGTTCCTGATAGCAAGACCTGAAATACAGGAATGCTGAGGATTTTCCTAAAGAGAGCAGGCCCCTGGTTATAGAACAGGCAACATCTTTATCCTTGACATTTCAAGGGGAAATATAATAATGAATGGAGTTTCCCTGGAGGCTCAGACAGTAAGGAATCTACCCGCAATGCAGGAGAGATGCAGGTTTGATCACTGGGTTGGGAAGATCCCCTGGAGAAGGGAATGGCAAACCACTTCAGTATTCTTGCCTGGAGAATTCCATGGACAGAGTAGCCTGGCGGGCTACAGCCCGTGGGGTTGCAGAGTGGAACACCACTGAGCGACTGATACATAATAATAAGTGCCTTATGACTCTTCTTTCAGTGTGGATGACATAGGTCTTAAAATACCTATTGTTTGTTTCACTCATTGACATTCAACACGTGCTACTTAGACCGTAGATTAAGTTTTCTTGTGCCCAGGTCTTGACCTTCTGTCTAAACTCTACCTCTCCTTAACACGAAAGTTAAATCCTATATCTTTGCATTGCCTGAAACATAACAGCATGGAGGAGGTTTCTAAAACAGTTTGATTAATCAAGATATTGACTGATAAAATATGAGACTTCTGTCATTTTATCTATCATGTGATTTTTTTTATTCAACATCTTCTAAATCAAAGCTACCTTCCCCTATTCACATGGTCACAACAGGTAAACAGCCATGTACAAACACTGAAACACAAAACCTTGACCACGTCCAAAGATGTTTCAGGGGAGGGTGCTAATTTAAGCTGTGCAAACCAGAATCTTTACCTTCAGGAATTTGGAATTGAGACTAAGCAGGTCTGGTTAATCTTAATTCTTCAGCGATGAGTTGTAACATCAAGTACTCTTGATACTACTGAGAACATTTTTACTCTCTGAAGATATGCAAACTTGGTCAATTCTGTGGAAACTTGTGAAGAAAAACTCACACACACTTGGAAAAGGGAAGAAATGAGAGCCAGAGGGAGAAACTTCACAGTGCTTATTCAGGGCTTCAGTCTCTGAATAAAGTCCTTTGGTTCTACGAGATATCTGTGTATCCATATGATAAATGTAATATTTTTATTTAAGCTAGTTTAGTGGGTCTGCTATTCTCAACCAAAGGTGTTAACCAGTACAGTGAAACATAGTGATAAAATTTGTCAATCATGTTTATTTGCTCATTCAATAAATATTTAGTAGATACCATGTGCCAGGTACTATTCGAATTTAAGATTCATCACAAAACAAAACAAAGATTTCCAGTCTGTTCCATATCATATTCCCTGTCCCTATATTTTGCCAAACAAATGGGTGATGTTTATCAAAATGATGGTACTCAGGTACATTAGGACAGTTACACTTGACAGTTAAACAGCTTTTTAAAAGGTACTTGACCTAAAGGAATGAGACAGGGAGAAGATACCAAAAGTTTGATAGAAAAAATATCATTCAAAGTTATCTAAAGTAGTGCTTCTCAAAGTCTGTTATCCACTGCAATCACCTGTTCAGTTCAGTTCAGTCGCTCAGTCATGTCTGACTCTGCGACCCCAAGGACTGAAGCATGCCAGGCTTCCCTGTCCATCACCAACTCCCAGAGCTTGGTCAAACTCATGTTCATCAAGTCAGTGATGCCATCCGACCGTCTCATCCTCTGTTGTCCTCTTCTTCTGCCTTCAGTCTTTCCCACCATCAGGGTCTATTCCAGTGAGTCAGCTCTTCGCATGAGGTGGCCAAAGTATTAGAGTTTCAGCTTTAGCATCAGTCTTTCCAATGAATTCAGGACTGATTTCCTTTAGGGTGGACTGGTTGGATCTCCTTGCAGTCCAAGGGACTCTCAAGAGTCTTCTCCAACACCACAATTCAAAAGCATCGATTCTTCAGTGCTCAGCTTTCTTTCCTGTCCAACTCTCACATTCATATGTGACTACTAGAAAAGCCATAGCTTTGACTAGAATGGAACTTTGTTGGCAAAGTAATGTCTCTGCTTTTTGATATGCTGTCTAGGTTGGTCATAGCTTTTCTTCCAAGGAGCAAGTGTCTTTTAATTTCATGGCTGCAGTTACCATCTGCAGTGATTCTGAAGATCAAGAAAATAAAGTCTATCACAGCTTCCATTGTTTCCCCATCTATTTCCTATAAAGTGATAGGACTGGATGCCATGATCTTAGTTTTTTGAGTGTTGAGTTTTAAGCCAGCTTTTTCACTCTCCTCTTTCACTCTCATCAGGGGCCTCTTTAGTTCTTCACTTTCTGCCATATGTGTCATCTGCATATCTGAGGTTATTTTCTCCCGGCAATCTTGATTCCAGCTTGTGCTTCCTCCAGCCCATCACTTCTCATGATGTACTCTGCATATAAATTAAATAAGTTAAATAACTTGTAGAAATTGTTAAAACACAGCCTGAGATTAAAACCCACTCCTGGAAATGATCATCCAGTAGATCTGAAGTGAAGCTTAATAGTCTGCGTTTATAACAATCTTGTAGGTAATGGCAGTGCTGCTAATCCACTCCTCAAACATCAATGGTCCAAAGAATTCATAAGCTTGACTTACCGTGAATTATACTAAGAGTTTACAGAATTAATACCAATCCTCCACACATGATTCCAAAAATAGAAAAGGAAAGAACATCCAGAGTGCGATCAACTACTGAATGAATAAACTAAGGTAGTGTCTCCTTACAATAGAATATTATTCAGTCTTAAAAAGAGTGAAGTACCAATACATACTACAAGGTGGAAGAACCTAGAAAACATAATGTGAATGGAAAGGAGTCAGTCACAAGAGGTCACATATTGTGTGAAACATCCAGAACAGGCAGATACAGAGATAGAAAGAAGATTAGTGGTTGTCAGGGTCTGGGGCAAGTAAGGAGATACAGCTAATGGGTTTATTTTGGAGGGGGAAATGTCCTGAAATTTGACAATCACTCAGACAGTAAACCATCTGTCTACAATGTGGTAGACCCCAGTTCAATCCCTGGGTGGGGAAGATTCCCTGGAGGAGGAAAATGGCAAAACATTCCAGTACTCTTGCCTGGAAAATCTCATGGACAGAGGAGCCTGGTAGGCTACAGTCCATGGGGTTTCAAAGAGTCAGACACAGCTGAGCAACTTCACTTGACTTATGGTTGCATCAGTGTGAATATATGACAAACCATTGAACTGTATGTTTAAAGAGCTATAAAGCTATTGTTGAAGTTAAAAAAAAATAGAATGCTTGATTCACCTTGGGATTGATGATAGACTGGCATTTCTGGTAAACTTGCAGCTATTTGGAACCTAAATCTAGTTGGAGATGGATGTTCAAGAAAGAGAACATCAGCTAGAATCTCATCTTCTAAAGTCTCTTCTAATCCTAAGTAAATAGACCGATGGAAAGATCTAGATTTTAAGATCATATTATCTTACATTATCACGTAGACCAGCACATACTTTGTGGGTATCTCAGGAATTCTTCAGGGGACAGTTAACTATCATTGTCCTACTCTGCATGTTAGGCAACTCCTGACCTCCCTCACACACGTAGGTTGAAAATCAAACTAATACTTTTACGTTCATCCTGGTGAACGGAACATCTGATGTACCTTGGTGACTTCCGTGCCTCCTGTCTAGATCAATACCTAGAAGGGAATCATAGAAACAGCAAGTCCTGTATCTCAGAGAATGGCTGATGTGAAGAAGACAGCAGAGCTCACTGGCTAAAGTGATGTACTCAGGAGCCAGGCTCCTGGTGCATTCAGCCTGGCTCTGCCACCGCTTACTCGCTCTCTGATCTTTTCGATTCTCTTAACTTGTTAGTTCCCCAGATCAGTTCAGTTCAGTTCAGTTGCTCAGTCGTGTCCGACTCTTTGCGATTCCATGAATCGCAGCACGCCAGGCCTCCCTGTCCATCACCATCTCCCGGAGTTCACTCAGACTCATGTCCATCGAGTTGGTGATGCCATCCAGCCATCTCATCCTCTGTCGTCCCCTTTTCCTCCTGCCTCCAATCCCTCCCAGCATCAGGGTCTTTTCCAATGAGTCAACTCTTCGCATGAGGCAGCCAAAGTACTGGAGTTTCAGCTTTAGCATCATTCCTTCCAAAGAAATCCCAGGGCTGATCTCCTCCAGAACTCTCACCTGCAAAATGGAAATAATAATAATACCCACCTACCTACAGTTGAGGCTTGTTATGATTATTAGATAACTCAGGATTTGTAAAGTTCTACATGAACAGATGCCTGACACACAGTAAGCACCATATAAGGATTTGCTAAATTAATCCCAGAGTCCAATTTGGATAATTTTTCCATGAGGACATCTATTGGGAAAGGAGATACTTGTGAAAATGGGGCAATTCTTGTAAATTGTCCCCTTTTCTAGGATGATTTCTGTTTGTTTTTTTTTTTTTTAACCATATAGTCTCAATTGCTAGTCTCCATTTAAGACTTAACAGAAAAGTGGAACCTCCAAATTTATTTCAATGCAAAGGAATATAATCAATGGTGCATTAGTTTCAGTATAAAATATATTGAGCTCTGTGTTCTTCCTCTTAAAGAACCTATTGGTTCTTTCAAATTATGGTTTCAAATTATGAAAAATTTGTCTTTTCTACGATGTTACTCCAAAATTTTTCTCACCATAAAAATATGCCTTAAGATTTATGTGTACTAAACTCTAACTCATTTAATCCTCAAACAGGCACTATAATCTCCATTTTACAGATGAGGAAGCCTGGTCTCAAAGGATTTAAGTGGCTTCTGCCAGGCGACACAGCTAGCAAAGAAGAACAGAGATGGGAGCTAGACCCAGGGCAGTATAACTTTAATACAAATGTTCTTTTCACTCTCCTCCATTCCCTGCTGCACCTACAGTGATCTATCATACGTACATTTTTGCCTTTTAAATTTATATGTTCGTGCTGTACTAATTGTTGGCTGTGAGTTCCCTAAATGTAGAACATGTCATTGGTTTGCCTCCTTTATGCTGCAGAAAGAGAATAAAACCACAGGAGAGTGGCTGAAAAGCCATGCCCTCGAATCAGCCACCCCAGTGTCCCAGGCAGAGAGAGAAGATAATAGGTGATTCCCAGGGTTGTCTCCCAAAGCTTTTGCAAACCAACTGGCAAGAAGTGAAGTGAAGTGACTCAGTCGTGTCCAACTCTTTGTGACCCCGTAGACTGTAGCCTACCGGGCTCCTCTGTCCATGGGATTTTCCAGGCAAGAGTACTGGAGTGGGGTGCCATTTCCTTCTCCAACTGGCAAGAGCCCCTGCCTAAATGTCCACTTCTTTTGACTGCTTCTGAGGACCAGCTGGATCCTTGTCAAGCCTGCGTGATTGACCCCAGGTCATTCATTTGCCCCTCTTCAAGGATACAAGGCCCCTCTTGCCTTATCTAGAGACATTAAACGAGGCTGCTTGACATTGGACATCAAATTGATTTCATGCCAAGATTTCACTCAACCACGGGTGACAACCATTGACGCGTCAAAGCCTTACAAGAAAAATAAACATGTCTGATGCAAAGAGTCCTTTGTTTTTGATGCCAGGTTGAATTATGCACCTTCTCTCAGATCTGACACTGGCTCTGACTGTTTGCTAGAAGGCTGAGTGGAGGCATGTAGGGTCTCAAGCTGGAATGTCAGAGAATGGATCACAACAGCTCACTCAAAAGGTGGCTGCAAGCTTAGACCTGGAGGACAATCTTCCTTCTTCCTGTGTCCCTCATATTCCTTCAGTCCTGTGGAATGGAACGCCAGGGATCCCAACTCAGCATTTTCTGGCTCCTGCTTTTGTTTATTGAAGCCATTTATTTGCTTGTCCTCCCTAGACAACAAGCTTGCTTCTTGGAAAAGGATTAAAGCCATAGGAATAGTCTTGTCTTCAGTCATGTCTGCTCAAGGCACCAGATGTCTTAGGATAAGCATTTCTAGCAAGCTTCCCAGCTGCTTGGCGTGGCTAAAAGCGGGGGTGGGGGGTGGGGGTGGGGGTGGCTGTCCACAGTATGAGTCTTTGTCTGTGGCTGTTTCTTCCCCTCCCATCTAGCCTGAGGGATTCATAATCACATCTCTGATGGGCTTCCTAGCTCCTGGTTTCCCTGAAATCTTTTCATCCAGCTGTGTTTACTCTTTTTTATTTTTTTTGTAGTCTGTCTGAAGAAGACTAGAATTTGCATAATTAAGAATGACCTGAGCAATCTCTGCTAATGCCTCCACTAAAACCTCTGACTAGCCCTGTTAACTAATTACATCTATCATTGTGTCAGACAGGTAAAAGACTCCTTCAGTCTGCTGAGACAACATTATTCACCTGGGATTATCAAAGGTTTCAATTCTGGCCATTAGCTGAAATTGCTTGGGTCATTCATTCTGGCAAATTCTGCATCCTTTTCAGACAGAGCAAAGTAAATGCGGAATCAGGAACAGATTAAATAGCCATGCATCAGGAGCTTAATTCAGAACCTCAGCCCCTTCTTTTTCTTAGAGTTACCAGATGAAAACTGAACAGAAAAACCTTATATTTTCCTCTCCTTACAGCAGTGAATGTGCAAATTCTTGCTTCAAACAGTTGGGCTTGAAATATAGGCATAATTGTTACAGGGCTGCATAGTTTTAGCAAAGCCAGGTGGTGACCTCAGTCCCTTCCATGTGTACCTTTCATTTATTGGACACATGGTTTCATTGTCCTATCCTTACACAGAATTCAACTTCCTTGCCACAGTCAAAGAATATATTTTTTCCTATTGATTCACAGTCTATTAGGCACAAAAATTTTGGTGGGCTTGGTAAAAAAAAATATGTTAAGTAATGTTCAAATATAAATCGTTTATGTTCAGGGCTTTCTTGGTGGCTCGGTGGTAAAGAATCCACTAACCAAGCAGAAGACATGGATTCGATCTCTGGGTTGGGAATATCCCCTGGAGAAGAAAATAGCAACTCACTTGCCTGGTAAACTTCATGAACAGACATGGGCTACAGTTCATGGGGTCACAAAAGAATCAGATATGACTTGGCGACTGAACAACAGCAGTTTATGTTCACAATGGGAAGACAGGTCATATAAAAATAAAGATAGCTAGCAATTAAAGTTTGCTAACAAAACGTCTCATTAACCATACGATAGTATGACTTCTGGAAGAAAACACACCATTTACTCAGAATGTCCAATTTATCATTTTTAGACACATCTTCATTTAATGCACATGGGTACCACTCTCATTAAAGTGTGCTTGCCTGGCACCAAGAGTGAGCTAAGAGATCATAAATCAGATCATTAAAGAATCCAAAATATTGGTTAATGGAAACATCTATATAAGTGACTAAAATCTATTTTCCCTTCAGTTTTTGGAAATCTGAAATAAGGTCTATTTTTTTTTCTATGTCTAAAAGAATTTTCTCATCAGAAGGAGGATGGGAGAAAATGGAAATCTGAAGTGAGCAGGACACTTTCATATAGTAATTCATTAGCAAATATGTACTTGTTATGAATTCCTATTCCTAATAGGAATTTGAATGCTGACTGTGTATCAGGAGGCGTATAGAATACTAGGGATATATCAGTGAACAAAGCAGACAGCAAAGCCTTTTTGGGGGCTGTTTTGTATTGTGAAGAGACAGACATCAAACCTCAAACATGAGAAATGAAGAAGACAGTACGGTGTATTAGAAAGTGAGGGATCTATGGAAGCAGTAGAGGAGGGCTGCAGGGCTTGAAGGGACTGGGGAGCTCAAATAAACACAGTAGTGTGAGAAAGCCTCACTGAGATGGTGGCATTTGGCCAAAGGCTTGCAGGAAAGAGAGGATGTGGACCATGTGGACAGCTGTCCCCTCTGGCAGAGGGGACAAGCAGGACCAGAAGTCCTGAAGCAGGAATGTGCTGCCCTGTTTAAGCACTGGCAGGGAGTCTGTGCAGGCGCAGAGAAAGGAGGGAGGAGAAGAGCTGCAGAGGGCGGAAAGGCAAGAGTGGACCAGGAGAGTCTGGTCATGAGAATCCTTTTAAGCCATTGCAGCACTCTGGCTTTTACCCCGAGCAAAATGTGAATATGTTGATTAGTTCTGAGCAAAGACATAAAAGGCACTGATTTTTATTACTAAAGACTTACTCTGGCTATCTCCTGAGAGTGGCCTGTGTGGGAGAAGCAACAAAAGTGAGAAGACCACTGTGGAGATTGTCCCAGAATTGCGGGAGAGCGGTGCCTGTGGTCTGAATCAAGGTGCTAGTGGAGCAGAAGGGGGAAACAGCCCGATCACGGGTACTTCCTGAAGGCGCTGTCAATAAGATTTGCTTAGAGACTGAACAAAGAATAAGCAAAAAGAGGTAAGCCAGCGACTCCAAGACCTCTGTCTTGAGCAACATGGAGATGTCATCAACAGAGGAAGTAAAAGGCATGAGAGGCACGGATTTGGGATACAAATCAGAAGTTTGGTTTGGGATCTGCTAAACTTGAGATTCAAGTAGACATCCAGCTGCAGATGGGAATCTCGGCAGAAGAAAAGTCAGTTTGGGAACTGTCACTGGATAGATGTGATTTACAGTCAGCATACTAGATGAGAGAACAAAAGGAAATGAGGGTCAACAGAGAAGAGAAGATGCCAAGAATCGAGGCCTTGGCTGTTTCAACTTTAAGAAGCAATGGAGAAGAAAAGAAATCAGAACAAGAGACTAAGAAATCTAATTAGTGGAGTGATAACAATAGCCTAAGGAAGAAAGTACTGTAAGGAGGGAGTGAGCAACTACGCAGAGTTTGGCAGGTAAGACAAAGCCGAGACTTGGACGTGAGTGTAGCAGTTGGAAGCAATTGATGACTGACCAGGAGCAGTTTCACTGATGGGATCCAAAGCTTGATCTGAGTTAGTGTAATAAAGAATGGGCATAGCGGAGTAAGAAATAAAAAGAACTGAAACTTTTCACACAAAATAAAGATACAAAGAGAAAAGTGGTAGTGATGAACTTATGTGCAGGGCAGGACTAGAGATGCGGACGTGGAGAGTGAGCGTGTGGACACAGCAGGGGAGGGAGGGGTGGAGCTCACTGGAAGAGCAGCAGTGGCATGAACACACTGGGGTGCGGGAACCAGCCAGCCAGTGGGGGCAGCTGGGCAGCGCAGGAGGCCAGCTCGGTGCTGTGATGACCCAGAGGGTGGGTGTGCGGGTGGGAGGGAGACTTTGGAGGGAGGGGGTATATGTATCTTGTAGCTGATGCACATTGTGCTGTGCAGCAGAGACAAATACAATATTGTAAAGCAGATTTTATTTTTGTAAAGAATATATTATAAAGAATATTGTAAAGAAGAACTGATGTTTTTGTACTGTGATGTTGGAGAAGACTCTTGAGACTCTCTTGGACTGCAAGATCAAACCAGTCAATCCTAAAGGAAATCAGTCCTGAATATTCACTGGAAGGACTGATACTGAAGCTGAAACTCCAATACTTTGGCCATCTGATGCGAAGAACTGACTCCTTGGAAAAGACTCTGATGCTGGGAAAGACTGAAGATAGAAGGAGAAGGGGAAGACAGAGGGTGAGATGGTTGGATGGCATCACCAACTTGACGGAGGTGACTTTAAGCAAGCTCTGGGAGTTGGTGATGGACAGGGAGGCCTCGTGTTCTGCAGTCCATGGGGTTGCAAAGAGTCAGACACAACTGAGTGATTGAACTGAACTGACGTGAACTGAAAGCACTTATCCTCCAATTAAAAAAAGAAATAGAAAAGAAATTCCACAAAAACAAATACTTGGCTAAATGAATCATTACTAGGTGAACACACTTTTAACCACAACCCACAGCAAGAAATAGAGTTTGACAGCCATTCCAGAAGCCTGTCCACGTGTTGTTGCTGTTGTTCAGTTGCCCAGTCATGTCTGAGTCTTTGCGACCCCTTGGTCTGCTGCACGCCAGGCCTCTCTGTCCCTCACTATTTCTTGAAATTTGCCCAAGTTCATGTCCATTGCATCAGTGATGCCATCCAGCCATCTCATCCTCTGACGCCCTCTTCTCTTTTTGCCCTCAATCTTTCCCAGCATCAGGGACTTTTTCAGTGAGTCGGCTGTTAGTGCCAAGTGATCAAAATACTGGAACTTCAAGATCAGTCCTTTCAATGAATAGTCAAGGCTGATTTCCTTTAATATTAACTGGTTTGATCTCCTTGCTGTCCAAGGGACTCTCAGGATTCTTCTTCAGCACCACAATTTGCTGGCATTAATTCTTAGGTATTCTGCCTTCTTTACAGTCCAGTTCTCCCAATCTAACATCCAGCATCCTGATGTTAAAGTTACCACATCCTTATGTTTCTTCATGGTTTTGTCATCTGGGAGATGACAGAAAATACATATGCTGATCTTTGTACCAGTTGACCAGCATAGAATCCCTAAAACCCTTATAAAATCCTAAATGATGTAAGCACTAGGAACATCCTTGGTTCTACTGGAGGCAGCTCTGGGTGAGCTCTTGGATAGCTCCTGGTGGCAGGGGCAGGGAGAGGTGGTCAACAGAAAGATCAAACTCTAATAAAGAGGGCCTTAGAATTTTATTCCCCTAACTGCCACTTCTCCAAAGAGGGCAGAGGGGCTGAAAATGGAGTTTAAAATTGATCATGCCTACATGAAAGGAGCCTCTATACAATTCAGGGTACCTTATAACCTTTACTAACAGCAAATTTCTTTCAGTCCAAATTCTCTCAGATCAGATTTTCACTGATTCCCACCTCTTACCTGTCTCTTTTGCACATTAGAGCCCACACAGCCATCAGACCATTCTACTTAGCATGTGTTACTTAGGACTGGCTGTGGAGTGTCAAATTAGCTATCCTGAGACAGAATTCCTCTTCCTTATGAATTTTAGTTAATATTAGCCATAAAGAATCATGAGATTTGGAAGACAGAAATGGGGGAGTGAGCATTTTCACTCTGAAGGTAAATGTAGGGTGTCAGGCAGTATGTCTTGTAATTTATTGCTGATCAGTTGGCTCCTCTTCTTACTTGGGGCCACTCCTGGACCCATGACTCCTCCAGAAGTAGCTGCTAGATCTCCTTCTTTAGTTTCTCTAAGTCTGGAGTCAAGTGCGTACACATCTCCGTGCTGAAGGGTACCAGCATCTCTCCTCTGCTTAGCTTGGACTTCGCGGCTGGAGGTTGTAAGAAACAGAGAAGGAATCCAGTCTGTCCTGTGGGTTCCAACTCATCTCTGTGGATTTCACCGTGTTCCTGCTTGCATCCATGTCGAGTTTTCCTTCCTGACTCCTAGTCCAGTGATGTATCTGTAGCAGCTTCAGGTTCGTCAACAGATTCAGAGCCGTAGGCCTCTCTGCTGGCTCCTATGACGGCATAAAGTCTAATCCCCTTACTCGGTATCACTCTGCAGTTTGGCTTTCCTTCTTAAACCCTAACTGATACGTTGGGGGTTGTCTATTCTTTCAAACCCGCTCTCTTTGCAGTGGACCCAGACTGCTGGCCTCCAATAAAGTCATCCTGGACCAAATGTTGAGGGTTCCTTGCTGCAGCCAGCAAAACGTGAGAGACAGCCGGGCTCCACAGGTCTCTCATTCTGCCGCAGCGCCAGGCCAGGGCCTTTGTCCCTGCAGATGTTTCTTTCCTCAGATGAATCAAACGTGCAATTCCTAATATCAGAACAATGTGGTTGCCATGCTGGAGCCTGAGATGAAATGCTTTTTATAAGAGCTAATCAGATTCTACATTAATGAGAGAAATATGAAGCTAATCAACACCACAGAAGGTCTCTAGGCTCAGGCCTATTAAACTTCATAAAAATTAATGACTGAAAGAGCCGACTCTTTTGTAAGGGGTCTCTTGTGGTTGGATAAGGGCCTGAAGTCCCATTCACCTCTCATTACATTGAATTAGCCTCACTTTCCAACCCAAAATATAATCCATCAAGTGGCATTTTCCACTGGGTGTTAGACGGGCAGTGTTTGAAAACACTTGTAAAATATTTATTACTTTTCCTCCTTCTCTTTCTTCCCTTCATCCCCCTCCTTCCCCTCTCAGCCAAGCTCCTCTCACCTCGCTCACTCTGGCTTTTCCCATTTTAATTAAAGAGATTTGTACTCTGAAAGCCTTCTGGGAAACGTCTTCAGTGACTGTGGTTTGTAGATGCCTCTGGAGCTGCTTGGCAGAAACCCCTAGCCCTGTGCTCAAGCCATGTTCAACATCTGCCTGCAGAAGCCAAGGATGGTGAGGTGGGGATCTAGACCAACTGGGTTGAAAAATGATCTCAACATTCCCCTTTCTGAACTCAGGGGCACTATTTTTTTGTGGATGAATGTGGGCTGTAATTATTGAATAGATTCAGAATAAAAGACATTTATCTTCAAAGCTGGTGGCCTCTACTCCAATTAAATCTAAATTCCCACCACCCTTTCCAGCTACCTTTGCCCCCAAACTATAATTCACCTTAGGTTGTTGCTGGAGGTTAGAGAACCAACTCCATTATTCACCCAGCAGGACACAGCAGCTAGGACTTGGAGCGGGGTGTCAGGACATAGGCAATTATAGATACTAGGTTGGAGGGAGCTTCCATGTGGGCTCAAATCAGAAGTGGACCATCAGAGTCATTGATTAAACGCTAAAATGCTTTCCACCTTGAATGGGGCTGCTATAAAAATGTCCCTGCCACTGGGATACATCCCACCTTAAGGGATGATTAGGAAATGCAAAGTGGTGCCATGGCGCTGTGCTTAAGTGCTAACTGAGGAGGGTGTCTTAAAAGAAATGGTGACGTTCTGGGAACCCTGAGGAGAAGTGTGTTGGCCAGGGACTCTGGAATGAGTAGAAGGGAAATCAAGGGAAAATGGAAGCAAATCAGAGAAAATCTCTCACGTTTTGGCTGGAAAGCCAGTCCTGGCTCCAGAGCTTTCTAAACTCCACCTCCCTCCTGACTCACCAACCTCCAGGTGATATCAATGGACAAGGGCTGCCCGGAACCCCCAAAATGCTTCTCCACTATATTCCTCTTCTGAAGATTAAACTTGGAGGCAGCTCCAGGGGTTTTTGCAGTGCAAGCTATCAGCAGAACCTGCACGCATGCGCCAGTGAAAGGAAGTGAAAGCATGAGTTACTCATCTGTGTCCAGCTCATTTCACCTGCATGGACTGGGCCCCGCCAGGCTCCTCTGTCCATCGAATTCTCCAGACAAGAATTCTGGAGTGGGCAGCCATTCCCTTCTCTAGGAGATCTTCCCCACCCAGGGATCGAACCCCAGTCTCCTACATTGGCAGGAGGATTCTTTTCCTTCTGAGCCTCCAGGGAAGCGTGTACCAACAACGGTGCCAAAAGGAAGGGGTGGGAGGTGGTGGCCAGGATGCATCAGAGGAAGCTTCGTCGGGATGCGTGCCCTCTCGTTGCAGTGCTGGCTCATCTCCGTTTCTCTGCTGTCGTGTGCAGGGGCTCAGAAGCAAGGGTAGTTCAACATGTGAGTTCACACCTGTGATCCAGGAAATACTGACTTCCACTGCACTTCAATTTGTCTCTCAAAGGGGCTCTGGGAATCCACTGACCATATTACTGTGTGGAATAGACAGCTTGGTATGACGTTTCCTAACACTGTGCTTAACTGTTCCGATGCACTATAAATTGTTTTTCAATCAAAGCTTATTCGTGAAGTTTAAAAATGCCCTATTAACCCAATGGTCAGCCTTTTAGGAATCAAAATTATTCAAAATATAGCTGCTAAGCTGGATATAACAGTAAACAAAAAACTCATAAAGAGCATACACTTTGTGGAAGACACTTTGGGCTGCCTTCAGAGGACTAGCTTAAAAATAATGTTACAAGCTTTTACAGTCTAACTTACTTCAACAATATTTAATTGCTTTTACACTATAGTCAGCAATAAATATAAAGTAGTTAGGTATGGAAAGTAGGAAAAATCTAGAAACCAGTATGTTATAAAATAGCATCTGAAATGAACAAGGGAGGCTTTTGGAAGAATCACCAAGCTTTGAACGTACAAGTAAATGTGAGGGTGACTGAAGCAGAAAGGAAACTACGCTCTCTGCCGCTAAAACAATTCTAAGAGATCTCTGTACTAAGATACGGCACCTTGCCCTGGGTGTGTGTTTATGACTCTCTCATCAAGAAAAGAAAATTATTTTCTGACTACTCTGTTTAGTAAAACAAGGAATTTTATTAGAATTATCTATAATTGTACATATGCACACACACACACACACACACACACACACACAGACTGACAGTTGGAAATTATGTTGTTGGTCAGTTGCCCAGCCATATCCAATTCTTTGTGACCCCATGGACTGCAGCACGCCAGCCCTCTTTGTTCCTCCCCATCTCCTGAAGTCTGCCCAAGTTCATGTGCATTATCAGTGATGCCATCCAGCCATCTCATCCTCTGATGCCTTCTTCTTCTTCAGCTCTCAATCTTTTCCTGCATCAGAGACTTTTCCAATGAGTCAGCTGTTCACACCAGATGACCAAAATACTGCAGTTTCAGCTTCAGTCCTTCTGATGAATATTCAGGGTTGATTTCCCTTAAGATTGACTGGTTTGATCTCCTTGCTGTCCAAGAGACTCTCAGGAGTCCTCTCCAACACCACAGTTCAAAGGCATCAACTCTTCATCACTCCATCTTCTTTATGGTCCAGCTTTCACAACCGTGCGTGAGCACTGGGAAGACCAGAGCCTTGACTGTACGGACCTTTGTCAGCAAAGTAATGTCTCTGCTCTTCAGCAGAGACAAACTCTCTAGGTTTGTCATAGCTTTCCTGCCAAGAAGCAAACATCTTCTGATGGCTGCAGTCAACATCTCCAGTGAGTTTAGAGCCCAAGAAGAGGATATCTGTCACTACTTCCACGTGGAAGTATACATATGATTGGAAATCATCACCATGTGCATAATACTATCTTTCCATACTATGGAAACTCTACCCCACTCTTGATAAAGTGTTAATTTTTGTTTAACCCTTTTCATGGCCCAGTAATTTCTGGTGCAATGTTCAACTTAACTTTGCCCCTCTGATGCATGTCCATAATGACTGTAACCATGAGTAAGTGAGGTGTACAAGCTTTACCACTTTTGAGTATAAAGTTAAGTAACATTTCAGTTACTAACCAAATTATTATAACTTAACCAAAATTTTGCTGTTTTTATCTAGGATGCACATTGTCCTTATGGGTGGCCCAAGTTCAAAGGTCTTCCCTTCTTCCTCTGCTAACAGGATTGCCCTTGTCCAAAAATGATAGACTGCCTTCTCTTTAGGAAAATTCTGATCATTACCCACAGAAATAGAATACTGGGTGCTCACTCAAGAACACAGTGATCTCAAAATAGTGCATTTCTCAAAATGTAAGCCATTTACCTACTATTTTATATCAACTGTCCATGCAAGGTTGAATTTTGTGAATATAGAATGTCAGGTTATTTCTAAAATTCTTCATTTTTAGCCTATATCTTATAAACAATACTTTTAAACTCTCATTTGTAGAGCATCTACAAAATGCCCATCATTGGGCAAAGTACTTGACACACATTATCTCATTTAATCCTCACAATAACCATGTGAGCTCTATAGTCTGCATTGTCTTTATGTCTTTGTTTTTTAATTGGGATAATAACACTTCCAGAGATTAAGTGACTTATCCAAGGTCACACTCTTGACAGTAGTAGAATTATAAAACAAATGAATCTCTTATTATTTTTCAAAATTGGATAATTAACCTTAATAATATCTTGAAGTTTATAGGCCAGTATAGCATCAAATCCATGTAGAAAATGAAATGCTTTTTCGCTCTGGTTCTTTTTCCTTCTTTTACTTTTTAAAATATTGAGATATTACTGATGTGTAAGGTTATACTATTTTCAAGTGTTTAACATAATGATTTAGCATTTGTATGTATTACAAAGCAATCACTGAGATAAATATAGTTAACATCTAACTCCATACTGAGTTATATATTTTTCTTGTGATAAGAACTTTTAAGACCTACTCTTTTGAGGCTTTCAAATATCCAATAAGGGTTGTCAGCTACAGTCACCAGGCTATCCATTGTCCCTGTTACTCTTTTAAAGTAGCAATAGACATATCTCTGAGGATGGTGTGAAAGAGGTTTTGCATCACTGTGGTAGTTATCCTCTAAAGATGCCCTAATGAGCCACACCCCTCATATCCAAGACTTTGCGTGGGTCCCTCGCCCACTGAAAGAAAGATGGTCCTTTGCTTCACTCTAGCCAGTTGAATGAAGAGCCAGATCCCATGGAACCATCCCCGTGGAGCAGGGCTGGACTCTAATCAGAAACTAGCATCATGCGCTCAGCGCTTTCTGCCTCTCCCTACTTTTGATAGGGGAGTCTTTTTGGTCTTTGTCTCCCCCTTGGATGTGGAGCGGAGGTGAAGGACAGGTAACTGATTTCTTTAGTCTAGAGGTCATAGGCTAAAGGTTGAAAGAAACCTTACTCGAAGAGGTTATAACCTCAACAACACTGTGACCCAATTTAGAGGATTCGATTCTAAAGCTCAAGCTTGGGCCTGATGCCTGGGAGGATATTGGAAAGGTAGATGAGTGTATTTGTATGTGGGAGGAATGTAAAGTATTGGGAGCCAGGGATCTTTCTACGTGACTCCCAGTGAGCTACCAGGGCATCTTTTATTGGAAAGTGCTGGACTCTAATCTTCATCTCCTCTGTCCTGCTTGTCAGTAGGTTTCGGTGTAACTTTTTAGCAAAAGCCTTGCCTGATTTCAAATTTGAGAACTGCCTGAGCAGGAGCCTGGCTATGTGTTTTAGGCCTCTCAAATCTCCAATTTAGTCCCTCACATCTCTGTATAACTACTGAAATATCTGCTTGTTTTTCTGTTCCCGGCAGTGGTGCTATGCATAGGATAGTATCAGTTACTTATTATCTATGCTAGGTTCACCCAAGCAGAGGCAGAGCCATCAGCCCATTTTCCACAGTTTTCCCCTCTCTGGAAATTTAGCCACTCTGGTCTGAAGAGCTCTGATATTTCTATGATGCAATTACGCAGATGATTTTTATCTTTTGTCTGGCTAGATTTTTGTTAGTTTGTCCATTTTTTTCTCAGCTGGAGCATTGCTCTACTGTGAAATACTCCATCCTGCCAGAAGCAGTGATATTCTTGATCATCCAGTCTGAGGCAGCTGACTCCACCATCACTCTTTATGGACTACTATCCTCTTGGAACCCACGACTAACTTAAATGATCTTTCCTGATGTTTTTCTTGTTTTCTCATTTTTGCTTCTCTTCCCACTACAACGTAGCTCTCTTTCTATTTTATAGAAAAGTATATTTTGCCTTTTTGTTTTAACTTCTGAATATTTAGATAAAAGAGAACTCAGCACATAATAGGTTCTCAAAAAATAGCTGCTGAGTGAATGAATGTTGAAGGGGAGACACAGAGTCCCTCAAATCAAGAACTCTGCTTTTCCATTGATTTGGTTCTGCCCATGACCTAGAATAAAGTTCTGCATCCAAAGTGCTACAAAATTATTTCAAATAATTTGTTCCAGAAGGAATTATGAAATGAAAGTCACTCAGTCGTGTCCGAATCTTTGCAGCCCCAGAGGTTGTTCCTCTGCCAGGTCTTCTGTCTATGGGATTCTCCAGGCCAGAGTACTAGAGTAGGTAGCAGTTCGCTTCTCCAAGGGATCTTCCCAACCCAGGGATCGAACCCACATCTCCCACATTGAAGGCAGATTCTTTACCATCTGAGCCACTGGGAATTATAAATGAGAGCATCTAGCAAGGATTAATTCTTCTTCATCTGATACCAAGCTTATTCGACAATTTGTCTTAGAGCCACTGTTTCATATCTTATTTTTTAGATTTTCCTTGTGGTGGTGTTGCTGTGTGTGATCTCGTTCCCACTAATGTAAAGAAACATTGGAAAGAAAGCCTCATCTGTGTCCAGCTCTGCCTAGTTCTAGCTCAGTTCTATTTTCACCTGAAAAGTATGGAACTATAAAGGCTTTTGTCTTGATTTATTGATTTTTAAATAAAAACAATATATAAGGTATACAACAGGGTATTTTGAGATGCACACACAGTAATTATTACAGTCCCAAGCTAACTGACTTCTCTTCTCATATTTAGTTACCTTTTCTTTTGATAATAATAATAACACCTGAAATCCACTTTCACAGCAAATTCCCAGTTTCAATATTGTTTTATTAATTGTTGTCAACATGCTATATGTTAGAACTCTAGACTTGTTCATTCTACATAAATGCAGGAAGCCTAATAATTCTGGAACTCTTCTATCTACCTAGCTTCTCATTTCTGTTACCTGTGCTCAGAGAATGCTCTGCTAGCCTGCTTCAGCTTCATCCATCATAAGTAATACCCCCAACTGATCATCAATAATATTGTAAAAGCCAGAATCACCAGTGTGATGGATGAAACGATATCTGCAAACTGAAGTCACTATTAGTCAGCCCTCTGTCATTTTCCTGGGGACCAAAGAAACTTCAAGGGCTAGAGGATGGTTTGCAAGACTTAGAGAGTTCTGATAGCCATGTCTTTCTTTTTTTCATTTAAAGATTAAAAATCGACTTGCAATGAAGTCTGTCTTTCAGTCCCAATTTCACCTGACATTCAAGTTCAAGAACTGTCATTTGCTATGTTGAAAATAAAAGGGCTTGTTGCAGTCTGTTGGCCACATGTTTCTTGGCTGTAATACAAAAACAATAAAACAACTCCAAGTATGATATTGCAGCATTTCTGCTGAGAAGTGCTTAATCTTTGCATCATCTACTCTGGCTTTTCCAAGAACAATCTCTTGGGGGAAGTCCATAGACCTAGGTCTGACTCATTTAATATCCTACTGAGCCAAAACACTGAAGAGTGAGTACTTCACTTGTAACTCTTATTAAAAAATTAATTTAATTGGTTGCTAAACAGTGCAGGCCAATTAACAGTTGTGCCTCCAAGCAGGACCATATCACTTGAATTAAGAAACAGTTTCTTCTTTCTGTGATTCTCCATAATCACCAATAGCAGCCATCCTCAGGGTCCAATATTCAAGACAAGGGACAGGGAAGAGTTAAGAAGATACTACTTGGAGATACAGACTGATGGCCCCACTCTAGACTCTGAAAACAGGCTCTGCTTTCAAACAATATCTTTAGATTTCTCTCATGATTCATCCCTGAGACCAGGAGCAATTGTGAAATAGTTCTATCCAACTGCAAAATGCTGCCCTTAATAGAAGGGCCAAGATGGGCTTTGGCATTAGGAATATGTGGTTCAATCATTTCTAAAAGAAAAAAATGTTGGACTTTGCTGACCAAATGTCAGGATTGTTTAAAGTCAGTACATATTTCACTGGTACGTATCTAGTATTTCAAGAAGATTGGACTTTCACCAATGAGATTGAAAGAGCTTGCTGATTATCCACCTCATTTCTCTAAACAGAGTACCAATACCTTGAGAAGCATGATAATCCCTCTTTAGCTGGGGTACCAGTGGCCTAAAACATGAGCCTACATCCAGAGGTAGAAATATTTATATTTCTTGAGGATTATAGTAGAAGACTGTTGTGAGTCCACAGTCTAGCCACTATGGCGATGTCTGGAGCTGGGGCCGGCTGTGCTGGCAGGACGGGCAGGGGAGTCAGCTGGACTTGGTCTGGGCTGTAGTGACTTCATCTCACTCACTAGTCAGCAGCAGAGTATGCACTGGTGACTTGGAAAAACTGAAAATCACTACATGGAATGGAACTTGGAGATAGTTTGCAGACAATCAAAGCTGGGATTCAAAAATGTAGAAAGCCAAGCTTCTATGAGTTGTGTATGCTAGGGAAAGCTAAGCTGTTAACTGGCATTATACAAAAAAAAAAAGAGAGAGAGGGATTTAGATAAGTTTGGGAAATTCTGTATAAAACAAGTTCAAAGGCTTATTTAAGATGTCTTGCATCTTTTTTCTGAAATATCTCATGAATTTTCAACCTCATACAGAAACTAACAAAATAAATACATGTTGTTGATATAAGATGTATTTTATCTATGCATATCTATATACTATATATGCAAATCTCAGTGAATTATGAATATGGCATTAGTCATAGCAGAGTGGTATAGCATTTCACAAAAGTTTGGAAACCTAGGGAAGAATCATGTGTAAGAATTTCTAGAATGCATCTTCGAAATTTTGCAATTTCTTTTTTTCACATGTAAGGTACCCTGAAGTTAAATGATTTATCCAAGAGTTTCAGCTAGTTGGTAACACAGCTGGGCTGCAGGCTTTCCTATATATTGATGTTTAAACTGCATTCAAATTTGGTTTAGTTTTTAGCATTTATTAAATAGCTAATAGGTACCTAATTGGATATAATATTTAAGATACTTACAATCTCATGTTTAAGAGAAGACTGGCTCGCATCAGCAATGAGTCTTGCAGAATTTCAACAACTTGACTGTATATTTTCAAAGTCAGAATTCAAGGACAGTCAATTTTGGCCCCAAAGCCCACACTCATTTCATTATTGTACACTGAACTGCAAGTGGTCAGGATTCTGCCTCATTCATCCACGCACTTGTAACAACTAGAACAGTAACAGCACCTCATTAAAGCTCGGTTAGTATTTGAATTAATAAATGCAGCTAATCTCAGACAGGGCTTTGATAATAGCTAGAATCTGAGCAGAGGAAGAAGCAGGGAGACTATGCCAGCCTTGGAAACTTGATTACTAAGTTGATCAGGGATCAGTGGGGCAGAAAAAGGGCAAGAAGTACAAAGATTAACTCTGGATGAACTTTCTGGGTCTGTGCTTTTTCCAGGGCTTGGGAGACACTGCATTCGCTGTGTCTCCCCTTCCAGAGCCGCCTCTCACCATCCTCCTGTAGATGAAGAAAGAGGATACGGTAGTGCTCACACCTTTCCCTCTGGGCACCTCCATCCTCTCTTGGCGTCAGCGATCTAACAGTGAGTAGGGCAGGGATGGACTGAGCCAGGGGTGGTAACAGGCAGAAATTGGTGGTGATGAGCACAGAGGGGTTAAGGCTATTTTAACACAACAGTTTCACTTGCTTTCCCTAACGCACGGTTCACTTCTCACAGAGAGTGTACCTATGGCAAAAGGAACCATAAATTTTTTTCAAGAGATGAAAGATGCTGGACAGAGATGAAGTACATTGCCTGATCTAGAAATTATCGATGAGAATGCTTAGCTTGGTGTGGGCAAACACACACACACACACACACACACACACACACTCAAATGTTCAGACAGATGAACAGCTTAATTGGGCCATGAAAATAACACTGACCTTGAGTCTGGAAGGGATCAAGTTTCAGGTCTAAGAGAAATTGAATGGTTCCTTGCATTTCCTTTCTCCTGGATCTGTGTTTGGCTTCTGTGGGAAGCTACAAAGCTGCTTGCCTCAGGGAACTGATGTTTTTTTCTTACTTAATCCAGCTCAGCTGAACTGGCTAAAAATGTTTATATTCCATATTATATAAAAAGAAGTCATTGCTGTTTGTCCAAGAAGTAGCTGCTGTGTCTGCATGATTGTTTCCAGTCCAACTAGATATTTAGGGAATTCCATACAGCAGTGACTCTTTCCAGGTGGCGCTAGTGGTAGAGAGCCCTCCTGCCATTGCAGGAGACATGAGACATGGGTTCGATCCCTGGGTCAGGAAGTAGGGCAACCCACTCCAGTATTCTTGCCTGAAGAATCCTATGGATAGAGGGGCCTGGCCGGCTACAGTCCATGGGGTCACAAAGAGTCAGACATGACTGACGTGACTTTGCACCACACATACAACAGCGATTAATATGTATATAAGTCATCTGAAAATCTTGTTGAAATGCAGGTTCTGATTCAAAAGGCTTGGGGTGGGGTTGGAGAGTCTGCATTTCTAGCAAGCTCCCAGTTGATGCTGAGTCTGCTAATTTACAGATCAGGTTTTGAGTAAAAGAAGTACCCAAGAGGCTCCTTGTAGACAAACATGTGTTACGAGATCTGCAGAGAGACCCAGAGGAAAGGAATCATAGCAGTCCAATGGTTTCCAAAAGATGGTTGAATAGGAATCAGCTGACTGGCTGGGGCTGGGGGACCTCTCTCCCTTGCTATTTAAAGAGCCATTTTCTCTCAAGGTCTATAAAAATCATCCCCACAGGGCATCCTGGGAAGATGCCCGCATCCCTTCTTTTCTTCCTCGGGTCGTGTGGGTGTATCTAATGGCAGCTTGTGCTTCATTGCCCATTACTGACAGGCTGTGAGCTTGTCACTGCCCAGAGTGACAACTGATCGGTCCCTCCATTCAACCCTGCTATGAACAACCAGATTAAATTTATACACTCCTTCACCCTGTGGAGGGGTGTCCTGACATCCAGGGAAAATTGAGGGTAAGGAGGTCACCGCCGCTTTATTTGAGGCCCAAAGTCTTTTCCTGAAGCTGTTTGACATTATCCCAGATACATTTTTAAATCTGCAGCAGGAGTGAAGAATTATAATTGGTTTAAGGTACCCAGAGACTTCTGGGCAGTCAGGATCTAAGTCTTTGCCCCTGTAAATTACCAGCAGCTGAAGTATGGAGAATAGAAAATGAAGCTCTCCACACTGGCTTTAACAGAACCTCTGGCTCCAAGGCCAGGGACCCCCTCTCACAGTCCTTGCAGACCCAGTCTGCCAGCATCCAACAGAGGCCATGTCCTGCTCTTCTAAACTTCATGGTATACCCTGCCTTGCTGAAGGGAATAATGTGCAAAATCAACCTTTCAGTCCTTCTCTTTTAGTCAAAGGATTTTCTCTGCAGCACAAATATTCTAGAGCCCAAGCTAGGCTAGTTCGGCAGATGTCCAGCCCAGGTTGCACATCAAGCTGAGCTTCCTCCCCCGCCCAGCGGCCCTTCATCCTGAAAAGTCTCTTTTCTCAGTGCTGTCAGCCATAAACCAGCCGTACCTGCCTTCCTCGGCGTTTTCTCACAACCTTTCTCTTATGGAAAATAAGACCTTTCGTGGGCTGCTTCCTTGACACCAAGCAACAACACGTCCAAAACCTTCCAAAGAATTCTTTTATTCTTCCATAATCCAGATCCCGAAATCTCTAGAACCTCTTCTCTAAGACTGCATTACATTGGTAGACTGTCTTTCCCAGATCTCGTCTTTTCCTTAAAATACAAATTCCTTTTAGTTCTTAAGTATTTTCCTTTAGGTTTCTTCCTTCCTACCTCTGTCTCTCACTCTCTCCTTAACCCCCTTATACACACACACACACACACACACACACACACACACACACACACCATCTTTTCCTTACTCTGTTTCAGAAGAGAAAAATCCTATAAAGAAATCAAAAGGTGAGTTGAACTTGCCCTTAGGAGAATGGACATGTGCTATCTTCAACCCAGAAAGTGTATGAGCTGTGCGATCAGTAAAATGCATTATATGAATTGCTTTTGGCTTCCTTCATTCAACAGAAAAATCTGAACTCTACAGCAGCTTGGACCCAGCTGTTGGTTTTTCAGCAAAGAAGTGAGAGTAGGCAGAAAAGAGCATTCGTTTTTAAGAGGGTGTAATCTCACAGTCACCTCCATTGGCTGCTCCTTGCCTCTTTGGTCTGGTTTCTCTCCATCTACCCAAGATCCATGAGGAATTAATTCTTAAAAGTACTTATAGTCACCATTAGTACACAGATGAGAATTCTTAGCTGGAGTGAGAGAGAACAGAGCCTAGGTCAGGGCTGGTCCATTGTCTCAGAAATGGCTCATTTGAATAGGGCCCTTTGCCGTCCTTCTGTGGTATGATCTTAGGCCAGTTGTTGCTGTTGTTCAGTTGCTTCGTCATGTCCGACTCGTTGCGACCCCACAGACTGCAGCACAACAGGCTTCCTGTCCTTCAACATCTCCCAAAGTTTCATGTCCATTGAGTCAGTGATGCCATCCAACCATCTCATCCTCTGTCGTCCCCTCTCCTCCTGCCTTCAATATTTCCCAGCATCAGGGTATTTTCCAGTGAGTCAGCTCTTTGCATGAGGTGGCTAAAGTACTGGAGCTTCAGCTTCAGCATCGGTCCTTCAGAGCCACTTGTTTCAACGCTCTTGAAGCCACATTTGCTTCACTTCTGATTTCTGACATGATATGCATAAATCTCAGAACTGACATCCAGTTCCAAATTTCTAGATGCTACCTAGCTTCATCCCTTGATTATAATTTGCATTTTTCCTACAGATACCCGGCCTATTCAGCCATTCATAGATAGTCACCAGAATTGTTTAGGCTAGTCCTCACATAAGTTACTACCACAATACTTATCCTGTATATATTAATGGGAACTAGGCACACAGAGTTTGCAGTTTGAGTGTTGTTAAACACATATTTTGACTTTTACAAATATAACCAAATTTATATACAGTGTCGTTTGTTTTTAAATAATCTCTTTCTTGCCTATGGTGATGCATTGCCCAAATCAGGTATCTTGCTCAACTTAGTTCTATGGTCTGGATGTTTTTACTGTCTCTTACCAGAACTGGCCTTTCAAGATCTATAGGAAAGCCCAAGGGGTATTTCTTCAAGGACACTGCTATGAAAGATGACACAAATGAGAGAGAGACAGACAGAAAGAAAAAAGCAAAATCCCCCGTGAGGAATCCGTGCTTTTTAGTTGAGGGCTTCATAGTCCTATTTCCGTTTAATTCTGAATTTCCTTAAAGATGCTGTAAGTGATTTGGATTTGCCTTTGAGAGAATGGACACACGGTGCCTTGAACCCATGGAGTAAATGTGCTGTGCAATCGATAAAGCACATTAAATAAATTGCTTCTCCTTCCTCCCGCCCTACCTCATGAGAAAGTCTTGATTCCTTCTGCTGCACACTGCACAATCCTAGCTGTTGGTATTAAAGGAAGGGAAATAGGGAGAGAAAAAATAGAATTGGTGACTGAAAGATTAACACAGACCAGCTCTCGTACTCAGCAATGAAGGAAGTTTGTTTCCTCTTTGAGCAACATAACATGCCTTAAATGTGTGTGAATTGTATACCTCATGCTTGTTGAGTGCCCATCAAAAGTAATGATTAAACCGCCTTCTGTGGTTAAGCATCTTCTCCCCAAAGGGTAGCTATAAGTTGCCTGTTTGCACAGGTCAGGAGTTAGAGCTTCCCCGGGTGGGTGGGAAGTGTTAGGAGGAAGAATTACCCGAGAACAGTGAGATCTCATAGGAGTCATGACAAAGTTGTGCAGAGGGACTAAGACTCAGGAGTGGGTAGAGATGAGCTGCTGGCAAACTAGAGTCACCAGTAGAAGAGGCACATTGCAAATGCTGGTTAGTCAAAAATAGCATTCAACATGGTCCTTTTAATATTAAAAGTTACCCTGTGTTAAACCCTACACTAATTTGTATATATATTTCATTAATTAACATATGCTCCTGCTGCTGCTGCTAAATCGCTTCAGTCGTGTCCGACTCTGTGCGACCCCATGGACAGCAGCCTCCCAGGCTCCTCCAACCCTGGGTTTCTCCAGGCAAGAACACTGGAGCGGGTTGCCATTTCCTTCTCCAGTGCATGAAAGTGAAGTCACTCAGTCGTGTCCGACCCTCAGCAACCCCATGGACTGCAGCCTACCAGGCTCCTCCATCCATGGGATTTTTCAGGCAAGAGTACTGGAATGGAGTGCCATTGCCTTCTCCTAATTAACATATATTATATTATTTCATTAATCTTGTCATGCTGGTACTTTTATTTACCAGCCCCATTTAACAAATAAGAAAACAGAAGCAGAGAAAGTAGACTTCCCTCTGCCACATGACTGACTCAGAGGCAAATAAAGATTCGAACCAAGGTAGTCGTTCTCATAGTCCAACTTTTTAACCCTACATGGTGCTGGAACTTCCAGAAAAGAGTGCCTTCCTTGCTTTCTTTTCTGCACATTGATCTTTTTTGCATATGCTTATAAGCTGACCTGGTCAATTCCATGAATATCAAATAACATAGACAGCGATTCTGTTTGGTGGGATTTCTCAAATGAGCACACATCCGGAAGAGGCAGGAATCAAGGACAATGCAGCCAGCATACGCTTTCAGACACATTAGAGGAGTGTCAGAACCCCAGGGCACATCTTTCCTCCACCCCACAAAGGAAAATCAGGAGAGTCCTGAGTAAAAGTCTCCTTTAACTACCTTTGACATTGATGGAAAGGTGACAATTAGTCTGAGACTGACATGTTGTCATAAACAGAAGGCTCTGAAAATGCCATTAATGCTGGCGGGCGGGGGTGGGGAGCAGGGAGGGGGGGTTGAGTGCTAGAATTCCATAGTAACTGTTTGGTATTCGGAGTGGTGTGACATCAAGTTTCCATTCAGCCCTCACTCTCTAGGGAGATACCATTGCTTAGAATTCACAGAATGCAAGAGTTAAAGAACTGCAAAGATCATCTGGTTCACATCCCCCAGTTAACACGTGAGGAAATGGAGACCCCACGAGGGGACCTGGCAAGCTCAAGGCCACACGGCTAGTCAGTAGCAGAGCCAGGCTAGACCTCGCAATGCCTGACTTCCAGGCCAGCACGCTTTCCATCCCACCTCTGAGCCACAGCAGCGAGGAAGAGAGCTCCCCGGGAGTCTTGCCGCCAGCAGCGCGGTTTCATGAAGGCAGCGGCAAGCAGAGCGGTCACGAGACAGAAAACAACATTCCACACAGCAATTTTAATGATGGAGAACTTCTGAGCAACAGGAGGATGAGGGGACCACCTGCTAGACCAAGATTAGAAGAATAGCCATTGATTGGACTGCCACCTTTGGTATTTCACAGACTATTAATATTTCAAGACCATTGTCAGAATCGGAAGCTGTATTTTTGGACATCATTGAACCTAGCCCTCTTGTGTATAGATGATGAACCTGAGTCCCAAGGATGGAGCAGTTATCCAAATAACTCAGTGGTACAACTGGGGGAAGGAATTCAGGCCTCTGGCTTCTACTCAAGAGTCCTCTTACCCATGGCCCAGTTTTTCTGTGAATGTGCTGAGGGAGGCGCAGAGTTTGGGAGGTCCATAAGGAGTTATCCAGCCCAGCTCCTAGCTTTCCTTTAAAGAATGACTTGAAATTGCCATTTCTCTGAGCAGTTTTTGAAGGGTAAAGCCCAAGGTAAAAGTCCACAATTGAACTTCTGTAAAGAAAAGACTTTCCAGCTGTGGCCTAAGAGACAGGGCAGAATGGATTTTATGTGAAATCTCCTAGGTGGGATCACCCTTTCACATGGCAACCTGGAAATCTTTCTAAGAGGAATGGAGAGGTAGTCCATTCTGTTGAGGGCCTGTGAACAAGCTATTGTGTGAAGCTTGTGGATGCAAGAAGCCTTAACAGCATCTCTGGGCCTCCTTGGTGGCTCAGGGGTAAAGAATCCACCTGCAACGCAAGAGCCACAGGAAGCGCAGGTTCAGTCCTCGGGTCGGGAAGATCCCCTGGAGGAGGGCATGGCAGCCCACTCCAGTATTCTTAGCGTGGAATCTCCATGCTCAGAGGAGCCTAGTGGGCTACAGTCCATGGCGTCACAGAGTTGGACTCGACTGAAGAGACTTATCACGCCAAACAGCATTTGTGAATCAGCTCTGAGTCCATTTGGCCATAAAAAGGTCCTTGAGAATGGAGTAATGGATTCAACCTGGGAGGTCGAGGGAAGAAAGGGGAAGAAAGGGGAAGAAAGGTCCGTGGAGAGGCATATTATTTGGACAGGAATTTTAAAAATAGATTTGGGGAAAGGGACATTCCATACAGAAGGAACACATAGGAGCACCAAAACAGTCCTAAATCCATGTCATGTTCAGAATTTTCTTCAATAACTCTATCTAGGAAGTAAAAAGACACAATTATCACCTGTTATTTGGACTAGGACAAAAACAAAACAGTTTCACCAGGCCCACAAACCGGTCTCTGTGGTTGGCTCAGTGAGTGAAATCCATAACTTGCTTGCCTGATGGTGGATCTTTTCTGAAGACCCTCAACTGCTTTGCAACCCAGATTGCTGTTTGTATCCTAGAAGGCTGTGGCTTAGTTTAGCAAATCCATCAATTCAGGGGGAAATCCAAGCTCAAAAGCCAATTCTTCAGTGTCAGAATCACATTTTAGTATTAGCTGTTCTACCAGCATAAGACTCTGCCCCTTCCATTCCTGTCAAATAATGTGACTCTAGGGAGCTGCTGTTTAAAGAAATTAAGTAAAATTTTTGAGTCCAAAATTAGTTTACGAATCACCCAGCCTACACTAACTAATCCTGGTATCCCTAGCCCAGCCATGGCAGTGCTTTGATCTCTCTAGGGTCCTTGGCCTTCTCTGAGTCTGCTTAAAATATGGCTCTGAGTATTTTAAATATGCAAAAACATATCTATTAGGGAGTATTTGCTTTCATTTTATTGTGATGTATTATGATGAAACAGCTGCTAACAGAAAAGGATTGAAACAAAGGAGTTACACTTTTTTCCCAGGCAGAGAGGAAAGAAATCTAATGAAGGACACATCTCATTTCCATGTGAAACTTGCCATCTTTCACAGTGTATGAATGTATTGCAAGGTGTGTAACTCCAGAAAAGAGTTAAAAATAAAATAAAGAAGGAAATAAAGGGAAAAAATAAAGGGAAAAAAATAAAAATTATATTTAAAAATAAAATAAAGGGGAAAAATAAAATAAAGAAGGAAAAACAAAGAAAAGTTGAGTGAAGCCATGAGGAAAACCCTACCAGAAGGCCAGTGGCCACAGCCAGGTTTCACCTTTCTGCCTTCTCCTCCTGTTTTACTCCTGGCTCCCTCTTGTGGCAAATCTATGAGGATTTGCAAAAGAAGGACTACTTGTGGCTCCTTAATGACTTCTTAGAATTCGATGACTGTCAATCAATGGTTGTGTCAGAGACAGAACCAAAAGCCGGAGTATTCAAATTGAGGGATCTGAAGAGGAAATGGGAACCAGAAAGTTACTGTGTGTTCCAGTCCCTAATTTTGGTCTCAGTATGAGCCTTCAGGCAAATTCTATTTCCTTCTATCTGCCCAGATCAGAATGGGTTTCCAGCTACCCTTTACTGCTGTGGGGGTATTTCTCAGGCTAAAGAAAGATCTGAGAGAAAGCTATAGAAATGCCAGTTGCATCCAATGAACAGCCTGGAGAAGTATGGATTACTTCAGACCCTGACACATCCGATGCCAGCTTTGAAAAGGACAGGCAAAAATATGGGGGAGGTCGATTTCATGGGTCATGCTTTCTGATCCAATGGGTAAAATATTTGGTAGGAGAAACAAATGCTGATTTTGACAAAAGATACAGTGACTTATTCACAAAGAGCGTGTCTCTTAGAGGTGGGAATGGACCGAAACAGGAAGCCTCAGGACCATTTGGGTAAAGAGTCCCCAACAGGCATCTGCAACTTCCATATTATATTTTTAGGATCAATGGGAAATAGTGGCAAAGTCCAAGGGCTAAATGGCTAATCGTGTTGATGACAAGAAATGGAGGGATTTGTTAAGCATCTGATTTTTATAAAGGACAAACAAATGAGAAGAAAGTCTTACCTTAACCTCTGGAAAGATTTGCTAGGGTTTATTGCTTTTTCTACTGGAACACAGTTTGTTGAATAAAACTGGAAGGAGAGTAAAGTACACAGAGAGAATCATGTGTACAATATTTACAAACATTATCCTTCACATGTAAGGGATGTTCAAGTGTGTGTATCTCCTCCTCCATCTCTTTCTGCCCTTTCCTATCCCTCTTTCTCCCCTGAAATGCATTCACCCAATGGAATTGAAATAAAAGCCGTAATGTGCATAACTATACCACGACTTACAAAATGCATCCACTGTATTACCCCAGAAAAGGAAGATAACTATGTAAATTCAAACTTTAAACACCGGCTCATTCTGACTCATGGGCTCTAAGTGGCTACAGGAAAACTGACCACAGAGTAACCCTTCACAGATTCAGAGCTAAAGGTTAAGCCACTGAGCAAGCAACTCTGTAATTGGTGGATTCTCAGCAATCTCTGCCAAGACTCTCTTATGATGACTTCATCCCCCTCCTCACAATCTATGAGAATCCTTCGCTAACTGCTCCCTTTTGAGGTACCCCACATTTCCCCATTAATATCCATTCTCTCTCGCTGCAGGCAGACCAATCAATTAAAAGTTGTCTACAGGTGTTTCTGTGCTCCGGCCAGCGGACATGAACACTTAAGACTGTTAACTGACTCAAGGACTGCTCTTCACAGAAGATGAACACATAGGAGCACCAAAACAGTCCTAAATTCATGTCATGTTCAGAATTTTCTTCAATAACTCTATCTAGGAAGTAAAAAGACACAAATTATCACCTGTTATTTGGACTAGGACAAAAACAAAACAGTTTCACCAGGCCCACAAACCGGTCTCTGTGGTTGGCTCAGTGAGTGAAATCCATAACTTGCCTGCGTGAGGGTGGATATTTTCACAGAAGATGAAAGGCCCCAGTCTCTCCCCTTTTCCTTCTTACTCATTCGCCCAGGCTGCATGAGCAGCTGGACTGTGTCCCAGCAAGAGAAGTTCCTAGAAGAGAAGCAACTAATTTTCTCTGAACCAAGTTCTTCTGTTAATTATTCCTTAGCTGAAGTCAAGAAGGCTTTACTGACTACCTCATTCACATTTCCTTATCTTGGTTCTAATGCTGCCCTTTGCTTTCCTTTGTAAGAACTGTTGATATTTGCAAAAGAAAAGAAAACGACGCAGGACGTCTGTTGGAAACCTCTGAGTATCAGCATGGCTCTGAAACAGCCCCACAGCCTGAGCTGGGTACTGTGTTCAAGAGGTGGGCTGGGTCACACTTTTCAGAGCTCTGGGATCCTGCTTTTATTGACTGACACAGGAAAACTATGATTCACAACCCTCATCACCGTGCCTGTTACCAAGGATGTCATTTACTCAACAACTACATAAAAAGCTGAGTGAGGTCTAGTAAAAGTAACTTTTGTTTCATCTTCAAAATAGGTATTATTGAATATTTCAGATATAAAGACATTGATATATTCAATATTATTTTAATAATTTAATAGTCATATCTTCATTACTGCTACTACTACCGCTAAGCCGCTTCAGTCGTGTCCGACTCTGTGTGACCCCAGAGACGGCAGCCCACCAGGCTCCCCGTCCCTGGGACTCTCCAGGCAAGAACACTGGAGTGGGTCGCCATTTCCTTCTCCAGTGCATGAAAGTGAGAGGTGAAAGTGAAGTCGCTCAGTCGTGTCCGACTCTTCGCGACCTCATGGACTGCAGCCCACCAGACTCCTCCATCCATGGGTTTTTCCAGGCAAGATACTGGAGTGGGGTGCCATTAACATATATAATATTACATAATATAATTAATTGTATATAATTATAATTCTATTGGCTTTCCTGGTGGCTTAGTTGGTAAAGACTCTTCTTGCAATGCAGGAGACATAGATTTGGGTCAGGAAGATCCCCCAGAGAAGGAAATGGCTACCCACTCCTGTATATTGCCTGGGAAACCCCATGGACTGAGTTTGGTGGGGCTGTGGTCCATGGGGGTCACAAAAGAGTATGATATGACTTAGCAACTAAACAACAGGCAATTATATACAAAATAATATAATTATATGCAATACAGTATATAATATAACTATATATTAACATATCTTATAATTATATTTAAATGCAGATATATTATATATAATGGTATATGAATATTTCTATAAAATGGATATAAAATATAGCTGTATTCACAAGAAAAGAAAAAAGTAATTTAAAATCCTATTATCAAGATATAACCACGGTTTATATTTTTATATATTCACTTTTTAAACATTTTTGTATGTAACTATACACATAAAGTTAGTTTTTAAATAAATATAGTTATCTACACGAGACAGTGAATCTAATCAACACATACGGTAAATACCAGGTGGCTTTATCAGATTTTTAACTCTTCATTTACCTAGATGTACTCTTATCATTGTTAATAATAAAACATCTTATGGTACACATTTTTAGCACCTTAAAGTATTTTATCACATCTGATTTTCTTGTCAGCTAGAAGAGATAGATAAGATAGTAGGTATTATTCTGATTTATGCTATGTAAAAACAACACCCAGGCAGCAAGATAGGGGTTGAACAGGGTGTTGCTGCTTTGGATAGAAAATGTGTCACATGGCAATCACAGAGGTATAGAGTGGACTTTTAGACTCTGAGGGAGAGGGAAAGGGTGGGATGGTTTGGGAGAATGGCAGTGAAGCATGTGTATTTTCCTGTAAGAAACGAAGCGCTAATCTATGTTTGGTGTAGGATGCAGGATGCATGGGGCTGATGCACAGGATGATTCAGGTAGAGGATGTGGGGTGGGAGGTGGGAGGGGGCTTCGGCATTGGGCGATTGTGTTCACCTGTGGCTGATTCGTGTCAATGTATGGCAAAACAAATACAGTATTGTAATTAAAAAAATAAATAAATTTAATTTAAAAAAAAAAAAAAAACAAGCTAGAGGTCAGCAGGGAGGGGCCTGAGAGGTCCAAGAAAGAAGCATTTGCCTTTCCCCAAATTCACCGTCTCACATCCAGCAGGCTCCGAGTCTGCCTTCTCAGTATTTAATACTGGAGTGATCTAACTCAGGGGAGACGAGCTCACACAAAGTTCACAGAGACTGATAACTAGGATCTCAACTGTAATCCCCCTATGTTTCACAAGAAGCACAGTTAAGCTAGCTATGCGTTCATACTGGCTCATCATCCCGACCACTCCCTGTGTGCTAGATATGCAGAAGCCAAGGGTTACTTCAAGTATCTCTTCACTATCAATTTTTGAAGGATAGTTAATTTACATTGTTGTGTTAGTTTCAAGTGTGTGCAAATTGATTCATTATTCGTACATACATATGTATTCTGTTTCGGAGTATATTCCATTATAGATTATTATATGATATTAAGTATAATATGCTATACAGCATGTCCTTGTTGTTCCCTGTGCTATATAGCATGTCTTAATTGTTTAGCCATTTTATAAACAGTAGTGTGTATATGTTAATCCTAAATTCCTAATTTATCGCCTCCATTTCCTACTATCCTTTTTTTTAACCATAAGTTTGTTTTCTATGTTTGTGAGTTTATTTCTATTTTGTAAACAAGTTCATCTGTGTTATTTATTTAAATTCCACACAGAAATGGTATCTATGTTACTTGTCTTTCTCTGTCTGACTAACTTTACTAAATATGGTAAAGATACGGAAACAACTTAAATGGCCATTGCCAAATGAACAGATAAAGAAGATGTGGTATGTATATACAATGGAATATTCAGTTCAGTTCAGTTCAGTCACTCAGTCATGTCCAACTCTTTGCGACCCTATGAATCGCAGCACGCCAGACCTCCCTGTCCATCACCAGCTCCCGGAGCTCACTCAGACTCATGTCCATTGAGTCCGTGATGCCATCCAGCCATCTCATCCTCTGTCCCCTTCTCCTCCTGCCCCCAATCCCTCCCAGCATCAGAGTCTTTTCCAATGAGTCAACTCTTCACATGAGGTGGCCAAAGTACTGGAGTTTCAGCTTTAGCATCATTCCTTCCAAAGAAATCCCAGGGTTGATCTCCTTTAGAATGGACTGGTTAGATCTCCTTGCAGTCCAAGGGACTCTCAAGACTCTTCTCCAACACCACAGTTCAAAAGTATCAATTCTTCGGCACTCAGCTTTCTTCACAGTCCAACTCTCACATCCGTACATGAGCACAGGAAAAACCATAGCCTTGACGAGACGGACCTTTGTCAGCAAAGTAATGGAATATTACTCAGCCATAAAAAAGAATGCAACGATACCACTTGCAGCAACATGGGTAGACCGAGAGATCAGCATGTAAAGTGAAGCCCTCCCTCCCAAAATTATTTTGTTGGCCTGAAGAAGGTTGACTAGCAATGATGGCTGTCAGTTATGTGATTCAAATATTAACCACACACTTGCCATGACCTCTCCAGACACATGGTATCCTTGTACCCTCACCTCCACCCACTAGTGTGTAAAGGACTTTTCTTACCCTTGCTTCCTTTCACTGCCTTATTTTGTTCTCTAGATTGATCTATTTCCTACTCCTACTGCCTTTCCCAAATAGGCTAAAATGGAATACAAAGTGTTACGTGTTAGCTGTTCAGTTGTGTCTGACTCTTTGCAATCCTATGGACTATAGCCTGCTAGGCTCCTCTGTCCATGGGATTCTTCAGGCAAAAATACTGGAGTGGGTTGCCATTCCCTTCTCCAGGAGGTCTTTCAGACCTAGAGATGGAACCCAGCTCTCTCACATTGCAGGCAGATTCTTTACTGGCTGAGCTACCAGGGAAACCCAAGAATGGAATACACTTCACATCAGTTTGGGCTTCCTGGGTGGCTCAGCTAAAGACTCTGCCTGAAATGCAGGAGACCCTGGCTCAGGCCCTGGGTTGGCAAGATCCCCTGGAGAAAGACATGGCAACTGGCGCCAGTATTCTTGGGGCTTCCCTTACTAACTTGTCATCACATCACTGCCTGCTTCCTTAAGATTATAGCTGTACAGTTCAGAATACCTTCAAAATTATCAATCACACATTCGTACACAGTCTTCTGGTTTACTCCCACAAGCAGTTCATCTTGTAGCTATTGTGTGGATTTTATTAGCTTAGACCAGTAATTCACAGGTGCTTTAGCACCCGTGTTTTTCCTGAAACAGCCATACTCCACTTCTAGGCCTTGCATCAGCTGTTCCCTCTGCTCAGAGGCTCTTGCCCACCTCCTCCTGGCCTTTGTGCAATATTGTGTTCTCAGGAGGGGACACTTGGATACCCTGCAAATATTTCAATGCCTCCCCTCGCATAAGGGATGCTCCTCTTCCTTCTTTGATTTTTTCTTCTTAGCACTTTTCACGGACTTACATACCATGAAAGCTATTGATTTATTTGTTTGTTGTCAGTCAAAACCTGCTAGCATATAAGCTTTATAAAGGCAGAGGTTTTTGTCTGATTTGTTCACTGCTATATCGCCAGCCTCTAGAATAGGGCCTAGCGTATTGTAGGTAATGAATACATATTTATGAAAGTAATGAATGATTGGTTCTCAGCCCTGGCTAACTAATATCTTCTGGGGGCTTTTGAGATATCTTGACTCCACCTTCCAGGGAGATTAACTTAACTGGTCTAAGTTGGGGCTCAGACATTGGCAGTTTTAAAAACTCACTAGATGAATCTAATGTGCAGCAGAGTTAAAAACCATTCATTTGAACTCAGAATACAAATTTATCTCTAATTTTTGCAGGATGCACACACCATTACCTCCGTATACCAATGACAAGAACCACACCCCACATCTTCTGACTTCTCTCCATGCTGATCTACCAAAGAACATAGAACACAATTTGGGAAATTATACATTTTATTTCAGGAGTTACCTACTCACATGATATAGTTCCCTGGTGGCTCAGATGGTAAAGAATCTGCCTGCAACGTGCGAGACAAGGGTTCAATCCCTGGTTTGGAAAGATCCCCACAGAGAAAGGAATGGCAACCCACTCCATTATTCTTGCCTAGAGAATTCCATGGACAGAGGAACTTGGCGGGTTACAGTCCATAGGGTTGCAAAGAATCAGACACAACTGGGTGACTAACACACACACACACATGATATAGTAAAAAGAAGTGAAACCACAAAAAAGGTGGACATTTTTTTCAGAAATTTTGATTTCTGATAAGACCGACCAACACCTATACACAAACTATTTCAAAAGAGGAAGTAAAATTCCCCCAGGGCTAGAAATGATTCAGATTGCTTAGGTGCTAGGTGAAGACTGCTAGGTTCATAAAGTAAAATAATAAAGCTGTATTTGGAAGCTGGATAAACAAATGAAATTTTATAACCTCTTGCTTCTGAAATGCAGGCCTCCTGCCAATCCCCCCAGAGTGCCCTCCTAGCAGCCCTAATGGATACAAAGCTCATTTAGCTGTAATTGCTGTGTAGCCTAGTGCTGGAAAAGGTGCTTGAACACACACCAAGAAGCCATTCTGATCTTCACCAGTGCTCCCCTCTGGAAGGAGAAAATCATTTCTTGGCTACTCCACGCTGAGCAGAATCCATGAGCTAAAATTAGGGTTAAAGGAGCCAACATGAGGCGCCATCGTCTCACTCATCAGTTATTTGCTCTCTGCGATCTAACAATGTCATCAGAGTGATTTTTGTTCTTGGCACATTTAAGAGGCAAAAGGGGCACGAGGGACTCTACCAAGGTAGTAATTTTCTAGGTAATCATCTTAATGTCTTTATCCTGAGTGCATTTGTATGAGTAAGTTAATTAGGGAGTCAATTTTCGCAAATGGCACAAAAATGCCATTTGTTTGGCAATACTGCCTTGTGCCAATGCCTGGCTCAAGATAACCAGAAAAGAGAAGCTGATGCTCTCTCTATATCCATTACTGAAGCCTCGCTTGGACCACAGAAAACCACATCTGCCAGCTTGGCTCATATGTCCAGGATTTGGAGTTTTCCAAAGGTTGAGAGAGAGAAATTCTAACTCCGCCACCAGCAGCTAAACAGTATGGCTGAACTTGTTTGGCGTGTGCCTCTGGCCTGCAGCCTCTAAGGTTTGGTCTGAGAGAAAGAACGAGAGAAGTGGCTTCACGTGGCTATGACTCCAGACAGGGAAGGACTGCTAAGCCTAGGCTGGCCTCCTAGATTCCTTGCCGAGACGCGATTTCATCTTCGTGGTGCTCCATGGCTGCAATGATAGCCACATGATGGTGAACGGAATCCTGGGGAGGTCTGGCTCTTCATTCCTGCAGCATGGCAACTCTGGAATCAGACCAGATGGTGACAATGCTCTCTTTTCTCTCAAGGAGAAGATGTACTTTTCTTGTGCAGAGGTAGACAAGAAAATGAAGACAGGGAAAAGCTCGTTCTACGCTATTAATGAACTGTGGGTACAACTCAGCTTTCAGGAAGGGGAAGAAAGAGGCTGGTGAAGAGGTGTCCAGTCTCAGGGGCAGCAAGAGGACAATGAGCTGCAGGAATGATAGACACCTGAAGTTCACACCTAACTTTAAACGTTTGTTTGACAGTTTTTCTATGGATCTATCTGGTCCATCCCATCCTGGAAGGGAGCACGATACAGGCAGAACTCAGGATACAGAAGGTTTGATTGCCAACAGCAGCCATAAAGCAAACATCATAAACTGGTTTGGAGAGAGTCACACAAACTTTTGGTGTCCCAGTGTGTATAAAAGTTACATTTATACTACATATACATGCATGCTTGCACGCCGAGCCGCTTCAGTCGTGTCCAACTCCATGCGACCCCATGGACAGCAGCCGACCAGGCTCCTCTGTCCAAGGGATTCTCTAGGCAGGAATACAGGAGTGGGTTGCCATTGCCTTCTCCGAGTACTTATAATGTTTATACTATACCATAACTTAAATGTGCAATAGCATTATGTCTAAAAAATAATGCACAGTCCTTAATTAAAAATGCTTTGTTGCTAAAAAAAAAAAAATGCCAGCCGTCATCTGAGCCTCGGCGAGTTGTAGTAGTGATACCGGCGATCAGTGATCACAGAACATAGCAAATATAAGAAGAAGTTTGAAATATTGTGAGAATCACCCAAATGTGACACAGAGACATAAAGGAGCCAGCGCTGCTGGAGAAGAGTTGCCAATAAACTTGCTTGACGCAGGGTTGTCGTAAACCTTCAGTACTGTATGATATCACTTATATGTGGAATCTAAAAATACAACCAACTGGTGAATATAATGAAAGGAAGCAGCCTCACGCGGCCTCACAGATACAGAGCACAAACTAGGGGTTGCCAGTGGGGAGGGGAGGAGGGGAAATAAAGAGGCAGAGAAGTGGGGGATACAGCCTAGTGGGCATAAGATACACTCAGGGATGTGCTGTACAGCAGAATGTGGGGAACATAGCCAATGTTTTATAATGACTATAAATGGAAAGTAAATTCCAGGAGTTGGTGATGGACAGGGAGGCCTGGCGTGCTGCAGTCCATGGGGTCGCAAAGAGTCGGACACGCCAGAGTGACTGAATTTGAACTGAATCTTTAAAAAATTAAAAATCAGTCAGTTCAGTTCCAGTCGCTTAGTCGCGTCCGACTCTTTGCGACCCCATGAATTGCAGCATGCCAGGCCTCCCTGTCCATCACCAGCTCCCGGAGCTCACTCAGACTCACGTCCATCGAGTCCCTGATGCCATCCAGCCATCTCATCCTCTGTCGTCCCCTTCTCCTCCTGCCCCCAATCCCTCCCAGCATCAGAGTCTTTTCCAATGAGTCAGCTCTTCTCATGAGGTGGCCAAAGTACTGGAGTTTCAGCTTTAGCATCATTCCTTCCAAGGAAATCCCAGGGTTGATCTCCTTAGAATGGACTGGTTGGATCTCCTTGCATAAATACATAGATTTAAAAGTATTTTTAAAACAAATTTTCACCAACCTCTAACTTCAAAAAACCCACCATATGTAGGAAGTGTCATAAAGAGAAAAGCAATAAAATGAGGGATGTATGTTTAATCAGAAAAGAACAGGCTGAGTCCCTGTCTTGATTCCTAATGATTTCTATCACATCATGGAAATTCACACCTTGCCGAGCTACTTTATTTTGAAATGAAGGTGCTTGGCGCCTGCCTGAGGGTCCGCGGGCAGATGGCCTCGGGTGGTTCAGACTCAGCCCCTGTGCACAGTGGGCAGCGGGAGCTGTCACTTCCCCTTTGTGGCATCCGAGTGCACGTATTTCCTCCCTTCCCAGAGAGCATGCCATGTGTCTCAGTGACGAATTATCAGAAGGAAGGGTCCTCAGCCTCCCCCTGATTTCAACAGACTCTGTTGTTACGAAGTGGCATTTCACTTCTGCCATTTGTCGAAGAGTAATTGGCTTGACCTTGGGACAAAAAAAAGAAGATGCATAAGGATATCGTGTGTGTTAGCCGCTCAGTCATGGCCAACGTTTGCGACCCCAAGTACTGCAGCCCGCCAGGCTCCTCTGTCCATGGGGTTCCCTAGGCAAGCATACTAGAATGGGTTGCCATGTCTTTCTCCAGGAATCTACCCAAACCAGGGACTGAACCTGGGTGTCCTGCACTGCAGGCAGATTCTTTACTGTCTGAGCCAACAGGAAAACCCCAATAGTCAATAGCGTTAACTCATGGAAATGTGGCGGGATGGATTTTTCTAAGGCTGCCATAGAGTTTTATGAAAGGACAATAATCCATTCCACACCTTCATGAAGAAAAGAAAATATATACACTAGAACACGTGACTGGCAAGTGTCTGAAAATATCTTGGAAGGCAGGAGGGAGTCTGGCAGATTTAATTACAAGCTAGATTTATCTTGTCAAGAACTGCTTCCCCAAGCACTCTGATATTCTCAGTAGTTTTTGAAATGGTCCCACAACCCCAGAACCCACATCTCAGTCTCTCTACTGGTACAAAGTTTTCCTTTCTCCCTCTATCATCTAGGGCTACACCAACTTAAAAAAGACAAACACAGAGATAATTTATTTAGAACAGATGCTCTGAAAACACATATTCTCACATCCTATGATAAGATAAACTTTGAAAGTGGGTAACAAACAAAAGTTTACTTGCTCCCTTCAAACAATCTTGAAAGACTTCCAACAAAGGTTGGGAAAAGGTGGTTTTCTTTGCCTTGCTTCAACTTTCTGAACCGTGTTTCCTTACATGTTTTGTTCCTTAAAAAGTAGGGGCATGGAAAGGGATTCTGAACTTGTGGGCGCTTTAGTACAGGATGTCTAGAAGTCCTCAAACAAAAATCATGAGATGGCACACAATCATGAGTTTTCTTTGGAGTTAAGCATTGCTCTCTCAGTGCATCTATTTTTAAAATGCCAATATTCCTGGAAAAAGTCAATGCTTGTCTTAAGAAAGGAAAAGCAAAGATGATGTATGCCATGTCTCCTGTATCCTAAGGACTTTATATGGGTTGTTTGTTTCACCTTGATGACCGTCTTGTGGAGGATAATGTTTTCTTCATTTTGTACAAGTGGATGTTTACATGATGAAACATTTGCTCACCTGTCCAGGATTGCCCAGCCCATAGTGGTAAAGGCAATGTTCAAACCTATGTCTGTTAAGACATTATACTTTCTCATTATTCAATTGGCACTCCCAAGACTGTTCCGGGTACTTGATCACTGCACAAAGGTGAAGAAGAGGGTCCAGCAGGAAGGCAAGAAAGACAAGTTGTGCCTAAAGCAATTTTTAGAAGAAGCTGGCCAACTCCTTGATATGATTATTCCTAAGAAGATAACAACCCCAGTGAAGAACTTCAGAGGAACATTTGTGATACAGCAAATGTGATACAGAAAGAGCTATCATAGTTCCTGCTCAAATTTCAGAATATACAGAAAGTTACAGGTAAGAAGTGCACTTGATCCATTCTGGGTTAAATTTCCCAATTATAGCAAAATGGAAAACCTCAAAATGTGCCTTCTGTTTTTCCAAAAGCAAAGGTTATTGTACTGTCTGTACTTTGGCACATTTGTTCAGAATTAACTGTGTACGGGCTCTTTCCTAGGCACTATGTTAGGAGCCATGAGCTCTTCAAAGAGAAACAGATATGAATCCAATCCTCAAGGATAAAGGGAGTAAAGAATTCATGTGAAAATGCTCCTGCTGGAGATATGTAAACATAATTACAATTCTGGGTAAATATGTAAATATAAATAACCAGTATAAGAAAATGATACATCAAATGCAATATATTTCAGAGAATGGAAAGATTATTCTTAGCTATGATGGTCAGAGATGGCTTCATGGAGAACACAGTATTTAAACATGGACTTTAGCAGGTGAAGTCATATCCATAGTGGTGGGGTACAGTGAAATACTCTAGGAGGAAATTTTAGGTAAAACTATGGAATTTTATGGAGAAGGCAATGGCACCCCACTCCAGTACTCTTGCCTGGAAAGTCCCATGGATGGAGGAGCCTGGTGGGCGGCAGTCCATGGGGTCGTTAAGAGTCAGCATTACTGAGCAACTTCACTTTCACTTTTCACTTTCATGCATTGGAGGAGGAAATGGCAACCCACTCCAGTGTTCTTGCCAGGAGAATCCCAGGGACAGGGGAGCCTGGTGGGCTGCCGTCTATGGGGTCGCATAGAGTCGGACACGAGTGAAGCGACTTAGCAGAGCAGAGCAGATGGAATTTTATCTCAAAAAAAAAAAAATCTCACTAAGTAATTGATCACTCTAGTCTTTGTGTGAATTCTTTATAGTGGTCTAGTGGTCTCTCTCAACTCCAAAAGACCACTAGTTCTAACCTAAACGCATCCTATTAATAGGTGTCTATTTCACTTTTAAAGAAGCTTTTAAAAATAAGAGAACAGATGGCCGATAGATACATGAAACTATATTCAAGATCACTAATTATTAGAGAAATGAAATTAAAACTACAATGAGGCATCACCTCATGCCAGTCAGAATGACCATCATCAAAAAAATCTATAAATAATAAATGCTGGAGAAGATGTGGAGAAAAGAGAACCCTTCTGCACTGTTGGTGGGAATGTAAGTTGATACAGCCACTATGGAGAACAGTAAGAGACTCCTTAAAAAAAAATAGGAATAAAACTACCATATGACCCAGCAATCCCACTACTGGGCATACACTCTGAGAAAATCATAACTGAGAAAGATACATGTACCCCAATGTTCATAGCAGCACTATTTACAATAGCCAGGACATGGAAGCAACCTAGATGCCCATCAACAGATGAATGGATAAAGATGTGGTGCATATACACAATGGAATATTCAGTTCAGTTCAGTCGCTCAGTCACTCAGTCATGTCCAACTCTTTGTGACTCCATGAACTGCAGCACGCCAGGCCTCCCTTTCCATCACCAACTCCCGGAGTTCACTCAGACTCACGTCCATCGAGTCAGTGATGCCATCCAGCCATCTCATCCTCTGTTGTCCACTTCTCCTCCTGCCCCCAATCCCTCCCAGCATCAGAGTCTTTTCCAATGACTCAACTCTTTGCATGAAGTGGCCAAAGTACTGGAGTTTCAGCTTCAGCATCATTCCTTCCAAAGAAATCCCAGGGCTGATCTCCTTCAGAATGGACTAGTTGGATCTCCTTGCAGTCCAAGGGACTCTCAAGAGTCTTCTCCAACACCACAGTTCAAAAGCATCAATTCTTCAGTGCTCAGCCTTCTTTATAGTCCAACTCTCACATCCATACATGACCATAGGAAAAACCATAGCCTTGACTAGACGGACCTTTGTTGGAAAAGTAATGTCTCTGCTTTTGAATATGCTACCTAGGTTGGTCATACCTTTTTTTCCAAGGAGTAAGCATCTTTTAATTTCATGGCTGCAGTCACCATCTGCAGTGATTTTGGAGCCCAAAAAATGAAGTCTGACACTGTTTCCACTGTTTACCCATCTATTTCCCATGAAGTGATGGGACCAGATGCCATGATCTTAGTGTTCTGAATATTGAGCTTTCAACCAACTTTTTCACTCTCCTCTTTCACTTTCATCAAGAGGCTTTTTAGTTTCTCTTCACTGTCTGCCATAAGGGTGGTGTCATCTGCATATCTGAGGTTATTGATATTTCTCCTGGCAATCTTGATTCCAGCTTGTGCTTCTTCCAGCCCAGCGTTTCTCATGATGTACTCTGCATAGAAGTTAAATAAGCAGGGTGACAATATACAGCCTTGACATACTCCTTGTCCTATTTGGAACCAGTCTGTTGTTAAAAGAACAAATTTGAGTCAGTACTAGTGAGGTGGATGAACCTAGAGCCTGTAACACAGAGTGAAGTAAGTCAGAAAGAGAAAAAGAAATATAGTATATCATTGCATACATATGGATTCTAGAAAAATGGTGTTGATGAATCTATTTGCAGGGAAGGAGTGGAGACATAGATATAAAGAATAGGACTGTGGACACACTGAGGAAAGGAGAGAGGAGGACGAATGGAGAAAGTAGCATCAACATATGTCCACAACCATGTGGAAAAAGATAACTGGTGAAAAGTCATTATATAACACTGGGAGCACATCCTGGTGCTCTGTGATGACCGACAGCGACAGGCATGGGGTCAAACGGAGGGGAGAGAGGCTCAGGAGGGAGTGGATATATATATATAATTATGGCTGATGTGCATTGTCATATGGCAGAAACAAGGATAACACTGTAAAGCAGTGTTCTTCCAATTAAAAGATAGATTAAAAAATAGGAGGGTATTTTAGATTTAAGTGGATAAAGATGTCAAGTGTCAACACACACACAAAAGAAGGAGACACATAAATTCTGCATTTAATGAATGCAGGACACTTGTAACTCACAGGTAGAATATGTGAAAATAAGAAGTGATGAATAAATAGTAATAAATTTAAAACTCACTTGAAAAGAGATAGGGCAACCAATGGGGCAAGCTGCTTTACCCAAAGGAAACACAAAAGTTCAGAATCATAGACATCAAATAAAATGAATTGGAATTAGATGTGGAGTATAATGAAAATTCTGTTTTAACTCTGCATCATTATCCTTATTCTGCCCAGCTACTCAGCTACTTCTATGTTACCCATGGCAGGGAAGAACCTTCTTTGGGGAGTATCTACAGACTCAAAATGAAACACACAGATACTATTATTTGATGTTTCTTAATATAGAACGCATGCTAGCAAAGTAACGTTCAAACTCTTTCAAGCTAGGTTTCATTAGTATGTGAAAGGAGGACTTCCAGATGTATAAACTGGATTTAGAAAAGACAGAAGAACCATAAATCAAATTGCCAACAACTGTTGGATCATAGCAAAAGCAAGAGAATTCCAGAAAAATATCTACTTCTGCTTCATTGACTATGCTGAAGTCTTTGACTGTGTGGATCACAACAAACTAGAAAATTCTTAAAGAGATGGGGATACCAGACCACCTTGACTCTCTCTTGAGAGACCTGTATGCAGGTTAAGAAGCAACAGTTAAAACTGGACATGGAACAATGGACTGGTTGAAAATTAGGAAAGGAGTACCTCAAGGCTGCATATTGTCACTCTGCTTATTTAACTTATATGTAGAGTACATCATGAGAAATGTTGGACTGAATGAAGCACAAGCTGGAATAAAGTTTGCTAGGAGAGAAATCAATAACCTCAGATATTCAGAAAATACCACTTTAATGGCTGAAAGCAAAAGGAGCTAAAGAACCTCATGATGAAGGTGAAGGAGGAGAATATAAACGAGGCTTAAAACTCAGTACTCAAAAACTAAGATCATGGCATCTGGTCCCACCTTTTTATAGCAAATAGAAGGGGGAAAAGTGGAAACAGTGACAGATTTTATTTACTTAGGCTCCAAAATCACTGCAGACAGTGACTTCAACCACAAAATTAAAAGATGCTTGCTCCTTGAAAGAAAAGCTATGACAAACCTAGACAGTGTATTAAAAAGCAGAGATATCACTCTGCTGACAAAAGGTTCATCTGGTCAAGACTTTTGTTCTTCCAGTAGTCATGTATGGATGTGAGAGTTGGATCATAAAGAAAGCTAAGCACCAAAGAATCGATGCTTTCAAACTGTGGTGCTAAAGGAGACTTTTGGGAGTCCCTTGGACTGTAAGGAGATCGAACCAGTCAATCCTAAAAGAAATCAATCCTGACTTTTCATTGGAAGGACTGATGATGAAGCTGAAGCTCCAGTACTTTGACCCCCTAATAGGAAAAGCTGACTCACTGGAAAATACCCTGATGCTGGGAAAGGTTGAAGGCAGGAGGAGAAGCGGGCAACAGAGGTTGAGATGGTTGGATGGCATCATCGACTCAATGGACATGAGTTTTAGCAAACTCTGGGAGATAATGAAAGACAGGGAAGCCTGATGTGCTTGGTCCCTGGGGTCCCAAAGAGTCGAACATGACTTAACAACTGAACAGTGAGCAACAATGTCGGCTACCCTATAGTAGAGCCTACCCCAAACGTGCATAAAGGTATTTGGCAAGCTTAGGAAACTATATTAAGAGGCTTTCCCAGAGGCTCGATCCGTAAAGAACCATCTGGCAATGCAGAAGAGGCAGGTTTGATCCCTGGGTCTGGAAGATCCCCTGGGGAAGGAAATGGCAACCCACTCCAGTATTCGTGTCTGGAAAAATCTCATGGACAGAGGAGCCTACAATGCTTCCAAACTGTGGTGCTAGAGAAGACTTTTGAGAGTCCCCTGGACTTTAAGGAGATCAAACCAGCCCAGGACCCCATGGACTGCAGCACAGCAGGCTTCCCTGTCTTTCATTCTTGTCAGCTACAATCCATGGCATCGCAAAGAGTTGGAGATGACTTAGCAACTAAACAGAAAACTCTATCACCTTAAAACAAAATTTGTAGTGTTTAAATCATAAATAGAAATAGTCAAGCATCAAGTAACGTGAAAGACAAAAAACAAACAAAGAAAAAGAAACTCAATAGATAAAGCAGAGAAAGGGAGGAGCACTTAAAATAAATCAATATTCCCAGATAGACAGGAGATGCTACTTCCAAAGAGAAGAATATGATATCATGATATTATGAAGATGGTATTATGAAGAGGATAGAGGGGAGCGTGGGAAAAGGGTGGCAGGAGAAAAGGAAGAGGGAGAAGGGAAAGTGAGGGGGAGGAAGGAGGAGGAGGGGAAAAAGAGGAGGGAAAAGAAGATTCTTGGAGTAAGAAATTCTCCTGGATATTAGGTACATAACAGGTAATTTAAAATAAAAACTTAAATAAAAGAATGGAGAGTTGACTTGAGACAGCGTAAAGGAATTTGGACGATAACACAAAGCTATGGTCAATAGGAGGCGTAAGATTTTTAAAATAGGATTAATGAACTAAATGTAACATCTGATAGAGAATTATAGAAAGAAGAAATAAATTAAGAAATGAATACTCTAGTAAGCACCAGATATTAAGGAGTTTTTTTTTTTAATATATGTCAATACCAATGAATCACAAAAGCTCTTAATAAGTCACAACTTTATAAAACTATTCAACTTTAGGAAGAAAAGTAACCTATTAACTTCCAAAGATAAAGAAAAGAAGTCACATCCAAAGTATCCAGGATCTGAGTGAGATTGAACATCTCAACTGCAACAACAGAAGTCAGAAGAAAAGGGAGCAGTGCCTTCAGATTCCGAGAGATGATGCTTTTCTGCACAATATGCTCCATGTACCTGAATGAGGAATCAAGTGTGACAACAGAATAGTGTAGCGTCTCAAAAATTTGCTTCTAATGTATCCCTTTTCCTTGGAAGACTCTAGAAGATGAGTTCCTTCAAAATAAGAAAACCAAGGAAAAAGAATGCACAGAAGCCAGGAAATAGGAGCTCTAAAATAGGATAAAGTGAACAGACTTGGAGATTAACCAGTCCAGACTGGAGCAGGAATCCAGAGAGATCCTGAAAGAACATTTCTGGGGAGGTGGGGGGGGTGGAATGAAATAATAGGAAATGAACTTATAGACCATCTGATACATTTGAATACACAGAACCTTGTATTCAAAAACTGTGGTCTAAAGCGGTGGAGAAGGATGAGAAGGAGATTGAGGAAGGAAGAGGAGGAAGAAGAGGGAGGTGAAGGAGTAGGGAGGTGGAGAACTGAAGAGAGGAGGAAAGAAAGACGACAAAGAAGCGTTAGAATTTGTTGCCTCTGGAGAGTAGAACTTGATGGAGAGGGGACTTTCCTCCACCTACCAAAAGCAAAAGCTTTTAATAGTGTTTAACTCCAACAATGTGTGTGTATTACTTTGACAAATTAAAATGTTTGAAGACTAACAATCAGAGCTACACTTGCAAAAGCAAAAAGCAAAAAGATATGTGGTTAGTCCAAAACATTTACCCCTTTTCCGCCTTCAAATAAACAGCTAAAATAGAGCTTTAAAAATACCTAACGACGTGCAACCTACCCACTGGGAACAGCAATTTCTGATTTAGAACAACCAAATGGAGGCTTCTTAAGTTCGAAAATTGAGGACACTTATTTCAAAGTGTTACTCTAGATTTTATAGTAGCTTATTCTCCTGTGTACTTAGAGCTGAAAAGCCCCTATTAGCACTACGGAAAAGAAAACTTTTGATTGAGTGTTTAAAAAAAAACATATAATTGAACGTTGTGTGAAACAAAGTACTCTTCCAGTGAATAAAGTCAGCACTTCCAACAGTGTTAGATTGAGGATGCTGAAATTTCCATATTCTTTTCTTCTTAGATTCTTCAGCAAAATAAGAGATAAAATATATTTCCCTCGTAAGAATATGTTCAAAGATTAAGGTCTAAGAATGTTCATCTTTTTATATACTCAAATACTGAGTATACAAATTTTATATATACTCTTCTTATAATACTCAAAGATGGAAAGCTTTCTATAATACTCAGAATACTCAAAGATTGAAAACTTTACCTAGAATGCTGTCAATGGAGTATTGGTTGATAATATGATCTATTTTTATAATGGAATATACTTTTCTGATATCCATAAAATTATTGGTATCAACACAAAAATATGTTTAATGTATATGTAAGAAAAATAAGTGATCCTATATTTGATTTAATTTGCTTTATTTGGATATTGTTTTATTCTGCCTCAGTTAGAAACATGCTCTACAACTTAGAGTAATTATATGCTTGAAAGTTACTTAAACTCTTGTCAGTAAACAAAGACTGTTTCAGGCATCAAACCTTCTGCCATTGCAGCTGCCCCAGCTGTGTACTCTGGGAGGTTTCAGGATGGAAAAACCAGGATATTTGCTCTAAATAGCAAAGGAATAAATTCAGTGAGCCCAGACTCTTGCATTTTCCCATAGAATTATGAAAATATTTCATAATTATGAAATATAGAAAATTCATTAACTGAGATATCTGGTTTTTCTTTAACTTTTGATGTTCTAACCAACTGGTTTTTGTTGCAAAATTTCCTATATATCCTGGATCCTCCCTTACCTCTTTGGAACAGTCCTTCTCTCAGAGCTGTCTGAGTGGCTACCTCTGGGCTTAAATCCTCAATTGATCCACTGAGTAAAACATAATTCACAGCTTTTAGGTTGTGCTTTTCTTTTTCAGTCAACACTCTTTAAGGCTCAGTTCACTATAAAATAGGAATACTGCTAGTACCTATGCCATAAGGTTTTTTTGCAGAGCAAATAAATTAGTATATACAAAATGTTTTGAATATTGGCTGGCATGTAGTTATCAATTTATGGCTATTGCTAATGTTATTAGCAGCAATAGAAGAAGTCTTACTGTCACGGGATATCACTGGTTATCTCTGCAAGGTGGACTCTGAGGTTTTCAGGGTTTTTTTCTTGAAAAAACTTATAAATAACTTTTAAATTTTCTGTGATAAATATGTCACTTTGTGTCTGTAAGACAAATTTTAGTAACAATTTTAAAGTAATATATTTAGCAACAGAAACAAATAAGATGATGCCTCTCAACAGCCTTCCATGGAAAGGAAAAACTAATTTCATTTTTTTCTGCTTTAAATAATTCTTCTCCCATTAGACAGTGTTACTCAACAAGGTATCTACAGATAAATTCTGTAGATGGTCCAAAAGGTTTCTTATAAATTATTCTAATCTGAATTTTTTATTTCATAGATAATAAAAAATTAACATAAGCATATCTAGACCCTGTGGGTAATTATATAAACCCAAACACTGACAAATTGTTTCAGCACATCATGACCTTGTCTCAGGTAGGAGGAAGAAAACAGACTTAAAAATAACAGTGCCATTGGGCCAAAAAAAAATCCCTACTGACCTGATCCCACACAGAAGAAATAAAGGTTTTGCTGTATTATGTACTGAACACAGGAGAGTGATGTAAGAAATGAATCATGTCAAGCTCAAGATCTCCAAAGAACGTGGTGGTGGTGGTGGTGGTGGTTTAGTCACTAAGTCGTGTCCGACTCTTGTGACCCCATGGACTTAGCCCTCTGTCCATGGGATTCTCCAGAAAAGAATACTGGAGCAGGCGAAGAACATGGGTCAGGGTGAAGAACATGGGTCAGAGCGATTCCATATCATTGATGTTGATGTGATTTGCTTTTAGCAAACATCATACATCACAATAAACTTACACTGTTAATTTAAACTTTACAGTGTTTATACTATTATTTACATTAACTTTATGAATCTATTTGGGTTTTATAGTGATTTAAGAGCCTGAAGTGTTTATTAGGAGTTTTATGTTTACATGCTTAAGTGACACAATAAAAATAAATATCAGAGGTTTATGAGAATCGTGTCTTCCCTACGAGGGGTTCATACATTTAAGAGTGATAAATAATATCCTGTGTAAGCTCTGACTAAAATAGAATTTTCATTTAATTTAAATATTTTTTAAAAATCCTTATTATATTCCTCACATCAGGCTAGCACTCTGGGTAATACAGAAAGCATTCGCTATGTGATCTTGGTACTGGATGGGTTTACAATTTGTAAGCCATTAGCCAGGAAGTGTAAGGTATCAAAATAAGAGAGACTGTGGTCACACACCTAGACTTGTTCAGACATAGAAATTTGAATTCAAGAAGAAAGCTCCAGATGGCTGGAATGACTAGCGAGGCACAGCTGCTTGGAGGAGCTGGCGTTTGAACCTGTAGTTGTGAAGGAGCAGAGAGGGACTTCAGCCAGAGGAGTGCCTTGGAAGAAGACGACTGGGTATAAATGAAATGCCCCTTCTTTTCTATGCTCGACAAAGGCTGGAATGGGGGCCCTGTGTGCATGGCCCTGAGGCAGCAGACCGGAAGCCATTGTAAGTTTTTTATCAGAAGAGTGATTAATAAAAGTGGATATTTTGAAAAGAAGTTTCTGATAGAAACATCGGATAAGCTCTTCCTACATGCCCAGCTCTGCACCAAGCCTAAACAAAAAATCTCAGTGCAAGATGGCCTTATAATGGAGGCAGAGATGCTGGCTGAGGCCACAATCCGCTTCCCAGAATGTGGACCAGGTCTGAGTGCCTGAGCTGCTTTTGTTGTCCCAGACAAACAAACACACAAACAAAAAAGATACGGAAAGATGTAATAACCAAAGTCATACCTGCCTGCTGAATAATTCCTCAGTTAAGGACCTGTGATCACAACTTAACTGGCGGCCTCTACGTCTCAAGGAGAGAGAGCCACAGAGGCCCAGGGGATGTGTAGATACAAGACTAGATCTCAGGTTAGGTTAGGTGATCTTAGAGAGCAAGATTGGAAAAACAAAAACAAAAACAAAACCAGAAAAAGCAGAGCAGGGAGTATAACTATGTTTGTGTGTGCGTGTGTGTGTGTCGAGGCATTTGGCCCTCCTATTCATCCAGCTTGTCCTGAGAGGTCAGCCAGTACCCTGGACAATTTGCCCTTTATCTTAACAAGCTCAGCCAGGCCAGTCAGCTGTATTGGTGGCCAAGTCCCGCCATCAGAGCTGGGTGAGTCTGGGAATTAAATGCCAACTGTGCATTTTACCATCTCTATGATCTCCTAGAAAATGGCAACACACTCTAGTATTCTTGCCTGGAAAATCCCACGGATAGAGGAGCCTGGTAGGCTATAGTACATGGGGTTGCTAAGAGTCGGACAGGACTGAGTGACTTCATCTTCACTTTCGCTTTCATGATCTTCTACCAGTCCGTTAACCTCTTTCTGCCTGAGTTCCCTTGGCTGTAAACGGCAGATCATAATGGTTCACAGAGCTGGTGAGAGGAGGAGTCAAGGGAAAGCTTGTGAAAGCACTCTGTGTGTGCCTTCCCTCCCCCCACCACTGATGCTGTCCTTCACCGCGGTTCTTGCAGGGGTCGTGGCGGGGCAGTGAGGCAGACACTAACCTGGGCTGGTCCGGAAGAGGCTCTGGAGCAAAGGACATCTGCCGAGGGATTCCTGTGCCCAAGCCCCAGAGCTGCACGCTGGGGTCATGTGGCAGCCCCGGTGCAGTGGCTGGGCTGTAAACACTGCCCGCCAGCTGCCTCTCACGGCTCCTTCGGCCTCACTGTACAAGGGTGACCCCCCCAGAGTGCTCAGGCTCCCCAAGAAAGTGACAAGGGATGGCGTGATGGGGATGGCGTGGCGTGGACGGGCAGGCTTGGAGCAGCCCCCACACAGGGGCCACTCGGGACGTTTACCCTGAAATGTATTTCCTGCCCTCCCCCAATCCTCTGCCTCATTCTCTTTCTCACAATTTCCAGAACTGAGAAAAAGCACAGCAAAGACAATCAGAGATCTGTAGTGACGTAGCAGGACCATGTCGTGTGAGGTGGGTCTGAAGCAAGTGCTCCCAGGTTGCCCGGAGAAACGAACTCAGATGGATGTGCCAAACCCAGACATCTCTCTCTCTGAGGCTGCATGTAGTGGGAAACCAGTGCCCTTTATGTTCACCTTACGCTTCTTTCCCCTACGAGCAGCAGCTTTGGGTAGACACATATTCCTTTTGCCCAGCTCACAGCCTCTCATCCTCTTGACTTTGCCTGTCTACAAAAGGTCATTGAATTTACATTTTGTTGTCCTTCATTTGGCTCTTGAATTTGCCTGATAAAAGAGTAATTTTCCAGTACTGAAGATAGAGCTCAGAGCAGATTCTTCTGTTTAGATATAAATGAACTTTTATACACACACACACACACACACGCTTGGGCTCACAGAATGTAATTAACACACAAGGGAGCTTTAATGTCCACTCCAGTTCTTCTGGAAGCCCATTGGAGAAGAGATGGGTAAAACTGCCAACCGTGGAAGGGAGTTAAGAGTTTCTCACCACTCCAGTAGGCTGATTTCCCCCCCTTTTATGACTCTTTCTAATTCACCATCCTTACAAGCACAGGTTGAGCTTAGTCATTCTGCACCGAACAAGGAGTTTACCATTTAGTGTTGGCCAGGGCAATGTCCAACATACCATTTAGTGTTACCCAACGTCCCCAGCAAAAGTACCTCACTCAGTTCAGTTCAGTCATTCAGTTGTGTCCAACTCTTTGAAACCCCAAGGACTGCAGCACGCCAGGCCTCCTTGTCCATCACCAATTCCCAGAATTTACCCAATCTCATATCCATTGAGTCGGTGATGCCATACAACCATCTCATCCTCTGTCATCTCCTTCTCTTCCTGCTTTCAATCTTTCCCAGCATTAGGGTCTTTTCCAATGAGTCAGTTCTCCTCATCAGGTGGCCAAAGTATTGGAGTTTCAACTTCAACATCAGTCTTTCCAATGAATATTCAGGACTGACTTCCTTTAGGATGGACTGGTTGGATCTCCTTGCAGTCCAAGGGACTCTCAGGAGTCTTCTCCAACACAACAGTTCAAAAGCATGATTTTTTTCGTGCTCAGCTTTCTTTATAGCCCAACTCTCACATCCATACATGGAAAAACCATAGCTTTGACTAGACAGACCTTTGTCAGCAAAGGTCTTTTTAATATGCTGTCTAGGTTTGTCATAGCTTTTCTTCTAAGGAGCAAGCTCTTTTAACTTCATGGCTGCAGTCACCATCTGCAGTAATTTTGGAGCCCCCCCAAAATAAAGTCTCTCACTGTTTCCATTGTTTCCCCATTTATTTGATATGAAGGGATAGGACTGGGTGGTATAATCTTACTTTTTGAATATTGAGTTTTAAGCCAACTTTTTCATCCTAAAAGTAAATCATACACTTAGATTTCACACATAACCTTGGCATCTAAGCTCAAGCTATTGAATTTTCAGAAATTTGGGTGCCCCTCCTTTGTAACAGATGAGCTTTGGCTATACAGAGAGGACACCGGTTACTAGATGCAAAATTAACCTCTCTGTAAAGTGGGTTTAGCTTAGAAAACCCTAGGCCCCCAAGGAGATTGTTAGATACAATCTTTAATGGGACATCTCCTTGTGGCTGCCCAGCACTGATCTATGTGTTACAATAACTTAGCTCAGCAGTTAGTGTAAGCTAAGCTTGAATCACTTCATCCAGCTGAGTTTAACCTAAACCCTTTTTAACTCACTATCCTTGTCAGGCACTGAATTTCTTAAACCAGCTCTTCACTGCATTATACATATTCCTTTGTTCTTCTTGCCTAGAGGAGAGATGAGTGAATATTGTCCCCAATCTTCTCGAGTACCACATAAAGATCTTCTAGAAAAATGGGCATGTCTAAACTTCAATATATATAGGTTTGAGAGACCCCGTCCATTTCCTGAGCCTTGTTTTTCAGGTTCCATGGTTTTCATGCTCCCACATTTCCTGGGTCAGAAACTGAGGACCTGCATCCTTACAGCCGTTTTTGTGGGACTGAATGGGCTGGGCAGAGAGTAAGGGACAGACCTAAGAAGAAACAGAATGAGTCCCAATTCTGTCTTCATTTACTTCTGACAGTGGCGTCTGTGATACATCCTCCACCTTTGCTGGACCAAAGGTGTGATGAGAGCAGAGGCGAGCTGGGAGAGCCAAATCCCTGCTGGATTTCCTTTCCTCTGTTACCCTTTGCTGTGCTGGATCCCAGAGTCAGCACTGATCTAAACCCCTTCGCTCAGCTCTCTGCTGCCTACATTTCGTAGGGCAATAGCTCTGGGGGGCGGGGGAGGAATGGGCATGCAGGGAGGTAACAAAGCTGTTTAAAAGTGTAACTTTGAATATATGAAGCCAATTCTTTCCACATGGAAGAAATCTGAGAATAGTGATGAGGTTATGGGATGTGAAGAGGGGTAGAGGGAGAGTGTTATGGAAGAAACCACATTGGCCCTGCACTCCAGAAGATCTGTGCTCTAATTTAGCCAGAAGACATAATGATTTTAATGATTTGTTGTGATCTCAAAACAACAGTTAAGAGATAAATCCACATCATTAAGACCATTATGGTGTTTTGCTTCATTTAGCAAATGGTGGTGGGTTGAGGGGCTAGGGTTGAATGTTTGAGGTTGTTTTGCTGTGAAGACACCCACATTTAAATAATAAAAATGGGATCCTGGGTCCCAGGAATAACTGGCTCCCAAATGCTCTGCAGGCAGAAATAGAAAGATGCCCTTGAAAATAGAATCCAAAAGTTTGTTTAAGTGCCTTTTCTGTGTATGCTGGACAGAAAACAAACGAGCGGAAAACTGAAAGTTGATTGTTTTTCATCTTGGCTTGATGGGCCAGTCTAGGGGAAAAGACATGTGGTTCCCAATACCTTGATACTCTGTGGGAAAGTCCAGCCATGCTTCTGGAATAACAACTGAAGGCCATTCCTGTTATGTACAGAGAAGGGACTGGTGATTACATTGTTCTTTGTGTGATGAGGACCCAGAACTGGCAAAACAATCAAATAGTAAACTCGGCTATTTGGAGTTCTTTGTTAACTGCCACTCAAGCATATCTACAACACAAAGTTCACCCAAATTTAAATAAAGATTCTGAGGCATTGAATGTATTCTGAAATGCTTCTGGAGTCATCAGCAAAAGCGCCTGCATACTAAGTTTCTTCTTTGAACATTTTTGCTTTTTACATTTTACTGACTTTGGTCTCAAGGTAGAGATATACAAGCCTAGAGTTCTTAAAGAAACAAGTCCCTTTGTATTATTTCTATTATGATGCATAAAGAGTTGGCTTAATTAACTGTGTCACAATCAAGATTCTGAGTTCTAGGGACTAGCAGATTGGAGAAGGCAATGGCACCCCACTCCAGTACTCTTGCCTGGAAAGTCCCATGAACAGAGGAGCCTGGTGGGCTGCAGTCCACGCGGTTGCTGAGGGTTGGACACGACTGAGCGACTTCACTTTCACTTTTCACTTTCATGCGCTGCAGAAGGAAATGGCAACCCACTCCAGTGTTCTTGCCTGGGGAATCCCAGGGATGGGGGAGCCTGGTGGGCTGCAGTCTATGGGGTCACAGAGAGTCAGACATGACTGAAGTGACTTAGCAGCAGCAGCAGATATGAGCTATTATATATGGAATGGATAAATGACCGAGTCCTATTATGTAGTGTAGGGAACTATTGTCAGTATCCTGATAAATCACAATGGAAAAGAGTATTAAGAATCCAACTATCCATCTATCCATCTCTCCATGGCTGAGTCACTTTGTTGTGCACCAGAATCTGATACAACATTGTAAATCAGTTGTACCTCAAAAAAAAAAAAAAAAAAAAAACTTAAAGATTCTGAATTCTAGATTGGGCCACTGCACTTCTCAGAGTATTTTCTCTAAAGATTTATTCCTGCAAATTGACGACACATATCACAATGATTAAGTGCTAAACTGTGCAGCGGCAACTCTAAGTGCTAAATGAATACAAAACATAGGGAAGTCAATGGGAATCAAAGTCACCAAGGGAAGATACAAGGGAACGTGGTGTTATTTCACTGGGAAGGACATATGCTTTGGAAAGCATCATCAGGAACTTGGATGGATTTTCCTGGCCAGGGCTGTGGGGCAGAAGCAAAAGTGCAAGGATGAGATGGAGCAAGGTTCAGGAGTTGACATGGAGAAATGCCCCAAAGGAGGAGGGGTTTTCTCCCAGTCTAGCATTCCTCTGACATGCAAAGGGCCTGTAGTCTCCAGGACATGACTTCTTGTGCCAGTGAATTCATCAGGCAATCCCCATAGAAACAGGAACATAAAGGAAAAAAGATTAACTTGACCTTTCCAGAAATCATTAAAATGATACATTTTGATATTATTCTCAAAGTGCTTTCCCCTTGCAAATATTCTGAGATAATGGCAGGAGAGAATGGAAACCTGACTCCATGAGCAAAACGGCCTATAAAGCCAGGTATTTGTAAGCTGCTAGTTAGCATATATCAAAGATCAATGTGGACTCCAAAATTGTAGGTAATAATGTCTGGGGCAAGAAGGTCAATGTGTATGTGGGGATAGTATGGTGGTATATTAGGATATTAGAGTAAATATATTCTGGCTATTTGAAGCAAAATTACTAAAGAGTATTAAATAGTTCGTGGAGTTTCCAGAAAAGCCAGAAAAACAGGCTCAGAGTAGCATCTTTAGGAAAGGGGAAAGGTTTATAAAATATACCACTGGAGGGCACAGAAGAGTGATCCCTCTACCGCAGAGCTGAGGCGCTCAGCTGTGTGTCCAAGACTTCTGTGAGTCTGTCCATCTGCTGTGCTCGCCACGCTCACTAGGAAACACATGGCAGAAAGCACTTCTTTCTCCGTGCTCTTTCTTCTGAATCCAGGTCTCATGCTGGTGGTACATCTGATCAGGAGCTTAGGTCATGGTTCTTCCCTTGATACAGAGAAGATTGGAAAACCAAGTCTGGCATCTGCTTTAGGGATGGAGAGTGAGATATGGAGAGAAAATGAAAACAATGCTGTCCAAAGATGCTGGACATTCATGTATAATACATATATGTAACACATATATATGTATTATGTGTATATGTATCTGTGTAATATGCATGCAATATATATAATATGTATTAATATGTATATAAACAATGTATAATATATATGTAAATATAATATGTATGTGTGATATATATGCAATATATGTAATATACATATATCAGTTCAGTTCAGTCACTCAGTCGTGTCTGACTCTTTGTGACTCCATGAATCACAGCACGCCAGGCCTCCCCATCCATCACCATCTCCCGGAGTTCACTCAGACTCACATCCATCGAGTCCGTGATGCCATCTAGCCATCTCGTCCTTGGTCGTCCCCTTCTCCTCCTGCCCTGAATCCTCCCAGCATCAGAGTCTTTTCCAATGAGTCAACTCTTCGCATGAGGTGGCCAACGTACTAGAGTTTCAGCTTTAGCATCATTCCTTCCAAAGAAATCCCAGGGTTGATCTCCTTCAGAATGGACTGGTTGGATTTCCTTGCAGTCCAAGGGACTCTCAAGAGTCTTCTCCAACACCACAGTTCAAAAGCATTAGTTCTTCGGCGCTCAGCCTTCTTCACAGTCCAACTCTCACATCCATACATGACCACTGGAAAAACCATAGCCTTGACTAGACGGACCTTAGTCGGCAAAGTGATGTCTCTGCTTTTGAATATACTATCTAGGTTGGTCATAACTTTTCTTCCAAGGAGTAAGCATCTTTTAATTTCATGGCTGCAATCACCATCTGTAGTGATTTTAAAGCCCCCCAAAATAAAGTCTGACACTGTTTCCCCATCTATTTCCCATGAAGTGATAGGACCGGATGCCATGATCTTTGTTTTCTGAATGGTGAGCTTTAAGCCAACTTCTTCGCTTTCCTCTTTCACTTTCATCAAAAGGCTTTTAGCTCCTCTTCACTTTCTGCCAGAAGGGTGGTGTTATCTGCATATCTGAGGTTATGGATATTTCTCCCGGCAATCTTGATTACAGCTTGTGTTTCTTCCAGTCCAGCGTTTCTTATGATGTACTCTGCATATAAGTTAAATAAGCAGGGTGACAATATACAGTCTTGACGTACTCCTTTTCCTATTTGGAACCGGTCTGTTTTTATAACACATACATATAATTATATATAATGTATATATACATTATATATAAAGTATATATGTTTTTATATTTTATATTTTGCATTATATATATTATAAATGCATATAATTATACAGGTATATATTATATATCTAATATATGCATATCAGTCAGTTCAGTCGCTCAGTCGTGTCCGACTCTTTGCCACCCCATGAATCGCAGCATGCCAGACCTCCCTGTTCATCACCATCTCTCGGAGTTCACTCAGACTCATGTCCATCGAGTCCGTGATGGCTGGATAATATGTATATAATATACATATAACATATATATAATATATATGTAATATATGACATATATATACACATATATAGAATGTATAAATGTCCAAATATAGGAAAAGAAAGTCAACTCGTCAGACCTCTGCATATGGGTGGACATGGAGAATGGTCACAATGGAGAAGGCAAGATGGCCATGTGGTCCTTTAGGCTTCTATCTGTCTTGCAATGAACAGGTACATTAGATCAGGGAGACATTGTGGAGAGAGGGAATACTGGAGATCTCTGCCCTCCTCTGTTTCCCTTAAACTGCTTGTATAATAATCAGCATCACAGCCATTCTGACATCTGGAAAGTTTGGAGCTTGAGGCTTGGAGATTTAGCTTTCTGAGGTCCCGAAAATTATTTTTTCTTCTGTTCTGCCAGGTGGCAGCTTGAGAGGAACACTGCAGGTGTTTTAGACAAAATAAAAAGATTAATTTTTCCAACTTGTCAGGAGAGTTGATTTTATAGCTCTATCAACACAACCAAAAAGAGGTCTGCTCACATCATTTTCAGAAGTCATAACAAAGAAATAATCGCAGAAAGGATGGAGAAGTTATGGATCAGAGAACATGTATCTATAAGCACTGTCTAGCTGTTCAGCTCCCTGTGAGAAGGAGTGCCCCTAAAGGACAAGAGGAGCACAGACAGAGTCCTCAGAGCCAGCAGTGTTTAAAGGAAGAAATGACACAGAGAGCTGCTAAGGGCTTTCTGGATGCTGTGATGAACTAGACCAAAAGGTCTCATGAAGCAGGAGAAAAATTACTCTGAAAAGAGAAAGGGTGTCCAGGTGAGCAATGACATAGTTGCAGAGATCCTTAAAGGCCAGGTAGGGGAAATTAGACCTGACATGGGAGGAAACAGGGAGTGACCTGAATCTTTATATCAGAAGAGAATGAAGATAGGATAAGCAGTAAGGAAGATTCTGCTAGTGTAGGTTGGAGAGGGGAAAATGCAGACTGTAGGGTCTGTTACAGAAATCCTGGGAAGACCAAGGAGACCTTGTGTACACTTAGGGGTGTAAGAGGGGCCCCTTACACATAGCACAAGATGCTGTAGGAAGATGCCTGTCAAGCAAAATGAATAGAAAATGGCTCCAGGGATTAAAGTTCCCTCAACAGACAGGAAGTTGGAAAAGGAACAGACTTTTTCCCCCGCTATGGGAAAAGAGACCTAGACCACACCAGTGCTGAGTTTGAAGTGTGGGTAAAAGAGCACATGTTATTTGCAATATAAGTGTGTTTTCTATGCATGGATTCAGCATAGTACAGAATGCAGGACGCACGTAGAGACCGCCTTGGTGCAAGCCACATGGATTACAGATTCTGAAGCATCTGTTTCCCTCTAGCTCACAAGACTCCCTGCGACATTCTCTTTCCTCCTGTCTAGCTTGTGGACTTATTTATTAATAGAAACCTGGTAGAGCTGATAAAACCATTCAAAGACATGAAGACTCAGAGAACTTCAGCTATTTGCCACAAATCACATACCGAATCTGTGGAGGAAAAAGATCACAACCGGAATTCCTCAGCCTTTTATTGTATTCTTCCGCAAGATTGATTGGCGATCCACAGAATGTCATAATTATCTACACAATACAAAGAGACCTGAAGAGGAAAGCGTTCTTTCGGCCCATTCCTGTGTGGACAAAGTGTTCTGACCAGAACCAGAGTCTCAGCGAGAAGAATGAGTCCTAGAAGGGGGACAAAGCTAGGCCAATGAGCCTCGGTTTAGGTGTCTGTGTTTTGCTAATTGCCGAGTTCGCCGCTGTAAACGCTGCTGTTTTCCCATCTGCAGAGTGTGAATTGCTCACTGGATTAAGGGATAGAGCCTCAGAAACTCTTTCCCCTGATTTGTCATACAATCATCACCCAATGCGGTACAATAGTCTTCAGAGGGTCAGGACTGTTTTCACTTGCCTTTTAGCTGCCAGGTAGCCATGAACAGAGATCACAGTTTTGTCATGAACACAAAGCCATCTGTGTGAGCTGGTCAGTTTACTTGGTTGGCCCAGCATCAATGCTGTACGTTTCCCAGTTAGCCTGGATGATGGTAAAAAAAAAAAAAAAAAGAAAGTAAACATGTTGGTCGCTCAGTTGTATCTGACCATTTGTGACCCTATGGACTGTAGCCCACCAGGCTCCTCTATGAAATTCTCCTGGCAAGAATACTGGAGTGAGTAGTCATTTCCTTCTCCAGGGATCTTCCTGACCCAGGGATGGAACCTGGGTCTCCTGAACTACAGGCAGACTCTTTACTGTCTGAGCCACCAGGCCATTTCACAGTTAACCTGGATGATAGCATGTGCTCAATAAATGTTTGCTGAACTGAAGGGGCAGGTCCTGTGGGTGATACTAGGCTGAAAGCATTACAGACATCATCTCGTCGAATCTTCACGAGTCACGTAGGGTAGGTGTTAATTTCCAGACTTTTCAGATGAGATCAGAGGCCAAGACCTGAAGGACCGCCTGACTTATCCACAGTCCTGTCCTTAAATAAGCTGAAACTTGTCTACCTGGTGTGCTGCAGTCCGTGGGGCCGCAAAGAGTCAGACATGACTGCGCGACTGACCTGAACTGTCTACCTGTAAAGATACTATTTCTCTATCCTCTCAGTTTCTTCCCAAGCTCTTGGTCAGGTTGTCCTTCATCTAAATGAATGTACTTAAAAGTGTCTCTGATGCTTACTTTTCCTGTTGGAGATTTAGAAAAGATGGAGGTCTGTGCTACAACAACAACAAAATACCCTTGTGGACAAAGAAAGCGAAAGGCAGTGTGGTTCTGTAGCTGATACAAACCACAGCTGTCGTTTTACAATTGTCTTTGAAAATTTGATTCTTTATTTGAGCTAGCAGTTGTTTGGCAACTGGAGGATGAACTTCTAACTCTCAGTGGGTCTAACTAGAAGGTGAGATTTGGAGCAAAGTCATCCAAACATCCTTATCCTGGAGCTTTCTGATTTAATCTTGAGATTCCAAAGTTGAGAAGAGAAAAATGAGACTTTACATCTGTTAGCCAAGTATATCTGTAACACATCCTAGGTGGGTTCCATGAAGGGAGAACCTATCAGCTTTGCAATTCAGTTCTTGGTAGCATCTTTAAGATCTTTCTTTGAAAGAATTATTTTAAATTTGTGCATGTAGCACAATAACACTAAAGAAGCTTTACACAAGAGAAAGCTAAAAACACACACAATCCTACCACTCCAGTAAATAACAGCTATTTTATTTATTTAGACTCAGAACTTGTCCATTCAAAACATAATTTTGTATAATTTAAAGCATGGTACAAGTACATTTCATTGTTTAATGTAAAATTATATCATAAACACTTTCTGTGTTGAAAAATAAGGCTCATATTTATCATTTTACTACAGGATATTGTTATTATTTAACCATTCCTATTCTGTTTAAATTGTTTTCAATTACTCACTATTGCAAATAATGCTACAATAGATTATCTTTGTGTATGCAACATTTTCATTTATTAAGATTATTTACATAGGTTATACTCCCAGAAGTAAGATTACAGAGTCAATTTAGAATACACATTTGGAAGTTGTTGATTCACACAAGTGTCACTTTCCAGAAATACCCTACTACAGTAGCAAGGCTTCCAGTTGAACGTGTGCAATAATTTCACCAAGATCTCCTTATTGGCACACTAGCTTTTTGTTTACTTTCAATCTATATTTTAAATTGAAGTATAGTTGATTAAAAAGTTATATTAGTTCCAAATGTACAGCATAGTAACTTTCATAGATTATACTCCATTTAAAGTTATTGCAAAATAACGGCTATTTCTCTGTGCTGTACGATATAGCCTGTTGCTTATTTCTTTTACACACAGTAGTTTGCAACTCTTAAACCACATCCTTGCATTGCCCCTTCCCCCTTCCCCGTGCCCACTGGTAACCACGCCTTTGTTCTCTATGTCTGTGAGTCTGTTTCCGCTTTGTTATATACATTCTTCTGTTCCTTTTTTCAGATCCCATATATAAGTGAAATAGTCATCTTTCTCCAACTTGCTTCACTAAACATGATATCCTCCGGCTCCATCCCTGTTGTTGCAAGTGACAGAATTTTGTTCTTTTTAAAGGCTTCCTAATACTCCATGTATAAACCTACTATATATCCTTGACCTGTTCGTGGGTTACGGGACACTTATGGTTACTCCCATATCTTGTCTTCTGTAAATAATGCTACTAAGAACCACAGGGAGCAAGTATCTATTTGAACTAATGTTTTTGTTTTCTTTGAATATATATCCAGCAGAGGAATTGCTGAATCATATGGTAGTTTTATTTTCAGGATTTTGAGGAACCTCTCAACTGTTTTCCATTATAGCTGCACCAATTTATGTTCTCATCTACGGTGTACAAAGGATCCCTTTTCCCCACATTTTTGCCAATACTTACTATCTACAGCCTTTTCAGTGGCAGCCCATTTTGAAAGATATGAGATGATATCTCATTGTGGTCTTGATTAGCATTTCTCTGATGATTAGTGATGTTGAGCATCTTTTCATATGCCTGTTGGTCACCTGTGTATCTTCTTTGGAAAAATATTCTGCAATTATTTAAGCAGATTTTTGGTTTTGAGTCATATGAGTTGTTTATATATTTTGGATAGTAACCATTCATCAGTCAAATCAGTAGTGAATGTTTTTTCCCATTCAGTAGGTTATTTTTTCCTTTTGTCAGTGTTTTCTTTACTATGCAAAAGCTTTTAAGTTTGATTAGGTTCCAATTGTTTCTTATTTGTTTGTTTGATTTGCTTTGGTTTTTACTTCATTTTTGATTTTTTTACCTTAGGAGACAGACCTAAAAATAAAATTGCAATTTTTGTAAAAGAATATTCTGCCTATGTTCTCTTCTGAGAGTTTATGATTTTCAGTCTTGCGTTTAGGTCTTTAATCCATTTTAAGCTTATTTCTATATATGGTGTAATAATATGTTTTAATTTCATTGTTTTATGTATAGCTATCCAGTTTTCCCTGTATCGCTTATTGAAGAGACTGTTTTTTCCTCATTGTGTCCTCTTGTCTCCTTTGTCATAGTTTAATTAGCCATAAGTATTGCATGTTTTCCTCTGGGCTCTCTATTCTGTTACACTGATCTGTATGTCTGTTTTTGTAGCAGTATCATACTGTTTTGGTTACTGTGACTTTGTAGTGTAGTCTGAAGTCAGGGAGCATCATACCTCCAGTTTTGTTGTGTTTTCTCAAGATTGTTTTAGTAATTCCTGGTCTTTTATGGTTCCATATACATTTTAAGAATATTTGTTCTGGTTCTATAAAAAATGTTTTTAGAAAATAAAAAAAAAAAGGGTCTTCCCTGATAGCTCAGTTGATAAAGAATCTGCCTGCAACACAGAAGACTCTGGTTTGATTCCTGGGTCAGGAATATCCTCCAGAGAAGGCACAGGCTACCCATTTCAGTACCTTGTGGCTCAGCTGGTAAAGAATCTGCCTGCAGTGCGGAAGACCTGGGCTCGATCCCTGGGTTGGGAAGATCCCCAGGAGAGGGGAAGGCTACCCATTCCAATATTCTGGCCTGGAGAATTCCATGGACTGTATAGTCCACGGGGTTGCAAAGAGTCAGATACGACTGAGAGACTTTCACTATAAAAAATGTTATGGGTGTTGTTTTTGTTGCTAAGTCATGTCCGACTATTGTGACCCCATGGACTGTAGCCCGCTAGGCTCCTCTGTTCATAGGATTTTCCAGGTTAAAATACTGGAGTGGGTTGACATTTGTTTCTCCAGGGGATCTTCCTGATCCAGGGATTGAACCTGGGTCTTCTGCACTGCTGGCAGATTCTTTACTGACTGAGCTACCTGGGGAGCTCCAAGATTGCTATGGCTATTTTGAAAGGGATTGCACTAAGTCTGTGAATTATTTTGGGTAATATGGACATTTTATTCATTTTATTCATTGAATAGTCATTGGAAGGACTGATGCTGAAGCTGAAGCTCCAATACTTTGGCCACCTGATATGAATAACTGACTCATAAGAAAAGACTCTGATGCTGGGAAAGATTAAAGGCAGGAAGAGAAGGGGACAGCAGAGGATGAAAAGGTTGGATGACATCACCAACTTGATAGACATGAGTCTGTGCAAGCTCATGAATTGGTGATGAACAGGGAAGTCTGTCATGCTGCAGTCCAAGGGGTCTCAAAGAGTTGGACGTGACTGACCACCTGAACTGATGGACATTTTAACAGTATAAATACTACTAGTATAAGATCACAAGATATTTTTCTATTTCTTTGTATCAGTTCAATTTCCTTTGAACAATTTATAGTTTCCAGAGTGTAAGTCTTTCACCTCCTTGGTTAGGTTTTATTCCTCTATATTTTATTCTTGTTGGTGTGATTTTAAATGAGATTGTTTTCTTTCTATTTGTGATAGTTAATTATTATTGTATAGGAAAGCAACATACCTCTGTATATCAGTGTTATATCCTGAAACCCTACTGTATTCATTTAGTAGTTCCAGTCATTTTCTTGTAGAGACTTTATCATTCCTTTTGTTAATGTGGTATGTATTATATTGATTGATTTTTGAATATTGAATCATCCTTCCATCCCTGAAATAAATCCCATTTGATCATGACTTATGGTCCTTTTTATATATTGTTGAGTTTGGTTTGTTAATACTTTGTTGACTATTTTTACATCTATATTCTTCAGAAATATTGGCCTATAATTTCCTTTTTAATAGTGTCTGCACATTTTGGTTTTGGTATTAGGATAATAATGCTCTCATAGAATGAATTGGGGGATGTTCCACTCTTTTTAACTTTGGAATAGTCTGAGAAATATAGTCATTAGATCTTCTTTATATGTTTGGTAGAATTCGCCTGTGCTTTGAAGATTTTCTTCAGTGGTAGCTTATGTTTCTTTCTCTCTAGTTTTTGATTTGTTGCTACCATAAGCTTCATGTACATTTACCTATAAATCTATTTATTTTAAACTGATAGTCGTATTAAAATCTACAATTTTACTCCTGTATCCCATATATCATGTTTTCATTGTCACATTTCACATTTTCATATATATTCTTTCACTGTTTATTTTAGTTATAGTTGATTTCACTGTATCTTTTAATTTTGTACCAGCTTATTTAAGTGATTATTAGTTCTGTTTTCAGCGGATTTCTCTTGGCCTTTCAATTGAAACAAATTCCTATGTCTTTGCATCTGCTGACCTTTCTTTGTCTTTAGGACATTATGTGAGACAGTTACGCACTGTGATCTTAAAGGGATGTCCTTATTTGGGAGCGTGAGTCTGCGCGTGCAGACGATACAGTCTGCTTGTGCCCGGGGCTTTGGTGGAAGAGCTGCTCTGACATAAGCATGGGTCACCTCTTCCCTCAAGGAGAGCTGCCAGCTGTCACCGTGGTAGGAGGTGGGGCTGGAGTTGGGTGAGGCACAGACAATGTGAGCAGGGGTTTCTCCTCTGCTCAGTGCCTGTCGCTCCTTTGTATCAGAGTAGAGTTGGGTGCCAGGATGCTGGAGCAGAAGCCCCGAAGGTCAAGTCCAAGCTTACCATCCGAGCCACCAGGGAAGTCATGTTCCCCCTTCGTGTATAATTCTCCCTGCTCCCAGCGCCACTGCACTTGCCCCAGAGGTGAACAGCGCTGCAGTAAGGATGTTCCAGTGCTCAGTGTGGATTAGGGCACAGACCGGGTCAGCCCCAGGCATGGTCAGCCACCCAGCCCACTTCTCACATACCGCCTATGCAGGTAATAGTAATGACTGCCCTCACCCTGCTCAGAAGATACTCTGGGCCTGAGATACCTTTATGCTTCATTGCTGAGCTATCCTCTCAGCCATAGATGCCCTCATTTCAATGTGGTATTTGGTCATATAGAAAGTGGGGCTAGACCATCCACTTGGATTCGGGTAAAGGTACACACCAGAGTGGACAAGAGAAACTGGTCAGCAATCCACACACCTTGATCTACCTTCTCCATTGTATTTCAGGAATAAATAAGTGTATGTCCTTATGCAAGATGGTAGGTGCTGGAGTGGTGGCTATGTGGCGCTGGAGTGGCCAACAGGAGATACCAGATATCCAAGAGCAAAGGAGAAGCCCCAGCAAGATGCTAAGAGGGGCAAAATCACATTTAGAATCAAACCCCAGTCCCACCAGAGATGCTCAGAGGGCTCAAATTAACCTTGTGCGCACCAGGACCCAGAGACCCCACAGAGACTGAGACAGAACTGTGTTTGAGTGTCTCCTGAGGAGGTACAAGTCAGCAGTGGCCTGCTGCAGGGGCAGGGGCTCTGGGTGCAGCAGACCTGGGTATGGCATAAGCCCTCTTGGAGGAGGTCGCCATTAACCCCACCATAGAGCAGCCAGAACTTACACAGGACTGGGAAACAGATTCCAGGAGGGCACAAAGAGAACCTTGTGCACCAGGACTAGGAGAAAGGAGCAGTGATCACACAAGAAACTGACCCAGACTTCCCCAGGAGTGTCCAGGAGTCTCTGGGGAGGCGTGGGTCAGTGGAGGCCTGCTGCAGGGCTAGGGCACTGAGTGCAGCAGTGCATCATGGGACCTTTTGAAGGAGGTCACCATTATCTTCATTACTTCCACCATAGTTTGGCCCCAGGTAAATAGCAGGGAGGGAACACAGCTCCACCCCTCAACAAAAAAATCGTATTAAAGATTTACTGAACATGGCCTTGGCCATCAGAACAAGACCTAGATTCGCTCTCAGTCAGTCTCTCCCATCGGGAAGCTTCCATAAGCTTCTTATCCTTCTCCATCAGAGGGCAGACAGACTGAAAACCACAATCACAGATAACTAACCAATCTGACCACATGGACCATAGCCTTGTCTATCTCAGTGAAACTATGAGCCATGCCATATAGAGACACTCAAGACGGACGGGTTATGGTGGAGAGTTGTGACAAAACACGGTCCACTGGAGGAAGGAATGGCAAACCACTTCAGTGTTCTTGCCTTGAGAACCCCATGAACAGCATGAAAAGGCAAAAAATAGGACACTGAAAGATGAACTCCCCGGGTCGGTAGGTGCCCAATATGTACTGGAGATCAGTGGAGAAACAATTTCAGAAAGAATGAAGAGATGAAGCCAAAGCAAAAACAGCACCCAGATGTGGGTGTGACTGGTGATAGAAACAAAGTCCGATGGTGTAAAGAGCAATATTGCATAGGAATCTGGAATGTTAGGTCCATGAATCAAGGCAAATTGGAAGTGGTCAAACAGAAGATGGCAAAAGTGAACATTGACTTTTTAGGAATCAGCAAACTAAAATGGACTGGAATGGGTGAATTTAACTCAGATGACCATTATATCTACTACTGTGGGCAGGAATCCCTTAGAAGAAATAGAGTGCCCATTTTAGTCAACAAAAGAGTCCAAAATGCAGTATTTGGATACAATCTCAAAAACAACAGAATGATCTCTGTTCATTTCCAGTGCAAACCATTCAGTATCACAGTAATCCAAGTCTATGCCACTACCAGTAATGCTGAAGAGGCTGAAGTTGAACAGTTCTACGAAGACCTACAAGACCTTCTAGAACTAACACCCAAAAGAGATGTGCTATTCATTATAGGGGACTGGAATGCAAAAGTAGGAAGTCAAGAAATACCTGGAATAACAGGCAAATTTGGCCTTGGAGTACAGAATGAAGCAGACAAAGGCTAATAGAGTTTTGCCAAGAGAACGCACTGGTCATAGCAAACATCCTTTTCCAACAACCCAAGAGACATGGACATCACCATATGGTCAACATCAAAATCAGATTGATTATAATCTTTGCAGCCAAAGATGGAGAAGTTCTATACAGTCAGCAAAAACAAGACCAGGAGCTGAATATGGCTCAGATCATGAATTTCTTATTGCCAAATTCAGACTTAAATTGAAGAAAGTAGGGAGAACTGCTAGACCATTCAGGTATGACCTAAATCAAATCCCTTATGAATATACAGTGGAAGTGAGAAATAGATTCAAGGGATTAGACCCGATAGAGTGCCTGATGAACTATGGACGGAGGTTCGTGACATTGCATAAGAAAGAGGGATCAAGACCATCCCCATGGAAAAGAAATGCAAAAAGCAAAATGGCTGTCTGGGGAGGCATTACAAACAGCTGAGAAAAGAAGAGAAGCAAAGGCAAAGGAGAAAAGGAAAGATATACCCATCTGAATACAGGTTACCAAACAAAAGCAAGGAGAGATAAGAAAGCCTCCCTCAGTGATCAATGCAAAGAAATAGAGGAAAACAATAGAATGGGAAAGACTAGAGATCTCTTCAAGAAAATCAGAGATACTAAGGGAATATTAGAACATGGCATCTGGTCCCATCACTTCATGGGAAATAAATGGGGAAACAATGTCAGACTTTATTTTTGGGGGCTCCAAAATCACTGAAGATGGTGATGGCAGCCATGAAATTAAAAGACGCTTACTCCTTGGAAGGAAAGTTATGACCAACCTAGACAGCATATTGAAAAGCAGAGACATTACTTTGCCAACAAAGGTCTGTCTAGTCAAGGCTATGGTTTTTCCTGTGGTCATGTATGGATGTGAGAGTTGGACTGTGAAGAAAGCTGAGTGCTGAAGAATTGATGCTTTTGAACTGCAGTGTTGGAGAAGACTCTTGAGAGTCCCTTGGACTACAAGGAGATCCAACCAGTCCATCCTAAAGGAGATCAGTCCTGGGGGTTCATTGGAAGGACTGATGCTAAAGCTGAAGCTCCAGTACTTTGGCCACCTCATGCGAAGAGTTGACTCATTGGAAAAGATTCTGATGCTGGGAGGGATTGGGGGCGGGAGGAGAAGGGGACGACAGAGGATGAGATGGCTGGATGGCATCACCTACTCAATGGACATGAGTTTAAGTGAACTCTGGGAGTTGGTAATGGACAGGGAGTCCTGGCGTGCTGTGATTCATGGGGTCGCAAAGAGTCATACATGACTGAGTGACTGAACTGAATTGAAGGGAAATTTTCATGCAAAGATGGGCACAATAAAGAACAGAAATGGTATGGACCTAACAGAAGCAGAAGATATTAAGAAGAGGTGGCAAGAATACACAGAAGAGCTATACAAAAAATATCTTCATGGCCCAGATAATCATGATGGCATAATCATCCACCTAGAGCCTGACATCCTGGAATGCGAAGTCAGTTGGCCTTAGGAAGCATCACTATGAACAAAGCTAGTGGAGGTGATGGAATTCCAGTGGAGCTATTTCAAATCCTACAAGATGATGCTATGAAAGTGCTGCGTTCAGTATGTCAGCAAATTTGGAAAACTCACCAATGGCCATAGGACTGGAAAAGGTCAATTTATATTCCAATCCCAAAGAAAGACAATGCCAAAGAATGCTCAAACTACCGCACAATCGCATTCATCTCACATGCTAGTAAAGTAATGCTCAAAATTCTCTAAGCCAGGCTTCAGTAGTATGTGAATCAAGAACTTCCAGTTGTTCAAGCTGGTTTTAGAAAAGGCAGAGGAACCAGAGATCAAATTGCCAACATCCGTTGGATCATCAAAAAAGCAACAGAGTTCCAGCAAAATATCTATTTCTATTTTGTTAACTATGTCAAAGCCTTTGACTGTGTGGATCACAAGAAACTGTGGAAAATTCTTCAAGAGATGGAATACCAGACCACCTGACCTGCCTCTTGAGAAATCTATATGCCAGTTAGCAACAGTTAGAACTGGACATGGAACAACAGAATGTCTCCAAATCAGGAGAGGAGTACATCAGGGCTGCATATTGTCACACTGCTTCTTTAACTTATATGCAGAGTACATCATGAGAAACACTGGGCTGGATGAGGGCACAAGCTGGAATGTAGCTTGCCAGGAGAAATATCAATAACCTCAGATATGCAGATGACACCACCCTTATAGCAGAAAGTAAAGAACTAAAGAGCCTCTTGAGGAAGGTGAAAGAGGAGAGTGAAGAAGTTGGCTTAAAACTCACCATTCAGAAAACTAAGATCATGGCCTCTGGTCCCATCACTTCATGGGAAATAGATGGGGAAACAGTGGAAGCAGTGACAGACTTTACTTTGGAGGGCTCCAAAATCACTGCAGGTGGTGACCGCAGCCATGAAATTAAAAGACACTTGCTCTTTGGAAGGAAAGTTATGAACAACCTAGACAGCATATTAAAAATTAGAGACATTACTTTGCCAACAAAGGTCCATCTAGTCAAGGCTATGCTTTTCCAGTAGTCATGTATGGATGTGAGAGTTGGACTGCAAAGGAAGATGAGCACCAAAGAATTGATGCTTTTGAATTGCAGTGTTGGAGAAGACTCTTGAGAGTCCCTTGGACTGCAAGGAGATCCAACCAGTCCATCCTAAAGGAAATCAGTTCTTAATATTCATTGGAAAGACTGATGTTGAAGCTGAAACACCAATATTTTGGCCACTTGATGTGAAGAACAGACTCATTATAAAAGACTCTGATGCTGAGAAAGATTGAAGGTGGGAGGAAAAGGGGACGACAGAGGATGAGATGGATGCCATGGTATCACAGACTCAATGGACATGACCTTGAGTAAACTCCAGGAGTTGGTGATGGACAGAGAGGCCTGCTGGGGTCCATGGGTTCTCAAAGAGCTGGACATGACCAAATGATTGAACTGAACTGAACTGTCCTAATGAGCAGATTCCAGTCTTCTCACAGCCCTCCTATGAATCCCTCTGGTCCTTTAACCGGCCAAGGGGACTTGTCTTCCAAGGTCAGATCCCAAGACATAGACATCCTATATGTGCTTGAATCACTCACTCCCCGAGGTGGGTTTCTGCCCGTGCAATTTCCCTTTTCTTCTGAGCCCTTCCCACAGGCAGAGGTCCCCACCTGATCATTTTTCTACCTGATTCCTGCCTGATTCCACATGGATCTTTCTTATGGAGTCAGTTGTAGTTGAGTCTTTCTGCCAACCTTCAGTTAGTCTTTGGTGAGAACTGTCCCATATGCATATGTATTTTGATGTGCTTGTGGGGAGAGGTGAGTCCCATGTCCTCCTATTCTGCCATCCTGATCTCTTCCCTTAACACTCCATTTTCTTTTTCTAATCTGGCTGATGTAAAGCCTCATTCCATTTTCATTCATGTGAACTTTAACCACATAATTCCCTGTAACATCTGGCTTATATCTCTTTACTTTGCTAATCTATAATTTTGGTTGGGCTCCTACAATTTAGTTGGTATTTTACTGTATGAATTGAAATAGAACAGCAGAGAATATGCTCTTTTCTGTACAATTCTAAGTAGGGAATCAAATAAGACAAAAAAGGAAATTGTAATACCATGTGAGAAAGTTTTATCAGAGTTAAGTTCAGGGACTAAAGGAAGACAGTAAGGGAGGGGTCAAAACAAATATTGAAAAGGAAGAGAAAGCTTCCTGTAAAAGGTAACATTAAAATTGAAAAGACCAGTTAGAGTTAAAAGGGTAAACACGTGTGGAGGGAGATGGGGTGTCTGCAATGAGGGACTGAAGAAAGTGTTCCTAGTGTGGGCAAATAACAGAGATGCAGGCTCAGAAGCAGACAAAGGCCACCCTAAGTACATAAATGCATAGCTTAACATTGCCAGCCAGAACTCCCAGGCATCAAGTATGGGTGAGATGATTCCAAGACCCATTCCTCACCTCCCACCCTACCCTCATAGATGTCATCTTTCTCTTTAGTGACCATTATGCACAACCGTTCATTTTCTTTCCACACAGCAAGCTTTGCCAACTTTTAATTGCACTCACAGATGGAAAAATTGAAAGCCTATCTTGCTCCTGAGTTGATAAGGAGTGATAAGTTGGGGTTGTCTGCCTGTATGTTGGAAGAGAAAAGGATATGCATAGATAAAGTGTGCAGCAAATTGCAAGCCCAGCAGTGACTATAAAAGCATGGTCTGTCTTCTATCTCCAGCCCAGGCAAGTCCTTCAATTCGTTCCTTCAGATATTACTCAGAAATTGCCCATGTGACTTCCCACTGTCTAAGGGTACTGCAACCCTGTACATCTCTTCACTACAAAGTGGGGAGATGGGACAGAGACAAAGAGAGGAATGGCTTTGCTCTGCTGGGGAAGTTAAGCACACACTGGGCTGGAATTTCATTTCCACTGAATTAGAAGCTCTGGCTCAGCATGGGTGGCACAGTGATGTTTCTTTAATAACACAAAGTAAATAAAACACACAGGATTTCTCTGTTTGCTTTGGAGGACCTTCATGCACACACACTCTGCCTCTCTCCTATCGAGGAACATTGGCTCCTCTCTTAATGCCTTTGTAGTACCCCAAAGATGTGAGAATTGACCTTATTCTCAAATGAATCATAAAGTAGCTAAATTCTTTGGGGAACAACCCCTGCAGCCCCCCAAAACCCACAGTTTCATCAAGTCTGAACACCTGGGGAGAATGGACAACACCCCCAGCCTATGGCAGCTTGGACTGGATGACCCCTGGAATTCCAGCAGATAGTTGAAAGGTCGGGCCAGCTTACATAGACACATGACCACAAAAAGACATCAGGCCAACACCAGCAGTTGGCCAACGCCCAAACAAGAACCGAGAGCAGACCAGACTTCCGGGGGCCAACCCCTGTATCTTGGCCCAACCAGGTGCCGACACCGAGCCCTTGGACACCAACCACCGCTGTAGCCCGCGCTTTTTCCCCCTATATGGGGAGACCTGGCTTGAACGCCAGTCCTGGCTATAAAAACCTCGCCCCACCTCGCATAAGTCGCAGACTCCCTTCCCTTCCTCCCTCGCCCCCGGGAGTTCTGCCCGAGAGCGACCGCCCAATAAAGGCCTTCATCAACGGTCCTTAGATGTGGCTCTTTCTTCCCGCGGCGTTTCTTACAATAGTGACTGCAGCCATGAAATTAAAAGACGCTTACTCCTTGGAAGAAACGTTATGACCAATCTAGATAGCATATTCAAAAGCAGAGACATTACTTTGCCAACAAAGGTCTGTCTAGTCATGGCTATGGTTTTTCCTGTGGTCATGTATGGATGTGAGAGTTGGACTGTGAAGAAAGCTGAATGCTGAAGAATTGATGCTTTTGAACTGTGGTGTTGGAGAAGACTCTTGAGAGTCCCTTGGACTGCAAGGAGATCCAACCAGTCCATTCTAAAGGAGATCAGCCCTGGGTGTTCTGTGGAAGGAATGATACTAAAGCTGAAACTCCAGTACTTTGGCCACCTCATGAGAAGAGTTGACTCGTTGGAAAAGACTCTGATGCTGGGAGGGATTGGGGGCAGGAGGAGAAGGGGACGACAGAGGATGAGATGGCTGGATGGCATCACTGACTCGATGGACATGAGTCTGAGTGAGCTCCTGGACTTGGTGATGGACAGGGAGTCCTGGCGTGCTGTGATTCATGGGGTCGCAAAGAGTTGGACTGAGCGACTGAACTGAACTCAACTGAACTGAACTGAAGAGGGAATAAGGCTATACGTTACACAAGGTAATTCCTGGCTGGTTGGGATTCTCCTGCTGGCCCTCACAACTTATGGAGTTTCTACACAGGTGGATGAATGTAATGACTGTGTGACAACTTCCCTGGCACACTGTAACTTCTTATCCTGCCTTTCTTTTTCCTGCAGTCCCAAAAAGTTACTACACCCCAGTTCAAGCTCATTCTCTAACAAAGGACTTTTGAAAGGCACTGTAGAATACAGGAGCTTTCTAGTTTATTGTCTGAACCTAAGCTTTGCTTTAAGTGTATTTGTTACCACAGAGTATTTTATGTAGCTTATGCCTCAAAACCCCCAAATTCAGCAACTTCCCTAAAATGTATAGCACTCTATGTCTAACTGAGCCACCTTAAGAACCTTGTTTTTGAAACTTCCTGCCCTCCACATTTTCTCCAGATGTAACTCTTTTGAAACTTTTCCTGCCCTCAACATTTTCTCTAGATATGGAGATATTTTACTACACTCAAGAGAGCCTCCTATTACAGTGCTATGATCCTTCCTTGCATTGACTTGTTTACATATCAAACTTTTCTACTGAACTAAAGCTACCTGTGGCAGGTTGCATCTTCTAACAAGGCCACAAAAATATCTTTCATACATGTTCTTATACAATGTGAACTCTACATACCTCTCACCAAGAAACAAGATTTATGTTCACGTCCTTAGAATCTATTTGAGTTGTAACTTGCTTGTAACCAATAGAATGCAGTGGGAGTGATACAACCTGATTTCTAAGAAAAGGTCAGAAAAGGCAACACAATGTCTACTTATAGTTAGGGAAGTCTCCTTTGGAGTCATGTTAGAAAGCCAATACATTAAAAAGTCACATAAACACTGGCCAGCAGTCCCAGTTAAGATCACAGTAAACCAACAGAATCTACTGCCAGACATGCAATGACTAAATCTACCTTCAAATGATTTCAGCCTTCAGCCATCTGGTCACCCTCAGCCTAGAGTTTGTCAGCTGAGGCCACAGAGTTTGTGGAGTAGGGTAAAGCTATCCCCACCATGCCCTCTGATTCCTGCTTCATGGCATCTGTGAACAAAATAGAAAAACAGGCCCAGAGCTTTGGGGTGGCTTATTATGAAGCAATGGTTAACTGGAATGCTACTAAGGATAGGGGTAGTCTTCACACTTATATTCTCAAAGTGAGTTTTCAATCTATGTTGATTGTATAAATGAAGGCGCATGGTTTGTGTGTGTGTGTGTGTGTTTAATCACAAACAAAGATATGATGTGTGCTAAGAGTGAACCTCCCAACATCCAATATCCTCTAAGATGCTGAGTCCGGGGAAAATGGAAATAAAAGCTAAATATTACCGGAATCACACAAATCCTCCTTTTCTGCTCAAAACTGGCCTTGCTTTAAGAAGAGATGGATTTGCAAACTGGCTAAGAATATTTAAATGTTGATATTTAATAATTTATGGATTTATTACTTTGCAGTTTATTTTATGGTGTCTTTAACTTGGGTTGCAATTGCAAAAGAACAGAGCAAAGATTAGATATGGTACACATCCCATATTTCTTGGATAGTTTCCCAGAGGTTCAGACTGAAATGGCCCAAGGTCTTTTTCTATGTAAAAAAATAAAATAAAATTGAAACAGATGGCTAAATGTTTGGTAGCCTCTGATTAGACAACAAAAATATACGTTTTCTTTTTAAACGAAAGAGACAGAGAAGAGAAAAAGAAACAGAGAGAGTACAAAAGAGATCCAGTTAATTCTATCAACTTCTGTGAGCATTCCTGTGAAGTGATGATGCGCCTGTGCGCTCAGTGCTCAGTCATGTCCCAGACTTTGCGACCCCATCGACTGCAGCCCACCAAGCTCCTCTGTCCATGAGATTTTCCAGGCAAGAATGCTGGAGTGGGGTGCCTTTTCCTACTCTAGGGGATCAATTCAGGACAAAGGCAAAAATACAGAGATGAGGTGGAAGGAAGACTTTTCACTAAAATGTCCTTTGCATCATTTGAATATTGAATCACATGAAAATACCTACTTGAAAATAAATGCTTAATATTTGATGAAAAAAAAATCAACAGCCACAATCATTCTTAGGACTAGAGTTTGTTTTTGCTCTTTTCCTCATTCCACCTTGAGCTGATTAGACACTGGAGTATATCTCTCGGGAGCAGACCAGCAGGCAGTCTTCTATTTGGGGTTCTGAGTTGGACCATTGTTTTTACGTGAACCTTTGTCATGGGGCCTGCTGATTCTGTGATGGTGGGAAACTATCCCTCTAGGTAGAACAAATGTTTAATTTCCTGCATGGAAGTTTCTTCAAATAAATCACACATTCACAAGCTCAGAGGAAATTAACAAGAAACTTTACCTAGAAGGCTAGACATAGTGTACAAGATTTCAAATAACCTGGAGTGCACTTTGAGATTCAAAAGATGTTTATATGCCTGGATGTGCAAAGGCAACACTGTATACATATATATACAACTGCACACGCACACACACACACACACACACCACACACATGCACACACACACACACACACACTATATGTAAACAGCTACCACTGTGTATGTATACATATATTACAGGTATTTGTGTACATATATGTATGAATACAAATTCAATCTTTATGCGCATATATACTTTTTTCTTCTCTATAATGACAAACCAAATAAACAGACTGTCTTTCACTGAAAGTTCATAGTACGCATACTTCTGAATCATGTTTATTGTGCTTGATGCTAGGAGAGCAAGAAAAATAAAATATGATTCCTGTTCTCAAGCAACTCAATTCTAAATGGAAAATGGAGAAAACTCAACTGTCCTAAAGACAAGCTCTATTTGTACAGAGTAGCCAGTGGTCTCAGAGTTGCATTCAACTCAAAATGTATCTTTTGAGCACCTATCATGCACCAGTCCTGAAGCTTAGTGTTGCAGTTATAAATAAATAAATAAATAAATAAACTAAGGCACTGTCTTGGAGAAGGAAATGGCAACCCACTCCAGTGTTCTTGCCTGGAGAATCCCAAGGATAGGAGAGCCTGGTGGGCTGCCGTCTATGGGGTCACACAGAGTCAGACACGACTGAAGTGACTTAGCAAGGCACTGTCCATCCAAGAGATTGTAATGGGAAAGAGGGAGATGGAAACGCAAATAATGATGATCCCGTGAGAGACGTGCAAGAATAGAAATGTGTGTAAAGTGGAGAAAGTGGGTGCAGGAGGGAGTGATTAACTTAGATTGGAGTGTGAAGGAGGAAAACGAAAGGGCTGAAGGCATAGAAAAGCCTCACATGAATAGTGACATTAAAACAGAATTTTGAAGACTAAATGGGTGTTCCCACAGTGGAGTCATTGATGAAACATCCCATGCTGAGAGAACAAGATATGAATAACACAGCAATATAAAATGGCATGGTTGCCTTAGGGAACTCCAAATAGTTTATTGATGTTAGAATTAAAACAATGTGAAATTAGGGCAAAAGGAAAAGATGAGAAAAGAACAAGTGTGGAGAAGGAGGCAGAAAGCAACCCATGTTACTGGGCTAATTGTAAATATCTGGATGGTTTAAGCAGCAGATGAAGAGTGTTTATTTCAAAATTTATTTTAATGTATTGAAAAATTAAATGACATATGGGTCAAACAAAACTGCCTGTGGGCCTAATTTGCTTTGTTGACCTCCATTCTGTGCTTTCCTTATTTGCCCTGAGATCTGGATTATGCTCCAAGCTCTGTCACTCAATTGCTGTATATAATGTTTGATCTTAACTCCAATACTTTGGCCACCTGATGCAAAGAGCTGACTCATTTGAAAAGACCATGATGCTGGGAAAGATTGAGGGCAGGAGGTAAATCTGCAACTTGGGGAGTTGGTGATTGACAGGGAGGCCTGGCATGCTGCTGTCCATGGGGTCCCAAAGAGTCGAACACAACTGAGCAACTGAACTGAATGGAATGCCTGATCTTGGGCTGTTTGTAGAGCTCAGTTTTCTCATCTGTTCTATGAGTAGTATAGATGACCACTGAGTTTTGCTTCAGATCTAATTTATCTCCTAATTCAGGCAAAAGCACGAAGGCAGGAGGATAAAGCAGAGCTTAGCAAACTGGAAGCATTACTTTTGTTTGTGGCTTTATTATGCCAGGATGAATAGAGATGAGTTTTTTGAGAGTAAAGACTATGTCTTAATCAACTTTCTCTTGTTCCTTTTTTCTCTGTCTTTAATATGAAAAATATACACAAAAACATGGAGAAAAATCAACCCATGTACCCAGTACCAGAATTAATACATTTTATATGTGCATTATATTATTCAATCACTTAGTCATGTCTGATTCTTTGCAACCCCATGGACTACAGCACTCCAGGCTTCTCTTCCTTCACCATCTCCCAGAGTTTGTTCAAACCCATGTCCATTGAGTTGGATGTTGAGTGATGCCATCCAATCATCTTCTCCTCTGTCATCCCCTTCTCCTCCTGCCCTCTGTCTTTCACATAACCAGGGTCTTTTCCAATGAGTCAGCCCTTCGCATCAGGTGGCCAAAGTATTGGAGCTTTAGCAAGTCCTTCCAATGAATATTCAGGACTGATTTCCTTTAGGATTGATTGGTTTTATCTCCTTGCAGTCCAAGGGACTCTCAAGAGTCTTCTCAACCACCACAGTTCAAAAGTATCAGTTCTTCGGTGCTCAGCCTTCTTTATGATCCAACTCTCACCTTCATATATGACTTACTGGAACAATCACAACTTTGACTATACAGACCTTTGTTGACAAAGTAATGTCTCTGCTTTTTACTATGCTGTCTAGTTTTGTCATAGCTTTTCTTCCAAAGATGGGACAAAATCTGTTATATATGACTCTGCAGTCTCATGCACCCCCTTTCTCTGCAGAAGCTGTCACTGCCACTAAACTTAGTTTGTACCCTGTCCTTCACATATTTATACTTGGACCATATCAGTGTGTACCTTAAACAACACAGAGATTTGTTATGTCCTAAAAGCTGACAGGAAGCCTGGGGTGCTACAGTCCATGGGGTCACAAAGAGTCGGACATGACTGAGTGCCTGAACTGAACTGAACTGAAAAGCTGACGTAAATGGTATCATACTCTACTTACCTATATGTGCTACATAATACATTTTTCATTCAACAGTACATCCTTATCTCTCCTGACAAGATATCAATTCATTTTCTTACCTGCTGGTCCCTTGTCCAAAGTGCACTGGAGGGCCAAAGATAGAATCCATTCAAAGTGGGCAGGTTCCCATATCATCTAAGTTCAGTTCAGTTCAGTTCAGTCACTCAGTATTGTCTGATGCTTCGCAATCCCATGAATTGCAGCACACCAGGCCTCCCTATCCATCATTAACTCCCAGAGTTCACTCAAACTCATGTCCATTGAGCCGGTGATGCCATCCAGCCATCCTTTCCTCTGTTATCCACTTCTCCTCCTGCCCTCAATCCCTCCCAGCATCAGGGTCTTTTCCAATGAGTCAACTCTTCGCAAGAGGTAGTGAAAGTATTGGAGTTTCAGCTTTAGCATCAGTCCTTCCAGTGAACACCCAGGACTGATCTCCTTTAGGATGGACTGGTTGGATCTCCTTGCAGTCCAAGGGACTCTCAAGAGTCTTCTCCAACACTGCAGTTCAAAAGCATCAATTCTTCAGCACTCAGCTTTCTTCACAGTCCAACTCTCACATCCATACATGACCACTGGAAAAACCATAGCCTTGACTAGGCAGACCTTTGTTGGCAAAGTAATCTCTCTGCTTTTGAATATGCTATCTAGGTTGGTCATAACTTTCCTTCCAAGGATTAAGCATCTTTCAATTTCATGGCTGCAATCACCATTTGCAGTGATTTTGGAGCCCCAAAAAATAAAGTCTGTCACTGTTTCCACTGTTTCCCCATCTATTTCCTATGAAGTGATGGGACCAGATGCCATAATCTTCATTTTCTGAATATTGAGCTGTAAGACAACTTTTTCACTCTCCACTTTCACTTTCATCAAGAGGTTTTTTAGTTCCTCTTCACTTTCTGCATTAAGGGTGGTGGTGTCATCTGCATATCTGAGGTTATTGATATTTCTCCCAGCAGTCTTGATTCCAACTTGTGCTCATCTAGCCCAATGTTTCTCATGATACCCTGTATATAAGTTAAATAAGCAGGGTGACAATATACACCATTGATGGACTCCTTTTCCTATTTGGAATCAGTCTGTTGTGCCATGTCCAGTTCTAACTGTTGCCTCCTGACCTGCATATAGGTTTCTCAAGAGGCAGGTCAAGTGGTCTAGTATTCCCATCTATTTCAAAATTATCCACAGTTTACTGTGATCCATACAGTCAAAGGCTTTGGCATAGTCAATAAAGCAGAAATAGATGTTTTTCTGGAACTCTCTTACTTTTTCCATGATCCAGCAGATGTTGGCAATTTGATCTCTGGTTCCCCTGCTTTTTCTAAAACCAGTTGAACATCTGGAAGTTCATGGTTCATGTATTGCTGAAACCTGGCTTCCAGAATTTTGAGCATTACTTTACTAGCATGTGAGATGAGTGCAACTGTGCAGTAGGCTGAACATTCTTTGGCATTGCCTTTCTTTGGAACTGGAATGAAAACTGACCTTTTCCAGTCCTGTGGCCACTGCTGAATGTTCCAAATTTGCTGGCATATTTAGTGCAGCACTTTCACAGCATCATCTTTTGGGATTTGAAATAGCTCACCTAGAATTCCATCACTTCCACCAGCTTTGTTTGTAGTGATGCTTTTTAAGACCCACTTGACTTCACATTCCAGGATGTCTGGCTCTAGGTGAGTGATCACACCATCGTGATTATCTGGGTCATGAAGCTCTTTTTTGTATAGTTCTTCTGTGTATTCTTGCCACCTCTTCTTAATATCATCTGCTTCTGTCAGGCCCATACCATTTCTGTCCTTTATCTAGCCCATATTTGCATGAAATGTTCCCTTGGTATCTCTAATTTTCTTGAAGAGATCTCTGGTCTTTCCCATTCTGTTCTTTTCCTCTATTTCTTTGCATGATCGCTGAAGAAGGCTTTCTTATCTCTCCTTGCTATTCTTTGGAACTCTGCCTTCAGATGCTTATATCTTTCCTTTTCTCCTTTGCTTTTCACTTCTCTTCTTTTCACAGCTATTTGTAAGGCCTCCCCAGACAGCCATTTTGCTTTTTGCATTTCTTTTTCCTGGGGATGGTCTTGATCCCTGTCTCCTGTACAATGTCACATACTTCCATCTATAGTTCATCAGGCACTCTGTCTATCAGATCTAGTCCCTTAAATCTATTTCTCACTTCCACTGTATAATCATAAGAGATTTGATTTAGGTCATATAAATGGTCTAGTGGTTTTCCCTACTTTCTTCAGTTTAAGTCTGAATTTGGCAATAAGAAGTTCATGATCTGAGCCACAGTCAGTTCCTGGTCTTGTTTTTGCTGACTATATAGAGCTTCTCCATCTATGGCTGCAAAGAATATTATCAATCTGATTTCGGTGACCGTCTGGTGATGTCCATGTGTAGAGTCTTCTCTTGTGTTGTTGGTAGAAGGTGTTTGCTATGACCAGTGCATTCTCTTGGCAAAACTCTATTAGACTTTGCCCTGCTTCATTCTGTACTCCAAGGCCAACTTTACCTGTTACTCCAGGTGTTTCTTGACTTCCTGCTTTTGCATTCCAGTCCCCTATAATGGAAAGGACATCTTTTGGGTGCTAGTTCTAAAAGGTCTTGTCATGTCATTTTACCCAACCAGTGTTCCTCATGTGCTTCCCAGGTGCGGAATGTGCTGCCCCTAGCACTCAAAGAAGACTGCTGGGCATTTTACTTCCTTCTTCATGCTTTCTTTAGTTTGTTCTTTATTGGAGGGAGGGGTGATTCTTAGCAGGCCAGAAACACTAGACAGCTAAAAATCTGACCAATGTGACAGACCCTGGATCTTCATAGAGTTTGTCTCCAACTTTCTGAAACACATGCTTCTTAACAAAGCCCCCAACTCATATCTGCTTTCAGCTCATATGGTTCCATTAGCATCAATATCAAGAACAAATGTGATATTCTGTGAGAATAGCCAGATAATCTACATCTTTTCAGGCTTTATTTCAATAAGGCAGAAGTGTTAACCCAAATGTAGAATAAGCTTTATGTGTATTCTGTTGTCCTTTTCAGTAAATGAAAATTCTTTCTTTTCTTCTTTTTGTAAGAATGGAAAAGAATGGGTCTGCCAGATGAATGACTGTGTACCATATATCTAATGCCATGTCAATCTGTTCTAGTAAAGATACTGCATCTGCTGCTGGACTTAATGCCCGGCTGTGATTGCAGTAATTCACTATAATGGTTCAGGATATGCCTTGTTTTTGTAGTGTGCAGATTGCTGAATAAAATGGTGATTGATGGGAATCATCTCCTCTGCATCCTTTAATGGATTTTAAAGATAGTACTAATTTCATCTATTCCTATTCAAATATGATTTCTCTTCTAATTTACTGAGCTTTCTTTGGCTTAGCTGGGAAAGAATTTTCCTGCAATGTGGGAGACCTCTGTTGCCTCCTTGGTTTGGGAAGATTCCTGGAGAAGGGAAAGGCTACCCACTCCAGTATTCTGGCCTGGAAATTCCATGGACTATATAGTCCATGGGGTCACAAAGAACTGGACACAACTGAGTGGCTTTCCCTTTCACTCCTGATTTGTCATCCTGAACTAAGGGTGGAGACGGGGTACCTTTATTGTCCTCCACTTGACTTTTTCCACTGGAAATGGATTTTGCTTCAATATCAACTTGAACACTGAATGAACAATCCTCAAAACAGATCTTCCTCTTTTCATATTAATCCAGTAAATGGTAGCAGATCCCTTTGGGAAAGATCTGAGGAAATCATTGTCGTGGATATTTATTATGATATTACAGGGGCCTCCTTTTGAACCAGTCTCTTCTTTAGTCAATGGGCTTAGATCTGAAAACTGGATATTGTACAGAGGATTATAACATTTATTAGAATGATTGTTCTTAGCCTTCTGATCATAACCCTCAATTTGTTTTTAATTTTACAGATAAAATATTTCTCACGCTGGTACCCATTTAGTTTGCCCCTGTGGATGCCACACTCTTTTAACCTTGCCTATAACTTTCTGAACATCAGGCTCCCTGGCTGTTCTTCCAACCATGCCACTTATTGCATTGAAAATAATTGTGCTTATCTGGCTTCTGAGTATAAAATTCTGCCACCTTGCCTCTATTGTTTATAGTCAGAGTATTTTGGGATATCCTTTGCTCTGTATTAATGAGTCCGCTAAAGTAGTGGCTGTTCCTGTCATTGGCCCTGACTTGTAACAGAGAAGCATGACTAAGCCTCCTGCTGATGCTGGTGCTTTCCTCTCTAGCATGTTCCTCATGTTCTAGTAAGCGATGTCCTCTCAGCCCTCTTATGAGACCTAGTCATCTAACAGGTTTCTGGTCTTACATGGTATATCTGCTCTAACTTTCTAAGCCTTTCAGTTTCTTTTTATCCACTTCCTTTCATGACTGTTCCAGCTTTTGTTCTTTACTTAATGTAGAATCATGGGGTCTGTGGGGTCGCAAAGACACAACTGGGTGCCTGAACAACAACAAGAACAACAGTGTAGAATCACTTTTCCCGTGTTTCCAGGCACTTGCTCACCGCGTTTCCTGAGGTCCTCTCCAGAGTCAATGCCCTAATGCTTGCATTTCTGTACCATAAGCTCCTGTACTGGTAGTCTCGTTCATCCATATTTATATCCCTTTTTCTCAGTCTAGCAGCCTCAGAATGCAGTCCCAAGTATTCAGCTCTTACTGGTATATGCTAGTAGGTCCTAAAGCTCTATGGGAGGGGATTAGTCCCTTCCGCTCCCTAGTGGATGCGAGTATACGTAGTATGGACAGGTAATGTCTTGACTTATTCCTGCATATTGGCCTACTGACCTGGAGAGTGATACGGATAGATCCTGGGAGCAGAGTGGAACCTACATATGTTTCTGCATCACCTTTAAGGAAGGGGAAGTGCTAGATCTTTGCATCTGAAGGCTCCTCAAGCTCAGATGTGTCTGGGAAGTCAAGACTTTCGGATGCATCAACCTGGATGCCCCTGTATCACAGGTCCCAGCTAGAGCCTTGACTGATGTAACAGACCTACATGGGTCAGAAGCTTAATCTCCTTAGAACTTGGTTATACTTGCAGTTAAATCTTGGGTCTGCTTCTTATCTTGAGATTTCTTTGCCATCCAGCTGCAGGATAGGCGAGTCTCCTTGTATACTTACAAGGAGGCCTTTTAGCTTGCATTCTTGCTTTAAATTGCTAGTGAATCACTCAGTTTTTATGTATCTTTATCCAGAGCAGTCAATGGGACACGGCAATAGCCCCCAAATTCTCTCTTTATAATTATGATTTCCCCCTGGAGGATGGCATGGCAACCTACCCCAGTATTCTTGCCTGGAGAACCCCAAAGACAGAGGCGCTTGGCAGGCTACAGTCCATGAGGTCGCAAAAGGAGCTGGACATGACTGAGTGACTAACACTTCAGATTCTGATCTATGTACGTACGCCTGTGTACATCCTCTTATTTGACATTGCCTATTTACTATACTTTTTCTTGTTGAAATGGCTGCATTTTTTTCCACGTTCTCTGTTTCTTTCTCTACTGATTTTAAGTCTAAATATTCCATTTCCTCTTTTTTTTTTTTTTTGTGGGAGGAGGTCCTTAGCTTTATAGCTTTAATACACTAAGTTACCAAACCTAAGTCTCATCAATATCTCTATTATACTATTTAGCACATGAAAAATGTAGGGTGCTTTAACTCTGAACTCCCTGCCCCCACACCCCTGTTTCCTCCCATGACTGTTGTATCACAGGCTGGTTCTGCTGTGGTCTGGTAGCACCCATCCCCCTTAGGTGCATATTTGGTTCATTTATCCCCACAGCAAATGTTGTTCTACAACTGGGGCTTTGAGTTAGTTTCCTTTTCATTTCTAGGACTTTGTAATTTTTTTCCCTTTCATGCTTTCCATTTCAGCTATATACTTCTAAGGAAGATTTGTGTTCTCTCTCATTCAGCACTTCTATGTGTTTGGAGCCACATAAGATGTTTTCTATTTTTGCTTAGCCCGCCGTTTTGACTAGGAGTTTCTTTTTATTAATCTTAACTGCTTTTCAGTCCTTGAAAGCTATCCTGCATGTAGCAGATCATCAAAGTCATTCATTCATTCAATAGTTATTTATTGAGCACCTACTGAGAAGCGATGCTCAGCCAGGGAGTTAAGAAAACTTGCTGTAGTATGTCTGGAAAATGTTTACTCTGTTTACTCTGTGAAAAGGTGAGGACAGGGTTCGCCTTTCCCAGAGGGTTCTTGTAATACTCTCTTTTAGTTAAACATTCCTGGGGACACATGCTCTCCCAAAAGGAGGTAGACTGACAATCTACGAATTTCCACTGTGTTTGAAATGACAGCAGAGTTTTGATTCTCCCAAGTAACGGCCCCAGGGAAAGTCTGTGAAATCCAGATTCACCAGGAAATTGAAAATTCATTTCAGCCAAGAAATCCCACCTCACTTTTATCCAGCCTCCTCCCTCCCTACTCTGGAAAGCACCAAGCTTTTCAGCAGAGTTCTCTCTCTCTCTGGCAGAACTCTGGGGAACAGAGAAATGGTGAGAAGCGGCGGTGATGAGACACATAGGGCTCCGGATGGCCCACATGAAGCCCAATTAGCAGACACGGCCTTTGGAAAGGCTCATTCTCCGTGGCTCCAGTGTGGCCCGTGTCCTCAGAGATCTGCTCCTGATCCGGCGTGAAGTCAGCCGGGTGTGCAGATTGCATTTTTCTCCTTGTTCACAGTGTTTGTCTCTCTCTCCCAGAGGCCTTTGACCCCAGAGTAAGAAAACGCGGGAAATCAATGTGTCTGGAGTAACGCGCTGAGCCTCTGGGAGGTGCAGGAGAAAAACACATTTTCCTCCCTCCGCTGCTGCTGCTGCTAAGTCACTTCAGTCGCGTCCGACTCTGCGACCCCATAGACGGCAGCCCACCAGGCTCCTCCATCCATGGGATTTTCCAGCAAGAGTACTGGAGTGGGTGCCATTGCCTTCTCCTCCTCCCTCCACACCTTGCTCCAGAAACTCCTGACCATCTTCAGACCCCTGGCGCTGGCCCTCGGGCTCTCTGGAGCACCCTCTCAGGCCCCAGTGGTAAACATCACCCACTTTTCATTTGAGTCCAGCTCCATCTGAGCAGGCTTTGGAAACAGCCTCTGAGAGCGTGTTTTCCATCAGCCCTCTGACACCTCTGTCTCCCTCCCAGAGACCCAGTAACTGGGGCCTCCTGGGTCCTGAGCTACAGACACTTAGACTCACACTACAAAGATTTTCTTTTTCTTTTACAAAACACAAGTTTGTGACTAAAGTGCTCCTTTCCCATAACCAAGGACGTTGTAGAATCTCATCTACTTTTTCTTCTGGTCTTTGGTTCAAATATAAAAGCCTTTATTTTTAAGGATCCTTGGTTCAGGAGGCCTAAAAGAGCATCAGGTTTACCAAGTGAATTATTCCCTTGTGCCATTCTTTTGAAAAAAGATTATACATTTAAGAATACAAAATGATGTGTCATTGTAACTCTCCTTCCACATTTTCATCTGTTTGATATTGTGACTAATGATATTGATATGACAACAATGGGATAATAATAGCTAAATATCAACTATATATGTACCTAGCATTTGCAAGATGCTTCACATATGTGGCCTTCATTCAACTTCACAACAACTCTTTGAAATAATAACTATTTATTTCACCGCTGTAAAGACATGGGGAATGAGACTTAGAGCCTTATCTTACACAAGTCATACAACTGCTGGATGGTAAAGCTGCAACTGAAACCTATAGCCTGGTTTTTATCTACCATACTGTGCTACCTTCTGAATATCCTGCAAATATTTCTTTAGACCAGACTCAGTACAAAAATATCAAATTAGTAAAATAACTTCATTGCTGTCAAAGAGGTTACACACACACAGAGAAAAAAACAGATCATTGAGTCTTAGGAGAAGTTAACCAAGCGAAAGCTGTCCAAGTATTGCTATGGGAGAGGCTAAGTGAGCAAAGGAAAGGACCATAAATGAACTGAGGTGTGATGTCAGCAAGACAGAGGGCTAGGGGACTCCATTGCTCATCCCTTCCACAAATCAGCAAAACAGTAGCTAAACAACCACAAACCCAATGAAGATAGCTCTGGGGAAGCTCTGGACTACCAGGAAGAAGCAGCAGAAATCCTGTGAAGCTCAAAAGCTGAGGATGATCACATAGGAAAACAAAGGAAATATTTCACTTGTGTCACCCAGAGCCCTGGTCCAGAGAAGCCCAATGCCAACAAGGACCCTTGTCGGATTCTCCCTCCATGGGGAAAAGGAGCTCTATTACCCACCTTGGATATCTGCAGCCTTTGCTCCCGAGGATCCCCAGTCCTCTCTGGCGCTGACCCTAGCTTACAGATCTGCCCAGAGTTCCAGCTGCTGCATCTTTTCCCCAGGGATGAGGCTATCACAGAGGCGAGACTTGTCTCCAGGCTCCCTAGCTTCTGCTGTGCTCCACAACCTGGAATCAGAATGCTCTAGCGCCTTGCCAGAGCTTCTGATGCTCCGCATCCTCCCCTCAGGCCCCAAGTCCCAGCTTTGACCCATCACTCCTGGGGCTGAGCCGCTGCTACCCTACGCCCTGAGCATGGGTCCTAAGTGGGGGCTTTTCCCCACCATAACCAGGGCTGTACTACTTCTCCATAGCCTGCCCCCTGGGTCCCAACCCACAGTTTCAATGAGCCATCCTTGGGTTCACACTGCTGTTGCTCTGGGACTGCCCCTTGACCCTAAATCGCAGCTTCATGCCACCACTGCTGGGCTGCCTTGATGCTCCTCTACAGCTGGGGCCCAAGTCGGGTCTGACTGTATCCCCTGGGGCGGCTGCTGCCACAGGGCTCTCGTCCCCAGTGAGTCCTGCCCTTAGTCACCCCAGGGCCCATATGCCACTCTGCTTCTCCGCCCACTAACCCGGGCCCGACTCGGGGCAGCGAGCCTGAGACTCAGTCCCAGATGCTGGTGTCCCCACCGCAGCAGCTGGACCCCCAAACCCAGCTCAGTGGCAGTTCTATGTGCACTGACTCCAGCCCCTGGCTCTGCTGCAGCTCTGAGCACAGTGTGCTAGACCTGACCCAAGAAATTCCCTCAGCTAGAACTTCTTCCCACAGGCACGTACTCAGAAGCCTTTGCCTCAAAGACCCCTGTGGCTCCCCTGCCACTCCCACTGAGGGGGCTTCTGAAGTCTTGCCACTGAAGAACTCGACATTCTTCACCAACATTAATTTCAGTTGACAAAGCCGCAAATAGATTATGCTGGTGTGCCCTCCCAAGAGCAAAAGACGTGGCACCCCACCCAGCCAGCACTTCCAGCCACAGTCCAGTGGAAATCTTCCCCCAGGGATGCCAGTCTCAAGATAGGAGGAGGCAGCTGGGTCTTCAGATGTATAGGAACCAGTGCAAAACTCTTAGAATGCAAAACACAAGAACACGTTACATCACGAAAGGAATATATGGCGTTTCAGCACCTGCCCCCCAAATGGAAATCTGTGCGCTACCCGAAAATAATTCAGAATAATTATTTCAAAAAATGCCAGTGAGATTCAAGAGAATACAGATTGAGAACACAATTCAAGGAACCTAGGAAAAGAATGCACCCACAAAACAAGAAATTCAACAAAAATATAAATCGTAAAAAAAAGCACCAAATAGAAATTCTGGAGGTGAAGAATATGACAAAATGAAAAAATTCAGCAGAGAGCTTCAACAGTGGGTTCATTTGAGCATGAAAAAAAAAAAAAAAACCCTGTGAATTGGAAGACATATTTCTTGATATTATATAATCAGAGAAGAAAAAAATAAAAGTTAAACAAAAGTAAAGAATGCCTACATGAATTATGAGATACTGTCAAGAGAAACACTATTCAGATTCTGGAAGTCTCAGGAAACAAACAAACAAACAAACTTATTTAAAGATATAATGGCTGAAAATTTCCCAAATCAGGGGGCCAGACAAGGCATACATAAAGCTTTATGACTCCCAAATATACAATCCAAAGAGATTTTCATGGAGAGACATTATAATCTATCTCTCAAAAGTCAAAGACAAACAAAATTTTGAAAGCAATGAAAGAAAAAAGACTCATCACTTACAAAGAAAACCTATTAAGGCTTTAAGTAAATTCCTCAGCAGAAACCTTGAAGCCTAAGAGTGGTATAATACAGTCAAAGTGCCCAAAGAAAAAACTACCAGCCAAGAACACATTAGTCAGCAAGGCTGTCCTTCCAGCAGAGATAAAGACTTTCCCAGACAAGCCAAAGCGAAAGGAACGTATCACTATTATACTTGCCTTATAAGAAATGCTAAAGGGAATTCTTTATATTGAAATGAGAGGACACTAATTCGTAACATGAAAAGTTATGAAAGAAGAATATTCACTGGTAAAGGTCAATATACGGTCAAAATCAAAATATTCTAACACTGCCACGCTTGCATCTTCTGTCATTGCAGTTACGTCCAGCTCTTTGCCACCCTGTGGACTGTGGCCTGTCAAGCTCCTCTGTCCACGGAATTCTCCAGGCAAGAATACTGTAGGTATTGGGTTGTCATGCCCTGCTCCAAGGGATCTTCCTGGCCCAGGAATTGAACCCACACCTCTTGTGTCTCCTGCAGTGGCAGACAGATTCTTTACCACTAATGCCACCTGGAAAGCCCGCTGTTGTTCAGTTGCAAAGTTGTGGCTGACTCTTTGCAGCCCCATGGACTGCAGCAGCCAGGCTTCCCTGTCCTTTACTACCTCTCAGAGTTTGCTCACATTCATGTCCACTGAGTTGGTGATGCTATCTAACCATCTCACTTTCTATCACCCCCTTCCTCTTTTTGCCTTCAGTCTTTCCCAGAATCAGCGTCTTTTCCAGTCAATCAGCTGTTTGCATCAGGTGGCCAAAGTACTGGAGCTTCAGCTTCAGCATCAGTCCTTGCAGTGAATATTCAGGGCTGATTTCCTTTAGGATGGACTGGTTGGACCTTACTGTTGTCCAAGGGCCTCTCCAGAGTCTGCTCCAGCACCTCAGTTAGAAAGCATCAATTAATTGGTGCTCAGTCTTGCTTATGGTCCAACTCTCACATCTGTACATGACTATCAGAAGAACCGTGGCTTTGACCATTTGGACCTTTGTCAGCAAAGTGATTTCTCTGCTTTTTAATATGCTGTCTAGGTTTGTCATAGCTTTCCTTCCTAGGAGCAAGCATCTTTTAATTTCATGGCAGCAGTCACCATCCACAGTGATTTTGGAGCCAGGAAAATAAAATCTGTCACTGCTTCCACTTTTTCGCCTTCTCCTTACCGTGAAGTGATGGAATGGAATGCCGTGATCTTGACTTCTTTAATGCTGAGTTTCAAGCCAGCTTTTTCACTCTCCTCTTGCACCCTCATCACGAGGGTCTTTAGTTCCTCTTTATTTTCTGCCGTTAGAGTGGAATCATTTGCATATTTGAGGTTGTTGATATTTTCCCCTGCAATCTTGATTCCAGCTTGTGCTTCATCCAGCCCAGCATTTCACCTGAGGTACTCTGCATGTATGTTAAACAAGCAAAATGACAATATACAGCCTTGTCACACTTCTTTTCCAATTTTGAACCAATCTGGTTCAAACTGTTGATTCTTGATCTGTATACATGTTTCTCAGGAAAAGGGTAAGGTGGTCTGGTAATCCCACCTGTTTAAGAATTTTCCAGTTTGTTGTGATCCACACAGTCAAAGATTTTAACATAGTCAATGAAGCAGAAGTAGATGTTTGTTTTTCTGGAATCCCCTTGCTTTCTCTATGATCCAGCAAAGTTTGGTAATTTGATCTCTGGTTCCTCTACCTTTTCTAAACCCAGCTTGTACCTCTGGAAGCTCTCAGTTCACATACCGCTGAAGCCTAGCTTGAAGGATTTTGAGAATTATCTTGCTAGCATGTGAATGGGGGCAATTGTACAGCAGTTTGGACATCCTTTGGCATTGCTCTTCTTTGGAACTGGAATGAAATTGGACCTTTTCCAGTCCTGTGGCCATTGCTGAGTTTTCCAAATTTACTGACATGTTGAGTGCAGAGCTTTAACAACATCATCGTTTAGGATTTGAAATAGCTCAACTGGAATTCCATCACCTCTGCTAGCTTTGTTCATAGTAACGCTTCCTACGGCACACTTGACTCCACACTGCAGGATATCTGGCTCTAGGTGAGTGATCACACTATCATGGTTACAGGAGCCATTAAGACCTTTTTTGGCATAGTTTTTCCATGTATGCTTGCCACCTCTTCTTAATCTCTTCTGCTTCTGTTAGGTCCTTACAGTTTCTGTCCTTTATCTAGCCCATCCTCACATGAAATAGTCCCTTGATATTGTCAATTTTTTTGAAGAGATCTCTAGCCTTTCCCATTCTATTGTTTTCCTCTACTTCTTTGCCTTGTTCATTTACTTCCTTATCTTTCCTTGCTATTCTCGAATTCTGCATTTAGTTGGGTACATATTTCTTTTCTCCCTTGCCTTTCCCTTCTCTTCTTTCCTAAGCTATTTGTAAAGCCTCCTCAGACAATCACTTTGCCTTCTTTCATTTCTTTTCCTTTGGGACCAGCTCTGAGTTCTAACAAACATGGAATGAATGCTGTCTCTTTTTCAGCTGAAAAATATGTTCACTTATTTGAGACTGAAAGATTCTATAAATCTGTTGCATGTTTTATAGTTTAAAATAACATTTAAAAATTAAATCAACCATTTAAGCAGTTATGTAATTCTTCAGATTCTATTGATCATTATTCTCTTTGTGTCTTTGTAAATATGTTGGATTAAATAACTTCAATTTCATTATTTTTTATTATCTTTGTGTCACAGCAAAAATATTCTCTTCTTATTCTCCTCTTATTCTCCTTGGGAGTTCTAGTAATTCAACAGTTTGGGAGTTTTTAGATTGTGTCTGCAGGGACCTACAGCCCAGGCCTCCACATTCTCCTGTCCTATCACTGTAGAAATACTCGGGTCTACTTTGGACAGTGTGATGGTGTTTTGGTCGGGAAGTCATGTCTCACACTTTGTGACTCTGTGGACTCTAGCCAGCCAGTCTCCTCTGTCCATGGGATTTCCCAAGCATGAATACTGGAGTGGGCTGCCAATTCCTTCTCCAGGAGATCTTCCAACCCAGGGATCAGACTCACATCTCTGGTGTCTCCTGCTTCATGCAGGTAGATTCTTTACCACTGGGCCACCTGGGGAGCCCCTCTTTGGCAACAGGCTTCAGCAAAATCATTTAATAAATCATTCTACTGGAAACAAATATCATACCTACATAGCTACATAGATAAACATCTAAGAGTGACACGGAGAGATATGTAAATATAGGTAATAGACAGTAAAGATAAAAAGATAGAAATATAGATAGAGAGAAGGAGAAAGAGAGAGAGAGAAGTTTGTTTCTAAATCACTTCTAATGATCCCTGCCCCCTGTTGTTCACATCCTTAGGTGATTACCTCCCCTGTATGTGAACTGAACACAGTCATGCTTCTAAAAAGTATCTATCTATCGCATAGGAAAATTGATGAAATATCACTTTCCATATTCCACCTTGTGTGTACTCCCTCTACGGCTCCTCTCACTTGCTGACTCTGATGAAACCAGCTGCCAAGACGTGAGATACCCAAAGGAGAGACTCAGGTGGCAAGGACCCAAGAGGGGCCACCAGCCAACAGCCTTCAAGGAACCAAGGTCCTCAGAGCAAAACCCATGAACTGAATCTTGCCAACGACTTTGTTAAAGAGCTTGGAAACCAGTCTCTCCCCACACAAGCCCACAGCTGAGACGGTAGAGTAGCTGACATCTTTCTTGCAGATTTACAAAGCACTTTGAGCTAAGCTGTGCCCCGTTTCCTGACCTATAGAAACTGTGAAATAATAAATGCTTATTTAAAGTCACTAAGTTTTGAGTTAATTTGTTCTACAGAAAGATAATTAACACCATAATCTGTTCACTCTATGAAAATTAGATGTATATTTTATACATTTATATTTGAAATAGCATAATGTGTAAGCAGGGTCAGTTCAGTCGCTCAGTTGTGTCCGACTCTTTGTGACCCCATGAATTGCAGCATGTTAGGCCACCCTGTCCATCACCAACTCCTGCAGCTGTCCAAGAGTCGGTGATGCATCCAGCCATCTCATCCTCTGTCTTCCCCTTCTCCTCCTGCCCCCAATCCCTCCCAGCATCAGAGTCTTTTCCAATGAGTCAACTCTTCGCATGAGGTGGCCAAAGTATTGGAGTTTCAGCTACAGCATCAGTCCTTCCAAAGAACACCCAGGACTGAGCTCCTTTAGAATGAACTGGTTGGATCTCCTTGCAGTCCAAGGGACTCTCAAGAGTCTTCTCCAACATCACAGTTCAAAAGCATCAATTCTTCGGCGCTCAGCCTTTTTCACAGTCCAACTCTCACATCCATACCTGGCCACTAGAAAAACCATAGCCTTGACTAGATGAACATTTGTTGGCAAAGTAATGTCTCTGCTTTTTAATATGCTATTTAGGTTGGTCATAACTTTTTTCCCAAGGAGTAAGTGTCTTTTAATTTCATGGCTGTAATCACCATCTGCAGTCATTTTGGAGCCCAATTTGGCAATAAGGACTTCATGATCTGAGCCACAGTCAGCAGAAGAGATGGCAAGAATACACAGAATAACTGTACAAAAAGATCTTCATGACCCGGATAATCGCGATGGTGTGATCACTCATCTAGAGCCAGACATCCTGGAATGTGAAGTCAAGTGGGCCTTAGAAAGCATCACTACGAACAAAGCTAGTGGAGCTGATGGAATCCCAGTTGAGCTATTTCAAATCCTGAAAGATGATGCTGTGAAAGTGCTGCACTCAATATGCCAGCACATTTGGAAAACTCAGCAGTGGCCACAGGACTGGAAAAGGTCAGTTTTCATTCCAATCCCAAAGAAAGGCAATGCCAAAGAATGTTCAGCCTACTGCACAGTTGCACTCATCTCACATGCTAGTAAAGTAATGCTCAAAATTCTCCAAGCCAGGCTTCAGCAATACATGAACCGTGAACTTCCTGATGTTCAAGCTGGTTTTAGAAAAGGCAGAAGAACCAGAGATCAAATTGCCAACATCTGCTGGATCTTGGAAAAAGCAAGAGAGTTCCAGAAAAACATGTATTTCTGCTTTATTGACTATGCCAAAGCCTTTGACTGTGTGGATCACAAGAAACTGTGGAAAATTCTGAAACAGATGGGACTACCTGACCACCTGACCTGCCTCTTGAGAAGTCTGTATGCAGGTCAGGAAGCAACAGTTAGAACTGGACATGGAACAACAGACTGGTTCCAAATAGAAAAAGGAGTATGTCAAGGCTGTATATTGTCACTCTGTTTATTTAACTTATATGCCGAGTACATCATGAGAAATGCTGGGCTGGAAGAAACACAAGCTGGAGTCAAGACTGCTGGGAGAAATATCAATAACCTCAGATATGCAAATGACACCACCCTTATGGCAGAAAGTGAAGAGGAATTAAAAAGCCTCTTGATGAAAGTAAAAAGGAGAGGGGAAAAGTCGGCTTAAAGCTCAACATTCAGAAAACTAATATCATGGCATCCGGTCCCATCACTTCATGGGGAAATAGATGGGGAAACAGTGTCAGACTTTATTTTTGGGGGCTCCAAAATCACTGCAGATGGTGACTGCAGCCATGAAATTAAAAGACGCTTTACTCCTTGGTAGAAACGTTATGACCAACCTAGACAGTATATTCAAAAGCAGAGACATTACTTTGCTGACTAAGGTCTGTCTAGTCAAGGCTATGGTTTATCCTGTGGTCATATATGGATGTGAGTTGGACTGTGAAGAAAGCTGAGCACCGAAGAATTGATGCTTTTGAACTGCGGTGTTGGAGAAGACTCTTGAGAGTCCTTTGGACTGCAAGGAGATCCAACCAGTCCATCCTAAAGGAGATCAGCCCTAGATGTTCATTGGAAGAACTGATGCTGAAGCTGAAACTCCAGTACTTTGGCCACCTCATGCAAAGTGTTAACTCATTGGAAAAGCCCCTGATGCTGGGAGGGATTGGGAGCAGGAGAAGAAGGGGACAACAGAGCATGAGATGGCTGGATGGCATCACCGACTCAACGGACGTGAGTCTGAGTGACACCAGGAGTTGATGATCAACAAGGAGGACTGGCATCCTGTGATTCATGGGGTCACAGAGAGTCGAGCACAGCTGAGCTGCTAAACTGGACTGAACTGAAGGTGATATATGTATGTATGTGTGTGTGTGTGTGTGTGTGTGTGTGTGTGTGTGTGTGTGTATATATTTATTTATTTATTTATTTATTTATTTAAACCAGTGACTCCAGGTTGACCTGGGCATCTGGAATTCTGTGATAATGTTGTTCCTTTGGGAAAGCATGTAGCTGTGCTTTGAATTCTACAAACTTCCTTCCAAACTATTAAAATACAATCCATTGGTGAGTTGAGGGCTTTCAATATTTAGAGGGCATTCTTTTAAAATTTTTTCTTGACATTTTCATTAAACTTCATAGGATCTAAATTGAAGGATATGTGTGAATTGATGTTTGTTTTGTATTTTTATGCATTTTCCTCATTAAATATACCTCATTTTTTAATTCCTGATAAATTCATATTAATCATCAAAGGACCAACCCAGCTATTTCTTCCCATGAGGTTTTCCCTTTTTCCAGCACAGGACTTAGCACCTTTCAGTTATCCCAACTTCTTTCGGTAGTTCCTCTCTTAGCTCTCATCACACTTTATCATAATTTATCTTTTTAACCTGGCTTCCCCACTGGACAGTGTATATTTAATCATCTTCATAAGTTCTCTAACAAAGTAGTCTCACATGAAGCAGGTGCTCAATAACAGGTGATGAAAGAATGAATAAATAAAAAAGGAACTCGTGAAAGAGCTGCAGGCACCGGGAGAATATCACTTTTTAACTGATTATTTAAATGGCTGCCCATTAATGTTATGGAGACTAGATTAAAAGAGGAGGATGATACCGCAAAAGGAAAATGTGGTATGTCATCCTTGCTTCAACCTTTGCTCACAAGAAAAGAATGGAACTCTTTGTGGGCTGGCTTCTGCTTATACCCAGAGTGTTTTATCTTTTCCAAATATCCCCCTCCCCTTCTGCCTGCACTCTACCACACTGGCTGTCTTCCACTGATTTCATCTTCCCTCCCATCATTTTGTACATGCTACCCTTTCTTCCAGGAATGGTGCTTTACCCATCTTCTGTTATGGTATCTTGTAACATTCATCACAGCTATAACTTTGCCTCTATTTGTGCCACTATCAAGTATTAGTTTGTCTGGCACTAGACAAAAACAACAACAACAACAACAACAACAAACCACCTCTATAAGAGAAGAAAGTGGTTTGTTTTTGCTCATCAGCACTCATGAGACAATGGATACTCTTCACTCACAGGAGTTCGACTCTTCAATATGTTTTCCAGTTGTATGATAAAAGGCTCAGTTTCTCATATAAGAGTTAACCTGTACATAAGCTGAAAGACAGACTGGTTCCAAATCAAGAAAGGAGTACGTCAAGGCTATATATTGCCACCCTGCTAATTTAACTTCTATGCAGAGTACATCATGAGAAACGCTGGGCTGGATGAAGCACAAGCTGGAATCAAGATTGCCGGGAGAAATATCAATAACCTCAGATATGCAGATGACACCACCCTTATGGCAGAAAGTCAAGAGGAGCTAAAGGGCCTCTTGATGAAGGTGAAAGAGGAGAGTGAAAAAGTTGGCTTAAAGCTCAACATTTATAAAACCAAGATCATGGCATCCAGTCCCATCACTTCATGGGAAATAGATGGGAAACAGTGGAAACAGTGTCAGACTTTATTTTGGGGGGCTCCAAGATCACTGAAGATGGTGATTGCAGCCATGAAATTAAAAGACACTGGCTCCTTGGAAGAAAAGTTATGACCAATCTAGACAACATATTCAAAAGCAGAGACATTACTTTGCCAACAAAGGTCCATCTAGTATAAGCTATGGTTTTTCCAGTAGTCATGTATGGATGCAGAAGGCAATCGCAACCCACTTCAGTACTCTTGCCTGGAAAATCGCATGGATGGAGGATGGTGGGCTGCAGTCCATGGGGTCGCTAAGAGTCGGACACGACTAAGCTACTTCCCTTTCACTTTTCACTTTCATGCACTGGAGAAGGAAATGGCAACCCACTCCAGTGTTCTTGCCTGGAGAATCCCAGGGACAGTGGAGCCTGGTGGGCTGCCGTCTATGGGGTCACACAAAGTCAGACACGACTGAAATGACTTAGCAGCAGCAGCAGCATGTACGGATGTGAGAGTTGGATTATAAAGAAAGTTGAGCACCAAAGAACTGATGCTTTTGAACTGTGGTGTTGGAGAAGACTCTTGAGAATCCCTTGGACTGCAAGGAGATCCAACCAGTTCATTCTAAAGGAGATCACTCCTGAATATTCATTGGAAGGACTGACGCTGAAGCTGAAAGTCTAATACTTTGGCCACCTGATGTGAAGAGCTGACTCACTGGAAAATACCCTGATGCTGGGAAAGACTGAAGGTGGGAGGGAAGGTGAGATGGCTGGATGGCATCACCGACTCGATGGATGTGGGTTTGAGTGAACTCCAGGAGTTGGTGATGGACAGGAAGGCCTGGCATGCTGCAGTTCATGGGGTCGCCAAGAGTTGGACACGACTGAGCAACTGAACTGAACTGAAGGTATGATGTCAGAGAAGGCAATGGCACTGCACTCCAGTACCCTTGCCTGGAAAATCCCATGGACGGAGGAGCCTGGTGGGCTGCAGTCCATGGGGTCGCTGAGGGTCAGATATGACTGAGTGACTTCACTTTCACTTTTACTTTCATGCATTGGAGAAGGAAATGGCAACCCACTCCACTGTTCTTGCCTGGAGCATCCCAGGGATGGGGGAGCCTGGTGGGCTGCCGTCTATGAGGTCGCAAAGAGTCGAATGTGACTGAAGTGACTTAGCAGCAGCAAGGTGTGATATGCAAGTAAAGTTGATTAAGCCCATTTAGAGTTGCCAAGAAGAAATGAAGCCCTAAAACCAGGCTGTCATGTCCCACCATCACCCCAAGATTCTCGCTTCTCTAATTCTGAGGAACATAAAAGAAGACATATTAACTGGTGGCTGAACCTGCTCTAGAGGTCTTTGTAAAATAATTCGGAACCATATCAGTCAAAGCATAATGAGTATTGAAAAAGCACTTTCCTGATGGGTTGGATTTCCCAGGTGGTGCTAGTGATAGAGAAGGCACCTACCAGTGTAGGAGATATGAGAGACATGGGTTCTGTCCTTGTGTTGGGAAGATCCCCTGGAGGAGGGCATGGCAACCCACTCCAGTATTCTTGCCTGGAGAATCCCATGAGTAGAGGAGCCTGGTGGGCTACAGTCCCTGGAGTCACAAAGAGTCAGACAGGACTAACGAGACTTAGCATGCATGTTGGTGGGTTACATATATCACCTCAGTCTTCACCATGATTTTTTAAGACAGTAGCTGTTACATGCATTTTACAAATGGGATGGGGGCACAAGGAAGTCAGGGTCACACCACCACTAGGAGGTGCTAGAGGGATTCAGCCCCATTCAGCACCCATACTCCAAAAGGTGCTAGAGAGTTCAGCTCCATTCAGCACCCATACTCCAAAAGGTGCTAGAGAAGTTCAGCCCCATTCAGCACCCATACTCCAAAAGGTGCTAGAGGGATTCAGCCCCATTCAGCACCCATACTCCAAAAGGTGCTAGAGGGATTCAGCTCCATTCAGTACCCATACTCCAAAAGGTGCTAGAAAGATTCAGCCCCATTCAGCACCTATACTCTGAAAGGTGCTAGAGGAATTCAGCCCCATTCAGCACCCATACTCCGAAGGATTTCAAGGCACTGGCTCTCTTCTGTTAGAGGTGAGGGAATCTGAAGGTCCAGGAAAGATTTCTTCCAAGAACTGGAGCCACTTCATGCTGAAGATTAAAGATTCTGCATTCACTCTCTCATCTGAGCTCCATCTGAATCCACTTCCTCTCCCACCCCATGTATCCCTGGATGTGTATTTTAGGCTCACTGTCAGGTTAGAACAAACTCAGCATGAATTTTGTGGCCAAATGACCTAAATTAGAATTGCAGCTCTACTGTTTGCAGTCTTATGCGAACTTGGGAAAATTACTTGAACTCTCTGAGCTCAGTTACCTATCTGGAAAATGGAATCAATATCTGTGTTATTTGTTGGGAGTATGCAGCCCTCATCCCATAATAAGCACTGAATTAGCTGTCATGATTACTATTGGACACTGATTTAGTTAGCATTCAGTGGTATTTTGTTTCATCCTATAAATCCACATGTCTGGTTTATAACACAAGATTTTGGCAATATCGCATTGTTGGGGACATATCTCTTTCACAAATACAAGAATCACTATGAAGGAAGGCCATGTGTGTTTAATAGCAGAAATAATTTTCACTCGAAGTTGTGTTCCGATGCCCTTTGATCAATGGGATTGCTGAAAAACGAAAGTAGTTCACAGTATGACACTCAAAATATGCCACCATAGCTTAAGGATTATTCTGAGATGAAAGCAACTGAGAAAAAGCCAGACACAGTGCAAACTCTCTCCTAGGAAGGACAGGATGATTCTTAGTCAGTGGAGACAACTCTAGACTTTTATCAGCCCAGAGAGGGCACTGGAGCCAGCCATGTAACAAATCTTCCTGAACAGCCTCTATCTTCCATTAGTTTCCCCTATATGCTTACCTTTCCACAGTTTGCTACCCCTAAAAGCCTAAAATCATTTCTTTTCTTTGTCACTTCTCTGTACATTTATTGCTCTTTGTTTGGACACTAGTAAGCCCCAAGTGCTAACCACGCCTTGGAGTACCCATCACTAATTTTCTCCCGTGTGTGTGCAAGCTGCAAACGTTAATAAATTCCTCTTCCTTTTTCTCTTGTTACACTGTCTTTTGTCAGCTAATTTGCAGGGCCTTACGTCATAAAACCCAGAGGATAGAGGGAAAGTGGAGAGTTTTGCTCTCCTGTAGAACAAATCACCATCTTGGTCTCACTGCAATTTTTTAGTTTTCATTTTTAGAAGTACATTTGCAGTTTAGAAGCATTATGATTCTCCTGATCATCAGGGTTGAGTACTACAGTCCAGACTGCCTGAGTTCTCATTTCTCCACCACTGCCAGGAGGGCGGTTGTATGAGCCAGTCCCTTTCTGTCTGTCATTCCCATTTTCTGATGCATGAACTTTCCTAGAGCCGGGGAGCAGCATCAAAGAAAGGTTGTGGAGCTTATTACTGTGTGTGAAGTACCTTGAAATCCCTGTCTGCAAGAAGCTATAGCAATGCAAAGAATTCTAAGTGATGTTATCTGCAGAGTAAGCTCAGGTTAGAGCATCAGCCTGGATTTAAGCCGTATCTTAGCTTCCATGGCTATTGTGGATTAAAGTCAGTCCATTTTAACGTTCCTAAAATGCAGTTTTTTTCTGAGGGTAGCTAGACATGCGAGGCTGAGAAGGATTTAATTCACTGTGTTGTCTCGGGGATGATGATGTTGGCTCAATTTCGGATGTTAGGAGAAAGCCATAGGATGCTAAACTCTCCCACTGTTGCAATTCTCACAATACAATATAATTAAGGAGAAGCAGAAGGACACCTAAGCAAAATGTTAGGATCCTGGACAGTTTGAGAGTAGGGTCAGAGAAGGTTGAGCTTGGCAGTATGGCTCCCTGGTGTGGGGTGTTATCAGGCCAGAATGGATGAGGGGAAAAAGAGAGACACAAGCAGCCACAGGATTGCAGAGTATGGCTAACTGCTGGAGGGCAATTCTGAACAAACCACAGAATATTAAAAAAAAAAAAAAAAAAGGACACCCTGGGATTAATTGTCATTCCACTGGCCTGTGAGGCAACTGATACCAAATATAATTGAATTACTTTGTAATTATTTCTTTTGGAGTATTTAACCTAAGCTAGGCTTTGGAGATGGATTTTTTTCCTCTCTCTCTCACTTCCTTTGCGCCGCAAATGGTTTTGCATGACGGATATTTTTCTGCTTTACTGTATTATCTTGTGCAAACTACTCTGGTTTGTTTTCCCCCTCTTCCTTGCCAATGGGGTTGTTTACTTATCGGAATTAAAGTCAGAAGTGAGCGTCTCTTGCCAGCAGGACAGAATTTCTAATAAATATGTAAATACCGCCTCTTTCTGCTACGGCTGCGGGCACCGCTCTCACGTGGCCTGCCCAGGCCACCGTCTGGGGCTCAGGCAGGCTTGGAGAAGGTGAGAGATTTTCATCAATCTGCAGATCAGAAAGAAATGAAATTAAATCCAACCCAAGAGGGCAAAGGAGCAAAGGTAAGGTAAATAAGAAAGGGCATTTGTCCTTGTGGCTGTAGAGATGGGTCATTTTGTTTGGAACTATAGGTGAAAGTGTCTGAAGCTTGACATAACCTGTCATAAGAAAGGGACCTGGAACATCTGGGGGTGGCTCAGGCTGAAGAGGAGGCGATGTCTCCTCCCCAGGCAGGCCATGGTCATTTCAGGAACAGTGGTGGCAGTGCCATCATCAAACATCACGTAAACCTGTCTCATGCCCCACCTCATGCCGGTGGTAATTAACACCTGGCGTCTACATTGCACCTTGAACTCAAAAATATTTTAAGGACATTTTGTACATTTATCTTTCTGCAAAGAAGAAAATAAAATTGAACTTCTGCAGAGGTCAAGCACTGAATGATGCTTAACAGTATGAACTCTGAAATCAGAAAACAAGAAACTGACCTTTACTTTGCCACTGACTAGCTCTGCATCTCAGTTTTCTGATGTGTAAAATAGGTATCCGTGCACTCAGCAAATATTGGTCACCTACTGTGTGCCCGGCAAGTGCTAAGAAAGGGAGATACAGTAGGGAACAAAACAAAGGCCCTCTGGTTAACTATGTCCCCTCTGCTTGACGAATGTGGTACCTACCTCAATGGGCTGCCATGAGCATCAGCTGAATGAGTAAGCCCCTGGTGCTTTGCAGGTGACTCGTTAGCAAGGAATCTGCCTGCCAATGCAGGAGATAAGGGTTCGATTCCTGGGTCAGGAAGATCCCCTGGAAGAGGGCATGGTAACCCACTCCAGCATTCTTGCCTGGAGAATCACTGTAGACAGAGGAGCCTGGCGGGCTTCAGTCCATGGGTTGGCTAGTCCATGGGGTCAGACACAACCGAGTGACTGAGCATGTCCACACACAAGGCCCTAGTGTATATATAGTAAGTTCTTGATAAATGTGAACTGCTAAGTCACTTCAGTCGTGTCCAACTCTGTGTAACCCCATAGACAGCAGCCCACTAGGCTCCTTTGTCCCTGGGATTCTCCAGGCAAGAACACTGGAGTGGGTTGCCATTTCCTTCTCCAATGCATGAAAGTGAAAAGTGAAGGTGAAGTCGCTCAGTCGTGCCTGACTCTTAGCGACCCCATGGTCGCTTAGCAACTCTCAGCCCACCAGGTTCCTCCATCCATGGGATTTTCCAGGCAAGAGTACTGGAGTGGGTTGCCATTGCCTTCTCCAAAATGTGAACTAGTAGGGTTTAAAGTCACATAAAAGGCACTTCGGATTAGCAGTTTCCTCAGTCCAGGATCTAGTCACTGAGCAACGCTAAGTGTGTTCTTACACAGGGCTGCCACCCACTCACATGTGGTCAGCAGGCTCCCAGAGAGTGCGGTCTTTGGGCTTTCACGTAACCAACCGAGTGATGAGCTGGGTGTGTCTGTGATACGCAGAGAAGTGCTGTGGGAAGACACGTGATTTCCTGAGGACTTCCCTCCTTCCTGAGGACCTGTCTCAAAGCCTCAGGACTACAGAGGATCTGCTCTTGGTGACACGCCCTGGTCACAGTTGCACCTGATTTACTCTCAAGCAGACAGGGGCTACACTGGCTCCTCTTAGAGGAGATGTGTCCACGGTGAAATGGCACAGGCAGATTCGCTCTCTGTTCGTCTGTTTGTCACGAAATAAAGCAGAATGGGGGACGGACGCTGCCTCTGGTGCTCTGGGTCTTTCGCCAGCTTAATGGGCTTTGCAAAATGAGTTCCCGGCAAGGAAATCCAGGGGTTGAGTGGAGCAGCGTACCAGAGCTTTGTCAGAGTGACATGCTTGGGTGAGCCTCTCTCCATGATAAAGGGAAGAATTAATTAGAGCCATAAATTATGGATTACTAATTACTGTGCATTGTAAAGAAAAAATATGCAGCTAGGTTTGGGCTTGGGGGCCATATGAATGTTTGCATACGTTAACTCAGCCTCCTCTGGGGCTTCTTGTCTTTTACTCTTTCCTCTACTTAGGGTGTCTGACCTAAGTGACATCCTAGAGGCATTATTGGCTTATCCACTAGAAAACCAAGAGTGCATTAGCTTTAGAAACCTCCAGGAGTAAATACTTTTAGGAAGTACTGGAACCGCCAAGCAGATTGGCTGCTACCTTTTAGACTGAGGCCATCACTGAAGAGAGAAATGCAGTTTTGTTACATATTTAAACAGCAGCCTCCAAGTGTCATCAAGCTATGGAGACAGACCCCCACCACCCCTTAGTCTCCCAAAAGTCGAATAATTAGTTTTAATATTGGGCAAGAAGACAAATTTCAAAATGAAATTTCTAATATCGTAGAATGTTAAGCAGCTATTAAAATGATATTTACATAGAGTTTTTAATGATATGGAAAGAATCTTATAACCTTAAGCAGAAAAACGGAATAGAAAATTACATTAATATACAGAATGTTCCTAATAAGATTTTAAAAGCATGGGGTAGATGTTTGGAGGAAATAAGCCAAATTTTCAGGATGGTAGAATTAAAGATGTTTTTTCCAGCTCTTTAAAAACGTATGCATTTTCCAAATTTTCAAAACATGATTATGTATTACATTTAAAGGGAACGTGAGAATATGAAAATTTAAAAACAAAAGCAAAACCCTCCAAATCAGCAATAACAATCAAGTTGATCGAAGAACTCTTTCCCAATCCCAAATGGTAGCCTTTCAGACTGTTCAGGGAAGGAAGCAATGGGCAAGTTAGGAAAAGGAAGTGTTGTATCAGTGCATTTGTGAGGGGCAGCTCTGGCTGTCTGGAGACCCATGCCAGTGTTTCTAGATTAGAACTGGTGATTAGCGAGTGTTTTTAGAAAAAAAATCATCCTGATAGCAACGTGATTAGTGTATCAGGGGGTGCCAGGGTCAGGAGATTACAAGTCTATACAGGTAAGAATCAGTGGTGGTTTGGATGAGTGTGGAGGTAGTGAAAGATGAGACAAAAGTGGTTATAACTGAGACTTATTTAGGAGCTTAAATCACTTGGTCTTAGGAATGGATTTCTAACTGGGGAAATGAGTAATAGAGTTAGTTGTCAGGAGTGATGTCTGTTTTTCTGTGTAGTGGAGGGAAAGAAGCAGCTCTGGAATCTGATCGTTTGTTAGGAGGGCAGGGTATGAAATATGGAATATACTATCTATTTTTGCAGAATAGATTGTCTCAAACTTAGTGGTTAAAATCATAAATATTTGTTCACTCACTTTCTGAGAATCAGGAATTTAGAAGTGTTTATGTGACTTTAGCTCAGGGTATTGGAATCACGTTGTTGGTCAAAACCACATTCATCTGAAGGTTCGACTGAGGCTGGAGAACCTATTTCTGAACTTTCTCATATAAACTGTTGCCTGAGGCCTCGCTTCCTTGCCACATGGGCTTTTCCATGACAGAACTGTAGTTGGCTTCCGAAGCATGAATGACCCACGGATGGAAAAGGAAGCAGGCTGCTGAAGTGGTTTATATGATCCGTTCTCGGAGGCCGCACACTGTCGTTTCTATTTTAGACTGTTCGTTACAAGTGAGTCACTAAGTTCAAGCCACGTGAGGTAGAATTAGGTGCCACTTTTGAAGAAAGTGTCAAATAATTTCTGAATGTATTTTACAGTTATTCTAATTTTATTAAGATGCATTTTGACTCTTCTTTGGCAAATAATTTTAAATTTATATTTTATTTATTTTTGATTGAGGGATAAATACTTTATAATGTTGTGTTAGTTTCTGCCATACAGCAATGCAAATCAACTATAAGTATATACATATATACATATATATATATATATACCTCAACCTTTAGTAACTCCCTCCCACACACCCCCCATTCCACCCCTGTATATCATCACAGACCACAGGGCTGAGCTCCCTGTATTACATAGCAACTTCCCACTAGCTATCTATTCTGGATGTATTTTAAACCTCCATGGGAGAGAATGCTAGATTATGAGCCTAGTTTTTGACATACTAAGTTTAAGGAGCAAGCAAGGAATTCATATCTCAAATATAGGTAGATATGAAGCTCCAGTAAGAAACTGCAGCAGAAAATATAAAATTGCAAGTCTTTTAGCTTTGCATCTTTGAACATGGTTGAAATTGCTTAAGAAAAAAGTGTACAGTGAGATTAAAAAGAATCAAAGGGTAAGGAATTCTAACGGTGGGACATCCACTTTATATCTGGGTAGAGGTGGGTAGAGGAGGATGAATTTGCAAGAAGACAGAAGAAAAGGCCAAGTAGATAAAGGAAAACATGAGAGTGATGTATCATTGATGAAAGCCACTGACTTGGTATCAATTATTCGTAAGAGAATGGTGTTTCAAAATGAAGATCTGGTGTGCTCGTCATGGTTGGAGAGTCATTGCTTCCAGATCCTCTTGGTGGAAAGAGCTGGAAAATAGACACATATGTTTACTAACCCTCACACACAGACACAATATTTCTCTATCTATCTTTATGTGTGTGTTCATATATGTAGATTGGTACACATATTTATTTACAGTTGACCCTTGCACAAAGGGGCTATTAATATGCATACAACTTATGGTCAGCCCTCAACACCTGCAGGTTCAACCAACCACTGACTATGTCATACTGGAATTATTACTGAAAAATATCCATGTATAAATGGACCCATATTGTTTAAACACACATGATTCAAGGGCTATATGTATATATATATCTGTTTATATATGTAGATGCATGTGTATATACCTGAAATACATATATATGTATATAACATACAAATCATGCATTTCTACTGATAACTGACTTCAGTTCACCCCCACAGAGTTTATTTTAGCCTTCTCCTTTTCTTTATTTCTAACTTATCCAGTAACAAGTAAGTTGGTTCTCATTTATACTGTACTTGATTGTTCTGGTATGCACAAAAGTTATTTTAGAATTGTCAACCCAAATCTCTGTGAGGAACAAATTAACTGAGGAAATTCAGCATTTGAATAGTTACTTTTGCCTGCACTCTTCTAGTATCCAGTCAAGATACTATAAACCAAAGCTAGTTCTTTTCCTCTCTCTCTAGTGTGGTTGTGCTACCCTCTCCCTATAGAGTTTATACAGAGTTAAATTCATTTGTTACTTTTTGAATTTCATTTTAGGTCCCTCACTCCTATCCTGTTTGGTTTGTTTATTTGGTTGGAGTCAAGAATATGCGAAACGTCAGTATGATTTCAAGAGCCAGAAATTGCACTCAGATAAGTAACCTCCTTTCTCACCCCTCTTATCCGGTTCCCACTTCTTTTGAGTTCCCCTTCTTTTCACCCATTTCTCATTGCCTATTCACTCCAGTGGGTAACCAGTTTCCATAATTTGAGATTTATCCTTCCTTTATTTCTTTAGTACCAATGAGTGAGTACCTGGGCATTTTCTTTTATCCTCTTTTTTTCACACAGGAAAGAAACATAACTATACGTACATTTCTGCACTTTACTATTTCACTTACCAGCATGTCCTGGAAATTATTCCATATTACTTCATTGATAATCTTCCTCATTCTTCTCATGTTTATGGCTGTGTATCTCTTTGTTGTGTGGTTTTGGTCTAGTTTATACAACCGCTATTCTATGAATGTATACTTGGGCGGTTTCCGATATTTTGCAGTTGTAAGCAGTGCTACAGTTACTAGGCTCGTGCATGTGTATCTCACTATTGGAGAAACACTCCTGACTGCCGGACTGCGGACCAGAGGGCAAGTGTATGTGGAGCTCTGTTCAGTCCAGTTCAGTCGTTCAGTTGTGTCCGACTCTCCGCGACCCCAGGAACTGCAGCACGCCCGGCCTCCCTGTCCATCACCATCTCCCGGAGCTCACTCACACTCACGTCCATCAAGTCTGTGATGCCATCCAGCCATCTCATCCTCTGTCGTCCCCTTCTCCTCCTGCCCCCAATCCCTCCCAGCATCAGAGTCTTTTCCAATGAGTCAGCTCTTCACAAGAGGTGGCCAAAGTATTGGAGTCTCAGCTTCAGCATCAGCCCTTCCAATGAACACTCAGGACTGATCTCCTTCAGGATGGACTGTTGTATCTCCTTGTAGTCCGAGGGACTCTCAGGAGTCTTCTCCAACACCACAGTTCAAAACATCAATTCTTCAGTGCTCAGCTTTCTTCACATACTGACAATTTTTCCTCCTGAGGAAATGAGGGTGCTTGTTTTCCTGCAGCTTTGCTGGCAGAATATGTTGTTGTCATATTTTTTTTTAATTTTTGCTAGCCTATCAGGTGAGGAATAGCATCTCAGAGTTCTTTTAATATATATGTACACACACACCATATATATATATATCTATATATATAATATAAGTTTCTTATTTATGAGATATTATCTCTATGTCTGTGTTATATTTTGTGAATGTTTTTGCCCAAGCTGTCAGTTTCTTTACAGTATGTTTTGATTCCAAATTAAAAAAAATTTTTTTATGTAGTCAAACTTCTCAATCTTTTCTTTTGTTATCTCTGGAATTTTAGTCACTCATTGCATATTTATTGGCTTAATTCCTACCCTTATTCCCAGTCCAAGCTAAATTGTCACACTAAACACTCTTAACCATCCAAGGACAAAGTAGTCTATATTTAGCTCTTGGAATCCTTCTCCTATCTTGTCTAGAAATAAACTAGAATTATCTTGGTCTCTAAGCAGATGGTTCATTCATTCGCTAACTTCTACCCAACCATTTCTCATTTGCTAACTAGCCTTTAATTTCGCTCAGATAGATTTCTTGGCTCTGTTTAGTGTGTGGTTATACCTATGATTCAGAGATTTTGTCTCCTGGAAGAACAGAAACCCCTTAGCAGTTAGCCACCTCCTATCTACCTAAGAGCTGGCAAAACAAATGTTTAACACATATTATAGCCAATAGATACCATATATGTATATAAGCACATGTTCTACAGAAGATCATAGTGTCAGCAGCATTCAATGAATTTCAGTGTGGTTGATTGCCTGCTTAAAAATGAGCCCTGTGCCTAGTGCTGTGGGTTCTATAAGAGAATTAAAATACACAGCCCCTGTCCTTAGGGAACTCATAGTTTTATCAAAAAGCTAAGGTAAACTCACATGAGAGAAGTAGATTACAACAGAACATTTTCTATAAACAAAAGCCTGTCTCTAGGTTGCAAAACATTAACTTTAGATACAGTAAATATTAATTCAAAGAAGGGGGAAATTCCTGAAGGCTGAAATTATTGAGTGAATCTTGAGCTAGAGGAATGGGTAGGAAAGGCTTCCTTCATAGCTCAGTTGGTAAAGAATCTGACTGCAATGCAGAAGACCTGGGTTTCACTCCTGGGTCCAGAAAGTCTGCTGGAGAAGGAAATGGCAACCCATTCTTGTATTCTTGCCTGGAGAATCCCATAGACAGAAGAGCTTAGCAGGCTCCAGTCCATGGGGCCCCAAGAGTCAGACACACCTTAGTGACTAAACCAAACAAAACAGAGCAAGCAGGAAAAAGATCAGTCACTCATTTCACAAAATTGTATTGAACTGAGCACCTACTATGGGTAATATAATAAATATCAGCTACATATAAAATGCAAAACACTATAACCCCTGACCACCTTCTTAGAAAGTACATCAGTTCAGTTCAGTTCAGTCACTTAGTCTTGTCTGACTCTTTAAGACCCCATGAATCACAGCACGCCAGGCCTCCCTGTCCATCACCAACTCTGGAGTTCACTCAAACTCATGTCCATCGAGTCAGTGATGCCATCCAGCCATCTCATCTTCTGTTGTCCCCTTCTCCTCCTGCTCCCAATCCCTCCCAGCATCAGAGTCTTTTCCAGTGAGTCAACTCTTTGCATGAGGTGGCTAAAGTATTGAGTTTCAGCTTCAGCATCAGCCTTTCCAATGAACACCCAGGACTGATCTCCTTTAGGATGGACTGGTTGGATCTCCTTGCAGTCCAAGGGACTCTCAAGAGTCTTCTCCAACATCACAGTTCAGAAGCATCAATTCTTTGGCTCTCAGCTTTCTCCACAGTCCAACTCTCACAACCATATACAAACACTGGAAAAACCGTAGCCTTCACTAGATGGACCTTTGTTGGCAAAGTAATGTCTCCACTTTTAATATGCTATCTAGGTTGGTCATAACTTTCCTTCCAAGGAGTAAGTATCTTTTAATTTCATGGCTGCAATCACCATCTGCAGTGATTCTGGAGCCCAAAAAATGAAGTCTGACACTGTTTCCACTGTTTCCCCATCTATTTCCCATGAAGTAATGGGACCAGATGCCATGATCTTCATTTTCTGAATGTTGAGCTTTAAGCCAACATTTTTACTCTCCTCTTTCACTGTCATCAAGAAGTTTTTTAGTTCCTCTTCACTTTTTCCATAAGGTGGTGTCATCTGCATATCTGAGGTTATTATTGATATTTCTCCCAGCAATCTTGATTCCAGTTTGTGCTTCTTCCAGCCCAGTGTTTCTCATGATGTACTCTGCATAGAAGTTAAATAAGCAGGGTGACAATATACAGCCTTAACATACTCCTTTTTCTATTTGCAACCAGTCTGTTGTGCCATGTCCAGTTCTAACTGTTGCTTCCTGACCTGCATATAGGTTTCTCAAGAGGCAGGTCAGGTGGTCTGGTATTCCCATCTCTTTCAGAATTTTCCACCGTTTATTGTGATCCACACAGTCAAAGGCTTTGGCATAGTCAATAAAGCAGAAATAGATGTTTTTCTGGAACTCTCTTACTTTTTCATGATCCAGCGGATGTTGACAATTTGTTCTCTGGTTCCTCTGCCTTTTCTAAAACCAGCTTGAACATCTGGAAGTTCATGGTTCACGTATTGCTGAAGCCTGTCTTGGAGAATTTTGAGCATTGCTTTACTAGCGTGTGAGATGAGTGCAATTGTGCGATAGTTTGAGCATTCTTTGGCATTGCCTTTCTTTGGGATATACATACACAAACCACAAGATATCTCCATTGTTTTAATATTTTCAAAGTACTTTATAATGAAAAATTTTAGGTGAGATGTACCCTGTGGATCCTCTAAAATGGTCTTCCCTGGTGGTTTATGTGGTCAAGAATCTGCCTGCAATGCGGGAGACCTGGGTTTGTTCCCTGTGTCAGGAAGACCCCCTGGAGAAGGGAATGGCAATGCACTCCAGTATTCCTGCCTGCAGAGTTCCATGGGTAGAGGAGTCTGGCCGGTTACAGACCTTGGGGTTGCTGTAGAACATGAGTGGAACGTGACTCAGTGATTAACACTTTCACTTTCACCTTTTTCATCCTCTAAAATATTAGAGGTAATCTGATCTGGTATATTTGCAAGACCTATAGAAAATAATACTTTTTAATTTTTTAGTCGACAATATCATTTCACATTTATCCCCTCTCCCACTGTGTTCTTTTGCTTTAAAATACCATTGACCAGGGAGCCTTTTTCTTGGGTGAACTAAGACCCATGAAGTCTAAGAATGTTTAACAGAAGAAATGAGAGCAGGATCCAGGACCAACACTATGAACTCCTAGCTCATGTCACTTTACCTTCTCTCTGTTGGAGGAGCTGGTTGTGGAACTGCGGTGAGTCGAGAGTCTAGATAACCTTCCCCAAGCACTAGGCATAGTGTCTATAGACCTACTGGCTTGGTTATTAGCCAAGTGATACAAACAAGTCTTTCTTTCCCTTTCCAGAACTAAACTTCTTCATCTGAAAAATGAGGGGTGTCGACAGGATGTTCTCCAATGCCTCTCCTGTACAGTCAGTCTCTGCTTCTAACTGCCCAGCCAGCTCATGCTGTGTGCTCCTGTGGTCGGTCATCGGAATGTTCATGGAGTCAAAGACAAGAAGGAACTTCGGCTTGTAGACCTTTTAACCTATTCCCCACCTCCACATCTGTGACAGGGAGTCCCTGCAAGAATGCCACGTCCACATCACTCCGGGGGCCTTTGATGTCCCAACTGGAGGGCTGTGAGCACTGAAAGAAACATTAGGAGCATGGAAGAGGAAAGAATTTCAGGAAAGAATTTACCTCTGATGTAGATATCTTAGGTTACAGGATTTTGTACTTAAGTAGCAAGAAATGTTATATAAAAGAATCACCAGGGAAAGTGAGGTCTCCTAGCCCCTGTTCTGAGCAGCACTGTGAAAAATGAACTGGAAAAAGCCAAATTTACAGATCATCTAGGGAAGCTGAAATCAAGCAGTAGGATATTAAACACAAAAGAGCTGAAGCTAACACGAGGCGTTATTGGTTTGGGGAGATGGGCAATCTCCCCACGGTCCATAATTAGAACAGGGAACCTTTGCATGTAATTAAGAGTATGAGATTGGTTTAACAATCACAGCTGAGCAAGTCTGAAACATTTTTTTTCCAACTAGCATTTGGGATTAGGATTTTTTTTTTCCTCTCACTTATAAAACGTTAGTTTCCTATTTAGGAAATTGAGGCTAATTCTACTTCCACAAGCATTTTTGTTGCTAATAATAATAAAATGTGTTTTGCATATGTGATGTGAAATCAACAAGGTGCCCTACAGAAGCAAGATGGCCTTTGAGGCACTTTTTCCCCCTCAAGGAAGCTGTCACTGAGCAGCTGATTAATTACTGTAATAATCATAATTTTTAAAATTAAAAAAATCCCTCTTCCCATTCATTAAGTACACTGCAGATAGGTGCCAGAGGTAATGATTGTTTAGAAGTGCTTCCGAATTATCTTTTCTAATCCAGCCACGCTGACATTTTTGAGAGGAAAAAAAAAGTGTTTTGTCTTTCCTCTTATGAACGGGGTGACATTTGAATATGCAAACAGTGTCAAAGTCTGCCCTGTGGATGTTTTCTGGAGGTATGATTTATGAGGCCAGCCTATTGTATTTGTTATCGCACTAAGAAAAAGGTCATTAGACGAAGGAGGTCTACCTACTGGGGTCTATAGCTCATCTTGTGATATTTTAATTGTTGCTCTTATGCTGACTTCCAAGCATACCTCATGGGGTGTGGGCATCAGTTTGCCTGGGTTTTGTGTATATTCTCTGTTTGTGGTGTGGTTTCTGCCAACTTGCCCTCATTCCTCGAATAGATGAGGGACACTGAATGTAACAGGAGTCTGTGAAAATCTAAAAAACAAATCTCATTTTACGCAATGAGTTCAACTTTCTCCCAAAGACAAAAAATTTTCTCCAGGTAAGAATACTAGAGTGGGTTGCCATGCCCTCCTCCAGGGGATCTTCCCAACCCCGGGATCGAACCGCAGTCTCTATCAGCACCTGCACTGACATGCGGGTTCTTTACTACCGGCACAACCTGGGGAGCCCCTCTGAAGTATACAGCATTGTCTAAACTTGAAATCATGATGACAATGAGCTGTCTGTTGGTAGTTCCTCTTTAGGGAGACTGACCGTGTGCAATGTCCTTTCATTGGCTCTATGGTAGACGGCAGCCCACCAAGCTCCCCCATCCCTGGAGTTCTCCAGGCAAGAACACTGGAGTGGGTTGCCATTTCCTTCTCCAGTGCATGAACATGAAAGTGAAAAGAAAGTGAAGTCGCTCAGTCGTGTCCAACTCTTGGTGACCCCATGGACTGCAGCCTCCCAGGCTCCTCTGTCCATGAGATTTTCCAGGCAAGAGCACTGGAGTGGGGTGCCATTCCCTTCTCTGACGGTAACTACAGTTGCGGTTAAATCATTCAATCTTAGAACTAGAAAGAACTCACACATCATCCTCTTTAACCCCTCTCACAGCATGACTCTCCTTTATTAACACTCCCAGAGCGACATTCAATCTCTGCTTAATTCTCTCCAATGAGAAGGGATTCACTTTCTAGTCTGTAAGAAGCCACATCCGTTTCTGAGCAGCCCTTAATCTATAATGATAATTTTCTGATGCCCACTGTAATTTGCCTCCTTACCAAATTTTCCCTAGTTTCAGTCTCTAAAGCCACAGGGAAGAACCTATCTCCTATATCACAAAGAAGCTCAAGGAGAGCTATGCCACAAATGTGTCCATCTCTTGGCTAAACATTCTCTCGGCTAAGATTTTGCATCCTCTCTAAATGTCCTAATAATTAGAATAATACTTACCTTTTAACTGCTAGTTAAAAACCATAGTCTACTGGTTACTGTGTTTAACCAGCAGACATAATGGATCATAGTCATACAGGCTTGGTTAGTGTTACACACTTCCTTCCTTGATAGCTCAGCTGGTAAAGAATCCACCTACAATGCAGAAGACCCCGGGTTGACTCCTGGGTCAGGAAGAGCCCCTGGAGAAGGGACAGGCTGCCCACTCCCGTATTCTTGGACTCCCCTCATGGCTCAGATGGTAAAGAGTCTGCCTCAGTGCAGGAGACCTTGGTTTGATCCCTAGGTTGGGGAAGACCCCAAGGAGGAGGGCATGGCAACTCACTCCAGTATTCTTGCCTGGAGAATCCCCATGGAGGGAGGAGCCTGGCGGGCTACAGTCCATGGGGTCGCAAAGAGTCAGACACAACTGAGCGGCTAAGCACAGCACAGAACAGTGTTACATACAATCTCTAATGTCCCACATATACAACTCTATCCCTTTATTTCCCACTGGGAAGTTCTATTGGAAAGGGAAAATAATGAATTATTATAGAGATAATTTGGAGTATATTTATATCAATTATGGGGATTTTAGCTGCAAGTAACAAAAAATTCAACAACTCAAACCAGTTTAAACAAAAAGGAAATATAATAACTTACATAATAAGTAATACAGGGCTGGTGTGGGACATCAGGATTGATTGGTGTAGTGGCCTAGTGATTTCATAAAGGACTCTGGTTCTTTGCGGGCTTCCCCCAGTGGCTCAATGATAAAGAATGGGCCTGCAGTGCAGGAGCCATAGGAGATACAGTTTCAGTCCCTGGGTGGGGAAGATCCCCTGGAGGAGGGCATGGCAACCCACTCCAGTATTCTTACCTGGAGAATCCCATGGACAGAAGAGCCTGACTGGCTACAGTTCATGGGGTCACAAAGAGTCCAACATGACTGAAGCAACTTAGCACACACGCACCTGGTTCTTTGCAGATCTGTTTGTCCATCTACACTGCTGCTGCTGCTGCAGTTGCTTCAGTCATGTCCTACTCTGTGACCCCATAGACGGCAGCCCGCCAGGCTCCCTGTCCCTGGGATTCTCCAGGCAAGACCACTGGAGTGGGTTGCCATTTCCTCCTCCAATGCATGAAAGTGAAAAGTGAAAGTGAAGCCACTCAGTTGTGTCCGACTCTTAGCAACCCCATGGACTGCAGCCCACCAGGCTCCTCTGTCCATTGGATTTTCTGGGCAAGAGGACTGGAGTGGGGTGCCATTGCCTTCTCTGCCATCTGCACTACCAACTTTAATTCTAGTCCCTGTCATACTTGCAGAGTAGCAAGCATGGCTATTTGCTTTTTTGGACATGTCTGATGAAAAAGAGTCTAGCTTATCTTTCTCAAAGAACTAGGAAAATATTTCTCCAGCAAATTTTTCATGTAGTATTATTGACTAGAAGTGGTTTACATATCTATCCATAAACTTATTGCTAATAAAACTGACCTAAAAGCCAAGCTTAGACACATCAGATACCACCCCAGAGATGGGTATAGCCTTTTGCCCAGTTCCCATATGTGACTGAATAACAAACACAGGGAGGTAGGAGGAGGTAAGCAACCAACATTATGTTGTAGATTGCTGTAATGGAAAAAAAAAGCTAAATATTCACAAATGTCAGTGTTTATAAGGAATATTTTTATTTTATCTCTTGAGTTGATTATTCATCTGCTGGCTCTATGCTCCATTTTCACACACCATCGAGTTCCTTTGTAAATAATGGAAAGTAAGCCTGTAGACTATGTTTCCTAGATTCTTTCTCAAATAGTTATTATTAGATTCTGCCAGAATAAGGAATCGGAGAAGATTGGGAGGCCAAAGGAAGGCAGAATACATAATTTACTTGTTTCCATCGGTGTCTCTAGTAGAACATTGCTGAGTGCGGGGTGTGGATGGGGCTGTGGATGGGGGTGGTGGATGGGTTCCTAGGTGGAGATAACAGAATTCTAACAGAAGTGGTGATGGGAAGCAGCCACTGGTTCAATGCTCATCACATCACATTAGTCAGTGTACTTGTGTCTGTCCTTCAGTACATCCTGGGTAAAGGCTATGGATGACTTAAGAGCGATCTAATTTGTTTATCTGTTTTGTTATTCATATTTAGTAGCATATAGCTTAGGGAAGAAAATGTATTCATTACCAAAAAATGTAAGTCTTCCAATGAATACCTTATTTACAAAAGAAATATCTTCCCCAGTTAAGTTAATAATCTATAGATTCACAATTGTTGGTGTTAAAACTTAATGTTTACTTTTTTGTTACTGGAAAGACTTTCCTCCAGGGCAGTGAATCTCCTATGGTGACTCTCTGCTGAGCCATAATCAAATTGAGGGTGTATAAATCAATATTCAGTCAAGAAAACAGAAGCCAGCTTCTGTTTAAAAGAAGGAATTTAATACAAGTCATCAGCCACAAAATTGGAGAAGGCAATGGCACCCCACTCCAGTACTCTTGACTGGAAAATCCCATGGACAGAGGAGCCTGGTGGGCTGTAATCTATGGGTTCGCTAAGGGTCAGACACCACTGAGCGACTTCACTTTCACTTTTCACTTTCATGCATTGGAGAAAGAAATGGCAACCCACTCTAGTGTTCTTGCCTGGAGAATCCCAGGGACAGGGGAGCCTGGTAGGCTGCCCTCTGTGGGGGTCACAGAGAGTCAGACACGACTGAAGTGACTTAGCAGCAGCATCACAAAATTATCAGAACACTTTCATTCTTAGAGAAGATCTTGGCACAAGGACTTTTGGTGCCTTGTTCGAATTAGGTTATCAGCATCAGGATGGTTATTCTATTGAAAGGCATGTCATGGAGAGCAAATTCTAAGAACAGATTCTTAACTGAATACAACTTCGGGTGAAGTCCCTGCTTTAGGGGTCCTGCGAAGTGGTGCCAGAGAAGCTTCAGCAACCTGCATGTCAGAGCTCTGAATAACACCACTGTCTATCCTGTTTCTTCAGTGCAAAATTATGCATCTGTAAGTCGTCACTTCTTCACCCTTTGCTTCTTTGATACTTACAATTTTGTAACAAAGTCCCTAAATAAAATGTTATCTGTTAGAAATACCTAGACTGATTTCTACTTTCCTGACTGGATGGTACGGCTTTCCTTGAATGCTAACTCCAAACCAATCAAGAATCAGGGGAATCACAGTGCGATCCATTGCTCTGGAGACCACTGTTTCTCTAGCTCAAAGCTTGTTTGAAATCTGGGGCCTTTATTTGCCACTTTACATGAAGGAGCAACATATAACTTCTGCCCCCACCACTTTTGTATTATTTAGGTTTAGCTGATTCTTTTTTTTTTTTTTGGTATGGAAAAAATAAATTCACTCAAAATGCCTTAAGATAATGCAGTTCCTGGACTTGCTCGTTCTTCCACAAGGGCTACCTGACCACTTTCTTGTGATCCCTTTTTCTTCTGCACATCTGCTGTATTCTCCTCCTACTGACTTGCTCATTTTTTTAAACGCAACACTTTACAGGAAACTGCCTCTTTGCTTCTTCATATTGATTATTTCTGTTTTCTGGTACTTTTAGCTTCCACTTGACCACTGTGCCCCCAGCTCTGCTGGATCCCACAGTATTTCTCAATTTGCATTCTGGAGGAAGAGAATCTGATTGACCCAGCACCTCTCTCTTTGTCAAGCAATGCTAGAAGCCTTGGACTACTCTAGGTATTGGCTGCCATTAGGTCACATTCTACCTGTGGTCCAAGCAGCCATTCCCTGGGATGAAAGAGACTTGACGAAAATAAGGCTCATTGGCTTCTTTCCCATCACAGGGACAGAAACAGTGTTGGCCTGTTTTACATAAGCTGCAGGGTAGACAGTGTAATCCTCTTCCTGCTATAGACTCACAGCCACGCAGAGCACAAGTTCAAGTATGTTTTGTTTTGTTTTTCCTGTTTGGCTGGCATGTTAACATGTATAAAAACCTTATGAAACCATTATGGAGACACACAAGGGTTATACTCTCAGAGCCATTAAACATGGTGAGAAATGTCCCAGATCTCATTTCTCAACAAAATGACCCTGAGTGCAGGTATTAGATATTTGTTAGGCAGTGTGAAATAGTAAAACACAACAAGCCAAAAAAACAGAGTCAGACAGATCAGGGTTCAAAATAATACACCAAATAATTTTTTATATATGTTAAGTCACTGAAATATACGGAAGCTGTCCCCATTTACGCTCATATCTTAATTTGAAGAGAGAGACATAAAACGTAATATATTTTTAAGTAGTGATAAGGGTCCCCTGTTGGATCAGCTTTTCAAAACAAACTACCTTATACATAGAGAATGTCTATGATATCCTGAAAACTTCTCAAAAGAAGCTCTACACACAAAAAATCTGATTAAATGTATTTCATCTTTTTTTTTTTAATGTCAAAGGCTCTAAAGTAATCTAGATCTACAGGATTGTACCTATTCAGTTCATCCACCTACACCTAAAGTCCTTTATTCCTGCAGCCTTGTTATTCCTTGTAGTTCTTTCCCCGAGCTTCATCCTTGTCTCTAACTGCCTTCTTTCCTGACACCCATCAGTTAATTCCAGTGTCATTCCTTCATATCTGCTTTTGCCTCCCAAGACTGTCTTAGATGTTTCCTCCATTTCCTTTATTTCTGCACTTTGCCCCACCCAGTGGTTGGTTTGTGATACAAAAGTATTGGTGAATACTTGAGAGACTAAAGTTATCCCAATGGAAGTGGAGACAATTAATCTGAGACCAGTTCACTTTTAAAATACAGCTTCTGGGTCAGATAAGAAGGAATCTGTTTAAAGAAGATATTGACACAATGAACTTAAAAGCCAAAACTCCATTCAGGGCCTGGGTTGCATTTCTTTTGTTGATTTAGGGGATCATTGTTTTTTATTCTTCTCCTCCATTCCTTCCTTTATGATTTCACTTACACAAATAAATATTTCAGAACCCAAAGTAAGGCTATTTTTTAATTCCATCATGCCTCTTTTCCTTCAATTTAAGGCTGCCATTAAAAAAAAATTCTGATTTCTTACCTTCCTCGGAAGAATAAAGGATCTTTCTCTATTTTCAATATTTTTATTCTAATCAATATTTGACTTTTTCTTTTCATTCACCTTCATCCCTCTCCCTGAATACTGACATGTCCTATTCCTTATCTCTCTCTTTTAATCTGAAGAGAAAGGTGGCTGTTTTTGCAAGCAATGTAAATCCAACTTCCTGGTCATTCAATTGTGATCAATTTCTGCCTGGGAGACTGAACATACTACATACTACATACTACGAGGCGTGCAACATCTGTCAATAAGAATGAGATGGGCAGTCTCTAATGCAGCAAACGTCCAATGCCTGGACCGATGCCACAGACATGCTTGTTGGGAAGTTGGCCTCTATCTGCCGCTTCCTCAGTCTTCCTTCCGGAGGTATAAGCTGTTTACATGATCTGCAGACTCCAGAAATTATTCCCATAATTCAAACGTGAAAATCCATTCAGCAAATAAAACACCATGGCCCCACCCAGAAAAGGAATTCCCCAGGAGTGACTTAATTTTCTCAGTACACAGTCAGCTATGTCATTCTCAGAGTGGCAGGTTGGAGCTAAAGACAAGAAGGGAAGAAGGCTGGCTGGTGAGAGTGCAAGGCTTGGATGAAAATCCTCTTAAAGGTGAGCAGAACGCCTAGGCAGGGCCACTGACACAATAAAGCTGGGCGGTCAGGCTCTTCGATAAGTCACTGAAGCCGGCAGCAAAGAGCAAGCACTCAGAAACATGTAAAGAGCTCACATCATTTTACCTCATCATTTAGTCAAATAATGTTTATTGAGCACTTACTGTATGACAGACACTGTGCTAGACACCGCCCTAGAAATAAAACAGTGGATAATATAGAGATAATCACTGCCTTCATAGCAATTATCATCTAACAGATGATGTAGTAATAAAAGTTTCACATATGACCCACAAAGTGGGAAAAAGCAGAATAAGTGGAGAATAACAAGGTGGGGTGTTTACTGAAGACAGGATTGAGAGGAATAACCCTTCCTGGGAGTGGAACTTAACTAATGAGTGGAGGGTGGAGGGAACCATGAACCTATGTGGGAATAAATATTTCATAAGTAAGACTAAAAGGGGCGGGGCAGGAGGGTGCTTATATTGTAAGCGCTGAGAGAAACAAACATGGATGAGCATGGGGAAGGGAAGAAAGATGGGAAAGAAGCCAGGAGACAGATGAGGGAAGGCTTGTGGGCCCTGGCACAGAGCTTAGATTGTATCCTGATGGTGCTGGGAAACTATGAGACATCAGCTTGGAGGTGCTGAAATGATGATGGTGGTGGGGATCACGGTGATGCGTGTAAATGTGATACAGCCTGCACCAGACCTGGTTTCCTTGCCATTAAATGGAGCCAAACAACCTCCCCACCTCCTGGACATTCGTGGTGATTAAATGATATGGCATGCAGAGCACTTGAAATAATGCTCAGTAAGAGTTATTACAATTATTATTCCAGGAGATGGTGATGGGCAGGGAGGCCTGGCATGCTGCGATTCATGGGGTCGCAAAGAGTCGGACACGACTGAGCGACTGAACTGAACTGAACTGATTGTGATCATCAGGGACCCGGCTATTTGTGCTCACCATCTTGACCCCATTTGTTCCCCAAGTACATTTTAAACACAAACATTTTAATCACAAGTATGCTGACTTCAGTAAATGTCTGTGGAGGAAGTATTTTCTTAGCAGACTCCATTAAGCCAGTTTAATTCTTTGCTCGATGCCCTATATTGCACAGTTTGATCATTCATAATTTTTCCCATTTTCATTAGCACTATTTTTTTCCATTTCAAATTTACTGCAAGATTAAACTATCTCTTAAATTTAAATGATGAAGTCAAATGGCAGTTTCAAATCAGTATGGTTAAAATATTCTGCTGCTTAAGAATCCTGAACCTCAGAGAGGTGAACTGATTTTCCCAAATACAGTCAACTAACAACTAACAGAGGTGAAATCCAACCTAAGTCCATTTAGTTCTGATACCACGACCTTCCACCATGGTACTTTTTTTGGAAAAGAGAGAGACAAAGTAGGAGGAGGATGAGGAAGAGAAAAAGAGAAAAGGACTTAATTACCAGGGTTAATGCGGGGCTCAGCTGACATAATATATGGAAAGTGCTTTTGTGAATTGTGAAGGGCTGTGCTATTTTTAGTAATAACAGTAAAAATAAGATTCATTTCTGAATCTAGAAGAGCACAGGCAAGGCATGTGAATGCACACTCATTCCTGGCTGAGTGTGCTTAGCTAGATTGGTGAATTTCATTTCCTAAAGGTCTTGGTTTGTCAAATGCATCACAGACCCACTTTAGCATATCCTAAGAGCCTCCAACAAGAGGAACAGACATGGGAACCTGTTTGGATTGGCCCACGATGGGTCTAAGAACAAAAATTGGATATGATGGCAGAGGAGGTCTTTAAGAGTGTCTTGGAGATCTGAAACAACTTGAATTCGAGCTCTAAAGGACAATCAGGGCCCGTTGTCTGTTGAAGAGGGTCTGATTCAAAGATTTCAGCATCCAGACATCTGGGAGATAATAGTTCTTGACAGAAGTGCCATTCAATAGTCCTTCTTTGAGTACTTAATATACTGAGGCACTGAGCTAGCAGCCAATGATATGAAAAGATGTTATCTCAACCTCGAGAAGCTCACTGCTTCTTAGGGAAGATAAGCTTGCTAAAAAAATAAGAAGAAGAAGCATGGTACAATATCAAAGCCAAGGTGGAGGCGTAGGGGAGACATCTACCCCTATGGGAAAGAGTTGCTAAGTTTCAAGGATTAATAGTAACAAGATAGGCAAAGCAGACAGTGCATCCCAGTAAAATAAGATTGTGCAAGGGAAACGATAGTGATAAAAGAGGATGGGGCTTCCAAGGGAGCATACGCCATGGCTGCAGATGATGAGAGGTGGGTGAAGTGACTCAGGTGCAGTGGGAGGAAAGCAGCTGGTGTAGAGAATTGAATGGACAGGTGAGTCAGGGAATGACTCAGATGCAGAGAGTTCAGTTCGGTTCAGTTGCTCAGTCATGTCCTGTGACCCCATGGACTGTAGCACACCAGGCTTCTCTGTCCATCACCAACTCCCAGAGCTTGCTCAGATTCATGTCCGTTGAGTCAGTGATGCCATCCAACCATCTCATCCTCTGTTGTCCCCTTCTCCTCCCACCTTCAATCTTTCTCAGTATCAGGGTTTTTTCCAATAAGTCAGTTCTTCCTATCAGGTGGCCAAAGTATTGGAGTTTCAGCTTCAGCATCAGCCCTTTCCGTGAATATTCAGGACTGATTTCCTTTAGGATGGACTGGTTGGATCCCCTTGCAGTCCAAGGGACTCTCAAGAGTTTTCAACACCACAGTTCAGTAGCATCAATTCTTCAGTGCTCAGTTCAGTTCAGTTCAGTCGCTCAGTCATGTCCGACTCTTTGTGACCTCATGAATCACAGAACGCCAGGCCTCCCTGTCCATCACCATCTCTCGGAGTTCACTCAGACTCACGTCCATCGAGTCCGTGATGCCATCCAGCCATCTCATCCTCTGTCGTCCCCTTCTCCTCCTGCCCTCAATCCCTCCCAGCATCAGAGTCTTTTCCAATGAGTCAACTCTTCCCATGAGGTGGCCAAAGTACTAGAGTTTCAGCTTTAGCATCATTCCTTCCAAAGAAATCCCAGGGTTGATCTCCTTTAGAATGGACTGGTTGGATCTCCTTGCAGTCCAAGGAACTCTCAAGAGTCTTCTCCAACACCACAGTTCAAAAGCATCAATTCTTCAGCGCTCAGCCTTCTTCACAGTCCAACTCTCACATCCATACATGACCACAGGAAAAACCATAGCCTTGACTAGACGGACTTTAGTCGGCAAAATAATGTCTCTGCTTTTGAATATGCTATCTAGGTTGGTCATAACTTTTCTTCCAAGGAGTAAGTGTCTTTTAATTTCATGGCTGCAGTCACCATCTGCAGTGATTTTGGAGCCCAAAAAAATAAAGTCTGACACTGTTTCCACTGTTTCCCCATCTATTTCCCATGAAGTGATGGGACCGGATGCCATGATCTTCATTTTCTGAATGTTGAGCTTTAAGCCAACTTTTTCACTCTCCTCTTTTACCTTCATCAAGAGGCCCTTTAGCTCCTCTTCACTTTCTGCCATAAGGGTGGTGTCAGCTTTCTTTATAGTCCAGCTCTCACATCCATATATGACTACTGGAAAAGATGGATGGAGAGCACTCAAAAAGGTCTGGGAAAGAGGCTGGGTGCTTATCTCTGCAAGGCAGGTGGGGGTCACAGAGAAATAGTTCCATGTCTCAGGAAAGAAACTGGCAGAGACCAGCTCTGGTCATAACCCACTGCAGACACTGAAGGTTAAGACAGTGACCAAGGCCGAAAAGCATAGACAAGAATGGGTTAGTGAGACAAAAAGTATCTTGCAATTGCTACTATCAATAGAATAACCAGCAAACTAAATCCATTCCAAGAAACTCGGAAAATGAATCTAGAGGTGGGGTCGCACAGAGTCGTACACGACTGAAGCAAGTTAGCAGCAGCAGCAGCAGCTTGTTATCTTGGGCACAGCTTCTAAATAGCTAGCCTAGTACTGAGTGAGACAGGGCTTGCAGGTAGAAGATTTTGAAACACAACTGGATTAGGAAGATGGGACAATTGGGGACTGATACAGTTTATATTCCAGAAATATGTGTGGGCTCTTGGAGATAATTGTTGTTGTTGATTCATTAATAATTGTTAATTGTATTAATTAATGATAATTCACTAATAATTCAAATACCATTTACTGAGCCATTTTATCTTAATTATTTCTTCCAGTCTGTGAGTTAGTTCCTCTTTACTCCTATGTCTGTGGAAAGTGAGGTGCTTTAACTTGCTTAAGTGAATTAGGTGGTGGCTCCCAGACAGATAGACCTATGTCCTAAATTCCTGGATTGGTGAACATTTCCTTCTATGGCAAAAGAGTGAATTTCTTACATGGGAAATGATGAGTTTAAGCTAAGGATCTTGAGAGGAGGAGCTTGTCCTGGGTCACCCCAGTGGGCCTTATTTGCAATCACGTGAATCTTTGAAAATAGCTACACAGAAAATATACCCAGAGGAGGGAAAAGAGAACATGAGCACAGAGCTAGAGACCGGAGTGATGTGGCCACAAGCCAAGGGTTGCTGGGTGGCCAGAGCCTCTGTAGGAACCAGAGCTCTGCCAACACATTGACTGTAACTTTTGGATTCCAGAACTGCGAGAGAACAGGTTTCTTTCAAGTGACTAAGGCTGTAGTAACTTGTTGCAGTAGCCGTAGAAAACTAACGCATTCCTCAAGATCACAGTGCTGAAGGTAGAGGCGGCAGTCAAGCCCAGGTCTGGCAAACCCTGAAGTTCTTGGTTTCTCCCACCATACCATCCTACAATGGTGCTCAACTGGTTTAAAGCTTCTACAGAAAAAAATTCAGAAAGATGTTGTAGAAACAGAATCTCATGGAGTATAATTAGGAAAATTGGTATCTACCACCATGGACTTTGCCATCAAGAAATGGCTTCAAACTGGAAAGGAGGGTTGAAACTGAAGACAGGAAACAAGAGGTCTGGAGGTCAGCCCAGGTGATGGGGTTACGGTGGGAAGGAGGTCAAGGAAGCATCTCAGGCATTCCAGACACACGGACACCTAGAGTCCTCTTATTACACATCTTGATCACTAGACAAGCAGAATACATCTGTGCTCAGGTTACCAGCAGTACCAGGAAACAATAAGCTAGATTGGAGGGGACATGAAGATCAGGAAGAATTTGCTTTTTTTTTTTTTTTAAGGCATCAAAGCAGTCAAGATTGGAAAGTCAGAACTTTTGTGCAACTTCCTAACAAAGTCATAACATTTTTATATTTTAAAGTATAAATGACTGGGGACTGACTATAATTCTTTACTATATTAATTCATTCCAGTATTACTAACCCAACCTCAGCCTCTAGAAAAAATCAGAATGTATTTAATGCTGGAAAAGAACAGACAGCATTCAAACCCACCCCACCCTATCCGCAAAGCATATCCTTAGTGAGAACAACTCTCCTACTCTCTGGTGAGCTTAGATTACATAGAAGCATCCAGAGTCAAAGGTTTGAGGGTTGGGTGAAAAGAGACAAAGAGGGCAAATGGGCTAGAAAACCCTAACCATTGGTAATTTTTTTTTTCCCAAATGTTAGCTGTCGTCATTTTTAGTCAAGGAGTTAAACCCATCATCCCATATTCCATGCAGGACTTTAACAATCTTCACATGCATTTGCCCAAAGAAAGAAATGGTTGAAGCAACAAGATGACAGAGGCGCCTGTGTCCCTCCTCAAGGCCTGGAGGGGACCAATGTCAGGACTGCCGCCAAACCCTAACGGAGTCCAGTTTTCATCATGTGGATTTGCTGAAAAATCCCTCGTGGTAGGCGGCACATATGTGATCAGTGTGAGTACAAAGGCTCGACACAGGCCTGTCTCTAAAGGTTCTGAGTCACTCGCAAAGGGAATTCAACCTAAAATTAGAAACCTTTACCCGCTGAACATGTCTCAAATTAAAGATTCCTTTTACTTCCAGGCATTCAGAAATTAATTCTCATGTGCTTGCGTATTTTCATGTTTATGCTGCATTATAAAATAAATACCTATTTTTACTAGCTTAACTTATTTGGCTTATTAGTACCAATTTTCTATTAAAGAACACTAGGCTGCCTACTCCTTGGGGCAAGGAAGGTGTTAAATTCTTCATATCCTAAGGGACTTACACCTAGCAGATGCTTATTAAATGTTCAGTAGGGGAAAGGATGGCTGATTTTGCCTTTTCCTTTATATCTACTGTATTTTAAAGTGGTCAAAAATAGTCTTTATAAAACATTATTATTCAAACTTTTCATGAAGGCATGTTTTGCTCAAATTGCCCTCTACCCTTTCAGCATTTCCAAACAACCAGCTTTCATAGAATTTGCATGTCTGCTTCAAAGTTTACCAATTAAATTCACTTTTATTCTAAAGAATTTGGTGAATGCTTTCTTTAATAAGAGACAAATTTTGAGATGTTGCTACAGAGGTCGAATGTAGGCCAGGATTCAAGGGCCATAGCCGGCTACGGCAGTATTAGCAAAAACCTAATAAAATGCAAGGATGTGCTGAATGAAGTCATGAGGCTCCCGAGGGTGACGCCATCATTGTCAGCATTTCATAGATGAAATGGAGACCTTCTGCTGGGCTTCCTCCCCAGCTGATACCCCGCTCATGAGGCTGGCACTGCTCTGGAGTTAAGGGTTAAGGCAGCATTTGTTCTTGGAGCATTTTGTTTCCCCAGATCTCCATTCCTGCTATAAATTTTTTAGTGTGGCTTTTATGTAAATGTGGCAAGAAAGGCAAGACAGAAAAATTTATATGTAAGCTTTAGGAGGGGGTAATAAGGAATGTGAAACTGTTTATTGAAAATAAATGAATATGGAATATAGATTAGAGGCCAAGAAGAAATGAATATTTTGTCTGAAGGACCACACCAACCCCTAGGGTAGCAGGAGGCTGATGGAGGCTTGTGAAACCAGGCATGCTCTTTCTTCTAGTTCCAAAGTCTCACTCATTCTAAGAAGCTGTGGGTCACACCAAAAACCACATCCCAGGCTGGTGGTCAGACGAACTTGAAAGGGAGTCCAGCTTTGCTTCATCAAAATGAAGCCAGCATTGAAACAGACACATGTACCTCAATGTTCATTGCAGCACTGTTTACAATAGCTAGGACATGGAAGCAACCGAGATGTCCATCGGCAGAGGAATGGATAAGAAAGCTGTGGTACACATAATGGAATATTCAGCTCAGTTCAGTTCAGTCGCTCAATCATGTCCAACTCTTTGCGACTCCATGAATCGCAGCACGCCAGGCCTCCCTGTCCATCACTAACTCCCAGAGTTCACCCAAACTCACGTCCATCCAGTCAGTGATGCCATCCAGCCATCTCATCCTCTGTTGTCCCCTTCTCCTCCTGCCCCCAATCCCTCCCAGCATCAGGGTCTTTTCCAGTGAGTCAACTCTTCACGTGAGGTGGCCAAAGTATTGGAGTTTCAGCTTTAGCATCAGTCCTTCCAGTGAACACCCAGGACTGATCTCCTTCAGAATGGACTGGTTGGATCTCCTTGCAGTCCAAGGGACTCTCAAGAGTCTTCTCCAACACCACAGTTCAAAAGCATCAATTCTTCCATGCTCAGCTTTCTTCACAGTCCAACTCTCACATCCTTACATGACCACTGGAAAAACCATAGCTTAGACTAGACGGGCCTTTGTTGGCAAAGTAATGTCTCTGCTTTTCAATATGCTCTCTAGGTTGGTCATGACTTTCCTTTTGAGGAGTAAGCGTCTTTTAATTTCATGGCTGCAGTCACCATCTGCAGTGATTTTGGAGCGCAGAAAAATAAAGTCTGACACTATTTCCTCTGTTTCTCCATCTATTTCCCATGAAGTGATGGGACCAGATGCCATGATCTTCGTTTTCTGAATGTTGAGCTTTAAGCCAACTTTTTCACTCTCTTCTTTCACTTTCATCAAGAGGCTCTTTAGTTCCTCTTCACTTTCTGCCATAAGGGTGGTGTCATCTGCATATCTGAGGTTATTGATATTTCTCCAGGCAATCTTGATTCCAGCTTGTGCTTCTTCCAGTCCAGCATTTCTCATGATGTACTCTGCATAGAAGTTAAATAAGCAGGGTGACAGTATATAGCCTTGATGTCCTCCTTTTCCTATTTGGAACCAGTCTGTTGTTCCATGTCCAGTTCTAACTGTTGCTTCCTGACCTGCATATAGGTTTCTCAAGAAGCAGGATTACTCAGATATTAAAAAGAATGCATTTGCATCAGTTCTAGTGAGGTGATGAAACTGGAGCTTATTACACGGAGTGAAGTAAATCAGAAAGAAAAACACCAATACAGTATATTAGTGCATATATACGGAATATAGAAAGATGGTAACAATGGCCCTATATGTGAGACAGCAAAAGAAACACAGGGGTAAAGAACAGACTTTTGGACTCTGTGCTATAAGGCAAGGGTGGGATGATTTGAGAGAATAGCATCGAAACATGTATATTACCATATATGAAACACCAGTCCAGGTTCGATGCATGAAACAGAGTGCTCAGGGCCGGTGCACTGGGATGACCCTGAGGGATGGGATGGGGAAGGAGGAGGGAGGAGGGTTCAGGATGGGGGATGCGTGTACACCCATGGCTGAGTCATGTCAATGTATGGCAAAAACCACTACAATATTGCAGACTAATTAGCCTCCAATTAAAATTAGTTAATTAAAAAATATATATCCTGAAGTAGATCATTGAACGTCTCTTCTGTCCTCCTGCATCTCTGTCCATCGTAGACAAATATTCACATCCCACCGCCAGTTCTGGTAGACTGTTACTTTTCATGCTCTTAATTAGGTTCCCTGAGAGAGGGAGGTAAGAATTATGCCTGTGTAGCCACAGTGATCAATTACTATGTTATATTATGTGAAGGAGTGTATTGAGAACCTTTAAGTTTAAGGTGCTTTGTCAAGTACTCTGTGTTTTAAAATATAGATTTTACAAAACAGGAATAGAGCCTACAAACTGACAGAAAATATTTGCAAATGATGCTACTGACAAAGGCTTAATTTAAAAAATATACGGATAGCTCATGCGGCTCAATATAAAAACGAACAAACAATCATATCAGAAAATGAGCAGAAGACCTAAATAGACGTTTCTCCAAAGAAAACATACAGATGGCCAAAAGGCATATGAAAAGAAGTTCAACACTGCTATTTATTAGAGAAGTGCAAATCAAAATTACAATGAGGAAGTCAGAATGGCCATCATCAAAAAGTCTACAGATAGTAAATGCTAGAAAAGGTGTGGAGAAAAAAGTACCCTTCTACACTGTTGATGGTAATATATATTGGTATAGCCAATGGAGAAGGTACGGAAGTCACTTTATAACTTAAAAATGAAACCACTGTATGATTGACAATCCTACTCCTGGGCATATATCTGGAGAAAACCATAGTTTGAAAGGATACATGAACCAAATGTCCATTGCAGCACTATTTACAATAGCCAAGACTTGGAAGCAGCCTAAATATCTATCAACAGATGAAAGGATATAGAAGATATGGTACATATATACAACAGACTATTCAGTGCAGTTCAGTTCAGTCGCTCAGTCATGTCCGACTCTTTGCAACCCCATGAATCGCAGCACGCCAGCTTCCCTGTCCGACACCAACTCCCGGAGATTACTCAAACTCATGTTCATTGAGTCGGTGATGCCATCCAACCATCTCATCCTCTGTCGTCCCCTTCTCCTCCTGCCCTCAATCTTTCCCAGCATCAGGGGCTTTTCCAATAAGTCAGCTGTTCTCATCAGGTGACCAAAATTTTGGAGTTTCAGCTTCAGCATCAGTCCTTCTAAGAATATTCAGGACTGATTTACTTTGGGATGGACTGGTTGGATCTCCTTGCAGTCCAAGGGACTCTCAAGAGTTTTCTCCAACACCACAGTTCAAAAGCATCAATTCTTCAGCACTCAGCCTTCTTCACAGTCCAACTCTCACATCCATACATGACCACTGGAAAAACCATAGCCTTAACTAGATGGACCTTTGTTGGCAAAGTAATGTCTCTGCTTTTGAATACGCTATCTAGGCTGGTCATAACTTTCCTTCCAAGGAATAAGTGTCTTTTAATTTCATGGCTGCAATGATTTGGAGCCCAGGAAAATAAAGTCAGCCACTTTTTTCACTGTTTCCCCATCTATTTGCCATGAAGTGATAGAATATTACTCAGCCATAAAAAGAATGAATTAAAGCCATCTGTGACAACATAGATGGACCTAGAGATTATCACACTAAGTGAAGTAAGTCAGATAGAGAAAGATGAATATATAACATCACTTATATGTGGAATCTTAAAAAAAATGATACAGATGAACCCATTAACAAAATAGAAATAAACTCACAGACATAGAAAACAAACTTACGGTTACCAAAGGGGAAACAGATAGAGAACGAATAAATTAGGAGTTTGGGATTAACATACATCACTATTATATTTAAAATAGATAAACAATAAAGACCTTCTGTGTAGCATGAGGAGCTATATTTAGCATTTTTAAGAACCTATAATGGGAAAGAATCAGAAAAAGAATATATATGTAAATATATTTGATAAACAAATCACTTTGCTGTATACCTGAAACTAAATGTTGTAAATCAGCTGTGTTTGGTTTAGTCACTCGGTTGTGTCCAGCTCTTTGTGACCCCATGGAGTGTAGCCCTCCAGGCTCCTCTGTCCGTGGGATTTTCCAGGCAAGAATACTGAAGTGGGTTGCCATTTCCTTCTCCAGAGGATCTTCCCAACCCAGAAATCAACCCCGTGTCTCCTGAGGCTTCTGCATTGCAGGTGAATTCTTTACCACTGAGCCATACTTCAATAAAACATAAAATAAAATACTATAGGCTTTACTATTTTTCAGGTATCTTGAGGGCAATAGTTCAGGAGATGACTGTCGTTGTATGGCAATGTAGGAGAGAGAGTTGTCATTTCCTCCTCCAGGGAATTTTCCCAACCCAGGAACTGGACCCATGTCTCCTGCACTGGCAGGTGGATTCTTTATCACTGCGCCATCTGGGAAGCCCTAATATTTAGACTACTGAGGGGAAAAAAGACTCAACCAAAAAACTGCACTATCTCTGCTAAAGTTTTGCCATTTCCCTCCTCAGGTTTAGCATGACTTGGTCACCTTGGGCTTGCCAGGTCAGAGTTCATGACTATGGACATGTCAGGCACCCAGACTGTGTTAGGAATAAGCACTTGGACAGGTGGCACCCTGGGCTGCAGTCTCTCCATGTATCCAAAGATCTGCTTCCATAAGAATCTCTGCTACAGAGGCAATTACAGGAAGTCATTTGGCTTTGAGCAGAGCTGATGAGTCATCACTCTTGTTCCTGTGCAAGTCTGGATTTCTTCCTCTTTTAATTAAAAAGAAACATCCTGGCATTCCATAAATAACATTATTGGTGATGCAAAGAACAGAAAGGCACGAAAGAAGGAGAAACCGGAGCAACCTAACACTGGCACAGCTTCTTTACCTGCTTTCACCCTGCACCACCTGCGGATTATAGCAGCTGGATGGTCTCCTCCCGAGCCTGCCCTCCCATTGGGGCAGGGGGCGGCCGGAGGTGGGGGGGAGACATTCCATATCCTGGAGAGAGGCTTTGTTCACATAGCAGAAACAGCAGGCTGACAAGGCCATTGATCGTGAGTTAGAACTTGGACCATCTCTGTGTTATTAGGATGGCTATGGAGACAAAGCAAAAGATAGGAAGTGAGAGGTTGAGTTTCGACGTTTTCAGTTGGTGTTTGGGCATCAGTATGACATCAGTTCAGTTCAGTTCAGTCACTCAGTCGTTTCCAACTCTTTGTGACCCCATGAATTGCAGCACGCCAGGCCTCTCTGTCCATCACCCACTCCCAGAATTTACTCATTGACTTGGTGATGCCATCCAATCATCACATCCTTCGTCGTCCCCTTCTCCTCCTGCCTTCAGTCTTTCCCACCATCAGGGTCTATTCAAATGTCAGCTCTTCACATCAAGTGGCCAAAGTATTGGAGTTTCAGCTTCAACATCAGTCCTTCCAGTGAACATCCAGGACTGATTCCTTTAGCTTGGACTGGTTGGATCTCCTTGCAGTCCAAGGGACTCTCAAGAATCTTCTCTGTGTTGGATTCAACAATTCAAAAGCATCAGTTCTTCAGTGCTCAGCTTTCTTCATAGTCTAACTCTCACATCTATACATGACCACTGGGAAAATCCATGGCCTTGACTAGACTGACCTTTGTAATATCTTCACTTTTGATATTACGGCAAAGTAGTGTCTCTGCTTTTTAATATGCTGTCTAGGGTGGTCATAACTTTCCTTCCAAGGAGTAAACATCTTTTAATTTCAATATGGCATAATCCACTGTAAAAATTACTAGTATTTTCTCTTAATGTTGCTTTTTATTTTTAATTATATGACCTTGGACCAATGGTTTCACCACTCTGAGCTTCAGTTTTTCTACCCATTGCATGGAAGATTAATCCTGATTCTTTCCTTTGTTCATTCAGCTGACTCTCTATTCATCTGTGAGCATGGCACAGGGCTAAATGCTTCCTTTGGGGAACCCGTGGGCTAAAGAGGGGTGCTATTTGGTGAGATCTTGTGCACTTTTCAGATGACACAGTGTGCCATAAGTCATAGCTCCTCTCATCAAAGCATTTGGATGGTTCTGAGTCTCTTCCAGATTTCATAGTCTGTGATTTGTTAGGAAAGTGACTTTGTTAATTTCTTTGGGCTCCTGGCAATGTTTTGACATAGCAACTCATTAGATCTTTAATCTTGCTTAAAAATGTTAAACCATTCTAATAATAGAATCACATGCAGAATCCCATAAGACAGTCGAAAGCAAAGCTGTTCTGGTTGGAGCTGAGACAGAAAGCCTGAAGCTTCCTGCTTGCACTGTGCCTCCCCTCCTTGAATCACCTTTCTCTTAATCCTCTGACACCTTAAAGCATAGTGTGGAAACCACTGCTCTATTACGTTTCAAAGAGACATGTGCACTGAACAGTTTCACCTGAAGAAGAATGAGAGTGAAGCACATTGCTTTTAGTTCACGTGTCTACTTTTGTTTCGCTGGTCTGTGTCATGTGTAGAGTGAAGTTCAGAGAAACTCAAAGAGCCAGGGTCTCAAGCACTGATGGTGGAAGGTCACCCGTGCTGGATGTCTCCTTGAGTCTGGAGCAGTAAAGTAGCCATTCTTCCAGGTTAACACTTGATTTCCACACAGTAACAGCAAAGCAACAGAACTGAATCTCTGCCTGTTTTACTTAGAAAATAGCCAGGGAGATATTTACTGGAGAAAGCTTAGTGGTATGAGAACAAACCGTTTCCTACACTCTTGGAGGGCAGGATCCATGTCTCTGTCATAGCTGTATTCCCCACAACTCCCGGGACAGGTATATGTAGTAAAACAGTAAAACATACGTAATAAATCTTATTGCTGAAAGAAATGGATAAATTAATGAAGGAATTATATATATATATATATATATATATATATATATATGGAGAAGGGAACGGCAACCCACTCCAGTATTTTTGCCTGGAGAATCCCATGGATAGAGGAGCTTGGTGGGCTACAGTCCATGGAGTTGCAAAGAGTAGGATACAACTTAGCAACTAAACACACACACACATATATACATACTGTTCAAAATAATTACAGAAAATCATCAAATAAAGATGGTATCCATTCACCAGTTCGGAAGAAAATACATTGTGGACTTATAAGATTAGGGTCCTGGCATGTTTATCTTTCACTGCCTGCATCTCTCATGGTGTTTAGCACATGGTAGGCTGTTTTAAATCAGTTAGGCTGGAGTGGTTGTCTCTAATGATGTTCCAAATTCTTCTGCCTGTCCAGCTTTTAGGCTCATGGTAGGGTTGTACCTCCTGCTCTTGACTGGGACCATTTGACCAAGTTTAACCAGAGTTGTGGGTGGGAGTCCTGCGTGAAACTCTCTGGCCACTAGCTGAATGACTAATGAAACCCTGTCCAGGACTCTGTTCTCTGTCAGATGACAAGCAGTGATCCAGACAGTGGTTGTTCCGTCAGGCTTGACCTCAGAGAGGAGATGACAAAGTGAGCAAACTGGGAGAAGATCCCTCCAACAACCTCCAACAGCTAAGCAGCATGAGTGAGAAATATGCAGTTCTGGTTTGAACCACTGAGGTTTTTAAAGACGCATCTTATAGCCTAGCTTATCCTAATTAACATAGCTAGGCTACAGTAACAAATAGATCCTAACACTTCATGGTTTAATAGAGTAGAAGTTAAATTTTTCTTCACGGACTTTGCCAGATTTATGAAATGAGTGCATGGGGGTACACTGGTCAACACAGTTACTGATGCTCCAGGATGGTGCCCACTTTGCCTTTATTGAATACATAAGGTTTCAGGGTTATTTAGAAGTCTCCATCCCAGTCATATCATATTAGCGTCTTAATCACATCACATGGTCACATCTAATTGCAAAAGGGGCAGAGAAATGTATAGCTGTGTCCAAACATGGATTTTGGGAAATAGTTAATCACCCCACATAGGTGCTTAATAAGTATTTGTTGAATAATTGGACAAATAAACAAACATAAATACAAAAGAATGGCTAGACTGATAAAAGGATTTTTTTAGTTGGCAGCCCAGGGAACCATTTTACTTACACAGACAAGAGGACTCTTCAAAGCCCTTGTTCCTAGCTTAGTATATCTGTTTCCATTTTTCTGAACCCAATCACAATTCCGCTTATACCCTCTCCTTAGGGTGCTATTCAAAACAGTTAACAGCATTCACCAGCTCTGATCACTCAGAATAGACCTTTGCCAGTGAATTAGCATGGCAGCCAGTTGCAGAGAGCTGGTCTACTGGTCATTTTAGGTGAACATGCGCTCAGCTTCTGCCTCTGGCCACCACAACCACAAGCAACAAGATCTAGCTATTAAATCATGACATACTAAATTCATTCTGTTAAAAAAAAAAAGAAAAGAAAAAGAAAGAAAGAAATACAAGGACACACAATTGAGACTGTCCAGAAAAAAATCTAAGGAAAATGGTCAACATATTACTGGGAATTAGAATCCTTATAATTCCCCAAGCACATGTCATGCCTTAAGGGAGCTATCAGAGAAGTTTTCATAAGGACAGGTGACGTCTGCGAGAGTTTGGAAAGGTATGCCATGTTTGACAACCAGTAATTGATAATGGTAAAGACTTTCTAAACAAAGACATCAGAAAATAGAACATCATGTTTTTACCTTTCTTACAATACCTATTCTAGTTTATTGTATATTCAACTTTTGTGGTTATTTGTCTTATCCTCTCTACTAGGTTATGATATCCTTAAGGGCAGGGAAGAACTCTATTCTTAGCCCACCAAGCCCCTCCATCCATGGGATTCTCCAGGCAAGAATACTGGAGTGGGTTGCCATTTCCTTCTCCAGGAGATCTTTCCGACCCAGGGATCGAACCCAGGTCTCCCTATTGTGGGCAGACGCTTTAACCTCTGCACCACCAGGGAAGCTCCATTTCTTTTCTACAAGGACCTAAAATTTATAGGTATCTGGTATGTGGCTATGGGCAGAATAATAAGGGATAAGATCATTGAACGGTGGCCAGAGCAAATTTAAAGCACAATAGCACAGGTTCAGGTTCGGCAGGGGGAAAAGCATGCTTATGGAATCCATACTTTCAGAAGTCAACTTCCGAGATTCGTGTTCTTAAGAAGCAAACCCTTAAGACATGAGGTCCTAGCTCTTAAAACTAAGTGCTCTTCAAGCAACTTGCTCCCTTCCACCTACTGCCCACTCCCCTGCACTGTCTCCTGCCCCTTCTTTGGCTGTCTGTTCATACCCATCAGCCTTGGGCCCAGGGGCATTCACTTGCCTTCTGCAGACTTTTGCTGGCGGCGCTGTGCAGTCTGTGGGGCTTCCCCACCGGGGATCAAACCCGTGCCCCCTGCACTGGAAGCCAAGAGTCTTAACCTCTAGACAGCCAGGAAGGCCAAACTTCCGCAGACTTTCTTCCACCTTGGTTATCTGATGGCCAACCTCATTCCCTTTCTCTGTTTCTCTGAATAGGTCTCATTGCCTCGTCTTTTCTTCTCCTGGTTCTCTTTTTTTTTTTCCTCCTCTTTCTACCAGTCAATGCATCTGGCTACTATGGGAAGCTAGCTTCATCCAGGTTGGCCCAGCTACCTGATTCTCATGGTGTTTCTGAAAGAATAAATTGAACTTGGTAAAACAGAGTTAAGAGATGCAATTATTTCCACTTTCTAAAAGCCTTTGACTAAATTATACACTAAGTGAAAATTCTTTTTCTAAAAACATCACAGAATTAAAGAGATCTTTTCTCTTCTTAGTAAGGAATTGGCATAGATCCAAGAATGAAAGGCTGAAAATAAATGAGCATTCTGTGATGAAATGTTAATGGTAGGATCACCAAGACATTAGTATCTTGATCACTTTTATTTAAAATTTAACTAATGAATTAGAAGAAGAAATATCTAGCAAATATATCCAAGTGTGTATATAACAGAGAACGTCTTCACATGCAGAAAGAAAACTGGCCTGATGCACTTCTGAAAAATGTCAGCAGAAACCAAGTGGAGGTCAAAAGGTAGAGGAACATTTCCTCACAAACAAGAATGAGACCAAAAAAAAAAAAAAAGCCATCTATTCTCAAAGGACACTGGGCTCTGAGTGATCATTAGAACTTGATAAGGAGATTCAGGAGACACTGTAACCATTCCCTGAAAAAGTCTTTGGCCTTTAAGGGCAAGAAGATATTGTAATAAGACAAAAAATACTCCTGTATCCTTGTATAAACCATACATCTTCCACTCTTGGAATCCTGGATTCTTCTCAGGCTGCCTAACCTGTCCTCATTTTATAAAAGATGAAGCAGCACTGCAAAACTCCAGAGAAAACAACTAAAATGATCAACAGGATGCAATATATGAAAATGAATCAGAGAGATTAGAACCATCTGGAAAGAAAAAAATTGAGAGGAAGTGTGTTTTGAATTCTTTAAAAAGACTAAAGAGTGTGAAAAACTGTGTCACGTAAAGGATCCATCCACAATACTGTGTGTATATATGTGAAATAGGAGCTAGCTCTTGCTTCTTAAAGAAAACAAACTCAAAACCAAAAAAAGACTCAGTGTTTGTCGATACTGGATTCTTTATTGTTTCATTTCCTAAAGACTTATTAAGCACCTACTATGTGTCATTCACTCAACTAGACTCTCAGAATACCCAAACAAATAGGACATGACTCTGTCCTTGATGGAAAATTTAACAAAAGAGAGCAAACTGTAGAAAAACTGGCATGATTGCCTTATTGTAAGTGTGTGATAATTAGAGAAAAGGGTCATCACGTTTCACAGTTGAGATGACATTTGATCTGAGCTTTGAAGAATAAGGAAGATGATGTCTTCAGGCAGGGTGGAAAAGAACATTTCAGACATAGGAAAACAGCATAAGAAAATATATGGAGATATGAAAATAGATGGTCTGTTATGGGAAGCATAAGAGATACTGAAAGTTATCTGAAAGATACTGAAAGTCTCCAGCCCAAATAGGAGGAACTTTTGAAAGTTCTACCAAGAGGCTTATGAATGACAGTGCCATGGGAGGTATTTTACTGAAGTGTAGTTGATTTGGAGTGTTGTATTAGTTTCGAGTGCACAGCAAAGCAATTCAGTCAGATTTTCAGATTCTTTTCTAAGTTATTACAAGATATTGAATACAGTTCCTGGTGCAATACACTAGACCTTTTCTGTTTACCAAGTTTATATGTAGTAGTGTGTATCTGTTAATCTCAAACTCCTAATTTATCCCTCCTCTCCTTTCCCTTTGGTAACCAGAAGTTTGTTCACTGTGCCTGTGAGTCTGTTTCTGTTTTGTAAATAAATTCATTTGTGCCTTTTTTTTTAGATTCCACAAATAAGTGACATACAAAATTCATCTTTGTCTCAACTATTTCACTTAGTATGATAATCTCTAGGTCCACCCACATTGCTGCAAATGGCAATATGTTATTCTCTTTTGGCTGAGTAATATTCCATATGTACCACATCTTCTTTATCTGCCCATCTGCCAATGGACATCTAGGTTGCGTTCATGTCTTGGCTATTGTAAACAGTGCTGTTGTGAACATGGGGATGCATATATCTTTTTGAATTAGAGTTTTCTTCTTTTGCAGATATATGCCCAGAAGTGGGATTCCTGGATCATATGGCAGCTCTTTTAAGATTTTTAAGGAGTTTCCATATCGCTCTCCATAATGACTACACCAATTCACATTCCCACCAACAGTACCAACAGTATAAGATGGTTTCTTTTTCTCCACTGGAGTATTTAAGTAAAGAACTGATGTCATCAGGCTTACATTTCAGAAATATAGCTCAACATTTATTGATCTCTGAAAGTAATTCAGCCTAGAAAAGAAATATCTCAGTTCAAAAAGTTTGGATGAATTAATACATAAGAGAACATTAGAAGAATTCACAGTATATTCCACGTTTCTTGAGGTGGACAGTACCAGAATGTTAGGTCAGAATAACAAATGCCACGGCCTTATTCCTGCCTAGCACCGGCTGGGGACTGAGCATAGCTGTACAGTATTGTGTGCAGTTTTCTACATCTTGATCACCCAAAACAAAGCCAGCTTGGGCTGGGTGTGTCCATGAGTATAACAGAAAGCTAGATGCCCTCTTACAAAGAGAAGCATTGCCCTTTCCTGTGGTGTTGAAGTTCTGTGAACCAGAGTGGCCTTTGCCCAGCCTTGACAATAGGGCCTGTGAGATTTCACATGGGCATGCAGCTGCTGTTCAAACCTGTCAGTGCTGCAGCAAATACAAGGGCAGCAGGGTAACAGCCTGTGAAAAAAGATTCCACTATATGGCAAGAGGCTGGCACGAGGGGCAGGATGAACCCATCTGGCTGCCAACTCCAGACCTTGTCTAAATTAAATGTAGAATGGATTATGCATTTAGGATGGAATACGATGAATCCTAGGCCTTGTTTTCGGCTAATATTTACGGGAATTGGTGGAAGAAGCTACGTCTACTTGGGTTAAGAGGAAGTTGGAGAAAGCCAGTGGATTTCAACTGCTGAAGTAAAGAGTTTAAGAGTTTTCATATTCATACTGGGCTTGGAGGAGAGGTAGTAGAAATGAGAGGGTTTATGAGAAAATTTAGAATAGGAGCCTCAGCCAGGAATAATCTGTAATAATAATAATAATCTATAATCTGAAATGCCAGTTATAGATCCTGGAGCCCATAAGTGGGATCAAGACGGCAACTTGAAACCAGTAGGAAACTCTTTCCAAAGGTAAAATGTTTGTTTGTGACGAACCTATCTTACAAACGGAATTTTTTTCTGTGTATAGCTTGCAAAATGCTTTCACATTGTTATTTCATCCTTACAGTTTTATTTTATTTTCTATACATTTTGCATATAGAAAAACCTGAAACTCCATGAGGTCAATGGCTCAGCCAAGTTTCCGTAATCAGCATTAGACCTGGTAGCTGTTCTGAGACAAGACTCTTCTCCTTCCTCTGCACTACCGCACCATGGAGTTAGGTAGCTCTGGTTCCTCGTGTCACTGGGCACTCAGCACAGACCTCACTATGTATGCCTGTGAAGATGTCTCCGTGTGAGTACGGCACCAGTAATAGAAGGGCCCTCCTGCTCCTTGGGCTGATGGTGGGCTTTTGAAGATTCTCAGGTGGCAGCAACAAAGCCAGAACCAAAGAATTCAAAGCACCTTGAAATTCCAGAAGGATAAAATATTATTTCTTTCTCTTGGAAATGATAAGCTTAGACTTGCCGTTGCCTCCCTTTGACCAAGTACACTACTAATCTCAGGGCACATTCATTAGTCACATTCCACTACTCTTATGAGACAGAGAAAGGACATGTGGTCAGGTGCACCGCAAACAAGTGAACTTGTAGCAAACAGCATCACTTAGAAGATCTTGGCTAATATTTCCAGGAAATGGTGGAAGGTGTTACTTCTACTTGGGTAAACTGGAAGTTGGAGAAACCCAGTGGACTTCAGCTGCTGAAGTAAAGATTCACATTCAAGAGTTTTCATACTCAGACTGGGGTTGGAGAAGAGGTAGAACAGATAAGAATGTGTCACTGAACTATCCCTCAACACCTAGATCCTTGTCCGTAGCTTCCTACCTATGTTACTCCTTAGGCTATGCATTGTTCTAGAACATGATACTATCATGATGCATGTAGGTAGAGGGCAGAGGGTAAGTCTGTCAGATGATTGCCCCTTTAGAAGGCAAGAGGACAGCCCTGCAATGATGACCAGTAAATATAAAGATCAATTTTTTTATCAGCATTTGAGTTTTAACATGGCAATACAATAATACCATTTTAGGCAAAAGTGGCACTCATTTCCTCTTACTTTGCTATAATAGACTCAGTGATACCAGTTACCTTACCAAGGGCCATCCTTTACTCCAGAGCAGTTCTCCACACTGGCAAAGGAGACATTAAGCTGCCACTTTGAACAGGCGCTGCTTGGTCTATACATTCATACTTAGAGCTTTTGGTGCATTTAAATTGCCTTTTGCAGTAGTCAAAGGGATCAATAGCTCTTAGACTCTTTAAGGGACGAATAATATACAAGATGGACATTTTAAGCTCTTTAGAAAATATATTCATGAGGTCATCCAGTTTCCCCTGGTACCCAACTTTGTTGGTGACATTTATTAATGTTTTTGCAGCAAACAGGAGGAGGAGTCCTCCAAAGACTCTCATCTCTGCTCTTCCAGAAAATATTGATTTTTTTTTTTTAACGAGAATCGGGAGAGGGGAAGGAGAAAAAAAACTGCTCAAAGCAAAAAGAAATCTCACAAAAGAATAACTTAGCTCAAAGCTGACTTGACAAAGTAATTCTATCTAAATAGCTTTGTGCCACTTGATAGAGAAAATTTCTGCTGATTTTCTCTTTGAACAATTTCATAGTCTTCATGAGAGGCATGCTTTGAGAATATTATGTTCTTAATGGTAGTGCGGGACTTTCTACCAAATCTTCCTACGGGTGAGAGAGGACAGCTTTACGATACTGTGGATTTGGAAAGCGATTTTAAATTCGAACTAATTAGGGTTAATTAAGTAGACATTTAGTAAAAAAACAGTTTGCAATGCCAGACTGGGTAAAAAATAAATACTTGTGATGGTCGCTTAAAAGAAAAAGCTGGAATGCATTAAAAACCTCCATCTGACTCAGAGAGGCCTGAATGCATTTGGATTTGTGATTGACTTTGTGAAAAATCACGTCCTGGAGTTTCCTCCTCCAAAAGAGAAATTTAATTACACTGACTCTCTTTCATTAAGCTGATGTTGTAGAAGACTTCAGACAACAGAAGACTAAGTATGTTTGGATGAGCTGGGAAGGCTGGTGGTTAGAGTATGGCATACAGAGGTATCCATTTATCTCTGTGCATTGGAGACAGTCCACTCCCAGGCACCACTGGGGCTGGGGAGATAAGAGCATACAACATAGACCCAATTCTCACTTGCCCATTGCTTTCTGTCCTGAGCTAGACAGCAACAGGTGACTCAGTCAGATTTCAAACAGGTATTTCCTTAGTCCTGGAGGAGCAAATGGCAATCTGCTCCAGTATTCTTGCCTGGAAAATTCAATGGGCAGAGCAGCCTGGCAGGCTACAGTCTGTGGGGTTGCACAGAGTTGGACATGACTTAGTAACTGAGCACATTTTCTTAGTCCACAAAACATTTTAAAAACACAGTTGATAACATTTAGAAATGAGTAAATTTCACATGAAAGTCCAGATATTTAGCTTATCTTTTAAAAATGATTACATGTGACTACGTAATATTCCCGAATCTCCAGGAATCCAGCAGTGATGCTCCCTTTCATCTGATTGCATCTGCCCCGGCCTCCCGGCCTCATACGTTACCGCTGGCCTTCCTGCGGACACTGATTTGGCCAGTTGTTATGCTCGCACACATCGAAGAGGAAAAACACCCGAATACTGAAGACGCGCATCTGAATAGCTGGAACTCTTTGGCTAAGACTTTGTGACTAGTGTGTGCACACTCCACATTTCATTTGGCCTTTTTTCTGACCCTCTTTTGGTACTATGGAAGACCTCCTTTCTCCTCAAGGAAACCCTCAAGACCCCTTGAAAGGGGTCCTCCTTTCAAGTCACCACGCATTATTGATCATAATAACACTCTAGCCAGGTTCTTCTAGGTTCTAACCCCAAAAGCTCCTCTGGAAGAGAAGACAGTGCTCCCTACTGACACACACACCCTGCTGTGCACCAAAGGTGAGGGCGAGGAAGCTAAGAAGTGTTGCCTGTTTAACCAAAGCATTTGCTGCCCTTGGCCCAGTGGCTCCTCTTACTCACTAAGCTGTAACATAGATGCCAGCTCCTGAGAGAATCCACCTGGGACCACCCCGCTCAGAGAAGCTGCTTCCCAGTGTCTCTTTCTTACATATCACTTCTTACTGGCTTAATACAAGATGGAATTGTTCTTTTAACTATTTTTTGAGACTTTCAGTGACAAAAGAGACCATATTTGTCTTGTTCCTCATATCCTCCACGTCTAGTTTAATGCCTGGTATATCAGTTCAGTTCAGTCGATCAGTCGTGTCCGACTCTTTGCGACCTCATGAATCACAGAACGCCAGGCCCCCTGTCCATCACCAGCTCCCGGAGTTCACTCAGACTCACGTCCATCGAGTCAGTGATGCCATCCAGCCATCTCATCCTCTGTTGTCCCCTTCTCCTCCTGCCCCTAATCCCTCCCAGCATCAGAGTCTTTTCCAATGAGTCAATTCTTCACATGAGGTGGCCAAAGTACTGAAGTTTCAGCTTTAGCATCATTCCTTCCAAAGAAATTCCAGGGTTGATCTCCTTCAGAATGGACTGGTTGGATCTCCTTGCAGTCCAAGGGACTCTCAAGAGCCTTCTCCAACACCACAGTTCAAAAGCATCAATTCTTTGGTGCTCAGCCTTCTTCACGGTCCAACTCTCACATCCATACATGACCACAGGAAAAACAATAGCCTTGACTAGACGGACCTTAGTCGGCAAAGTAATGTCTCTGCTTTTGAATATGCTATCTAGGTTGGTCATAACTTTTCTTCCAAGGAGTAAGCGTCTTCTAATTTCATGGCTGCACTCACCATCTGCAGTGATTTTGGAGCCCCCAAAATAAAGTATGACACTCTTTCAACTGTTTCCCCATCTACTCCCATGAAGTGGTGGGACCAGATGCCATGATTTTCATTTTCTGAATGTTGAGCTTTAAGCCAACTTTTTCACTCTCCTCTTTGACTTTCATCACGAGGCTTTTGAGCTCCTCTTCACTTTCTGCCATAAGGGTGGTGTCATCTGCATATCTGAGGTTATTGATATTTCTCCCAGAAATCTTGACTCCAGCTTGTGCTTCTTCCAGCCCAGCGTTTCTCATGATGTACTCTGCATAGAAGTTAAATAAGCAGGGTGACAATATACAGCCTTGACGTACTCCTTCTCCTATTTGGAACCAGTCTGTTGTTCCATGTCCAGTTATAATACTTGCTAGTTTAAAGAACAAAATCCTTAAATACTGCAAAGGGGAAAGACTTTTCTGGCAATTATGGGAGAGAGTCAAAGAAAGCTTGTGGTTTGATTTCAGCTTTCAGGAACTAAACTCAAACTGAAGTGTATCTGAGTCATTTTAGTCCTATGGATATGATACTCCATAAGTAAGGGTCACAGGCGGGGTCATTCGATCATACCGTTACTAAAGACATAAGTAGTTAGGAAGGTTAAGGTCTCTGCGCAGAGGCCAAATTGGAAAAAAAAAAAAAAACCTAAATAATCATCTTAAATATTTATTCTCAGTCTGTTCCCTTTATTTTTCCTGTATTGTCAGCTTTGGGCTCACTTTGAAAACCATGTTGAATAACCCAAAGATTTGAAGCCAAGCCACCCTGAACAGAAATTTTAAATATTAAGGGATTTATCTTCCTTGGACTCAGCTTGTGGGAGACAACCACTGAGTACTTACCCACAGTCTGTGCTATACTAGGAAAGTGTGACAAGTTTGGGTGGCTTTATGGGTAATAGATCAAAAAAGGAACCAGCTTCCCACTGTCCAAAAATACAATTTCCACAAATGAAATCATCATGCTTTTCTTTTCTCAGCTTAAAAAAAGAAGGTATTGTAGGCTTGTTGATTCTATCTCTTTGTTTCCTTTGATTTCCTCTGAGTTTTTCTAGACTAAAAGCTATCTTCCCATCTTTTAAAATGTCTAGAGGGGAGAAAATGTAAAATTCTCTAATATTTTATTCCCTTCATCATCAGACACTATCTCTTTTCTCTTTTCCAAACACTTCAAGGTCCTAACTAGGAATCAACTGCATATTTTCAAGTGCATTGAGTATTGAGACATGGTTTTTCTTCTTCTTTTTATTTTTTCCTGCTGCTAGGTACCAACAAGTTTTACATGAAATTATATGAACTGCAAGCATGCTAAAGAACACTAAGACTCAGAGGTCAGGAACCACAGAGCATGGCTTTTCTGTGATGGCATGAGCATGGTGTGAGTCTAGAGTGCCATAGGGAGAGAGGATGCAAGAAGACCAGAGGCATCAGAGAACTGCTTTTACGCAAGACCTTGGGATTTCCTGAACCAGCAAAGAAGATGGGAAAACACAGGAGGGTGGCCGGAGACAGTAGGTTTATAACCACTTCTCAGAACTGAGGATTCCATGAAAGGTCCCTGCAAAGTTGGCCCCCAGGTAAAAGCTGAGGATTCAGAAAGCCAGTCACTGTGGGCACCAAACAGGGAGCCAGTCTTCTTCCTGGGTCAAAATGGTGCTGCACTCAGGTCCCCTTATCTCCTTCTTGCCTTTCAGACTCTTTCTTTTTAATGCCATTCCATTGACCCAAAGGCAAGCTGAAACAAAAGATTTCTTTCCAGAAAGAATAATTTTTTTAAACTGACTTTTGATCAGAATCTCTCCTGTTCTCCACGAATCTCTTCCAGAAGAATCTGATATTTTTGTTTCCTGGACATAGTTGGTATAGCTCCTCAAAAACGAAAGAATCCTTGCCTTGGCAATTGCTGCCACATTCAATACCTTTAGATCCTTCCTCAGGTATCAGACTCACACAAGTTAAGAAATGATTCTTTGAGCGGATTCTCACCCTGGAGGTGAGAGCTTATATGTACAGCTAGGAGATAGAGAGGAATGTGCTAAGTGCTTTTGGGAACTCAGAGCCTTTGGCAATTCAACAGGCCTTGCCTCCAAAGAGTTTATAATCTAATTAGAGCCTAAAAATGAATAAATTGCAATAAATAAATAAATATTTAGTTTGCAATAAAAAATAAATAGATTGCAATACAAAAGGTAGTATATGGCTGTATTGAAGGGACATTGGACAAGTCATCTAAACGTAACCACTATAAGCATTTCAAGGAGAAAGAGGTTGGGGTTTTGAGAGGCAGGAAAACCTAAATCAAAAAAAAAACAGAATTGAGCAGGTCACTGCAGTAAAGTGGGTCACTGCAGTATGGGGAGGACTTACACAAGTTTAAAACACAAGAAAGTACACTCGATGACGACATTCCGTGAGCGACAGGAGGAGGTGGGGGCACGGAAGAGTTAAGTGGAGAGAAGAAGTGCACCCCAGCTGTGGATGCTCGTCTTTTCTCTAGAGTGTCCCCACGAGGCCCTGCTGCTGCCAGCTTATTGCCGTCCTTTGAAGCACTCCATTGTTTCATTAGTTCCCCATATAAATTATTTATCTGAGAGACTGCTGATGCTGACCAGCTCTGATAAGTCATGTCTTCTGTGGGAAGCGCTGCTAGAAGGATTACAGTCTCCAGAGGCTGCCAAAACATTGAAAGCAGTTTTAATTCCTGTGTGTGTTTGTGTGAAGGTCTTTGGGAATGGGAGTCATTCAGATGCCCCTTCTAGTGGGTCCCCATCACATGTACAAATGAGATTTCTGGGGGCAACGTTAGGGAAGTTGCCTAGGGATGCTGCTCTGGGTATTGGTTGTTATGAAGCAACTCATAATAACTTGACTGGGAGCAGAACATTAAAAGGTCATCTCATTTTATCTCCAATACTCTTCCTTTGTAAAAAGTCACCTTGCAGCCACATTTGGGGAATCATTTGTTAGTGTATTTACCTTCTCCGCGTCATTCAGGCTGAGCAGTGCAGTCAGAAAGATCATCACTTTCCAGGCTGTTTCCAAAAACTCATAAAAAGCTTCACGCAATTAATTTTGTTTCCTTTACCAACAACTGCCTCCCTTAACTACTCAACTGCTGCTGCTTCCTTGGGATTCTATGGGGCTGCTGTGTCTGGTCTCAAGGCTACAAATAATCACCCATAAGATGCTCCTTGTAAGGAAACCTTGAGCTGTAATAGTCAAAAACGTAAAAGCAGAGGGGAAACTTGATGGAGGAAGAGTCGAAATTAAATGAAGATGAGAAGAGACTTGGATTCACTTAACAGAACATCCTTCATGTATCTGACATGCTCCTTTTGTGCTCTTTCAAATCTGACTCAACTTACAAAGTTAAATATCAGTCACCTCCTCCTGTATAAAGGTAGAGATAGCACATAGACTTTCATCTAGTGGCAGCTTTTTCCTTTAGGAAGAACAGTTCCTGCTGTCGTGGGCATAGCATTTGACCCTCTTAGAATGGAGTTTTAGTTCATGTATTTTTCAGTAATTAGATATCCTTGAGCCTTCCGTGTCCTAGTCTCTGTCATACATGCATGTATTTCCGCCATGATTTGGCAATATGTCTGGACAACTCTAAAGAGACTTCTGATGAGATCAGGCACGTTCAACGTGGTATGGCTGTAGACCAAAGAGATTTTGAATTGCGCTCCACCTCATAAAGTTTTTTGGAGTGTCTATTGCAGACTTAGCATGAAAATTACCTGTTAATGCTTATGAAGTAACTGTGACTATCTTTCTGGAATTTCCCCACAGAAGATAAGCAAGGGTTCAGTGTGGGGTCTTAGCCCACACATGTGAATTTGGATTCTCTCCTGTGTTTTATAGACCATCTCACCCTGAGGTGAGTTGGGAGGTTTGCAATCACTTGTCTCTAATTCCAGAAAAGACGTGAAGTAAATGTCTAGGAGGAGGCAGCCTTTCTTCCTTTCATGGCTGCCTTGCCCTGAGGAGCTTCAGCTCCAAGGAAAGTTCTAGCCACCTGTGTGATTCCACCTGGACATCCACCAGAGGAAGTCATGGTGAATTTGCTACGATGGGCACTCCGTTTCTCTCCATATGCGTCTGGAAATTAAACATCATCACTCTGTCAGTCAGAGTTGCTCTTGGCTTCAACAAAGTCATAGAGACACAAAGGGGACAATTTTTCTGGTGCAAAAAGAAGTCCAGAGGTAAACTGCTGGGGAATAGTACAACGGCTTAAAGACTCACACTAGGCTGGCTGCCTTGGGCTTCTGTTCAGCCACCTCAGTGGTCTCTGTCATCCTCAGGGTTACAAGCCTCCTGGCTTCAATTCCTAGAAGAAAGGAGAACAATTGGCAAGGAGAGGGGGATGTGAGAGCCAGATGAGTCTATACTCTTCCCAAGACACCTCCAGAAGTTCCATCCAGTGACTTGCATCTACATCTCACTTGCCAGAACCTTCTTTCTATATGCAGGGAGGGGCTGGGAATAACCAGGGTCACTGCCATCTTAAAAAAAAAAAAAAAAGCAGAGTTGTGGGGAGGGTTAAAGTAGGGGCCTGGGATTAGCATACACACATTACTATACATAAAATAGATAACCAACAGTGACCTATTATATAGCACGGGGAACCCTACTCAACATTCTATAATAACCTATATGGGAAAAGAATCTGAAAAAGAATGAATATATATATATGTGCATCACTATGCTGTACACCTGAAACGAACACAACATCATAAATCAACTATATTCCAGTATAATTAAAATTAAAAATAATTTTAAAATTAAAAAGCAGAGTTGAATTGTTAAGAAAAAGAAGACAATGTGCAGTAGCAGCCACAAAGGGCAGGAACCCTTTTCTCTCTTAGACCCACACTACAGCATGAAAAGGAATGCATACTGCATGGGCTACAAGTGAGAAACAATCACATCTCTGGTAAGAAGAACCAGAAGCTTTCATTCCCTTGTTTTTCCTCTGCTGGCCTTGCAAATTTCGTCCAGTTGGTATTTACTGTGGCCAAATCTAATTCATTCATTTATGAAGCTATCTCAGGCACCAGCAAAAGTCATAAACTATTCATCTCTGGAATGTTTATATTTGAGAAGGTCACAGTATTGAATGTGTATATACCTCAAGGCCCTCTCTCTCTGTTTGCGCCCCTCGTGGCCTTGGCCTGCTATTTTCCTTTAAACAGTGAAATGAGATGTACACAGCTCAAAATACACTACTGTGTTTTCCCACAAGCTTCAGAGAACTCCCAATAAAAGAGGTTTGAACACTCTCTGACTCCATTTTTCTTCTCTGTCTTTCTCACTCTCCCTCCATTCCCATTTGCAAGCCTCTGGTAATTAGAACAACTTTTCATCTTATTCATGATTATTTTTCTCCACCATGGATATCTCTAAAATCCTAATTCAAAATATGGAAGAGGGAAGATGCCAGCTCCTCAATCTTTCATTCTGAAACCCCAAATAAAAAAAGAAATTAAAGAAGAGACATTTTCTTGAAGAAAAACGAGCCTAGAATCTTTCTGTACCCCAACCTCATTGCTCATCTGCTCTTTGGAATGATCTTGCATCTGAGATAAGTATGGAGTTCCAAGCATGGAGGTTAACACATTATTATATTAATGCTTGCACAAATTGGCTTGGGGGCTGAGATAGCTCCTGTAGTGGAAACATTTATCTTCTAAGGATTATTTTAGAGCTAAATAATACAAATATACATGGCACTTTTAGGCTATTATCATCTTCAATCAGACCAACTCTGAAAAATAAAATCGACCCTATTTTGGTCTAAAGACAGTAAAGTTCAACACAGTTAAATGACTCACCCTGTAGCCAGGGGCATCTCTGATACGACCTGTGCAATTTCTAGTTTTCAAAAGCAGAATAAAGTGCCCCACACTTATCATGCCACCCGCCCCCATCCCTCTGATCATTACCCTCTGATCATTACCTTATCATGCCACCCCGCCCCCCATCCCTCTGATCATCACCCTCCCCCAGTAAGTTTGTTTTGGGGTCAAACTTGTCCCTCCTGGGCTCCCTGCTCTCCACTCCTCCACTGCCACCTGCTCTTGGTCATCTCTGCCCTTGCTTTCTGAGGTCTCCACCTGCTTACCAGCTGCTGAGATCCTGGGATGTAGCTCTCTTTTCCTATGATGCTGTTATCACTTCCGGGCTTCAGCGGCTCCAGGGATGGAGTGCTAGGAAGTCCACCCTCCTCCTCAGTGCCCAGAGGCCCACGGGTGGGCTTTCTTTCCACCCAACACCATGAACGCCATGCTCAGCTATGAAGCAAACCTTTTCTTGAAGGCCAATGTGATAATATCAAGGAGGCATCAAAAGTTTTGCCTAAAACAATGTCCAGAGCCAGCACCACTGCAAGGGGGCCCCCTTCCTTATCCACATCTGCAGAACACACAGCCAGTTTCCCCTCAGCCCCAGTCCACTCTCCCTTCTATCAGTGAGCAAAGAACCCACGAGAATTCTCTAAAGGAAATCTACCCTGCCCCCACTCTGCCCAGTCAGAACACATCAGAACAATCTCTCTAGCCCCAGGAGTATGCACTTTTATTTTACTATGTAGTTTTATACAGTCGACCTAACTTCCACATTTTAGACAAAACCCAAGGCTGTGCCTTTTATGGCCAAAAGGAAAAAAAATACATTAAAGTGTATTTCTAAATAAAAGAATAAATTTTCCCCTAGAGGTATGTTCTGTGACTCCCCTAGAATTAAGAAAAAAAATTTAAGTACATCTATATTTAGTTCCTTATTTAATAGTAAGTTCCCCTTCACTGCATCTGCCTGGGAGCTCTGACTCTGTATTCAGAGCCTCAGATTGCAATTCTAGTGCTCTCACAAGCTGTGTGATTTGGGACAAAGTCTCCTCTTTCTCTGGCTCTTCGTTTCTGTGACTAGGATAACTGACTTCTCTAAGACTTCTTCTGGCATTAAAATTCAAAAATCTATTCAAAATGTGATCATAATTGAGAAATCCAAAAAAATCAAGATATATTAATATGTCTTGAAGACTATTCCTGGCTGGGGAATAAGGCTATATTTGCCTATGGTTCCCCTCGGGCAGCCAGGAAGGATTAGAGGGTTGGAAGTCAATTGAACACAAAGCTATTTCAGCAGCCTGGGTTCCAGCTGAGAAGCCCAGCAAGCAGGCTTCTAAGAGCCTCCACTGACCCCACGGGGAGTTGACTTTGCTCCCCGGGGGTGATATTGGAGAGCTGATGCCTTGCAGGCAGCAAGAGCAGACATTTTATTATTATTGGTTTTGCAATTTGTCTGCATTTTGCTGTCATTTGCCTTAGTGCCCATGGATCTCTACATTAAGATTTCGATTCCATTCCCCTGGGCTCCCGTGTTTTATGGAGATCGCTCATGTTTGCCGTCTTTATTGAAGTTGGTGTACAGCCCCTGGCTGCTGTGTTGAGTGTAATCAAATGTCATTTATGAAGTCCTCCTGCCACCGGAGGACTGAGGGAGAGCTGTGTGGCCCGTGCCTGAGCAACTCGAACAGACAGGCAGCCTCCAGAACGCACTTCCAGGCGCTGATGAATTACGAGGCTGAGGCTTGATTATGTCTAACCCTGGGTTGCTGGCTGTGAGTTATCAGTCCCTTAAGTCTGCTCCAATGAGTTTCTTCCAGATGCGGGTGTCAGGTGCAGCCTGACAACCTTGCCTCGATCCTCTTGCTGAATCTCTTGCCTGGCATAAGCCGATTGTGGGAGGCAACGCAGAAAGAGCAATGGCCTCAGATTCTGGACAAGGTTCTAACCCTGGCTCAGCCCTTCTTTTGCTGTGTGACCTCAACCGTCTTTTTGAGGGCTCAGCTTCCTCATCTATCCATTTAAGGATGAATGAAATAATCACCAGGGATGGCTTTACTTGAATTGTTTTATGTTAACTTCATGTAGTATTTTCTCCTGGTTTCCTTGGGCATTCTGGATTCCTGGCTTAGGTTTACTTTCTGAATCTCACTTTCTGATAATGGCCTCATAAACTCTGATCCCAGTATTTGATCCCAGAATGATGGGTACCCACTTAATAAATTTTCTTCCAAATTCTTTCTTCCTTCTAAATGTTATCAGTAAGATCAGTAATGGTTTCCTTTTCTTACTTGATATCTTAACCAAATTTCAATTCAGCTGGCCAGCTCTTCTTTCCTCCTATACTTGCTTCAATAAACCTACATGCTCCTGGCTTTCTCCTCACCTCACTGGCAACTCTTCCTCTAAAGTGTATGCCACCAACTCCCACAGTTTATCTCCAGCTCCAGAATCGTGCACACAGTTGTCTACTTAGCCTCTCTGTTTAGGTGGGCAACAGACTCCTTAAATCCAGTGTGTCTTGAACTCAACTCCTTATCCTCCCACCTAAACTTGGCTTCTACTCAGAGTTCCCCTTATCAATCAGAGGCTTCTCAGTTCACCTTTGTTCAAGTCAGAAACCTGGCAGCTGTCCTTAATGCCTCTCTTTCTCTCATCCAACTACATTCCCAGTCCCTTTCTTTATACTTCCAATACTATCCCAAATAAACTCTTTCTATCTACCCATAATGATACCTGGTCTAAAGCACATTTCTTCTGGACACCACAATGAAGTCTCTAGAGAGCATATTTAAAAGCAGAGATATCACTTTCCTGACAAAGTTCCGTATAGTCAAAGCTATGGTTTTTCCAGTGACCATGCATGGATGTGAAAGACCATAAAGAAAGCTGAGTATTGAATAATTGATACTTTCGAACTGTGGTGTTGAGAAGACTCTTGAGAGTCCCTCGGACAGCAAGGAGATCCAACCAGTCAATCCTAAAGGAAATCAACTCTGAATGTTCATTAGGAAGACTGATGCTGAAACTGAAGCTCCAATCCTTTGGCCACCTGATGAGAAGGGCTAACTCATAGGAAAAGACTCTGATGCTGGGAAAGACTGAGGGCAGGAAGAGAAGGGGGATACCAGAGGATGAGATGGTTGGATGGCATCACTGACTCAATGGACATGAGTTTGAGCAAACTCCGGAAGATAGTGAAGGACAAGGAAGCCTGGTGTGCTGCAATCCATGGGGTCACAAAGAATTGGACATGACTGAGCAATTGAACAACAAATTAAATTGGAAGTTTTACACGCGTTAATGTTATATTGGCCACCAAATTCAAATACACAATTAAGATGCCAAATTTCAGGGGAAATGATAAGAAACAGTGTCATGATTCTTGGATCTCCTCACCCCCCCATGAAGAATAGTAATAAGACTCTTTCTGGGGAGAGTGGTACCATGAATATACCCTCTTGACCTTCATCTAACTTCAAAAGAGGCATTGAATGAAACACTCCGTGGGTCTGATAGGTGTCCTTGCCCCTGGATGTGAGGGAAGGGTACCATGGTGGGCTGATATCTTAATCTCACTCTGGAAATCAAGAGAACAAAACTGACAATCTGCTTGAGAGGAGGGGAAGGGTTAGAACAAAGGATTTTGCTATTGTTCAACCAGGAAGAAATAAATTTCAGTAGATCAAAAGGTACTAAAGAGAGTGTCAAAACTGAGGGATTTTTAAATGCTTTTGAAAATAGTTCACCTGAAGAGGCTGAAACATCAACAGAGAGAATCTGAGGGTGAATCATGGATTCGGAAGGAATAAAGTTGGGCTGAAGAAGCGTAGACCCAGACTAAGAAACTACAGGTAAGAAACTAACATTGTTCAGTAACTAAATCATGTCCGACTCTTTGCAACCCCATGGACTGCAAGCACCAGGCTCTTCTGTCCTCCACTGTCTGATGTTCAAACTCATGTCCATTGAGCCAGTGATGCTATCCAACCATCTCACCCTCTGTCATCCCCTTCTCCTCCTGCCCTTAGTCTTTCCCAGCATTGGGGTCTTTTCCAAGGAGCCATCTCTTCGCATCAGGTACCTAAAGTATATTGGAGCTTCAGCATCAGTCCTTCCAATGAACATTCAGGGTTGATTTCCTTTAAGGTTAACTGGTTTGATCTCCTTGCTATTCAAGGGACTCTCAGAGTCTTCTCCAGCATGGGTCGCAGCCTTGTTGTGGTAAAGGGGCTTGCATAACTCAATGAAGGTGTGAGTCATGCTGTCCAGGGCCACTCAAGATAGATGGGTCATAGTGAAGAGTCCTGGCAAAGCGTGGTCCACTGGAGGAGGGAAAGGCAAACCACTCCAGTATTCTTGCCATGAGAACCCCAGGAATAGGATAAACCTGTGATAGAAAGTCTCTAAAGAACTTATAAAAGAGCCTCACAAAAGAAAGGACAGATGATACATACACCTCTCAGGTCCAGCAGTGTCTATGAAGTAAGAACTTTTTACTCCCCTTATCTCTCCTTAAACCCTGCCACCCACCCCAGCCCACCCCCATTGCATACCCCATTTTGAGCCAAGACGGTCAGTTAAAAAAGGAAAGAAATCATCTTGCCAAAGGAGACTCACGTGCAACACGCCTCTAGCAAGCAGGAGGTGAAGGAGTAAAATGTGACCTTTCAATGAAGTTAGAAACTTTGATTATTATACAAGATAGACATGTTTAATAACCAAGTTGAAGCTGGATTTGCCCTTTTAAATAAACATGGGCCTTTTTCTTTTCTAGAAGTGAGCAGAGAAGTTGTAAGATTTACCTTTGTTTGTAGGGGAAGGAGGGATCTCTACCACTGAGCAGATGGACGGTGGAAAATAAATACAAAAGTACTTTCTGATCAAATCCCATGAGCCCTGCTTATTCATAATAATAGCTACATTTATAATGCTATGAGTAAATGACCATTTTGAAGAAAAATCTAAGAGGTATTTTAAGCTTATGATAGGCTTATAATATTTGAAGTAAATTAGACTAACTGAAGAAGCAAATAACCCTTCAAAATGTATAGCACAAACACAGTCAAGGCTTATTTCTGGCTGGGTGGGTGAACAGTTGGCAATTATTCAAGGGCCCAGACTAATGGACGTTCTACTGCTTTCTAAGCTTGGGTGTTGCTCTCCAGAGATGCTCCCACCCCGGAGATAAAGACACGCACAGAACGTGCACGGGCCCAGCCTGAGTGTGACGTCATTTCCTTGTGTCAAAGCTGAGCCTCTGTCACACAGATGCACCTACTGGCAAGAAAGCCTGGCATGACATCGTGTCTGCCTGGGAAGAAGAGCAAAGCACAGACTTCGGTGAGAAGACAGCAGTTTCTGCTTCATGGAACATTATAACACTAATTATATGTTACACTGATGCTCACCATCCTCATCAGCCTATGGATACAAATGAGATGACATTAACATTTATGTCCAAATTTGCAAAGAACTATGTATCAACTGATTGGCTACAGATCCTCCGTGTCTCCTGTAAGAGCTTATGCAGTGCCTTGTGGGAGCTCCAGCAAGGTAGCTAATGAGCTCCAAAACAGTTCCATTAATGGTATCCTCCTCTGAACCCCTCACAGGAACAATGCAAGCAATAGTAAACCAATGACAGCAAACACTTGCTGAGAACTTTCTGCATGCTAGTCACTGCTCTAAGCATGTAACAGGCACTTCTTTAATCTTTAAATATTAGACCCATTTATCAGATGAGAAAATCAAGGCACAGAAAGGTCAAGTAAGTTGTGCAAGGTTTCAGAGCTAGGGATATAAATTTCCTCAGTCTGGCTCCAGTACCTTCATGATGAAACTCTAAATCCTCCACGCTGACAACGTACTTACTCTAAAGAAGCAAAGATATCTGTGACAAGGGTGCTGCCTCCCCCTGTTCAGGCTGCCGTGACACAACACCAGCGGCTGCAGGCTTAAACAGCAGACATTTGTTTTCTCATAGTTGAGGAGACTGGAAAATACAAGGTCAAGTTTCCAGTAGAGTTCAGTTCTTGATGAGGGCTTTTTCCCGGCTTCTGTGTGGCCAACTGTCCTTACATGGTAAAGGGAGAGAAAGCAAGCTCTCTGGGATCTTTTTAATAAGGATACCAGCTCCGCGGGATCAGAGATCCATATCAGAGCCCTGCCTTTATGAGCTCATTTAGCCTGGATCACCTCCTTAAAGGTCTTAGCCTCAGTACAATCACTTGAGGGGTTAAGGCATCACTATTTGAATTGGAGGGGGAAATACAGCCAGCTCATAGCGGGGCTTCCTTGGAGACTTAGATGGTATGTATACCCAGTTCGATCTCTGGGTCTGGAAGATCCCCTGGAGAAAGAAATGGCTACCCACTCTGGTATTCTTACCTGCAGAATTCCATGGACAGAGGAGCTTGGAGAGCTACAGTCCTTGGGGTTGTAAAGAGTCAGACACAACTAAGCAACTAAAACCTCATACCTCACATCTAGCTCACAGCAGGTGCTCTCTCTCCCGGTCTCCCAAACCATAAATCCTAGAGATGCCTGAGTTTCCAAAATAAAAAGAGAGCCTCTCTCCTAAATCTCCTTTACCACTTGGATCCTAAGCAACAATATCCATGCCTAGAATTTCACAAAGCTTCCTAAGAAAACTGGTCCCGTATTTTCTTCTGTCCGAAAGATCAGTTTCAGCTCCACATCTTAGTCTAGTATAAGAAAAGCAAGCACGCTCCCTTTTATTCTCATGTTCCTCTGCTTTCCTCCAAAGGAAAATGCCTTCTTTTCTTTTATACCCCAAATAGAGTCTCCATCCTAACCTATGCATATTAGCTCAATGCAAACTGGAGGAGAGATTGTCAGCCTACCATGCCCTGAGTTTCAGGGTGGCTGGTGTGGTTCCCTCAGCCACAAGAAAGTCTGGAGGATCCCCACCCCCTCTTTCTGTACAGCCCTAGAGGAGTGGGTGGAGCCAAGCCCACAACTTGTCAATCATCTTCCGGGCTGCAGATAAGCTGAAAGCAGAATTCACCCCTCCAAGAGGAAATAGGGATTTACGAACAGGGTGACCCAAAACAGAAAGAGACAGCCTATCTCGGACCATCAGCTGAAGCTGTCATGATGCAGACAGGCTTCAGGGAAAACGGTGTGTGTTATCTAGGCAGCTTGGCCATTATGTATGACAGCTGCGTGTCCTGAATTTTCTAGGTCAGTCTCAATTCCAAATAATCTTTCACCTTGTCAGACCATGTATTCCAATTTTTGCCTTTGGAAAATGTGGCCACTGAATCTTTCAGACACAAGATCAGCATATTCGCTTGCAGGATAGAACCAGTTATAATAATATTGATGAATATGTTTCAGAAAAATAAATCTTTTTTTCAGGAGCAAAATTACAGTTTATAAATTGAAGCCTTAGAGAAAACTAGCCAAAGGGAAATAATGACTCTAAGTCAGTGTAGGAGTTTCTGCTGACCTGAGAGATTTCTGTAAAATCAGATAGGATGGAACCCCCTTCTTGGTAAATGGGGAAGGGGATATTTTGAGGGAGGGCAGTCTCAAGGTGTGTGTGTGATCAAGCCCTGAACACCTAACAGCACCTTGCCAGGCCAGAGAGGGTGAACTGAGGGGCTGGACAGGACAATTGGCCCTACACAGATGTTTGGGAGAGAGACTGAGGACTCCATTATAACCCAAGGTTGAACCGGGACCTCTACCACAGGCAAGAAATCTGCACATCATGACTTAGCATCCATCTTAGGGAGGAGAAATTGCACATCAGCTGGCTTAGCATCCATCTAAATAGAGAGGGTCTGGCTAAACAGTAGACAATTATGCCAAATGCAATACTACAAAATGCCTCTCTAATTGTTGGGCATTTTTTTTTTTTTTTTTAACCAGTCCCCTCTGAAAACATACATTTGCAAAAAAAAAGACTATTGTCCTCTGGCTGAAACAGGGGATAGGCTCACAGGATGCCTCCCGTGCCTGGGGCCCGTGGTGGCTGGTGTGTGTGTGTGTGTGTGTGTGTGTGTGTCTTGCGTGCTGCCGGTGGGGGCCCGGGTTCTGTGGGTGTCGTTCTTTGGGGTGTGTCCTTTCCCTCCAGTTCAGGCAGAGGCAGCCTTGATATGCTAGTCCCCACCCGTGTCTTCTTAACTCCTCGGATTGCTCTCGCCCTTCACATCACAGTGGGGTAGCATTTTAAAATTAGCAGTAAGGACTGCTAAAGAAATGTGATTCTCCTTGTCTTTCGGCATGTAATGAACTTTTTTGGGCGTGGTCATTTTTGTTGTTAATATTTCTGGGAGGACCCCAGCGTGTTGAGGGTCTTGATTTCTGGTAGGGGCTTGGTCCACTGGCTACCAGTGCTTCTCTTTAGGCGGCCCCCCCGCCTCTGGGGGCTTGGAGGCTGTGCAATTAGAAGCTGTTTCTCCCTCCTGGTGGCACGCCAGGCCGGGCACCAGGCGGGGGCGCGGCTGGCTCACAGGATGCCTCCCAGTGCCCTTGGGCAGTCATGCGCTGCAGCTCTGCTCGCAGCCTTTGGTACTGGTCTCAGGGACACGGAGATGGTCAGCTGGTCACAGTCCGTGCCTTAGGCATTTTTTAAAAAAATTCCCTGGGGCTAAAGTCACTTAAAGACAGAAAGAGTAAACCACCTCTGCAGAGATCTAAGCTCTCAGAGCACTCCCAGGTTGGACCATCTCATACAAGGGTCAGCTGTTCTCTAAGAACTCGGAGGCTCGATGATGTTTGATGCTTTTAAAAGAGTTACCACAGGCTGGCTATTTAACATGGACACATGTCCCCATAGGAGACCTCAAAGATGAAGAGGGTAAATCCGTGCCCTCTAGAATCGGAAGCCTTTTGTATGGGTGATGAGGCAATAAAAATGCAAATTTATGTAAGGCTCCAGGTGAATGGAACTGAGATCTGTAGCTGAGAAGGGGAAGAAGGAACTTTATGGGCCAGAGGACTCACAGAAGGCTTCATGGAGAATTCAGATACATACAAATGAGAAAGGGAGAGGAAGAATGATGTGTTTGTGACAATGCAGCAAAAATGGTCTAGTTACAGTGTGAAGGCAGCAGAGAGCAAAGTGAGTGGACATGAACGAAATTCAAGTCTACCTGGGAAGACCTCCATGTCTTCCCTGGAAGACACCAGGTCTCCCAGGTGAAGACCTGGGACCATGACTATGTTCTTAGAAAAAGCGATGAAAGTTACATATTTCTATTGGGGAAGTAAATATTTAAAAGACAACACGATACTTTTTTAGAAAGTCAATTTGACGAACTAAAAAGCTCAGAGGCTTGGTAATGAGAAAAACTCAAGTTCAAAGTCTGGCTTCCGTCCTGATTAATTACATATTAATAATCAAGGACCTGTTACTTAATCTCCCTGAAACTCCGTTTCCTTATTTGTAAATACAGAAATAAAAATTTCCGATTTCCAAAGCAATTACAAGGATTAAATGCAATAAAGGACACATGTATCTGTCACGTAGCCATGAGCTCTCAGGCCTCTGAGAGCTTCAAAACCCTCTTAACATGAGTGACCAGCTCATTTAACCTTGACTACTAAGACTACTAGAAAAATTGCTAGCCTCTATGCCTCAACAGTAACCAATTATAAACTAATGGTAAGGTGATCTCTTGTCAACTTTCTTAGTTATAAAGAGCAGAAACTGATTCTGGTTGTCTTTGGCAGAAACAAAGTTTATTGGAAGGGTATCAGGTAGCACACTGAACTGATTGGGAGGACAGGTTCAGGCAGAAATCACAACAGGCAATATTCAGGTGAGAGCACACCAAAGGCAGCTTGTGTGGCTGAACACTCACCATCACGTTGCTGGATCCCTCCAGCCCAGCGCATTCACCACCAACCCACTGAACAGGATGTTTGCCACCAAGTAGCTGTTACATCAAAAATATCTCTAACTCGCTCTTTGCATTATCCTTTTAAGGCTTGAAGTCCTTGGAAGTTGCACTTTACTTCTTGCCAAAAGTGGGGAGATGAAATACCCCCTTTACTTCATCTTCTGTAGGAAGAGGCAGGCAGGACCAAAGCAACTCCTCTCTTCTACAGCAAATATCCGATACGCAGCAGCAATAAAAATCCATTAAATGCTTGTGTCAAATCTAACATGAAATGTGCAAGACTTGTAGAAGAAAACTGTAAAACTTCCCTCAAGGAAGTATAAGAAATCTCAAGTAAATGATGAGCTGCAGAGTTTCTGAAAGAGAAGTGAAGTGTCAACATAGTTAGGCTGTCAACTCTCTCTCGATTTACACACCTGCTAAGATTCTGATCGGAATCATAAGATGCTTTGTTTGTATGTTTGTCTTAAAGTTTGACAAGGTGATTCTAAAGCTTATGTAGAAAAGAATATATACAACGAAGCAAAAGCATCTTTGAAAAAGAAAAATAAGGAATATTTGCCATATCAGACATCAAAATATACTATAAACTTATCATGGTCTAGCATGGCATTGACCGAGGTATAGATACACAGGTCAGTGCTGCAGAAGAGAACCTGGAAAGAACCATTATATAAACAGACATTTCATATCTAAAAGAAGATATTTCAGTTCAGTAGGGAATCAAGGGTCAGAAAAAATAAATATGTAAGTTTATGGATATGTTTATTAACTAGATGGTAGGAATCACAATGTATGCATATATCAAATCATTATGATATATATTTCCATTTTTATTTGTGAACTATAGCTCAATAATTGGCAGTCCAGTGGTCAAGACTCCTCATTCCCAATGCAGGGGAGACAGGCTCGATCACCGGAACAAAGATCCCACATGCCACATGGCATGGCCACCAAAAAAGAAATCTTATCCTTTACAGAAAGGACAAGGTTGCAAACATCATAGGCTTGTAAATGCATTACAAGTACTCTGCTCTGCTGTTGTGATGTGAAAGCAGCCACAGGAAAAGCTGAACAAATGAATGCAGCTGTGTTCCAATAAAACTTTATTTACAGAAACAAGTACCAAGCAGAATTCAACTCTTTATATTAACTATTCAATAAATGGTGATGAAATTAGTGGCTATTTCCTGAAAAAAAAAAATCTAGACTTTCACATCGTGCATAAAAATAAAATATATTTAGATTTAAAATTTTAAATATATTTGCGTAATACAGATCAATATAAATTAAATATAAATCTATTATATTTAAATTATTAATGGCATCATTCAAGATGCGACTATTCTTATTTTTTCTGCACTTGATAAAATATTCTCAGAGAAATGCATCTTGCTATGATGATATATTTTTATTTTTACTTATATTTCTTGATTTTTTATTTATGTATCTTTGTTTCTTTGTTGTTAGGTGTCTAATGGTTATATCTATCTTCTTCATGAATTGTACCTTTTATCATTAAAAATATTCATCTTTATCTCATTTAAATAAGTAAATAAATTCTAAAAAATAAATCAAAAATTTAATACAATAAACGTGAACATGAAGACGATATAAGTATCAGAAAAATGTAGATGTAAAAACATTAAAAAAGTGTATAGATGCAGCTACAGTAAACTTTTAAATTTCTATGCTATAACAATCATAAGTAGTGACAAAATACTAGGAAAGACTGTGAGAAAATATTTGCAATATCATAGAAAATAGAGGATTCATACCCAAAATATATAAATCACATCTACAAATTAATAAGAAAAAGATAAATAGACCAATAAAGATGTAAAGAATATGAACAGGCAATTCACAGAAGAAATTAAGTAGCCAATAAAAATAAGAAAAGTTGCTCAACATCACTAGTAATAAGAGAGAGGCAAAAAAGATGTTTTTTCCTATCAGGTTAGCAATAAAACAAGTAATATTAGTGTAGGCAAGGATACACAAAAATAGACTGAGAAAATGAGTTGATAATCTAATTTCTAGAAGACAGTAGTATCTAATAAAATTTTAAAACACATATCCTTTGATATGGTTATACCACTTGCCTGGATCTATTTAAAAGATGTACTTGCATGTTTATACAGACATTTCTTTTTGTATAGTTTATTAACTGAAGTTTGTATTGGCAAAAAAAAACTAGAAACACTATTGCAGATCAAAAGTATGATAAGAATAAGGTAAATCTATATATATGCTGATATGAGATATAAATTTAACAGAAAATAGGAATATGGAAAGCAATACAAATAAATATACATAACACAGCATGAGTCCATACATTTTTAAAATATATATATATATATATATATGACGAAATAGAGAAAATCAATTTTTCAAATAGATGTGAAGAAAATCCTTTGTTGGTGGCTACTTCTGGGACAAGGAGGGACCAGAAAAATAAATGGTAGTTTTAATCTATATGTGTCTCATGTGTACCTGTAGCTGATTCATGTTGATGTATGGCAAAAACCATCACAATGTTGCAAAGTAATTATTCTCCAATTAAAATTGATTAATTAGCTAAAAAATGTATATGTGTCTGTCAGTGCTAGAATCTTTTCCTCTCTCAGAAACAGCAGACAGAACCCATCTCCAGCAGGCAGGCTGCCTGCAACCCCCTTCCTTGTTTCCTCTTCTGGCTTCCTCTTTCTCACATTAGCTAATTGTGTGTTCTCTGTACAGCTAAAGTCATATGTGTTTGTTGTTTTCCAGTCACCCAGTTGCATCCGACTCTTTGTGACCCCATCGACCGCAGCACGCCAGGCCTCCCTGTCCATCACTCTTTCCTGGAGTTTGCCCAAGCTCATGTTCATTGCTTCAGTGATGCCATCCAGCCATCGCATCCTCCGATGCCCTTTTCTCCTTCTGCCCTCAGTTTTTCCCAGCATCAAGGACTTTTCCAATGAGTCATCTGTTCACATCAGATGACCAAATACATGTGTGTTTACAGAGAAACATTTTCATATTTCAATTTTATTGACAACAGTTGTTGTTTGGTTGATTGTGTCACCCAAAAAGTATGTCCAAGCCCTAACCCCCTTATACCTGTGTATGTAACCTTATTTGAAGGGACTTTGTCATTTTAATCAAGTGAAAATGAAGTCATATTGACCTAAATTGGGCTCTAATGAGCAGAAGAAAAGAGAGGGATATTTGGACACACAAACACAGGGAAGAAACAGATAGAAAAGGAGGCCCACGAGGCGATGGAAGCAGAGATTAGAGTGATGTCGCTATAGACCACAGAGCACCAGTGGTTCAGAAGCTGCCAGAGGCTAGGAGAAAGACAAGAACAAGTTCTCGCTGAAAGTTCCAGAAAGACTCAGTCCTGTCGACACCTTGATTATGGGTCTCTAGCCTCCAGAACTGCGAGAGAAGAAAATTCTGCTGTTTTAAGCCACCCAGTTTGTGATGACTTGGTACAACAGTCCCAGGAAACTAATGAAACAGTATTTCTGAAAGCTATGTTCTTTGATCCACCAGGCGCTCTGTGTGTGAGTCAAAAAGTGTCTGACAGTTGACAAAAGCTGACCTTCCTGAAGGTCAACAGTGGGTGATTTCCCATCATGCATAGGGTTCAAACAGAGGCTGGATGGCCCCCAGTTAGGGTGTTGTGTGGGCGATTCCTGCACTGAAGGGTGAGCTAGATGACTTCTTCACGTTTATAAAAACCAAAAGTCCCTGAATCTCTGAGGCAGAAAGCATCATGCTAGCTAGCAAGGATTTGTAAGGAGAAAGACCTAGACTGGCATCCCAGTTTCACTCTACACCAGCTAATTGACCTTGAACAAATATCTTAATTTCTAAGGGAAAAAAAGTTTCTTTAATGAGTCAGCATTCCTAGATGGAAGAAACTGACACTAGCTGATATTGTAAGGAGAAAAGAAAGGTGTCAGAAGAATGTTGGGTCGCTCAAGGGGCCCACCAGTACTCACTGCTGCCATCCGTGTCTCCAGAAGCCAGTCGTCCTTGCTGCTTTTGTAGTCGGTCACCTGATACTAACTGAGAGGGACTTATTTTTAGCAGCCCCTGATTTTTCTCACCAGCGTGTGAAGCGGATGTGTCTGAGACCTGAGCCTGTGCTGTAGCTGCTTGGGCGGCCGGGAAAGTAATCACAACAATGATAGCCGTCATTTATCAAGCACTTACTATGTTCGGGCGTGTGTGCTCAGCCATGTCCGATTCTTTGCAGCCCCATGGACTGTAGCCCACCAGGCTCCTCTGTCCACAGGCTTCTCCAGGCAGGAATACGGGAGTGGGTTGCCATTTCCTCCTCCAGAGGATCTTCCTGACCCAGCGATCGAACCTGTGTCTCCGGCTTCTCCTGTACTGGCTAATTCTTTACCACCCAGCCACTGGGGAATCCCCACTTACATGCACTTTCCTCTATTGCCATTTATTAATTCACTTGATCATCACCAGACTCTATGAAGATGGCTGTGTGAACTCAGTTTTCACTGGTGAGGAAACTTATGCAGGAATGTGAATAACGTGAGGAAGGTACCCAGTTGGTATATGCACAGCTGGGATTAAAACCTAAGTTGTCTGGCTCCAGAGGCTATCATCTTCAGAAGCATTCCTTTCCACTCCTTAACTGGCATTTCCAACTTTTACAGCAAAGATCACTGTCCACCTCAAAAGACAAGCAAGACAAGGGCAGTCAGGCTCTGCATGACCAAATTAGAAAAAAAAAAGTGCATAACCTACAACTTACCTTACAGAGGTGGTGCCTGTATGAAGAGGAGCGATTCATAGGTAACAATTAACACAGTGATAGTGCCTAGTAAGCACTCCACTGGTAGAAACTGTTCTGTTACTAGTCATCACTCTTGCCTTTGATCAACCACCTCTTGACTGATTCCGCCATTTTTCACTTGTTTGATTACTGTTCCGCCACTCATTCCCTCCATGACCCCACGTGAGTGACTTTATACTTCTGAGTCTTAGTCTCCTTTCCTGTAAAATGGAGTTGACTTTGAAAAGGGGCATAATGATTGAACCACATTATTTCCAGGGCGCTTTCAGTTTTGACATGTCCAGCTCTGATCTTGCAGCCCACAACGGTTGATCCCTTCTCATGGATTTCTGTAAATCTTCTCATCTATAACTCACAGTTTCATTCCAGGTTACATGCCAGCCTCTGTTTTCCTAAAATCATTTGCTGCTGTTTCCTTCTCCAGATGTGCTGTACAAAATGGCATTTTGGGGGAATACGGTGTCTTTTGAAAGTGGATTCATTTGGTGAATAAGAGATTACACACACACACACACACACATACACACACTTGGCATCCAGAGTAATGCTCTGGAGGGGAATCTAGTCTAGGTGGGTCAGTATCAGGTTGTTTGGCTATCAGAGAAAAGAGGGTCTTCCTTCAGCTGCCTCAGAAAACACTCTGGAGTTTTCCTCAGTATGGCCGACTGCTTCCTTTATCTCCACTGGGACCTGAACAGCGTCCCGAATAGATGTCCCAGGGGGCTTCTTAGGGCCCAGGGCTGCCTTAGTCCTCCATTTCCCTCCTGTCCCCATACTTATCTCTCTGTTTGTCAGTCATCAGAAGTTCCTTGCTTTCTCACTTTCAGATGAGCTATTTGTGCACCTTGGTTACTCCACCTTGTTTTGTGTCTTTAAAATTTTTGCTTAAAACAAAAAAAAGGAAAAGAGAACCTTTCTCTTGCCTTTGTTTTTAGTCTTAAAGGCCCTTTCTGTTCAACACCTTTTCAACTTTGCCTTTCAACCATGTCAACTCACATTTACTTTTATTTTATGCCAGATAGTAAGAGTTCCCAAGGCTCTGCATTCATTTTTCATATTCAGAAAAAACATCCATCACTTTTACATATCATTGAATAATTGACAGGGCAAAGTCTCCTACATAGTAATGACCCTTGAGATAGGCAATCTTAGCCCTTTTACAGATAAGAAAAATGAGGCTCAGAGAGTAAAGTGACCAGCTCAAGGTCACAGAACTAGGACAGGGTCTACTCGGATTCGGAGCCTGGATATGACCCTCCCTGGATATGACCCTCCCTGCTAAGCATGTCATCTCCCCAGCATGGTGGGAAGGCGGGGTCGGGTTCCAGGCCGCTCTCTGAGGCACAGTCAGTACTCAGGCAACTCTACTGCTGTTTCTTCTGAAGCACACGCTGGGGTCACTACAGCTTTGAGAACTGCTGTCTCCACTGGGCCCTGTCACCCTGCCCAGGAGCCCTGGAGCGGCTCACTCACTTTCAGCGCCGCTTGTCCTCCGCCCTCACTGTGCCTCCCCAGCTGAGTCTCAGATAGGACTTTCCCAGGCCTATATGGTGCAAATGCGAGCCTCCAGCCTCTGCTCCCTCTGCCTGCTCCCCTGACATTGCGTTCTGACCTCCATTTGTACCTACTCTTCCTTCTGTTCTACTAAGAATAATTTCTCTTTTAATGTTTCAGATCCCCTTGTACTTCCTAACCATGCTGTTTCTTTCTTTTTCTCCTTTGTTTATTCAGCTTCTCCGTTGTAATGGTTCTTCCTATTCAGGAATAAATACTCTCGGATTTCCCCCATTAAAACAACAACAAAATGAAACAACACAGATCAAAACCATATCCTCATAGACCTAGAAAACAAACTCATGACTACTGAAGGGGAAAGGTAAGGGAGAGAAATAAATTACAAATTTGGTGGCAGCATATCGATACTACTATATATAAAATAAGCGAGGACCTACCCTATTGGCACAGGGAACTATACTCAATATTTATAATAACTTATGTGGGAAAAGAAACAAAAAAGAATGAATCGAGGTGTATGTATAACTGAATCACTGTACACCTGAAACTAACACAACACTGTAAGTCCTCTATACTTTAATAACCAATTTAAAAATTAATTTTTTAAAAACACTGTGTCCTCTTCCCCAGCCTTCCTGTCTGCCACTTTCTCTTTATTATCTCCTTGAAAGTATTATGTACATCAGTATCTTTCTTATTTCTTATAATGCATAATTTCCCTGACTTATCATTCATCTCCTTGTAGTATGGCTTCCAACAATATCTTGCTCGTGAAATCAGTCCTTTTAGGATACCAAAGCCCTTGACATCATCAGACTCTCCAAACCATCAGATCTGTCTTCTAAAGCATTTAACCATGTAGAATTCTTCCTTATGAGAATTTCCTCCTCCTTTGGCCTCTGTTGAAATTACTTTTCTCCAGTTTTCCTTCTGGCAACTCCTTGACCTCCTGCATGAACTCCATCCTCATCTTTCATTTTTCTGAGACTTAACAGTCTCATTGGGTGATCTTGTCCACATTCTTCTGTGAATGATGAATCGAAAATCTCTGTTTTCAAAGATTTCTTCCCAGAGACCCACAAAGTCAGCTGCTATGCTAGTATCTCCATTTGCTCATTCTTCCACCTACACTTTCAAAATATTCTAAAAGGAATTAATTACTTTGCCTTGCCATGTGTAGCTCTGATTATATTCACCATTTCACTGGATGCCACCACCATACAAATAATTGCTCAAAGCAGAGTTCCAATTCCTCTTTCTCTTTTCTCTCTACATGCAAACAGTCATGTATATCCTGCCTCTTAAATATCTTTTTATATGTCTTCCTATCTTTAGCAACAGTTACTGCTTTATTCTGGATCCCACCTGGAGTACAGCAGTAGCCTCCTAACTCATCTTCCAGCCATCAGCCTGGCCCCTTTCCAACACACCCTCTTCCCTGTAGACAGAGTAATCTGTCCAAAACATAAATCTGATGCTTCCATTCACCCCTATTAAAATCCTTCAACAGCTCCCCTTAGTTTTCAAGATAAAGTTCAACCTCCTTAGCTTAGCACATAAAAGTCTCTGTGATCTGGTGCCTGAATAATCCTCCAGCTTCTTCCCTCCCCCGTCCACTACTCTACCACAGGCATCCTGAACGCCAGTGATCCTGAAGTTCACGCAGTCCCCTAAACCCATTATGCTACTTACAGGCACCTTACCCTCCGCTTCAAATAAACTTCCCAAGCATCCTGCCTCCATCTCCAATTTATCCAGAGTGTCCCTATTCTACTTCAAAATTCAGCTCAATGACCGCTTCCTCCAGGGTGTCCCACCTGATTGTGTAGTTTGATTCATCTGTGCTTCTGTAGAAACCCTAGAACAACTACAACATTTTAAAGAACAGATGGATGGATGGGTAGATGGATGCCTTGACTCCTTCATCTTACACTCCCATCACCTAACACAGTACCAGGCACATCAGTCAGTTCAGTCACTCAGTCATATCCAACTCTTTGTTACCCCATTGACTGCAAAACGCCAGGCTTCCCTGTCCATCACCAACTCCCAGAGTCTACTCAAACTCATTTCCATTGAACCAGTAATGCCATCCAACCGTCTCATCCTCTGTTGTCCCCTTCCCCTCCCACCTTCAATCTTTCCCACATCAGGATCTTTTTTTGTGAGTCAGCTCTTCAAATCAGGTGGCCAAAGTACTGGAGTTTCAGCTTCAGCATCAGTCTGTCCAGTGAATATCCAGGACTGATTTCCTTTAGGATAGACTGGTTGGATCTCCTTGCTGTCCAAGGGACTCTCAAGAGTCTTCTCCAACACTACAGTTCAAAAGCATCAATTCTTTGGTGTTCAGCCTTCTTTATAGTCCAACTCTCACATCCATACATGACCACTGGAAAAACCATAGCTTTGGCTAGACAGACTTTTGTTGGCAAAGCAATGTCTCTGCTTTTAATAGGCTGTCTAGGTTGATCATAGCTTTTCTTCCAAGGAGCAAGTGTCTTAATTTCATGGCTTTAGTCACCATCTACAGTGATTTTGGAGCCCAAAAATGGACCAGATGCCATGATCTTAGTTTTCTGAATGTTGAGCTTTAAGCCAACTTTTTCACTCTCCTCTTTCATTTTCATCAAGAGGCTCTTTAGTTCTTCTTTGCTTTCTGCCATAAGGGTAGTGTCATCTGCGTATCTGAGGTTATCGATATTTCTCCTGGCAATCTTGATTCCAGCTTGTGCTTCATCCAGCCTGGCATTTCACATGATGAACTCTGCATATAAATTAAATAAGCAGGGTGACAATATGTAGCCTTGACGTACTCCTTTTCAGATTTAGAACCAGTCTGTTGTTCTATGTCCAGTTTTAGCTGTTGCTTCTTGACCTGCATACAGATTTCTCAGGAGACAGATCAGGTGGTATAGTATTCACAACTCTTGAACAGTTTTCCGCAGTTTGTTCCACAGAGTCAAAGAATTTGGCATAGTCAATAAAGCAGAAGTATATGTTTTTCTGGAGCTCTCTTGTTTTCTTGATGATCTAGTGGATGTGGGCACTTTGTTCTCTGCTTCCTCTGCCTTTTCTAAATTCAGCTTGGACATCTGGAAGTTCACGGTTCACATACTGTTGAAGCCTGGCTTGGAGAATTTTGAGCATTCCTTTGCTAGTGTGTGAGAAGGTGCAATTATGCAGTAGTTTGAACACTCTTTGGCATTGCCTTTCTTTGAGACTGGAATGAAAATTGATCTTTTCCAGTCCTGTGGCCATTACTAAGTTTTCCAAGTTTGGTGGTATATTGAGTGCAGCACTTTCACAGCATCATCTTTTAGGATTTGAAATTGCTCAACTGGAATTCCATCACCTCTACTAGCTTTGTTCGTAGTTATGCTTCCTGAGGCCACTTGATTTCACATTCTAGGATGTCTGGCTCTAGGTGAGTGATCACACCATCGTGGTTATTTGGGTCGTGAAGATCTTTTTGCATAGTTCTTCTGTGTGTTCTTGCCACCTTAATATCTGCTGCTTCTGTTAGGTCCATACCATTTCTGTCCTTTATTGAGCCCCAGGCACATACTCGATAAGACTTTGTCAGTTGATTTTATCTGATAGGTGCTTTCGTGTGGTTAATCAACATCACCGTCTGTCTCATGTACTGTTTTCTGCTTTCTGAACTCTGAACCTGGCAGTGCAGGTGACCCACCCTAAAGAGTACCGTGTGTGGATCTACAGGTATACATGACATCAATTTCCTCTGCTTATTCTCTCATAAAAATGCGGAATTGTCAGAATAAGAGTCAGAGCCCTTGAAGATAATATTTCAGTATGGCAGGGAGCCAGCTAATGTGAAATAGTGCAAGTTCACTGACAGGGTACTCCTGCACCTTCCCATGCATGGTGACTGTTGACTGCATGGATTTGGGCAATCCAGGCAGTGTGGGGACAGGAAAGCCTTTCAATAAAAACACAATATGCCAGCCGGCTGTGAATCCTCTCTGCAATTTCTTCTCTTCCTTCTTCGATCTCAGGGAAATATGTCAATGGATGCTGTCAGATAAGAACAAGCCATTGATCTATAGGGCGTGAGGCAAGGCTAGAATACTGATGTCACAGAGTCTGTCTATGTATAAGCTGTGCCTTAGTAAATGACGTGCTCTGGGAATTTAGGCTCTTAGGACTGAGAGACGCCCGAAGGAGTTAAAATTACCTGCAGGTTCTGCCTCCACGCTATAGGTCCATGTCCTCACAGAAACCGAAATTTGGGCCTGGAAGTCAGAATTTATATACAATAATTAAAGCGGTTACCTTCCTTCACCTTGAATTTCATTATTTCCCTGAGTCTACTTTTTTTCTCTTTGCACAGTTCAGTATGAGAGGCCCCATTGAGTAGTAAGATTTGAAACACCTGGGTCCTACCTCCAGGTAACTGACTAATATTTCTTTCTCCTCTCTCTTAATGCTGGCTTCTCCATAAGTAAAGTGATAATTTGGACCAGATTATGGATTCTTTTCCTGAGGCTGATGGCTGAGATTCAGAGCTTGTTAATCTAAGAAATTAGATATCAAATTTGATGTGTAGGTATATTTTTTCCTAGAAAGAAGAACATAGCTTTACTCAAATCACAGGTGAATCCGTGGTTTCCCACATTCATGAAATTGAAGGTTGTGCTAGATCTCAGCATTTGTATTTCTTTGGGGCAAAGCATTTTTCAACACACAGGTGAGATTAAGAGGAAGAAGCCTCACTTGCGAGTCAGACAGACTTGTGTTCAAACCCTGACTCTCCCACTTACCTTGTGTGTGCCTTTGGGTGAGTCACTTTACCTCTGTGATTCTATTTCTACAGATTGGTACTATTAATATCTATCACACATGTCATGAAAATGAAGAGAAACAATACATGTGAAAACACTTGCGTCGCGTATTTCTGTGACATCTTCAAGGAATGCTTATTCAGTGTGTGTATAAGAAGCAGAACAAAAAACTTACAAAGAATTTATTTACAAAACTGAAATAAAGTCACAGATGTAGAAATCGAATTTGTGGTTATCAAGAGGGAAAAGGGGGAGGGATAAGTTGGGAGATTGTGATTGCCATATATACAGTGCCATATATAAAATAGATAACTAATAAAGACCTACGTACAGCACAGGGAACTCCACTCAGTACTCTGTAATGACCTATAAGGGAAAGGAATCTAAAAAGAGATTTTATAGATCTACAAAATATATATATGTATGTATAACTGATTCAGTTGGCTGTACAGCAGTAACTAACACAACATTGCAAACCACTCTACTCCAATACAAATTAGTTTAAAGAATAAAATAAAGAAGCAGAACACTGACAGCAGCTACTTCATCTCCCACCTAAACTGATACTTTCCCGGGGGTGTGCATAGACTGACAAACTCTCCACACTTTGGCTGCTTTTTCCTCCAGGAAGGTGAGGCACAGGCCGATAAGATTACCATGTTTATACACAGAGGAAATCTACTGAAGCTAGTGGAAATATTCCAAGTCTTCTAAAGAAAAAGGCAGCTGATATGGCATCTGCTTTGATCTGAGCATGAAAATAAAAAGGAGAAGGAGAAAGGCCCTTTCTCTTTAGACCATATTCTGAGACCATGTCTGTCCTCAAAGCTTGGTCATCCCAGGAGATGCCTCAGGGCTGTGCACAGGGGCATGTGGGGAAGAAGCCGGGGGCTGAGAAGGAGGTGGGTGCCCAGCCAGCTTGCAGCACAGAAGACCCGGCAGGCCTAAACCTTTAGAATCAGCCCATAGCACCCACCCCACCAACACCTCCTGGACCCATGCCACCAACAGCGGGCTTCGTTGCTGTCCACACTTTCTCTCTCTTATGTGCCCCTCAATCTGTAAACTTTTGTGACATCATTTCCCCTTCAGAGAGGGTCCTGATGTTCAGCCAATAGTCACTTGATAAAAAACAAGCCTCTGTAACAAGCTAAAGGCTCATATATTTTGAAGCATATCAGACTCTGAGGCATTATCATCTTCATTTTATAGAAAAATAAAATTCATGAAGATGGTAGGAGACTGAATAGGTTTGACTCCAGAGGTCTTTGATGCAATAGCTTTTAAACTAAACCCTGAGCCCTCCAGATGCAAAAGAGCTACGTGTGAAGTTGAGGAAAGACTTTTCTGAGAAGTTGACTCTTTGAGGATGGAGAGGAATTAGTCCAGAAGAAACAAGCCATGCCACACATAAGAATGAGCACAGCCATAATCACAGAGGCTAGAGTGAGCCGTCAGGGAACCCAACACCATATGTCACTGAGATGCAAATGTTCCTGGCAGTGTGACTTGCAAAATACCTTGTATTCTCTTAGCAGCCCTGACAGAGGACGGACTGCCCTGAACCTGTGCTCTTGGCTCTGGTGCTCCGGAAAGAGATAAGGACTTTGGAGACCCCAGAAACTGGTTTCCCTCTCTCCTTCTCTTAACCCAGACATCCCAGTCTCAGCGCAAAGGTTACAATTTCCCAGGGAAGAAATTGTGCTGACCTCGGGTTTTTCGCAAAGTGTGTGGTATTTCTGCTTGACTGCACAGCCTGCTGAAACACTGCTAAAATAACTACTGAGCAAGAAGTCCCAAAGGCTAGCAGCTGCATGTGAGGGCCAAGCGCAAGTTTCTCTATGGCTTGTTCAGCTCACATTTTGAGAAAAACAGTGACTACTTTCTGAGAAGCCATGAATGCTCCAGGTCTTCCCTGTATCTAGCAACTCAACTCTACCTGTGACAGCTTCCTCATCAAGCTTCTAACAAGGGGAGGGGTCCAGAGTGCGGTTGCTATCAAGACCAAGGAAAGGCTCCAGGGCCAATAACAGTGTTCTAAGTGTCCTTACTGGATCTGTCTTATCATTTGGACGGACCAAGAATCTCTAGTCTTATCGTTTGGATGGACAGAATGATCTCTGTTCGTTTCCAAGGCAAACTATTCAATATCACGGTAATGCAAACCCTTGTCCCAACAAGTAACACTGAAGAAGCTGAAGCTGAATGGTTCTATGAAGACCTACAAGACTTTTTAGAACTAACACCCAAAAAAGATGTCCTTTTCTTTATAGGGGACAGGAATGCAAAAGTAGGCATTCAAGAAACACCTGGAGTAACAGGCAAATTTGGCCTTCGAGTACAGAATGAAGCAGAGCAAAGGCTAATAGAGTTTTGCCAAGAGAACACACTGGTCATAGCAAACACCCTCTTCCAACAACACAAGAGAAGACTCTACACATGGACATCACCAGATAGTCAACACCAAATTCATATTGATTATATTCTTTGCAACCAAAGATGGAGACGCTCTACACAGTCAGCAAAAACAAGACTAGGAGCCGACTGTGGCTCAGATCATGAACTCCTTATTGCCAAATTCAGACTGAAACTGAAGAAAGTAAGGAAAACCACTAGACCATTCAGGTATGACCTAAATCGATCCCTTATGATTATACAGTAGAAGTGAGAAATAGTTTTAAAGGACTAGATCTGATAGACAGAGTGCCTGATGAACTACGGACAGAGGTTTGTGACATTGTACAGGAGACAGAGATCAAGACCATCCACATGGAAAAGAAATGCAAAAAAAGCAAAATGGCTATCTGAGGAGGACTTACAAATAGCTGTGAAAAGAAGAGAAATGAAAAGCAAAGGAGAAAAGGAAAGATATAAGCATCTGAATGAAGAGTTCCAAAGAATAGCAAGGAGAGATAAGAAAGCATTCCTCAGTGATCAATGCAAAGAAATAGAGGAAAACAACAGAATGGGAAAGACTAGAGATCTCTTCAAGAAAATTAAAGATACCAAATGAACATTTCATGAAAAGATGGGCTCGATAAAGGAGAGAAATGGTATAGATCTAACAGAAGCAGAAGATATTAAGAAGAGGTGTCAAGAATACACAGAAGAACTGTACAAAAAAAAACATCTTCACAACCCAGATAACCATGATTGTGTGATCACTCACCTAGAGCCAGACATCCTGGAATGTGAAGTCAAGTAGGCCTTAGAAAGCATCACTACGAACAAAGCTAGTGGAGGTGATGGAATTCCAGTGGAGCTGTTTCAAATCCTGAAAGATGATGCTGTGAAAGTGCTGCACTCAGTATGCCAGCAAATTTGGAAGACTCAGCAGTGGCCACAGGACTGGAAAAGGTCAGTTTTCATTCCAATCTCAAAGAAAGGCAATGCCAAAGAATGTTCAGCCTACTGCACAGTTGCACTCATCTCACATGCTAGTAAAGTAATGCTCAAAATTCTCCAAGCCAGGCTTCAGCAATATGTGAACCGTGAACTCCCAGATGCTCAAGCTCGTTTTAGAAAAGGCAGAAGAACCAGAGATCAAATTGCAACATCTGCTGGGTCATGGAAAAAGCAAGAGAGTTCCAGAAAAACATCTATTTCTGCTATATTGACTATGCCAAAGCCTTTGTCTGTGTGGATCACAATAAACTGTGGAAAATTCTGAAAGAGGTGGGAATACATGATCACCTGACTTGTCTCTTGAGAAACCTAGATGCAGATCAGGAAGCAACAGTTAGAACTGGACATGGAACAACAGACTGGTTCCAAATAGGAAAAGGAGTATGTCAAGGCTATATATTGTCACCCTGCTTATTTAACTTCTATGCAGAGTACATCATGAGAAACGCTGGGCTGGATGAAGCAAAAGCTGGAATCAAGATTGCCAGGAGAAATATCAATAACCTCAGATATGCAGATGACACCACCCTATGGCAGAAAGTGAAAAGGAACTAGAAAGCCTCTTGATGAAAATGAAAGAGGAGAGTGAAAAAGTTGGCTTAAAGCTCAACATTCAGAAAACTAAGATCATGGCATCTGGTCCCATCACTTCATGGGAAATAGATGGGCAAACAGTGGAAACAGCGTCAGACTTAATTTTTATGGGCTCCAAAATCACTGAAGATGGTGATGGAAGCCATGAAATTAAAAGACGCTTACTCCTTGGAAGAAAAGTTATGACCAACATAGATAGCATATTCAGAATCAGAGACATAACTTTACCAACAAAGGTCCATCTAGTTAAGGCTATGGTTTTTCCTGTGGTCATGTATGGATGTGAGAGTTGGACTGTGAAGAAAGCTGAGTGCCAAAGTATTGATGCTTTTGAACTGTGGTGTTGGAGAAGACTCTTGAGAGTCCCTTGGACTGCAAGGAGATCCAACCAGTCCATCCTAAAGGAGATCAGTCCTGGGCGTTCATTGGAAGGACTGATGTTGAAGCTGAAACTCCAATACTTTGGCCACTTCATGCCAAGGGTTGACTCATTGGAAAAGATCCTGATGCTGGGAGAGATTGGGGGCAGGAGGAGAAGGGGACGATAGAGGATATGATGGCTGGATGGCATCACCGACTCGATGGACATGAGTTTGGGTGAACTCTGGGAGTTGGTGATGGACAGGGAGACCTGGCGTGCTGCGATTCATGGGGTCCCAGAGTCGGAGACGACTGAGCGACTGAACTGGAAGAATCTCTAAGCTTTTATTTGCTGTTGTTGTTTAGTTGCTCAGTTATGTCCAACTCTGTGTGAACCCATGAACTGTAGTCCAGCAGGCTCCTCTGTCCATGGGATTCTCCAAGCCAGAATACTGGAGTGGGTGGCCACTTCTTTCTCCAGGGGATCTTACTGACCCAGATATTGAACTAGCATCTCTGACATCAGCAGGTGGATTCTATCCCACTGAGCCACCTCAGAAAACCCAGGCTTTTATTTACCTCTCCTTAAAATAGCAAACTATTTTTCACCACAATGCTGTGAATTTATTTGCCTCAAATTTTTGTTTGAGTATCTGATTCTGATGTTTTTAAACAAGATAATGCATAGACTTGGTCTTGGAATTCCAGGAATTGTAGAAATTCAGCCTGACTCTAACTTTATTGATTAAATTTATTCAATGATTGAATTGAGAAAGCCAAATAAGCCATAATAAGTATTTCCCAAGCCATTTTCCTAACTTTGAAGATTCATGAAAGGGGTGTCTTTTAACCAACTCATATTTGCTAGGGGCATATACATTCTGAGTTTAATTCCTCAAAGTTAACAAATTCTTCTTTTAAAAACAAAATTCTTATGAAGAGGGGGAAAAACTACTAATCTTTTAGTATGATTATTTTAATCAATTTACTGTCCCCAGCCCAACTGATGGCACATAGAATAAGGAAAACCTCCTGAGATGAAAAGAAACATTTTTTAAAAATAATTTTGGAGTTTGGGATATGACAAAATGATGAGCCAAGAATGAGGAGCATAGAAAAGCAATGCCCAATGAATGAAGCACTTGGCCCAGACACCAAGTTTGGTGAATCTGGATAAAGGATCTCATTCCATCCTCAACCACCCTAAGAAGCAAATGAGGAATGAGACCTCTAGCTGCCAGAAGATAGGTTGCCAGAGAAAATGAAACACCTTACTTCATTCAACAGTGAATGATCTCCCCTGCCTGGAATTACCCAATTCCAATTTGAGTTACAAAGTGAGGAAAGGCAGACTGAGATGAATAACGTGGAAGTTTAAAGCATAAAAGATGTTCTAGCTAACTGCTCTTTATCCACTCAAAGTAAAAGAGATTTATTATTTAATTCATTCACTCACTCAGCAATAATGTCTTTAACATCTACACATGGTGCAGACATTGTGAGATATCAGACACTTGTATCTCCCCCTTCTAGAATATCTTACCGTGCCCTCAATGATCTCAGTGCCTTTCCAAGTGGCTCCTTTTGGATGAGCCATCAGTTTGATACTACATCTGCATGTGACGTGGTGACAAGCTATTGGACCAAGGAGAGGTACTTATTCCAAAGTGATCATCTGGTCAGTAGCCTATGATGCAACCCAGAATGAGAGTTCAGCCCATGTGAACTTTGTTAAAACATAGAAACCATAAACCACGTTAAAACATAGAAAGATTGTTGTTTAGTCACTAAGTCATGTCCAGCTCATTGTGACCCCATGAACTGTAGCCCACCAGACTCCTCTGTCCATGGGATTCTCCAGGCAAGAATACTGGAGTGGGTTGCCATTTCCTTCTCCAGGGGATCTTCCCGACCTAGGAATGGTACCTGGGTCTCCTACATTGCAGGCAGTTTCTTTACCACTGAACCACCAGAGAAACCACACAAAAAGATTAAACAGAAAATAGAAATGGGCTGAAGAGATTCATGTAGAGAAGGCAGAAAGTGGAAACTGTGGTGCCATAAAGTCATAAACAAGTAGAAGCCAAACTTCTATTTGTGCTTCTTGAAGCCTCATACAGATTGACTGGAAGAAGAGACAGTCACTCCACAGATTGATAAAAACCAGAAAGAAAGACAGGGAGAAGCTGCGGCATCGATCAACTATAACAGCAGAGCAGTTGGGTGAGAAGCAACATACGATCAAAGAGCTGCCAAGAATATGCCAAGACCACCTGACCTGCCTCCTGAGAAACCTGTATGCAGGTCAGGAAGCAGCAGTTAGAACGGGACATAGAACAACACAGTGGTTCCAAATAGGGAAAGGAGTACGTCAAGGCTGTATATTGTCATCCTGCTTATTTAACTTATATGCAGAGTACATCATGCAAAATACCGGGCTGGAGGAAGCAAAAGCTCGAATCAAGATTGCCAGGAGAAATATCAACAACCTCAGATACACAGATGACACCACCCTTATGGCAGAAAGCAAAGAGGAACGAAAGAGCCTCTTGATAACAGTGAAAAAGGAGAGTGAAAAAGTCGGCTTAAAGCTCAACACTCAGAAAACTAAGATCATGGCATCTGGTCCCATCACTGCATGGCAAATAGATGGGGAAACAATGGAAACAATGGCTGACTTTATTTTCAGGGGCTCCAAAATCACTGCAGATGGTGATGGCAGCCATGAAATTAAAAGATGCTTACTCCTTGGAAGGAAAGTTATGAGCAACCTAGACAGCATATTCAAAAGTAGAGACATTACTTTGCCAACAAAAGGTCATCTAGTCGAAGCTATTGTTTTTCCAGTAGTTATGTATGGATGTGAGAGTTGGCCTATAAAGAAAGCTGAGCGCCGAAGAACTGATGCTTTTGAACTGTGGTGTTGGAGAAGACTCTTGAGAGTCCCTTGGACTGCAAGGAGATCCAACCAGTCAATCCTAAAGGAAATCAGTCCTGAATATTCATTGGAAGGACTAATTCTGAAGCTGAAACTCCAAAACTTTGGTTACCTCATGTGAAGAACCATCTCATTGGATTAGACCCTGATGCTGGGAAAGATTGAAGGTGGGAGGAGGGGACCACAGAGGATGAGATGGTTGGATGGCATCACTGATTCAATGGACATGAGCTGAGTAGGCTCCGGGAGTTGGTCATGGACAGGGAAGCCTGGCGTGCTGCAGTCCATGGGTTCACAAAGAGATGGACACAACCGACAGACTGAACTGAACTGTCATAACTACAGGATATTGAAGTATGTTCTCATCCTCCTTGGTGTTTAGCTGAGTTGTCCTGAAAAGATTTTTTGTCTTTCTAAGTTTCTTAGTAACTTGACTAAAATTGTGTAAATTAGAATAATTAGACAAACAAAGATCTGCTTTTCCTGCAACCTGAAGGAACCAAAATAACATAACCTACTATATAGAAAATAGCTATCCCATGTACATATGTATATATGACATTGACCTAACAGTAGCTAATTAAACAGGTTGGGTTGGAAATAAGCAGATAGATAAGCAGGTTTGAATCTTTTATGAAAAACTAGAATTATAAAGAAAGGCAAATAGTTCAAGTTTAAAAGTGATAAATGTCTTAACATCTTGAAAACTACTGATGAATCTCTTATTAGGAATAATATACCTCTTTCGTCCATCTTTTGTTTAAAAGTGAGACAGACTATCCTAAGAGACTCATACATTAACTTATTCCTCTATTTTCCCCATTCTGCAACATGAGTGAAGTCATTCAGTCGTGTCCGACTCTTTGTGACCCCATGGATGGTAGCCTACCAGGCTCCTCTTTCCATAGGATTTTCCAGGCAAGAGTACTGGAGTGGGTTGCCATTTCCTTCTCCAGGAGATCTTCCCAACCCAGGGATTGAACACAGGTCTCCCACATTGAGGGCAGATTCTTTACCAGCTGAGCCACCAGGGAATAGTACTTTAAAAGAAAAAGCTAACAGTCCAGCTCAACTCTAAAGCAATCTTCTTTCTGTAATAAGGGTGTATTCATATTCCCTAGTCTAACTTCTAAGGAGAGCCTTGGCAATGGAGATTCTTGACCTAGCCTGCTGGTTTTCTTGTCATTTTCCAGAATCAATGACTGGAACATTGTAAGATAGAAATCCTGCAAAGTGCTCAGATCTCATGATGCATGTAGATAGAATGTCCCTGGTTACACAATGGCACCTGCCTTGATGATCCTTCCTCACAAGAACACAGTTACCATGCCCTCACTAGGGACTCCACACAAGCCCCACAGCCTCAGTCCTTCCGGGCCACTGACGAATCTTGTGACCGCACAGAAAGAGCCCAAATGCTTAAAACTCCAAATCCATTATCATTTCCCTATTTCTACTATTTGAAAGCTTTTTATCCAGTTCCCACCTTTTATTTCAATAATAAGTCTTTACTGACAGTCAAACAATATTGATAGTTTATCAGAAAAAAAATTGATCAAAATGTGTTTACCAGTGACCTCTGCTTCTGTGATGAAAAAAAAAATGGTGTAAGATTTACCACCTGCCTTAAACAATCAGAAAATCAGGAAAAAAAATATTTTCAGGCATCAAAACACAGGTAGCACACAACTGTGAATCCTAAGAGGAAAAAATATTTGAGGTAGTCTGCAGATTGCACAAGATTATTTTCTGGAAGCAATTTCCAGGCTACTGTTCAAGGAACGGGAACTCACCTAGAGCTCAGTCATTTTGGTGAGTGGAAGATGTGGAGATTAGAGTTCAGGAAGACAGAAGTGGCTACAGTTTGCAAGGATGCGTAATAGGAGATATTCACTGGGAGATATACAGAGATCTGAAGAAAGATCCCCTAGACCTTGACTGAGTACCTGTCTGAGAGTACATGGGAGAAAATTGCCATAATCTGGGGAAGAACAACTAGAAAGCTGTAGTCAGAACAATGTCCAAGATCAGATGAAAATTAGGATAATCTACACTCCCACAGTGAAGGGACTCTAAATACCCGGGATGCTAGACAGTGCTCAGCATGAACTGCTCTACTAATGGAAATGAATTACCGCTGCACCGAAGCCTTCACGGCGGCTCAGACAGTAGAGAATCCGCCTGCAATGTGGGAGATCTGGATTTGACAACCGGGTCGAGAAGATGCCCTGGAAAAGAGAATGACAATCCAGTCCAGTATTATTGCCTGGAGAATGCTCATGGACAGAAGAGCCTAGCAGACACACACAGCAAAGGCTACCCTACACCTAGGTTCAAATACTTCAGGTCAAGTCCTACGAAGATGGAACTGGTAATGCGCAGAATGACAAATATAACCAGCACTTATGTGCTCAGTTACTCAGTCGTGTCCAACTCTGCAACACCATGGACAGAGCCCACCAGGCTCCTCTGTCCATGGGGTTCTCCAGGAAGAATACTGGAGTGTGCAGCCACTCCCTTCTCTAGGGGATCTTCCCAACCCTGGGATCGAACCTGGGTCTCCTGCATTGTGGGCAGATTCTTTACCATCTGAGACAGCAGGCAAGCCAGAAACAACACTGTTGTACATTAAATATAAAATTGCTAAGAGGGTAAATCCTAAAAGTTCTTATAACAAGATATTTTTTCTTTAATTTTGTATCTATATGAGATGATGGATGTTCATTAAATTTTGTGATAATCATTTCCTGAAGTATGTAAGTTGGATCAGTATGCTATATACCTTAAATTTACACCATGCTGTATGTTGATTATATGTCAAAAAAAAAGAAGAAAAAATAAAGATGAAATAAACATTCTTCCAGACAAACAACAGCTGATATAGTTTATTGCCACCTGACCTGCATTACAAGAAATGATAAAAGAGATTTTTCAAGCAGAACAAAACTATATCAGGATCAGCTTTAGTTTTACACAATGGAATGAACATCACCATATATGGTAAAATGGAATTAGCCAAAAAGAGTTTTATCTCATTTTCTAATTTCTTTCAGTTCATTTCAGTTGCTCAGTCTTGTCCAACTCTGCAACCCCATGGACTGCAGCATGCTGGGCTTTCCTGTCCATCACCAACTCCTGGAGCTTGCTCAAGTTCATGTCCATTGAGTCAATTTACAATTTAAAGCAAATATAACAATGCAATGTGTGGGTTTATCACAAGTGAAAGTAAAATGAATGACAAAAAAGAGAAGGAAACTATAGCATTCTAAGATTTGAACACAATACCAAAAGTGATTTGATATTACTTAAAGATATTACTGTGAAGAAGGCTGAGTGCTGAAGAATTGATGCTTTTGAACTGTGGTGTTGGAGAAGACTCTTAAGAACCTCTTGGACTGCCAGAAGCTCCAACCAGTCCATTCTGAAGGAGATCAGCCCCAGGATTTCTTCGGAAGGAATGATGCTGAAGCTGAAACTCCAATACTTTGGCCACCTCATAGGAAGAGTTGACTCATTGGAAAAGACTGATGCTGGGAGGGATTGGGGGCAGGAGGAGAAGGGGACGACAGAGGATGAGATGGCTGGATGGCATCACTGACTCGATGGATGTGAGTCTGAGTGAACTCCGGGAGTTGGTGATGGACAGGGAGGCCTGGTGTGCTGCGATTCTTGGGGTCACAAAGAGTCGGACACGGCTGAGCGACTGAACTGAACTGAACTGAACTGAAAGATATTACTTAAAGACATGACTGAAGTGACTTAGCAGCAAAGACAGACTATGACAAGTTAAAACTGTATACTACAAATCTAGAGCATCCACTAAAAATAAATTAGTAACTGATAACAACCCACAGTGGACATAAAATGAAATTAATTTTTAAAATTCAGTTGATCTGAAAGAGACAAATAAGGGAGAAACAGAATAAATAACAGATATAAGAAATGAAAATGAAGTAATGAGATGGTAGATTTAAACCCAACTTCCCAACTATATTGATAACAACATTAAATGCAAATACAGTACATGTTGCAATTAAAAGGCCAACATTATAAAAATGGATAAAAATCAAGACCAAACTGTATGCTAACTATAAAAACGTGGCCTTATATTAAGAGATATAGCTTAAAAGAATGAAAAGATATACTGTAAAAATGTTAATGGAAAAGAAGTTTGAAGTGCTATACTAATATAGACAATGTAGGCTTCAGAATCAGTTATATTACCAGAAACAGGGAAGTTATGAAGTCAGTTCATAAGGGAACAATTTTTCTAAATGTGCATTTACATAAAAGCAGGACTACACGATACAGAAAACAAAAATTTACAGGACTAAAAGAACAGACAAAATCACAATTATTATTGGATATTCCAACACTTCTCTTTCAGTAATGGATAGAATAACGAGTCAAACACAACGGAGTCTAGGTGGCTCTGTGGTGGCGAATCCACCTGTCAGTCCGGGAGGTGCAGGTTCTATCCCTGGATTGGAAAGACCCCTTGGAGAAGGAAATGGCACCTCATGCCAGAATTCTGCAGTCAGAATTAATTCTGAAATTAAAAGATGCTGTTCCTTGGAAGAAAAGCTCTGACAAACTTAGACAGTATATTAAAAAGCAGAGATATCACTTTGTTGACAAAGGTTGATACAGTCAAAGCTATGGTTTTTCCAGTAGTCATGTACAGGTGTGACAGTTGGACCATAAAGAAGGCTGAGCCCGGAAGAACTGATGTTTTCTAATTGTAGTACAAGAAAAGACTTTTGAGAGTCCTTTGGACTACAAGGAGATCAAACTAATCCTAAAGGAAATCAACCCTGAATGTTCATTGGAAGGACTGATACTGAAGCTCCAATACTTTGCCCTCCTGATGTAAAGAGCCAACTCACTGGAAAAAAGAACCTGATGCTGGGAAAGACTGAGGGCAGGAGGAGAAGGGGATGAGAGAGGATGAGATGGTTGTATAGTGTCACTGACTCAATGGACATGAGTTTGTGCAAAGTCCAGGGAATAGTGAAGGAAAGGGATGCCAGGCACGCTGAAGTCCATGAGGTCACAAAGAAGAGTCCCTTAGTGACTAAACAAAATGAAAAGAACATAAAGTCAAACACAGAGAGAGAAGGATATAGAACACTGGAACAGTATCAACAACCATGACCTCACCGGTCTTAATAGAGTACACAATAGCAGTAAATGTTCCTGTTATTCTTCTATGTATACATGGAACATTCACGGGATAAACTATATTTTGAGCCATAAAATGTGTATCAGTACGTTTAAGAAAATTAAAATCATACATACTCTGATGGTAGAATGAAATAGAAGTGATTAACAAAGAGCTATTTAGAAAATCCCCAAGTGTTTGAAAACAAAAAATACACTTCTAAATAACATATGGCTGAAAGAAGAAATCAAAAGGAAAATCAGGATATATTTTGAAAGATTTGTAAATGAAAGTGAACTATATTAAATAAAGTATTATATAAAAGAAAAAATCTCAAATCAATTACATAATTTTTTACCTTTAGAAACAAGGCAAAGAAGAAATCATTAAACCCAAAATTGCAAGAGAGCAAAAATTTAAAAGATGAGAGTAGAAATAAGTGAAATTGAGAAAACAGCGATAGATAAAATCAAAGATTTACAAGCTGATTCTTTGAAGAGATCAATAACAATGATGCCTCTCAAGTCTTAAACTGTCCAGTATGGTTACAACCAGCCATTTGGGGTTATTGAGTAATTAAAATGTGGTGAATATGAAATAATATATGCTATAAAATAAAATAAGTACATACAGGCTTTTTAAAACTTCTGGAAAAATAATAGAAGAAAACCTTTACCACTTCAGGTAAACAAAGGTATCTTAGGGCACAAAAAGTCAAACCAAACACAAACAAAAAATAATAAAATACTATTACCAAGCATTTTTAAAGTATGCTTTTCAGAAAAGATCACTAAGAAAATGCAAAGGTAAACTGCAGACTAGGAGGAATATTTGCAAACTGTAGCTGATAAAATAGTTGAATTCAAATTATGTAAAGGACTCTGATAATTATTAGAACACAATACAATGTAATATAATTTCTAAATTGTGTTGAAGCTATTTCACTAAGAAAAAGTTATGCAAAGCCCTACCAGTATGTTAAAAGATACTTAATATAATCAGTGAACAGGAAAGTAGATAAAACTGCAGTGATACCCAGCCACACAAGATGTCAGACTGACCGAAAAGAAGTTCTAGGGAGGATGAGGCAACTGAAGCACTTACACATCCTTGATGCAGACACAAAAGACTGCAAGCACTGTGTGCAAGCACTGTGAGGAACGATGTGTGCCGGGGCCCAGCCCCAGTGGATCAGGGTGATCTGAAGGTGGGGACGGAGTCGGCGGCCTTGGAAAAATACACATTTAGTTACAGATATACAGAGAGATTAGAAACGGATAGTATAGTAGGAAAATTAGTGGAGAAAAAGAGGCTGAATGACTTGGTTTGCATGGAAAAGCATCCATGCTCCAGATGGGAATTCAGCCAGAAAAACGGGGAGCAAGAAAGAACGACATGGGGGAGTCAGTCTTTCCAGGAACTGATCTCATTTCTTTATTTTTCAGGTTTTCTTATATACCTTTTTTTACATATAGGGATGAATACAGAGTCATGCGGGGGTCAGCAGTCCTGACCGTTATCAAAATCAGGTGCTTTACATAAAAACAGGTCATAGGGGTTTTACATCATCTTCAAGCCATTTCTGCCTGCTGACATTTACAACCCTTTCTTTCTGATAACCAAAAATCTTATTTTTTCCAAGGGTGTTTTTTCTTAAACCAGGCACCACCCTCCAAATAAAGTTGCATTCCTATAGGGTGAGGGGTGTAGTGAGTTACACTCAAGAAAGGAATTTATTTAACCCAAGGTTAACATGATCAATCTTAAAGGTTAATACTTATTTCTCCTATATGCTAGTTATATTTATTATAAAGGCAGGGAATATGCAGATTTAGCAGCAAATATCAGCCCAACAAATGAAAATCCTTTCACCAATGTTCCTCTTAAGATCTACTTAGTCTTAAGATAGTGATAAAGTTACATTTTCACATAGCAAGGACACAGTGATTTATAACAAAGTACAGTGATCTATAACAAAAGAGAAAATTCATTGACTCAAAAAGTCTAGTATTGCTAACATCAAAAACTACTATATTTCCTTTTCTATATTCCAAATACATTGATTAATATATTCCCAGGTGCCTAAGGATATGGAGGCCTGGCGGCAATCATTGACTCAAGAAGAAAAAGCCCTATGTTAATTAAGACTCTCAAAATACTCCAAAACTCTCTGTGCCGTTTATGGTTGAGAGGTAGTAAACAATCATGTATCAGCAGAGAGGTTTGACCTGAGACACCCTTATCACACCCAGGGCAGAGAATTAGCAGCAATTATTGACACAACAAATGAAAAACCCTTCGCTAATATAATTCCTAACCAACCCACTATACTAATAATTTCTAACTTCCCAAAAGAATTTGTAAACAATCACATTTGGCCGGACAAACCTATACAGGCAAGCTAGATAACCTTCAGAGGAGTCCTGTAAGTTGAAACACTCTAGTTGTGCCCAAGAATTTTTATTGCCTTGGAGCTGCACGTTTACTCCTTCTCCAAAAGAAATGGCTATGGGGAGAGCCCCTGTAAAGTACTCTGGTTTTGGGGTAGATGCTCAGGAACAGGGGTTTCCTGAGGCTTGATCACGTCTTTGTATATGCCAAACTTCCTTCCTCATGACCTTTGCCATGGGCGGAGTTCCTCACGCTGGCTCCCGGCAAATTTGCCAATGTGTTTTTATCAAGTTAGGCATATACTTATCAATGTAATCACTAACCCCCACCACTCCAGATTTATCCAAAAGAAATGACATGTGCACAGCAAAGATTTGTGCATGAATATAAAGAAACAGCTCTCCACCCTCAGAGGGGAACTGTGGGGGATCTCGGTGGGAAGATATTTTAGAGGGACAATTATAGGATTTTGATCCTAGCTGAGTGACTTGAGGGGATGACCTAATGAAGTAGGGGCTGACTCTAGACTGAGGCTGTCAGAAAGTAAAGTCAGTTCTATGATTGGGTATCTGAATAATAAGTCTGTAGGGGAGGCAAATGAGCAAATAGCTCTAAGTAGTAAGGAATCAGTAGTCATTCATTTTTAGCCAAGAGGAAGGAAGCTTAGTATTTGTGGGTAGCAGGTGACGTTGCTTTTGTCTGCACTTACACAAAATTATAAAGTAGACTTTCTCTGTCTCATTTTATCATGGTCTCAAAGTAACCTTGTCTGTTTTGTATTTGTGAGTTTGTTTACACCCTATAGGAGAATAACAGCTGTGAGGATCAGGTCAACTGTCAAATGTCAGAAGATACTCTTTTTTTTTTTTTTTTCTTTCTCAGTCAAAAACTGGAGACAATCCAAATGTCCACCAACTGGTGATTAAATAAGTTATGAGGTGTTCTGCATAATTAAATACTAACCAGGAGTTTAATTAACGAAATTCCACCATATACTTCCGTGGCGGCTCAGACGGTAAAGCGTCTGCCTACAATGCGGGCGATCCGAGTTTGATCCCTGGGTGGGAAAGATCCTCTGGAGAAGGAAATGGCAACCCACTCCAGTACTCCTGCCTGGAAAATCCCGTGGATGGAGGAGCCTGGTAGGCTCCAGTCAATGGGGTTGCAAAGTTGGACATGTCTGAGCAACTAAACTTTCACTTTCTTTTCTACTATATACAACAATACATACAACAAAAGAAGAATCTCAAAAGTGAGGGAAATCACCCATAAAAATTAATGTACTATGAGATTACGTTTATATGACACTTTAGAGAAGGGACCGCAATAGTGCCAAGAGCTGATCCTTTGATGAATGCTGAGGGTAGATGCGGGTACCGACTGCCAAAAGGCAGAGGGGAGTTCTGGGGTATAAAACGGTCTATGTCATGATGGTGATTGCTGCTGTGGCGGTAAGCATAAGGCACAACTCACAGAGCTAATGGTTTACATTGTATGTAAATTTTACCTCTATAATCCTCGTATGCACACAGACACACACAAGATCTTTGCCCTCCTTTTAGGGTAAGAATGATTCTCTTCTTAGAAATACAGTAAAAACAGAATCCGCAACAAAAACTGTCTCCTCTCTCTAGAGTCAAGTGAGATCACTCCTATGCCTTCTGGTTAGTTAACCTCCCCAGCAAGTAAACAGAGTTTTCTAACACAGGAAAGAAAATAAACAGTTGATTTCATAGTGAATCACCCCCATTAGCCACTGGTCAAGGGACACCCGACTACTTTCCTTGCCTCAGAATTGCCCCTGTTAGTGGCCTCAATATTTCTGTTTTCACAATCAGCTCTGAAGAAATAAGGGTCCACAAACAAAACATGGGCAGTCATTTCCTTCTCTTGACCTCAGTTCTTACCCTGTACAGAAGGGAGGGGTGGAGAGAAGAATTTCTCAGGGCTCTTCTAGCTCAGGAACATTTATTGTATGAGTCACACTGCGAAGGCTCAATCAAGGTGATAACTGGCCTCTGCTGCCGATCGCCGTGTGTTCATGTATGTGCTGACAACCGGTGTGCATTAATGTGTGTGTGCACATGTATGTGTTATTGGGATGCAGGGTGGGTTGAATGGGGGCAGGAGAAGAGGAGATGCCACAGGGAGGGGAGATGATTTCTTTGAGCTGAAACCACAGCCGTCTGAATTATTTATGAGAATTCTTGTGAGTTTATAATGCCTATTAATTTAATAAAAATGGTTATTGCTTGTAATAATGGAAACTAAAAAAATTAGATAGAAATAGACTTAATCATTTAATATCTGCTCTGATTTTTCTCCCATTAGCTCCTCCAAACTCCACTGAGTTTCTAACAGCAATGCTATCCTTTGGTCTCACAAAGTGAGCCTCCACCCTGGGCTTCACACTTCAGAAGGCCCCCTTTCTCTCTTTTCCCCAGTGACTCTCACCCCAGGGAGGCGGAAGTTCACAGGGCCGAGGGGATTGTCTGTCCAGAAAGTATGTGCTTCCCAACCCCATGTCTGTAGACCACACTCAAGAAAACCTAACCCCCCAGCCCCCACCCAATCAGCTTCAGGTTCACATCCAGAATGTAGATGAGCCTTTATTCCAGGCGTTCTGCTTTCCTGCACCTCAAATTGAGGGAAAGAGAGAGGTTTGCTGGCGAGGACTGGACAGAACTTGGAGGGCAGGTTATGACATCACATGGAGGCTCACAGGAACCCATGCAGTGCAAGTCAGATCCAGAGTGGACAAAAAAGAGGGCCACAGACCACACTCCCACACTCCCACGCTATCACGCTCATCAGCTCTAAGAAGGTCTAAGATTTCTAGAGGAAAACCCGGTCTTCTACTTATTATTTAATATCATTGTCAATGTAGACTGTGAAAACATGTTTCATTTCATAGCTTGTTACTTGGACTTAAGATATTTAGGTCCATAGACGCATAGTGTGTGAGCCTTCACTTGGCGCATTTTCCCTGGGGTCCTATACTTGTGAAGGAAACACTAGATACACTAGGCGCTAGCTTGATCCAAACCCAGGAACAGGCTGAGCAGTGCTTATTCACCTAAGCTGACTCCTCAGACTGTTCTAACTTAAAAACGTCTCCACACACGTTAGTGACTCCCCTCTTGCTCTTGGCTGGAAGAATTTAGACAGTGATCCTAACACTCTGTCCCTCCCATTAATCATTCCACTTAATTTAAAACAAACCTAATAAATGAATGGATTCTCATTATAAGCTCTGATTGGTGGTATATTTAATATATATTGACCTTAATTGGCTACCACTGAGATTACTTCAGGGCAAAGCCAAGTCTAGCATGGAAGAACTGGGAAAGCGAGATGTTTTTAAATGAGTTAAAAGAAACCGTTAAAAGGAATTCTAAGCTGTACCAATGAAATTGCTAGCCAGAGAAGAAGCTGAATCAAGAAAATAAGTAGATAATGAAGTACTTGGGGAGCTCATAGGACACATTACCCAGAAATAGAAAAAATACAGGAAGAAAATGATGGCAAGTCCTATTTAGCTGCAGGTCTACCTCGACTGGACTTTCCTGGTGGCTCAGATGGCAGAGCATCTGCCTTGATTAGTTCTTAGGCTTTCCACTGGAGCTGTATGTGTGTGTGTGTGTTCATGTGTGTGTGTGTTCATGTGTGTGTGTGTGTTCATGTGTGTGTGTGTGTGTGTGTGTGTGTGTGTGTGTGTGTGTAGCTGGAAAGGGATGGGAAAATGAGGGCTCCTTTTCTTAATATCTGTATCTATCATGGAACAAATAGGCTCTGTTCCTCCCTTAAGGGCAAAGTCTCTGTAAATAACTCCATGTGTTTTATGGAAAATGATTCAACAGTTACCTTCCATAGTAAGTCATATTTTCATCCAGCTTCCTCTCGGGGGGGCGGGAATCTCAGAAGACACTCAGCCTCCCAGAATATCTGGTGTCATCACTTTGCCTTCAAAGTCCTGCAAGCTTAAGAAGGGCTTGTGTGAAGAGTCTTGCTACAGAAGGGAGCATTTGTGATTAACTGTGGGACTGACAGGTGTCCAGAACACCCAGTAATCTTGACATTTTGTTGTCAAAATAGACATATTGGGAAGGTATGTGGATTTAAGAGACGTGTGCACTTGGCGTCTGCTTACTTTGCATGAGGAGTTGTTTATATGATTTATAGTAGGGTTCCAAAGTACATAGTCCACAGGACAGAGACCCATTCAAATTCAGCACTAAGTACCGGGAGCCAGCAGGCTGGATCAGGTCCTTGGCTGGGGAAGATCAGAGACAGCAGGCATTTAAAGCTAAAAACCCCTTGTTCCACTGAACTCATGAAGCATTTAAAAAAACCATGACACATCTCATTAAAAACAACTTTAATTTGATGAATATAAAACTTGGTGAAATGATATTAATTCACTCATCCAGTGGGTATAATACCGGGGGAAAGCTCCAGGCTAGGATCAGGAGACCTGCCTTCACCCAGCTAAGCAAATCACTTTCCTTCCCCATGAACCAGCACTTACTGAGCATTGTATATTTTTACTAAAGTAGAGTTGGTGCACAGTATTATGTGTTACAAGTGTACAGTATAGTGATTCACAGTTTTTAAAGGTTTTGCTCCATTTATCGCTATTATGAAATATTGTTTATATTCCTTGGGCTATAAAATATATCCTTGTTTACACATAACAGCGTGTACCTCTAAGTCCCCCATCCTAACCTTCCCCTTCCCCCTTTCCCTCTCCCCACTGGTAACCATCTAGTTTGTTCTCTATATCTGTGAGTCTGCTTCCTTTTTGTTACAGTCAGTAGCTGGTTATATTTTTCTATTCCATATATAAGTGATATCATGCAGTGTTTATCTTTCTCTGTCTGACTCACTTCACTTAGCATAATATCCTCAAGGGCCATCTATGCTGTTGCAAATAACAAGATTCGTGCTTTTCACGGCTGAGCGGTATTCCATTGTGTGTATACATATCCATTGATCCATGGGTTTGTTTCTGTGCCAGCACCGTACTATTTTGATTACTGTAGCTTCTTAATATAATTTTAAGTCAAGAAACATGATTTCCCAAGCTTTGTTCTTCTTTCTCAAGATCCGGGGTCTTCTGTGTGTCCATACAAATTTTTAAATTATTTGTTCTAGTTCTTTGAAAAATGTCTTGGGTATTTAGATAGGAACTGCATTACTCTGTAGATTGTCTTGGGCAATATGGTCATTTTAACAATATTACTTCTTCCAATCCAAGAACATGGTGTATCTTTCCATTCGTGTTATCTTCAATTTCTTTCATCAGTGTCTTATCAGGTCTTTTACCTCCTTAGGCGGATTATTCCTAAGTACTTTATTCTTTTTAGTGCTATGGTAAATAAGACTGTGTCCTTAATTTCTCTTTCTGATAATGTATAGAAATGCAACAGATTTCTGAATATCAATTTTGTATCCTGCAACTTTAGTGAATTCATTGATGAGCTCTAGTAGTTTTCTAGTAATATTTTTAGGATTTTCTATGTATAGTATCATGTCATCTACAAATAGAGTTGGACTGTGAAGAAGGCTGAGTGCCGAAGAATTGATGCTTTTGAACTGTGGTGTTGGAGAAGACTCTTGAGAGTTCCTTGGACTGCAAGGAGATCCAACCAGTCCATTCTGAAGGAGATCAGCCCTGGGATTCCTTTGGAAGGAATGATGCTAAAGCTGAAGCTCCAGTACTTTGGCCACCTCATGTGAAGAGCTGACTCATTGGAAAAGACTCTGATGCTGGGAGGGATTGGGGGTGGGAGGAGAAGGGCACGACAAAGGATGAGATGGCTGGATGGCATCACTGACTTGATGGACGTGAGTCTGAGTGAACTCCTGGAGTTGGTGATGAACAGGGGGTCCTGGCATGCTGCGATTCATGGGATCTGAAAGAGTCAGACACGACTGAGCGACTGAACTGAACTGAAGTAGATTACACTGAGGTATACCCCGGGAATTGAGCAATGAGGGGAACCAAGACTAGCTGTTTATACACTCCACACAAAGTGTATAAGAAATATAGGAAAAAGCATTAAACAGTCTCTAATTACCAGGATAGAGTGAATTTAAAAGATGAGCAATAGAAGCATGGAACATAGAACCATCCAAGCGTTATCCAGAGAAGAAGGTGCTCAAAGAGTCAAATAAGAGTTTGGTCCACCTGGCAGGTACACCACAATTATGGACATTGCAGGAAGACACTAGACAAGATTTAAACAGTTAAACCACACAGACACTTCCTCATTCTGAGGCTATCCTCCACACTTCGAATTATACCTGGTTTCTTATGCATCTTGTCAAAGGGAGATGCTATGCTTGCCCGCAAATGTACATGTAGCGTCAACCTAGAAGTCCTGTTCTCATCCTGCATTAAAAACTTCCATTTTTATGGCTTAATCTCCCATGTATTTACTCTGACTCCACCACTTAGGAGTTGGGTGCCTTCAGCCACATTACTTACTCTAAACCTTAGCTTCCTCATTTCTTAAGTGGAAAATACAACCTCTCCATCCTCCTGGAATTGCAATGAGGGTTTAGAAAAGGGCACTTAGCAGAGAGATGAGCTCATCGTGTTCTCTAGTAAATATCAGCTAAGACCACTGCCACGGCCCCTTCCCTCACTCTTTCTGTCTTCTCCCTGCCTTCTCATCTCTTCACTCATCCACCCAACCAATCAACCAATCACTAGGTCATTGAAAGGTTATTTCCATCCATCAAGATGTATTTAGAGACCAGGCATTGGGCTGGACACTGAAGCTCTGGGGATAAATGGTACCCAGATTCCCTCTTCACCGGCTCCCACGCTCCCTTGTACTGGGCTCTGCCATCCCTTAATACAGTGAAGGGCACACATTAGATGCAGTTGTATTGGACATCTGGTATTATTATTGATGGTATCAGTCTCCCTGATAAACTCTAAGAAACTGAAAACAATTGAGCTTCTGAACCTGTAAAGCTAAGAGGTAATCTCTAAAGCTTGGTGAATTTACCAAAGTCTTATTAGACCTCCTAGGAGTCGTGTTTTCTCTCTGCAATTCTTACTACTATTTCTTTCTTACAGATTTTATACCAGGTTATATGATTGAAAGTGTTTGCACATAATAGAATCTAGATTATTTGAATATTTGATATTGGCAGGCCTTGGGCCAGACTGTCCAAACCCTATGCACGTTTACCCAGATCTCATAATACAGTATATTATCTCCTCTGAGTATGTTTCCCTTAGCACTATTTCATTTCTGCCTCCAAGTAGCTTGAAACCATAAAGCTGCATCTATTCCCTTAAAGGTATGGTGGTGAGCATCTGCCTTCCTGCAAAGATATTAACATTCTCAAAAGTCCTTGAAGAAAATTGTTCCAGTGGTCATCACCTTTGCTCTTGTTCCTAGAATCTCTGAAAGACAGGGTGGGAAGGGTTTTTCACAACTATAAATGGATTTGAAAAACCTAGAGAAGGAAATTATCTGTTTCTCTGGCAAGCCAGAGTGACATGACAGATAATTAGTAGGATGACCTGTTTCTCTGAGATGGGAAGCTTAGCCATATCAAGGACTTAAAGCCCCCAGCCTTTCTTCTATCCCCTAGTGAATTTCTGCTCTGCAAACAACCAGCTCTGCCAGCTGACAGTGACTTTCACCTTGCATCCTTCAAAGTCACCTTTCTTTGAAAATCCTTTGGGTGTGATGCAGAATAGCAATAGCTTTGCCATCTTGGCCACTGTTTGCAGGGTATGTAGAGGTGGAAATAAGTTGAACCTCAGAAGAACTGACCTGTCCAGGAGAATCATGCTTAAAATACGGATGTGCTTCAGATACCATCTTTCCTATGCACAATTTCTCAGTTTACCCTTTAGAACACAGTGTCTGAAAATCTGGGAGTTTCCCCGACACCTATTTGAGGGAAGCCAGACTTTAGGTCAAGGTGGAGAAAACGCTTCTCCCCTGGTATATTATGCTGCACTATTTTGTGTTAATGTGCAAGCATGCCTTATGTAATAGGAAAATGAAAAGAGGTAACATACAAGAGAACTGTTTGGCAAACAGGCAAGTTACTCAATCTATTTCACCAGCCTTGAGCTGATCACTACTGAATTTCAAGGATATTGCAATTTGTAATTCATAAATGCTTCCTTTGAAACAATTAGACTGTTTCTAAAACACACCCCTTAGAGTAAATTGGCATATATAGAAAAATCCTTCTTTAACTTTGTTTTCCAGAAAGGGGTGATTTTCCTAACTATCCCATGGTTTTTATTTACATCTTATCCAGTTATCAGTTCAGTTCAGTCGCTCTGCTGCTGCTAAGTCGCTTCAGTACTCTGTGCGACCCCATAGACAGCAGCCCACCAGGCTCCACCATCCCTGGGATTCTCCAGGCAAGAATACTGGAGTGGGTTGCCATTTCCTTCTCCAATGCATGAATGTGAAAAGTGAAAGTGAAGTTGCTCAGTCATGCCTGTCGCTCAGTCGTGTCCAAATCTTTGTGAACCCATGGATTGCAGCACGCCAGGCCTCTCTGTCCATCACCAACTCCCAGAGTTTATTCAAACTCATGTCCACTGAGTTGGTGATGCCATCCAACCACCTCATCCTCTGTTGTCCCTTTCTCCTCCCACCTTCAATCTTTCTGAGCATCAGAGACTTTTCCAGTGAGTCAGTTCTTTGCATCAGGTGGCCAAAATATTGGAGTTTCAGCTTCAACATTAGTCCTTCCAGTGAATATTCAGGACTGATTTCCTTTGGGATTGACTGGTTGGATCTCTTTGCAGTCCAAGGGACTCTCAAGAGTCTTCTCCCACACCATAGTTCAAAATCATCAATTCTTCAGTGCTCAGCTTTCTTTATAGTACAACTCCCACATCCATACATGATTACTGGAAAAAACCATAGCCTTAACTAGATAGACTTTTGTTGGCAAAGTAAAGTCTCTGCTTTTTAATATGCTGTCTAGATGGGTCATAACTTGTCTTCCAAGGAGCAAGTGTCTCTTAATTTCATGGCTGCAGTCACCATCTGCAGTGATTTTGGAGACCCCAAAAATAAACTCTGACACTGTTTCCACTGTTTTCCCATCTATTTGCCTTGAAGTGATGGGATGTGAAGCTTTAAGCCAACTTTTTCACTCTCCTTTTTCACCTTCAAGAGGCTCTTTAGTTCTTCACTTTCTGCCATAAGGGTGGTGTCATCTACATATCTGAAGTTATTGATATTTCTCCCAGCAACCTTGATTCCAGCTTGTGCTTCTTCCAGTCCAGCGTTTCTCATGATGTACTCTGCATGGAGGTTAAATAAGCAGGGTGACAATGTACAGCCTTGACGTACTCCATTCCCAGTTTGGAACCAGTCTGTTGTTCCATGTCCAATTCTAACTGTTGCTTCCTGACCTGCATATAGATTTCTCAAGAGGCAGGTCAGGTGGTCTGGTATTCCCATTTCTTTCAGAGAGAGAAAATTATCTCTCAGAATTTTCCAGTTATCAGACTTTTCCCCAAAAGTGAGTAAGTCGTAGGAAGGTGAAGAAAACGTCTCGGGAACTTGACGGAAGAGCCCCAGGTTCTCCACTGAGAGGAGACCCAGCCGGTGTGAGGAAGCAAAGGGGCAAGAGAGCCGGGCGTCTGCTGCTGCCATCCCAGAAAGAGCTGCCTCTGGGGCCGGTTCCTAAGACTGAATTTAAGCTGACTCTTTTGACCAGTTCACCATGCTGTTTTCTTACCTGTTCAGTCTCCTTCCAGAAGTGACAACCAGGAGATCACCAGTGTGTTATTTCCTATCTCAGTATGCCTCAGAACACCTGACTCCAAGTAAATAACACGGGACACGCTTAGCTTGTGTGCGTGAGTGCTAAGTCACTTCAGTCGTGTCCGACTCTTTGTGACCTTATGGACTGTAGCCCATCAGGCTCCTCTGTCTGTGGGGATTCTCCAAGCCAGAGTGCTTAGCTAGATGACTGCAAATGACATTTCGCAAATCAGGCAAGGAATCAGTGCCATCCTGGCATTCATTCTATAATCAAGCCACAAGCACAGGGGTCTTAGTCTCTGCCAGGCACGGCGCTGAGAGCTATAAGCAGGGTCAGGCGTCATTCTCTTCTGTTCTTCTCACTTCACCTTTTCCCCCCCTTCCTACTCTCCTGGCCCAGTAACAATATTAGCTAACATTTACTGAGCAGAGGGATGTTAAGTATGTGCTGAATGAGTACACGCCATCTTCTCGTCCCCAGATTGTATAAATGCTTGCCGTCACTTTTGCCATCATCTTCATGGAGGGGTATCACCTTCCACAAGCAGGTGGAAGACTTCAGACCTGAATCCAGGTAGTCTGATACAATGCTTACACACTAACGTCACTTTATGTTTCCCCACCCACTGACCTTAACTTTGTTCAGCATGCTGAGTAATGAGAAAAGCAGAGTACTTTAGTTAGTCAAGAAGATATAATAGGTTGGTTAAAAGCAGCAGGATTCATTGTGACAAGCTAGAAGGAAGTAAACTGAATTGCAATATGAAAAATATAAGTTAGTTATGAAAAAGGACTTCTCGAAGGTAAGGCGTATTTTAAATTGTCATCCCGTTATCTTTCGGGTTTAGAATAAGTTGTGAGGAACAGAACATTTATACCTACATTTTCAGAGTTGTTCCGGTGGTCATTCCTAAAGCAGAAAATAGATTACTCATGTAGCAGCTTTCCAGAAGCATTAAATTATTGGTAAATGAAATCCTGGTTTTAGATGTTCCAGGCTTGCTCCTTCCATGGGGCATGCAGAGAAGTAGTCCCTTGACCCATGATTCCACCACTCTTTCCTTTTTATCTCCTTGCTTTATGTCAACTGACAATTCTTAAAGGATGGAATGATTTTCCCTAAGTGTCAGCTTGCAGGCCAGTAGGTAATGACTATCTCTTGCTAATCAGGAAGGGCTGGCAAGTCAAAGAAGGCCAGGATCCATTTCCACCCCTGCGATGGACTGAAGAAAAGAGCACCTGCCAGTCATCAGGGTCTCAGCTGCCTCCTTCAGAAGATATAGAGGGTAGATATGTGCAATGGATGCTGACCTGAGTTGGGAGTCTGCAGATGATCAAGTGTAGACAGAAGAGCTTCTGTGTTGAGTTGGAAACCCCCAAAGTCACAGATTAACTGTGTCACCTTGGATAAATTATTCAAGCTTTCCAAGTTTGGGTATTCACATCTGCAAAGGAAGGCAGGCAATGAAAGTGGCTATTTTTATTGTTTATAAAATAAGCTTCTTTGTTTGACTTTTAATCACAATCTGAATTCACTTTCTCTCTATATATATATGTGTGTGTGTGTGCACGTGTGTGTGTGTGTGTGTGTGTGTGTGTGTGTGGGGTGGTGGTGGTGGTAGTTCAGTGGCTAAGTCATGTCTGACTTGAAAACTACAGACTATAGCCCTCCAGATTCTCTGTCCCTGGGACTCTCCAGGCAAGAACACTGGAGGGGGTGCCAAACCCTCATCCAGGGGATCTTCCTGATCTCTTATTCTCATGCATTGGCAGGTAGGTTCTTCACCACTAATGCCACCTGGGAAGCCCTTCATAGATCCTCAGTTCAGTTCAGTTGCTCAGTCGTGTCCAACTCTCTGCAAACCCATGAATCACAGCATGCCAGGGCTCCCTGTCCATCACCAGCTCCCAGAGTCTACGCAAACTCATGTCCATCAAGTCGGTGATGCCATCCAGCCATCTCATCCTCTGTCATCCTCTTCTTCTCCTGTCCCCAATCCCTCCCATCATTAGAGTCTTTTCCAATGAGTCAACTCTTTGCATGAAGTGGCCAAAGTACTGGAGTTTCAGCTTCAGCATCAGTCCTTCCAATGAACACCCAGGACTGATCTCCTTTAGGATGGACTGGTTGGATCTCCTTGCAGTCCAAGGAACTCTCAAGAGTCTTATCCAACACCACAGTTCAAAAGCATCAATTCTTTGGCACTCAGCTTTCTTCACAGTCCAACTCTCACATGCATACATGATCACTGGAAAAACCATAGCCTTGACTAGACAGACCTTTGTTGGCAAAATAATGTCTCTTGCTTTTTAATATGCTATCTAGGTTGGTCATAAGTTTCCTTCCAAGGAACAAGGAAATCACCATCAGCAGTGATTTTGTAGCCCATAAAAATTAAGTCTGACACTGTTTCCACTGTTTCACCATCTATTTCCCATGAAGTGATGGGACCGGATGCCATGATCTTAGTTTTCTGAATGTTGAGCTTTAAGCCAACTTTTTTCACTCTCCACTTTCACTTTCATCAAGAGGCTTTCTAGTTCCTCTTCACTTTCTGCCATAAGGGTGGTGTCATCTGCATATCTGAGGTTATTGATATTTCTCCCAGCAGTCTTGACTCCAGCTTGTGCTTCTTCCAGCCCAGCGTTTCTCATGATGTACTCTGCATAGAAGTTAAATAAACAGGGTGACAATATACAGCCTTGATGTACTCCTTTTCCTATTTGGAACCAGTCTGTTGTTCCATGTCCAGTTCTAACTGTTGCTTCCTGACCTGCATATAGGTTTCTCAAGAGGCAGGTCAGGTGGTCTGGTATTCCCATCTCTTTCAGAATTGTCCACAGTTTATTGTGATCCACACAGTTAAAGGCTTTGGCATAGTCAATAAAGCAGAAATAGATGTTTTTCTGGAACTCTCTTGCTTTTTCCAAGATCCAGCGGATGTTGGCAATTTGATCTCTGGTTCCTCTGCCTTTTCTAAAACCAGCTTGAACATCAGGAAGTTCTCGGTTCACGTATTGCTGAAGCCTGGCTTGGAGAATTTTGAGCATTACTTTACTAGCATGTGCTGCTGCTAAGTCACATCAGTCGTGTCCGACTCTGTGCGACCCCATAGACGGCAACCCACCAGGCTCCCCCGTCTCTGGGATTCTCCAGGCAAGAACACTGGAGTGGGTTGCCATTTCCTTCTCCAATGCATAAAAGTGAAAAGTGAAAATGAAGTCGCTCAGTCGTATCTGACTCTTAGCGACCCCATGGACTGCAGCCTACGAGGCTTCTCTGTCCATAGGATTTTCCAGGCAAGAGTACTGGAGTGTTACTAGCGTGTGAGATGAGTGCAATTGTGCGGTAGTTTGAGCATTCTTTGGCATTGCCTTTCTTTGGCATTGGGATTGGAATGAAAACTGATGTTTTCCAGTCGTGTGGCCACTGCTGAGTTTTCCAAATTTGCTGGCATATTGAGTGCAGCACTTTCACAGCATCATCTTTCAAGATTTGAAATAGCTCAACTGGAATTCCATCACCTCCACTAGCTTTGTTGTAGTGATGCTTTCTAAGGCCCACTTGACTTCACATTCCAGGATGTCTGGTTCTAGGTGAGTGATCACACAATCGTGATTATCATGGGTCCTACTATCATTAAAATCCTATATTGTCTAAGAAACTTTCCCCAAATATCTGAACATAGTTCTCCTTTAACCCTTAAAAGCATGTAAGATTCTTTGTAATTCTCTCTAACCATTTCCCCAGTTTCATCTCCTGCTACCCACTTCTTAATTTGAGGTTCAGATTGCCAAATTATTCATAATTCCAGAAATCATCATATTGTTTCCTGTGTCTGTTTTTCTGAAACAGATTTTTTTTTGTCTAAACTACCTGTCCTCTTGGTGGACTCCTACTCAACCTTCAAAATCCTATGGGCATGTCACTTCTTTTAAGTATTCCCTAATAACCTCACTGACCCACAAGAATTCATAAACCACATTTCTGCATTAATTCAACAACTGAAGTGTTTGCTATTTTTGCCTTTTTCATATGATCATATAAACCACTTCTTCATGTATATCAAGATATAAACTGCTGTGGATAGGAAATACGCATTGTGTATTTTGTGTGATTAGTGCCTGGCATATAGCAAGAAGGTATTCAAAAACATCTGAAGGGCTGAATTAAATATTTTGCCTGTGGTAATGTGTTTTTCTTATTCTGTTGTTATGCCTATCCATCTCAACTTCTCAACAGGTTATAAGGACTATGGAAGCAGAAGGGACCTGGTTTATTCTGTGTCTCCTATAGGCCTGGGAATTGACTAGGTTATTAATTGTCAGATGGGATAACGCATAGAGAATGGATTTGCCACAAGAAGTGAGTGAATCTCACTAGCTCACAGTTATGAGGCTGGCAATGACCCTTCCAAACACACAGGAAAAGGACCTGGGGCTGACCCTACTCTTGTCCTCCAAAGGGAGTCTGGAGTCTTATTTATAAGGTAGAACTCATGTCTCACAGCTGGAACAGGAACAGAAAGAAAACCCAACTGCTGACGCTGAATTCAATTGTTCAAAACCTCTCCCTAGCTCCTTCCCAAAGACCGTCGGGTAGCCTGATATGAAAAGGTATTTTACTTTAAGCAATTACACATATTTTGGAAGTGCTAATAGTTCTGTGGTGAAAAGGAAAATAGTGAAGGCATAAGGGGGAAAAGGGAGAAACAAAGAAAAGAGAGTGAGAGAGAAAGGGGCTGGTTTGAAGGGGTTTTATCTAATTTCATTTTAATTAGATCCTTTTTCTAACTGAGTTTCTAATTTTTCAATTAGCAATTAGCAGCTGCAACTCATTCTGAGCATCACGAGGTGCCAAAGACACTAATTACACCACAGGAGTAGGAGGCTGGAAATGAGAAATAAAATTATCCATGAATGTTATTAGAAGAAAGGAATGATTACTCCCTGTAATAATATACTGATGTGAGCCTAATTAGATTGAAGGATTCAGAGGGAAAAAATGAGATTTAAAAAGTGGATTACATTTAGATGCCTTGAGGTCATAATTTTGCTATAAATATTGCTTTAGAACATCTCACATGGAAACAGGTTTGTAAGCCTGAAGATGCTTTGTCAGGATGTTCAGTGATGACCCACATCCCAATAAACAATCACCCAAAACATCAATGGCTTCTGAAATGCCAGTACTCTTCCTGTAAAACATGTGTCTGAGATTTCAAAAATAAACACTCATGCACATGAACATACATCAACAGAGCAATGACAAGAATACCCAGGCACTGGGAGATACCAAAGCAGAAATGCCCATCTTTGGCGTTGCAAGTTGGGGGTGGAGTTTTGAGCCATGACGTGGAAATGTGTATGGGTATAGTTTCTAATACGCTGGTACAGTTCCTTTCCTTCCTTCCATGACAGCGTCGAGCCTGTCACTATTTTTCAGGGAAGACACAGCAAGCCCATGTCTCCTCCATATCTATAAGCTGCTGGTGTGAAAAACACTCGAGTCAAGAGGCGCGTAGGTTTCTATTAACAAAGCAGCCACCCAGACCATTTGCATTCTCAGAGAAGAGCTAATTTTCTGGTTCTGGACACAGAGAATCAAACTATGGTATTGATCCTCAAGAGTGACTCCTAATTAGCTGCAGAGTAATCTCCCACACGCCCCAAGGCCAGAGGGGCTGACCACGGCTTTAAAGGACTCCAACAGAGCCGCATCCCTTTCCTTCTCAAGTGCCACACTGGTGATTGAATGCATCTCAGCAAACATTCTTACAGTCTCTGTGGCCAGAGGGTAGCTTCCTCACAGAAGGAGATAATACTGACCCCCTCTGTTTTCCTATCCTTGGAAGAAAGGAAAGATGCTTTTGAAGGGAAGCGGGAAATTCCGTGAGCAACTTAAAGCTACACACCCACCTCATCCTCCAGTCAACTTGCTGAAATCTTGCCTCCATTCTCTTGTCTCTTCTGAAACCCTTCATAGAGCATCCTAATACGCCTGGCTTTTCCTCTTTTCTAAGGATTTCAAAATGCTTTGACTGCTCTCCTAAGCTCTAGTCTGGTGATTTTCACCAAGTGGCAGTGTCTAGCTGTAGGTCTCACATCAGCAACTTAAAATCAACATTGGCAGGATCTATCACATTTATTCCCTTTTCCACCCCCTCCCCCACAAAGTGCCCCTCAATGGCATTCTCGATTTTGTCAACAGCTTGGCCATCCTCCCAGGAACTCCGAGTTCAATCCTGGAAGTAATCTCTGATTTCTCCTGTATCCTCATAGCCCCAGCTCCTCCCATGGCATTGCCATCAGCCCTGTGAGCTCTGCCCCGGTAATTCCTCTTTTTCATTCTCAATGCCGTGGTGTAGGCATCTCTAGTTTCTTACTGTAAATTTCTAAGCCAGCTCCCCTCGGACACATGCCTTCTGCTCTGCACTCCCAGCTTCATCTTTCTGCAAAGCTGCCTGCGCCCTCATTTTCCCCGCCAGAACTACTCAGAGGCTGTTCTGGCTTTCGCAAAAAGCAGCAGCTCCTAAGCCTCTAATGTTCTTGTTCCAGCCCACACTTTGGATGTAATATTTTCCTCTTCTGTTTCAATATTCTGCGCCACAGCCAAACTAATGCGTGGGCTTCATGTATTCCTTGCTCTGCATCCTTTAACTGGTGTCCCTCATATCTATTTCCAGAAAATCAAATCCTACTTATTCTGCAAGATCTAGCTCAAAATAGTGATAATATTCTTAATCCTCCTTTGCATATATGTAGGTCTTTGAATTTTCAAAGCATGCTCACATCTATATGGTTTATTTAAGCCTCACAGCAGCTCCCAGGGAGGCAAGAAAAGTAGGCGTTAGTAATCCTCTTTTACAGAGGAGGAAACTGAGACACAGTCAGGGTAAGTGGAATTGCCCAGTAATCAATGGTGGACCCGAGGCTGAGCCACTGATTTTCTCCTGATGTGTTTCTCTTTGAGGACTGACGATGCTCAGAGTGTGCTTGCTGCTGCTTTCCAATCACTGGGATGGAGGCTTATAGAAAAACAATTGCCTTCCTGACGGAAACTGGAAAAATTGATGAGATCCCCTTCCTTGGCCCGTCTATCTGTCTTTATATAGCTCACCACATTTGCCGCTAATTATATTTCTCTTTATAATCTGAGCTCTCCAGTTAAGTAATGCAATTGATCACTCCTGAAAAATATCGCTAATTCCAAAATGGCCCAGAAGTATTTTGTCACGCTGTTCTCCTTTTCATTTCTCCACCCCCGGTGTTAGAATTATTAAGATGTCACGTGCATCAGAGGAAAAACAGTATTAAGGGCCTAAAGGTGTAGCTTCTGCCTGTGTCAGAGGAGAGAAGGAGCTGGCAACAAATGTGATACTTTTTTAAGACAGAAAAGTAAAAACCTGATGTAAAATAGGAACAAAAAGAGAAACTTTCCTTAATCTTTGAGACCCCATGGACTGTAGCCTATCAGGCTCCTCCCTCCATGGGATTCTCCAGGCAAGAGTACTGGAGTGGGTTGCCATTTCCTTCTCCAAGGGATCTTCCCTACCCAGGGATTGAACCTGAGTCTCCCGCATTCCAGGCAGACTCTTTAACCTCTGAGCCACCAGGGAAGCCCTTCTAAACGACTATAGCATCTGCAAAGAAGAGAAAGTGGGGGCAGCCCTTCGTCTGTAAACTAATCACTGTCTTTGAATTGTCTGTTATTGCCCAGAGGTTGTGGCAGCACCGTGGATGAGCAGAAAGGGGGATGAAGGTGGGAGCCTGCTGACTTGGAAGGGGAGACGGTTTGTGTTGGAATTTCCCACCACCCCCAACATATACTGTTCAAGCTACTATTCCCTTTTCTCTCATTCAGAAAGGCAAAGCCAAAGAACTATCGCCAGCTTGCATGGAGGGGCACGTTGTGGGAAGGCGTGATTGCAGCCCCTCCCTGGGCTGGTTGGAATGCGGAGCAGTGCTGGAGGCCTCTGCGTGGTGCTTCTCTATCACCCCTGCCCCATTCACTTGTGAGCAGAAAGCTGGATAAAGTAAAAGGAGAGAACCAAGAATGGCAGGTCTCAGAACCTCTCTGCTCTCAGACTTCCCTCTTCTTCCTTAGAGACTCAGTTTTACCTTCAGCTCCTTCTTCTGGATCTTAATGTCTTGTTTTTACTTAGATAAAGCTTTTCAGTCTATATGGGCTATTTGGTCTAAGTGAGGACTAGAGAATTAGATCCAAATCAGCAATAAAGACAGAACAGACAGAAGGTCAAGAGATGTCATGTATTGAGTACCTATGTCAGACACTATGCCAGAGACCTTCCTTATAAAGCACACAGTAGGATCGCTATCAATCCCATTGCCATAGCTGAGGAAATTGAAGCTCAAAGTGACTAAGTGTCTCACCCAAGTGCCCAGAGCTAACAGATGATAGACCCAGAATTCTGACCCAGGTTTGACTGACAACAAAGCTTACACCTTTCCACTCGACTCCTCTGCTCCCATAGACCTGCAGAGTGTCCCCTTGTCTGTTTTCCAGTCATGGAGAGAGCATAGCTATAGGGTCAACCAGATCTGCAGCGAATCCTGACTCTACCATTTACATGCTTGTAGAAGAATAAGTTTAACCTTAAATAACTATTTTAAGAACTAAATTAGATAAAAGAGCTCTCCAGGGCATTCCCTGGGAAAGACGAAAGAAGTACTTTTACGAGTACCCTATCCCACCCCCATTCTTCCAACTGCTATGAGAAAGGAAGACTCACACAATGGAAAGAATGTAAAATGTTATGTTAAAAAAAGAAAGAAAATTAGGTTTGAATTCGAGCTACGCCACCCAGGAGCAAGTCACAGCCTCTCTGACCACTCATTTCCTCTCTAAAATGGGCCTTCTAACGTTGTGCATCCTTCCAGGCTCTCACGTGAGCCACATTGAAGGTAGTAGTAGGCATGGAAATACTTTAAAGCATATAATATATTACAAATATAAAGCATATATAAAATATATGCTTTTAAAGCATAAATGAATATTTTAAAATTATAAAGCATAATTAAAAATATAAAGCACATAATGAATATTTTAAAGATTGTATAAATACTTCACTTACACATAGGTTGTATGCATATATGTGTATGTTTATAGAATGCATGCATGCATATGAAGTGTGTGTGTGTGTGAGTGTATTATGTGTGTGCTGCACAACATACTTAGGAGAACTTAAACACCCTCCTTCTCCACACAGGGCTCTTTTTCAGCCTCATCTATCTTTATCCAGGTGGGAAAGTGCCCTGGAAGCCTCAAGTCAGGGGAAGAAATGACTAAAGGGCACTTGGCAGTGCGCTTGTTTCTGAGCAGGGCTGCAGGGGAGGAAGCCTTTCATCTCCCCGAGTGGTGGGCAGCCGGGATATGCAGCGAGAGACACTCTCTGACGTGGAACTTGCTGTGTGATCTTCCCAGGATGAAAAGTTCAGCCAGAACACAAGCCGGGGTGGCTTGTCCATCAAGACCGGGACAGAGCACGTGGCAGGCACAACCGGGCAGGGACTGCCAGGCCCCGGGCATCCTCCTGCTGTGCGCTCATGCTTCTGTTCCATGAGCCGAAATTTGGAGAGCCTGAGACATTCCAGAGACCTTTCAGTTGCTGACCGGAGACAGAGTCCCCAAGGTGGGTGGGGAGGAGCAGCCTCTGCCCTGAGACAGTGGATCGCATACCTCTCGCCTCCTCCTCCACCCCCTCCTCTCCTCTACCTCCTCTTCTTCTCCCTCCTCCTCCCCCTCCTCCTGCTCCTCCTCCCTGGCATCCTTCTCTTTCTCTCCCTCCTCTCTTTCCTCCCACTCCTCTTCCTCCCCTTCTTCTCCCTCCTCCTGCTCCTCCTCCCTGGCATCCTTCTCTTTCTCTCCCTCCTCTCTCTCCTCTTCGTCCTCTTCTTCTCCCTCCTCCTCCTGCTCCTCCTCCCTGGCAACCTTCTCCTTTCCCTCCTCTCCCTCCTCCCACTCTTCTTCTCCCTCCTCCCACTCTTCTTCTCCCTCCTCCTGCTCCTCCTCCCTCTCATCCTTCTCCTTCTCTTCCTCCCTCCCTCTCCTCTCTCCCTCCTCTCCCTCCTCCTGCTCTCCTCCCTCATATCCTTCTCCTCCTCTCCCTCCTCCTCCCTCATATCCTTCTTCTCTCCCTCCTCCCTCTCCTCTTCCTCCTCTTCTTCTGTCCCTCCTCCTGCTCCTCCTCCCTCGCACCTTTCTCCTTTTCTCCCTCCTCCCTCTCCTCTTCCTCTAATTCTCTCCCTCCTCTCCCTCCCCCCACTCCTCTACTGACTGTCAGTCATCTAAGAGGAGGGGCCTTGGTCCCACCCACCGAGTGGCCAGGGGTGGACCTGCAAGGCTGAAAGATGAGGAGGGCAGGAGACTGAAGCCTCTCCGGTCTCATCAGTCTCCCAGGCCCTGGTACCAGGCAGACGGCACAGCTCTCCAGGCTTGTGACAATGCTCGGGGCCTGGAGCTGGGGTGGCAGCTGTCCACGGCAGGCCAGACTTTCGAACATTTCGACAGAGCCTTTCCTGTCTCACAGCCCCCTCCCTGAAGCTCACACCCCTTTGTCTCCAGCTGGTTCTTGGCCCCTAGCTGTTCTCATCTGTGATTTTATTTTCCCTGAATAGGGGAGTTACTCAGAGCTGGGCTCTTGGCCAGCTGGTCCAGCCCCATCTTTCTTCTCCCTGGGCCATTTGCTCCTCTTCGAGAGGGTTCTCGCTGGGTCTGCCTTCCCTCTCTCCATCTGGCGCTGCATGCCCTGGCTGCGTGGGGCCTGCAGACCTGGGGCTGACCATACAGGGCAGCCAGCAAACAGCAAAGCCTTTATAGCAGTGATCTGGGAATCCAGGCTGTCTACACTGTTTCCCTGCCAGTCTTGTGTCAGAGAGACAAAACACCTAGAGAGGTTTAAAACATTCAAGAGAAGAAAAAGCAAATGCATAGCCTCAGAGAGCTTTGTCCAGACAGCACTTTCGCTAGTAATAAATCTGCTTTAAAAATGTATAAGGAAATAAAGAAAAAAACAATTTAAAAACTGGGCAAATCGCTTTGGTGGAAACCCATTTCTCCCACGCTCAGCTCTTTCCCTGCATCAGCTCTTCAGCCTCCCAGAGAGAGCTGCCAGCATGTAAGTCAGCAGTGCAAATAAAACTCAGCCCAGCCCCAACCCTGGTCTACTGCGGGCACAGATTGCTGTGGGCCTGGGGTCCAGCTGGTTGGCTGCTGCAGCCGGAAGAGCCCACTGGGTTTCCAGTTTAGTGCTGATCCTTGCAAGTGTGCTTCAGTTGGAAAAAAAAAATTAGACCTATTCATCTTCCTGTCGAAGCCTCCAGGGGAGGCTGTGGCAGATGAGCCCTAAGTGTGTCATCTTCCCTGATCCTAAGGATATCAGCAGGTCCCTGAAAGGGTCCAGAGTGACCTCAGCCAGGCAGCCAGGAAATGACTGCTTGCCAGTCAGAAACAAAGCCTGGTATCTATTCTCTGGGGCTGGATGGATAGAGGTTAAATGAATCTGCTTCAGAAATATCCGTCCATTACCCATCGGGTATTCATCACTAGCTGTGTAATTGTGGGGCTTCAGGTCCTTACAAAATAGAGGACAGGTAATGGGAGATGCTTGTCACACATCTGTGAATGCAGAGCCCCGTACTAACTTCCCAGGACCAGGCTCCTCACTCATCTGCTGTGTCCATGTTCATCTGTGATCATTTGAAATGCACCCTGGGCCCATGCAGTATTTTACAACATTCCAAGAAGACCAGGCAAGTTTCCAGAGCAGGGTCAAGACCCAAGCCACCCCTTGTACCACTCAAAAATCCCTCAGAAATCAGGGTCTGCCACCTTCTCTCGGAGGTTCTTGCTGATGGCTTTGGGAGTTTGAGTCTCAGTAACCGCAGTCTGCCCTGTCTGATCCCAAGGGCACAGCCAAGTAGTGACCGGGAGGTGAATGCATGACCCCAAGGAGAGTAATTATGTCGTAACCAATAAATAAGCAATCACTTGAACAATTAGTGCTCACCCCTTTGGAATTTGCATCTCACCTCAGGACAGTCTCGCTCTGCAACCCCATCAATACATTGATATGTTATAAATAAGTGGTTTTACTGGAAGTGAGATGCAAGCTATCTTGAAACTAACTGAACGTGACCAGAATACACCATCCCCTACCTCCCAGGAAATCATTTGAGTTCTGATACAAGGTGATGCTGGAGTCCCAAACTCTATCATGATCCTCAGCAGCAATAAGAAACACTGACCCAGTGATGGGCTAAGTAATGTTCCTGTTGGTGACTCTAAGCAAGGAAAAGGAATAAGGAAGGGGTGGCTCGGATGGTAAGAATCTACCTGCAATACAGGAGACCCGGGTTCAATCCCTGGGTCAGGAAGATCTCCAGGAGAATGGAATCCATTCTTGTATCCTTGCCTGGAAAATTCCATGGACAGAGGAGCCTGGTGGGCTACAGTCCATGGGGGTCACAAAGAGTCAGACATGATAGAGTGACTAAGGAAGGGGAGAAGGCAATAAAAGAAGAAAAGATACAAGCCATCATCTGGGAAACTGGGATGATGGAAGGTGGGGTGGTAGGGAGAAAACTGGCAAGAGACGGAGAGAAGGCACATGACCAGCACAGCAGAGGGCCGTTCACGAGTGAGGTGGTCTCTCTCTGCGGCATTTTTTCTCCACTTAATTCGGTACAAACAAATTGAGCACCAATTATAGGCAAGGCTCCCTAGAAATCCTCATGGATGAGATATATGGAGATGAATGAGATATATGTTTTCTGGTCTCAATTTGCATACAGTTCAACTGGGGCTAAACTACAGGCACAAATACCAGTATTACAAGTTGGACGTTACTAAGTTGACTGTAGGGGAGACGCTGGTTTCAAAGAAGAGATTTTTGCTGGGGGTGGTGAATGTCACAGAGCAGCTGGAATTTGAACATCATCTAAGGCACACGGACGGCCTCTTTCCTGGCATGATGGAATCTTTTCTTTCCAGAGATTCATGGTAAAGAGATACAATTCTTCATCTCAGAGGAAACAGTGGTGCAAAATGATAAATTGGTAGATCATGCAAAACTGCTTCTAGACATTTCTAGGTGTAAAGTTTGGCCACAAGATGCAGCCACAGTCATGAGCCTCACTCATTGTGACTTTGTCTTCTATGTTGATTTCTGGTCCCCTCCCCAACTCCCCAAAGCACTTAGAGCATCTCCTGAAAGAGGCATCGTTTGTGTCCCTGGCTGCAAGAAAGCCTCTTGGGAGCCTGTTAAAATACAGATCAATCCACCCCCACCTCAACTAACTGGATCAGGACCACAGGGGGTCATTCTGAATTTCTCTATTTATAGCAGAATCCCCAAATAATCTAAGGAACAGCTATATCTGTAACTCACAGGACCAACGCGCCTGCTGAAGTTTCTTCTGCCCATCAGACTGAGATCACTGAAATCTCCTGATTGTGATGTAGATATATTGTGACACCCTCCTTCTGAATAGCAGCAAGTAATGACAACAGAGAGGGTTGCACTTGTTAGTTTCTTGTGGTGGTTGTTTTCTTGAAGTCTGCTTGAGGATGAGTTAGGGATGTGGCAGGGTGGTGTGGCAGTTAGACCCCAGGATCTGTTTATCTTGCCTGGCCACAAGCCACCTATGACCTGAGTTAACCTCAGCATACCTGGACACCTGATTACCCTCTACCAGCTCCATAAACTCTGGGCTGACAAGGCTCAAGTGAAATGTTCTTGAGAGTAAGAGCGCAAAAACCTTCTTTCCTATACAAGGAACTTTCTCTCCCCAGAACGCTATTTCTCTCCAAGAAACACCAATTAACTAGCTGCCACTAATGACCTCCAGACCAACACAGACCCACTTCCCCTTGAAATTAACCTTCTATTCTGAATCTAAACATCGTCTAATTAGCCCCAAGCACTGGTGAGCTAACTAGAAGAGAAGGATCCATGGAATTAAAATAAGGCCTAGCTTTACTGATGAAAAAAAAAAAGAAGAAGAAGAAGAAGAAAGAGCAAAAAGCCATCCTTCAATTACCTGCCTGCTAACCTCCACCCCTGGTTTTTTATCCTGCATCCTCATCTGTCTTCCTTCTACAAACCTTGTAAAAGAGTCTTCTTTTCAGACAAATATTTTTCCCATCGCATTTGACACTGAGAAGGCAGGAAAAATATTGCCCATCACGATAAATATCAGTATAATATTCCAATTTTCCAGCATTTGACAGCAATCAAGGAAAGAGTAATGTGTTCCCTCTGTGACTAAATCATTTAGGGACCAAGGTATTCTGTCTCATTCTCATTAGGAAAAAAAATATTCCAATAATCTCATTATCCCAGTGTGAATAACAGTAAAAAGCACCAAGACTAATGATTTCTCCCGCACTTGCCTCCGCTGAGCCCAGCCAGGCTGTGTTTTTATGGGACATGTCTTGGTAATGGGGTCTTTTTAGCAGCAACCCCAAAGCATCTGGTGCTCTGAGAATCTTGTCTAACTGGCCCTGCTTTGTGTACAGCCACGGATATACACACCCTTAGGCTCCAAAGACTCTTTTTATGTTTTTTTTTTTTTATAAAAAAAACGAACTCCAGTGGCAAAAGACTATGTCATGGCATGTTAAACTTTATGGAAATTCTTCTGGAGAATAACATAATTTCATGGTGCATTACTCTGAAATGACCTAGTACTTGAACAATTAATTTTTAAGGTGTAGCACTGACTTCCCCTTGCTGTATTTCACCCGTATCTGAAATTGTCAACAAAGCCAAGGGTTGGACGATGAGTTGTGAGAAGGCAGGAGCCTGAAAATTATTCCCTGTCTACTGTGTTTTCTTTCATCAGACATAAGGCTCCTCTCTTTGGTTCAAAATGAAAGGAGAAAGGAGCTGTTACTCTAACTAGGGGCACCTTGCAATTAGCACAGCTTGGCAGGGAAACAGCATGGTTCAAAAGATGTAATCGCCACTGCTTACCGTGACAATAATTTTCCTATGTTACCTTGGACAAACTTCTTTTCCTCTCTGGGCCTAAAGGTGGGGAAAGCAGAGATCTTGCTTGTTAGCTACCTAAAAAAAAGTCTCCAGTAGTAAGTAAATAAATGTATATGTCCTCTGACCTCCTTGGAATAAAAGATCAGAATTTCTCCTATTTTTTTTTGTCCTTTCTACACCTTATTTTAGCTTCTGTCAAATTACTTTCCTCACCTCCCCCAACACCCCCTTGCCCCTCCACATATGCACAGAGAAGCAGAGAATTGGTATCTAACAGCATCTTCTTAGGACTCACATGAGACAATTTAAATTCATAGGAAAAAGCCCGAGTGTGGTACAGTTGGAAGAAATCTTCCATCTGTAGATCATCATTTAGGGACCAAGCACCAGATGCTTGGGGTTGCTGCTAAAAAGACCCCGTTACCAAGACATGTCCCCTAACAGCACAGCCCGGCTGCGCTCAGCAGAGGCAAGGGCGGAAGAAGTCCTCGTCTTGGTGCTTCTTCACTGTTATTCACATTGGGATAATGAGATTATTGGAATTTTTTTTTTTTCCTAATGAGAATGAGACAGAATACTTTGGTCCCTAAATGATGGAAGAAAACTTCCATCTGAGGTTCTTCACTCAGGGGAAAATAAAACATTCAGAGAGGAAAGATTTTTTTCCCAAGATCACACAGTTGTTTATTGGTAAAGCCACCAATTCCCAGCCCAACATTTGGTCCCAAAACTAAAATAATGATACAAGTTTTGTTCCATGTTATACCAAGCCCAGAGTTCATAAAGGCAGTACTACACTTACACACACAGGCATCAGACTGAAAAGATTTCTAGGGTTTGAAGAAGGAATTACAAATCACTGAGGCCAACCTGGTAGGTGGGTGACTGGACATCTTGTTTAGCCTGAGATTGAGGGGGTGTTTGAGACATGGGCTCAAAACCAGGAGGGTCCCAGGCAAATCAGGGTGGGTTGGTCACCCAAGCTCATTGCCAAGTGATGCCGACATTTATTCTCCATCCCTCAGTATTCGAACTTGAAAACCTTCAGCAGTAGGACCCCTGTGACATTCTCATTGAGTAAATTCCACTGCTGGAACTTTAGGCTGGAACTATGTGTCTGCGTTCTGCCTTGTAGGGTCCCACTGAACTAGAGAACGGATCTGTAGACAACTGCCCACGGTCATTCAAATAAGAGTCTTGCCTCCCAGAATCTAAGACAATAAAATCGAAAGCTATTTGGACACAGCAAAGCTTCCCAGGCATGATTTTCCTCTCTGCCAAGCTTTGTTTGATGAGAACAGCCTCTTGTCTCATCATACTGAAAGCATGGCCTCCCCGGATGCTCAGAGCCAGCATTATTCAGCGACTGAGAGCAGGATTTTTTGCTTTGTTTCACTTTCTATTTATCTGAGATTTCAGTGTCTCCGATCCTATTTGGAGACAGTCTTCCTTTTCAGGGCTGATGATCAGGTTGCCAGAGGAGACAGGTTTCTGAGGCCAACAGAGAAACCAGACTCTGCAGCATTTTGTAAGATGTTCCTAGGACCAGATGACTTTCCAGACCTGTGTATGCAACAGGACAACCACCCCTCCCGATGAGGATGATTTTCTTTAGTACTGTGCTCAGATGGGTGGGCGGCTGCTGCAACCTCGCAGCTTATTTCTCGGACACTGTCTTGACTGGCCATTAGTTCTGTTCAGGGATTGGTAATTACCTTCTTCCCATAGGACAATGGCCATTTGGGTGATTTTCCAGGGCATGAAGGCAGATAGCTGAGTCCACAAAAGAAGAAAAAAAAAGGTTGCAAAAAGACAAAAATTGTGGTGGAGCTTTCTCCTCTCCCAATTTTCAACTTTTCCTCCCATCCTCCTCACAAGTGCAGGCTGAGCAGCTACCCTTCAGCTGCCCTTAAACATCCCCCTCTCTGATTAGGCACCTTCTTTCTCCTAAATGCCACACACTCCCATAATCACACCCCAAAAGCTTTTTAATTAAAAGGGGGGATTTTCACAGTTTGTGATTCTGAGAAGTGCCCAAGATAAAGCATTTAATTATCTGATTAAAGAAATTCATACTAAGGTGAGAATATGAAGTTTAACTCTTATAAGGGTTTTGTCTTAAACAAGAAGCTCATTAACCATAAAGTAAGTTTCTAATGGAAGTTTAAAATGCACGGAAAAGAAATGGCCTCCTCTAAGCCTGGTGAGACCACTGCTCTTTTGGCTTGGTCCGTTGAAAGCTTACCATTTATATGTTGAACTGCAGTGGACACTGGCAACCCAGCTGGCTGCTTCTTTAAAAATAGAAATCATTGCTGTATACAGCCAGTCACTTTGCATAAAAACCTTCAATTTGAATGTTTGACATTTCCTCATAATTATTTTCAAGTTATGTTTTTTTGTTTTTGTTTTTTGCAGAAATGCCACAGCAGTGACGTTGTGTTCCTCTCAGTGAAACACAACAGGAAGCATAATGTCTGTGTGTCTATTACTGGTGATGTTAAAGTTTATCTCTTGATTAGAATGGAGCCTGCCAGGTGACTCCACTATAAAGTTAATTACTAAGTATTTTGTATTTATTAATTAATAAGCAGTTTGTGGGAGAATCTTTGACAATACATCAATCGCTTGTTCCTGTTCAAACTTTTGACAACCGCTTCTACACGACTGAGTGACTTCACTTTCACGCATTGGAGAAGGAAATGGCAACCCACTCCAGTGTTCTTGCCTGGAGAATCCCAGGGATGGGGGAGCCTGGTGGGCTGCCGCCTATGGGGTCACATAGAGTCGGACATAACTGAAGCAGCTTAGCAGCAGCAGCTACATGTCTGTGGATGCGATTTGCCTGAATTAATTAATATTATGATGGTACTGGCCCCCCACTCCAGTACTCTTGCCTGGAAAATCCCATGGACAGAAGGGCCTGATAGGCTGCAGTCCATGAGGTTGCTGTCGGACACTTCACTTTTCACTTTCATGCACTGGAGAAGGAAATGGCAACTCACTCCAGTGTTCTTGCCTGGAGAATCCCAGGGACAGAGGAGCCTGGTAGGAGGCCGTCTATGGGGTCACACAGAGTCAGACACGACTGAAGAGACTTAGCAGCAGCAGCAGCATGATGGTACTGAAATGGTGGTTTTTAAATGCTTATCCCACTTCTGCATTTACTAATTGGCATCCTACCAGAAGATATAGCTTACCCTTCTCTTCCATTTATTCATTCATTTATATTAATATGGAAACATGGATTGTTATTTTATTACCGTTCAGTTCAGTTCAGTTGCTCAGTCATGTCCAACTCTTTCGACCCCATGAATTGCAGCACGCCAGGCCTCCCTGTTCATCACCATCTCCCGGAGTTATTTCGATACTCAAATTGCCATTTTTAAACAGTAGGAGTTCACACAAGCAGGCTCTTATATGCTGGTGTCATAACTTTTAACATTCTTCAAGCACTTTCTCACTTTCTGCTGCATTGAGATGTGGCAGACTCAACTGCTATGTCCCCTGACCCATTCCAAGGATTGATTATTTCTTCAAGAAATCCTGGCAATGGTAATTAGCAAAATTAAGGTATGCTCATTGTTCCTGACACATCACTGAGTCTGTGTCCTCTCGATGGGCAAAGTTAGCGAATACATTGGTGTATATACACACAACATCCATATTTCCATTTCTCCATTCATACAGGGCTTCCCAGGTAGCTCAGTAGTAAAGAATCCACCTGCCAATTCAAGAACTTAGGAGACCCGAGTTCAGTCAGTCCTTGGGTTGGGAAGATCCCCTGGAGGGAGAAATGGCAACTTGCTCCAGTATTTTTGCCTGGGAAATCCCATGGACAGAGGACCCAGGCCAATAAAGTCCGTGGGGTTGCAGAGTCGGACATGACTGAAGCAACTGAGCATGCACGCATGCATGCACGCGTGTACTCCATTTACGTGTATATCAATAGGCAGGTAGCCAGGCAGAGATAGATATAAAACCATGAGTTTACAACAACACCCCAGTTCTAACCCAACACCACAGGCTTATGACGGCCTCTTCTGTCTATATATTTGTAATTCACCTGGGTAACAGAAAATTGCCCCCAACACCCCTCAAAATGTTTGCTATTTGCCCCATCTCCCTGCGTTTATCCATTCCCTGGCCATAGCCACACTCCTCCTGACCATAAAAAGGTTCATCAGCTTCCACCCCACTAGATCACTCCAAGTAAATTTCTTATCCCTGGCCCCATAAGACATACTGGACAAGTGGTCAATTCTTCACAACTCAGCTCATATTGTTACAATTTTATGTTAATAGTCTTTAGTCCAACAGGGAAGTTTAAAGAAAATATGAAGATCTTTTAGATTTACCCACAGTCCCACTTTTTGTGGCATTCTTTGTGGGGCCCTAAATGGGAAACCTCAGGAAAAAAAAAAAAGAGGGCCAGTTTGACAGTTGGAAGCCCTTGGAAACTAAGATGTTGCCTGGCAGAAGTGATAGGGGCGGGGTCTATGTTTGTCAAAGCTTTTGATTGGCTCTCTTGATTTCCATGCAAATGAGGATTTGACCTTTAACATGATTGGTGCTACTGAAGGCACATAATAACTTGACCTTTAATGTGATTGGTGCAACTATGGAAAGTCCCTCCTAAACCACCCCTGCTTGCCTATATAAGCTGGGTGTTTGCAACAATAAAGTGGAACCCCTTCGAAGGAACCCCTGTCGTGTCTGATTGTCTCTCGCTGGCCGAGGGGCTGGGTTGGCGGACAGCAGGCTCACCTCTCCTTGGGAACCCCTCGGCTTTGCTGAGGGAAGTTCCACTGCCTCCACTCTTTCTGCGGAGCACCCCCGCAATTCTTTATGGAAAACTATCTGGTATCAGAAGGATATTGAGTCACTAAGTCGTGTCCTACTCTTTGCAACCCCAAGGACTGCAGCATCCAGGCTTCCCTGCCCTTCACTATTTCCTGGAGTTTGTTCTAACTTATATCCATTGTGTCAGTGAGACCATCCAACTGTCTCATTCTATGTTGCTCTCTTCTCTTTCCCTCAGTCTTTCCCAGCATCAGGGTCTTTACCAATGAGTCAGCTCTTGGCATCAGGTGGCCAAAGTATTGGAGCTTCAGCTTCAACATCAGTCCTTCCAACGAATCTTCAGAGTTGATTTCCTTTAGGTTTAACTGGTTTGATCTCCTTTCTTGCTGTCATAGGGGTCTTCTCCAGCACCACAGTTCAAAAGCATCAATTTGTTAGTGCTCAGCCTTCTTTGTGGTCCAATTCTCACATCCATACATGACTACTGGAAAAACTGTAGCTTTGACTATATGGGCCTTTGTCAGCAAAGTGATGTCTCTGCTTTTTAATAATATCTAGGTTTGCCATACCTTTTGTTCCAAGGAGCAGCCATTTTTAATTTCATGGCTGCAGTGATTTTAGAGCCCAAGAAAATGAAATCTGTCACTGTTTCCACTTTTTCCCCATCTATTCACCATGAAGTGATGGGACTAGGTGCCATGATTTTTAGTTTTTGAATGTTGAGTTTTAAGCCAGCTTTTTCACTCTCCTCTTTTACCTTCATCAAGAGGCTCTTTAATTCCTCTTCCATTTCTGCCGTTAGGGTAGTGTCATCTGCATATCTGAAGTCATTGGTATTTCTCCCAGCAATCTTGATTTCAGCTTATATCTAGCCTTTATTGTGGAGAAGGCGATGGCACCCCACTCCAGTACTCTTGCCTGGAAAAATCCCATGAATGGAGGAGCCTGGTAGGCTGCAGTCCATGGGGTCGCGAAGAGTCGGACATGACTGAGTGACTTCTCTTTCACTTTTTACTTTCATGCGTTGGAGAAGGAAAATGGCAACCCACTCCAACCTGGTGGGCTGCCATCTATGGGGTCACACAGAGTTGGACACAACTGAAGTGACTTAGCAGCAGCAGCTTTTATTGGGTCATTTGGTACTGGTATTTGGTAAAGTTCTAGTGGAATTTAAAGGCATTTCTACCACTTTTACCTACACCTTGCTGGACCACTGCCTTGCCCTTAGAAAATACCCCTTGCACTCAAGGGTAATTGTCTCTGTTTTTCTGTCCCGCCTCAGCTTTCAGCATATGGTCCGGGTGTGGCTGGATGGCACAGAAAACACCCATGGAAAAGATCTGGTAGTTATATGCAGAATCAGTTTGTGACTGGGGCTTTTCAAAATTCTGTCTTGTCATGCCAGTCTATATGTAGCCATGAAATGTTCACTGAGAGTCATGCTGGGAGACTCCCTGGTGGCCCAGTGGTTAAGACTCCACACTTCCACTGCTGGGGCGTGAGTTCAGTCCCTGGCCAGGGCCCACATGCTGGATGGCGTGGGCAAAAAATAAAGGGTTAGGCTGACATCTCATTATGCTTTCGTGGTGGGTTCACTTTATTTTATAATATGTCTTCAGCAGTTAAAGCAGCCATAAGACTCTTTTCTCTTAGAAAGGACTCATCTCTTTCTGGACTTAATTCATTTAGAATTCTTCAAATCCTCAGTTCTCTGACAGGCATTTCAAAAAACACTGTAATTTTATAGTTTATCCAGATTGTCTTCATTGTTAGGATGAAAACAACTCTCTCCTGCACCAGCCCTGCTTTTGATACTTTTTTTTTTCCCCTTAGTTTCTGCAAGACTAATCTTACTGACTTCTCTAGTTTTTTATTCTCTTTCTTTGTCTGAATCTTCTTCATATCAAGCCTTGGAAAAGCACAATTTGTGGGATCTATTCAAAATGCAACAGTTTGAATCTTTCCTTATCCATTTATGCTTTTTCATTAGAAGGCATCTTTCCCAAGTCCCTGGGAAAGACACTGGGACAGTCACTCTCAGGAAATAAATCAAAGAATAAGTTAAGTCACAGAGTCTCAATTTGAAAATTAGAAATTCCTGGTTAAAAATTGTTAACTGGCATTTTAATCTTTATTCAAATTTAAATTATCTTCTTTCTGCTCCTCATATTCCAAATAAGTCACAGTTGAAAGCAGTATGACTACTTTCAAGAAAGGAGGTGAGGTTCAATTTTTCTCTTTTTCTTCAGTGCCTCATGCTAGTTACTATTTTTTAAACTTACCATAGTTGAACTCGGGATAGGATGAAAGAAAGAGAGCAGAGGAATGAGAAGGTTCTTTCATGACTGGTGTTGTCTTCAGAAGGTTCAGTTGTCTCTGGACTTGGCAAAAATGTAAAGCTGAGTCTCTCTCATGAGCAAACGAGTAGGTATTTTGCAAGCTCCTCTACTAAAGCCTCCAGAACTAGAACACTCTCTGACGTAAGGTCTCTTGGCCAAAATAACCATTTAAATGACATTATATGACATCGTATTGTGAGCTCCACATCCTTCTCCAGAAGCATCTGCCTCGGCCACGTTATCAGAAGGAAATGCAATCATCTCTCACTTTACCACCATCAGAGGTTGGTTCCTCTGGCCTCTCCCTCACATTATGACTCCCAGGCATGTGTTAGATGTCACACGATCCCCATCCCACACCCAAACACGAGGTTTACATACCAAGCTGTCCAAGTGATCTCCTTTGAGGCTCTGCCTCACAGATCAGAATGAGAAACAGTAGAAATCACAGATTCTTCCCAAAGAAGCCTCCATCATAAGTTCTCTCATCCATCTCTACAGATCCTTTCATACTTTCCTTGTTGACATGAAACTCAGCAAAACATTCTCAGACACTTTTAAATTTCTGTCTGATGATCTGATATATCGCTTTGCAATTTTTATACTTATTTTTTTTCTTAACTCAGTGAAAGCTTCCAGTTTAATATCCTGTTTCATCTTCCTTTTCCCACCACCCAAATATTGTTATTCCACAAATTTCTGTCCTTGAGCCAATTATTGCTTTACTCAATACATTTGCCTTCTTGAGCAGTTTTTCCAATCTCATGACAACAATTATGTGCATGCAAATTACTTCAAATTCCTTATGTCCAGTTCCATTCCCTCACAAGTCTCTTACTCTTAAATCCAACTTATTTATTAATAAGTTGGATTTATTAACAAGTTATTATTGATTTTTATTAATAAGTTATTGAATAATAACACTGTGGAAGCTTGTAGGAATTTTAAATTTAATAAATCTCAAAACAAACATATTCTTTTCTTTATTGTTTCTCATTTGCATAATATATGCCTTTAGTTCTGTTTTTCCATTTTGGGGAATGCTGTTACCTTCCCACCATATTTCATTTCTATCTATGTATTAACAAAACTACTAACCTACTAGATGAGATGTCAGCTCCTCATTTCCCATCGCCCTAGAAAAGCGGATTGCCTCTCTTCTGGATTCGGGGTTTTCCTTCCCTCTGTCGGTGCCATTGCCTTCTGTATAAATTCACACCTGTTCCTGTCTTCATTCTCCGGGAGTTCCCAGAGGCAAGGAGCATGTTGCATTCATCTCTGGATCCTGCCATGCCCAGGGCAGTCCCGGCACAGAGTCGGTTCTTACCAAATGTTTATGTTAATTTTGCTTTACAGACATCATATCATCTGCTGCTTATCCCATGTCATCAGAATAAAATTGCTACTATCACCTAATTTCAGACAAGAAAAATATGATTCAAAAATGATAGATCACTAGAAATGATGTCAACAGGAAGAAGCACTTTTAAGGCTCTGTATTTCATCCACAGCCAAGGACTCTTCTTTTCTAGGGTGTGTGTCTTCATTCCAGCCTTATAGAATCTGGCCTTTTAAACACCCCTAAAGAAAATTCAATCCTTAAGCTCCATACATGGGCTCTGTCTCTATTCTTCGGCCTCATCTCAGTTCTGCCTGAAATACAGAAATCAAGTCCGTTGGCTAACTGATATATCCGAGGCGTCCTACTTTGCTTTGTCATGATGTCCATGTAAACAATGAATAAGACCATTAATCATCAATGCCAGCTCTGTACTGCCCTGTGGTGTCTTCCCCAAGAGTTCTTTGGTTTATTACAGACAGCAGTCCTTGACTTGGCCTGACCTCACATCTCTTCCCCCAGTCTTTGTAAAATCTTCTTCTTGTGTTTGAACTTATGGTAGGCCAAATAATGTCCCTCCCCACCAAAAATATCTGTACCTTAAGTCCTGGCATCTGTGACTGTGTTGATATTCTATAAGGAGCAAAAGGGACTTTGCAGACTTAATTGTTAGAGGCCTGAAGATAGATTATCCTGGATCATCCACTCAGGCAGTCTAATCACTTGAGCCCTTACAAGGTAAGAAGTCCCTCCAGCTTGAGTCCATCAGAAAAGTGACAAAGAAAGAAGCAGGAAAGCTGAGGCAAAAGTGGAAAGGACTTGATGCATCCTTGCAGGACTTGATGATGGAGGACCATGAACGAAGGGGAGGCAGGTAGTCTCTACGAGCTGGTAACAACCCCTGTCCAACAATCAGCAAAGAAATCACCAAGACCTCAGTCCTGCAACCTCATGGAACTGGATTCTGCCAACAGCCAGAGAGAACTGGACACAGATTCTTGCCCAGAGCCTCTGGTAAAGAACACAGCCTCACAGACATCTTGATTTTAGTCCTGTGGCAGTTATTTCAGGCTTCTGAGCTAAAGATTCTCTAAAATACAAACTTGTGTTAGTGAAAGCAGCTTGTTCGTGCTAATTTGCTAAAGTGGTAATAGAAAACTAGTACGGAGCCTCAAGTGTTTCCCAGATAATTGTTCTGTTTGTCCCTGACGAGCAGACTTACTTTAAGGTTCTTTGGACTGGCTATCTTACCCTTCTCCGGAGAAAATGCCTTTTCAAACTTGGGAGCAATATGGAAAAAATGGAAGATTCTGAGACTGGGGTACCCATCACAAAGCCCTGCTCTCTATCAACAAAGTTAAAATATTGGGATTAACGTTATCAACGTGAAGGCACAGGGCAAACACTGGTGAGGGGTCCCCCATCTGTATGGTTAGCACTGCTTCATCCAGCACCTGTGCTCATCCCTGTTGCTTGGAATCCTGAGACATGTGCCATAAGGATGCTCCAGACAGTTGCACACCCTGCTTCCTAGAATCCCTTGCCATTCGCTTGTCCCAGATCTCTGGACTGAGCAGATCTGTACTCCCCACCTTCTGACCTCCTGATTCCCCGCTTGCTCTGGCTGACTTTCTTCTGTTTTCTGTTTAGCTTTTAGACTTCACAGGGCACTTCCCAAACAAAAGACAGGATCTGCTCCAGCTTCCATTCTTTCAGAGAAGTGGGGAAGGGAAGCCAAGAAGCAATGGGAATAGCAACACAATTTCTCCTCCTACCGAAGGGTTCTCTATCTAGAGAAGGAGGCAAGGGGGGAACTACTCTGTGGTGTCCCGTTTGGGTCATCTTGTTCACGACCCCATTAGAGTCCCTCCCCTGAGATGAGGAAGGAAAGAGAAGAAAGGGGAAGAAATAATGGATGTGTAAAGCAAAACAAGAACAATGACAATTAGGTTCCAATTATTCATCTCTTAATGGATATGACAAAGTAACCATCCTCCATGAATAATTACAATATCTGCTTAAATTGACTGTTTCTCTGTTATTACAAAATCTCCTGTTAATTGATTACAATGCAGCTCTACCAAAGCCCTTGTATAATCTTTCTCCTTGGCAAATATCTTTTCCCGTTTAGCACACCTTTCACAGCACATAGGTGGTTCCAATCACTCACCTTCTACCCTTATATTCAAATCAAGTGGTTGCCTTTATTATTTTGCACGCCTTTAGGTTCTAAGTCTTGTCCAAGTTTCCTTTTTTTCTCTGTTATTGTGACAGCCTCATCTTAGAGAAGGCAATGGCACCCCACTCCAGTACTCTTGCCTGGAAAATCCCATGGATGGAGGAGCCTGGTGGGCTGCAGTCCATGGGGTCACTAGGAGTCGGACACGCCTGAGCAATGTCACTTTCACGTTTCACTTCCATGCATTGCAGAAGGAAATGGCAACCCACTCCAGTGTTCTTGCTTGGAGAATCCCAGGGACAGGGGAGCCTGGTGGACTGCTGTCTATGGGGTCGAACAGAGTAAGACACAACTGAAGCAACTTAGCAGCAGCAGCAGCATCATCTTAACAATGCATGCCAATTGCACCTTGGTTTCACCTGTACTTTTTATCTGTATTTCCAGATTACACCCTATTCTGACACATCACTTTTCCATAACAATTCAAACTCATTTATCAACCTTCTGATCTCAACTGAAACTGGCCCATATTGTCAACTTGGTCCCTCAGGCAGAATGTGAAAATCTGAAAACCATTCCAGTTCCAGACAAGTGCACTCTATAAAACACATAAAATATAGAGGAAGCAATCTGTGGATGCTAAAATTAGTGGGTAAAAGTTTATGGAGAAACAAGAAAAGTATCTTCCCAAAATATATATTTATAAAGGAAAAGGATACCTTTTCGGGGAAAAGCCTGGTAGACACAACTTTAATCAAACGGTCAAAGTCAACATCCCCAGTTAAAAGATATATATCTTGTACTCCTTGGTATGATGCATAAGCTTACCTTGGAGACATTGTGTATTCAGCTCTGCTGCTGCTGCTACTGCTAAGTCGCTTCAGTCGTGTCCAACTCTGTGCGACCCCATAGACGGCAGCCCACCAGGCTCCCCCATCCCTGGGATTCTCCAGGCAGGAATACTGGAATGGGTTGCCATTTCCTTCTCCAATGCATGAAAGTGAAAGTGAAGTCGCTCAGTCATGTCCGACTCCTAGCTACCCCATGGACTGCAGCCTACCAGGTTCCTCCATCCATGGGATTTTCCAGGCAAGAGTACTGGAGTGGGGGTGCCATTGTCTTCTCCTGTTCAGCTCTAGACCACCACAGTAAAGCCAATATTGCAGGAGTTGAATAGGAGAAGACAACGGCACACAAATTTTTTGGTTTCCCAATGCCTATGAAAGTTATGTCTACCACAGATGTAGAGAAAAACTAATGATTGACAGTGAGGAGAGGAAAGGGCAAGACAGGGGTGGGGACTAAGAGGTATGCATAAAATGAATAAGCCAAGATGATCTGTCATACAACACAGGGCTATAGCTAATATTACAAATAATTGTAAAAGGAGCATAACCTTTGAAACTTGTGAATCTCTGTTTTACACCTGTAACTTATGTGATACTTGAACATCAAGTATATCTCAATAAAAATTTATTTTTAAAAGTTGTTATATCTATACTATCTATTAAGTGTGCAAGAGCATGTCCAGAAAAAAAACACTGCATATGTATACCTTAATTACAAAATATCGCTAAAGAAACCCTAACCATCATCTGAGACTTCAGCAAGTCATAACAGTAACATCAGCGATCACAGATCACAGATCACCTTATCAAACATAATAATAATGAAAAAGTTAAAATATTGCAAGAATTACCAAAATGGACACAGAGAGCAAAATGAGGAAATGCTGCTGAAAAAAATGGTTCCGATAGACTTGCTTGATGCAGGTTGCCACAAACCTTCAATCTGTAGAGCACACAATATCTGCGAAGAGCAATAGAGGGAAGCACAATAAAGCGAGGTCTGCCTGTACTGAGGAAGGCATATCATAGCTGAAGGTTTTTCACCCCAAATGTATCATCCCAATCAGTCATGAGAAAACATCAGACAAACACAAATTGAGGAAAATTGTACAAAATATCTGACCAGCACTCTTCAAAAATAGCCTGATCATAAAAGACAAGGAAAAACAGGAGCTGTCAAAGATTAGAGGAAACTAAAAAGACATGAAACTAAACGCAACATAGCATCCTGGACTGGATCCCGGAACGCAAGAAGGAAGTCAGTGGGAAAACTGCTGAATTCAGAATGCAGCTTCTGGCTTAACCAATAGTATTATGCTCAGTTGCTCAGTCATATCTGACTCTCTTGACCCCATGGATTGTAGCCCAGCAGGCTCCTCTGTCCATGGGATTTCTAGGCAAGAATAGTGGAGTGGGTTGCCATTTCCTACTCCAGGGCATCTTTCCCACCCAGGGATCTAACACGCATCTCTTGAGTCTCCTAGACTGGCAGGCAGATTCTTCCTCACTAGCGCCACCTATTGTACCAAAATGAATTTCTTAGTTTCAATCTCTGTTATATGATCACGTGAAATATTAGCACTGGGGGAACTGGGGCTTAAAGAGACTCTCTGCACTGTTACTGCAACTTTTGTACATCTAAACTTAACTTGTTACCTGTATGACCTCAAAAATTAAACTCGAGTCTCAGTGTACTCATCTTTGAAAACTTTTAGATCAATGACCCCCAAAGATTCAAACTGAAGCAAAGAGAGAAGCCACTTAAATAAAACAAGAAAATGAAACTGAAATGTGCACAAAATTGTTCACATATACAGTAATCTTCAAAATAACCAAGGTAATCACATATGACAAGTGAGTAAAGTTTCAGCAAGATAATGAGTAAAAATACTTAACGCATATAGTAAGCACTCAATAAATACTGTTTATGACTCAACAAGGTGCTTTTGCCTAGAAAGTAGAAAGGTGTTCATTTGGATCCAGGCCTTTTTGACTCCTGATGTAGTTCAGAGAGAAAGAGTAGCAAATTAGGAAGCAGTCTTTTAAAAAAAAGAAAAACTGGCATTCTAAAGAAACAACGTAGATCTGAGAAAGAAAGAAAACTGGAAAGTCAGCAATGATCCAAGAAGCGAAAAACCCTCAGTGAAATAAAAGTGTGAGGGTGAAGAGGGTGATTTGGTGTCTTCGAATTCTCATGCCTATAGGACCAAACATCCAACTGGACCACCCAAGTGAGGTCAGAACCCCTCCTCCCCTCCCACCCCCTGCCCAGGATCAGAACTAGTCAAGTAGATCAGATCTCTGGAGTTTTATTCATGCCCTTCTCTGTATAAATGAATAAATAGCAGCAGAGACTAAACTGCCTGTCTAGACTTTGCTCTAAAGAATTCCGACTTTAAATGGTTTTAAAAATAGGTTTTGAGGGCTGGTGGAAAACATATACTGACACACCCTTGAACCAAAGTTCAAACGAGTAAACAAGGGATAGTTTGAAAACATACAGAGGACTTCGGTTTCTACTGAACAGTAATGGCATGCCAGGTTAGTTGAACTAATTCTCTAGCTAAGAAAAAAACGTTGGACAAGATATTTTTGAATGTTTCCTTTAAAATGTTAAAGAGCTGGGGCAGTGACTTCACCAAGATGGCAGACTAGGAGCTCCCAGCCTCCATCCCCCAACAAAGAACTAGACAGCTTATCCATGACTGAAAACAGCTCCGAGAGAGCTCACAAGTCCAGTTAAGAAACTTCCGCAAAAAGAAAGAAAAGAAAAGAAGCTGCTGCAACACAGTGAAACAAATCAAGCAAACCTGAGAATACCACACACACACCAAGTATAGAAAGGATGGCTGCCTTTGCCTGCACCATCCCATGCCCCCGGCCAGCACTGCTCAGTGCCAGTAGGAAACTCCCAACTCAGAAACAGTTTCCTTGGCCAGCAGAGGGAAAGTGCGGTGAGCAACCACCATCTCCACTTTTCAGAGCACTGCACAAAGAACCTGCTTTGATTTCACCCCATTGAGTTCAGTTCAGTCACTCAGTCACATCCAACTCTGCAACCCCATAGACTGCAGCAAGCCAGGTCTCCCTGTCCATCACCAACTCCCACAGTTTACCCAAACTCATGTCCACTGAGTCGGTGATGCCATCCAATCATCTCATCCTCTGCTGTCCCCTTCCCCTCCTGTCTTCAATCTTTCCCAGTATCAGAGTCTTTTCAAATGAGTCAGCGCTTCCCATCAGGTGGCCAAAGTATTGGCGTTTCAGAGCTGAGATATCTAGAAAATGCTAGGAACAAGACGGGCAGGGGTCACCAGCATCAGCCACACCATAGGAGCTACCGTGGCCTGCTCTTCCACAGTCTCCAGTAGCTTCCACTGGACCTCAGTGGCCTCTTGGGATACTGCACACACCCCCAGCTTTCGTCACCGGGAACCTTGCTACAGACCCCAGGAGAACGCTCTGCAGAGGATCTCGAGCGCCTCGCCTGTGAGGAAACCAACAGGCAGTGTGGCCATCCCGGATACCCATCAGATTTCACTGCTGAAGTTGTCTCCTCACGGGTCTTCAGCTTTGCAGATGCCGGCTGCCAAGAGTCACTCCTGACTCCCTCTCGTCTCCTTTCTCCAGAGCCCAGGATGCCCACAGGGACAGCCAGCTCCAGCTTTCTTGGCTGTGGGCACATAAGACACCCCTGTAAAAACTCACTGATGACTCCCAGTACCATGTGTTCTTGGCTATCCCCAGAAGCCCAGGAGTGCACACTGACAGCCAACACTCGCCACCCTCGCAGATGTCTGGGAGCCTGGATGGATCCCCCTGCCTCTTGTCACTGGCGGGCACCTCTGGGCTCACTGGCAGCTAGCCCCTGCGGCTGTGTCCCTGCACACTGCCATCCAGACTCCCATCATGAGTCCCTGGGTGAGAAACTGCAGCGACGTGAGTGTGTGCTGACAGCCAGGGCCCCCAGCTGCTACTGAGCTTGCAGGCAGCCTTGCCCTCTGGTGACGGCCCCAGCCCTTGCCCCTGTGTGGGTCTGCACCCGGCCCTCACCGCTACACAAGCATCTGCAGCCAGGCCCCAGCGATCGAGCCTGTGCACAACCCCCCACTCCCAGCTGTCCTGGCCTCTGGCTCTTGAGGTGCTGCTGTGGACCCCAGCACCCCTGACAGCCACGGTGGACCCCCCACCCGCCCCGCCATGGCTCCCTTGAAAAGAATCACACAGTGCTCAGTGTGGCCCCCAGCTGCCTGAGCTGGTGAGATGCCACACCCTCCCTAGCTGAAACCCCTTCATGCCCCTGCTGTTGGTGCCCTGCACCCCCAGACTGGAGTCACAGTGCAGCCCCACCCCCGGTGAAGGTCTCTCCTTACTGAAATCAGTCCATAAATTCTGAAAGAATTCTTCAAATGCACAGACACCCACACAAGGCTACAGGGATCAAGAAAAATCAGGAAAACTTGACACCACCAAAGGAACACAACAGACTCCCAGGGTAACTGTGTTAGTTGCTCAGTTGTGTCCAACTCTTTGCAACCCCATGGACTAGCCCACCAGTCTCCTCTGTCTGTGGAATTCTCCAGACAAGAACACTGGAGTGGGTAGCCATTTCCTTCTCCAGGGGATCTTCCCAATCCAGGATTGAACCTGGGTCTCCTGCATTGCAGGCAGATTCTTTACCATCTGAGCCACGAGGGAAGTCCCCTGGAAGAAATGGAGATACATGAATTGCATGACGAAGAACATGAAATAATTGAAAAGGCAAACTCAGATAAACTCTGGATGTTGGTATCTTCATCCAGGGCCTCAGAGAGCCTAAACAGATAATTCTCAAAGGCCATGAGAGACACAGAACAGCTTTCAGTTATCAAGGTAAAAAGGATAACAGGAGTGGGAATGACACAGAACAGACGACAGTGAGCAGAAACTGATCCTGAGGCCGTCCAGTGCTGGAACCATTAGAAATCTATTTTTAAACCGCTGTACTTACTATTTAAAGAAAACGGAAGCTAAAATGTCTGTTTCTAAAAATGATAGCATTTGAGGAAAACTGTTCTGAACTCAGTACATAAGGAGCTTGGAAGTCATCATTCTCATCCTCACGAAAAAGCCGAACAAACTGAAAATCAGCAATTTAGATCCATCAGAGAATTGAGGTCACAGGGCACACAGATATTCTCAGAACTGGAGAGAGACACACAGGCAGATATAAAGAAACACAAGTTAAACAAAAAACCTTCCCAGGACCCAGGACTAGAGCAGGAAAACCTGAACTCTAAATGATGAATTGCTGAAAGCTCAGTGTGGAGAGTTCCAAGAGCTAAAAACTCCAGAGAGGCTCAGTATTTGAGGGCACACTCACATTTGTGAGTTTTCCTCCGGAAGGTATATCAATATCTCACAGTTAATATTAGAGAAAAATCCCTCAAAAAACCATTTCTAAGTACACCAGAGCATTCTGTGTTTTTTTTTAACAAGGCCTCCCTTTAAGAGAAACTATTTTAACAGAGTCTAACACACTGATTTATATCAAACCTTAACTGACCTGGAGGTAGGGAAATACCAAATTCCAGCCTATCCTAGCACCCCTGCCTCATGTAAAGGCGGAGAAAAACAAGACAAAACAAAAAGCACTTGTGAAGGTCATAGCCCAGGAGTCCAGGCTCTCTGAAGGACTGACAGCTAATCGTAAGATTATAGAATGCTTCTCTTCCCTCACACTTTATATCAATAGGATTCCTATATAATAACAGAGGAAATAGAACTGAAAAAACTGTAAGCCTCAGATCTTAATATTTTCAGCAGAAGATATTAAGAAGAGGAGGCAAGAATATACAGAACTGCACAAAAAAGATCTTCATGACCCAGATAACCATGATGGTGTGACCACTCACCTAGGGGCCAGACATCTTTGAATGTGAAGTCAAGTGGGCCTTAGGAAGCATCACTACGAACAAAGCTAGGGGAGGTGATGGAATTCCAGTTGAGCTGTTTCAGATCTTACAAGATGATGCCGCGAGGTGCTGCGCTCAATAGGCCAGCAAATTTGGAAAACTCAGCAGTGGCCACAGGACTAGAAAAGGTCAGTTTTCATTCCATTCCCAAAGAAAAGCAGTGGCAAAGAATGCTCAGACTACAGCACAATTGCACTCATCTCACATGCTCAAAATTCTCCAAGCCAGGCTTCAACAGTACATGAACTGTGAACTTCCAGAAGTTCAAGCTGAATTTAGAAACAGCAGAGGAACCAGAGATCAAATTGCCAACATCCGTTAGATCATCAAAAAACCAAGAGAGTTCCAGAAAAACATCTACCTCTGCTTTATTGAATACACCAAAACATTTGACTGTGTGGATCACAGTAAACTGGAAAATTCTTCAAAAGATGGGAATACCAGATCACCTGACCTGCCTCCCTGAGAAATCTGTATGCAGGTCAAGAAGCAAGTTAGAACTGGACATGGAATGACAGGCTGGTACCAAATCAGGAAAGAAGTATGTCAAGGTTATATATTGTCACCCTGCTTATTTAACTTATATGCAGAGTATATCATGCCAAATGCCACGCTGGATGAAACACAAACTGGATCAAAATTTCTGGGAGAAATATCAATAACTTCAGATCTGCAGATGACACCACCCTTATGGTAGAAAGTGAAAAAGAAATGAAGAGCCTCTTGATTAAAGTGAAAGGAGAGTAAAAAAGGTGGCTTAAAACTCAACATTCAGAAAACTAAGATCATGGCATCTGGTCCCATCATTTCAAAGCAAGTAGATGGGGAAACAATGTAAACAGTGAGAGGCTTTATTTTGGGGGACTCTAAAATCACTGCAGACGGTGACTGCAGCCATGAAATTAAAAGTGGCTGGCTCCTTGGAAGAAAAACTATGATCAACCTAGACAGCATATTTAAAAGCAGAAACATTACTTTGCCAACAAAGGTCCAGCTAGTCAAAGCTATGGTTTTTCCAGTAGTCATGTATGGATGTGAGAGTTGGACTATAAAGAAAGCTGAGCACCAAAGAGTTGATGCTTTTGAACTGTGGTGTTGGAGAAGACTCTTGAGTCCCTCGGACTGCAAGGAGATCCAACCAGTCAATCCTAAAGGAAATCAGTCCTGAGCATTCATTGGAAGGACTGATGCTGAAACTGAAACTCCAGGACTTTGGCCACCCCTCATGTGAAGAGCTGACTCATTGGAAAAGACCCTGACGCTGGGAAAGACTGAAGGCAGGAGGAGAAAGGGACCACAGAGGATGAGATGGTTGAATGGCATCACTGACACAATGGACATGAGTTTAAACAAACTCCAGGAGATGGTGAAGAGCAGGGAAGCCTGATGTGTTGCAGTCCACGGGGTCGCAAAGAGTCAGACATGACTGAGCGACTGAGCTGAGCTAAATGTGTACTGCATGCTCCATCATGTCTGACCCTTTGTGACCCCCCATGGACTGTAACCCACCAGTCTCCTCTGTCCATGGGATTTTCTAGGCAAGAATACTGGAGGGGGTTGCCAAGCCTTCTTCCAGGGGATCTTCCCAACCCAGGATTGAACCCACGTCTCTTGCATCTCCTGCATTGCAGGCTAATTCTTTACTACTTAGTCCCAGGGGAAAGCCCAGAGAAGGTATAGAAACAAAAAGCACAAATATTAATAAGATGCTTTATTTAAACCCAAAAGTTCCAGGAATTACATTGTATATAAGTAGACAAAATATTCTAGATAAAAATTGACTTTCAAAAAGCATAGTTATATGTTATTTAGAAGAAATATATATAAAAATTAAGGGCATGAAAGGCTTTTAAAAGTGAAAATTTTAAACAAAAGAAATCTCACATGGCTATATTAACATCAGTCAAAGTTGACTTTCAAATGAAAAGCATCGATAGTGATAAAGGCAACATTACAAGGGTAAAAGCTAAATATAAACTGTGCGAGCAGTACTCAGTCACTTCAGGCAGGTCCCACCCTTTGCAGCTCCATGGACTGTGCCCACCAGGCTCCTCTGTCCATGGAATTCTCCAGGCAAGAATGCTGGAGTGGATTGGCATGCCCTCCTCCTCCAGGGGATCTTCCCGACCCAGGGGTGAAACCTGGGTCTCCTGTATCAGCAAGCGGGTTCTTTGCCACTAGCACCACCTGGAAAGCCCACATTTAAACTGCAAAGGATAACAATCTTACATTTGCATGTGCTTCATGATATAGAGCAAAATATATAAAAGCAAAATATTATATATCAAGATACAGAAAACAAAAATGATAACCACAAGGAACTTGTATAACAAGAAAAACCAATAAATTATAGCATATTTGAACAAGAAAATCAGCAAAATTAGTTTCATAGACATATGTGAAAAACTCCTTTCAAGACTGATAGGATATATATTTAGAAGCATACAACACTGAACATTTTTTAATGTAATTATATACTGGGATATAAAGCAAAGTGAATAATTTAAAAAATAAACTTCATAGAATACGCTTTCTGACAACAACGCAGTCAAGGTAAAAATCAATAACAAAAGAAAACTTGAAAAAGCTTGTTTGGTAAAGTTAAGAAATACACTTTAAAATCAAAGAATAAAGCATAATAAAAGTTTTTAATATTTTAAACAAAAATATTACAAAATTATGTACATTCCATGACCTGGGGGTGAAACTAATGGAATATATAGAATATATAAAAATGGAATAGAAGTTTATATATATATATATACACATATACATATATGCAAGCATAGCCATAATTATTCATATTAGAAAAGGTTGAAAATCAATGAGCTAAGTATCTCTCAGAAGAAATTAGAATTAAAAATACAAAAATGAACTCAATAGCAGAGAGGGGAAGAATTAATATAGGTAAGAGTTGAAATTTAATCTTAAAAAGTTATTTGTGAACGCTTCAATGATGGTGTCCAAGACATCTTTTGAAGAAGGAGTTAAAAACTAACGTATAAAATCTGCTACCATTTGTGTAAAAGGGATCTATTCAGAGTTTGAGATTTTCAGTGCTTATACTCTTCATAATTTCTGTTTTTTAAACAAAATGAAAGTTGCATTTTTTTAAAAAAAGACGTAAATAAAATTTTGAATTAAAAAAAAAAATGTTCAGCCAAAGTTGTCAAAAGGATCTAGAGGGAAGAGAGACTCACAGAGCCCTCATTCAAACATAGGAAGGATGCTGCTGCCTGCTCATGTGCTGATCTGAAGTGGGTGGGCTGTAGGGCTGCTGATGGTGAGGGGATGGGAGTGAGAGGATGAGGGTGATGGTCCTGGGGGTCACTGTGGCTGAGGAGGTGACTCTGGCAATGGAGGAGGTGGTGGAGGTGAAGAGGTGGTGGAGGTGAAGAGGTGGTGGAGGTGAAGAGGTGGTGGAGGTGAAGAGGTGGGGTGGAGGTGAAGAGGTGGTGGTGACGTTGGTGCTGGAGATGGTCACGTTTTGGTCGGGGCTGTGATGGTCAAGTTCTTGGAGCTGTTCCCACAGACCACAGAGGTTCTGTCTGCCAAACTTCCTAGGCAACAGACAAGCCTTAGTCATCAATATGAGCCAAAAACATGAGAAATTTGATCACATCCCTCCACTTGAGATCACCCTGTGTTCTCTCTTCTTTCCTTTGTGCTCTGATTAGATCCCTAAAATTCAATCTTCTCATTAGTTGCCATCTGGTGCTGAACTGATTTTCAAAGGGAAGTTGGCCACATGACATATGGGCTCTGAGAAGAGGTGAGCTATATTACCTCTGGTTACTGACAGGACCACGAATCCGAGAGCAGTTACCAGAAGAACAATTAATCCCTTTATGCCTTGATGACATCTGCTATGTGTTTGGCAAAGGCCGTGCACTTGGTGAGCAAGGGAAAGCTGAGAATGGACCTTTAGAGGTGAAGGGGAGGTCCCTGGTGATTTACAGTGAGGACATGTGACCGGACTGCCACGGAGGAAAATAATTAGTAAAGCCAAAACCTTGCATAGACCACAGGCATTTTACAGTTCCCGCTTCCCTTCAGATTCACTGGCCCTAGGTCAGACGTGAGAGGACAGCGTGAGTTTCCTGCCCCAGAGAAGAGACTGTCTCCTGAGAGACAGCATCTCTGTATCACCAGCCAGAAACTTCAGTTTCCCTCTAATCATGCCCCTTAATTGGCCCAAGCAGAGGGGGCTGATTGCTCAAAGGGATGAAAAACAAAAACCCTAGAATAACATTTTATCCTCATTTAATCAATCATGTTTCACTCTCTACACCTCTCACAACCCCCACTTGGGCAACAACACAGGACCTCTCCAATTATCTACCTGGGTTTCACTGTGCACTCAAAAATTTCTTGAAATTAAATTGTCTTAATTCACTTTTATTTAGAGAGAAATTCTACATGATGGTTTTGAGAGGGAAAATATAGCCTTAAGCATTGGACAAAAAAAAAAGACAGGAAGAAAGAAGAAAAAAAGGAAGATAGAAAAAAAGAGAGAGAGAAAGAGAGAGGGAAGGAGGGAGGAATACAGAAGGAAGAGAAAGGATACAGAAGGCTAATGTCCCAAAAGTCTGGGACATACTGCCTTGGGAAAGTCTTAGTCAAGAGAAATTTTCCAGCCCCTAACTAATTTGGGGCTTCCCTGGTGGCTCAGAGGTTAAAGCGTCTGCCTCCAATGCGGGAGACCCAGGTTCGATCCCTGGGTTGGAAAGATTCCCCTGGAGAAGGAAATGGCAACCCACCCTAGTATTCTTGCCTGGAGAATCCCATGGATGGAGAAGCCTGGTAGGCTACAGTCCATGGGGTCACAAAGAGTCGGACACGACTGACTTCACTTTCACTTTCAGTAACTAATTTGGAGGCAAAATAAGAACCATGTGAACAAGCAGAACTGACCAGGTCCTATCTATTCAGCACTAAGTTCTCGGGGGGAGGAAAGGTGAGTGACATTTACTGCTTCAAGACAATCTTGTTATCATTAACAGCTCTATTGTTATTCCAGCTTCTTCCTGTCCTTGTCCCTTCTTTACCACTGAAAGTGACTTCTGACTACTTCGGTCCTTTCAGCTTCCTTTGCATTATAATACACAGGCTAACAATGCTCTAATTTTCCCCCATTGAAATGTATCCTCTTCCCAACCCCCAAAACAGATTGGTGTGATTACCGAGTAGTTCTGGGTGCTTCAAGCTTCATCTTTTCTTGCTGTAACTAGACAGCCCTTTCATATTCTTATGATAACAGAAACATTTGAACAATCATTGTCCTACAGAGGAGCTGATCTTTGAGCAATTGTGCTTTGTACCATCCCATCCCCTTTGGAAGCAAGATCAGTTTTAAAATAATGACTTCTCTAGCAGTTTATTACCAGCCTGGAGTCATTTTCACACCTCAGAAGTGAAGGCTTAATGAGCAGAGAAATTAAAGAGTAAAACTCTGCTAGTGTCTTCTTAAATGGTGGCATTTTGGCAGCTCAGGAGAAGCTTCCAAAGAGGAGCCACGTCGCAGTCACCTTGTTCTCCAAGTGACCTTTAGGTAATGAACCTCAGAGTTTCCTCCCCACAGCTCCACCCCCTTCTTTTCCATCCTGGAGATGCCTCCCAGGAAGATCAGACTGTGAATAGTGGACTTGTGTGAACACAATGAATTCATCTGACCCAATGCTGGGAAGACAGTATTGACCCAATAAAATTCCGCCCGAGCAGTGGTCACACACCCCCAGACCCTCCCCACCAACAGTTGCCAGTTCCTGGGCATCTTTTAGAAATACACTCAAATACCATTTGTTCTTATAGATGTTGGAGGGGTGTGTAATTTCCTCAGTTCTGTCTCATCACAACAAAACTTTGAAGCAATGGACCCGTGTTACAGCCCTCGGACAGATCACTGTTACAGCTCTCAGATGGGCCAGTGTTACAGCTCCCTGTGGCAGCTCAGTTTTATTTAGAAAGTAAAAGAAAACACATCCTCGAGGCTCGAGGGCATGCCGACCCAAAACACGTGAAGATGGAGCGGCTCCTCATTTTATGTTTTTTCTCCTCCCCCGGGCCTGCCCTATGTAAATTGGGCTAGCCCGGAGGGCTGTTTGTTTTACCTGATGTCCTCACTCCAGTCTTTGGACCTTCCTTTGTTCTATGTTCAAGGGCTTTTCCCTTCCTTGTCTTTTTAGCCACCGCCATTCTGGACTCCTTTTCCTATTCTAACTACCTAACATAACCCCTTCATAAATCCCCCAGCTTGTTTTCCCTTTTCAGGTTTTTAGGGCAATTATGTACATATAGTATTGTAATTATTGTGTTATAATAGTCTATTTACATATCTCACTTTCCCATGAGGGAAAGCAAGGGTAGTGATCAAGCAGTGTTAATTTCTGCATCCCTAATGTCCATTACTTTAAGGGCATCCCTTGTAGCTCAGCTGGTAAAGAATCCACCTGCAATGCAGGAGGCTCCAGTTCCGATTCCTGGGTCAGAAGATCCACTGGAGAATAGGCTAGGAGAATAGGCTGGAGAATAGGATAGGCTACCCACTCCAATCTTCTTGAGTTTTCCTGGTGGCTCAGCTGGTAAAGAATCTGCCTGCAATATGGGAGACCTGGGTTCAGTCCCTGAGTTGGGAAGATCCCCTGGAGAAGGGAGTGGCTACCCACTCCAGTATTCTGGCCTGAGAATTCCATGGACTGTATGGTCCATGGGGTCACAAAGAGTCAGACACAACTGAGTGACTTTCACTTATATCCATTACAGTGCTCAGCAAAAGTAAATTAGTGAATAATTGGTAAAAAAAAAAATAAAAAAAGAATGATTGGATAATTCTGATGAGTCTTTTCAAATAAATGATAGTGTTTTTTTTAACCAAGGCTGTTCCAGAATCATATTCCTGTCCCACCTTTGAAAAGAAACAAATTACTCTTAACTAAGTTTCAGGAGGAAGCTGCAAAGAGAGAAAAGCAACTGGTTGGAGCAAACGAGGACCACGATGGCAGGGGATTGACTTCCTGTAGACCTGAGCCTCACTATATGTTCATTGTAATTTACTAGCATGCTAAGTGACACACCCACCAGTGACATGACAGGTGATGATTGACGGGGCAGTTGAAGGTTGCCATGACAACAGCAGAAAAGCCCCACAAAAGGAATACAAAGGAGCCGTGCGTCAGTTCAGCTCCAAGTCACATCCCTGTTCTCAGAAACTCATAAATATTCCTCCCACTCTTTCCAGTTCCCTCCCTTTTACCTGGATCCTCCTGTATGCTTGGTGTCTCTGCTCAAGCTGGGTTGAGAAGTTGATTTGTCAACTGAGCTTCTGCTTCTCCACTCTTTGGCCATTGAATAAAGCTTGTGTTGTTCCATTTTAAGCATCAAAAGACCCTTCCTAGCCGGTATCAGGTCTCGTATCAAAATTGATTCAAACTTTAGGAATAAAAGGGCTTCCCCGTGGCTTAAATGGTGAAGAATCTGCCTGCAGTGCAGGAGAACCAGGTTCCATCCCCGTGTTGAGAAGATCCCCAGGAGAAGGAAATGGCAATCCACTCCAGTATTTTTGTCTGGAGAATTCCACTGAGGAGCCTGATGGGCTACAGTCCATGGGGTCACAGAGAGTCAGACAAAACTGAGTGACTAACACTTTCAGTTTCATAGGAATAAAAACCAGTAGACATAAGGATCAACTTCCCGACACATGAATGCCATGGTGGTGTTAGAGAAGAAAGAAGATTCGCCAGCCCTCATCCAACCTCTTAAATGAGACTTTTCACATCATTGCTAAATACAGATGCCCTGGGAAGCATTTATGCAAATCTATTAGCTTTCCCACCTGGGCCAGAAAGATCAAAGGTCTCATGTTTGGATGGTCTTTCCCTCATAGCATCTGTAATCTTTGGGGATCTGTTTCTGGCTAACGAATCTGCTGTGAGGGTAGAATCAAACTGCCCGGAGCAGCCAAGTCAAAGTAATGAAGTAGTAGAAATCAGTCCATCTCAGTGGCTGCCGAGCCAGCGTCTGCCTGCCTAATTGCATAGTTTGCTTGGTTGGATTTGAGGCTCTTATTGATATTTGGAACGACTTTCCCTTTCTGTTAATACTGGTAGGTAGAGAGATAGATTTTGATTTCCAATACTTTGTGTTTATTTCCTCTTTGTGACAGAGAAAGCCACAGAGGGAACAAATGAAGAGAAAATGGCTGTTTAGGGGTGTAAGTGCATCTTGGATGAGGAAAGGAAATAAACATAAGAATATGAGAGCCCTACTCTCTAGAGAACTCAGGAAGGTTGAGATCTCTTCCACATGATTGGCAGCCAATGCTATTAATAGGCATGGAAAGCATTTCTATGCAATCTTAGGTTCCACGCATTTGTCATGGAAAGCTCATTGTCATCAGAAGGAGATCCACCCCTCCTCTGCAGTAGATATGAGAAACGGGGCTGATTGCTTTAGAAAAGCCAATGGAATTAAGCTGATGTTTACTGCTTCATAAAGGCATAGTGGACAAATTACCCAGCTAGACCATATTGGGTGGAATTGTTAGTTGAAAGTGACAACGAGGCCTGTAATTTACACTGCACTTTGAAAATTTAAGCTGGGAGGCTCGGAGCTCTCAATCGTGTATTGTAAAGCTTCTTTTGTACTTCTGGCTCATTTTGTGCTGGGAATCATTTAGCCATTGACTTTAACTGCTAATACAGTTCCATCAAACACCAAGAATAAATCAAAATTACTGGATCATTCAAAATCTGTCCTCAGAGTTGTTTATATGTGTTTTTTCCCACCATCACTTCAGTAGAGTTAGCAGAGAAGCTGCTAAATGATGATATATTGTATACGCCTTGTTGCCATCTTCCTGCAGTCTCTTGCAAATAAGACATAATCCATGACAAATTCTTCTTCTAGTTATACAAAACATAAATAATGATAATAAAAAGGAATCAAGTTTATGAAAAATGAGGAAGAGATAGGAGAGAGATGTTTCAAATAAATAGCTCTTCTCTCAGTCTTGGCTCTTGTTGGGAAAGACAAAGAAGGAATTTTAAAACTAACTTCACCACACAAGGGCCTAAATTCCTGTCTGTCTAGTCTATTTGAGAGTGATAGAAGACTCTTATATACATAACTTTTGTTCGAAGCTGTACATACTGAATTTTAGCCTTATATATAAAAATTCCAAGCACCAGTTGTAAAAGTCACTCCATCCAAAGAAATATTTGGCGTATACAAATCATGAAGGTAACAGTGAGAGAGACTCAAGTTGGTGATTCCAAGTTCACTAATATTCATTATGCATCAATAGATCCCAGATGGTAAAAACCGCTGGAGTATTTAATCTGAGAAAACGTGCCACCCCCGCTTGAATCTTTGTTTTATGGCTTTTAAATTGCAGTTCAAAGGATAGATAGATAAATACATTAGCATTAGATTTGTTCACAAAGGAGTAAGAAATATTGTGGCAGAAAGAAATCGCTAATGTCTTAGCATAGTCTCTCTGCCTCTTACCATTTTTACTCCTGAAAGTTCTAGCAAATATGCCTGGAAAATTATAAAATCCATCCACAAATGTTAACAATGTCTTGCTAATTAAAAGCCCTGCTCCTGTTTTCTACTGAAATCATTATTTTCTCCCTTTGTGCCAGATATTGGAAGACATAAAGCAACAACAAGATCTCTTCTCAAGGCATCCTGGTCATTGATCTTACATTAACACTGCAAAATAAAAGGTTTGGGAGTGAGCTTTATCAAATTATACTTTCTCCTGACTGGTGGTAAGTCGTGTCTGACTCTTTACGACCCCATGGACTGCAGCCCACCAGGCTCCTCTGTCCGTGGAAAGCTAGGCAAGAATACTGGAGTGGGTTGCCGTTTTCTTCTCCAGGGGATCTTCCTGACCCAAGGATAGAACCCAGGCCTCCTGTATTACAGGCAAATTCTTTACCATCTGAGCTACCAGGCTGGTATTATATAAATATAGAGCATGTTTATACATGTTTATATATATAGTATATATATATGTATATATATATATATGTTTATATATATAAACATAGAGCTGATGGATGAGACACTAACTGAACTCTCCAATAGTAGTATTTAAAAAGACCATTCAAATTATATCATAATAACAAGACTTTTTTTTTTCCTTCCAGATTCCAGAACTCAGGAACATCTGTTTGCAAGGAGGTTTCAGAAACTGCTATGAGGGCCTCCCTGGTGGCTGAGTGATGAAAAGTCTGTCTGCCAAGGCAGGAGACGCAGATACAGTCCCTGACCCAGGAGGATCCCACATGCCACGGAGCGACTAAGCCCGTGCGCCCCAGCTAATGAGCCTGTGCTGCAGAGTCTGGGCGCTGCAACCACTGAGCCCACACACCCTGGAGACCGTGCTCTGCAACAAGAGAAGCCACTGCAACCAGAAGCCAGCCCACCGCGACGAGCGAAAAGCCTGCACGCAGTGAAGACCCAGCACGGCCAAAAATAATAAATAAATAATTGTCAAAAGATCCAGCTCCGAAACAAAGTGACAACAGCAACAAAAAGCTGTTATGAGTCTTGTAAATGTGGACTGTCACTGCTCTATCCACCGAGCATCAGGAATCAGCCAGCCTCACAGGAGGTCGGCTCTCCAGGGACCCAGACCCAATCAGCATGGTGGTTTAGAAATCTAAAGAGAGAGAAGAGCCTTTGCAATTAAGAGTGTTCTGCCCATTTATAGAATCAACTTTTCCAGGAACATAGCTTAGGATAAACCACGTTAGATGAACATTTCAACATAATATAACGAACGCAATCATTTCAGTGAAGCAGAGAGCAGAGTAATTTGTTCTAGCAGATGGTTCGCCCTGGGATCAGAGCAATTATCTCCTTACTCTACACACAGGGGTAGCCAAAGATTCTACAGCTGGCTATTCAAAGCAACTTAGCAATACAAGGAAGTTTCTGTTATGGTAAAACACAGGGTTTGCATCCGCCTTCTTCACAAGCAAGTCCTGGAGAATGTTCTGCAGAATAAAAGATGATTGCTTATCTGCACATGCGTGGTCATCTTGCTGAGTTATCTCAGAGAACTGGACCCAGAAGAGGTGAGAGCTCAGGAGAATGCTTGCCATTCTGCCACCCCTGGAAGACATAGGCTTTTTTCTTGACTATTGCCTAGGAAAATAACTCTTCTTGCTTTTATCTTTCCATTGTGTCATCTTGAATCTATAGACAGATTAAATTGCCCTACCTAAAACAAATCAACAGTTACCAAAACAAAGTTTGTAAATCACATTTCAAGCACTGAAGATATAAGAATTTGTGTTGTTTTCTGATATGCAGCTACAGAAATGGAGTCAGTGTGCAAAACCAGCTTAAAAAAATGTTTACCAGGGAAAAATGGTTGAATACAGAAAACAGATACGTAATCTTTACATAGATCAAAACATTAGTTCAAATCACCTAAATTATAAATCTATCAGTTCTCCTGAGTTACAATGCAGATGCTTCCAAATTATAAACATATGCCTAACTTTGGCAGAATTATAATATAAATATGGAATTAAACATGCTATGTATGGGCTCAGTCACTTTTGCATATGTGAGGAAAACTAAAGCTAGAAGTAAAGTTAAAGAAACAAATGACAGTTGGTTGTAGAGGGCTGGATGTGGGGAAAAATGAAAATCAGAAACTATATAGACTGGAGAGTTACAGGGAGACAGTTACCCAGGAAAACTTGAAACAAAGAAATGGTCATAGAATGTGTGACTTGCAAAAACAAAAGAATTTTTAGAAGATGGTTAGAGATGGTTATAGGGCAGGGGGCACTCAGAATACTGAAGACTGGGTTACTCATCGTCTCCTACACACCAGCCAGACACACCTAGTGTGACAGCTGCCTCCATCCTCAAGGAGATAGAAGGAGGTGGCCCGTAGTTCAGAGTAGAGGTGAAAACCGAGGCAGAATTAGGAAACAAAACATAGAAGCTGCCCTGAAATCCTGAGCATCGCCTTCAGCAGAGTCTTTTGGGATTCAGTGACTCCTGAAGTCTATAAATCACCACCAGGTGTGACCTTCTCCCCTTGCACGACTAAAGCGGTTATACGTGCCCCATGGCTGATGAGCAGATCTGACCTTAAGTGTATTCTCTATTTAGGAGGAAGGTTTTCCTTAGAGAGACCCATAAGCAGAAGTTTATATAAAGTGGGGGCCTGGCATGAGGACTGCCTTGGCCTTGGTGACTGAGTTAACTTTATTGCCTGACAGGAGAGTTTGCTAAGGGGGGGCTTCACTGTCTGGCTTCTACTCATAACAATTTCAGACACTTTGAGATCTCTATGCCTACTTTGGTGCTAATGAGAAAAACAAGAACAAGAATCATAAAAAATTTTTTTAATTTTATATTTAAAAATGGTTTAAAAACATTTAGATACCAAGTGCCAAGCACAGTCCTAATTACTTTGAAGATATTTAATTTAATCCTTATTACACTGTATGAGATAGGTCTTATTAGTCCCATTTTCCAAATGAGGAAACTGAGGCTATTACTTTATATTTTAGATTCCAAACTAAAACTCTGCCTATCCTTTAGAATATATTTTCACTACTTGAACTGAGGATCATTCTGTCACTCTGAGATTCTTCAGAGAGAGATTTTTGCCCCTTTACAATGGCCTTTTATTTAAGCTATATTGAGGCTTCCCTGGTGGCTCAGACTGTAAAGAATCTGCCTGCAATGCAGGAGACCTGTGTTCGATCCCTGGGTCAGGAAGATCCCCTGGAGGAGGAAGTGGCAATCCACTCCAGTATTCTTGCCTGGAGAACCTCCTGGACAGAGGAGCCTGGTGGGCTACAGTCCACAGGGCCACAAAGACTAACTGGCATTTTCACTTTCACTTTTAAGCTAAAGAAATTTCACCCAGGATGATCAGCATGAGAAACTACATACTGAGATAGAGGCAATAGAGTGGAGACAAAGAGAAGGAGAAAAGGGAAGAAGGTTGTCCAAGCACCTCTGTTTATTATATTCAACTGACAGTGTGGGGTTTAGGCCATGGGAATAAGCTTCTTTATCATATCTGTCACAATGACAACAATAAGGAAAACAACATCAGCAACAACAAAATATATGTGTGATAAAAGAGCCTGTTTTGTGCCATTCACTGTTCTAAGGGCTCAATGTAAGTCATTCAATAAATTAACTCATTCTCAAGAATTAATGAAGCACTTTCATACAATTATCCTTTCCATGTTCTTTTCTCTATTCACAGCTATGAAGAATGTGCCATACAATTAAATACTAATAATTTGTTTTTTTTTAAGAACAAGCGTATTAATGGTTGCAGAGATCTGAAATACAAGTTTCAAGCATTTCTTACACTAGAATTATGGGTTTTATTTTTTTTCAGCCACTCCAAGAAAAAAAATAGTTTGCTCTTTATTTTTCTGTTGAGCAAGAGATATATAAGCCAATTTTTTGTATAAGACTAGAAATCTTGAATTTGAACATGTCCTGTTTTCAACTTTTTAAATTCTGTTTAAAGACATCCCTGTATCTAGTCGAAAAGGGCTCAGGCGGCCCTGATATGAACTGGAAGTAATGCCATCTTATTTAATGATTTCAAAAGCATCAGGCATTAGGTTTTCTTGCCAACACACTAACTCTCTTCCTCATAATGATATTGGTGAAAAAGTACAACAGACGCATAACAGCTGGCTCATGAACTTCAATGTCTCAGCCATTTCTTGGCACCACTATCAATGTTTTTCCCCAAATACCAGTTCTAATTGGTTAACGTTGTACAACTCTGTGGTTGGAAGTCTTAAATAGACTACCCAGTTATCGATTTCCAAATTATATAATTCTACACAATAAGTGGTGAATAGTTAGGCACTTAGAGTCCAGCATTGCTTTATTTCCATGAGCATAACTTCTAGGTTATAGGACTTTCCCCTAATTAGTTAGCCTGCAAAGAGTCATTTCTTTCCTAAATTTTATCCGGCAGTATAATTTTTTTATGGTTGAGTTGTAAAACCTCTGAAAATAGGATTTTATAATAAGAAGCGACAAATCCTAGCTCAGTTCAACCATCTGCCTTTAATAAATACATGTTCCTTTCCCCCTGCAAACTGACATTTTCTTCCTGTGACCCAAGGTCAGTCAATCAGAAAAAGACAGGGGATGATAATTTAAAAGTGCTAGTAGATAAGCATTATGAAAAATAGCTAGAAATAAAGTGCATATATCTTTGAGAAACAGTACTGCCAGAACTTTACTTTCAAACATGCTTTTCTGATATCTACTACCGTCTTCACTAATGGCTCTCCTGCATCTGGTCACAGTGAGCTTTTCAGGACCATGGACAGGGACACACAGGCGGCAAAATTCTCATTGCATATGGCAACATTGGGTATTGAGAGTTCTGAGTGACAATTACACACATTCATCTTAATTTCGGGGGGCCATCTGGTCTGCACGAGCCACTGGGATTTCAAAATTCAATGAAGATCGATATTGCCCAGGAGGCTAAAGCCTTCAAGCAGACCAAGGACAAATGTGTCAGTCCAATAGGCAATGTATTTTTTACAAATCATGATGTCACCTGATATGCTAATAATTATGTTGAATTTAATCAAATAATTAGTATTTTAGAAGCAGAGTGCCAGGATACATCAGCATCAGGTTTCTACCTCATTCCCTTGAGAAGACTGAGAGGTGAGACCATCATTAAAGGTACTATTTCATAACTGAATTTTTTGTTTCTTTCAGTAACTTGTCTTGAGTACTATGGAGACACATTTCAGAGTGCTGTGCTATGAGCTAGAAGTAGAAATAAAGGGGCAGGAACTGAAATGTGCTAAGTGGGCAAGTTAGAAAATAAAACACAGACTCTTAGTTATGAAAGAACTTAGCTTAGATATGCTGTTCTCAAAAAAAAAAACATACTGAGAGATGGAAAGATTATAAATATAGATACAGATATATAGAGAAAATTATTATATCTATGTCAAATTGAAAAACTTAATGGATGTGAGGATGAGTCAAGGAAACAGACTATACTTTCTGCTTCAAGATTTTATACCTTTATGTCTATCTATAAAATTTTGCCTCTAATCTTCTAAATTTGAGAAATGGATCACAATTTTATGCTTGTTGAATAGAGGTGAGGTATTGTGATTTTTAAGATATTTATTCAGAAATCACTGTTACTTGTCATCATAAAATTTAGATTTTTTTTTTTTCAGATCCAAAGAACATTAATTCAAATGTTCTTTCCTAGTTCCACCAAGCAAAGCAATTCAGCTGTATGCTCACGGCTGAATCTCTAACACATGAAGGAGTATCTGGCAGGTACTTGATACATATTTGTTAAATAAATGAACATTTCTGCCTTTCAAATGTATATTCATTCTTAAAGATGCATCTTCACTCTTCTTTAACTAGACTTCTTCTGACCACCTCCACCTTTGCTGAAACTGGCATGTCTCTCCTATAAATGCCCACAGCTCTGTGTATGTTCCTTTCATATGGCACTTGCATCATTTTGTCTCAGAAGAAAGTATTAATACGTTGTGTAGTTTTCTTATTCCCTTTACTCGGATCCAACCTATAAGAAAGCAGAGAGTGTGTAACTTGAAACTAGTAGACGCTCAGTGACTATTTTTCCATGGAATTAATATCAATGTGCAATTTCAAAAGTGAAATCCATGTCCTTAAATGAACATGTCAAAATTTTAAGTTCTCAAGGTTTTAAAGCAAATGTCTAGATTTACTCAATTTTCAAACTCATATGTACTTAGGACACTTTTCAACACAGAAAAATTTCTTTTTTTAAACCAATTTGCCTTATTCTGAGAATTTTGTCATGCAAAACAAGAAGAGCTACTTGTATGTTTCTCAATTAAATATTAAGTTTTTTCTTTACATTATTTTTAATTTTACTTATTTACCTACACACATGCATGCATGGCTCAGAGGTTAAAGCGTCTGCCTCCAATGTGGGAGACCTGGGTTCTATCCCTGGGTCGGGAAGATCCCTTGGAGAAGGAAATGGCAATCCACTCCAGTATTCTTGCCTGGAGAATCCCATGGACAGAGAAGCCTAGTAGGTTACAGTCCACAGGGTCGCAAAGAGTCGGACACGACTGAGCCGACTTCACCTCATCTCACCTCATGCATGCATTTCACCTGATCCAAATAATAATTTTGTCAATTGTCACCCACTTTTTGGAACTATGACATTTCAATGTGGGAAAGGACTGAGGGGTTATTAGAACGTCTTTACAGTCTTCTGAAATGAGATCTCTCTTTACAAATTCGTGTTAGCAATGCTGCGTAACTCTTGCCGACTGATTTGTCAGTGTACTTGGAGTCTTACATGCACTTCTCACTCTGACTTTTGATCCCTTTTCTCCTAAAATGTCTGAACTTATTCTCAGTTTACTTTAGTATTTCAATTCTGCCTTGGAGATACTGTCTTGATAAACTGAGTCACTGGTCCTATTCTCAATAAAGTATAGAAGATGGATAGCTTTCCTTCTGCTCTTATAAATCTAATAAACAGCTTCATCCATATTGGTTCTTTTGGAACCCTTCACACTGCCTTGTTTGGGATTTGTTACAGACAAGAAAGGGGAACGTTTTGCCAGCCTTGATACTGACGCGACTTAAACAGCTACTCTAATAATTCTACATCCATACAACTTAATCCTTGGGCTCAGTCACTAAATCATGTCAGAGTTTGCAACTCCATGGAAGGTAGCCTGCCAAACTCTTCTGTCCTTGGGATTTGGGTAACAACCCCCAAGTGGAAAAAAAAAAAGAAGAAGAAGAAGAAGAATGTGCCAAAAAATAAAGAATCAGATATTGCCAAATCATTTGTGTGAAATGAGACTGGGCCAGGCAACTCTTAGAGATGAGTTTCTAGCAAGCGCTACCAAAAGTGGGTAGCAGTGATTCACTCCAGACATTCAGATAAAGAGATTAGACAAACTTGTATGTATCCAACTTCTTTGTTAAAAAACAGGAAAATTGCCTCATCAGAATGAAATTTCTTCCTAATGTATAACACAGGGAATTATATTCAGTATCCTGTGATAAGCCATACGGGAAAAGAATATAAAAAGAATGTATATATGTTTCACTGAACCACTTTGCTGTACAGCAGAAATTATTGTAAATCAACTAAATATTTCAACTTAAAAAAGCATGAACTTTCTATGACTAATCAATTCTCTAAAATTAGGAGACACATGGGTTTCAACAGAAGAAAGAAATCACAAGAACCAGATCCTGAGCAAGAATTTTTTTTCTTTGCTTTACCTCGTATTTCATCCATTAGCGTATGCTTTGTAGAACTAATTTCTTCCTCCACTCTCCTTACCAGGACTCTTTATAGATGTAGAGATGATTTTTCAACCTATGAGATTGAGTTAGATCATTTTAGACCTAAAGTGTTAGGTTTTTGTTTGTTTTTTTAAGGCAAGTGAGAGAAAAACCAGATAATAAAAAGAAGTTACTTGCTCTTTTGCCCTGATTGGACTGTAATTATAATGCGATCATTTACAAACTGAGTTATGCTGGAAAATGTGGTCTTGCCATGAGTTTAAGAGAATTCTCACCATTAATGAGATTGCTTTCTTGATACCCTTCTTAGTTCTCAGAGATGTCTTATGTCCCTTACGTTTAAATAAAATGAAAACAAGTCTTACAAGCGTCTACCTGGCGCACTACCAGAGGCCAACCGATTTGTGTTGTGCCTACTGAATTATCAGATCATGTGAACCGTTTACGGAAGCCCAGTATACTCACATTGCCACTTGGTTCCTCACTGGCAACAGTAGGGCAGGCCCAGCTGTTCCCAGCAGCTGTGCAGTATAGAACTGGCTGGGCTGAAATGCCTTCCAGCTGATAATGGTCCCCAGGAGTACTAGAGAACAGTCGCCATGTCTGGGGACAAGGGTCAGCCCCAAACGGAGATAAACACAAGGGAAGAGAAGGAAAGAAACCACCGCCCATCCTACCTCTGCCTCTTATAGAAGGAAAAAAAAAGTCTGTAAACCTGTTCCTTCTCAGCCTTCCTCCCAAGGGCTCACCTTTATAATGAGCTAGACTAGACAAGGAGATTCCGTTCTGCTCCAAGTGAATTATCATTATAATAGGCATCAAGGCTGCTCATCAAAGACCCCAGAACTGGGGTAGCAGTCGAAGGGAGGGGTGAGAAAGAGGAGGGCGCAAAATTTACATACAGAGACAAGCATGGACAGTCATTAACAGAACAGGCCTTCACTTCAAAAAGACATGAACTCGGCCCAGGTCTCCTGCCTGTTAAATATGTACAGTGTGTGCTTATTTGATGATGAAAATCAGAGGATGGCTATTTGAATGGAAATGAATTTTAATAAGCTTTGGAGGCAGAAGAAGCAGAAGCCCTCCATTCTCCCTTCTCTCGCCAGGCACCTTCTTGACCATCATTACCGCAAAGGAAAGAATGTGGGCATGCTAATCGCCCAGCGGAGAATGCCCCCTCTCCTCCTCAGTCTTGGCGGGTGTTCATTAACCTTGTGGGCTCCTCAGCCAGCAGAGAACAGCTGTCCCGGAGACATTTCCATAGCCTTTAAGAAAAGCAGAATGTCTACTTAGCCTCTGAGATCCTGCCTGTAGAAAAGAAGTGGGAGAGAGCTCCCTGAGGAATAAAAGCAGAGGACTATTAGCATTTAGCACGTGCATTGCACTATTTAAAAACTTGCAAATTTTTTTCACTTACTTTGCACTTTTGTCAAATTAAGTATAATATGGCTATTTATTACTCATTTTTTATCTTGACAGAGAGACAAAAGAAGCAATCTAGCATTGTAAATCCTAATCTCCACCTCCAGCCTGAGATGAGAACTAAAGCAAATACCCTTGGGTTATTTATCTCTTACTGGTGCATAGCCTGAGAAGGGGAGAAATATTCTGGTGACCTTATGAGGTTATGAAATCTATTCCCTTATTCCACCAAGCAAAACCACACAAGAATCATTCAGGTAAAGAAAGCAGGATAATTTTAACACATGTCAAAGAACTTTGGTTTGAAAATGGCAGAGTTCACTTGGCCCAAACTTCTCCACACTAATTTGTATGGTGATTGGTCTTTCCTTTGTGGACTAAGTCCTAAGTTTGTAAGGACATTGACTTTAAAGGCAACACCATCTCAGTTAAACTTTTCAGCAAAAACCATGCAACAAAATTTTTCCCCAGTGCCATTAAAGACAGTAAGACTCTTCTAGTTTGTTTCATACTAAACCACATAAACTGTGCATTTTTAGGATGGAAGGAAAATGCTCCCATCCCCTAGTAATATCTGCTAACTTCTTTTATATTATTTAATTTTAATATCTAGAAATAAATATTGTCATCAGCTAGATTTGTGGCCTCTATACATTCTACCTCAGATATGCAGATGACACCACCCTGATGGCAGAAAGTGAGGAGGAACTAAAGAGCCTCTTGATGAAAGTGAAAGAGGAGAGTAAAAATGTTGGCTTAAAACGAAGATCATGGCATCCAGTCCCATCACTTCATGGCAAATAGATGGGGAAACAGTGGAAACAGTGGCTGACTTTACTTTTGGGGGCTCCAAAATCACTGCAGATGGTGACTACAGCCATGAAATTAAAAGATGTTTACTCCTTGGAAGGAAAGTTATGACCAACCTAGACAGCATATTAAAAAGCAGAGACATTGCTTTGTCAACAAAGGTCTGTCTAGTCAAGGCTATGGTTTTTCCAGTGGTCATGTATGGATGTGAGAGTTGGACTATAAAGAAAGCTGAGCACTGAAGAATTGATGCTTTTGAACTGTGGTGTTGGAGAAGACTCTTGAGAGTCCCTTGGACTGCAAGGAGATCCAACCAGTCCATCCTAACATAAATCAGTCCTGAATATTCACTGGAAGGACTAATGCTGAAACTGAAACTCCAATACTTTGGCCACCTGATGCGAAGAACTGACTCATTTGAAAAGATCCTGATGCTGGGAAAGATTGAGGGCAGGAGGAGAAGGGGACGACAGAGGATGAGATGAGATGGTTGGATGGCATCACCAACTCAACGGACATGAGTTTGGGTAAACTCCGGGAGTTGGTGTTAGACAGGGAGGCCTGGCATGCTGCACCTCATGGGGTCACAAAGAGTCGGACACGACTGAGCAACTGAACTGAACTGAACTGAACTGATACATTCTACATGTCAGGGAGTTAAAGATACTGTCATGAACCTCACTTGGCAACAAAACCCTCGGGAGAGAAGAAAATTTAGGATGTTCTAGCAAGTGTTTCCCTCTCTAAAGCAAGTACTGCATTTTATTTATTTTGCTTTGCCCCATGGTTTGTGGGATCTTAGTTCCCTGACCAGGATCAAACCTGAGACCCTTGCATTGGAAGCACAGAATCTTAACCACTAGACCGCCAGGGAAGTCCTGGTATTGCATTCTTAAAAGCATTCACAAATGAACATTCACTGGCCTGTGTGTCAACCATATTATTTTACGTAAGACTTAATCACTGAGATTTCACCATGCATTTCCCACTAAACCTCAATATTTGATGAAGTGAGACAAAGCAAGCACAAAGAGATCCCCACCAAAAATAAATAATAAATTGCCCCCTCCTAACTCCAGGAAACTAAAATTAACCTTTGCTTTCCCTTTTGCTAGAAAGGTGCATTTTTTAAAAGTCAACAATAAGTTTAATCATGTTGCTCTCTCCCCCTCCTTTTCTCTGGAGTTACTCTAACCAGCTCCACCTGGGGGTCCCCAGAGTGACTGGGTAGAATAGCAAGGAGCTGGGGCTGAGCCCCTAAAGTTCTGGCCACTTCCTCCCCATTATCACCCTGTTAAGCTGCTCGGGGCTCTGACAGCCTAACAAGGTGCTAATGGGCCGTGCGTTCTAGCCCGGTTCACAGCAGGTTGCTTTAGATGGGCTGAGGAGGTTGATTTGCATTCAAAATCTTCTGTCTCTCTCACTGGCTTTTTGTTTGGCCCCTTGATTTCTACTCCCCAGACACTCTTCCAGGCTGACTTAGAATGGAACAAAATCGCATCCGCTCAGTATTTGAATTGCCTGAGTTTGGATTTTAAATGTGCCCCATTATTTCATCAAATTGTAGAGAGGGGGGGAAGGAGCAAAGGGGAAGAAAAGAGAGCAAAGAGATTTTACAATGAAAAGGGAGAGCTGATGACAGACGGATGCAAATGTTCCTTTTTAAGTGGCGAGGAGCAGCTGATGTCGGGGCATGAAATTAAATTAGTACATCTGTGGCTGGATGCCTGTCATTCAGTTTCATATTTTCTACTCCAGAGGCTTCAGTTGCCTCATGATTAGGCAGCTTACTTCCAGAGGACTACGGATACTTCCCGCAAACAAGATGGAGCTCACTGTCATAAAAGGGGCTGCAGGAGGAAAACGTTCTCGCAGCGTGATGACCTCCAGCCCTGGAAGGAAGAGGTGGTTTAGCTGTAACTCCAACTCCAGTTCGTGAAGTGAAAAGGAGATGGAGGTGAGGTGGAATGAATAGAAGTCAGCACATTTTCCAAGGAGACAGTGTTTACGAGCAGCCAGAAGAACGCTCAGCAAGTGGACGGTCTGCTTTTGAAAAGCCTGCCCGCTGCATCCTGGAAATACTCGGGATTCGTAAATGTTTACAGCCATTTCTACAGACTGACAGCCCAGGCTGTTTCTCCAAGACCAGGCCCCAGGGGTGCTCTCCATAAATAACGGTGCTCAAGCCTCTGTGTCCCTGTTGAAAGCCGAGCAGTCCTGGAGCATCAAGGCCACTGCCAGGAAGGTTTATGGCTCAGCTCCGCTCCTCGCTGTCGAGATTTCTGTCCTTCCTCTTGCATCTTAATTTCCATTCTCCTTCACCCAAGAGCTAAAGGTCTCACCCAGTTATCTCCCAACCAGTAAGGCCTAAGTCGCTGGCCTTATCGACACAGGGCTGCTATGTAAAAACCAAATGAACAGGGCAGCCCTACGGCTCAAAACCAGTTCCCTGAAACTTAAGAAAAAAAAAAAAAAAAAGAAAATTTAAGCATAAGTGAATTCCTTGATATTTACAGACCCTGAATCACCCTTGCTCGCTTGTTATGGCAATACTCCAACAGTGGTTCCCAAAATGTCTCATGAATTTATGGGTGGGAATCACAGAGCTGTTTATTTGTTTGCTTTCAAAGACATTATCCAGAGTCAGTTTGAATCTATTTTTAAAAGTAAGAAAGCTTTAAAAGTAAGATGAGCTTAAAAGTGCCATCATGATAATGATCCAGGTATAAAAGCGATTGAAGTCTCTTTTCACCCACCAAACTATCTCATTGACTTAAAAATAAAGTTTGAAACCCTCACTATTTCACTGTTCTCTCTGCAATGACAAGGTTCAGAACACGTTACCCCAAAATACAACACCTTGGCATGTTGAATATTTTAAGCTAAAGGCACTTAAGAAACCATAGGTGCTGGAAGGACTTCCTGAATTTCTCCAGAAGCAGTTCATAAGACCCTCACGAGAGAGGTGCTTGCCCTACACCTAGAGGAGAGGAGCATCCTAGCTCCAAGTCGGAGGAGCTGCAAGAGGAGCCAGAATGAATGGACCTTGCCATGTTCCCCCAGTTCATCCCTTTTAGCTTGTTTTCCTTTCTCCTGTCACAATTTTCCACTACTGTCCACTCTGCATCAAACCCTGTATAAAAACTCCCAGTCTTAACTATTTCACTAGATCTTCATTTCCTTATGAAGGCTCCCGTAGCATATAAAATTTATAGCTTTTTTTTTTTTAAAGAGACTTTTGTTTTGTTGGCCACACCACATGGCACGTGGGGTCTTTCCGCAACTAAGGCTCGAACCTACACCTCCTGAATTGGAATCACAGAATCTAAACCCCTGGATGGCCAGAGAAGTCCCTAAAATTGCTATGAAATACATAGGAGAATATATGCTACCCTCTTGTTAGTCTGTCTTCTGTTACAGATCCCCTGATGAAAGCCTAGAAGAGTAGAAAGAATTTTATTTTCTTCCCCTCCAGCGTACAAAATAGAAATGAAAAAAAAAAAAAAGATGACTGCCTCAGCATTTTATGAAGAAGACTTGCTCCAAAGGGTGTCCACCTATCAAGGTGCATAAACTTGGGAGGAGATCCAGGTGTTGCTACTCACATCATCCGCTTCACTGAGCATGCACCATGTGGTCTTTCTTCAGGCAATTTTCAAGTTGTCTTTTCACATTTCTTTACATTGGAGATGCACACGCAACAGAGATGAGGAATGCATCAGGTCAGGGGAAGAAAAGAAGCGGAGAGGGCAGCCTGTAAATCCCTCAGTGCAGGGCATTCTTCCCGGGTACTCCTTCCCCGTTCATTTGCTGCATCTTATGCATCCTGCAGTGCAGGAGCCCCGGGTTCGATCCTTGGGTTGGGAAGATCCCCTGGAGAAGGAAATGGCAGCCCACTGCAGTATTCTTGCCTGGAAAATCCCATGGACCGCGGAGCCTGGTGGGCTGCTGTCCATGGGGTCGCAAAGAGCTGGACACGACTGAATGACTTCACTTTCTTTTCACTGTCATGCCCACAGCCCAGGCAAATTCTCCGTAGCATTTTGCCCACAAGATCGTTGCCATAACTGCTTGGTTCCCCTTCAGAGGTGATGAGCCAGCCGGTCCATATTTAGCTCTTGTTGTTATTCCTTTCCCAGCCAACTCCGTGATTCCCTGAAGCCCTTCTAATGTGGTTCTTGGAACTGTCTCCAGTATGCTAGGACTGATCTGCCTCAAGCAAAATGCTCTGCCCATCTGTGCCAGGAAGATGTTTGTATTGTTTCCCATCAATCTTTCTCTCTCCAAAAGAATTGGATAAGAAAGCATGTCTCATTCCATTGTTGCCACTGTCCTGTAAAAAGAATCCTAAGGGAATCACTAAGGGAAAAATCAAGCCTGAGTTAGAAAATCAAATAGCTTTGCTTCAGTAGCCAAGCCTACATGGATATAGGACTGTGATGCGTGTGAGCTGTACCTTGACTGCTTTCTCTCTTCCCCTATAGACTGCCTCTTTCTGCTCTAGCAACCCTAGTTCCTGGCACTCTTCCCACAGATCCTCACAAGCAACCCCTACTTTTTTTTTTTTTTTACTATTTCTGCCTTCTAGAATTATTTTTCCTCCCCACCAGAATTGAACTTTCAGCTATTATTCAATGTCCATGTTTCTTAATCATGTTAAAGTAATTCACATTAAGTTTATCTCACTGGAATTCAATTCCAAAAGAGTGACTATGACACAATTTTGAAGTCCCTGCGGGCCGCTACTATCTCACAGAAGGTCATAAGCCTGGCACAGGCTGTGAGCCCCTAATCTCTTGGTAAAGAAGTGGTCCAAGTCCAACCCTTTCTTTTGCAGCCATGTAGGGACCAAAAGACCACCCACATGAGGCTGTTTTTCCTAACAGGCAGCAAATATCCAAGAAAATGGAAACACATGCTCATGGAAACACTCGAACACGAATGTCCATAGTAGCATCGTTCACACCAGCCAAAAACTGGAAACACCCAAAGCTCGTCATGTGATGAGTGACGAAGCAAAAAAGCATATCTGCAACCAAACATTATTCAGCCGTGAAAGGGAAAGAAGCACTAACAGAGGCCACAACATGGGTGAGCACTTATACAGCAAAGATTCCATTTTACCCAAACAGAGCTCTGGCCTTCTCCCTTGGCTCCTGAGAATCTGGGCCCTTGGGATGTCCTGACTGTTAAAAGTGGTTTTGTTTGATTTGGAGCCGTGGGCCAGCCAGAGTCTAACAGTGGAATTTAGGAAGGGGCTTTGGGACACATATTTTTGGTTGACCTCTGAGAACTGGAGACTGAAGTCAGCCACTTGGGTAGTCAAACAGGTTTACATAATCAAGCCTGAATATAGACTTTGTACACCACGGCTCTGTATACCAAGGTTCCACAACTGGTACGTTGGTGGACTCTGCCTATGTACCTCCTCTGGCTGATTTTAATGCTCTTCTTTAGCTGTAATGAACAGTAACCATGAGTATAACAGCTTTCAGTGAGTTTTGTGAGTCCTTCTAGCCAACTTTTAAATCTTTGGGCCCCCAAACTTGCAACTGATGTCAGAAGTGAGACTGATCTTGCAGATTGCTCCCTTTAACCTCTCAATTTTGAATGTATTATGCTAAGTGAATATAGCCAGACACAAAATGCCATCTATCATATTATTCCATTTTTACAAAATGTCCAGAAGAGGCAAGTCCATAGGAACAGGCAGATTAGTGGTTTCCAGGGGCCGCAGAAAGAAGAATGGGGAATGAGCGCTAATGGGTATGAGCTTCTTTTGGAGTGATGAAAACATTACAAAATTCGATCATGGTGATGGTTGCATAACTTTGTTAATGTACAAAACTGTATACCTTAAATAGGTGAATTTTAGGGTGTATGAATTTTGTCTTTTGAAAAAAAAAGTAGCTTGGCCTTGGCACCCAGTCAGCTACTCTTGACCAGGCCCAGAGATGAAGGAGAAAAGGGGACTGACCGGAGCTGGTAATCTAGCTATCTCAAATGCAGTCATGAGCTTGAAGCCTTCCCGGGAGTAATTCTTCAGCATCTCTCTTTGTGACTTCTCCTGAGAGGTTTCAGTGGGAGAGACTGAGGAAGCTGCTGAAACAAACAAGTCAACAGCCCTAGGCTCTGCTTGCCCGTCCCACCAGGACCCTTTGGATAGGCAGTCAAATTCAGTCCCAACTTCCCCATTAAAACCACCTGTTTTTTTTTAAAAAAAAAAAGCAACACCTTTTCTGCTTTCATTTCTCATTAAAATGCCGCTCTGGAGTCATTTAGAAAGGGTCAGGCTGGATGTCGGCTCTAAAACCTTTGACAGCTAGTGTGATTGCATAGAGGTCCAATAACAGTGATGTCTTTCACAAGTTCAATTTTGAAGTTTCTGTCAAGCCTTTAACATGTAACCAGAGCACAGAAATCAAGGGAAATTAGAGACGAGTTGGAAACCAGCCCCATCTGCCTCGGGAGTGTCACCTATCTCCCTAGGCGAGGACAAGTCCTCTTGAGTCTCCTGCTGCCGGAGACAGGAGCCCTGGGGTCTGATCTAAGTAGTCACATGGGCTCAGAAGTTATTAAAGTTTTTGGTATTCTTTAAAATGGGACACTGTTACCTCTCCAGTTCTACCCTCCGCCTGAGTGTCATCTTGACAAGACTCTTCTCTAAAAATGTTTGTGAATAAGAGACAGTGAAGAGAGATGTGTGCAAAGGAGATCCCAGGAACACCCTGAGAGGCCATTTAGCTTAGTATTGAATGAGGATGATCTCCTGCCCAGAGATTGAACTGGGTTAAAACAGAACACCAACCAGATCACATGGAGCTGGTCACTTTTAGATAATACAAAAGAATGCATCTTAATTTTTTTTTTAAATTTCTAATAGATTGTCTCAAGCACCATGGTGGAAATTTCACTTATTCTTGATCATTTAATCACATTTAATCCTTTCCTTAAATCCTTACAACAAACATTCCAGAGATATTATGCTCCCCCTCCTACAGATGTGAATACTGGAGTCCACAAAGTTTCCATAACTTGGTTAAACTTTACTTGACTGACTCGTGACAGAGATTGACCTTGAACCGGAACCGTGGTTTTCTGGGGATAGCATCCATGTTATATCTCCTAGACTTGTGGCTCTTGGGTCTTTGTATTTTTGTTGTTGTTGTTGTTGTTTGTTTGTCTGTTTTGTTTTCTACTCAGCTATGCAATGGAAATAATGCTCCTGCAAAGGATTATTGCAAAGATTAAATCGGTTAGTGGTATAAAATGGTCAGCAAAGGGGTAGACATAGAGTTAAGTATGCAATAAATGCCACCTGTATCCCACCTTCTTTAAGGAAGAAGGAAAAGAAGGGGAAAGTGCCAAAATCCAAAATACGTAAGCAGTCTATCCCTGGAAAGAATATTAGTGACAACTCTTCTTGTGTGACTGTCCATCTAGGACTTGAACGCTGCCTCTCAGATCCAGTTGCTTCCTGTAAATTTGTTTTTCAAATCGACTTAGAAAGTTCATGCAACTTCAAAATTAGAAATACAGGTGCTAATGAAAATTATTATTTAACCACGATGATCATCTAAAATGTGCTAGTCAGTGGGAGATAAAGAGAGATAAGAAAGACACAGTCCTTGCGCTCGAAGAACTCACGGTGCATTAGAGAGAGTTAATAAGACCGTCAGTGATCATGAACAAGCTGCAATAGGAGAAGCCCCATAAGAGAGAGACGTGCCCTAAGCATTTCACAGAGGGAGATGCTACTTCCATTTTGATAAAGGCCTCCTGAAGGAGGAGAATTCTCCCAACTTTGAAAGGTGGGTAGAGCTTCAACAAGTGAGTAGAGTCGGCTGAAATGTCAGAAGAACATTCCAGATGAAGGGGTTAGCATCAACCAAGACAGGAATGTGGAGAAGTGAGGTCTCAACTGGACAACATCCAGGAGTCAACTTCCCAGTAGGAAATCAAAGATACATTTGTAAGTTGTGGGGGAAAAATCCAGAGAGGTGGCTGGTAGTCACATCCTGGGAACTGGGGGCAGAGGAAGGGCAGAGCTTAACTCCGTTTAAATATGAACAGCCAATGGAGCATTTTGGGTGGGGGTGCAGTCTAATCGGAGCGTTTACCAGAGCCCACTGGTCCCATGGTGAGGAATAACAGGCACCTCTCCAGAGGTGATGAAGAGTCGGAGAGCCCCAACGCAGCGAAGCCGCCAACAAATTTAATAGATGCAAAATCAATCCTATTTCTCTTCTCGCTTCAACAGCACCCTGAAAATCAGCTGCTTCTGAATCCTGAGGGTCTGCCCTGCTTCTCTGGGGTCTAGAACGTCCCGAGGTGGAGGACAGAGGAGGCGTTGGTATGACCTCTGGCTATCCACTTCCGCCTGAGGAATTTAGAGTCCCACAGCTTGAGCCCAGCCACCCTCGCCCTCTGCGAAAAGGCCTGCCTATGGAAAGGCTGGCCCCACTCATCTTTTTAATCTCTCTCTTCAGAGGCTCGGTTTGACTGACCAGCCAACATCACTTGCATTCAGGAAGCGTGCCTCCTTATTCTCTCCACTGCTCCTCAACGATGATTTGGGGGTTGCTAGCCTTTCATTTTTCTTCCTCTCTCTCCTTCTCCTGCTGCTCGGAGGAGTCTTTACGCCCTGATAAGAACCTTCTAGCAGCTTCATCAGAGCCATTGTTAAGAGAAGGTGCAATTCGTCCACAATGGATACCTGATGACTTCCTCTTTCTGCAGACAAATCGGTCCCTGGAGAAAGGTCTCATTATTACTCTAGGGCCATTATTCTGAGTGTGCTGGCTCTGGGGCACCTCATTCCATCCCAACAGGGAGGGAGGGCAGAGGGAAAGAAAATTCTGTGTCTTGCCTTTCAGCTTTTTAAAAGGTGGCTGTGAAAATACTTTCTTTCTCCACTAATGGGATTTGCACTTCTTACCCTCCCTGCCAGGCCTTTTATAGACTTCGAGGTTAACCGTGCTTTTCTGGGGTTCCTCGTCTCTTGTCCGACTCAGGGTGTTTCATCTCCCCAGAGATCAAAATGCACTGACCTCTGCCCTCTCAAGCATTTCACAGGCTCTTAAAATCGAAAAACCATTTTTTCTGCCCTCTGCCCCTCCTATGTAATTTCCCCTTGTCGTTTGTTCTCACACCTGCAGGCCAGCCTCCATCAGAGCATTCAAAAATCATGAATTCAGTGTCCCTCATGGCTAAGGCACTGTGATAGGCACGGGGGAATAAACTGCCCCTGAACCTTTGCTGCTTCACATTCCTACACACCAGAGAGCAAGGACAGGCACTTTCATTGTAAAAGGCCAGATTCTTCATAAGGCCAGTGAGGCTTTTAACCTAACCTGATTGGCTTGTGATGTCCCCCAAGTAACACACTTTCATCAAGAATAAGCGTTCTTTAGTCACAGCCAGTCATCAAGGAATATCTAAATCTAGATTTCCTAACTTAGTCTCCCCCTCTTTTTTTCCAAGACTAAATAAGAATTAATAAGTTTCCCACTAAATCTTTGGCTGCCTTTTTGAAAAGAAGTAAACTATTTTTAAGCCAGACTGAGAAGTGAACGTACTCACCAATAAAGGGGGAAAAGGCCAGAAAAAGGAAAGGTAGAGGTCCTCATTAATAGGCAAGAGAGGAAAGAGAGGAGAAGAGAGAGTTTTGAGATTTGGTGTCATAACTGAATCATTTTTTGCAAGGAAAGCAAGCTCTGCGAGTTTCGCTGTTGAAACCAAGCAGGACCTTGTGGGGGTCCTGGTCACAGAAACCTTTCAGTGGCTAATAAGGGAAGAAAGTGATGAAGAGACGAGGGAGGGACAGTCAAGAAAGAGCAGTGCCTTCTCAGGGGAGAGGCCTGGTTCCACCTCAAGGGCGGAACACATAAAAACATCTCTGAGTTTTTCTGCAGAACTAAAACTCCCAACAAATGGAATGCTAACTACTTGATGAAGCATTCTTCAGAGACGATCAGGAGACCACCTGAGACCTTGCACACACGCTAATCCTTAAGCAGCCCTGCCCTGAACCATTGCTATAAAACTCATCAAATCCTCTTCCACTGGGACACATAGTTTTTCAGGGTACAAATCTGCTGTGTCCCCTTTGTCTAACAGAGCAATTAAACTATTCTTTTCTACTTAACCCAAAACTCTGTCTCTGTGATTTGATTTAGCACTGGTGCACAGAGGCTGAGCTTCTGGCATCACTACCATTGACTTCTACAGCAGAAGATTTTAAACAGACAGTCAAAGGCACTGAGTTTGGTAAAAGAATATGGAAAACCAACCTGGTTTTGACAGCAGGGCTACAATCTTCTCCCTGCCTCCTTTTATCCCTGTGACCTTCAAGAAGTGGAAGGTGCCAGCTCTCAACTGCCCAAGACAAGGGAAAGTCCTCTACACCTTCGTGAGACTCCAAGGCCTCCTGTGTAGGAAGTAGTGCTTTGCCTGCATAACCTCTCACATGAAATAAAATTCAAATTTTATGGCAAGTCAAGAAAAATTTAAACATAAAGCATCTTCTCTGCCCTTTCGTCCCCTCTCTCCCCACAGTGCATTGTGTATCTCTTTTATGCACTGACTGAACCTCCCCCGGTGGGTGGGCTTCCCAAGTGGTGCTGGTGGTAAAGAATCCACTTGCCAGTGCAGGAGATGCAAGAGATGCAGATTCGATCCTTGCATTGGGAAGAACCCCTGGAGTAAGAAATGGCAATCCACTCCAGTATTCTTGCCGGGAAAACTTCATGGTCAGAGGAGCCTGGCGGGCTACAGTACATGGGGCTGCAAAGAGTAGGGTATGCCTGAGCGACTAAATACACACAGCACACACACACATCACCATAGGCAGAAATACCTGCTCAGTCATAAAGGGCAACATTCTCTTAGCACCAACAAGACAGCATTTTACAGATAACGTTCATTCTTGATAAGGGGTCACGTGGTACTTAGATCTTGATTGTGTAAACTGTCAATAATACTTCAGTTAATGTTTGGCCCCCATCTCAAAAAAATGAATATAACTGTGCTTTGATTTCAAGTGGGCAGACCCTTTCTCAGAGTTTTCTGAGATGTTCTTCTTGAGCTATAATCCTCAAATTTGGCTTGAATAAAATTCCCAGTTTCTTTCTTAGGTTAACTGGTTAATTTTTTCATTGACACTCCTTTCTGACTATTGAATTTAGATAGTGGCAGCTTTTTCAAACTTATCAAGTGATAAGTGTTAGTTGCTCAGTCATGTCTGGCCCTTTGTGATCCCATGGACTATAGCCTGCTAGTCCTCTGTCCTCTCTCCATGGGATTCTTCTGGCAAGAATACTGGAGCGGGTTGCCATTCTCTTCTCCAGGGGATCTTCGCAATCCAGTGATCAAAGCCAGGTCTCCTACACTGCAGGCAGATCCTTTACCATTTGAGCCACTCAAACTCAGAATCTCTTTTATCTGCTTCCTTATTCTGGGCTACAATTCAGAACTGGGGCTATTGAATGATGCTCTACTTTAGTCCTATTCAAGATGAGTGCCAAAAACAAAACAAAAGCAAAAGTAGATTAATTTCAGAATAGCATTGGCATATACACATGCCATGTGTAAAATAGATAGCTAGTGGGAAGCTGCTGTACTGAGAGCTCACTTCGCTGCTCTGTGATGGCCCAGGGGGTGGGATAGGGGAGCAAGAGGGAGGCTCAGGAGAGAAGGATGATGTGTCCACATATAGCTGATTCGCTTTATGGCACGGCAGAAACCGAACAACATTGTAAAGCAATTATACTCCAATAAAAAATGAAAAAAATCAAGACCAAAGCAAAACAAAAGATTAATGTCCAGTGGTAAGGGAATAACTACAAGCAGAGTTTTCCTTAACCAAACTGGCCATTTCACAGGAAGTTCACATAAATTCACACTGAAGTTCCCGGAGGTTCACTAGACGTAAGTAAGATACAAACAAGCCTTAATGCTACCCCCTCTACCCCCAGCCCAAGTGGAGAGAAGAGTGAACATCTCTGGCCCAGGGCCATAGTTCTCATCAGTGCAAACAGGGCGAAGACTGTGCTGATGGATGGACGTTGGCCTGGTAGCCTGTGAACCCTGAAAAAGCGCTGAGTTCTCTTTTGGTCAGGGAAGGTCATCCGTTTTATTGCAGGTCCTAGAATGAGCAGGTATGACAGGATGCTGGAGAGGGAAGTGGCTACTAGTTAGATACTCATGTAAGAGTTACACTAACTCTTTCAAATTATATACATCAAAGTCAGCCACATCTTTCCAAATCAAATATAGCGGTTGCACCAATATCAAACCAATGAAGTCGAATCTCCTTGCAACTCAGTTTCATTTCGAATGTTGATAAGAATAGTGCCAGGAGAAGGGCCAAGATGGCAGAGTAGAAAGACTCTGAACTCACCTCCTCCTGTGACACAGCAAACTTACAACATTTGCAGAGCAACTACAGATGAGAAAATTTAGAAAAGCTAACAGAAAAGACTCCTACAACTAAGTAGGAGAAGGAGACTCCTAATGTCATAAAGAACTAATCACAATGAGACAAGCAGGAGGGGCAGAGATGTGATATAGTCAGGATTCATACCTGCAAGTGAGGGGGCAACCCACAAAGGAGAGGATAAGTACAACTGCAGAGGATTTCCTCAAAGAACATGTGGTCAGAGTCCCACACTGGAATCTGCAGCCTGGGGATCCTATAACTGGAAGACAAACCCCCAGAATATTTGATTTTGAAAGCCAGTGGGGCTTATTTTCAGGAGAGCCAGAGGACTCTGAGAAATAGACACTCCACTCTTAAAGGGCACTCACAACATCTTACAGGCTCTGGTACTCAAGGCAGTAGTAGTCACTGGAAAGGATCCTGTATCTGACTCACCTGCTGTTCTTGGAGAGCGGCCCAGAGAGGCAGGAGACAGCTGGAGCTCATTCTGAGGATACAGACACTGGCAGCGGCCATTTGAGGGGCTCCAGCTACCGTGTGGGCTCTAGTGCTGGCAAGTGTCATTTTGAAATCCTCCTTTTAGCTTGTTAGCATTGGGACCCATCACTGCCCACCAGCCTGTTGGTGCCAGCACTTGGATGCCTCGGGTCAAGCAGCTAGCAAGGTAGAGACACAGCCCCCTACCAGCAAGCCCACTGCCTTAAGACACCCTGAGCCCAGAGCTTCCCCTGTCCACATGAATGCCTACACCTGACTCTGTATAGCAACACACTGGCACTAACCCCAGGACACCCAGAGCACTGCATCCAGAGACACTGAGATCCAGCTCTGCCCACCAGCAGATAGACAACAACCCTTAGGCCCCCGGGCCATGGTTCTATCCATCAGCAGGCCCATGCAAGCTATAAGACACCTTGAACCGCTCAGCCAGCTGCCCTGGATCCAGTCCCACTCATCAGCAGGGCAACCTCAGACTTGAAGGAATTAACAGTAGAACAGATGACACAGAGGAATAGGTCAGTGAGTTGGAAGACAGAAGAGTGGAAAACACTTAGTAGAACAGAAAAAAAAGAAAGAAAGAGATGAGGACAATTTAAGAGATGGCTCAGCCAGCATCAAGTGTTCTAATGTTCTCCTTATAGAGATCCCAGAAGGAGCAAGAGATAGAAAAAGAGGCGGAAAATATATTTGAAGAGATGACAGCTGAAAATTTCCCTGACCTGGGAAAGGAAATAGACATCCAGTTCCAAGAAGCATAGAGAGTCCCAAACAGGATGAATCCAAAGAACACAACACCGAAGTGAAAGAAAAGTGAAAGTGAAAGTCGCTCAGTCTGCCTGACTCTTTGTGACCCCAGGGACTGTAACAGTCCATGGAATTCTCCAGGCCAGAATACTGGAGCGGGTAGCCTTTCCCTTCTCCACGGGATCTTCCCAACTCAGGAACTGAACCCAGGTCTCCCTCATTGCAGGCAGATTCTTTACCAGCTGAGCCACAAGAGAAGCACACCAAGACACATTGTAATTAAAATGGCAAAAATAATGGATAAATAGAGAGTATTCAGAGGACCATGGGAAAAGCTACAGGAAAATAACCAGTTTACATTCAAGGGAACTCCCATAGGGTTATCACATGACTTATCAGCAGAAACTCTGCAGGCCAGAAAGCAGTGGTAGAATTTATTTAAAGTGATGGAAGGGGAAAAATGCAACCAAGAATACTCCACCCAGCAAGCTTTTCATTCAGATTTGAAGGAGTTTTAGAGTTTAAAAATTTTAGAGTGGGTAGACTATCCCTTCTCCACAGGATCTTCTCAACCCAGGAATTGAACCAGGGTCTATCTGCATTGCAGGTAGATTCATTACCAGCTGAGCTACCAGGGAATCTCTTTTATAGACAGCTTCCCTGGTGGCTCAGAGGTTAAAGTGTCTGCTTGGAATGCAGGAGACTCGGGTTCAATCCCTGGGTTGGGAAGATCCCCTGGAGAAGGAAATGGCAACCCACTCCAGTACTCTTGCCTGGAGAATCCCATGGAGGGAGGAGCCTGGTGGGCGACAGTCCATGGGGTTGCAAAGAGTCAGACACGACTGAGCGACAAACTACTAAAAGCTAAACGAGTTCAGCACCACCAAACCACTTTTATAAGAAATGTTTAAGGGACTCCTCTAACCCAAAAGAAAAGGCCACAAGTAGAAACATGAAAATTACAAAATGAAAATTATCATTGGTAAGAAAAAAATATATAGTACAAATCATAAATTAGCCATGTATAAAGCTGGTAGGAAGGTTAAAAGACAAAAGTAGTTAAATTATCTATATATATCCAATAAGCAGTTAAGGAAAGCAGAAAACAGAACTGTAAAATATGAGGTCAAAAGCAGTCAATGTGGTAGAAGGGGAGTAAAATGCAGGGTTGTTAAAATGCTTTTGAATTTAAGAGATCAGCAACTAAAAATTACCAAATAGATAAATAGATGATAGATCAGCTATGCAGAGCATGGGAAAAAACTAATCAATAACTTGTAATACCTTTATATGGTGACATACTCAGTTCAGTTCAGTGGCTCAGTCGTGTCTGACTCTTTGCGACCCCATGAATCGCAGCACGGCAGGCCTCCCTGTCCATCGCCAACTCCCGGAGTTCACTCAAACTCACATCCATCGAGTCAGTGATGCCATCCAGCCATCTCATCCTCGGTTGTCCCCTTCTCCTCCTGCCCCCAATCCCTCCCAGCATCAGAGTCTTTTCCAATGAGTCAACACTTCGCGTGAGGTGGCCAAAGTATTGGAGTTTCAGCTTCAGCATCATTCCCTCCAAAGAAATCCCAGGGCTGATCTCCTTCAGAATGGACTGGCTGGATCTCTTTGCAGTCCAAGGGACTCTCAAGAGTCTTCTACAACACCACAGTTCAAAAGCATCAATTCTTTGGCGCTCAGCTTTCTTCACAGTCCAACTCTCACATCCATACATGATCACTGGAAGAACCATGGCCTTGACTAGATGGACCTTAGTCGGCAAAGTAATATCTCTGCTCTTCAATATGCTATCTAGGTTGGTCATAACTTTTCTTCCAAGGAAGAAGCGTCTTTTAATTTCATGGCTACAATCACCATCCGCAGTGATTTTGGAGCCAAAAAAAAAAAAAAAGTCTGACACTGTTTCCCCATCTATTTCCCATGAAGTGATGGGACCAGATGCCATGATCTTCGTTTTCTGAATGTTGAGCTTTAAGCCAACTTTTTCACTCTCCTCTTTCACTTACCTAGACTTATTGTGGTGACCATTTTGAAATGTGTGGAAATATCAAATCACTATGTTGCATAACAGAAACTAACACAGTGTTGTAGGTCAGTGATACTTCAAAAACAAACAAACTCAGAAAAAATAAAAAGATCAGATTTGTGGTTACCAAAAGTGGGAGTAGGGGGACAGGGAATTGGGAGAAAACAGTCAAAGGGTACAAACTTCCAGTTATAAGATAAATAATGACTATGGGTGTAATGTACAACATGATAAATATAATTAACACTGCTGTACACTATATATCAAAGTTGGTAAAAGAGTAAATCCTAAGAGTTCTCAACACAAGAAAAAAGGGTTGTTTTTTTTTACCTATAGAAGATGACAGGTGATCACAAAACTTATAGTGATAACCATTTCATCATATATAAATCAAGCCATTATTCTATACAGCTTAAACTTATATAGTCAGTTATACCTCAATACAACTAGAAGAAACAATTTAAAAATAAAAATGAAGTTTTAAAAAAAAACTTTTAAAATTTATAATATGACTATTCAAAAAATACCACAAAACAATGTAAAAGACAATGTACAAAGTATTATTTAAGTTACTTCTACCTATTACTGCTTTGCTAAAATTTAGACTTTTATAAAAATAAAGTCCATGGAAGACTAGGTCAAAAAATAAAAGTAATGCTTGCTTCTTATACTTCCTAAAGTTGCTGTGGTTGTTCAGTTGCTAAGTCATGTCCAACTATTTGCAATCCCATGGACCTCAGCACGCCAGGCTTCCCTGTCCTTCACTATCTCCTGGAACTTGCTCAAACTCATGTCCATTGAGTCAGTGATGCCGTCCAACTGTCTTATCCTCTATCATCCCCTTCTCTTCCCTTCAATTTTTCCCAGCATCAGGGTCTTTTCCAATGAGTTGACTTTTCGCATCACATGGCCAAAGCATTGGAGCTTCAGCTTCAGCATCTGTCCTTCCAGTGAATATTCAGGGTTGATTTCCCTTAGGATTGTCCGGTTTGATCTCTTTTCAGTCCAAGGAACTCTCAAGAGTCTTCTCCAGCACCACAGTTCAGAAACATCAATTCTTTCATACTCAGCTTTCTTTATGGTCCAACTCTCGCATCCATACATGACTATTGGAAAAACCATAGCTTTGACCATACGGACCTTTGTCAGCAAACTCATGTCTCTGTTATTTATTAATAATATGCTGTCTCGGTTTGTCATAGCCTTTCTTCCAAGGAGCAAGCATCTTTTAATCTCGTGACTGCAGTCACCATCCTGAGTGATTCTGGAGCCCAAGAAAATAAAATCCATCGCCTTTTTCAATGTTTCCCCTTCTACTTCAATTGAGGGGCAGGGAAATAGGTTAATGCCATGAAGATCTAACCACCTATTGTTTTCTTTATTGGTTCTTGAATAAGAGAACACCCTCAATGTTACTGCAAGATGGAGCCCTAGATGTCCTATACTTCAGTGCATATACGCAGGAATTCAGGGCACGTAAGAGCCTCATAACCCTCGTCGTTTATTTACCAGTCAAGTTCAGAGCACACACATGCAGTAGAAATTCTAGAAAGTATTCTATACACACAGATGTCCAGGGCAGAGAGGTAAACGAGATGCTGAGAGCAACTGTGGCAGAAACTGGCTATAACTCACCAGCCCTGTTTCTCCTCCCTGAGTCTATGGCTGGGCTGTTTTTGCCTACCAGCCTTGCAACTGGGTTTGGCCACTGACCGAGTTCTGGCTCATATAATGTATGAAGAAACAATAAAGCCCACTTTCAGGCCCACAAAAACTCCTACTCTTTGTCTTCCCTTTCCTTTTTTTTTTTTCCTTATATGCTAGCTCAATGGAGAAGACTTTATACTAAGGACCATCATCCAGAGAAGAACGTGGACACTGGATCGTAACATGAGTGAGAAGTAAACATTTACTGTTTCAAGCCACTGAGACTTTGGATTTATTACTGCAGCAAATATTACTTGGTCTACCTCATAAGGGGACCCTTGTTGTTCTATTTTCAACATAGCATGCTAACAGGAGAAACGATGTATATATAAAAAGAAGACAATAAAGAGGAAAAACTCATACATCTTTTCCATAAAAAAAAATATATCTTTGCTTAATGGTATAAAAAGCTTCCAGTAAGTTGATCATACCAGAAATGATTACTAAGAGAATCATATTTCTATTAGAGAACACGTTATATGTTTTTCTGTAGAAACAAATAGCTCCCATGTGATGAAATTATACTTTAGGACATAACAAATACTTTGTGAATCAAATTTTGATTTGATTTAATCAAATCAAAAGAAAACTTGGATAACATATCACAACAATAAACTACCATAAGTGTTGAAACAAGAGGTCTAGATCTAGGGAATCCCCTTGAGGTCCAGGGGTTAAGACACCACGCTTCCACTTCAGGGGACATTAGTTCCATCCCTGCTCAGGGAACTAAAATCTCTCATGCTACACAGCACTGTCAAAAAACAAAACAAAACAAAACAATAGTCCTCAAATGGAGTCACTTATGCCAATCCCCACCAAGACTAAATATCTAACCTGATTGCAGTTTCAGCTTCTCCCAGGAATGGAATTTTAAACCCACCAGTCGCATTTCCTGATAAACAGTAGTGAAGTAGTCTAATAAGACCCCTTGCCTTCCCCTTCAGGAAGATGACCTTGCCTGAAATAATCCATTCTTTAACTTTCTTGTCCCATCCTGATTCTGCCTATGAAAACCATCCATTTTGGTTTGTACAGCTCCTGGGATTTATTAGACGGGATGCTTCCTGATTCGTGAATCATGGAATAAATCCAATTAGTTTTTTAATTTTACTCAGTTCAATTTTTCATTTTTTAACATAAAAAATTATCAATAACATTTTGCATCATTCCAATAAAAGAATATCTGAATTATATTAATTGGTGGATATTATTCAGCTGACAGAGTTTCACTGTTAACAACCTCATCAAGGAGATTCTGCCCTTTGTCCAATGGTGGCAACAAGGAAAAGCTGGCTGACCATCTGGCAGGGATGCTCCCATGAACTGTCCGGCCCTGGGTGAATGTAGGCAGGAGGATGCTCTGACAGACAGTCCTGCCCTGGGTGAATGTGGGCTGGAAGACATCTGAGGCCACATTAAACTGAGAGTTTCTGTCCTAGGAAAGCCAAATAATTTTGCACACCTCTAGATTACTGAAGTTTTACAGATGTTATTTTGGGGCTTTCTAGAATGATTCTGTGAAAATTTTGTGAAAATTCCCAATTCTAAAATCTAAATAAGTAAAGCAAAAACAAAACAAAAAGCCAAATATATTTGCATGTAATGAGGTCTTCCTGTTTCCTGATGCTCTTTTGGAAAATAAAATTATACTGACTTTTATTACTGGAGCTTTTACTAATTCAGGGATAAAGCGAGTGTGGGTGGAATGGCAATTCTTTCATCCTAAAGAGCTATCAGCATTTCAAAAGCAGGAAGGTCATTCTGCAACTTCCGCATAAAACTAGGAGGGGGAAATGAATTTGAAATAAACTAAATGGTTAAGAACTAGTGTTAACTGAAGATCAATCAGAAGTTAACCTACTTTACATCTGAGATGACTGTGCTAATTGATGGAAAGCTAGGATTCAATTTAAAAGCAGATGGTTCACATGCAAATTTGCACAACTCAAGTAATATAAAAGATTAGATACCCCCCCACACCCCGCCATAACTGTTTACCCCTTCAACATACAGGAACGGACTCCTTCAAAGACACACAGGTGAGAGCAGACCCCCTCTTCATTTTAGTTGTGTTGGTCTCCTGTCAGTGGCAACTACACCGGAGGTGGAGCCGGGGAAGGACAGGGTCTGGACAGTAAGCAGATGACATACATACTACGGAACACAAATTGCCAGTAAGCTTTCTGCTTAACTGCTGTTGCACACAGAATCTCTGTTCCCAGCAAGGAGAAATTTGCAGGCTGGTCGCATTCATCACCAGGAAAAGCCCTGGATTTTATGCCGCTGTTGTGTTTGGTGGCTTGTTTTAATTAGGGACCAGGAAATTGATCAGTTTTAGCCTCCCAAGCACGGATTCTGGCTTAGGTGCTTATTCCTTTTGCTTCCATTTTCAGAATTAATTTTCTTTTTTTTTTTTACAATTCTTCAGCTGCATCAGCACTTTGACCCTGAGTTCACGTAAATCCCAAACAGCTGGCTGAGTTGGTCCGTGCAAACAAGGAAATGCATGAAATAAAGTCAAGAAAAGTCACCATCTCAGTCAAACAGTTGATCTAAATGCAGGATGAAGAGCTTGAAGTCCCCCTCTTTAATGACAAGCAAACAGCTGTAATAGAATTTACTTGGAGCCATCTTACCTAAAGGCAAAATTTAAGATAAGACAAATGTTTTTAAAATGTCACTGTCTTAACAACCTAAAGAGCCTTTAGCACAATTTCCACGGGCGTCCTGTTAACAGTGAATGAATTTAGCATTCTGTGAACATTTGCCTGTAGTTTGGCTCTACACCCCACTCCACAGACACAAAACAAGACAAAGCCGCTAGTTTCAGATGCAGAGACTGCACTCTAGTCTTAACAGATACATTGATCGTTTAACAGAACTCACTATTTTGGAAGCAAATAAATCCTTTAGTTCCTAAGATGGTATCAAGTACAACATGGTCTCACATTTCAGAAAACACTGGTACATACATGGTCTGGAATGGAAAATAAGAAAATAGGAGGAGAAGAAGGCTTTAAAACGAAAAGGTGATGAAAGGAATGTTCTATAAGGATTGGAGAATAAGTAATTAAACCCACACCACACATAAAGTACAATCAGATGCTGCTTCGTTCTCTTCGGCCTCTCTCTTCGTTCTCCGTTCTCTGACTGCCGAAACGCAGTCAGAGGACTGCGTGAGGACATATGAAATTAGCATGGCCTCATTGCTCCCAGCATGTTAGAGAGGCCAGTGCGTGCGTGCATGCCTGCAAATCGCTCCAGTCACGTCTCACTCTGCGCAAACCCATGGACTGCAGCCCGCCAGGCTCCTCTGTCCATGGGCTTCTCCAGGAAGAATACTGCTGTGGGTTGCCATGCCCTCCTCCAGGGTATCTTCTCGATCCAGGGATCAAACTCGCATCTCATGTCTCCTGCACTGCAGTTAGGTTCTTGGCCACCAGGCCTTCTCTGGCGGCTCAGACAGTAAAGAATCTGCCTGCAGTGCAGGAGACCCAGGTTCAGCCTCTGGCGGGGTGGGCGGGGGGTGGGGGTGGGGGAGACCCCCTGGAGAAGGGCATGGCTACCCACTCCAGGATTCTTGCCTGGAGAAGCCCATGGACAGAGGGAGCCTGGCGGGCTACAGTGCACAGGGTCGCAAAAGAGTCAGATACGACTGAGCAACTAACACTTAAACATTCTTTACCACTTAAACTTTCTTTACCAGGAGCACCTCCTGGGAAGCCCCGGAGAGACGTGCTGTCCCCAAAAAGTGTCAGAACTCTAGTTCCAGAGGTGGTAGTATAAGGTGAAAAAGTGAAAATACAGAATGAAATTCAATGAAATGCTTCTATAGTCAAAACGCATTAGGGAAGCACGAGCTTGAACCAAGTCCCACAGGTGTCATCGGCCGGGGCCTTCCTCCCCTGGCCTCCCCGTCACCCTGGTGGCACCGTGCCTTCCTTCCTGGCTCATTACTGACGCCTGTTTGCTTATCAAGTCTCACCCACTCGCCTCCTCCTGTTGCACGTCAGCCCCACGGGGCTCGCGGCCCTTGCGTGACAGGCAGTGGGAGGCTGACCCGGGCCAGCCCTGGGGGTGGGGGGCCTGTGCACCCTCAGGGCCCTGTGCTCAGATGGATCTCAGCCTGTTTCAATGCTCTGTTGTTGCGGTGCTAAAATTCATCCATTTTCAACAAAGGACCCCAGATTTTCATTTGTCAGTTGGCTCCACCAGTTAATGACCTCGTCCTGGTTTTAACTGAAAGCTCAGACTCTAGAGACAGATTTTCAAGCCCAGTGACCTCCCTGGCGGCTCAGCTGGTAAAGAATCTGCCTACGATGCAGGAGACTCAGGTTGGATGCAGGATCGATGCAAGCTCTTCCTCAGGTCAGGAAGAGCCCCTGGAGAAGGGAGTGGCTACCCATGCCAGTTTTCCTGCCTGGAGAATCCCATGTACAGAGAAGCCTGGCAGTCTACAGTACATGGGGCCACAGAGAGTCAAACAGGACTGAGTAACTAACCCGCTGACTTTTCATTTTCCACCACTTACTACCTGTTTGGTTTTGGACAAGTCCGTTCACCCTCTGTGACCTTCAGTCTCCTCATCTGAGAAGCAGGACACTGTGAACTGGGTCTGGCGCACTGGAAGTGTCATGCAGCCTTAACTATCGCAGCCTATCCCAACACCCACGTGAGTGCTGACTGAAAGCAACAAGAAATATTCATTAAATTAACCAGTACATATGACGTGACGTTCACGTAAACCTTTCCGAAGGGAAAATACGTGTTTGACCATTGTGTCATTTGACTTCAGAATCTGTGCTCTTATAAAATCCAAAGAGTATACAATGAAGGTTCCCTTTTTTTCCCTTCAACCCTTTCTGCTAGCCCACGTCTCTCCCTGGGGACAACCAATGCCACCAGCTTCTTAAGTATATTCAGATAGCCCATGCAGAAATGAGCAGGCTTGATTTTTAAATTTCTCCATAAATGGTAACATATGTAGCAAAACACATGTTTTTATATATATATATATATATATATATATATATACACCCCTAAAACATATCTGTTTTGTTATACATATTTGCTATATAAATGTGTGAATGTAAACATACACCTTGATTTTTTTCACTTAATTTTTCAAATCTTGAAGGCAGCTCTAAGATCTCTGACAATCTATTTGTGAATACACTGTATTATGCCGTACAGATACACCACAATGTACTTAATGAGTCATGCACTAAAGGATATTCAGATTGTCTGCAACCTCTTGATGTGAACAGACTTGCCTTATAGACTTACCATTGTGTGACTACAGCTTCAGTATGCATTCCTAGAACAGAACTGCAGAGTCAAGGATACACATGTTTATGTTTATAATTTTGATGTTTTTTTGCCAAATTCCTTATCAACACTGTCTGCTGGGTACCTTGCCCCACTCTTATGGACACTGCATGCGAAACCTTTAGAACCTTTACTAACTGCTATTTGAAACAAGTGTCAGTTTAGTTTTAACTTGAATTGTTCTTATTATGAATAAAGCTGGGCATCTTTTCCTGCTTTTCAAGGAAAACATTTGCTTTCTTATTTCCTCCCTTTCTCCCCGTGCGTGTGCTTGCACATGTGTGTATATCTGTGTATGTGAATTTTCTGGTCATATCCTCTGTGTGGTTCTCTACTGAGATGAACTATTTAAAAAATAAACTGTGATTTTATTATTAAATTGTAGGCATTCTTGATATACTTGGGAAACAAGTGTTTTATGATCCGAATTGAAAACAACTTATGAGGGTTTTTTTTTACTTTTTGTAAGTTTCTTATATACACAAGTTTTCATTTTCAAGTCAAATTATGAGTCCTTATTCATAATCACTTTATTATACTGCTTATCTGAGCTTATCCTTTCGGATGTAAAGAGATTTCATATAACTTCATCTTACTCTCAAGAAGATGTCTTTCTTATCGCCAGTTTCCAGGAGAGGAAAGTGAGGTTCAGGGTGGATACTTAACTGGTCAGACGGTAGAGCCGAAGTTTAAACCCAGGTCCTTCTATTAGAATCCATCCTTCCAGTTGCCTCGCCGGTTGCCCTCTCAGATACCTGTGAGAACCGTGAAAGCTGAGCCAGCCTTTATTTTCTGTCTTTTCATGGCACTGACACAGGGCCAGGCACATAGATGTTCACGAAATGTGTGGCTTTTGCCTTTACTTCTCTCTCTCTCTCTCTCTCTCTCTTTTTTCTTCTCTTTTAATGTGGCTCTTCTGAGTAGCTAAGTGCTGACTTCCTTTCAGCCTCTTATATTGATTTTTAGGAAATCCACAAAGTCCCCAGATAAGAGAGACGACACAGGAAGACCAACATCAGGCACAAATAGCTAAAGGACATTTGCTTTTAGAATAGTCTAGGGTGGCTTCATTCCAGATAAATGTTTTCACTTTATAGGAAGCAAAGACTCTAACGGCACACAGACATCCAAGTCCTCAAATAATTGCAAGGTCACCTCCACAAAGTCATCCACCTGCAATGCCAGAGATCTGGATTCGATTCCTGGGTCAGGAAGATCCCTGGAGAAAGGAATCGCAGCCCACTCCAGAACCCTTGCCTGTAGAATCCCACGGACAGAGGAGCCTAGCAGGCCGCAGTCTACAGGGTCGCAGAGAGACAGTGCTGAGCGACTAACACTATCCACAAAGTCAAAGGTCAAGTGGGGAGCGAGCAACTTTCCCAGCAACAGGGAGGTGTGATCTGGGAATCGGGGCTTCAGTCACCGCACACGTGGCGCGGGAGTTAGTGACCCTCAGCCAGAAGGCGCCCCATCCCTGGTAGCCCACTCTGGGGTAGCAAGCATGTAGGCTCCAGTCTGCACTTCTCAGAGCCATGCCCAATGTTTCCCACAGATGCCTGTATTTGTCTGACACTTTCTGAGCCTTTGAGAGGCAGCAGCAATTCACCATCGACAAGAGAACGGCAACCCACTCCAGTATTCTTTGTCCCTTGAGAATCCCAGGGAGAGAGAAGCCTGGTGGGCTACAGTCCATGGGTCGCAGAGTCGGCCACGACTGAAGCGACTTAGCAGCAGCAGCAGCAATTCACCCACCGTGCCCAAAGATCAGCCTGGAAGTAAAGGGCTCCCTGGTTGCAGCTGCCCCCTACCATCAATTGAAAATGGAAGCACAGAAATCTGATCAGTTAAGGTTTGATGTAACTTTGGCCTGAACAACAAACCTCTTTGCTTGGGCAGCATGTGGGAGAGAAGGGAGACACTGGCTCCTCAAGAATTTCTGTTTGATTTCTTACTTTAAAAAAAAGAAAAACTGCTAATGCTCTGCATTTAAAAATAAATAAATAAATGGACTTGACTGTTTCTGAAAGTCAACCTCTTGTACAGCCTTGTGACCGCTAACCTTTCCTCCTGCAAGCCTCCAGGTAATTCAAGCCAACTCCCCAGTTCTCCTGCCCCAAGCCCTTTCTTACTCCTCCCTGCTCCGGAGCGGAACACAAGTTTCCAGCCTGCTTGGGCTGGTGAAACCCTTGGGAAGCTTTTAATATGAATCTGCAGACCTCAGTGCAAAGCCTCGGAATAAGAACGTGGGGGAGGAGGCTGGTGACAAAGAGCTGGAAAAGTGAAAGTGAAGGCCATTCAATCATGCCTGACTCTTTGTCAGACTTTTTGCGACCCCGTGGACCATACAATCCATGGAACTCTCCAGGCCAGAGTACTGGAGAGGGTTGCCTTCCCTTCACCAGGGGATCTTCCCAACACAGGGATCAAACCCAGGTCTCCCGCATTGCAGGCCGATTCTTTACCAGCTGAGCCACAAGGGAAGCCCAAGAATACTGGAGTCGGGAGGTGATTTCAGGAACTTGATTATTTGCCTTGGTTTGCCTTGCCTTTTAGTGATTTTAATACAACAGGTCAAAAACTGCAAGAGTCTGGAAATCACTGCTACAGATGAAACTTCTGTCTTGAGGTGAGTGATTGAATCAGGTGAATTTTAAAGTGGTTTTCTACAGTCAGGATCTGACTGGTGATCGGGGGCGTGATAATCAAAGTCCATTACTTGATTGGGATGATGAGTGGGCAAATAGGGTTTGGATTTTGGTTCCATGACTTACTATCCAACCTTCACCAAACTACTTCATTTCTCTAATCCTCATCTGGATTAACATTCATCTAATCTAATCTGTAAGCTGAGAGTCATGACTGTACTGACCTTATACCCACATGGTACAATTTACCTGGCATTGTATACAGAGAAGGCCTTGTGCAATAATAGCAAACTGATCAACTCAACACACGTCAGTTCTTATCAGTGACTTCAAATTTAATTAAACGATCACTTAAATTCTTTTTTTTTTTTTTTAATGTAAGCAAGTGCTGTATCATGGACTTCCATTGGTATCCACACTCTTCTTTGGAAGCTCAAAGCTGCTTGCTGTGTCCGCCACAAAGGAAAAGAAGGCCATGCCTGGCCAGAGCTGGCTGACAGCCCAGCGAACTCTGAAGTCGCTTTGCCTGGGTAATAGAGGCTGCTGAAAGGTGTTTTCCCCTGTCTTCAAGAGCTCGGGAGGATCCAGAGGCAGAGCTGTAATTCCACAGTCTCTCTTGGAGCAAGGAGTTAACAGAGGGAGGATTTTATATTCTGCCTGCAGCCTCCTGGGCAGCCTCCACCCCCACCCCCACCGCCCCCTTCAGTGTTTGTATGTTTACTAATCAGAGCCCAGAAAGGAACAGTGGAAGCAATCTGGTCGTATGATTATAATTGTTTATGCTTCTTAATATTAACATCATCATCTGGATCATTTCTGTTGTTATTCTTACTTAATCTCTAAAGGGCCCACAGGGCTCTCAAGGTTTTCAGATGGAGATGTGAGTTAAAGCTGCGGCAGCGCCCGAGGCCAGGCCCCAGGGCTCGCGGAGGACAGTCCTTCTCTCGCTCACTACACCACTGGCTTCCACCGACAGCTCCTCCTTCATCTGCCAGCCCCTTTCAGAGACAATCCGTAAGGCATTTCCCTGGGACTTGAGGGAATTGCAAATTTACTCTCCTGCCACTAGGTGGCAGGCAACATGATGTGCCTTTTCCAAGTAAGATATTAACCGCAGTCATAAAGGATCCCCCTCTGTTCTCCAAGCATTTATTCCTTATAATACAATCAGTAAATCTCAAGCTCATTTCTGATTTCAAGCTCAACTTGCTCCATGTCTGAGAGCACCGTGGGTCTGCCTGCTGTAATGCTCTGCCCTTCAGGGATTCCTAATCACCCCTCTGATGAGAGCAAGCCTGTGTGTCTGCAGCGTTGTAGTTTACTAAGCCCTGCAGGGTTGGCAAGGCTCTTTTGCATGCAGGATCTTATCTGAAATCTTATTATGGGGCCCAGCCATAATGCAACTTCTTTATATTGATCAACAATGCCCGCTCAGTGTCCTGCAGATCTATTTGCATCCGCTTTATAGGAAAACAATTGCTACCTCGGCTCTGGGGATGCATGGCCGGATGTGAAGGCATTTGACAAGGAATAGGCATCATTTTGGCTCATTCTCTCTGGGACTTGAAGTGCTCTGCCCTGGGGTGGGCGGTGGGGGCGCAGCTGAAAGGTCAGGTTTTCCGGGCTGGGCACCCTGGGTTGGCATTTCCCAGCTTGGCTGGGTAAAGTCATATTATGGGGGATGGTCAGTTCTCTCCACACAAAAGGAACCAGCCACAGATTGTCGTTTACATACAACCAGCCTGAGTTAAGTCACTCCTGTACTTCCGGAATAAATTATTTCATTCAGGAGAAAAACAATTCTAGCCGGCACACGTGTGTGTGTGTGTGTGTGTGTGTGTGTGTGTGTGTGTGTGTTTACTGAGGGGGATTATTTGGGGGAAGGGGGATGGAGGGTGGGTAAAACAACTGAAATCCACTTGTCTGAAATTATATAACTGTGAAGATCTGATCCCTTTTATTAACACTTGAAGGTTTTCCCCCAAGTCTGAAGTTCAGAATCACACTGACTCCGCACGGGCAGGTAATAATATACTGGAGTTCTCATTGTTTTCTGCTGTGAACTACAAATGACACACATTTGTTTCATAAAATCAGCATAAAAGCCAAAAACATATTGGCTTAGGGAGTGAGTTGGTCCATCAGTGTAATATCCCTATTAGTATAGCTATTCAGCTGTGGGGAAAAAATAATCATTGCATTCCAATAATTAAATAGAGCAGGTGAGTACTATGGTTTTTGCATTAGAAACTCTGCTATTTACATATTGCATATATTTTCTTATAGGTCTGGAGGGAAATGAATTTTGTATAATTAGAAAAATGTCTAGTTGCGGGTACAGGATATAGAAAAAGAGGGCTGCTGCCCAAGAATGATGTACAATCAAGGCTCTTCCTCCCAAAGCAGCCAACGAGCTGACCCTGCTAAATCTCCCCGGGTCACCCACTGTGCTGGGCCCCCAGCGCTGGCCTCCAGCGTCTTTCGCAATGTGGATTTTCTACTTCTGAATGCAAGTTGCATAGCAGGTGCAGATTCTGTAATGGAATTGGCAGAATGGACAGCACAGAATCTCACCAGTTTCATTTCATCTCTGCCCCAAGCAGACTCTATAAAGCAATAAAGACTGAATGTCTAAGGACTTAAAAGAAATGTGCTGTGTTCTCATCATCAGTTTATGAAACTCCCATAAGGAACCAGACATGATACAAAGCATACACGTTGCTCGGCTACTGCCTCCGGAAGCCTCGGTGGCAGAGAACAACAGGTTGGAACTGGATATTACTTTCTCTCTCCCCTCCTCTCTCCTTCTCCCTTTGTTTCCTTTTCCTTTTCTCTTTCTCTTCTGAGTTGGAGGATTCCCTGTGGCGATTCAAGTTTGGAGAAGGCGCTGAATGGAACAGCTTGGAAGATACTGAGATGTGAGCCATTTGTAAACACTGGGTGGGAGACTTCCCTGGCGGTCCAGTGACTGGGACTCCACGCTTCCAAGGCAGTGGGAGTAGGTTCAATCCCTGGTTGAGGTATTAAGATCCCACATGCTGCACTGAGACGAAAAAAAAAAAGGTAAAGAAAAAAACAACAACACTGAGTGGGGGCCAGGGCAAAAGAGAAAGTCACAAACAGGGTGTGTATGTGTGTGTGTGTGGTGTGGAAGAATGGAGTGAGAATTACATGGGATTGAGAAAAAAGGGAAAGAGACAGAGATATTCACTCTGCTCCTGTGTTCACCTGATCTGTGCTATCTACCAGCCTTTCTCAGCCCCATCCTTTGGAAATCACTGGCTGGAAGGAGCTTTTCAGGAGCCACCTTGCTGCCTGTGGACAAGACTGCCAGCCCCACACTGCAGTCACAGCATGAACACTCCTCCGTGTTTACGTGTTAGGCATTGTGGGATCGGACATGATAGGGCTTGTCCCTCCTCTTGCCCTTCAGGAGGGCATAGTCCTGTGTGTGCCTGTGTGCGCTCAGTCATGTCCAACTCTTTGCAACCCGATGCACTATAGCCCGCCAGGCTCCTCTGCCCTTGGGATTCTGCACGCAAGAATGCTGGAGTGGGTTCCCATTCCCTGCTCCAGGGGATCTTCCCGACCCAGGGATCGAACCCGCGCCTCTCATGACTCCCCGCACGGGGTTCTTTACCACTAGTGCCTCCTGCTACAGGAGACAGTTCTGTAATCCTGGGACCGGACAGCGCGTGCTCGTGAAGTTTCACCAAGTGCTATGGGAACGAACAAACTCCCCTGGCTGTTCAGCACTGCTTCAGAGGAGACGGGACATCTTCTCAGAGGCTGAAGGAGATACTGGAATGCTGCAGAGTTCTGGGCAGAGAGAAGGATAAGGAACGGAAGGCGCACAGTCTGTTTCCAGCGACAATTGGTTTTGATGGAGAGCATTGGAAGCTGAAGTGAAGTTGGTTTGGGTCTTACTTTAAATATGATGCAATCGGCCCAGCCCTTCTGATTGTTAGTGACCACAATCTGACTAGAACTGGGGTGTGGGGTGGAGGAGGGCCGTAAGTTTTGTTTTAAGGGAAATAATTATTTTAGAAGCACCGAGGTGTCTCAGGGAGCTCAAGCACTAGGATCCGCGAGGCCTCAGAAGCAACTGGAAGCAGAAACTTGCATATTGTCAGTAATCGGCTTAGTTCCCCTTCTCACATTTCTGCCCCCCTCTCTGTTTCTTCTATGTCTGTCTCTCCCTCTTTCTCTGTGTGATGCACACACGCTGTGTACAGGTCTCCCTCTCTCCGTGTGATGGCGCACCGTGGCAGGTCTCCCTCTCTTTGTATGTGATGTATACACACGTTGTGTACAGGTCTCCCTCTCTTTGTGTGTGATGTGTGCCCATGCTGTGTACAGGTCTCCCTCTCTTTCTCTGTGTGTGACGTGTATATATGTTGTGTACAGGTATTCTCCTCTGCTTTTCTTACCCATCAGAAAATACAGTGCCAAGAGCACCCTGACTTTTCATCTTACTATCTGGGAACTTGATGAGAGACTGACTTCTTTTTCTCAATTTCAGTGTCAGAATTCCCACAGAAGGCCTGGAACTGGCCCAGGTTTATACCAGATGTCCAGGCTTCCCAGGTGGCCCAGTGGGAAAGAATCTGTCCACCAATGCAGGAGATGCAGGAGACACGGATTCAATCTCTGGGTCAAGAAGATCCCCTGGAGCAGGAAATGGCACCCTACTTGAGTATTCTTGCCTGGAGAATCCCATGGACAGAGAAGTCTGGAGGGCTACAGTCAGTCCATGTGGTCATGAAGAATCGGACACGACTGAGCAACTGAGGACGCACGCTGAGTACACCAGGTGTCCACAGTGGAGCACTCTGCTGAGGATGGGGGGCATTGCGGTGTCTGCACCAGCTTGGGTGGAACACCGTGCATAAGGCAATGTAATGTAACTAAGCATATGGGAAGAGGCTAATGGTGCTGCCTCTCCTGGAGCCCATGGATGGAGGAAGGCGTACATCCTGGGGACAAAGCCGTCCTGAGCAGTCAGTTCTGTAAGCCCCCACTTCACCATGGACTCAGCTCGCAAATGACAGGGACATGTGACCAACCAGAGGGAGGGATGACATGGTCTGACCTCATCTGCTCCCGAGATAGGTAACAACTCAGTTTGGAATTCATAGGACTTCCCTAGTGGCTCAGATGGTAAAGCATCTGTCTACAATGCGGGAGACCTGAGTTCGATCCCTGGGTCAGGAAGATCCGCTGGAGAAGGAAATGGCAATCCACTCCAGTACTATTGCCAGGAAAATCCCACGGACAGAGGAACCTGGTAGTTACAGTCTATGGGGTCGCAAAGAGTCGCACATGACTGAGCGACTTCACTTACTTACTTACAACTTTATTACTGGGAAGTCCTTCTTTACATCTCACCTGCTGTTGACTGAATTTTCTTTCCAGAACATGAAATATTCACCTCCTGACCACAGACTCAAAGACAGCTCCTAAGTGAGCCTATAATTTGTCCTCTATAATCAGGTGACTCTTGGTAGCAAGCATTCTGCTTAGTGATAGAGTTTTAGCCAAGAAGGAGATCCAGCCTGAGCTGACAAGCAGTGTGAAGTCTGGTCTCTGGGATGATAATAAGGAAAATCAACACAGTCCCCTGCCCCCTGGGCCAGTTAGCATGAGGGCATCTGGGTACATCTCTCTGTTCCCTTCTGGAGACCCCACTTTGTGGGAAGAACTCATACACACCCCACTCCCATTTCCACCCCACCCTCCAGCAGCTGATGTGCAGGTCCAGGGACTGAACCACACGTGGCCAGCCTGGACGAGGATCCTCTCTGCTCGTTGCTGCTCAGGTCGATGCCCCGGGAAGCCCTCTTTAGCTCCAAGCTTCCAGGTCCTGTAAGTGGGAGCAGATGACACAGAGTCCAGCAGGCTCCATGCAAGTCCCTCCGCCCAGCAAGAGACTGACTCTGCATTGCCCTTGACTGACCCTCAGCACTTCCTGAAAGGGTGCGCAGCGTGAAAACCAGGACACCATGGGCCCCAGTCACGGCAAGGGAAAGAGGCAGACAGACACTCCTGGTGATCAGAGGACCAGGCTTAAAAGGTCCTAAGCCAAACCTTCGGACCATCAGAAGTTTGGTTCCATCAGAAGCCAAACCAGCAGAGCTATGTAGCAGCAGCAACTGTTGAAAACCATGATCAAGAAAGAAAAGTCCTGAGCATCTGGAGGAACCAGGGTGCATGTGCGTGCCCCAAGCTTGAGGACTTGATGCCCTGCTGAGACCCAGTGACTCTGCCACCCCCAGCAGTGACACAGGTCCAGAGAATCAGTTCCCAGCACCTAACCTCAACCTAACCCTAAACTCTCAGCTGGGTTGAAAACAAAATCTTTACTTTCTGGAGGGATGAGGAATGGAGGTAGGAGTTGGTATTATTTTTTTCTTTCCTTGGAGTCTGAAACCCTCCCCCTGGTGGTTCAGATGGTAACAAATCTGCCTGCAATGCACGAGACCCGGGTTTGATTCCTGGATTGGAAAGAGCCCCTGGAGAAGGGAATGGTAACCCACTCCAGTATTTGTGCCTGGATAATTCCATGGATACAGGTGCCTGAAGAGCTACAGTCCCTGGGGTCACAAAGAATCAGACAACTAGGTTTTCAGTTCAGTTCAGTTGCTCAGTTGTGTCCGACTCTTTCTGACCCCATGGACTGCAGCACGCCAGGCCTCCCCTGTCCATCACCAACTCCCAGAGTTTACTCAAATTCATGTCCACTGAGTCAGTGATGCCATCCAACCATCTCATCCTCTGTTATCCCCTTCTCCCACCTTCAATCTTTCCCAGCATCAGGGTCTTTTCCAATGAGTCAGTTTTGGCATTAGGTGGCCAAAGTACTGGAGCTTCAGCTTCAGCATCAGTGCTTCCAATGAACACCTAGGACTGATCTCCTTTAGGATGGACTGGTTGGATCTCCTTGCAGTCCAAGGGACTCTCAAGAGTCTTCTCCAACACCACAGTTCAAAAGCATCAATTCTTCAGCACTCAGTCCAACTCTCACATCCATACGTGACCACTGGGAAAACCATAGTCTTGACTAGACGGACCTTTGTTGGGAAAGAAATGTCTCTGCTTTTTAATATGCTGTCTAGGTTGGTCATAACTTTTCTTCCAAGGAGCCAGCCACTTTTAATTTCATGACTGCAGTCACCATCAGCAGTGATTTTGGAGCCCCAAAAATAAAGTCTGTCACTGTTTCCATTCTTCCCCCGCCATTTGCCTGGAAGTGATGGGACCGGATGTCACGATCTTAGTTTTCTGAATGTTGAGTTTCAAGCCATTTTTCATTGTCCTGTTTCACTTTCATCAAGGGGCTCTTTGGCTCCTCTTCGCTTTGTGCCATAGGGGGCGCCGTCTGCGTAGCTGAGGCTACTTGAGCGGGCCGATTCCAGGACCGGGGCCGGCTGCGTTGGGGGCCGCGCCCGGGCCTCGCTCACAGTGAGCTCGGCGCGCCCTCTGGCGGCCGCCGCGCTCACCGCGGCCCCGGGAAGCCGCGGGCCACTGCATACAAACGGCCTCGGCGCAGTTCAGCTGTCAGGCCTAATGTATTTATTTGCCTCTGCTGTTAAAATGATTTCTCTACAGCACCGCGGTTATTTACGACTACTGTCAGTACAAGGCGATGAGAAGGCAGCCGCGGAACAGAACAGCAACAGCTGAAGGAAAGGTTCTGTCTGGGAGGGCGAGGGGGCCTGCTCTCAGCCTTCCCGCGGCTGCAGCGGCTGTGTGTTTCCTTCATCCGCGGTGGGGGCTCCGGGGGCTCATCCACTCACCGTGCAGGACACACTGCCCGCAGCCCGCAGCAGCCCCCGCGAGCGCGGGCGGAGGGGCTCTGACGCATCACGGGCGGCCCCCCCAGTCCGCTGCAGGAGACGCGGTCGTAGAGGCCGGCTTGAATGGGGGCCACACCGTCCCAGATTTTCTAAGCTCCTTGTTCAGACGAGGGTGAGATTTTCGAGGGCTGCCGCGGGGACCTGGATTCCTTGGCGCTTAGCGTTTCCCACCGTCCAGGACCGTGTTTCTCCAAATGCGGTTCCCGAATCAGGCACGTCCATGTCACCTGGAAACTTGTGAGAGATGCCAGGTCTCAGCTCCCACCCCTGATCTGTAGAGTGGAAATTGCGGGGGAGGGAGGCAGCCCTCTGGGCCACCATGGGCTCCCGGGTGGTGCTGATGGTGTTCAAGGCTGACCGCCACGGCCGTGGACACCTCCCCCGAGATAACCCTTGCAGTGCGTCCACAGAGGCACGTGGCCAGCGTGCCCCACCGCAGGGCCTCCTCCTCACCCCTCTTTTAAAGGTTCCTAGCCGCCGGTTGGGCACTCTCCTGGTGGCTCGGACGATAAAGCATCTACCTACAGTGCGCGAGAGCCGGGTTCAATCCCTGGGTCAGGAAGATCCCCTGGAGAAGGCCATGACAACCCACTCCAGTGTTCTTGCCTGGAAAATCCCATGCACAGAGGAGCCTGGTGGGCTACAGTCCATGGGGTCACAAAGAGTTGGACACGAGTGAGTGACTTCACCCACTCACTCACTCACAGCCAGTTGGGCCCCCTCCTCTCCTGGAGCTGATTTGGAAAAAGGTCTGCTCTGATCTGCACTAACCAACTCGCCAATGCGTGTGGTCTTAGAATGGCAGGGGAGGGTGCTGGAGTCAGTCTGTGCTCAGATTCAGCTTTGTGATTTTAAAGAAATGAATCATGTATGATAAAATGAACGTAATAAGAATAGCCTTACAGGGTTACTCTAAGGTTTGAATGACTTAAGACAGTAAAATTCTTAGAAGAGTAGCTAGCCCATAGAAAGTGTTCATAAATGTTAACTATTAATAAATATTTTTAATGTCAGCCTTCAGGTCCATCCATCTAAGCCTCAGACATCATTCAGAGCTAGCTGTAGTTCACAGATAGATCACTTGTTGTCAGAAGACCTGTGTTTATATATGGCCTTTACTGTTTATAAGCTGCAGCACTTGGAGCAAACCACTTAGGTTCTCTGTGCCTCAAATTTCTCATCTAAAAATCAATACCTACCTCAAGTTTTCATATAAATTATCCTATTTATTTCTCGCACAAGGCTTTGCTCTAGAAAGAACAAATCTGTTACCATGCCAGTTGTACAAATGAAACTGACCCGGACTCAGAGAGGTCAAGCCACGTGCCCAAGGTCGCACAAGAAGTAGAAGATGGAATCAAGACAGGAATCCATTTTCCCTGACTCTGGATTTTTATGAGGTAATGCACGTGAGAGTACTATACGCGTAAAAGTTATTATTATTGTTTGGGGGAAGAGCAGTCAGAAGAAAAACATCCCATTTTCTGAATATGAATTCAGGAAATTAAAATAACAAACCATAAAGTCCTTCTGCGAAAAAAAAATAATACCAAGAAGAAATAAAACTGAAAAAAACAACAACAAAAAAAAACCCAGAGCACAACATTCTGAGATCAAGATTGAGAGTAAACAGCAGACATGAACGGGGAAGCGACACCAACATATTTCCCTTCCTGGGGAGATATGTCTGTGTTCATGAAAGGAGAGGGATTGACAGCGGGAGCTGAAGGCCTATTTATCCTGGGGACAGGCGGCCGTCTATTTAGCATTTTTATGGCACAAGTCTCTTAGCAGCATCTGGAACGTGGGAGAATGGGTCATTGCTGGGTAGTGGAGGATCAGCAAGGATGCTGACAATTCCGGAGCAGGAGGGTCTCAGCCCCACCCCCTCCTGGGGAATCCTCAGATGCCCCTACCGCTATGCTCTTAGCAGGGGACTCACACAGCTGGAGCCCTGGAGGAGACAGCTCTCTAAACTCTCCTGCCGGGAGGACAGAGTGCCCTGGGTGGTGACGGAAAGAGACCTGGGCAGCCCACTCTAAGGCGGACCACCTTACACACTCCTTCTCTCCATCATTCCGTCCTCTCCTGCCCCAGACCTCCTTCTTATCCCCCCATCCTTCCTCAGTTTCTCAGCCTGGTTTCCAGCCCTTCTCCTCCTCTCCAGTCTTGTTTCCCTGGGTTATCAACTGCCGCCTCCACTTCAGGTGTGCTGGGAGCAGGTAGTAAGCCCAGGAGACGTTCAGCCCTGGCCTTGGATGCTAGCTCTGTTCCAGCTCTGAACTTGCAAAGAGTGCCTGACTCTTTGCGACCCCGTGGACTGTAGCCTGCCAGGCCCGTCTGTCCATGGGATTTTCCAGGCAAGAATACTGGAGAGGGTTGCCATTTCCCCTCCAGGGGATCTTCCCAACCCAGGGATCGAACCTGGGTCTCCTGTATTGGCAGGTGGATTCTTCACTGTCTGAGCCACCACAAAGCAAGTCTCTTAACTTTCCCACACCCGGGTTCCATCTCCAGCAGAACAGTTCAGGGCTCCTTTGAAGACAGAAATTTGTGAAATAACACCTCTGATAGATACACCTCAATGTTTTTAACTTTTCCAGAAATTCAAGGGATCTGTCTGTCTGGGACAAAGACCAGGCATTGTTGGGACCTAACAAATGCCATGATAGGCTTCAGACGTAAAAGACATCCCCCTGCAGGCAATAAAGATTAACCAATTAGTAAATACAAGGAAACCCCTGCAGCCAATAAAGATTAGCCAATCAGCCCTTGCCAATTCCCTGTAAACCTATAAATACAGCTTTAAATGTGGGCTCAGGGCTCTTGCTCCACTCCACTTCGTTGGATGTGGCGGGAGAGCCCTAGCTCAAGCTAGAAATAAAACCCCTTCATGCTTTTGCATTACCGTGGTTGACTTGTTCATTCGGTCGGATCAGAGACTTGGACTCGGAGCATAACAGGAATATTTTTTTAATAGAAAGAACGCAAAGAAAGAAAGAGTGAAGAATCTGCTCTTATCATCAGAGGCAAGAATTTCCATCCCAACCAGTAAAGTAATTGTCCTGACAAATGATTTTCAGAGATTTCTTGATATTATGTTATAGCAAGAATTCAGCCCAGGAGTCCCAGCCCATGTAATTCTCCCCTAGGATGGAGGAAGCAACCCATTGACCTAAGGCAGCTAAGCCATGAGACCCATTAACCTAAGATAGCTAAGTCATGAGATTCCCTGCTCTCTGGAAGAAGGAGGTTATTTCCTAGAGGATCCGGGAAGGGATACGAGAAAGAAAGTAGAAAAGGACAGATACGGGGGAGGGAAGCGGGCCTGGGGGCGCATTTGCCATCACCGTCTTGCCCCCTTATCTGCAGAGTGTTCTGGCCCTGGAAGATGAGTCACAGGCTGGCCCTTGGTTGGTGTTTAGTCGCTAAATCATGTCTGACTCTTGCGACTCCGTGGACTGTAGCTCGCCAGGCTCCTCTATCCATACAGCCATGTGCATGGATATAAATGCACTCTGCATATAAATGCAGACTTAGTAATACAATGGGGTGGGGGGCCACAGACAACCCCTGCAGCTCAGCTTTCCCAAGACTCGTTGAGTTGCAGTGATACAGGAGACATGCAGAAGCTCCTGTAACACCCCGTCCTCAGTCTCGCCAACGAGGCAGAGGAGACAGCTGAGCTGACACCCAGTGGGATCCATAAGGCTCCCTGTGACAAGCAGGGAGGGGAGCCCGGAGCAGAGACTGGCTGATGGGGAGATGTAGTGAGAGAGAGAGACCAAGCTCTACTGTGCTAACCAGAGCAGGAGTGGGGGTCGGGGTGGGGTAGGGGTCAGCTAGGAAGGGCTATGATCAAACCCAGGCAATGACCTCATCACCAGAGCCCAGCTGAGCACCCAGCAACCAGAGGACGCCAGGGCCACACAAGTGCTTCTGTGCTCTGCCCCCAAGTGCCAAGCAAGCCTCTCCTCCTCACCCTCCAGGCGCTGTCTCAGAAAAGAGCAGCTGAGAGTAAGGGACAAGGAGGAATTGTCCCCCACGCCCCAGTTCTGAGCATTACCTTCAGGGAGTATTTCAATTAACGAAACAAAGAGAGTTTAACCATGGTAGATGGAGCAGCTATCTCTTTGTCACCGCTCAGGGGACAGGGGCTTGTAAGGATACAGACCACATTTTCTGAGTAGATGGGCCACAGCCAGGAGATCAGGCTACATCAGCCCACTCTACTTTTCCCCCATAGAGGCTGACTTCTCTGCTTTGGTGGTTTCACGGCACCCGGAGCGCCTTCATCTCACCCTCTAAACCCCGCCCATCATCAGTGTCCCAGTCACAGCTCTCCTTCTCCGGGAGGTGTCTCTGAGTCCTCCATCCCTCCTAGGGTGCCCCTTTAATTTTTCCTTCTTTCACTTGCATGTCCATTTGCAGAGCCCAGACCAATTTCTCCTATAAATCAGGCACTCAAGGATACCCATATGGCTAAGGCCGTCGGTGTTTGCTTCGAGAAGTATGCCCAAAGTCTCAGAGCACTTAGATAATGAGAGTTTAGGTTAATACAGTTGCTGAAGCTGTGTGCAAGATTGATCTTTAATAAAGTACTGGTTGAATGAATGAAGGACAGACAACCTGATCTTGAATTCTTGTCCATCTTCTTTCCCTGTTTGTTCTCCCCAGCACGCATGCTCAGGGTTTTGGAAGCTCACGCTTCCAGCAGGCGGGGGATGCTAAGCCTCTAAATTGCTTCTCAGGTTCCAGTGGGCATCACCGAGTGCACACCTACAAGGACATCTTTCAGCCACCCAGGGTCACATTGGTTGGGGAGGCTGCTGGACGGGGCATGACAACAGCATAAAATAACAGGTTCTATGGTTCTCAACCTCTGCTTTTCGTCTAAAGTTTGTTTTTGTTTTTGTTTTGTTTTGTTTTGTTTGGTTGCTACCAAGCTCAGGATAATGATAAAAAGACTCATTTCACATGAATCCTCCCTGGTCTTTTTTAAATAAGTCCATCAGTCCATCACTAAGACCCGCTGGTTCTTTGGCAGGGGGAAAATTCTCCCAGTTATTCTTCTTCCCCTCTATCCTGTAGTCATCACACAGGTCCATCTGTCCACCCTCAGAAGCGTCCGGCAGGGTCCCCCAGCCTCCTGTTAAGATAAGACTCCCCCAACCCCAACATATGATTCTCCCCTTCAGTTCACTGGATATGCTTAATCACTTTTATCCCAGTGGGCAGAATGGCGCCTCACCCCGAGTAAGCACATAATAAATAGTTATTGAATAATGGCCTGAATATTCATTGGAAGGACTAATGCTGAAATTGAAACTCCAATACTTTGGCCACCTGATGTGAAGAACTCATTTGAGGCAATCAGGGTCATTTGAAAAGACCCTGATGCCAAGAAAGATTGAAGGCTGGAGGAGAAGGAGACGACAGGATGAGATGGTTGGATGGCATCACCAACTCAATGGACGTGAGTTTGATCCAGCTCTGGGAGCTGGTGATGGACAGAGAGGCCTGGCGTGCTGCAGTTCATGGGGTCGCAAAGAGTCAGACATGACTGAGCAACGGACCTGAACTGAACGTGGCACATTTTACCTGACATGTCAGGTGTAAATTACTCCACTGGAATTCAAGCCCCTCTGAACCCATGTCTGTCACCCCCATCCCGTCCCCAGCCTCCTCTCTTCCTGCTCTGGAGCCAAACCCTAATCCAGGGCTCCAGATCTCTCACTGCTGTCCCTCAGAGGCAGGGGTTCTTCTGAACTTAGGTGGGGGACCCCTTCCAACTGGCATCCTCCACGTTTGCCCCAAGGCTCCCTTTCTTCGACCCTCTTAATTCTGCGTGCGTGCGTGCTAGGTCACTTCAGTTCTGTCCCACTCTGTGCGACCCCATGGACTGCAACCCACCAGGCTCCTCTGTCCTTGGGATTCTCCAGGCAAGGATACTGGATGGGGTCGCCATGCTGTTCTCCAGGGGATCGAACCAGGGTCTCTTGCATTACAGGCAGATTCTTTGTCGTCTGAGCCACCAGGGAACCAGAAGGGGCACCCAACGTGGAAGCGCTTCTGACAGCGCCCGTCTCGGGCTGGTTGCTGTTGGCCTACAGTGCTCCCTACTCCAGAGTTTTGCTTGTGTTCTTCTCTTGCCATTTCCTGTGCTACTCATTCTTGTTATCGTGATGACTGTGAAGGCTTTGAAGCCAGGGACCAGTTTGGGCTTTTATAAATCCTCTTTAGAAACCCTAATGCCTATTTCACCCTCATCACAAGTTACAAGACAGCCGTGCTTACACCCACCCCTGTAGCTGGCACAGCTCCATACACACAGCAAGCACTCAATAATTACTGATGCCTGGGTGGCTTCTCTCTTGCTGTCTCCTGTGGTCAGTTCCCAGCGAATTTTCCAAAGTTCTTGCTAACTCCTCCATGTGCCAGACTCGGGGCATTTAGTGAATATGGGCAGGCATAGGGCTAAGTTCAGTGACCTTTTTAGAAAGAATCTTCTCCATCCCCTCTAATCAAATTACCTTTAAATTTCCTGCAAGAAGACCTGAGGAAGGACAAGGAAAGGAGAGGAGAGCATTCTGGGAAACTCTGGCCCTCCAGCTAAAGCCCAAGGGCAAATGTCCTTTGCCACTTGTGATGCCAACCAATGTGCTTGGGAGGCAGTGATGATGCCAGGAAAGTCTGTCCCTCTGAGAAACACTGGGCCAGCCTGTGGTGTGGAGGAGGGGCCCAGACAGGAGAGAAACGGACTCCATCTGGGCCCCCATTATTAAGCTGGGGAAGCAAAATAATTTCCCAGGTGAAAATGACCCAAGACCCTTCCTAACACAAAGCTTAAACTCTATTTGAAGTGTTGGTATTTGGATTTTTTTTTCACAATTCCAGAGAGTTAAAGTTAGTGTAAAAGCTGTTTTGTGAAGGTAGGGGAGTGAATGTGAGCATGGATTTATAAAATTCAGTGGGGTCCGTCTGGAATGGACCCCGGCTCTCTGCTTCACCCATCTTTCTCCCCACTTGGCAGCACCATTGCAGGAATATTTCTAGTCTCTGAGCTTCAGACTCCTCCTTGTCAAAAGAAAACATAGGATGAGTTTCAAGAAAGTGCCTCCCAGGTCTGACCATGAATCTACTCCTTGACCTCCGAACAACCACAGTTTTATTCTCTGGGCAAGCTGTCCAGTCACACAGGGGGCAATGCTTCATCACACACCTCCCGCTGGGGGATGAATTTCGTTTACAGAGAACGTGCTTCATACCTCCAGGAAAGGAAGCTGTAATGGTGGGAACTCAGGCATCAGCCAGGCAGACTGAAGGGGAATCTTTGGAGGCAGGGAGTCCTCCTAAGGGTCTGAAACCTGTGGTCACCTTCTACCCTGCCCAGCAGGGGGGCTGTCCCTTGAATCGAGGAACAGGACAACTCCTAGAGCTCAGCTCTGCACCTCATTGGATGCTCTTGGTCCCTCACGTGCCTAAGTTCATGGGTCACCACCTGCAAAGCCGGGCGGGTCATACCGGGCCGCTTCTGGGGGTAGATCTTGCTGTGAAAAAGCACAGTTGTGACACAGACACAGGAGTGATGGTCATAATAGCTGTGGCAGAATCTTTCCTAGTAGGTCAACAGCAAAGACTCCAGGCTTCCAATGCCAGGGGCCCAAGTTCAGTCCCTGGCCAGGAAACTAGACCCCACAAGCCGCAAGGAAGATCAAAGATCCTGCATGCTGCAACTAAGACCTGGCGCAGCCAAATAAAATAAATTTTTAAAAGTACCTATTGCGTCTGCAGACAGAGTAATCAAGGTTCTCATGTGTCAGACTTCAAGCAAATGTTGCCAACTTAATTGCTGTACACCCAGTAGAGAGGGGATCTTTGGTCTCCACTTATAGATGAGGAAACCGGGGCTCAGAAAGGGTAAGGAACTTTCCCCAAGGTCACATTAGCAGTCGGGGCGGGGGTGGGGTGCGGGGGGGGGTGGGGGGGGGGCGGGCACCAGGATTGTTATTTGTCTGTTGCCTGCAAATCCTGGGTTCCCCCTGGAGCTCTCTGGTCAGAAGCTCCTCAGGCCGGGAGGCCCTTGCAGAGGGAGGAGGGGGAGAAGGCTAGAAGTCCGAGGCAGCGGCCAGCGCGTGCAACCTGCGCGTGCAACCTGCGCGTGCAACCCGGGGCTTCTCTGTCCCTGCCGCATGGTGCTTTGGACAGGCTCTTCCCAGCCAGGGAGTGCAGGCTAAAATGATTTTTTTTTTGTTAACGCGCGTGTGTATTTTTGGAAATGTTCTGGCGTGTAAGTGTTTAAAAGGCTGGGTCAGACAGTGCCCGGGGCTGTGGGGTGGGGAGGAGACCCCGCTCGCCAAAGAAAGCCGGAGCAGCAGCTTCAAAAGTGGTTTGATATATCTCCCCCTGATTTTGATCTTAAGAATGTCTGGAGCCCAGACAGCCCCCGGCAGCTTGGGCCGACGGGGGGCTCTAACCCGCAGGACCTCACTGCAAAGGCTTCTAGTTAACAGAAGGCTTTTGTGTGATGGGAAGCGAGGGAGCGCGTGAGAGACAGAAAAACAACGGGGTTGCGGGGAGACGGCGGCTGGCAGTGGCCAGGCTTCAGAGTCTTCGCAGAGAGACCCCGAGGGGCAGCGAGGGTCTGTGCGACTCCGAGAAGCTCGCTCCTCCGGCCGCCCGCATGGAGAGAGGCCAGGGCGCCCCCGGGTTTCCTCTGACAAAGCAGAGGACGGAGCCGCGCGGCTCCCGATCTCCAGCCCCTCCATCGTTAGCCACTGACAGGTGGGCCCTGATGGGCTCCCAAAGGAGCCTGCTTCTCCAGGGCGGTTCTCACCCCCTGTTTCACACTTGCCCTGTTTGAGCAGTTTTTCATGAGTGCAGACAAGAGAAGCAGACGTCACGGTTCTCCAGCCATCGTTTGATCAGGCCATTCACATCTGAGTGGCGGTCAGAGGACACAGGTTAAGCTGAGTGATGGCTGGGGCACTCCCCCGCCCAGAAGAGTGCTCAGCCCCAGTCTCTTGGGGGAGGGGGGAGTGGCAGGTGGGGGGGTGGGGGCCCCTGGGGGTGGGGGGATGGAGCTGCAGCAGCCCCACCTGCGTGGGACTTCCAGGGTGCTGGGCGCTGAGTTCCCTCTCCTCCCAAATCTTACCTTCCCTCTGCTTCTCCACCTCTGCACACACTCACAACAAAATCACATACACAGCATATAAATACACAGGGCCAAACACTCATTCAACAGGCCTGAAATTCAGCTCCAAACTCTCCTATTCAAACATCTTCATAAAAGAAGAACATGAAAAAAAAATATGTTAAGAAGTGGACTTGAAGGAAACTATCACTAAAATATTAAGAATGGTTGTCTCTGGATGAAAGAAAAAATGATTTTTCTTCTATTAATTTTGTTGTCATAAAATATTCATCATGAGAATTTTTTTCAATCGATGGAGAATACTTAGATTTTTTAAAATATGCAGCACATCTAACAAGGGTAATATGTGAAGAGCTTATCAAGTGTCTTGTATTTGAGAATGGTTTGAGAGAAAGGTCATATAAAATGATAAAGATCTTATGCTCATAGGGCAGTAGAAATATCGAGAAAGCTTAGAAGGTGCTGGAAAAGGTTCTAGAAGGACCACAAAGATAAATCTGTCTTTTAAAAATAAATATTCTGGAGCCAACCCCTGTGCTCTAGTTTCCTGATCTGTAAATGAGAGCCTTGCGCTGCAAGGTGGTGAAGATCCTCTCCCGTTTGTGATGTGCTCTAACTGTATTTCATCAGCCTTTCATGTCCCAGGAGTTCCCGCCTCCCCTCACCCCCCTCTCTTCTCATCTCTCTTCTACTTGGAGCTTGGAGGGCAGGGCTAAGATCCTTAGATCCAAATCACAGCTCTCCTAGAACCATGAGCATCACAAGGAGAGAAGGGTTTGTTTTTAATGATGCTCTGGATCTAGATGAAGTATCCAGAATTCACCCAGGCTACCTGCCCGCCCCTCTCTGATAAGGAGCTGAGACAATGGCAACACCTGTATTTCCTTCCTTTCTATCATTCAGATACCTACTCTAGATGGTCTCTCACCAAAGATTCATAATCTTTTACAGATCTTAGAACCTAAAGAGCCAAAAATACATTGATGAAATCCTAGGTTTTAATATTGTTCAAAACAAGGCTTCTGCCCTGTTTTTTTCTGAGTTGTGAGATTCAAACCATGTTATTCAACCTCCTTGATCCTCCATTTTCTCTTACTGAAAAATATAGATCCTGATGACCTCAATGAAAATGTTGAACGTGCACTCAGTTCAGTTCAGTCGCTCAGTCGTGTCCAACTCTTTGTGACCCCATGAATCGCAGCACACCAGGCCTCCCTGTCCATCACCAACTCCGAAGTTCACTCAGACTCAGATCCACTGAGTCTGTGATGCCATCCAGCCATCTTGTCCTCGGTCATCCCCTTCTCCTCTGGCCCCCAATCCCTCCCAGCATCAGAGTCTTTTCCAATGAGTCAACTCTTCGCATGAGGTGGCCAAAGTACTGGAGCTTCAGCTTTAGCATCATTCCTTCCAAAGAAATCCCAGGGCTGATCTCCTTCAGAATGGACTGGTTGGATCTCCTTGCAGTCCAAGGGACTCTCAAGAGTCTTCTCCAACACCACAATTCAAAAGCATCAATTCTGTGCTCAGCCTTCTTCACAGTCCAACTCTCACATCCATACATGACCACAGGAAAAACCATAGCCTTGACTAGACAGACCTTTGCTGGCAAAGTAATGTCTCTGCTTTTGAATATGCTATCTAGTTGGTCATAACTTTTCTTCCAAGGAGTAAGCATCTTTAATTTCATGGCTACAATCACCATCTGCAGTGATTTTGGAGCCAAAAATACAAAGTCTGACACTGTTTCAACTGTTTCCCCATCTATTTGCCATGAAGTGATGGGACCAGATGCCATGATTTTCGTTTTCTGAATGTTGAGCCAACTTTTTCACTCTCCTCTTTCACTTTCATCAAAAGGCTTTTTAGTTCCTCTTCACTTTCTGCCATAAGGGTGGTATCATCTGCATATCTGAGGTTATTGATATTTCTCCTTGCAGTCTTGATTCCAGCTTGTGTTTCTTCCAGTCCAGTGTTTCTCATGATGTACTCTGTATATAAGTTAATTAAGCAGGGTAACAATATACAGCCTTGAGGTACTCCCTTTCCTATTTGGAACCAGTCTGTTGTTCCATATCCAGTTCTAACTGTTGCTTCCTGAACATGCACTAAGAAGGCTAAAAAGCATACTTTTTTTTTTTTTTTTTGCACATGAAAGTTATGAGATAGTCTCTCTTCCTAGTGACTTAATTCCCTCTTGGTTCCATAAAACCCCATTTCCTCTTGTCCTGACTTCGGGAGATGCTGAAACAGTGCACAGTCTCCCAGGCAAAATCCTTTTCTTTTCCCAGGTTCAAGTCCCATGCATCAACATTAACACTCAGATGTGAGGTTCCTGCTGCCCCAAGAAACATCACCCTAGAGATCTTGATCCTACTACTTCGTTACTTGTCTCGGTAAAGTATCACACACACACACACACACACACACACACCCCAGCCCTCAATCAAATCCACTCCTCCAGTGCAAGGTCGATTAAATATCTAAAGATGCGCCCTGACCTTTCACCACCGGCTGCGTGTCTCCCAATGTTGCCACTTTGATTATAATTCCTTCCTTCTCTTCCTGTTATCTCAGATGCCAACCCCAGGAGACACATTAAGTGCATAATGCACTCTGACTCGCATCTGGGCTTTGCTGTCTGGTGTGGGGAGGTTACAGCAGAAGCATATGCCTCCTTCTTAAAATTCAGTTATTCAAATTCAATTTCTTCCTCTGCTCCCAGTCTTCACCAGCACATAGTCTGGGACTTTTCATCAGATCACTCAGACTGCCAGCACTGGAGCCAGGAGGTACCGGCTTCCATTCAGTTTGATTCTACTGCCATGTATTGTTGTTTTTTCACAATGCACCATTCTGGGCACTGCAGGTCCAAAGATGTAGAAAATGTAGTCAAAGAAGTAGATAAAGGGACTTACGTGCATGTAACCCCAGCAGCGCTTGACAAGGGCAATTATAGCATAAAAGATAAAGCAATGTAAGAGCGCAGAGGAGAAAGCAATTAATTATTTCTATTTCTACAATGGGAGGAAGGGATCAGTCAGATAAGATCTCTTATCTACAATATGGGTGATAAAACACCATATTCTCATAAGAAAAAGAGATTAGAGTCAACCAACGCAGAATTAGGGTGCCAAGCATTGTTCTAAGCTCAGGGACAGGGTGGGGTATGGGGGCTCCTCTAGGAGAAATAGAAACCACTGCCTGCAGATAGCTGAGCCCTTTCTCAGTTTATGTTTCTTTCCTTGCCACCAGGCCCATTTGTCTCCCCCTTTCACCATCTGAAACCCCTGCAGCCTTCAAAGCTCCAATCCCACCTCCTTTGTGGGTTCTCACTCCTAACAATTAATTACTCCTCCAGCGTTATTTTGTTTTTTTCATTTGTTACTTGCTCACATTATTTGGGATCCAGCTCTAATCATTGACTTCCTGACACTGTAGCACATGTGTCTTGAGAGCTGAAAGTCTATCTTAGTTACATTTGTATCCTCATAATAACTCACAAATGCTTAGTGTCAGAGACACTAAATAAACGTTCTTGGTGTTGAAAAGTCAAGTGGCAAATATAAACCCAGTGCAAAATATATAATGAAACACTAATATGTGGTTTTGATCAGATTAAAATGGGAAGAATTTACTATAATAAATACATTACCTGGTCAGGGAACTGAGATGCCAGGAACTACAGAGTGTAGCAGCCAGGAAAAAAAAAAACAACAACAAAACAAAAACGCTTCAATCTTTTCCTTCATAGGACTCATCATGGTTTGTAAATACATATATATCAGTGTGTGAATGTTGAGTGTCTAGCTCATCTCTTTGGTTTAAGTAGCAGGAAGGCAAGTCCCATCTCACTCATCACTGGCCCAGTACCTTCCTAATACAGATTGAGGTTGCAGTATTAAGGTGAAAATTGTAAATCACCACTTTCTGAAGAGCAGTGCGTCTCTATAGTGACTCATAAACATGCACATTGTTTAACTTAGCAGCTCTTTCTTGTAATTTACTCAAGGAAAAAACCATAAAGATTTATGTACAGAGACTTTCATCACACCATAATAATCAACTAATTGTAAACACGTTGTATGCATCTAAAGACCCTCAGAATAATAAGAGAGAAGTTAAATAAATTCATCAATTGAAACTATTTACTATGCAGCTGTTAGTAATAATCTTTTAAATCATATTTAATGACTTGAAAAAAATCATAATATATGGTTTAGTCAGGGCTGGATACATAATTTTCACAGCCTAGAAGAATGAAAACGTGCAGCCAATAAGCAGGATAAAAGTACCTTTTCTTTGTGCTATGGTCTCTTGCTTGACTTGACATGGCTTCTTTTTTTTTTTTTTTTTTTTTGCTATTTAATGTTCTAAAAGAAAATTAAAAATCTAAATTATTAGCATAAATCTCACCATTCATCTGTCCATTACACAATGCAAGTTTAAAATTATAATAATAAAACTGTTTAACTCACTTGCAGAATTACCAAAACCCTACAATCTATATTCCAAAGTTTATACACATGTGTGTTTCTTTCTTGCCGGAACTGTGGCAGTGCTGCACAGAATGATCTCACTTGTGTTTATTTCACTTCTTGGTACACGCACAACCTGCCCACATTCTCTACTTTCAGCTCACTGGTGAGTAAGGAAGGACCGAAAGGAAAAGAACAATGGGTTGCCCTGTTTTTGGTTTTCATTCATTCTGGCATCAGTGATTGGCCAGCGGATGGAAGCTGCAGGACTAAGAAAGGATATAATAGGGTTTCTAGGTCATTCACCTTTCTTAGAAGGTCATTGCCTTCCAAGTTAGAGGTGAATTCTGGTTCAAATGGAAAGCATGACCATTCTCAACTGTCACTATTCCTACTGGCTCAAAGATGCGATATGCCTAACGTGGTCCATGCTTCCATCTCACAAAAGTCCCACAAGGTGTGGACCCACTGCAATCCTGTGCTCATGAAGCAGAGCGAGCCCTCTGCAAACAGGGCAGTGAGAACAAGAGTCACCCTGCCACCCGAATGTTCTCTGCTCACACACACCCCACAGGACTTCACTCACAGAACACAGTTTCAAAGATTAAATGATGAAGAATTTCACGACAGCAACAGCAGAGCATCAAACCAGGCACAGGCTGTGTGCTCGTGAAGCCCGCCCTGTGTTAAGTGTAAATAACTACAGTTTGATCTCAGCTTTACTTTGAAGACACACACTCACATGAATACAGAAAGTTTTAAAAGATTGGAAAGATCTACATTGAAATATCAATATTAGCTATCTCCAGGCTTCCTGAAAGATTTTTATTTTTATGTATTTATTTTTTTTTTTTGCTTTGTGTTCTCTTCAGTAAACATGCCCTGTATTTGCAGTATGTTTATAAGACTGCTACCCTGGTGGCTCAGACGGTAAAGTGTCTGCCTGCAATGTGGGAGACCCTGGTTCAATCCCTGGGTTGGGAAGATCCCCTGGAGAAGGAAATGGCACCCCCACTCCAGTACTCTTGCCTGGAAAGTTCCATGGACTGAGGAGCCGGTGGGCTACAGTCCACGGGGTCACAAAAAGTCGGACACGACTGTGACTTCACTTGCTCACTTGCTATAAGGCTGCTACCTAGAAAGGCATTCCTCTGTGCACTCGCAGTGGGCAGAATGTCGGGTGCGGGGACAGGCCCTGCTCAGGGTGCCCTCTCAGGGAGGCAGCCCGTCACCGTTCACCCCCTGGAAGCCCTGTTTCCCATTGCCCCCAGGATGGACAGCGAGAGTGCCAGACGGCAGAATGGCGTTGCAATCCTTTGCAGACAGCTTCATCCATTGTTACTTCGGTTTAAGCACTCAAAATAGTGTCACCTCCTCGTCTGTGCCAATAACGTCATCATTTGATATGGAAACGATGCATACTATTAAACTGGTAATTTGATTTTTAAATGGGCTTGGCAGCCAGCTTTCTCTGACGGAAGTATTTATCTTGCTTTTCCAAACCCGTTCTTCTTGAGCCACAGTGAGAGAGTGGCAAGGATTAAGTTCAAGTGTGTATTACATCTTCTCTATCCCTTTTTATTTTTTTTGATGGATGGAATGGGTTTGGCAAATATCCTAGCCTAGAAAAATTCAGGAAATGACCTCTCACTGCTCAGATTTCACTCCCTGGAAAACTGGTTTATTCATCATTTGTATTCAAGGCACCTCACACAGCCTGAAATATAGTAGGTGTTCAGTAAACACCTGTTAAAGGAAAGAATCAATTGTGTGGACACATAAATGAAACGAGCAATTACTCAGCTAGCATTTCTAGCCAAAATTCTATGGGATTCTCCAGGTAAGAATACTGGGGTGGATAGTCATTCCCTCCTCCAGGGGATCTTCCTAGCCCAGGGATCAAACCCAGGTCTCCTGCATTGCAGGCAGATTCTTTACCATCTGAGCCTCCAGGGAAGCCCTCGGCTTAATGTCTGTCCCTATTGTTCACACACTACACTACTACTAGTCTATATTTCACATACACTAATTTTCTATTTTTATCCCAAAATGAAGTCATTTCCAGCTGGCAGAAATGACTTCATCTAGGGATAAGATAGAAAATGATAATACTTAGTACTGTTTGAACAGTAGGGACAGACATTAGCTCAAAAATTTTCTACGAAGGTGCCTAGAATTTTACCAAAAGATTCATTCCTCTAGGACATCATTTCTGTCTTTTTAAGCAAACAAGTAGCAATCTTTTCCAACTTTTTTCAATATAATTGACATGTAACAGCGTGTAATTCAAAGGTGCACAACGTGTTGATTTGACACACTTACATATTGCAAAAAAATGAACACCATGGCATTAGCTAACACTTCCATCACATCATATAATTACCATGTCTTTTTGTGTTGAAAACATTTAAGATCTCCTCTCCCGGCAGCTTTCAAGTACATAATGCAGCATTACTATCGACGGTCCCCATGCTGTGCTTTGGACCCCAGAACCTCTTTGTCTTATAACTGGAAGTTTGCAATCTTAACATCTCCCCATTTAGGCCACCCTCCAGCCCTGGCAAACACCATTCTACGTTCTGTTTCTATGAGTTCATCTTTTTAGATTCCACATAAAAGTGAGATCATACAGTATTTTTCTTTCTGTCTGACTTATTTCACTTAGCACAATGCCTTCCAGTTTCATCCATGATTTTGCAAAAGTCAGAATCTTCTTTTATTATGGCAGAGCTATATATATATGTACACCACATTTTTATCCATTCATCTGTTGATGGGCACCTAGGTTGTATTCTCTGTGCCACGGCTTTTGAGAATAATGCCATGAACACAGGGGTGCTCATATCTCTTCAAGATTCCATTTTCCTTTCCTTTGGATAAACCCAGAAGTGAGATTGCTGAATCATATGGTAGCTTTATTTTTAATTTTTGAAGATATCTTCACCCTGTTTTCCATAGTGGCTGCATCCATTTACATTGCCACCAAGAGAACACACGTGTTCCCTTTGCCCACATCCTCAGTCTGGGTTAAGCCATTTCTGAAGTCACCTTTTAAAATTCAAAAACTCACAAAAGAGGATAACAAAATATCCTTCGTTCTTCAGTACCGTTTTGATTGATTATCAGTCAACTAGTGTTTATCAGACTGAGTAGAGAGTTGGGATCTGTGGCTCTGTTTGGATGGGGAGGAGGAGGGAGACATCCCTCATAGTGCAATAGCGGGGTGTCCAGGGTAACAGGAAGGTCACAGGAGTGCCCTGGGGCTGGGAAAGAAAAAGGGGACGTTAATAAGGAGATGAACGAAGGAAGAAAATAACGAGAGAAAGGGAAACTACATAAATTTCACCTGTTCAAAGTTTCCATCAGACCGACTCTCCTTATTATTGATTGCTTTTCAAAGATGCTCCGGCACTATCTGGTCTTTCATCTAGATCCTGGTCTCTTTTTAAAAAAAGAATTTATTGACGTATAGTTGCTTTACAATGCTGTGTTAGTTTCTGCTGTACAGAAAAGTGCCTCAGTTGTGTATGCACATACATATATTCTGTCTGTTTGGGATTTCCTTTCCATTGAGGTCACCACAGGGCCCTGAGTTCCTGGTGCTGTCCAGCAGGTTCTCATTAGTTATCTGTTTTAACTAAGGAGATGGTCAGTGCCAACCTCCCAGTTCCGCCCCCTCCCTTCCCCACCCTCGTTGGTATCTCTATGTTTGTTCTCTACTTCTGTGTCTCTGTTTCTGCTTTGCAAATAGGTTCATCTGTTTCATTTTTCTAGATTTCACATATATGTGTTAATATGCAATGCTTGTTTTTCTCTTTCTGACTTACTTCCAGATCCTGGCCTCTTAAGTGAACTTAGCCCCCTTGACTCTAGTGTCTGGCAGGACTAGGAGAGGGGATTGATAGTCAACTGGTTCAAGGATTCAATTCTTGCAGGGATTTATCCCATAGCATTGAAATGACGTCTTGCTAATTGATCCAGGCATTCAAAAAGAGGAATTAAGCTTGAGATATGACCCCAGAGATTTCTAGAATGAAACAAGGAGAATGGAACAGTATGGAACAGAACCAAATGAAATGGATTGGAATTAAAAGGGGATTTGTTGAATTTTTACCCAGAGAATGTATAATGTCAGCCATGTAAGAATTAAGTACCTGAGAATAAATCTTAGAGAAGAATCAAACATTTAAAGAAAAAAAGATGAATAAGCTGTCTATAAGATTTAGGTTTAGAGAAATCTAGGTTATTAATGGATGTTGGCCATGTGGAGATTAAATTAGGTTCTCGTTCAGTTTGTGTTTGTTTAATGCAGAAATTGGCTGGGCAGTATTACTAAGGCTTCATGATAAACAAGAGCTTTAATCCCATCTTCTTGAGTCCATGTCCTTGCCAAGCCTAGTTCAGCATCTAAAGTTGTGAGAGATGTGGGGCAGGGGGGTGAGGGGGGGGAATGAGAAGAATAAAAACACCACGATGTAATTTTATTTCTTGTTTAATCATGGAAAGGTTGCTTTACTATCCTTCCTTTCACATTGTGAGCCTTCAGGGAAGAGTAAGAAATTTTCAACCTGCTTACCCAAGTCATTATCAGAGTAGATTAGAGCTAGGTGACTTGCATGCAAATGGGCCAACTTGACAAAAAAAATAAATTGGAATTTAGATAGCAACAAATAAACTGGATTGAAAGCTCATTTCAGTGCCTTGCCCTTGCACCAACAGAGCTGAAACTAGGACAGAGTTATTGAATTGCTTAGCTGTCCTCCCTGTCCTGCAGGTCTTATTATACAGGACTCTTCTCTCTTCACCTCTCCTATACTGCACACATGCACGTGGACACGCATACACACACATACACATGCACCAGCACACACACTCTGTCTACTTCAAGCTAATGGTTATCATCACCCCACAGATGTCATATTATCAAATGACTCTGCCTGGGTGTTCAGGGCACAGCCAGTCATCACAGGTTACTTGCTGGAACAAGTCATCTCTTTCTTATTCACGTCTCACCTGTATGTCTTTGAGAAAATACCCTCAAGCTTTTATTTTTGGATACATTAGTTCAGCCACTCTACTTAGCTCATTTCCTCATCTCCCACCTCTACCCCATCTGCTGTCTGTATCTCAGAAGAGAGCTGGCAACATAATGTTTAAGTCACTGCAGTTCATCTTTGAGTTATCCAGGCAGTCTCACCCTTTACCCATCCTTGGTGTCCCCCTAAGTCATTTAGCAGCCTCACGGCTCCCTCTCCAGACTCCTGTCAAGACCTACTTCTAGAAAAGACTCAACATTTATCATTTACACTTTGGTATGATTGTATTCTTATTGAAGACATTTGGGCTTCAAGCCCGATAAGAAGTCTTCCCTTGGTGCCCCAAAGAGGATCCTTCTAGTGCTAATGAGGAAACGGGGAAGGAGGTTCCCCGCAGCTCTGAAACCACACGTCCTGAAGCAGTGCTTCTGAAAGCTTGGTCTGAGGACTCTGGGCATCAGACTCACCTAAGGCACTGACGAGGCATGCAGTCTGCTGGAGTGCTTCTTCCCCAGACACACCCACACACGACCTGCTGGAGTGAGCCCAGAAACCTACTTTTTTAAACAGCCCCATGATTCTGAAGCCTAACAAAGTTTATGAATTTCTGATGCTGAGACAATCAATGTAAAGCACGATGCCTACCCAGCAACTTAGCAATGGTGATCACCCAGATCCACCTCTACTTTCCAGGTGAGAAGTCATCCCAGAGCCACTGTATGACTCACCATAGATCATTCTACTATTAGCAGAAACAAAAAGGTTTTAAAACAAGCTCCCTGACTCCAAAACCGAGACATGTCCCCTGCACTGCAGAATAGGTTTAGGAAAGAGTGATATAAACCAAGTGATATAAACCAAGAGTCTACTCATATACAGTGACTGGGGAAACTGCCTAAACAGAGAGCAACATCTTTCAGACATTCTTCAAATTATGGTTCATCACATGTCCAAGTATTCAGTAAAATACTTCTTCGACCCGACATGGAGACTCTTGGCAGAAATTCTAATTTTTCACTCAGTTTTGAGATACTCGGCAAAACCCCTCCAGCTCCTGGTCCTTTTCCTACGGTGACCACATCACATTAGACCTGAATCTTTGAGCCTCTTGATTTCAGAAATCAATCCCCTTCAACTGCAGAGACTATTGGAAGGTAGCTGCCGGAATATAATCGGTTCTGAGAAAAGGAGGTGCTTCCCTGGTAGCTCAGAGGTTAAAGCGTCTGCCTGCAATGCGGGAGACCTGGGTTCGATCCCTGGGTTGGGAAGATCCCCTGGAGAAGGAAATGGCAACCCACTCCAGTATTCTTGCCTGGAGAATCCCATGGACGGAGGAGCCTGGTGGGCTACAGTCCACAGGGTCACAAAGAGTCGGACACGACTGAGCGACTTCACTTCACTTCACTTTCTTCTGAAAAAAAAAGAAACTGCACAAACTTCCTAGGCAAAGAAATGGTGATTACAGATCTCACGGGCTCTGAAGGAGGTTCTTTCAAGCCAGAGGAGGCCAAAATGAACCCAACAAGTAGAGGAAGATTTTGGAAGCAAAGATCACAGCAGTGATGCTACTAAGGTCATATCACGGTAACAACTAGTGATGGGGATGAGCTATTTTTAAATAGAAGATGTTGCTGCTGCTGCTGCAGCCGCTGAGTCGCTTCAGTCGTGTCCGACTCTGTGCGACCCCATAGACGGCAGCACACCAGGCTGCCCCCTCCCTGGGACTCTCCAGGCAAGAGCACTGGAGTGGGTTGCCATTTCCTTCTCCAGTGCATGAAAGTGAAAAGTGAAAAGTGAAGTCGCTCAGTCATACGCGACTCTTCACGACCCCATGGACTGCAGCCCACCAGGCTCCTCCGTCCATGGGATTTTCCAGGCAAGAGTACTGGAGTGGGGGTGCCATTGCCTTCTCCGACCAAGATGCTAGTCTTTCATAATAAGAAAGGACATCTTAAAAACATTTGGTCCAGTCCTCCTTCTGAGGCTTGACTTTCCTGACTCAGCTCTTCCAAGAGACCACATAGGAACTCCCACGGACTACGTCTCAAAACGATGGATCTTATGCTTGGATCTTCTAACTTTTAGATAGTTTATCTTTTTATGGAACTAAAACCAGACCTTATCCTCCTGAGAAAAACAGAAAACAAGAACAGAAAAGCAGAAACCAAACTGATGTAACACTCACAGGGGAAGAGTTAAGAAAAGGAAAAGACCTTCCGTTTCCCTAATGGGATAACGGATCACGGAGCAGATTTGGGAGTTTGGGTTTTGTTTTCTGTAATATGCAGACAGAGTTTTCCACCCCTAAAGGTTTTACTCCTTACTAATTCTAACCATGCCCCAGAGGGCAATTTCCTTTAGCTAAATAAGGTTCCTCAGGTGTAATGAACTGTAAAAGAGATAAACAGGCTCTTGCTTCCTTGTGGAACTGTCACAGAGGAAGAGGAGCTGAAGCATCCTGCTTTCTTTAGCCCAGGGAAAGTCGAGCGGGAGGCTCTTCAACAAGGGGCAGGCTTTGAAGTCCAACTCCTGGGTACCGGGCTTCACGGCAACAGGAAGGACGCAGGGAGACAGGATGAACTCCTCACCGACGTTCCTCCTACACTCAAGAGATTCTCACTTAGTCCAGGAACTCTAGAAAGAGATTGCTCGATCATGAAAGCACCTCTCATTTCAAGGGTAAGTGTTACGTGAGATAATATTAACACACCAGATCTGTCATTTCAGAGAAACGTGGCCCATTTATAAATGAGTGACGAATTCCATGGAGGATTCAGTGACTTCTGGGAGTTGTCTACCCAAGTGTGGGCTCCACCGATATTTCTTCAAAGATGGAAAAGCCTAATTTCTCTTAAAAACTCTAGCTGATCTCCCATAGCTGGCCTGAGAAGCATGCGTTGAGGCCCTCGGCTACTCATCTGGGTGAAGCTGGCGGACGCAGTGGGAACAGTTATCCTCTGTAGGAAGATTATGAGAATACATTCTCTCTCATGGCCCTAACAAACCTGTATGGGGAATAGGTACACAAACACCTGCTTTAGGAAGGATTAAGGTATTTATAGCAGGTCCTCCTGAGCCTGGGAAATAGAACAGTACCTGTGAACAAGTGGAAACCAAAAACATTATTAAGCTAAAAACATATTCAGGTTTGCTTCCCTATGTTTAAATCATTTCATAAAATGAAAACAGCGCCCACCCCTCACACCACCACCTTATTTTGGGTCTAATACAAAATGAGCTGTGTTTCCACAACACCAAGCCTTTGAAAGAAGGGTGAATCATTCAGTCTAACATCTGCATGCCAGTCAACAAGGCTGCCAAAAATCTGAATATTTTGAATGATCTGGATAACTAGCCATTTTTCCTGCTTTATTTCTCCAGACTCCCTAAAATGACACGTAGTGAAATTACATTTAAAATCTAACTCTAAAGCACCCTACACCTAAAGTGCAGCCATTATCGTGGGCTCATTGCTCTAAAAGATTGGTATGAATCCTTTTAGAAACATTCTGAGTAAAGAAACACCTTCTTGTCTATAAATCAATACTAAAACTGTGTATTTCCTCACCATCATCTCTCCCACATTGAATGTTATAGGAGAAACTTAGGAAAACAAGAGAGAAAAAAACAATAAATGATATTATCGTGTTGCTTTGAAATGAAAATTGGTAGCACGGGGCAAGAGGGGGGAACAGATGGGAAAGAAATGCACCCGGAGAGGATGATTTTTGTTTAAATAAGTTCATAATACGTGAAATGAACGATGGAAACTGACAGGGGAAGTGGAGGATCATTGTTTGAATAGCATCAATATAAACACAGATGCAAAAGCAATCGGCTTGGGAGATGGAAGAGCCTAGCCTGAATAATGTTGTATACCAATAAAAGCCATAAAAGGGGGAAAATATATAGAGTAGGCGATTATTTCTGTGATGCTTGAAGATGTACATTTCTGCAGATATCAAGGGGAAACGTAAATATGCCTCAGCGATTCCTTAGTTGGCTATTTTTGCCACAGTTTGTAATTCAGGTTTTACCAAATCACGACTTGTCTGTCTGCCTGACTGTACGCTGAGCAGTCCTCTACCTTAGGATAAAAGCAAGCATATAAGGGTCAGTCCTGGGAAATATAAAATAAGGAGATGTGAAAGGTGCAAAGGTTCCACCGCCTGCCAGCCCTTGCTGACATCGGGTCCGGCTGGTCAGAAGCGCAAGATATTCAGGGCAGGCGGGCAGCGGCCGTTCCTGCACTCACCGGGCCGCCCACCTCCTCGTGCTCCAGGGAGCCTCTCACCGCCGTGGGAACAGATGCCTCTGTGCCTTCTAGAACAAAACCTGCTGGCTATAAGTCACGTTTATCAAGTACATCAGTAGGAAGGAGCAACAACTCCCCATTGGCCCTTCTTGGTATCCCAATAGTCCGTGCAAAAATCTTTGATTGTATCCATACCAGTTTGTGCTAAGCACGATATGCCTGGCAGGCATTGTGGAAAGTACATTACCTGCATCATCTCATTTGATGTTCTCAACAACTTATGATGCAGGCTGATTATACCCCCCCAACCCATTTTGCACATAGGAAAAACAAGGCAAAGAGACATTTAATAAGTTGGCCAAAATAAGGGAGCTATTAAGGAGAGCCAGATGCTGGTTTCCTGAAGTTTATAGCCGGCTGCCCTGACTCAGTAGTCATGATTGATCTTACAAGCATGACGTTATTGGGAGGGATGTGGGCAAAGTTCACACTAACCCCAATCTCCCTTTCAGAGGTGCGTGAAATGTCATCATTAATAATTCAACATCTTGTATTATACATTTCTTTCTTCTTGCAGGGCTCATTTTGCAAGGGACTGATGTCTTTAAAAAGAGCATTCATTATTTTCTTCCATGACAATTAAGACTCTGAAAACCCTGGGCGATGTAAACCCCAGAGGGCACATTGCAAGGAAGAAGGAGAAAAGAGAAGGCACCAACTTCATTATTACCCACGGGCAAGTCTTGTGAGGAGGAAAGAAAGTAAAAAATATAGGAAAGATTTTGATTACAACTTGTCTGGGGATTTCCCCGGTGGTCCAGTGGTGAAAATTCCAACCTTCCAAAGTAAGGGATACGGGTTCAATACCTGGTTGGAGAACTAAGATCCCACAGCTAAAACCAAAAAAAAAAAAAAAAGAGTTTATGTCTAATTCCCAAATATAAGACACTGGCATGGTTGTAACTGAGCAGGATCCTATGGGGCCTTTCTAGAACAGACTCATCCCCCATGTCCTCTGCTGTAGCTCCTCTCTGAGGTACCTACATAATAGTGTGTGAGTCCTCACTCACTTCGGCTGTGTCCAACTCTTTGCCACCCCATAGACTGTAACCTGCCAGGCTCCTCTGTCCATAGGATTCTCCAGGCAAGAATACTGGAGTGGGTTGCCATGCTCTCCTCCAGGGGCTCTTCCCGACCCAAGCATCGAACCCACATCTCCAGCATTTCCTGCACTGAAGGCAGATTCTTAACCCACTGAGCCACCTGGGAAGCTCAGCTACCTGAGAGTATCTGATACTTATCTCCTGAGTTGTCTTTCAGACACTAAAGCCACCACCAAATGGAAGAAATTAACTACTTGATGATTATGGGCAGGTAGCCCCCAGATGTTCTGGTCCCTAAGGGTTAATGATGCCAATTGCCCTGTGATCTCAGCATCGCTCAGTCAGAGACCTGTGCATGAGCGGATCACATACCCTGGGCTGCCCCTCTCTCACCTTGCCTTTAAAACTGCTTTGCTGAACGTCTTTAGGGAGCTCAGAGTTTGGGGGTGGGAGGCGGTGGTGCATGAACCACCTGTTCTCCGGGCATGGCCCTGCTCCAGACGCTGATGCGCAGGTTTGTTTGGCAGTGCATTGCACTCAAACTGCATGTGGTAACATGGTCAGTAGCGAGAAGCTAGGGAATGCCTTTTCCCAGAGACGTTTAAGGTGAAAGACCTCTTCTGGCTGAGTGGAAGAGCATCTTGCCAGAAGACAGAAGATGGACTAAACAGATGATCTTCAGAAGCGGCTCCTCGTGCAGGCATCCTGTGGGCTGTCCTACAGTGATTGGCAGTCCACCTGGAGCTTTGTGAGTCAGACCTAGCCTGCTTCATCTTATTTCTCTCGTGTAGACAGAGCAGCTCTTCTCTGTGAGAAGGGTCACTGGGGAAAAGCAGTTTGCTGGTGAGAAGAGCCGGAGGAAGGATAAACAGGAAGGGATAGAGCACTTTGCTGTTTCCTGAAAGAGGCAGAGGCATTGGCATCGCAGAGATGGCGAGCAGTTCTCTTCTCTAGGGTGATGACTCTTCTGGTCGGTCTGCTGTGTGTGTGTCCTGGCAGCCTTGTCTGAAGGGAGCAAACTGCGTTAAACCGCTCGTAAGGTGCTCCGGTAAAGGGGTTTCCTTCTTTCAAATCGAAGTATTATTTTCTTTCACTGATCGCAATTTGTAGTTCAGTGAACAATGATGGGATTTTATTTGCAATCCTTTTTTTTTTTTTTGGTTCTTTGAAACCTCTGAGATGGTGCAGCTCTCAGCCCCTACGCCCCAAGCATATAGACTTATTTGCCAAGTGAAGCCAGAGATGTGGGATACAAAACAAATCAGAGAAGCTTTTTCTTGCCCTGTCTTACAGGAACTGTGCCCAAGCCCGCAAGTCCCTTAGGCAAGATGAATCAACTGCACGGCCGTCTGAGCCCCACCTCATGGAGTGCTCAGCAGCGTCTCAGCTCTTCTCTGCCTTTGTGCCATAGGTCCAGGCTGGTCTCTTTGCTTGAACACTAGTGACTCCATATATTCCAAGGTTCCCAGCCTGACACGATACAGTGTGTTTGAATAATGATTTGAAATGTTACCTCACATATTGTTTTCTTTTTGTTATACTTACTATCTTTTATTGAAGCATAGTTGATTTACAATGGGTTGATTTCAGATGTATAGAAAAGTGATTATATATATGTGTGTGTGTGTGTGTGTGTGTTCTTTTGCAGATTCTTTTCCATTATAGGTTATAACAAGATATAACCTATAATGAATATAGTTTACTGAGTTACGGAGTAAGTCCTTGCTTTTTCATCTGTTTGCTGTATCGTAGTGTGCATATGTTAATCCCAAACTCTTAATTTATCCCCTCTTTCCTTTTTTGTAACCATAAGCTTATTTTCTATCTCTGTGAGTTTGTTTCTGTTTTGTAAGTAAGTTCATTTGTATCATTTTTTATATTCCACATATAAGTGATATTATGTGGGATTTGTCTTTGTCTAATTTATTTCATATGACAGTGTCTAGGTCCATCCATGTTGCTGTTAATGACATTTTTTTACTCTTTTTTATGGCTGAGTAATATATACTTATACATAGGGCTCCCCTGGAGGCTCAGTGATAAAGACCACACCAGCCAGGTCAGGAGACACAGGTCTCTGGGTTGGGAAGATCCCCAGGAGAAGGATATGGCAATCCATTCCAGTATTCTTGCCTGAGAAATCCCATAGACAGAGGAGGCTGGTGGGCTATAGTCCATGGGGCCGAAAAGAATCCGACATGATTGACCAAACAACATCAACACACACACACACACACACACACACACACACACACACACAAGACACATCTTCTTGTCTTCTTTATCCATTCATCTGTTGATGGACACTTAGGTTGTTTCCATATCTTGCCTATTGTAAATAGAGCAGTTATGAACCCTGGGATGCATGCATCTTTCCAAACTCGATTTTTCATCTTTTCCCGATATCATATTATTTTCTTCATTCCTTTGTAAATACTCCTGTTCCTGCTGTTGGCAAGGGGTCACATTTAACTCCAGAGCCAGAGAACAAGGATGACACATTGTCAGCTTCAAATATAAAGTGCAGAGATTTCTGCCATAAGACAGAAGACATAAGAAAAGGAATGCTCCTAAGTACTATCACGTCTACCCCAGCCCCCTCCCGATAAGATAGGAAGAGGGAGAAAAGAGATGGAGAAGATCCGGGAAGAAAGATGTGGATCTATCTTCGTGTCATACCACCAGATACCACCAGATATTTTGGAAGAGAGGACTGGAACAAGAGTTACAGCCTTCTGCCTCCTTCCCAGCAACCTGTGACTTTGGACAAGTGAACAATAAATCAGAGAGGCTGTGCAGGGGTGTGTCAGAAGACAGCAAAGACCAACCCCTCACAGCCCCTTAGCCTTTTGCCATCAAAGAGTGATTCAGATGTAAGTGATCGCAAGCTAGGAAGGGCTAGGAAGGTCTGAGGAAGGGCCGATGGAGAACAGGAGCCTGGAGTTCTGAAGGAAAATAAAGAATAGCCCTTGGGAACCCCGATGGTGGAGGCTACAGCAAAACCAAAAATATTTCAGTGAATGAGAATGATTAATGTTTTACAGTGGGGAGTGAAGAGGGCTCCCAAAGGACCCGCCATTCACACTATACGTGAAAGGATAACAGTTTAGAAGAAAGTAGGCTGAATCTGGGAAATGAGTAGCCCCAGCCCAGAGGACACCACAGTGGAGACCGCTGCAGAACCACCCTCCTTCCCAGTTAGAAATCAGCGCCAAGGAAGAGGGAGAGGAAAAGGCTGCAAGGGAGGAGGCTTTCAAGCCTAGAACGCAGCCTTGTTTGCCGGAGAAGCTGCTCCGTAGGACCGGGGGTACTTAAAGATGATGTATTAAGTTTCATATCAGGTGGGCTGAGGGCTCAGATTCCGAACATCAAATTGGTTTTAAGGAAAATGAAGAAATGTATTTTTGCTCACCTGAGCCTGTGTCTCTGAAAACTCATATCCAACAAATAGGTTATGCTCCATGGAGAGGCTTATATTACATATTGTTAGGAAAGGATGTGACTAAGGATGTATCAGTAAATCACACGCGCTCCCCATCATTAGCACTTAAACCCAGCACCTCCATGAGACCGGAAGGAATCTGAGATGCTCAAACACTCTTCCACTCTGAGCAATGATTGCTATGAGAGATAAAAGTTTTAGCCTCAGCTCAGCTAACTGCAAGGCATCATCTCATTAGGATTCTTCCCCCAATTAATTATGCAGATGGACTATTGATTATTAATTAGAACATTTAGTGATGCTATTAAGAACTTAGAAGATAAATCTTTTTGACTTGCATTTAACTGGTAGATTATATAAGCAATAAAGAATACATGAGCAATAGCTGCATAATTACATTTTATGAATAGTAGAAACCTGTAAGGGATGTGGAGAGACTTAATTGACATTTAACAAGATAACTACAGCAAATTAATTAGGAATTATCTGCTAAAATATGAATTAACTTCTAATAATATTTTAACCAGTTACCCTGTGATGCTGCATCTTCTTATTGTTGCTTACATACCTAAATAAAATATCCTGCTGGTTAAGATGAGAGTGCTAATTTGTCTTCCAAATAATCAATCATGTTTTATTGAGATTTATTGTGTAATCAGGACATGTTAGAGAACAGAGGAAGTATAGCTGCAGTTCGCACTGTCGTGAGATGCACAGCAAGTTGAAGGGAAAGAATTCATCACAGTGAAACGGTAGGAACAAGACTTTGAATGGGATCTCTCATCCTGACCCACTTTAGCTCTTTAAGCCTCAGTTTCTCATCTATAAAATGGGAATGATAACACCTAACTTGAAATTTGTTGTGTAAATGCCTGTATCAGAGCCAGGTTCTTAGGAATCTTTCAATAAATATTAGCTTCACTAATCTGTGTGTGATACTGAGAAGAAAATGCAGTCAGAAAAAGCAATTCTTATGGGCAAAAGGACACGTGCCCCAGTTGTTCAGTTTGAAGCTGTGTTTGTAAACCTAAACACTGAAACAATCTAATAATGCTCATCCAACAGGTAATAGTCAAACAGTGACAGATTCTTACTGTAGCGTACTCCCCACCAGATAGCTCATCCAGGTGAGCTAACGCGGAGAGATGTCTAGTAATTTTACAAAACACTTGTGAGTACCGTGTACACTTGTATGATGCCATTTATATTAAAATGGCCACATGCAATATAAACATTACAAACCTCTGCGGGTACATACATATGGATATAAAAACACCAAAAACATCTGGAAGCATACACCCCCAAACATTAAACCACTTCTTCTCTATATAACAGGGAAAGAACCATGATTGGAGTAAGTGATCAAGGGGACCTTAGCCATCTCTTTGAAATTTTTTTTTAAAGAATTTATAGAATTAGGAGTGTGAGATTAACAAACACACACTATTAAAATAGGTAAACAGCAAGGACCTACTATGCAGCACAGGGAGCTATACTCAATATCTTGCAATCGTCTATAATAGAAAGAATCTGAAAAGTAATGCATCCATATGTACGCAAAACTGAATCTTTGCTGCACACTTGAAACTAACACAACATTGTAAATTAACAATATCGCAATAAAAAGAAAGATGAAAGAATCTGTACATTATATCACTTGTGTAATTAAAATTTAAATTACTTTTTTAATGAGATGAGAACCCACATGAGTTTTAGAGGGCTTGGTGGGCTATAAAGGATGGGAGATGCCCCAGGGAGTAGGAAGGGGGAGAACGTTCGCTGTGTCCCGCCTGGGCTTCCGACACGATGCTCCTTACACACACTGGGTGACACCGCACGGGTGGGGTGGAGAGAGGCCAGGCAGACTGAAGCTGGAAATGAAGGCATGACTGAGCAGATCGCAAGGGATGGAATATGGGAGCCAGGCAGGGGCTTTGTACCTGGGGAGACGACTGTGAAGCATCTGTGGGGTGTGCAGCAGAGATGGGGGGGTAAGACCCAAGGGGCATTTTAACACGTTTATTTGATGAAAGATAATGAGAAACAGGAAGCCCCTGCAGATCACTGAACGCACCTAACTAGGCGCTGTTAACACCTGAACAAAAATGGTGAGAACAGGGCACATTTGAGGACGTTTGGAAGCAAATCATGATGCAAGTTGATGAACTGGAGGGATGAGTTAGAGAGAGTTTCCGGCTGTCCAGCCTAGCAGCCTGGGGGCTCGGGGGATGGTACTTCAGACAGATGTGTGGTTTGGGGGCAGAGGCAACTTTATTGATGAAAATAAAAGGGTTCAGCTTTAAATGCAGAAATCCAGATGGTAGTGGGCCATCTAAGAGGAAAAGCCCTCTCAATGAACTCATCGAGTGTCATATTCTAGTTTCTTTCTGAGAGCATCAGCCAAGGCCATGAGTATGAACAAACTCCGCAGGGATGCGAGTGAAACAATGTGAGGAGATAAGAAACAGAGAGTGGAGAACTCCGGGGAGGAGGAGGAAGAGGAGCGCTCGCCCATTCAGAAGTTCAGTGTCCCTACCGCATCCCCTCCCCAGATCATGTTTACCAGGCGCGTGCAGGCCTGCTGAGTCACTTCAGTCACGCCTGACTCTTTGCGACCCCATGGACTGTCGCCTGCCAGGCTTCTCCGTCCGTGGGATTCTCCAGGCAAGAATACTGGAGTGGGTCGCCGTGCCCTCTTCCAGGGGATCTTCCCCACCCAGGGATCTTATGTCTCCTGCATTAGCAGGCAGGTCCTTTACCACCAGGGTGACCCACCAGCACACGCATCTCTAAGCGAGCATCTTATCCACACCAAGAGACCACTCTCTTAGGACCAGCCCCAACCACTCATGTTCTATTCTCTTTTATAATCTTGGAACCTTCTGTTGCTGATTAAAAATGGCAGAAACTTCTTTGTTGGGAAAAAATAACTAGAAATTGTTTTTTAAACTAAGGAAGGACAGAAGTGGCCTGTCAGTCAAGAAAGGAACGTGGTCCAAGAGTCCATCCTAAGAAGGTCTCTCCCTGGCAATCCGCATTCCGCTCTGCTTTCTGGTTTGAATAAACTGAGCTTCCCTGCAGAAGTAACTGCTGTCCCCACCAGCTGAGCCTGTCCGGCGAGGGCCCCGTCGTCTCCTGCAAAAACAGTGACTGACTGACGGGCTGAATCTCCGCGCTGGTCCGGGCTCCTGTCGCTCCCATTGACGGGGCCTTGTTGACGAGCTCAGAAACAGTACCCTGCACGCACGGATGGACATCTCTACCTCACGACCTGCTCTCATATTCATTCTGACCTCACAACACCTCTTCCAAGAAGGCAAAGGAGGAGAATTATTCATTTTCCTCTCTCAAGGGTTTTTTTTTCCTTTGAAAAAATAATAGGTATTTTACCAAAATTCCTTGGTAACTTACTGAAGAGAAGCCATTAAGGTCTACCGTACTGCACACTCGTAGATTCAGTGCTGAGAACTGAATCTGCATCATCTCTTTTATAATTGTGCCCATTATAAAGATGAGGACACTGAGGCTTCCAAGGACAAAGATGCACAACACTCATGGCATTGGCTGACACCCCTCAGAAGGAAACTAGAAAATGATACTCACTAAGGCTAGTGCTAAAGCCCCGGTCATCTGACACCAGGCCTCTCCAAGCTTAACCAGTGCCCTGTGTTGGCCGGACTTGGGTCATGTTGTTCTTTTAATTTAGATTCTTCCATTTAGTTGATCCACTGGGTTAGTCAGGGTGCTTCAGAGAAAGAGAACCAACAGATGCACAGATATGTGTAGACAGATATTAAAGGAAAATGTTTCAAATTTAAAATGTAGAATTTATGAAATAATGCCATTTACAACAACATGGATGGACCCAGAGATCATCATACTGAGTGAAGTGAGTGACAAACACCATATGATTATCACTTACATGTGGGATCTAAAATATGGTACATATGCACTTATTTAGAAAAGAGAAACAGATTCAGAGACACAGAAAACAAACTTATAGTTACCAAAGGGAGGGGGACCAGGGGAGGGATAAATTAAGAATTTGGGATTAGCAGATACAAATTACAATATATAAAATATATAAACAACAAGGACCTATTGTATAGCACAGGGGATTATATTCAATACCTTATAATAGTATAACAGAAAAGAATATGAAAAAGAATATATGTGTGTATAACTGAATCATTTTGCTATACATCAGAAACTAAAATAATATTGTATTAATAAATCAGCTATGCTTTCTTTTTCAGCTATACTTCTGTAAAATAAATTTTAAAATAAAGTGTCAAGCTTTAGGTAATGGTTGGGCACCTCAGTGGAAACACACACATGTGCATGGATATGTATTTGTATACATGTTATAAATCTTTCTATATATATATCTATATGTTGCAAGGAATTGGCTCACAGGAGGACACAACAAGGAGGCTAAGAAGTGCTAAAATCTACCGTTGAGAAGCTGAAGATCCAGGAGAGTTGACAGTCTGCTTCCAATCTAAAGCCAGCAGGCTTGAGACCTCAGAGGAGCCTATGTTTGAATTTGAGTCCCAAAGCAATAAGACCCCGATGTCCCAGCTCAAAGGTAGGCAGGCAGGGGACGTCCCCCCTCACTCACAGAAAGATCAGCCTTTTGTTCCAGCCAGGTCTTCAAAGAATGGATGAGCCCCACCTGCACTGTTATATAGGAAGGGAAATCTGGTTTGCTCAGTTCAAATGTTAATCTCACTCCAGAAATATCCTGGCAGACACACCCAGAGTACCGTTTGACCAAATGTCTGGGCACCCCGTGGCCCAGTCAAGCTGATACACATAGTGGAAACCATCATACATTGTTTCCTAGGATTTCTTTGATGGATAGAGGTGCAAAGTTTTTTCCTGATCCCCCTCTCTGAATGTTTCTCCCTGGAGAGAAAGGTGATGATGAGAAGACAGAGAAGGTGACTTGCCACCTTCCTGGGCAACCTGGTCTCAGAAGTGATCCAGCGGAGTGTGTGGTCCTCCTTCATAGACAGTCCTGATGGAGGGGAGGCGGCCTACACGATCAACAGTGGTCCAGCTCTCGGACTCTCTGCACCTGATTTTTGCTCTTCCTGGGCCCCTCTTCTCATCTTAAGGAAATGAAGAAGCTTCAGAGCTCAGTGAGGGGGACACATTAGTTGTAACCATTCGACTTCCTCCCCAAATCAGCAGGGTATTTCCCTAAGGCTACAGTAGAGTTCCACTTCAGAGAACACAGCCTGGGTGATCAGAAGAAAGTGAGAGTGTTAGCCACTCAATCGTGTCCAATTCTTTGCGACCCTATGGGCTGCAGCCCACCAGCCTCCTCTGTCCAAGGGACTCTCCAGGCAAGAATCCTGGAGAGGGTTGCCATGCCCTTCTCTGTGGGATCTCGGCAACGCAGGAATTGAGCCCAGGTTTCCGGCCCTGTAGGTGGATTATTTACCATCTGAGCTAACTGGGAAGCTCTATCAGAGCTGGGGTCAAATTATAGCTCTGCAACTCCTAGTAAGTGATCTTGGGCAAATTAGTTCCTCACCCTCTGAAAGATTCATAGGAGTGCTGCAAAGATGAACATGTTAAGGTACAAACAGCACTTCTGATGACGCCTGTTCTGTGGTCAGCATCCAAGAGGTTGTTTTTGAGACAGTTACAAAACAGGCCCTTTTCACCGGTATCACCGCCTACGTCCAATAATCAAGCCAGGAGGTCTTTGTCGCCACCAAGTGGCCACCAGTTACACTGCACCACACAGGCCAACCTGACTCAACCGCTGCTGGAAAAGGGACCAGGGAAACGGGTTCCTAAAAAAGAGATAAGGAGGCCGGGAAAGATAATGTAGGCTACAGCTAGCACCTCCATCCCCTGAAGTTTGGTTTCCAGGATCCTGCTGCTCCGAACTGTCCCCTCAGGAAGGCATTGACTCCTGTGCAACAGATGATTTTTTTTTTTTTTTTGGTCCTTAATTGGAAATTTTATTTTCTTAGTTTTCAACAATCTGTTTACAAGATGAGTAAAATGTATGGAAAGGTGGGTAGAGAGATAAGCCTGTGTTCAGACTGGATGGAGTACAGGCTGGTGCAGCGCTGTGAGAGACTCTGATTGCCTGGAGCCCCACACGGGGGTTTTCAATGAAATCCAGGCCAAAGTGCCTTTGGCACAGTGTGTCGAAGGTTTTAGCAAACCCAAGCGGAGAGCGAGCTTCAAATCCACCTCGCCTCCTCTCCTCCCTGTCTCCCAAACTCCACAGAGACATCGTTTCGGAAAAATAGTTAGGCGGGCTCTTTCCATTTCTCCAAATGTCAAAGTGAAGTCCAACAGGAAGCAATTAACAGATGTCTGCCCAGCGGAGAGTGTGGGAGTTCCAGGCTGAAATGAGTGCAGGCGGATCTTAGCCTATCACAGGGTGGCCCCATTTACTCCCCCATTACCTGGCTAAAAATAGCCTCTCCCTTTCTCAGCTTTCTGTCTTTATTAGCATCAGTCCCAACCAGTTAGCTCTTTCCCTTGAAAGCTTCCTTAAACAAGTGGCAAGTGAGAAAACTGAATTCGGACCCTGCTCAGGTAAAAATTTCTCTGGGGCAATTCTAGCTTCTCCCTACAATGGGTAGTGCCAGGGCACCACCGCCCAACATTCCCAACCATTCATCCCGGGCCCCACCAACCCTGCTCGAGGAGGCGGGAAAACAACCAAACTCTCCCTTAGGGGATGAGATCATATGTGGTTTTACAGCAAGAGCTTATTTGCGGCATTAAATGAGCAAATCATAAAGCATCGAAAATGATTAATTTCTCACTGGGCTGTCAGGGAGCCGTCACCGACAGTTCTGTCACGTGTCATTTATAATGTCCCGAGTCTATCCCCCATAGGTGTCATTAAACAATCACACTTGGTTTAGAAAGAAGGAAGGGGGAGGGCAGGGGCCGCGGAAAGCCATGTGTAAGGCTTCAAGCAGTTACATGCTTTGCTATTCCTGGGTGGAATCCCTGCCAACAATTAAATCTTACTTGATTTGTTCATTTAGGCAAATTATCAATTATTTGGAGGCGTCAGCCTGGGTAATTTTTCCTCTCCACTGGCAGCAGCCACCGGGCCCTGCCAGGATTGATATCAACAGGACCTAGACAGAGCTTTCATAATTAGCCCTTTCAGCCCGGGATCCGGCAGCTCTGTTCTCTCTTTTCTGTGCTCATATTGGTGTGTTTCCTTTGTTAGAGCTTGGCCCATGGGTGAGACCACTGATTCTGTGAGCTGTTTAAATAAAAATCGCTCTTCCAGTAATGGGGTTTTTTTTCCCCTTTCCTTGTAAAAGTTTGGTAAATGTAATCTGTTATGCAGCTACCCATCCTTTCCTCTTTTCCACCTTTTTTTTTTTTTTATGGTTTGTTGGGCCACACTGTTAGACTCCCATTCTGTCCCCGGCCGTCTCCCGCGTGAGAGTGGCATCTGTTCCAGTGGCTATGTTTTCCAGAATGGCTATAAAAACGACCCTTTCTGATTACTACGTAACATCAATAGAGAAAGATGCCCTAGGCAAGTAGGAAGAAGGCTGGAGTGAGTGAGTCTGTAAGACCAGAGCTTATGAGGTTAAAAAAAAAAAAAGGACAGAGGCTACTCTGGAACTCTATAAAGGAATTCCCTTCTGGAATGGGGTGTCGGGGCTCCACCTGGAAAGGGCAAGTTTCTTTCAAGAGCAGCAAGCAGCAGGCCAGGGAGGCCCTGAACCAGTTATCAGAGAGGAGATGCTTATACCAAACGTGGTCTGGGAAACTGTCACATAAGCCTTGAGGCCGCATATGCCTGCCTGCCTGCTAAGTTGCTTCAGTCGTGTCTGACTCTTTGAGACCCTATGGACTGTAGCCTGCCAGGCTCCTCTGTTCATGGAGATTCTCCTGGCAAGAATACTGGAGTGGGCTGCCATTTCCTCCTCCAGGGGGTCTTCCCGACCCAGGGATGGAGCCTGCCTCTTCTTGCTGGCTCCTGAGTTGGCAGGTGGGTGCTTTACCTCCGAGCCGCCAGGGAAGCCCGAGGCCTCATATAAATCTCACCTATTCCTGGTGGATTCCGGAGCGTGGTACTTGAGGGCCCTTGATTCAGTGTTTTATGAATTTGGCTTCTTTTGGCATCTGGGGAGGACATCTGATGGTTTGGGCCTGCCTGTATTTTTCTCTTATGTAAAGAAGACCCCTGTTTTTTCAAGCAGGCCCATTCCTTGCCCACTCTCAGACCATGTGCTTTAGGTGGGGTTAAAACCCCATCCTGGCTCTGGAGGTGAGCCCCTGGTGAAGGCACACCCAGTGAGAACATCCCGTCTCCCTGGCCACAGGCACTAGTCTTGGGGGAAAGATGGATCCAACTGATCCAAAGGGAGCCCACGGGGAATGTATTTCCTGGTACTAACGAGATGGAGCTTGAGTCTGGAAATGCTGGGGTACTCCTGCCACTACAAGAAAAGAACATGCCTGAGAATGAGGCCAGACCAGAGAAGGGCAGGAGAGGGAAAGAGGGGGGCACCAGGTGTCATTGCGGAATCTCATCCAGCGGGCCTGAAGTCAGTGTGCCCACAGGCAGTTTAACCGGATTGATCAACATGCTTCTTTTTCACCGAAGCTTCCTCCAGGTGGGCTTCTCATGCCTGCCCCCAAGAGGACTCTGACTAATCCAGATTTTTCTCCAGTCTCCTCTTCCATCCATCGTGTCCGTGAGCTTCTGTTTCTGTCTCCCAATTACTGATATAAGGGTTTCCATTTTGTGTCTATATTGGAGCTTCACTTTGGTTTGGTAGAGTCCAAACTCACCATCCCTGCCTGTTGACCCCGTGGTAGAGGCGGCTTTGGGGGTGGGAAGTGACAGTGAGCTGGCTGTTTGAAACCTCATCCCAACATTCAGAAGCTTTCTCACTTGCTGGCTGGACTGAAGCCAGCTCTTTGAATTCAGCTGAGCATGGCTAAGCTGCTGTAAGTAGTAGTCAATGTCCCTTTCAGTCTTAGCAATAGTGAAAGAAAGGAAGAAAGAAGTGAAGGAAGGAAAGAGAAGAAAGAGAGAAAAAAGTAAGGAAGGGTGGAAGAAGAAAGGGAAAAGAAAGGGAGAGAGAGAAAGGAAGGAAGGAGAGGAATGGTGGAGCAGGCATGAACCCTGGTCCCCACATCCCACGTAAGCAAGCCTTGATGACACGCTGCCCCTTCCTGGACACAAGCTTTTAAGACCATTCAAATCGGTCTACTGAGACAGTGTGAGAGTCTGACCAAGCTATCCTCTTAAGCGTTGCTCAGCTTGAATCAACTGTGTTTATAGGTTCTCTTCTGAGATTTTCTTCCCCGTCACTGTTGTTGTTCAGCCGCTAAGTTGTGTCCAACTCTTTGTGACCCCATGGACTGTAACACACCAGGCTTCTTTGTCCTTCACTATCTCCTAGAGTTTGCTCAAACTCATGTCCATTGAGTCAGTGATGTCATCCAACCATCTTATCCTTTGTCGCCCCCTTTTCCTCCTGCCTTCAATCTTTCCCAGCATCAGGGTCTTTTCCAATGTCAGTTCTTCGCATCAGGTGGCCAAAGTATTGGAGTTTCAACTTCAGCATCAGTCCTTCCAATGAATATTCAGGGTTGATTTCCTTTAGGATGAACTGGTTTGATCTCCTTGCAGTCCGAGGGACTCTCAAGAGTCTTCTCCAGGACCACAGTTGGAAAGCATCAATTCTTTAGCGCTCAGTTTTCTTCCCCTATTTATCCCCATTCACTGAATATCAATTTCCCTTCACCCACACATCTCTCATCCTCCTGCTCTGTCAGCACCATGCCACCTCCAGCATCACACCATTGCCACCCCCACTCTGCTACAGGCTCCAGGGAGTCTCCAGCCCGTGTAAGATGGCATTTATAAAACAAACCACCTGGTGATATTTCACAGAGAGGATCGGCTGTGCCTACCTACACTGCAGGGGTAAGTGTAAAGATACCCACCTGGTGGAGAAATTATTCCTCACATCTTCCACAGTCTTTGGATAGGGTCTGTTGGCTGCCAAAGAGAAGCCTGACAAAAAGTGACAAATGGCGTCCATCAGGTATCTGCTTTGTCCACAACACTATTTGTGCCGACGATGTGCTGCTGGGTTGACAGGCTCTCTGGATGAATCCACTGAGCCTTTTGTCATCTGGCTGACGCAGAAACAGTTCTCCCTTGAGCTCTTTAGCTTGCAAAAGATAAATACACACTGTCCTGAAAGAACAATATGTAGAATAAACGTGTGAGACATCTAGTTGCATTTTGCAAGCAGAGTCAGAGAGAAAAAAGGAGAGAGACGGAGAAAGATAGGTGTAGCAGGAGGGAAGGAAAGAGAGCGAAGGGGGGCACCTGGAGGCAGTCCTGCCTGGACCACTGAGCTGCGTTGTGTTGGAAGGTGGGTTTGCCCTACCCTGGCAGCTATAGTTGGGGCCCAGGTGTTTCTGGAACATTGAAGGGATTCTATGGTTGATATCAGAACTAATGTCAGGAGAGAAAAATCTAAATTACATTTAAAAGGAATCTACCTTTTTATCTTTTAACCTTAGGCCTTCCCCAGCCATGCAGAAAAATCAATCTTGCCTAATCCACTGACCAAGAGAAAGAGAAAAGAACAGACGAGAACCTTGCATTAAACAGTTGCTTGATGCTTAAAGAGGTATCAGAGGAAAGGAGATCCAAGGGCTCACCAGCAGGAGCACAGGTTCAAAGGGCTGAATTTGGAACTGCTTATCCATAGCCCAGGGCTGGTCATTAGCCAGAGACAAAGGATACATTGCATTTTAGCTTATTGATTTTTAAACCAACTGCAAAGCATGGCTTTGCTGAGGGCATGCTTTCTCAATTATCTCTTTGCCGAGAGCTGGAAAAACTGATTTCTCTTCTATCCTAGATAAAATATAGCCAACTATAGGACCATTATGGAAGCCTTAACTGGAGGAATCAAACTTGAGTTCTTGCTTCGTGTGATATAATAAAGAATATATCTGTTCTTTGTCCCCAGTTTCCTGGCACAGAACTTCAAATTTCCAGAGTGGTGGGAGTGTTTCTGTTTTTCATAAGGAGTCTCTTTGACCCGAATTTATGCTAAACAGGTAACTTCTTGGTGAGCACTATCAATAGTTTCAAGAAACAAGCTATCCACTCTGGGAAGACCAAGCACATGATTACAGAATTGGAACTTACAGGCTCACACCCCCAACTCCAGGGAGAGAGGAGAGACTGGAGATTAAGTTCAATCATGTGATTAATTATTCCATCAATCATGCCTACTTAATGAGACCTCAAATAAAAACTCTGGACACTGAAGCTCAGGGAGTTTCCTGTTTGGTGACTATATTTAGGTTGGTGAAGAGGAGGGTATTCACCCTGTCTCCATAGGAACAGATGCTCTTAGGTCTAGTTCTATGTATCTCTTCATCTGGCTGTTCCTTTACATCCTTTATGTTAACATGGTAATGGTAATCAGTTCTTTTCTGAGTTCTGTGAGTCATCCTAGAGAAATACTGAAACTCAGGTGGTGTTTTAGGGATTTTTAGCCTTAGGGACAGAGAAGGCAATGGCACCCCACTCCAGTACTCTTGCCTGGAAAATCCCATGGGCAGAGGAGCCTGGTGGGCTGCAGTCCATGGGGTCTCGAAGAGTCGGACATGACTGAATGACTTCACTTTCATGCATCGGAGAAGGAAATGGCAGCCCACTCCAGTGTTCTTGCCTGGAGAACCCCAGGGACGGGGGAGCCTGGTGGGCTGCCGTCTCTGGGGTCGTACAGTCGGACACGACTGAAGCGACACAGCAGCAGCAGCTGGGCCTTAAATTTGTAGTCCCACTTAAATTGGCATCTGAAGTAAAGAAAGTGTTGTCAAGGACCTTGCCCTTTAATTCACGGGATCTGACACTAACTCCATGTGTTTTAGCATCATAACTGATTTGAATTTTAGGGCACTCATTGTCAGAAAACTAGTGTCAGAAAGCATTGTCTGTTGAGTATTCCCAATGTAAAGAATTGCAAAAGGGACCGTGAGGTGTAAAAACACAGGGTCTCTGAAGTCTGGAGAGATGGTGATCACCTTATGTTCCATAGCAACAGGAAAACTGGTGGCTCATTGCACTTAGCACAATGTCTTCAAGGCTCATTCCCGTTGTAACATGTCAGAATTGCCTTCTTGTTCAAGGCTGAATAAGATTCCATTGTGTGTATGTATTACATTTTATTTCCCCATTCATCCCTTTACGGACACACGTAGGTTGCCTCCACTGTCTGGCTATTGTGAATAACGCTGTTAGGAATATGGGTGTGCAGATGTTTGTGCAAGTGTCTGCTTTCAGCTCTGTTGCTGTGTCGCCGGGTCGCTCTGCCTGGGGTTTTCTCTCTCGCTGTATCACCAGGTCACTCTGCTTGGGGTTTTCTCTCTCGCCGTATCGCACACTCACTCTGTGTAGTGTTTTGAGGAACCACAATGTTGTTTTCTACCGTGGCCACATAATTTTTCTTCTAAAATTATATATTTGTATTTATAAGGTAGAAGAAAGTATTAAAAAAAAAAAAAATAAAATTATGTATTTGTATTTATATTTAGAATTGGTAATATAGTCATATGCTACAAAGCACAAAATTAATAGTGAAATAGCTACTTTTCACGCCTGTCTCCAAGCCATTTACTTCCCCTCCTCAAGGCAGCCCGTGTTAGTGCTCATCACTGCCCTACTCTAGGGCCTCCAAGTACCCCAACATGCAAGCAAATTCAAGATCTAGGCTGAGGCTGGCTCTTCTAACAGAAAGCTTTTAAACCTATCTGCAGTCTGCTCAGAGAAAGAGTTAATGGAAAGCAGAACTTTGAAATGCACTATACATAATGAATAACAAATACCCTTTAAGATGAATATTACTAAAGCACCAACATGTTATTATCCAAAACATAGGAAGTGTCTTCTTTCTCTTTTTCTGGCTCTTAATACTACATTGAAAGCATTACCTAATGCCCACCCTAAAGGATTAGATCCCTCAGAAAGAAGAGGCAACAGCATAACAGACCTCACCACCATCCTGCAACTCTTCCATTTGGGTTTGCAGTTAGATGTTCTCTGGTTTAAGAGAAAGAGCATTTGCAAAATGGCTCTTGGGGCTTAATTGGTATTTCTTTCTTTTGCCTGCCAGCACAATCCAGGAGAAAAGACTGCAAAGCAATTTAAGAACGTTAGCATTGTTCCTAAATACCCACATCCAAGGTTAGTGAAGACAGCTGGAAAAAACCCCAAAGAGCACCTAGGGAGATTAGGGGAGGTTTTGAAGCAGAACGCGTGATTCTAATGAACTTGGGCTCTGCCTCTGGAAGAAGAATGTATCTAAATACAGTAGGGCCCACGGAGCAGACAGGGGGCAGCTACCTCAGTACGAGAGATGCTGTCCTCAGTAAGTTGTGAAACTGCAAATAGATGTGGGTGGGCTCGCCGTCCCAGGTCTCTGCAGGGCGCTAATTATGCTTTCCTTGCTGTTGGCAAGAGCGCCATTCCAGCCGGGCGTTCAGAGCCACAACAGGTGCAGTCCCCCTTTCCTAGTGGGCGTCCCCTTGGTGCCCTCACGGCAGAAGCCTCTGCTTGGTTCCCTCCTCTCAACTGAGCAGATGAATTAATTTGCTCGGAGATTGGAGAAGGGTTTTTGGAAAGAAGAGAACCCCTTATAGGTTAGTATCAGACATGAATAATTTTTCAGTTTTTCACTTCGATACAAGCATGACCTAATGCTCAGTTGTACAGGGCCAATGTGATCATATTTTAACACTATGGATGGATAATGAACAGCAATAAATAAGAATGTTGATTTTAAACAGATCTGAATTTTGAGATTGCAAAGTGTGTCCCTTATAAAACATTGAACCCTGCTGAGGTTCTGAGTGAAGGGACAGCAAGACTTCTGATGCTGAGTTCTCTTGAGCAGAGCCAGGCGAAAGGTCACAGGTCAAGGGCAAAGTCCTCCACCCAGTTGCACTCACTTCAGACATCAACCACAAATTTCAAGGTTCCCAGCCTGCCCTCACTTCTGACCAACTGGCTACAAATTCAGGGTTTCCCACTGTCCCCTCGAGTTCAATAATATGATAGAACACACAGAACTCTGAAAAGCACTCTTGTATGATTACCATTTTATAATAGCAAAAGAATGCAAACTAGAAACAGCCAAAGGGGAGACTCAGGCAGCAGTGTCCGGGAGGGTGCCAAAAGCGACGCTCCCTTTGTCCTCTCCCTGTGAAGTCAGCAGATGCCACTCTCCTACACACTGATGTGTGGCAGTGCAGGGTGCTGCCCCCAAGGAGGTGGCCCTGAACATCTGTATCCATGGGCTGCATCTGGATTTCACTACATAGGCCTGACCGATGGAGTCGCTGGTTACGTGACTCAATCGCTAGCCCCCTTCCCCTCTGTGGGGGTTGGTCTGGTATCATAGTGGATCAAAGCCCCAGCCCTCCAAATACATTATTAGTCTTTCTGCCCCTGCCAGCTCCCATCCTAAATATTTTCCTTGTGCTGTGCTAACTCACTTCAGTCGTGTCCGATTCTGTGTGACCCTACAGACTGTAGCCCACCAGGCTCCTCTGTCCATGGGATTCTTCGGGCAAGAGTACTGGAGAGGGTTGCCGTGCCCTCCTCCAGGGAATCTTCCCAACCCACATATCGAACCAGTCTCTGACATCTCCTGCATTGGTAGGCGGGTTATTTACCACTAGCATCACTTGGAAAGCCTGAAAATATTTTCCTCAGCATAAATGATAACCTAAAATTTAGCATATACAATTAGCATATGACCTATTTTCTTAGCATGAACTACCTGGTAAATATAACCTATCCTCATAAACATAACCAAAGGTGAATAACAAAGACACTTCTAATACTTGGGAGATTCCCAATTGTAGAGGCTACCTCCAAGGAACTGGGGACAAAGGCCAGTGAAACTCTTTATTAGTCAGACTCAGGTGGGTGGAGGGCAGTTAAGGGGCAGAGGGAGATGAAAATGCAATCCGGGAAGCAACAGCTCAGGGTTAGTGAGATTTCACTACACTGTCTTGAGCAAGTCACTTAATCATCTTGGGTTTTAGGTCTCATTCTCTTCACTCATAACAATAATTACTGATATCATTTAATGATTGCTTACTATGCACCAGATGCGGTGCCAAGAACTTTGCCCACTCAATTTCATTTATTCTTTACAATGAGCTTGCAAATTTTGTCGTCTTATTATCTCTGTTTTGTAAAGGGTGGAGAGGCGACTGAGCTCTCAGGAGGTTAAATAGCTTGTTGGAATAAGTGGAGGGGCTGGCCCTCAAACACGGGTGGGAGTCCAAGCTTCCTGTCCCTGGGTTCCCTTGTTAACACTGTACTTTCAACACTTCCCTTGGCTTTCAGGCACACTGGGGAGATGAATGAGACTGATATGAATTATTACAACCTGAAACAGAAGAACCTTATAATTCAGGGTTATGAGATTACCATTATTATGATGTCACTGATTATTACTATTAGCAGTATTATTTTTATAGTTTATATGACTCTGACTACTTACTACAAAAAAGGTTTCCAATTCCCATAAGAGTTTCTGTTATAAAGAAAGAACTCTTTCAGAGAGAAGGCAGGCCTTTGAATTATATTATGCAAAATTCCATGTCCTTCCCCAAAGATGTGTTTAATATGACACCTACTATGTGCCATTGTGCTCACAATGGCAAGGAACAGAGAGATACGTAAGACCTAGGCTCTGCCAGTAAGTCAAGAGTGCACAGAATAACACTACCCTACGTAGACTATATCACGTGCTTCAGAAGACACAGAACACCCTCTGCTGGTTCAGAGGGGAGAGAAAAAGAGCACATAAGCTTCAAGGGATCAAGAAGGATTTTATATCCAAATCCTGAAAGGTTAATGGAATTTTTAGAGAATTGGAAAGGGGCAGGGAGGGGGAGGAGGCAGGGGAAGGGAGCCTGGTATTAAAATCAAGAGGCTCAACTCAAAATGTTCCCAGGGATTAATGAGTACACTGATTAGTGGTAACATATTACTGTAGGGTGAGCACAAAATTCAAAATCAAAATTCTGGCTTCATCACATATTAGTTTTGTGATGATGGGCAAAGCTCTAGCTCCTCCAGGACCATTTGCCCATTAAAAAATAAATGAAGGTTAAATAAGGCTTCAGATCTTAAGACTTTTGTTGAAATATATTGAAAAACTTACATCCTATGAGCTAAATGATATTAAACAAATATTCAATTCAGTTCAGTTCAGTTGCTCAGTCGTGTCTGACCCTTTCCGACTGCATGGACTGCAGTACACCAGGCCTCCCTGTCCATCATCAGCTCCCGGAGCTTGCTCAGACTCATGTCCATTGTGTTGGTGATGCCATCCAATCATCTCACCCTCTGTCACCCCCTTCTCCTCCTGCCTGTTTCAAGAACAGTAAACATTAACTCCAAGAAAAAGTAAAAGCTTTCATCTGGAATTTTCAATGAGAATAAGCATGGAGTGTGGCTAAGAATTTGTCGTTGAAAAGTATTTGAGCAGGTTTACCTTCCCCGGTGTCTCAGGTGGTAATGAATCCACCTGCAATGCTGGAGACCTAAGTTTGATCCCTGGGTTGGGAAGATCCCCTGCAGAAGAGTATGGCAACCCACTCCAGCCTGGAGAATCCCCATGGACAGAGCAGCCTGGTGGGCTACAGTTCATGGGGTCACAAAGAGTCGAACACAGCTGAGTGACTCAGCACAGCACACCGACTCAAGAGGACAGCTCAGGGCTAAAGTCACACACTGGATTGCTTGAGCCCCACCTGGAAGCTCGGTCAGGGGCGAGGTGTTCTGTGAAGGCCCCTTTCCTGGGAACCGGAGCACTTCTGTCAGTAACCCTGACCCTCTGCATAATTCTCTCCCTTCTTCTCAGTTTACCTACTATTGTCCTCAGAGGCAAAGGCAAGAAGAAATGTGATTCTTCATTAGGCCCAGAACCAGAGACTCTCCTAGAAAGAAGCAGCTGTTACTCTGAAGTACCTAAAACATGCACGTACAATTAATTTTCTATTAAGTAGAGACTCCAAAGAGATTTAACTTAAGTAAGTCTGACTGTAAAACTTTAATCAAGTCATTTTAATTAATTCGTATAGGTGTGCTTTGATAGCATGGAGCTAGAATCTAAATATCTTTATTTTTAACACCAGGATTAACCATTTTAAATTAGTTTATTACAAAATATTCCAGCATACAAAAAGAGAGGAGATACTGTAATGAATATTCATGTATTCTTCATCCATATTCAACAACTGTCACCGTTTACCGTACTTGCTGGATCTATCATTTTTTCTCATCATTTTTCATGGTACAGTTTTCCACTGTTTGTATCTACTTTTGTATCTTTTAGATACACATAAAAGCTTTATAGATATAACTTATGGACATTTTGTTAGGTTTATATCTAGATATTTTTTATTTGTTTTTATAAATGGAGTTGTCTCTTCCATTAAAATTTCTAATTTGTTATGGCTTGTATATGACATAATTATTGATTTATATCAGTCAATTTTATATCCTGCTATTTTACTAAATTCGGTTATTGTTTAAAGTAGTTTTTTTCAATGACTCTGCGTTTTACAAATAGGTAATATCTTCATTATTGTAGCTTTGAGAAATTCTACAGTTTTGCTTTGTATTTTCCCTTTGACCCAAGAGTCTTTAAGAGAGATTTTTTGATAATTTGGTAATTATTTTTTTGGTCAAAAGGATTTGCTTATTGTTTCTATTTTCTAAAATTAGCTGAAGTTTTCTCTGTGTGTTTAAAATGTAAATGTTAGTAAACCACCCAAATGGAAATGAATAAAAGTGTATTTTTTATTGTTGGGATGCAGAGCTAAATATAGTTAGTGGACTACACTAATGATTTTTTTAGGTCTTGCATATTAATAATTTTCAATCCCTTTTTCTTGAAAAAGATTTGATAAAAAAATCTCATGTTAGGGACGAAAAAGATGGCGGAGGAATAGGAGGGGGAGAACACTGTCTCCCTCACTACTTCATCAAAAGAACATTTCAACGCTGAGTAAATTCCACAAAACAACTTCTGACTGCTGGCAGAGGACATCAGGCATCCAGCAAAGAGGATCATCGGCTTCAAAACCAGGTAGGAATTAATACATACGACGAAGACAGAGACAAAGGAGGTAGGGGAGGAAGCCCCGTCCCGGGAAGGGAATCCTGTCCCAGGAAGAGACTCTTAAAAGAGAGGTTCCCTAAAATAGGGGAGCATTCTCACAGCTGTGTATGGGGTGAGCCCTGGAAGCACAGAGGGCAACATAACAGGAAGAAAGAATAAATAAATAAATAATTAAAACCAACAGATTATGAATTCAACAGCATAACCCCCCAGCGGACAAGCAGCGCAAACGCCTGCAGTAGGGGTTGGGCAGGGAGGAGCGCGCCCGCGACAGAGCTTTCGAAGAATTGGGCCGCGGGAGACGTAGGGCTACAGGGCTTATCTCGAGAATCGGGGCGTAACTGGGCCAGAATCGGGTCCGCGCGTGGCTAGAGAGAACTATCTTGGTCTAGCAAACCAGACTGTGGGATAGCCGACACGCGGAACGCTCGAACATAAGGACGGATCGGCAATAGCCGGCTGCAGACCATTCCCCTCCGGCGACAGGCAGCCAGAGCCTTAAGTGCTGGAAGGGGGCAATCGCAGCTCAAGAGTGACGTTACCCACCAAATTGCAAACTGATTTCTGTGCTATTGAAACTGCTGAGGGGCTCTGAACAGTCATCATCCGCCTGAGAAAGAGCCCCGGCGGAGCTCCCAGAAAATTGAGCGACCCAGAAGCCCAGAAGTCGCAATAGCGAGCGCCAAACTCCCAAGCCACTAGGACCTGGGAAGGGAACAAAGCCCCTGTTCAACCAAATTCAAGTCTCGGAGAGCTTCCTGACCGCCAATCCGGAACGCCAAAGACCAGGGAAGTGCATGAAGCATAGGGCAGGCCCCACAAGGTTATCCCAAGGAGCAAGAAGGGGCAAGCCCAGTGCAGAGTCCACCACCACCCTCCCTGTGTCAAGACGGAAATCAGACATGGAAGAGACCAGCAAACAGAGGAAGTCAAACAGAGGGAACTGCCTTGGTAGCGACCCCACACAGTCCACAATGACAGAGAAAGCGCCAGATATACTGTTACTACTTTTATGGTCAATTTTTTTTTGGGGGGGTGGGGGATGATGTGGAAGCGTGATTTCTTTTTAAGAATTTTTTTTTCTTTCTTTAAAAATTTTTTTCTTTTTTAAATTTGTTTTCTCTTCTTTTCTTTTTTGTTTTTTTTCCTAAACTTGCTTAAACTTTTAAGTCTTCTATATTTCTATTTACTATCTTTATAACCTATTATTACTTTACCAAAAAAAAAACAAAAACCCTATCTTTAAAGCAAACGCTGTATATAGTCCTATTGGTGGTGGAAGTTGTCTTTTAATAATTCTGGAATCTTTTATTTTATTCTATTTTTATTATTTTTTTCTCATTTTTTTAAATTTTTCTCTCCTTTTTCTTATCTTTAATATTTTATCTTTGAAAATCCAATCTCTACTCCAGATTTTTAATCTCAACATTTTGGTATTTGTTGCCAATTTTGTACTTTTAAAAACCTAATCTTCAGTACCCAATTTTACATGAGTGTGAGACTACTGGCCTGACCACTCTCTCCCTCTTTGGAATCTCTCTTTTCTCCACCAGGTGGCTTTTGTCTCATCCCTCCCCCTCCTCTACTCTGTCCAACTCTATGAATCTCTGTGTGCTCCCGAAGGTGGAGAATACCCAGGGAACTGGTCACTGGCCAGATCTGTATCCCTCCTTTGCATCTCCCTCTTTCATCCTCCTGACCACCTCTATCTACTTCCTCCCTCTCCTCTTCCATGTATAACTCTGTGACCACCTCTGAGAGGTCCAGACTTTGGAGTGCACACAAGAAAGTGGTTACGGGCTAGTTTGCTTTTTCCTCTTTTGATTCCACCTCATCCCATTCCACTCACCTCTAACTACCCCCTCCCTCTTCTCTCCTCCATGTAACTCAGTGATCCTCTAGGGACGACCCTTAAAGTGGAGAAACCTATCATCATTAACCCAGATGTTTTAACAATAGTGCTGAATAGATGCAGAAATCATGAGGCTATTGTAAAAATAAATCTGAAAACCAGAATCAGGAGGCGTAAGTCCAAATCCTGAGATCATCAAAGAATTCCTGAATACAGGGAACATTATCCAATAAGAGCTCATCAAGCGCCTTCATACCTATACTGAAATTGAGCACCACCCAAGGGCCAACAAGCTCCAGAGCAAGACATACCACGCAAATTCTCCAGCAACACAAGAACAAGCCCCTGAGCTTCAATACATAGGCAACTCAAAATACTCCAAAATCATGGATGTCCCATAACCCATTACTTGACACTTCACAGCACTCCAGAGAGAGGAAATCCAGCTCCACCCACCAGAGCCTCAACACAAGCCTCTCTAATCAAGAAACTTTGACAAGCCACTGATATAACCCCAAACAGAGAGGAAGCTCTATAATAAAGAGAATTCCACAAATTCCCAGAATATAGAAAAGCCACCCCAAACGCAGCAATATAACCAGGATGAAGAGACAGAGGAATACCCAGCAGGTAAAGGAACAGGAGACATGCCCACCAAACCAAACAAAAGAGGAAGACATAGGGAATCCACCTGAGAAAGAATTCCGAATACTGATAGTGAAAATGATCCAAAATCTTGAAATCAAAATGGAATCACAGATAAATAGCCTGGGGTCAAGGATAGAGAAGATGCAAGAAAGGTTTAACAAGGACCTAGAAGAAATAAAAAGAGTCAACATATAATGAATAATGCAATAAATGAGATCAGAAACACTCTGGAGGCTACAAATAGTAGAATATCAGAGGCAGAAGATAGGATTAGTGAAATAGAAGATAAAATGGTAGAAATAAATGAATCAGCAAGGGAAAAAGAAAGACCAATTAAAAGAAATGAGGACAACCTCAGAGACCTCCAAGACAATATGAAACGCTCCAACATTCGAATTATAGGAGTCCCAGAAGAAGAAGACAAAAAAGAAAGACCATGAGAAAATACTTGAGGAGATAATAGTTGAAAACTTCCCTAAAATAGGGAAGGAAATAATCACTCAAGTCCAAGAAACCCAGAGAGTGCCAAACAGGATAAACCCAAGGCGGAACACCCCAAGACATATACTAACAAACTAACAAAGACCAAACACAAAGAACAATTATTAAAAGCAGCAAGGGAAAAACAACAAATAACACACAAGGGGATCCCCATAAGAATAACTGCAGATCTTTCAATAGAAACTCTTCAGGCTAGGAGGGAATGGCAAGACATACTTAAAGTGTTGAAAGATAATAACTTTCAACCAAGACTACTGTACCCAGCAAGAATCTCATTCAAATATGAAGGAGAAATCAAAAGCTTTACAGACAAGCAAAAGCTGAGAGAATTCAGCACCACCAAACCAGCTCTCCAACAAATACTAAAGGATAGAATTTAGACAGGAAACGCAAAAAGGACGTATAAACCTGAACCCAAAACATTAAAGTAAATGGCAACAGGTGCATACTTATCAATAATTACCTTAAATGTAAATGGGTTGAATGCCCCAACCAAAAGGCAAAGACTGGCTGAATGGATACAAAAACAAGATCCCTATATATGCTGCCTACAAGAGACCCACCTCAAAACAACGGACACATACAGACTGAAAGTGAAGGGCTGGAAAAAGATATTCCATGCAAATAAAGACCAAAAGAAAGCAGGAGTAGCAATACTCATATCCGATAAAATAGACTTTAAAACAAAGGCTGTGAAAAGGGACAAAGAAGGCCACTACATAATGATTAAAGGATCAATCCAAGAAGAAGATATAACAATTATAAATATATATGCACCCAACATAGGAGCACCACAATATGTAAGACAATTGCTAACAAGCATGAAAGGGGAAATTAATAATAACACAATAATAGTGGGAGACTTTAATACCTATGGACAGATCAACTAAACAGAAAATTAACAAAGAAACGCTAACTTTAAACGATACAATAGACCAGTTAGACCTAATTGATATCTATAGGACATTTCACCCCAAAACAATGAATTTCACCTTTTACTCAAGTGCACACAGAACCTTTTCCAGGATAGATCACATCCTGGGTCATAAATCTAACCTTGATAAATTCAAAAAAATCAAAATTATTCCAAGCATCTTCTCTGACCATAATGCACTAAGGTTAGATCTCAATTACAGGAGAAAAGCTATTAAAAATTCCAGCATTTGGAGGCTGAACAACACCCTTCTGAATAATCAACAAATCACAGAAGAAATAAAAAAAAAAATCAAATTATGCATCGAAATGAATGAAAATGAAAACACAACTACATAGAACCTATGGGACACTATAAAAGCAGTGCTAACAGGAAAGTTCATAGCCATACAGGCATACCTCAAGAAACAAGAAAGAAGCCAAATAAATAACCTAACTCTACACCTAAAGCAACTAGAAAAGGAAGAAATAGAGAACCCCAGAGTTAGTAGAAGGAAAGAAATCCTAAAAATTAGGGCAGAAATAAATGCTAAAGAAACAAAAGAGACCATAGCAAAAATCAACAAAGCAAAAAGCTGGTTCTTTGAAAGGATGAATAAAATTGACAAATCATTAGCCAGACTCATCAAGAAACAAAGAGAAAAAAATCAAATCAATAAAATTAGAAATGAAAATGGAGAGATACAAAGAATCATAAGAAATACAAAGAATCATAAGAGACTACTATCAGCAATTATATGCCAATAAACTGGACAACTTGGAAGAAATGGACAAATTCTTAGAAAAGTACAACTTTCCAAGACTGAACCAGGAAGAAATAGAAAATCTTAACAGACCCATCACAAGCATGGAAATTGAAACTGTAATCAGAAATCTGCCAGCAAACAAAAGCCCAGGTCCAGACGGCTTCACAGCTGAATTCTACCAAAAATTTCGAGAAGAGCTAACACCCATCTTACTGAAGCTATTCCAGAAAATTGCAGAGGAAGGTAAACTTCCAAACTCATTCTATGAGGCCACCATCACCCTAATACCAAAACCTGACAAAGACACCACAAAAAAGAAAATTACAGGCCAATATCACTGATGAACATAGATGCAAAAATCCTTAACAAAATCCTAGCAATCAGAATCCAGCAACACATTAAAAAGATCATACACCATGACCAAGTGGGCTTTATCCCAGGGATACAAGGATTCTTCAATATCCGCAAATCAATCAATGTAATTCATCACATTAACAAACTGAAAAATAAAAACCATATGATTATTTCAATAGATGCAGAAAAAGCCTTTGACAAAATTCAACATCCATTTATGATAAAAACGCTCCAGAAAGCAGGAATAGAAGGAACGTACCTCAACATAATAAAAGCTATATATGACAAACCCACAGCTAACATTATCCTCAATGGTGAAAAATTGAAACCATTTCCCCAAAGTCAGGAACAAGACAAGGGTGTCCACTCTCACCACTACTATTCAATATCATACTGGAAGTTTTGGCCACAGCAATCAGAGCAGAAAAAGAAATAAAAGGAATCCAAATTGGAAAAGAAGAAGTAAAACTCTCACTGTTTGCAGATGACATGATCCTCTATATAGAAAATCCTAAAGACTCGACCAGAAAACTACTAGAGCTAATCAACGAATATAGTAAAGTTGCAGGATATAAAATCAACACTCAGAAATCCCTTGCATTCCTATACACTAATAATGAGAAAGTAGAAAAAGAAGTCAAGGAAACAATCCCATTCACCATTGCAACGAAAAGAATAAAATACTTAGGAATATACCTACCTAAAGAAACTAAAGACCTATATATCGAAAACTATAAAACACTGATGAAAGAAATCAAAGAGGACACTAATAGATGGAGAAATATACCATGCTCATGGGTTAGAAGAATCAATATAGTGAAAATGAGTATACTACCCAAAGCAATCTACAGATTCAATGCAATTCCTATCAAGTTACCAGCAGTATTTTTCACAGAACTAGATCAAATAATCTCAAGATTTGTATGGAAATACAAAAACCTCGAATAGCCAAAGCAATCTTGAGAAGGAAGAATGGAACTGGAGGAATCAACTTGCCTGCCTTCAGGCTCTACTACAAAGCCACAGTCATTAAGACAGTATGGTACTGGCACAAAGACAGAAATACAGATCAATGGGACAAAATAGAAAGCCCTGAGATAAACCCACACACCTATGGACACCTTATCTTCGACAAAGGAGGCAAGAATATACAATGGAGTAAAGACAGTCTCTTTAACAGGTGGTGCTGGGAAAACTGGTCAACCACTTGTAAAAGAATGAAACTAGATCTCTTTCTAACACCATACACAAAAATAAACTCAAAATGGATTAAAGATCTAAATGTAAGACCAGAAACTATAAAACTCCTAGAGGAAAACATAGGCAAGACACTCTCCGACATAAATCACAGCAGGATCCTCTATGATCCACCTCCCAATATACTGGAAATAAAAGCAAAAATAAACAAATAGGATCTAATTAAAATTAAAAGCTTCTGCACAACAAAGGAAACTATAAGCAAGGTGAAAAGACAGCCTTCTGAATGGGAGAAAACAATAGCAAATGAAACAACTGACAAACAACTAATCTCAAAGATATACAAGCAACTTATGCAGCTCAACTCCAGAACAATAAAAGAATCAATAAAAAAATGGGCCAAAGAACTAAATAGGCATTTCTCCAAAGAAGACATACAGATGGCTAACAAATACATGAAAAGATGCTCAACATTACTTATTATCAGAGAAATGCAAATCAAGACCACAATGAGGTATCATTTCACACCAGTCAGAATGGCTGTGATCCAAAAGTCTACAAGCAATAAATGCTGGAGAGGATGTGGAGAAAAGGGAACCCCCTTACACTGCTGGTGGGAATGCAAACTAGTACAGCCACTATGGAAAACAGTGTGGAGATTCCTTAAAAATTGCAAATAGAACTGCCTTATGATCCAGCAGTCCCACTGCTGGGCATACACACCGAGGAAACCAGAATTGAAAGAGACACATGTTCCCCAATGTTCATTGCAGCACTGTTTATAATAGCCAGGACATGGAAACAACCTAGATGTCCATCAGCAGATGAATGGATAAGAAAGCTGTGGTACATATACACAATGGAGTACTACTCAGCCCTTAAAAAGAATAAATTCGACTCCGTTCTAATGAGATGGATGAAATTGGAGCCGATTATACACAGTGAAGTAAGCCAGAAAGAAAAACGCCAATACAGTATACTGACACATATATATGGAATTTAGAAGGATAGTAATGAAGACCCTCTATGTGAGACAACAAAAGAGACTCAGAGGTATAGAACGGACTTTTGGACTCTGAGGGAGAGGGAGAGGGTGGGATGATTTGGGAGAACGGCATTGAAACATGTATACTATCTTGTAAGAATGAAGTGCCAGTCTATGTTCAATACAGGATGCAGGACGCATGGGGCTGGTGCACGAGATGATTCAGGGAGAGGATGTGGGGTGGGAGGTGGGAGGGGGCTTTGGCATTGGGAGATCGTGGACACCTGTGGCTGATTCATGTCAATGTATGGCAAAACAAATACAGTATTGTAATGTAGAATAAAGTATTAAAAAAAAAATCTCATGTTAATAATTTGGCTTATAGTGTCTGTTCACACTTTCTTTTATCTCTTATGTTTTCTATTTATAAAAGGTCCAGTTTTACTTTCTGCATGCTGCTGCTAAATCACTTCAGTCGTGTTTGACCCTGTGCGACCCCATGGACGGCAGCCCACCAGGCTCCCCCGTCCCTGGGATTCTCCAGGCAAGAACACTGGAGTGGGTTGCCATTGCCTTCTCCAATGCGTGAAAGTGCAAAGTGAAAGTGAAGTCGCTCAGTCGTGTCTGACTCTTAGCGACCCCATGGACTGCAGCCTTCCAGGCTCCTCCGTCCATGGGATTTTCCAGGCAAGAGTACTTTCTGCATAGATGTTAGTAATTGTGAATTGTACTCTTTCAATTTATAAAATGGCCTTTATCTCTTTCAACATTTGTTGGCTTGAAAGCTCTGTTTTCTCTTTTTTCTTCTAGTCTTTTTGGCTGTGCTGAGTCTTCGCTGCTGCGTGCTAGCTCTCCAGCTATGGAGAGCAGGAGGCTCCTCTCTAGCTGCAGTGAACGGGCTTCTCACTGCTGCGACTTCTCTTGTCGCCAAACACCAGCTCTCGAGCCTCGGGCTCAGTGGTTGAGGGTATGGGCTCAGTCCCCCGCCCCCAGCCTGTGGGCTCTTCCTGGGCCGGGGACTGAAGCCATGCCCCGGCGCTGGCAGGTGGGTTCTTAGCCGCTGGACCAGGCGAGTCCTGAAAGTCCTTCTCTGGTATACAGATCATGTCCTTCACTTTCTTTTTATTTTCTATTGACTGGTGTATCTTCATCTAAAGTTTCATTCTTAACCATTCTGATTCACCTTTTTTTCCCCCTTAGTATGTCTCATATAACACCATGGATTTTGATTTACTAAGATCAGAAAAAAATTTTCTTTTAATTGGTGAGAAAGCCCATTTGCGTTTATTAATGTAATCTATACTTTTCCTCAGTTTAGTCACATAGTTCATTTGCTTGCTCTTTGTTGAATCATGTGGAATTCTTACTAGACTACTGCCTATGGCCTACAAAAATGCCAGTTTCACGTTCCAGTCAAATATAGACATATGTATGATTTGGATGTCTATAAATAGACATGTTGCATGCACAAAGTCCTTTGTGATTCCTTTTGTTTCTTTTGACATTTAGAAAGTTTCTTATTTCTATTTCAATGGTTATCATTATTTACTACTTATTGCTTATATGGGGTTTTCCTGGTGGCTCAGTGGTCAAGAATCCACCTGTCAATGCAAAATGTGGGTTTGATCTCTGGGTCGGGAAGATCCCCTGGAGAAGGAAATGGCAACCCACTCCAGTATTCTTACCCGGGAAATCCTATGGACAGAGAAGTCTAGCAGGCTAGAGTCTATGGGGTCACAAAGAGTCAGACCTGACTTAGCAACTAAACAACAACAAATTCCTTGTAAAATAGACTCATTTCTTCTCTCCTTCCTTTCTCTTTTCCCCAAGATCCAATTTAGGTCACTTGTATTAATGTAATGATAATTTTTAAATGTTAAGAAAGCTCAAGATTTGACCACTTAACTGTCAGCCTGAACTGATATCCTCTTGCAGTTGTATCTGTTATGTCGCTCAGTCATGTCCGACTCTATGACCCCGTGGACTGTAGCCCGCTAGGCTCCTCTGTCCATGGAATTCTCCAGGCAAGAGTACTGGAGTGGGTTGCCATGTCCTTCTCTTATTCCCACCTAATGCATACCAGGCAATCTGTAAACTTGTTCTTTTCCTCCTTTCTCCTTCCATTCTTGCTGGTTAATTCTTTGACATTGTTTAAGAATATGGCACTAGCATACTATTTTTTTCAACTTACCCTCCAGCTTTTGACTGCTGTCCTACAGTTAAATGTATTTCTCACTTATGCCTGAGAACTGATAGTGGATCTTCTAGAACCTTTGATTGATTGTCCGAAGCTCATTCTATAGTAAATCTCTAAGGAAGTGCCATGAAGGTAACACCTCATGAAACCTGGCATGTTCATAACTCTAGACTTTACACTCTCAGCTTGTACAATCTCTGAATCTTTGTGCCTCTAAAATATTTCTCTTGTTTTCTAACAAATAAACATTGCTGTGGAGAAGTCTGATTTCAATCTGATTTTCTTTCCCTGAAAATGACTTTGACTTTGTTTGGATCCCCAAAGGGTTTTCTTCTCGTCTCTGCAGCCCAATCTTTTTACTAGAATTCCCATGATTTTGATGTTGGTGTTGGTATTCTCTTGGTGGTACAGATTCATTTTTCCAGTTAGATAGAGAGATTTTAAGCTTCTTCTATTTCATGACACTTTTCCTGATTTACAGTTTTAACTCTAGTTTTCCTTCACTGGGGACTTCGTCGTTAGATCCTCTCTTTTTCATTGTCTCTTTCTTTATTTCTTTCATTATTATCTTATCTTTGCCTGCCTTATCTTTTATTTTCTCCCCAGTCCTTTTTATCTTTTCTTTACTTCTTTACCATCTGAGCCACCAGGGAATCCCTCTTCATGGCTGCAGTCACTCTGCAGGGATTTTGGAGCCCAAGGAACTAAAATCTGTTACTCTTTCCATTATCTCCCCATCTATTTGCCATGAAGTGATACAACCAGATGCCACGATCCTAGTTTTTGAATAATGAGTTTCAAGCTAGCCCGTTTTATCTTCATCAAGAGGCTCTTTATTTCCTCTTCACTTTCATTCAAGAGGTATTTCATTCAAGAGGTATCATCTGCATATCTGAGGTTGTTATTTCTGCTGGCAATCTTGAGTCCAGCTTGTGATTCATCCAGCCTGGCATTTTGCATGATGTACTCTGCAAGAAGTTGAATAAGCAGGGTGACAATATATAGCCTTTTCATACTCTTTTCCCAGTTTTGAACCAGTCAGTTGTTTCATGTCCAGTTCTAGCTGCTGTTTCTTGACCCGCATACAGCTTTCTCAGGAGACAGGTAGGTGTTCTGGTATTCCCATCTGCTTAAGAATTTTCTGCAGTTTGCTGTGGCCTACACAGTCAAAGGCTTTAGTGTAGTCAATGAAGTGGAAGTCAATGTTTTTCTGGAATTCCCTTGTTTTCTCCAGAATCCAAAGAATGTTTGCAATTTGATTTCTGGTTCCTCTGCCTTTTCTGAACCCAGCCACAATATCTGGAAGTTCTCAGTTCACATACTGCTGAAGCCTAGCTGGAAAGATTGTGAGCATAGCCTTGTGAGCATGTGAAACCAGTGCACCTGTACAGCAGTTTGGATGTTCTTTCATTGCCCTTCTTTGGGATTGGAATGAAAATTGACATTTTCCGGTCTTGTGTCCACTGCTGAGTTTTCCAAATTTGCTGACATATTGAGTTAAGCTCTTTAACAGCATTATCTTTTAGAATTTTAAATATATCAGCTGGAATTCCATCACCTCCTCTAGCTTTGTTCACAGTGATGCTTCCTAAAGCCTACTTAGCTTCACCCTCCAGGATATCTGGCTCTAAGTGAGTGACCATACCGTGGTTATCCAGGTTATTAAGACCACTTTTTTTTTTGTATACTTCTGTGTAACTTTGCATCTCTGCTTAATCTCTTCTGCTTCTGTTAGGTCCTGACTGTTTCTGTCCTTTATTGTGCCCATCCTTGCATGGAATGTTGCCTTGATATCTCTAATTTTTTTGATGAGATCTCTAGCCTTTCTCATTCTATTGTTTTCCTCTGTTTCTTTGCACTGTTCATTTAAGAAAGCCCTCTTCATGGATCACAGCCATGTCTTGGTGAAGGGGTTTGCATAACTCAGTGAACCATCATCCATGCAGGGCCACCCAAGATGGGTGGATCGTAGTGAAGAATTCTGATAAAACATGGCTCACTCAAGGAGGAAATGGCAAACCACTCCAGTATTTTTACTGCAAGAACCCCATGAACAGAATGAAAAGGCAAAAGATGTGATACTGAAAGAGGAGTCCCTCAGCTTGGAAGAGAGGAGGGCAATTGCTAGTAGCTTCAGAAAGAATGAAGTGACTGGGCTAATGTGGAGTCAGTGCTCAGCCATGGATGCGTCATCTGGTGGTAAAAGTAGATTTAGTAATCCCTGCAGATGGTGGCCACAGCCATGAAATTAAAAGACACTTGCTCTTTGGGAGAAAAGCTATGATCAACCTAGAAAGCATATTGAAAAGCAGAGACATTACTTTGCCAACAAAAGTCCATCTAGTCAAGGCTATGGTTTTTCCAGTAGTTATGTATGAATGTGAGAGTTGGACTATAAAGAAAGCTGAGCACCAAAGAATTGATGCTTTTGAACTGTGGTATTGGAGAAAACTCTTGAGAGTCCCTTGGACAGCAAGGAGATGTAACCTGTCCATCCTTAGGAAGTCAGTCCTGAATATTCATTGGAAGGACTGATGTTGAAGCTGAAACTCCAACATTTTGGCCACCTGATGCAAAGAACTGATGCATTGGAAAAGACCTTGATGCTGGGAAAGAGTGAAGGTGAGAGGAGAAGGGGATGACAGAGGATAAGATGGTTGGATGGCATCACTGACTCAATGGACATGAATCTGAGCAAGCTCTGGGAGTTGGTGATGGACAGGGAGGCCTGGTGTTCTGCAGTCTGTGGGGTCGCAAAGAGTCAGACATGACTGAACGACTGAACTGAACTGAACTGAACTGAACTGAACCAAATATAATTCACACCTATTTTCATACACTATCTCAATTTTCTATTTGGTTTTCAGGAGGATTTTGGAAAGGTTCAGAAACTGCACTGCCATGATGATCTCATCAGGACCGAAACTCAAGATCAATTATTGTTTAATAGGATGTGGAAGGATGAAGCTTCCACAAATCCTTCATAAAATCTTATTGCAGAATATGAGTTCCCTGAAAAGATCAGACTTCAGTCATCTCATTTAATAGAAAAGTCAGTTGAGGCTCAGAAAGTGAAAATGACTTTCTCAAAGCCAGATTAAAAAGTAACAAAGTGAAGGGTGAAGCATGATTTTCATAGAACCTGGGTTTTGGAAGGGAACTCCGAGGTCATGTGGTCCATCTTCCTACTCAACACAGAAATCCCCGGAAGAGAAGTAGCCAATATCCTCTTTAATACCCTAAAGAACCAAGGTACTAACTCAACACATTCTCATATGATGAACACAGACTTTTATCTTTTCATTTGCTTTTCTTTTTACTTTGAAAAATCTAAGCTGAGACAGACAAGGATGGATTGATGGCGATGCCACTGCTCTTCTAGCCTGTTTTTTTCTCAGTTTAGAAACTGCCTTGGAAGCATCTCTGGGTTGATTCACAGTGTGAGTTGAAAACAATCCTCAAGTTCATCTAGTCTAATGTGATGCAGTAGTCTCTGCTTAAACATACCTGGCACCTCATTTTATCACCAGTTGTTCAGGAGTTCTTCCTAAAGTGAGATGATGCACACAAGAATATATGCGGATCATGCAAGATTACATAAATTTAAGAGATGCTTAGAATTTCTTATATTGAATGGAATTTTCTTTCCTATAACTTCTAAACTTTGTTCTTGGTTCTTCCCTCTGAAGTTATGCAGAATAAGTCCCATCACTCTTATGCTTTATAATCCTTGCAATATTGGAAGACAACTATTGGATTCTTTTTTCATGGCTAAGTCTTGTGTGTGCACGCACGTTGTTGATTCTTGATTATAAATGCAACCAGCACCAGTCTCTCTTCTGGCATTGCCCTCAGTCTTCTCAACAATCCATTTAACCTCCTGTGACTGAGCACACTCCCGCCTATCATTTTTGCTCTTGAAACGCCAAAAATAAAGAGTGAGAATAAACTTTCTTCATCTGGGCATCTTATCATCTAGGCACTCTTATCAGCACAGCCTAGTTCATCTCAGTCACTCAGTCATGTCCGACTCCTTGTGACCCCATGGGCTGCAGCATGCCAGGCTTTCCTGTCCATCACCAACTCCCAGAGTTTACTCAGTCTCCTGTCCATTGAGTCAGTGATGCCATCCAGCCATCTCATCCTCCGTCATCCCCTTCTCCTCCTGCCTTCAATCTTTCCCAGCATCAGGGTCTTTCCAAATGAGTCACTTCTTAGCATGAGGTGGCCAAAGTATTGGAGCTTCAGCTTCAGCATCAGTCCTTCCAAAGAACACTCAGGACTGATCTCCTTTAGGATGGACTGGTTGGATCTCCTTGCTGTCCAAGGAACTCTCAAGAGTCTTCTCCAACACCACAGTTCAGAAGCATCAATTCTGCGCTCAGCTTTCTTTATAGTCCAACTCTCACATCCATACATGACTACTGGCAAAACCATAGCCTTGGCTATACAGACCTTTGCAGGCAAAGTAAAGTCTCTGCTTTTTAATATGCTGTCTAGGCTGATTTGGAGTCTCTTGTTACACCTGATTCAAGTTCAGCTTGCAGTCAATTATTTGCACCTAATCTTTTCTCACAGACTTCTAGTAAAGCAGTTCTTCCACTTCTCAAGTTCAAGCACCTGATATTTTTGGTCCTAGATGCAAAACAACAGCTTGGTAAGCACCTATACAATTATTCCAGAATTCCATCTGATGCATTAAACCTGGGGACTTTGACTATTTTAGGGCATCAAGATTCTGTCTCAGATGGTTCATACCTTCTTAGGATCTCATTCTTTTTGAGCTGTGTTTCTTCTATTCTTTTCAATTTTAAGGAAATATTCCTAAGTAAAGAAGACAAAAGGAAACTGGAAGAACAATCCTTTTATAAACCCTTAGTTGTAGTTTCCTATCACTTTCTGTAACTCCCTGGACACTACTTGCTGTTGTTTAGTCTCTAAGTGTCTCTGACTCCCTGTAACCCCATGGACCGTGACCCTCCAGGGTTCCCTGTCCACGGGATTTTCTGGGCAAAAATGCATCTCCAGGGGATCTTCCTGGCTCAGGGACTGAGCCTGCCTCTCCTGCACTGGCAGGAGGGTTCTTTATCACTGAGCCATTTGCTGGACACCACTGCTGAGTCCCTTTACCACTTTCTGAGGCTGTATACCATTGAGTGTCCACGCAGAGGTGCAGCCTGCCCTTATTCTTCTACTTTGGGGTTGGGGGAGAGAGAGAGAGGGAGCCAGAAAGAGAAGGAGAAAGACCTATTCAACCTTATTTAAGGGACAGATACCTGCTGTCAGTATGGCGTGACCTACTTCCCCCTTCTATTTGCTACCAGGACAATACCACTATGGTCCTCTGGCACCCTGCATTTTCTTATCTGTGAGATATGAATATTTAGTGATACCCTGAATTTCCTTTGATTGTAGACCGTTCATAACATTATAGCTGCTTTCTTTATCACTCCCATATTTACCTTATCTATTGAGCCTGTTCATTAGGAAGATTCTTATGATTGGAAGTACATGTCTAGGGGTCAAGAGGTCAAAGGTTCAACCTCAGTGTGAGTTTTCAAACACTGACCGATCCATTATACCGAGGCTAACAAGACCACTGGTGAAAGCCTCGAAAATAAACATACCTCAGAGCAAACTCTTAGAGAGAAAGGTTAAGTGAAGTTTTAGGTTCATTCTTATCATTCCTCCTGATAATGCCCGAGTACTTCCTCTTAGGTTGTGTTTTTATGTTGATAAGGAAGAGAGTGGAGGTTGCCAGGTAGGAAAGGAAATACAGCTAAGAGATGGGATCGAGAATATAACATACACACTGCCGTTGACCTGCCCTGTGAGCCGGAATTCAGACATCGTGTTTCCACTTCCAGAACTGTGATGAGCATCATGAAGTCAGTAAATGTTACCAAGACAGATGTATGTATTTTCCCTTTTTTATTCACTATCGATTGAATTCTTCCATGCATCCACTTACCTACATTCTAGTTTAAGAAACAGAACAACTTCACAACTCATATAGCTGTCTTTGTGCCATCAACAATCTCATCCATTTTCCTGTTCTCTTATAGACCACTTTCCTGTATTTTCTATATACAAATCTATTCTTTTAATTCATTATTTTGTGAAATACCATTATGTCTGAAGACAACATGTTTATTTTTGCCTGTTTCTAAACGCTACATAAGTGGAATACCACTGTATGTTTCTGGACCTTTATTTTTTTTTTTTTTTTTGCTGTTCAATTTCATATCTCTGAGATTTATCTATGTTACTGTCTATTGCTATAGTTCACCTATTTTCACTATTGTACAGCATTCTATTTATTCAGCAATATATTTATCTATTTTTTGTTGATGGATATTTGGGTTGCTTCTAATACTTTGCTATCACGTGGTGTGCAAGTATGAACATTCTTATGCATGTATCCTAGTGGTTCGGTTCAGTTCAGTTCAGTCGCTCAGTGTGTCCGACTCTTTGCGACCCCGTGAATCGCAGCACACCAGGCCTCCCTGTTCATCACCAACACCCGGAGTTCACTCAGACTCAGGTCCATCGAGTCCGTGATGCCATCCAGCCATCTCATCCTCGGTTGTCCCCTTCTCCTCCTGCCCCCAATCCCTCCCAGCATCAGAGTCTTTTCCAATGAGTCAACTCTTCGCGTGAGGTGGCCAAAGTACTGGCGTTTCAGCTTTAGCATCATTCCTTCCAAAGAAATCCCAGGGCTGATCTCCTTCAGAATGGACTTGTTGGATCTCCTTGCAGTCCAAGGGACTCTCAAGAGTCTTCTCCAACATCTCAGTTCAAAAGCATCAATTCTTTGGTGCTCAGCTTTCTTCACAGTCCAACTCTCGCATCCATACATGACCACAGGAAAAACCATAGCCTTGACTAGATGGACCTTAGTCAGCAAAGTAATGCCTCTGCTTTTGAATATACTGTCTAAGTTAGTCATAACTTTAATTCCAAGGAGTAAGCATCTTTTAATTTCATGGATACAGTCACCATCTGCAGTGATTTTGGAGCCCCCAAAATAAAGTCTGACACTGTTTCCACTGTTTCCCCATCTATTTCCCATGAAGTGATGGGACCAGATGCCATGATCTTCGTTTTCTGAATGTTGAGCTTTAAGCCAACATTTTCGCTCTCCTCTTTTATTTTCATCAAGAAGCTTTTTAGCTCCTCTTCACTTTCTGCCATAAGGGTGGTGTCATCTGCATATCTGAGGTTATTGATATTTCTCCCGGCAATCTTGATTCCGGCTTGTGTTTCTTCCAGCCCAGCGTTTCTCATGATGTACTCTGCATAGAAGTTAAATAGGCACGGTGACAATATACAGCCTTGACGTACTCCTTTTCCTATTTGGAACCAGTCTGCTGTTCCATATCCAGTTCTAACTGTTGCTTCCTGACCTGCATATAGGTTTCTGAAGAGGCAAGTCAAGTGGTCTGGTATTCCCATCTCTTGAAGAATTTTCCACAGTTTATTGTGATCCACACAGTCAAAGGCTTTGGCATAGTCAATAAAGCAGAAATACATGTTTTTCTGGAACTCTCTTGCTTTTTCCATGATCTAGTAGATGTTGGCAATTTGATCTCTGGTTCCTCTGCCTTTTCTAAAGCCAGCTTGAACATCAGGAGTTCACGGTTCATGTATTGCTGAAGCCTGGCTTGGAGAATTTTGAGCATGACTTTACTAGTACGTGAGATGCAGCCATCATGGTCAACAAAACAGTCCAGAATGCAGTACTTGGATGCAATCCTGGTGGTAATACGAGAATTTCTCTAGGTATTTATCAAGGAATGGAGTTGTTAGATTAACAGGTATGTGCATTCTCAGGTTAACTAGATAATATCAGTTTTTTCAAACCATTAGGGCCAATTTTCACTTTTGCATGCTATGTATGAAAGTTCTGGTAGAAATTGCATTCTTGCCAAATTTCATATTACTGAATTTTTTAATTTTTCTAAATGTATTGAATGTGAGAGATTTCACTATGGTTTCAATTAGTATTTTACTAACAAGGAGACTGATTTTTTTTAATTTGGTACTTCTGAGACATGATTGTCTATCTTTCTACTGGGTTATTAATATTTCTCTCCTTGTAAATTACTTATTTTTCTGGATGCCTGTGGGCTTCCCAGGTGGCCCAGCGGTAAAGAGTCCGCCAGCCAGTGCAGGAGACACAAGAGACGCAGGCTTAGTCCTTCGGGAAGATCCCCTGGAGTACGAAATGGCAACCCACTCCAGTATTCTTGCCTGGAAAGTTCCATAGACAGAGGAGCCTGGTGGGCTACAGCCCATGGGATTGCAAAGAGTCAGACAAGACAGAAAGTGCAAAGTGCATGGGCGCGCATGCACACACACACACACACACACACACACACACACCACACACACCACACATACATACAAGTACTCAGACATTTGTATTGCTCCTGAGATATTCTTTACACATTTTGCATACTAATCCTTTGTCATTTATATATGTATCACAAGTTTCTTCACCAAATTTATATCTGTGTCCTTAACTTTCTTTATGTTACCCTTTTAAAGACAAACGTTCTTAATTTTAATCTAGCTTCACTGGATGGTCTATGTATGAGACAATATATTTCCCCAGTCTGATAAGTAAATATTTTAAATTTTGATATCTAATTTATCAGTTACTTTATTTTATAATTGCTGCTTCAGTGTTCATCCAACAGAAAATTTTAACCCCAGTGCAAATTTAGCTTTTAATTTTATCTCTATGAGCTAATTGCCTTGCATGGCAAGGTAAGGGTTTGAGGCTCATTTTTTCCCATATAGATATCCAGTTGTCCTAGGACAATTGTTAAAATTTTTCCTTTTCCCACTGACTTGCTTCATTGTCAAAAATCAATTAATACTATAATTTTGGGTATATTTTGAATTCTCTTTGTCGTTATATGTCTTCAAATATTTTTTTAGCCTTATTCTTTCCTTCTAGGTTCCCAATTACACTTATATTAGATTGCTTAATATTGCCATACAGGTCTCTGAAGCTTTGTTCTTTTTAGTCAATATTTTTCTACTTCTCAGGCTGTGTAATTTCTATTGTTCTAGTTTTATGCTGACTGACTCCTCTGCCATCTCCAATCTGCTGTTAAACTCATTCAGCGAATTTTTCATTTCAGTTACGGTAGTTTCCAGCTCTAGAATTTCCATTCTGTTCTCTTTTTATAGGTTTTCGTTTTCTGATTATATTTCCCATCTGTTCATCAGGAATGCTGTTATTGTTTAGTCACTAAGCCGTGTCTGACTCTTTTGCAACCCCCGTGGACTGCAGCCCACCAGGCTCCTCTGTCCACGGGATTTCCTGGTAAGAATACTCAGTGGGTTGCCATTTCCTTCTCTAGGGGATCTTTCAGACCCAAGATGGAACCCACGTCTCTCTGCATTGGCAGGCAGATTCTTTACCAATGACCCACCAGGGGTCTTCCTCTAAATCCTTGGACACATTCTCAATAGCTACTGTAAGGCCTCTGTCTCCTCATCACAGCATCTGCACTGCCTTGAAGTTGGAGTCTGTTAACTTATTTTGTGTATAGATCACACTTTTCTATTTTTTCACATGTCTGTTGATAATTAATTGATATTGGGCAATATAAAATTGAATGGGATCTGGATTCTGTTACTTGCCCTTGAAGAATGACTTCTTTTACCTTAGCTGGACTCCAGCTTTTGTCTTTCCTGCATGTTTTCCAAAGCGTGTTTCCTCCTTTGTCTCAACGTCCATCATTTTTGTTTGCTTGTTTGCTTGTCATTGCCACGCCTCCTTCTGGAGTCTACGCTTTGCAAAGAGAGCTGATGTTCATCCAGGACAGGAGTGAGTTAAACATGCAACCTTTCTGTGGATCCCTACCGTCTAGCATTCCTCGCCTTATCACCTACCTTTTTGTTTTCTACCAGTTTCGAGTTCTGTTCTGTAACACATTAAGCCAGTATGGCTGTGGCTTTCTGCCAATGACTTTACGACCTTGTGCTGTGCTTAGTCGCTCAGCTGTGTCCGACTCTTACGACCCCATAGACTGTAGCCTGCCAAGCTCCTCTATCATGGGATTCTCCAGGCAAGAATACTGAAGTGGGTTGCCTTTTCCTTCTCCAGTCCAACTCTTCAGGACCCCATAGACTATAGCCCTCCAGGCTGCTCTGTCCATGGAATTTTCTAGGCAAGAATACTGAAGCGGGTTGCCTTTTCCTTCTCCAGTCCAACCCTTCAGGACCCCATAGACTATAGCGCTCCAGGCTGCTCTGTCCATGGAATTTTCTAGGCAAGAATACTGGAGTGGGTTGTCATTCCCTTCTGCACGTTACTACCTTAGAATATCATAAACCAGAATATTTAATTAACAGTTCATTTATCAAGGATTGACTCCTGACTAGCATCTTTCTGCTTTTTGTAACTCATGTTTACCCAAAAAGTTGGATAATTCTATTTTTTTCATATTTTCTAATTGTTATTTGAGAAAAGGTGAGTTTAGCCAAGCTATTCTACTGTTCTTAGAAGCTGGAACAAGCTTTTTAAAATTAAACTTTCTAAATGTTTGTTGCTGGATATAGAAATGAAATTAATTTTTATATATTGATTTTATATTCAACATCCTTACTTAACTCTCTTTTTTATTAAAATAAATTAGGTCATTGTAGGTTTTCTACATATAAATCATGTAATTGTGGGAAATAATAGAACTTTTAACTTTTTTTTTTTATTTTACTTTGTATTATGGTTCTTAGTTTTCCACTCTAGCTAGGATAGTGCAATGTTGAAAACAGTGTGGAGACTGAACACCCTTGTTTATCTTATTAAAAATATTTTCAAGATTTCATCACTAAAATATTGCATTTAACTGTTTGTTTTTTGGCCGCTTTGCGAGGCATGTGGACTCTTAGTTCCCCAACCAAGCATCAATCCTGGGCCCCCTGCAGTGCAAGTGTGGATTCTTAGCTGCTGGACCTCTGGGAAGTCCCTAAAATAGTATACTTAGCTGTGATAGAAATTTCCTTCTTTTGCTTACTCCTAAGAGTTTTCAAATAGTAATAAATAAATGCATAATTTTATTAAACACTTTTTGCATCTATTGAAATAACTATATGACTTTTTCATATTTTCCTTAAATTTAATCCATTGAATTGTAGGGATTGGTAGCCTAATGTTGAACTAATCTTACTGCAGAAATATAACCCAAGTTGGCCATCATGTACCCTTTTCAATGCATCACTAGATGATACTTGCTATTATGTTGTTCAGGACTTTTGCATGCATGTTTGTGAGAGATACTGGACTATAATAATCATTTTTCTACTGTTATTCAGTTACTGGTATCAACATTTTGCTAAGCTCATAAATGAGAAGGAGAGTGTTCCCTTTTTACTGTATTTCTCAATAGTTTAGGTACCAGAGAAATACGTCTTCTTTGAATGGTACAGTTTGGCATAAAGGAAAGAAAAACTTTCTGGGACTTGGTGCCATTTTTAGGAGAAGATTTTACGACAAATTCAGTAATTTTCTTATAGCTAGTCAGCTTTTTTTTTTAAACTCAGAATTGATCACTTATTTGGGGGTGCTTTGTCCATTTCATCCTTTTCAATTGTATTGTCATTGAATTGATTATAGTATCTTCTTTGTATCCTTTTTAATCTCTGTAGCAGTTATAGTTTTAACTTCTTTTCCATTTCTAATATTTCTGATTTGAATTTTCTCTCTTTTGGATTGGTTAATGTCACCATGGGCTTCCTGGACAGGTAAGCTGGTAAAGAATTCGCCTGCAATGCAGGAGACCCTGGTTTGATTCCTGGGTCAGTAAGTTTCCCTGGAGAAGGGATAGGCAGCCCACTCCAGTATTCTTGCCTGGAGAATCCCCATGGACAGAGGAAGCTGGTGGGCTGTGGTCAGTGGGGTTGCATAGGGTCGGACATGACTGAGCGACTAAGCACACCGTCCCCATAGTTGTGTTAACTGTGTTAGTCTTTTCAAAGAACGAACATTTGCTGTTGCTATTATATCTTTGGAAAATTTTTACTTGCATTGATGCTGCTGTATCATTTTCATTTCCTCTTGCTCTTTCCTTTGGGTTTATTTTGTTGTCCTTTTTTTCCAAAGTTGGATGTTCATCTTATGCATTTCCACCCATTTTTTTTTCTTTACCAACATAAGTAATTAAGGCTAAAAATCTTTACCTATATACTTTTTGAAATGAAGTCTATAAATATTTCCAGATCCCATGTTTCCTGTTTTTCCCTTCCCTTATGGATCACTCTCTCCTTATCTCCTTTGCTGGTTTTTCTTTCTAGCGACCTCTGAAAGCCACAGTGCACCAGCACTTGTAACTGGACCTTTTCTGTTCTTTATCTTTACGCATTCCTTTGACAATTCAATGCTAAGCTATGGTTTGTATATACATATAATTACTATAGTATACTATATATAATACAATACCATATATTATATTTTATATCAGTTCAGTTCAGTTCAGTCGCTCAGTCGAGTCCGACTCTGTGACCCCATGAATCGCAGCATGACAGGCCTCCCTGTCCATCACCAACTCCCGGAGTTCACTCAGACTCACGTCCATCAAGTCAGTGATGCCATCCAGCCATCTCATCCTCGGTCATCCCCTTCTCCTCCTGCCCCCAATCCCTCCCAGCATCAAAGTCTTTTCCAGTGAGTGAACTCTTCACATGAGGTGGCCAAAGTACTGGCGTTTCAGCTTTAGCATCATTCCTTCCAAAGAAATCCCAGGGCTGATCTCCTTCAGAATGGACTGGTTGGATCTCCTTGCAGTCCAAGGGACTCTCAAGAGTCTTCTCCAACACCACAGTTCATATGATTTTATATATTATTATATATATATTACTAACTCCAAAATTCTTGTCTCTAGCTAGATTGTCTTCAAATCCCTACTTATATATGCATCCAAGGACTCTACTTAGATGTCTTATAAACTTTTCTCAGATTATCACACTTACTATAGGTCAAATTTTTGTCCAGAAAATAGTCACTCCGCTCCTTTCCACAGTGGGAGTATATCCTTCCCTATCCCTTGTTGCTGGCTGTAGCCTTATGACTTGACTTGTCCAATGGAAGGTTAGCAAATGTGACATGAGGAACAGCTTAAGGCCTAAGGAAATGTGACATGTTTGTGCAGTGGGATTTGTTTACTTGGGCTTTTGCCATTGTCATGGGAAGAACATGCCCTGGGTAGCCCACCAGTTCCAAAATAAAGTGGCATGTGGAATAGCGGCTAACCCGCGGGGGTGCAGCTTAAGCAAAGCCGTCATAGCCAGTGTTATTGTTCTTCAGTCACTAAGTCTCTCATGTCCAGTCCTTTGTGACCCCATGGACTGTAGCTCACCAGGCTCCTCTGTCCATGGGATTTCCCGGCCAAGAATACTGGAGTGGGTGGCCATTTCCTTCTCCACATAGCCAATGTGTCAGTACACAGTCTGAAGCAGAGCATCCAGGCTGACCTGAGAGTTCATAAGCAAAATAATAAAGGGTTGTTATTATACACCACTGAACTTGGGGGTGGTTTATTACATAGCAAAAGCCAACTGATACAGAAATTTGTATCTAGAAATGCGTGCTTGTGCTAGCAGAAACCTAAAATATATGGACCTGGCTCAGAAAACTATTAGCTGGAGCTGAAGAAATGGAGACCTGCGCTATGTGGTGGTAAAACATTTGGTAAACTGCCTCCTGTGATTATTAGGAAGACAGAATATGTACCTAATGAACTGGTTGAGTGAGTAATATCAAGGCAAAATGTGGAAATATAACCTGGCTTCTCCCAGCTATATTTAAGAAGATATTACAGGAGAGGTATAAATTCAGGTTAAGTATTAGCTTGGGTTCAAAACAGAATTAAAAGGAAACAGAAAGTCAAAAAGTCCACAACTTGCAGCCTTGAAAAATAAAACTCTTTCTCACCAAATCAAAGATTCCAGGAATAAACAAATATTAACTCCTGTCGGCCAAGCCCCACTGGCTGTCCCCCAGTCTTATCAGCTTCTGAAGGTTAAGAACTGCTACCCAGCCTTGTTGCTTTGGGGTCCCATCATTTCTGCTGCATTAATAAACCAAGTTTTGTGACAGCCTCTTCTGTTGACAGCCTGACCTGCATGGGAGAAATGCCACTGAACTTGGTGATGTTAGCCCCTCCCCTACTTCAGGACAGTCTTGGAGGGAGTGTCCTCTTGGCCCTTTCAGGGAACATAATCTCCTGGTGTGCATTCTGGCCTCTCATAATGCATTTACTCCAGTGCGCTTACTTCTGAGAGCCTGAGCCTCCTAAAGTATTCCTTGTTGTTCAGTCACTAAGTTGTGTCTGACTCTTTGCAACCCCATGGACTGCAGCATGCCAGGCTTCCCTATCCATCACTATCTCCCAGAGCTTACTCAAACATATGTCCATTGAGTCGGTGATCCCATCCAACCATCTCATCCTCTGTCATCCCCTTCTTCTCCTGCCTTCCATCTTTCCGAGCATCAGGGTCTTTTCCAATGAGTCAGCTCTTCGCATCAGGTGGCCAAAGTATGGGAGCTTCAGCATCAGTCCTTCCAATGAACACTCAGGACTAATTTCCTTTGGGATGGACTGGCTGGATCTCCTTGCAGTCCAAGAGACTTTCAAGAGTCTTCTCCAACACTACAGTTCAAAAGCATCAATTCTTCAGTGCTCAGCTTTCTTAATGGTCCAACTCTCACATTCATACGTGACTACTGGAAAAACCATAGCTTTGACTAGATGGACCTTTGTTGGCAAAGTAATGTCTCTGTTTTTTAATATGCTGACTAGGTTTGGCATAGCTTTTATTCCGAGGAGGAAGCATCTTTTAAAAATTTCCTGGCTGCAGTCACCATCTGCAGTGATTCTGAAGCCCAAGAAAATCAAATTTCCCATCGTTTCCATTTTTTCTTATACCATCTTTAACAGCAACTCAGATACTTCTGCTCTTTTCAGCATAAGCTATCATTCTCCATAGGTATCTAAGTTTCATTCTAACAGTGAGTTTGTCTCAAGCCCTAAAATTTTTTGCAGGATGTAAAACCATATTCTGAGAGTATGCCCCAAGTTGGGGAACGTTTCTTTTCCAGTCTTATGTTTCAGCACCTGAGCACCTTCAGTATTCATCTCCATGGCTTCCTCTGGCTTCTGCCAAGAAGTGCTGTCTGATTTTGCATCTTCTCTGGGATATAGTCTTTTCCCTTCCCTATAAGGCTCAGTGCTTACCCAGGTATGTTGTGCTGAAGTTTAACCCCGATAGTTGGCCTGGGGACTGGGAATGGAAGGCCAGGAAACTCCTTATATGGATGCCTGTTGCTTTGTGGGAGGAAGCCTTCTGCAGTGTCTTTCAAAACAGGAAATGTGCCAGCTCTTATTAGGTAGAAGTAGTTCACCTCTCCATACTTCAAAGGTTCAAGCGTCTACAGGGGTACAGTCCCCATGGCATCCACCCAGATGTCCCTGTAACCACACATAAGCGTTTCAAAGGTTTTCCCAACTAGGGCCTTCCTTACTTGGGTCTTGGCTGAGAAGTCAACATCGTAAGTTCTGTGACCCTACCTACCAGAACCTGCATTTGCTCCTCAATTGAACCTTACCATCCACTCTAGGAGATAGTGGCTTTTCTAAGTTACCAAAAGGCTCTTACATTTCAGCTGTTTGTAGACTACTCTTAGTTTTTCATTTCTCCTGCAGGGAGTTAAGGCAGCTCGGTCACAGCCAGCCAAGTCCACTGGCCCGTATACATTGCTCCCTTCTACCTTCCCAGCGCCTGAAACATCACACCAAGGAGGGTGTTCCTCCCAGTGGGACACTTATAAGCTACAATAGTGGGAGTTCCACAGTTGGACCGCCGTTTTACGGCAAGAACTGTCTGTGAGCCACATGCCACTCTAGCTGAGACCCTTTGGACAGTCAGATGGTGATCGGGGATCCATTCCCAAACTCCATCCGACCGCCTGACTCTTTTTGACCACTTCCAGGAATGACTGTGTCAGCTTGAGTTTTCAAAGACACGCAGATGGAGTAAAAATCACAAGAGATTTATTTGGGATAATACCTCTGAAAGATACTGGAACAGGGAACCAGGAATAAGCAGAGAAGTAGGTCCATCACCACTGAAAGGAGGGAGGAAAGGAGGGAAGATTGGGTAGGAAGTGCAGTGCAGTGCAGCTCCGGCCAGCCCCTGTTGGGCAGTAGAGGCTAGATTATTACTTTACCCACACACATACCCCTGTGCTCCGTCATTGGCTGGGAGGCTGGAGGACACACCGCGACAGACGCCAAAACACTGCAACTGGGGAATGCTGGCCCACTGCACTCATTGTGGGGGCCTCTCTCCTGAAAGGAGATCTGAGTAGTGCACTTCCATGGTTGCTATAATCTTCTAGCAGAAGAGGCCCAGAAGGCTTTCCAGGTCATAGCAATGGAAGAAAAATCACATCGGCTCTGCTACATTTATTGCAGGACTACGGTGTGCCAATAATCTGTAAGTTCACGGTTATACGAAAATGACAATGTCACCTTCACTGTGGTTCATACTTTACAGAGGACTCTGACACATAAAATAATAACTGGGGTACAATGTTGAGGTCAGTACAGTCTGCATAAACCCGAAGTCCTCTAGGAGCATAAGTGGGAGATTGATTTCAGGGAAGGCTTCACAGAGGTGGCCACTAAAAGAAGAGCAAGTGTTGACTGCCTGGCAGGTCGTGGGACCGAGGCACTGCAGGCAGAGGTAGCTGTGTCCTCAGCAGACCTAAAGCTCACTGGACCGTAGCAGTAGCCCGGTGACTATGTGCTGAAATAAACAGGGTATCTAAAGTGGGAGTCTGGGTGGCCAGATACAGAAGCTGGCTCAAATAAAAGAGGTTTTATGAAGGACCTAGAAATCTCATCGTATCCAAAACCCCCAAATTTCAAAATAAATACAGCTGGGTCCTCTGGGAATTATCACTGGGTACTGGAAAAGCTTCCAAACTGCCGTAATTTCTCTCTGCCTCTCGGTGCCCCAAAGCAGCCACAGGCCTCCACTTTCCATACACCTGTAAAATGGAGTATTTCCTGCCATGTCAATAAACAGGGATGGCACAGCCATCAGGGGTCCTGGCCCTCCAGAAGTGAATTTCTGAGCCCAGAAAGAGCCATGCCTGCTATCCGGCAGCCAACAAGCTATTGCCACAAGTATCACTCCTTACAGTGAACAAGGAGATAGGATGTGAATAATTAAATCACGGATGCTGGTCCCAGGTAGCTAAGATGCCAATGAAAGAAATGATTTCAGTAAGCCGAGACCCTCGTATCTTCTCATACATAGAAAAGTGCTAAGTTCCTTGAGACATCTGGTTTTCCTTCCATGCATGCGTGCTAGGTCATTTTAGTCATGTCTGACTCTGTGTAACCCTATGGCCCATGGCCCATCAGGCTCCTCTGTCCGTGGGATTCTTCAGGCAGGAATACTGGAGTGGGTTGCCGTGCTCTTCTCCAGGGGAACCTTCCCGACGCAGGAGTCGAACCCACATCTCTTACATCTCCTGCATTGGCAGGCTGGTTCTTTACCACTAACGCCATTTGCTTTTCCTTAATTAACAATAACCTTTTGATGTTCAGTCTGCCTGCCCCTTGTTGCAAGCTTCTATATAATCTGACTCCTCCCACTGCCTCCTCGGAACAGTTCTCTCAGGGTTTCTTGAGATGCTGTCTCCCAGGCTTGAAGTCCTACAAATTCTTACCCAAGAAAACATATTAATAACTCTCCCCTTTTTTGTAGTTCAGCCGCTCAGCTGTGTCCAACCCTTTGCGACCCGAGGGACCTCAACTTCTAGGTTGTGACTATTTTTGAAGTCAACACACTCCTGTTCCGTCTCCTGTCAGCAAACAGGATCCATCTCTTGCCAGCTATCCAGGACTCGAACCCAGTCGCCTCCATCCCCTGGTCTACATGACCTTCCAACTCCAATACTCTCCACCAATCAACCACAGTCTCCAGATCCCTGTGTCTCTTCATATAGTGATGCCTGCAACATACTTTGACATGCTTGTGAAATAAGATGTATTAAAGGATCACTAGAAGAATGTTGTGATGCATAGATAATTGAGAAACCAAGTAAAATATTAAGTGTAGAATTCAGCAGTACGCGTATAGATATTTAATGTATAATTCTTTAAATTTTGCTTAACGTTTGACACGTTTCATAATAAAGTGATGAGGGAAACCCAAATTCTCAAAACAATGAATCTGATTGGCCTAGATTTTGCAAGTCCCAGGCTAGGGAGTGAGTAGCCTGGCTATCTCTTGTTAGGAGTTTGTTGCTGGTTCAATCAGCCACGACCAAGAGGGCAGGAAGTCACAAGAGAGAACGAAGGCAGCTCCCTCAAGGGGCTGTATGCTAGGCTGACACTGTTGAACACGCCTCCACTGCAGGTTTAGAGACAAGGGAACAATAAATGTGTGGAGCTAGATTTTTACTGTATTCAAGATGAAAAGACTGTATCTTTGTCTGTAAAACTCAGGGAGCCAAGGGAACAAAGAACTCTGCAGTTATTCCAAGTGCTACTCAGGAAAGGAAGCATCTGCCTTTGCTACATCCTCTGCTCTTCCATCCCCCACAAATTCCATCACTCAGAGGGAATACATCTCCAGCCTTGGCAACAGGCAGATCATTTTCATTTGCCTGGAAGTAGTGAGCCTTGACTTAAGGGATCTCTTAGGTGAGGAAGAGAAGGAGATACAAGCAAAGCCAGAATGAGGAGAAAGGGTGGCAGGAAGCAGAAGAAGCATGCAGGATAAAACACTTTCTATCCAGTGACAAAATACAGTTGGTGGACTCAGAAGTTTTCTGCCATAATAAACAAGCAGAAAAAGTGCAAGAAGTGGACATATAACTTTATGACCTGTGAAATTGAATCGCCTCTTCCAGATTTTTACCTTTTGGTGGACAATGAGGAACTTTGTCATCTCAGGCAAAGATGGGTCATAAAAGCCACTGGAAGGAGAGAAATCAGGCCTGTCTGATTAGAATCCGGGAGGCCTTGGTTTTCAGGAAAGGCTTTATATATCTGAGTATCATCCAGTGGAAGCCACAAGCTTTGTGAATTACAATGTGTCTCAGACTCTAGAGTCCAAGTCTCACCCATTGTAAACACTAGTGAAAGGCAAGGACGCCCCCCTTAAATCAGCAGCCTGAGAGAGAAAGCCAACCGACAGAACAGCTGGGCAAGGAAGAACGGTAGGGAGCCCCCAGGGCCATGGCAGCTGAGTGAGGTCTATAGCTGATTAGGATTTGGGGTCCCTCTGAGCAGAGTTTCCTTCACCCATCTGACCTGCCCCAGGCTATATTTGGTACCCCAACTTACTAAATGAACACAGTCCATTGTACAAAGCACGAAATACACCATTCCTCCCCCCATCTTCTTTCTGTCCAGCTAGAAAAAAGACAAGAAGAGCAAGGTGGATGGGAAAGATGCCATTCTTGTATGGTCTTGCCAGACTGTGATGTAGAATTTCATGCTCTGAATTATTCAGTTCTACTCAATTTATTTCCTGAATATTGACTCCATCCTCTTCTCCTTTGCCTCTTCTTTGTTCTTGCCAACACGGTCTTAGTGTCTCAGTTGTACTGAAGTGTTTGAACAACTATTTTTCCTACTGTAGTATGGCTTTTCTTCAACCTAGAATCCATTAGCTACTAGGAGGAGATTTCTAAAAGCAGAAGCTGGTGAAGGTACCACCCCAATCAGTGGATTCCATTTTTCTAAAGACCTGGTTGACTTGTCATCCATGGTCTTCTGTGACTTCTTCATGGAAACCTTCCAGAATCCTTAGAATAAGTCCAGTTCCCTTCCTCTGTGCTCCCAGAGTCCCCTGGGCATACTGACATTGCAAGATGCAACCTTAGATGTTTTGTTCTTGCATTGTTTAATTTCTACATTTGTTACAGGGGAAAAGCCAATATTTTTTTTCTCTTACGGTGGAAGGATCTGATAAGATTAAAGAGATTGATGGAGCCAAGTGAAGGGCTTGACCTGGACTCATTATGGATGGAACTAAAGCTGTGTAACTGTCTGAAACCTCTCCTCCACTCCTATCCAAACAATCAGATCAAGCCTATTTAGTTACTGCCCTCAGACAATGGACTTGGGTGGAGTTTGGTTTCCTTGGGACTGAAAGTTCCCTATCCAAGTCAAAACTGTAGGGCAGTTTAATCCAGTTCAAAGAAACAATCCTATCCAAAAAGAATAGGATTGAAGAATTCATAGAAAGGGAGACCAAGATCTGAGGGGCCAAAAGCTGGAACCAAAAGCATGAATGAGGAACAAATGTGACAGGATCCAACCAGGCGGTGACCTGAACAATGGGCTCAGAAGCCAGGTGGCAGATCTCTAATACATGCGTGTAAGTGACCACACGGCAGTTGGACGGTGGAGGCATCTTAAAGAACTACAACAAAGCAAACAGGACTTTTGGAGGAGCAGCGATTTCGGGATCATGCAATGAGGATGCCACTTCAAAAGAAATACAGGTTTAGCCAAAAAGTTCATTCAGTTTCAAGTAAAAATAAAAGACACATTTTTCATTTTCATGAAGCAATTTATTGAACAATATATTTACCAACCTAACGAACTTTTCGGCCAACCAAGCCAACACATTTATCATGAAATTCGTGAAGCTTGAGCTTCCGGTCCTTCATTTGCATGGGTCCCTTTTAATGCCCTGCATGTAATCTTTTATTTGTAGTTTTAAGTACATTTTCTTGTATTAGCTTTAGGCCCCACAAAAGCTGGATTACTCTACCTTTGAGCATTGCCAAGTTAACTAATTTAATAAGGTTAGCCAAAGTTCTCTGTCTCGAGTAGTTACTCTCCATTAGAATAACTCCCAAGGTAGGAGTCAATAACCCCTCAGCTGAAACTGCCAAGGACGGGAACCGAGAAGAACCTGGGGATCTAGGAAATCCTCTCCAACCATGAAAAGCAAGTGCTTCACAGGGGGTAACAGTCACCAAATAACTCGTCAAACAACTTCATTAGAGCATCAAAGCTTATAGGACATGACAGGAGGGATTATTTATATGAAAAAGGTGATCCAGCCAAGAAGGTGACTGTGTATGCACACGGGGGTGGGTGAGAAAGAAAAAGAGAAAGAGGGAAGAAGGGAGAGGTATGATGTGAAAAGCAAGAAAGTAAATTAAGAAGTAGAAACACAGTGAAAACATATGGAAATAGGTGGTTCAGAGGGAAAAAGATAGAAGGATGGTGTCAATTTAATTTTTTTTTTTAAAGCTTCGTTTTATGGGGCTTCCCTCATAGCATAGTTGGTAAGAATCTGCCTGCAATGCAGGAGACCCTGGTTCAATTCCTGGGTTGGGAAGAGCCACTGGAAAAGGGATAGGCTAACTACTCCAGCATTCTTGGGCTTCCCTGGTGGCTCAGCTGGTAAAGTATCCGCCTGCAATGCAGGAGACCTGGGTTCAATCCCTGGGTACCCACTACAGCTTTCTTGGGCTTCCCTGGTGGCTCAGCTGGTAAAGAATCCACCTGCAATTCAGGAGACCTGGGTTTGATCTTTGGGTTGGGAAGATTCTTCTGGAGAAGGGAATGGCTATCCCCTCCAGTATTCTAACCTGAAGAATTCCATGGACTGTATAGTTCATGGGGTTGCAAAGAGTAGGACATGACTGACTTTCACACATTTTTAAATTTTTTTAATTTTCAATATTTATTTATTTGGCTGCACTGGGTCTTAGTTGCAGCATGTAGAACCTAATTCCCTGACCAGGGATAGAACCTAAGACTTCCTGGATCGGGAGCATGGAGTCTTAGCCACTGAATCACCAGGGAAGCCCCTCAACTTAATTTTAGAACAATAAACATACCTGCCAAGTAAATTTCTCCCTTTCTTCAGTGACAAGCTGAGTAGAATAAAAACCAATGTCTAAAATGTTTACAGGGAAGAAAGAGCAAAGCTTAAAATCATCAGTAGCAGAACAAAAAGTTCTTGCCAGTCTGGGTCACTGGGTCACTGCCAGGCACATGGGATGGTGGCAGGCTGGAAAGAGAACCCAACCCAAGGCAGGTGTATGTGTGTGTGCGTGTGTGTGTGTATATATAAAATCAGGCTACAATATAATTAGAGCCACATGGCTACCTTACATGTGTGATTTGAGATTAGAGAAACACCAGGGAAACACTCAGGAGTGAATATATTTCCCCTCAATCAGCTGGTAGACTGCCGGAAATTGCATCATTAGAGAAGCATATTGAAGGTTAAGTACACTTTTCATGTGGTCCTCATTCAAATGGCAAATGCCCTTGATAAGGTCAACACAATAAATTATTAGCACCTTTCTGTAAATTAGGACATTTGATGACATTCCTACAGTGACTGGAGGGTTAAATTATCCTGAAAGCACAGGAGGGGTCTGGAGGAGCTGGAAATTCAAGACAGCTTGGAGAGTCCTCACCTACCCCATCTACGATGCACCGTGGCCACATACGCTACTTAGAAATTTAGTTCCCAGACCACTTCACTGGCTTTACTGTTGCAAAAGCTATTTAGTCAAACTCATCCTGGGGTCTTAGCAAAACTGGCGCTGAGAGAGCACCCAGGGTGCCCGGCTACCTGATGACAGAGCTGCCGTCATCACGTCCTTACTAGACAGGAAGTGCTAAAGCTTCTCCCCCACCACTCTTGGCTGGCAGCCACTGGAAAATTGACAAAGTAGTGAAAATCAAAAGGCAGAGTCTCATTCTCCTTTGAGCACCAGGAGAGCAAATGGAAAAGATGCGAATCAAAAGGAGTTTTATTTGAGATGCCTGCTTTTGAGAAAGCGGGAAATATGGGATATCTTAGTCCCCTTTCCAGCTCAGTGATGGTGAAAATAAAGCTTCGGGATGATCTATAATGTAAAAGTTTGGAGATGACTTTGTTTCAGGGAGAAAAAAAGCTCCGGAACTTGTGAATGTCAGGCTGTCTCGCAGATTGCTCACAGGAGAGGAAGGGTTGGCAACGGCATTGCTCAGCGCTTGGCGGGATTAACGGCCAGCGGGGGAGGGAGGATGTGCACTTGCAGGCCGACAGCACCCTTCATCAGACACAGGACCACCCAGCTGAGAAGCAAGCGGAACGGGAGGGGCTGTGTGCGAAGGGAAGGAGGGAGCTCAGCACCGCAGGCAACATAGCAACTGACCTTGTAGTTGAGGGAAATTGTAAGAACACTCACTGAAAGAAGATGGGAAAAGGAAATGAAATAGATGCCGCTATAGAATAAGCAATATTTGACTGATGGACTCTCACACTGAAAAAATGATCTATCTTCACCCAATCTCCTCGTTTCACAAGAAAACTAAACTAATGACCACACCTAACAGGCAGTGAGTCCTTATGAGGCAATTGACTACACACGAGACATCGGCTGTCTTCTTTAGTCTTTCCTTCTTCAGGCTTCCCTCGTGGCTCAGATGGTCAAGAATCTGCCTGCAATGCAGGATACCCGGATTCCATCCCTAGGTCAAGAAGGTTTCCCTGGAGTAGGGAATGGCTACCCACTCCTGTATTCTTGCCTGGAAAATTCCACGGACAGAGGAGCCTGCCAGGCTGCAGTCCACAGATCACAAACAGTTGGACATGACTGAATGACTACCACATGCTTCTGTAAAGTAGGCACTCTCATCAAAATTACAAGGAAGGCAAAACTGTGAACTGAGTTGAAAGGGTTTCATTAGCTTGGGCAAGGTTATCCAGTTAATAAATGGTGGACCCAGCTGTACTCCAGGATCTGCACCCTTAAGCTCCTTGTCATGAGGTCTAAAGAAGCACAGAACTTGAGGCACAGTTAGTCAGGGGCTGATCAAGTCCCAGACTCGAGTTCCTCAATCCCTAACATAGCCGTTTCACCACCAACACTTAGTGCTTCTTCCTCAGCCGAAAGGGACAGACTCAATTATTTCCCCCAGGCGCTCAGGATACAGGGCCACCCAGGCAGATAATTAGCACCGAATCTCTTGACTTGCTCAGAGTTGTGTGGGAATCACTTAGGTATCTTGGGGAAATGGACATTTTCTTATACAAATGATAGAAGATTCTGGCATCTGTGAGAAGTTACTGTTGTTGAAGGTACTGAGCCGATACCTCACAGAGACTTATCACAGATAGAAAACCTGCAGAGAGTCAATGTCTTCGAGTTCTTCCTTGGAAAAGTGCAGCTAGCTGATTTTTACTCAGGGAGCACACTTTCTGGATGAGTGGTTATAAAAATCCTTGGGTGAAGAAAGACCTTGAGAAGTCATTTAGCCCATTGCCCTTCCTCCAGGCAGGATAGCATCTGAACTATCTTTGGAAAGTAATTTGTTTTCCTTTCTTTAAAAAATAAAAATATCAGCAAGGACTGCCACAATCCCCTTGTGTAAAGAAGTTTTGCTCCTCCTTAGGGTCAAAAGTTCTCCTAAATATCGAACCCACATCTTTCTAAGGAAATACAAACCTATTTTCTTTTTTACCGAGTTCTCACCAAGGATGAATATTAACTGTGTGTATAGCACAGTTATGGGTTGAGGATCTGCTGACCCTTGGTCTCCTTAAGATAATAAATACATTTAACCATCTCTGAATATATGTGGTACTTTGGGGTGGATAAACAGCTTCCTTAGTGGACCATGGGAGTCTGAAGTATGATCTACCATAGTGAAGGTGAAGGTGAAGCTGAAGTCGCTCAGTCATGTCCGACTCTTTGTGACCCCGTGGACTGTAACCTACTAGGCTTCTCCACCCATGGGATTCTCCAGGCAAGAATACTGGAGTGGGTTGCCATTTCCTTCTCCACGGGATCTTCCCTACCCAGGGATGGAACCCGGGTCTCCCACGTCGGAGGCAGACGCTTTAACCTCTGAGCCACTGGGGAAGCCACCATAGTGAAAGCAGTCTTCAACTAGTAGCTTCTCATCAGCCCCAAAACAATGCAGAGTGAATCCAGGCCTCCCACTGGAATGAGTTGGAGGGAGAACCCTAAAATTTCTGAAAACAGAATTGAAGTGGGACCTGGAAAACGATACTGAGGAAGAGGGAGCAAAATTAGGGGAAGGGCTTCAGAGGAGCAGACCAGCAGACTCCGGCTGAATTACGAATAAGCTGCTGCTGCTGCTGCTAAGTCGCTCAGTCTTGTCCAGCTCTGTGCGACCCCACAGACAGCAGCCCCCCAGGCTCCCCCCGTCCCTGGGATTCTCCAGGCAAGAACACTGGAGTGGGCCGCCATTGCCTTCTCCATTAATAAATTAGGATCCAAAATCTGTACTTTCTGTTTTGAGGTTCCACACTTTGTTTCACAGAAGAACTGAACCTCCTGATACGTTTCAATCATTTATATTTAAATCAGGGAGAAGAGATACACTTTCTTAGGTCATAAAAAGATTTCTTGGGCAATGGGGAAGGATGCTGGGGAGAGAAACCAAGCTTACAACAGACCCCTAGTGGCTGAGTGGATGGGTGAAAAGTGAACTGAAAGTGAAAGTCGCTCAGTCGTGTGTGACTCTTTGTGACCTCCATGGACTGTATAGTCCAAGGAATTCTCCAGGCCAGAATACTGGAGTGGGTAACCTTTCCCTTCTCTAGGGGATCTTCCCAACCCAGGGATTGAACTCAGGTCTCCAGCACTGCAGGTGGATCCTTAACCAGCTAAGCCACCAGCTGCTAAGTCGCTTCAGTCGTGTCCAACTCTGTGTGACCCCATAGACAGCAGCCCACCAGGCTCCCCCATCCCTGGGATTCTCCAGGCAAGAACACTGGAGTGGGTTGCCATTTCCTTCTCCAGAGCGGGAAAGTGAAAAGTGAAAGTGAAGACGCTCAGTCGTGTCTGACTCTTAGCGACCCCGTGGACTGCAGCCCACCAGGATGCTCCATCCATGGGATTTTCCAGGCAAGAGTACTGGAGTGGGGTGCCATCGCCTTCTCCATGAGCCACCAGGGAAGCCCAAGAATGCTGGAGTGAGTAGTCTGTCCGTTCTCCAGCAGATCTTCCCCACCCAGGAATCAAACCAGGGTCTCCTGCATTGCAGGTGGATTCTTTACCAGCTGATCTACGAGTGGATGGGTGAATAGTCAGTAAATCAGACTCAAAATCTAGGCACAGGCAGGGACTGTAGAGGACGGACACCCAACAGGTCATCCTCCTCGTTCCCCTGCATGTGTGAAAATAGAGCCCTGAGCTTTTAAAACAAATGTCCCTCAGACCAACAGAGGAATAGGAAGGGACAATGCCGTGACTGGGTTTTCTATAGTAACATGAAGAATAGCCAAGAGGGATGGAGTCCGGAGGAGTGTGGAATGTCCTAACTAGACCACACCTGGGCTATGATTCTAATTGGATCACTTCTTTTGGTTTCACCTCTCCCTGCTCTACTGGCAGTCTGTCTATATACATAGCTTCCAAGACCATCCATGTGTCATGAGTCCTAAATCCCTACTTTGGTTTCAGACCTCTCAACTGAACTTCAGACTCAGGAGCCAAATCCTACTGGATATGCCCAGAGTAATATCACACACATGTAACACAACCAACTTAGAACTCAGGAAGGAGTGCTCTTGGCAACTGGAGAGAATCAGGTTTCGAGTTACAACAGTATCATTTATTGACCATCAGTTTCCTTAGGCAAACCATCTAGTTTTCCCAAATGTAAAATCAATGTTGTTTTAAGGGCCAAATTAGATGATATTTTAAAGTGCAAAGGGTCTGATGCCTTGAGTCTTGTAAGGCACATAGTCAGGCATATTGCATGCTTGTTGATTAACGAATGAATAAATGAATGAATGGAAACAGAGACCCAGTGAGGTGTAATTTCTGTACTAAGATCATACATGATCATCATGAATAGATATTGGTATGCAATTAAAGAAGCTTGGAAAAAGCAACACGTCCATTTACTTGGCGAAGGAAGAGCTGAAATGCTGAATGGAATGAAAGAGACCCTGTGAAGAACTGAAACTAGCTTCTCACTTTTTGGACAGCAGTTTCCGAAGCTGCTGAGATATGTGACATTTCGTTCAGCTCATTGACTCGGGAAAGACTAGACATTAATGGATGAATTGTGAGGCTAAGAACTGTTAAAACAGTAGCTGGTAGGGATGAGGAGGAGATAACACCAGTGGTTTCGTCTTTGAGCAAGACACCTGCCATTTATGAAAATATTCTACATCGACAGTAGATATAGATAACAAATGTGGCTGTTATCTGAGAGAAGAAGCTTAGAGAAAAAAAACTGGAACTTCAGACCTAGAAGTCTCCCAAAGTCAGAACTTTAAACGTTTCATTCAGATTAAAGCTTTTAAATAAAATTTCCCCTAAAATATTTCTCTATGAAAGAACTCTATGGATGAGGTAAATGGCATTTCCAGGTATGTATGCCGCTGCTGCTGCCAAGTCACTTCAGTCGTGTCCGACTCTGTGCGACCCCATAGACGGCAGCCCACCAGGCTCCCCCGTCCCTGGGACTCTCCAGGCAAGAACACTGCAGTGGGTTGTCATTTCCTTCCCCAATGCATGAAAGTGAAAAGTGAAAGTGAAGTCGCTCAGTCGTGTTTGACTTTTAGCAACCCCATGGACTGCAGCCCACCAGGCTCCTCCATCCATGGGATTTTCCAGGCAAGAGCACTGGAGTAGGGTGCCATCGTCTTCTCCAGGTATGTGTAGCCACCTTTAAAAAGTGGCAGACGGACTTTCCTGGTGATCCAGTGATGAAGACTTTGCCCTCTCAATACGGGGGGCACAGGTTCAACCCCTGGTCAGAGCAGTTCCACATGCTGCAGGACATGGCCAACAAAAGCAGCAGAAAAGGCGCCTTTGTGGGGTGAAGAAATGGCTGCATCTAGGTTGCAGTGATGAGTTACACACTGTACAATAGTTGCAGATATTCACCACCCCATGCACCTAAATGGGAAATTTTTACTGCAAGAAAATAATACCTCAAAAACAGCAGAGAAATGGGTGGGGGGAAACCTGGAGATGAAACATATCTATCTTTGTGCCTAGCCAGAAAATAATTCAGTGAGAACAAACATTTAGGATTCAAGGTAGTCAAAGGCTGGTCGCAGTTGAGGGAAGGGAGTGATAATGGAAGAAGCTGACTTACCTTGAGAAAAATATAATAGAAAAATAAAATTCCAATATCTGCAACTCATTTCAGTAGCGTCCAAAAGAACTAACTGGCTGGAGCTAGGAGAGAATGCCGACACTTCAGTGAAGCCGGGAGATTTCTTATTTCCCAGACAGTTGACCTCAGACCCTCTGGCAGAATCACAGTCACTGATGTAGGAAAGTAAAATAGAAATTTTGGAAAGTTTTGCTAGCAGTAATGAATAGGCACTGAGTCTCAGAAAGAGAACCTTCAAGAGAGCCAGGGGCAGGAACTGTACCCTCTTCCCAGCATGAGAAAACTACCTTAATTCCAGATGAAATTAGCCCCTTAAGGCAAGTAGGCATGAAAGTATCTGCCAAATGTATTCGTATTCTGGGAAGATCAGACATATTTGGGCTCAATGTGTCTCTTTGGATCACTGATCCCCCCACAGTCAAAGGAGACCTAAGAAGAGCTGCCGCCCTGTATCGAGACGGGATGTGGTACAGAGAGGGCTCCAGACACCAGATGGGCCACAGAACGGGACAGGACAAACGGGGAGCGATCTACAGAGAGAGAGCGGTGCCATGAGGATATAGAGGATCTTCCCTGGAAAGGTGAAGGAGAGGGTGAAACAGGAACATCGTGAGAAAACACTATGACTCCACATAGGAGGTCCCTTGTTGAGTTCACTTCCATATAAGTTCAAGATTATGGAGTGATTCACACGAGCTTCCCTGGTGGCTCAGCCAGTAGAGAATCCACCTGGAATGCAGGAGACACTAGTTCAACTCCTGGATGGGGAGATCCCCTGGAGAAGAGATAGCTACCCACTCCAGTATTCTTGGGCTTCCCTGGTGTTTCAGATGGTAAAGAATCCACCCATAACGTGGAAGACCTGGGTTCAGTCCCTGAGCTGGGACGATCTCCCGGAGGAGGGCATGGCAATTCACTCCAGTATTCTTGCCTGGAGAATCCCCATAGACAAAGGAGCCTAGTGGGCTACAATCTGTGGGTCAAAAATGGTCAGACACGACTGAGTGACTAAGCACAGCACAGTACAGGAATTAAACTCACACAAAACTAAATGTGTAAATCAAAATTGCAATTCATGCATTTAGAATGGAAACATTCTTTGTTAAATAACCCAAAGAGTGGAATCCAATATTGAGAGTTCCCTCTCCTAAGCATCAGAAAATCTGAAAACCAAATGATTTACCAGAGTGCCATTTTAATGAGTACATGGAGTAAGAAATGGGGAGACTTGAAGGGGAGCTCCACGGGGGCAGAGGAAACCCTGAGGAGCTGTACCTGTCCCGTGCAGGTTCAACTCTCCAGGGAGTGTTCTTTTCCTTCTTATTCAGTGTCTTTGACCTCTGGATGAGTTAGGTGAGCAGTGACAAATTTTGTCCTTTGTTGTCCTTCTTTTTGCAGCTTCATTCAGATCCACTTGCTAAATGTACCACAACACTGTGCTGAATACTTTACAGGTCAGTTCAGTTCAATTCATTCGCTCAGGCATGTCCAACTCTCTGCAATCCCATGAATCGCAGCATGCCAGGCCTCCCTGTCTATCACCAACCCTTGGAGTTCACTCAGACTCATGTCCATCGAGTCAGTGATGCCATCCAGCCATCTCATCCTCTGTTGTCCCCTTCTCCTCCTGCCGCCAATCGCCCCCAGCATCACAGTCTTTTCCAATGAGTCAACTCTTTGCATGAGGTGACCGAAGTATTGGAGTTTCAGCTTCAACATCAGTCCTTCCAATGAACACCTAGACTGATTTCCCTTAGGATGGATTGGTTGGATCTCCTTGCAGTCCAAAAACTCTCAAGAGTCTTTTCCAACACCACAGTTCAAAAGCATCAGTTCTTTGATACTCAGCTTTCTTCACAGTCCAACTCTCACATCCATACATGACCACTGGATAAACCATAGCCTTGATTAGATGGATCTTTGTTGGCAAAGTAATGTCTCTGCTTTTGAATATGCTGTCTGCTGCTGCTGCTAAGTCACTTCAGTCATGTCTGACTCTGTGCGACCCCATAGACGGCAGCCCACCAGGCTCCGCCATTCCTGGGATTCTCCAGGCAAGAACACTGGAGTGGGTTGCCATTTCCTTCTCCAATGCATGAAAGAGAAAAGTGAAAGCGAAGTCGCTCAGTCATGTCCGACTTTCAGCAACCCCATGGACTGTAGCCCACAAGGATCCTCCTCCATGGATTTTCCAGACAAGAGTACTGGAGTGGGGTGCCATTGCCTTCTCCGAATATGTTGTCTAGGTTGGTCATAACTTGCCTTCCAAGGAGTAAGCGTCTTTTAATTTCATGGCTGCAATCACCATCTGCAATGATTTTGGAACCCCCAAAAATAAAGTCTGACACTGTTTCCACTGTTTCCCCATCTATTTCCCATGAAGTGATGGGAACAGATGCCATGATCTTAGTTTTCTGAATGTTGAGATTTAAGCCAACTTTTTCACTCTCCTCTTTCACTTTCATCAAGAGGCTTTTTAGCTCCTCTTCACTTTCTGCCATAAGGGTGGTGTCATCTGCATACCTGAGGTTATCGATATTTCTCCTGGCAATCTTGATTCCAGCTTGTGCTTCTTCCAGCATAGTATTTCTCATGATATGCTCTACATAAAAGTTAAATAAGCAGGGTGACAATATACAGCCTTGATGTACTCCTTTTCCTATTGGAACGAGTCTGTTGTTCCATGTCTAGTTCTAACTGTTGCTTCCTGACCTGCATATAGGTTTCTCAAGAAGCAGGTCAGGTGGTCTGATATTCGAATCTCTTTCAGAATTGTCCACAGTTTATTGTGATCCACACAGTCAAAAGCATTGGCATAGTCAACAAAGCAGAAATAGATGTTTTTCTGGAACTCTCTTTCTTTTTCAGTGATCCAGCAGATGTTGGCAATTTGATCTCTGATTCCTCTACATTTTCTAAAACCAGCTTGAACATCTGGAAGTTCACAGTTCATGTATTGCTGAAGCCTGGCTTGGAGAATTTTGAGCATTTCTTTACTAGCGTGTGAGATGAGGGCAATTGTGCAGTAGTTTGAGCATTCTTTGGCATTGCCTCTCTTTGGGATTGGAATGAAAACTGACCTTTTCCAGCCCTGTGGCCACTGCTGAGTTTTCCAAATTTGCTGGCATATTGAGTGCAGCACTTTCACAGCATCATCATTCAGGATTTGAAATAGCTCAACTGGAATGTCATCACATCCACTAGCTTTGTTCGTAGTGATGCTTTCTACGGCCCACTTGACTTCACATTCCAGGATGTCTGGCTCTAGGTGAATCACACCATCGTGATTATCTTGGTCATGAAGATCTCTTTTGTACAGTTTTTCTGTGTATTCTTGCCACCTTTTAATATCTTCTGCTTCTGTTAGGTCCATACTATTTCTGTCCTTCATCAAGCCCATCTTTGCATGAAATGTTCCCTTGGTATCTCTAATTTTCTTGAAGAGATCTCTAGTCTTTCCCATTCTGTTCTTTTCCTCTATTTCTTTGCATTGATCAGTAAGGAAGGCTTTCTTATCTCTCCTTGCTATTGTTTGGAACTCTGCATTCAGATGCTTTTATCTTTCCTTTTCTCCTTTACTTTTCACTTCTCTTTTCACAGCTATTTGTAAGGCCTCCCCAGACAGCCATTTTGCTTTTTTGCAATTCTTTTCCATGGAGATGGGCTTGATCCCTTTCTTTGTACAATGTCACGAATCTCCATCCATAGTTCATCAGGTACTCTGTCTATCAGATCTAGTCACTTAAATCTATTTCTCACTTCCACTGTATAATCATAAGGAATTTGATTTAGGTCATACCTGAATGGTCTAGTGGTTTCCCTACTTTCTTCAGTTTAAGTCTGAATTTGGCAATAAGGAGCTCATGATCTGAGCCACAGTCAGCTCCCAGTCTTGTTTTTGCTCACTGTATAGAGCTTCTCCATCTTTGGCTGCAAAGAATATAGTCAATCTGATTTCGGTGTTGACCATCTGGTTATGTCGATTTGTAGAGTCTTCCCTTGTGTTGTTGGAAGAGGGTGTTTGCTATGACCAGTGTGTTCTCTTGACAAAACTCTATTAGTCTTTGCCCTGCTTCATTCCATATTTCAAGGCCAAATTTGTCTGTTAGTCCTGGTGTTTCTTGACTTCCTACTTTTGCATTCTAGTCCCCTATAATGAAAAGGACATCTATTTTGGGTGTTAGCTCTAAAGGGTCTTGTAGGTCTTCAGAGAACCATTCAACTTCAGCTTCTTCAGCATTACTGGTCTGGGCATAGACTTGGATATTTGTGATATTGAATGGTTTGCCTTGGAAATAAACAGAGATCATTCTTTCGTATTTGAGACTGCATCCAAGTACAGTATTTCGGACTCTTTTGTTGACCATAATGGCTACTCCATTTCTTCTAAGGGATTCCTGCCTGCAGTAGTAGATATAATGGTCATCTGAGTTAAATTCACCCATTCCAGTCCATTTTGGTTCGCTGATGCCTAGAATGTCAATGTCACTCTTGCCATCTCCTGTTTGACCACTTCCAATTTGCCTTGATTCATGGACCTAACATTCCAGGTTCCTATGCAATATTGCTCTTTACAGCATCAGACCTTGCTTCTATCACCAGTTACATCCACAACTGGGTCTTGTTTTTGCTTTGGCTCCATCCCTTCATTCTTTTGGAATTACTTCTCCACTGATCTCCAGCAACATATTGGGCACCTACCAACCGGGGGAGTTCCTCATTCAGTGTCCTGTCGTTCTGCCTTTTCATAGTGTTCATGGGAGGTATCACCTCATTAATCAGCACACAACCCTAGAGATATATCGACAATCTTCTTTTAATGGATGAAAAAAACAAATTCCTATAAAAGGAGCAAAGTCACCAAAGGTTGGCAGGGATTTGAATCCACATCTCACTCATCAGGCTTTCCTATCTTGAGTCAGTTACACTCCAGATCAGCTCACCAATATCTTCCCTCCATTATTACCACCTCACTCATCTGTCCATTTACAGAATATCTTTCTAATTTCTTCTATAAATAGACAATCAAATGTATTATGTATGGGCTTTACTATTTTAACCCTCATAGGAGAACCATAGTTTTAATATTTCGGAGGACAATCAGTCAGTTCAGTCATTCGGTCATGTTCCACTCTTTGCGACCCCATAGAATGCAGCACGCCAGGCCTCCCTGTCCATCACCAAAGCCCGGAGCTTGCTCAAACTCATGTCCATCACGTTGGTGATGCCATCCAACCATCTCATCCTCTGTTGTCCCCTTCTCCTCCTGCCTTCAATCTTTCCCAGCATCAGGGTCTTTTCCAATGAATCAGTTCTTCACATCAAGTGGCTAGAGTATTGGAGTTTCAGCCTCAGCATCAGTCCTTTCAATGAATATTCAGGACTGACTTCCTTTAGGATGGACTTGTTTGATCTCCTTGCAGTCCAAGGGACTCTCAAGAATCCTCTTCAACACCATCCTTAAAAGCATCAGTTCTTTGGTGCTCAGCCTTCTTTATAGTCCAATTCTCACATCCATACATGACTACTTGAAAAATCATACCTTTGACTATATGGACCTTTGTCAGCAAAGTAATGTCTCTGCTTTTTAATATGCTGTCTAGGGGTTTGTCATAGCTTTTATTCCAAGGAGCAAGCGTCTTTTAATTTCTTGACTGCAGTCACCATCTGCAGTGATTTTGGAGCCCAAGAAAATAAAGTCTGTTACTGTTTCCATTGTTTCTCCATCTATTTGCCATGCAAAGGATGGGACTGGATTCCATAATCTTAATTTTCTGAAAGTTGAGCTTTAAGCCAAATTTTTCACTCTCGTCTTTCATTTTCATCAAGAGGCTCTTTCATTCTCCTTCACTTTCTGCCATGAGGGTAGTGTCATCTGCATTTCTGAGGTTAATGATATTTCTCCCAGTAATCTTGATTCCAGCTTGTGCTTCATCCAGCCTGGCATTTCACATGATGTACTCTGCATATAAGTTAAATAAGCAGGATAACAAATATACAGCCTTGATGTACTCCTTTCCCAATTTGGAACCAGTCTGTTGTTCCATGTTTGGTTCTAACTGTTGCTTCTTGACCTGCAACTATTGGAAGACAAAAGTGAGCAATAAAAGAGAAAATGTCTTGCATGACCAGCAACAGCTTCCTTTAGTTCAAGGACACAGAAACTGAAGATGAGAGTAGTTTCTTGCAAATGGTGAGAAAGTCCATGGGGCAGGCTCTGAGGAGTTTGAAAAGCTTCCCTGTCTTTGTGGCTGAGACTGAACGTGAAGGCTTTCTCAGATCCAGTGGATTTTTCTTGGATAGGGATGACAATATCTAACTGGGCAGAGCACATAGATCCACAAGGACACAGCATGCCTGTTTCTGGATCTAAGGAGCATAGAGAATTGGATAAGCGTGAACTGTAACAAGATTAACAGCTGCTACAGGATTATCGAGTCTATCCCTAGAGAGGCAGCAGGACATGAAGAAAGAGCATGAGCTTTCCTTGCTAATAGCAGTACTTCCCTTCTGTGGGTTCATAGCTTAGAATCATATCTTCTCTACCATGTCTGGTTACCACTTGTTCATTAGCAATTCATCGTGCAAAACAGTTTAATTCTTTTTACTCATCTTTTCACTAGTTCAAACCTTGCTTGCCTACTGTCTGCCGGATACAAGGGAAACATAGGTGAACAAAACTGGAACTTAAATTCTGCCTACTGTTGTCACTTTCCTCAATCACTTTGTTCTGCTGTTTCTCTGTGATTGTTTCAAGAAGCTTCAGTGAGAAGAGGTCAGTGTGTCATCACAACACCATGTTTACTCCAAAGTCCCATGGCCTGGCTAAGGGTTTACTTTCCTGACTTAGATATAAAAATATCTCTGAAAGGACTTTGAGGTCGCATAATAAAACACAGCCCCAAACTAATGGACTGCAAGCAAGAACATTAAACTTAGGATCGTGATTTATTAAAACCCTTTTCAATAGAGACAGGATATAATGATTTCATTCTCCTTTGAATTTATAAGAAAATTCCCCAACTTTACCCAAGATTTTCTCCTACTTTGATATTTGAAGGGCTGCTGATAGATTCTCCTTCCTTTGTGAAAGAATATCCCTCTCGCCTGCAAAGTCCAAACTCCCTGGCATCGTACCCTACACTTTTCATGACTTGTCCACAAAAAACTTTGAGCCAATCTCCCAGGAGTGTCCACCAAACACTGACAGTCACACCTCAGTGCCCCTCCCCCACACAATGCTGTGTTCCCTTTGTGTCTCCCCAGGCTGTTTCCTCACCTGAAACACACTCCACCCTCTTATCTCCTTGGCTCAAGGTCACCTCCTCCCTGCAGCCTTCCTTCCTTCACCCCTGGTCAGAACCAGTTCTTCATTTATTTGCTCTTCATGACTGCAACACATCCTCTTAGCTTGGCTTGTTACCAACTGTTAATATCTATTTCTTATTCCATCCTTTAAAATCTTCTTGGAAGCTAGCAATTTCATGCACAATGCAGACGCTAAATAAATGTTTAAATCAGTTTTTTTTTTTTAAAGACACACATAGCTGTAGTGGAAAATGAGTCAATGTAGTGGAAAATGGACTTCCCTGGTGGCTCAGAGAGTAAAGAATCTGCCTGCGGTACGGGAGGCCCAGATTCTATCCCTTGGTTGAGACAATTCTCTGGAGAAGAGAATGGCTCCCCACTCCAATATTCTTGCCTGGAGAATTCCATGGACAAAGGAGCCAGGCAGGCTGCAGTCCATGGAGTCGCAAAGAGTCGGACACGACTGAGCAGCTAACACTTCACTTCACGTGAGGTCATAGTTGGGAACTAGGAGGAATTTGTAGAGGAGAATTTCACTCCACCCGGGAAGAAATGACCCCAGGTTCAACTGTATGACAAAACTGTGGCACCTCAATAATTTGACAGATGTCTTTCTCAGCCTGTGTACCTGTCTGGTGAGAATCCATCCCTTCTCCTCTCCACTGAAGCATCACCTTCTCTGGTGATAGCTGAGGTCAGAGGGAGCTATGCCTCTCTTACATTCCCAAAGCATTTTGTGCAAAATTCTACTTGAGAAACAGTCACGCTGTGTTATAACGGCTTCTTTACCTGTCTTTCTATCACCTAATTATGAGCTTTATTATTTTTTTCAAATAAGATCTCATATGCACAGAATTAGGTTAAGCAGTGTTCTTGGTTCATCACGGAACTCTGCATGGTCCCTCCATTCCTTTTTGGGGGTAAGAAAAATCCTTAGGAATTTGGAGAAAATAAAGCAGAACATTTTTTGTTCTCATAGAACTTAAGTTAATGTGTTTTCTTTGTACCTCCACCATTGAACTGAATGGTGAGTGCTTCCCCTAACGAGTCTGTCCCCTCTGCCTGATTCTTGAACGTTAGAGAGCCCCAGATGTAGTTTTTAAGATGCTTATTGTCTCCACTTCAGAGAACCTCCTCCAATCCCAAAGCTTTAAGTATCATCCTAAATACCTGTCATCAGCCTCAATCCATACACTGAACTCCAGACTGGTACATCCAACTTCCTCTGTGAAATCTCTACCAGGATATATCATAAGCAGATCACACTTCATAAGTCTAAAACAGATTTCTTGGTTCACGCCCAAGCCTGCTTGTTGCCACACCTTCTTCTCCCTTGGTTTTCTTTTTCTCTGTAGATGTCCTCAGTTTCTCAAGCTAAATTCCACACAGTCGTCCTCAATTTCTCTCTTTTTCTAACATCCCCACAGTTAATCCATTAGAAATACTGTTGGTTTTACCTGATTATATATTTACTTGTTTGCTCCTTGTCTGTGCACCACACTAAGAATAAGCACAATGAGAATAGAAATAATATTCATTTTTTTCCTTCCAATATCTTTGGCACTTAGCATATGACACATGCTTAATAAATGTTAGTTGAATCAAATTTGACAAATAGTTGTAAAAGAAAGAAAAATGAATGCATGGTGCCTCAAGATACCTTGTCATCTAGGTAAACAAATTTTGAGAACAACAGTTCCTATGCTTTCATTCAGAGTGAGCCAATAAAGTTGTTTTCTGCTAATGTTTCCAGACCCAGAAACCAAACATGGCAATACTTCTATTATACTAAGAAAACAAGAAGAAAGCTGTTTTGCAATTCTTACATCTTATAAAGAAGTAAACTATGTCAGAAGTATTTTGCCCTAAAGAATAGAAGTCGTAAATGGATAAAACTTATCTGACTGAATATTCTGCTCAAATATTGGCTTCTGCTACAAAATAAAATACTATCTAACCCAAAAAGTCTTGTTTTATTTCTTCCAGGTTAAAAAAAAAAAGCAGAGAAAGACACAGAGATGGGAACCCACAGGTGTACAAAGTCTACCTGTCTCTTTTTTTCATGCAAGTGATAATAGATGGCAGAAAATTAAAGGAAATTTACAGAAGAGCTAGCAGTAATACCAGAGTTTCGGCTGCAGGATTTGAACCAAAACTGGGTTATGGGTGTTACACAGAAGGTTAACTGATAGTGTAAAACCTGTACAAACCCAAGTGAACCAGAAGGAAGAGCCACCACAATTCCTGGAATCTGTCCAAGTTATTCCAACTAAGGAGGTATTCACGATAAATAAAATTGGTCCCAGAAACTGGACTATGAAGTTTTCATGACCCTACAGTAAAGTATGAATTTACTGTTCACTGACTTCACCAAAGAAGACTGCAGTTTCTTTCCAGCCCTGGCAAACTAATGTTTCAAAAGGAATCAGTTCAGTTCAGTTGCGCAGTCGTGTCCGACTCTTTGCGACCCCATGAATCACAGCACGCCAGGCTTTCCTGTCCGTCACCAACTCCCGGAGTTCACTCAAACTCTCATCCATCGAGTTGGTGATGCCATCCAGCCATCTCATCCTCTGTCGTCCCCTTTTCCTCCTGCTCCCAATCCCTCCCAGCATCAGAGTCTTTTCCAATGAGTCAGCTCTTCACATGAGGTGGCCAAAGTACTGGAGTTCCAACTTTAACATCATTCCTTCCAAAGAACACCCAGGTCTGATCTCCTTTAGAATGGACTGGTTGGATGTCCTTGCAGTCCAAGGGACTCCCAAGAGTCTTCTCCCACACCACAGTTCAAAAGCATCAATTCTTTGGTGCTCAGCTTTCTTCACAGTCCAACTCTCACATCCATACATGACCACAGGAAAAACCATAGCCTTGACTAGAAGAACCTTTGTTGGGAAAGTAATGTCTCTGCTTTTCAATATGCTCTCTGGGTTGGTCATAACTTTTCTTCCAAGGAGTAAGTGTCTTTTAATTTCATGGCTGCAATCACCATCTGCAGAGATTTTGGTGCCCCCAAAATAAACTCTGACACTGTTTCTACTGTTTCCCCATCTATTTCCCATGAAGTGATGGGACCAGATGCCATGATCTTCATTTTCTGAATGTTGAGCTTTAAGCCAACTTTTTCACTCTCCTCTTTCACCTTCATCAAGAGGCTTTTTAGCTCCTCTTCACTTCTGCCATAAGGGTGGTGTCATCTGCATATCTGAGGTTATTGATATTTCTCCCAGTAATCTTGATTCCAGCTTGTGCTTCTTCCAGCCCAGTGTTTCTCATGATGTACTCTGCATATAAGTTAAATAAGCAGGGTGACAATATACAGCCTTGATGTACTCCTTTTCCTATTTGGAACCAGTCTGTTGTTCCATGTCCAGTTCTAACTGATGCTTTGTGACCTGCATAGAGGTTTCTCAAGAGGCAGGTCAGGTGGTCTGGTATTCCCATCTCTTTCAGAATTGTCCACAGTTTATTGTGATCCAAACAGTCAAAAGCTTTGGCATAGTCAATAAAGAAGAAATAGATGTTTTTCTAGAACTCTCTTGTTTTTTCCATGATCTAGCAGATGTTGGAGACTTGATCTCTGGTTCCTCTGCCTTTTCTAAAACAGCTTGAACATCTGGAAGTTCACGCTTCACATACTGCTGAAGCCTGGCTTGGAGAATTTTGAGCATTACTTTACTAGCATGTGACATGAGAGCAATTGTGCAGTAGTTTGAGTATTCTTTGGCATTGTCTCTCTTTGGGATTAGAATGAAAACTGACGTTTTCCAGTCCTGTGGCCACTGCTGAGTGTTCCAAATTTGCTGGTATATTGAGTGCAGCACTTTCACAGCATCATCTTTCAGGATTTGAAATAGCTCTACTGGAATGCCATCACCTCCACTAGCTTTGTTCGTAGTGATGCTTACTAAGGCCCACTTGGCTTCACATTCCAGGATGTCTGGCTCTAGGTGAGTGATCATACCATCCTGGGTAGTTAGGTCGTGAAGATCTTTTTGTACAGTTCTTCTGTGTATTCTTGCCACCTTTTCTTAATATCTTCTGCTTCTGTTCGGTCCAGACTATTTCTGTCCTTTATTGAGCCCATCTTTGCATGAAATCTTCCCTTGGTATCTCGAATTTTCTTGAAGAGATCTCTAGTCTTTCCCATTCTGTTGTTTTCCTCTATTTCTTTGCGTTGATTGCTGAGGAAGGCTTTCTTATCTCTTCTTGCTATTCTTTGGAACTCTGCATTCAGATGTTTATATCTTTCCTTTTCTCCTTTGCTTTTCACCTCTCATCTTTTCATAGCTATTTGTAAGGCCTTCCCAGACAGCCATTTTGCTTTTTTGCATTTCTTTTCCATGGGGATGGTCTTGATCCTTGTCTCCTGTACAATATCACAAACCTCAATCCATGGTTCATCAGGCACTCTATCAGATCTAGGCCCTTAAATCTATTTCTCACTTCCACTGTATAATCATAAGGAATTTGATTTAGGTCATACCTGAATGGTCTAGTGGTTTTCCTTCTTTCTTCAATTTCAGTCTGAATTTGGCAATAAGGACCTCATGATCTGAGCCACAGTCAGCTCCTGGTCTTGCTTTTGCCGACTGTATAGTGCTTCTCCATCTTTGGCTGCAAAGAATATAATTAATATGATTTTGGTGTTGACCATCTGGTGATGTCCATGTGTAGAGTCTTCTCTTGTGTTGTTGAAAGAGGGTGTTTGCTATGACCAGTGTGTTCTCTTAGCAAAACACTATTTGCTTTTTTCCTGCTTCATTCTGTATTCCAAGGCCAAATTTGCCTGTTACTCCAGGTGTTTCTTGACTTCCTACTTCCGTAGTGGTTGCGCGGAGGCAGGAGGGCCTAGAGGAGTTACTCCACTTTCAAGGTCAGGAGGGGCAGCAGTGAGGAGATACTCTTCATCCAAGGTAAGGAGCAGCGGCTGTGCTTTGCTGGAGCAGCCATGAAGAGATACCCCACGTCCAAGGTAAGAGAAACCCAATTAAGACAGTGGGTGTTGCAAGAGGGCATCAGGGGGCAGACACACTGAAACCATAATCACAGAAAACTAGTCAATTTAATCACACTAGGATCACAGCCTTGTCTAACTCAATGAAACTAAGCCATCCCCTGTGGGGCCACCCAAGATGGGCAGGTCATGGTGGAGAGGTCTGACAGAACGTGGTCCACTGGAGAAGGGAATGGCAAACCACTTCAGTATTCTTGCCTCGAGAACCCCATGAACAGTATGAAAAGGCAAAATGATAGGATACTGAAAGAGGAACTCCCCAGGTCAGTAGGTGCCCAATATGCCACTGGAGATCAGTGGAGAAATAACTGCGGAAAGAATGAAGGGATGGAGCCAAAGCAAAAACAATACCCAATTGTGGATATGACTGGTGATAGAAGCAAGGTCTGATGCTGTAAAGAGCAGTATTGCATAAGAATCTGGAATGTTAGGTCCATGAATCAAGACAAATTGGAAGTAGTCAAACAGGAGATGGCAAGAGTGAACGTCGACATTCTAGGAATCAGAGAACTAAAATGTACTGGAATGGGTGAATTTGACTCAGATGACCATTATATCTACTTCTGCAGGCAGGAATCCCTCAGAAGAAATGGAGTAGCCGTCATGGTCAAAAGGAATAGGAGAATCATAATTGCACATATAGAAAACATAGCCATTTTAAGTCTCTATATGGAATCACATCTGAGACATTTATGGTTTCTCTCAGAGTGATTCAAGAGGCAGGTTTAACAATAAATGTCAACTCCTGTTACCTAGAGTGCTGTACACAGATCACACAGTGAGGAGTTGAAAGGCAGCACTTTTCTGGAATAAAGTGAATTCTGCACACAGATGGAAGTCTCCAAAGTCAAGAGAAGAATCTAGGAGTTGAACAGGTTCTTTGGTCTCTGTTTTATCCTTCAGGTTTTACCTTTAAATGCAAAATGAATAATACTGTCTGAACTCATGGAAGCCAATGGAATTTTAAACAATTGTATTCTCATCTCCAGAGGTATAGTTCCCCTAGTTGCTATGACTATATGTCTTAGTGCAGATCCTCTGAGAATCAGGCACCAAGGTGAGATTAAACATAATGAAGGAATTTTGTTAGAGAGGAAATAGGAAGAGAAACAAGTAGCCTGGGAGAGCCATTGGCCCACATGGCAAGTCTCATCTTCCAGAGGAAGTAGAGAGGAAGAAACTGTTCTAGAACACCAGACAATCTCAGGAATGTTCAGCAGGCCCACCATAGAGTCATCAAGCCAGACTTTCAGAAGAGTCCGGAATTTCCCATGGCGGTCTGCTTCTGTGTCCCTGCCAATCTGTCACTGGCTGGGAGCCACCTAATGGAGATGTGGCCTTAGCAGGGCTGCAGGGAAGGAGCTCAGAGTCCAGCAGGTGAACTCTTGGTCAACTACAGTGCCTGGAGTTGGGATTTGCCAGAGGCATTCTCATGGTTGCTGCATGAGAATTCTCATGGTGCAGAGATCATGCCATTCATTGCAGGGTAGTAGAGCGATGGCATCCCCCTCCAGTACTCTTGCCTGGAAAATCCCATGAATGGAGGAGCCTGGTAGGCTGCAGTCCATGGGGTCGCGAAAAGTCGGACACGACTGAGCGACTTCCCTTTCACTTTTCACTTTCATGCATTGGAGAAGGAAGTGGCAGCCCACTCCAGTGTTCTTGCCTGGAGAATCCCAGGGACGGGGGAGCCTGGTGGGCTGCCGTCTATGGGGTCGCACAGGGTCGGACACGACTGAAGCGACTTAGCAGCAGCAGCAGCAGCAGAGTATATCCTAAGTACATGACGAAAGTTAACTTCCTTTTTCTGAGCAAAAAGTTATTAGAGCTAATTAACAGTTTCAGAAGAAATTGTTTCCCAACTTTTAGCTCTAAAAATCTAGGCTTATCTCCAGTGGCAACTCATCTCAGAGAACTAGATACTACAGGGTTCAATCAGTTCAGTTCAGTCACTCAGTCATGTCCAACTCTTTGCAACCACATGAACTGCAGCACTCCAGGCCTCCCTGTCCATCACCAACTCCTGGAGTTTACTCAAACTCATCCATTGAGTCGGTGATGCCATCCAGCCATCTCATCCTCTGTCATCCCCTTCTCCTCCCGCCTTCAATCTTTCCCAGCATCAGGGTCTTTTCCAATCAGTCAGCTCAGCATGACGTGGCCAAAGTATTGGAGTTTCAGCTTCAACATCAGTCCTTCCAATGGACACTCAGGACTGATCTCCTTTAGGATGGACTGGTTGAATCTCCTTGCTGTCCAAGGAACTCTCAAGAGTCTTCTCCAACACCACAGTTCAAAAACATCAATTCTTTGGCGCTCAGCCTTTTTTATAGTCCAACTCTCACATCCATACATGACCACTGGAAAAACCATGGCCTTGACTAGATGGACCTTTGTAGGCAAAGTAATGTCTCTGCTTTTTAATATGCTGTCTAGGTTGATCTACAGGGTTAAGCACCAGAAAACCTTTGACCGTCATGAGCCTTGGTGCTGGATCCCTGGGTACCATATTTCCAAATCCTCGAATGTGATGGCAAATGCATTCCCCAGAAAGGTTTTGAATTAATCCATAGACTGTCACATTAAAAGGCATGAACTATCATTTCACTTGAAAAGGCTGAAAGAACTTGTGAGGCTCTGGCTGTTTGAATCACCCTGCCAGTGAGAGATAATCAGGGCTCCTGACACACCTCTGCTCTTAAAAGGGGAGAAGTGATCCCCAAAAGTCTAGAAAGGGTTCTTCAGAGTGGAGTTCCCCAGACTAAGGCAGAGGGGAGAGCAGGAGGTGGCCTGTGCATTCCATAAAGAAAGCTGGTCTACTCGACTTCCGGCAAGATGGCAGACTAGGGCTCCTAAGTCTGCGCATTATCAATGTATTCCTAGTGGGCTTTTGTAGGAGAGAGAGAGGGGGACAGGGAGAGGCATGGGGTTGGGAGTGAGGAGGACTGCGTTTCGGTGGAGCAAAGTACTTTTCCTTTTATTCCCCAGGACCAGCTTTAAGAGGAAATGAAATTGGCAAGTTCATCTCAGAAGGACATCAGTACCTCTAGAGACCAATTTCGAGCGGCAAAGCCTGACCAGCTGCAAGTCCGGGGGACCTAGTGAAACTGAGAAAACGTCTAAGTGGGAGGCCAATCACCAGGTTTTGATGCTATTTCCCAGGACCTTTCTTCATCCAGGATAAAAAGCCGGGCAGGAAGGACAAGCTAGAGATGGGGGGGAACCATTACAGCCTTTAGGTAGCTGGTCCCTGGTGGGGTTTCCCTGCTCCTCCCCATCAGGGATTAGGGACTCCACCCAGAGAGCCCCCCTGTCTGGCTGCCTGCTCATGGATTGGTTGTGCACTGAGCTCCAAGGGGATACAGACAGAGGAGTCAGGGAAGAACCTAAAAATAGAAAACCAAGCAGAAACTCCATGATCATCTAGGATGACAGCAAAGGATAAAGGAAGGCAAAGTGGTCCCAGCTCACAGAGGAGCGCCCGGATGAAGATGACTAATACATCACCTGCTGCTGTTGAAAGGTTTACAAAAATCCGGTGATATTTTTTAATCATCTTGCATTTTAGATCTTTAAAGTACAAATATGGATTTCAAACATATCCAGGGAACAAATTAACTTAGAAAAATGGTAATGCTTTCCAAGGTTGCACCTGCCATGAAATTGCTCCAAGTTTGCATTTTCCCCAGGTCTCGGGTGTGTCATTAGGCCAGATTGATTGCCCTCCTCCCCTGAACAGCTCCCCCATTAGAGGGTTATTGTATGGAAATTAATGGAAGGTTGGGAACATTTTTTTTTGCAGCTGCAGTAGCTGGAGTCAGCTTTGATTAAACGATGGAAACCCAGCAGACAGGGGAGATCTCTTTGCTTTGGCTGCCTCCTTTATTATCTCTGGAGTCAGTCTTAGCACTCGCAGCCTCACTGTGTGTAGATGTCTTGCCACCTTTGGATGGTGCTATTTACACTGACTCATCTCTGTATTTTTTAGATGTTTCCCCTCTTGATTTTCTCCATCAGTATTCCAATTTCATATGAAGCTTAAAGCCAGTCTGTTCATTCCTCATGTTCCATTTCCCTGCCGGTGACCCTCTTTCCACATCCCCACCCCATCATCATTGGGAGATGCAGAAAACGGTTCTTATTCCGTACCCTGCACCTTTCTATCCTACTTATCCCCTAAGAGAAACTATTGAAGGGCCTAAACCAGCAATCAGAGCCCCGTGGCCTTGGGGGATTTCAAGGTGCAAATTAAGCCTTGGACAGGCTGCTCTGAGAGCTGACGAGTGAGGGCTGACAGTTTTCCTCTCCTCAGGTTCTGTCAAGAGCTTTCAAATGTCCCAGAAAAACTGGGGCTCTGGCAGATTAGGAGTTGATCTGCTTGTCATGCAGGGTCACCGTCAGACTAAAGCAATTGAGGGCAACAAGAGATGATGGAACAGAAAAGGTTTAGGTGCGAATTGCCGGCAGAGGCTGGAGGAGGGGGATGGAGGTGGCGCTGGACTGTGTAGCCTCCTCTAGGTCTTTTCTGTCTTTAAACTCTAAGCCTCTGTGACTGCACCCTGCTTTTCAGCTCATTCAAGCTTTGTTTCCTTTTCTCTTCCAATGAGTGTTTACTGAGGACCTCTCTGAGAGGTATTGTGTTAGGGCTGATACCGGGGGAAAAAAAAAGCGGATCAGCATAATCTCAATGGAGAAGACAGACATGTAAACAAAAAATTACATCATAATTTGTGGAGAAATTCATTGAAAATGCTTTGGGAGACACACGTATGTCATCTGATCTCAAAGGCTAAGCAAGTTGCGGCCCTTGGATGGGAGGCAGTGTAGGAATACCTGGTGTTTGTAGACTTTAGAAAAAAAAATGCTTTGGGAGAACAACAAAGGAAGCAACGGAATTTGGCTGAACGGGGAAGGGCGAGGAGCAGGCGCCAGAGGAGCCATCGGAACGGGTTCTCAGGAATCCACTTGCCTGCCAGAACTGGGAGAGGAGAGGGGATTCTGGTTGTAAGGACCAGAACGCTGTAAGGTGAGAAAGAGAAGAGCTCGTGCACAGAAAAACAGGCGGTCTCTGGTGGCTGGGGGAGAACGTGCAGGGAGGCGTGATGGCCGATGAGGCCGGACAGTGAAGCCAGCGGTGGATTATGAAGAAGGTAACAGGCATGCTAAGGAGCTATGGCTGTATCCGTGATAGAAACTGAGGCTTTCTCGAGGTTTATCAGCAGAGGCATTTTATTTGTAAGCTGTTTCAGAAAATACGAACCAACAGCTGTTGGAGGAGGCACTGCTGGGGGACGCCTCGGAGGATGCTGCTGCTGGCAGAGGCGGGGAGGGGCGGTTGTCCTGATGAGCCCCAGTGACACCCCAAAGTCACCCATCCGGCTGCAGGCTTGTGCTCAGGCTTCCGCCTGTCAGAAAACCATCCCCAGGTCCTCTCTGGGCTCATACGTCAAGGACGTGGGTTTTTTTTTTTTTTTTTTTCAAAAGTTAACTTTAAAAATTGCCACCTGGTAGTTTAATAAGTTTCCTGACACATTGAGTAACATCTTCTGCCTCAAGCAAGTGAGGATGGGGTCAACTTAAAATAGATATTTGCCAATGGTCAAGGCTGGACTGCCTGCCCCGGGCCTGATGGATGCTTCCAAGTCAGCTTCAGTGGGCGGCACAGCCCACACCATTGACCTCATGAATCTCCGTCCTCGATCCAGGGAGAAAATTAGCTCCCGCCTTTGAAGAGTGGTGTCCGCCCTGAAGCTAGAGTCCCTCTGCTGAGCAAGAGCCAGCCTGATCGTTCTCCCTTGCTTTAGTCCCGGAGGGGCAGCTCCATCTGGGCACGGGGATGACACTGGCATTCTGCAAGCCTGTCTCACCCGCTCCGGGCACCCATCTGCTTCACTGCTTCAAGGTCAGGCCCAGATCTGAGGCTCCCACCTTCCACACTCCCTGTACCCAAGATCTTCATGCAGCTGCTGAGAGCACTGGCTGTTATCAGGAAGAAGGGATAGCCAATTGGCCATTACTATCTCAAATCCCCCTGCTTAAGTCAGTCTGGGGATTAATGCTGGGCAGCTCCAACATGATATACTAAGAGCCAATTTCTTTCCCCGCCTTGGTCAGCCACCTTCCACCTGGCACGGTAATCCTCAAAGCTCATTTGGGAATCCAGCTCATCTTGGTCCCTTTAATAACCTTAAAGGGACAGCTGATTCCCTGGGGTTGGTAATTTGTGATCCTGATAGCATCCTCCGGGAAGAAAAGGAGGCAGGTTCCATCTAAGGGCTGCCTCCTGCCAAGAGCTTTGACCACAATTCCCACCTCTCTTTTCTTTTCTTCTTTTTTTTTTCCTTCCCATCTACCCCTCCCACAAACAGTGAGCTACTAAGACGATGAAGAGTCTTATGAATGTCTAGCCAGTTGCAGGTATTGTTATAACCAGAAAGTTGTGATTATTTCAGCTCTTGAAGTGCTTGGGGTGTTTGTACTGTTTCAGTTGCTCCAAAAGTAAACCGTTGCCTGCTGCCTTGAAAGGGTAGGGTCAGGTCATGCTGGAGAAGCTAGTTCCACTGTAAAAAGTATGATACTGGCATCAGCTGATGAAATGCTTCCCAAGTGAACACCCCCAGCCCCAGCCTCACGCTGAATACTTGATGTTTACAACATCCTAGCTTAGTAAAACCATCATGGCTTCAGGGTTGCCTAATTTTAGCTTGGCAAGATTTTGAAAAGATAATCTCAAGTATACCTTCAACTCAAGATGTCATTAATATGGATCATCCTTTTTGTTCAGCGCCCGCTCTGAGTATAATTCTGAAGGGAAGGATCTGTGTTTGGGAAGCCTTCCATTGACTGCAAAACTAGGTGATCTAAACACAGAGCACAGACGGGCTATTTGAAAGAAAGCAGGCTGCACTGCTCACAGGGACACAGGCCAGGAAATGAGCATGAGTCGGTAAACTGACAAGGGACAGTCACAGAGAGGATTCCACATCAGTAAAGTGCAGGCCAGGGCTACAGGGCACCAGGCCTGACCGGTAAGCAAGCAAAGCATGCAGTCCTTGCTTCTAAAGATAGAGTAACATTGGAGAGATGTCTATTCCTACCCAGGCACCCCCTTCCACATTCCTTCAGCCTCCATCAGACAGACACTGAGATCCCAAATATTAATACCATTAAAATCTACTCTGAGCAAGACTCCAGGAGCTACTTCTAAGGAATCCTTAATGGTAGATGAGCATAGACTTGTTTGCAAATCTGGATGGGAGGTGGGGGAAAGCTACAGATTCTTTCTTTAAAAAAAAAAAACACTCACACGTACAGAAGCATTACTACTAATTTCAAGAGGCCCATGAGACCCCTGAAGCCTCAGAACACACAGCAGAATAAGAAGCCCCCAGGGTCAGCTGCAGCTGTGATGCGCGCTGAAGAATTGCCCCCATTTCTGTATTCATTCCACGAAGTTATAATAAATGTCTACAAGGCGCCTAGTCCTGTGTTGGTGGATATTAAGGATTAGAAAGGGGCAAGGGAAGCGCCCTCTATGACTTCAATAAGGTTCCAGTTAGATTTTAAAGCGCCATGAGGAGGTTCTGTGCCTGCATGCTGGTGGCCCAGCTGGTAAAGAACCCTCCTGCAATGCAGGAGACCTGGGTTCGATCCCCAGGATGGGAAGATCCCCTGAAGAAGGAAATGGCTGCCCACTCCAGTGAGGCTTTGTTTACAGCTAAACAGAAATGGCCTGTGGGAGGCTGGTGACCTCCCAGCCCAGTGTTCAGTTTCACAGACCAATTCATGTGGGAACAGGGACCCTCTCCACATAAAAAGACCTCAATTTCAGCACCAGGAATTCAGAGACAAATTGACTTTTCTGAAATATCAAGATGGGTTTGAGAAGGAGCCTGAGGGAGATCAGCCCTGGAGGACTGTAGGTCCGACCCCTGGAAAGCAATCCACTCGAAGGGAAGAAAAAGAAATCTGTTTGGAAGATGAGGTGAACTTACCAAAGCGACCTGGGGTGAAGAGAGCTGGTTCTACCCACCACGCGGCTGCTGTCTCTCAGCCTCCGAGATGGGTGTATATTCCAAAAACTGAAAGTTTGTGTATCAGTTCAGTTCAGTCACTCAGTCGTGTCCAACTCTTTGCAACCCCATGGGCTGCAACATTCTAGGACTCCCTGTCCATCGCCAACTCCTGGAGTTTACTCAAACTCATGTCTGTTGAGTTGGTGATGCCATCTAACCATCTCATCCTCTGTCGTCCCCTTCTCTTCCCACCTTCAATCTTTCCCAGTATCAGGATCTTTTCAAATGAGTCAGCTCTTTGCATCAGGTGGCCAAAGTATTGGAGCTTCAGCTTCAGCATCAGTCCTTCCAATGAATATTCAGGGCTGATCTCCTTCAGAATGGACTGGTTGGATCTCCTTGCAGTCCAAGGGACTCTCAACAGTCTTCTCCAACACCACAGTTCAAAAACATCAATTCTCTGGCACTCAGCTTTCTTTATAGGCCAGCTCTCGCATCCATACATGACCACTGGAAAAACCACAGCCTTGAGTAGACGGACCTTTGTTGGCAAAGTAATGTCTCTGCTTCTGAATATGCTGTCTAGGTTGGTCATAACTTTTCTTCCAATGAGTAAGCATCTTATACTTTCATGGCTGCAGTCACTATTTTCAGTGATTTTGGAGCCCCCAAAATCGAAGCTTGTGTATGACCATGAGAAAATCTCTAATCCTAGGGCCCAAGACATCGTGCTATGGGCATCCTCTGGAAGAGCAGTGCACAGAGATAAAGGAGTCATCTACATTCCGGGAGGTGACAGGGAACACCTGGGTACCCGGAACAGGAGGCAGTGGCACGGGAGCGGCGGTGGGCAGACGGGCAGCATGAGTGAACACCAGGGCTGAGGAAGAACAGCCACGTGGTCTCCTGGAGGCAGGCCAGTAGCCAGAGAATGCAATGCGTTGGCTTTGTGGGCAGCATCTCAGGAAGACTGCGGCTGGAGGCTCGAGAGCATCAGCAGAGGCATTAGCACCCGACTGGTAAAGGGATGCAGATGGATATGGGAATGGACCACAATGGTGGCGACTGCAGACTGTCGGAGCTCTGGCCAGGACTGAAGGCAGTGCCATCATCAGTGACGCCAGAAGCCTGGGTCGCGTGCTCAGGGTTCTACTGGGGCAAGAGAAAGCTAAATGGAACACTGCAAAAATCCATTCGCTTTGCACATAAAAGCTTTCAAGCTGGGTATGTATGTATTGATGCCACTGCATTGGCCATACAGGCTAATGAACAGGGGTTTAAGTGACTCACATACATGATGACTGATGTTCAAAGTATCCACCAACTCCAGTGACATGGGCGCCAATCAGGAAGAGCCCGATTATGGAGGCCCCTTACTGAGCCATGCGTAAGCCTTCAGAGCTAAAGTACCAGCAGGTCTCAGGAGGTCCCAGGGGCAACCAGTATAGCTGGAAGGATGGTGGTGACTGTTTACGTAGGGTTTAGAGTAATAATTATTTACCACTATAAAAATAGTATAGTTTAACAACCTGTATAACCACACTGGAACATACCAGCCAAATGTCAGCTCTAGACTAAGTTAAACAAAATATTCAAGACTGCTACTTGATTAAATGTCCCTTGAGGATCAAAAAGAGCTGAACTTGTAGAAAGAGAGTAGAATAGTGGGTGCCAGGGCTTGGAGGTGGCGAAAATGAGGAGAGGGCTGGTCAAAGGGTACAAAGGTACAGTGAGAAGATGAATAGGTTCTGGGGATATAATGCACAGTTAACAATACTGTATGATACACTCAAAAGTTGCTCAGAGAGTAGACCTTACATTTTCTCACTGGCGAAAGGGAATTACAGTTATGCCATGTGATGGAGGTGCTGTGCTGTGACATCATAGCTAGTGCTGTGATGGCAACTCGGCTCTTTGAGACCCCGTGTCCTCATGGCGACCTCAGGTGTGTCCAGCTCTTTGCAACCCCAGAGTCTATACAGTTCATGGAATTCTCCAGGCCAGAATACTGGAGTGGGTAGCCTTTCCCTTCTTTAGGGGATCTTCCCAACCCAGGAATCGAACTCAGGCCTCCCACATTGCAGGTGAACTCTTTACCAGCTGAGCCACCAGAGAAGCCCAAGAATACTGGAGTGGGGAGCCCATCCCTTCTCCAGGAGATCTTCCCAATCCAGGAATCAGACTGGGGTCTCTCGCATTGCAGGCAGACTCTTCACCAGCTGAGCTTCTGGGGAAGCCCGTTACAGTACATCAGTGAATGAAATCAACACACATTCACCTTAAACAATGGTACATGTCAATTATATCCCAATAAAAAAGACGTTATGAAGGATTTTTAGGAAGACAATAGTACTCTTGTGGATCTTGTTTACGGTGGTAGTCACACGAATCTATTGACATTGGCTTTTGTTTGTTTGTTTTACAGCGTTTATTTATTTATTTAACTGTGCTAGGTCTTCATTGCGGCAGGCAGGATCTAATTCCCTGTCCAGGGATCAAACGCAAGCCCTCTGCTTTGGGAGTACAGAGTCTTAGCCACTGGACCACCGAGGGAATCGATATTTATATTGTTAAAATTCATGGAACTGTACATTACAACTCAATTTTACTGTGTGGCCATTGGAAAAATAAAAGTAAATCACTCTCCCAAAAATGTCACTTGAGAGGCAAAGTTAGTACATGCTCTAGCATCTCATCAGGAAGAGATCTCCCCAGCCACTGCAGAGGAGGGTCAGAGGAGCTCACATTTGGCTAGAAGTCATACATCTGGGTTCTGCTCCCCCCATCCCTCCCCTAGCCTTGCAATCTTGAGCTTAGGCGTCCTTGTGCAGTGTGAGAAGACACGTAAGGGAGTACCTTGGCCAAGCAGACAGGAGTCCGACCATGACGTCTACGAGTGTGAACTTCGGAGGCAGGCTGCAGAGGAGGACGCTGTTGCTCTGGGGTGGAGGGTAGGAACAAGGGAGAAGAGGCTTCACGATCCTCAGGAACATATTTCCTGAGCAGGTGTTTGGCTAGAGATCTGAATGTTGTTATTGTCACGTGGCCGAAAAGAAAATGTCAACAGCAACATTTAATCGCTTTGGGCAGGAAAAATAAAAGAAATCTAGGCAGAAGGAGGACTGGCAGTGGGTGGATTCCTCTCCAAGCGACTGCCCCCTGCCACTGTGCAGAGAAGGAGAACAAGGAAGAAAAGATGAGAAGGCCTCACGGCATACGAATTGAAGAGATGACAGTGTGGTGGGCTTGTACGCAGTCTGGGAAATGAACAGAGGACAAGAGTGAGGAAGAAAGTAAATGGCCACATTCCCACAAAGCAACGGCTCGCACGGGGCAGAAGACTGCTGAGCAGATACTAGCCACTCAGTTTACTGCTGGAGCCAAGCAGGGAGTGGCAAAGCAGACTTAATGCCTAGAACTTGTCTTCTCCCTCTAGAGGCTGAAGGAAGACAGGTGATGTAAATAGCCCTGCCCGAATGACAATGCGGGAGTGATGCCTCTTCTGGACATCCTCATGCCCACCCAGCTTTCCTGCCTGCTTGATGAATCGGCCACTCCGAAGGTCTCTTCCTCCCGGAAGCCTGCCCGGCACTCTTATATAGAATGACATCTCCCTTCGGAACACTGACAGCACTTAGGGTCTGAAGTCTGCATCCAGACATTTCTCTGAATACTGCCTTCTGTTGTTCTTGGGTTTTGTCCCTGGCACGGGACAAATTCCTCTACTAAATTCTAAATTCCACTACAACATTGGACGTAGATTTTTGGTGTTGATGTTGTTCTTGTTCTTGTTTTTAACAACCCCCAGCACGTTGCATGTTGCTGGGCTCATGCTTAGAAGTTATTTAATAAACAATTATTGAAATCAATTTCAATGAACTTATTCATTCGACACGCATTATGATCCAAGTGCTAGAGCCAAGCAAGAGAGAAAGTAGAGAATCTAGCACATAGTAGCTACTCAATAAATTGCTATTCTGATACTGGAAAGCATAGGATGCTAAGGAAATATATGGGACTTCCTAGCACAGATTTCCTGGTAGAGATGAAGCATCAGAAAGCAGTAGCTTTTCAATTGGTCTGTTAAATCACCTATTTAAGAAATGAAGCACCATACAGTTGTAACTTTTCAAGTTTCCATCACAATTTGTGTTACCCTAAGAAGTAGCAACACCATATATCATCACACCACCAGGGAGGCATTTGGGACCACAGTCGTAGAATTAATTGTCTACTGCATCAGCACCAAATCCGTTTTGCTTCCTATCTCTGACTTGCTCCAGCCTGGCCAGAAGTCTCCAGAGAGATTCACGAAAATATTATATCTATAAAACAAGGATAAGATGCTATGAAAAAAACAATAAGAAAATTATTGGAAACTGAAGAATGGGCAGTCTCTAAGAACGTAAAAATTAAAAAGAGATGCAAAAGAATAAGAGATGCAGGCATTCAACCTAGAAGCTTCAGCATTGATGAAGAAGAATTCCAGAAATTGAGAGCTGAGAAACAGAGGAGAGGAGATTATCAAATAAATCACAGAAGATGATTTCCCAGAAATGAACAGACATGTTAATTTTAAATTTCAAGTGTGAATAAAATCCTAAGCAGTTTAAATAAAAGATGAAGATCCATATTTAAAGGGTTTTTTTTTTTTTTTTTAGATTTCAGAATACTAAGGCTAAAGAGAAATTAAACCTTCCCAAAGGATTGGGGAGGGAAAAAAATAAAGTAGGTCATTGATAAAACAACAAGAATCAAACTGTCAATCACCCTTCTCATCAGCCACACTGATGCTAGAAGGCAACTGCTGCTGCTGCTGCTGCTAAGTCACTTCAGTCATGTCTGACTCTGTGCAATCCCATAGATGGAAGCCAACCAGGATCCCCCATCCCTGGGATTCTCCAGGCAAGAGACTGGAGTGGGTTGCCATTTCCTTCTCCAACTAGCAATACTTAAGTTACATGCTTAGCTTTGCTTTCACACCAAATCTGGGAGGCAACTCCTGGGAGACCCTTCCTCGCACTTCCACTTGACGTTCTCTTCCTGTGGAGACAGCTCCATGTGGATTACACTCCCGCATTCTCTCTACCCCATCTCAGGAAGAGAGTGACCTAATCTGACTTGTGGATTTGGAAGAGAAATCGGACAGGATAAGCCAGCATGTTCTTCTGTTTCCTCTTTCTTGGGATCAAGCTTCCCACAGGAAGCATCATTTTGTCCTGCCTCTGCAGACTGTAAAGCAGCCAGTCTTGTCCTCACAGGAAGGCAGCTTAGTTCTCTGGTTCAACATCTGGAAGCATTTGGGAAGCGCACTTGCTTTCAGACACACTGTCTTTCACCTCATGGATGACACCGTCCGCTGGAAAGCAATATTTTATGTGCCACAAAGAGAGAGAAACACTGATGATTAAGCAGTACAATCTTTTCTACCACTCTCGATTTTTAATATTTATTAAATAAGATTGTTTCTTTTAGACACATGTATTTATGACATGTTGCTCTTTTGTATACAAGCAAAAGAAACTGGCTATCATATCTCTAAAAATTTACATTCAGAGTCTGACTGTTTTGACTCAGAGCTATCTACATGCTTGATTTACAATATAACATTTTCCTCTTTGCCAATGAGATCTAGCATTGGCCTCATACTGCTCTAGGATTTTCTTCCAAGCTACAGACATCTATTCTACAGATTCAATGCCCACATTTTACCTCTTAGAAGGTGTCAATGGAAGATTTTTAGACAACAACCAGGACTTAGTCCTTTCTTAAATGGCCCTTAATAGTTTATTGACAGAAGCATCAAGAGGTGCAGTGGCTCATTCTTGCCACCAAGAATAAGCCAAGATCACATGTGCGTGGGCACTGACAGCTGGGTCGTGACTGCTACCTTGCCAGCCCCCAGTGGTAAGACGCTCCTGATGATGAGATGCCACCTCAGATCAAAGATGTTAAAGGTAAACAGAAAGTACATCTTAGAATCAATAAAATTTAGCAGTCACGTTCTTTAGTACCAGCTTAGTCACTAAGAAAAGGCACATTCCATTTTTCACGCACTTTATCATTGTATCATGTTTTCCAATTTGGTCAAAACTTGGGTTAGAAAGAGGGCCACCATTTATGAGACTTCTTTGAATTCTAGCAGTGTTTACTGTTTTTATCCTCATCTTGCAAGCTAAAAATTGAGGTTCAGCGAAGTTAAATAACTCCCTGCACAGCTCAGGGACAGAACCAGGCTGAATTCTAGTCTGCTAGGCAATAGCACTAATCACCGAGCATACTACCCTTCGTAAGGTACCCGATGAAGAGAGTGTAAAAGGTGGAGAGGGTCTGACATGTGAGGAGGACGCCCCGGAATGAAGAGGCTTGAAGATGTGAGAGAGTGTGGTCCTTTCAGGAACCTCTAAGGAGTCCTCAGGGCTGGAGCGCAGGAGGGAGGGCTGGGGAGGAGAGAGGACAGAGAGGCAGATTGAAATGGAAAAGAAAGCTTTGCCCTGTGCAAAGATGATGGGCAATTTTGTGCAACAGTTCCTTTTTTTTTTTTTTTTTTTAATTTTCCAGGTGAAACAGTGCTTTCTTGGGCAGACTTCCCCGCTCTCATGGTCTAGATGAAGGGTCCTGCCATCTGCTCCCATGGTAACGTCTACCTTAAAACTTCTCACCCTTTGCTATAATTACTGATTTAACTGTTTTTACCACCTACTGTAAATAAGCTTTGTGAGCAGAAGATTGAGTCTCCTTAGGCCACTGCTTTATTCCCAGAGCTCAGCCGTGGACCTGCCACAAAAAGGTGCCCCAGACTGGCCGGTGTATGAAAATACAACTCAATTAGCAGTAGGCAGGGGCTGGCCAGCAAGCATGGATGTTATGCAAATATGAAAAGGGAAGCACTGGAGAAACTGCAGGACTGTGCCATATTTTAAAGACCTATCTCTGGCCACTGGGTCAAGAATGGACTGAGTGGAACAGACTAAAGGCAGGGAGACAGTTGGAGGCTGCCTCGGTGGTCCAGACTTGCAGTCCTCCAGCAAGAAGGTGGAAATGATGAGATAACCATTAGCAGTTAAGTAACACGTCGTTGAATTCATGAGAGATTTGCATAAGAAGACCAAGGCAGAACCTGGGAACACACCAGCATTTACGAGATGCTGGGAAAGAAGAGTCAGCAAAGGGGACCGAAAGGAGAAGATTTCAGAGAAAACGGAAGAACAGGTGAGCGTGGTGTCAGAACCGCTAAAGGAGAAAAGAATTGCAGGAGAAGGAGGTGGTCAACAAGACCCCACTCAGGCAAGAACTGAAGTTAAGATTTCCTTGAGAGTAGGAGTAAGGGGGTCGCATGTGACACTGAGACACTTTGCCTGCTGAGGAAGCAGGGGCCGATGGCAGCGGGCTGAGCCAGAGCTGGGGACTAGGAGTGTAGGAAATAATGCTTGAAGAAATCCATTTTCTAGGAGCTTCAGTGCAAAGAAAGGGAGGGGCTCGGTGACAAGGAAGTGAAGTGAAAGTTGCTCAGTCATGTCCGACTCTTTCAACCCCATGGACTATATAGGCCATGGAATTCTCCAGGCCAGAATACTGGAGTCGGCAGCCTTTCCATTCTCCAGGGGATCTTCCCAACCCAGGGATCAAACCCAGGTCTCCCACATTGCAGGCGGATTCTTCACCAGTTGAGCCACCAGGGAAGACCAGGTGACGAAGAAGGAACGGGCAATTCAGGGGGCTTGTTGACTCTGCTGTTTTGTGATTGAACACAAGTGAGCCTGTAAATAAAGTGGGGATGAGGTGCCAACATCAAGGGAGAGAGCAAATATCTTGGGAAGGAAGACGTATTAATATTTGATGCAGCGAGGTCTCCAAGGAGCCGGAAGTCTAAGCAGGGCAGTTGGAGACTATAAGTATCAATGAAAAGGGACGGTGGAGGCTTTGGGTGCTGACCTTGCGGGAACAAAGGCAAAAGGAATGAATGTCTCTTCTGGGGGAAGCCAGGATATATGGAAAGAGAGAAGGGGAATGAGAGGAGGGGAGGGGGAAGAGGAAGACAGAGGAAAGGGAAGACAAGTGAATTTCTCTCTTGTCAATCACAGAAATCCTTCTTCCAAAAGGAGGTGCAAATGAAGGGTTGACGGAAGCATCAGAAATCTTTCCCCATATGGCTTTCCCTGGGATATGCACAAGAAATCCCCCCCCCACTCCTGAAATAGGAAGTAAATACTGTCAGGGCAGTTCTCCAGCCCTCAACCTAGTTAAGGCCACCGGAGGAGGCTAACGGAGAAGCCTGGTATAGGTTACTTTCCAAGACTGAGTCACAGCTTCACAGTAGAGGGTGGTGGCTCCTGCAGGAAGGTTCTGCTCCATTCACTTGAACAGACATGGAGAGACTATGCCCATTGTTGAATGTGTGGCCTTGAGAGCAAGCCCACTGAACCCTATCAAGACCCAAAGATCCATACTCATAATCCATCCGCAAGCTATGCATGAGACCTGATCGCCGAACAACTTCCCATCCCAAACACATAAAACAGTTGTGATTCTCAGCACATTTTTGCAAGCCGTTCGATTTCACTTGGAACAGACTGCTGTCAGGAGGAACATTTTCCAGGTGGAGAGCTCCCTTTGTCTCACCCTTGGCAGCCCTTCATGATGCTCTCCGCACAGCTGCCTCCTTATGCTGTGAACCTTTTGTCCCTCTAACCTCTTTCCTGGGCTAATGGAGTCCCTTGCTGCAGCAAATCATTCCGTGAGCCCATGTTACGTCTCTTCTTCTCAGGATTTGCTCCACGGGTATAATTGGCTGCCTGGAGCTCCCTTCTGTCCATAACACCATAGATCACGCAGGCAGAGATGGATCCCCGGTGAACCAGAAGAGGCGGATGGTTTCAGGAAGGCATTAAGAGATGCGTATTCTATTTTAACACCCTGCGGGTATATAGGGCCGCCAAAGTTCATGTCTTCCTAAACAGTCTTCTTAGCCAAATAGTCAAAACTTAAATAATGCCTTGTATAAGTTACATTTAAAAAAAAAAATCAAAGGCCGCTTAGAACCAAACAGGTCAAAATCTCCCCTCCTTCTTACCCCCTTCTTTGAGTGATGGATGAAGTCCATGCTTCTGTTGCAGAACACAAACTCAATTAAAATACTTCCTAACATTGCTGCTGGAATCACTCTTGAATGTTCCCACCCTATAAACATATCATATTATAATATTAATGTGGAACCTGCTTACTTTATTGCCTCACTCCCTTCACAGCTCATTGACTAACCAGATGCCAAGCATCCATCCCCTTGACTCGTGTGTGTGTGTGTGTGTGTGTGTGTGTGTGTGCATGTTTCATCATGAAGGATGCATAATCCATTCCATCCAACATTCCTTGTTGCAGTTTTTCCTATCAATTGTTTACTTGTGGTTTACAGCATATGGACAGTTGATTCTGCCATCAATCCTCAGTGGGCCATTTGTGTCCTTGATAATAATAACAGTGTTAATGGATGTGTTCCCATTTCAGGATACATCATTATCTTGAGCTAATTTAATTAAACTGCTCTACAGCCTTGTATCCTGGCTTCCTCTTTTCCATCATGCTGTTCTCCCACACCCCCAAAGAATGTGCTCCTGAGCCAATGAGGCTCATTTTTTTCCCCTGAGAAGACTGGAGGGTCCTTAGGTGAGAGTCCAAGGAGAGCAGGATTGATTGATGGGAGGGGCTCCTAGGGGAAGACAAGAAAAGACTGCAGAATAAAGACAGCTTTTGTCAAGAGTTCCCTCGTCTCATGAAATGAGCACAGAGACTCAAACTACAGCACTGCCACCTACGAGCGTCCTGAACTGGGAGAATTCTGCTTCTTTTGCTTTCAATGTCCTCATCTATCAAAGGGGCACACAGAGTAGGCTTCTTTCACAGCTCTTTCGGAGAATTAATAAAACAATATACGTGTCCCCGAGCACATGGGTTGGCACTCCATTAATATTAGTTCCTTCCATTTCTTCTTGTTTTTCAACTTGAGTTTCTGCAGCGGCTGCTGTTAATATATATTGCAGGTGTGTGCTGCTCTAACAAGAGGTGTGCTTCTAAATAAAGGGTGTAAATTAGGGTGGAGAAATGAGTCATAGTAGAAAGGTAGTGCAGAGTACACTTTTTAAAGTTCTCTCGTACTGCATTCTTCTGTAAAGCAAGATCTACCCTGCCCCCCCTTTAATGAGTGTGCATTAAGAAACAGATTGCCATTCAAGGGCTTCTCTATACCTAAGCTATAGGCTTCCTTTGCTATGTGGTCACTGAAATAATAAAAATGTCACTGAGTAACATTGTCTACTGAGAGTTTACCATTTATCTTGTGCTAGTCCTCACATCCTCTGTAAAACAGATGGCATATTATCACCTGTTACAGAGGTGGAAATTGAGACATAAAAAGGTTATACAACATGTTCAAGGTCACACAGTGAGTGGCAAGTGCAGATTTAAATACAGACGGTCTGACTTTCCTGAGTCAGAGGAAGGGGTTCACTCTAATGGGAACCAAAATGGAAGCCTTGAAAAATCTACCCTCCCCTAACCAAGACTGCTTAAGAACCTCCTCTGTACTCTGCATACTTCCTTTGACTGTCGCGGCAGTTAAGATGGGACTGTGGCTGAAGTCCGCCGTCTGCCTCCTCACCCTGTCAGAGGTACGAGATGGATGGAATTCTAGATCTCATTTGAAGACAGCTTAATTCCTTGAGGTCTTCCTCAAGACCCGCAGAGAACAGCACCTGGCAGCAGCTGGCCCTGGAGTGTGGAGCTTCTTCAAAGGGAAAGAGGTGCCAGCCACACGGGAGGCATGATCCCAGCTGCTGAGGTCTTCAGAGCAAGCAGATGATTCCTCCTTACCCTAAGTCTTTTGGATAAAATAAAATACCCAGATTCTTAGCAAGGAATCAAACATTTAAAAAAAAAAAAAAGAATCATCAAAAGGAGGCGAGCAGAAGGGGTAGGAAGGATTTTTCAAGGTTTGAAGAATAGCTCATGCTTGAGTTATGCTTTGCCAGCTGTGTCTTCAAATCTTGCTTCTGCCACTGGTCTTTTCCCAGGAAAACAGACAGATAAAGGTGGAGCTATGAGGGGAAGTCTTCCCTCTGGGGCTCAAATAGAGAGAAAGCTCTATGATACCCACACCCTCTAGGAATTTCAGATTTCCCATTAGTCGTTTATTTACTCAGGTGGGTGGTTTAACTTCACTGATAACCAGGAATTTGAAAGTTGGTTGAGGACTAGACTCTGTATCCTCTCCTGGGGACCCTTAGGTCACTAAAGTGGGTTCTCCAAGCATTTATAACACTGTGCAACCTACTAACTCTTTGCAACTCCCTTGTTTCCATAATGCCCTGGGGTCTGCTCTTCTTCAAAAATGATGGTCATGTCCTTTGAAGCAGAGATAGGGATGTGTCACTCTGAGTGACAAGAAAAATAAAGAGACCACTGCTCTTTGGATGGATCCTAGTGTAAATGACTTTATAAAGACAAAACCCATCTACTCTTTTTTTTTTTTTTTGGGGGGGGTTAAATTTGTGGTAACAGGGATATACTTAAAAGATGAATTTCTAAGAACCATGCTGACTAGCTAGGTGAATTTGGATGTGTTCTAGTTTCTGTTTCCAGATGGGATGCAAGTATGTTGATCTGACCTATCAAGGTGTCCATGGTAGTTAAGAGAAATGAAAACCAAGACTGGCGCTTGTACAACACTGGAGGCCGAGAGCGTTTTAAATTCTGCACCCAGACATTCTCTCCCTGACCAGTCCTGTTTAAAGTATCCAGCATGACATTCAGTGCAGAGTAAGCAAAAATCAGACTCCTGACTTCCGTCCCAGAGCTCAGCCTCTCTTACTGCCTTAACTGCCGCGGTGCGTCGAGAAGCCCTTCAGGCAGCAGTGATTGTCTGCCGTCTCCAGCCAGGGCCCTACTGGCAACACCATCAAGAAGTGCGAGAAACTACCCAACTCGTGGAGTGAGTTTTGACAGCTGGGAAGCACATGAGAGAGACACGTAAATTTCCAAGGCCTTTCAGAAAGGCTGCCAGAGACCCAGCCATGACGGCGCTTGTTACAAAGCTGAGGCCCGCTCGGCAGCGCCCCCTGCACGCTTGCCCTTCCTCCTTCACCGTCTCAGTCCCTGTGTCCTCTCTGCCCTTCAAATGCACCCCTTAACAAAGGGCTCTAAGTGCCTTAGCAGCCCCCAGTATTCAGGGCACCCAGGCTAAAAGAGATGATAAAAATTATACACAGTGTTCATCACCAGCCCCGTTCTGGTCTATTCTAGTGCTGGGATGGAATCAGTATTCCATGGAACAAACATAGGCTCTGTTCATGGACTTTATTCTTCTAAGTATATAACTACAAACTGAGATGAGTGCAGATGACACCACCCTTATGGCAGAAAGTGAAAAGGAACTAAAAGCCTCTTGATGAAAGTGAAAGAAGAGAGTGAAAAAGTTGGCTTAAAGCTCAACATTCAGAAAACAAAGATCACGGCATCCAGTCCCATCACTTCATAGGAAATAGATGGGGAAACAGTGGAAACAGTGTCAGACTTTATTTTGGGGGCTCCAAAATCACTGCAGATGGTGATTGCAGCCATGAAATTAAAAGACACTTACTCCTTGGAAGAAAAGTTATGACCAACCTAGATAGCATTTTCAAAAGTAGAGACATTACTTTGCCAAATAAGGTCCGTCTAGGCAAGGCTATGGTTTTTCCTGTGGTCATGTATGGATGTGAGAGTTGGCCTATAAAGAAAGCTGAGCGCCAGAGAATTGATGTTTTTGAACTGTGGTGTTGGAGAAGACTCTTGAGAGTCCCTTGGACTGCAAGGAGATCCAACCAGTCCATTCTGAAGGAGATTAGCCCTGGGTGTTCTTTGGAAGGAATGATGCTAAAGCTGAAACTCCAGTATTTTGACCACCTCATGAGAAGAGTTCATTGGAAAAGACTCTGATGCTGGGAGGGATTGGAGGCAGGAGGAGAAGGGGACGACTGAGGGTGAGATGGCTGGGTGGCATCACTGACTGTATGGATGTGAGTCTAAGTGAACTCCGGGAGTTGGTGATGGACAGGGAGGCCTGGTGTGCTGCGATTCATGGGGTTGCAAAGAGTCGGACACGACTGAGCAACTGAACTGAACTGGAGATGAGTGCTCTGGAAGAGCAACCCAGCTCTGGATATTGCACAGTAATAGAGCTTGGTGTAGAATAAGGTCAGGGAAGGTGAGAGCTATTGGTGAGCAAGAGTTAAGCAGGTGCAGTTTGATAGGGAGGAAAAGAAGGGAAGATGTGTGCACGTGTGTGTATGCACGTGTGTGTGTGTGTGTGTGTGTGTGTGTGTGGAATGGAAGAGTGATGCGACTGGCGTGTTTACAAAGGCTCTGTGGATGAACATTCAGTGGCTGCCACCCAGAAAGCCATTTTAAAAGGATGAACGGCCGGGCCCCACCATTGACCTACTAAATCAGAGTCTTGACTAGCGCAGGGAGAGGCTTCTTCCTCTTGAACCTTGGCCGGGTTTGAAAAGTGCTCAATGAGACATGTGGGGCCTGCCCTGAATAAGGGAAGTTTTGCTCTCAGTGTGCCCTCTTCCTGCTCCCCGAGGCCACCACCTTTCTTGTGCTTACGCTCTATTTCCCTTTCCTTCAACAGCCCCTGTCCAGCCTGCATGCACGTGCACACACACGCATGTGCACACACACCCTCTGCTCATTTCTTTGCTTGTCGAGTTCACTCCCCAGCCATGCTTCCTTCTGGCCCGCTCTCACAGCTGTGTCCCGTGCGGAGGGCCTTTCTTGATCTCTCTCCCAGCAAAACTGACCTGACCCATTTGTAATCCTGCAGGCTCCTGCTAGCTGCTGATTAAGAAAGTTCTCTATAGCTACATACTGATTGCTGAACACACTTCCAAAGAATGGTAGTAACTTGCATGTTAGAATATGGCCCTGTCTGGTGCCATAGTTTAGAAAGATATTTTCAACATTATGTTTCATTTAGTATCTCCAGCAGAACTAACCATGCAAACACCGAAGAGATCACACATCATCCCTTCATCCCTGACCAATGTTAAGTAGCAAACTTGCCACTCTCTCCCCAGGGAATACGTTTCTATCTCAGTGGAAAGTTGAGTTATGAGTTACATCTCATAAAGTGGGTGTGAAGATGAAATGAGCTAACGCATTGAAAGCACTTGACATAGGGCCTACCACATAATCAGCCCTCTCCATTACGACTACTGCTACTGCTGCTGCTCCTGCTAAGTCGCGTCAGTCGTGTCCGACACTGTGAGACCCCATAGATGGCAGCCCACCAGGCTCTGCCGTCCCTGGGACTCTCCAGGCAAGAACACTGGAGTGGGCTGCCATTTCCTTCTCCAATGCATGAAAGTGAAAAGTGAAAGTGAAGTCGCTCAGTCGTGTCTGGCTCTTAGCGACCCCATGGACTGCAGCCTACCAGGCTCCTCTGTCCATGGGATTTTCCAGGCAGGAGCACTGGAGTGCTATTATTGGGCTTTTCTGTTGACCCAGATGGTAAAGAATCTGCCTGCAATGCAGGACACCTAGGTTCCATCCCTGGGTCAGGAAGATCCCCTGGTGAAGGGAATGGCAACCTACTCCATTGTTCTTGCCTGGGAAGTCCCATGGACAGAGGAGCCTGATTGGCTACAGTCAGCAGAATTACAAAGAGTCAGACACTGAAAGCAAGTAAAATTTCACTTTCATTATTATTAGTATACCTCATGGACAACAAGCCTTAGAGATGGCCACTGGAAAATGCAGGTGATGTGTTTCTGTTGGAGGGGGTGGAGGGATGAGGAGGAAGAAATGGGAGCAAAGGGACGCAGGCTGAAGAGCTCTGGGCTCGCCCACGTGGCCTTCTTCGGAGTCCACAGGCCCAGCCAGGCTATTTTCCAGCCCCGCCAGAAGGAGTGAAAATTGAACTGTGATCTGGAGAGCTATCCGTTCTGACCATTAGTCAAACACCGGGAGCCAGTTAGATCTAATTGTCTTTGAAACATCCAAAGACCAGACACATTTTTGGAGGTCAGGCTGCGCTGCTGAAAAGGAGACAGAAATACCTGGGATGAAAATAAAGGCATAATAGGTTCATACAGTTGGTCTGAAAATTAGCTTTCGGGGTCTCCTTACAGTAGTTTCTTAATAATGTGAAACGTGATAAAGGCTTTGGCCACAATAAAGATGAACTACTTCTTTTTCCTAGAAAAGTTATGAAATTTTGGTAAATATCCCAGGTTTATCACTTAACTTTTCCCCAGCTCGTGGTAGGGGGAGGGGAGTGAGAGGGAGAGACAAGGAGGGAAAAGACAGGCATACCCCCAGCCCAGCCCCCATTTTTAATATTCTAAGCTATTAGATTTCAATAGTCCACACTCACCAGCAACGTGTGTCTCATTTCCCTGGGTAGACCAAATAGGCAATAACAGCCTCTCGGTTAGAACACTAATGTTGTAATTTAGAACTTCTGTCAAGATGAAAGATCTTTGCTGGGATCCTCAGAGGACCCATAGCAACACTTCAACCCAGGCCCGGATAATGAAGTTTTCATTATTAAATAAAGATATTTTAGGAATGTCATAAACCATAAATCCACTCTCCTCTATTGCCCAGCCACCTTGTTATGTTTATTTCTAATGAAAGCCCATCATCTTTCCAAGGGCCCTAATGCCTCCAAACTTGGCATTTCTTGCCTCTCAACCCCTAATCCCACTGGGATGCTCTGAAGTTGCCATGGTGACAGAAGAGCGTCCTCTCCCACTGTAGACCCATAGTGGTGGGGATGGAGGAGGTGAGTCCCTGTTCCCTCTCCTTGTTTGCTCCTTCCTCCCCACCTGGTCCTGCCAACCAGCTCGAGAGACTGACTCCAGGCGGTTTTATCTCACCTCAAGGAAATGCTAACATGCGCCATCAAGTCTGGCTGTTTTTAAAAATGATGGAGCAATCAATTTTTAATGTGAATTTAGTGCTGGATGGAAGCATTAGATTGCCAGTCCCAGGGAAATGACTCATCTGTTTATCCATTTGCCAAACACTGGGGTGCACTTCCTCCAACCCACCTGCCCTAACCTGGCTCTCGTGCCCATATCAGGAACCTGCCACCCCTGCTGGTCATCTTCACAAAAGAGAAGCCTCTGTTTCCCAAACCCAAGCGGCACTGAGAAGGCTCAGAAGGCAGAGGGATCTCAGACACATCACATCTCAGTGGATTCTACAAATAAACGGAATCCAATTTCAGAAATTAGGAACTCGTGTAGTCAACCCCCGGCCGCTGTTGAACCACACCTGATGAGCCAGCTGTCTTAAAAATTTAGGAGAAATTTTCCAGTCTGTCACAGTAAAGAAGCTCTCCTTTACACATAACCAAATGTCTCTTAGCTGTAACTTAAGCCCATATTCAAAAGACATAAATATCTTCTTATAATATACCAGATTTTGCCCATAGCAGGGGAGTATTAATACCCGCTGCTAAGTCACTTCAGTCGTGTCCGACTCTGTATGACCCCATAGACGGCAGCCCACCAGGCTCCCCCATCCCTAGAATTCTCTAGGCAAGAATACTGGAGTGTGTTGCCATTTCCTTCTCCAATGCATGAAAGTGAAAAGTGAAAGTGAAAGTCGCGTCCGACTCTTCGTAACCCCATGGACTGCAGCCTACCAGGCTCCTCCGTCTATGGGATTTTCCAGGCAAGAGTACTGGAGTGGGGTGCCATTGCCTTCTCCAACTAATTAATACCTAGACAGGGTATTGATTTCTATCCATATTTTTGTTTATACCCACAATCCAAACTGAAGCAATAAATACTATCAGATTAATCAAAGAAGAATTTGTAGATGTATTCAAAGACAAAGATCATGACCCTATGGCTCCCAAACATATCTCTGGAGCTTCTTCCATCATGGTGTGATTTGAACTTGGACAGAGTTAGCTCTAAGATATGCAGAAACAAGCAAGCAAAAATCTTGTTTTCATCTCCATCACTGAATGGGCTTTAGGAATAAAACCCACTCCTTCTTGAAAACATCTGAGAATCCAATTAATGGATTCTGTATTTTCTTTTAAAGTCCATGTAGGAGTGCACATCAGCCTGAGATATTTCCTAGGCAAGAGGGCACAACAGACCATCGCACCCCATCGGCACTTGAATTAATTGAAAATAAATTTCCCCTCCCTGCACTAAACAAATGAGGAGTTTTTGTGTGATAACAGTTACACCCATCTGTAATAGGTTGCTAAGATTCCACTAATTTAAAAAAAAATCTCATTTGAAGATAGTTAATGGTGTCTGCATTTCTACAAAGCGCTAGTCAGACTACATTTCCTTGAACTTCAGGGTCTGTGCTGATTACTACTCAATTAGTTTTGATTCAATTCACTGAAGAAAAATGTCCATTTCATTAGTGCGGAGAAATAACCATGGGATGCAAAATATAGTTCCCCGCGTTGCTATGGCAACCAGGATGACACAGCTGAGCTCGGAATGTTAATGCCTTCTCTGAGACTGTGTTTTTAAGTCAGCATGCGGCCATTAAGACTTGCTGGGTGGGGGTGGCCGCCTGGTTCCACATGGCTCCTAGAATTGGCAGTGGAAGTGTCCAAGGGACTCCCAAGAAGGCTGCTTTCTGCCACTCATCTCCCTGGCCACTCCCCTGCGGGCAGGGCATCTGGGCAGCAGCATCCATCGATTGCTGCAAGGCATGTCTCCAGGTCCCTTTTGATGTGACATGCAAGCATCCAGCTGGAAAGTGAAAAATGCAGCCCATCATCCGGACGTGTTCGTCTGTGTGTTGCCTCTTCTGTGAATGCCTGTGACTACTGAGGTGAGGGACTGAGATCTGAGCTCTTCATTAACACATTCCAGCCCGCCCAGGTTGGCCCACACTGAGAGTAAGGTGAGGAGCTGGGAGGTTATCCACACGCAGTTCAATAAATCTGGCTGCTGACCAAGGGGAGCTTGATTCCTACCCATACTCCCCAGGCCTATGTAAGCAAAGAACAGAGAAAAATATTCTAGATTACTGAAGCAAAAGAAATGGATCTGCTTGTATAGGATAGGAGGCAAAAACCCCAATGCCAGTTTTCAAGAATGATAGATGTGACCATTCGAGTTCAGTTCAGTCACTCAGCTGTGTCTGACTCTTCGTGACCCCATGGACTGCAGCACGCCAGGCCTCCCTGTCCATCACCAACTCCCAGAGTTTGCTCAAACTCAGGTCCATCGAGTCAGTGATGCCATCCAAGCATCTCATCCCCTGGTGTCCCCTTCCCCTGCCTTCAATCAGTGTGACCATTCGTAAGTGTGAATTAGGGCAAATGGGCTTTCTGGGTGGCTCAGACAGTAAAGAATCTGCCTGCAATGCCAGAGACCTGGGTTCAGTCCCTGGGTTGGGAAGATCCCCTGGAGGAGGGCACAGCTATCCACTCCAGTATTCTTGCCTGGAGAATCCCCATGGAGAGAAGAGCCTTGCAGGCTACAGTCCATGGGGTTGCAAAGAGTCAGGCATGACTGAGCAGCTAAATACAAATTACACGAACACAAAAATTCTATTTGGGAGGCTGAATTTTCCAGGTTAAATGGATAATTACTTATATTTTCCCTTAGGCTATGTCAACATAATCTTAGACTATCAATTAATAATGAATATCTGTGTCCTATGTTCAGGGTTGCTTATCTTAGGATACCCAGATTTAAAGACAAGGGACCAGACTCTCAAGGAACAGTTTAGTTGGTAGACAACACACAGACTGTTAATGCAAGCTACCATCTCCTCAGTGCCTGGCAGTGCACTGAGCGCTGTACATGCTTTATTTTATTCAGCCCTCACAAAGGTGCTATGAGGAGGGCGTTAGCCCCGTTTTAGAACCAAGTGCACCAAGGTTCAAAAAAATACCTGACTGGTCAATTACTAGTTAATTACAGTTAGTAATTAAAGGAACTGGTTTCAAACACAAGTCCGTCTGGCTCCACAATCAGTTTCAGCCACCGTGCACACTGCCCCTGGTGTACACATGAATAGCCAAGTGGGAAGCCTTAGTGCCCAGTGAGGGTTGCAACAGTAAGTGCACGATTTGTCAAGAAAGCAGCAGTCTTGTGCATTTAATGAATTTAGCTTCGCTTGTTAAAAATTCAGCTTCAAATGAATGGGCAAAGTCAGAGCATCCCATCTCCTCCATTAACCAGCTATTCTAAACCCACTCTGCAGACCATAGGGCGTGGCAGCAAGGCTACTGGGAGAGCTGCAGAGGCAAGGACCAGGCTCTCTAACAGGGGCGCAAGCGCACCATTATCTCGTCGACAGTCCCGGTCTCCCGCCCTCGCACTGGCCTCTTGGGATCCTGTGTGTCTGAGCTTCTTTATTTTGAATTATTCTCATGTCACCATCAAAAGTATATATTAGGTTTCTGCATACATGGAGTTCTGGTCACCCCATTTATTCTTGCTCCCTCGGCATGCTTGTCATCTTCACTCTGTCTGTTTGCAGCCGCTTGACATGATTTTATGTCATCTTTATACGTCTCTAGATGTGGCGTTCAAGACACTCAGAACTCAGAGTGGGTCCCTAGCCTTCTCTTTACTTGCTTGTAGCAATACCTCTGGGTCTCGGTGACAGCAGAGCTCGGTTCAGGAACTGAGAGAATGGGTGCCTCTTCTGGACTGTACTACAGTCCAGAGCAGAATGCAGTGGTGCACGTGGTGGTTTCTAGTCTAAAATCATACTACCGATAAAACACACAGTCTATAGGTTGGCTTTGTTGCTGGAGCAGCCTTCGTCAAAAGACATTCAAGGAAATCTGGTTCCCTCGGGATGTTAAACTCTGTTACTAGAAAAAAGGAGAGAGGCAGGTTCTATAGTCAGTTGTGTTTTGGAGATGCTAGGTTGAACAAAGTTAATCAGGCTTCTTCACTGCAAGGATTCAGAGCTGTTCATATGCGAATGTGCTGTAGAACCCTCCCTCCGAAAGGAGAGAGTAGGAGGAAGCGGTATCTACAGAGCTTGGAGGAACTAGAGTTGCGAAGATCTGGAAACCCCCAGGAGGGGTCAATCTGCATACCTGCCTGAGGAAGTCTGGAGGAAGGGCACAGTCCACTGGGACTTTTTGCTTGAAGACGCCTAAGCTTCTTGGGAGAAATGTTTAAGACTTTGGGACTGACATATGAACCCAGGAAAAGGAAACTAAGGATACCAAAAAGTGGTGGAAAATATCTGCTTTCAAATTCCAGAAGGAAGGGCCCAGATGGGCTGGAAACTAGTCATCCTGAAGTAGGAGAGAGCTAAGTGGCTCCGACCTAGCCTAGTGCAATGCCTTTTGTTTCTAGAGAAACCTCTGTATAGAATTCGTACAGATATTTTGGAATACAAATGATAGAAAATTCTAATTAAACAGTTTTGAACAATATGCACATTAATCATCTCACAGAATAGGAAGCCCTGGCTCAAATCTTTAGAATCTTTGTGATTCTCTTAGCTCACACATCCAGTTTCCTGGATCCCACATTATCTGCATTGAGTTTTTTTCTCTCTATTGGAGTAAATCACTTAAGAAGGATAGGTGAGAGGTAGATTTTCTAAGTTCTTGAATGTCCCAATATACCATGGTTTACTCTCACAATTGCTTAATAGTTGGCTGTGTCTAAATTGGGAATCTAGATTGAAAAATGTTTTTCCTTAAAATATTGAAGTCATTTCTTCCTTCCCTGTTGATATACTGTGATGCTGTATAACCTAGAGCCAGTCTAATTCTTTTCCTTTATGTATAATCTGTCTTTTTTTTCTTGCATTGGTTTATCTTTTCAAAAAAATTATATATATAAATATATTATACAATAATTATTTTATATAATATATATCATATATAATAGTTATATATGAATATAATATATTATAAAATTTATAATATAACATATTAGTTTCAGGTATACAGCATCATTATTCAATATTTGTGTATAATGTAAGATGATCACCTCAGTGAAATTAGTTAACACCCATCAGGACACAAAGAAATTTTTGTTCCTCGTGATGAGAACTCTTAAGATCTCCTTTCTCAGTGTCTTTCCAATATTTGAAATTTCAAATATCTCACATGTTAACTGTAGTCACCATGCTGATGTGGTGTATCGCATTCCCCAAGACTTATTCTGTAACTACACGTCTGTACCTTCTGACCCCCTTCACTCATTTGCCCACCCTTTATTCCCCGCCTCTGGCAACAACCAGTCTGTTCTCTGGATATATGCATTTGGTTCCTTGTTTTCAGTATAAGTGAGACCATATGGTATTTCTATTTCTTTGTCTGACTTACTTCACTTGGCATAATGCCCTCAAGTTCCATCCACATCATCCATGTTGTCACAGATTGCAGGTTTTCTATCTTTTCATGGCTGAAAAGTATCCATTATATACACACATATAACGTCCCATTGTGGATATATGTGTTCCAGTGTAGCTGTGGTCAGCTGCTTCAGTCCAGCTCTTTGCAGTCGTATGCACTGTGGCCCAGCAGGCTCCTCTGTCCTGTCCGTGGGATTCTCCAGGCAAGAGGACTGGAGCGGGCCGCCGGGCCCTCCTCCTCCCAGCGCTGTTGCTCAGTTGCTCAGGCACGTCTGACTCTTTGCGACCCCATGGACTGCAGCACGCCAGGCTGCCCTGTCCTTCACCTTCTCCCAGAGATCGCTCAGCCTGTCCTTCACCTTCTCCCAGAGATCGCTCAGACTCACGTCCATTGAGTCGATGATGCCATTCCAGTTATACATCCCAGCATAGCTACATGTCTATGAGATCCCATGTATGTATGACATTGTTACTCATTCACCTATTTATAGGCCCTTCGGTTGCTTCCATGTCAGCTACTGTGAATGAGCATAGGGGTGCAGTGAACATAAGGGTGCCTGTATTTCTTTGAAAGTTATTTCCTTCAGATAATTACCGAGAAGTGGAACTGACGGATCATTTGGAAATTCCATTTTTAATCGTTTGAGGAATCTCCATAGTGTTTTGCACAGTGGCTGCCCCAATTCACATTCCTGCCAGAAGTGTACCAGTGTTATTCTTGCCAACAGTGGTTATTTTTGTCCTTTTGATAATAGTCATTCTAATAGATGTGAGGGAATCTTTAAGCTTAATCTTCTAAAATTTTGCAAGTTTGTATCTAAATTTGGGCTTCTTCAGGCCTCACTGATCCCTTTCGATCTGAAAACAAATTTAATCTCTAGCTCTGTAAACTTCGTTTTCTAGTGCGTCTTTGATCATTTTCTCTCCTTAGTTTTCTAGATTATCTCCTCCTGAAATTCTTTTTAATGCCTAGAACTCCTGGGTCAATCCCTTATGTCACCTGTATTTCCTTACATTTTTCTTTTTCCCTCCCTAATCGCTCTAAATTCTAGGAGATGTCTTCAGCTTATCTTCCCACTGTCTTACTGATATTTTTTCTTTTACTGAGTCTTGTCAGTTGCATTCCTGAGGGCAGCACTGTCTGCTGCTCTAATAAATAAACCCCACTGTCTTGTAAAGCATGGGAAATACAGTCACTGATGCTGTATTAACCTTGTGTGGTGACAGATGATAATTGGATCTAGGTTGGTGATCGTTTCATAGGCATGTAAATGTCGAATCACTTTGCAATGCTCCTTAAACTAATATAACATGATACATCAATTGTACTTCCATTGAGATAAGTAAACACCCACCAAACATCAGGGGCTTACCACAATAAACATTTTCTTCATTCATGTCCCTTTTAAACACAGGTGCTCCCTGTTCATCAGGCAGTTCCTCCACATAGGAAGATTCGAGGATCTTGATTCCTTCCTTAGTCAGGCTCACGCATCACTCAAGACAGCACAGCTCTCTATACACAGCAAAGAAGAAGAGGCAAAAGCAAGGGCAGCTGGTTCTCAACAGGTTTGACGTGCAAGCATCACACTGCACTTCTTATATTCCATTGGTGAAATGGTCAGCTGCTGTTACCTAGGTGCTATTTGAAGAAAACTACAAAATGTAGTTCCTAGTTCAACAGCGGCGTCCTTCGATAAGTGCCTGTTTTGGAAGGAGCAGTTTTGTGCTTAGCTGATGACCTCATTAAGAATCTTTTTTTGCAACAATCGTATTTTTTTATTTCCATCAGATCAATCGTATCTCCTAATTGTTCCTTTCACAGAGCACAGCTTTGCCTTCTGTTCACTCTTTTTCCTGTGGGATCAGCTATTCTTTATTATTTTGGCTGTTCTCATTTATTCTCTTGTTTCCTTCTTGCTCTGGCAATCACTGTTAGGTTTTTACATTAAAGAATTGAGTAGAAGGCTGATTACCATCTAAATAGATGAGTTTCACTTACTGCAACTCTGCATCATTCTTCTTTCAGCATGCCTCTCGCTTGACAGGCTGACCTTTGTTCATGGGTCAGCTTTTCCACTAGCGGGCCCACTCTGGGCTCTGCGGAGTTAGGATGGAAGAGTTATGCAGACACTGAGGACAGACTTGTGGTTGCCAAGGGGGCGGGTGGAGAGGGGTGGACTGGGAGTTTGGAATTGTCAGATGCAAACTGTTAAATAGAGGGTGGATAAACAACAAAGTCCTACTGTATAGCACAGGGACTGATATGCAGTATCCTGGGATAAACCATCCTGGAAAAGACAGTCTCTACGCTGGGCCACCACTCTCAATTTTCTTGGCTGCCCCAGAAAGTTCATCCTTAGAGAAGAAAATCTAGATGTTTCCCTAAAGAGTAATATCAATTTGCCTGTCACACTGTGAATAGGAAAAAGGATCAACAAGGACATATTGCAAAGTACAGGGAACTCTGTTCAGTACTCTGTAATAACCAGTATGGGGAAAGAATCTGAGAAAGAATAGATACATGTATGAAAGTGAAAGTCACTCAGTTGCATCCAACTCTTTGCGACCCCATGGACTATAGAGTCCATGGTATTCTCTAGGCCAGAATACTGGAGTGGGTAGCCTTTCCCTTCTCCAGGAGAGCTTCCAACCCAGGGATCAAACCCAGGTCTCCCACATTGCAGGCAGATTCTTTACCAGCTGAGTCACAAGGGAAGCCCAAGAACACCTGAGTGGGTAACCTATTGCTTCTCCAGTGGATCTTCCTGACCCAGGAATTGAACTGAGGTCTCCTGCATTACAGGCAGATTCCTTACTAACTGAGCTATCAGGGAAGCTGTGAAGTGAAAGTCGCTCAGTTATTTCTGACTCTTCGTGACCCCACGGACTGTAGCCCTCCAGGCTCCTCTGTCCATGGAATTCTCCAGGCAAGAAGACTGGAGGGGTTGCCATTCCCTTCTCCAAGATATATGTGTGAAGTGAAAGTGAAAGTGAAGTCGCTCAGTCATGTCCAACTCAGCGATCCCCTGGACTGCAGCCTACCAGGCTCCTCCGTCCATGGAGGTTTCAGGCAAGAGTAGTGGAGTGGATCACCAGTGCCTTCTCCGTATAAAGCAACTATACCCCAATAAATTAAAAAGCAAAAAAAAAGAGCTGACCTTTATTTTAGTAGGGTTGTTGGATCCTTCAGAATTTATAAATGGAAAAAATTAAAATAGTATTCCATACAATACGCCTCAATTAATGGGAACAATATCTTTTTTGCATCTACTCCAATTTTCCAGGTTCCCTTTTAATTCTGATCTCCTCTGTTTAAGTTGTCAGCCTACACTTGCGTGCTCAACTCTGTGACACATGGGCTATAGCCCATGAGGCTCCTCTCTCCATGGCATTTTCAAGGCAAGAATACTAGAGTGGGTTGCCATTTCCTCTTCCAGGAGATCTTCCTGATCCAGGGATCGAAGCTGCATTTCCTGAGCTCCTGCATTGGCAGGCAGATTCTTTATCAATGAGCCATCTGGGAAGTCCATCAGTCACTACTACATATTACATAAATGCAGGCTTTCTGAGTTGTGACTTGGAAGGATTCAGAAAGCCACAAGACAAATGAGAAAGTATTATAAGAGGGAAGTCATGAACGGAGGTAATTCAGTAACTATTTCCTTGGTAGCTCAGACAATAAAGAATTTGCACGCAATGAAGGAGACCCGAGGCTGATCCCTGGGTCAGTAAGATCCCCTAGAGAAGGGAATGGCTATCCACTCCAGTATTCTTGTCTGGAGGATTCCATGTACAGGGGAGCCTGGCAGGCTATAGTCCATGAGGTCGCAAAAGAATCAGACACAACTGAGCAACAAACACTTTTTGGTGACTATAATTAAGCATGTATTAGGCTCACCATTAGGATCATCTGTTCACTATTTCTTCAGACACTGAACCAAGATGTTGGCTTGCACTGAAAAAGAGAAATTCAAATTAGTGTGGAAAGCAATATCAAATTTTTAATTTTCATTATTATTTTTATTATTATAAATGTGACCTTCTCCTAAACAAAGTGGTAGAAGAGAAGGGATTATTGCCACCAATAATCTTGGATTGTAATCCATACTCCTGGGTATTGTGTTTGAAGCTTTCCCAGTTTACTGAAAACTTCAGAAATTTGAGCAAAATCCCTTGCCTACAGGGTATGCATAACAAACTGACTTACAATACTTCATTTAAAAAGATCACTTGGAGACCTCCAAGTGTCTCAGAGTAAAAAGTATTTATGAGTCTGTTTAGAAAGATATTGTTTTCCTCCCTTCATCAAATAATGATTTGAATGGTTTTCTACTTCAACTCTTATAAATAAATACCAAGTTTTCATTTCAGATTATTGCTCTGTTGCAAGCATCATATAAATGAAACAAATTATTTAAATAATTTTTAAAATTTTCACATTCTTTGTTTCAAGTGGTTAGTACCCACATTTCCTACTCAGTCCTATAAATCCTCTGACGCTGCTTTATTATTTCTATTGAAGTTCATTTTTTAGAGTAATCTAACATCTAAATGTTTGCACTGGTATTAAGAAATCCTCACATTCCTTTCTCATCACTGATGCAAGTCTTAAGATCATGAATGCTCCAAAGGCCAAAAATTAACTCAATAAGCAACACTCGACATAGAACTTGAAAACCATGATCACAAGAGAGATAAACTCTTCAATATGAGATTCAAGTTTTAGCTATGAATAATTTGAAACTTTATGAAATGATGAACATCAAGATTAGAAATGTTGAGACTTCTGTGGTGGACCAGTACTTGGGTATTCACCTGCCAATGTGGGGTACACGGGTTCTATCCCTATCTGGGAGGGTCCCAGATGCCACAGAGCAGCTAAGCTAAGCCCATGAGCTGCAGCTACTGAGCCTGCATGCTGCCGCTACTGAAGCCCGCACACCTATCGCCTGTGCTCCGCAAGAGAAGCCACCGCAATGAGAAGCCCCCGCACCTCACCCAGCGAGGAGACCCTGCTTACCTCTAGAGAAAGCCATGGTGCAGCAGTCAATGCCCAGTGTAGTCAGAAATAAATAATCTAAAAAAAAAGATTGGAAATGTTTTTATAGTCTAAAACATAACAGTTGTGGTTGTTCTGTTGCTCAGTCGGGTCCGACTCTTTGCGACCTTGTGGACGGTAGCACACCAGGCTTCCCTGTCCTTCACCATCTCCCAGTCTTCTCAAATTCATGTCCATTGAGTCGGTGATGCCATCCAACCATCTCATCCTCTGTTGTCCCCTTCTCCTCCCACCTTCAATCTTTCCCAGGATCACAGTCTTTTCTAATGAGTTGACTCTTCAGGTGGCCAAAGTATTGGAGCTTCAGCTTCAGCATCATCCTTCCAGTGAATATTCAGGCTTGATTTCCTTTAGGACTGACTCGTTTGATCTCCTTGCTGTCCAATAACTAAATCACTTTGCTATCCACCTGAAACTAACACAACATTGTAACTCAACTCTACTTTGATGTAAAATGAATATGTGTACACTGATGCATATAGATGGAATTTAGAAGATGGTGATGATGACCCTCTATGAGAGACACCAAAAGAGACACAGGTATAGAACGGACTTTTGAACTCTGAGGGAGAGGGAAAGGGTGGGATGGTTTGGGAGAATGGCATTGAAACATGTATACTATCTTGTAAGAAACGAAGCGCCAGTCTATGTTCAATGCAGGATGCAGGATGCATGGGGCTGGTGCACAGGATGATTCAGGTAGAGGATGTGGGGTGGGATGTGGGAGGGGGCTTCGGCATTGGGAGATTGTGTTCACCTGTGGCTGATTCATGTCAATGTATGGCAAAACAAATACAGTATTGTAATTAAAAAAATAATAAATAAATAAAAATTTAAAAAAAATTCATAGAAAAAATGTATTGGAAAGTACAAAAAAATGTAAGTAAGAAATACAAACATTTTTAAAAGCTCTTGCTTATATTTAGTCAAGACAGATATAGGTAGATATGAAATTCTAAAATCTTCAAAATAGCAAGAAGAAAAAAAGAAAGGAGAGGTTGAAGGAGCCTGGCATCAGCATCCCACCAGTAAATCTTGGATTAACCTTTGTTTCAGCAATTACTCTCAGCACGGCCCTCCTTACTTACCAACACGGAGCTGCAAACATGTCCAGGTTCTGACCGGCAGGCCAAGCTCACCTGCACTGCAGCCCCGTGCAACAGGTATCAGGTGTGAGCAGCTTCCCCCACTGGCTCAGCGGTAACGTGCTCCCCCCGTCCCGGCCCTGGGCTGAGCTCTCTCAGCCGGTGAAGCGAGCAGCTAGCGCCACCTTACTTTTGCTATTAGGCGTTCACTGTTTTTATACTTTAAGCTATAATTCTGATGAGATCTTACTTATTAGGGGAAAGGGCTCAGTTTGCCATCATAAGCAAGATGAGAAAAAAACTCATAAATGTCCCTTGGACCAAGTTTATGGGAAAGGAGGGCTATTAAAAAAAAAATTAAGAGCAGCGGCTGACAGGACTTTAAAAGAACTTCAATCAGCTTTTGGCGAAAATTGTCTCTCGGTTTGCATGGCCTGGTCGATATGTTTATGTATGCCTTCATTTTTTTCATACATTGAGAGTTTATTCTCTACCCCAGGCTGTGCCAGGTAGCAGGGCAAGACCGTAGACAACATGGCCTTCCCGCACGTCTCTTTAAAAACCTTAGAACTTGGGGGCGGAACTAGCATTTGAAACTTAAAATTTGGATTTACTTTTCACTATTAGAAGACGTCCCGGGCATTATGGAAGCACTTGAACGAGGCACTGCTTGGAGACGAGGCTGAACTGGCCGGGTCAGTGCACGAGGCCGGTGGCGGGACGCCCCAGACGAGCGCAAGAGCGGGTCAGAGGCGGCCCCCGCCTGCACGGTGAAGAGCCTCATGTGTGACTGTTGTCTGTGCGTGGAATGTCCTCGCGTCCACCACTCCCAGTTCACCAAGTGTGGCGAAACCTCCAATCAAGCATTCCTCCGCTCTTGGAAGGGCTCATGGCAAGTTGCCCGCACACCCAGGCATCTTCCTCCGTTGTCCGTTACGGCTTGTATGGTCCACGCTTACAGCAGTGGACACCCTCTGGAACGTGCTTGGTTCTCTCCCTCTGTCTGCCAGTCTAACCACTCTGCCAGTCTAAACTCCTTGAAGCCGGGAGTTGTGTCTTATTCACTTTACCTGCTCGTGTGACCCACAAGCGCTCGATCCTCAGTTGAGACATGTTGAATGCTGAATGAAGGGGCAGTATTGTGCCCTCAGCTGTACACAACCTTGATGTGACTTTGTTTCAGAGGTTCAAGGTGGAATGACGAAGGTACATATTCACTTCTTTCGGAACTTGGTCGAGGCACTTACGAAAGACAAGGCCATGGACAACTTTCCCTAAATGGCTGCTTCCTATAGTAACACAAGTATAAGAAATTTTGAGACCATGAATTAGGAATCAGACAACTGTTTATTAGGATAACTATGATAGTATCAGATTTACCTCACCGGTTTACCTTACCCCTGCAGGTTAACTGGACATCTGAGAAAGAGTAAACTCTCTCCAGATGCGTGTAAGTCCTGTGCCAGTGATGTAAATTTCCTTTAGATGGGACCGAGGAGGCCGGAGAATGAGAACTGAGATTGCTTCAATCACAGAAGACAAAATTACAGGTTCTTCTCCCTCTATGTCAGTGAGTTCATAAAATATCATTTTGTTCATAAAAATTGCTTTTGCTACAATGAGTATACGTGATGTTATGATGATCCATGTCAGATGGAGGCTTGGAATAAGTGAAGCAAGATGTAAGGTCCACTGCAGGGGAATAATGGGTAAGAGCCCTCGCACACATCATTCAAGCACTAAAGAAAGATTGCATATTTACAGGAAAGTGTGAGCACATTGCCTCCTGGGTATTAAAGAGAGCGCAAGTACAGCCAAGGCAGGAAACAGCCGAGCACAAATAGTAACACAGAACTAAAGGGCAGCCAAGCGAACAGGGCTGTAACTTGAAATGACTTCATAGACACCGGGAGACCCTGCTCTCCTGTGGCAATGCTTGCTTCGTAATCACTGCTCACTTGTTTGGTATTCAGACCTGTATCTTAAACACACACAGAAAACTGAGAGCCACCAGAAATTCCACTATACTTAGTTTAATATTTGCACTTTTCTGCCAAGTTTTAATTTGGGTAGATTATGCATGCATGCATGCTAAGTCACTTCAGTCGTGTCCGACTCTGTGTGACCCCATAGACGGCAGCCCACCAGGCTCCTCTGTCCACAGGATTCTTAGGCAGTAATACTGGAGTGCATTGCCATTTCCTTCTCTGTGGGTAGATTATATGCATCTGTAAAATTTTGAACCCTTCATTTAATCACCAATACTGAGTAATCATTAAAATTCCACAGTTGAAAATAATCCCTGTGATTAAGGTGCCTTTGCACCCTGGTTTGCTTGGGACACTCCCAAATTTTATCTAATGTCCCAGATCCTGCACAGTTTAACATGTATCCTGGATTTCTCTCTCTTTTTTTTTTTATTAACAAAGAAGTAAGATAAACTAAGACAAGTTTGGCAATTTCCACTTTGTACCTCTAGCTTCTGCCAGGGTCTCATCAAACACGGAGTTGGTATGTATGTAGTTCTGTAGGTAGTGAGTATATCGCATGTAGGGCTTTGATTGACATATGGTTAAATCTGAAAGATGACAAGTGATAACCAAACTGACTTTTCCTTTCAAAACATATGACTAACACCTTTCTTTCGAGAACAGCATGTACTCCCTGATAAAACAAAACACTGGAGTGGGTTTCCATTTCCTTCTCCAATGCATGAAAGTGAAAAGTGAAAGTGAAGTCGCTCAGTCGTGTCCGACTCTTAGCGACCCCATGGACTGCAGCCCACCAGGCTCCTCCATCCATGAGATTTTCCAGGCAAGAGTACTGGAGTGAGGGGCCATTGCCTTCTCCAATTAAGTGGCTGCTGCTGCTGCTGCTGCTACTGAATCACTTCAGTCGTGTCCGACTCTGTGCGACCCCAGAGACGGCAGCCCACCAGCTCCTCGTCCCTGGGATCCTCCAGGCAAGAACACTGGCGTGGGCTGTCATTTCCTTCTCCAGTGCAGGGACAGCTAGCCCTCTGGTCTAGCTATGCTGGGAAAGGGTTCCGTGTTGCTGGCCCTGCTGGCCAGAGTGTATACCTGCAGCCGGTTGTGTGACGATCAGGACCATGGCCAGTGCCACAGCCTACAAAATGCAGGATGCTCCCGGGCTACCAGTCAGTAGGAATCGTCAGGGATGATTGGTTTGGAACAGATGAAATGTGCAGGGAATACAGACTTGACTGCCCTACCAGAGATCACAGAAAGAATCGCCTGAATACGTGTCAGTGGTACTCATTATTTACTGTATGGTATAAACCTACAATTATGTATTTACTTTATTGTTTAGTAAGGTTTGGTTTTATTTTGTCTTTTCCAAGGCAATGCTCTCAAACAAGTAAATGTCTAATGAAATATTTAATGCTGAATTTCCATTTCTTAAGAAACTTAGTGATGAACTGTCAGTGGCACAAACTTTTGGTTTACATTTATCATCTACCTGGCATCGCTAGAAGACACACATACTTTGAAGCTGAAAAAGTTAGTAATTATTTTAAAAAGACTATTTCCAGAAGAGTCAATATAACAAGTACAGCTGCAGAAGGTTCATTTACAACACTGGAGAGTATGACTTATCATTGGGATCAAATGAGTATTTTTCTAAATCAATTTCACTCTTTATTCCAAGTTTCTCCTGTATATGTGTGAAAGTGAAATTATAGCTATTAAAAGTATTGGCTCCATTAGCTAGAGAACTTCACTAAGAGTTAGATGATATCAGTTTTGCATTAGGGTCATGAGATTCTTCAAAAAGAAGTTCAGTTAAATCCAGTAATGTCTTTTAAATTCAACACATGAAATCAAGCTAAAACATTTAGAAGTTCACTCTGTCTTGATAAAATATTTTAACATTCTCATAACTGCTATTAAGATACGGATAAAAGCTCAACCTTGAAGATAAAGTTACTTGTGTTTGCAGTGATAATATGATACAAATTTTGGTAGAGCCCAATATTGTGGTAAAAACCATGTTCTAACTAAATCAAGAAACTTGTGTTGCAGGTTTGGAACTGGAATTCTGATTGGAATAGGTTGTAGTACACGTATTATTCATGAATGTGCCCAAACAAGCCTTGATAATCTACTTGTCAAAATAGAGGCTGCATTTAAAGTCAGCCAAATTATAAACTTTTGTGACAAAATTCATGCTGCATTTATTTTAAAAATGTTTCAGCTGTGGCAGTGCGTGCTTTTTCTCTTCACTGTCTGTCACCACCAGATTTTAGAAATGTTTTAATTTTAAAGAACTACTTTGTAGATCCATCTAAGTATCTGACAATGATACTGAACCTTATTGTAAAGCAGTCCTCTAAATTTAGGTTGCATTTTGTTTGAAAGAAGTTGTAAATCTTTAATCAGATATCCAACTGATGGAACACCAAACAACTTCAGCTTTTGAAATGTGCAACAAATTATAATTATTGAAAGAAAATCTTGAAACCAGAAAGATGAGTTGTAACTTCATAAAAGCAAAGGAAGAAATGGATAAGCTAAATGATAAAAGACGAAAAGCATAAAATATTAAACTTCGAAGTTCTGTAATTGTACTCTGGAATATCTTCACCTCTAGGGGAAACCTTCTAATGGAGATCCCTTGGATTCTCTTTTAATGAAATATTCTATACTGAGTGAGACTATATTGAGATAGCCTTTAAACACTGCAGATAATTTCTCGATAAGTTATACTTTGCAAACCTATCTTTTGAAGCAATGGAGGAAAAAGACAGAGCATGCAAAAATATTTGGCATAAAATATTTATACATTTACATATTTAAAAAGAGAATTAAGAATATCTTTCATCCAGCAGAATTCACTCCAAGCTTGCCAGATAGATACATGAATATCTAAGGTACTTTAGTGACTAAAAATAGCATGATCTACAAAAGGAAGTCAGTGGAAGTTATGAACAATTTTAATTTGTCAATCATAAAATGTAGCTTTGAAGGATACTGCAATCAGTTTTATCTAAAGAAATGATTAATAAGCCATATCCAAAATTATATTCTTCAGAAAAATACCTGTGTCATAATATTAGATACTAATACAACCAAGAAGTTGAATATGTAGAGATATACCAAGAATAATTATTTATTTATGCTGTTTCTAATATTTATATAGTCAATATAAAGAAGTTGCATTTTACTTTAATGTACATGATACACATAAATCTTATTTTTGAGAAATACTTCTATTTTTGAAAGTAATGATTGAGTAGAATTCATATCCATCCATATAATAAACCCATTTATATTGCAGTAAATAGACATTTCAAAATGTTATATAATCTTAACTATTTTGGTACTTCCTTTTATCCTTTTGATTATATACTTACCTGAGGGAAAAGTCAAAGCTATGGTTCTTCCAGTAGTCATGCATGGATGTGAGAGTTGGACTATAAAGAAAGCGGAACACCGAAGAATTGATGCCTTTGAACTGTGGTGTTGGAAAAGACTCTTGAGAGTCCCTTGGACTGCAAGGAAATCCAACCAGTCCATTCCAAAGGAAATCAGTCCTGAGCACTCATTGGAAGGACTGATGCTGAAGCTGAAACTCCAATACTTTGGCCACCTGATGCAAAGAACTAACTCATTGGAAAAGACCCTGATGCTGGGAAAGATTGAAGGCAGGAGGAGAAGGGGACGACAGAGGATGAGACAGTTGGATGGCATCACTGACGTGATGGACATGAATTTGAGCAAGCTCCAGGAGTTGGTGACAGACAGGGAACCTGGCGGACGGCAGTCCATGGGGTCGCAAAGAGGCGGACACGACTGAGCGACTGAACTGAATTGAGGGAAAAGTCTTATTTTCCAGGGACCAAGTCGTAGAAAGCTCAGAAAATAAAACAGAGACACTAGCTGCAGGCTGTTCAGACCGTAAAGTCACAGAAACATCCATTTCAGGTTAGGAAGGCGCTGAAAAGACAGTGCAGCTCAGACTCAAGAGGCATCTCCCGCTACTGGGTCTCCGTTGTATTCTTGGAGCTACATTTTATCTGTAATAACTCTTAACTCTGTCCAAACAGGAGAACTTGGAAACTAGCGGAAGGGCGCTTTCTTAGTCAAGGAGCCACGGTAACACAGGTAAACTCACAGCGACGCTAGGTCTTTGCTCCAGGAGTAAGTACCTACTTCATAAAATGGACACTCGGTAGTCACACAGATATTCCGTAGAAACGAATTTTTAAAAATACAGTCATTTATAGACTACACAAATATTGTAATGTATTTTTAAATATGATATTTGAATGAAATATGTTGATTATAAAATTTGAAGTCTATGGGCATGCTAAACTTTCATAAAAACCTTCCTCTGTAGATGGACAAGGAAAGAGGTAAGATGACAGGCAAGGGATTAGCTCAAGTGAGAAGAAAATCTTGATAGGAAACTTAAAATGATACCAATAAGACATATTTAAATTTTTATTAAATTCAGAAATAATAGCTTTTTAAACATGTTTATAAAATTTAGCAGTGAATATAAAAATAAGTGAGTTAATATTTTCAGTTCCCTTTATGTGGTATCTTCAAAAGTGAGATTATTTTGTTAAATAGAACTCTTTTCTCTCATTTTAAAAATACTCTTTTCCATTATGGTTCATCATAAGATATTGAGTATAATTCCCTAGGCTAGCAGGACCTTGTTGTTCATCCACTCTCTACGTAAAAGTTTCTGTCTGCTAAACCCAAGCACTCAGCTTATCCTTACCCCAACCAGCCTCCTCCCCCTTCACAGCCACCAGTCTGCTCTCTGTCTGTGACGCTGTAAACAGAACTTTTGTTTTAAACATGCTGTTTTCAGGTTTTTCTTTTCATTAGAGCATATTTTTACCTGTTCATTTTTCAGAGGACTACTTTATCTGCAAACATGTAGGTCTGGTCGCATGCTAATAAAACCACCAGAAAAGATACACATTTTCAAGAGCTATCAGAAGGTCTGAAAGGAAGTTCTCCTCATTTTGAGCAAAGTTGAGCCAGTTGACTATCTTCTCCAACAGACTGTGGAATCAGGGGAAGCAGAGTGTCAATAGCAAAGTTCTGAGCCCTTTGGAAAACAACTGTCATCTCCAAGCTATGAATCTCATCTACAAGGAAATCTCTTGGTAAGGAAAAAAAAAAACAACAACACTGAGTCATTTGCAGCAACCTGGATGGACCTAGAGATGGTCATACTGAGTGAAGAAAGTCAGACAGAGAAGGAGACATGTGGTATGACATCCCTTATATGTGGAATCTGAAAAGAACTGATACAAATTAACTTACAAAACAGAAAAAGATTCACAGACTTCCAGAATGAACTTACTGTTGCTGGCAGGGCAGGGGTGTGTGTGGTGGGGGTGGGAATAAGGGAAGGTATAGCTATGGTTTTTCCCCTGGTCATGTATGGATGTGAGAGTTGGACTGTGAAGAAGGCTGAGCACCGAAGAATTGATGCTTTTGAACTGTGATGTTGGAGAAGACCCTCAAGAGTCCCTTGGACTGCAAGGAGATCCAACCAGTCCATTCTGAAGGAGATCAGCCCTGGGTGTTCTTTGGAAGGAATGATGCTAAAGCTGAAACTCCAGTACTTTGGCCACCTCATGCGAAGAGTTGACTCACTGGAAAAGACTGTGGTGCTGGGAGGGATTGGGGGCAGGAGGAGAAGGGGACGACCGAGGATGAGATGGCTGGATGGCATCACTGACTCGATGGACATGAGTTTGAGTGAACTCTGGGAGTTGGTGATGGACAGGGAGGCCTGGCGTGCTGCGATTTATGGGGTCGCAAAGAGTTGGCCACGACTGAGCATCTGAACTGAACTGGACTGATAGTTAGGGAGTTTGAGATGGACACATACACACTGCTGTATTTAAAATGCATGACCAACAAGGATCTACTGTACAGAACACGGAACTCTGCTCAGTGTTGCGTGGCAGCCTGGATGGGGGAGGAGTCTGGGGGGGAATGGATACATGTCCATGTATGGCTAAGTCCCTCCCTGTTCACTGGACACTATCACATGGTTAATAGGCTATACTCAACACAAAGTAAAAAGTTTTTAAAAAAGAACCTACTATGCACCGAATAATTTGAATGCCTGATTTCACTAATGTCTATTGAAAATAATTTAAAGAGGAGGACATTTTAGCTTATAGAGGCTGAGTATCCAGTCCAAACTCTCATATCTAGTAAGTAGTGGAATTAGGAGGCACGTGACCCCAGGATACGTGCTCTTTTATTTCATTTCACCCCTTTCTATCTTATGTCGTCCACATTTCCCCGTCATTCAGATCTCAAGGGGAATGAGAGCGGGGTGCAGTGGAAGAGGAAGAAGGGGCCCACACATTCCACAGCCTTTGTGAGGTTCAGCTGCCCACATTCACTCGGTGGTAAGTTCAGGGTGAGACCGTATCTGTATTAGTCACCTCTCTATACCTCATTCTATACACACGGCGTATAGAGGCCAAGGATATTTAGAAGGAATCAATAACGGGTCAAATCTTAGTGAACGGAATGGAAAGACTAAAACTGGGTATTTTGACCCTATTAGCTAGAAAATAAACTAATGTTTCTGCTGCTTTTCACACCTATTCATATTGAACTCATCCACTCATTCCATATACAGTTTGCTGAGTTCCGGGCATTATGGATGTAACATTGAGCAAAATTCCTGTCCTCCTGAAGACATTCTGGTAATCAAAGACTTTTACCACTAGTTTTGAATCCTCAGAGCTGCCTTGTGAAATGGATGAGGTGGGTGTTTATTTGTAACCTGCTGGCTCGCTAAAATATTGCAAAAATAACTTATCCATGAAATTTCATTCAATGAAGTACATCAATGACAAAAATAATATACCCATCTGAGCATGTTTTTAATTCCAGATTCCCTTCTGTTCTCAACATAATGTGATAATTTAGTATTATTTTATTCATCAGTTTTCCTACGGAACACACACACCCCTACCATCCTAACCCAACCCCTTCCACCTCCCCACAGCAGTGCTCAATGATGAATTATCACTACACGTCTGTTACGACCTTGTCATGTGCTGGACACCTGGGGCTTCAGTTCAGTTCAGTTCAGTCGCTCAGTCGTGTCCAACTCTTTGTGACCCCATGAATCGCAGCACGCCAGGCCTCCCTGTCCATCACCAACTCCCGGAGTTCACTCAGACTCATGTCCAACCTGGGCCTTATTTTTATATTATTTCTGATCTTTCCTATAACCTCAAAAAGTAATTATTTCTATCCTAGATTTACAGATGAGAAAACTGTGATTCAGGAGACGATTTCACCCCAAATCGCAAGACTAGTTAGTAGCTTCATTCAAGTCCAGCTATATACCTGTCTTGGTTCTGTCAGTGTTTCTGACTCAGAGTTTCCCTAACTCCCTCCTCTTCTTTCTTTAACCCATTCTCTACAACTCACCAAAGTTACAGTTTGAAACACAGGTTTGATCATATAGCTACTCTTACAAAGAATGGATTGCCTCAACTTTTAAGATAAAAACGTGCAAACCTCAACACAGAATACAGGGTCCTTCTTGGCTGTGCCCAGGCTTTGCTTGAGTCTCCCAGGCTGTCATTTTCCATGAAGCGTTTATTCCCAGCACACAGCAGGCTTTCTTTGTGGCTGTTCATGCACACATTTCATCTCCACCCTATTCTTTTTCTCGCTCTAGTAAAACCCTACTCTTCCTTTCATACCTACTTCAAAGAGTTCCTTGTTTGGGAACCTTCCCTAGCTTCTCCAGAGTTATCTCCTCCTCCAGGGATCCCCAGCATGCATGCATGCTAAGTCTGACTCGTTGCGACCCCATGGACTGCAGCCTGCCAGACTCCTCTGTCCATTGGATTCTCCAGGCAAGAATACTTGAGTGGGTTGCCATGCCCTTCTGCAGGGGATCTTTCCAACCTGGAGATCAAACTTGCACCTCTTATGTCTCCCGCATTGGTAGGCAGGTTCTTTTACCACTAGTGCCACATGGGAGACCTGGCACCAGAGGCATCATTTTAACCGGTGCTAATCATAGAGTCACTTGTGGTGGCTCAGACAGTAAAGAATCCGTCTGCAATGTGAGAGACCCAGGTTCAATCCCTGGGTGGGGAAGATCTCCCAGAGAAGGGAATGGCCACCCACTCAAGTATTCTTGCCTGGAGAATTCCATGGACAGAGGAGGCTGGTGGGCTAGAGTTCATGGGGTCACAAAGAGTCTGCCCAGAACACACTCATCACATGGTTCCTTTACCTGCTATTGCCTTTGTTTAATTGTCGTCCTTCCCTTCCCTTCCCTGCCCCCCTTCCCCTCCACGCTATGGGCTCCTTGAACGCAGAGTCAAATTCTTCTTCACCTGTCTCCCTGGAGCATAGCACTGGGCTTGTCACGTAGTAGGGCTGGAAAAGTTCTAAATGAATAATAAATGACTGCCCTCTCCTGCCTTGTCCTTCTTTCATGACCTCAAATCCAACAGAGCCAGAAGAGAAACGCTGCTGAAGCATTACTAGGAGGGCTCCTGCAAGGAAGCACTCCAGGGCAGCAGAGTGGCTCCGAGCGACGTCCCCAGCAAGATGTAATTTACAGGTTGTCTTGATGTGACTTGATAATGCAATAATTGACGAACTGATCGCATAATGTAAAACCGTCTGGCTCTGAATAGACCGCTCTCAGAGATGAAACAAAAATGAGAGCGTGTCTGCATAATCGGTGTGTAAACGCAAGCAGGGTATTAAGCATTCCTTTTTATTCTTAAAGAGCTGAAATGAGACAAGCGCCCCCCGCCCCAAAGCAGTCTCTGTCTTTCTCTCTCTCTCCTTTTCTCTGCTAATAAGCTCTAAGCAATTTGGAGGCAAGGTGTGATATTGCTCTCACAGATAAATAATAACAAACAAAAAAAATCATAATGTTGATGTGATTATGCCTCACTGACTAAAGGGAATTAAAGGTAGAGTCTGTTTTTTTTTTTTATTGGTTTGCTGATCCTGGGCATCCGACTCCTCATAACTGCTCAATATATCACACTAGTTAATCATTCCTGGCATTATCTTTAATGTCTTATTAGAGGGCTTCATTCATCTGGTTTTTATCTGTTTCATTGGAAGCAGTTTTAATCTCATTTCCGCAGCGCTGATAAGCCTGTTAGTTTGCACAAATTGGTTTTGGTGACAACGTGTAGATAGCAATAACGTGATTTCCAAACGGAAAGGAGAAATCTATTCAGGTCCAAAAAGCCAGGTGGCTTGAGCAAAGGAGTTGCGGAGAGGTGGAGACAGTGGTCTTGGCTTCCTACAGGAAGAAATGAAGAAGGTAGAAAACAGGATGAGAAGAAAGGGGAACAGGAAGCTCAGATAAATTGTTACAAGACCTCCCGGACCCGCACCCACAACCCGCACTGGTCCAGCCGCGCATCAGAGAGCCAGCGGTGATGGCCGCGTCTGACCACTAGATGGCCGCATTGAGTCAACAGTCCAGTCGCAGCGGTGCAAGAGGACCCACTCTAGTGGCAGCGCTTTGCCCCCAGACTGGAGCACCCAACTCTCAGACCCCACCGTGAGGGTGCTCCCAGCGCAGCCAGAGGTTTTTCCTGAGAGACCTTGTCAGAGTTTACTTCCTGCTCTGGGGTGCTTAATATCAGGTGCTTAATATTAGCCATCTATCCAGCTAATGAAGCAGCATTCCTCACTTCCACCTCACTTTAGAATGGCCTGGCTTTAGATTTCTTAGAATAAAAGGAGGCAATAAGTCTATCAGGTTCAGTAGCTCAAAAATGCATTCATCGTAGATGCTAAATACAGGTGCCACAGGTTTCCAGGTTGGCAGTCATCTTTTGCAGGCGAGGGGCAGGGGTCGGAGGTGGGGAGAGAGGGGAGGGAATCAATAGCCTGTCAATCTGCTTGGCAAATTTCAGAATGTCTATCAAGTTTAAGAAGGCAGCCTCTTGAATTTCCTGACTCCTGCTGCTCTGGGTCCTCGTACTGAAGCCAGAAAATGAGGCTTGTCTATTACAGTGCTGGCCCCTTTCTTGGGAGTGTTGATCTGGATGCAGGTGTCTGGAAAGATTTAAATCCAAAATCACTCTCCAAATGCACTAAACTCTATCAGATTTATAATTCACACACACATGAAACACCAAAATAATAATAATAAGGAAAGGAAGCATTTCAGACCAAAAAAAAAAAAGGCGGGCAGGGGGTGTCTCATAATAGGCTTCCAAATCACTTGTTTCCGAGGTAAACAAATACCAGCCACATGCAGACAGTCAATTATCCGGTGGTGTCTGGGGGTGGGAGGGTGCTAATAATATTCCAAAATTCTCAACTGCCAAAACACTTTGCAGATCCATTTTCAGACCCTCTGCTTTTCAAGGAACATTGGGTTCATGTTTGTCTGACTCATTCTCACAACTCAAATGTTGATATAAAGTCTGCTTATGAAATTTGAGACCTCTTGTGTTTAGAAACTCAGGAGGCCACACTTCCCTCAGACCTAGGGGAAATGTGAACGCCTCTCTATTTTAGAATCTGAAACTCGGTCAACATTTCAGACCATCTCAGCTAAGTTCTCGCAATCCCTCTTTATCCCATGTTCTGATTTGCCTGGTTTAGAAGCATATCCATCTTGTAACTACTCTGGAGCAAAGAAGTGAGGATGATGTTTAATGCGTCGCTTCTGATCTGAGCCTCACAAGGTGGAAACAGAATCCCAAGACTACAGGGTAAAGAGACCGGTTTCCTGCAGCTGCCTTTAGCTGAGTTCTCCCTCTCGAATCAGGTGCCGTGGGGCAGTCACGGCAAGTAGTAATGTCTGGAAGTGAAGTGAAGTGAAGTTGCTCAGTCGTGTCCGACTCTTTGCGACCCCGTAGACTGTAGCCTACCAGGCTCCTCCGTCCCTCCAGGCAACAGTACTGGAGTGGGATGCCATTCCCTTCTCCAGGGGATCTTCCCAACCCAGGGATGGAACCCAGGTCTCCTGCATTGCAGGCAGACACCTTAACCTCTGCACTAGAACCCACAAAACCAGTTAGGTTTACATTTCTTTCCAATGTGATGCTGTTCCTTCATATGGAAATGATAGCACAGAGCAGCTGGGCGCCTGCCTGGAGCCATGTGAGTGCAGCCTCCATCACTATCCCGGTGGAGACATACTGGCTGTGCACGTGGTCTGATGAGAACGTTGCCTTTTGAAACCCGGTTTGTCCGGGAAGCCATGGCGCCTACTATCAGGGCTGTCTGTTCCAGAAGTTCCCATCAAGATTTGGCTTATACATGTGTGACTTTATTCTTTCTCTAAAACATGCCATTAACTCTTTGGAACAAAATGCACTGAGGTCTACCTACCAGCCAGTATGCATCAACTGTAGGTGGATTTGCTGCCTGGCAGCTTTGGAGATGAGCTCAAGGCCTTTCGGGGACCATCCTCTCTCCCCCCGACCAGTTCCCACCAGGACACCCAGCTCCTAAAGGTCAGGGTATGGATCTCTGATGGATGTTCTGGCTCCTTAAACTCCCACAGAATGCGCTGCTCCGGGCCGCATAGCATTAAGAGCCCCAGACGAGTCGTGGCAGCCGTTCCGACGCAGAGCAAGGCCTACTTGAGAGGGGCAGGGGGACCCCACACGGGGCTCGAGACGAAGCAACTCATCCCTCTACTTTTTCACATCCTTACGCTGAGAACTAGAAAACCACATGTGTGAGGACACACTTTACATATGAAGTGCCGAGTGCATAGGAGTCAGATCTGTTAACAGCCTGATCCAAGTGAGCAAGGGCTGTTGGAAAACACAAGCCAGGAAAAGCAGACACGTGGTAAATGGTCCATCTGCCCGGGCCCAGAGTCCAAATATTACAGACCCGATGTCGGGAACGCAGATGCAACTGCCAACAGGGTTTCCTGCCAAACTTCTTCAAAACTTTCTGTGGTGCAGCTGACACCTATTTGAAAGTTTCTCCCTCCTTCTACCCGCTGAGATAATGTCAGGTTTCTCTGACCTGAGTGCAGAGGGAGAATAAAAATCAAAGTAAGCTGTGTTTCTCGGACTCCAAAGTCTGTCTTAGAACAGCATCTCTGCGTCCCTGTCCCCTCGTGATCGCCCTCACCCCTTGGATTCCAGGTGGTATCTGCTGACTCTCTCCGCGCCTCTGCTGATACCTACTGCCGAGACCACAGACGCGTAGACCAAGGTGCAGATCCTAGGGTGTCTCTTGGATCTGGGGGCAGCCGGGGAAGCCGATGCTTCTGTTATGCTCCTCTATTTCTTTTTTTAAAGCAATATTTATTTATTTGGCTGTGTTGGGTGTCAGCTGCGGCGCACAGGGTCTTTCTCCATTGCATCGTGGAGGATCTTTTGCTGAGGCCCACTGGCTCTCAGTTGTGGCGGGTGGGCTCCAGAGCTCGGGGGTCAGCAGTTTGGGTGGGCGGGCTTAGTTGCGCCACAGCATGTGAGACCTTAGCTCCCCAACCAGGGATCGAACCTGCATGCCCTGCATTGCAAGGCAGATTCCTCACCGCTGACCAACAGGGAAGTTCTGTTGTGCTCCTGTTTTGCAGCTGTTCCCTCATCCAAGAATTTGGGTGTACCGCGGGTCTGGGTTCTCAAAGATAGATGGCAGAATTTCCTTTCTCTCCCTTTGCTGCATGGTCATGGACCACGCTCACACCCTTTTGGCCTTCTTTGTTGAGGACATTCTCTTTCTCAGCATGTCTTTGGCACCTCCTACAAGTAGGTGCCAGGGGGGCCAGTGAGGCGGGCTCCCCAAATGGAGCCCATCTTTGGTATCAAACAGCTTTGGCTCAATCTGGGACCTCCCCGCAGCCCCTGAATACACACACACACAGAGTCCACACCTGCACATCCCAGGGCTTAGGACCCTTAGAAGCATTGCTTCTGTTTCCGTTTGAGAGCATCTGTTGAGTCCGATTCAATATTTGGGATGATGTACGTAACCCAGATAAAATGGGTCCCAAGTTACAGCCCCATCTACAAATTAAGTCATATTCAAAGAAACCCCATCTTTCCAGCTTTTAGAGAATTTTAATATTGAACAGTTCAAGATCTCTTGAAAAAAAAAAGATATCAAAGGAGCCCAATTCATAGCTCCTAGTAAAAATTTCAGAAAATTACCTTTCCTCCTTCCTCTGATTTTCAGGATAACTCGCCTGCCCCAGGGGATCTGGAATCCTTTCCCCAAGGAGTCCTGTGGGTACCCGTGTGAGTTCTTAGCTTTCCCCTGTCTCTCTGTTTCTTCCATTTCTGTTCTTTCATTTTCCCCATGAGTAAAGCTCAGTCCTTTTATATGCAGCCCCTCCTCCCAAACATCTTACCTCTCTTTTCTGCCTCTCACTACAAGTCATTGGAATTCTGCAGCATCAAAGTCCAAGAATTGAACCTCAGAGAGGTTCAGCCATCTGTCTCTCAAGATAGAATTCTTTATAGAGAGTGGGAGATGGAGACATTGAGGATGCCAGACTGTGTCCCCTAAGTGTTCGGGTGATGGCCAGTTGTGGCGAAGTGGACAGTGACTCTCACGTCTCCGAAACACAAAGACGGAGGCTGAGTGTAATCACACACCTCTCCCTATGGTCTAAACCAGTTGAGAGACAGGCACTGCAGCCACAGGGGGACCCAGACAGAAATTTATCTGTTGGCGAACCTGGACTGCAGAACCTTAGACCTGCGATCAAAATCAGGCTCCTCCTTGCTTTCCGTCACACTTAGTTCCTAGGTCTCCGACAAGGGAGATGGAGACAAAGCCGACCTCGTCCTGCCCATCAGCCACCACCTGGAAGAGCCTTGTCTGTCACTTGCCTTCCTGTGCTCAGAAGGCCCAAGAGCCAAGAGGCAAGAACATCTAGACTGTCTTGCAGAGGTGTGGGGTCAGCAAGAAGGGTGCTCACCTGAAGGGAGAAGACCTTGGAGGGTCTGAGCCATGCCCACCCCTGCCCTTCCTCCAGTCAAATGAGTCACTCTCCTCTCATCACCCAATGCAAACTCCTCTCCTGTGGTGGTTTAGTCGCTAAGTAGCGTCTTACTCTTACAACCCCGTGGACTACAGCCCACCAGGCTCCTCTGTCCAAGGGATTCTCCAGGCAAGAATACTGGAGTGGGTTGCCATGCCCTTCTCCAAGGGATCGTCCCAACCCAGGAATCCAACCTGGGTCTCCTGCACTGCAGGCAGATTCTTTTACAAACTGAGCTGTAAGGGAAGGTTGCAGATCCTCTCCTAGGACTTTTTAAAGTTCAACAAAAGCCCACTCCATGCTAATCCAAGGCATAAAGATAGAAATGGGGAGAAAATAATCTGCTACAACTAATAAGCCTGAGTTTCTGCATACAAAAAATTTGTTCTAGGTGTTGATCATTTAAAGGATTTTGTTGTCTTTCCTTACTGAAAAGATTTTGGGTGTCTTTTCACATGAAATAGGAAGAAAAATAGAATAAGAAGAGTCAGAGAACAGGCTTCTACCTCAGATTCTTACTCAGGCTCTTAAGTTGGAATTTCTCCCCAGCATTCTGTCTCTCAGTTCCTGGCAGACCTCTTTATTCATGCACTTTATCCTTTAAAGAGGCATCCAGCCTCTTTATCCTTTATCAAAGTTCCTCCTTGGTTCAGCAGTCCAAGCTCTAACCTGTATGGAAGAGAGGACACCTCCTTCACAGCAATTTTATTTTTAAAGAGCTATAATCCGAGATCCTAGAGGCTGGATAGTGCAGAGAAGCTAGGAATAGTCCCCAGAACACTAACTGCCTCTGTTGAAATAGTGGCTCTATCACTGTTTAGCTGAGTGACCTCTGGCAAGTTATTTAGCCTTTCAATTTCCTCACCTATAAAATAAGAGATATTACCAGTGTAAGCCTATTAGGAAATTGAGTGTCTCAGGGTATGTAAACACTTGGAGTAGTCATTGGCACAGAGGAAGAGATATGAAGTGATTGCCCGCATTGCTGCTGTTCAGTCACTAAGTCATGTATGACTTTTGCAACCCCGTGGGCTGCAGCACGCCAGGCTTCCCTGTCCTTCACCACCTCCCAGAGTTTGCTCAGTCTCGTGATCACTGAGTCGGTGATACCATCCAACCATCTCATCCTCTGTCGTCCTCTTCTCCTCCTGCCTTCAATCTTTCCCAGCATCAGGGTCTTTTCCAATGAACTGGCTCTTCACATCAGGTGGCCAAAGTATTGGAACTTCAGCCTCAGCATCAGCCTTTCCAGTGAATGTTCAGGACTGATTTTCTTTAGGATGGACTGGTTGCATCTCCTTGCTGTCCAAGCGACTCTCAAGAGTCTTCTCCAGCACTGTAGTTCGAAAGCATCAGTTCTTTGGTGCTCATCATTTTTATGGTCCAATTCTCACATCCGTATGTGACTACTGGAAAAACCATGGCTTCGACTAGACGGACCTTTGTCTGCAGCATTATGGTTTAGTAAATGTCAGTGCAGAAACCAACAGGATACTAAAACCTCATCACAATCACTTTATGAACCTATCTAATAACATAGAAATGCTCAGGCTTAATTGCTAAATTTGAAAGCCAGAATTAAAATGTTTATATACCGTTTTGAACCATGTTTAAAAATAACAGCAGCTAGAATGAATTCTAACAAAATGTTAATTGGTTATCCTTGGTCATCAGATTACAAAAATATTTTTTTTTCTGCTTTCCCACATGAATGTTCTACAACAGAATGAATTCATTTTAAAAATGTTAATTTGATTATTTGAATAATTCTGGCATCAGGGGCAGGTATAGCAGGCAAGCCATGCATAACAAAATGTTGCTCTCCTGTCTGGATAAACCACACATTAGAGTGACAATAAATTCTGTTTTCGATGGAAGCAAGACATTCCTTTGTCAGTAGTCAATCAGTCTGTTGCTACCCCACCCCAACAGCATTATAAATGCCTCTCTCCTCGGTAGGTGTTTCTCCTGGGGCTGCATTCCACAACCCCAAGACAGGTATCAAGTTCTGCCATTCCTTTGAGGCCCCATCCATCCTGAAGACAGTTGTTGCTTGAAGCAAGAAGGCTTGTCAGCCCCACCTGTCCCATCACCCCACCCCTCACTCATATTTACCAACGCATTAAGTATTTGATGACGGAATGTGCTCAAGGCCAAAGATGACAGCTAGGCCCACTCTTCTATTGCCGCTCCATTACCCTCCCACCTAGAATGTAGAAAAATGTTATTGAATAATACAAGTCAAATTATTCCAGCCCCAAGTTGAAGCCTCAGCCTCCAGGTCTCTGACTTTCTAGAACATTCCTTGGATGGAAACTTCTACCTGGACTCTCATCCTTGAGGTACATTGCCAGCTTCAGGGGGCTGCAAATTTTTTTCCCCAGTATTTATGAGTTTAGATTGCTGCAGACCAGGAGAGGTTATCTGCTAAGAGCATCACAGGGCTCAGTCTGTCAGCTTCAGCATTTAACCTGGGGGAAAGGAGCTATCTGGCCAAGCCCTCGGTGATGGCACCATCGTGAACTCACACACACCGTGAACTCACACACACCGTGAACTCACACACACCATGACGCAAAGCTCAGTGTCTGCAAAGAGGGACTCAGCTCCAGGCCACCCACATGCAAGCCCTGCCTTGTCTTGCCTTTCTTTCCCCTATTTCTTGCTTTTTAATGCTCCCCTGGACTCATCAAAGTCACAAAATATTGTAGCTACAAAGGAACCAAGCTCTGCCCAACGCCACAGAGCCAGTCAGAAATGATAAAAAACAGCAGTGGTTGGGACAGCAACAAATTCAGACAAGCCTTCGCCACAGGCCAGGCACTCTGCTAAGATTTTTGATAAAGTAACTTATGTAATCTGCACCACAGCCTCGTAAGGTAAAAACAAACTTTTTGGCCAACCCATTATTAGTATCCATGTGTCATGGAGGGGGATACTAAGGCCCAGGATATTAAGTGACTTTTCCAAGCCAGGACCCTTGGTCTCTTGATGTATCACTTGTTCTTTCCAAGATACCAGGCTGTTGCCTGGAAGTCAGAAGCCAGTACCCTTAGAATCTTCCTCCTGACTGCTGGACCAGACACAAACAAAACAAAATAATCACAGAGGTGCAAAAAGGGTCCATTCAACTTTATCTCAGAAAACATTTCTCTGACCACCCGCCCTGGTGCTGGGTGCTGTGGAAAGTCAGAAATGAAATTAAAAGTGAGGATGCTGCTTTTATGCAATTTAAGATGTAATAGGGACAGAGGTCAACACAATATTGCAAAACAATTATCCTCCAATTAAAAAAAAATGTAATAGAGGAAGACAGAAGAGTGCAATAAGTGTTGAACATTGATAACATTTACGGAAAATCCTTTCTCCAAGGACTGAACACAAAGCAAACCACAGTGAGACAGACTCTTGGCTCTCCCACCCAGCTCCCCTCCACCAGCTCCAGCCTTCAAGGCCAAAGCCTCCAGTGAGGCTATAACCAGCCAAAGGAAGGGGAAGGGGATGCATCTTGGTTGATAATCTCACTGCTTGCAAGGAGGCTGGGGGAAGCTCATCCCATTTCAGAGATCAAATACCCAAGGCTGAGGGTGATTCAGTCATTTGCCTCTGACATCATAAAACTACTCTGGTGCACACACAGGACTTGAAACCCTCTGTGGCCCCAAAGCAAACACGCTCCCCCTGCAGAGCATCCCTCCCCACTCCCTCCATTCCCTGGACTCATCTCTCAGCAAAGCCTTTACCTGTGGGTCCCATTTGGTGAGTGATGGATGAAAATTTCTGAGCAGTACCAGCCCCTCCTCCAAGCCTGGCCTGGTGGCTGCGCCATTCCAGAACAGACACACGTTTGATCTATGAGGCTACTTTCTTGCCATGAAAGGATGTGTCTCCCAAGTGACCTCTTCCTTGGTAGTTGGAGAGAAAATGTGATAAAAAGCAAGAGCCATGTCCTTTGAAGATAATTCATACATTGGCCAATAGATGCGATAAAATAGCTAGAAATCCAGCATGGGCTACAAACAACTCCACATTAAAGGCATCTTTAATAAAACTAATAAATCAAATGCTCTTAGGTGGTGCCTCCTGGCTATGTTTTTAGGGCTATAATTGGTGCACATGGATAATACAAGAATAAAAGGCATTGAGTCAGCAGAGAGACCGTTAACCCCTGACGTGCCCCTCAAGTATTTCTGGGATTCTTTTGGTGTTTTGTTTGGGGAAGTTTATCAAAAGCAAAGTCCCTTTCTTAGAAAAGTGCCAGGCTACCAGCCTCTGCTCTTAAACAGGGAGTACCTGCTCTCTCTGGGAATCTATAAACACAGAGGAAGAGCCAGAGGAGAAGGTGAGCCCTGATACAGACTTATTTACGAAGCAGACTCAGAGAAGGAACGTATGGCTGTTGTGGGAAAGGCTGGGGGAAAGGGATAGTCAGGGAGTTTGGGATGGACAGAGGCATGCTGCTGCATTTAAAATGGACAACCTAACCAACAAGGACCTGCTGAATAGCACAGGGAACTCTGCTCACTGCTCTGTGGCAGCCTGGATGGGAGAGAGTCTGGGGGAGAATGGATTCCTGTGTATGTATGGCTGTCCCTTTGCTGTCCACTTGAATCTATCACAGCATTATTAATCAGCTGTTCAGTTCAGTTCAGTTCAGTCGCTCAGTCGTGTCCAGCTCTTCTGCAGCACACCAGGCCTCCCTGTCCGTCCCCAGCTCCCGGGGCTCACTCACACTCCTGTCTATTGCATCCGTGATACCATCCAACCCTCTCACGCTGTCGTCCCCTTCTCCCACCTTCAATCTCTCCCAGCATCAGGGTCCTTGCTATACTCCAACACAAAATAACAAACAATTTTTAAGCAAAAATAAAAAATAGAACAAAAAGAGGGAACATTACACATGTTAATTTATTGTGCCTCTCAGATATGCACTGCAGATGTATTTTCTGATTTAATCCTCACAAGCACCCTCAGATGTGTGGCCCTACTGCCTTATTACAGGTGGAGGAAGGCAATGGCACCCCCACTCCAGTACTCCTGCCTGGAAAATCCCATGGACAGAGGAGCCTGGAAGGCTGCAGTCCATGGGGTTGCTGAGGGTCGGACACGACTGAGCGACTTCACTTTCACAGGTGAGAACACACACCAGTGAAGTGAACGTCCAGAGGCAGAGCTGATAGACTTCCAAGCCGGTGCAAGAAGACGCTGAAGAAGCTTGGAGTACTCAGCCTTGAGAAGATGGACTGCAAGAGCAGCTGCTATGAACTCTAGGTCCAGCTAAGACTATTACTTGAAGAACAGAAGCCCCTTTGCATTAAACCAGAAGAGAACAAAGGATGTAGGTTTAGAGACAGGAGGATCTCACTGGTAGCAGTCTTCTCCAAGGACTGTTGGACCTAAAAGGAAGTGGTGGAAATTCCTGTCCTGGGGAAAACCTAAATTCCCAGCAATGCTGTAGACAGGACGTTCGACCGGGTCTGTGTTCAGGCATTGGCACACACAAACAAGTAATCATCTCTCTAGCCTTCCCTGTGCTTTGTAAAATGGAGACAGTAATAACTAATTTGGAGGGTTTGGGGGAAAGCAGTCAACAAAATGATGTATATAAAATCCTTGGTAAACCCTAAGGTACTGTCAAGCATGAGGATTGTTATGACTCCATCTTTCTGGAACTTTTAACATATAACCCAGCCTGGAGACAGAGGGATGGACGCAATGACTTCCTACGATTCCGTTTTTATCACCAGAAGTAGACAATTCAAAGCTTGGGAGGGAAGGCAAGCGGCTTCTAGGGATCGTTAGCTTTACAAGCTTTCAGAAAACCTCAGCCTAAAATAGAGACGGCACCTCCCTCCCCTCTCCCATGAAACGTTTCAATGACATAGTCAACTCCATCTTGGCTGCAAAATATGAGCACTATAGAGCTGGTCAAGGTCAGCCCAGCTTCTTCCAGGAAGGAGGGTAGTGTGGATGACGAGTTACCAGGTCATGATACTGAAGCAAATTCATGATTTGGGGCTAGGAAGAAATTGGCCTTGCCTCAGAGGCCATTTAATGCCATAAGACTCCAAGCCCCATTTCAGAGGCCAACTTTTTTTTTAAAAGATAGTGACCTTAATTATTATAGCATATTGATTAGTTAGGGACAGATGGCTTGAAGTTTATTCCCTACCTTTACAATAACTTACCAGATACACACTAATTCATCTCTTACTCAATATTGTGAATAGTTATCTCCCTTCATTAGATGAGACAGCGTCAATCTTTTATGAACCATAATATACATTGTTGGGTCTCCCAGGTGGGACAGTGGTAAAGAATCTGCCTGCCAATGCTGGAGACCAGGAGATGCAGTTTCAATTCCTAGGTCAGGAAGATCCTCTGGAGGAAGAAATGGCAACCCACTCCAATGTTGTTTCCAGGATAATCTCATGGACAGAGAAGCCTGGCGAGCTACAGTCCACGGGGTCTCAAAAAGTCAGACACGTCTGAGCACATATGCGTGCGCACAGTAGGCATCCTTCATATGATGTCTTTCTAGCACTGTGCACGCTGGTGGAGAGGCTTAAGCTAAAAACCTTTAAGAGCCATACAGATGCAGAAGGATATAGAAATAGAAATTGATACAGATGTACTTAGCATGATGAATTATCATGACAAAGCAGCCTGAGATCTTATCTGTCATTTGTTTGAACAGTGAGAAGCTCCAAGTACTTCATAACTACACCCTTATTCTCTCAAAACTCACATCAAAGAGCCTTCTGATTTTTCAATAATATAATAGCATAAAGAAAGCGTTTGGGTATACTTTTGATAAACTTTCCCACACAAGTCACCAAAGATCCTTCATAAAACTAATTAAATCACTAGAAGTGACTGCATTTATCAAGGCCCTTGCAGATTAAAAGTTAAGTGAGTCAGCCTAGTACCGGAATGATGTTTCTGGATGGGAGACTTCAGCTCCCATTATACAGAAGCACTACCATAAGATTTTCTTCTTATATTTACAATTCTAGAGTGTTTTGTAGAGCCTGAAAAGTCGGAAGTGGCAGACTAACTCAGCCAGCCTCTTGCTACTGATAATTATTATCAAGGGCACAGTAGTGCAAAGCCGTGGGCTTGGCGAAAGTGAAGTGAAAGTGAAAGTCACTCAGTCGTGTTGTGCTCTTTTGCGAGCCCATGAACTATACAGTCCACGGAATTCTCTAGGCCAGAATACTGGAGTGAGCAGATTTTCCCTTCTCCAGGGGATCTTCCCAACCCGGGGATCAAACCCAGGTCTCCCACATTGCAGGCGGATTCTTTACCAGCTGAGCCACAAGGAAAGACCAAGAATACTGGAGTGGGTAGCCTATACCTTCTCCAGGAGATCTTACCAACCCAGGAGTTGACCTGGGATCTCCTGCATTGCAGGCAGATTCTTTACCAACTGAGCTATCAGGGAAGCCCAAGTATGAGCTTGCAAATACCTACTTTCCTCTATTCTTTCCCTCATTTACTTACCACCAAGGTGAGAAGGCATAGCTATGTTTCAAGTCATAAAGGGCAGCCCAAGCTTGCCTCATTCAATGCCACATGAGTATGATAGATTTTTGATGGTTATAAAAATTCAGAAGAGGGAAAAATCTCTGACATGGGGGTGATTAAGGAAGTTCTGAAAATTCTTTGAGAATTCTTTGAGCCTCTGGTACTTGCTCAGTATTTTGTGAGCCTAGGGCAAATGGGGTGCTTGCAGAATATTATTATAAAGCCAATTATGCTCTCAGTGTTCTAAGCAATTTCCCAGCTGCCTCTTGGACATCTGACCCCAGTTTCAGCAACAGGAAATTTCAGTGCCTACAAAAGTCTATTGTTTGGTACAGTGCTGGATCTTAAACTTGAACTCAACTGCCCAAATATAATATTGCCATCCCTTGCATAGGGAAGCTATTTCTACTTTTTAAAGTGTGTTTCCATTCGGGAGACATTTTGTCTTAATAGGATTTCTGAGCTCAAATAGAAGTTATTAACCTCAATTTACATCTCAAGTAACCAAGGTGCAGAAAAGTTGTTCAATACCAGACAAAAATCTGGAGGAGAAGCAGGCCTGGGACCCAGGACCTCCCAGATCCTCATCTAGGTGGGGAGACAAGTGCGCCAGCCAACACAGTTACTTGACATCAAGGCAGTGGGATGTGATTAATAGTTGTTTGCCAAATGTTTGCAGATCCTTGGAGAAAAAGGCATTGCAAAAGTGCAACATATTAAGCTAATTATTACCAGGCAAATTCCTTGGAGACATATTTTCATCAGAAGCTGTCTTTAGAGGCTCCCAAATAGTAGGTAGTTCTGTAAAGCCAGCTTTCCCTGTGATGCAGAAATCAAAACCACTGTTTGGCCATGCATCTCTTCTTCAGAACAGAGCTCTGAACAAATGAGAAATGAATTCCAAGTCACAAGGAGTCAGGTTATGGACAGAACCCTTACCTTAGACCTGTTCCATCACAAACGAAACCAAGCCTTAACTCCAGCTGGAGTGCATTGTTCTGGGGAGAGAAGATGATGTGGCAGAGTCAATGTAGACTTCAGGAGCGAAGGGGCCTAGGGGACAAGCAGTGTTTACTGAGTGTCTACACTGTGCCAGGCCATTTTGCACAGACCCTAACACTTAATACTCACACATTCTGTGAGTGATATAAGTACAGTTAGACCTTTCTAACAGCTGAGGAGCCCTTTCGGCGGTTAGCAAATATGTTCCTGGTCACCTGGGCATGAAGAGGTGAGCTCCGCACCAGCACCCCAGTATATCTGATCAAAAGTCCGGCTGTTTGCGTTCCCAATTCTAAGCTAAGCCATCTGCTGAAGGAGGCTAAGAGAGAATGGAGGTCAGGTTTAGAAAAAAATCTACCTCCGACCATACTTCTCCATTGGAGGACTGGCCATTTTATGCAGGGGGCTGACTGCAAAGTGAAAAGGCAGGAGTCCTTGTTTAGAAATTATTCAGAATTTTAAGACAGCAGCAGCAGAGGATTAAACCAAATGCAGGAAGCTTCTGAGCACTGGGCCCTGTTTAACTGCACGGATTGTATGAGTAAGTCCATGAGGTTGCCCTGCTCAAGAGTCCAGGACATAACAAAGGTGAGAAGGCAAGAGTCCTGGAGCTGGGGGTGAATCTGGAAATTTGGTCCCCGGGGAGGAAAAAATGGACCATGTGGTCCCCAGGAGCCTCCCCTCCCATCACGGGCTGCTCATCACACACACACACACACACACACACACACACACACACACACACACACTGCCTGGGGGAACTCGCTGATCAAGACTGATAAAAATTACATGGCAAGGCCCTGGGGGCAATTGTAATCCTTTTTCTAATCTCAGGAAGATTTGAAATAGCATCCCAGTGACACAAGGAATGAGCGAACATCACCCCTATCGCAGCTGTCACTTGTATCTGCAATCAGGTGAATTATAGAGATTAGCCACGTCCCAGAATCCCTGCACTTTTTGCATGCTTCTGTGCCTGGCCCGTCTTAAGGTGGAATTGCTCAGGTTTGCGTTTAGACTCTGGAAAAAGCTTAGGAAGTTCCGTGCTGCCCCCAGTGTTCAGAGAGCAAGTCCAGAAGAAGCCAGTGAAGGCGGGGCACACATCGCAGGCTCTTAGGCACTGCAGCCGTCCTGAAGCTGCAGGAAAGGATGCTGTAAAGCTTCTGCAGGCCCCAGGTAAGCTTATTTAGAGGTCACACCCTACATCACATCAAAGATATTAAAATGTACCTACAGCGCATACTAGAAATTGATGTGTAACCATCTAAGACTTGAGTAATTTCTTAGTTTGGTGCACATGTTTTGTTTTGCGGAGATTTAGTTAAACATTTATTCTGATTTTACAATTTTCTTTTTTGGGATATGGATTCAGTGGGGTGGGCCTGGGGGGAGAAGGAAGAGCTCTTAGACATTACCCTAAGACAGAAGTATTGGAAAAACTCCCTGGTCTTTGTGCCTTTAGTACCTGCTACAGTGTGAGCATGAAAATAGAGGAAAACCATGGAAGAAGAGAAAACGTGAGGAATATTGGATCCGCTCACCTCTGAACGTACGCTTCAAGTACAAGCCCTTTCATTATGCTTGTGCAAAGTAGCAGCCTCAGTCTGCTGAATGCATAGAAGAACCATAGACAAACCTTGTCTATAGATCTTATTTGTTTTATTTATTTATTTTTAATTGAAAGATAATTGTTTTACATGTTGGTTTCTGCCATACACCAACATGAACCAGCCATAGGTATACATGTGTGCTCTCCATCTTAAACCCGTCTCCCACCTCCCACCCCATCCCACCCCTCTAGGTTATCACAGAGCCCTGGCTTGAGCTCCCTGAGGCATACAGCAAATTCCCACTGGCTGTCTGTTTCACATATGGTAGTTACACATTTCCACGCTACTCTCTCCATTCATCCCACCCTCTCCTTCCCCCAGCCCCACATCCACAGCTCTGTTTCCTGTGTCTGAGTCTCCATCGCTGCCCTGCGGAGAGGTTCATCAGCACCATCTTTCTAGACTTTAGTGCTAAGATTTCATGGTTAGAATAACAACAACAAAACCCCTTGGTCAGGCCTGCTGTCTACTGCAGTTTTTCCAAAAGGCCCCCTGCCCTCTCACACCAACAGGCAAGCTGCCAGCACGGAGTTTTCACGCTCCCCGAGGACCCAGATCCCTCCTGAGTTGTGACTTCTAACTACATGAAAGAGAGTTCCTCGAGCTTTTCCAGCAGCAGAGAAACAACATCCAAATCGAATTCCTTGCTCCTCCCACCTGGCCCTGCTCATGACTGACAAGTGGAAATGCAGGGGTGGGACCGGGGAGGCACAAATGACCAGCTTTGTGTAAAGGAGGGCAAACTGGACCAGGAAGAGAAGTGATACATTCAAAATGGGAGAGGCTGGAAGCAGCATTTAATCTGTCCCTCTCCTCTCTAGCAGAACTGAAGGGAACCTGTTTTGACTACTGTATGTACTGAATCTCGTAATCCTGCACGCCTGTGTATTTAAGATTTCTGTGGATTTGGGACACAGGGGTTTTTATTTCGTGAAATCATCTGTCTTTTTTACCCCCTTCCATGACTGATTCTGTTTTTTTTTGTTTTGTTTTGTTTTCCTTTTTAGCTGCTTCAGGATCTTAGTTCCTCGACCAAGGACTGAACCCGGTCCCCTGCATTGGGAGAGCTAAGTCTTAACCACTGAACGGCCAGTGGTTGGAAGTCCCCATTACTTTATTCTGTAAGCTCTTGAATCTTATCTTCGATCACACTAGTTAAGACCCTGTTCCCCCCATTGATTACCCATGGCTGCATTTTATTACGAGCCCCTCAGACTCGGCCTCTAGAGAATGATCATAGGGTCACCGTGATTCAGAGTTGGCCGAGTCTTTGTCAGTAGAACTGAGCTCCATCTGGAGCGGAAGTCATCTTTACAGCACTCCCCGTCAGTGCCTTTTCAGACTCTCCCTCAATAGTTACCTATCTAGAAAAGAAGCTGCCACTTTGTGAAGCAGTCTGCTTCCTATTAGTGAAGTACAGCTGCTAGACAGTTCTTCCTTCTGCTCCCCTTTAAGACTTGAAGGGAGAGCCACTGAGAGCCAAGGTGAGCCAGTGATGTTGAGTCTGGAGGTAGGCATTTGACACTTCTCCACTGCAGGTCGCCAGTGGGAGCCCTCCGTGGCCTTCGGGGGACTCCATATGGAAAATGCTAAATACTCCGAAAACACCAGCAACCAGCTCCACTCCTCACCCTGAACCTGCCTGTAAGGAGTCCAGGCTTCTGTGAAAGAAGTCGGTCTACGGCCTCAGGGACAGCTGAGCACAGGTGGCTGTGAGCAGACCTCTTTCTTGTACTTGCTCCAGGGCTCGGGCCTGTCCTGAGAACCTGGAACTCTTCCTTGTACAGCTCATCCAAGTAGCATCTGCACAACGTCTGAAACTGAGGCCCTCCGGAGTCCTTCGTGTTTCCCTCCACACACACCAAGTGTCAAAGGACTGCTCCGGGACGGGTTGCTGTTTGTGGTTTTGAGTGTGGGTGGGTGTGTGTCCAAATGCTGAAAGCTCAGTCCTGGGCTTCTGAAACCCAGAAGGAAAGACCACCCGAATGTGAGCAATAAGCCCCAGTTGGCTTTAAATTCTACACCATCCACAAAGAAAAAAAAAAAGTAGGGGGCAGGGAGGAGAGGGAGGGAAGGGGGAGGATGAGAAGGACAAGAAACTCAGGCTTGAGTTCAGCATCAGCTGGAAGATGGGCTTCAAAGCGTAGACAGTAGGTTTTGAAATCTCATCCACGTATTTTTCCATTCAAGAGCAAGTGATTGTGGACTGACTTGCAGCTGAGCATGGGACTAATGCTAGGGATACAGAGATAAACAAAATAAACACAGGTCCCCCACGTTTCAGTTTAAAGGGAAAGTAAACGATTAAACACCTAAAAATATTTAGGGGTATGATTCTTACGAGACTCTCTCAGTCTACCCATAGTTATTCACTTCCCCAAATTTAACTCAGAAGGATCATCCCTCAGCCAAAAGGTCTTCCACACCTGTTCCTACTGACCCTCCACCCAGCAGGGCCCAAGAGTGGGAATGGTTTTACAGATTATATTAGTTTCCTATTGCTGCTATAATGAATTACCACCCAATTAGTGGCTTCAAACAATACAAAATTTTCTCTGACAGTTCTGGTGGTCAAAAGTCTCACTGGGCTAAAACGAAAGTATCAGCAGGGTTTTTGTAGAAGCTTTAAGGGAGAATTTTTGCCTTGCTTTCTCCAGCTTCTTGAAGTCTCCTATGTCCCTTGGCTCTTGGCCTCTTCCTCCAGCTTCAAAATTAGCCACAGAGCATTTTCAAATCTTTCTGACTCTGGCCGTCCTGCCTCCCCCTTATAAGCACCTTAGTGATTACACTGGCCCACCAGATACGCCAGGCTAATGTGTCTCATGATCGTCAGCTTAATTACATATGCAGTTTCCTTGGCCATATAACTTCACCTGTTCACAGGTTTTAGAAATTAGGTGATAAACATTTTAAGGAGAAGGGCCTTTTTTCTGCCTATCACATGTTCATTATAGAAAAGTTAGAAAACATTGAAAAATTTTAAATTAGAAAACAAAATATAAACACTTAAAAATACTTCCATTTTTGTCCTTTAAAAAAAAGCAAATAAAACTTGACTAAATATTCTCCAATACACTTCCTCATCTTACCATCTTCCTTTATCGACAGCTATAACTCGATATACCAGCATTTCATTGACTTCACGGTGTCCTGTTATGTTATTGAAATTGTACTGAAATTTTGAGCATGTATGTTGCTTCTAGATTTCTGTACATACCAGTAATGATGTTACATTCTTGCCCATGCATATTTGTATATTTGTCTGGTATTTTCTGAGGATGAGTTCTCAGCAAAATGCACTAGGCCAATGGCTGTGGCTGCTTTTAAGGCTTGAAATACATGTGGTCAAGGGACCACATTAAAGGAAATTAAAGCCAATTCAGAGACTTCCCTGCAGAGCAGACTGTTACCCCCACGTGCTCAGAACCCTGGTTGGTTTCTGACTTTTAATCTTTTATCAAACTGATGGACAAATTGAAATTCCATATAGTTGTTTTAATTCCTTTGAAAACCAGTAATGTTGAACATTTTTCATATATTAATATTTATTTTCTACTTACCTTTCTTTTGCTACTTGCTATCTTCTTTCTTTCTATATTAATGTGCTTGTAATTTTCTTAATGTACGTTCATAAATCTATATGTTAAACCTGTGTCATATTTACCACAAATAATCTTCTCAGTTTGGTGTCTTTTTTATTGAGCTTTTATTGCAAAAATGGCTTCAGAAGTTTCTGTGGTTAAATCTATCAGTTTTTTGTCTGTTTGTTTTCTTTTAATAGTATCTGCCTTTGGGCCTCCCAGCCAGCTCGGTGGTAAAGAATCTATCCGCCAGTGCAGCAGACATGAGAGATATATATGGGTTTGATCCCTGAGTGGAAATGGCAATCCAATCCAGTATTCTTGCCTGGAAAATCCCATGGACAGAGGAGCCTGGTGGGCTACAGTCCATGGGATCTCAAAGAGTCAGACCAGACTGAGCGACTGACTGGCTGATGACGCCTTTGGCTTCATGCTTCGGATCATGGTATGGTAGTATGGTCCTTACCCACCCAATATTACACAAACATTCTGTGTTCGGGTTATTAGTCCATCTTGACTGGTTTGCCTGAAATATATGTTAGTGCCATTTGCTAAAAGGATTCTGTTCAGACAGCCACTTGAAATGCTAAGATGCAGCTCCCTGTGGGGCTGACATCAGGCTCTAAGCAATGGGTGTGTTGTGAGGCTGCATCCAAAGGCTTGACAACCGTGTCTCTAATTGGGGTTACACTCGAGGTCCTAACTCATTGTGATTTTTAAGCCAAGTGAAGAGCCTTTAAAGAGAGAGGACCTACCACCTCGTTCTATTCAGTTGAGATGAATGACTCAGCTCTTGCTTTTTATGGTGAAGCAATTTAATTTCATTTTCCTTGGATCACTGAGGTGTGGGAAAAGATTCGATGAAATGGGGTCCAAGCCCGTGGAGTTCTTGGCTCTGGTTTTAGGCTACAACCAAAGAGAATCAGGAAATGAAGGGCTTCGGAAAGAAGAACTTGAAGAAGTTACTGCCACAGACCCGTGGCCCACTGCCCACTGCCTGGGGGTGGGAGGGGGACATCTCTTTGTTCTTCCCTCACCTGGAGGGGTAGCTGTGGATTGATTCAGCAAGTGTTCCGGGCTGAGTTTGGGTTGGTGCCAGATAGACGCAGAAAACCCAAGCTGACATGGAGAGAACTCCACTTATCAGATGGATTTAACTGTACTTTAGGCAAGCCTAAAGATTTAGGTGGAAGTGCTTCTGTTTTTCTGAAAATCTGAGTCCCAAAACTTTCCAGTGAATAGAGAAACTATATGCTGAATTTCCTCCCCCTCTCTCTAGGTCTGCAAAAGTACATGGGAGCAGAGACTCTGGTGAGGACATCACAAAGGAGTCAGACACAACTTAGAGACTAAAACAACGCACTTTATAGAATAGTGCACATTAACTATCCTTCAGTAAAAATTCTTTTTCTTAAGAGACACTGCCATCTAAGCAGGCATTTCCCCACACCAGTCTGCTCCTCTTCTTCCCATCCAGATTTGAGTTTGGTCACGTTTGGGGCCTAGCCCCATGAAAGGAGTTCAATTTCCTCAAGCACACCCTTCAGCAAGACCTTCCCTTGGACTTGACAGTCATCTGCTGCTGCCAAATCTCACTCCACTTCCAGGAGGAGAAAACATATGGCCGGTTAATTTTTGCCAAAACTGATCAGAAAACAGAACTCAGTCCTCATAAAAATCGCACAGTACCTGCCTCCCTTTCCTTGCTGACAATAAAAATGGAGCTTGAGTTTGGGGAGCTATCTTTCTTGAAGGTACGATTTTTCATCCAGATCCAACTCCTAGTTCCGTCATTTCTCACCTGCTCAAACACCCTGATCACCAGGGCAGAGGACTATAAATAACTGAAATTAAAACTATGTTAAGAATTGTGTTTTATGCACAGTAATATCCAGATCTTTCCATAGAACTCCATCGATAATTTTTGAACTTTCCTTAAAAGGTGTAAAGAAACCACAGTATCTTTTTGTATTTTCATAACTCACTGAATAAAACCTGAAAGTATTTAATTATTAGATTTATGCCTCCAGATAAGTTCAATGGTAATTACAGGATGTCTTTTTTAAAATTCTAATTCCAAATAACAAAATCCCAAACACACTGGATCATTATGATTATAATTAGAATAAAGGTGTCTTACTGTTGAAACCAAAGTTTGGCTTTTTGTTTAACCTTTGCACCTCATCAAAGGGGAATGCTTTGGGAAGAAATCTGTTTCAATCTCTCTAATGCTGGTTTAAAACAAAATAAAAAACATAATTGTCTGCAGGAATGCTTTTCATTGCAATATTGGCAGAGAGAAGGCAAGCCCAGAGCTTTCAGCTTACTTGAGGTTTCAGGGCATGCTGACTTTTCTCTGGCCATTTGTCACCCTCTGACACGGGGAGAACTCAGACAACCAGGCAAAAAGATGAAATAGATGCAAGCCACAATATCAAGGCAATCGAAAGAGAGGGCCTGTGAAATAATCCATCTTTCCCACCCCCAATTTTTCAACCAGTTTGGGGGTAACTTTTTCTGAGCTCTGCTTCAATTAAAGATGAATGAATGAAGATGGGCTGGGATTGGGTAGACCTTAGAAGGAGCTGCACAGAGACTGGGATACCTAAAGCAAAAATCCATAAATAGACCTCTAACTAAGGCTCGGAAGGTATTTATTGCTTGGAGGCTGACAGCAATCATTTATTGAGAGAAAATGAGCTTATTCTTTCGCTGTGTTGACGAGGCTGTAGAGAAACCCTTGCTGATGGCCGCAGCAGCGTCTGAATCAAGCTCACCACCCTGAAGACTTGTTCGCGCTCTGTTTGGGGATTTGGGAAGTGGAAAGGGCTGCGGCTTGTGGTTTCAAGGGAGAGTTGCAGGATAGGGCGTTCAGGAAGGAGAGGAGACACACATCTTAGCTGAAGTAAATAAACAGCCCCAGATGGCTTCCCCTGGCTGGAGGCAGAAAGGCAAGTGCTTGCTTACTGGAAAGCGCTTGAAGACTAGAGGGATGAGAGGACAGGAGGGAAGCAAAAGAAGAAAGGGAAGCTGTGCGGAGAAGCCCAGAGAGCAATCATAATACTCAGAAAAATGTCACATTAAACCTCCAGCTGCCAGCGGTTGAGCCGAGAGAGTTCCAGACAATAGCTAAGAAAACAAGTTGAATCTTGCGTTCATTCCTGTGGTTAAAACAAGTCTGTACGACCATGAGGAAAATTCCATTCTCCCCAGACCTTAACTCCCTGATTACCTGAGCTACAGACACTTTCTGTTGAGAGGCTCCATAATGGAATCCATTATTTAAAAAAAAAAAAAAAATGGTACAAATGAACTTATTTACAAAACAAAAACTTAAAGTCACAGATGTAGAAAACAAATTACTGAGAAGGAGGGTGGGGGCGGGCGGGGAGGAGGGATATATTGGGAGATTAAGATTGACATACACACACACTCCTCTACGTAAAATAGATAACTAATAAGACCTATTTTATAACACAAGGGATGCTGTGTTCTGTGATGACCTATATGGGAATAGAATCTAAGGAGTGGACCTACTTATATGCGTAACTGATTCACTTTGCTATATATCTGAAACCAACACAACATTGCAAATCAACCAATAAAAATCAATTTTTTAAAAAGTCCATTCTTAAAGACAAAACAGAAAAATCTCTTAAAGTTAGAGCTGGGGATGCACAAACACCCAGCCTCCCTCTTGCCTCAACCTTCTCTTCTGTTTGGGTCCTCACATCTTGGAAAGTACCCCTTTCCCCTAGGGGCGCAGTCAGTATGCTGACTAACTGCTGCTGCTAAGTCGCTTCAGTCGTGTCCGACTCTGAGCAACCCCAGAGATGGCAGCCCACCAGGCTCCCCCGTCCCTGGGATTCTCCAGGCAAGAACACTGGAGTGGGCTGCCATTTCCTTCTCCAGTGCATGAAAGTGACAAGAGAAAGGGAAGTCGCTCAGTCGTGTCCGTCTCTTCGCAACCCCATGGACTGCAGCCCCCAGGCTCCTCTGTCCCTGGGATTCTCCAGGCAAGACTGTTACAGTTGCCACTCTCCTGTACTCCACCCTCAACCCCAGCCACATTCATGTTCTGACCCTTGACATCCATGATGCCAAATAAAATTAATTGCTAGATTAATACATGTTTATTGAATGTCTACTATGTCTCAGGCTCCAGAGAAGTCATCTAGGAAGAATAACAAAGATCGAGCTGTTGGGAAGAACTTCCAAGTCAGGAGGCACGCTGCTGCTAACTGTGGGCCAGCCACAGCAGACACTGTCCACTGTGGCCACTGACCTTGACCTTGGCCTTTCCTTCTTTGGGATTTGCAGTGCAGGCGACACGCGCTGCCTCTGGCTCAGGGCGGCCACGTATCCCTCTTCTTCCCCAAGAACCCCAGCATCTGCTTCTTTTCCTCCCTCCCAGACAAGCCTTTGATCAGCTTGCTCAGGTAGCTCTCCTGTTGGAAGACAGAGTTTATCAATAATTGTGTTGGGTCCAGGGAAGCTAGAAAACAGCATCTTTTCTTAAGCCCTGTGATTCCTAACCTGGGGCTGGAGGCTGGTTAGCACACCCAGGAGAGGGAGCCCATCCTCAGAGGGGCATGGGTGCTGGAATCGATCGTGCCTCCCCACTGAGAAAATATAACACCAATAACGCAGTTCTGTGGGAAAGAGGGAACGCTGGTAGACTGTGGCGGTCAAAGGAGAGGAGACCTATTTATAGTCAAACTGGGAAAGATTTGCGACTTGACATGTCTTCTATGCTCATCTTTTAAAAGCTTTCAGTAAACGCTAATACGTGTTTAGTTAACTATAAAGAGAGCTATAGGAATTGATTAGTGCCCTCAGGGAGTTTATGGAAGTAATGTGCTTACAAATTTTAACAACCAGTTCTCCAGCAGGGGGAAAATGCCCTGTTTTCTAGCTTTTGCTAGTTTCCATGGTGTAAATACTCTGTCAGTGGTTGGTTCGAAGCTCCAACATGAGGAATGGGGAAGAAATAGGCACCATCAGCTCTTGTTAGCTAATATGAACTGGCTTAGAACACCCGTGGCGTATGGTTTAACACACTAACCCGAGATAAACAGAAGCTCCTGGTCAATCGACTGATAGACATCAAATTGAAAATATTTAACCAAGACCAAGAGGGGAGCATGTTTTAGGGGTACCTAGAAAAATGCACAGTATCTGTATCCCCCTCTTCAGCTTCCTTGGAAGCACAGAGATTTATAGAAAGTCAGAGCCTGCAAAGACTGTAGGTAATCAAGACCCACTCCCTATTCCTCCCCTTACAGAAGGGGACCCGGGGCAGCAAGCGGGAATGATATGTTATATACAGCCTCTGCTCCAAATGTACCACTTTTTTGGGTGGATGTAATTTCCTTACCATTAGGTTGGGGTATTGAGAAGGAACTTTGAAAAATGAACTACATTATTTTCAGAAAGAAAATCCAGCAGAGCTTATTGGGGTCCTCCAAGCACCCATGGGAGAACAAGTCTGTACAGTTGACGGAGGGTGAGCGAAGGTGCCGTCAGCGTGGAGGCACTGACTGGGTCTGAATCTGTTATTCAATGACTTGCCCTGAACACAAGCTTGCTTGCAGAACAGAAACAAACCCACAAGTCTGCCAGGCTCTGGCTGCCCTAGCCTTTGAATCACTGGTGAGAAATAAGCTCTGTCTAGGAAGGAAAAAAATACATTCCCGTGTGAAGAACCCTAGCAGTAATTTTCTGGGCGGGAGAACTACTGCTGTGTCTCTTGGGCAAATGTAATGGGATTGCAAAGTCTTTGGGCTGAGAAAGCTCCAGCTTCTTCCTGCTTGTGATTCATGATCCCTGAGACAACGATGAGCAATGAAAAGTCAAAGGAACATCAAGTAAAGCTAGATTTAGGAAAATAACACATTACATTTAAATATCCATATATATTTAATCTGTGTTTAATAATGCAAGGAATACATTAGTCAAGGCTTAGGCAGATTCCACATTGATGTTAGTTACAGAACAGCCTGGCTCTCAAAAGTTTCCCAGCCTTGGCGCCACAGGAATGAAAACTTCCGGAGGAGTGAAGCGTGCCGTTGCAAACCTGGGGCACTGCAGACATGCAGATGGGAGATTTGTGGAGGTCGCCACAAAGGCGAACTTGCCGCAGAGCAGAGAACTTGGGATAAGCAAGAGAAACCTAAAGCTCCAGTCTCTGAACTGACTTAGTCTTTTTGCCACTCTCTGCAGGGCAGGGCAGGGAATGGGGGTAACATGGTAGAGGAGCAAAGGAACTAGGGTCTCTATTCCAGCTATTATTTTATCTCCGATCTCTCTGGTCCTTGGGCTTTAATTCTAGACCACCAGATAGGGAATGGCTGTGTGGGCCTCAGGAGAAACTCAGGATAAGTCCCCAGGGTGCAATGCCAGACCTCCAAGACTCTTGCTGCCATCTGGAGGGGGAGGCAGGTGAGTGTCCTGGAGGATGAAGGAGGAATCAGGAGTGTGCCCAGCCTTTAGTGCCATTGTGCTCCTCCAGAGCTGGAAAGGGAACCAGTGGGAACACAGCATAGCATATGCCAAGGGGCATCTGGGACCTGGAGAGAAATAAGGGGCTGGACTGCCAAAAGGTCCAAGAAATCCTCTGCTTTGATTTGACCATCACCCAGTGTAACAACGGTAAAGCCTCGATTATTCTGAGCTTGTCATGACTCCCTTATTCACTTGAGGAGGACTCTCAGTCCCTGACAGCTTCACTAAGGCAGTCTGAAGCAAAGTTACAGCAGGAAAGGATCTCAAATAATAACCTGGTCTCCCAGTTTCACCAATAAGAAGACTGAGGCTGACAGAGCCCACGCAGCCCCTCCAAGTTTGCCCAGTCAGTAAGTGGCAACCAGGATAAAGCCCGTCTCTCACTCCAGGGACCTGTCCAGGCCCTCCCTGAGCCTCCCAAGAAACCCTGCTGCGGAACGAGGCCGCCAAGTCACATCCGACTCTTTGTGACCCCATGGACTGTAGCCCACCAGGCTCCTCTGACCTTTGGATTTTTCAGGCAAGAATACTGGAGTGCGTTGCCGTTTCCTCCTCTATGGGACCTTCCTGACCCAGGGATCAAACCCACGTTCCTGCATCTCCTGTGGTGGCAGGTGGATTCCTTACCACTGAGCCAGCTGGGCAGCCCATGGGTTTGGGTAGTCTGTAGAAAGGGAAGGCCAACGTGCCTTACATGCCAGGCACTGTGCCAAGGGCTTGAGTGTATATTATCTCCAAAAGATTAAATACTAACCTGCCTCAACAGAAGGTTACAGACGAAAAGAAAGCTTGGCTCTGATTCTGGCTCTGCCACTCTCCCACTGTGTGGCGATGGGCTGGTCACTGTGCTTTCTAGGTGCCAATCTCCCCCGTCACCTGTAGAACCCCCATAGGCCACTCACAGACTCACAGAGTGGGGTCTAGTCTAGTCCAAAGCAGAAAGGAAGGGACGAGGAGGAGGAAACCCAGACTGGGGACGTGAACAGATGTGACTCTTACAAACGCCTGGCCAAAGCAGAACTGTGATGAAGGTCCAGCTAGGAGCCCATATGTATCCCTGAGGAAGGCATGAAACACCTCCAAGTCTGTACTTGGGAGCATTCTCACTCCATTCCCTGTGAGAGTCTTCCCATGAATCAAAACAGTCCAAGATGTTCCCAGAAAAGAATTGCGGGAGATGCAGGGAGCTAGGTTCTTTCAATCTTCCTTCTAAGAACTGAGTCCCTAAAGATTCAAGCCATCTGAAACTTCCTCATCCCCCAGAGGGCTCCTCCCTTGGAGGGAAAGCAAATTACCTCTTTATGTCATTTAAGTTAAGTACCACTTTGAGAAGCATGCTCATTCTAGCAGTTGGCATTTGGCGGGGGGTGGGGGTTGGGGGGAGCTGTGACTCACTAGTAATTTTGAGCCAAGTATTTTGAATTGGCTCAGGGCAGGAAAATGGCCAGGGGGGTGGATAGGGAGGGGTGCGGAGGACCCACAGAGATGATGACCGAGATCTACCCAACTCAGGTCCAAAGAGGCAAGTACAGGGGAGACTCTCAGAACATATGCTCCCGTTCTTGTGTCGCTGCCAGGAGCCTCCTAAATCATTGTGAAATGGGTCCTTTCTGCTTGCCTCTATCATGTATTATGGGGCATTAATAAATAATGGGAGGTTGTAGAACCAAAAGGCTGGAAAACCCAAAGGGAAGGTGATGGAGAGGCATAATTTAACAAGTAAATGAAAGAAGCTATTAAATCATAGTTAAATTATATTGGCACTGGCAAAAAAAAAAAAAAAGGCATTTCCTGCTCCAAAATGCTTTCAATAAAGGATTGAAGTTTCTCTCCTGGCTGACAAGAGGCATCTTCCGATCATAAGGATAGGAGTTTGAGGCCTGCAGTTTCTTTAGATACAGAGAACTTGGGCAAGGGCTCTGAGGATGGACAGTTTCAAGGAGTTTCTCAGTACATACTTGTTCCAGCATGAGTCCACGTTCAATATTTGATGCCCCACCTATGACCCAACTCTTGCTAGTAGCCTCAGAAACCAGTTTGCTAGTCAACGCCTATTTTTCCATTATTTTAGATTTCCCACCCTAGAGGAGGGGAAATTGAGGTTACCAAAATTGTGACTTAAAAATAACTCTTTGTATGTATAGCATTATACCTTCTCAATTACCATCATATCTATTGACACTTTGAGATTTACCATAATGCTGCTAGGTAGGGGGTAAACTCAGCAGGGAACTATATCCGGTTTATCTCTGTGTGCCCAGAGATCAGAAAACTGCACATTTTATAAAACCGAGTCAGAGGAATGGAGAGATGTATCATACCTGGAAAGATGGGGGAATTAATGAATCCTCATCTTACAGCTGAGTGGCTTGGAGAGTCTAAGTGGCTTGCCCAAGACTGAACTATACAGCGTGGGAGTCGTAACCAAGCGGCCACACTTTCAAAAACTCAGCCCTGGGCTCTTTCAACACAACACATTGTCTCTCTTCAAGGTCACACAGTAAACTAGGCCAGAGCCTGGACTCACACAAGCAGAAAAAGGACACATTTTTCTCTGCTGGAGCTGTCTTTCTGATGGTGGCACAGACTGCTGTTGAGTATTTGAAGGACCTTGAGGGTCTCTCTATCTGAAGGAAGCATCCAGAATCCTTTGGCAGAGGAGCCACACAGAAGCCAGGCCACTACACAGTAAGGCTCTCCCTTTCCTTGTTTCCAGGGATGTTTGCTTGAGTGTTGGCATGAAAACGTGCTGCCATTCAATTCTCAGACATGCTCAGGCCCCAAGCCCCAGTGGGAGAAGTGTGTGTATCAACACGCCAGGGGAATAAAGTCACGGCAGAGTAGATTTGTTTGGACAGGCAGGCTTAGCGGTCTAACAGGGTGTGCAAGACAGCCATGCTACCCTGCATTTTAAAAAGGAGCTACTTGGCAAACATATCAGGCAGCCAAGGGATAAGTCTATCCAGGGTTCCTGAATGGTCAAGGGTATGGGGGTGGTGGGAGCATCTTTCATGAAGGGGCCTCTGAACCTCTCTCGGGACAACAGCAGCTGCATCAAACTATGCTTGCTTGGAAGAATCTTTCCACCAGGAAAAAGATAGGAAGATTACCTAACAGGCCCATACTCACTAACGAGAAGCTCTGCAGTGGGCTTCAGCATGGGAGAGAACCAGGCTCCAGCACTTACAACTTGCTGCTGCTGCTGCTAAGTCGCTTGTCGTGTCCAACTCTGTGCGACCCCATGGACGGCAGCTCACCAGGCTCCTCTGTCCCTGGGATTCTCCAGGCAAGAACACTGGAGTGGGTTGCCATTTCCTTCTCCAATGCATGAAAGTGAAAAGTGAAAGTGAAGCCGCTCAGTCGTGTCCGACCCTCAGTGACCCCATGGACTGCAGCCTTCCAGGCTCCTCCGTCCATGGGATTTTCCAGGCAAGAGTCCTGGAGTGGGGTACCATTGCCTTCTCCTACAACTTGCTGAAAGAAGAAGAAATCGAGACTCAAAGAGGTTAGATAACTTGTTCAATTGCTACTTAAGTAATTTTGAACAAGTTATCTAACCTCTTTGAGCCTCGATTTCTTCTTCTTTAAATGAGAATGTTTGAACCTACTGAATCCATTAGTGTCAGATTCAGCTACAGGTGACAGAAACTCAAAAACCCCAAGGGACTTAAGATGTTAAAGAGAATAAAAATAACCTGGATGCAAGTAGTTTCAGAAGGAGAAGGCAATGGCACTCCACTCCAGTACTCTTGCCTGGAGAATCCCATGGATGGAGGAGCCTGGTGGGCTACATTCCATGGGGTCACTGAGGGTCGGACACGACTGAGCGACTTCACTTTCTCTTTTCACCTTCATGCATTGGAGAAGGAAATGGCAGCCCACTCCAGTGTTCTTGCCTGGAGAATCCCAGGGATGGGGGAGCCTGGTGGGCTGCCGTCTATGGGGTCACGCAGAGTCAGACACGACTGAAGCGACTTAGCAGCAGCAGCAGCAAGATGGCTCCACAAGTCATCAGGGCTCAAGGTTGCTTTGATCCGACTGTCCCACCATCCTGCCACACTGTCCCACTTATACCACATGGTTCAAGATGGCTTTGCCAGCTCCAGGCACTCTGTCCAAAGTCCAGTCATCAGGCAGAAGGGGAAAGCACCATCCTCGCTTTAAGGGTATTTCTCAGAAGTTCCCCATAGCCCTTCCTCTTAGAGTCCACTGGCCAGAACTTAGTCACACAAGCCATATCTCCATGCAAGACAGGCTGGGAGATTTAATTTTCATTTCTAGTGTCCATGTACCCAGCCAAAGCTCAGAGGTTTCATTTCATATTAAAAGCGGGAGTTCAGCATCAGGGCAACAATCAATAAAGTCTCTTGTGTCTAATTTACAGAACAAAATGAGACAATGGCTGTAAATCATCTGCTTCAGAGCCTTGCATGTAGGTAGGGCTTGGTAGATGCTGATGTCTGCTATGGTTAAGCTTGATGTACATTCACTCAGAAATAGATTTCTGTGGGAGATTCTTGGCAATGCCCAATACTTGACTTCATCCCAGGGACACTGTGTCATTCCATCAAATATATCATTCTGATCAAAGCGAAGGTCTCAGTTAAGTCAAAGAGTGACCTTGGAGAGGACTCTGAGGAGAGAAACACAGATGGGTAAAAGCACTGATCCACAGCACTTATGAGAGACCGATGAAGGAGGCCATGGAGATTTCAGCCAGAAGGCAGGGGTCTTCAGAGTTGCAATATCTACTTTATTAGTCATGGCAGCCAAACTCCACTTTCCTCCGCCGATGGGAAAAGCAAAGAGAAAATATGAAACAAGGTGAGAACTGGATATCTGGGGTTCTCATGTACATAAATTTTCATGGGGGGAAAAAAATGGAGGAAGGGAAGGGGGTTACTGTCACTGTAAAGAAGAATTGTTTTATTGGCATCTCGTGGTTGGCTATCCAAGAGGTTATTTCTTGAATATAAGAAAAAATCTTAATCTTGCTGGAGGAATATGAGTATGAAAGGTGTATTGGTCAAGGTTCTTCTCCAGAAAGAGAAAGAGACTCAGAGAGATGGACTGATTTAAAATCATTGACTCATAAAATCGTGTAGGCTAGTAAGTCCCAATCTGCAGAGTCGGCCTGCAGGCTGGAGACCCAGGAAGGAGTTGATGTTGTAGCTTGAGTCCAAAAGTAGCCTGCCACAGCCTGCGGAATTCTCTCTTCCTCGGAAGAGGACAGCATTTTTCTTAAAGTGTTCAACTGATTGGATGAGGGCCACCCACATGACAAAGGGCAATCTACTTTACTCAGAGTCTCTGGTGCTTAAATGGTCAGTTCAGTTCAGTCACTCAGTCGTGTCTGACTCTCTGCAACCCCATGAATCGCAGCATGCCAGGCCTCCCTGTCCATCACCAACTCCCGGAGTTCACTCAGGCTCCTGTCCATCGAGTCAGTGATGCCATCCAACCATCTCATCCTCGGTCATCCCCTTCTCCTCCTGCCCCCAATCCCTCCCAGCATCACAGTCTTTTCCAATGAGTCAACTCTTCTCGTGAGGTGGCCAAAGTACTGGAGTTTCAGCTTTAGCATCATTCCCTCCAAAGAAATCCCAGGGCTGATCTCCTTCAGAATGGACTGGTTGGATCTCCTTGCAGTCCACAGGACTCTCAAGAGTCTTCTCCAACACCATAGTTCAAAAGCATCAATTCTTTGGCGCTCAGTCTTCTTCACAGTCCAACTTTAATATCCAAACATGACCACAGGAAAAACCATAGCCTTGACTAGACGGACCTTAGTTGACAAAGTAATGTCTCTGCTTTTGAATATGCTATCTAGGTTGGTCATAACTTTTCTTCTAAGGACTAAGCGCCTTTTAATTTCATGGCTGCAGTAATCTCATCTAAAAACACCTCCATGGCAGCATTCAGGTTGGTCACATATCCAGGTACCACGGCCTAGCCACTGTGACACACAAAAATCAGCCTTCACAAAGACCACTGGAGTCTGATACAGCATCAGTCATGTTCAGCTGGGTAACTCTTTTTGCGCGTAGGTTGTTTTTGCTTGAAAAGTCTTTGGGAGACAAACAAATAGATGACGAACAAATAAGTGGAAATATTTTAAAACACAAAAGACGTACATCAATGAAAGAGTCAGTCTCAAGAAACCAGTCATGGGTTTTCATGTCAGAATTGAAAAACAATTAAAAACAAAAGGCAGTGGGTAGGAGGTTGGGTCTTCAGCCTGGATAGCATGGAACAGAATGAAATGACAGGAAATGATCACAGCCAGGAAGTGGCTGGCTGATGAGAAGTCTGTGACTAACTAAAGCAGTAGATGGATATTTCATAGAAATTTTAGTTGACTTTTGTCCTCATTGCTTCCAATGGAACCCAGGTAGCTAGGGAGGGGATATAGTGAGTGAGTGAATGCGCTGAGTATGTGAGTGTGTATGTGTTTATGTTTGAAATGCATTTAAACAAAAGAAAGAGGAATAGACAGGAGAAGCATAAGAATATCAATATTTTTAAATTTATTTTTATCAAAGTAGAGTTGATTTACAATGTTGTATTAATTTCTCTTGTATAGTGAAGTGACTCAACTAGGCACAAATATACATGCTTCCTATTGCGGTTTATCCAAGGGTATTGTATATGATTCCCTGCACTATACATTGTGTGTGTGTGTGTGTTAGGAGCTCAGTCGTGCCTGACTCTCTGCGACCCCCATGGACTGCAGTTCACCAGGTTCCTCTGTCCCTGAGATTTTCCAGGCAAGGATACTGGAGTGGGTTGCCATTTCCTTCTCCATGTACTATACATTAGGACCTCGTTAATTCATTTTCCATGTAATAGTTTGTACCTACTCACCCTTGACCCCTAGTCCACCCCTCCCCCTCCTCCTCCCCTTGGCAGGCACGACTCTGTTCTCTGTGTCTGTGAGTCTGTTTCTGTTTTGTAGGTAGGTTTCTTTGTGCCATATGTTATAATCCACATATAAGTGAAATCACATGGTATTTGTCTTTCTCTTTCTGACCTAGTTCACTTAGTATGATAATCTCTAGTTGGATCCATGTTACTGCAAATGGCATTATCTTGTTCTTTTTATGACTGAGTAATATTCCATTGTGTATATACACCATGTCTTTCTTATCCATTTATCTGTTCATGGGATGTTTAGGTTGCATCCATGTTCTGACTATTGCAAATAGTGTGCTATGAACATAGGGGGTGCTTGTATCTTTCAATTACAGTGTTGTCCAGCTTTATGCCCAGAAATGGGATTACTGTATCATATGGTAATTCTATTTTTAATATTCTTAGGGAGAACATATCTATATTTGAGAGATTTGCTTGCTTGACCTGAAAAATAACATGTGAAACTGAGGAGATCTCAGTGTCCCCCTGGACTTTCCATGACCAGAGAAAGAAAAGAGAAACTACAGAAGGTTTGCAAGGTGCTGTGAAGACAACTGTCATCTTCTCTCTCCGCTGGTCCTTCTCCTTGGTCGTGCCGTGGGTCACCCCTGGGGGTGGAGCACTAATGGGGCAGGTACGTGGAACAGAGACCAGCCTGGCATGAAGAGCTGCAGGCCATCGGGGCCAGGAAGGATTCCTTCAGCACAAATCCAAGTCCTGAGCAGAGCCCAGGAGGACTCATCCCACAGCCCGGCCATGTCATGCCTTGCAGAGCTCAGAAGACTCGAGAGGCTCCCGTGGCCAAATGGCTCTCTTTGCCATCCCCAGCATGGGCTTAGCTTCTTCTCTGGGCCTTCCCTGCCGCTCTGCGCCTGCTCGGGATCAGCATGCCAGCCCAGCCTTCCCACTTCTGGCTCCCTGAAACTTCTCCATGCTTTCCCACCTCGTGGATTTTCCTGGTGCCGTGTCTTTGGGCTGGAATTCTTCTTCCTGTCCCTCAGCCCACCCACGGAGCTTTCCAAACCCAGTGCTGTGCTGCCTTCGTCACCTAGCCCTTTTTTTTTTCATTTTAATTACAAAAAGAATGAATCTACCATAAAATACTCATTCGTCAGGAAAGTATAAAGTAAAAGATTTCTCCACGCTGCCCCTCCCACCACCACTACCAACAACCTGGCATGTCCCCGGTGCCAGGGATGAGGGTTTGGTGGGCATCTAAAGCCCTGTGACCCCCTCAGTTAGGTCAGGAGGTAAGGTCTCTCCAGCCTCTGAAGTGCATTGGCGCTTAGCACCCTTGTTATGACATTTTATCTTGCTCTGCATGGTGGAACAGTCATGCTGTGCTCAGTCGCTCAGTCATGTCCATCTCTCTGTGACCCCATGGACTGTAGCCCACCAGGCTCCTCTGTCCATGGGATTCTCCAGGCAAGAGCACTGGAGTGGGTTGCCGTGCCTTCCCATTAGTACAGCACAGTATTGCTGTTATATACAGACTTACCTTGATTGACCTCTGCACTCACTCAAATGTAACTTATTTGAGGATCCTCTGTGTTTCACCTTTGCAGAGCATAGGACAACTGACTCCATATTTGGTTTAGCACATCAAACCTCTGTGAGCTTCTGCCCTAAGTCCTATCCAGCTAAGAACCAAAGAGGAAAAAGAAAACACAACCCATTCTTCTACCAGACAACCAAAAAAATGTTTGTGGAATGTTTAGATACTAGCTGTAGTAGAAAGGGCTTCCCTGGTGGGTCAGCAGTAAAGAATCTACCTGCCAATTCAGGAGACCCTGCCTTCAATCCCTGGTCCAGGAAGATCCCTTGGAGATGGAAATGGCAACCCACACCAGTATTCTTGCCTGGAAAACCCCATGGATAGAGGACCCTGGTGGGCTCCCGTTCATGGGGTGGCTAAAGAGTCGGACACGATTTAACAACTAAACAACAATACAAAAGCAGTAGACCTGTGGAGACAGTACTCCTTTGAGGAAAAAAAATGCTAACCCCAAATAGCAGGAGTACTTGAAAAGCAATCAGCAAATATGAACACTTGACAGTGAGTTAAAATGGGGGTGGGGTGGAGAGCAGGGAATAAGAAGGAATGTGAGTGGAGGGGGTGGTTCAGACGGAAATTCTCTAGAGGATAGTGACTGAAGGGGTGGTTGGAGCACCTGGGATGTTATTTATGATGCACTGAACACCGTCAACAGCATTCTTCCGGAGAATTCTGCCTGCAAGGGGAAATCACTTAAAAAGGATGCCTACCACATTAGACTAGATGAAGCCTTCTAGCTTCTAGTTGAATCCTTCTAACCCTGGAGATAAATTTCTTTTTCTGTTGATCTTTCCTGGTCTTTGGTCACAGCTATTATCTATATTTTAGGTAAGTGTAACATATATTTAGTAAAGAGGCTTTGATGTCAGAAAGACCAGGGTTCGGATGTCGACTCTGAGCTCACTGGACACCAGAGCAACTGAGAGCCTGAACTTTCCCATCTGTAACATGGGAATAAAAGCACCTAACACATAGGGCTGTTGTGAGATGAAATTTGACTGCATTTGGGAAATGATTTAGCCCAGTATGTGGCACAAAGCATGTGGTCAATGAACAGGAGCTATTTTTATCATTAGGCCCTTTACCTCTAACTAAAACATAATCATTTCCGAGAAAGAGGGCTCTGAGCTTCTAGACACAAGCCAGATTCCCACAGGCTAAGAGCACTCATGAACTATCACTGAGGCTCCTGCTTGAAGAAGACTCCTCCCAAAGGAGAGGGAAATACACAAACTCCTAGAGCAGCTCCTCATGGATGGAGCCAAGAACTGAGATGGGTGGACAACACTCTCCCACAAAGGTTTAGAAGATGGTTGAAGAGCCGTAAAAGGGATGGCAAGAGAGCAGGAGTGTGAATGATCAAAGAGAGGGGATGGTTACCAAAGGCACCAAAGTGCTCTCATTAGACTGAAGGCACTTGAGCTGCATTGTCTCAAACTCATTTTCTCCAGCTTTCTCAAGACAGGGTTAAATATCTTCCATGGAAAGAAGATATTTCTGTAAAATACGACATTTGTGTAAGAAGCCAGACCATGGCTTGTGTGAAACTACGGCTGTAAGACAATGATCTGAAATCCTGAGAGAAGTGAACTCCAATCTTCGTCCTGATCCAAAGGAAAAATACTATTCACACAAAGAAGAGATGAAAATAGATGATTTGTTCCCATTTCCTTGGGCTTTACAAATGCATATTTTCATACCAAATCTCACTCTATGTACTATATACAAGATCAAGCTTAGCGGAGACGGAATCAATATTGAAGCCTCTGCCTGAGATCTCATTTCTTTAATACCTTTCTCATATCCTTTAGTGGTAGAAATAGAGCTAATCTCTGTCTTTCAAAAAATTGTTTTGCATTTTTTGATCGGGGAGAATTAAATTGAATTAGATGGCTCTGGAGTGGTTATTAGAACCATTAGAGTTGGCATAATGGATATACCTTAGAGAAAACATTTACATAAGGAAATCAAAGCTGGACTCATATTTTATCCAGTAGTCTGACCTCTATTGAATTCTGACAAGCAGAATTTAGCTGAATATTTCTTAAGATGGTGCATGTAACAAAATGCATTCCCTAAGATATTTATATAATTCAATATTTCCTTTTGCTCAACAGAAAAACTGCCAAGAGAGAAAGAAACAGAGTGGGGTGGGGGTGGATGGAGAGAGAGAGAGAGAGAGATCTTTTCAAATATTTATAGACATATTTTTCATCTGGATCCTTATTTGAATTTTACTCTCATTTAGAATACAGTTCTGACAACTCCATCATTAATACCAGTTCTGGCGATATTCCATGAAAAGACACCAGTGTAACAGAAAAATCTAGATGTGAAGATGATTATGATGTCATATTTAAAAAAGAAAAAGAGAATTAAAAGAAGAGAGCTATATGAAACCATCAGAAATAAAATTCTCTTTGGGATCAAATTGTCTCTTCCAGAAACGCAGCCATTTAAAATAAGATTAAAGTGGTATTTTATAAGAACTAAAGCAGAATATAAATGATCTCTCCCTGAATGAACTCAGATTTGCATACAATGGAAAATAAAAGAAAAAGAGGGCATTTTTAGGCTATTGGACTGAAAAAACTTCTCCACTATGTCCAACAATTTCTCAAAGTACATTCCTACATCAATAACATCAGGGGGTCCATGTTAATGAAGAAAACTCTAGGGCTCCAGGACCTCAGAATCAGAATGTATTTGGGGGAGAGGGAGAGATTCTGCATTTTAAACAAGACTCCACTGATGGTGAAAACCTCTGGTTTGAAAGCTCTCTGGGGGATACAGGTAGACCCGGACAGAATTAAGAGCAGGCTGCTTGTCCCAGGAACCACCATCTTTACCCAGTAGTCCTGAGTGCAAGCTCTTCCTATCTCTACCAAAGTGACCTTAAACTTAACCACCTAATTAAGTCCCAAGTCAGTCTCCCAGTTTTCATTTATAAAATGGGATCACTTGTTTCCCAGCTTTGAGAACTTCTATAAAAGTTCTTTGTTACCACTAGTGTTGTTATGTGGCCAAATGTGTGATAATCAACGTTACTGTTGTTTAACTATCAACATGGCACTGTAAAGAGAAGAAATGTAGAGATCACAAACTAAATACTGCAGCCAGAAAATAACTAGCTAGTAAAATTCTCTATGGTCATCAAATGTGTGTCAAGAGTAAGCATGAATCAGTCTGTTGGCACACACTGAGATGCAAAGAATAGTGACGGGAAAGACGAGGTAGAATTAATTTGGGACAAGGCCATGATGATGCATGAATAATCAGACCAGGGTGGCTGCCAGGAAGAATGTGGTTTTGTTTCACAGAGGCATCTGGATGATGAGGATTGGTGAGACGGGGACATGGACAGGTGAGATCTGGGAACTGAAATCAGAGAGGAACAGAGAAATCTCCAAAGACTCGTGTCTGAGATGAAGGGCATCAGATGGAGGAAGGTAAGGCAGACATGGCAATTGGAAACCACAGCAAAGGAACAATGAAGAACGCTAAGCTAAGTCTGCTTCTAACTCTGAAGCGAATCATCAGCGTGCCAGGAGAGATGAAATTTTAAAATATTTCCCTGATCACAGGTGATGCAAGCTTGTTGAAAACCACAGCCTTGCTCTCTTTTCGGGTTTCCAACAACTGTGAGAGGGGGTGGGGGAGGAAAAGAGTGGAGGAGGCCATCCTGCTTCTTCTGGAATGGGAATCAGAACCATCAGGACCAAACGTCATTTCATTCCAAAAGGAGCTCTGGTTTCCTTCATGTCGAGCTTTTGGAATTTAAACTTAAACTGAAGATTCCTCCCCCTGAATCCCAGATACTTCGGTGTTCTTCCTGGGAAGTTCTGTTCCGTGCCTAGCTTTTAGTCATTGTGCTCTCTTTTCTGAGAAGGCCCTTCCTTACCCCTGTCTCTGACCTTCAAAGTCCTAGTTATCCCTAAGGACCAGTTCTACGTGTCAATGCATCCACTGCCCTCCTCTTCACTACATCCATCACTCCCTTCTCTCTGACCTGTGTTCATGTTAGGCATCTGCATGAGTCTATGTACAGAAGGTTCCTAGAACTCAAGGACTACATCTGATCCACTATGTGTCTCTTTAGATGCTTTCTTCCATGTAGAAGGAATGCTCAAAACACATTTATAATGATACCACCCTCATCCTATATCTTTACTGGACCTCGGGGTGTTCTTTGACCTGAATGATAGAACATCATTCAACAGGCCCAACAAAGAAATAAACAGCTATGGGGTTCTCTGAACCTTACAGCAGGATCTAAAGAAGGCTACTTCTGTGCCATCAAGCCAGAGGATCACAGTAAAGGGCTGCCTTCACTAGAGACCTTTGTTCAGTTCAGTTCACTTCAGTCGCTCAGTCCTGTCCGATGCTTTGCGACCCCATGAATTGCAGCACGCCAGGCCTGTCTATCACCAACTCCCGGAGTTCACCCAAATTGTTGTCCATCGAGTTGGTGATGCCATCCAGCCATCTCATCCTCCGTCATCCCCTTCTTCTGCCCCCAATCCCTCCCAGCATCAGAGTTTTTTCCAATGAATCAACTCTTCACATGAAGTGGCCAAAGTACTGGAGTTTCAGCTTTAGCATCAGTCCTTCCAAAGAACACCCAGGACTGATCTCTTTAGAATGGACTGGTTGGATCTTCTTGCAGTCCAAGGGACTCTCAAGAGTCTTCTCCAACACTACAGTTCAAAAGCATCAATTCTTCAGCACTCAGCTTTCTTCACAGAAAGGAAGTGTGCAACTTTCACATCCATACATGACCACTGGAAAAACCATAGCCTTGACTAGACAGACCTTTGCTGGCAAAGTAATGTCTCTGTTTTTTAACTTTTACATACAGAAATGTGTCCAATGCTCACATCCATACATAGCCACTGAAAAACCACAGCCTTGACTAGACGGACCTTTGTTGGCAAAGTAATGTCTCTGCTTCTGAATAAGCTGTCTAGGTTGGTCATAACTTTCCTTCCAAGGAGTAAGCGTCTTCTAATTTCATGGCTGCAGTCACCATCTGCAGTGATTTTGGAGCCCCCAAAATAAAGTCTGACACTGTTTCCCCATCTATTTCCCATGAAGTGATGGTACCAGATGCCATGATCTTAGTTTTCTGAATGTTAAGCTTTAAGCCAACATTTTCACTCTCCTCTTTCACTTTCATCAAGAGGCTTTTTAGTTCCTCTTCACTTTCTGCCAAAAGGATGGTGTTATCTGCATATCTGAGATTATTGATATTTCTCCCGGCAATCTTGATTCCAGCTTGTGCTTCTTCCAGCCAAGCATTTCTCATGATGTACTCTGCATATAAGCTAAATAAGCAGGGTGACAATATACAGCCTTGACATACTTCTTTCCTATTTGGAACCAGTGTGTTGTTCCATGTCCAGTTCAAACTGTTGCTTCCTGACCTGCATAGAGGTTTCTCAAGAGGCAGGTCAGGTGGTCTGGTATGCCCATCTCTCTCAGAATTTTCCACAGTTTATTGTGATTCACACAGTCAAAGGCTTTGACATAGTCAATAAAGCAGAAATAGATGTTTTTCTGGAATTCTCTTGCTTTTTCCATGATCAAGCAGATGTTGGCAATTTGATCTCTGGTTCCTCTACATTTTCTAAAACCAGCTTGAACATCTGGAAGTTCACAGTTCACATATTGCTGAAGCCTGGCTTGGAGAATTTTGAGCCTTACTTTACTAGTGTGTGAGATGAGTGTAATTGTGCGGTAGTTTGAGCATTCTTTGGCATTGCCTTTCTTTGGAACTGGAATGAAAACTGACCTTTTCCAGTCTTGTGGCCACTGCTGAGTTTTCCAAATTTCCTGGCATATTGAGTGCAGCACTTTCACAGCATCATCTTTTAAGATTTGAAATAGCTGACCTGGAATGCCATCACCTCCACTAGCTTTGTTCACAGTGATGCTTTCTAAGGCCCACTTGACTTTACATTCCAGGATGTCTGGCTCTAGGTAAGTGATCACACCATCGTGATTATCTTGATTATGAAGATCTTTTTTGAACAGTTCTTCCATGTATTCTTGCCACCTCTTCTTAATATCTTCTGCTTCTGTTATGTCCAGACCATTTCTGTCCTTTATCGAGCCCATCTTTGCATGAAATGGTCCCTTGGTATCTCTACTTTTCTTGAAGAGATCTCTAGTCTTTCCCATTCTGTTGTTTTCCTCTATTTCTTTGCATTGATCGCTGAGGAAGGCTTTCTTATCTCTCCTTGCTATTCTTTGGAACTCTGCATTCAGATGCTTATATCTTTCCTTTTCTCCTTTGCTTTTTGCTTCACTTCTTTTCACAGCTATTTGTAAGGCCTCCCCAGACAACCATTTTGCTTTTTTGTGTTTCTTTTCCATGGGGATGGTCTTGATCCCTGTCTCCTATACAATGTCATGAACCTCCATCCATAGTTCATCAGGCACTCTATCAGATCTAGGCCCTTAAATCTATTTCTCACTTTCACTGTATAATCATAAGGAATTTGATTTAAGTCATACCTGAATGGTCTAGTGGTTTTCCCTACTTTCTTCAATTTAAGTCTGAATTTTGCAATGAGGAATTTATGATCTGAGCCATAATCAGCTCCCAGTCTTGTTTTTGCTGACTGTATAGAGTTTCTCCGTCTTTGGCTGCAAAGAATATAATCAATCTGATTTCAGTGTTGACCATCTGGTGAAGTCCATGTGTAGGGTCTTATCTTGTGTTGTTGGAAGAGGGTGTTTGCTATGACCAATGTATTCTCTTGGCAAAACTCTATTAGCCTTTGCCCTGCTTCATACCTTTGTTAGGCGGGATCATCTATTATTGAACGGCGAGACCCTAGGACTCTTGTCTGGCCTTTCTCTGCTATCAGACTTGCCCTTTCTCATGCAATTGCGTGTGGTCAGGGTAGATGCCTCTGCTCAGTGTACACTGGCAGGTCTGGCCTGTACTTGGAATTCTCTCTACTGGTTGCCTATTGTAGGAGCTCCCTACAGACTAAAGTCATAACACAGATCAAATCAAGGAGAGTAAAATATGTCAAGTGTCTGAATATGGCTCCTCCAGACTCTAGAAGGAACTGGCCAGGTGCAACTCCAATTCATATGCTTGTTTCCACCCAGGGCTTGGCTATGAACATTCTAGTGAGTGTGTCCATATTAACTGGGATTGTCAAACAGGAAAATTTGATCTCAGTTTCTGTTTTTAGGGGGCTCAAAGATCGTCTGCACTGGAGGGGAATTTCAGATCACTCAATCCAACACCTTATTTCAGAAAGAGACAGACATCAGAGAGGGAAGGGACTTCCTCAAAGTACAGAATCTGTCAGTGGCAAAGTGGGACCACAGCACTCAAGCTTTGCAGTTTCTCCATCAAGTCTTCCACTTCTAAGGAAAGCAAGTTCATTTTCCCGTATAAAGGATCCCAGCGGACACTTCACATCCATTCCTGGCAGAGTCCAACTTCCCACTTGGTTTACCAACCGGTCGAGAAAACCGCCTCCATTAGAATGTAGTGCGTGCAAGGAGAACTCATTTGAACAAGCAAACGTGTCCTGCTGGATCGCCACTGTTTCTCCAGCAGCCAACCCTCGACCTTGTCTGCCAGCCGCCCCCTCCCAAGGCTGTCTTCATCCATCACCTTTTCAGAGGGTGCTTCCCTGTGCCCCACATACACACACCTGCTGATTATATCCTATCTCCATGATTTTTCAATCTCCATGGTGAGTTTTGTGAATTGAGATTATGGGCTTTATTTTGCTTTCTGTCTTCTCATACCAGAGTGCAAGCCCCATAAGGTCAGGGACCTTCTCTGTAGTGTCTCCCACACCTAGAAGACTGTTGGGTGCAGACCTGGTACTTGGTTATTGTCTGTTGTATAAAGGAGTGAAAGAATGAACTGAAAAGAAATAGAAATGTGGGCTGTCACTTACAGATAGACACAATCTGCACACAGAGAGAGGGGAGAAATCATCTTTCTTTATGGACCCTAGACTTGCAGCAAAGTCTAGAAAGTTAACACAATGGCTATATTCTCTCTGTTAACTACAAATCAAGGCGGGAAGGCAATAATGTTGGGCCAAACATTGCAACCACCTTGTCCAATTTATTCAAAGAGCTGGTCTAGAATTTTAGTCCAGTAAGCATACACTATTGTTGGCACTACACACAGGCACACAGGGAGTGTGCACACACATATACTCACTCACACCCTCCTGTTTCCTCCCACCTACTGATACTCTAACAGTTCGCAAGCTAAAACCGACATGATGTTGCTAAGTATCTCAGAGGAACCACATATCCACAGAACTCAAGAGAGCAGAGAGGCTGGGCTATTGGGAAAAAATTATACTTATCATTTTTCACAGGAAAAATATTTGTTTAGTCTAAGAACTAGCAAAGAAACGTTGAAAATTTCTTTTGCAGGGACTTTTGGACATCATTCATTTCCCCACCCCCACAATTCTATCCCCTCTGCCTTAGAGATACGTTCAGCACTAAGATGTAAACACTCCAATTTTTTTAAAGAAATTATTTTTTAATAAAGAAATGTCTACAATGTCACAATTGTGCACGAGAATGCACAGTTCCCATTAAGCACTGTACATGCCCAAATATGGTGGGAAATGAGGAGGGAAACAAACTCAAACCCCAGGGTAATTTGTTTTCCTGTTTAGTTCCAAGCTCAGTGTGCGCTCTTGTAAGTTGACAAGGAGTAACATTGCACCTATTAGCACTCGTCAACAGAAAGTAGATTGTTCGGGTTTCAATAAATGTTTTTTGAATTGGATTCAGGTTGGTGAGAAAATAAATTAAGTTGGAAATTCTTTGAGGCAAATTACATATTGAAATGAACAGTTTGATGCACAACCCCTCCATCACCCCCGGAGGTGGGGGTGGGGGGGAAGAAAGAAAGGGGAAAAAGCAGAAGTCTTGCTTTTCTGAGCTGCGAGAATTTCTTCTGCTCTTGCATCTGTGAACACTTTACAAGGCGATGTCTACAGTTGGATTTTTACAGCCTATATTTGAATGGGAGCTTGCGTGACATCTGGGGCTATATTTTTGGAGAAATTTCAAAGCTAGTGATTTCCAGTTTTTAATCACCAGAGTATTTATTTTCTCCCAAAGCATAATTATCCATGGCTCCACACTTAGTTTCTATGGGAGCAGAGCAAAATGAGAATCAGGCTGAATTAGTAACTTGATCTTGCATCTGTCAAGGCTCGATGGTTCTTACCTGCTCCAGAGGTTAAAAGCCAGTGTGCTGACCTCACCTCACCGTGTTGGAAAAATTGAACACATGGCCGTTGTCAAGGACAAGACACTCTCCGTCATAAGAACAAAGGGAACGGCAAAGGCTAATGAGGAAAGAGACCCACAACCCAGACAAGTACAGAGCATCCTGCCCCCTCTGCTCAGACCCGGGTCATGTTTGTGGCTACAGGTGCCATGGAGAGAGGTAGGCTGTGCAGACGTTATTTTCAACATTCTCTCTTGAGAAAGGAAAACCTCACAATGCAGCAGCCTGCTCCCCTGTCAGGGAATGAATAAGAGCTTGCTTTTCACGGAGGTTTAATCCAACAGCCTGGTGTGCATGAAACTAAGAACAGAACAGAGGCTGTTCACCCACCAACTCACCAGAGCGTCCCCTGCCCAGCAGTAGGGGTTTTGGGATTCAGTGGTTTGGTGGTGATTGTTGATTTCTTTTCCTATGCTTTGGAGGAAGCTATTGAAACCCTCAAGAGACAGCAGTCACTAGGTTTGTATCTAAGAAGGTAAGTTATTTGCCCCAGTCACACCAATTGTTCATGAAAGAGCTTTACATTACTCCTTACATAATAAACCAAGGCAGGTAAGGCAGGGGAAACCAAAAAAGAGAAGAAAGTGAGGACCTTAAATTTGTAAGAGCCGCGTGACATGGAGGGGCTTTGAGACAAATTGATGGATGGTGTTTTCAGTAGCCCGCACCCCTACCCCTTTCTCTGGCTTTACTTTTCACCAAACCCTCCTTCATTCTGAGTTCCGTCTGGGCAAGTCCTGAGCTCCTGGAATGTGTCGCTGCCTCCCTTATCTGGGAGCTAATCACTAAATAGCAGGTGGCGAAGATTCTATTTTTCATCTCTCTTGCTCTTTCCCCTCCTCTCTTTTACTCATTTCCTCAGGGCTATGAATCTCTGAATCTTAAGCAGGAAACCTCCCTGATGTGTTCACACCTGGAATACCTCCCTTTCTTTGGTGAGGAAGGAACCCGGAGAATCCAGAGAATAAGCCCTGTTGTTGAGAAAGAAGGAAGACATCAGCATTTAAATATTAATACACACCCTGCATGCAGCAGGGACACATTCCCATCTTTTAAATCAATCATCCTTTCTTTTAATTCCATACTCATCTCTGCTCCCAGCCAATGTCTTACAGGACAACAAGCATTGACTGTGTGTCATTTCAGTGATCAGCACTCCGCACAAATAGGTTGACAAGAGGAAACAGGCAAGGTACCTTTGCAAGCTTGTTTGGGGTTGAAATCACAACTACACAGCCTAGAGGTCCCCAGAGATTAGCTTACTTTTTGTTCCTACAAATGTTAGAAACTGGCTCGTGAAGGCACTTGTCATCAACCTCCTGGTTTCCATGGGTGTTGGGAAGTCCCAGCCTTGTTTAAGCTCTGCGTTCTGTTCTTTTCAGGGACTTCTCATGTGGCCTTTGAAATGTCAACTGCTCCCACTTTTAGTTATCATGTGTCTCTAAACCCACAGACCAAAAGTAGTGGCCTACTGAACACTAAGCTCCCTCAGGGGAAAATGGAGAACATACTGGACCCAAGGATAGAAATTTAAATCCATGATTTCCAATCTGTGAGCCCTAGGGCCCCATGGGGACACTATCTTTGTGTGAATCGGCACCTATAGTTGTACATGAATCATACTATTAGTCAAACTATCCTGATATTACTAATGTATTCATTTATTCATTCTACAAATATACATAATGTGCATACTTTGTGTCAGGAACTGTGCTCAGTGCTGAGTATACAACAGATAGTGAACAAGGAGCAAATCAGCTATGGCCTTTAGCATGTTCAGGCCAGTGGTGAAGAGAGAGTGTCACAGAAACACAGAAAGAAAGCAAGAACTCAGATCTGGGGTCATACATAGATGGCGCTAGAGGTAAAGAGCCTGCCTGCCAATGCAGGAGACCTGAGAAAAGTGAGTGCAATCCCTGGGTCAGGAAGAGCCCCTGGGGAGGGCATTGCAGCCCACTCAAGTGTTCTTGCCTGAAAAATCCCATGGACAGAGGAGCCTGGCAGCTTACAGTTCATAGGGTCACAAAGAGTTGGACATGAGTGAAGTGACTTAGCATGCATGCATATAGATAAGGCAGGGATTAATAGCATTCAAACTCCCTTAAAGGTGATAGGTTCTGTTATTAAGTATTTGCTCTACCAATGCATTCTTAAAGTGTATCTTTATCTGCAGTTTTATAGATCTTTTGAGATTAAAATATGCTCTCCGTACTAAAAAAAGGTTGGAACCACTGACCTAAATCAGCCCTAAGAGATGTCTTTCCTATCCCAGATGAATGAATGAAATAGCAAGAAATGATATTTCACCAATATTCCAGCAACTCTTGGGTGGATAATTCTACCCTAAATCTAAATTTGCAATGCTTCATTGAAAGCTAATCTTAGAGCTCTCTGTACCCCATCATTCAGGAATGCTACCTCTCTGGGGAAACCTGGAGAATTCAAGAAAGAACATTACCCACTTGGTCATAGATCCCTCCTCCCCAGGGAGCAGAGAGCAGCCCCACCTCCACCCTTGACTTGGGTGAGGTCGGAGGGAAAGTCTTGTGGTTGAGATTGGTATGCTAGGGAATTGCAGGCCTGGAGCCGCGGGACGTGACTTGTTGCTCTATTAGACACCCTAGATAATCTCCTGAAACAAAGAAATAAAGCAAAGATTAAATGGGAGGGTTTTCTTGTCAAGAACTATGAATGCAAAAATAACCCAGAAAATATAGCTGGATTTGAACAGGGCCCAGGCAAGATAATGGACAGGAAGACCAGTTACACATGAGGTCCCATTTAAATCAAAAGGCAGCATCAAATCTCAGCTCCCAGTGGGGCCTCTGTATGTGCATTCAAGGGTAGAAATGTTCTAGGGACATTATTACTGCCTAAGACCATGTGGTGGGCACTGAACCTACAAATAAAACACAGTCCTTAAAGAGGCTTTTATTTTTTAGCAAAGAAAAGGTAAAGAGCAGTGCTCATTTGAAAGATAATTAAACAGTATTTCAGGCTTTGTGACAATGGGCAGAAGACCAGCATGGGAGCAGCTCCAAGTTTAGAGTCAAGAGTCTAGACTTTTCCTGGTTCTATGACAGATTTGAGTCTTACCTTGGGCAAGTCACTTCCTAATCTTCAATTCAGTTTCCTGACCTGTGAAAGGACAAAGAGTATTTCCAGCTCTCCACCTCTGATTCCAGGCCTCATACGAGAAAGGACGTCTAGTAAAAGCCCCTGAAATTATCTGGTCACAGTTACCTTCCTATAGCATTCGTCACAGCAGGACAGAAAATCCACCTATTTGCAACAGACCTGGGTTGTAGGATAAGGTATTTCCCAACAGAGGCAGGAGTACCTACAGATGTTCCCACGCGGCCCCATGAGAAGACCTATGAAAGAGAGCAGAAGGCCAGACGGTGATGGCGATCTGGGGGCTGCCTGTATTTAGTAAGTGGAAACATAGGCACATGTCTCATACCTCTCCCCAGCCCCCTGCCCCAACCCCACTCCCACCAGGCCACCAACAAAAGAAAGAACCCAGCAAAACTGCTGGCTCAGTTAGCCCACACCCATCTTCAGCCCGGCCCTCACTGAGGTCATCCCTGCGCTGCTGCCAGCTAGGCATGTCGGCTGTGTGCTGGCTGCTTCACTCTGACTCACCGCTGCGTGCTTCGCGCCAGTGAACCCCGCAGCCGTTGTTCCCCGGAGATCTCTGGCCTACTTCTTCCAAAGTGCCGTGGGGCAGGCATGGAGCACGGTGGGGGTGGGTCGCCGTTCCCTCAGTTAGCCAACTGGCCTCTTGGGCCCGGCTCCCTCTCCCTCTTGATCCCTTGTAAGCCTTCCTGAGAAGTTACAAGGTAGAAATTCTAGAAAAAGCCTCCTATCTTCTGTTAATTCCATAAGGGCCTTTTAAAGAGTGAAAATTGCGTGTCCCAGGCCCCGTAACATGGCACACATGCCACACCCTCCAAAATCAGCTCTTTGAGGAAATCAAGCCCAGGGAGAGGAGTATTTGCATTTTGAAGGCAGATCAACCCTAGTCAGACCAACTCTAGGGCAACACCAAACTGCTCGTAGTTCCACATACCTTGCTGTTTCTTAATTCCATACCTTGATTGTGCTGCCTTCTCTTTCTGAAATGCCTCACCCTTCAAACTTTTTCTAACTTCTGCTTATCCATAATTCTCAGCTCAAATGTCACCTCCTTCAGGAAGTCTTCCCTGATCCCCCAAGCTGCATTAGATGCCCCCTTGGGGGCTTAGCCCAGTGCCCTGTTGTAGCTTTAGCATTATACCTACCATATTGTTGTGTAATTGCTGTTTTCCTCTTCTAGACTGTAAATTTCTTATCAACTAGAACCCACTCAATTTATTCTTTTTTATCTCTCTGTAGATTAATGCATATTCTAGTTTGTCTGCTGAATGAATAAATTATCTGATTCATCCACTTAGTAGTAGTATGTTCTGGACAATTTAATTTACTTCTCTAGGCCTCTAATTTTTCATTTGTATATTGCAGATAACAATCCATTGCTCCCTAAGATGTTGTTCAGATTTGGAAGTAACCTACATAAAGGCCTACCACAATGCTGCCGCGTAGACATGAAGAATTGAAGCACACAGGCCATCATTCCTTAGGGAATGATGAAAAGGAAAGAAAAAGCAGGAATGAAGAGTTCCATGGTCAGTCTGCAGCCCCTATCTCCCATGGACATATGGTCCCACCCATTTGCTCCCTCCCTACAAGGAAGCTTTTTTTTTTTTTTTTGCTTTTTCTTAAATGAAAAATAGTTTCATTTCTAAAAGTCTCCTGGGATTCCAGCATCTCCAGTTGGACTGATTGACTAGCCTAGATACTTTTATCATCTCTTCCATTGACACAGAGACCTATAAGCCTAGGAAACCTCCCCCATCCCCTGACAAACCCTCAACTCTATCATAAATAGGTCCTTCCAGTGGTGAGGTCAGGCTTACCCAGAGAGTTTCTGGTGATTTATCCACATACTTTAGGGATGAAAAGAGGAAACAACAATGGTCTGAGCCTCCTGGAAACTTGGCAAGTAGCCTGACACTTGGAGGGCTTGTTCAAAGTGTCCAGAAAAGTTTCCGTATAATGGAGAGAAGCAAGTAGGGACAGTTTAGTAGAAGCCGGTGATGACCGTGGCAGCAAGCGCTGTTGGCCTGGCCCACGGTGCTATGCCCACATGCCCTTAGCTCCCCCAAAGTGCACATGGACATGAACGCACACACATATCCTACCTCCCTTTCGGAACCTGAAGCCCTCTCCACTGGTCCAGTCCCCCAAATCCTCTGATGAATCAGGTGGAACCAGATCCTGTGAGTCATCTAGAGCCCATGAAAGCCAGGGTTAATCTGTTCAACAGCCACTTATTGAGCAAGTGCCAGTGCCAGGCTCCATGCTAGGCACTGGAGACCAATGCCTTCCAGAACATTCTTGAGGGCCTTTTCCCCAAAACCACCCACAGGGGAGAAACCACTTCATTCAGAAAGTTGGTGAGGCCAGGACTTAGTGTGGAGGTATTGCCAGTGAAGTACCTGAACTGACCTGGATGTGAATCATTTCACCCAACTCACCCTGCAAGGACACACAAGAGGATGCCAAACCACTTCCAGGGACCCACAGAAAGGACACCCAAGCTGAACCTGAGGGTGAGGGCAAGCTAGCAGAGGAGGGAAAGACTGGGAAAGAGCAGAAGGAAGGAGGGTTTCCCACAGAATTGCTGCCATTTTGAAATTCAGCCATGTTCAGAGAACCAAGAAGCACTTGAGTCACTTCCCTATGGCAACCTCCAAAGTGTCCTAGGATCCCAGAGGTGAAGAGGAGGGAGCATCTTCTAGGGAAAATGACAGAGGGATTCAGTTCAGTTCAGCTCAGTTCAGTCGCTCAGTCGTGTCCGACTCTTTGCAACCCCAAGAATCGCAGCACGCCAGGCCTCCCTGTTCATCACCAACTCACGGAGTTCACCCAAACTCTTGTCCATCAAATCGGTGATGCCATCCAGCCATCTCATTCTCTGTTGTCCCCTTCTCCTCCTGCCCCCAATCCCTCCCAGCATCAGTCTTTTCCAATGAATCAACTCTTCCCATGAGGTGGCCAAAGTATTGGAGTTTCAGCTTAAGCATCAGTCCTTCCAAATAACACCCAGGACTGATCTCCTTCAGAATGGACTGGTTGGATCTCCTTGCAGTCCAAGAGCCTCTCAAGAGTCTTCTCAAACACCACAGTTCAAAAGCATCAATTCTTTGGGGTCAACTTTCTTCACAGTCCAACTCTCACATCCATACATGACCACTGGAAAAATCATAGCCTTGACTATGGACCTTTGTTGGCAAAGTAATGTCTCTGCTTTTTAATATGCCGTCTAGGCTGGTCATAACTTTCCTTCCAAGGAGTAAGCGTCTTTTAATTTCATGGCTGCAATCACCATCTGCAGCAATCTTGTTTGGAGCCCAGAAAAATAAAGTCAGCCACTGTTCCCACTGTTTCCCCATCTGTTTGCCATGAAGTGATGGGACCAGATGCCATGATAGTAGGATCTACTGAATTTCACAATATAGGCTACTGAGGAGGTTTTAAAGCCAGTCTGAAAATACAGTCTTCCCTGGGAGAAATAGGTTGATAGCCTCCCCACCTTAATCTGACTCTGACTTGCTGGAAGTCAGTTGAATGTGGCAGAAATGATGCTCTGGGACTTCCACAGCTAGGTGGAGAAGGCCTTATAACTTCCGCCTTGCTTGCTGGAATACTTGCACACTGAGCTCTGAACCCTGAGCCACTGTGTAAGGCTGCCCTGGGGCTGCCATGTTGTGAGGAAGCTCAAGAATGTGGAGTGGCCGTGTGTGTGTGGTCGTGTGTGTGTGTGTGTGTGTGTGTGTGTCCAGTCTGACAACCACTCTGAGGTCCCAGCCCACCACCAGTACCCCATGCCAGTCTCATAAATGGATGAACCTCCTAACCATCACATCTCAAAGCCCTTGAATCGCCTCCAGCCTTTGAGTCTTCCCCACTGAGGCTCCAGACATTCTGGAGCAGAGATAAGTCATCCCTGGCCTTCCCTGGGTGAACCTCTGGCCCACAGAATCCATGAGCAGAATGAAATGCTGTTTTTATGCCAGTAAGTCTGGGCAATCTGTGAATAGCAAGGCCTCAGTGACCCAATGATCCTAGAGGTGAGAATGAAGACTATTAGGAAAAAAGACAGAGGAGGGAGCAAAGACAAAAATGACACTCTGCAAAAGGACAGTGGCCTGAATGATGCTGTTTGCACTATTTTTTAAGGTAAAAGGAAGTGAAGGTAGTCACACTTCACAAGTGATCCCTGGGCTTAGCTTTGGGTGGTCCAGCCTTGCAGTGGCCCTGGGACCGTCACACCTGGTGATCCCCAGCCTCCCATCACATGTCCCCTCTCTTATTGCCTCTCAGGTAAGAGCGGAGCTTCCAGAATTTGAGAGGCCGTCCACGGTGGGAAGACAAATGACTTCACAGTGGGATGTCAGTGCTGCTGTGAACCCAATGTGGAAGCTTCAAGTCAGAATCAGTTCTTCACTGCAAAAGAGAGATCACTTCCTGGTGATGCAGATCTGGGTGGGGGCTTCTGCAGCTTCTTTCCCTTCCCACCTCCCAGGGGTGCTTTAGGAGGAGGTGACAAGGACTGGGTCTGCCCAAAGGCATCCCAGAAGTTGCCCAGTTATCCCTGAGACAGTTGATAGTCATCATCCTAAAAGAGACCCTAACCAGCACTGAGAGTGTCCATTTCATCCCAGCTTCCGGGAGTTACCTGTGGCAAAGAGCTCTTCACACTTTGAGTTTCCTCTAGTTCCACTGCTCAGACAAAGGAACATCTCACCACTACCCCTCTTACCAGACCGCTAGGAATATTTATCCTTGTTTAAACAGTCCCTTAGTAGAGCTCATGTGCTTTTTAAGAAACCCCTGTGACACCCATGCTCTAGGAGGAAAGAGAAGCAGCCACTGAATGGACCCAAGCCAGAGTCTGGGAGCTCACTCAGTGGTCAGACCTAAGGCTGGGAAGCACCCAGTGGTCAGGCCCAGGGTTGGGAAGCACCCTAGACCTCTGGAGCCCTTGAGGACAGGCTGGTCAGAACTCGCTAGGGTCAATGCAGATGAGAGTTCCCAGATCTAAAGGACTCACCTCTGCTTTGGTTTTCTGAACAGCTCCACTTTCCAGAGGTCCATGCATGTTGTCAGAAGGCCTTTCCATCTGTCTTGGTTTGCTCTGATTTCAATCTCCTCCTTCAACTTAGTGGCTTAATTAGACCTGAAGTCATAGACTCTGAGCTAGAAGGGACCTTAGAAACCATTTAGGTCAACCCCCAGGAAGGGAAAGGAACTTTCTAGGATCACACAGCAAGGGTTCTTCAGTCAGAGTTAGAGCTAGAACCAGGGCCCCTTGGCTCCCAAGCCAAGGCTGTCTGTACAGTGCTCTTCTGCAGTCAGACTACCCAGAAGGCCTGCTCCCTGGAGAGCATGGATTCAGAGAATCTCCTTGAGCCACACCAACCACAAGAATCCTGGATTCCAAAGAGCCTGTCTGCAAGAACCAGTCTTCTCCCCTCTCCTCCCTGCCCCAATCCCAGCCTCCGAAACCTCTAGAATATTTTGGAGGCAAGCAAAAGCAATCAGCCAAGGCAGAGTTCCACTCTTCAGGCATCCTTAGAATGAAAGATCCTGGTTACTCTCAAAATTAAGACTTTCCTACCCACCGCTCTCTCCCTTTCCATCCTCCCCCACCTTTCCTTCTGATTTGCTGTTCGCTTTTCTGTCTCCTTAGCTACATGAGGCATTTCACGCAGCCAAGCTTCCATATGGGCCATTTCCTGTAAATGCAGACACTCTCCTGGACAAACTTAATTTTGATCAATGTGCTGATTGGGGATTTTTCAATACATCATATCCCCTGAACACATTTTTGAACAAAGTGAAATACCAAGAAAAGAACAACATGGTTATTTGCAGACAATGGAGGAACCACTTAGACATAAATGTTATAATAAAGGGACAGGCTGTCCTATACTATAACTGTTTGGGTAAGCATCTGTTTTCCCCATTGGAACTGACTCCAGAAGAATTTATATCATTGTCTCTTTTCAATTCTACATCTCTCATAACCTCAAATTGCTTTTCACATACAAGGGCCTCTATAAATGTTTTTAATTTAGTGAGAAGTTACTATGTAATAGGCAGAAGGCTGGATGTTTTCACAGCTTTTGAAAAATTGATTTTTGTGACCATCCATCAGTGATTTCTCGCCACAGTCATGGTGTTTTACAAACCAGTCTAACAATTCTGACTCCTGTTTCAGTGTGCAGAGGGATTTCCCAAACCAACCAAGCAATTCTGCAACACCAGCTGGCGGTCCTAAAATTCAGCTCACTCCTGTCACTCTCTACCTGGAGACAGTATCAGATCCACAAATTGAGGGCTCAGCCCCACATGACTGTCCCCACGTCAATCACAAGCCCAGGTTGTTACCTGGGCTTCTGATTGCCTGGCTATAAAGCAGGGGTTCCCACAATCCCCTACTTGTGTTCAATGAATTTGCTAGAGCTACTCAAAGAACTCAGAGAAACATTTTACCTACTAGATCACCGGTTTATTATAAAAGGATATAGCTCAAGCACAGCCAGATGGGAGAGATGTCAAGGGCAAGGTGTGAGGAGAGGGCATGGAGCTTCCGTGTCTTCTCTAGGTACGCCACTCTCCCCACATATCTAAGTGTTCACCAGCCAGAAGTTTGCTGAACCCTGTCCTTTTGGATTTTTATGGAGGCTTCATTACATAGCCATGATTGATTAAACAATGGCCATTGGTCATGACTGATTCAACCTCCAGCCCTTCATTCTTCCCCAGAGGTCAGTGGGGTGGGACTGAAAGCTCCAACCTTCTAAACACGAGCCTGGTTTTACTGTCAACAGTTCCCATCCTTAGGTGTTTCCCAAAGGTCACTTCATTAACATAACAAAAGACTCCCTCGGAGCTGTCCACACTTGAGAAATTTCAAGGTTTTCAGGAGCTCTGTCCCTGGTGGCTCAAAGGTAAAGAATCTACCTCTCAGGCAGGAGACTTAGGTTCAGTCCCTGGGTCAGGAAGATTCCCTAGTGAAAAGCACGGCAACCCACCCAGTATTCTTGCCTGGAGAATCCTATGGACAGAGGAGCCTGGTGGGCTACAATCTTATGGACATAGGAGCCTGGTGGGCTACAGTCCACAGGGTCGCAAAGAGTCGGACAGACTGAAGCGCCTTAGCCCACATGCACATCATACACCCTAAAGCTCAGTAGCTTCACACAGGCCCCTTCTGCTATATCTCATCGGTCTCCAGGGTGGCTCACCAGTTTTACTGATCCAGGCTGTGTTGGGTCAGACTTGGTGAAGCATGTTGATGGAGGTATGCCAGCTGGAGGGCAGCTGGGCAGGCTGATCTAAGACGGCTTCAGTTGGGGTGGCAAGGATGGTTGGGACCTCTCCCCACATGACTTCATTTTCTAGCAAGCCAGCCCAATCTTATCCTCAGAGTGGAGACAGCAGTGTTCCAGAAGAGCAGGCAAAAGCATGCAAGGTCCTTTGAGGTTTCAGCTTAGAACAATTTCACCTTCACAGTGACCACACTTTATTGGTCAAAGTAAGTCACAAGACCAGCCCGATTCAAGGGCTGGGGAAATCAATCCCACCTCTCAATGGAAGGAGCAACAAACTCATGTTGCAATGGATGGCAGGATTAGGATTGTGGTCATTTTTGTAATCAATCCACCACATGAGTTCAATTTTATTAATAAGATGAAGGGGAAAGTGGAGAGAGGTTAAAAGATTTACAAAACATGTCATTAAGCTGCATTGCAGCAATGGTTGCGCAAGTCTATGCATTTAATAAAACTCACTGAACCACACACTTACGAAGGCTGACTTTCATGGTATGTAAATTATTCCTCAGTAAAACTATTTTAAAAAACTGAAAAAAAGTAAAAATCTATTGATGAGCTCATCAATAAATAATTGTCCAAATCTGCATTTAAACTCAAGTATTATCCCACAAAACTCAGTAATCTTTTCAATACACTATATTTATCATATCTAAAGCATGAGATTCTCAGAATCGGAGCATCTAAGAGCTAGAAAGTTCTCCTCCTGACTATTTGCCCATCCCTCTTTCTTCAAGCAGCTGAACATGTAAGCCTTCTGGTACAGGTGCAAGAATCCTCTTCTCAGGATGAAAAGCAGAAACAGTGCTTCAGAAAACCTGAACCAAATGAAAAACACACCTCATCTTTTCATCTGCTTTTGGGATCCAGTGTGATTAGTGCTAGAAAGAACTTGACCCACTGTTCTTTCTAGAACCAGAAGCTGCAGACGATTCTCTTGATTATGGCTCCTCTCATTTTAGACTGGCTGTATCCTAATTAGCCAGCATACCTAATGTCCTCAGACTCTGGAAGTAACAGACGACATTTTTCTTCTATTTTAGTACTCAGTGTCCAAACGTAAGTTCTTTTCTGGGCTGAGAGTCGTATTCAAATTAAAGGTTGCCCAAGGAATCTTCTTTGTGGGTAAAAATCTCAGCTGTGAGGACTGTGGGAATAACAACAGCTAAAAAAATGAAAAGGTGGCTTACGCAATGTGGTCCATCTCTTGAGAGCATTAAGGCTTCTGTGAGGATGATGATCACATGGGAAACAGCATGGGTTCCTCCGATCCTTTGGCCTTGTTTCTGGAAAGCGAAAGAGTGACATCCCGAGGAGACGCATCCGGGCTTTCCATAAACAGAGCTTTGAAGAGCAAATTGAGCAGCTTTCATCAATCTCACACAGACCACATCAAAAGCTGCCTGAGCAGAATCACTCACCCGATGTCAGGCAGGGTCAGGCACGCGTTATCAAACGCTCTTTCAAGATGTTATGAATCAGAATCAGAGAGAGAGAGAGAGAAAGGTAAAGAGGAGCATCAGAAATAAGAGCATGAAAGGAAAGGAAGCAAGGAAAGCGGAGAAAGCGGTGCAGTGGCAAAGAGGACGAGGAGGGAAGAGAAAGGGAGAGGGGGGGAAGCAGGAGGCCAGCAGGGTGGACGGCAGGAGACAGAGCCGACGATGGAGCCACAAGGAGAGCGTGACAGACGGGGCCGGAGAAACGCAACAGCTGGAGCGACAGAGAAAGCAAAGTTCAGGAGCCTAGTGGAGAGAGGGAGTCTAGTGCAGGGAAACAGCCTTTACACCCAGTGCAGGCCAGGCTGGCGGCCACCTGCCCTGAGGGCGCATAGTCTACGCAGACAACTGTGGGAAATGTGCCTCTTTCCCCCACCTAGAGGAGCAGCATCTAGTCTCCCTGAAAGCGGGTGGAATGGAAAACAAAGGAAAAAAAGAAACCCTCCAACCTTCTTCCTCTCCAGCTCCTCAAATTATCTTTTATCTATTATGAAGGGCTCTTTGATCATCCCGGCCAGCTTCACTCGGGCACTGAAAATCAGAGGGAACCGTCATTAGAAACCCAGCCTGATGTCCACCCAAGCCCCCACTGGAGAGATTTCATCTTTCATTACAACAAAGCAAGGGCAGTCATGTATCAGCTCATGCTGTAAACCTGTCTTCTTTAGAGATCAAGTTCGATTTTCCAACTAATTGGAGAGAAACAAATCCATTCCTGGGTCAAACCAAGCAAATTTCCCCTGCTCTGTAAAAGATCTGATTCTGTCTTAATCAAGAGGACCCTGGAGCCTGGGTGTTCCCGTAAGGAGCTTTGGGGAGCCCAGGGTCAGTGAGAGGCGACTAGGTGTGCAAAAAGGCAGCCTTTGCAAGAAGGGGGCAGAGATGATAAATGGGAGATGGAAGGGCTCTTTCCAAAGCAAACTCTGCTCATTGTTCATTTTCACCCCATAGAGTGAAAATGCAATAAGAAGCAGTGTCCTAGTAGGGTGGGGAGCAGGGATAGTTAGGGAGCTTGATATTAACGTGTACACACTGTTATATTTAAAATAGATAACCAACAAGGATCTACTACACAGCAGAGGGAACTCTACTCAATACTCCGTAACAACATAACTGGGAAAAGAATTTGAAAAAGAATAGATCCATGCATATGTATAACTGAGTCTCTTTGTTGTACACTTGAAATTAACACAACATTGTTAATCAACTGTACTCCCATAAAAGTTAAAAAGAAACAGGGCCCGAGAGACAGCTTTGCTCCTGGTACTCTGTGCACATTTGTTGAAATAAGGCAGGATATCAAAGGGAGGTTTGCTAGTGGCTCCCAGTCCTTAACTGCAGCATTTAGATAGGAACTGAGAGAATAACAGTGCCCAAATTTATGGAGCCAATCATTTCACATGCATCATTTCATTTAATCCTCACAACAAATCTATAAGGTAGAGACTCTTATTATGATCCCCATTTTACTGATGAGGAAAGAGAGGTTAAATGACTGATTCAAAGTTCCGGGGTAAGACTGAAGAGGGGCCGAGATCTGAGCTGCAGCTGAAGCCAGAGCTGGTCTTACATGGCCACGATCGCTCAAGAGCAGATGGAGACAATGAAGACCACTACGTCCTTGCCCTCTCGGAGCAGCACACAGCATGGGGAAGCAGGGGACCCCCAGCAGCCTCAGCCTGGGGAGGACCAGGCTTTTGAGTAAGATGGTATCTAATAGCCCCTGTTGCAAGACAGAGGCCAATCTATAATACGAACATATTTTGAGCTGGCTGGTAGATGGTGCAGCCGCACGCCAAGCAGAAGGTAGCTTTACTGTGGGCTGTAGCAAGTTTGGGGAGCTCTCAAAATTCTTCTAGTTCCCTTTATAAAAGCAAAAGACCAGAAGACTATCCATGATTGCAGAGTCATTGGCGCCGAGTTGCAACATGTCTTACACGGACCAACATGACTGATGACTCCACAGCAGCAAGGCTCCTAAGGCCTTTCTCCCGCGGCCAGCTCCACACTGGCACAAGCAGCCCACCCCACACCGCAGCAGAGTCCAGACCTCCGGCTGTGTGGCCAGACAGACATGCGCTTCAGGTCTTGTTTCTACCACTTTCTACCCTAGTGACTTTAAACACTTTGTTCAATGTCTCTGAGCCACAGTTTCCTCATCTGCAAAATGGGGGCTATAAATGCCTTAGACCCAAGTAATGTTAGGATAAAATTTAAAAAACAAATCCATAACGTCTAGAACAATACCTAGCATATAATATGCACTCTTTTTTAAAAGAAAAGCTATGATTATTATATTTTCCACCCCTTCATCTTCCTTACTTGAAGCTAAGAGAAGAAGAGGCAGACTAAGAGAAACTGCTTATATAAAAGTCAGATCGAGTCTGGCTGTTCCACCAGAGGCAATAATTATAAAGCTGCTTCAGAGCACAGAGAGTTCCAAGAACGAAATACACATTTGGAACAAGTTCATTAAAAAAAAAATGCTTACTCATAAAAGCTGCTATGGTTATAGCCTGACAAATGGAAAACACAGCACCGATAAATAAGATGCCAGCGGCAAACAAGCCAGCGTGCCATGAAGTCGCTTGATTTCTCTCTTCCCACCCTCCAACAGTTTCTTAACCTTTTATGGGATTATAATGACAAGATCAGGTAGGTTTTATAGGGCTGTTTACCAAGGTCTCCCCAAACTCCAAACAGAGGGAAGAAGCCTTGGACTTCTCTGCCAAATTTCCAGGACTGAAAGGAGGCTGCCATGGGGCCCAGGCAGCCTGCTCTCACTTCTTTGCCAGGAGACTCAGCCCCAAGGTGTCCCACCTCTTCAGCCTGTCTAGAGACACTCAAAGCCTCAGCGCCTCAGCTCCAGTGCTGCTCCATCACACCCCATCGGTCCATTTCAAGAAGGACTGTCTCCTGGCCAGTCTGTACCCTGCTGCCCTGCCCCTTCCCAAGTAGGTCGCCTTCCTGGTAGTGGAATGAACACTAGATTGGAAGTCAGGAGATTGGGATGAAAAGGCAGTACAAGCCACTCAGTAGCTGATCCCTGTCATTGAACTTCTCTGAGCCTCAGTGTTGCTGTCTATAAAATGGGGTTAATATCACCTCCCTCGTAGTGTTTCTGTGAACCTTCAACACGTTTGTGGTCATGAAATTCCCCTATAGAGGGTCTGGTACCTGTGGGAACTGTTACAGCCAGTCAGTGACAATGACTAAGCTCCCTGATATCAGAAATCTGTGCTATGAACTTGGGGTGGGATGGCAATGAAAATGGGGGGAGCCCCCACCCACCTGCCCTCGGAAAACAAGAGAAATCACTGGGACTTCAGATTGCTTTCAAAGAGCTTCCAGGTGCAGATAAGACCTGAGGAAACAGCAAAGAGAGCTAGGTGCTGTCAACAGCCACCCCCACCCGAATCCACCCATCCTATTCCTGCCCTGCTCCAGCCCCTACAGACTCAGCTAGGCCTTATTCCCTCGCCAAAGAAAAGCCAGTAACATCAAACAGGAAGCAGGTCAGTGCTTTCACAGGGCCTCGGGCAAAACAAACTTTTGCCAGCATTTACCAGAAACCACGACAAACCTTCTAAATCCTTAGGTAATGCAAGCCAGCAATCTCCATCTACTCCTTCCTCACCCAAATCTCACTTAGTTGACTACTGTTTTTCTGGAGATTTAAACAAAACCTGTGCATCACTAAGTTACACAAATAGCTGTTGATTTAGGCTTTGAAAACTCCATTCCTTTTGTTAAAAAGGGGACTAAATACTAAATAATACCTCTTGAGAACCAAATCCTTCAGAAGCAAAATTTCTGGGAGAATTGGCTTTCTGTATGAAGGTGCTTGGAGACAGCAAATGGCTGGCTTGAATTTGAATATGCAAACACTAGGCTTTTAGGCTTCCGCTCAATTACTCTAAAAATCTAGAAATCAGTCTAGAAACTGAACTCTCCCTATGCAAGCATTGTTCTCAGTGCTGAGAGCAAGACAGTTGACTCATGATTACTTCCTTTTCATCAGAAACACCTGGGTGTGCGTGCTAAGTCCTTTCAGTGGTGTCTGACTCTTTGTGACCCTATGGACTGTAACCCACCAGGCTCCTCTGTCTATGGGATTCTCCAGGTAAGAATACTGAAAGTGGGTTGCCATTTCCTCCTACAGGGCATCTTCCCGAACCAAGGATCGAACCTGAGTCTCTTAAGTCTCTTGCACTGCCAGGCAGGTTCTTTATCACTGGCACCACATAGGGAGCCCCAGAAGTACCTGGGGAGTTTTTAAATAATGTTGGTATCTGGGTCTCACCACTAGCTAGTCTAATTCATCTCAATGTATGGCAAAACAAATACAGTATTGTAATGTAGAATAAAGTATTAAAAAAAAAAATAAAAAAATAAAAGAACAAAAAATAATAATAATTCAATTGAAATAGACTGCCTTTTTATTTCCTACCCACAAGTGAATTTCATGTGCAGTCAGGGTGAATAAACAGAAGCTAATAGGAATCATGCTTATAGAAGAGAGACAGGAATCCATGCCGAAAAGGACCAAGGACTCATTGTGGCAAGCGGGACTCACTCACTCTACAAAGAGCTACATGCTAAGGGCTGTGTTTGGTGCTGAGGATACGAGGGAGCCAAAGAGCTGGCTGCTACCATCAGGGACTGGACAGAAGAGCGTGACGGGTGCAGTTCTTCTGTGTGTGGTTTCTGTGATGAACCTGAGCACAGAGGTAGCTCCTGAACCACTCTGGTGAGTTACAGATGCCTTCTCAGAGGAGATGACACCTGAACCATACCCTGACAGATGCGAAAGAGCTAAGCAAGCACAGGGACAGGTGTAGAGAACATGGCTAGCTGAGGAAACCACCCCTGCCAGAAGTCCCGAGGCAAGAGAGAGCTCATTGAAATATGGGGATTGCAAGAGTGGGGCAGAACAGGGCTGGAGGCAGGGAAGGGGCTGGATGGGCAGTGGGGAGGATGAAATGCTCACGTTCCAGACCCTTTGGTCACTGCTCCCTTGTCACTGATCCCCAGCTCCTAGCACAGGATGTGACACCTGATAAGCTTGTAACAACCACTGGCTGGATAAAGAAGAGCAAGCAGAAGGCTGAGGACAGAGCTCTGGAGAAACACAGACACTTAAAGGCCAACAAAGAGGACATTGTTGGAGAGAGAGAGAGGAGGAGAAAACAAGATGAGTGGCCCAGAAACCAAGGAGGGACAATTGTCTAGCCAGCCTGTTTCTGACGAGGCTGGATCAGGAAGGGCAGGCAGAGGAACGGTATCCAGGGCTAAGAGAAGGTTCGGGTTTTTTCTATTTTCACATGAGTTAGACTTGAAGACCTTTTTTTAAACAAGTTCAACTGAAAGATCCTCTAGAAAATGTTAGCCACATGGGACGGTGTGCTGGGATGAAAAGAGCAGACTCGCCACGTGCTTTGTGACTCTGGCAACATTAGGTAACCTCTCTGAGCCTCCATTCTCAGCTGTAAAATAAGGACAACCACGCTTGACTTGAACAGTTGTCGTAATAAGTGAATAAAAAGTGTCTAGCGATTGGCTTCTGTACGTTTTGAGTTCTTTTTTAAAATTTTTAATTGAAAGAGGAGGTTCACTTAAAAGTTGTTGGGATAGAATGACCTGTGTCCTCCTTCTATCTCTCAGGAGTTTCAGGCCTCTAGTTAGTCCCTAAACACCACAACATCACGTAGGTTTCCTCGATCAGATGGAGACTTGGGTCCCTGCCTTGAGAAGCTGGGACTTTTAGATTACTGAGAACAGAAGAGCAGAAGACACTTGCAAAATCTCCAAGTGCCATTGACATAATCTGATCACTGCTGCTGCTGCTAAGTCACTTCAGTCGTGTCCGACTCTGTGTGACCCCATAGACGGCAGCCCACCAGGCTCCCTTGTCCCTGGGATTCTCCAGGCAAGAACACTGGAGCGGGTTGCCATTTCCTTCTCCAATGCATGAAAGTGAAAAGTGAAACTGAAGTCACTCAGTCGTGTCAGACTCTTAGTGACCCCATGGACTGCAGCCTCTGAGGCTCCTCTGTCCATGGGGTTTTCCAGGCCAGAGTACTGGAGTGGGGTGCCATTGCCTTCTCCATCTGATCAGTATCCAGGCAGTAAAGAAAGGGAACCTTGAGACGGGCGACAGGTATCTCCTTAGGGTCAGGCTGACTCATGGATTCACTCTTTAAAGCCATAACACTTTAGGGAAGCTGAACACAGAGATTCTATATCTTGATCAACCCTGGGATTTCTTTGGAAGGAATGATGCTAAAGCTGAAACTCCAGTACTTTGGCCACCTCATGCGAAGAGTTGACTCATTGGAAAAGACTCTGATGCTGGGAGGGATTGGGGGCAGGAGGAGAAGGGGATGACAAAGGATGAGATGGCTGGATGGCATCACTGACTCTATGGATGTGAGTCTGAGTGAACTCGGAGAGATGGTGATGAACAGGGAGACCTGGCGTGCTGCGATTCATGGGGTCGCAAAGAGTGGGACATGACTGAGCGACTGAACTGAACTGAACTGATCTTCAAAAGAATTAAAATGTTTTTTTAAGCATATGAAGTTCTCTGAGTGTAGTCAATGTCAATAAATGTTACTTTCTTGTCTCTTGATCTGGAATTTCTAGAAACATCATCGTCTTCCATCTCCATGGGGTAGTCTTGGTGGAATTTAACTTGGTTACAAAGGAAAGATAAGAAAATTCAAGTTTATGCAATGATCACTAGAAGGCTCAAAAAAGAGAGGCAAACTTCCTCTAAATTAGGCTGCTGAACTTTTTAGCCTTAATGACTAAAATCTTCATTCTACCAACCCTATCCCCAAATCAGCACCCTGATCAGAACATAACAGTCTCTCTGATTTGACTGCAGTTTCCTTCAGTCTTTAATCAGTTTTAGTCATCCTTTTCTCTCCAGCTTCAGGCTGTCTGTACTCCACAGAGTCGCTGTGCAGCCATGTCATGTAAGCCTGGGCTCCAGTCCCTGTGGTATTTCAAGCAGTTGCTGTCAACAGAGTGATTCAGTCTCAACAGTAAGCTGTGTTTTCTTCATTTATAAAACGGAGACACTCGTGACTTGCAAAGGCAGGAGGGAGGGACAGAGTGAGGATCTCTAAGGAGCTGACCCTGTGACTAGTCATATCATAGGAGACCAACACATCACGGGAGCTCATATTATTATGAGAACAGAAGCCCCCATATATACGACCACATGTCAAATAGACAGCCAGTGGGACGCTGCCGTATGGCCCAGGGAGCTCAGCTCAGTGCTCTGTGATGACTTAAAGGGGTGGGAGGGGGAAGTGGGAGGGAGATTCAAGAGGGAGGGCATGTATGTATACATATAGCTGGTTCCCTTTGTCATATAGCAGAAACTAACACAACATTATAAAGCAATTATATTCCAAAAAAAAAAAAAAGAATAGAAGCCCCCAGGCAAGGGAGCCCGGTAGACCAGAGTGCGCACCAGGGTGAGAGACTATGAACGGTCAGATTTTACAGCCAAAAAAGGAAAAAAAGGCTCAAGTGAATTTTCTCCCCATTTTTCAGTAAAATAGCATGCTCCAAGCCTGAGACCTTTTTCCTCCTGTCTACTGCCCAAAACTCATTTCTCCAACAGAGATCTGAGCCACCATAAATCCCATCAGGGGTCAAGATGGCTGACACAATTTTAACTATAAGAGAGCACAGCATAAATGCATCATTATTATCCCCAAGGGCTGCTCTCTGACTTTTCCAGGGGACAAAAGAAAAAGTCATATTTTTTAACCTGGAAATATATAGTATTCGCAAATTTTTGAGGGACAGATCCGAGAACTCAGAAGCACAAAGGCTGTTAAAGCAAAGTATGACCAGACTTAAAGGGAACAATCTTTCTGTCTTTTAAAAAAATCTCTTTATGCTATCCTACCAAAAAATCTAGAGACACTGTTTCTAAATAAAGCCAGTTATGTCTCCAATTGCCTCTGACTATGTAGTCCTTTCTATGCCTCTGTGTTCTATAACCACATCTCTTTTAGACATAGGGCACTCAGCCCTCACTGAGTCTGTTGCAGGAAAGGGGACCTCTTTCAGAGCTTGAAACTGGGCTTTGTCTAACACTCAGAATGAATTGTCTGAGGAGACACATGTACTGCCAAAGCAAGAGATTTTATTGGAAAGGGCACCCGGGAGGAGAGCAGGAGGGTGAGGGAACCCAGGAGAATCGCTCTGCCACGTGGCTCGCAGTCTCAGGTTTTATAGTGATGGGATTAGTTTCCAGGTTGTCTTTAGCCCGTCATTCTGACTCAGAGTCCTTCCTGGTGGTGCACGCCTTGTTCAGCCATGATGGATGCCAGCGAGGAGGATTCTGGGAGGGGGTCAGACATGTGGTGTCTCCTTTTGACCTTTCCCCAACTCTTCCGGTGGGAGGTGACTTATTGGTTCCGTGTTCCTCACCAGGACCTCCTTTCATAAAACAGCTCATGCAAATGGTGGCCAGGGTGTGTGGTTTCAGGCAGTGTGCTCCCCCAGGAAGTCTACACACTTTCTGCCAGGGAGGTGCGCTATTGCAGTGCAGTTCTGACACCCACCACCCAGAGTTAGCTCAGACCTCATGAGCTGAGGGCACAGTCTCCAACAAGGCTGCCCTCAGTTCAGACAACAGCCGTAAGTTCAAGGTCCCCAGGCTGCCTGCGTTTCTGACCAACTGGGTTCCCGCTGCCAGTCGTTCCCATAGCTCCCTCAGGTTCAATTATTCAGAATAACCCATAGAATGCAGGAAAGTGCTTTACTGACAATTCAAGTTTTATCACAAAGAATACAACTCCCCAGGCCAGACAAATATAAAGATGCCTAGGCCTCGGAGGGTTCTGAAAGTGAAGTTTTTCATCCTCCTTGATGGAAGCAGGATGTACCATCCTGGTGGACAGGGTGAAGCCCCTGACCTGGGCCCTCAAGTCACCCTGGCAGAGATCTCACCAGGACCGATCAGGAACACACAAGAGTAAAGACTAACCCCAGTACCCAATCACCAAGAGATGAATCAAAGTGAATTTCTAATCCCCATGTTCCTCCAGTTTGTCCAGGGATCACAGAATCTGAGTAGGCAGAGCCTCAGCTGGCTTACACACTCACTATCAAAAGCAAGAATCCTCTTCGTATCGTCCCTGATGCTGCTGCTGCTGCTGCTAAGTCACTTCAGTTGTGTCCGACTCTGTGCAACTCCACAGACGGCAGCCCACCAGGCTCCCTCATCCCTGGGATTCTCCAGGCAAAAACACTGGAGTGGGTTGCCATTTCCTTCTCCAATGCATGAAAGTGAAAAGTGAAACTGAAGTCGCTCAGTCGTGTCCGACTCTTCACAACCCCATGGACTGCAGCCCACCAGGCTCCTCCGTCCCTGGGATTCTCCAGGCAAGAGTACTGGAGTGGGGTGCCATCGCCTTCTCCCTATGGTCCCTGACACACTGCATATTGCTACCATGTGGGCAGCACAAGGCCCCAACAAACAGGGGACAGAGAAACACACAGGGAAGATGCCCAAACGTGCCAGCTCTAACTCAGACTTTCTCCAGAGCGCGAGTCAAAACCAGGACAAAGTAATGAACACCCTTCTACATCTTCCCTCCCCACGTGGACTCCTGACCCCTTCCCAGTGAAACTCTTAGCAACACATTTCTTCAGCCAAGAAACTTGACCACTCCATGATTAAAGGACCATTTTCAAGTAGATTGTGTTCTGGGTTCTAAAGACTTCCACTTGTAAATTTCAGGCTCACAGCTTATTGGTATGAAGACTGACTATTAAACCAGTTTTGAGAAAATGTATGAATTTCAGTTTGTTTTGTTCAAGGATCCTATCAATCGAGGTAGTGTGGCTTACACCTTCTGCCAATAAAGACAGATTCACAAAGCCTCCCTTCCCTTTATAAGCTGTAAAACCTCTCTCCCTGATGGTTGCTCATCTTACAAAGAGCTGCATGCCCATCCCTTTCTAGATTCCACCCAGCGCCCTCCTGAAATGGCTTGGGAGACGTCAGGACCCCATGACCACAACATCCCATGAGCTTCACTGCAGACTTTGGCCCCCTAACTTCAGGCTTGTTGGAGTATTCCCTGGGGGCTCAGACAGTAAAGAATCTGCCTGCAATGCAGGAGACCCAGGCTCAATTCCTGGGTAGGGAAAGATCCCCTGGAGAAGGGAATGGCTACCCACTCTGGTATTCTTGCCTGGAGAATTCCATGGACAGAGGAGCCTGGCAGGCTACAGTCCATAATGTCGCAAAGAGTCAGACATAACTGGGTGATGAACAGTTCACTTCTCAAGAATCAGCATGGAGAAAATGGCCATACCACCCTGAACACGTGCCATCTAGTCTGCTCTCAGAAGCTATGCAGGGTCAGGCCTGGTTAGTACTTGGATGGGAGAATGCCTTGCGCTGCCACATTGTAATGCATCCTTAAACTCTCTCTACGCCTTACCTTCCTCTCCCCAGGCCTTGCTATAGAATCTTAAACAAACTCAGATTGATCTGTGATCTCGGTTCAGCTTTCCATTCAGATTTCCAATGGTAGATTTTCATCTTCTTTACCTTTTTGCTCTTCTCTCCTTATCCAAAAGAGCAATAAAAGGAATCAGAGATGAACTCACAGTTTCTCACCTTGTCTTGCCTCAGTCTAAACAAGAAACTGTCTTATTAAAAAAAAAAAAAAGGAGGGGAGTGGGCTGGTGGGGAGAAAAAGGTGATATTTAATTTTATTGGGGAGAATGGATCATTGCTGGAGAATGCCTGCGGCTAAATGAGACCATCAAACCAAGAGCAGAGCGGCGAGCCGTGCGCACAAATATGAAGTAATATCTTTCTACTCCGGGGGAACCTGACACTCAATTTCAGAAGCTTCAGGCAGGCAGCTCAGAGTTGGGTGAAATCACAGACGCCTTCTTGGAATCATTTACAAGGTTTCTACTCTCTGCAGTGAAAGCTTAAAAATGCAAATGAAATGGGGCCATTTAAAGAAAAATATCCCTGCTAACTGTGCTCTGGGAAAGGAAAAAAAAGCCTATAGCTCAGAGGGCAATCTTAAAGTCAATGAAACTCAGCAGGGCTGGATGATGCTTCATTCTGATGGATAACGTGTGCTGTGCTTCTCCCTCATGAGTTTAGAAGTATTTAAAGAAAAGGGGGAAATCACCCTGTTTAGGAGATTAATTTCTTTTCTGAAAGAAATGTCTGTTTTTGCTGTCACTTTGGGTTTGATGAAGAGTAAAACCAGAGCTTATTTTAAATGTTTGCTGCTGAAAATTACCAAGGTTGGAGGCTGGGAGAGCGGGGACTCTGAAGAGGTTAAGTCCTGCCCCATCTCCCCAGGCAAATTCATGTTTAAATTATCCAAGAAACCATTACAGAAGTATTTCATCAGGAATACAGATTCTAATAATATGTGCAACACTGCTGAGCACTGAGTGCCAGGGATTGAGCTTAGTACTTTGACATGAATTATCTCATCTCAACCCCCTCCCCACATACACACATGCAGGAGGTCGTATTACTCTAGCCATTGTACAGGCAAGGCAACTGAGGTTAGAGAGATCAGATAACTTGTTTGGAGTTTCATAGCTACAAAGTGGCTGGGCAGAATAGAATTGAAGCTCAGACCAGAGCCCAAGCCTACACAATGCTTTGTAGCCCACAATACTCTCTCAAGGCCAATTCATTTCAAAACAATTTTGTAAGTCTCATCCAACAGTGACATTGCTACAATTTAGTAAATTATGTCTTGCTTTGAAATTTCTTTCTCTGAAGACTGCATTTGGAATATAAAGTCATCAGTACTGGATGAGCAGGCGCTATAAACCCAGGGCTGAGGAACCAAGCAGCAACGGCCAGCTGATTTTGGCCTTTCCTGCCCTTTGTGTGCTGAGGATGTAATTGGAAGCCCATCTCTCTTAAACCATTGAACTCAAAAGAAGAACTTACACTGATTTGGAACCAAAATTCATCTTGGTGCAACTCAAGTACATTTTCGCACGTAATGAGGAGATAGTAGAGCCACGCTGTCAGTCTTATCACCTCTGCTATTCTTGGGTAATGACTGTGGTCTATGAAAAGATGCTCAGCATCACTAATTATTAAAGAAGTGCCAATCAAAACCACATTGCACCAGTCAGAATGGCCGTCATCGAAAAGTGTGTAAACAACAAACACTGGAGAGGGTGTGGAAAAGGGGTACCCTCCTACACTGTTGGAGAAGGCAATGGCGACCCACTCCCGTACTCTTGCCTGGAAAATCTCATGGACTGAAAAGCCTGGTAGGCTACAGTCCATGGGGTCACAGAGAGTCGGACACAACTGAGCGACTTCACTTCACTTCACGTCCTACACTGTTGGCGGGAATGTGAATCGGTGCAGCCACTATGGAAAACAGTAGGAGGTGCCTTTGAAAACTAAGAACAGAGTTGCTCTGTGACCCAGCAGCGCCAATCCTGGGCATGTATCCAGACAAACCTATAATTTAAAAAGGTGCATGCACTCCCATGTTCCTAGCAGCACTATTCACAGTAGTCAAGACTGGAAACACCTAAATGGTCATCTACAGATGAACGGATAAAGAAGAGGGGTACCACGGAATATTTCTCAGGCGTAAACAGGATAAAACGAAGCCATCTGCAGCAACATGGATGGACAGAGGCGATCACATTAAGTGAGTGAAGTCAGAGCAAACCAAACATCATATGATATCACTTATACATGGAACTAAAAAAAATGATACAAATGAGCTTATTTACAAAGCAGAAACAGACTCACAGACACGGAAAACAAACTTATGGGTACCAAAAGGCAAAGGGAGAGGGATATATTTGGAATTTTGTATTAATAGATACACACGACTCTATATAAAATAAACAAACAGCAAGGACCTACTGTATAGTCCAGGGGATGATATTCATTAATTCATTGTCTTGTAATAATCTATAATGGAAAGGAATTTAGAAAAGAACATATATCACTATTTTATATATTTATATATATATATCACTTTGCTATATACTTGAAACACTGTAAATCAACTATACTTCATTAAAATAAAAATGAAAAAAAGACTGAAGTCTGAATCAGACATGTACATGAAAATATGAGAGCTGGTACACTGCTGGTGATCACGTAGAGTAATACAATCATTAGGAAGGCATTATCTTGAACATTTGGGGATGTATGTAGCCTGCAACCCAGAATCTTTATTCCCAAGCACTTTCCCTAGACAGCTTGTAGCGCACTAGTATGGGAAGCCACACATGAATGTTCCTATAGCAATGTCTATAAAAACTAAAAGCTAGAAACAGCCCAAATGCCCATTAACAGCAGAAACGATAAATGAATGGTGGCATATACACAGAAGGGAACAGTCTGACCTATTGAAAATGAATTAATTATAGCTGCATGCATGTATCAACATGTGAATCTTATTAGCATAATAAGCTAAAGAAAAAAGTAATAAATAAAAACATGACATGCATACCATTCAAAATAGGCAAAATTAAACTATGCTATTTAGGAAAGCATAAGAGTTAATAATAGGGCCTCCCTGGTGGCTCAGACAGTAAAGAATCTGCCTGCAGTGCAGGAGACCCAGGCTCAGTCCTGGGAAGACCCCCTGGAGAAGGAAATGGCAACCCGCTCCAGCATTCGTGCCTGGAGAATCCCCCGGACAGGGGAGCCTGGTGGGCTACAGTCCATGGGGTCACAGAGTTGGACACGACTGAGCAGTTAACACTTTCACTTTTCACTTTTACTTCACTTTTCAATAGGTGATAAAGCTATTTTTTAGAAAGGTAAGGAATCAGTTCAGTTCAGTCTCTCATTCACGTCCGACTCTTTGCAACCCCATGAATCGCAGCACGCCAGGCCTCCCGGTCCATCACCAGTTCCCGGAGTTCACTCAGACTCATGTCCATCGAGTCAGTGATGCCATCCAGCCATCTCATCCTCTGTCATTCCTTTCTCCTCCTGCCTCCAATCCCTCCCAGCATCAGAGTCTTTTCCAGTGAGTCAACTCTTCGCATGAGGTGGCCAAAGTACTGGAGTTTCAGCTTTAGCATCATTCCTTCCAAAGAAATCCCAGGGCTGATCTCCTTCAGAATGGACTGGTTGGATCTCCTTGCAGTCCAAGGGACTCTCAAGAGTCTTATCCAACACCACAGTTCAAAAGCATCAATTCTTTGGCGCTAAGCCTTCTTCACAGTCCAACTCTCACATCCATACATGACCACAGGAAAAACCATAGCTTTGCCTAGGTGGACCTTAGCTGGCAAAGTAATGTCTCTGCTTTTCAATATGCTATCTAGGTTGATCATAACTTTTCTTCCAAGGAGTAAGTGTCTTTTAATTTCATGGCTGCAGTCACCATCTGCACTGATTTTGGAGCCCAAGTCTGACACTGTTTTCACTGTTTCCCCATCTATTTCCCATGGAGTGATCGGACCAGATGCCATGATCTTCGTTTTCTAAATGTTGAGCTTTAAGCCAACTTTTTCACTCTCCTCTTTGACTTTCATCAAGAGCCTTTTTAGTTCCTCTTCATTTTCTGCCATAACGATGGTGTCATCTGCATATCTGAGGGATAAGTCATCACAAAAATCTGGAGAGAAGTCATCTTAGGGAGGACAGAAGAGATGTGATTGGGAGAGGGTACCTGGCACATTAAGATACTGGCAATGTGCCAGTATTGAAACTGGATGTGGGCTAAATGGGTTTACATTTTTAAAATATTCACTCAGCAGTATATATTGAAAAGGATATTTATTATAAAACATGGTCTTATGTTTGTATGATATATTACATGTGAGTACTCATGTGTGTCATTCAGTATTAAGAAGGTATGCAATCTGAATCAATCTATGTCATGGAGAGTTACAGAAGTTCTGAAATCATTGGCACTGATCCCTTAGAATCATGAAATTCCCTCTAGAACATGCGACATGAAATTGTCTAGCCCCTTGCTTGGCTACCTAGAGTTATGGGAAGCTCTGTACCTCTCGTAGCAGCCCTTTCATTCTTTGTTCTTTTAGGGTTGCTTCTGTAGACAATGGAGGTCTTAATTTTTTTTTGTTTTAATCATGATAACTGCAGCCATATATTCAAAAGCAGAGACATTACTTTGCCAACTAAGGTCTGTCTAGTCAAGGCTATGGTTTTTCCAGTGGTCATGTATGAATGTGAGAGTTGGACTGTGAAGAAGGCTGAGAGCCAAAGAATTGATGCTTTTGAACTGTGGTGTTGGAGAAGACTCTTGAGAGTCCCTTGGACTGCAAGGAGATCCAGCCAGTCCATTCTGAAGGAGATAGCCCTGGGATTTCTTTGGAAGGAATGATGCTAAAGCTGAAACTCCAGTACTTTGGCCACCTCATGCGAAAAGTTGACTCATTGGAAAAGACTCTGATGCTGGGAGGGATTGGAGGCAGGAGGAGAAGAGGACGACCGAGGATGAGATGGCTGGATGGCATCACTGACTCGATGGGCATGAGTCTGAGTGAACTCCGGGAATTGGTGATGGACAGGGAGGCCTGGTGTGCTGTGATTCATGGGGTCGCAAAGAGTCAGACACGACTGAACTACTGAACTGAATTGAAGATATACAAAACATAACATTCACACTTAATTATTTTTAAGTGCACAGTCCTCTGGCACTAAGTGCATTCACATTGTTTTGTACTCATCATCACTACCCATCTCTAGAAGTTTTTCACCTTCCCAAACTGAAATTCTATTAATATTATACCTACTAAACAACTCCCAATCCACCCTTCTCTCAGCTCCTGGCAACCACCATTCTACTTTCTGTTTCTATGAATTTGACTACTCCATATACCTCATAAAAGCAAATTCATACCCTATTTGCCTGTTTGTGTCTGGCTTATTTCACTTTGCATGATGTCTTCAAGGTTTATCCATGCTTTAGTGCGCATCAGGGTTTCCTTCTTTTTAAAGGTTGAATAATATTTCATCATGCGTATATACTCCATTTGTTTATCTATTCAACCATCAATGAACAATTTAGTTGCTTCCACTCTTTGAGTTTGTAAATAATGCTGCTATGAACATGGGTTAAGCCCATTTCTTCTCAACTACCAGTAAGGGTCTCCTTAAGCTCAAGTTAAACAGTTTTCTTGTAACTTTTGTCCATCAGTTTACATTTTAGTTAGGGACTTCCCTGGTGGCTCAGATGGTAAAGCCTCTGCCTGCAATACGGGAGACCCAGGTTCGATCCTTGGGTCGGGAAGATCTCTTAGAGAAGGAAATGGCAACCCACTCCAGTATTCCTGCCTGGAGAATCCCAGGGACAGAAGAGCTTGGCGGGCTACAGTCCGTGGGGTCGCAAAGAGTCGGACACGACTTCGTGACTTTGCTTCACTTCACTTACATTCTAGTTAAGTTCTTATAAGGTGAACCCTCTCCCCTTTACCCACAAGGAAACCTTAAATATTGGAAGGCAACCTTGACATTTTGGTCACCTCTTCTTTAACCCAATTATTATATTTTAAAAAAAAAGTGTTAGTCGTTACTCAGTTCCGTCTGACTCTTTGTGATCTCATGGACTGTACCCTCCAGTTTCCTCTGTCCATGAAATTCTCTAGGCAAGAAAACTGGAGTGGGAATCCATCGCCTTCTCCAGGGGGATCTTCCTGACCCAGGGATTGATCTCAGGTCCCCTGCATTGCAGGCAGAATCTTTGCCACCTGAGTCACCAGGGAAGTCCAATTATTATAAGGGCTTTTGTCATTTCAATCATCCCTTCACAAGATACATTCTCCAAGGCTCTCATCAAATTAATGCGCTTGTCTGGAGCATCTCAGATAACAATAATTTTTATGGAAATCACATCCCACTGATGTTTTATCTCCTGTTTCTTGTCCAGTAAAAAGCCCTTCACCTAGAAAACCCTCTTCCTTTTGATGTTAAAATCTACAAAAGCAACCCCTTAATTCTGTGGCTATGCAGCTGATTCTTTGTTTCCATATAACAGATCAACATTTGTATCTGGTCAACCTCATCTTCTCAAATTTGGTTCGGACTCCCAGGCTACTGGGGTCACTTTAATGTTATCCCATATGACTCTATATCATACAAAGAAATTGAAACTCATACTTATTACTGGGTTCCTTCAAGGTATTGATATATGTATTGAACATGACATGGTTAAGGCAAAGGTAAATCACTGACTTTCCTTCCGTATTATTATTTGTTAACATTCTTTAAATATTAATACACAAATTGAACCAACTAGAAATTCACTTACCTACAATACTTCTTAATAAACCTATGGTAGTCTTACCCACCAGGATATCATGGAAGACTTTGTCAAATGTTGTAGAAACCAAGATGTCCTATGTTCATGGAACTTCACAGGTTTGTCAAAGTAGTTGCCCAAACTGGGTCATTTTATGGTGCTGTGCTTAGTGGCTCACCCATGTCTGGCTCTTTGTGGACAGCCTCCTCTGTCCATGGGGTTTCTTCAGGCAAAAATCCTAGAGTGGGTTGCCATGCTTTCCTCCAGGAGATCTTCCCAACCTGAGAATAGAACACAGGTCTCCCACATTGCAGGCAGATTCTTTACCATCTGAGCCACAGGGAAGCCCCATTTTATGGTAGTAGTATTCATAATGGCTGCCAGAAATCACCTCATTTTCTTCTAAACATGCATAAAGTATGAGTTTAATGTACTGTTGAAGAGTTTTATTAGATGTAATGTCAAGTTTCCTTGGAGTTAGGTTCTAAAACTACTTTCCCTCTCTTTTTGAAAATTAGAAGAATATTTTTCTATTTCTAGTATTCTGGGGACTCTCCCATTCTTTATGATTGCTAAAAATGAGTTTTGAGAGTTCATCTGCAAATGTCTTTAATACATGAGGGTGAAACCACCTGGACTTGGAACCTGTGATCTGATTCAACATGACTGCATTTACTGTTTCCCCACACACTCTTAACTCATATTTTAACATCTCTTCTTTGACTTTCCTATTCTTGATGAAGACCGTACTTAAACTCCCCCTGGGCTTCCATTGCATCTCATTCGTCTACTAACAGTACAGTTTTCTCAAGTTCAATCTGTTTCTCAATAGCTCATCCATTCTTGGAAACTAATTTTCATCATTTTTGCACTTTTAAGCCCATGTGTTGGTTAGGAAAATAAGGTTTGTGGGCCCCAGTGGATAGGAGAGGAAAAATTAGGTGTTCAAATACTAAAACTTAAACCAGGCTTTGATTGGTTCTCTTATTATATAATGGAGAAGATCTCTTCACATTAGAGGTACAACTACTGTTAAAGTTGGCAGCAGGGAATAAAAGGAACTGGATCAAATCCAAGCTAGATCTGTAAATCAGCCCCATTCGTGGTCATTTTATTGACTTGGAGGATAGCAGACCTTAGTAACATTATGACTTAAATCATGAGCTGGACTCAGTGTTTTAAGCAGAAGCATTCCTGCCATTTTGAACAAGGAAATTCTCAACTCTGTGGAACAACGTCCCACTGTACAGCAGGTAAGCGCGTGGAATGTTCAGCATCCTTAATTTCAGAACACTAAGTTTACTCATGTGCCACAGTCATGGTCGTTGCAACATTCCAAAGCAACCACATACATTTCCAAGTGCCCTGGTTGAGACTCACTGGAAGATATCTTTAAGCCTCTTTCAGCTGTGAATTTCTGAGTCTATAATTCTTTGCAGACAGAGACACTAGAGTTTCAAATCATCAGTAACTTTATGTTAAGTTTTAGTCAATAACACATTACACCATTGGAAGCTGTTTTCAAGATGAAATAGAAACAGTCTGTTCAATTTCAGCAGACATGTAATATTTGTCCAATTTTTTTAATTACCAGGAGTAACTAATTACAAATCTGGACATTCAGAAAAACTAGTACACAGTGAATCACTTTAAGTCAATTGGAGGAACAGCCTAGATGAACAGAAATGATGACAAATTCTTACCAGAGTATCACAATAGAGCTAAGAAAGCTGCTAAATCTATACATCATTTTCCTTTGTTTTAAGGAAGTGAAAGCCTAAAAAGCTTCTTACTCTCTACTGTACCTGAAAATTCTCCTGCAGATCAAAAGAATTTCTCCCAATCCCAGAGAATTACCTCCCTGCTCAGAACTTGTCTCAGAGCAAGTAATTTCGCCTATCAACATTGCGCCTTCCAAGAAGGCTTACTTTTATCCTTCCCGTTTACAATGCCTTCCCTGTACCCACCCTCGCCCCCAACACACACCAGCCCCATCCTGCACCCCCGTCATCACCACCACTGGCACAGTCAGCCTCACCACCCAGGGAGGGCCCGGGCCTTGGCCAGCTGGCTTCCCTTCAGCAGGAGTGACCCAACTCCTCCAGCGCAATGAGGGGTCTCTGCGGCCAACATGTGCAGAGTTTTCCTCTCCAAACAGAAGGCCACATTCCTACAAAAATATCTGGCACCTTCCAAGGCTTCTAAGCTAGTCCAGACAGAGAGAGATGATTATGAAACTGAAGACACCTCTTTTTCTTTTTCCCTTGGTAGTGGGTAAAAAAATCAGGAAGGTCAAACAATGCATTCTGTCAAGCCTTCCTTTCCCTTCCCCACAGTTCTAGGATCTAGCATCAGCAAAACATGTTAGATCACGTTCTGGTGTGGAAACAAAGAGAGAAGAGTATTCACTTCACAAGGGTGGGGCTTTGAGACTCTTGGCTTCTCTGAACTGTATTGCTATCTCCTTCCTTCCCAGATTTGGGGAAAAGGAAAAGACTGCAAAGGACTGGGGAGCCTGCCCAGAAAAGAATGGAGTGACAGAGTGTGTGAACTGTTGAGACACACACGGCTGCCGTAAAGACATCGGAAGTTGAGCCCAAACCTCAAATTCAGTTGTGTTTTTCTGCTAATCATCTAGCATAGAAAGCCAGCCCTGGAGCAGTTCTCCTCCCAGCAAATGGGTTCAGGTCTCCAGCCTGGATTGGAACCAGGCTTTGGACAAAGGCTGTATAATCCCCATAGCTGCTTCGTCCTCGTACAAAAGAAATGGGATGAGTTATTCTTCCTTAAGGACAGAGCCCACAAAAACAGGTTCATACTGTGGCAGTTGGGATCCAGCTTAGATATTGAAGTTACTGGCGATGAGTCTTTTAGCAGAGGGATGTTATGAAACATCTCATCCGAGGTCTTAATATTTGATGAGTCCCTCATTTCCCTCTTGTGTCTAGCCTGGCTTTTTCAGGAGACAGTAGTTGGTAACAGTTCATGTGTCTTTCCTTCCTTTCTCTGATTCGTGATTTAGCCAACATTTCCTCCACATCTATCATGTCAGTCTCTGTCTGTGCTTGGAACTGGGTAGGTGCAGGGGTGGGGGGAACTTCTTTTGATTCCAGTCCAGGTGATTCACACCTGTGGTCTGCATCAGTGTGGTAACAATGAGAATGGACAAACATGGTTGAATTTAAGGCCTATTAAGGTGATGAAATTGACAGGCTTTGATGACCTAAAGAGTAAGGGGTAAGAGAAGAATCAGGGGTGACTTCTAAATTTCTTATATGAGCAACTGGGTGAAAGGTGATGCTGCTTACAGAGAAAGGGAACACAGGAGTGTTTGAGGGAATAAGTTTGAGGGGGGCATAATATGATGAATTCAATTTTGACATATTGACTTTAAATTGCAGATGCTCAAGAGAAAGTTGGGCAAACAGGTCTTATGTTTAGGACAAATATCTGGGTTAAAGATACAAAATAAGGGAGGCATGCCTTAAAGCAATTTGTGAAGTGGGGAAAAGGAAAGGATGGAGAAGATATGTGTATCTTCCCAGCCTCTAAAGAGAAGATTTGAATAGAAATACCATGAGGCTTTGGGAATTGATCACTAGCCTAGACTTCAAAGAAAGATACTGAACTAGTGGAAAATCCCATAAGTCACTGAAGGCAGCCTTGGTTGGCCAAGAGACTCAAGCATCTTTTCACAACAGGCAAACTGATCCTTGATCCTTGGGCAGATACTGCTGGACAAGTATCTGCCAGGCCCTGCCAAGTATCTTTCCACTCTGCCAGGCCCAGCCAGTGATGGCATGACCTTTCAAATGACATAAGATCCTAGTAAAGAAGACTGGACAAGCAAAGGCCCCTGGGCTCAGCTGAATAGCACCATCAAACCAAGCTTCCCAAGAATGGATTCACAGGGTGGGAATTTACCAGCCCATTCAATGGTTTTTAAAAATATTTTTCAGGGGAAGTTAACTTGATTTTATCTCAGGAGCTTTGAGATCTTCCCAATCTGTCCTGGATTCATCTCCATCCTTGTGAGGGCACCACAATAAGCTGAGTTTCTCCCCAATTCTAGCTCCGAGGTCCCCAACGGAGCATTTTAAAGGCATAGAACTTCTGGAGGTGCCTTGAAAAGAAGGCCGTTAGTAGGTGGGGTGGGGTGGGATGACGTGGCAGGGGCCAAGCTGAGCATGGAGAAGGGAGAGGGCGGGGCACTTCAGTGCACGACTGGAGCCAGGGCGGGGCACAGGCTGCTTGCCAAGTTAGGAGCCTCCCTCCATTCCATGCTTAAATGTCAAACCAAGCCCACCCCTTCAGGGCTAAAGTCTGTTTATTCTTGGCTGAGGAAGATTTTAGGTTTTCAAAAAGAGTGAGGAAATGAGAAATCAGAAGAAAATCCTAAAGGTCTTATTAAATGACATTCAAATTCTTCTGTCAACGTGGAAAGCACCAGAAACACACAGATTTCTTGAAATATCCCCCAACAGCACAAACACGTTTTTAAATGACCAGAAAGAGTTTGTGTTTGTTTGTTTTTATTTGTTTTACAGAAATGGCCTTTAAAACATTAACTGATAAAAGAAAAAAATAGCAAGTTCATTTTCAAGGTTGACTCAAGACACATCTCATCCCAACTTTCTCACCGTATCAAGAAAACACACCAGGAAGGGGCTCCCGGCCTTTTCTAAGAACAAGAGAGGTTTTAAGAGAGTAAGACCTGTTTTTTTCTCTTTCTTTTTCTTTTATTTTTGGATTTTTGATAAACTTTTAATTTTTTTCATTTTAGAATAGTTTCAGATTTATTTTCCTCCTTCTAATATCTCACATTACTATTTAAAAGAAAATCAAGTATTGATTTATCAACTCTGATGAAGGGTATCCAAGAACCACCAACAGGGCTAACTATGAGGAAACTTGGATTTCAAGGAAAAGCTTAGTCTGACACAAGATACCAGCTGCAAGATTCCTATGGATGTTTGTGGCTTCTGGAGTCAGTTGAAGCTAAACTCTGGGTGTTTTTATAGCTCAGAACTGATCAAAAATATTCCTGAGCTTTCAGCACTTTATGACTGACCAGAACTTCAGCTTCACTTCACAGTTCTGCTGGGTTACTGTGCTGTGTTATGGATAGGCCCAGAGAGGCAGAGAAACTCAAGCAACACTAGACAAGGCCAGAGCTAGGACTAAAATATGGGTTTTCTAGGTCTGAGGCCAGCTGTCATACCCCCAGGTGCTGAAGGGGTCAGGAGACCTGCATGACAGGGCAAGAAAGGAAACAAAATGGAAAGCACATGGTCTAGTAGAGTCATTCTCCTAAGCCATCAGCAGTGAGCACGTCCGCACTAGAAACACAAATCCCTCTTTGAGATTCTATATCTCCAGCATTTCCGAACATGGATCCTGCAGGACCAACTGGTATTCCTTCTAGGTCTTCCTCCCTAAGCCAAGGACAAGCCTCACTGTTTCCCATAGCTGATTCCCCACCCAGGGGACCTCTAATGCACTGAAACATAGGAATCTCAAGACAGAGATGTGACCCACACTTTCAACCCACTGACCAGGCCCACGTAAGACGATGAAAGACACGATACCCCCCTTGGTGCTTGTGACCCCTAGCTGTGGGTACAGACCAGTGCTTCTCAAATCTGAGGGTCTTGAGAATCTGAGGATGTGAGTTCTGATTCAGTAGGTCTTGAAGAAGACTAGAAACACTGCCTTCCTAACAAGCTCCCAGGTGCTATTGCCAGCCCAAGAACTACACTGTGAGGGGCAAGATGGTCACACCTAGAAGGACCATTGAGAGCATCCTTCTCAGTGCTCTTCAAACGGGGTCCCTAGGAAGTTCTGATGATGTATTTTGGGGGATGATTTGAAAGACCAGAAGGAAACCAAGAACCCCTCTGCACCCCAGGATCAATCAGAATGGCTCTGCTTCTCTGTTATAGAAAGTAAAATTCTTTGCAAGATTTCATGTGATAAAAGTGCTGCTTTGTTTTATAAATTCGAAATCTACTTCTTTACTCTGACTACCTCACTTTACAGAAGAGGAATTTGAGAATAAGAGAGGATAAGTGATTCATACAAGATGACACAGCAAATCAGTGGCCCAAGCCAAATCGGAGCCCTGGTCCCTTCTTCCCCACCCTACTCTGGCTCTCTTTGGAGGAAAACTTTTTTTTTTTTTTTTTTTAAGCCATGACTCAGTGGTTTCTCCTCTTCCTCCTGGGTTTACCAAAGTAAACCCAGTAGAATCCCACAGTGTTCTGGCTCTCAAAGCAAAGAGTCCCATCTCTCCCCACCAAGGGCTGGCTCTTTGGAGTTGCCCTGCCATCCGTACCTGACAAGTCAGGGCAGCCAGTGGAGGAGGGAAGCAGCTTACTGGAGCAAGGCAAGAGAAAGGAGTGTGCCCAGAGGCAAGATGGGGGTTGGCTGCGGAATCATTCCCCAGATGGGCAGGCAAGTGCTTGCAAGACCTCAGAATTCCTTGTCTCCAAGGAGGGGCCCAGTTGACTCACCAGGGCACTTACAGACAGCTCACTTCAAGCTGATCTGCAGCAGGCATGCTAGGGCAGCAGCAGGCCACAGCTGAAAAGGAAAGTTGGTCATGGGCAGGAGCAAAGCGGGAGCTGGGGGAAGTGCGTGGAGGCAGGGGGATAGTCTCCTACAAAAATCTGTGACACTCTGCAGCCAGCAAGCTTGGGTCAGGGGGTGATTCAAGAAGACATGGTCCCTGGCTCCAAGAATCCTGCAATCTGGAGAGCTTGGGAAGAGGTAAAAGAACAACGTGAAACACTCAGACAACAATACAAAGCAACATGGAATTAAAAGCCGGACGGAAGAGTGCAGAATGTAACGGCCACAGCAGGTTGCTGCCAAAGAGATCACCATGATTGGAGCAGCTGGAGGAAAAAAAAAAAAAATGATGAAGGCCATTCAGCAGCATAGAGAAGGGTAGAATAAGACAAGAGGAGAGAAATTAGTCAGGGATGCTGGTTCATGGGGTCAGAAGAACCATGGGTGCTATACGCAGCATCTATAGGGCCGCAGCATGAATACCTCTTTAAGAAAGCAAGGGAGGGCATGGCTGGCTTGGAATCAGAGTCCCAGCAAAACCACGACTGATCCAGTCTAGTCTAGACCAATTCAAGTCTGCGTCTCCATTTCCACAGGGTTTTCCTAATTTCTCAAGTTGTTGGGTAAGTCCAAGAGCTCTGTAGGATACAGGCAACAGAAGAAATGCCGAGCTCCAGTTCTAGTGGTCCTGAGCTAAGTTCAAGGTCACATGTCAAAAGAAAGGTCAATATCCATGCACTCTCTGGCTTGGGCTCAAGCCGCCCTCCTCGAAGACTTGGATATGCTCAAGGAACAGAATTGGATTAGCCCTAAGAAGGACATCAAGCCCAGAGATTCAGAGTGACTAAATGGTATGCTGGAAACCACTCAGTTATGAAAGAGAAATCCATCACCTCCTTCCTCCTTCCTCCTGTCTTTGGTCTGACCCCAACTAAAGAGTGAGTCTTGTTAAAATCTCATCCCTGACTCACACACAGTCTTCCCATATCTACATTTCTGAGGTAGGTAAGTTTGAGTGAAACCCAAAGATGCACTGCTCAATCTCTAAACCTAAGGATGGAATTGCAAAGCCTTCTATTTGCTACCTCACCACCTCACCACCCACCTCCAGGGCACCATCTTTGGACCCCGACACCGTGTTCCACCAAAACAACTCAGCAGCCTGGCATTCTTCAAGCTCATTGGGATTCCCAAGGGTTGTAAACAAAAAATCATGGAATCTGATCCTTTGAACTTTGTCTGGCTCTGGTGCATTCTAGGGTCATTACCTTCCTCCTGTCCCTCATAAACTTGATTTGCAGTATTTCTGAAGTCTATCTTCAACCTTTTGAAGAGTTAAGTTATACATTAATAGTCATCTAAGACTGTTGCAGCTGAAGGGAACCTTAAGAGTTTGTCTTTCTACCTCCATCACTTGACAGATGAGAAAACTAAGATCTACAGATGCGAAGTGATTTGTCCAGGGCCACAGAGATCCTTGAGAGCAAATGTGGGGCTGGAATCCTGGTCTTCTAACTCCCAGACCTCAGGGAGTTTGAATCACTTTATGAGAAGGTGGCATTATTGCCTAAGACCCTACCTGGCCTCCACTTAACTATATCTCTGGGGCCATTTGCAAGTGAAGACACGTGTCTGATGGCCACATGTCCCAGGGATCTTGGTGGTGAGAGGGAGAAGAGCCCGGGTCAGCTATTTGATCTTATTTTTACTTCACTTTAAGACATAGCCAGAGATGGTAAGTTAAGGTGCTGACCTAGAAGACACACCTTTATTGCGTAGTCACCTCAAAAAGAAAGGTAAGGCAGCCTGCATCATTAAAGAGTGAACTGGCAGAGCTTTAATTGTGTGATTAATTCAGATCCACTCCCTGATGCGTCTTTTCAGACACTCAAACCACGCATTGTCTGCAACCGTTTTCTCAAGCCCCAAGCAACAGAAATCCCACGCTCACTCCATCCTCGATTCTGCTGGAAAGAATCTGTGTGGGTCTGGCAGGCTGTCTCCAGTGAAATGAGCCCTCGGCTAAGAGCCCAGGACACCTGAGTTTACTTGTTATTCGCTGAGTAACCTTGAGCAAGTGGGTTTGCCTCTCTCTGCCTTTCACCTGCGTGGGAGAGTTAAGGCAGAGGCAGAGAAGTAAATAAGACAGACTTCCAAGATGCCTTTCAGCACAGAGAAGTCTGTGGCACTGGCTGACAGCAATGGCCTTCTCTGTTTCCATCTAGGGCAGAATGAGAGCATGGGAAACTAATCTTTACTGACCATTCGCCACGTGCCAAGGGTCACGCTAGAGCTCACCCGTGTGACACGGCATCAGGTAAGTCCCTGATGTGGAAGCAGTGACCCGAAACGCACAGCTGTTCACCCAACCTGCAGCTGTTGCACAGTTAATGAACAAGGGAGCTGGGGTTTTAGTAAGTGTCTCCAGCCCGAAAGACCTTATTTTGGGCATGACATCACACTGCCTTCAATAACAGATGATTTCATGCTCCTGAGCGATGGCGGGCCGGGGGGGGGGCGGGGGGGCGGTTGGATGCAAATTGAGAGAGGGACCTCAGAGACCCAAGACACAAATCATTCAAAAGCCATCAGGCAAGAAGGGCAAACGAGTGAAGAGGACTGGAGGGTGAGCGGTAATCTCACTGCCTTCTTGAAAGGACCTGAGATTCAGTTCAGCTCAGTCGTGTCCGACTCTTTGCGACCCCATGAACCGCAGCACACCAGGCCTCCCTGTCCATCACCAACTCCCAGAGTCCACCCAAACCCATGTCCATTGTGTCAGGGATGCCATCCAACCATCTCATCCTCTGTCGTCCCCTTCTCCTCCTGCCCCCAATCAGAATATAGTAAACAAGGTCTTCCAGTCCCAAATTGACAGGTTTTTTTTTTCGGGAGAAGCTGAAATGTGGAATTTTATGTGAAACCACCTTATTACATCTGTAGCCCTAGCCCATTCCCAGGTTCAACCCACAGACCCCAGTGTATCAATTCTGGATGTTGAGATTAAACCCTTCCCCACAGAAGTGAGAAAGGCTGAATCATTTCACTTTGGGACCTTATAAAGGCCTCATCTCTGATTTCCTTTTCAGAGAAAGTGAATCTTCTGGAATGTTCAGAGCTAGGATACAAGGGCGCTGTGATTCAACCAACCCCACTAAATCGCTTGGGCTCATACCAGCAATTGCTTTCTCCCTTGGGGAGTCAAGGGGAGCCATATACGCCACTAAAACCAGTACAAGTACCCTTTTTTTTTCTAATAAGCAACAAATTATTTGAGGAGGACTTGGTCGAAAACTAGTTCTACCCCTATAGTTAAATCCAATTATACCATAATTACAGGGAGTCTGCACACATCAGAGCTTAGCTGGAAAAGAATAGGAACACCACAGGTCTTCAAAACACTGGCCGGAGGTAAGCCTGTAATTTCACCTGCCGTCGGCCTGGCAGAATCTTCATGGGAAAGACACACTAGCTCTTGACTCTCCATCAGAGGAAACCCAGCGGGTGCCCTCGGCCCCTGTGCGGCCTTGGCTCTCACAGTTCAGAAAAGACAGGAGCAGGGAAGCGTCTCTATTTCCTTTCAAACTGGCTGAGGAATAAGAATAAGACACGTCTCTTCAGGCCCAAACAGAAAGAAGCACTAGGCCTATACAGAAATAGAAGAAAAATCTCATTGTTAAATCATTTCCATTCCTTACTTTTACTATGTGTTTTTCCTTGTGGTGGAGATAAAGGAAACCCTTAAATACACAAAGAAATAAATGATAAATAAATAAATACATCTACAAGGAAAACCTTTGGAAGTGCCTCTTATTCTCTGCGAAGAGTCCATTTACTTGTTCACTTTCCTTCTCACATGGACCCGCCCTGTCCTCACATTTAAGGGAAATGTTAAGTTGCTGTCCTCGCTACAACATGATCCAGAGGCAGAAGACCTTTAATGTAGCTTAGAAGGTCTGACACAGGCACTGTAACAACAGCACATTTTGTTAATAATATTCTGCTGCAAGTCCACAGACGTGTGCCTCTGTTGAAACCCTCTCTGCAGTCTTCACACACACTCCAGGCTTCACTCTGAAGGGAACTTCTAGCTGAGTACCCACGGGGTGGGGGCTGGCGTGGATGTGCTCAGGACTTTGCTGGAGACAAGGTTGACTCTGTAGAAGAAATACCATGCTACAGTTCCTCCCTAATCCCCACCTCATTTCATCACAAAAGACGTGACTGAGAGGAAGGGACGTTTTAGTCAATTCATCACGCAGACGTTAAACCCTGACACCATACAGGGCATTGATCTGGGTTCTGTGGGGAAGAGGAAAATAAACGTAGACATGTCCCCTACGAAAATGCGCTGCAAAGAGGAACGGCAGAAGCCCTGGCCCCACGGCAGGAAACAGCTCTTCTCAAATCTCAGTCCTCACACTCCCAGTTAGGTTACCGCACACTGCCCGCTGAACCTCAGCGTCCATATCGGCGCGGTGTCTGTGCCGTGTGGATTACAGGCGGGCCTGGCATAGTTATCACAAGAGACTTACGAAGGGAAGAGTGTGATCGAAAGCACAGAGTCAGACAAACAGACATAGGGATGGCCTCCCCTGGAAACAGGAAGCAGCCCAGGGGAGCCAGAGCCTGGGTACCAGGCCCACAGCTGGGCCCCTTCAGGGCCTCCCATCCCTGCGCCAAGGTGCTGAGTGTTACTGAGGAGAAATTAGGCCGGGAAGCCGGCCCTGGGGGAGGAACACGGAGAACCACTGAGGAGGGAGAGGTGGGGTCGGGGTGGGCCGGGGAGGGCTTGACCACCAGCGCCCAGGAGGACCCGGATTTGGCGTGGTGTCGGTCCTCCCACTGCGGCTGATTTCAAGCGACCAACACGCGTAACAGCCAGATGGGAAACTACTTCCTGACATGTTAACAACTGGCTCTTGCAGCTGCGGTTTATCTCTAGGTTGAGTTGAAAACTGGGGAATTCCCCCCGGGTCCTCATCTAACACGGAACCAGAAACAGGGTCCCCTAGCAACTTCCTGGGTCCATACCACTCTGCCTTTTAAAGTTTGGGGACCTCAGGTGTGATAAACACTCTTAATGATTCTGAAGTCCTTCATGGTTTCAGGGAAATATTCCCAGGCCTTATCCAGGCGTCACTCTTACGTCCTTTTTACAGGTCAGGAAACAAGAGTGACCTGTGACTTGGGTAAACTGCACAGTTAGGAATGAATGGAGTCTGACCCCTCTGCCCATCTCAGAGGACCCGAGACCTGGTTCAGCCCACTTCAGTAAGAATGGGTCCTTCTCCAGCTCCTCCCCATCCTGCACTTCAAATGAGGCTGAATAGACTTAGGTCATCCGTTCTTGTAGCCTTTGAAAAGTGAATCCTTGGGTTTCCAGTGAAGTTTGGGCCCTCTTCTTCCTCATCTCCCCTTCATCCACCAACCCCCCACCAACCCAGTGTCATAAACCCTGAACAGCTCACATGCTTCTCTCCACTGGGAAGGCACTGCAATCTCATCACCTCCACCCAGTTTGCTTCAGTCCTGCCGCATGTTCCTGCTTATTAAATTGTAGGATTATCCCTCTCCGTGGCAGCGACAGGGCTCCCGGACTGGTTTATTGCTCTATTGCTCAGAACTGCTGAACGCAGCACCGGCGTGGGCTTCTCCAGCACTCAGCATGATAGACGAGCTGGCACCCGCCAGCGTCGGGTGAGAGCTGAGGCCTGTGCTCTGAGCCCCCAAACGACTCCCCAACCTGAAAGGTTGGTCTCTTAATTGTTTTATCTAAGAATTGCAGGTATGAGAAGAGAGACCCAGACTTGGCTCACCACACCCTCAAACAACCCAGCGAAGATTGGAACCTTTCGCAGAAAAGTTTTGCAACTGTCCAATCCTCCCTCTCTGTTTCTACCTCCTTCATTTTGCCCACCTAATCGCCTTACTGTGACTAGTATGTAAACCAGGCTAAAATGCCATGATGTTATTAATTAGCTGCAGGTACCTGTGTGCACACACACACTTATGCACGCACCAACCCTTCCCAGTGCTGAGCTAAGTATTCTAGAGGCCTCAGGTCTCCCTGTCTCCATTTATCGGCTCACCAGTCAGTTTCCTTCCATTAAAATTTGCCCCTCTCCTGCCAATCTTCCCTCTTTATTTAGCAGATTCTAACTGGCATCTCATGAAACATACAAAAACACGCACTGAGGCAGCCAGCAGAGATTGCCAAATTTGATTACCTGCGTCGATCCATCTCACTGAGGTGCTGATGAAGTTTAGCTTAGATTTTTTTTTCCCTCCACTACAGGGTGGGCTCTTTCAATCCCCTCCCACCCTTCACTCCAGACCCCCAGGTAGTAAAACTGCTGTCTGGGCAGTGACCCAGGGTACAGCTTGCACTTTTTCATCTTTTACTTTAGGAGGAAGGCAACCTGCCCACGCCTGCTCAGCTCTGCCGCCCTGAGCAGTCCCCACACCAAACCCTCTCTTTTCTCCAGCTGGCACGTGTCCTCTTGCATTTCTGAGCTCACTGGGGTGGCACCTCTCTGTGACATCCTCCTGATCTGCTAGGCAGGGACAGAGGCTCCTCTTTCTTGGCCGCTACTGGCTAAAGCAGGGGCTCCGTCCTTGCCTCTCCCTCCTGTAGCCCAGATCACCATGCTGGCTCCCTCACTGCACTGGAAAGCCTTTGTGCCCTAGGGCTGAATCTGAGTCATCCATCGATCTCCAGCATCTGAGGGAGTATCTGGCACATAGTAGGTGCACAATAAAGGTTGAGTGAAGATCTCAGTTAACAAATGATACCTGTCTCTCCTCTGGTCTTCAAACCCTCTAATTCTCCAAATGGTGATGGTCAGGAATCGTGGACAGAGGAAGATGTGAGCTCTCTCCAGCTCAGTGTTTTTGGATTCCCTTTTTGGTGTCAAGGGGCTTCTCACGTGGTACAGTGGTCAAGAATCCACTTGCCAACACAGGAGATGCAAGCGACTCAGGTTCAATCCCTGGATGGAGAAGATCCCCTGGAGAAGGAAATGACAACCCACTCCAGTACTCTTGCCTGGAGAATTCCACGGACGGAAGAGCCTGGAGGGCTACAGTTCATGGAGTCGCACAGAGTCGGATATGACAGAGCACGCACCATGCTTGGTGTTGAATAACCTGAACCTTTTTAGCTTATCTAAGCCTGTTCTATTAAGAATGCTCCCCCACCCCTCTGCTTTCCTAAAGTAGTATTCAGATGTTGACAGAGTAAACTAAAATCTCCAACAAGCATTCTCCAGGGAAATGGAATTTCCCCCAACCCAGAAAGCCTTTAGGCAAGTTGGAGAGAGGTTTAGGGGAGCAGATAACTGTAGGAAACGTCCAGAGTGGCTGCTGTGCTGTGCTGCTCTTAGTCACTCAGTCGTGTCTGACTCTTTGTGACCTCACGGACTGTACCCCGCCAGGCTTCTCTGTCCATGGGATTCTCCAGGCAAGAATCCTGGAGTGGGTTGCCATGCCCTCCTCCAGGGGATCTTCCCAATCCAGGAATCAAACCCAGGTCTCCTGCATTGCAGGCGGATTCTTTACTGTCTGAGCCACCAGGGAGACAATGACTTGGCTCTCACCTGCTATAATGTCCCCTGGGCCTCCTCTTCTGCCCAGTAGGGGTGCAGGGGCAGGCCTCGAAGTCAAGTCTCTCACCTGAAAGACTAGATTAGGCCCTGGGAGGGAGGGGTCTGGGAGAGGAGACCCACAAAGACAGGCTTCACCCCCTTTCCAATCTCTGGAGAACACACCCACCTCCAGAATGAGGGCCCTCCAGCCCAGAAATGGAAGGGTAGACAGCAAGCTGTCAGAGCACCCAGAGCAGGAAAGGAGCTGGTCCTGAAACTCTGGGACCATACTGAAGTGAAATCCAATACGGTTCTGATCCATACTGGAGTGAAATGGGGGCAGGCGGGTGGGCGAGAGGTGTTAGCTCGGGACCCCAAGTCTCCAGTTCAGAGCTCTCCCCTTCTTTCACTCAGTCAACAAATATTTACTGAGCACTTACCACAAGCCAGGAACTTCTACCAGCTGGCTTCCCTTTCTTTTAAGTTCCTGATCTCGAGAGAGAGAAAGGCAAGAAATCAATACCCATAAGGTGACGTGTTACAGAGGCGTGCACCAGGTCACAAGATCGTGTGTGCAGAGTGGGGATGTGGCCTTAGGAAACAGCCCACATACAAAGGGCTGGCTAGTGAACAGCAACCCCAATCTACACTCCTGGGGACACACCACTGGCACCAGGCAAGTCAACTATGGAGACACAATGAAGTGGGAGGGAAAGATATTCACGAGGGCAGAAAGAGGCCTCAACGTGATTCACAGACTTGGGTTTAGCCCTTCGGCTCCGCCTGTTCAGACAGGTGCTCTGTACCTCCTAGTGGTGTGTGCAGAGCGCATGCCTCATCCTTCCACTTTGGGGTGAGACTTTACCCTCTTCCGGGGGGCTATACTGACTCCAGAACCATCAGGTTTCCTTTGCTGCCTGCCTGTGCCCCCTGCGGTCTGTTTCTAAGAAGGTACTTCTATGAGGAACTGCTGATAGGAAAAAAATGCTTCCCCTCATTCTATCCCATGAGACCGCTAAGAACAAACATAAACCCCTTTCACGTGGCGTTATCTTCAGGTATTTGAAAACAGCAATCATATCCCTCCCTCCACTCCCCAGCCATCACTTTCCCAGACTAAATAGCCCCTGTCTTTTAATCCTTTCTCAGAGTGAAGTGACCTATTTTCAAGTCCACTCACCATTCTGATCACTTTTTCTTACTTTCAGACTTGTATTGACCCCTCTTAATATGTGAAATCACTGCAGATGGTGATTGCAGCCATGAAATTAAAAGATGCTTACTCCTTGGAAGAAAAGTTATGACCAACCTAGATAGCATATTGAAGAGCAGAGACATTACTTTGCCAACTAAGGTCCGTCTAGGCAAGGCTATGGTTTTTCCAGTAGTCATGTATGGATGTGAGAGTTGGACTGTGAGGGAGGCTGAGTGCCAAAGAATTGATGCTTTTGAACTGTGGTGTTGGAGAAGACTCTTGAGAGTCCCTTGGACTGCAAGGAGATCCAACCAGTCCATTCTGAAGGAGATCAACCCTGGGATTTCTTTGGAAGGACTGATGCTTAAGCTGAAACTCCAGTACTTTGGCCACCTCATGTGAAGAGTTGACTCATTGGAAAAGACTTTGATGCTGGGAGGGATTAGGGGCAGGAGGAGAAGGGGACGACAGAGGATGAGATGGCTGGATGGCATCACTGACTCGATGGAAGTGAGTCTGAGTGAACTCCGGGAGCTGGTGATGGACAGGAAGGCCTGGCGTGCTGCAATTCATGGGGTTGCAAAGAGTCGGACACGACTGAGCGACTGAACTGAACTGAATATGTGAAACCATAATCAAACCCTAATAAACCAAGTATAATCTGAGTACTACTGAGCAGAGTAGAAATATCACCTCCCTCATTTTCCATCTCGTATTTCCAATAATACAACCAAAGACAGAGCTTGCTCTTTAGGCAGCCACATCACAACGCTGAGTCCCACAAAGTGAAAGTGTTAGTTGCTCAGTTGTATCCGACTCTTTGCAATCCCATGGACCAAAGTCCACTAGGCTTCTCTGTCCATGGTATTTTTCAGCAAGAATACTGGAGTGGGTTGCCATTCCCTTCTCCAGGGGATCTTCTAGAATCAGAGATTGAACCCAGTCTCCTGTGTTGCAGGCAGATTCTTTACCGTCTGAGCCACTAGGGAAGCCCCAGCTCACCATAAACTCAGATCCTAAGTTGTGTTTTCTGTCTGCGTTGCTGCTAAGTCACATCTTCTCTGCCCTGCATTTCTGCAGTTATTTTCTGGGCCAAAGTACAGAACCAGGCAGAAGCAGGTGAGTTAGCATGTTTCCCTCTGGACTTTGGGCCCTGAGAAACCTCTCAGGAGCCTTCCTCCTGGTTCCTCACGACATGGGGCAGAGCGGGAGACCCAGAAGCAGTGGAAAACTGGTAGTGAAGGCTCCAGTCCGCAGGCAGCCCAAGGAGCACTCAAACACGGGGCTGGAGGTCAGAGCAGAGGGCAAGGTGCTGAGTTTCCAGGACCCAGAGAGGCAGGTGGGGATCAAGGTCCTCAGCAGCAGACCAGCCTTGGCTCAGTGTGGGGACAGGAGACGGAGTCAGGATCGGTCCCACCAAACTGTGTGGCTCAGCTGGAGAAGGTGAGCAAACTCTGTTAGAACAGCCAGCCCCTGAGTTCAGACGAGAGCCCCGTGCTCCGCGCTCAACAACTCTGCCATACCATTCCCTTCCCAATCTGCCCACCGAGACTCTTGGGCAGGCAAGCAGGGCAGCCCTGGAAAGGGTCTGCAGAAAGCCTCTTAGAGATGCGGAACTAGACATGTGGGGGAGGGCAGACGCCTGGGGCTTTTGCCTCTCAAGGTGACTCTGGAGGAAAGAGCCAGACCCAGGTGCGGGGGACAGGAGGCTTCCCGCAAAGCCACCCTGAGCTGCTTCCCACCGCCTTGTTGCCCGCCACACAAACCAGTGTCCACAGAGCGTCCTCTACACCCTCCCGAATCAAGCTGAGGGGAAGGCAGATGCTACTACTGCTACTGCTTTGGGTCCGACTCCGCGACCCCAGGGACAGTCCATGGAGTTCTCCAGGCCAGAACACGGGAGTGGGGAGCCTCTCCCTTCTCCAGCAGATCTTCCCAACCCAAGGATCGAACCCAGGTCTCCTGCTTTTCAGGCGGATGCTTTACCAGCTGAGCCACATGGGAAGCCCAAGAATACTGGAGTGGGTAGCCTATCCCTTCTCCAGCAGACCTTCCCGACCCAGGAGTCGAACCGGGCCTGCATTGCAGGAGGATCCTTTACCAACTGAGCTGCGAGGGAAGCCCCGCTAGTAAAGGGCAGGGAGACGTTTCTGGCCATGTCAGCTAAGTTATCGTTTGTTTCCATTTTTCTGAACAAATTTAGAGGTCAAAAATGCCACTGTGGGGGAAAGAATCTGACCGGCAGGATTTATACATATTTCCTGCTCTCCGTACCCATCCTTCCCTTCCCAATACCCCACATTTGGGGGCCAGCAGCCAGCCACCTGCCTCTAGTCCTACCCGGAACCAGGGCGAGCGTCTTAACCAGGAAGGGAAGGCTCCTTCTTCACTGCTTTCATTCAAGCCAGGTCCTTACAGATCCCCTGTCTCCACCTCATCTTTTCAGAGTCAGCTCAGATGGCACTTTCTCTGAATCACACGGTCAAAAGTCGGCAGTTTCCTTCTGGGAGTATTCATAGTGTTTTCCTCAGCCTGTTTTTTTCTGTCTGTCCACGTGTGTGTGTCGCTAAGTTGGGAGTTCCTCAAGAGTAAGTTTTATGAAGACCTACAAGACCTTTTAGAACTAACACCCAAAAAAGATGTCCTTTTCATTATAGGGGACTGGAATGCTAAAGTAGGAAGTCAAGAAACACCTGGATTAACAGGCAAATTTGGCTTTGGAATGCAAAATGAAGCAGGGCAAATACTAACAGAGTTTTGCCAAGAAAATGCACTGGTCATAGCAAACACCCTTTTCCAACAACACAAGAGAAGACTCTACACATGGACATCACCAGATGGTCAACACTGAAATCAGATTGATTATATCCTTTGCAGCCAAAGATGGAGAAGCTCTATACAATCAACAAAAACAAGACTGGGAGCTGACCATGGCTCAGACCATGAACTCCTTATTGCCAAATTCAGACTGAAATTGAAGAAAGTAGGGAAAAGCACTAGACCATTCAGGTATGACCTAAACCAAATCCCTTATGATTATCCAGTGGAAGTGAGAAATAGATTTAAGGGCCTAGATCTGATAGATAGAGTGCCTGATGAACTATGGAATGAGGTTCGTGACATTATATGGGAGACAGGGATCAAGACCACCCCCATGGAAAAGAAATACAAAAAAGCAAAATGGTTGTCTGGGGAGGCCTTACAAATAGCTGTGAAAAGAAGAGAGGTGAAAAGCAAAGGAGAAAAGGAAAGATATAAGCATCTGAATGCAGAGTTCCAAAGAATGGCAAGAAGAGATAAGAAAGCCTTCTTCAGCGATCAATGCAAAGAAATAGAGGAAAAGAACAGAATGGGAAAGACTAGAGATCTCTTCAAGAAAATTAGAGATATCAAGGGACCATTTCATGCAAAGATGGGCTCAATAAAGGACAGAAATGGTCTGGACCTAACAGAAGCAGAAGATATTAAGAAGAGGTGGCAAGAATACACGGAAGAACTATACAAAAAGATCTTCAAGACTCAGATAATCATGATGATGTGATCACTAATCTAGAGCCAGACATCTTGGAATGTGAAGTCAAGTGGGCTTTAGAAAGCATCACTACGAACAAAGCTAGTGGATGTGATAGAATTCCAGTGGAGCTGTTTCAAATCCTGAAAGATGATGCTGTGAAAGTGCTGCACTCAATATGCCAGCAAATTTGGAAAACTCAGCAGTGGCCACAGGACTGGAAAAGGTCAATTGTCATTCCAATTCCAAAGAAAGGCAATCCCAAGTAATGTTCAAATTACCGCACAATTGCACTCATCTCACATGCTAGTAAAGTAATGCTCAAAATTCTCCAAGCCAGGCTTCAGCAATACGTGAACCATGAACTTCCTGATGTTCAAGCTGGTTTTAGAAAAGGCAGAGGAGCCAGAGATCAAATTGCCAACATCCACTGGATCATGAAAAAAGCAAGAGAGTTCCAGAAAAACATCTATTTCTGCTTTATTGACTATGCCAAAGCCTTTGACTATGTGGATCACAATAAACTGTGGAAAATTCTTCAAGAGATGGGAATACCAGACCACCTGACCTGCCTCTTGAGAAATCTGTATGCAAGTCAGGAAGCAACAGTTAGAACTGGACATGGAACAACAGACTGGTTCCAAATAGGAAAAGGATTACATCAAGGCTGTATATTGTCACCCTGCTTATTTAACTTATATGCAGAGTACATCATGAGAAACACTGGGCTGGAAGAAACACAAGCTGGACTCAAGATTGCCGGGAGAAGTATCAATAACCTTGGATATGCAGATGACACCACCCTTATGGCAGAAAGTGAAACGAAACTAAAAAGCCTCTTGATGAAGGTGAAAGAGGAGAGTGAAAAAGCTGGCTTAAAGCTCAACATTCAGAAAATGAAGATCACGGCATCCGGTCCCATCATTTCATGGGAAATAGATGGGGAAACAGTGGAAACAGTATCAGACTTTATTTTTGGGGGCTCCAAAATCAGTGCAGATGGTGTCTGCAGCCATGAAATTAAAAGACACTTACTCCTTGGAAGAAAAGTTATGACCAACCTAGATAGCATATTGAAAAGCAGAGACATTACTTTGCCAACTAAGGTCCATCTAGTCAAGGCTATGGTTTTTCCTGTGGTCATGTATGGATGTGAGAGTTGGACTGTGAAGAAGGCTGAGCGGAGAAGAATTGATGCTTTTGAACTGTGGAGTTGGAGAAGACTCTTGAGAGTCCCTTGGACTGCAAGGAGATCCAACGAGTCCATTCTGAAGGAGATCAGCCCTGGGATTTCTTTGGAAGGCATGATGCTAAAGCTGAAACTCCAGCACTTTGGCCACCTCATGCAAAGAGTTGACTCATTGGAAAAGACTCTGAGCTGGGAGGGATTGGGGGCAGGAGGAGAAGGGGACGACCGAGGATGAGATGGCTGGATGGCATCACGGACTTGATGGAGGTGAGTCTGAGTGAACTCCAAGAGATGGTGATGGACAGGGAGGCCTGGCGTGCTGCGATTCATGGGGTCGCAAAGAGTCAGCCATGACTGAGCGAATGAACTGAACTGAAGCACTGTCCCTCACTCAGCTGCTACAGAATTCATGCTGTCATGGAGGGAGGCAAGGAGGGAGAGAGTGAATGAATGAGATGCAGGGAGGGAGGGGTGGACAGGGCACAGGGCTGTGTCATCTTGATCATCTCTGCCTCTGTGTCTACATCACTAGTTGGGGAAAGGGAGAGCTGGGGCTGTGATAAGGCGAACAGGGTCCAGCTGGCAGAGAGTTGAGGGGCCCTGATTGTCAAGGGGCGGAGCCCATACACTTAAGGAAACCCTCACCTGGAAAACCTGCTCTCCCCATCCCGGTGGAGCCTTCTCTTCTTCCAGAAAGAGTGTGGAATGCTCCAGACAAATGCAAGACCCTCCAGAAACGGGGAAGACAATCACGGAGTGTCTGTTCCAAAGAGTCCTTTAATGGAGGCTGGGGGATCCAAGTAGATCTGAATCTTAACCCTGCATGTGAGACAGAAATTCTCCCCTCAGAGCCTGTTTCCCCGTCTGTTTGGCCAGAGGCTTGAACTGACTGATTGTCTAAAGATTCTGAGCTGAGAGTATTCGGGTCGAAGAAGGGCTGTGAGACAGTGCGGCCCTGCAGTATCCTATCAGTCAGGCCCTTTAATTCCCCTCCTTTCCATCTGTACCCGGAGACCTGCCTTGTGAACCAGCGGAAGTCGGGCCAGGAGGCTCCTCAGAATACACCACCTCTGCTGCTGCTGCTGCTAAGTCGCGTCCGACTCTGTGCAGCCCCATAGACAGCAGCCCACCAGGCTCCTCCATCCATGGAATTCTCCAGGCAAGAGTACTGGAGTGGGTTGCCGTTGCCTTCTCCGACACCACCTCTGAGGAGATTTCAACCCTCCTAACCTTCCCAGTGTGGCAAGAGGGAGAAGAGGGGAGAGGGGAGCAGGGATCAGGGAGGGGAGGAGGGGAACTGAAAACAATCAGGAGTTGATAGACCAGCCGCCTTCACGTTTCCCAAGGAGCTGGCTGGCTCTCCCCTGCAGCTCCTCTTCCCAACTTCGCCTGACAAGCCTGTCTCTTCCCCATCCTCTGAAATGAAAGAGAAACAGGTTGCAAAGCTTCTTGGATTATAAAGCCACTTACTCCTCTCAAGGAGCAGAGCAAACTCACTCTGTACTAAATGCCGGGGGAACACACTGGATGGGACTCTCCTCAGACTCAAGGGTCCCTGGATGGGCTGACGGACATCTGCTGGATTCCTGAAGTCCCTGCATAGAGATAGGACTCAGGACACAGCTAAAAGCTCAAAAAGTTCCAGAGGCCAAGCAGTCCCACAGCCTGTGCTTGTCCTGGAGTGCGCAGGGGTGCACATGTGCGCACATGCACGCACGCACACACGCACACACACGCACACACACACACACAGTCTCTCCTAGCCAAAATAAGATCTGCGCTTCCCTTTCTTCCTTCCTTGCCCAGGTCTCTGGGAGCCCAGGGCCTTCACAAACAGCGCTCCGATCACCATTCTCTGCGACACAGAGACCTCCCCTCCCTTTTCGGTGTTTACAGAACAATAAGAAAGCCAGGGTAGGTGCAGAAAGGCCGTGCCAGTCCAGGCCTCTGAGGGTGTGGGTGCCGAGAGGAGGAGCCGGCAGCCCAGACCGCTCCCCATTGGGCAGGCTGCACAGGTAACAGGAAGCTCGGCCCAGCGGTGCATAAATAAAGTGGGGGACTAGCACCTCCTCCTTGAAAGGGGCCGAGTCCTGCCTCTGCACCCTCGCCTTAGGAAAACCAGCTCCTCTCTTTTGTATTGTCTGTGCTGAAAATTCAGCTGAGCCCCACCATAATTCCAAAATTTTTCTTTCCAGTTGATTCTGCTCCCTAGTATGCCATCTCCCCTTTCCTCCGCTTTCCTATGCTTAGCGTGACTCCTCGGGACCAAGCCCCTCCTGCCCTCAGGACCCATTTCTCTTCTGCTCGGGGCCTGCTCAGCTGGACACTTTATACAGTAAGTGCTTCTCATTCTTATTCCCTGTCCTCAAATCTTAGGAGTCAACAAGCATTGCAAGACTCGCATTCCTCTTCTTCCTTTCACGCTTGTGAGTCTCTGGGCCTGTACATTAGTCGCTCAGTCATTTCTGACTCTTCGTGACCCCATAAATTAACCATCCAGGCTCCTCTGTCCACGAATTCTCCAGGCAAGAATCCTGGAGTCTCTAGCCATTTCTTTGTTTGGAATTATCTTACCAAAAAAATCTATGCATTATTTGGATCAAGCTCAAAACGAGGCCCTGCGACCTGAAGGTACAGACACTCAGACGTCCAGGTGAGTCTGAATTCTCTGCATCTGGTGGGGGGACTTTGGAAAACTAAAGCCAAGAGGCTCCATCAGGAGAATCATTGGGCAAAAGAGAAGAAAGTGAGCTGTGGAAAATGCCACAGTCACTGGAAGTTGATCATCAATTTTTCTCCAGGGCTAAAGGGACTGAACCTGCCGCATTTCTACCAAATCCCCAATCAGTTCAGGGTTTTCTTGATCCCTGATTTCCAGGGATCTCAGTAAGTCTCCCTGATAATGGGAATAGGTGTGCTGAGTTGGGTGCTAATCAGTTAAGTTCCATGATTGCAGTTCTGTCTGGTTTCATGGAAATTTACCCAATTAAGGAAACAGGGGGCTGTCTGGCTTTTCAGTCCTGGGCTGGAGGGTACAGCACTAACAGGAGATTCTTCAGTTCTTGGGTCCAAGTTGGTTTCATTAGGAAGTTATTTAAGGCACAGTCCTGAAGGCAGTTAGGCAGCACAGGAGGGGAGTCGATAGATGAACGTACTCTACAACCAAATACTTGTGTGGTTTGCTCCTCTGAGCAATCCCCACACTGAAAATGACCAAGACAGAGATCACTGGGACATCGAGTTGGTGAAGCAGTTCTGGGCAGAAGAATCGTGGCTGAGGGATGGGACCCAGGGTGGATCAAGTCTCTGAATACAGAATCTAGCTCATCTTTTCCCATCTCTATCTTGTAGCTAGAGGTCTGTAGGGCAAGGAGAGGGTGATAAGGGAAGGGCCTGCCTTTCCTGGGCTCTCTGCTATCAATGCTACCTCCCTATTTGCACAGTCTTTCACAGTTAAAGTGCTTTTACAGACTCTGTCGTCGATGGAATAGCCACCGTGGAGGTTAAGGAGCCCGTATGAGGGTGATGCTCTTTGCACACTCCAATTGAGGATGGAAGATCTGGTGGACCGTGCATGTTAGGAGGGGTAAGAGTGGGAAAAGGAGGGTCTGAAGGGAGTGGAATCACCCCTTGCGCTCTCTGGGTTGGGCTGAAATCCAGAGAGAAAGCAAAGAATCCTTCCATCCTAGAACGACTTCTTCCCGTCATCTGCCATCATTTAGCAGGGCCAGATAGGTCGGCCTCTTTTCTCCTTCGACTAGGAAATGGTTCAAAGGCAGTGCAGAGGGACTGTACTGACTAGATCAGTCACAAGCAAGGCACACTTCTCTCTCATCATTGAGAACCCTGAGTGTTAACAAAGAAGGTGGCTGGGAGAGGATGGGTCAGCCCTCCCTCCTCCCAGTATTCAGAGCTGCACTCCCAGCCCACCCCAGGGTCCCCTCGACCAAGGAGAGCACGGCCCTGCCTCAGCGGTAGCTGGAACCCCAGGTCCTGGTTGAAGAGCCTCTTCGAGATGCCCAGTGCCCAGGGGCTTGGATGGAGGGGGAGGGGAGCCACATTCTAAGCCACTACCTCCCTGCTTCGGGTCAGAACAAGCCCCAGGAAGAAAGTATTCCAAACAACAGGGTGGATCTGCCCTAACTCACCCAGTCTGCAAGTCAGTGCTGAGAACAGCCTTTACGGGCTTACACAGAGCCCGGGGCATGTCTGGACGCAGCGAGGAAAGGGGTGGAGCAGGAACTACAGGGCAACGGGCGGTGGCATTTCTTCGGGAGGACGGAGAGCTCCCAGGGCTGCCATCCCCTCGGTTTAGTTCAGTCCCTGAGAGCAGGTGACGGCCTTCGTTCCCACATTCCCGTATCCTCGAGCCCTGAGAAGATGTTAGAGGTGCCATTTCCAGGCAGGTTTTGGAAAGAATGTGAGGCCACCCGAAAGTGGCCAACCTAGCTGAGTCTATAGGAGCGAGACCAAGGACACTCGCCCCCCGTGCCCATCCCAGCCCCCATGAGTGTGCCTAGCCGCAGCTGGCTGCTCTTCTCCCTGTTTCACGCCCACAAATGGGCCTGCAATGGGCTGTTCATGCTCTTTGGACAGTGCGTTCTGGAGAGGAACACCTCCACCCCTGCTGCCACCACCTGGGTAAGCGAGAGCACAGTAATGGATTTTCTGAAGCAGGTTCAAAACACCCACCTTCTGCAGCCAGGACCAAGCTCAGCTATGGCACACGCAGTGGGACAGAGACATGAGGAGGCCAGCCACATCCCAGCCAGGTAGACGCAGAGACGTGTCCACAGGGACTTGAGTGGAATGGCTGCTTCGGGAGACCAACAGCAAGGGCCCCAGCTCCCGGAGCACCATCCCCACCCCTCAGCACCCTCGGTGCCGCAGGCCTGGTTGGGCACGGTTCTTGGTGAGCTGGTTCTCTCGGCTCCTGGAGGACGTGATTCTGGGGAGGATGTGAGTACTCGGGTCTCCCCCACACCTCCCAAGTCTGTGATTCAAAGATCCTGAAGGCTTCCGGCCAAGCAACAGCCCTGTGGGCAGAGGCTGGGGCTGCCACGTGGCCCACCCTCTGAGATCAAGACCTCAGATAGTCCATGCATTCCTCTTGTCCTTCATTCCACCGGAGTCTGTCTCATACCCACCCAGATTTCAGTGGAGTGAAGCTCAGGAGGCGTGGAACTGACACCGGAGCCACCCTCAAGAGTAGGTCTGACTTGGAAAAGGAAAGGCTCAGTGAGAGGCATGAGAGAAGCCGACACCTTGTGTGTACGCCTGGCTGCACAGGGCACTGGGCCAGCAGTGGACAGGGGAAAGCACTGCAGATGGGATCTGCCTGTTTCTCCTAAAATGGACATGGGTGTTTTCTGTAACTCACAAAAATTAAAAGTTGCCTGTCTCTGTGACCCAGGCTGCTGCATGCGGATCCCCTGGCCTCTAAGTCACTTCCCCTTTGGGCTAAAACAGAGTTGTGGGCGTGAACAACTAACACGACTCCCCCTCCAACCTCCTTGGGTTCTCCAGATAGGTGGCTGGAACTCTATTTGCAGTCAGCAAGGAGCCCTACCGCCCTCAGGCTCCCCGCAGTGCCAGCAGGACCTGCAGAATGGGGTAAAAAAAAAAAAAAAACTCTTAAGATTTTTAAAACCCATTTATATTGTAATAAAACAAATGTAAATAAGATTTAAGTGAAGGCAGATTGAAGATATTTGAGACACTATACAAGATATATCTCATAGAGTACAGATGTAAATTCTGTAAAGGTTAATGCACTTAAACACATTTGACACATAAAAATGTCATGACCAACATTAATCATTTACCAAGTGTAATTGCCTTTACATGGGTCTCTTCTCCCCAAGACACATGATTAAAACACCAGGCTTGGTGGAAATCTGGAAGGGAGGAAAAACAAATAATACTTCTCAGCTGTCAGGATCTATGATTTGCTTTGATAGATTTAGCATTGATTTCATTGGTTTTACCATCCTGTGTAAATTTCTTTTCTCTATCCACATCTCTCCTTTAAGGAAGAGGTTTGTGGGGAGGAGGCTGGGCCCCTTAGTCCAAAGGAAGGCCCACCCAGTTACTGAGGAGATGCCCATGGCTTTCTGTGACTCGCCCCTTCCTCAGCTAAATGGGGGCTTCCCAGGTGGCGCTGCTGCTGCTGCTAAGTCGCTTCAGTCGTGTCCGACTCTGTGCGCCCCCATAGACGGCAGCCCGCCAGGCTTTGTGGCACTAGTGGTAAACTCGCCTGCCAATGCAGGAGGCATAAGAGATGCAGGTTCGATCCCTGGGTCAGGAAGATCCCCTGAAGGATGGCATGGCACCCCACTCCAGTATTTTTGCCTGGAGAATCCCACGGACAGAGGAGCATGGCGGGCCACAGTCCACGGGGTCACAAAGAGTTGGACATAACCGAAGTGGCAGCTTTCACACACGGGTAAGTGGGGGCTTCTCCAGGCAGCCAGTCTGCTAAAGCAGCGAAGTCTGAACAAGGCCTGGTTCTGACCAGACTTCAGAAAAACCGTTTTTGCCTCCAGAATGTGCTCCAGATGGTAAAAGTGAATAGATGCCCCCTGGCCTGGCTGAGTGGTGTTTTCTCAGGAGGCTGCTATCAAGGAGGCTCTGACTTTGCAGATGGGAGCTTGTCACTTGGGTATCCGAGCCCCCTCCCCCAGTCAGTGACCTCTGAGGGGAGGGGACTCTTCACCTGCCTCATCGCTCCCTGGGATTCTGCTCCTCAGGAATAACGAGCTCCCAGACTGGAGGCAGGAACCAAGAGGAATAAGCATTTCTTCAAAACATTTTCCTGCTTCAAATTCAAACGGATTCAAAACCTCTTCCCCGTCACCCTCACCCCTTCATTCTGAGGTCCACAGACAACAAAAGGGCCAGGAGGCCAAGCCACAGGCAGTTTTTGAAAACGTGTTTACCCGTAAAATTACGCAGTGACCGGGGGTGGGGACGGGGTCAGAGGACTCAAGGCTAATGAACCAGCAAATATCTTCCATTCAAGGCTCTGAAAGAAAAAAGAGCACAAAGCCAGAGTGATGAGGCATTTTCATTTGCAGCTTGGTTTGAGCCCTACCACCTGGAATGCCTTTTAAAGGAAGAAAGATGGGGGGGTGGGGTGTGCACACATGCGCATAGGGTCAACTGTAGATGGGGTGTGTGTGTGTGTGTGTGTGTGTGTGTGTGTGTGTGTGTGTGTGTGTGTGAGTGCACATGCACGCCCAGAGGGTCAACTGTCAGACACTGGCCAGGGCTCAGTGCTGTAGCTCTGTGTAATGCACCACTGGCTCCCCACCACCCAAGCCCCACTCCAACACCATCTTTGATGCAGGGTCTGAACTGCCCCCACCACCGCCCCCACCCACCCCCACCCCTGCCCCCATCCGTGCAGCACCGGCTAGATGCCGGATTCCCGTTCAGGAGGCTGAGCCGGCCCGGAGCAGCCTGCCAGGGAAGCCAATGTGTGCTGCGAGCCTGCATGAACCACCCACCCATCTTCCTCGTCCATCTCCCACTATTTTATGTCCCGTATCTTCACTGCAAAGCATGGCTCGCCACAATACAGCACAGAGCAAATGATCCAATCAAAATTCCCTTGCAACAACAACAAATAATATTGCCCTGCTTGGTTGATTCATGATCTTTTATTGAGGTGAAAGGCAAATATCATTGAGCCAAACATGAACAGACAAATATATACAAGATGGGTAATTTCCTATTCCGTGCTAATGGCATACACTGTAGATACAACCTGAGAGGAGTAAATAACAAGCCCATCAATAATACATCGCACTCGGGCTCCAGTTTCCCAGTTCACGAGAAAATGTGTACTGGCAGAGGACTCTCCAAACAGTAATAGCCGTGCATATAATGAGACGGAAGCTACACGCTCCCCTAGGATGGTAGTCTGGTCTTTATCAAGGTCCCTTATGGAAGAAATTCCCCACGTTGAAATATCCTAAAGCCAGGGCCAGATGAGTTGTCCGGGTGAAGCTTCAGTCTCAGGACAGGCTACAATCTAGGCCTCTGTGTGCCAGACGGCTCAGAGACCCGCATCCATCTGGAAGCCTCCGGTCTATGGTAAATGTCCAGGGTCTGTGAGGGTGACCTACGACAATGGCTAGAGGTCTCCAGATGACCCCAGTGCAGGTGGCAGTGTCAGAGAGAGAAGTCACCTGGCTTCAGACCTCTCACGCTGACCCCAACCCTGACCCTGTGTGTGATCCGCCAAAAGAAAGGAAGAAGGGACGGAGGAGGAGGATAGCGGGCAAGGAGCCAAGCACCTGCGAAAGATACGAGATTTATTCTGCAACTTTACATGTCCCCAGTTCCTAAAAGTCAGTGAATCCAGATTCCCTTCTTCCTCCCCATTTGCTACCACCCGTGGAAGCAAATGACAATTTTATCTGAAAGCAAGGAGGAACTTTCTGTCAAAGTAATACTACTATCACGGACAAATTAGATTACTGTTCATAAGAGGGCTAGTCCGTGCTGCAGACACACGCCAATTCTCGTCCATGACCTCCCCTGATTAAGGAAACAGTGAGGGCTCAGACCAGATGGGCCAATCAGGTCCGTACCTCCTTCATCTCTGCCTCTTTTTAAAGTCAAACCCTGAAGGAAAGAGCCCACAAAGGGATGAGAGCCTGTCAGTAACTCAGGCAAAACGAAAGCAGAGCAGCCAGCAGCCTCAAACTCAAGCTCAGAAATGGGAAGGGCTGGATAGACACCAGTTTATCAGTGGAAATAGAAGCTACCTAAACTGCAAGGAACTGACAAGGCTTTCTGGAGAGAGACACTTAGGCATCAAAGAAAAACAATGCAAAAGATTCCCTCTGTCTGGAGGCAAGGAGCAGTTTCTAGAAGGCCTGTCACAGTCTCCCCTCTCCTCCCCGCAACGCCTCTGTGGTCAGTCCCTTAGTCGTGTGCGACTCCTTGAGACCCCATGGACTGTAGCCCTCCAGGCTCCTCTCTCTGTCCACGGAATTTTCCAGGCAAGAATACTGGAGTGGGCTGCCACGTCCTCCTCTCCAGGGGATCTTCTTGACCCAGGGATCGAACCCGTGATTCTTGAACCTTTTGCATTGGAAGGTGGATCCTCCTCCACTGCATTGCCTGGGAAGCCCTCCATCCTTCTTCAATTCCTTTTTCCCATCTGGAGGGGTGAAGCAGGCCATTTCTCCTTCATGCATTTCAGATAGCAGGGCTCGGTGGGACACCCGGTGGGGAACAGGGGAATTACACCCATCCTGGCTCTCCAGCATCACTAGGTCTGGGGAGACTGGCGCACCCTCTGAGATCATGGGAAATAACAAGGCAAGCAGCTCCCCAGGGTATGTGGTACTGAAGTGGACTTTAAATATAGCAGCAGTGGGGTAGACGCCCACCTACATTTCTGCTATGTTCCACTGTATCAGGGAAGAATTTGGCTAGGAATAAATATAAGTAACTGGACTCTATAAACAAACATACACTATGATGTGCAGTACAACTCTCTCATTATTTAATCTTCATTTTTTAAAAAGTCATGTTTAAAGGAGGTGTCATCCCAGAGGGCTCATCGTGCTGAACAGCTGGGAGAAGTTCCCCAAAAGATAATCAATGGATGAGAAACTCTCACCAAAGATAATCGAACATTGATTGCTCAAGCTAATGCGATTTCTTATTTGCACCCAAGTGCATTGCCTGACCAGAGAAGGCAATGGCACCCCACTCCAGTACTCTTGGCTGGAAAATCCCATGGACGGAGGAGCCTGGTGGGCTGCAGTCCATGGAGTTGCTAAGAGTTGGACACGACTGAGCGACTTCACTTTCCCTTTTCACTTTCATGCATTGGAGAAGGAAATGGAAACCCACTCCAGTGTTCTTGCCTGGAGAATCCCAGGGATGGGGGAGCCTGGTGGGCTGCCGTCTATGGGGTCGCACAGAGTCGGACACGACTGAAGTGACTTAGCAGCAGCAGCAGCATTGCCTGGCAGCAGGCTTTGCCAGTGTGTGAAATAGTCAAGAGGGGCCAGATAGATCCAGTGCCAATTTGATCTGGCCAGGGGACTTCAGGCCAGTCACTTAACCTCTCTAAGACCCAATTTCCCTATCTGTCAAGTGGAAATAATAGTAATAATGGCAAGCACTTACTCAGGGCTGGGCACTGCATGCTTGTTGTGTATTAAATCATTTAACGTTTCTAAGCATCTTATAAGTTATGATTGATATTTCAGTTTTTATCATCATAAAACTGAAACAGAGAGAAGGTAAGGGACTTGCCCAAAGCTACCAGTCGGTGAGCGGCAGAGATGAGCTCCAAGCCAGGCTCCCTGGCCCTGAAGTCCACATACAGGATTCTATTTCTCTCTCCCATATCTTAGAGCTGGAGCGAAGATGGGATAGGATAGCACATGCAAAGCCTTTAGCAAGTGCCCAGTAGAATCTAAAGAATCAAAAGCAGTGTTTGCTATTGTCATAATAAGACAATAATGATATCAAGACAAGTACCTTTGAGACGCTTACCCAGTGTTCACCAACCAGGAATAAGTAACTAGCCCATCTTTAGCTGCCAGCAACCCAGTGCTGAGTTTCCTGCGCAGTTTAGTCTCAACTACGATCCACTTCAGCTTCTAGAACATTTCTCTCTTCCTCCTATCACCTTCATTTTCGGGGAGTTTTCCCTTTTTAGCTTCATATTCAGTGCACGTGTCATACCATAGGGACCTTGAGGATTTTTCTCTTTTGCAAAATAGACGTGGCATAAATCAGAAGTAAGTAGCCATTTTTCCAGGTTAAGTGCCATTTCAAATTTTCACTCTATTTTCCCAAGGGCAAGTGCAAGGTACGAGGGAAGAAGAAACTGGTGAAGAGCTAATAGAGAAAAAAACAGTTTTAACTCCCAAGAAAGTGGAGCATTCCAGAGATGAATCAAGAAAGAAATCAGGAAATAGCAACCAGATCCTCAGCGAGGGGCCTGCAGTGGCTCTGAACTCTGTGCCCTGAAGCCAGAGGCTGAGGTTTAAGGAGCGGCTTTGAGCAGAAGCCAGGCCGTAGAGAGCGCAGTAGAGAGACAGCAGCTGCAGCAGAACGTGTGTCATGTACCCCCCCGCCCCAGGCAGCTGGGCTCCCTCCCCAAGGGTTTTCAGAGACAAGTGGGGCTGTTCCGCCATTCGGACCCGACCTGTCAGACGCTTGGCTCTCAGAGCACCGCACCCTTCTAGGTTGCCATGTCCTTCTCCAGGGGATCATCCCCAGCCAGAGACTGAACCTGCATCTCCTGGGTCTCCTGCACTGTAGGCAGATTCCTTACCCACTGAACCACCTGAGAAGCCCCCAGGAGGGCCCCGCTGACCTCAGAGAATGAGGGTCCTGGCTGGAGACTGCCTACCTGGTAGGTGCCAGCAGTGGGGGGGGGGCTCACCTGCAGCTGGACAAAGGACAGGCTAAGAGAGAAATGGAAATGTTTACAGAAGGAGTTCCTCTTGTCTCCCTACCTTCCCCCAGATCATTTGCTTTCTAAGAAAGAGAGCCAGGAACAAAGAAAATGTCCCTTTCTATAACATAACCATATCAATTACATTTCATTGCTACACCATTATGGCACATTGTGCTATAATCCAATGGTTAATGGCCTCACCTCAAAAGCCTCCTGCACTCCCCTTTGCCCTCCTGACAACCTGGCTTTCAGCTAAGTCCGTTTATCTCCTGCAATTTGGTCCACAGTCCTTCCTTCTTCAGTCAAGCCCATGCCAATAATGGCAGCAACTTTCCTGGGCCCCTCCAAGAGGGCTCTATTAAACAAGTCCTGCGTCTTGGAGGTTAATTTTCAATGTTTCTGTGGATTAATAAACCAGCAGTGCTTCTTTAACTTGAGTGTGTATACAAGTCACTGGGAATCTTGTCAAAATGATTCAGCAGATGCGGGGTAGGGTCTGAGAGTCTGCATTTTTAACAAGCTCCTGAAATGTGGCACCAGGACTACACTTTGAGCAGCAAAGAACCGGAGGGCTTGAGAGGCAAAGCCAGTTCCCTCCACAACATGCCTGCCCTCGGTGCAGCAGAGGGCTAGGACCTCTGGTCTTTCTTTGAAGTCACTGGCACCGTAGCCACTCTGGGGAGATGTGAGAGGCACAGAGGGCAAGAGGGTGGTTCGGGCTTATCACAGCACCCCAGGCTCTGACATGTGATGAGGAAGTCGGTGTCTTTTTCTGGGCATAAGAATGGCCCACGTGATCCCAACGTGAAGAACTCACAGCAGTTCAGAATAGCAATCACACCTCCAATGTCTAATATGTGGGCTTCCCAGGTGGGCTGGTGGTAAAGAATCTGCCTGCCAGTGGAGGAGGACATGGGTGGGGAAGATTCCCTGGAGGAAGGCATGGCAGCCCACTCCAGCATGGACAGAGGAGCCTGGCGGGCTGCAGTCCATAGGGTCGCAAAGAGTCAGGCACGACTGGAGCGACTTAGCATGCAGTGCCTAATACATAAGGTACCTTGTTAGAAATACAATTTTTGTGACTCAGGAACCACAAGGAAGCAATTTCAAGGATCTTGGCTGGTGACCACTGACCTGGAACCATGGGGATACTTTGGCTGCCAGAAAACTCAGAGCTAAACTTAGTGAGCAGTTTTGAAGATGGAGGAAGAGAGAATTTAGGTAACTTACCAAAGATCAAGACTCTTGGCCAGACCTTGAATTGATCTAATCACCGGCCTCGTAGACTAGTGTTACTTTCATCAGGCTACTCTACTGCTGTGTTAAGAACCATTGCTGACTTACCACGTAGACTTATCAACACCCCGAACCTCAATGTCTCAATACAGTTTTTTTGGTAATATGGAGGCCATAGAACTGATAAAATTCAAAAATGAAATATTTAATATCATATGTATTTATAAATGTATACCTATAATATTGAGCTATGTTCTCACTGTTTACTGGAGAAAATAATACCACAGATAAATGACCATTCTGAGCAGGCCTATGTTGGCTCACAAAGTTAATGACTGGGTGGAAAGAACTCAAGCTGAAGCAGGACAGATATGGGTTCAAATCCAGAGTCTGGGCTTCCCTGGTGGCTCAGATGGTAAAGAATCCACCTGCAATGCAGGAGACCCGGGTTCAATCCCTGGGTCAGGAAGATGCCCTGGAGAAGGGAATGGCTACCCCACTCCAGTATTCTTGCCTGGAGAATCCCATGGATGGAGGAGCCTGGTGGGCTACAGTCCATGGGGTTGCAAAGAGTTGGACATGACTGAGCAGCAAACACTTTCACACCAGCATCTGTGACCTTAATAAAATAGTAAACCTATTTGTGCTTCAACTGACAAAAAAAAAAAATTACAAAGTAAATCATGTTCTTTATCCCTCAAGGTCATTGTAGGTACAAAAAACGCTCAGTGAATGATAAATAAAAATAGTATTTTTTTTTAATCCCACTGGTTGCAAGTCACAGAGAGAGTGAAAGACAGCAGGACCAGGAGAGCTGGGGAGAAGCAGCGAGGCCACAGCCAGAGGAGATTAAAGACAGAAAAAGTAGGAGCCTGAAACCCACCGGACAGAGAGGCACGTGTGGATCCCAAGGGCAAGTCAGATTCAGCTGGATGGTAGAGGAGGACCTCGGCAGAGGGGAGACACAGCGGGACCAGTCATCGGAACCAAGTCGAGGTTCAGCAGCCCCGGCGCACACAGAGTAGGGGCTCAGGAGCCAAAGTGAGACAGTGAGTTGGGAAGCCAGACAAGTGGTGGAAAAGAGACACGCCCACCCCTAGAAGCACGCACAGGCGGCTAGGGGTTGACCTCGCCGGAGGCCAGTGTCTGGTCCAGTCATGAGCCCCTCAGTGCTTTCCGTGAGGGCGTAGACAGCTCCAAGCTGGCAGATAAGGGCAGCGAAGTAGCAGAAGTCACCCCATCTGGCTGGGCTGCAAGGAGAATATCGCGGCAGCCGCTGACAGCGGGTTCTGACACAGCACTGCTAACACACTCCTGACCCACAGTCATTTTGTCCCAAGATGCCCTTCCAAATTGAGTCTTTCTTTGAGAAGACGTGCTCCCAGAAAAGGAAAAATAACTGCATGCAAACCAAGAGGCTAGAGAGGACCTGTTTTACACCTTCACTCGACACTGAGAAGCAAAGCATCCTACTTTGTATTCACATTCTGCGTTCCAGATAAACTGTCAGCTACCTCTGCCAGATTTTTATGGATAATTAGAAGGTTGCAAGAAGCAGATGTTATGAAACTATCTATGACTAGTCCTTAATGGTGGATGACAAGAACTCAGCACCCTTTCTTAATTACATAAGACATAGTGAGAAGCATAGAAAAAAATAGAAGGAAAAGTTGTCAAAGCCTGACAAGGTATCAAATGGTTAATCACCCACACTGAACCTGAACACTTCTTTACTATGTAATTCAGAACACAGATTCCTCCCACCCTTTAGCTGAAAAATTCTATAAGGTGTGCATTCTCCTCTGTTTTAATAACTAAAATGCCATTTCAGGTTTTAATAACTAAAATATGAACTCCTGCATAAAATAGGTGAATTTTCTGCTAAAACTTCCCTGACAAGAAAATTTGCATTTTATTAAATATAGATATAGTTTTGCTGCATCAGATCATATTCAGTGGGATAAAAAGACACAGTGCCTAGAAAAGCAGGCTCTTGTCCCATGAGGATGATGGCCACAGTGAAAATGGTTTTGAGATCTTGCTCTGTAGTAGGCATGGTATAAGCTTATGGCCAGGCAGCCTCTCAGCTCTCAGTCATTTTTGCTCATTGTTCAGTCACGGAGTCATGTCTCACTCTTTGCGACCCCATGGACTGCAGCACGCCGGGCTTCTCTTGCTCAGACTCATGTCCATTGTGTTGAAGATGCCATCCAACCGCCTCAGCCCTCGATAGGCGGGCATTTTATTAGCCCCGTTTTTTAGAAAAGGAAACCAGTAATAATAATGACAATTACAGCCACAGAAGCCACACCAGCTACAGCTGTCGGCGGCTATCAGGCGTGCGTAATGTCTTCACGTTACATACATCATCTGTTTAACAGGGCTAGCGTCACTGTGATTTTTGCTTCCACTTAATAGAGAAAGAAACTAGGACTCCAAGAGATTGAATGACATACCCAAGTGATTGTAAGTGTAAAGCCAGAATTCCAACCTAATCTTCCTGACTCTTAAATGTATATTTAATCTCTAGGCTAGGCTGCTTCCATCTGGTTGGGTGACTGTTACAGGCTGAATAATATTCCCCAAAATTCATATTTTGAAGTCTTAACCCTCAGTTTCTCAGCGTGTTGACTGTATTTGGAAAGAGAACCCTCAAAGAGCCAATGAAGGGAAAAGCAGGTCATATGGAAGGGGCCCTAACCCACCATCACTACAAGAAGAGGGGATTAGGGCACAGACAGGTCCAGCGGGAAAGTCATGTGAAGACTCAGGGAAGTGAGGGAGGGAGGGACTGGGAGTTTGGGATTCAGTTCAGTTCAGTTCAGTTGCTCAGGGTCTTTTCCAGTGAGTCAGTTCTTTGCATCAGGTAGCCAAAGTATTGGAGTTTCAGATTCAGCATCAGTCCTTCCAATGAATATTGAGGACTGATTTCTCTTAGGATGGACGGGTTGGATCTCCTTGCAATCCAAGAAACTCTCAAGAGTTTTCTCCAGCACCACATTTCAAAAGCATCAATTCTCAGTGCTCAGCTTTCTTTACAGTCCAACTCTCACATCTATACATGACCACTGGAAAAACCATAGCTTTGACTAGACAGACCTTTGTTGGCAAAGTAATGCCTCTGCTTTTTAATATGCTGTCTAGGTTGGTCATAACTTTCCTTCCAAGGAGTAAGCATCTTTTAATTTCATGGTTGCAGTCACCATCTGCAGTAATTTTGGAGCCCAAATAAAGTCTGTTACTGTTTCCACTGTTTCCCCATCTGTTTCCCATGAAATGATGGGACCAGATGCCATGATCTTAGTTTTTTGAATACTGGGTTTTAAGCCAACTTTTTCACTCTCCTCTTTCACTTTCACCAAGAGACTTTTTAGTTCTTCTTTGCTTTCTGCCATAAGGATGGTGTCAGAGGGGGAGAAGGTGGTAGGACTCTTCTAATTTGCAGTCAGCTGGGCACACATGCGGTTCACCTGGGCACCCCATCTGTGGCTCAGCTGAAGTGGGGGCATTCTTTTGGGACTGAGCCCTTGACCGGTGGGGTCTGCACTAACACGCAATGCAGATACTGTCTTCCCGAATCCCTGCCGAGAAAGGGCCTACCAGCTGGGAAGACAATATCTCCTGCTGCCTCCCCAGCCCCTCAGGGCTTGGTACCAGGACGGAGGCTAACAGAGGGGCCTGCGCCCTCTGTCCCCCCGAGCCCCTCCCACTGCCACCAGGAGCACCTGCCCAGGCTGAGTCTTGGGCCTCTCACTCCTCCGTCAGGAGCAGATCTCAGCCCACAGGTCAGCTCTTCCTTCTTTCCAAGTGATATCGATTTTCTGCCTCCAGCTGTGACCTCGTCTGGAACTGGATCTCTTAAGTGTCTGACTAGCCTCCAAACTCCTCCCTGAGCACAAATTCCCAACCAGATATACCCTCTTCCTCCAGAGAAATTCCCTCTCCCAACTTGCTGAATTCTTTATGTGTGTTCATTAAATGCATATTGAGTTCTCAATATGTGCGCAGCATAGCCCTAGATGTTGGAGGTACAGTAAAAGAATAGGACCCAGTCCCTGTCATCAAAGCGCTTATAACCTAGTTGAGAATGTGTGTGGCTGAGCTCAGTGAAGGAGGTGACATGAAAGCAGTGCTCTTGGTGGCCTGGGCTAGCCATCTGTAAGCCCCACCGCACAGAGTGCGAGGGAAACGCTCAGGGAAGGGAGCAAAATGCAAAATCCCCTGAGGGACTGCAAAGCCCACTGAGGTGAAGGGGGCAGGGCACAACCTTTAAAAGAATGACAGCCACTGAAGACACGACAGAAACCGGTCAGAACCCACTAGGCCCAAGACAGCAGACAGTTGACTTCCACTAGACCTTGCCTCCAGAGAAGGCAATGGAGCCCCACTCCAGTACTCTTGCCTAGAAAATCCCATGGACGGAGGACCCTGGTGGGCTGCAGTCCATGGGGTCGCTGGGAGCTGGACACGACTGAGCAACTTCATTTTCACTTTTCACTTCCATGCATTGGAGAAGGAAATGGCAACCCACTCCAGTGTTCTTGCCTGGAGAATCCCAGGGACGGGGAGCCTGTTGGGTTGCCGTCTATGGGGTCGCACAGAGTCGGACACAACTGAAGCGACTTAGCAGCAGCAGCAGCAGTAGCAGACCTTGTCTCTCCATATATGCTCCTTGTACTCCATTAGCATCCTAAGTGACACGCCCACAGATGCCAAGACAGTGCTGAGGCTGACCGTAAAGGTCAAAAAGTGGGTGGCGGCCTGATTTCTGGAAATCCCCAGCCCTTTCCCTAAATAGCTGGAATAATACTCCCACTCATTAGTCTATGAAATTATTACCCACTGTATAAAATCTAGTAGTGAAAGTAAAGTCCAATGCGGTAAAAAAGCAATATTACATAGGAATCTGGAATGTTAGATTCATGCTCCTGCTCCTGAGTCGCTTCAGTCGTGTCCGACTCTGTGCGACCCCATAGACGGCAGCCCAACAGGCTCCCCTGTCCCTGGGATTCTCCAGGCAAGAACACTGCAGTGGGTTGCCATTTCCTTCTCCAATGCATGAAAGTGAAAAGTGAAAGTGAAGCCTCTCAGTCGTGTCTGACTCTCAGCGACCCCATGGACTGCAGTCTACCAGGCTCCTCCGTCCATGGGATTTTCCAGGCAAGAGTACTGGAGTGGGGTGCCACTGCCTTCTCTGGTTAGATTCATGAGTCAAGGTAAATTGGAAGCTGTCAAGCAGGAGGCTTCCCAGGTGGTGCGAGTGGTAAAGAACCCACCTACAGTTGCAGGAGACATGAGACCAGGGCTCAGTCCCTAGGTCAGGAAGATCCCCTGAGGAAGGACACGGCAACCCACTCCAGTATTCTTGCCTGGAGAACCCCACAGACAGAGGAGCTTGGTGGGCTACAGTCCATGGGGGTCACAAAGAGTTGGACATGACTGAAGCAACTTAGCAGAAGCAGGAGATAGCAAGATTAAGCATCTATGTCTTAGGAATCAGTAAGCTGAAATGGACAGGAATGGGCGATTTTGATTCAGATGACCATTATATCTACTACTGTGGGCAGGAATCTGTTAGAAGAATTGGAAGAGCCCTCATAGTCAATAAAAGAGTCTGAAAAGCAGTACTTAGAAGCAATCTCAAAAATGACAGAAGAAGCTGCAGCTGACTGGTTCTATGAAGACTTGCAACACATTCTAAAATAAACACACAAAAAATGTCCTTTTCATCATGGGGGAGGGCACAATAAAGGACATAATCAGTAAAGACCTGACAGAAGCAGAAGGGGTTGAGAAGAGGTGACAAGAATACACAGAACTGTACCAAAAAGTCTTAATGGCCCGAATAATCAAGATGGTGTGATCACTCACCTAGAGCCAGACATCCTCCAGTGTGAAGTCAAGCGGGCCTTAGGAAGCATTACTATGTACAAAGCTAGTGGAGGTGGTGAGCTGAGCTATTTAAAATCCTAAAAGATGATCTGTTAAAGCACTGAACTCAATATGCCAGCAAAGTTGGGAAACTCAGCAGTGGCCATGAGACTGGTTAAGGACAGTTTTCATTCCAATCCCAAAGAAGGGCAGTGCCAAAGCATATTCAAACTGCTGTACAAATGTGCTCATTTCACAAAGTCATTTTCAATCTTTCAAGCTAGGCTTTAGCAGTATGTGAACTAAGACCGTCAATATGCACAAGCTGGCTTTAAGAAAGGCAGAGGAACAAGAGACCAAATTGCCAACGTTTGTTGGCTCATACAGGAAGCAAGGGAATGTAAGAAAAATAGCCACTTCTGCTTCATTGATTACCCTAAAGCCTTTGACTATGTGGATCTCAAAAAACTTGAAAATTCTTAAAGAGGTGGGAATACCAGACTACCTTACCTGTCTCATGAGCAACCTATATGCAGGTCAAGAATCAATAGTTAAAGTCACACGTGGGACAACTGACTGGTTCCAAACTGGGAAAGGAGTATGATAAGGCTGTATATTGTCATCCTGATAATTTAACTTCAATGCAAAGTATATCATGAGAAATGTCAGGCTGGATGAATCACAAACTGGAATCAAAATTTCTGGGAGAAATATCAATAACCTTAGATATGCAGATGATACCACTCTAATGACAGAAAGTGAAGAGGAACTAAAGAGCCTCTTGATGAGGGTGAAAGAGGAGAGTGAAAAAGCTGGCTTGAAACTGAACATTTAAAATTCTAAGATCATGTCATCCAGTTCCATCACTTCATAGCAAATAGAAGAGAAAATAGTGACAGATTTTATTTTCTGGGGCTCCAAAATTACATCAGATGGTGACTGGAGCCATGAAACTAAAAGACATTTGCTCCTTGAAAGGAAAGCTATGATAAACCTAGATAGAATATTAAAAAACAGAGACATTACTTTGCCAACAAAGATCTGCATAGCTGAAGCTATGGTTTTTCCAGCAGTCATGTATGGATGTGAGAGTTGGACCATAAAGAAGGCTGAGCACCGAAGAATTGATGCTTTTGAACTGTGGTTTGGAGAAGACTCAAGAGCCCCTCGGACTGCAAGGAGATCAAACCAGTCCATCCTAAAGGAGATCAGCCCTGAATATTCATTGGAAGGACTGATGCTGAAGCTGAAGCCCTTTGGCCACCTGACGCAAATAGCCAACTCATTGAAAAAGACCCTGGCGCTGGAAAAGATTCAGAGGAGGAGGAGAAGGGGACGACAGGAGGATGAGATGGTTAGATGGCATCACCAACTCAATGGACATGAATCTGGGCGAACTCTGCGAGACAGTGAAGGACAGGGGAGCCTGGCGTGCTACAGTCCATGGAGTCAGTACCCTGGAGCCTCTCACCTTCTGAGACTGCCCTCACTGGAGGGTGGATCTTCCTAAATAAACCTTTCACTTTGCCATGGTTTGTTCTTGAATTCTTCCTTGTGAGAAGCCACGAACCGGTGCCGTGTCCCAGGGACTGGCCTGAGACCTGGAGTGTGACCATCCTCTTGCACCACGCCTTTCTCTCCCGCAGCACTCCTTGACCTCTAGAGGCAACAGGACCACGTGTGTAAAGCACCTTTCTCTCTGTGGATGCCTCTCTGCAATTTCAGGTGTGGACTTGGGGATTTCCTGCAAATACTGTTTCCTTTCTCTGGGTGACTCAAAGGTAATAACTGACTGTTCCTTTTCCAGTTACAGCACTCTGCTCATAACACCACCATCAAGCTTTTAGAGACAGAACAGCTAAAAACTACTCCCAGTAAATGGACACTGATGAGTCAGAAACCCTTAAAAGCTGTAATCAGAAGCCAGTGTGAGGCATCGAGCTCCGTGGCTGGGCAAGCAGGAGTCACCTACAGGAAAGGATAACGATTATTCCCATCAGCATGAATGTCGTTTCACTCCCCCACCCACCCACACTCCCCACACAGCAGCTGGCTCCGCGTTAATTTACCTGTGACATGTTGCTTCACTTAATTGCATTTGACAATTAGTAACATTTCAACACCTCTTTTAATGGAACAATTAAGAGAGTGCTTGTCGTGGTTGCAAGGAAATATATGAGCTGATTTTTCAGAGGAAAAGGAAAGAAAATACTAAACATAAACCCCGAGCAGTAATTCGGTTATAGACAGCTTTGAAGTAGGCCCTTTCCCTTTTGTGCATTTTGCAAGAATTATGGGCCAGCACGCCTTTTCGTGTTTGTTTGTGTGTTGCTTGGTTTCCCTGAATGAGCATTTCTCCACCAGACAGCTCCGGGCTGTTCACTCAGCCACATGATGTTAATTACAAGAAAGAATGGATGCTAAGCGGTTGCTGCTCCTGATTTCTCACTCTTGTTGCATCCATTGCTTGGGAAAGCAGATACCCTGAAGGCAGACCCTCTCACAGTCAGTGTGGGTGTGGGCACCAGGGAGGGCTGAGAAGATCTCTGAGCCTTTGTCTTGGTTTCCAGGTCTCTCCAAATAACAGAGTCCTGGGGAAGTGTGGCCCCTTGAAGTCCCTGGAAAAACCTAAAAACTGATTTTTTTAATTATCCAGCACCTCCCCCAACCACACACACACACTTGCATTATTAACACAGAAAAATTATGCTGCTCTGTGATTACAAAACTTACCTTACAGCAGTAGTTTACAAATCTTTGGACTCACCAATAATGCGATATTGTCATTGTAAACAAGCCCACAAGGAGTGTTTGCTCAAAACCTCATCTAATAAGAGCTGAGAAGGGCACAGTATTACATGTCACTTGCAAGGGTTCACACATTTCGTTTTCCAAACAACCCTTTAGCCGAGCAGATAGAATGGATCACTGACGTGGTTTCTGTTAGAAAAAGTCCCAAGAATATGATGGACACGCTGGCTGAGGCTTCCGTTGTTGCCCAGTGCTAACCAAACTCGAGCAGATCCCGCCTTTACAGTCCACCTCCATCCTGGTTCTAGACGAATCAGATGCTACTACCCATGACGTGGCCACAACTCTCCTGCAACCATGTGGCCGCCTTCGGTTCCCTCCTGCCTGCAACGCCCTCCTCTGCATGCCCCAAATCCACCATTCCTCAAGACAGAGCACACAAACCACGTTCTTCACGAAGCTTTCCCTGGTCCTCACCCCTTTCTCTCAGACCCCTCACTGCCTGGCTGCCTCCTGAATCACGCATTCTTGCTTTATCTTAGCAGCATCTGGACCATCTGCTCATGACTGAATAGACTGCAGACTCTGAGGCCAGGAATCCTATATGATTATTTTTTAAATAATTTATACACTCCAGGACAGTAGATTCTTATTTATATTCAGTTCAGTTCAGTCGCTCAGCTGTGTCTGCAGTTGTGTCCGACTCTTTGCGACCCCATGGACTGCAGCACGTCAGGCTTTCCTTGTCCTGAAAGGGAAACTGTCAGGACACCAACTCCTGGAGCTTGCTCAAACTCATGTCCATCACGTTGGTGATGTCATCCAACCATCTCATCCTCTGTCATCCCTTTCTCCTGCCTTCAGTCTTTCCCAGTATCAAGGTCTTTTCCAATGAATCAGTTCTTCGAATCAGGTGGCCAGAGTACTGGAGTTTTAGCTTCAGCATCAGTCCTTCCAATGAACATTCAGGACTGTTATAATAATGTAATTATTTGCATTATGTAAATATTAATATAATAATCTCACTGTTCACATTATTAATGATAATTATGATAATCAGGTATTCTTCAATGAGCATTTGTTGAATTAAATTGTATTGAATTGTCAGAAATGGAGTCTCACTTTTACAAAACACTGGTTTGAGTGACAGTTGCCTTTTTACCCTACCCATCGCCCAAAAGCACCTGTACAGTGGAAAGGCTGGGAAAACAAAGAAAGCCATTTCTTTTCCTCTGGCTTCGATTTTAACACCCCTCCATCAGCTTAGGTTGGTGCATCACCCAGACTGGAGGGGCTGGGTGTTTGCAACCTGAGTGCAGCCACAATGTCCCCCGAGGCAGAGACGCAATCAGGAGAGCAATAATGACTGTCTGCGAGCTGGAATGAACAGCTTCATCGCTCAGGTCACAAGGGCAACCGCCTTCTGAGATCCAGCACAGGTTTATCACCATTCTTTCTGTTCCTTTCCACCCTGACATTCCCTTTTCTCATGCCCTTCACACTGCAGTTTGTAGCCAAGGGCCCCCGACTGGACTGTGTGAGCATCTATATAGCACTTTCACAGGACCCATCCCTCTCCTGGATCAGGAAAGAAGGGGGTTCAAAAGATGGGCTTAGTTTCTTCTTGCCCTGAAATCCTCATCACTCGTCTCTTCCCAAAACACACACCCACACACAGCTAACTGCACATGTTAATGCCACATCTTGTTAATTGTGTTACCCTTGCTGGTTATGATTAAGGTCTTGCTTTCAGGACATAGAGAGGAGCAACCACGTAATGATCAAGGAGACAAATGGAGCGTATCACTGCAGCCACCATGCAGCGATAATGAGTTACATAAATCAAAAGTTCAGTAATTTACCTATCAGACGGAACAGTGAATAGGGATTTTTCAGTTATTGTGATTGTTTTGTGATAGATTTTTTTAATAACTCTTGTACATAGATGTTCTGGAGAATGGAAATGTGTTTCCTCAAGGGAGGCAAGCAGAACACTGTGCAAAGAACATGGTGGCGTGTTGCGTCCACAGACTCGAGCTGATTTTAGGTCTGCCACTTTGGGGAGAGAAGCTAGATCCTTTCTCTGGCTTTCAGATTTTTCCATCAAATACTGTAGAAGGGTCTTTGATCTCCTGAGGGTCCCTTTCTCACTGAGATTCTAGGTACCACACTCCCCAGACAAAATGCAATACGGCGTCTCCTGCCTTCCACTTTCCAGAGAGCTGCAGATTTAGTGAAAGCTGGCCAGTCCTTCATTAACTAAAGAAACATGAGCTTCCCCTTACCATGTGCGCATTCCTTTCCTCTGTAGACCCTGCACCAAACCAAGGGATGGTGTAAGGCTCTTCCTCCTTTACACCTGGTGAGATGGTTTGTCTACATCTGTAACTGGGTGATGTCATCCACGATACTTTGTCCTGGTTTAGAGCACAAATTGTTTGCCCGATAAACTATTTTGTTGTTATTTGAGGGTTAATACTTAGAAACTTTGAGGACCTGAGGAACTTTGGACCCAGGGGATGAATAACTCATTTTGTTCCAACTTCCCAATGGAATAAACTTCAGGGAGCAGGATTTCTCCTGAGTCACACCCAGACTAAGGCAACAAAAGCCTCAGCGAGATTGCTAGATTCAGAAAGGGGTCTAAGAACAAGGTTCCTTTTGAGGGGTGGTGGCCAGGAACACATGCATGTACATGCATGAGTGTATAAATGTGCATGTCTATACATGTATGTTTGGATGTGTGTGCCTGTGGGTATATACATGTATGTTTCTCTGTGTGTATGCATATAAATGTGTACACACATGTGTATCTTCTATATGTGACACATTGTGTGTTTATGTGTACGTGTGCTCATGTGTCTGGGTACATGTGTGTCATGCCTGCATGTGTGTGTGTGTACATGTATACCTGTGTATGCTTCTCTGTCTGTGTGCATCTATATATGTGTGTATCTGTGTGTACCTGTATGTGTGTGTAAGTGTGTGTGTACATATGTGTATGTAGAATGGGGTATTGATGTCTCCTGGTTTAAGTCCTTGGATCAAATGATGGTTACATTTATGATAAAGAGGATGAGTTTGCCATAATCTCGCCCCTCCCCAAACTACCAGGCTCTGCCTCCCTTTCCAAACAAGGATCCTTTCAAACTCCAACCGCAGGAAGAAAATAATAATCTCGTCTGCATGGAAAGAGACTTGCCAAGCATGAAGCAAGTTGGCGCTGGCTCCATTAGAAATGAACGGATAAACAAACAAATGGGAGCTTGGAAGGAAGAGATGGTTTATGAATAAAACAATGTTTTATTAAGTTGCTATTAAATTTCAATTGAACAGTGCTTGGGATACATAGGCACAGACGTATTCCTGAAACTAATTGGTTTTCCACATCTGCCTTGCTTCCTAATTGGACTAATTACCGCACTGTAGGATAATGTTCGTCGTACTACAGAAAGCAAGAAACCTTGATTTACAGTGAGAGGAGCAGCAATTAGAGGGAATTAATTCATAAAGCAACATCTAAATAAATCATAGTATGAGAAGACAGCACTGTAATTATTGTGACTGGTGGGTCCCTGGTGGGGGAACATCAAACTCAAACCTCAAACCAAGCAGCCGAATTCTCCTCGGATCACCGTAGCGTCTCCAATTTCATCAAGCATGTACTACCTATTCTTTAAGGCCTAATTGAGGCTCCATGTCAAAAACAATATGGCCCGACACTTCTCTTTTCTAGCGGCAGCGGAAAAAAACATCAAGTTCTCACCACCTCATATTTGTCCTTTGTCAGAATTAAATATGAGTTCAGCACAACATGGGTAATGGGTTATGGCTGCAGTTTCAAAATGGGATTCTCTGCAAACTTAAGTGTCATTGTGAATCTTCTCTTGACATCCGTGGCATTTTGGGGATTGTAGCTAACAGTGCTTATTTGTAAGAATAGCATGTTAAACTTCAGAGTTTCAATAATTCATTTCCCCTTGCTAAGGAGTCATAGGTTAAGGTCCTGTTTGACAGGAAAGGTTCTAAAGGCCCCACAGTATTTACACCCCTCTCTCCCCTTTGACAGTAGAGATACTCTATTTCCCTTTTTGGTTTTTTTTTTCCCTCTTTTGTTTTATTTTTTCCCCTTCTTCCTACTGTCATTTCGACTGAACCTGGGAACTCATGAACAGCCTCCAGAATGAATCTTTTAAGCCTCAGTCTCTCCATCCATTAAAAATTCAGTGATTTTCTCCTAACTAACCTGCCACCTGTGATATGCTCTAAATAGTTTTCTCACTTTTTCATATCAAGGTACAGGTATAAAATGATGTGTATACAACACAAGGGACCTCAGAGAGGTTGTTTGTGGCCCAAAGTCATCTTAGGCTCTGGATTCAAGCTCTGGCCATCCTCAAACCTACCTTCCTAGTACTGAGGGAATCGGGGTCCTGGAACTCCTATCATCTGCTGGTGCCATGACCCACTGGGGAACTCTTCCCCTTAGCTTCATTCCCTACTTCGAAGGAACCTTGCACTCAGGGCCTGGAGTAGCGCCGTCCTGCAGCCCTCGGCTTCACAACAGGCCACTATTCTCCGCAGGTCCCCGCCTGCTCACTGTCCGTTGTGGTCCTTTAATGGACTGGAAGAAAGTAAAAGAGAGAGAGAGAGAGAGAAAGAAAGACACGGAGACCCAAGCTGTGATGGAGCAAGGGTGCTTTATTGGCAGAAAGGCAGGCTTATGTATCTTTAGTAAGATGATTACTCAGCTATTACACAGGATGAAATATTATCACTAGCCACAATATGGATAGTCTAATACATACAAGGTCACTGACGCTGAAAAGAGTCACTGCATGTCTCATCCTTGACCTCAGTCCTGAGAACTGCGTGCAGCTCTACTCGTTCTCAGAACAGGAACTGATAAGGAACCGAGAATCTCTGAGAAATAGAAAACAGCATGCAGGAATCCTCCTGTTAGATGCTCCCTGACAGCTGTCTGCGAGGAGGCATTGCCTTTGCTCACCTGTATCTGCCGGTAGGGAGGTGGGGACCATTCAGAGGAAGACACTGTAGGAAAATAACCTCCAGTGTAACCACACGCAGTGCAAGGGCTCTGAACTTCCCTTGGAAGGGGAACTTCTTCCCTGCCTGTTGTCAGGAAGTCAAGAGTTCAGCAGGGGTCAGAGAATTCTTGCAAGGAAGGTCTTTGACTTCCAGGACTAATTGTTAAGAATGAGTGCCTTTAGAATCAAAAAGACTTGGATTTAAACCTGTTTCTGTGATGTCTAAGCTTGAATATACTATTTAACCTCCTTATCTCAGAGCTCTCATCCTCAAAATGTGAGTAATACCACCTGCTTCATGAGGTTGTTATGAGGATCAAGTAATAGAGTGTGTGTAAAGCATTTAGCTGCTTCCTAGGCCTGGAGAGGGGAAAGGCTACCCACGCCAGTATTCTGCCCTAGAGAATTCCATGAACAGTATAGTCCATGGGATCGCAAAGAGTCAGACACGACCGAGCGACTTTCCCTTCACTAGGCCTAGATAAGTTTCCAAAATTAAAATTTTCCATTATTATCACTATAATCATTATTTTGCCCCCGTCTAATCCTTCTGGCCATTCTAAAGTAGCTTCACCAAATCACCATCCATCTGAACGCCTCTGAGAAAGGGGATTTACTTAGTTCTGAGTCAGTCCATTCACTTTTCAAGCAGTCACATAGCTCCTGATTTCTACTTCTGGATCTACATCATGTCAGACTGTGTCATTTCAAAATGATTCCTTTTGCCCAAATCAAACCATTTGGCATCATTTCCAAGTAGCTAAGTGAGCTCTTTTTTCCCCATTAGGACTTGATCTTAGGAGAACGTTCAACTGAGGGTTGTCTACAGAGGCTCACTTTGGGGATAATTATTCAAATACTGTTTTAGATTCTTCAAATCCAAAGCAATATCCACTCTGATCTCATGAAAATAATTGTACCCAAATTTAGAAAAACAATTGTCAATAGAGAACTGCTTCATATCAAAAAAATGAAGCTAATTTTATTTCTATTTATCTCCAAGCATTTCCTTAGAATGCAGATCTAAAAGAATAAATTTCCTCGTATCTCATGCCACGTTCCCAGACCCATCTGGATTCTATGAGATGATGTAGGTAATGAGCTAATATAAAGTTGAATAAATGTGAACAGGTCCACAGAAGTGCAATGGCCTTGAACAACACAGGGAGCGGAGGATGACAAATAGACCATCTGGAATTGTCTAAGACGAGGGCTCCAGCAACACCAGCAAGCCCTGTCAGGGTGAAGGCCCTCTTGGGTGGGACCTCGATAGGTGCTCACGGGGGCCTTCTCTCTACATATTGAGGCCCTAGAAGTGGCCAGAGTACAGCTGGCCCCCAGCAGAAGCACCCACCACCTCTGTCTGCTCTCTGTTTTGTGGGGTGAAGGTGTGAGCAGCTTTGTAAGGGGAGACGCACATTTGGAGCTCAAACATCTAGCAGTCTAAGCTTAGGTGCTGGCTCTCGGGGGATGCTGAAAACACAGCTGGCTGCTGCTGTCTGGGATGCTTGTGGTGCTCAGGACCACCAGCAAGCTAAGTTTTGGCATTGCCCCTCCCTCTGCGGACAGGGAAGCCCTTGATCCCAGCGAGCTCAGTATCAGGCAATCCAGGCTTCCGAGCTCATGCACCAGACATCCCTCTTGTTTCTCCAGACTCCCAGCACCCCATCCTAACAGCCAAGGGATTTTAAGAAAGCAACTTGGACTCTCCGAGTCCTCACTGCCTCATTAGTAAAATGTGAGTGCTACTCAAGCTTATCCTGCAAGATTATGGTGTAAGGAGTAAATGAGATGCTGTGCATAAAAAGCTCTTAGTCAGCAGCAGTGATGCCCTGGGCTCTCAGGTTTTTAGGACAATCCATTTGGGAATGTCTTCCCTTCCAGGAATAGGAGGCTGGGCAGTTAAATCCAATCCCATCTTTTTCTTTGATATTTCATAGTCATATCATATTAAGCTGTGTCAAATCACCTGCGTATGATGGAGAAGAATTAACATAATATGATGTTGGAGGGCATGTTGGTACTCGATACATCATAAATTCCTCCATTCAGAAGTAAAGCTGCACAGCCATTTACCTACTCTTTAACAAAATTTTCATCCAGCACGTGCCAGAAAGATGAGGGATGTTTCAGGCAAGCAGACAAGGATCCACCCTGATTTGTGATGCTTAATGACACAGCAAGGAGACCTTGCAATTGGCTCCCCAGCTAATGTGAAAAGTGTAGAGAGATAATGTCACTTCAGAAGGATATAAACCCGGAGGGGCCAAGATTTGTTCATCATCGTGTGCCCTTTTCTCTGTCTCTCCTTCTGTCTCTGTATCTATCTTTATCTCTGTCTCTATCTTTATCTCTGTCTCTATCATCATCTTTCTATCTCTCTATTTCCTCACCCATGGAATCTAGCCACCACAGCTTGAGGGGAGCCAGGTACATTCAGAGGCCTCACGTGTGGGTTGCAGCCTGCAGCCCTGGTGCAGATCTCAGCAAACAGCCAGCATCAACCATTACATATGCAAGAGGGACAAGGATGCAATGATTCCAGCTCCCAGGCTAAGGTCTTCCAGCTGAGATCCCAGACATTGCAGAGCATAGAAAATACCCCCATCGAAATCCCTGACCCATAGAATCTAGGAGCATAACAAATGGTTCTTTTATACTACTAAGTTTTAGGGTAATTTATTAGGTATCCATAGTAACTAGAATATCATCTTAATAACAGAGCTTTAAAGCTTTTCATATTCACTACTCACTTAATCCCCACTGGGGAACATATTATTACTCTCTTAATTTTATGGAAAGGCAAAGTTCCTTGATTAATAGACAGAGTTAGCAGATGGTGGAGCTAACATTAAAACCAAAATCTTCTGGCTCCGTATCTTGGGGTTCTTTCCCTATGCTACCTTTACTGGACCACACACTGCACTTTGGTGAACAAGAGACAGCCTCAGTCAGACCTGGGATTTCCAGTCGCTTCTAGTGGCAGTGCAGCATGTGATGTGTAGTCGTACTGGGATCGATTTGCTGGGATTCAGTTCCTGACTCTGCCTCCCAGGAGCTGTACTGCCATTGATCAGGACTCTTTGGGGTCTTCCCAGGACAGACCGCTCCCCCATATCTTCTGCTGTAGCTCCTCCCTGATGTACCCAGATGATAGTATCCCATGCATAGTTTCCTGAGTTTTTAGATGCTAAAACCTATCATCAAATGGAAGATGACTCCTTGATCATCTTGAGTATGTAGACCCCAGACCTACTGGTACCTAAGGACTGATGATGTTAACCACCCTGCTACCTTAAGCTAGTCAGAGAATTGTGCACAAGCTGATCACAGACCCTAGGAAGCCCCTCCCTTACCTCGCTGAAATGCTCACCTTCTAAAACACTTTGCTGAAACCTCTGGAGAGTTCAGGGCTTTTGGGCCACAGGCTTCCCATTCTTCTTGCTAAGCCCTGCAATAAACCTTTCTCTGCTCCAAACTCCATCACCTTGGTTTGGCCTTGCTGTGCATCAGGCACACGAATTTGTGTTCAGTAACAGTATGATTTGGGCAAATTAAGAGGTTTGCTGAGTTTCTTCGTCAGTAAAAAATTTGCAGTGAGGCCTGGCACATCAGTGTTGCTCAGTCAACGTTGATCATGATTATGGTTTACAGAATCGCTCTCAGTCTGGGGAAGAGGAACCCCTGCCCTAGGCGTCCCACTTCAGTGGGATGCACTTTGACCCCTGTCTCCAGTCATGCCCTACCCAGAGGGTGAGAGCAGCTGGAACCAGGAGGACAGAGCATCCTCGCCCGTGTCCTTCTCTCTATAGAGTGTTCTCTGGGAATCCTGGGAATCCCTGTGCACAGGCTGCAAGCCCACTTCCATGGCACAATTACCCTCTTTGATTCTTCCTCCTAAGGGCAGACTGTGGTTTTGTCCTATTCACCCAAGTCTGAAAGGTGGCCAAAGCTTGGCTGTTTGCATGGGATGTGGATAAATCTTACACGTGCCAACTCAGAATTCGCACATGTATGTGCAACACACTCTCACATAATTCTTCTGTTATGAGCAGAGTCAGGGATGGGAAGACAAAAGGGTGTGGATGATGCGCTAGGGCCCAAGATCTAATTCTTCCTGTTTCACCTTATCCCATCAAGCAACTCAGGAGTCCGAAAATTTGAAACTTGATCTGGGCTTTCCAGTTATTATGAAGGTCTGTTTCTTCAGACAGAAAGCCAGAATGTATTCTGCTTAATATTTTTTTAAGTTTTAATGATTTAGGATTGACAAGTTGATCAGGAAAGAGACTAAAGTCAGGGACCTAGCTGCAGAGATCTTACAGGCATTCAGATGACAAGTGAAAGACCAGAACAGAGGTGAGGAGCTTTAAAAAGATTAAACAGAAGTGAGAGACAGTTCAGCAATAGAAATGATCAGCCTCGCCCATGGGATGATGGGCTTAAGAATGGTCCCAGTGACTTCTCAGATTTCTCTAGTTAGTCCATGGATATAGGAAGGGATGATGCAGCGTACGGGAAGGGGAGGGAATATGGTGAGTTTGGGTCCGTGCATGCTGAGTTTAAGATGCTGGCAAGCTGTCCACATGGTGAGGACTGCAGCTTGAGATGTATAGATTAGATTTGGCATATGCTAAGGCATGATGCAGTGACTAGAATGGTAGAAAAGGACTGAGCATCACCTTGGAGAGGAAAAAGCCAGATAATATGCTGTATCAGCCAGGATAAGCTAAGGTGACAGATGGCCCCCAAACCTCTGGAGGTTAGAGCATCAGAGGTTCATTTCTCACCCACATATGCATTGTGGGTTACTTGATGGCTCTGCCCCATGTTTCCTAACCAGGACCCATGCAGGTGCAGGAGCGTGAGCATGACTGGGGGACTACAGAGAGAAAACAGATCATGGCACTTCACGCACTGGCTCCACACTCCTTCTGGGAAAGGACACACAACGCTCACATTTCACTGGGCAAAGCAAGTCACATGGTCAAGCCAGCCATCCCCACAGAAGGGAAATACAATTCCTCTCAAGGAGAGGCAGTGATTGTTTTTGAACAGTAATATAGCCAATGACATGCCACCCCAGAAGCAAGGGAAAAGCAAGAAATAACATATAAAGGGATCCCAGCAGGGCTATCAGGTGATTTTCCAGCATAGATGCAACAGGCCAGAAGGGAATGGCAGGACATATTTAAAGCAGTGAAAAGGAAACACCTACAGCCAAGATTATTCTACCCAGTAAGGATCTCATTCAGATTTGATATAGAAATAAAAACCTTATAGACAAGCAAAAGCTAAGAGAATTCAGCACCATCAAACCAGCTTTACAACAAATGCTAAAAGAACTTAAAACACCTACAAAAGTAAACCAAAAACAATTAAGAAAATTATAAAAGAAACATACATATCAATAATTATCTTAAATATAAATGGATCAAATACTCCAACCAAAAGACACAGACCTGGCTGAATGGATACAAAAGCAAGACCTGTATATATGCTATCTATGAAAAACCCACTTCAGACCTAGGGACACATACAGACTGAAAATGAGGGGATGGAAAAACATATTCCACGCAAATAGAAATCAGAAGAAAGCTGGAGTAGCAATACTCACATCAAAAAAATAGACTTTAAAATAAGACTGTCATGAGAGTCAAGGAAGGACCCTATATAATGATCAAGGGATTAACCCAAGAAGAAGACATAAAAACTGTAGATACTTATGCACACAAGGTATAGAAACACTTCATTACATAAGGCAAATGCTAACAGCCTTAACAGGGGGACATCAACAGCAACACAGTAATACTCAGGGACTTTACCACCCCACCTACACGAGTGGACAGATCATCCAGATAGAAAATTAGCAAGGAAACACAAGCCTTAAATGACACATTAGACCAGATAGACTTAACTGTTATTTATAGGACATTCCATTCGAAAGCAGCAGCGCACTGTTCCTCTCAACTGTACGTGGGACACTCTCCAGGTCAGATCACATCTTGGGTCACAAATCAAGCCTTGGTAAATTAAGAAAATTGAAATTGTATCAAGCATCTTTTCTGACCACGATGTTATGAGATTAGAAATCAATTACAAGAAAAAAACTGTAATAACTACAAACACATGAAGGCTAAATAGTACTAATAACCAAGAGATCACTGAGGAATTCAGAGGAAATGACATGCTATCCCAGAAAATGTCTTTTTACCCTTAGTTTTTTATACGTCATAACTGGAGCTGTCTAGCTTGGGAGTGGCTTGCAGGATTGCTTTTCAAATAATTAACAGTAGTTAACTAAGTTATGTAGTAGGGAAGGGATTCAGTTCAGTTCAGTCTCTCAGTCGTGTTCCACTCTCTGTGATCCCACGGACAGCAGCACCCCAGGCCTCCCTGTCCATCACCAACTCCCAAAGTTTACCCAAACTCATGTCCATTGAGTCAGTGATGCCATCCAATCATTTCATCCTCTGTTGTCCCCTTCTCCTCCCACCTTCAATCTTTCCCAGCATCAAGGTCTTTTCCAATGAGTCAGTTCTTCACATCAGGTGGCCAAAATATTGGAGTTTCAGCTTCAACACCAGTCCTTCCAGTGAATATTCAGGACTGATTTCCTTTAGGATGGACTGGTTGGATCTCCTGCAGTCCAAGGGACTCTCAAGAGTCTTCTCCAACACCACAGTTCGAAAGCATCAGTTCTTCAGCACTCAGCTTTCTTGACAGTCCAACTCTCATATCCATACATGACCACTGGAAAAACCATACATAGCCTTGACTAGATGGACCTTTGTTGGCAAAGAGAGGATTAAGGTACTCATTCCAAATGGGAGCAAAAGCACACACAAACTTATAGAGATAAAACAGAGCATCAATTCACTCAGTGAGCACTTATTTATCATCTAGTGATAAAGAATCCACCTGCCAATGCAGGAGACTTGAGCTCAATTCCTGGGTCAGGAAGATCCCTTGGAGATGGAAATGGCAACCCACTCCAGTATTCTTGCCTGGGAAATCCCATGGACAGAGGAGCCTGACAGGCTACAGTCCGTGGGGTCCCAAAATAGTCGGATAGGACTTAGCAACTAAACAATAACAGCAAATACCTTGTACTAGGAAAAGATCTTCCCACAAACCCAGGAAATGGTCCAACATACCCAATAAAACTGAGGTATAGCCATAAGGAAAACAAACCTTTTTAGGGAGTAGTTTCTAATTGCTTTATGTTCACTTACTGTCTCTCCACAGAAACTCAGTACAGAGATGCTATCACTGCCAGTTCATAGATGAGGAGTGTGAGGCTCAGGGCTTATATAACTTTCCCCAGGGTTACACAGCTGTATATGGTTAGAGGCTGGATTCTAACCCACTCCCAGTTCTATCTCCCATTGAACTATCTTCAGCATTCAGAAGTCTGCCCCAAGTAAGAAGGATTTGGGCACAGAGAGTGCAGAACAAAGGCTAAAAAGAAACTGGGGAGCTAGTTTATAGGCTACACCAGTTCACTTTAGATGGCATCAAAGAGAATAAGCTCAGGCCCCAAATGGTGTCACTTGTGCTAAAACCCATGATACTTTATTAAAGAAAATCACATTTAGTTTTAATACATAACCTACTTACAATTTAGACTTTTGCCAGAAATATAACTTTAATCAACCAGTCTGGAATTTTCCGGTCAGCAGCAGTAAGGTGATCTGTCTTGTGGACTCTCTCCATCCCCCAGAGGCAATCTGCATGAATCCCTTGCCTTTCCCTCTCCCCAAAAAGAAGATATCCTGGCCTAGGAGTAATCCTTTCTCTTCTTTTTCTAATAGCTCTCTTACCCCACTCTTTCTATACAAACCTTCCATTGTGTACAGCCCCTCAGAGCGCCCTTCTACTGGCCAGAGAGCACGTTGCCGGTTCCTGAATCACTGAGTAAAGCAAGCCTATTCGATCTTCAAATGCACTCAGTTGAAATTTGTTTTTGAACAATGGTGAAGTTTACTCCTGGTGGACTCCTGGAGGGAGAGATGTTTTAACTGAAGACTGTTTTAAAAAAAAAGAAATTGATTGAGTTAACTGTCTAAAAACAAAGCAGTCACAATGTGAAAGTTCTAAGTTGTTTTCTTTGGGGCTAAATGAGGACGGTAGCCAGGGAGGCAGCATTTCAGATGGCTCAGATAAACTGCTCCAAAGCGGCAGGGGAAAAGTCAGCATTGTGTATGACTTTAGAGGAGTGGGGAGGGGTGCACGCAGTCCAGCACATGCTTGGCAGTGGCTTAGTGCTAGTCCGAAGAGCAGATGCCACCATTCATGATCTCACTGCTTCCCTAGATACGAGGAGATGCAAGAAGCGGGTTCATAAAATCTCCCGGAAATACCTAACTATCTGAAGACCTGTTCTGCTGGTTTTTCCCACAGCACAAAGTGCCTCATTCCTGATTACCACCCTGAACTCCCTTCAGGGTATGTTGAAGGTCAGCAGCTGCAGCAGCTCAGGGTTTAATCCTTGTAGAAGTAGCTGGCAAGTGCCAGTTTGTATTAATAGTTGGCAAAATGTTAAAGATCTTATTGGTTTTGTTGAATAATTCATGAATTGGGCGGCACCCCCATCTAGCAACTACAAAGGAGCTCTGAGGAGTTGCACAAAGTATAAGACTTATATGTAGGAGGGATCGGGACAAGGAATTTATCCCTGCTAAAAGTGGATTGCTTGTGACAAGGTCATCTTCCTAGAGGCAACAGTAGGGATCTATCCGTTAGGTGACTTCATCAGTTTCTGGCCAGGTAATTCCAGGTTGACTGGTTTAAGATTTCATACCTGGGAGAGGCTGAAGTGAAGCAAAAGTAAAGTGAATGTCGCTCAGTCGTGTCCGCCTCTTTGTGACCCTATAGATAGTCCATGGGATTTTCCAGGCCAGAATACTGGAGTGGGTAGCCTTTCCCTTCTCCAGGGATCTTCCCAACCCAAGGATTGAACTGCAGGTGGATTCTTTACCAGCTGAGCCACAGGGAAGCCCAAGAATCCTGGAATGGGTAGCCTATCTCTTCTCCAGCAGATCATGTCGACCTAGGAATCGAACCAAGGTCTCCTGCATTGCAGGAAGATTCTTTACCAACTGAGCTATCAGGGAAGCCCGGGGGAAGCTGAAACTGTCATTAAATTAAGCATTAGTCTTGGTTTGATGATGTTTGGTGACAAGTGAATTCATCTTGGGGTCTGTTGTCTTGTTTTTAACATGAAGGACTGTCAAATATGGAAAACCAACATTGAGCAAAGCAACTAGTCTGAGACTGAGGTGAGTAAGGAGAGTGGGGGCAGTAGAGAACTGATTTGCTGGAGATATCATATCAGCTTTGGAGCTCCAGACGATTAACCGCCTCCTCTCCCTGTCTTTCCTATCTCCCAAGCAGGTTCAGACTATCTCATGAAGCATTTTGCATCTCTCTGCAAGCAGCATATTCTAGCTTCTGTTACACATTCATCAGCCTTATCTTCCATCCGAGATCGTAAAGTTCCTAACAGCTGCAACAGTGTCCTATTCATCTTGTTTCCTAGTGCTTGGTATTTAGTAGCATCTCAGTGTGTCTGCCCAATTGAGGATTGTTCCTCAAATAAGTCCCCCTGTGGGAAAGCAGAGTTGCCCTTGATTGGCGAAACTTTAATGGCTGTATTTTGAAGAGGGGTAAGGGAGACTTCTCCTGGGATGGGTGTAATTGGAGAGAAGGAAAGATTATTTCCAGAACATTAGGGGTTGCAGTTATTTGAAGGATCAAAGACAGTCTTTCTCTGTCAACTCAGGATGCTCCTTTGCATTTAAAAGCAATGTCATTTACGTACAAATTACAGTGTTTTTGATGTAAATGAGCCGCCTCTGGACAGTTTCCTGTCCCCCAGATGAGCTAAGAAACATGGGGAAATTGACCAGAGATGCAGAATGCTGAGCCCGACCTGAGGCCTATTAAAATAAAGTTTCTATTTAATTATTCCTCTTTCTGAAGAAAGAGACAATTAGAACCCAGTGAAGTGGCAGGAGGGGGCCACTTCAGGACTTTGTCAGAGCTGGCCCAAGATTTTGCTTTTATCACGAGGACTCTGGGTCTGGAGGTGGCCGGCAGGGCACACTTGACCAGTGTAGGAAAATCGCCGAGAGCAGAGGGCTGTCCCAGGCCAGACCCGACCAGGACCCGCAGAAGAATGGTGGCGAATTACTGGGCCCCTTTGGCCTTCAGTTTCTCTGTTAACAGGGAGACCCATCCCTGCCCTCTTTCTATTCATGGTGAGAGAATATTAATCTAGTGGCTGCTATGCAACAATGTACAATTTATAAAGTGGTTCTGCATCTATTATCCCATGTGATCCCCGCAAGACCCCATGAGGTGGGAATTACCATTATTTGCATTTCCAAGAGGAAAACCAGGACTGGTAGGTTAAATTGTGCAAGTCACAAGGTCAGTGATGGGACATGCTGTTTCTGACCCCATTTGACACTTCCTCCTCCCTCTTAGATAAAACAATGATGAAAAATGTAGAGGAGAAAAATCTGTTTTTCTTTACCCATCTTAGGTTGGAATCCTGTAAATGAGACTAGCCAAAGCCAGATTAACAAGAGAGAAATAAGCAGAAGTTCATTAACATGGGCAGTGAGTAACTTGGAGTGGTTTGAATTTGGGCTTATATATCATCTCAGGCCAAATAAAGGGAAAAGGGTTTGGGGCTCTTGGGGAGAAGAGGGGGATGAGAAGACAAGTCATGGAAAGGTGGTCAGGAAAATTACAATAAACTTGTTTTTTCAGTAAAATGATGTTTAGTAAATTTTGTTATGCAGATTTACATTGGTGATAAGAATTGTTAAGAGTCCTCCTCTTCCTGGAATGGGCAAGAAAGCACGCATGTGTGTTCTCACTCACTCAGTTGTGTCCGACTCTCTGTGACCCTATGAACTGGAGCTCACCAGGCTCCTCTGTCCATGGGATTCTCCTGGCAAGAATACTGGAGTGGGTTGCCATTTCCTCCTCCAGGGGATCTTCCCAACCCAGGGATTGAACCCATGTCTCTTGTGTCTCTTGCATTAGCAAGCATATTCTTTACCACTGAGTCACCTGGGAAGACCATGGGCAAGACAGACATCTCCACAAATGAAAATTTCCTTTGTGAAAAGAAAACTTGTGCCCTTCTTTTAGAGTTCTTCCTGCTGGTTTTCAATTGCTATTTAGCTCAAAATAACCCATATGCCAAAGAGGTATATTTGGGGGCAGTGTCTTCTGGTACCCTTTAGAAGATAAGCCACACCTAATAATAATACTTCTTAAGAACTAAAGAGCCTCTTGATGAAAGTGAAAGAGGAGAGTGAAAAAGGTGGCTTAAAGCTCAACATTCGGAAAACTAAGACCATGGCATCTGGTCCCTTCACTTCATGGCAAACAGATGGGGAAACAGTGAAAACAGTGGCTGGCTTTATTTAGGGGGCTCCAAAATCACAGCAGATGGTGATTGCAGCCACGAAATTAAGAGATGCTTACTCCTTGGAAGGAAAGTTACGACCAAGCTAGACGCATATTCAAAAGCAGAGACATTACTTTGTCAACAAAAGTCTGTCTGGTTAAGGCTATGGTTTTTTCAGTAGTCATGTATGGATGTGAGCGTTGGACTATAAAGAAAGCTGAGCACCGAAGAATTTATGCTTTTGAATTGTGATGTTGGAGGAGATTCTTGAGAGTCCCTCGGACTGCAAGGAGATCCAACCAGTCCATCCTAAAAGAGATCAGTCGTGAGTGTTCATTGGAAGGACTGATGTTGAAACTGAAACTCCAATACTTTGGCCATCTGATGCAAAGAGCTGACTCATTTGAAAGGACCTTGATACTGGGAAAGATTGAGGGCAGGAGGAGAAGGGGATGACAGAGGATGAGATGGTTGTCCACCGACTCAATGGACATGAGTTTGGGTATACTCCGTGAGTTGGTGATGGCCAGGGAGGCCTGGCATGCTGAGGTTCATCGGGTCGCAAAGAGTCAGACACAACTGAGCTACTGAAGTGAACTGAACTAAGAGTCATACATATACTAATTTATTTAATCTTCCCAACAACCCAGTAAGGCAGGTACTATTATTATTTTCACTTACAGATGAGGAAAATGAGACACAGACAGGCCATGATCACACAGCTAAGGGTTAAGAGAACTGAGATTAGAATTTAGAAAGACTGGTCCTAGAACACATGTTCTTATGCCCTGAGCAATGATTTTTCCCATTTCCTGTGGCAGAGCAGAAGGACTCTGAGTAATTACAAGTATAATATTCCTTGAAAAATGAAAGCACATATACACTCCTATTTCCCCTCTCTTCGCCCTGAAGTCTTTCCTCCTAACCATCACATTGCCAGGAATGCTACCATTAGTAATTATTTCTCTAGACAGTGGACAGCGGTATTAGTTCTCCTTGCTTAAAGGCTCCTGCCCCCTTCCCTGTCCCCCTGCAGACACATGCATGCACACAGAATAGTCTAAAGCCCCAGCAGCCTGTTGCCATGACTTTGATCACTTGCCTCCGCCCCGCCCCCTTCTCTTCCTCACACCCTGCCTTCCCAACTCACCAAACCTTTAGAACTTACTTAAAGGGGCCACGATCTCTTGTCTTTCAGTGCAACTTCCAGGCTTCCCACTTGGCTAGTGGTAAAGAACCTGCCAGTTCGATCCCTGGGTCTGGAAGATCCCCTAGAGGAGGGCATGGCAACTCACACCCTTATCCTTGCCTGGAGAATCCCATGAACAGAGGAGCCTGAAAGATGATGGTCCATAGGGGCGCAAACAGCTGGACCCTAGTCTTTCAGTTGATCCTCTCCTCCTTGCTGCCCGTTGGACGCCTCTTTTTTAAAGTTCATAGCTGCTCTCCCAGTTCACCTTCAGTGCCTGTCCTCGGTGCTCCCGTAGCAACTTGAGCATTTTTTTTTCCAATGGGGGAATAATTGTTTGAGCAAATTAACTATGAAAAGGTTATTTTTCTTTATCTTTGTATTACCTGTCAGTTCCTGTTACTTAGTAATGAAAGGATTCTAAACGAGTCTCCCTAAAACGTGCCACTTTGGCATGTGGGTTAGTTTGAGGTGAAATCAATCAAAGTCCAAAAGATATAAAAAGAGATTTTTACCTCTCCCTTTACTCCCCCAAAAGATGTTAGATGGAGCATCTGGCCCAGAAAGAAAGATATCATCAAAACTAGCTTCAAAGAATATGGACAAGTTCTGATAAATTGGGGTTGGGGGAAGTAGGCAGGGTCTAGAGAATGAATTCCTCTCTGCATCCCACTGTCTCTGCGTGGCAGGGCAAACATTTGTTTACCAAAACTTGCTTTTCCCATCTTCCTGTAAGTTTTCTTCCTCGCCTTTTAGACCTCGTCCCCTACCTCCTTCTTAGTTCAGAATGGCATATTAACACAATTACCTAACTGCCTGTGAGCCTCGTATTCTTATGGGGTTCCTGTACAGACATAATTAAATTTGTTTCTCTCCCGTCACTCTGTCTTATCTCAATTTAATTATTAGAACGGGCAAATGCACCTAGAACAGCAGAGGACATTTTTTTCTTTCTCAACAGTTGGTGACCCAGATGGGACTGACTTTTCTTGCTGGACACTGCTCACTCTGAGGCTACCGCAGCTGAGAAAACTTGGGACTGCTGACAGCAAGCCAGCAGAAGGGGGAAATTCTCACCATGTCAGTCTTCTGGCCTGCAAGGCCCACTGGAAGCGAGAGTGGTGAGAGTCTTCTCTTACTTTTCTACACTTAAATTAGCAGGAAAAAATATCTGTGAAACTAGTTTCTTAGGTAGAGTAGCTCTGGTAAAGATCCGTTGTGGGCTGCTGCTGCTGCTGCTAAGTCATTTCAGTCATGTCCGACTCTGTGCGACCCCATAGATGGCAGCCCACCAGGCTCCCCCGTCCCTGGGATTCTCCAGGCAAGAACACTGGAGTGGGTTGCCATTTCCTTCTCCAATGCATGAAAGTGAAAAGTCAAAGTGATGTCGCTCAGGCATGTCAGACTCTTAGCAACCCCATGAACTGCAGCCTACCAGGCTCCTCCATCCATGGGATTTGCCAGGCAAGAGTACTGGAGTGGGGTGCCATTGCTGTTGTGGGCAATATTGCTCTTCTATTGGTCCTTTCCCTCCCAGAGATGACCACTGTTTTTCTATCCCTGGTGGCTCAGAGGTTAAAGCGTCTGCCTCCAATGCGGGAGACCCGGGTTCTATCCCTGGGTCAGGAAGATCACCTGGAGAAGGAAATGGCAACCCACTCTAGTACTCTTGCCTGGAGAATCCCACGGACTGAGGAGCCTGGTGGGCTGCAGTCCATGGGGTCACAAAGAGTCGGACACGGCTGAGTGACTTTACTTACTTACTTACTTCTGTCATTTCTCATAAGATGGAAATCCGTAGAGTAGGAGAGGAGGCGTAGACCCTCTGAGCCTGAAGTTTGAGTCAGCCTCTCAGACTGGTGAGTTCATGACTGTCATCAGACTAGGGCCTATTTTGACCAATTATCACTGGGTCTTTGGATTACTTAACTAAATGAAGTCTTCTAGGTATTAAAGGAGCCTGGTTTTCGTCAGAACTGTACAAATTTCTATGTTTGCCTTTGAAATCTTCTTGTCATTTTGCTTAAATGCATAATTAAGCATTGTTTCATAATGATCTGTGATTCTATTTAGTTGTATTCAAAACTTTTGATATTTTTAACAAATTTCCCCAAATCAAATTTTAAATGAAGATTTTTTTTGACCCACAAGTAACTGTGGGATTTTCCAGAGGGCCCCTGAAACATCTTAAAAGTTTTATTCTCTCTCCTTATAAAAAGAAAGATGTTAAAATAATTAGGTTTGTTTAATAAGTTCATGAAGCATTACCAAATAAATGATGCTAAACCTTAGATTATATTTATATCAGTTCAGTTCAGTTCAGTCGCTCAGTCATGTCCGACTCTTCGCGACTCCATGAATTGCAGCACACCAGGCCTCCCTGTCCATCACCATCTCCCGGAATTCACTCAGACTCACATTCATTGAGTCCATGATGCCATCCAGCCATCTCATCCTCTGTCGTCCCCTTCTCCTCCTGCCCCCAATCCCTCCCAGCTCAAAGTCTTTTCTAATGAGTCAACTCTTTGCATGAAGTGGCCAAAGTACTGGAGTTTCAGCTTTAGCATCATTCCTTCCAAAGAAATCCCAGGGCTGATCTCCTTTAGAATGGACTGGTTGGATCTCCTTGCAGTCCAAGGGACTCTCAAGAGTCTCCCCTAACACCACAGTTCAAAAGCATCAATTCTTCAGTGCTCAGCCTTCTTCACAGTCCAACTCTCACATCCATACATGACCACAGGAAAAACCATAGCCTTGACTAGATGGACCTTTGTTGGCAAAGTAATGTCTCTGCTTTTGAATATACTATCTAGGTTGATCATAACTTTTCTTCCAAGGACTAAGCATCTTTTGATTTCATGGCTGCAGTCACCATCTGCAGTGATTTTGGAGCCCCAAAAAATAAAGTCTGACACTGTTTCCACTGTTTCTCCATCTATTTCCCGTGAACTGATGGGACCAGATGCCATGATATTTGTTTTCTGAATGTTGAGCTTTAAACCAACTTTTTCACTCTCCTCTTTCACTTTCATCAAGAGGCTCTTTAGTTCTTCTTCACTTTCTGCCATAAGGGTGGTATCATCTGCATATCTGAGGTTATTGATATTTCTCCCAGCAATCTTGATTCCAGCTTGTGTTTCTTCTAGTCCAGTATTTCTCATGATGTACTCTGCATATAAGTTAAATAAACAGGGTGACAGTATACAGCCTTGACGTACTCATTTTCCTATTTGGAACCAGTCGGTTGGTCCATGTCCAGTTCTAACTGTTGCTTCCTGACCTGCATACAGATTTCTCAAAAGGCAGGTTAGGTGGTCTGGTATTCCCATCTCTTTCAGAATTTTCCACAGATTTGTGTTATTAATGTGAGTGCTCCAAAAATTGTATGAGATATTTAAAATCCTGCTATGGCCTGGTATGCTGTTAGTTAGTCATCATTACAGTTATTATCCTAAAATGTTTTATGTCATAGAAATAAGTAAATTTCCTCATCAGTTACATTATAATAAATGCTTGTCAGATCTTTAAAAGTGGACATTTTAAAGTATTTCATCATTTACTCTGTAATTGTTTTACTCTGATGCTTTTGCCAAAGTGTTTTTGCAAAACTTCATCTTCAGAGAGATTCATGGAAAAGACTTTTACAAGTATTCTAGAATACAACTTCCTGATAATTTTAATTTTAATATCATTTAACTAAACTGAGTAAAAACTTTCAAGACTAGTGGGAAAACTAGACTTGAGTATAACAAATAGTAAGTTCATTGGACTGAATGAATTGATAGAGGATGATAATAATTTTTTCTGACTTTTTCTTTGAACATTGCTGGTTCTTTTATGTTTTATTTTTCCCAGAGTGGAGCAAACTTTTTTCTGTCTGCTACCTATGTTACTGTTGTTTAGTCACTCAGTCCTGTCTGCCTCTCTGTGACCCCATGGACTGCAGCCTGCCAGGCTCCTCTGTCTATGGGATTCCCCAGGCAAGAATACTGGAATGGGTTGCAATCCTCTTCCAGGGGATACTACCTATGACTTAGAGCAATTTGGTAAAATACATCTTTGTGAACAAAAATGAAACACATTCTTCCCTGCCTGATCCCTCCAGAATTCAGAAATTGTCAGGGAGTATTCTTATTTTCAGAGCAATTATTTGCACAGGTTCACTAAGAACCTGTTCTCCTTCTAACAGGACACAGTTAGAAACCTTGGTTATATTACCAAGGCTTTGAATGAAATGTTACATTTGAGAGGAATGTATATAGACTAGTATGTGACCAGACAAGTTTAAGGAACTAAGGTTGACTTTCTGGAACCAGTAAAGCCCATTGCACAAATAAGCCTGGACAACTTGATATCAACTGTAGAGAAGTCACTGGAACAGTTCATGTATGGACAATTTTTGTGCCTGTGCCTGTGTGGCTACTCAGAAAGGTCAACAGAGACATTCAAATTGCAAACCAATAAACATATCAAACTGACATTGCCTGCCCTCATACCATCTGGAGATGCCTTGAGCTGGACATCTAGAAATCTCCAGTGACTGAGTCAGCTCCAGTCATTAACCCCTGTTTCATTTTTTTCCGCCATGGACATACTTTTAAGTATCTGACTGCTTGCAATATAGGCCTCACTTTTGGAACCCACTTGACTCACGCCTCTTAAAATGAGACACAATTGTTTAACCAAACTAATCTATTTTCAGACTAAGGGACTGTTTCAATAAGATAGAGCAATCTGCTGACTCAATTTCTGGGCTATAAAATTTCTTGACTAAATTTTAAAGGCAGGCCTGGAGGGTTAGAGAAAGATTCTCCCCCAAATGTGTCCTTTTGGCATGTGGATTAATTTGAGCTGAAGACCATCAAGGCACAAAAGACTCAAGAACTTTTACCCTTCTCCTTAAGAGCTATCACCAAAGATAGCTGAAAGAATATGGACTAGGTGTGGTAAATTGGGGTAGGGGGAAGCTAGGCAGGGCCTAGAGACTAAATTCCTGTGTCCCGTTGTCTCCGTGTGGCAGGACAAACATTTGTGTACCCACTACTTGCTTTTCCCAGCTTCCTGTAAACTGTCTTCCTTCCTTTTGAAGCCCTAGACACCGTCCTCCCTCTCCTTAGCTCAGGATGGCATGTAAGTCTCAACTGCCTGACTTTCTATGGGTCTCATATATTCCCATGGGGCTCCTGCATATGCATAATTAAATTTGTTTTTCTCCTGTTAATCTGTCTTATCTCAGTTTAATTATTAGACCAGGCAAATGAGCCTAGACGAGTAGAGGAATTATTTTCTTCCCCAATAGTAGAAATTTGATAAAGTTGCTCTAGGCCAATGCTGTTCAACACTCTATTATAAGCTAGTTTATCAGTATCTTTCTCCATAATAGAAATTTTTTTCCTGATTATTAAAGGAAGCATTCTCATTGTAAACATTTCCCATTATTACAAGAAAATGTAAAGGAGAAAATAAACATCACTGATAATATAGCCACCAGAAATATCCTTTAGCTAGTTTTCTACAATAGCAGCTAGCTGAAAAAGGATGACACCTGTGATAAGTTCATTCAACATGAACAGGGCCAAGAGAGAAGGAGAGACCTAAATCACAGAGCAGTGCCCTGGCAAGGCACGCCTGAGTTAAACACTTCACTGGATACATTCCAGACCAGCAGGGAAAAGCATGAGGTCACTGGTTACTGAAGAAAGAGCACATGAGAAATAGGACAGCAAAATCTATAGCAAGAGAAGAAAGGAAGAGGCTTTCTTGCTGCCTTCAGAGAGCAGAACCAGGGCACATGTAGAAAATTTGCAGGAAATCCATCTTTGACTCAATTTAAATAACTTCCTAATGATCAGAAAGATCTACAAAAACACTGCCTTGCCTTCTGAGCTAGTAAGCAGCCTGTCCCTATCCCTGGAGATATCCAGATAGCTGCTGATACTGAGAAAAGTTACTCATGGCACTCAACAAAAGATGGTAAGGCGTACTTTATTCAAAGGGATGGATGGTTACTACAAAGGGGTTTTACAGTAGGGAAGAGAGATGAGATTCAACTTCAAGTACAAGGAAAAGTGTAAATTTACAGCCAAGGAGCAGAGAGGGAGTCAGAGCATTAAAACTTCCTAAGAGGAAACATCAACAACAGAATGTGAAAGACTAGAGATCTCTTGAAGAAAATTAGAGATACCTAGGGAACATTTCATGCAAAGATGGGCTCGATAAAGGACAGAAATGGTATGGCCCTAACAGAAGCAGAAGATATTAAGAAGAGGAGGCAAGAATACACAGAAGAACTGTACGAAAAAGAGCTTCATGACCCAGATAATCATGATGGTGTGATCACTCACCTAGAGCCAGACATTCTGGAATGTGAAGTCAAGTGGGCCTTAGGAAGCATCACTACGAACAAAGCTAGTAAAGGTGATGGAATTCCAGGTGAGCTATTTTAAGTCCTGAAAGATGATGCTGTCAAAGTGCTGCATTCAATATGCCAGCAAGTTTGGAAAACTCAGCAGTGGCCACAGGACTGGAAAAGGTCAGTTTTCATTCCAATCCCAAAGAAAGGCAATGCCAAAGAATGCTCAAACTACCGCACAACTGAACTCATCTCACATGCTAGTAAAGTAATGCTCAAAATTCTCCAAGCCAGGCTTCAGCAATATGTGAACCATGAATTTCCAGATGTTCAAGCTCATTTTAGAAAAGGCAGAGGAACCAGAGATCAAATTGCCAATATCCGCTGGATCATCGGAAAAGCAAGTTCCAGAAAAACATCTGTTTTTGCTTTATTGACTATGCCAAAGCCTTTTACTGTGTGGATCACAATAAACTGTGGAAAATTCTTCAAGAGATGGGAATGCCAGACCACCTGACCTGCCTCTTGAGAAATCTGTATGCAGGTCAGGAAGCAACAGTTAGAACTGGACATGGAACAACAGACTGGTTCCAAATAGGAAAAAGAGTACGTCAAGGCTGTATATGGTCACTCTGCTTATTTAACTTACATGCACAGTACATCATGAGAAACGCTGGGCTGGAAGAAACACAAGCTGGAATCAAGATTGCTGGGAGAAATATCAATAAACCTCAGATATGCAGATAACACCACCCTTATGGCAGAAAGTGAAGAGGAACTAAAAAGCCTCTTGATGAAAGTGAAAGAGGAGAGTGAAAATGTTGGCTTATAGCTCAACATTCAGAAAACAAAGATCATGGCATCTGGTCCCATCAGTTCATGAGAAATAGATGGAGAAACAGTGGAAACAGTGTCAGACTTTATTTTTTTGGGCTCCAAAATCACTGCAGATGGTGACTGCAGCCATGAAATTAAAAGACGCTTACTCCTTGGAAGGAAAGTTATGACCAACCTAGATAGTATATTGAAAAGCAGAGATATTACTTTGCCAACAAAGGTCTATCTAGTCAAGGCTGTGGTTTTTCCAGTGGTCATGTATGGATATGAGAGTTGGACTGTATGGATGTGAGAGTTGAACTGTGAAGAAAGGTGAGCACTGAAGAATTGATGCTTTTGAACTGTGGTGTTGGAGAAGACTCTTGAGAGTCCCTTGGACTGCAAGGAGATCCAACCAGTCCATCCTAAAGGAGATCAGTCCTGGGTGTTCATTGGAAGGACTGAAGCTGAATCTGAAACTCCAGTACTTTGTCCACCTGATGCGAAGAGTTGAGTCATTGGAAAAGACCCTGATGCTGGGAGGGACTGGGGGCAGGAGGAGAAGGGGACAACAAAGGATGAGATGGCTGGGTGGCATTGCTGACTCGATGGACATGACTTTGAGTGAACTCCGGGAGGTGGTGATGGACAGGGAGGCCTGATGTGCTGGGATTCATGGGGCCGCAAGGAGTCGGACATGACTGAGTGACTGAACTGAACTGAACTGAAGAGGAAACATCAGGGCTAAGAGGATTCTGGTTAAATTAACCTAATGGGATTCTTGCTGAAGGCATGCCAAGGTGATTCCAGGATGATTAGACATCACCTGGGAAATAGTGGTGAATGAAGATATTAATCAGATATTAACGGTAGTGGATCTTGGTTAAACTGATTTAGCAGAATTCCTGCTAAAATTGGACAAAGAAAAGTTTAACACAGAAACCCAAAAGTCGCAGCTTAGTTGAGAAGACAGTTCAGAGGTGCCCAGTGAGGATTTTGATCAAGAAGAGAATCTTTGCTACTGAGAGAGATGCACTCATTTTCTCAATCAGTCAGTAATTCCATCAATATTTATTGAGCATCTGCTATTTGACAAATGATGTTCTAGGTGTGGGGAACCAAAGTCAAATGAGACCTGGTGGGCCTTGTCGTCAAAAGGCCATCCATCAAGGGGAGGATATTGCTAAAACAGATGTGATTTCTGAGATGCTTTCTGCCTACAATATCCAATGAATCTTACTTCTAAGAAGTCTTGTCCCAGCAAATCTCACAAATACATTCCAACTTGAATGTGAGTAGAGAAGATGGGAGGGTTTCCTGTGATACCCTTCTGTCTCCTCTCCAAGGGGTATTGCTTCTCATCTAAGGGAAAACCTAAGGAGTAGCTGCATTTCTAGTTGCTGCTGCTGCTGCTAAGTCACTTCAGTCATGTCCGACTCTGTGGGACCCCATAGATGGCAGCTCACCAGGCTCCCCCGTCCCTGGGATTCTCCAGGCAAGAACACTGGAGTGGGCTGCCATTTCCTTCTCCAATGCATGAAAGTGAAAAGTGAAAGTGAAGTTGCTCAGTCATGACTGACTCTTAGCGACCCCATGGACTGCAGCCTGCCAGGCTCCTCCATCCATGGGATTTTCCAGGCAAGGGTACTGGCGTGGGGTGCCATTGCCTTCTCCAGCGTTTCTAGTTAGGCTTAGGAAAATCCACTTTCCAAAATGGTTTGGATTTTTACAGGATTGTGTCTAAGTTCCTCCATGGGGCGGGCCTGGCTCATGGCCGAGGGGCTCTTTATTTCATAAAATAGCCTGCACTTGTGTTCTTCACAATTGCAAGGGCTCTTCATGTCTTTAGGACTGGATTTAATCTCACCAAAAATAATCCTATCAATTTTGAGGAGGTTATCTATTTGAGAAATCAAGCTTCAGGTGTTTTAACTCCATGGGCCTTTGTTTACTCAGACAGGTACACTAGTTCCTCCCCATCTTGCTCTCCATGCTGTATGCTCAAAATCCCTTTCCACTATTACAGTTGATCTGGGACCTCTGCAGAGAGACAGCTTCTTGGAGCACCTATATGATGATAAAGAAAAGACTGGCAAGTCCTTGGAGTTTTGGCTGACGAGGACTCCAGGGCCACACAAGATGGTCCCTTCATGTGAACTGAATATCAGGTACTTTTTACCAGGACTTCCCGTGGCTCAGACAGTAAAGAGTCTGCCTGCAATGCAGGAGACCGGGTTCGATCCCTGGGTTGGAAAGATCCCCTCGAGAAGGAAATGTCTATTTATTCCAGTATTCTTGCCTGGAGAATTCCATGGACAGAGGAGCCTGGGCAGGCTACAGTCCATGGGGTTGCAAAGAGTCAGACACGACTGAGTGGCTAATACTGTCACTTTTCACCTGGCAAAGATCTTACTCTATCCTACATCCTAGAAACTCAATTAGTGCTCCCATAGTAGTTCTCTCTGCCCAATTGTCTGGAGCCCCAACTTGGCTGTTTACTCCAACAAGATCCGGGAGCCAGATTTTCCTCCTTTCTGCTTTTTTCTTAGCGTCTTCTCATTCGCAGAACATACTTGCATTGCCCTCAACCCAAAAGCTTCATTTTGTTTTTCATTAGACCCCTGAGGGCAATTTTAATGGATCCTAAATAATTAACATGCAAGCCGGTGCACACATGCACACATACGCACATACGCATGCATGCATGATGGATTTTCCTTTTGCTTTATGGCAAGGAGGGTCTGGTCTTCAGAAGCACGGTTACTAATGGGAAGATGTTTGTATTTTATCCAAGAGAAGGTCACCTTCCTGTTCATAAGAGAAATTGACTTTTAATTCAACAAAGTAAAAGCCAAAAGTTGAGTTGTTGACATGAAAAAGAAAAAGTGGATTGTACTTTAGTATTCTGATATGTGTCTGTGGAAGCTCTTGCCAAAGCAGCCTAATGACTCCTGGCTCAGATGGGTTGGAAGCACTCCAAGACTGGCCAGGAAAACCGTGGAAGACACCAGGAAGATGGCAGATGGCAGGAGAAGAAATGATGCCTGGAGTGGACCCCGCCTGACTGTCTGCCTCAGCAGAGCCTCCCCAGCCTCTGCCGCTTGTTTCTATGTCCTTCCTAGACTGAGTGGTCCAGGTAGAGTGAAGTTGTAGCGGGAGTTCTGTCAAAAGTCCCAGATAGGCAGTGGGGTAAGTTGTCTGGGTGTTTTTAGCAGATAATTCCTAAAGGAATTGCTTCAGAGAGTAGAAGAAGGAGGAGAGAGGTAAATGGCAAGCTTTTGTGATGGAAAGCCTCCTTATGAGGCTGTGATTTGTATTCCCATCAGCAGAGCAGCTGTGTGTGGGTATGTACAGTATTCTCTGCAAAAATGAGAAAAAAACAACAGCCTAAAGGATCAGTTCAGTTGCTCAGTCGTGTCCGACTCTTGGCGACTGTGTGGACTACAACATGCCAGGCTTCTCTGTCCATCACCAACTCCCGGAGTTTGCTCGAACTCATGTCCATTTAGTCGGTGATGCCATCCAACCAGCTCGTCCTCTGTCATCCCCTTCTCCTCCCACCTTCAGTCTTTCCTAATATCAGGGTCTTTTCAATGAGTCAGCTCTTGGCATCAGGTGGCCAAAGTATTGGAGTTCCAGCTTCAGCATCAGTCCAGTGAATATTCAGGACTGATTTCCTTTAGGATGGACTGGTGCAGTCCAAGGGACTCTCAAGAGTCTTCTCTAACACCACAGTTCAAAAGCATCAGTTCTTCAGTGCTCAGCTTTCTTTATAGTCCAACTCTCAGCGAAAGTCAGTCAGTCATGTCTGACTCTTTGCAACCCCATGGATAGTCCTTAGAATTCTCCAGGCGAGAATACCTGAGTGGGTAGCCTTTCCCTTCTCCAGGGGATCTTCCCAATCCAGGGACTGAACCCAGGTCTCCCACATTGCAGGCAGATTCTTTACCAGCTGAGCCACCAGGGAGGCCCAAGAATGCTGGAGTGGGGAGCCTATCCCTTCTCCAGGGGATCATGCCAACCCAGAAATCGAACTGGGGTCTCCTCCATTGCCAGCAGATTCTTTACCAACTGAGCTATCAGGGGGCTAAAGGGTAAGCTGAGGCAAACGTCTGGGCCTAGCACAAGGCTACCTTTACCCAGAACAGGCATCTTTTCTCAGCCCCATAAAGGCACTGAATATCTTAGCGTGTCTTCATAACCATCATAATCCGCAGTCTGTCTCCCTGCCTGGAGAACGCTGGGAGCAGCAGGACAAAACCCTGGCTCGTCACCATGCCCATGCCCTCCCGCCGCCACCTGCACTCCTCTTTATGGGCAGGGCCACTGAAGGCAGCTTCAGCGGGAGAGCGCAAGAAGGGCTGAGGTGTCCGGGGAAGCTGTTTCTTGTTCAGTGACTGCCTCCCAACTGCATACTGTGGACAAGTCACCTAATCTCCTTGGGTCTTGGTTCCTTCATTCCTAAAATGACACTGATCACATGTCCTAACCGCCTTGAAGCTTCCTGTGACAAGGAAACAGATTTCCTGCCTTTCAGCCTTGTGCTCTGTCCCTCGCCCACCCAACTTCAAGTAAGTGAGAGAACTCTATTTGCTGTACCCAGAGTCTGCTTCTTAAAGTGCTACAGTGTATTTTCCCAGGGAAAATGTCCTTGGGGGCTTGCAGGCATGGCCCCGAGCAGTCACAGACCTGGACCATTTTCTATCTCTGCGGCATTCTTTCAGAGAGGGCGGATGTGAAGGTGCTTATCAAATTTGCGCAAATAACTCTGAGCTGCTGAGCCACGATGCTGCCCGCCTGTGCTTCCTCCAGCCCTCCACCTCCTGCTCTCTGCTCAGGCCTCCCTTGAGATGACTGGGGAAAGGCTGAAGTCCTCTTAAGCCAGTGTGATGGCATCATCACCGTGCAAAAGGTGGGTCTCTTCGCCCTTCAGCCCAGCACGCCTTGCGGAGCAAAGCCTCTGTTGAGATCATCTGCTTGAAACTTCAGCTGCCAGGTGGGTGCTTCCAAAGCTCTCCATCCAGCAACCCTTGGCACTGGAGATTTAGTAGCCAATCAGGCATGAGGGCTTCCAATTTACGGTTTGGAGAAAAGAAACCCTATTAATCTGGGACCTTTATTCTACCGTAAATCCCCAGCCATATTTAACTCAGCCACTATCAAGGTTCTCCCCTATCTGCCAACAGCAGAGCCATAATATAAAGCTTGTCAATTCAAGGAGAAATTAAGATCCTGCTTAGTATTCAAAGAATGGTCCCTTTCACTAGCTTCCCTTCCGAAGCTAGGCATGCCCATCTAGGCAGGAGAGGAGCACCCCCATGCTAACTTAGGGAAGCCCTTTAGGCCCTGTGGCTGGGGAAAAAGATACCTAGTTTCCTTCCACCTGGTAAAAGGGAAATTCAGACTGTCTGTGCCGTCGACATGTTGCCATTCCTTTCCCCTCACAAAGCCCAGAGAGCAAAAATGACCCCAAGGCCATGGGCTCCTAAGTGGCAGAGCTACAGCCAGAGGGAGGAGGAGGAGGGGGAGTTCTTTTAATTAATTAATAATTGCTTTTGTCAGCATCTCTTATGTTCAAGGCAGTTTTTTTAAAAATTGAAGTACAGTTGATTTAAACGCTGTGTTGGTTTTAGGTGTGCAGCAAAATGATTCAGTTACACATTATATATATATATATATATATATATATATATATCTTTTTCATATTCTTTCCCATTATGGTTTATTACCAGATACTGACTAGAGTTCCCTGTGCTATACAGTAAGACCTGCTGTTTATCTATTTCATATACACTAATATGTATCTGTTAATCCCAAACTCCTAATTTATCCCTCCCCCATCTCCTTTCCCCTTTGGTATCCATGTTTGTTTTCTTTTCTGTGAGTCTTTCTGTTTTGTAAATAAGTTCGTTTGTACCATTTTTAAGATCCCACGTAAAGGTGATATTTGTCTTTCTCTGTCTGCCTCTTACGTATTCTTTCCTATTAAATACTTACAGCTCTAGACAGTCAATGTTACACAGTCTCTACTCAATAAATGAAGAAACTGAGGCTCTGCTGGCTCAGCTCTAAAAGCAATTCTTTCTGAGTCGTCATGTATTTCCTGAGCGCTTCTTCATGCCCGGAACTATACTAAAAGCAGGAAATTTTAAAGCGAACAAGCGATTTTGTCTTCTAGCCTAATAGAAACGAAAATCAAGAGAGAGGAAAAATATCAGAGTGCTGAGTGCTCTGTGGGAAATGAAAATAGGGTCATGTTATAGAGACAAATAGTAGGTTGAGTAGTTAGGGAAGGCCTCTCTGAGGAGGTGACCTTTAAGGAGGGATCTGAGAGCAAGAAAGAGCCAGCTCCACAAAGTGAGAAGAAAGGAGAACCTGAGTAGACACGGTCACTGAAAAGGGCCAAAGTGGGCCTGGTTTGCATCAGATAGACAGGAAGAAGGTCGGTGTGGCAGACCCTGAGCACATGAGGTGAGCCCAGGGCTGCAGGCAAGGACCAGAGTAAGGTGTTCAGCGTTTAAGTATAATGAGAGCCCACCGGAAGGCTTTCAGTGGGAGACTGATGTCACTTGCATAATTGGCACCCTACAGCCTGAGACGCAGTTGTTTACCTGGTTAAGAATCTCTCAAAAGCCCAGTGGGTCAGATTTCCATAGAGGATCCTCTATGCTGTTATCTGAGGCGCCAGCCCCTGTTAAGGTTCCCAAAATTCTTATTCATGAAGAATTATTTTCTGGCAAAGAAGACAGCAAACCTCTTGAAAATAAAAACATGAAGCGGTCAGTGCAGGAACCTCACAATCAACTGAACAGACAGCTCATTCCTGGGTCATGGACCTGAGGTACCAGACCCTGGATGTGCCAATGAGAGCAGGCACAGCTGAGAAGAGACTCAGATGAGGGGCTGGGCCAGGAGTCTCTCAAAACCTAATAGTGTGAACAGCCTGTTTAGCTCCCCCAAAACTAACATGAACTCAGAGGACTGGCTTCTAATCCAATCTCTTCTCCTTACATGCCCCATGATTTGGCCAAGTCACTAAACGTTTATCTCTATTTTCTCAGCTCTAAAAAAGAAATGATTCTATTCCTCTCTGCCTTCACTAGGGCTTTTGGGGGCAAATAAGATAACAAGTTCAAACTAACATGTTTAAAAACTATGGGGAAGTTGAATAGGCAACTTCCCATCTCTTGATGCTGATGGCATCACCGACTCAAAGGACCTGAGTCTGAGCAAACTCTGGGAGATAGTGAAAGACAGGGGAGCCTGGTGTGCTGCAGTCCATGGGATCACAAAAAGTCAGACACGACTTAGTGATTGGACAACATCTCTTGATACACAGTGGCAGCTGTAGAGTCAAAGTCTCCGAAGGGTGATGGAAGGTAGAGTTCTCCATCAGCCTCACGCATGGAGTCAGCCAGCCCTCTTCATCTCCTCCTAGGGATGTCAGAGGTGATACCTGGACCACCAGTCCATCCTCACTAGGATGACATGGCACACCACTGACTCTCTGGCAGAGCCTGGAAATGTGAATTTTTCAAGTATGGCAGCATTCTGCTCTCAGTGATGTTTGTGGACTACTGGAGGCCCCAGCAGGTCACCTCCTGTTGGGTACAGATAGAACGCTGATGGAGAGGACTTCAGGACATCACGCAGTCTCCTGCTTAGAACAGGTCACAGCTCTATCCTTCTCAAAACAGAGAGTCATCTTATTTGCCCTCAAAAACTCTAGTGAAGGCAAGGAGGAATAGAATCACTTTTTTTTTAAGAGCTGAGAAAGGAGAGACAGATGTTTAGTGACTAGGGGCAAATCATGGGGCATGCAAGGAGTAGCGATTGGATTGGAATCCAGACTTCTGAGTTCAGACTCTGTTGTTTCAGATGATAGAAAGCATCTGTCCCAGAGCTGAGAGACACCCCATCCTTGTAGCGCTGGGAGGAGGCTGCCGAGACCCCAGTGGCAGAGCTGCTGTTGGGAAGGCACAGAACGGAAAAGAAACACTGTGTTCTGAAGGGAACTTAACTAATCTGATTTATCTCGAGATGGATGAGGAGCAACCAAGGTTCTCAGGGTACAGGGAGCCCCGGTTTACTGCCCTCTCCCTGCGGCAGGATTTTTAAAGGGATAAAAGACTGGACTTGTATCTCTTGATGCCCAGCTGGTAGATGAGTCAGTTTCCCGCTCACACCCGCCCCCTTCTCCACCAGCACAGGGAAGGGAGGGGCGGGCCCCACCTCCTAGAGGTGGGGAGGAGGCGAGGTGGGTGAAGATGGGGATTTGGGGTGAAATTTCCGTTTGTTCCTGAGCCAAGTATACTTGTCCCACTCTAAGCCCTTCAGGGAAGGGAGAGGAATTAGTTCGAAAGGGGCTTCAAAGAAAAACCATGACTGACTGGCACTTCTGAATGCGGCCCAAGTTGGAGTGAGTCACGGGTGGGGGAGGGGCGGGGCGGGGCGGGGCGGGGGGAGGGTAGTAGGCAGGGACAGAGTTTTTAACCCTTTCTGGGGAGATGTGTCGGACAAGCCTAAACCAAAGGTCTTCGAGCCCTAAAGAATCACACTGGATTTTATTTAAAATGCAGATTCCTAGGGCCAGCCCCAAAGACTCTGATTCAGGAGGCCAAGTTCCTGAATCAGTGATGGGTCTCATTTTCACTGAGACTGCTGAGTGTGTTAAGAAGCATGGGCGGGGAACAAAGCAAGGCTGTGTCACTCATACAAGAGAACCAAACCCACGGCCTTGACCTCATTAGTGCTCTCTTGTCATCAGTTGAACACAATCCATAATCTTGGTGGAGTGTATAAGTGGAGACCCTCCCATGCTGAAACTCAATATTCTTTTCTTTAACCAATATTCTTGCAGTGTTTCCTAGGTCCAAGACCCCCACATTAGGTGCTAAGAGTTTGATGACAAACAACTCAGACTAAGTCCCAGTTTGCCTGGAAGATAATTATTCAAACAAGCTACAATACTAAAGTAGTAAGATGTTAGGATAGGGAGCATGCTATAAGAATAGATATAATGAAAATCAAATCGCAGTATCCCTCTCATCAATGCCCTGTGGCCTGAATAACCCTAGCAAGCCTTTTGTATGTGTGTGAGTCTCAGTTTTGTCTTCCATATAATGACACCTCTCCCTTAAGAGTCTTTGAGACAGTGTATGTGCAGCATTTTGTAAAAGCGCATGTTCTTTCCCAAAGGTGAGAAAATATTCCTGAGATTCCCAGTCTGTCTTCCCTTCCAAAGGCCCCATCGTGGTGAATGGTGAGAGAACTTCCTGATGGCCTTGAGTTGTCCCCAAGTCAGCAGTGCCAATGTCCATTTCTGGCTGAGCCCCATGCAGGCAGGAACCGTTAGCTGGAGGATTTCTGCAAGTCTCATTCTGAATCCCAGCTGTGTGCACTCCTGGATATGCCTTCAACTCCCTGACTATGCCTACTCTATCCATACCTTCCCGACACTTATCTTATGGATAACAGAGCATACGACAGTTTTTTCTATGTTACCCAGAAGTATGATCTGAGTACCAGCAGCATCACTATCCACTGGGTGCTTATTAAACCTATACCTCTTGAATCAGAATCTAAATTTTAGCACAATTTCCAAATGGTTTAACATGCCTTAAAATTTGGGGCACCTTGGCTTAGACTATAAGTTGATTTCCACCCAGCTGTATAATTCTTTTATTTTAAGAAATAATGTCTCTACACCTACAATGTGCTGGCACTGTGCAAGATGCTAGATTTACCCTGTTGAACACTCCCAAATAGTGGAGAAAACGGTTATCTGAAATCTTTCAGGAATGAGGCACACTATAGGTTAATAAGAAGGGGCAGTGACTGACACCCAGACAAATCTACGTGACAGAATAAAAGAACCTCTGATATGGATGACACAGGGTGGGCACATGGGAAGAGTTAAGCTGGCGTGGACAGTTGAGAAAGACTTCGTAAAGGAGGATGCAAGATTGAAGGATGAGTAAGAGCTGGTCGCTGGACAGGTGGAACAACAAGAGGATAAAATTCCTGGCCAAGAGATGGGGATTATGGACGTCAAAGCAAGAGGAGTCCTGTTCAGCTCTTGGCCGAGGCCCAAGCTCAGCTCTCACCCTGGGAAAGCTCGCCTCCACTTGGTACTCTGCCAACAATCGCTGCAGGGCCTTGGGCAAACTACCACTCCTCTCTGGGCCCCGTCTTCACCTAAACCTTGGGGGTTGGGTTACCACTTGACAGTTCTCGAAGGGAAAACACTCCTGCAACCTTTAGCAGTGGGCAAAGGGAAAGGAAAAGAGGCAGGACTCTGGGCCAGCCACCAGAGCAGCTGCCAACCATGCAGGCAGCCTTCTAGATCCACGGATTCAGCCAACTGAATCCGATCAGGATGCAGAGGGCTGACTGTCCTACCTGTTTTATAGAAAGGACAAGAGCATCCACAGGCTTCGATATCTGAGGCAGTGAGGAGAGGACATAGTGATTCTGAAACCAAGCTTCACCATGCAAACCCTGCCCTCCAAATGCTGAGGACTATTGCATTTGTTTGCCATGATGGACTTCCACTTAGCTTTTTAAAAAGGACATGTTGGGAACTCCCTGGGGCTCCAGTGATTGGGACTCTGCACTTTCACTGCTGAGGCCCCAGGTTCAAACCTCAGTGGGGAAAAATAAGATCCCACAAGCCACGCCAAAAAAAAAAAAAAAAAGGACAAGTTAAGGTCAAGTGAGATTTCATATATTTAACGTATGTCTCAGGCCAGTGTTAACGCTGAATGAATGCTTACTCAGCTCTCTAGCACTTCTCCAAGTCACTACCTGCTTGAACTATCAACCTTACGAGCAGAAGACTCCTCTCACTATATGTCTTAGAGATGTAACTTCCTCCCTTCCGTCTCTCTTTTTTAAAGCAGAATTCCTTTCCTAAATGAAATCATGTAAGAAAAACACAACATGAAGAAGATATCAAAGGAATAAAGAAAGCTCTGGGCAGATTACATCTTTATTGTTCAGCGATACTCTTTTGTATGAATCTCCTTGCCTTTATCACCATCATGCCTCCAGCCCTTCTGTAGACCCCAGGATTGAAAGTAAAAAGCAATGACTGTAAGGAAACGGTTCAAGCTGAGATGAAGGTTGTGGTAAGTCCTGGAACTATGAAAGCAGAGAGCTTTCCTACAGGAAGGTATAGTCTGGAGGGTAGGGGGATTGGAGTGAGGGGGACTGGGAGCAGCAGCTTAATGGAAGTTGCTGCTGCTGCTGCTGCTGCTGCTGCTGCTAAGTCACGTCAGTTGTGTCTGACTCTGTACAACCCCATAGACGGGAGCCCAACAGGCTCCTCTGTCCCTGGGATTCTCCAGGCAAGAACACTGGAGTGGGTTTCCATTTCCTTCTCCAATGCATGAAAGTGAAAAGTGAAAGTGAAGTTGCTCAGTTGTGTCCAGCTCTTAGCGACCCCACGGACTGCAGCCTACCAGGCTCCTCTGTCCATGGGATTTTCCAGCAAGAGTGCTGGAGTGGGATGCCATTGCCTTCTCCGTTAATGGAGGTTGGGGAATGGGAAAAGGAAAAAGCAAGGGAACAGATAAAAGAAGAAACATACAGAAACAAGACAGGAACAGAAAGAGAGCTCCCCCAAAAGCCAGTTTAGTGATCTGAGGCAAACTCTATGAGTGCCTTAACGCCTGCCGTGTACACAGCCACCTTTTAAAGAAAAGGGCCCTGATCCATCCTTTCCCACTTGCTGTTATGGGCTGACTTGTGTCCCCAAAAAGGTATGCTGAAGTTCTAACCGCCCGCGGCTTGGAACATAACCTTGTCAGGAAATAAGGTCACTGTGGATGTAATTAGTCAAGAAGAGGTCATACTGGACAGGGTGGACCCTCGTCCAATTTGACTGGTATCCTTATAGAGATAAGAGAGAGAGAGATGTGCGGGAAGAGCACAGGTCATGACAGCAGAGGCAGAGACTGAAATGCTGCGGCTGCAAGCCAAGCATCACTGGGCACCGCCGGGAGCTAGGGCTTCCCTGCTGGCTCAGACTGTAAAGAATCCGCCTGCAAAGCAGGAGACCCGTGTTCGATCCCTGGATTGGGAAGATTCCCTGGAGAAGGGAACAGCTACCCACTCCGTATTCTGGCCTGAAGAATTCCGTGGACAGAAGAGCCTGGCAGGCTACAGTCCCTGAAGTCACTAAGTCAGACATGACTGAATGACTTTCACTTCACTTCACCAGAAACTAGGAAGAGCAAGGAATGATTCTGCCCTTCTGGTTTCAGAAGAAAATGGGCACCTTGGTCTTGGACTTCTAGCCTCCACTATTGTGAGACAATAAGATTTTGCTTTTAAGCCACTCTAAGGTGGTGGTACTTTATTAAGGTGGCCCTAGGAAAACAACACATTTGCTTTGAAACTAGCCATGGGTTTTGCTAGAGAAATCATCCTGCTCCTTAGCAGATCAGTTGGGCATGGATGTAGACACAAGAGTCCAGGGTGCCTAGGAGTCAGCCTGGCGCTCTCTGTCTAGTTGGACCCTTCTCATTCATTGGTGACAAAACAAAAGAATGATCAAGCATTCCAGATTACCCAGGACTGAGGGGTTCCTGGGACACAGGGCTTTCAGTCTGAAAACGGAGGTAATTCCAGGCCAACAAGGATGAGTTGGTCATCTAATGAGAGGGAGTCGAGAGAGGGGAGGAAGAAGAAAGGTTTGTGTGAATGGAGAAGTTGTCAGCCCCCAGAAAGTAGAACAGATCTAGATCAGTCCTGGGCAGGCCTTGCCTTCCTGTGGCTCAGCCAGATGGGCCTCTCAGTCAGTCCAGGGGAACCGGTACTCAGGATTCAATCAGGACCTCTACTCTGACCGACTCTTGGGAAGGGGGTGCTGGGGAACGGGATCATCCCCCTCTGCAATCTGGAAGACTCTGCTCTGTCCAGAAAGGCTCCAAGGGTAGGAACCCTTCACACTGAACTTGTCATCACGTCCCAGTCAGCAGAACTGGCCCATCATACTCCCCAGTCCCACAGGGAGTCTCGTAAGGGAAGGAGCCCATTTTGCTTCTCACCTTCTCTTTCACTCCACAACAGCCACAAATCTTTGCTGGGATGTTCTCAAGGATGTGTGAAAAGTGTCATTCATCAGTTTATCCCCTGCAGGTGAGAGAAGTCCCCTTGCTTATGTTTCTTTTTTTCTCCCAGATATACATCTATGGTAGCACTTTTCAGAATGTAACTCAGTCACGACTGGTTTTATAGTCATCCTCCTCTGCTTGAAGCAATTTCCTTCACAGGAGAGCCCACATCTTGCACATCTCTGAGACCCTGAGGACCTGGGAAAAAGCTTGCCAGGGAGGAGGTCCTCTTACATCATCTGACAAATAACCTAATTAATAAATTCATGAGTTGGTTAGTGTAGATCAGCACGATCTTTCACTTGGAGTTAGGTATTTATGACCTGGCACTGTCTGGATCTGTGATGTGTTGGTCATGAAGCCGTTTGCATGTGTCTGAAATAAAAGGGGCGGGACCCATCGGAGCCCTGCAGCCTCAGAGGGCTCGCCTGAGTGAGGAGTCGCTGTGGCCAACGCCCAGGGCAAGTCTGGGTCTTATGCTGGGGCAGTGACAAGAGCTCGGGAAGTGGGTGTAGATCCCCAGGCCCAATACGATGGGCTCTTCCCTAATCCTGCTTTGCCCACTCTCACCTGATGACCATGAAAAGGAAACCAAGCTAGGGACAAGCCCAGCTGCTGAGCTCCAGACAGCAGCTCGATGAAAGAGAAACAGGATGGATGGGCTAAGAGAACACTTGGCTTGAACACCCTAGAACATGAATCACAGCTCAGAAGGACGGCCCCGGATGATGGGGCAGTGGGCCCAAGGTCTGCTCTCCGTTGCCCTGCTGTGTGCCTCCAGTCTGGTGGTCTAGCCTCTCTGAGCCTCCATTATCCCATTTCTACGCTTAGCTAGTCATCCGTCTGCCCCCGGTCCACTGGGGGATGTTGAATCAAGAAATGCCAGACATCTTGAACTCTCCTCAAGAGGAGACCTAGAGCAATTTAAAGCAGAGAATTTTCTCTGCCTTAAAATGACTCCCAGAGCTCCAAGGACAGTTATTTTAGAAAGCCTACTGATGGATTAAAGTTTATGAACCTGAAAGCTAATGTACCTTCCTCTATAAAGAGCAGGGCACTGCTGGATTTTTGGCTGCATAGAAACTCAAACACTCACCCAAGAAGCCTATTAGTAAATAAGACTTATCCTTTGTAATGTGGAAGCAGTCTACTTCTAAAGCAGCACTGTTCAAAATTCTTCTGTTCTGAATTTTAGTTTTTTAAAAAGATAGGCCTAATGTTTCACTGACCTCCTGTGGGCATAATAAAGAAGTACATTCATTTCACAGATCTTCCTGGCATGGGCTAAGGAAGAACTTCTTAAATCTAGCCATCTGATGGAAAATTCACACTGCCTTTGCAGACCTTCAGAGAAAGATTCCTCATGCTGTTTCATCTTCCCACAAGATCCTTCAGGTCCTTGTGGGCAGTTCCTCCTGATAACCGGTGCCCAAGTCCATTTCATAGCTGCAGCCCAGGCAGTGGACAATGGGCATCATTCAGGAAATGACTGAAGGACAGATTCCTAAGCTCCACTCAGAGATTCAGATCCGGTGAGACCAGGGTGGTCCTGGGAATCTGCATTATATTCCTAAGCTCCTGGTTGATTCTATCGTAACTATTTCTTTGGATCTCACTTTGACAAGTTCCATCCTAGAACTTCCTGTTGAATGTGAAAAATGGAAGTCAGACAAATAATCACACACATACATGTACAATCACCAATTGGAGAAACCGAGAACGAGAAGCTTGACACATAATGTGAGACTAGAATGCTTGTTCACAGGTGGAGGGGTGGGTAATCTGGATTGAGGGGATCAAGGAGAGCTTTCTCAAGGAAGTAAAATTTTATTGAGCTCAAAGTGAACTGAAGAAAGAATGGGCGAAGGATGCCGGCAGGCACGCAACGTGAGCATATTTCTGCAAGAGGACAGATACCGGCCAGTGATACGAAAGGCTAGCATAGCTAGAACTCAACAGGCCAGGGAGGGGATACACAGAGTTCCCCCTCCTAGAATGTCCTCTCCACTTCTCCCCTCCAAAGTTTGCCCTTGGGGCTCACTGCAGCCCCATCATCTCTCGAAGCCCTTACCTACCCAAGCCTCCTCTTGCTCCCCTTGTACTTTCTAGACCACCTAGTCCCAACACCTTGCAATTTCAATCAGTTATGTATCACACTGTACTGTTCCAAGAGTTTAAAAGTTTTCTTTTTCCATAGTAGAAACTCTCTGGGGAAAGGAACTATGGCGAGTTACCTCCTTGCACATCTGTTAACATGCATGACGTACAACAGACATTTAAAAGATAGTTCGGTCCCTGGGCTGGGAAAATCCCCTGGAGAAGAGAAAGGCTACCCACTCCAGTATCCTGGCCTGGAGAATTCCATGGACTGTATAGCCCAAGCGGTTACAAAGAGTCAGACACGACTGAGCGACTTTCGCTTTCACTATAGTTGAAAAAAAATGACGTGAAACCAATGGTAAAAAATTATCGGACTGGAAATCTATCTGCACATATGATTTCCCTCTCTCCCAAATGCACATATGACCACACACACACGTCTATCCGCAGAGCTGGCTCTAAAAGTGGGGTTGGTAGAAAGGACAACTGAAAATCTGCTCACTTTAGACCATCTCAGGTGATTTTAATCCTTTCAAAGGGGAAAAAATACTTCTAAATTGTTATCACAGATTTGACACATAGTTTAGACACACCTTTCTTCTTTCCCAAAATCTCACTTGTATTACTGCAAAAGGATTTAAAACCTAAACGCTCAAACACAAACAAGCAACAACATTTTAGAAGCTGGAACACACATGAAAACAAGAGTAACTTAGTGACTGAGCAAACTTGGAAACTTTAAACTTAAGCTGATGGTAGAGAAATCCAACAGGTAAAGGTATGCCGCATGTATGATTTTCTAGCAGTATGCTTTGGTCATTTGGAAAATATTTTCGTTCATTGATTTATGCAGATCCTCCAATTGCTGACACAGTTCATTAGATAACATTCCCAAAAAAGTCGCAACGATTAATATCGCCATCAAGCTCATCAGAAAAATCTTAAGAACTGGGGAGCTATCAAACTTACAGCGGTAGTTAGAAATTCTTCAAAAGTCTGATTTTCACTTGAAAGCTCTGTTTTCTTTTTGTCAAGAACATTGTCAGTTGTCCTCCTTGAACTGACTGGCCCACGTCATGCCTTTTCTGAAAAATACCTGCTAAATACCCAAGTATGAATAATGGTGTTTTGCCTATCAGCCATTCTTTCAGGTAAAGATGGCATTCCATGGGGAAAGCACACAGCTGCTTCTCCACAGATGTTCATGGCACTTCGGCAGGCGGCAGAGTGCTTTCTGGACACTTCTTACTTTGCCATATTTTGAAGAACCCAGTGAAGGTTTCTTAAGGAAACCCAAAGTTTTCTTTTTCCCCTAAGCAAATGTGCTGTGGTGAAAAGCATAATTCCTAGCACCGTTTGGTGCCATGGCTTGAGTCCTGCTAGCGTGTCAGCCAACTCACCCACCACCGCTGTGCCGCAACCGGTGCGAACGCCAGCACAGTGGGAAAGGGAAATAATATTGTAGTCTCTGCATCAGCAGTGACTTTTTTTACATTTGGAATTTTAATTTTTAACTCAGTTTTTAAAACTGCTCTTTTATTGTTTTAAGAATCTTTTGAACTAGTCTAGTCAAGGCTCTGGTTTTTCCTGTGGTCATGCATGGATGTGAGAGTTGGACTGTGAAGAAGGCTGAGCGCTGAAGAATTGATGCTTTTGAACTGTGGTGTTAGAGGAGACTCTTGAGAGTCCCTTGGACTGCAAGGAGATCCAACCAGTCCATTCTGAAGGAGATCAACCCTGGGATTTCTTTGTAAGGACTGATGGGAAAGCTGAAACTCCAGTACTTTGGCCACCTCATGGGAAGAGTTGACTCATTGGAAAAGACTCTGATGCTGGGAGGGATTGGAGGCAGGAGGAGAAGGGGACGACCAAGGATGAGATGGCTGGATGGCATCACGGACTCAATGGACAAGAGTTTGAGTGAACTCCGGGAGATGGTGATGGACAGGGGGACCTGGCGTGCTGCGATTCATGGGGTCGCAAAGAGTTGGACACGACTGAGTGACTGAATTGAACTGAACTGAAGACTAGAAGCTCTGTCATAGTTCATTAATTTTTACATAAAACATTTATCCACAAGAAAATTGCTTTTCATGAAGCAGACACATTATATCAGTACCTTTCTCTGCTTTTTGTAAATTTATCCTCCAGGAGTTTTTGGGTGGTATCATGTGAAATTAGAGCAGACTCCTTAGCAATTTCCTATGGCTACTGTTTTTTTCAGTACTTCTAATTGGATATGGTTACTATGACTCCATGAAATATAATAGAAATGTGAATAAAGAATTTGCTACATCAAAGATTTTAAGCATTTGGCATTTTTAAAAATCTTTTGTGAATGTGATAGAAACTAGTAGTGTGGAGCAGTATAAATATTTGAGGTAATGATTTGTGAAGCAGCCCAGTACTGCCTTAAATAAAATCACGTTTCATTTCTTGTTTTATACATGTAAAAAAAAAAATGTGGTTTGATCTCCTAGATATCCTGAAAGAGTCTTAGGGACATCCAGGGATTCAAACACCACACTTTGAGAACACTCTTCTAAGGCTTCGCTCACTTACCTGTCCTCACTTCCTGCTGTGTGGCCTGGTTCGTAACGGGCCATGGACCCACGCTGGTCTGTGACTCAGGGGTTGGGGACCTCTGCCATGAAGGACCCAGCTGGGCTTTTGAGGTCCTGGATCTCCATGGAACACCTCAGGCTCCAGAAGTTTTGTAAGAAATTGAAGGTCTGATACCAGTAGATATCACCTCTGGTTTACATTGTGCTGAGGGAGTTAGTTCCTAAGCAGAGAGAAAAGAGAAGCTCCAGCAAGGGCAAGGCCTGGATTCTCTGACCCATTCGGTCTGACCCTTTGCAGTGGGAAATGGCCATCCCATCAAGTCCTCCCAGAAGCAGCCAAGCAAGGGCGCTCCCGGCCAGAGGCGGTGGACTTCCCGCAGGCCAAGGGAGAGACCTGGGCTCAGCACTGCTGCCTAGTGAAGAGTGTGTCTTCCATGCAGAGAAGTCACTGGGAGAGACGCCAAAGCCACTCCCTGAAGGGAAAATCAGTTCAGAAACCAGCTGTGCCCCTGTCCCACCACCTGCTGCTGAGCAAGAGGAAATTAAAATGCAGGGGCAACCTGTTGACAAGTGAATAGCATTGCTAAAAGCTTGAAGGGGTGAGTGGAAAACAGTCCATCATTCATGTAGAACAGAGAACAGATCTGTCTTAGGGCACAGGGCATTCTGGGTTTGAAACCTCCCTCTGCTCCTGGCATAATCATGCAAGCTCATGTGAGGTGTCAAGCTTATCTGTGTGCACGTCTAGGACAGTGCCTCAAACACAATTAGCATTCAACTAATAATGCAGATTATCGTTATCCTAGTAACATTGCTGCTAGATTGTTATTAAACAGATAAACGGATACTTTCAGGGCAATATGAATGTACTAGATGCCCGAACACAACTACCATTCAATTACTGATGTTGATTATCAGGAAAGGCACCAACATAAAAGAAAATGAAAGGGAAACAGAGAAAGAACAGTGAAGGAGCTCAACCTCCCTGATATGGTGGGCTTGCAGGAGAGATTTTGCTCACATCTGCTTTTTCCTTATTGATGAGTCCTGGGGAGACCAGTGGGCAGGATCAGCCACATCAAGCTCTAGGTATCAATCACAGAGACGTTGCCTCAGCCTTGAAGCCCCTGAACCTGGACACTTTGGAAATGCAGTTCCGCTAAGTGGAGCTCAAACAGTCTAGCTCAGAATCTGTCTTCCTTTTGCTCTGGGAGGTGAATTCAGATGCTCAGCCAAGCTTCCACCAAGACAGGGACATGCAGGGGGCAAGATGAGTATAAATCCCACCCCAGGCTCGGCCCCCTAAGAGCAGGGACAGAGGGGCATCAGTTTCAGGGTTACTGGCTGAGCATTTAGCTGGATGACTGAGGTGGGGTGACAGGAGGGGCCAGGAAAAGCAACCTGCCTGGTCTCCCGTCCCAAAGCATGCCCTGATAAACTGGCAGTGGCTCCCACTGCCAGTTTCCACAGAACACACTCCCGGGTGTCTTACAGTGTCTTTTCACCCCATCCTTCTGGCCTCACCTTGACACACCCTCCCCAGCTCTCTCTTTTCCTCTGCTGCTGCTGTTGCTAAGTCACTTCAGTCGTGTCCGACTCTGTGTGACACCATAGGCTGCAGCCCACCAGGCTCCCCTGTCCCTGGGATTCTCCAGGCAAGAACACTGGAGTGGATTGCCATTTCCTTCTCCAATGCATGAAAGTGAAAAATGAAAGTGAAGTCACTCAGTCGTGTCTGACTCTTAGCGACCCCACGGACTGCAGCCCACCAGGCTCCTCCACCCATGGGATTTTCCAGGCAAGAGTACTGGGGTAGGGTGCCATTGCCTTCTCCACCCTTTCCTCTAGCCGCACAGAACTTGCCCCCTCTCTGGACCGTTTGAGCTCTGCGCGTTGGCTTCCCGCAGCTGTGGCAGGCCCTCTCTTCCTTTCCTCTCAGAGCAATTTTAATATACCTGTCAAAGGCTGGCTCTGAGGACTCACACCTGTATGGCCCCTTTGCTCTTTGTTCCCTACAGGATATTCACGCTGCACTGAAAGTATCTAACAGCAGTAATGCTCAGCATCATCAGTTAAATGCTACTGATGTTCTCGGCACCTCGTACATTCATATTACATTTTTTGATCGTGTAGTCACTAAATCCGGAGAAGGCAATGGCACCCCACTCCAGTACTCTTGCCTGGAAAATCACATGGATGGAGGAGCCTGGTAGGCTGCAGTCCATGGGGTTGCAAAGAGTTGGACACGACTGAGCGACTTCACTTTCACTTTTCACTTTCATGCATTGGAGAAGGAAATGGCAACCCACTCCAGTGTTCTTACCTGGTGAGTCCCAGGGGACGGGGAGCCTAGTGGGCTGCCGTCTATGGGGTTGCACAGAGTTGGACACGACTAAAGTGACTTAGCAGCAGCAACAGCAGCAGTCACTAATCATGTCCAGCTCCTTGCAGCCCCATGGACTGTGGCCCTCTAGGCTCCTCCATCCATGGACTTTTCCAGACAAGAATACTGGAGTGGGGTTCCATGCCCTTCTCCAAGGGATCTTCCTGACCTAGGGATCAAACCCACGTCTCCTGCATTGCAGGCGAATTCTTTACTGTCTGAGCCACCAGGGAAACCCCATATTGCACTGAATACTCTTAATAATAATCTAAGAGTAATGATAATATTGTAATGGTAGTCAGCATCACTAATTGAGTGATAATTTTGTTTGAGGTGCTAGACTAGACATTGCGTAGGCTTGACACTATTGAACCAATAGCAGAGACAAGATTCAATCCCAGGATGAGCAGTGCCATGAGATAAAACTCCTCAGTGAGAGAGACTGTGCTTTTTTCACTCTTTAACACTTAGATCATATCAGGCCCTCAAATAAATATTCATGAAAGGAAGAAGTAAGGACATCTGGGAACTTTATCTTCATGTTAATTACTAACACCAGCTGAATGTTTAACAATGGCCAGGCACCATGTATAGTACTTTACTTGCCTTCATTTCATTTAATTTTTGCCAAAATACTAATGAGGTCAGCACTATGATTATCAGCATCTATCCTAGTACCTGGCACATAATAGGTGCTCAGTTAATACAGGTTGACTATGGGTTCATCTCTATTTACGGTACAGTAACTGAGGCTTAGAAATAGTATTTGGAACATATAGGGTTGGAAATAGAGCTGAGATGGGAATCCAAGTGTATCTTTGTCCAGGCCCACAGAAGAAGGCTGATAAGGGTCTCGTCCTTTAACACTAGTTTGAATGGAATGCAGTTTTTGACATTTCCGAACGGGCAAATGGGGGAGTTTACTGAGGTGAGCACTTTCTCTGCAGTATTCTTCAGAACTGATGAGCGGCAGAAATCAGTCCTGGACTGTTTGGGAAGCCTGAATTCTGGTCCTGGCTTTTGTGCCAAATAGGAAAATAGCCTCGATGAGTCCAATGACCTCTCTGAGCTCAGTTTCAGCACCATCAAAGCAGGTTTGTTTATAGGCTTAAATGCCGATAGAGAGAGAAATAGAAAGTGGGTTTAAATGTAAAATTAGGACACTTTCGATTAAGATGCATCCAATAGTGACTGCAATAACTAGCGTGACGAAGGCCTGATAAAGCCTGTGGGTCACTGATTTTCAGGCAAGATGAACAGCAGCACAGGGAGTCAGCAGCTCCCTCGCCACCCCCTCCGAAAGGCACCTTCGGGAGAGTCTGATTAGCTGCCTTGCACCTCGCCTGGCCCCAGGCAACTCTGGGTCCCTAGAGAAGCTGCTGTCATCTCTCTCCCTCTGATTTTATTAGGACCATAATTGTACATTTCTCCGCTTACCTGTCATGATGAAAGAGCATCATTGTTTCCATAATGCACCATTTGGGAGTGAGGCTAGGGCTCCACACATCACTTCTCACTGCAGTGAAGCGGCACCAAAAAGCCATCCTTCATCATGTAAAAACACTCTCCACACTGCAGTGTCTCTATTTGCAACAGCCTCTGAGATATTCATGTGATAGATCATACATTTGCCTGAATCAATATTTCCCTGACACTGGGAAGCCCGCCATCCATCCGTCCCATTTCGTTTGATAAAGCCTTTCTGTAGCACCTTTACGCAGGCTGACGGCACCACAGTCCCTCCTCCCCCACCTGATGGATGATGCCCAGATGAGTGACTGCTTCATAAATTACTCTCTTGGGAGCAGAGCCCCCAGAACTCAGTCAAGTCTTCCCAGTAGCTGAGCAGACAGCAAGGAGACACAGCATGAAGGGCAAAGGCTCAGAGAACTCAAGTTGAAAATGCTTCATTCAATGTCCTAACAGGAGGAAACGGAGGCTTGGAGTAGCTAAGTAAGCTTTCTGAAGTCAGACACCTAGTTATTGGTAGGCTTTTAGCTTCCCAGAGAACGTGATCATTGGAGCACTCCATCAGAGGTAAAATCTCTGCCCTGGAAAGAGAAAATCTCTGCCTACTCCTCGTCCTGTGGCTGAAGACATCAGGTGACTACACAAAGAACCCACAGACTAAGGCTGTGTGCCACGTGCTCCACCATCCCTGGACCAATCCCTCCTTCCCTCTCAAAGCCTGAGACAGACACGCCTCCTGGAGAAGCAGTCCCCCGGCCAGCCTGTCCTCCACATCACTCCACACCCCCACATCCCTCGCGGGCAGAACTTGCAGGCGACTGCCTCAGACCAGAAACCCTCACACCATTCCTTGGCCTTGCCCTCTGCACTCTATCCGTGCAACTGTCCAGTTCTTCCCAGCATCTCTGCTGCCCAGTGGTGGCTGGTAAATGTTTAAACAACAAGCAACACCCTCTCAAAGAAAACCCCGGGTTTATGGAATTGATTGCTGTAACTACCCCACTGTGGACAATTTCAAGGTACCAACATGATGTCAGTGAACCTTGGGATACGACCTACATCAGTGCCCCATCACATGGCCTTTCCACCATATGGAAAACCAGATAAAGTAACCTCAAGAGCATAGATATCAGCAAAAAGCAGTCAAATAACCCAGAAGCTATGAATTTTGAGTATTGTATTAACTTTGTGTGTGTGTGTGTGTGTGGCACACACGCTAAGTCACTTCAGTTGTGTCTGACTCTGCTAGGGGATCTTCTCAACCCAGGGATCGAACCTGTGTCTGTTATGAATCCTGCATTGGCAGGTGGGTTCTTTACCACTAGTGCCCCCTGTTTGGGGATTTTTAATTGAAGCAGCGTTGATTTACAGAGCCGTGTTAATATCAGTTATATGTGTACACACACACACACACTTTTTCACATGTTTACATACATATATATGGGGCTTCCCTGTGGCTCAGTGGTAACAAATTCTCCTGGAACACAGGACATGTGGACTCCCTCCCTAGATCGGGAAGCCCCCTGGAGGAGGGCCTGGCAACGCATTCCAGTATTCTTGCCTGAAAAATCCCCGGGACAGAAGAACCTGGAGGACTACGGTCCATAGGGTCGCGAAGAGTCAGACAGGACTGACGCAACTGAGCATGAACATACACTCCTACCCATTTTCAGATTCCCTTCCATTATAAGTCATCACAAGATATTGAATACAATTCCTCACGATATATGGTAGGACCTTGTTACTTACTTTACAAATAGTTTGCATCTGCTAATCCCAACCCCTAACTGATTCCTTCCTGCCTTTCCCCCTTGGGAGCCATACATTCATTTCCTGTGTCTGTGAATCTATTTCTGTTTTATAATAAGTTTATCTCTGTCACTTTTTTTAGATTCCACATATAAGTCATACCTGATATCTGTCTCTGTCTGACTTCACTTAAATGATAATCTCTGGGTCCATCCGTCCATCCATGTTGCTACGCATGGCATCATCTCACTTTCTTTTAAGGCTGAGTAGTATTTCCCTGTATATATGCGCCACGTCCTCACCCGTCCATCCGTTCATCTGCCAGTGAGCATTAGGGCTGCTTCCATGTCCTGGCTAATGTAATCTGTGCTGCTATGAAATGTGAGCTGCATGTATGTTTTCAAATTAGTGTTTTCTCTGGATATACACCCCAGAAGTGATATTCCTGGATCATGTGATATTATCTTTGCTTTTAATATGAATTTAAAATTTTTGAGTTTATGTAAGGGAGTTGGTGATGGACAGGGAGGCCTGGTGTGCTGCGATTGATGGGGTCGCAAAGAGTCGGATACGACTGAGTGACTGAACTGAACTGAACTGAACTGAAGTTATAATAAAGGCAATGTTTAACACGTGACCGAAAATTTAATAACTGGCTCTCATGAGCTGCCACAAGCTGGCTCGAGCCCAGCTCTGTATATCTGTGCTGCTTCTGGGGTGCCTTGTGACCTCTTCAGTTTTGCCCTCTATATCCTTCAACTGGACAATTTTAGTGCTCTCCCAACCTGTCTCCCAGCTTCTGGACCCTTACTCCAAAACTACCCAGCTCTGTATTTCTAGTCTTCCCTACTCACGGGTGGCAGCTCCCCAGTGCCTTCTAACTAAGCATAAACTTGTGTTCTGAGTAGCCAAGGCTCTACACAGTAAGAGCCCCAAACTTTCCTCTGCAGTTCTTTCTCCCAAGTGGTGCACTGCAGCTCCCAAGGCATGCAGAAGCTGACAGACCTGAGTTTGGCGTTTATTTTTGCAGTTTATTAGCTGGATAACCTGGGGCAAGTTACCTAACTTCTCTGACCTTCAGTTTCCCCATATGAAAAGCGGAGAACTCATAGAGTGGTTGGGAGGGTTCAATCAGATCACACGTAATATTCCTAAGGCTGTGATCAACCCATTTTAGGCAGCCAGTAACAGCAGTATGATCAGTTTCTATATGAGCTCACCCTGTCTGTAAACACTGGTTCTTTACTGCATCTTGTCTTATTGCTATCCCCATTTGATAGATAAAGAGAGATGCTTGGCAGTTATCTCTGCTAAATCCAGATTCACATCTACATAAATGCTACCCTCCAGCCAATCAATTTTATTTCCCACTCTTGACTAGCATTCACCTTTTTCCATATGGAAGCTTTTGCTACTAAACCCTGCCTCTCAAAAACTCATTCATTCACTCCATAGTAAAAAGACACAGAATTCAGTTAAGATGGGCAAAGAATTTGAATAAACATTTCTTCCCCTAAACCCCCATATAAATGGGCAATAAGCACATGAACAGATGCCCAGCATCATCAGTATTTAGGGAAATGCAAATCAAAACCCCAACAAGATACCATGCCATAGCCACCAGGATGTCTATTATTAAAAAGACAGACAATAACAAATATAAGGAGAAGTTGGAATCCTCACTGCTGCTGATGGGGATGAAATAAGTAGAAATCACTTTGGAAAACAGTTTGGTAGTTTCTCAAAAAGTTCCATGTAAGAGGTAACATATGACATAGGCACTCTTCTCCTAGGTACATATCCAAGATAAATATGTTCATGAATGTTCACTGCACCACTACTTACAGTAGCCAAAATTTGGAAATAACTCAAATGTCCTACAACTGGTGAATGGATAAACAAAATGTGGTATACAGTGGAGCATTATCCAGCCATAAAAACTGAAATACTGATACATGCTACAACATGGGTGAACCTTGAAATCATGCTAAGCGAAAGAAGCCAGTCACAAAAGACCACATACTATATAATGCCATTAACATAAAATACCTAGAATACAGAAAGCTACAGAGACACAGTGTAGATTACGGGCTGTCTAGGACTGAGAAGTGGTAGGAGACAGGAATGACTGCTTATCAGTGCCGGCTTTCTTTCTGTAACAGTGACAAAATGGTCTAAATTCAGATTGCTGTGACGATCGCTTACCTCCATGAACATATGAAACTCACTGCACTGCACACCTCCATAGGCGAATTGTGTAGCATTTGAAGTAGATCTCAATGAAAACATTTTTAAAATACCTTGTAGTAAACAATCATGCTTACAATTGCATCAAAAAAGAATAAAATACCCAAAGAGAGGAATAATCTGTATACTGAGAACTACATGACACTAAGGAAAGAAACTGAAGGAGAGACAAATAAATGGAGACATTCCAAACCCATGAATTGGAAGAACTGATATTGTTAAAATGTCCATAGCGCCCCAGTCTATAGATTCAGTGCAACATCTATCAAAATTTCAATGACATTTTTCACAGAAATGTTAAAAAAAAATCCTAAAATTTATATAGAACCACAAAAGACCTTGAACAACCAAAGTAATCTTGAGAAAAAGAACAAAGCTGCAGACATCACACTTCCCTATTTAAAACTATCTACCAAGCTGTAGTAATAAAAACAGACAACTAAACAGAATGGAGAATCCAGAAACACACATATGCATATATGGTCAGTTACTATATGACAAAGGAGTCAAGAATATATAATTGTGAAGCATAGTCTTTTCAATAAATGGTGCTGGGAAAACTGACAGCCACGTGCAAAAGAGTAACCCTATCTCATATCATACAGAAGAATCAGTTCAAAAATGGGTTAAAGATTTGAATGTAAGATCCAAAACCATGAAACTCTGGGGGAAAAACATATATAAGAGGAAAGCTCCTTGACATCGGTCTTGGCAATGGTTATTTTGGGTATGACATCAAAAGCAAAGACAAAAGTAAGCAAGTGAGATTACAAAAATAAAACCCTACTAAACAGCAAAGGAAACCATCAAAAACCAACTGAATAAAAGAAAATATTTTCAAATCATATACATGATAAAGAACTAATACCCAATACAGCTAAAGTAAGAAAAATAGAAAGAAACCCAAACAATCTAATTTTAAAATGAGCGGAGCAACCAAACAGACATTTTCCAAAGATGATAAACAAATGTCCAAAAGCTCCTTAAAAAGAGCTCAATGTCACTAGCCATCAGGGAAATGCAAACCAAAGCCATGATGAGGTATCACCTCACATCTGCTAAAACAGTTTCATCAAAAAGGCAAGGGAAAAGCGTTGGTGAGGACGTGGCAAAAAGGGACAGCTTGTGCACTCTTGGTGGGAATTCAAACGTGTGTAGCCACTATGAAAACAGCACAGAGTCTCAAAAACTAAAAGGAAAACCACCATATAACTCAGCAGTCCCACTTCTGTGTATACGTCCAAAGGAAATAAAATGACTATCTTGAAAAAGTAGCTGTACTCACGTGCTCCTTGCAGCCTTATTCACAACAGTCAACACATGGAAAAGACCCAGCTGTCCATCAACACAGGAGTAGATAAAGAATAAGATACACGCACGCACGTGTACACCACACGCACACACACATATACACCTAGTGGAGTATTATTCAGGCAGGAAAAGGAGGAAACCTTGCCACTTGCAACATGGATGGACTTGGGGGTATTATGCTAAGCAAAATAATCCAGACACTGAAAGACAAATAGCATTTGATCTCGCTTACAAGTGGAATCCAAAAATGTCGAACTCATAAAAGCAAAGAGTAAAAAGGTGATTACCAGGAGCTAGGGGTGTCTAAATAGGGAGAGGTTGGTTGAAGGGCACACACTTTCATAAGATAAGCAGGTCTGAGGATCAGTTCTAAAACATGATAACTATAGTTGATAACAATTGTCTGAAATTTGCTAAGAGATTTAAAAATATAAATAAAAAAGATAAACATGAGAGGTGATAGATATGCTAATTAACTACGTGGTGAGAATCCTTTCACAGTCTATACATAGACCAAATCATCACAATAAACATTTTAAATAACTTACAAATTTGTCAGCTATACATCAATAAAGCTAAAAAATATATCCCTTGAAATCATTCATTCATCCCTCACAGCGTATCTCAGGGCAGGGCCCTTTCCCAGTGCCCACGCCCCTGCTCTCAGCTGCCGCCGCTCCCATCCCCTAAAGCCCCAGAATTCACCATGTGCTGTATCTTACTTTCCATATTCTGCTTCCTACCCTAGTTATCTTTGTACCATTTTTATCTATTAGACTAAATAGCTTCGACTGCTGTAAATGTGTAAAACGGAGCAGATTCAATAGTATTCCTGAAAAGTGGCTCACATTTGTATTTGTCTTTTTTCAGACAAGGAAGAAAAGAATGGCATTCCAGCCCACTCAGGGGGTCACTGTGCCTGACGTGGGCCCTCTCGTAGGGCATGTAGCATACGCGAGCGTCACCCGGCAGAGTGGTATCTGTATTTGTGCGGATGGGTGACTAGTCCATCTCAAATTGAGTAAAAGAAACTGCAGAGCAAAGGCTGAGTTTTACAAACCAGGTCTCTTTGTGGCTCCTGGCCTAGTACTTTGCCTTAGGGAGGAATTCAAGGAATATGGGTGAAATTCTTCCCTAGACACACAGAGCAAGACTGTAATCAACAGAAAATCAAGTAAAGTTGCTGACAGGGTGGCCCCCAAGGACAGAACGGAATTTATTCTTCAGCACTTTTAAGTATGTCTTTCACCAAGACGCATTTTCCTTCAGAATCACACTTTGTCTTTGTTTTGACTTATAAACCAAAATTGGCAGTGAGTCAGACAAAGACAAATATCATATGATATTGCTTATAAGTGGACTATAAAAGGCGATCCAGATGAACTCATTTACAAAACAGAAACAGACTCACAGACCTCGAAAACAAATCTACGGTTACCGAAGGGGAAAGGGTGGGAAAGGATAAATTAGGAGGCTCAGATTAACCCCAATGCTCCAGTATGCGTAAAATAGATAACCAGCAAGCACCCACTGTGTGGCAGAGGGAACTGTACTCAATACCTTGTAATAATGTATAGTATCTTACAAAGAACACACACATAACAACATTGTAAATCAATTATATTTCAATTAAAAAGACAAAACTAAACCTGTGTGCTCCCCCCTCCAGCCACCCCCAGGGTGAGAGGACTCTAGTACAACCTGGATGAACAGAGAAAGGCTGATTTTGTCCCTCCGACTTTGGGGACTCCATGGAAGCTGGTACCAGCCCTGTGCTTAGGTGGGAAGCTGATGAGCAGTGTGGTCAAGACCCAGAGAGAGAAGAGCAGGCTGGGGAAAAGCCTCCACTGGCCACGCAACAATAGCATCAAGACAAAGAAGGGGAGTTGGGAAGGAATACCGCCTGTCTGGGGCAAAGGGACGAGGAGGCCTTTTCAAACCGGGAGAAAGATCGGCAGCTTCTAGGGAAATGAGCTTGTTCCAAAGAGGGTTGCCATGGAGCGCTCCTCGAAATCTAATTTAAGTCTTTTCCCTCGGCAAGGATCAAGCAGAGAAGACAGAGGCAATCCATTTTCACAGAGTGTGGCCCCGCGTGGTCAGTTGCTGCCAAGAGTGTTCCTGCGGCCGCATTTGCTGGCCACCGACGCTGAGGCAGGACACACGCGGACAGGCGGGCGTGCGCATGCGCGCGCCCACGCGGTCCCCGGAGGGCACGCCGCCCTCGGTGCCGCTGGCACTGGGGATGCTAAACTGTTCCGTCTGCTCAGAGGTTCGGGGAGTTAGCTGCTTGTGAGCCGCCTGCTGCTGCTGCTGCTGCTAAGTGGCTTCAGTCGTGTCCGACCCTGTGCAACCCCGGAGATGGCAGCCCCCCAGGCTCCCCCGGCCCTGGGATTCTCCAGGCAAGAACACTGGAGTGAGTGTGAGCCTAGGGTTAGGGGTAAAGACAAACCCAAGGCACTCCTCTTCTTTGGGGACAAGGGGAAAAAAAAAAAAACGCCTTTCATACATCGCCACCTAATGGTACGTTTCCCTCCTTATAGTCTTGGATTTGTTCAAGATCAACAGGTCAGTTCAGTCCAGTCACTCAGTTGTGTCCGACTCTTTGTGACCCCATGGACTGAAGCACGCCAGACTTCCCTGTCCTTCACCAACTCCCGGAGCTTGCTCAAATTCATGTCCATCGACTCGGTGCTGCCATCCAACCATCTCATTCTCTATCATCCCCTTCTCGTCCTGCCCTCCATCTTTCCCAGCATCAGGGTCTTTTCCAAGGAGTCAACTGTTCACATCAGGAGGCCAAAGTATTGGAGTTTCAGCTTCAGCATCAGTCTTTCCAGTGATTATTCAGGACTGATTTCCTTTAAGATTGAGAGTTCTTGAGAGTCCAAGGGACTCTCAAAAGTCTTCTCCAACACCACAGTTCAAAAGCATCAGTTCTTCCGAGCTCAGCTTTCTTTATAGTCCAACTCTCACATGCATACATGACTACTGGAAAAACCATAGCTTTGACTAGATGGACCTTTATCAGCAAAGTAATGTCTCTGCTTTTTAATATGCTGTCTAGTTTGGTCATAACTTTTCTTCCAAGGAGCATGCAACTTTTAATTTCATGGCTGCAATCACCATCTGCAGTGATTTTGGAGCCCCCCAAAAATAAAGTCTGACACTATTTCCACTGTTTCTCCATCTATTTCCCATGAAGTGATGGGACCAGATGCCATGATCTTAGTTTTCTGAATGTTGAATTTTAAGCCAACTTTTTTGCTCTCCTCTTTCACTTTCATCAAGAGGCTCTTTAGTTTCTCTTCACTTTCTGCCATAAGGGTGGTGTCATCTGTATATCTGAGGTTATTGATATTTCTCCCTGAAATCTTGATTCCAGCTTGTACTTCATCCAGCCCAGCGTTTCACATGATGTACTCTGCATGTAAGTTAAATAAGCAGGGTGACAATATACACCTTGATGTACTCCTTTCTCAATTTGGAGCAGTCTGTTGTTCCATGCCCAATTCTAACTGTTGGTTCTTGACCTTCATACAGATTTTTTTAAATCTCCTTACAGTCTTGGATCTGTTCAAGTTCAACAGGTAGGTGGGTTCAAAGGGCAAGCGAGACTCATCGTGAAAGATGTAAACTTGGACTTCGCCTTCCATGTGTGTACCCCAGCTTTCCAGCTGCAGCTCCTGGAGTTGTACCCAGTGCTGGTTACCTGCCCCAATGCCCCGTTCCAGTTCCTGAACATTCGGAGGCTCCCAGCTTTTCGTCCTGGGGTTCCCAGGGCCTGCATTAGCACAGGGTTTTGATGTCTTTGGACATACCTTCCTGAGGACTGTAACTCCCAGCTGTAAGCAGTCACTTTTCCAGATGCAGGATCAGGCCCCAAGGATAGGTTCCATCTTCTGCACAATGTTTACCTGAGGTTGACCTGCCACACCCGCCTCATGTTATGCTCCAGGCTTCAGCCTGTCTTCGTGAATAAACACTGGGTCAATGGGATTGGAAAACCAACAAGCACTTCATTTTGGCCTCAACATCCTTTTAAACTGAGCTTAGAAACAACTTCAGAATCCATTTTAGCAAGTACTCCAGACAACCATCCAACCAGCCCTGGCTGGAATGTGAGCTGAACCTTTGTTTTGAGGCCCAGAGTCTGTCGCTAGTATTTCACGTGCTCATCTGTTGCGCTTTCCAGAACAGCAAAGACAATGGTTTCAATCCTTTCACCCAACCATTAGCCCCACATATAGTCCTCTTCCCAAACAAGGGCTCAGCCACTGCCGGAGTGTCTGCATATCGAGTGTTAAAATGGTAATAACTAATGTTTACATAGCACTGAGTTACCAAGTACATGTGGTACCACACTTAATCAATTCACACAACAACTCAGGGAAATGGGTGTGATTGTGCTCCCCAGATCAGACCAGACAGTGAGCTTCTGAAGAATGAGACAGTTTCTTATCGGCCCCTGTGGGGCTCCGCTCCGAGTTTGTGGTCGATTCTGCAGAACGGAAGTGAGTTCTGAGGATGACTCACACAAGGACTGTGAGGGTCTGTAACCTGTACCAACTGGGTCACCCACTGGCCAGCCGGGGCTGTCTTAGAAGGGCCCTCAGGCTCTCGAGCACCGAATTCTTGGCTTTCTCCATGTTTGAATTCTGGTGTCACTGACTTTTCCTCCTTCCTGGTAATGAGGCGAAACCTGGTGGGTTAATTAATCCTTCTTGATGCTGGGCAGGAGTAATAGGATCAAGAAGAAAGCCTTCCTCCTGCTGAACTCCCAGGGTGCCTTGGCAGGAGAGCGTGAGGAGATGGAACGCAGCCTTCAGTCTGTTAATTGTTCAAGAGCAAATCATCTGTCAGAAGGAAATAGAAAAGAAAGACACCACTGAATTCAGAGTCAGAACAATAAATAACATTCGGCACTACACCCTGGAGAAAAATAAAGCTGCCGACATTCCCCTTCGCAGGGGAAACAAAAATGCTCAATGTTTCTGCAAACCTGTGGACTACAAGTGTGATGCAGTAGAAATACCACAACCAGAGCACATCAGCCGTCTCTTTCATCAATGCAGAAGCCATCGACCTCTGCTCCACACTCAGCACACCTACCCTGGGGAGGCAGAGGCAGGCAGCAAGGAAAAAATGATCCTGTAAATGGGAAAATGTATTTCCTAAATAGGAAATCTTTTTGGAGGGGAGAGATAGAGGGACATATAGTAATCGCCTCACACCAGTCTCCCTGTACTTCCAAAGCCACTCTAAGTGGTTCCCCAGAACCTTAAAAGATAAAACCAGACTCCGTGATCTGGCTCCTCTGCAGTCACGCATCTCCAGCTTCAGCAGCATCCAAATGCTCCCGGTACCGCCCTCAGGACATGGGGCCACTCTGAGCCTCTGTTTCTTCCTTCCTCTCCGTCTGGAATGCCTTTTCCTCCAACTGGCTAAATCCTCCTCCGTGCTTAAGGATCATCTCATCTAGTGTTACCCCATCCCTACCTCCAGCTTATGCCAACAGAGCCTCGGGGACTCCCTCCCATCATCCCCAGAGCAACAGTGCAGTGCTGTGGTCAAGCAAACAACGCCTGAGCCACATCACCCAGGTATCAGTCTAATCCCTGCCGGGGATTGTCTCTGTGATCTTGGGTGAGTTTCTTGACCATGAGCGCCCCTGTTCCTCACATAAAATGGAGAGGATATAATAACAGTCAGTACATCACAGAGTTGTATGAGGATTAAATTACTTAATACGTGTAAATTACTTACAACAGTGCTTGTTATGAGCTATTAAAGCCATTAATTATATTTCCCTGCAATCATGTCAGGTCCATCTTCCTCTCTAAACTGTAAGTTCATTGAGAGACAAGTCCATATCATGTCCATTCTTTTATGCCTAGCACTTAGCGTACCGTCACCTGCTTCCGTCTTCCCTGTAAAACAATTAAGCACCCCCTCCCCATTGCTGTGACTTGCAGCATTCTCCTAAGAGAAAAGTAGTTTCCATGCCCATTGACAGCACCCAGGATCATGTTTGAGGTTTCCCAGGTGATTGGTGGGAAAGAACCCACCTGTCAACGCAGGAGACGCAGGTTCAATCCCTCAATTGGGAAGATCTCCTGGAGGAGGAAATGCCAAGCCACTCCAGTATTCTTGCCTGGGAAATCCCATGGACAGGGGAGCCTGGCAGGCTACAGTCCGTGGGGTCCCGGAGAGTCAGACACGATTAAGTGACTGAACAACAACAACGTGATCGTGTGGCTTGTTTTTTGGCCAGTGAGATGTGAGGGGTAGTGATGGTCAACAGTTCCAAAGAGCAACTTCAAAAGGCACTGTGTGCTGTGACAGCTCCCATCCCTACTCTGCTATAAGAATGGCAAGTCCCAGGTAGAGGTTGCTCCTTCATCCTGGATCCCAGAAGCCAGAACAGAACTACAACCATAGCTGACCTGCAGCCAGTATAGAATATGAAGAAGTAGCTATTCAGTCGTCTGCCACTGAGGTTTTGGGTGTGTTTCTTATCACATCATAACCTAGTGAACGCTGATTAAAACAGACCCAACAGAGGCTGTTGAATAAATGCAAGCACCAATAAAAGAATGAATGAGTGTTATCTTTTGTACAGTTTCTAGCTAGGATAATGGTTATGTACGGGCATCACCAAATCAGGTAATTTAAGCAAGTGTTTTTAAATAGTAAATGTGGTTTTTGACATTTATTTTGAATATAATTCTTTGTAAATAAAAAGTGAGATTCTGTAGTCATTCAGATACATTCAGAATATCTCTCTCCAGGCCCAGGTAGAAGTAAAAGTAGCAAGAGTAATATTTCTTTGACAGCTAATATGTTTTAAGCACTTTCCATCTACTGATCCAGCAGAACCTTTCAACATCCTAGGAACAAGCTAGATATGCAAACCGGAGGCTCAGAAACTGTGAAGGTCACCAGAGATAACAAGGGACGATCCAGATGTGGACCTGGGTCTGTCTGAGCACAAACCCCTTCTCTCTCCATGAAAGCATGCTGCAGCCATGAAAGCATTTGAAAACCACCCAGGTGATTTGGCTTATCCAACAAGACTCCCCTACAACCTAACATTCTTCCTTTTCTCTGGCACAGGACCCAAAAGTTGAACAGAGATCCAAGTGAAACCATTTGAAAATGCAGTCACCCTGCTGGGATTAAGTAAACAATTAGCCATTTACTCTCAGTAAATGGATTTGCTTAATCAGATTGTTTTCTGATCACAAAATTAAAATCTGTCCAAGAAAAGAGAAAATGCTAGTTTGGGTGCAATGGCGAAGGGAGAAAGTAGAAAGAGTAATTTCCATCAAGGGCTCCAAACTTCAATGCCTACAGGACCAAGCATGGTAAGGTAACAAATGGAGGAGGCTGGGTGGGCTCTTGGCTCGTGTGCATCTTCTAAAAGGGACAGCGCTGCTCGCTTCCAGTCAATTGCTATCATGGAGGAATGCCAGGCTTCTAAGAGCTAGAAATTTGGATTTATGTGACGTCTCCAAATGTTTAAATGTTGGCATCAAATTCAGGCTGCTTTTTCAATACTGTATATTCTACCCATCCCCCTCCCCAAGTTGTCAAGAGAGTTCTGACCTATGTGTCATCCTTTTGTGATGCAGAGGACACTGGAGAGAATTATAGCCTTAGAGGACGGAAAGGAGGGAAGGAAATGGAGGAAAAAAGGAAGTCAGATTCTCAGGCTTATACCTTGGAGGGAGAGAGGAAGAGCAGAGGGTGGGCAAAGCAGGAGCCAAAGGTCACAGAAAACAAACTTCTTTTCGTTGTCTTGGGCTGTCTTGGGCTGACCTGGTCCTTTGCATTTCAAGGCTGCCTTGAATAAAAACAAACTCTGACAAGCAAAAGCCATTTGTTCCTGAATAAACTTCATTACTCTGCTAAATATCTTTACTGGATTTCGCTTGAACCCAGTCATTCTCAATTCAATGCTGCACTCAGCCAACTTAACCTTTTAAAAAGAGTTTTATTGATGGTGTGTTATGTAGGCATTAACATTTCTCCAAAAAAAAATTATTTTTTTAATAGAAGGAATTGAATTGCTTTGCTTAGCGATCTTAATTATCTCGAATAATTAGCTCCAGTCAGTTCTCCAACAAGAGCTCCCTGGAGAAATCAATGTTTAGGGAAAGGGGAAGAAAGGGGGAGCCAAGCTTGGGACAAAAGCAAGCATTTGGCTAGTTAGTTGGAAATATCTAATTAACCCCAAGAGTGAGGCTGACAATCAAAGCCACTTCCTTAGTGCTTAATTATTAAAGGCAAATAAAGAAAGTAAACACTCAGGGAGCTAGTCTGCTGGGCACTGGCAAGTAGGAGCCACTTTGAGCCAAAGTGCTCAGCAATCCCAAATATACAGACAGCTGCGCGCATTTCCGTGCTTTTGCTCCTGCAGACCTCTGCTTGGGACACTCCCCAATCCCGTCTCAGCTCAAAACTCCTATAAGTGTTTTGTGAAGTCTTCTCTGACCACCTTCCTCCCCAACCAAAGAAGATCGTTCCCTCCTATGTGCTTCCATAGCCTTCTGTACATAAAAGTGATTCTGTCGGGTACTCACTAGGTACTTGTCTGCCTCCCTAAATCATAAGCATTGCAAAGCTTGAGTAAATGCTTATTTGCCTCTATATCCTCAGTGTCTGGTATATTTGGAACAGAGTAATGCTTCATAAATGGAGGTCAAGTAAGCCTATCGATCACCAGCTTTGTGTATTAAGTCTGCTGTATGTGTGTTCAGTCGTGTCTGCGATTCTATGAACTACAGCCCACCAGGTTCCTCTGTCCATGGGATTTTTCAGGCAAGAATACTGGAGTGGGATGCCATTTCCTCCTCCAGGGGATCTTCCCAACTCGGAGACCGAGCCTGAGTCACTTGCCCCTCCTGTAGTGGCAGGCAGATTCTTCAACACTGCGCTACCAAAGTCTAGAACACAGTAGAAACTGAATGCATCCTGCTTCTTTCTTTTTCCTTCTTTCTCCCCTTCTCCTCCTTCCTTCCTTCACTTCTCCCTTTCTATTTTTATTTCACTTTAAATTCTACAGTTAATGGTATTGATTCCAGAGCTGCTGGGCCAAGCAACGGTGTTCCTTTATGTGAGTTTGTCATTTGGACTTAGCAGTGACTTTCAGTAAGCCGATGCAGGGGCTTCCCAGGGGGCTGAGTGGTAAAGGATCGCCCTGCAATACAGGAGACAGGGATTCAATCCCTAGGTTGGTAAGATTCCCCCGGAGAAGGAAACAACAGCCCACTCCAGTATTCCTGCCTGGGAAATCCCGTGGACAGAAGGCTGCAGAAGAGTCAGACATTACTTAGCAGCTGAAAACAAGCCACTGCAGATCACCGCACTGACCGAGAAATCCCAGGGCAAGGGCCGCGTGGGGATCCCGCTGCACAGAATGCGGTAGGGAGGGAAGCTCCTTCATTTGAGGTCACTACTCTTAGGTTGCTGTGCTTGAAACTTCAGGACCTAAAAGAAGACTTGATGGAATCCTAGAGGAGGAGGGAAGGGAAAATGGGGAGAGGAAAACCCAGTGACACATAAGATGTTTGTTGATGTGGCTTGGTGTGATTTGTCAAAGCCAGCTGCATATCTGCCTTGCAGACTGTGGACATCCTGGGGCTATTTGTAGAGTTGATTTAGATATTTGCCCCTGAACCTAAAGCTGAGTCTTGAGAGCCGCTTAAGAATTAACTGAGTGAAGAAAGTAGAAAATTTCATCTTCTGAATGGAACATAAATGAGGCACAGGTATGGGATATCATGATGAGAATCTAGGCCAAACAATTGGATTTTCTTTACAGTAGTGCTACTCTGCTTAAACATGCAAATAGGCAGTAAGGGAGATGAAGGCTAGGTAGGTCAGGAAGAGACATCAGTCAGTCAGTCAGTTCAGTCGCTCAGTCGTGTCCAACTCTTTGCGACCCCATGAATCGCAGCACGCCAGGCCTCCCTGTCCATCACCAACTCCCGGAGTTTATAAAGAAAGTGAAGTGAAGTCACTCAGTTGTGTCCAACTCTTTGTGACCCCGTGGACTACAGCCCACCAGGCTCCTCTGTCCATGGGATTCTCCAGGCAAGAATACTGAAGTAGTTTGCCATTTCCTTTTCCAGGGGCTCTTCCTAACCCAGAGGTCAAACCCAGGTCTCCTGCATTGCAGGCAGACGCTTTAACTTCTGAGCCACCAGGGAAGCCCCTATAGTCATTGCTGATTTCTGGTCTTGGATGTGGCCAAGAAGTGATGGTTTCCAAACTTGATCTCCTCCTTAATTTCAGCTTCAAATTACAGCCCCCGCTGGACATTTATCCTCACTTGGGTGTCCAGGAAGCACCTCAAATTCAACATGCAGAGCAATCAATACTTTGTATCTTTCCATAAACTTCTTCTACTTAATACTCACTGGTGTTAATTGCACCATCACTTTCCTATTTATCTGAATCAAAATCTTGGATATCATCCTTGATCCTCTTTCCCTCCTTCCTACACTCAGCCAGCAGGTCCTGGAAACTTGGCCTGCTAATGCTTCCTGAATCTCTGCCTTCTCCTCTATTCCTACCATATTTCCCTCTGAATAATAGCCACCCAAGAGGTCCCCTTACTCCCAGACTCTTTTACTTCAGTTCCTAGCTTTCTATCTATTGCTCCTCTGCCAGGAGGTCTTGATTGGATCCCTAGAATGTACAGGAAAAAGTCCAAACTCCCAGGCATGCTTACACATCACATCTGAGACCTGACCCTGCCTATTTCATTTGGTATCCGCCCACTTCTGTATCACACTTTCCACTCTGGGGACTCTCCCAAGCACTCCACGCCTTCTCACCTCTGTGGCTTTCCTCCTGCTCTCTGCTCGTCCCTAACATGCTTGCCACCTTTCCTCTTCCGGCTCTTATTCACCTTTCACATTAAGTTCTGTCATCTTCTCTCCCAGAAAATCTTCCTTCAAAGCCTCAGGTGCCCAGTCCCTCTCCTGTGTGCTCCTCTAGCTCCCCCAGGCCCACCTCTGCCCTTCAACTTTTATTATTATGCCCACACTATCAGACTACATGGAATTTGTCTCTCTAGGCTCTGCTTTCCTCAAGGGCAGCCGCCACCACCTTCTATTCATCTTACTAAGTCCAGATCTCAGCGTGGCATTTGGCACTCAGCAGTCACACATATGTTTACTGAGCTGCAACTCCAGGCTCTGCCCCCCGAGATGGCTCTTTTGGCAGACAGAGGAGCTCAGCCTGAGCCAAAGTGTGCCTGCTTTCCTACATAACAGAGGAAGGTCAGAACAGCTGAGTGCTCCTGAGAGCTCTGAGACATGGCTGTTGTTGTTTAGGTAAATTTGAAAAGTGGGAAGAGCATATACTATGAACTCCAAACATGGAATCCAGATACATTCAGTTGAAATCTTTGCTAACACAACCTTGGGAGAGAAGTTTAATCTCTTTGTGTCTCAAGTGACTTGTCTATAAAATTATGAATAATGATTAGCTTAAATGGAAAAAACATTTTGTAAAAACCCTAGTGAGTAGCTGGTACAAAGTTAAGTGCCCAATAAATGTTAGTTTCAAGTACCTTGAAATAGACCGATGCTGGTTATCTGAAACACAAGATCTTTTGTGTTTTTTGCATAACTTAAAAATGTATCATCTATCATGTCTAACTGTAATTATTAGTACTAGTTGACTTTCACCTCTTAAGTGTCTATTATATGGCAGGGACTATGTAAGATCCTTAAGATACAGTTTCTCACTTAGTCCTCATGACGGTGTCAGTGGTTATGATGATGAAAATAACAACTCACTTCTTACGGAGTTCTTACTATGTTAAGCACTGCTCAGAGTCCTGTCCAGGTATTTAGTCTTCCCAGTAATCTTTCGAGATAGGAAGAATACCCCCATTTTACAGATGAGGAAACTGAATCTGAGAGCTGTTAAGCAATGTGACCAAGCTACATATTATGAAGTAATGCTGGGGTTAGAATTCAAGTCTTCCTGACGCTTAACTTCTTAAAAGTGAATGTGATCATTTTATGTTATTTTTAACACCCTTCCTAGTAGTGCCTCCTCCCTTTTCGGTCACTTTATATTGCTCAGTAAATACTGTAATAGGTGAAAGAAACACAATAATTTTCAGCCTGAAACTATTCAATGAGATCAGAGGAGTCACTGATGGTGACCTTTGAGAGATAATATTTTGTAGACTGTCTCCACAAAGATCACATGCTCGTGTTATGATAGACCATTTCTTTGGAAATTGTGGCGACATGTAATAGTCAATAAGTGACTTATACTTACCACACTATATTGTACTTGAATGTGCATAAGATTGGATTTTGAGTTATAGATTTGCTTTAATAACTGACTCTTTGATCTAGAGAAACTTAAAGAACTAGAGTTAATTCCTCATTCATTCAATTCACTGGGTCCTTGATAAATCCTCAGGATTCAGAGGTGATTAAATCATGGCTTCTGTTTCCAGTGTACTCACTGTCTTCTGGGAAAGACTCCCAAGAAAATGTATGCCACATAGGAAGACAAGTAGAAGTTCCCATTTAAAGATCCAAAGTGGAATTCCAGCATTGTGAAACAGTTCTCTGTGCGGTGTCTAGAACTCCCTACTTCATTCAGCCCTCAAAAGTGAATTGGCCTACAACTATGGAAAATAGTATGGAGGTTCCTCAGAAAACTAAAATATAATTGCCATGTGATCCAACAGTCCCACTGCTGGGCATATATCCAAATAAAATTATACTTTAAAAAAATACATGGACCCAGTGTTCATAGTAAAGCCATTCACAAATAGCCAAGGCGTGGAAACAATGTAAATGTCCATCAACAGATGAAGGGATAAGGAGGATATGGTGCATATACACAATGGATTATTGCTCGGTCTTAAAAAATAATGAAATACTGCCATTTGTAGCAACATGAATGGACCCAGAGATTATCATACTACGTGAAAGAAGTATGATCAGAAAGAGAAAATACCATATGATATCACTTATATGTGGAAACTAAGATATGACAGAAATAAAATAGAAGCAGACTCACAGACATAGAGAAGAGACTCATGGTTGCTAAGCAGGAAAGGGGTTGGGGAGAAATGGACTGGGAGTGTGGGATTGGCAGGTGACAACTATAACATAGAGGATGGAGGAACGGTAAGGTCCTACGCACAGAAGCCCACAAATGCTGGAGTGGGCAGCCTAGCCCTTCTCCAGCGGATCTTCCCGACCCAGGAATCAGGCTGGGGTCTCCTACACTGCAGGCAGATTCGTTCCCAACTGAACTATCCGGGAAGCCCCACTTACAGAACAGGGAACTGTATTCAAAATCCGGGAAGGAACCATGTGAAAAGAATATGAAAAAGAATGGACATGCATACATATGTATATTTACATTCACACGTATAGAACTGAATCACTTTGCTGTACAGGATAAACACCTCCCAATCAACAGCTGTGCCATCCTCCGCCCCAGTTCCAGCTCTCTGCTCAGTCTTTCCCCCACGAGCTCCCAAGCACAGCAGTGATGCTCAGGGTGGACGAGAAGGCCCTGAGCAAACATTGACTCTTGAAAAGTTAATACTTTACAAATTAACTGCTACTGATATAAAAAAAAAAAATCAGGGCCGATGCTGCAGGGATTTAGCCTTGATATGCATGCAGCCAGCTTTCTCCAGTGGTGAATAAATCAGCAGGGCCAGCCAGGTGGTTCCTTTAATAAAAGGCTTAGAGAAGTAAGTAAGACTCCTATCCTCTCCTAGCGTAACCACAGAAGTTCTGGGGAGCATGAGTGGTTGCTCAAACTACAAATATTTACTGCATCAACAGAAGTCCTTTGAGATACACGCGCAGTGGTCTTTCATGGTGCCATCTTGATAGGGTCTGCTCTTCATTCCAGGAAGGGCACCCAGGATTTTTTTTTTCAACAGTGTATGCCTGTTCTTCTATGTCGCTGGCCTTTGCAAATAACTTCTCTACCGAGAGACATCGACCCCCCTTGGAGAGGCAGACATCTCTAATGTCTAATAGAGAGATGGACACAAAGTCCCCTTTCTTAAGCTGTTTGAGAAAACATGGGGCATACAGAGGAATGCGCGAAGAGAAAGTGGAGAAAGAGAAAGCATTTACAATGGAGCAGTCCATGCCTTTGCAAATTGAAAAGGGAGCTCAAAGGAGCCCACAGAATCAGAATTATTTTGCCTAGAAAAGAGGTAGCTAGGAAGAGAGAAGGAGATGGCTCTATTCAGCCTACAGATTATCATATAAAGAAATCTATAGAGAAAGTTGAAGAGGATGAAATAAACTTATGCTGCAGAAACTAAGCTACTGGATGAAACTGTTGTTGTGATGCAGAAGAGGTATTTTTCTTCCCTGCTCTAGTAGGCTGTCTGGGATGGCACACAGAGAAGATAGGTTAACAAAACAGTGCACTTGATTATTTTAGTAATGTTCTCGGGTGGAGAACAAGAAAAACATTTCACATAATAGCCTGTAAAAGCTATGCTAAGAAGAAGCCCATTTGACATAAGAAGGTTCAGACTGGCTGTTGATTGTGATCTCCTTACCCCACTACCCTGGCCAAAGCAGAATCCAGGGAAGCAGACAGATAATCACACACACACACACACACACACACACACACACACACACACACACACACTCAGCCACATTCCCACATCTGCTCACACGTGCACATTCACACAGTCATACATAACCACAGTCACACCTGCTTATTCTTGCACTCACGAGTGTTAAGAGGTGAACACATACACAGTCAAACACAAGCCCATCTGGACAAGACGTGTTCTGAGGGATTCCTTTCTGAGCAATTGGCCTGAGAAACCTCGTCCTGGAGGGTGGAAGGACAGGGTGGTCTTGGGCAGAGCAGACTCTGTGTCGTCAAAGGGCACCAAGGGGCCTGGGAACTCCTTCCACCGCCCAAAGGAGGTCTCAGCAGCCATGATTCTGGGGATAGTTCCTCTGGCCAGAGCTAATGAGTTTGGGGACTGAACTCCTGACTCTCAGCTAAGTTAATCACATCACGTCTCTTGGAAGTTGAAGTTTGGATCAGAAAGACGAAGAAGCACTGGCACTGAGCCATACTGTCAGCGGGCCTCTAGGAGGAGGACCACACGCCCCCTCCTGAGGGCCCGGGGCATCTCTGCATCCACCCTGCCTGAGACTTATTTGCTGAGTCCTTCCTTAGATTCTGTGAGACACCACGGCTGACTCCCTGTGAACATCTAGATTAGCTCTGATTTATTTTACTTGCAAACATAAAACACACGCACCATCCATTCTAATCCTATTCAAACACTTACTCTTGCCTACGCCTCCAGTTAGAAGCCATCTTTTCAGCACACCCACAGGATGTTTATGTCTCTGTTTTCTTCTTTGTACCATCTCTTTCTCTCTTACATTCAGTTCTAGACTGTAAGTTCCTTGAAGGTGGAAGGCATTTCTTATTCATCCTTTCAGCCCCTGCAGCGCCTTGCACACAACAGCTCTGGATAAGCATTTGTTGGACAAGTAAGCAAGTGCATGAGTGAACAAGTGAGCAAAGAAATAAACAAGCTCAAGGGCTCGTAGGCCTGATGCTGCGTATGTCTTCTCTTTTTCCCCAGGAATTCATGAGATCGTGATCCTCGAATCTAGACATCTTCGTAGGTGAATCAGCTCATCTTCTTCCATTTTGCAAATTCATGATGCACAGCCATGAGCCAGACACAGCAGATACAAAGATGAACAAGATATAGATTCTGTACCTAAGACCCTGGGATTTCCCTGGACTGAGAAAACGAGGCAAAGGAGCACAGCTCCCCACCCTGGGACACAAGGCTGCACACCCCATTCCCGGGAGGTGTAGAAGGGGGAAGCCACATACTGCCCATCCACCCAATCTTCCAAGAAGACCATATTAAAGCCATTTTTCAAGCCTGAGTAAGATGTTTATGACCCGATAGGCGATAGCTGGCAAACTCATTCCGTCATAAATATCACAGCAGATAATATACTTCAGTATAAGTGAGGCATCTGCCTATGTGGGCGTCCTCAGAGTGACTAATGCTTCTCCAATGTGGGCTTCTTAAAGATAAACAAATCACGGGCTGTAATTATCAGACGGCTTGATTTTCTTTTTTATGAGCTTTTCTTCACCCTAATCACATTCAAAATGGGGAAATGGAAGCTACAACTGGGACCTCACGAAGGGAAGAAAAAGGATCTGCTCCCTCAGCAGCGAAGCGGCTGTCAGATAGCCATCTAAAGAAGGAGCTGGCATTTCCATGGCTCTGGAAAGAAAGGAGAGACTCAGCAACAGGGAGATGTGTAGACAGTAGAGAAATCGAAGATGCCTAAGAAATAAAGAAATTATATGTTTCTCAGTCTTTCTCTCTCTCTCTCTCCCACACACACACACACACACACACACACACACACACACACACACACTACAGATAAATTCATCTCCAAACTGCCTCCACTGCAAACTTGCACATTCTCTACCCCACTGTGACTCTTGAATATAACCGTCCTTTCTGGAAGCAGCCTTTCTTGTATCCCCTCCAAAGCTTTGCAACTTCAATATTACAAACACCCCACATCCTTCACCTCCCTATAGACTCGTATCTGCTCTCTTCCAGAGCAGATAACATTTTATTCCACCAAAATGTTTCTTTTTGATTTCTGAAAAAAATCTTATGAAAGGGACCAGATTCTACTGGATTACTCTCTTCTCCTGAGAAACCGGAGAAATACTTCAAGGGGGAAAGGAAATATGTCATTAAAAAGTAATCAACACATCAGAGGGTCACAGTGTAGTGTGAGAATAACCTTTGAATTAGACGTCAGAATATCTGGGTTTAATTAAGACCATTTCTTAGCATGTGACATTCCTTTACTACTCTTCAAGTCTGTTTTTTCCTCACTTAAAAATGGGAATCACCCATCTGCAAGTTACTTTGAAGGTTTGATATAATAGTATTTTTTAAAGTCCCTATCACCTTCCGAATATTCAATAAATATTTATTTCATCCCAGCATCCTAAGTCTGGACAATAAAGAGCTATAAACATGCACAGCATCCTACACTGTACTATTGAAGGTTCTTTCCTGTTAAGAACATTCTCCAGAGGCAGGCGAGACCAAAATGGTTTTCTTAATTTATTGATGAAGACATTGGAGCACAGAGCTGTTAAGATACTTGCCCCAAGGCCACCTGGAGATTTAAAACCCAGATTCTTGAATCTTTCTGTCTTTTTGAAGAAAGCATACTCACTTGGGAAGATCAGGTCAAAAGAGGTTCCCTTCATGAAACATTTACAAACCCTGACACTTCTGAGCAGAGAAGCAGCCCACAGAGCTGTTGAGCTGTGAGTCCAGCAGAGGTGAGCTTTGCCCTCAAACAGAAAGAGCCAGCTGATACCAGAAATGCAATGGATGGGGTTAATAGCTTGGGTCTGAAAAAAATGAGGCTGTGAACGGGGAAAGAAGGATTCCAGAACCTAGTGATAAATGTATTAGTTTCCTAGTTCAACGAACAGAATGGCTTCAAACAACATATTCTCCCACAATTCTGGAGGCTAGAGATACAAAGTCAGGGTGAAGGCAGGGCCATGCTTTTTGAAGGTGAGGGAAGAGCCCTTCCTTGCCTCTCTCTGGCTTCTGGCTATGGCCAGCCGTCCCTGGCGTTCCTTGACTTGGAGATGCACCATCTCCTAAGTGTGCCTGCATCGCCACACAGGTTCTCCCTGGGCTCGTCTGTTTCAGAGCCTCTCCTTTCCTTATCAAGACAGCATCATATGGGATCAAGGGCCCACCCTTCTCCTGTATGGTCTCATTGTAACTTAGCTAACTTCGCTTGCTGCTGCTGCTGCTAAGTCGCTTCAGTCGTGTCTGACTCTGTGTGACCCCATGGATGGCAGCCCACCAGGCTCCCCCGTCCCTAGGATTCTCCAGGCAAGAACACTGGAGTGGGGTACCATTGCCTTCTCCAATGCATGAAAGTGAAAAGTGAAAGTGAAGTCGCTCAGTCGTGTCCGACTCTTGGCGACCTCATGGACTGCAGCCCACCAGGCTCCTGTGTCCATGGGATTTTCCAGGCAAGAGTACTGGAATGGGGTGCCATTGCCTTCACTTAAGACAATCTTATTTCCGAGTAAGTTCGCATTATGAAGTTCTAGGTAGAATGTGAATCTGGGGCAGGGACTGTTACTACTGAAGCAAGTTTGATAAGGAAAGAAGAGTCAGGCAGAGGAGAAAGACTGAGCAACTGGAAGAGAGAAAACAAGAGAGAAGAGAAGGGAGGGAGAAGGAGGAGGAGTGTTATGCTCCGAGTCCAAGTCTCCGAATAGACTGAGAGAACAAGTCCACCATGGCAATGCAAAGGCAAGAAGGGAGTTTATTTATTGCTAACTCGAGTTAGGGCACTCTGCCACATCCAACACAGTGGAGTAAGGCAAGAGGGCCCCGAGCCCTGAATTACAGCAGTATTTAAAGACTTAGAACAAAGACAGGGAGTTGGCAAGGGCGGATTGGTTGCAAGGGGTTCTTGGTACCTGTTAATTGGCTAAATTTTGCGCATGCGGGCTCGCTTAAGAGACTTTTCGCGTTGTCTGGGCTAGCTCTAACCAGGCTATGGGGAGTATGCTGACTGCCTGAGTCTCAAGGTCGGGGGGATGAGGATCTCAGCTCCTTCTGGGCAGTGACCCAGCTTTTTCTGTGATTGTGGCTCTGGCTGCTTTAGTCCTTGAAGCTTGTCATGGCTTCTGTCAGGTCTCAACAGGAGGAGAAAAAGCAGCAGGAGGAGAAAGGTGGGAAGGAGGGGAAGAGGGAGGGGAGAGGAGGACAGAGGAGGCAAAAGCAGGAGATGAAACAGAGGAGCAGGAGGAGTCGGAACTCGAGACAGAGACAAGACTCAGAAGGAAGAGAAAGTCGATCGTAAAGGTGCCGGTGAGGGGAAGGAACACGCACAACTCCTACACATAAAGCATGAGAGACAGAGAGGGACGCTTCTGTATTTGAAGAATTACCCCAAATATGCACCTTCTTTCTGACTAGATCTCTAATGAACAGCCCTAAAGCTGTTAATGGGGCCTGAGCCGCCTCCTGGAAAATGATCCAACCATTCTCTGGGGTTAATAGTGGGCTCCAGTAAGAGAGGTCAGCTAGATGGGCTCCTGGGAATCCCGGTTGGTTTCCAGGTTATTACCCACCTCTATGACCGTGGCTCCAGGGACTCTCAATTTTAAAGTTGAGAACCTGGGTAATGGTCAAAAATAGCTTTTTCCAGAAAGCCAGTTCCAGGGAGGTCTCGTGTTCATTCACTTCCTGCTGAGAAGGAAATGAGCCCCCCAGGAGACGTGATGACATCTTCCCTTGAGGAGCATATGGTCCTGGTCTCTGGAAAGCTGCGAGACATCCCTGTGTACCTATTATTCATCCAAGCAGATGTTACCCACTGTTATTTTTCAGACCCCGTGTCCTGAGCTTTTCCAACTTCCTGGAGTTTCCCAAGATCTCCAGAGGGAGACAGTCACTTCAGCATCAGCCAAAACAGACACCCAGGCAAGAAGAATCATAAATTAACAGCAGGAAGGCAGCCTTGGGCTGGTGGGGGAACACCAGTGTGTACGTGCATGCACATGTGTGTGTCTGTGTGTGTCTCTGTGTGTCTGGGGGTGTGTGCGAAGGCAGGCTTTCACAGAGAAGATAGTGGAGTCAGAGGAAGCCTGTCCATAGAGACCTAGCCGTTTCCAAGCTTTGGGACTCTAGAATCCTCTGTCATCAAACAGTTACTCACAATGAAAAGTCTCATAAAACAAGCAGAGCTTAGGAACTAGTGTCTCTCCTTGCCTTTTTTTTTTTTTTTTTTGGCCATATCGAAAACTGAGTTCAACTTTCAGAGTAAAAACTCCCCATTCCTTTCCCATCATAAAAATTCTTACCTTAGAAGAGAGAACCACAGGCTTGCATGTATCCCCAAGGAAATTTCTCACAGCAGCTTGACCTGGCAGCTACTTTGAATGGAGAGATACAGGTCAAAGGCAGAAAGGCAGACTCAAGTTAACACAGCGCCCTCTTTGGCCACTGAGACATCCCTTTGGAGCAAAGAGAAAGAGCCATCTCCTTGCTTTTCTGCATTTTGGAAGCCTCTAAGCTTCTGGGCTTCTCATCTTCTTCCTTTCTACACCAGCAGATGTTATAAAATACACACACCCATCTCTAGGATTGGAGAAGGAAACGGCAACCTACTCCAACATCCTTGCCTGGAAAATCTCATGGATAGAGGAGCCTGGTAGGCCGCAGTCCGTGGGGTCACAAAGAGTCGGGCACGACTGCACGACTAACACTTCATCTCTAGGAAGAGCCACAGAAAAGGAAGTATAAGTCATTTGTCTCACGTGGCCGCACAATGGAGAGGCTATTATCCATTCTCTCATTCTCTTATTTACTCTTTCATTATTTTCCTTCTTCACCACACTTATATTGGACTATGTTAAGCACTGGAGGTACTGCTACAAAAAGAAAAAAAATCAAACTCAGTCTCCAGTTTTGACTCAGGGCAAATCAAAATCTTATTCAGAGCAAAACAAGGAAAAGGAACCTTGGAAGCAGAGGTCTTGGGGTCGTGAATTATATTATCGTTATTATATGGTTCTTCCTGAGGGCAGGCCTTTGCCATCTCCCCTGGGGCTGGGGTCGCTCTAGGTAAATCACAGACAACTGTTGGGAGCTCTTCCAGCCCTGGACCGGCTTAACTCATTCTCATGGGCTATGGCACTCCAACCACTTAATGGAAAAAACCACACGGCCAAAAAACTTAGAAGAAGTCTAGAAAAGACTGGAAACTTGGATATTGGAGAAGAATAGTAGTTCCCACATGGTGCTAGTAGTAAAGAACCCATCTGCCAGTGCAGGGGACATAAGAGACACAGGTTCGATCCCTGGGTTAGGACGATCCCCTGGAGAGCATGGCGACCCGCACTGGTATTCCTGCCTAGAGAATCCCCATGGGCAGAGGAGTCTGTCTGGCTGCAGTCCATAGGGTCGCATAGAGTCGGGCACGACTGAAGCGACTTAACACACACACATGCATGCACATGGTTATTACTGGTTCTCTGTCACAGCAGAGACTGCCCCAGGGTTCCAGACTGAAAGAGGAAAGGCAGAGCCCAGAGAGTGAAACAGTGAAATGAAAGGACATGGCTGCTGACAGTACTGAATGAAGTCTGGGATGACACTGTGCACCTATAGCTTTCCTGCTGGGAGAACCCTCAACGTAAGAAATGCCCACTGGATTTTAATATCCAGTGTACTTTTGTATTTCACTTGGAGATGTTCGCTAGCATCTTATCAGCAACACTTTTATTTGAAAGCCACAGAGATGAACTCAGCAAACTTGTCATGTGTGTGTTATCTCCTACATGCATCCTCTGCCCTCCCCGTGCTCTGTCCTGTTCGGCAGGGATTGACAAGGCTCCCTTGCAGCTGGCCTCCGGGTAAGTTCTGCCAGTAGTGCCTGGAGGAAAGGAGGAGGGAAAAGTCAGGGTGTTTTTCCCCCGTCTTGCTTTGCCTCAGGCCATGTCTCTGATTCTGGCTGTGTCTCCTTAGCTTCACCTCCCACAAGACAGGCTGATTCAAACTCGCACTGGTTAGCTCAGCCTCTGGGATGGGAAAACACGTGCACCATTGCGACTCCAGTCCTAGGAGAGGCAGCACCTTTCTGCAGCTGTTAATCTTTGGGTCGCCTCAACATTCCTTGTTTGGTTTTTTGTTTCCCCTTTACTTTATTTAGTTCCTGATATTAAATACCCTTAGGTGAAAAGCCTAGACTGGTTTCTTTTTCCTATCAGAAATCTGATACATTCTGATTAGTCTGAATCAGACTAATTTTTCCAGTGGTCATGTATGGATGTGAGAGTTGGACTGTGAAGAAGGCTGAGCGCTGAAGAATTGGTGCTTTTGAACTGTGGTATTGGAGAAGACTCTTGAGAGTCCCTTGGACTGCAAGGAGATCCAAACAGTCAAGAAGATCAGCCCTAGGTGTTCTTTGGAAGGAATGATGCTAAAGCTGAAACTCCAGGACTCTGGGCACCTCATGCAAAGAGCTGACTCATTGAAAAAGACTGATGCTGGCAGGGATTGGGGGCAGGAGGAGAAGGGGACGACAGAGGATAAGATGGCTGGATGGCATCACTGACTTGATGGACATGAGTCTGAGTGAACTCCGGGAGTTGGTGATGGACAGGGAGGCTTGGCGTGCTGCGATTCACGGGGTCGCAAAGAGTCGGACACGACTGAGTGACTGAACTGAACTGAACTGATTAGTCTGAATAGAAAAGTAATTTATTAGGAGAATGATGGGTCATTTTTAGAACTGCCAGAAATGAGAGAAGCTACATAAGAAGACCCGTTCAGTTCAGTTCATTCATCAGTCGTTCAGTCGTGTCTGACTCTTTGCAACCCCATGGACTACAGCACACCAGATCTCCCTGTTTATCACCAGTTCCTGGAGTTTACTCAAACTCATGTCCATTGAGTTAGTGATACCATCCAACCATTTCATCCTCTGTCCTCCCTTTCTCCTCTGGCCTTCAATCTTTCCCAGCATCAGGGTCTTTTCAAATGAGTCAGTTCTTCGCATCAGGTGGCCAAAGTATTGGAGTTTCAGCATCAACACCAGTCCTTCCAATGAATATTCAGGACTGATTTCCTTTAGGATGGACTGGCTGGATCTCCTTGCAGTCCAAGGGACTCTCAAGAGTCTTCTCCAACACCACAGTTCAAAAGCATCGATTCTTTGGCACTCAGCTTTCTTTATAGTCCAACTCTCACATCCATATATGACTACTGGAAAAACCAACAAGACCCATAGCCAAATTCAATTCACAGAACCACAGTGAGTGGTCATAAACAACTACTGCTGAACACAGAAACTAAGGGCCACATTCCCAACATCTGTACTGGCACAGGACACCAGCCCTACCCTCTGCTGCCCTTAGAAACTAGCTCCCAAGCAAAGTCCAGGTGGCTTTATGTCTTTTATCCCACTTCTAACTATAGAAGACTGGAAATTGAGTATTTAAACTTTGTAGCAGAGTCATGATCTGTTTTTTGTTTTTTTTTTTCCAGTAAGAATTCCAGGGTCAAGAATTCTCCAAATATGAGAAAGGCGATGAGATATAGACCTGGGACAGAAGACTGCTGGGTCCCAGGCTGAGCAGCTGGGGTCCATCCCTGGTGGACAGATATGCCAAAACAGCAGAATGGAGGAGAAGCAGAGCCTTGCTCAGATAAGAGGTTAAAGACAGCACCTATTCCCCATTCTCAAAGTCAAGGAGACCTTTCTGACTCTACACACACAGAAAGGTTTCTTGGAAGTCAGAATGGGAGGGGCGCCACCCCATAGTAGATGATGTCAACCTACCCATAGGCCTCTTGACTAGAATCCATCTTGGCTGAGAGATACTCATGCGTGTAGGAAGACCCTGAGATATACCAAATACAGACTCAGAATTAGGTAAAACAGGATAACTGGCCAAAGGAAACCTGGAAGAAATGTTCCATATGAATGACTCAAACTGGGATGCAGGCAGCTGTGGTTCAGGTGGGAAAGAATCCCCTGCCGCGCAGGAGAGGCTTTGATCCCTGGGTCGGGAAGATCCCCTGCGGAAGGGAATGGCTACCCACTTCAGTAGTCTCGCCTGAAGAATTCCATGGACAGAGGAGTCTGAGGGGCTGCAGTCCATGGGATCACAAAGAGCTGGGTGTGACTGAGCAGCTAACACTTTACGTTACCAGTAAGCAGCGGCTTGCAAGAGGCCGTGAACAGTAGTTGGAAGAAGATTTTGTTCCCAGACCGGAGTCCTAAGCAGTTAGGGCCACAGTCCCCAGTTCTTGCCCACCTTGTCAAGAAAGAATTCAAGTGAGGAGGCAGAAAATAAAGAGAAAAGCAAAAATTTTATTGGAAAAGAAAAGGACATGCAGAAAGATACATGGACGCACTCAGAGCGAGAATATCATCGTTGGGAAGTTTAAATCCTGGGATTTTGTCTTCTTTTGGTGAATCATATTGTTTTGGTCCCGTGGCCACACAGATGGATCCTCCCGTAAAGGCTTCTAGGAGGGGAGAGCTGGACTCACTATGGTTTGGCATCTCCTGTCATTTTGACCTCCTGAAGGCTTTTGCACGTGTATAGCGCCTCCCTTGCCCCAAGGATGGGAAGTATGTGACTAAACTTTAACAAAGTTTGGTCCCACTCTATATGAAAATGCCCAAAGTCCATTATTTACCTTTACTCCGGTTGTTGATTTTTATACCTAAGTATAGATCTCAAAATATAGACAGGAGTTTGATTACAGATATGTAGTCCCAAGGTCTGTTTTTCTCTTGATTCCAAAAATGTAAACAGATGGCTGATGATAAATGTCCAACAGAGAGTTCATCTTCTCACCCGAGAGGGTGTGAACAGGAGCCCAACTGTAAATGCCTGGCCTGGAGCCCTCCTATCTCTTGCCTCCAAACGACTAGGCGGGCACAGCTCTCTCTCAGCCCACCTGTGTGTCTATCCTCAGTATTCTTTTCCTCCTAATAAACTCGTTACTTGTTTCACTCCATTTGTCTCTGTATAGAAATTCATTTCTACACAGCTGACAGGCCAGCCTTGCCACTGGCCCCTGGTCTCTGGTGGCCTCGTGGTTAAGATTCAGAGCTCTCGCTGCCTTGGCTCAGAGACCTCAGTCTCTGGCTAGGAACCGAAACCCTGCTCCAAGTTGCTATAGGCTGAGGCCACCTGAAACCAGGACAGCTGGGAAAAAAAAAAAAAAAAAGGGAAATATTTATCACCGGACTAAGACCAGGATTTGAGGGTTGAATGGCAATGCTGGGGTTAGCACGTAAAGAGTCTCTCTAGGATGAGTGGGCTGATGGTGCAACGTCACAGCCATCAGTGATTTCCCGCCTCCAAATGTGAATGAGGGCTCCCCAAACTTCGATCCGGTTGCTGAGGAGCTGGGGGAATACAAAAAGCTAGGGGAACTACTGACCTCAGATAGCTGAGATGCAAATAAAAGGAATGAATTCAGTGAGCCCAGAGGCTTGCATCCTCCCATACACAGAATGCTAAATTCCTTAACTTGATAACCTGATCTTTGCTGTTCAGACTGCCTGTGCCCTTTGTTGGAAACTTGTATATAGCCTGACTTCCCTCCTGCCTCCTTTGGAGGCATTTTCTTAGAGCTACTGAAATGCTGTCTCCTGGACGCAGAGTCCTAAACATTCCCACCAAATACAATAACTCTCTACTTTCAGGTTGTGACTATATTTTTAGCCAGCAGCAGAAAGTCTGGAACTCTTTGTGGGATCCTTTCACTATCTAGTTCTTTTCTGCCCAAGCGTTGCCAGCCAGATCCGGTCTGAATCCTGCTTCCAACCCTTACTGCTTGTGTGAGCTTGGTGGGCTTCTGTGCTTATATTTTTAGAGACTGAGATTTTTGAGTGCTTCTCAAACCGTAGTATGTAAGTACATGAGTATCTGCCACCTTAGTGAGTTCCTTAAAAGGGCAGATTCCTTCTTGACACCCCTTAGAGATTCAGTTCCTTAGATCTGGAGTGATTCTGTGGTAGAGGGCCCACAGCCTGTTGTCAAATGCAAGTTCCCCATGCTGGATGCCCAGTGAGGCCGAATAAACTGCAATGTCAAGAGTTTGGAGCAGAGAAAGGTTTATTGCAGGATCAAGCAAAGAGAATGGGTGGCTCATGGCCAAAATAAAACCAAACTCCCCAATGATTTGGGCGGAGACTTTTTAATAGGCAAAACTTGGGGTGAGAGCTGCGGAGTATGTAACTTTATTCTGTTTGGTTCGTGGTGAGTTAACAAGGCAGTTACCTCCAAAACAGGCTCCAAAATCACTGCAGATGGTGACTGCAGCCGTGAAATTAAAAGACGCTTGTTCCTTGGAAAAAAAGCTATGACCAACCTAGACAGCATTTTAAAAAACAGAGACGTTACTTTGCCAACAAAGGTCCGTCTACTCAAAGATATGGTTTTTCCAGCAGTCATGTACAGATGTGAGAGTTGGATCATTAAGCTGAGCACCAAAGAACTGATGCCTTTGAACTGTGGTGTTAGAGAAGACTCTTGAGAGTCCCATGGACTGCAAGGAGATCAAACCAGTCAATCCTAAGGGAAATCAGTCCTGGAATATTCATTGGGAGGACTGATACTCAGACTGAAACTCCAATACTTTGGCCACCTGATGTAAAGAACTGGCCCATTTGAAAAGACCCTGATGCTAGGAAAGATTGAAGGCAGAAAAGAGAAGGGGACGACAGAGGATGAGATGGCTGGATGGCATCACTGACTCGATGGACGTGAGTTTGAACAAGCTCCAGGAGTTGGTGATGGACAAGGAGGCCTGGCGTGCTGCAGTCCATGGGGTCGCAAAGAGTCAGACATGACTGAGCAACTGAACTGAACTGAACAGGGCAGTGCTCCAGGAATCTTGTGCTCAGCCTGAAGTTGCCTTCTTCCACCTGGGTGAAAGCTCTAGTTTCTGCGGGAAAAATTCAAAGATACTGCTATGTATATCCCTTGAGGAAGATCCAGGATCCCGCTTTAATCGCTGCATCACCTTTCTTGACTGCTCCTCCTGATTCCACCTTCTCTGATTAGCAAGTGCTTGAACCTGCTCTGTGGCACTCAGGGAAGGTCTGGGCAGACAAAGCCTTTTCCCTACAGATGAGCGATGGGGGCGCGTAAAGGATTTGGACCCAGGAGGGCCTCAGAGGGTTCTGCTCAGTTTCAAGGCCACACTTTGAGAAACACCCACCCATCTGGTTCCTAGGTCCTGGCCATTCCTGAGGTGGTCCTGTCATTCATTCCGTCAGCACTTCCCAGGTTTCAAGTGGGCTTGGGATTTGAGTTCGGATGAAACCGTGTCTTCTTATGATCCAAGCGGAGACGTGCACCCTAGCCCAAGCTCCACCCCAACCTACTGTATCAGAATCTCAGAGAGGAAATGGAGCCAACATAAACAGTTCACGAAGTCCCTCACGTGTCTGTTGTGCAAACCCTGGGCTCACCACCTCAGTACCACACAGGACTCCAGCCCTTTCCTCCCTGTTCCCAGCTCCACTGACGCCTTAACTTCCTGCAGGGTTTCCTGGAGGATGGGGCACCTCTTGTTGATAGATGGTGCTTCCAGCTCCCTGTCAAAAAATCCATCTCCTCATTTTCTAAGACTTTATCCATATCCGTTTGGCAGGAGACTACATTTCATTACGATCATTACCCATATGGACAAGCAGCCAAGATTTAATGTCTGTTGGTAAATAATTGCTTTCCTCACTAATAGCTCCTGATGGCCATCCAGAGAAAAGCCAGACCTTCTCAACCACCTAGTCCCCTTTGCTGACAGGCACACATTCAAAAGCCGGAATCTGAAGTCCACACACCCTTAGGACTCCAGTTCGAGCCTCTGTAGCCAGGATGGGGAAATAACAGAGGGCTGACTGCTCCATCCTCTCTGTCCAGTCCACATCTCACCTGCTCCGTGGAGCCTTGTCCGGCTGCTTTCTCCTCTCTGATTTCCTACCACCTGTCACGTCGCACAGCTTAGCACTGGACTGCGTCCTTCTTTGGAATGTTGTCCATCTGTCTTGTTTGCATACTTACTAGTATCTAGCAATTCTGCGGGCTCTCTGAGAGCAGGATCCAGGTTTGAGACTTCTTTTGATGAAGCAGGGAGGTAAAAAGCGGGACAGATCTAGGATCAGCTCAAGAACCTCACCCTGGGGCTCCCTAATGGCTCAGTGGTAAAGAATCCACCTGCCAAGGCAGGAGACATGGGTTTGATCCCTGATCCAGGAAGATCCCACATGCCTTGGAGCAACTGAGCCCGTGAGCCGTAACTACTGAGCCTGTGCTCTAGAGCCCAGAACTACAGCTACAGAGCCTATTGCCACAACTGCTGAAGCCCACGTACCTTAGAGTCTGTGCTTCGCAACAAGAGGCACCACCACAGTGAGAAGCACCACAACTGGAGGGGAGCCATGTAGGAATGAAGACCCAGCAAGTAGATGAAATTCTGTATATATGTGTGTGTGTGTGTCTAAAAAGAACCTCACTCTGAAGTGAGACAGGAGCTGAAGATGCTGCAGCGGAGCAGAGTCTGGAAGCATCTCCCTGCCAAGGTGAAGGCGAGGTACAGTGTTCAAGGCTGTTGTCACCCCAGACGTGTTTCAGGTCACAGATGCTAAAGGGAGATCCACCTGCTGGGGAGGGAGAGGACCAAGGTCATACATAGCACAAGGCGACGAACCCAAGTATCAGCTGATATTTAGGACTCATACAAGAGGACCAAGGTCATAGCACAAGGCGACTCAAGTATCAGCTGATATTTAGGACTCATACAAGAGGAAACAGTCACCGCCCAAAGCACGTCGGTTGTCGGTCAGGCCCTAAGCAATGGGGAAGCAGGGACGTCCACCAGTCCTGCCCATCCAGGGAGAGGCAGGACTGACCCCCCAAAGCGCCAGGATGACACTCAAGTCAGGTCATCAGCTGTAGACAGATTGGACTTGTGGAAAGAAAATTGATCAAAGACAAATGGAGGTCAATCAGACAGAAAAGAGACCTGCCTTCAGGGACTGACTTTGCCCGGAAACCCTAGCAGCTCCTCCGCCCTCCTCCACCACCTCAGGGGACGTCTCCAGGCTGAGAACTGGTTTCCTCTCTCTCCTTACCACAGTTCTGTGGACAGTCCTCTTTGCAGCTGGTCCCAGACATCTGCCTCACTCTGTGAATTAATTCTTGATTCCCAAGGTTTCATCATCCAACTCTGACTGTGTTCGTCTTTGACTCAAGTGGCAGAGAATTGTGGAAATCAGGTCCTGGTTGGTAATTTTCAAGCCCACAGTCATTGGAATTGTGTTAAGTATGTACTTGATGCCCATCTGATCCAATACATCAAGTAAACTCAGCTCACTCAAGTGCATGCTGGGAGGGTGTGGACAACTCCCTGCTGATAATGTCGGGCCAGCTTCAGAATCCATGGAAGCTTCCCAGTTATCCTCTCTGTCACTCCCTACTTCATCCTTTTCTGAAGATCAAGGAGAAAAGTGAAAGTTGTTCAGTCGTTTCTGATTCTTTGCAACCCCATGGACTATACAGTCCATGGAATTCTCCAGGCAAGAATACTGGAGTGGGTAGCCTACCCCTTCTCCAGTGGATCTTCCCAACCCAGGGATCAAACCCAGGTCTCCCACATTGCAAGAGGATTCTTTACCAGCTGAGCCACCAGGGAAGCCCAGGATCAAGGAGACCTGGGTACAAATCCACCACTTAGTAGTTCAGAGCCTTCTGTAAGTTAATTAACATCCCCAAAAGATGGAGATAACAAATTCTGTGGATCAGAGGCCTCTGCCCCCAGTCACTGGATGCCAGCTGGCCAGCCTGCTCCTCCTTTCCCTCACACGTCAAAAAGTAGGACCTGAGAATTGGTACTCAGTGAACACATTAACTTGACTGGACTAAGGATATCAAGCTGTAGGCAAGGTCCCACTTATAGCAAGTGGGAGGCCCACCAAGACAGTGCTTCTGGGTCCCAGAGATGTCACAAGTCAGTGCTTGGGGGAAGAGCGGATAAAATGTAAACTGCTAGACCATTTGCAAGGCTAGACACAGACTCTCTTGAAAGATGAAGCACCATATAAACATGTAACATCATAACAGCATTAAGGCACGAGTCAGTATTTTTGCCTAGAGAATTCCAGGGACAGAGGAGTCTGGTGGGCTGCCATCTATGGGGTCGCACAGAGTCAGACACGACTGAAGCAACTTAGTAGCAGCAGCAGCAGCAGCAGCAACATGTTCAAAAGATGGATGAAATGACTGGGGATGGTGGGGGTGGGGGCCATCAAAGAGGCAGAATGATGGTATGGCGTAGGAGCAAGGATCTTTCTGCTCAGGCTACTGCCCCACACTCTGTTTCAAGGTTTTAGTATGTTTTTAATCACTTTACTACTAATTATGCAAACCAACGGCAGGTGCCCTGTGGAAGAAGAAAACAATGGTTCAAGCATGAGAGTCATTTCCCTATTGATTTCCTTTCTCTTCATTTCCTCTTGACCTCACTAGAGAAGGCACAAGTCTCACTATTCAAAGAAACCGTAACTCAGTCCTCACTGATGGATTTTTAAAAAGTGCTTAATATTTTTCTCGTTATGTCCCAGGGAACCACATTTCAGGTGTTTAATCAATTTTACAGCCTCCAAATATTTAGGATTTATGGAAAGCTTTTAAACTCAGTGGAAAAAATAAAAACAGAATGTCCTAAATTGAGGATAAATTTCTAGTCTCGTTATGGGTGTTAATTTACGATTTGACGATGATTTCGGGAATTTTCTTCAGATCCTCTGTGGCTTATATTTTCTTATTATTCAACCTAGTTTTTATTCTCAGTGTCAAGTGAGTCACACATTCAGTCACACGGAGGATAGTGTCCACCATTCCATACAGAGGGCCAGAGTCTTAGTCAATGGAATTACCACTCCCTGGGAAGAAGACCGGGGCAGTCCTTGTGGTGTTTAATCACCGCTGGTGATGAAAATGCCTAATCCTTCAAAAGACCGACTTGTGGGAGACAATGCCCTTGGGAGCTGAGCCTGAGGTCAGCGTGTCTCAACTGCCCTAAATGAGGCTCCAGCCTCAGCAATAACACAAAGGCTTCTTCCAAAGCAAGAAAGCAGTTTCTAGAAGCATCCATCGGTCTGACACTCACTGAAGTGGCTTTGTTTCTTGGTGGATCCTTCACTCCTGCTTCCGAGGGGGAAGAAGGAGCTGGAATTTCTCTCCTGTGCTTTAGGAATCGTATTTTCCCCCTCGGGTGCAAGACAAAAAGAGGGGTTAAAACTGAGCAGGGAGGTAGAGACTCTGATTTGGACCACAGAGAAAATCTCACCACATCGTCGTGGCTCCTGTGCGGGGCTGGGAGACATTTCTGCAGCTGCCGTCTCAAAGCACAGCTCAGTCTCCATGCCCACCCTAGCTTCGAACCTTCAACATCTTCAGCTCTGATTTCCCTGGATGCTGTCCACTGGCCTTCCCACCTGACTTCACTTTTCTGATTTGCCCTTTCAAACTGATGACTTGTTTCAACAGTCTGTGTAGATTTGGGATCCAATTCCTCCCCAGGGTGTTCCCTTCAGTCCCATATTCCTTACCTGTAGGCAGGTAATGCTTTCATCTTCACACTATACCCAGAGCCTCCAGTTCCCCCAGGTTCCCATTTGCCCAGAAGGGAGGCTGGACAGGCTGTGTGATGAACCTTCTCCCAGGGAGAGCGATGTGTCTCTCAGGCGGGCCTGGGGTTCCTGCCCTGTGTCTCCCATCTCCAGTCCAGCGTATACCCACAGGGAGCTGCTCACACCTGCTCTCTCAGAACAGGGTGGAACTCTAGCTCTCTCCCCCACGTTCCCCATCAGAGTCTTGCTTAACGTGTCCCAATAAGGCCTGGCCAGGTCTTGTGATATGCAGATTTCTGATCAGGTGAAGACAGAAGTAAGTTTTCCAAATCCTATTTAAGGGAGAGTGCCTTAGCACAAAGAATGAAAGAGAGAGAATTATAGAACTTCACCTAGACGGATGAATGGATTTATTTAGGGAGAATCACTCAGTGCTGTTGCTCCAATAAAATTACATAGATAAAAAAAATGCTTCTCTCTTTGGCTGTGCTGGGCCCTTGTAGCTGCTTGGGCCTTCCTCTAGTTGCAGCAAGCAGGGGCTACTCTCTAGTTGCGGTGCCAAGCTTCTCACCGCAGCGGCTTCCCGTGCAGCAGAGCACAGGCTCTAGGATGCACAGGCTTCAGGACCAGCCGCCTGTGGGCTCAACCGTTGCAGCTCCCATGTTCTCGAGCGCAGGCTCAGCAGCTGCAGCACACGGGCTTAGACGCTCCACGTGGGATCATCCCAGGCCAGGGACTGGACTCGAGTCCCCTGCTTCGGCAGGTGAATTCTTTACCACTGTGCCACCAGGGCAGTCCTCAGGCACATTTTAGGTTCCACACTCTCATCTGGTGAGAGAGGCCAGGATCAAGAGGCCGGGAGGTCCTCGGCCACAGTCCTGGCTCTGCCATCAAAAGCTGTGGGGCCTTTGGCAAGCTCCTCAGCTTTCCTGGGACTGCTTCAGCATCTCAAAAATGCCCTGTTGCTCACTGAGTCATGTCCAGCTCTTTGGGACCCCATGGACTATATAGCCCGCCCGGCTTCCCTGTCTGTGGAATTTCCCAGGCAAGTCTGTTGGAGCGGCTTGCTACAGAGAAGAAGTAAACTAACGTTTATTTGATACTTACTATGTCCCAGGGACTTCCCTGCTGGCTTAGACAGTAAAGTATCTGCCTACAATGAGGAAGACCTTGGTTCAATCCCTGGGCTGGGAAGATCTCCTGGAGAAGGTAATGGCAACCCACTCCAGTATACTTGCCTGGAAAATCCCATGGACAGAGGAGCCTGGTGGGCTACAGTCCATGGGGTCATGATGGACTCTTCTTCGTATAGTATTTTAAACTGTAAACAACTTACCAAAAGATTGTCTTACTTTTACGAAAAGAAAACTGAAATGGAAAGATTTAAGATAAGTAAGCCACGCTACTCAGCTAGTAAAGTGCAGAGCTAAGATTCAAGCCTGCATCTATACTTGCCCTAAATTCAGGAGTATTCTGCTTCTGCACATTTCCTTTCCCGTGGTCAGCCTTTGCCTTCTGGAAGACACTCGTCTTGATGTTTGCATTCTTTCCTGAGCAGGAACAGGCAGAGGTGGGCATGGCACACTTTTCTTCATCCTCACTCACTTCTGGCCCCAATAGCACCTGATGTCCCAATGAAAGATAAAGGTTTTGCCAGCCACACTGGTTCTTGCCCCCAGGCCCATTAGAGGGCAGGTTGACCTGCCACATTGCCCCCCTCATGACCTTGGGACAAGGCACTTCCCACTCTCAGAGACCCCAGAACCTCTCCAGGGTCCTGTCTTCCTCTTGACTCTGCAGAGCAGTTTCTTGGAGGTGACGTTGCAGAAAGGAAGGATCCGGGTTTGAGCCCCGTGGAAGTTCCCACTAGACTACTATGGATCCAACTTGATTCATCTGGAAAGTGGAGCCAGTTCTTCTCCACCTTCCTATCCATCTGGGGAAGGACATTGCAGAGGTCATGGAGAGCAGAGAGTCTTCTAAGTTGGTAATAGTTTTGCTTCTTAGGATGAAGAGGATCCTTTCAGGGGCAAGGAAACTATAAGCTCAGGATCAAGCTGACACTTGAAATGCTTAAATGCTTGAGAAATAGGAAAACAGCCAGATGATCCTCTTAATAAACCAGTGTTAGTCAAACGGCCTCATATAAGCCTGGAAGGCCCAACAAAGCCAGATGACTTTCTTCCCAGCCCCAGAGGTCATTCATTTACTTATTTATGATTCAAAGACCGTCACTGGACACTCAGTCTCTCCCATCCTGATCACCATGCATCTAAACAACTGGCTTCAAGAACTGCTAGTGAAAGGGCTGCCAAGAGTCCTTCACAGCAGCGCCGAGAGGGTAGCTTCTCTCTCTCTAAATCCATCACTTAGCTTCTTGTTAATACAAGAACTCCTGAGACCCTCAGGACTCAGGACTCACGTGGTATCTAGGCATTAAAAATCTCCCTTCCTCAAATCTAATACAATCTCTGTCTCTCTCTAGCTGAGCTGAGGGGCAGGTGTGAATCAAAAGAGCTAAAAGGTGAAGTAGAGAGCTGCTAAAATTAATAGGGAGAGAAAAGCACAGCGCACTGTTCTCCCCCAAAAGAAGCAAGAAAGGCTTCTTCCTTAGAGTCTTCAGAAAAAGCCTCGCCTCCTGACACTTTAATTTCAGACTTTCACCCTCCAGAACTCTGAGAAAATAAGTTTCTGTTGTTTTAAGCCACCTAGTTTGTAGTAATTTGTTATGGCGGTGCTAGGAAACTATTATATACACCATGGGGGTAAAATGGAAAAATGATATTGAAAAAGCAAATCATGAAAGACATGCAAATACAATTTTAAAATGTAAACAATGTTCAACCTCAATGGTAATAAAAGAAATGCGACTTGAAACAATGATATGCCCTTTTCATTTTTCAGATGGCAAAAATTAAAAAGAATTACAATGCCTGGAGTCAGCAAATAGTGGGGAATGATATCTATATGTTGCTATAGGGAATAAGTAGGAACAAATTTTCCAGAGAGTAACATGGTAATATACATCAGAAGCTGTGAAACCATTATATTCGAGGAAATAATTAGGTAGGTGTGCCAAGATCTATGCAGAACACTGTTTTCATTAAAGCATTGTTTATAATAGTAGAATGAAAAAGGAAAGAAATTTAAACCTCAAACAATAGGGAATTGTTAAATAATTTATGCTTCTTTCACACAATAAAATTATTATGAAGCCATTAAGAATGAGGATGTTGATATATATTCTTTTACCAGTCATCTTTCGTCGGGTGTTAATTCTCAACTAGGCTATGAAAGGATTCAGGGGTGCCAGGCATGCAGGTCATGGTAAGGGATGCACGGGGCACCCTCCAAGCCTCAGAGGTATTTGCGTGGCTGCTCACGTTTGAGCTCCTTTGTGAGAAAGGCAGTAGTTGGAAACCATGGAAGCTGCCAGACCAGAAAAACCCACTTACACCTTTTTTTCTCACTAGACATACTTGTTGTAGAACTGGTAGTAACTGCTTTGAGATGCTCCAACAGTGTCTCTGGGGTAAAATCCCACATCCGTGTCCTGCTTGGCAGCTCCCCTATTTTGACATCTGAGTTTCTTCCTTTCACTGGAATGGCCGCCACCATCTTGGAGTCCTGCGGTCTGCGGTCAATATCAATCTGTATTTATAAACAAAGGGAGATGTCTGATTGTATTGCCAAATGAGAAAAGCAGAACATAGCTGAACAAAATTGTGTGTGTGTGTGTGTATGTGTGTTGAGAGAGAGAGGGGTGGTGGGAGACCTGGGCTGCACTGAGCTGACTGCTGCTAAACTTATGAATCATTCGCTGTTTCAATTCTCTAACTTTTCTAAAATGAAAATAAAGAGATATTTCAAAAGAATGAAGTGAACACTTCTTGTCCATGTCCATGGAGGAGAGGACCAGGGCAGCGCCTTCCCAAAGCCCTGTGTTCAGCACCAGGCCTCAGCTGTTCAGAGAAGGCATGGGTGCAGGGTGGGCCCAGGACAGGCAGCCCTCCATCCCCTTGCTTCTGTCCTTGGCTTTGAAGCCTTGAGCACACTCTCCCAGAGCTTCCTGTTTTAACTCTAAATCAATCAGTTCTTCCTTCCATTCAGTTCAGTCACTCAGTCATGTCCAACTCTTTGCAACCCCGTGGGCTGCAGCACTCCTGGCTACCCTGTCCATCACCAATACCCAGAGCTTGCTCAGACTCATGTCCATCAGGTCAGTGATGCCATCCAACCATCTCATCCTCTGTCGTCCCCTTCTCCTCCTTCCCTCAATCTTTCCAGCATCAGAGTCTTTTCCAATGAGTCAGTTCTTTGCATCCGGTGGCCGGAGTATTGGAGTTTCAGATTTAACATCAGTCCTTCCAATGAATATTCAGGACTGATTTCCTGTAAGATTGACTGGTTTGATCTCCTTGCAGTTCAAAGGACTCTCAAGAGTCTTCTCCAACATCACAATTCAAAAGCATCAATTCTTCAGCATTCAGCTTTCTTTAGAGTCCAGCTCTCACATCCATACATGACCACTGGAAAAACCATAGCTTTGACTAGATAGACCTTTGTTGGCAAAGTAATGTCTCTGCTCTTTAATATGCTTTCTAGGTTGGTCATAGTTTTTCTTCCAAGAAGCACACGTCTTTCCATTTTAAGACTGCAGTCACTATCTGTAGTGATTTTGGAGCCCAGGAAAATAAAGTCTGTCACTGTTTCCATTGTTTCCCCACCTATTTGCCATGAAGTGATGGGACCAGATACCATCATCTTCACTTTTTGAATGTTGAGTTTTAAACCAAATTTTTTACTCATCTCTTTCACTTTCATCAAGAGGCTCTTTAGTTCCTCTTCACTTTCTGCCATAAGGGTGGTATATCATCTGTATATCTGAGGTTATTGATATTTCTCCTGGCAATCTTGATCCCAGCTTGTGCTTCATCCAGCCCAGCATTTCTCAAGATGTACTCTGCATATAAGTTAAACAAGCAGGGTGACAGTATACAGCCTTGACGTACTCCTTTTCCTATTTGGAACCAGTCTGTTGTCCCATGTCCAGTTCTGACTGTTGCTTCTCGACCTGCATACAGATTTCTCAGGAGGCAGATCAGGTGGTCTGGTATTCCCATCTTTTGAAGAATTTTCCACAGTTTGTTGTGATGTACACAGTCAAAGGCTTTGGTGTAATCAATAAAGCAGAAGTAGATGTTTCACTGGAATTCTTTTGCTTTTTCTATGATACAATAGATGCTGGCAATTTGATCTCTGGTTCCTCTGCCTTTTCTAAATCCAGCTTGAACACCTGGAATTTCACAGTTCACATACTGTTGAAACCTGGCTGGGAGAATTTTGAGCATTTCTTTGCTAGCATGTGAGATGAGTGCAATTGTGTGGTAGTTTGAGCATTCTTTGGCATTTTCCTTCTTTGGAATTGGAATGAAAACTGACCTTTTCCAGTCCTGTGACCACCTTTTGTGTTTTCCAAATTTGCTGGCATATTGAGTGCAGCACTTTGGCAGCATCATCTTTTAGGATTTGAAATAGCTCAACTGGAATTCCATCCCTCCACTAGCTTTGTTCATAGTGATGCTTCCTAAGGCCCACTTGACTTCACATTCCAGAATGTCTGGCTCTAGGGGAGTAATCACACCATCACGGTTATCTGGGTCATGAAGATCATTTTGGTACTGGTTTTCTGCGTATTCTTGCCACCTCTTCTTAATCTCTTCTTCTTTTGATATGTTCCTACCATTTCTGTCCTTTATTGAGCCCATGTTTGCATGAAATGTTCTTTTAGTATCTCTAATTTTCTTGAAGAGATCTCTAGTCTCTCCCATTCCATTGTTTTCCTCTATTTCTTTGCATTGATCACTGAGGGAAGGCTTTGTTATCTCTCCTTGCTATTCTTTGGAGCTCTGCATTCAAATGGGTTTATCTTTCCTTTTCTCCTTTGCCTTTAGCTTCTCTTCTTTTCTCAGCTATTTGTAAGACTTCCTCAGACAACCATTTTGCCTTTTTGCATTTCTTTTTCTTGGGGATGGTCTTGATCCCTGCCTCATGTACAATGTTATGAACCTCCATCCATAGTCTTTCAGGCCCTCTATCAAATCTAATCCCTTAAATCTATTTGTCTTCCACTGTATAATCATAAGGGATTTGATTCAGGTCAAACCTGAATGGTCTAGTGGTTTTCCCTACTTTCTTCAATTTAAGTCTGAATTTGGCAATAAGGGGTTCATGATCTGAGCCACCATCAGCTCCCCGGTCTTGTTTTTGCTGACTGTATAGAGCTTCTTCATCTTTGGCTGCAAAGGATATAATCAATCTGATTTCGGTGTTGACCATCAGGTGATGTCCATGTGTAGAGTCTTCTCTTGTGTTGTTGGAAGAGGGTGTTTGCTATGACCAGTGGGTTTTCTTGGCAAAATTCTGTTAGCCTTTGCCCTGCTTCATTCTGGAATTCCAAGGCCAAATTTGCCTATTATTCCAGGTATCTCTTGACTTCCTACTTTTGCTTTCCAGTCCCCTATGATGAAAAGGACATCTTTTTGGGTGTTAGTTCTAGAAGGTCTTATAGATCTTCATAGAACTGTTCAAATTCAGCTTCTCAGCATTACTGGTCGGGGCATAGACTTGGATTACTGTGACACTGAATGGTTTGCCTTGTAAACAGAGATCCTTCTGACATTTTTGAGATTGTACCCAAGGACTGCATTTTGGACTCTTTTATTGACTTTTTTTTGTTTGTTTTCCTTCAGTTCCCAGTTTTGAGATTTTCCACTTCTCTTCACTAGGTCACCTTAAACTTTAATCTGGGCCTAGTAACAGATCAGTGCTTTCTCTTCCTTTCACACTGTACCCCAGCTACTTGTAGAAACTCCTGTTTTCCCTCCTACAGTGTGAGTCCCTTGAAGGAAGGGCATTCGGTCCTCTTGCCCCTCCAGGAGGGCCCAGCACCACACCTGACCCATGTGTGTTTGTTGGATGGAATCTTACAAAGTCTAGAACTTCTAGAACTCAAAGGGACTTGGCAATCGATCGCAATTAACTTCCTCATTTTACAGATAAGGCAATGAAAGGCCTAGAAAACCAAAACGACTTCTCAGCAGCTAAGTCAGACAAGAAGCCAGACCTCCTGGCTCCTAGATGTTGTTCTTTTCATGACATCACACTGATTTTCTAAAGAAGTAATTGTCCTTCAGGTTTCATTCACTGGATCCACCCCCAACCCCAATGCCCATCACAGTTCACTGGAAATTGATCAATCCTCTCAGAACCTTCTGGAAGCTTGGCCTCTTCACTGGAGCCCTCCCCACTTCTCCGTCCCATGTGTCTGAACATCAGGTCCTTTCTATGGAACAAGCTTCTTTTATCAGCTGCCTTTCCCTGAGTCCTGGCTATGCCCTTTCCAGCCCTTCCCCTGACCTCCCCCTTGGTCTCTGCCAGCCTCAGTGGGTCCTGTCCTCCTGCCTTCTGAGCGCATGTTTCAGCACCCCTCCACCACTCCAGCTTTCACCCCAACCGCCCCAGGCCCAGCCTTCCACATCCAGGGGGCCCTGGGAAAGTGGACTGTCCACTGTTGTCCCTTCAAGCCTCATGTTGTACCTTCCAAACTCATTGACTGGACTCATTCACTTCCTCAGTCCTGTCTGACTCTTTGGGACCCTATGGACTGTAGCCCACCAGGCTCCTCTGTCCACGGGATTCTCCAGGAAAGCATACTGGAGAAGGTTGCTATTTCCTCCTCCAGGGAACCTTTTCAACCCAGGGATTGAACCCGGGTCGCCTGTGTCTCCAGCATTGTAGATGGATTCTTGACCACTGAGCTATCACACTTAAATGCTTCCCGATAGGTCTGGTGGGTACTCAGCTTTCCCCGCTGGTGATGGCTCCTGTGGCATCTGCTTCAGCCCAGCTGCGGGTGTCCTGACCCTCCCCATGGACTGCCATCCCTACACCCATGTGCAGAGACACCCTCTTGACCCTGCCCTTCCCTCACAGTGGCCAGGCAGATCACAGCCAGCCTCAGCTCTCTCCCCGCAAGGAGGCCCGCTTCATCGGCTCCAGGGCCCCAGCGAGGGCCTCGCTTTTATCTGCTAAGACATTAGTCCTTCATTTCTCAGAAAGCTCGCCAGGGCTCTTAGAGGGCAACCGCACCTCCATTATTGCTAGTGATACTGGAGTTCAGTTCAGTTTCCATTTCAATGCCTGGTCCTATATGTCGGGGAGAAAGGTGGTCAGGACAGACTCCAGCATGGGACCAAAGGCAAGTGTACACAGAGGAACAAGGATATTGGTTTTCCCACAAAAGCAAGTGTCTCGGGGTCCCCGTGAGGGGGGAGGGCAGGGTGGGCTGGCAGGGCAGACAGCCTTGTCCCACTTCACCCAGAGCAGCTCCTCACTTACTTCTTTTATGTATTTGGAACACCCTCAGGTTGTATTTCAAAAATGGACATCATTATTAAAAGTTAAAAAAAAAAAAACCACACACACTGAACTGGGGCACCAGAGGATGGCTGGGTCTCAGGCCCAGGGCGAGGGCTCAGTTCCCTGAATCAATGACTGGAACACACAGTAATTCATTCACTCAGCAGACGCTCTGAGTCACTACCATTTACCCAGGGTCAGGCTGACCTGACTTACCGCATAGACAGACAGTCTGACATTCAAGTTGGGACTATTTCTAAAAACTGGGAGCCTGCCTTGCCTGTGATCCAGTTATTGAACAAACCTTCTCACATGCAAGGCTGAAAACAGCAACCGTCACTTATTTTACTCACAAATGTGCTTTGGGGATAGGGTTCAGTGAGCGTACTTCCTTTCCACTCCATGCAGAGAATCACATCTGCACAGCCGGTGTTTAATTCTGGCCATCGGCTGGGCTCTCAGCTGAACAACCTAGATGTGGCTGTCCAGGCACCTGCTTGCTCCCTTCACTGCGGTGGCTGGATCTGAGGAAGGAGCAACCCAAGAGAGAGGCATGGAAGCGACCAGTTTCTTAATGCCTGGGCCTAGAAGCTACCATATATTGCTACCTACCGTATATTCTATTGGTGAAAAAGTCACAGATCTAAGAAAAGGGGACAAAGTTTCGATCTGTTGATGAGAGGAGAGTCGAAAATTTGGGATCATGTTTTAAAACTGCTGCAGACTTCAGTTCAGTTCAGTCCCTGAGTCGTGTCCAACTCTTTGTGACCCCATGGACTGCAGCATACCAGGCCTCCCTGTCCATCACCAACTCCCAGAGTTTACTCAAACTCATGTCCATCGAGTCAGTGATGCCATCCAACCATCTCATCCTCTGTCGTCACCTTCTCTGCCTGCGTTCAACCTTTCCCACCATCAGGGTCTTTTGCAAAGAGTCAGTTCTTCACATCAGGTGGCCAAAGTATTGGAGTTTCAGCTTCAACATCAGTTCTTCCAATGCATATTCAGGACTGATTTCCTTTACGATTAAAGGGTTTGATTTCCTTGCAGTCCAAGGGACTCTCAAGAGTCTTCTCCAACACAACAGTTCAAAAGCATCAATTCTTTGGTACTCAGTTTTCTTTATCTGCAGACTTCAAGTTGGGAAGAAATGGCTTCAGCTATGGGGAGAATGGTAAGTGCTGTAAACCCAGCAAATCCCTTGCCTTCCTTCTACAAAGTATAATGGAAAAGAATGTGGGTTATGGTACTGTCACTCCTGGATATTTGCACTGATCTGTAGAGCAACACGGAATATGCTACAGCAGCTCTCATAGACTGAATGATGTCCACCATACCCAGTCCCCAGTCCCAAGAATTGCCAGGGCTCCGGACAAAGTATTCTTGATTTCTTCATCTCTTCCTTGACTGATTTGATTTCTAGCACTTCCCGCCACCCCGCCATCTCCACCAACCACAATGACCAGCATCCACAGGGAATGTCTACTTGTCAGAGTTACAATGTCCTTGTAAATGCTACCCCTTCCCTCAGTAGTTGCGTCCCTCACCAGCACCAAGTATCACAGTGTCATCCCTTGATCAAACGATGCGCGGTTTGGCATCCCCAGCCATCTCTTGGTTCTGTTAACACAACTTGAGTTTGCCGGAGCCCAAAGACTTCTCTCCTGTGTTACTACTAAACTCTGGCCTCTCATTCAGAACAATCAATCAGTCAGTCAGTCAGTTCAGTCGCTCAGTCGTGTCCGACTCTTTGCGACCCCATGAATTGCAGCACACCAGGCTTCCCTGTTCATCACCATCTCTCGGAGTTCACTCAGACTCACGTCCATCGAGTCCGTAATGCCATCCAGCCATCTCATCCTCGGTTGTCCCCTTCTCCTCCTGCCCCCAATCCCTCCCAACATCAGAGTCTTTTCCAATGACTCAACTCTTCGCATGAGATGGCCAAAGTACTGGAGTTTCAGCTTTAGCATCATTCCTTCCAAAGAAATCCCAGGGCTGATCTCCTTCAGAATGGACTGGTTGGATCTCCTTGCAGTCCAAGGGACTCTCAAGAGTCTTCTCCAACACCACAGTTCCAAAGCATCAATTCTTCGGCGCTCAGCCTTCTTTACAGTCCAACTCTCACATCCATACATGACCACTGGAAAAATCATAGCCTTGACTAGATGGACCTTTGTTGGCAAAGTAATGTCTCTGCTTTTGAATATGCTGTCTAGGTTGGTCATAACTTTTCTTCCAAGGAGTAAGCGTCTTTTAATTTCACGGCTGCAGTCACCATCTGCAGTGATTTTGGAGCCCCCAAAATAAAGTCTGACACTGTTTCCCCATCTATTTCCCATGAAGTAATGGGACCGAATGCCATGATCTTCGTTTTCTGAATGTTCAGCTTTAAGACACCTTTTTCACTCTCCTCTTTCACCTTCATCAAGAGGCCCTTTAGCTCCTCTTCACTTTCTGCCATAAGGGTGGTATCATCTGCATATCTGAGGTTATTGATATTTCCCCCGGCAATCTTGATTCCAGCTTGTGTTTCTTCCAGTCCAGCGTTTCTCATGATGTACTCTGCATAGAAGTTAAATAAGCAGGGTGACAATATACAGCCTTGATGTAATCCTTTTCCTATTTGGAACCAGTCTGTTGTTCCATGTCCAGTTATAACTGTTGCTTCCTGACCTGCATACAGATTTCTCAAGAGGCAGGTCAGGTGGTCTGGTATTCCCATCTCTTTCAGAATTGTCCACAGTTTATTGTGACCCACACAGTCAAAGGCTTTGGCATAGTCAATAAAGCAGAAATAGATGTTTTTCTGGAACTCTCTTGCTTTTTCCATGATCCAGCGGATGTTTGCAATTTGATCTCTGGCTCCTCTGCCTTTTCTAAAACCAGCTTGAACATCAGGAAGTTCATGGTTCACGTATTCCTGAAGTCTGGCTTGGAGAATTTTGAGCATTACTTTACTAGCATGTGAGATGAGTGCAATTGTGCGGTAGTTTGAGCATTCTTTGGCATTGCCTTTCTTTGGAATTGGAATGAAAACTGACCTTTTCTAGTCCTGTGGCCACTGTTGAGTTTTCCAAATTTGCTGGCATATTGAGTGCAGCACTTTCACAGCATCATCTTGTAGGATTTGAAACAGCTCACCTGGAATTCCATCACCTCCACTAGCTTTGTTCATAGTGATGCTTTCTAAGGCCCACTTGACTTCACATTCCAAGATGTCTGGCTCTAGATGAGTGATCACATCATCATGATTATCTGGGTCTTGAAGATCTTTTTTGTACAATGCGATTACACAATTTTTAGGAGGATAATCTGTACTTCAATCTTTCCCAGTATCAGAAGAAAGATTGAGGGCAAAAGGCAAAAGGGCAGCAGAGGATGAGATGGTTGGATGGCATCACCAACTCAATGGACATGAGTCTGAGCAAACTCTGGGAGATAATGAAGGACAGGGAAGCCTGGCCTGCTGCATTCCGTGGGGTTGCAAAGAATCGGACATGACTTAGCAACTGAACAACCGCAACAGCCTGTGCTTAGGCAGCAGACAGTAGAAATGAAACAGTGGGACTTCACATTACCCGCAGGAAGGAGAAGTCTCAATACAGATTAGAATTTTCCTCTCTCACGGGCCTCTTAGCCAAAGGGTCCTGTGGCCTGAAGTCTGGAGGGAGCACAGGCAGGGACCGAGATCTGACCTGCACAGTGATTTTCGCTGAGTTTAAAAATTCGCGAGAGGACCCTGAAAGCATCTCGAGCCACGCCAACATCCGATTTCACTTCTCCACCCAAACCAGCCCTCCGACTCCTTCCCAAGGAAGAGGGCACATCAGGGGAAGGTTTGGCTCTGAGACTGACAGGTGGTGGCACAGAGCTAGGTTTATTTGGAAACACCTCATTAAGCTCCAGGGCAAACCAGTCATCAGGGTGTTTAATTGGCAGCATGTGAGTATTAGGAGCTAATTAAGTTGCTCCCTCGTACTTTAATTAATGTTTGTCATTCGGCCACTGCATGGCTGGCGCAGGTTTCAGGAAGACAGAAGCGCTCAGTGGCCAGCACTTAGCGCGTGCTCCTCGCTGTCCCCGCACCAGGGCGGAGCTGAGCAGACGGACAGCGTGCGGGGCTGTGCAGCTCAATCCGCGGACCAAGCCCCAGAAGCCACTTTGCATTCACTTAATGACAGTTACTGAGGCTCTACTCCGTGCCAGCCAGCCAGACGGAGAGGACAGTGGAATCTCAATAAGACGTTATTCAAATCCCACCTCTGTCTTTTACTAGTTGCATAACCACGCACCACCCGGCCTTTGCAAATTTCCATGTTTTTATCTGTAGAGTGAAAACAAAAATCAGCTCTACCTCATACAGCTCTTATTTTAAAATAAAAGTCAGATATCCTCAATCCTGTGTTCAAAATCTTCAAGGACTTCCCATCCCAGAAGGAAAACTGAAGCCCGCTCGGTGATAGAAAGCACTTTCCATGGTCCTTCTCCTTTCCCTGTCCTTCTCCCCGCTCAGCTCCCACCTTCTCCTCCTCCTTTCTTCTCCCTCTCCTCACTCAGGCTTATTCCTTGGACCCCAAGTCCCCCTTTTCTCAGGGCCTTGGCACTTGCCACCCCTGTGCCTATACAATTGACCATTGAACAACACAGGAGTTAGGGTGCCAACCCTCCATGGTGGCAAATCGGGTGTAACCCTGATGCTGGGAAAGACTGAAAGCAGGAGAAGGGGACGAGAGAGGATGAGATGGTTGGATGGCATCACCAACTCGATGGACATGAGTTTGAGCAAGCTCTGGGAGTTGGTGATGACAGGGAAGCCTGGTGTGCTGCGGTCCATGAGGCTGCAAAGAGTCAAACAAGACTGAGTGACTGAGCTGAACTGAACTTACGTTCAGCCCTCCATATTCATGGTTCCTCTGTATCTGCTGTTCTGCATCCATGGATTCAGTCAACCTCAGATCCTGTAGTGCTATAGCACCCACTGTTGAAAAATAAACATGTAAGTGACCCCTGCAGCTCAAACCTGTGTTTTTGAAGGTCAACTGTAATATTCCCACCAAATATCCACATGGTTCACCCCCTCAGTCTTTGCTCAGATCACCTTTTCAGAGAGGCATCCTCTGACCTCTCCATCTAAAATTCTAAGAATCCCCCACCAACAAAAAATTAAAAGCTAGCAAGTATCATGTCTGCCTTATTTTTTCCCCTTATCATTTATGATCTTATCTATACAATATATTGGGCTTCCCTCGTGGCTCAGTGGTAAAGAATCCACCTGTCAATGAGGGAGATGTGGGTTCAGTCCCCGGGTGGGGAAGATCCTCAGGAGAAGGAAATGACAACCCACTCCAGTATTCTTGCCTGGGAACTCCCATGGACAGGGGAGCCTGGTGGGCTATAGTTTATGGGGTAGCAAGAGTGGAATATGGCTTAGCAACTAAAACAACAACAAAACAATATATTGTGCTTATTTATTTAGAATGCCTGCCCATTTCAACATATAAAGTAAACTCAGGAAATGTTTTGTCTGTTTTGCTCCCAGCTATACTTACGGTGTCTAGAACAATGCCTGGTCCATAGCAGGCACTTCATAACTATTTGTTGAATAAATGAATGAGTATTAAATAAGATAAGGCATCCAAAGGAAACAGCAATGCAAGGTGCATACTGGTGCCCAGAAACATTCATTTCCTTCTCTTGACGCTGCACTTAGAACCGGTTTCTCTGCCTTTAAAGACCTCGAATCCACAAGAGGGACAGCTAACCACACACTCCTGCTGTACAAAAAATCCTCCACTCACACCCCAAAAGCAAGAGCAGAGGGAGGATGAACAGGAGACCCCAGTCGCAAGCCTGATCTGTTGCTTCAGGAATACAGAGGATTTCTCTAACACCTGCTATATGACAAGTGTTCTGCCCAGCGCCATGGAGATTCAGACAAGAATGGCACATCTTGCTGCCTAAGGAGCTTATAGTCTAGAGTTCAGCAAATGTTCCTATAAGGGACAAGATAATAAATTTTTTTTATTTTTATTTTTTAACACCCAAAACATTTTGTACTGGGCTATGGCTGATTAACAATGTTGTGGTGGTTTCAGGTAAATAGTGAAGGAATTCAGCCATACATGCACATGTATCTGTTCTCCCCAAACCCCTCTCCAGACACTAAATATTTTTCACTTTATGGATCAAACAATCTCTAGTAACTACTCAGCTTTGCCGCTGTGGCCCAAAAGCAGCCATAGGGAGTATACAAATGAATGGGTGTGGCTGATCTTCCAATAAAACTCTATTTACAAACACTAAAATTTGAATTTCGTATCACTTTCATGTATTATAAAATATTATTCTTCCTTTGATTTTTTTTCAATCATTTCAAAATGTGAAAACTATTCTTAGCTCAAGTGAAAGTGAAAACCGCTCAGTCGTGTCCGACTCTTTGCCACCCCATGGACTATACGGTCCATGGAATTCTCTAGGCCAGAATACTGGAGTGGGTAGCCTTTCCCTTCTCCAGGGGATCTTGCCAACTCAGGGATCGAACCCAGGTCTCCCGCACCGCAGGAGCTGAGCCCCCCGGTGAATCCTTAGCTTAGAGCCCACAAAAGAACAGAGCAGATTTGGCCGTCGTGCTGTAGTTTGCCAATCCCTTGTCTAGATGAGGAAAAAGAAGACACAATCGCTTCTAGCTAAGGTTTAAAACATGATGCTACAGACTAAACCTCATAAATGATCATGGAAGAGGGTGGTAACTAGAGAGGACCAGAACCATCAGGGGGTGCTTTGGGGAAGAGGCAAGACTTAGGGCGAGCAGTGGGATACGGTTAGGGTCAGGTGGGCTCCGTGGTGGACTGAGAGCTTCCCGGCACGGGCACTAACAGTGGAAGCAACAATAGCAATAGTCTAGAGACGACTCGAGGATGGAGACTGCGGCAGGCCCAGCTCTCAGCACTTTATAAGCACTGTTCAATTTCATTCTCAAGGAAATTTACCCCCTTTTCAAATGAGGAGACCAAGGCTCAGAGGGTTAATAATTTGCCCAAATATACAAAGTCAGCAGCCAGAGTCAGGCTCCCAGCCAAGGTTGTCTGCCTCCAAAGCCCACCCTCCCTCCCACCCAATTCTGCACTTTGATCTGGGTTCCCTCCCATTTCCTATGATCAGACGCTGCCATGTCCCTGGTGTGCCTGTATTCATGTAAATAACCATTTCCTAAATACACTCAATGAAAAATCAATTACATAGCAAAGTGGCTGAGGTTTGGATAAACAATCTAATTGTTCCCTCTGGGGCTGCTGACTGAGCAATGCCTGCCGAGAGAAGAAAGAGAGTTAACATTTATTATGAGCTCTGCCTCAGGCACTGAGTATGCATCTCCTTCCTCCTGGACCGTTTGGGTCTGAGCCCCTGGGGCCAGGCCCCCACTTCACCCCAGGGAAGCTGCTGGTCTTTACGACTGCGTGCATAATGTATCTACAGTGAAGACCCCACCATCAAGGCAGATCTCTAACTAAGGCAGACTCGAGGACCTGACCTCTAGGCGTACCTTCCAGGTTCCTTACTCAAAGAGGAAAACCTAGCAGCTTATTACATGACAAGTGTATTGATGTGATTATATCTTTCCTGGAAGGCCATTCTGCTTTCACCCCTACTTGTCCCTCAGGAGTTCCAGTCATTATATTTAGACTTTTTCCTTTTTCAAGTCGGGACACTGTTCTTGGTTGATATGCAAAGATCCCCAAAAGGTGTATTCCATCAAACCTTATCAATCATTAACACCTTACTGTGAATTAGTCTTCAAAACTTTTCAACCAGACAGGTAATTAAAATTGAACAATTGGCTAGAGACCACGTAAATGCCAGGTTTAAGGCATAGAAAAGGAAGGTTGAAGAAGTGGTTTTTGACAAGAAAGACTCTGAGAAAAGCGATGGTATTCCAAAGGAGTGAATTTGCATGGGCTCTTTCTTTCTTTCTTTCCCTGTTAGCTATTATCATGAGTTATTTATGGTGAGCCGGGCAAGGTATGTGGCTGATGATGCTTGAAGAAATAAGATACAGTTCCTTACCTGAGATTCACAAATAATTACAACCGCATGTAATAAGCACTGCAGGAGCTCTAAACTCATCTGGAGTAAAGAGCTCCAAGTCCTGACCATCCGACTATGGAAGCCATGGGATACCTGAAGGCGCCGGAACAGGAAGCTGAGAGAGAAAATTTCTAATCCTCGTTCAGCCGTGTGTGTATTTACTCTATGACCTTGCATGAGGACCTTCTCCTCTCTGAGCCTCGGTTGACTCATTCATTCATATTAATTCATTCAACTTTGTGCCAGGGCTGTGCTAGGCTTTGGGGATGGATATCGTGTTAACATAATAGGTACTATTACTGCTCTCATAGGTTTTACAGTCTAATGGGGTAAACAGACATGAAAGAAATAATTTCACAGACAATTTTCCTATAAAATGATGAAGTAAGTCTAGACCACATATTTCCAACCTGGCTACAGAGTAGAATTAACTGGGAAGAAAGACTTAGGGGAAAAAGATGAATATTTGGGCATTATCCCCAAAAATTATAATTCAAACTAGTAAGACTCAAGCATAAATATTTTTATAAATTCCCCCAACTGATTCTAAGATGCTACCACAGTTGGGAACCACTGAGCTAAATAGTTTCTAAATTTTCTTCCTGCTCTATTAGTAATTTACAGTCTGTGGATAATCTAAGACATACCTGCACAGATATATAAATTTCTGTATACTTATATGTGTATTGAGAGACAAAGATAAATGGAAATACAGAATGTGTGTGTGAGAGAGAGAGAAAACAAAAAAGATCATGTAGCCTGTAAGACAAAACATTGGAGACCAGTGAAGAATCAATACACATCAACATTTCCTAAACTTAGCCCTGAGCTTTGTTTGGCTGGATGTTTGTATAGAGACTGTTTGCCTCTTTGACATTTTTCCTTCTTTTCCTCTTTGGCTATAACACTCTGACTTAGGTGTGAGAGAGGGCTCAAGGGGGCGGCGGACATATGTATACTTATGCACGAGTCCCCTTGATGTATGGCAGAAACAAACACAACATTGTAAAGCAATTATCCCTCAATTAAACAAGAAAAATCCTCTGATTTAACTCAGAGCAGTGTTGACCTAAAACAGACTGCCAATTATTTCTTCAGGAAAACAAAAAAGGCTGAAGAGGGTTTTATTTGGGATCAGCAAAAATTGCAGTTCAGTGTTTGCACATGGTGAGCCACATGCAAATCCCCAGCAAAAATGGAGATAACTCCTTTAGAGAGGAGAAAAGGAAATTGGAAGGGCTATAGTAAACAAAGGGTCCTTGGAGGAATTAAAAGTCTGAAGCATGAAGGCTTTCATTGGCTGAGTGTCTCTCATTGGCTGGGTTCTTGCCAGGCTGGCTTTTCATTGGTTGAGTTGTAACTGCCTCTCATTGGCTGAGTTCTTGCCAGGCAAGAAGAGAAAGTCCTTCTTCTTGTTGGGCTCTGCTCCCATTCCAAGACATAAGAGCTACCTCTTTTGATCTCCTGATTTTTTAAATTGAGATGTTTATTAATTTTTACAGCAGCAATGTGCCCAGCTCTGGGCCCACATTTCCTAGTATCCATGTCAGCTACACGCAACAGCTGAGATGCAGATAGAACTTATGGGATGGGACTTCCAGGAAATCCCACGGGAGACGCTCTGACAAGGGGCACCAGCTTCATGCCCTTCACCCTTCTCTCCCAACTTTCTGCATGGAACAGGTATGTGATGGTGAGCTCAGTGTTAGCCATCAGGAACCGTGTCGTGACTGGGGAGCGGGGGGATAGAAGTAATAAGCCAAGAATCTAAGAATAGAGAGAGAAAAGGAGCACGAGGCCCCAGGGGATATCACAGTCATAGTCACCTGGACTGCCAACGTCTGGATTTCATTCATCTGAAAGGAAAGAAAAACTTTACTTTGATGAAACAGCACACTGGAAATTATTTGCCTCTAGTACAGGCATTCTGTAGGGGGAAAAAGCGCCCCTATTCAAATTAGTTTGGGAAATATTTCACACCACAGTATAGTTCTCCACCTCCTCTGTCAAGACTCCCATTATAAAATATATAACCAACAAGGACCTAGTGTATAGCACAGGGAACTATACTCAATATTTTGTAACAACCTATAAGGGAAAAGAATTTGGAAAAGAATACATAGATGTATAACTGAATTACCGTGCTGTACACCTGAAACTAACACCACACTGTAAATCAACCAGACTTCAATAAAAAAGAATTCCCGTTGCACGTTTGCTCATATTAAAGGTTCATAACAAAGAAACCTGTTCACTTTGTTTGAAGCATTTCAGAGCCTGGCTTTCTCCACTTCCCACAACACTACCTACTCAATACAGACACACAGAGCATCTTTTAATACTGCTTGAAGCTAATATTCTTCGGTGCATTTTGATCATCTCAGACATCAGAGCATTAAATTCCAGAACACTCGACTTCTGAGCAACTCAATCCAAAACATCAATCAAATGTTTCCTAAGAGATGTGACAAAACAGCCAGTGAAATGTTATATTTTCCATTTTGTTGTTGGCACATTGGAGAGGCAAAGTCACAAGTGTCCTTCTCAGAAAATGGCAACAACAACCAAAAGCCAAAATGGCCTAGGTGAGCTTTCTCCCTCCAGCAACAGATCGCTTCCCGTTGCCTTCTGTTCTCACTCAGCTCCATGCAGTGAGCTGACCTGTTTTCTCATTCTGGCTTACCTGGAAGGCTTCCTGGGATACAAACAAAAATCAAGGCCACCCAAAAACTGACTTTTAGAGTAAAACTGTTTTGGCAAGCCCATTTCTCAGGCAGAGCTGGCCGCGTGCAAATGACCTTCCGTTAGCAGCTCCTTCATAGTCACTAACTTAGCTGGCCACATAACACCGCCCACTCACTCAGGCTTGGCTTCCCGAATCTGTGGCTTAGTGTCTGTCATTGACTTGGGAACATCTCCAGCCATTACTATTTCACATATTTCTTCTGCTCGTGTATCTCTTTCTTCTCCTTTTGGAATTCTAATTATGTGGATGTTATACCTTTTGTTTCACCAGATCCATGGTTCTCAGAGTATGGTCCCTGGACCAGTAATAACATCACTTGGAAGGTTGTTAAAAACGCAATTATCAGGCTCTATTCCAACCCAGATCCATTTATTCCAAAACTCTGGCATGGAAGATAATGTGTGTTTAGTCAAGATCTCTAGATGACTCTTTTACATGCCAAGGTTTGAGAACCTCTTCACTAAAGCAAGAAAAGGACCATTAGGACATCTGAAAGGAGTGATACAGAGGAAAGGAAAGTACAACAGCTAGAAATACTTAGTGTTTCTCAGAATCTTGTCCTTAATATTCTAGTTTGAATATCAGCAGTGCACTTTTGGGAGAATTTCATGGCTTAAAGGAGGCCTGAAGGAAAACATGAGACTAACTCCAAATGAACTGCCAGCTTCTTGGCCTCCTTCAACTCAGCGCCCAGCAGTGGCTCCCAAATCAGGCTGCATGTCACCCTGAGAGCACATTTGAAATCAACTCTAGACCTGTGAACCAGAAACTCGCAGGTCTGGAGCCCACGGAGCCGTCTCTACAGCATGATTCCCTGGGCTTTCTGACTCAGCCATGACCTGGCCAGAGGACCCCTGATAGGGCTCATAACTGCCCCGTTGGCTACTCTTCACGAATGCTGTTTCCATCCACAAACCAGCACAGATGTGGCTCGGGCCATATTTAAACAGCCTCCGCCTCTCTGCCTCCCCTCCCCTCCATGTCCTCTTTCTTCACGTTGACCACACCCTGAGAGAAGGCTCCAGGGAGGCGGGCGGGGTTCCTGTGACACCCCCACGCGCCAGCGCCCGGCGGCCACAGGGCCTGGTGCTCCCGGCACACAGGCCAGCTGCACTCACTGTCCGCACTCCCGCCAGGATGTGATTCTTTACGTTCCTTCTTCCCCACTCAGTCCCACCTTGGCTGGCCCGTGGAAACATGGAGCAACTCATAGGTGCTAATCAATTAGCCTCAAGTCCTGATCTAACCTTAGACCCCAGTCACTGCTTAGGGGCCCTGCTAGCTCATATGCTTTGACTGGCTCTGCGTCCTAAGACTACTCCCTGCTGCCACGGCCCAGCCCACAGCTGGTGCCTTGCTCCCTTAGAGGGACATCACAGGAGCGCTGTCATCTTATCTGTCTCTGGAGTGTTCCAAGCATCCGTCATTTCAGGACCCCTAGGCCTCCCATCTGTTGGGAACGTGTCACTCTCCTGGTGCCAGTGGGCTCTGGAATCACACTGGGAGTTCTGTGCCCCGTGGGCATGGGCTCACTTTGATCACTTCGTGTGTCAGTGTGAGAGGAGGAACTGGACTCTGGAATCTGGCCTGTCCCTGTAGTTGGACCCATTCTAGATTCCAAGACTTCTCCAATCCCTCCCTCCTGCCAGAGCTCAGGCTAGGATCAGGCAAGGGAGGCGCCCTGGAGACACTCACACCCCGCATCAGGCCCGCGCAGGGTGGGCACGTGAGACTTCATGCTCTCTTTTGTTTGCATGCTTCCCTATATCTTGCACCTTAGGCTCCTCACTCACCCTGGTCCTAGCTCTGCCTCCTGATCCGAGTTGCCGTGACTGTGCCAGGCAGGTCCCTGTGTGCGGCTGAAAGTAGGACGCCATCCATCCCAAGGCCTCAAAACGACATTTAGTGTTTCTTATCCATCCCTAGGCTCCAAGCACAAAGAAAGCAGAATCCCTTCCTGTAAGGAATTCAGAGCATGGCAGGGAAGGAAAGCATGTAAACAGGTCGGCTCGTGTGGAAGGGCAGAGGAGCCTGGGGTGAATGACGGTGGGACAGAAGAGAAGGCTTCAAAAGGCACTAGTCTTCCATGATGTTGGGAAGTGTACAGACTACATCTCAGGGGAGAAAGTGAGAGGCTGACAGCAGGTAGAAACCAGTGTGAGTCAAACTGGGGTGTGTTCTGAGACTCGCAGATGGTCAGCAACATTAGAGGGTCCGAGACTTGGAAAGAAGAATGAGAGAAGAGGAGGGAGAGGGCCAGATTGTAGAGAGCCCTGAGGAGGCTGTGAGGCGCGCGGGCCTCCCCAGGTGGCGCCAGTGGTCCAGGAGCCACTGCTGATGCAAGCGGACCCAAGAGGTTCCTTCCCTGGGTCGGGACGATCCCCTGGAGGAGGGCATGGCAATCACTCCAGTATTCTCGCCTGGAGAATCCCACGGACAGAGGAGCCTGGCGGACTGCAGTCCACAGGGCCACACAGAGTCGGACACAACTGAAGCAACTTAGAATGCACGCGTGCATGGGCTTCCATCTCTGGAACATGGGGCACCTGGGAAGATTTTGAGGCAGGGGTGGAGAGTATCCAGATTTCAGCATCACGAAGAGTCAGAGGCTGGGGCCAGTGCACAAAATCATCGATGGGGGAACCAGTTGGGAGACTGTGTTAAGGACAGCTGCCAAGTAATGGCTGAATTTCTACATCAGGGCCATCCAATTCCTGAGGGTGTGAGACTGTGGGCAGCACCAAGGAGACAGGAGCTCTTAATAAGCACCTGGCAATTCCCAAGCATCTGCCAAAGCAGTGAGCTCTGCAGAAAGAGGACCCCGCGGGGCCCAGCTGCTCGGGGGACTGCCACCTCCAGACCAACCTCTCAGAGGTGCATGTGGCCTGCTCTCCAGGGGCTACTCATGCAGCTGCCGCTCTGGCAAATCTCCCCTGGGAAGAAAACCTTCTCTCCCCTGCCCAGGGAGGAATCACCCACCTGCTGTAGAGTTCTTCAGGTTTGGGACTAAAGAGCTTCATTCTGTCGAAGCTTTAAAGAAGAATGGCCAGATAACTTCCAAGCTACCTTTCTGCCCCCATCAGTCTGTGACTTTAGGATTCCACATATATCAGATGCAAACGCTGAAGACTTCGTTTCCTGTAGAGTTCCTTGCAGAAGTGATTCTGTGACTGTCCTAAGTATACTCATACTTCCTTTTCTGCATCCACACTGGGAATCCCAAAGCCCAGCCACTGACTTCTCTCATCTGGATCACTGCTAGAACCTTCTTCATGGCCTTCCTGCTGTCAATTTTGCCTCTTCTTCTTATTCCATTTTCCATGAAGAAGCCGGAGAATTTCTAAAGCATGTCAATCTATTCAAGGCCTGCATGCATGCTAAATCACCAGTCACATTTGACTCTTTGCGACCCTGTGGACTGAAGTCCTCCAGGCTCCTCTGGCCATGGAATTTTCTGGTCAAGAATACAGGTGTGGGTTGCCATGCCCTCCTCCAGGGGATCTTTCTGACTCATGGATCGAGCCCACGTCTCCTGCTTTGCAGGCAGATTCTTTACTGATGAGCCTCCAGGGTAGTCCATTTAAGGAATGTTCCTGCTTAAAGTCCTTCCTGTTGAGACTTCCCTGGTGCTCCAGTGGTTGAGAATCCACCTTTCAATGCGGGGGATGTGGTTTCAGTCCCTGGCCAGGGAACTAACATCCCACATGCTGCAGGGCAACTAAGCCTACGTGTCACAGCTAGAGAGCCCCCAGACCACAATGAAGAACCACTGCAGCAAAATAAAAATCCTCCCTGTTGCCTTCAATGATGCTTTTGGGGTAGGGGGTGGGGTATGCCATACAGCATGGAAGATCTTAGTTCCCCAAGCAAGGGGATCGAACCTGTGATCCCTGTGCGAGAAGCACAGTCTTAACCACTGGACCACCGGGGAACTCTCCTCTCGTAATGCCGTTAAAGGGCTCACTGGCCCCTGCATGTTGCTGCTGCCCCGCAGCCTCCCCCACTCTCACCAGCTCTCTCCCCACCCCCAGTCTGAACCATGAGAAATCTCTTTCAGTTCTCCAAACCCCTTGAACCTCTGCACAGACCGCAGAACCTCTGGGTCTCTGCACAAACCATTCCTATTGCCTAGAGCAGTGCTGGCCAGTAGGAAAACAGCAGAAGAACTCGAGCCTCTTATGCCATCTTCAATGTTCCAGTGGCCACATTGAAAAAAAAAGAAGAAATAGGTGATCTCACCACTAATAATACACTTTATTTAATTCAATCTATCCAAAATGTTGGGCTTTCCTGGCGGCTCAAGGGTAGAGAATCCACCTGCCAATGCAGAAGACACAGGTTCAATCCTTAGGTGGGGAAGATCCCCTGGAGAAGAAAAATGGCAACCTGCTTCACTCTTCTTGCCTGGAAAACTCCATGTACAGGGAAGCCCAGTGGGCTTCATGGGATGGCAGAGTCAGACATGACTGAGCAACTAAACAACATCTAAAACGCATCCAACATCCAAAATGTATCCAACATTCAACATGCGATTAAGATAATAGAATATTGAGATAATTTACATTCTTTTCCACACTACATCTTCGAAGACTAGTATGTATTTTACACCTATCCCAAGTGAAGTCGCTCAGTCATGTCCGACTCTTTGCGACCCCTTGGACTGTACCCTATCAGGCTCCTCCGTCCATGGGATTTTCCAGGCAACAGTGCTGGAGTGGGTTGCCATTTCCTTCTCCAGGGGATCTTCCCAACCCAGGAATCAAACCTGGGTCTCCCGCTTACCGTCTGAGTCACCAGGGAAGCCCTATTTTACACCTATAGCCGATGTCAGTTTGGACATGTCATATTTTCAAGTGCTCAACAGCCACATTTAGCTAGGAGTGATGATAGTGGTAAAGATCCTGCCTGCAAATGCAGGAGACAAAAGAGATGCAGGTTCAGTTCCTGAGTCAGGAAGATCCCCTGGAGGAGGCCATGGCAACCCACTCCAGTGTTCTTGCCTGGAGAATCCAATGGACAGAGGAGCCTGCTGGGCTATAGTCCATGGGGTCGCAGAGGATCAGACATGACTGAATCAGCTGAACACAGCACAACACAGTGGGCAGTGCCCCGGGCATCCTGCTTCTACTCGGTCTAGGAGCATGCCCACTCTTCAGGCTCAGCAGGAAGGGCACAGTCACTAGCTGCATCCAGGGGCCCTCCTCTGTGATCCCACAGTCCCACAGAGCCCTGTGGCCACTCTCACATGGAAGCACTGAAGCCTGTGTTCTATCTGAATCCAAGACCATAGGCTCCATGAGGACAAGAGCCACACTGGCCTGGCGCAGCACTGAGCTCCTACTCTGGGCCCAGCAGCAGACATATATTGTATGTACCAATCAGTGCCTGTTGAAGGAAGCAGAGAAATCTCATGTGTCCTCACCCACTACTGGGAGGTACTATGATGAACTGAAATCCCTTGTTCAGTTCAGTCATTCAGTCATATCCAACTCTTTGCGACCCCATGGACAGCAGCATGCCAGGCTTCCCCGTCCATCGCCAGCTCCCGGAACTCCACAGCTTCCCTGTCTTTCACCAACTCCTGAAGCTCTCAGAATCCCAAGAGAGATTCCCCTTCGCCTCACCCTTCCTTTCTACAACATCTGCATTACACACACACACATATGCACTCATCACACACACAGTTCAGTTCAGTTCAGTCGCTCAGTCGTGTCCGACTCTGCAACCCTATGAATAGCAGCACGCCAGGCCTCCCTGTCCATCACCATCTCCTGGAGTTCACTCAGACTCACGTCCATCGAGTCCGTGATGCCATCCAGCCATCTCATCCTCGGTTGTCCCCTTCTCCTCCTGCCCCCAATCCCTCCCAACATCAGAGTCTTTTCCAATGACTCAACTCTTTGCACGAGGTGGCCAAAGTACTGGAGTTTCAGCTTTAGCATCATGCCTTCCAAAGAAATCCCAGGGCTGATCTCCTTCAGAATGGACTGGTTGGATCTCCTTGCAGTCCAAGGGACTCTCAAGAGTCTTCTCCAACACCACAGTTCAAAAGCATCAATTCTTTGGTGCTCAGCCTTCTTCACAGTCCAACTCTCACATCCATACATGACCACAGGAAAAACCATAGCCTTGACTAGACGGACCTCAGTCGGCAAAGTAATGTCTCTGCTTTTGAATATGCTATCTAGGTTGGTCATAACTTTTCTTCCAAGGAGTAAGCGTCTTCTAATTTCACGGCTGCAGTCACCATCTGCAGTGATTTTGGAGCCCCCCAAAATAAAGTTTGACACTGTTTCCAGTTTCCCCATCTATTTCCCATGAGGTGATGGGGCTGGATGCCCATCACTTGAGCTTTAGGCCAACTTTTTCGCTCTCCTATTTCACTTTCATCAAGAGGCTTTTTAGTTCCTCTTCACTTTTCTGCCATAAGGGTGGTGTCATTTGCATATCTGAGTTATTGATATTTCTCCCGGCAGTCTTGATTCCAGCTTGTGTTTCTTCCAGTCCAGCGTTTCTCATGATGTACTCTGCATAGAAGTTAAATAAGCAGGGCAACAATATACAGCCTTGACACACTCCTTTTCCTATTTGGAACAGTCTGTTGTTCCATATCCAGTTCTAACTGTTGCTTCCTGACGTGCATACAGATTTCTCAAGAGGCAGGTTAGGTGGTCTGGTATTTCCATCTCTTTCAGAGTTTTCCACAGTTTATTGTGATCCACACAGTCAAAGGCTTTGGCATAGTCAATAAAGCAGAAATAGATGTTTTTCTGGAACTCTCTTGCTTTTTCCATGATCCAGTGGATGTTGGCAATTTGATCTCTGATTCCTCTGCCTTTTCTAAAACCAGCTTGAACATCAGGGAGTTCACGGTTCACGTATTGCTGAAGCCTGGCTTGGAGAACAACTTCACACTTAGAAACACTGTTGCACTGAAACACATATACACTCACACACACACACGTGCACACGCATGTCATACACTCTCGAACTCATGCTCAGACACATCTCCACACACTCATACACTCACACGCATTGCATGCTTAAGACGCATGCTTACCCCCAAGCACATTATAGAGGTTGGAGGGGCGTCCAGAGAGGTGTTTCACCTGCTCTGGTCACACAGTACACCTGGGGCAGGCCTGGGACCGCATCCCAAGGCGACCGCCCACATCCAGGCAACCAGGCTGCCTCTCGCTGACAGGCAGGACCGCAAACAGCACGAGGGTGTCTGGGTGCATCAACAGTGATTCCTGTTTGCTGCCAGCCAGCAACTGATGCCAGAGCCAGCCATCAGTTAGGGGCATTCCTGGACTCCCATGCTGTTAGGACCAGTCTCCCTGGCTGTACTGCCTCCGAGAGAAACACAGCTGATTCCGAGGGCAAGCACACTGACGCAGCAGGGGATTCGGCTCGACTTGCCAAGACCTGGCACCTTATCATCCTAGCAAGGTGAGGAGCAAGGTGAGGGGCCAAACACCTCAACGGTCCGATCACTCCCAGTCTCCTAGAAGACAGGCCAAACTTGTAGCCTAGGTGAGGAGAGGTATAGATGATGTCTTAGAAAAGTAGTCTTAAAGCTGAGGCACACAATTGTGCTGTGTGGTGGTGCTGGTTTAGTTGCTCAGTCGTGTCCAACTCTTTGTGACCCCAGGGACAGCAGTCCCCAGGCTCCTCCATCGAGGCAGGGACACTGGAGTGGGTTGCCATTTCCTTCTCCATGCACTGTGTGACCTAAGGCAATTAAAAGACCTCTCTGGGCCTAGTACCAACTTCTCTACTTTGTGTGAGTGTAGGTGTGTGTGGATGTATGTGAGTATGTAAGTCAGTGTGAGTGACTGTGAGTATATTTGGATTTTTCTGCATTTGTGAGTCTGTGAGTCCTCTATGCGTGTGAGTACAAGAGTATGTGTAAGTGTGAAGGTGTGTGAGAGAATGTTTGGGAGTATACAGCGGATATGAGCTGGTAAGGCTGTGTGCGTGTGTATGTGTATACATATGCATATGGACGTTGGAAAACATGTACGGATTTTCCTAGGGGTCCGCAGATATGGTGACTTTTATCAGTTGCAAGTCCTCAAATTTCTGGTTCCCTTTTTTCATCCTCCCTCATTTTAATCACCCTTCTCCTGTTTTCACAAAAGAAAACTGTTTCCTTCACCCATTCCCAACTCCATTATGGTGTTCTCTATAGGGTGTAAAATCCTTCAGTGCACCAAACAAAAAGGACAATTAAAGATATTAGTTTGGTGAATTAAGGCACAAGAACCGCACCTTGGGACTTCCATTCCTTCCCTGTTTCATTCATTCTTTAGGTAAAAGAAAGCCACATCCTACATGGTGGATCCTTAGAGAAGAGATTTTTCTAAAAAAGTTTTACTGGAGGATAATTGCTTTACAATAACTGTCGTGCTGGTTTCTGCCATACATCAACATGAATCAGCCACAGAAGTACCTATGTCCCCTTCCTCCTGAGCCTCCCTCCCGCCTCCACCACATCCCACCCTTCTAGGTTGTCACAGAGCTCCAGTCTGAGCCCCCTGCGCCATACAAGTAACATGTATGTTTCCCTGCTACTCTCTCAATTCGTCCCACCCTTTCTTTCCCCCACCGTGTCCGCGAGTCTGTTCTTTGTGTCTCTCTTGCTGCCTGCAGACAGGTTCATCAGTAGCATTCGTCAGATGCATTACAGAATTCAGGAATTCACGCAGTGGGTATGCTGGCATTTGGGGTAAGGGCCGCAGCTCTGCATTCCTTAAGTCTCGTCAAAGCTGCGTGGCTTTGACAGAGCCTGGGGAGAGTGAAGGGAAGACAGCGTCGCAAGCACTGATGAAGGCTAAATGGCTTTCCCTCACCCACCATGGCAGAGAAAAGTGCTCCTTCCCAACTTCTCTCGGTACTCAATTCTAGGGTGAGCCAAAACCAAACAGCAAAGAACAACAAAACCTTTGAGCAGCCGCACCAGCACAGGTTTGTAACACTGATTCTTTTAAACACAACTGAAGTGCTTTCAGGAGCTACTGAAGTTGGGAAGTTGTACTGGATATAACCCACAGATAAAAGTTTTATGTGGTTTCTTCTAAATGCAGTGTGCATTATTTAGTAGGTTGTTAAAATCTATTTTATCAAGTAATATAGTGAGATATGTATTCCAATTACAATCAATCCTGAGATTACTTCACCTTATAAAATGTTTAAATACTTTCCCTCCTACAACTCCTATTAATCAAGAAAGGAAATTAAATGTTAGCTGCTGGATAAACTCATTTTTAGCAATATTACCTTTTCCTCTCATTAAATGCGTTAAAAAATTTATCTCAATGTCTATGAAATTAAAGGAGTTATTTCTGTGTTTTCATACAAGATTATTATTTATTTCCAAAAATTAATTCTAAAGTTCAGTACATGCAGAATTACTCAGAAAATGCCACACTTTTTCATCATGCTTTTGTTTCATAAATAACTTAAATTTGGGCACAAAACATTGAATTATGACAAACTGATGAAAAAGAGTGAATGAGTTTATTCTTGTTTCTACAACTTTTCAGGAAATAGATTAATTATATTCTTCATGACCTTCATCTTGTCTGCTTTTAATAATCATTTTTACAAGATTAGAAGCAGTCTTTTTATGGTAGGTTTCATAATATCCCCCAAAATGTACTATAATGTTGATTTGAATTAAAAATCTGTCAGATGTTTTCTTAGAGAAAGTAAATCTATTTTGTAGATTGCGTTGACAAGAAAGACTAGTGTTGCTAAATAGATTATACGTTTTCCATAAGTCAAAAGGGCTAAATCTGAGCTCTAAAGTTTTAGCCAAAAGGTGTTTAAACATGTTATAAAATAGAAGTATTTTATTTCTTAAAATTGCATTGGGAAAAGTGAATTGAAATTAACGATATTTTAATTGTTCAATTTTTATAAATAAATTGAACTAGACAAGGTGAAAAAATAGCAGATGTAGTTAATAGTCATTGAATAAATTTTAGAAAAGTCTTTAGGACAGTCTCAGAAATTGAAAAAGTGAATGGTTCTAATGATGGGTAACAAATGCCTTAGGAAGCTTTTTCTTTTTCAACAAAATTGAAGGAGAAAATAATTTTTGAAAATGGACCACTGTGTGATTTGGGGCATTTAACCCAAAAAGATTTCAAATAATTAATGAAATTATCAAAATATCTCCTGTTCCTATCCACTTACTCATGTTAGTAAGATTTGTTGGTGTTCACATCTAAGAGAAACAAAGCAAATAGTCTTCAGAAAAGAATACAATTTTTTTTATTTTTAAAAAAATAGCATTGATGTGGCTCCCTTTTTCATTCTAGTAATATGTAATACTTGTTAACCAACTAGGACAATCTCATTAACCTCATTAAAAATGTAGCCACAATGAATTTTTATTATTTAATTTACCATTGACAAAATTTATGTTATATATACTATATTTTGATTTTTGGTACACTGATAATAATTATAATGATCACTCATTCAAGAAACAATTTTAATATTTAGAACTTTATGGGAATATTTTAATATTAAAAACATATACAACAATGTGTATATATTTAACAGTACCTAAAAATGGTTACGGTTGTAAGTATTATGTGGTTTTTAACCACAATTAAAAATAAGTTTTTAAAAATTTTCTGACACATATATAACACATACATAGCATTATTTCAGAAATGTATATTCAATAGTCAATAAAGGATTATCCAATACAAAAACTTACTACATTAGAATAAAATTCTGAGATAGAACAGAAAGACAAGTGTAAGAAGGAGAATGAAATAAAATTCTCTTTGTTAGAAGTTTACTCACAGTCTTTTTAAATGGATGAAGATGGATATCAAATCATTATGGTATTTAGATTCCAAAGAATATATTTAACAAGTGATGATAGTTTCGTTTAAACAGTGCCTATTTATGATATGCTGAAATCATACCCTCTGAAATGATTTCAACTTATGGAGAAAATTGTAGATATTTACTTAAGGATGTTGGAGGCACCACCTCGATTTTAGGATGCATTTTTGGAAGGCACGTGAGCAAATCGGAAGGGCACTGCCTCTGAGTCAGGGGGTGGGGAGGGGTCCTGGCAGCAGAGGCCAGCTCTAGCTTTCCTGCAGAGTGGGGATTGTCTGCGTTGTTCTTCTACCTAATTCCTTAAGGGCACTTCTTTTTTCTAAAGAAAGCAGTGACTCTGTGGACCAAGAGCTTTCAAAGGCTTGGGACCCCCTCTGGCTCTGTCCGCTATTACAGCAGTCTTTCTGTTCTATTGGAAGCCCCTCTAAGCCAGGTTTTTCATGCATAGACTGATGTATTCATTTAGGAAGGAGAACATGTGGGGACTTTGATTTATTGAACATCTACCATGTGCCAGATACTGTACAGGATGTTTTTTATATATGTGATTTCATTTATTAATAGGAATAATTAAGGTGACGATGTATAGTTATTGTTATTATGGTGAATACTTACTATGTACAAGACACAAAAGGGCGTCTCAGGTAGCACAGTGGCAAAGAATCTGCCTGCTAATGCAGGAGACGCTGGTTCAATCCCTGGATTGGGAAGGTACCCTGGAGTAGGAAATGGCAACCCGCTCCGGCATTTTTGCCTGGGAAATGCCACAAGCAGAGGAGCCTGGTAGGCTACAGTCAGTAGGTTCACAGAGTCGGACGTGACTGACACGCACACACCAACACACACCAGACACTAAATTGTAAACTTTACATGAGTGATCGTAATCGGCTTGTACAATAATCCTACAGGGCAAGAGTTATGATCATTCCAATTTTACAGATGAGAAAAATGAGGCTCAAATAAATCTTTCAATATTAATCAACAGCTAGTAGGTGAGAAAGCCTGATCATGACATCAAAGTCCGTACTTCAGACCTTAAGTTTGTCACGCCCACTTAAAGAGGTGCTCAGAGGGGTTAAACTTGGGCAGGTAGAAATCGGTAAGTCCTGTAACTCTTGCCTTATAGGATTATGGTAAAGACTGATTACGATCATTCATGTAAAGTTTACAATTTAGTGTCTGGTGTGCGTTGGTGTGTGCGTGTCCGTCACATCCGAATCTGCGAACCTACGGACTGTAGCCTACCAGGCTCCTCTGCTTGTGGAATTACCCAGGCAAAATTTCCCAGTCAATCTGACTGATTGATTCACTCCCTATTTTGTTCCAGAAAACCATCCAGGCACTTCTTGATAACTACAAATACTCCTTTTTTCTAGAATTCTCCAAATACATTAGTCATCCTGCGTCTCCGCCAATTTCATAATGTGGACAGAATTGATTTTATTATAATTATTCTTTTTTATAATTGATTTTTAAATTATCACCATTCCATAATTATTACCCCTCACTTTTTGTTTTCTTCCTGCAAATGAGAAAACTAAACCACCCGGAATCTTCCCTGAAACTTGCCCCCGACCCCCAGCATTTGACAGACTCCAGATCAGAGCACATCTGACAGCTGTGAAAAGGAAGCCAAGGCAGCTGATGGAACGGGGCCCAGAGCACGCGGGGCTGCACAGCTGAGCCGGCGGGAAGCCCTTCACACTCTCTGCGCTCTCGGGCAGCAATGCAGGCGAGGTCCAAACCGACCTGTCCCATCGGGGGTGCCTAGCTGTCCACAGCCTCGCTCAGTTTTAATCAGGAAGCCTTCCTCCCCAGGCCAAGAAAGGGGTATGCCTATAGGTCTCGAGAAAAGAGAGGAGTGTGGGGTTCACCCCTCGCTGTCATCGCCTGAGCAGGGTACTTGGTCCTTCACTGGACTTTGCAAAAGGGCCTTTTGGGTTTTTCCACTAATTATGCCCCAGGCAATGGTTAGGAGGTGGGGGGACAGGAGGAACATTTAAACCTAATGTAATTCTCGCAAAACGCCAAACCCGGATTGGACCCTGGAGGATCCCGAGCTGTGGACAGGCGCCTCCGCACGACGGAGAGGGAGCGAGACTAGACTTCTCTGGGGTTTGCCTACTGATACTTCCAGAATTCCCTGCCTACCTGGGACTGTGCATCACAGGGAGAAATAAATGGTCTCATACGAGTGCTTTTTTTTTTTTTTTTAAGGATTAGAAGAGAAGAAATAGCTTTTGTTTTCTTTTTTTTCCCAGTTGGCTAACCATGACATTCGACCTACAGGCTTAGAAAACAACTTGAATAGCAGTGTGAGTGATTAGACAAGACAACAGCCTGGGGTATTCTCTTATGGAAGAGGGGAAGCCCAGGCTGTCTTTTCTTCTAAAATGTGTGGCAATCATCAGAAAAGAGCAGCTGTCAAACTCGCCTCCTGCCCCAGTGGGGCTGCAAGGCTGCTGCCATCTTTATTTAATTGGTTTATTAATCTTCTAACACAATACAAACCTCTGTCTCTCTGCTTCCCTAGTTAACCAGGCTTGGGTTTTGTAAATATGTTTAAATAAGCTCCAAAACCCACAAGGCTTCTCTCCTCTTGGTTACAGGCTCCCGCCAGCCCAGACCCCAGCCAGAACTGAAATGAATAAATGGCTGTCCCTCCCGGTCCATCTGTTCCCTTTTGGGGGTGGCGATGTGAGGGCAGGACATTTGCAGGGAAGAAATGTCCTTCATCTCATCAGGAGTTTACTGTGCTCCTTGGCGGGAGGGCTGCTGTTCCGTGCAGAAGCGTGAATTAAGAAGTCAAGAGGAAGAAGAGAGAAAAGGACACCGTTCAAACCTTGATATATAAATCACTCCTTCTTCCAGCCTCCCGTGCTTGTTGGGAAGGAGATCTAGTTAAGAAAGGAGCGGCCCTTTTGTAGGACTCTGTGAACTCCTGAAGACAGTGCCCATCAGGGGAAGAAGAGGAAATGTGAGGCCAAAGGGAGAGAGAGAGATGGAGGGATTGTCCAGAGACGGATCTGGGCAAAAATGTGCATGCGCTACAACTAACTGTGTGTTAACAGCTGTGTGCTCATCTGTCTCACCCGATACACTGTGAGTCCCAGCAGGCTCACACTAGCAAAGAACATAGTTTTGAAGGAGGAAAATAAGGAAGGAAGGCAGGAAGCATAAAAGTAGAGAGGAAAGAAAAGCAGGAAGGGCGTGGATAGATAAATGAACGGATGGATGGAAAGGGGATGAAAGAGTAGAAGAGTGGATGGGTGGATGGGTGGATGGATGAATGAGGTAATAAGGATTTGGATGAGAAACTACACTCTTTACAGCCTCTGTGGCTCCAGAAAACCAAGCAATGGTGTTTCTTTCTCAGATTGTTCTATTGGAAGACTCTCTTTTCTAGAAGAATCCCCAGAAAGCGTGGTCAGAGACAGCTTAGGTGACATGCAGCACCCAAACAATGCCAGCAAGAAGGAAAAAAATCCCCATCTGTCTCCAGTTATTTTGAAAACAAGATGCTAAATGACTCACTGCTTGGGTTATAGAGGTTATCTTTACTTATCCACCTATTTGTTTTACTGAATTGTGTCCAAAGGGCTTCAAGCACCCAGAGTAAGCAAAACTGCAAAACTTCACCATCTGGACACTTCTAAACATCTGGATATTTGGCATCACGCTGACCACAACTCAGAGTGTTATGGCTGTGGAGTTATAGCCCAAAGCAGCAGTAGGGCAAAGGAGGAAGTAAAAACTAGACTGTTTAGAGTGATCATCTGTACAGAGGTAAGAGCTGGACCACAAAGAAGGCTGAGCACCAAGGAACTGAAGCTTTTGAACTGTGGTGTTGGAGAAGACTCTTGAGAGTTCCTTGGACTGCAAAGAGATCCAACCAGTCCATCTTACGGAAATCAGTCCTGAATATTTCTTGGAAGGACTGGTGGTGAAGCTGAAACTCCAATACTCTGGCCACCTGATGAGAAGAACTGACTGACTCATTGGAAAAGACCCTGATGCTGGGAAGGATTGAGGTGGGAGGAGAAGGGGATGACAGAGGATGAGATGGTTGGATGACATCACTGACTCAACGGATATGAGTTTGATCAAGCTCTGGGAGTTGGTGATGGACAGGGAAGCCTGGCGTGCTGCAGTCCATGGGGGTGCAAAGAGTCAGACACAACTAGGTGATGGAACAACAGCAACAGACTGATACACATTCTAGGGTGCCCGTGAATGCCCAGATTTCAACTACTCTGAACCATGGTCAAACCATATCTCCACTTCCATTTGAAAAATGTGGTTGCACAGATAGATGTAAAAGACAGAGTATGAGGGAGAGGGAGAGGGAGAGGAAGACAGGACGCAGAAGGACAGCGAGCACCAGGAAAGGAGCTGGCTGGGGCACAGCTCTAAGCAGTGAGACGCGGCAGCTGGGGGCAGCACAGGGCACGCACGGTGCTCCCACGGGGCGCTCTTTCCGGAGCTGGAGCTGTTCCCCCACCCGCATTCCACAATCCGGATGGAAACAGTCAGAGCACCAGGTCTCCTGGAGTTTACCTCACCAGCGTCAGTCACAGCCCTCCTCTTTTCCAGCCCAGCAATCTGGGCTCCCCCATTCTACAGGGAGAAAAACTAAGGCTCAGGAGGGAACAGCATCTATCGCTACGAGCGAGGTAAGATGAAGCTCCCTGCCTGCCGGGCATCTTCACCGGGCATGTCCCCAGAGGAGGGACAGAGAAGCCTTGCCTGAAGTCCTCACTTCCCTCTGCCCACACATGCATCAGAGAGGAGGCCGGACAGTGGGGAGAGCCAGAGGTCACTTCAGTTCAGTTCAGTTCAGTCGCTCAGTCATGTCAGACTCTTTGAGACCCCATGGACTGCAGCACTCCAGGCCTCCCTGTCCATCACCAACTCCTGGAGTTTACTCAAACTCATGTCCATTGAGTCGGTGATGCCATCCAACCATCCCATCCTCTGTCGTCCCCTTCTCCTCCCGCCTTCAATCTTTCCCAGCATAAGGGTCTTTTCCAATGAGTCAGTCCTTCACATCAGGTGGCCAAAGTATGGAGTTTCAGCTTCGCATCAGTCCTTCCAGTGAATATTCAGGACTGATTTCCTTTGGGATGGACTGCTTAGAAGTCTGAAAAAGATTGGCGTGGAGACACACACACATGCACACACCTGCACACATACACATGAACACATATACCAAATGTCCTTAAGAGTCATTTTACTTTAAACCCATTAAAAGAAAAATCTGCTCCCTGCCTGCCCACCTTGCCTGCTCTCCGCCATTCCCGGCTTGCTGTGATGTGTTTTTGTTTTCTGTCTGGGGTGATTGATTACAGAAAAGCAAATTAGCTCCCCCTGCTTTTAAGATGCATTTCCTCTCTTACAGAGAAGCTGGTGAGCATCACTTCTCTCTCCCCTCTGCCTGCCTGGCTGCTGTCACTGCAACGCCAGGGAGGCTTTCTCAGCAGGGGAGGAGGGACATGGGCTCTCGCAGAGCCCACAGCCCTCCCTAGTGCCCAGTCCTGCACCCGCCGTGCCTCCCCGGCTCCTCTTCGTAGCCCCGGGCATCACTCTGCTTGCCCCAGGCTGCTTTTCCTGCCCCTGCGGTTGGACGTGTGCGTCCAGCTGCCGAGCACAGAGTCGACCTTGTTGAATGAACAACTAAATGATGGCCGGAGGGTAAACACTAAGATCTCAGCTTGGTGAAAGAGACGCTCTCCCTCGCCCCCCACCCCCTCCCCCAGCTGCTCTGGGCCATACTACTCAAAGCGCCCAACCTGGACCAGAAGCATCGGGAATCACCGGGGAGCAAGGTTTCCAGGATTCCCGGTCATCCAGACCCAGATCCGACCTTGAGAAGCCTTGCTACGTGCTCCTAAGTGGAGGCGGGCTGGTGGACAAGATGACCCCTTAAAAACCCTCCATTGCCTTCTGTGTGTCCCCAGTCCACATGGCAGATATCAGATGGCTGTGGTCACGGAAGGCTTAGCTTGGGGTTGTAACAGCCAGAGCGCGGGCCTAGCAGGGGAAAGGTGGTTTCGTCTCTTCCTCTCTGTCTAGCCCTTCCTGCTCTTCTGCTCCTTTGGGGTCCCAGCTGACAGATCCAAAGCACAGCATGGCTTTGCTCTAACTAATTGCCAACAGTTGGCTGCAGCTACATTCCTTTTTCAGAAAGCCTCATTAATCTCCTAATGCCAGTGGAGCCTCAGCTGCTAATGGTGCTCTCACCTCCCAGCACCCAGTTCCCGGGGGCGGCGGGGGGATGCCCTGGCTCCTTCTGGCAGCGGAACAGCAGGAAACAGCTTCCCCCTCGGAGGCCTGAGCCGTGCCTGGGGACAGGAGCCAGGCTGGTGTGGAACCCGGCTGAGCCCTGCCTCTGGCTGGAGTGGCCCTAGGAGGCCTGCCCCAATGCTAGGCCGTCCGTGGGCCAGGAGCCCTGGAGTGATTCAGGCGCTATAAGAGTGGATTCCAACAACCCTGGAGGAAGGGTATCTGCAACCTCTGGGGTGAGCTGAGCTGCTCTCTCACGGCCAAATTAAGAAGCCTGTCCCTATATCCCTTGGGTATAGGGATATCTACCTTGGAAGACCTTGCAGGATGCTTGGAGGCACAGAAGAGGTACATTCTTGGAAGTTCATGATAATGAAGACCTGAAGAAGTTCAGGGCCTCTTTCCAAGCCTTGAGTCTGAGGCTCGAACTCAGACTTGATTCTGAGGCTTCTCCTGTGGCTCAGAGAACAGGATTTAAATGTTCTCCAGCTTCTCCTCCTCAAAGTTCTGCTTCTGTGGATTTGCCTTGCCAAGAATATAAATTCTTAAGGGAAAGGATGTGTTTTTCACACCTGGTTCCCAGTACCTGGCCCTGCTACCCCATCAGCCATCTGCCTAGACTCACACCAAAGGGGTAAAGAAGAGAATGCGAAGGAGGAAGAAGAAAAAGAAAGAAAAGACAGGGAAGGAAAGAGAGCAAGGGAGCTCTCGGGGGCAGGTCTCTGAGCGGCGAGAATATGATGAATGTTAAGAATAAGATGCTTAATGAAGGCCGATGCCAACACATCCATCCCGCAGCTGCGGGACTGGTCCAGATGGGTGAGCTACTCAGTAGCCCAGGGACTGAGCTGGGCCAGCTTAGGGCTTTATCCTCTTTCTTCTTTTAACGTTTTAATGTGAAAATTTTCAGACAGAAATTGAAAGAATTATATAAGCAATGCTAATTATCTAATAATATGGCGGGCATATGGATTCTTTTTCTTTCTTTTCTTTTCTTTTCTTTTTTTTTTTTGCTGTTTTTGTTCTCTGAATGCACCCTCTGGCCTCTCAGCTCCGTCAGCATTGCCAGGGCGGATGGCAGCAGGCCTCCTGCTCCCCACACAGTAGTTGTTAGAACAACACTGCTCTCTGCTGACCACAGGCTGGCATTTCTCTGGGACAGCTCTTCAGCAAAAGACTCGGGAGATGTTGGATCGGATTCTTCCTGCTCAGTCATCTGCTTTGCCCCTCTTGTACCGTGCATTGCCAAGTTGCCTCCTTAGTGCTGCTGGGACCCATCTAGGCATGGCAATGGGCACCAGGACTGAGATGCAGCTGAGCTCAGACAATTAAATAAATGTATTAGGCGAGCTAATGTCCTTGTATCTTTATTGTTCTGCAGCCACTGGCTGAGCCCCTACTCACATGAGGCTGAGTGCCAGGGTTGTAGTGCAACGCTGGGATTCCGTTCCATGGACAAATAACTTGAGCATGCTGAGCCTCATCTTCCTCCTTGGTGAAATGGGGACCACCAGACTCTATCTTCCCTCGGGAAGGGAAGGGCTGTGGAGCAGAGAGTGAGAAAGACAGCAGTAAATCCCCATGGTTTCAGACATGCCTGAAAGAACTAGAAAGCATTCGCCTTCCTAAAGCAACAATGAACCCATTGACTTCCAAGTAAATGAAGAGATCTGTTGACGTCAAGTAAAAACCCTGGGCCTTGATCTGTCCGATGTTTATCCTGAGATGTTGCTGTTCAGTCACTAAGCCGTGTCTGACTCTTCACAATCCCATGGACCAC